>CM060943.1:679928943-684928943 GCA_030765085.1 Allium cepa | reverse complement strand
ATATAGTGTTCCACTGTGTTGGTATCTCTTAGTGTTTTCTATATTGTGTTTTGAGTTGTAATAACTAGACAGGTGTTTATAACTGTCTAGTATGTGTTGTATTGTCCGTGTAACTCTGATAATTGTTGTATACTATGTAATACTTATGTTATTAATATAATTTATTCGTTCCGCTGTTTAGATTCTGATGTGTTGTTTCTTCTTTCTTCTCTTTCCTTCTCTTTTCTATCCCTTTCTTTCTTATTAATGATGCGTCTTTCTGTGGAGATGAATGGTGGGTCGTTATAGTGGTATCAGAGCATTAGGTTGAGTGAATACCTAGGCTCTGGAGTGGTGTCTATCTTGAGAGAGCGTATTTGTAATTTTAAATATATATATATATATATATATATATATATATATATTTCTACATATCTACTGGGTTACCTGTTCGGATTTTTCCAATGTAGATTATAAAGGTAGATGAGGTAGTGGTGTGTGTAACACGACAACTACCATTGATGGGAGTCTGATGTTTGAGGTTGGAAGTGTATTTGTCGAGACTATAGAACGAATACTGTCTCGAGTAAGTTGTGCAGAGTGTAGAGATTTCATTGATCTCTGAAGGAAACCTTTAAAGGGTTCGGAGTCCATCTTTGATGTTGGATGAGTTGAATATTGGATCTGTTGGTTGGGCAGAAGCAAGTGATGGCATTTTGATACCTCAGGAAGTTGTAAATGCATGATGAGATGCAGTGATTATGGATGTTTCCGAAGATGTCTCTTTGGAACAAGTTTTGGGAAGTGCGTCTGTTTCGGTGTTGTGGCTGGATTCAGCAAAATGTTGTGGTTAGCTTTGAAGTCCGAGTTTCTTAAAGAGCTTTGGATCAGGAAGTTTGGCTTCGGTGTCAGCAATGCAGCTCGGAGTTTTCTGTGTTGGCAGGAAGTTTTCTGGCTGAGTAGTTTTTCTGCAGATAGAATTCTGAAGCAGCAGAGTGGATCCGTTTCTTCAATGGATTGGCTAGACCAGCATAAGCTGTTCTATTGGGTAAAGAGAGGACAGTTTTTCTTTGGAAATTGATCTGGGTTGATCGCAAAAGTGACTTGCGATTGTTTGAGTGTTCTCTAGGGTTATCCGAGATTTTCTAGATGTCTTCTAGGAAGTCAGAGGTTTGTCCGCATCTGGAGATTGATTTTTCTTATCGACTAGAATTCCAGGAGTGGAACTGGTGGTTCAGCTTAGTTAAAGGATGGCTCCTAGAGATAGGGTTTGATGAAGCAGCTCAGGATTTGGAGGAATTTCTGAGTTTTCTTTATGGATCTGTTGAACGATATTTCTAGGAAGTGATGTCCAGTTTGTGCTCGTGTTCTTCATCAGCATTCTCTTCTACTTCAGATCAGAGTTGTGCAGCGGAAGCAGTTTGGGAGTGTTTCTGTTGTCTTTTCCTGGATAAGGAGAAGTAGGTTCAGTCTACTACTGGTTATGAGTAGAGTTGTATACTTGGTTTTGGATTGATCTTGAGGAGATCATTGGGTTGGGTTGTTTTTGGTCTAGTTTGTTTCTAGAGCAATCAACAAGGGTTGAGCTGATTAGTTTGGATGTTGGCAGCCCAAGATCGTCCGAAGACTTTTTGTGGTTAAGAGACGGAGGAATTTGGATTCCGGAGTCGTAGATCTATTTTGGATAAGTTTTCTCCGATCCAAGGAGCTATAAGATGAGGTAAGGCTGAAAAGCTAACTCCGAGATATTTTGGATCTGTCTTTGTTCTTGTAAGGATAAGTATTTGGTTTTCAGGATTGATTTGCCAGTTTGGATAATTGAGATTCAGTGTGTTTCACGTATCTCTGAGGGAGTACGTATATGATCTATCTCTGGTTTTGGAACCAGCAGTTCAGGAGGTTTGATTGTTGAGTCAAACTCGTCTGTAGTCTGATATCCTGTTTAGTTTTGTAGATCTAGATAGGCTAGAGCTCTGTAGCCTAGTTGTATTGATTGTTTAAATTCTGTAGGGCGAGTATCCCGGTATATATATATATTTGGGAAACTCGACGAAACTCTATCCAGATTTTGTCTGGATAGTTAAATTGGTTTGATTGGATGATTTGGTTATTATGATTATTAGCATATGTTTGATATATGCTTGTGTTTTAAAATTAAAATCTTTAATGAGATTATTAAATTACCTTTGTTTTAAATTTCGGGGATGAAATTCTTTTAAGGGGGAGGAATGTGATGACCCGGAATTTTAAGCAATATCAATTTAATAATCTGAATTAAAAATTAAATTTATTTGATAATCTTTGTGATAAGATTTGAATTAATTTAATAATCCAATAAAATAAATATTTAATTGATAGATTTTATCTTTTAAAATCTAATAAATTGTTTTCTATTTATAATGTATATAGGATAAGTATATATTGTAAATAGATATAGATTTAGTTTAATAAATAAATAAATCTTGTTTTCTAAATAATATATATATATTTAGTAAAATTGGGTATAATTTTAAAGTTAAACTTTTAAAAGCTATTGAATAAGTAAAATATGGTTTTATATGGTCTTAAATTAATTGTTTATCCTTGTCTTTCAATCTATTTATCTTTCTGCTTGTTTCTATTCTCCTACCATCTTCCTTTTCGGGGACGAAAAGATTTGAGTTGGGGAGAGTGTAACGACCCGTAAAATTTTGTTAATTTTTAATGGTTTTATTTAGCATATTTAATTTGATTTTTGAGAAATTTTAAATAATAATATTTTGAAATAAAATTTTACATTTGGATTACGTATGGTTAAATGTGGCAAATGATAAATTTTCATCAAAAATCAAGGAAGTATATTTTAGGGTGTGATTTTGTTCAATTTAAGTCAGTAATAATTGATGTTCATAAAATAATACATTTGGATTACGTATAGTTAAATGTGGCAAATGATAAATTTTCATCAAAAATTAAGGAAGTATATTTTAGGGTGTGATTCTGTTCAATTTAAGTCAGTAATAATTGATGTTCATAAAATAATACATTTGGATTACGTATAGTTAAATATGGCAAATGATAAGTTTTCATCAAAAATTAAGGAAGTATAATTTAGGGTGTGATTCTGTTCAATTTAAGTCAGTAATAATTGATGTTCATAAAATAATTTATTTTGGGAAATTCAAGGCACAGCTGTTTTATTTGCCATCATTTTCTTTTATTTATTTTCAAACGGTTCATTTTTCCTTAATAACGTGTCCTTCCATATTTATTCTTGCTGTCCAATCAAGCTATTAATTGGTTTAATTGTTTCTAAAACAGTGTGTAGGTGTTACTTTTTCTACCGTTAAAATTTCAATTGCTTAACGATTTTTCCAATTCACAGATAGACTTCCCCATTCCTAACCATTAATAAACTTTGAAATCATCATCCTTGCCTTCGTTGTTCCCCATTTTAGAATAATAATTGAAATCTATAGCCGTTTCAGTATATAATGTTTACACGTTTTATACTCATTTAATTTCAGCAGTTCATTGCCTTTAATTTTTAAACTGTTCCATTTTCTTTCCAGGCAACAACTCACATTCCATTTCGCTTATAAATCAGTTTCCACTTTTACTCACCTGCTCACCTTTTCTTCCATCTATCAGTTTAATAGTTATATATAAGTTATAATACGTTTCCCTGATTCATCTCCTTTCCTTTTTTCATTGACATATTAATTCTGGGAAGTGATTAATTTAAAAACCCATCTTCCCCTCATTTCTTTAAACATTCAGCTAAATTTTAGCTTGTGACCGTTGCTGTACATTTCATTAAAGAGGTATGTTACCTTATTAATCTCCAGAATTTAGAGGTGAAAATTTTATTTTTCTCACCTTTCCTTTCCTACGCTCCCTGTTTCTACTTCTTTCATTATGACCGTTCATTATATATATACACTACAGCTGGAAAGTTATAAACGTATAAACTTAGATACGTTTTGTATTTATTAAAAAGTTAAAGCTCGCCTTAAATTGTGCAAAGCGTTTTTCCTCTGCCTTTATAACTTTTGGTTTATACCTACTGTTGCTTCCTCTTCCTCCCCGAAGCCTATTTTCTTTCTTTCCCAAGTTGTTACAATGCCTCTTCAAGGCCATAACCGCATACCCCTATCGCTATCACCCATCAGACGCTCGTCACCACTAGCTTGCATACGTTCACATGTATTAGGTATAGTACTTCTGTCTGTTAGCATATATATATATATCAGTGAATTTGTTACATGGGTTATATTATCTTGGGTTTCCCTGTTTCGAGTTTAATAATATATTATACAAATTTTGCAGCGTCTATTATATGGTTTATATATATATATATATATATATATATATATATATATGTCAAAGTTATTCTTTTATAAATATAAATGTATTTGTGTATATATGTATATATGCTGTTATATTAGTTTATAAAATAAAATTTTCCTTTTTCGGCTACTGTATGTAAAGATGCTTTTTGATCTAATTTGTTTAAGCTTAGTATTTTGTTTTTTTATATAATATTTTAAACGTGAATTTGATTTAAGTGACGCTGTTCGTATCATATTATTAAATGAAATATAAGGTGATTTAAAAATATATATACTTTTTTTTCTTTTTTTTGAATCTTTTTGGGGTTTTGTTATATATTAATCTTTCTTAATGCAGTGTACTGGAAACAACAAAATAAGTGAGTGAGAAAAAGAACGAAAACCATATATACACACACACACACATATACATACATACATACATATATATATATATATATATAAGCATTCGAGTTTATACATTTGGTCGGTAAGTATATGGTATTTATAACGGTTTTGAAAGTAAATTTTAAGCATGTCTAAGAGGTTTATGTCGTAATGGTTATATTATTATTTAAATATAAGTATCACATGCGCAAGTTTTAAGTATATATAGTATATTAATAATATAAAGTTTATTAAGTTATAAAAGTTTATACAGTTCATATTTTATAAGATAAAGTTTAAAAGTTATATACGCGGCAGTTGATATGTTGCAATAAACATACATTATATATAAGTTTTTATTTTAATAAGTATTATTTCAACATATATATTGCATATATGTTTGATTTTTTTTATTGTATATGTGTTTGGTTTAAAAACAATGATTTGAAATGTATGTATATTAAATTTAGAATATGTTTTATATATGTAAATAGTTATATATAATTATATATATAATTGTAAGTTCACTTATATCATTCATCTTCATCGATCTAGTTCTAATTTGAATTCGATTTTTTTTCTCTTCCATTTATCAGCTTTGTTCGTCGTGCCTGTTTTTTTCGTCGAATCGTGTCGATCTAGCATTGCTTTGGAATTCGTAACTAAACTTCATTGTCTATTCTCTTTAGCCTCGAAAGGTGAGCAATCACTCACGATTAACGTTCTTATATATATTAAATTTGATTTCAATTGAAACAACAATTGAAGTATGCTGCTGTAGTTATTTAAATTGTTATATTTATGCTATTATTTATAACTGTTCACTTGTGGGATATGACACCATATCCTATGGTTTATATTATACTGTTATTGATGATATATGCATGTTGTTATATTTTTATCATATCTGTTATCACTCTGCAAGTACCCTGTTAGTATAGTATTCACTATGGGTTGAAATGATACATACCCGAACGGACTTTAGGATCGGAGAAAACCGTTACGGGTTAAAATGACTTGGGATTACGGGCTGAATGATATCCACCTGTATATATTTAGTGGACGGATTGAAATGATAAATATCCGTAGCACATGACCATATGATAGAAAATATATATACAGACATCCTTGGTCCATATATAAATATTTTGAAATAAATTCTATGATTTTGGAAAGAAATATATGGTTAAATAAATACCGATTCTTAAGATGGAAATTTTATATATAGACTTAGTAGTAATATTTGATTTAAATTAGAATTGATTTAATACACAAAATATGGTAAAGTATTTATGTAAAACTATATTTCAAAAAGATTTTCTTGTAATAAATTGAATAATTAAGATTGGGAGATAAATTTGGATTTATTAAAAATGGTATTTAAATAAGGATTTATTTAATTAAATCGATTTGAAATTATTAAATGGGAAATCTAAAGGTATGATTTTTATAACTGGATTTCTGATTTAAGTGATTTAATGAATATTTCACGTTTAAATAAATTAAAATTAAATAATGGGTAAAATGTAATTTAAGATTACTTAAATGATATTGAATCAAATGAGGGAGCATTTCAAGACAAAATAATAATGAGGTTAATCGAGATCTTTATGAAACTGTTAAATTAAACATTTAAATATTAAAGCTTTGAACTATATTGGAATTTAAATGGGCTATTTTGAGATTCAGATCTGTACTTGAAATCAATATAGTTGAATTATTATTTAGAAACTAAATTGAATAAAAATGAGATTTAGGTTGAACTTAAATTTGAAATTATTATTTAGAAAACTAAATTGAATAAAATTTAGTTTGAAACATTGAATACTTAGAGTTTGAAATATATTGAAATATAAAGGGGTATTTTGTGGTTACAAATCCGAATTTTGAGATCGATAAAATTGAAGTGGTTATTTAGGAATTAAGTTGAATTTTTAAATTGATAAATTGAGATTTGACTAGATTTGAATTTTTGATTAGAGTAGATTTGAATCGTAGCCGTGAAAGTGATCAAATTTGAAAACAAATATATTTGAAGTGAAATGATATTTTGTTTTTGAATAATAAATAAAATTGAGATGACCACGATGATATAGTGTATATTTCTACCCTATAGATAGTTCTAGGGATCCTTAGAGGATGGTTATCCCAAACATCCTCTAAGTTAATTTTATTGCAGTTGATATTTCACTTGAGTTGGATTTATTGATATAAGAATGTTAATCCTGACTCGAGTGTTTTGTGTTTTGCTTTACGCTCAGGTCAGACTGAGTGATATAACATTGAGACTCACCTTTGGAGTTTGGAGCTTCACTTGGAGATCCAACTATCGCTTAGCTTTCAGCACTTCCAGTTGATTCGTTAAGAGAAGTCATCTGTTGCATTGGAGACTTCACTGTATCTGGGATATTCTGATGTATTTTATTTCTAGCTTTGTTATATAGTAGCTTCATGAACTACTATTCATTTATTCCGCTGCGTATTATTGTACTACTCTGTCTCTGTGATTCTATGATTGATTTATTTACTGTATATGTTTTTGCCAAATTTAAATTAACAATTCAGTATTTTGAATTATTCAAGTCGGACATGTATAGTATTATTATCGATTTGAATGGTCCAAAATAGCGAGTCGTTGCAGTTGGTATCAGAGCTTTGGCTCTAGGCAAAACTTAGCATATATGGTAAATTTATTTACAGAGTCACTTTCGTTCGAGTTGAATCTCTTCCTTTTGACTCGATTTCCTTTGAACTTTGTAACGTTCCCTGTGGTTCAAAAATTCATTCTTGTCTCTCTATTTATATTCTTTTGATTCTGGAGTATCCAATGACTCCACTGAATGATTTGTAAAGGGGGTGAAAACTCCTTTATAATTGGCGTTGATTCACTAAAGATTTCTGTATCCTCGGTTTACGATGCTGTTATATCTTGACATGCCGAATTCTATCTCTGGCGATCGAATGTCGATTTGTTTTGGAATTCCGCATCGATTATATTCCTAAAGTCACGGTTGACCCAGTTAAGGTCGCCCGCGATTTATAGAAGTATATCCATCTTCTATTTTGTAATTTAATTATCTCATCTTCGATCGAGTCTTTCTTCGAATAAGGATTCTATTGATTAGAGTTCCTCTAATTTAAATCTCTATCTTTGTTTGAAATCCATTCTTGAATCATCCTTTGACAATCGGGTTTTGTTTGTATTTTAAATTTGTTTATATACCAAAATTTTTATTTGGGTAACTATGATTTTATTTTATATATAATGGAGAAAATGTTTTCGATAAGGATTATATACATATATACAAAACGAATAAGAAATGTTATTCTATATATAAAAGTTTCGAAAGGATTTGAAATTTTGAAAATTTATAAGAAATGGATTTATATAAAAATGATTTATAACTGAAAGGTTTTGAATTTAAAATTTGAGAGATTGGACTCCGGTATTTTTGAAAATTGGTTTATGATTTTGAAATATATAATAATAAGATTTGAAAGTATTTTCTGAATAAGAAATGTTTCAAATGACTTCAAATGAGTTCCAAGGATTTCGAAAAAAAAATTCAAAGAAGTTTTCAAGAAAACAGAAGTCCAGAACTCACTTATGTCGCTGGAAAATAATTTCGGTGATGAGTGCATGCATCATCAACATTGATTTTCGTGTTTCAGAGTGGGGAGAGGCCACTTTAATAGTTTTGCTATGCGAGTGACTATTGTGAAACAATTCTTGATTTCAAATTCCGTAGTATGATTTGATATTCGAAAGATATAGGTATATATATTTGAAATAATTTAAAGCAAGCCAGTGTTCAATCCTCGAGTTTTCGATTTGATTTAGTATAACCCTATTTATAAATAAAAAATTGATTTACTGATTTGTTGCTGATTTCCAAATCTTGGATTTGAAATTTGATTTCACCGACTATTTTGAAAGTTCGAGCACTTCTAAATCAAGGTTTGAAATTTTAAAACTAAGAACTTTCGAAGAGTATAAAATATTTGATAAAGAATATAAGTTCAGTTTTGTATGTTTGAAGTATGAAGAGTATGACTTAAGTAAATTTGAAACTTTTGTTAAATAAATAATTCGAAAAAAGAAAATAGGATTTTTCATATAGAAATAAATAGTTAAAGGTTTAAAGGGATAATTATAAATTTATAAACTATTTTGAATATAATTGATTTTAAGAAGAATATTTGATTTTGAAATTATATTGGTATTAAAACCAGTACTTATATGGTGATTTTGGAAATGAATTTGTTTGACCTAAATTTTGTTGATTTGGAAATTTGGATAATTTTCTAAACCTATTGTTTAAGAAACTTTGAAACTGAATATATTTAATTCGGAAGAAAATTTGGTGAAATCATATATGATCTTGAAGCTGAAATGTTGTTGAAACGAGAAATTTTTTGAGAACCTTGATTTACTAAATACTTGATTCAGGAGTGGTCGAATTTATATAAAATGGATTTGTATAAGTATGAAGTTGATTTGAAATCTATTGATTTGAAAGATACTCAATTTGGAAAGAGAATTTATTTTAATCGAAGTCTAAATAAGTATGATTTGATATACTATTGATTTGGAAAATATTAGATTTGGAAAAGGAATCCTATTTATAATGGACTTTATATAAGTATGATATTTGAAAGTATTTGGAAAGGTACTATATGATATATATTTTTTCGAAGTAAAGATATGGAAAGTGCCTTCTACTTGACATCCGCTTTGTGGCCACATTGTGGATTCATTCTATCGTTATTATTCTCTCTGATTTTTGGTTTTCCGGATGTGATACTCGAGTGTTCCCACCGTGGCGTAACCCATGGTTTTTTTTCTCTCGCGACTGCATAGCGCAACTGCCTAGCCGAGTCTGGCATAGGGGTACGGATTGTTTCCTGGGGGATCCAGGCGTAACCATTGTGTATCCTGCAATCTGTGTGGGTCGCATTAGTAGCGAAACTGCCTGGATGAGATGGCCTAGGGGTACGGATTGTTTCCTCGAGGACCCAGACGTAATCATGTATATCCTATACCCTACTAGTCATCATGGCGTAACTCGCAGGGCTGAGAAAGCTTACGGATACGGATTGTTTCCTGGGGGATCCAGGCATAACAATTGTGTATCTACAAACCATGGTTGGACAAAGGTTTTGGTTTGATTGTTTTTTGGATTGTACTTTCCATATCTGTTTTTTAAGGTTTTTCAAGTATTTTCACTGGGTGTTGAAACAGGTCTACTAAGTACTTGAAGAATTCAAGCTTTGCGCCTGATCAACGCATGACCAGAGTCTGCAAGAACGAGGATAAACTTGTTGAAACATCGAGTTATAAAATTATTTTTGAAAGGAAAAATTCGTTTCGATATAAAAGTATTTTATTATTAAGGTATTTCCAATAAAGAAATTTTGTATTAATATTTGAGATTAAAATTTTATGGTTTGATTTAATTATTCGAGCCCGATACTATCCCTTTGAACCTACCTTATCTGCTCAGCCTTATTTATTCACCTATATTCCGTTTTTCCAAATCTACCCTCCTTTCCTTTTTGAATATAATCTTTAAAATATTGTTTATTTATACACTACATGGTTTAATAGTAAATCATTAGTGTCATTAATATTTCATAAGTTATTAATTTAATATAACATATTTAAGAAATGAGTATTAATTTATCTATAATGTTGAAAGTGTCTTAAGATAAATTAGTAAATTTATAAACTATGGATTTAACGTTGTCAAATAACTTCCTTGAAAATATAACCAAGGATGTGAATAACCGTTCGAAATAGTTTTCATATATATTTATAAAGGTGTTATTTAAACATATAAATGTTATTAATAAGGGAAGCAGGAAATTTTACAAATGGGTTTTGAAAAGTTTTAAAGTATTAAAGATAATTGAATTGCAAATGAAGTTTTCAAATGAATATTTCTAGAAAAATTTATATGGTCTTAAATTAATTGTTTATCCTTGTCTTTTAATCTATTTATCTTTCTGCTTGTTTCTATTCTCCTACCTTCTTCCTTTTCAAGGACGAAAAGTTTTGAGTGGGGGAGAGTGTAATGACCCGTAAAATTTTGTTAATTTTTAATGGTTTTATTTAGCGTATTTAATTTGATTTTTGAGAAATTTTAAATAATAAAATTTTGAAATAAAATTTTACATTTGGATTACGTATGGTTAAATGCGGCAAATGATAAATTTTCATCAAAAATTAAGGAAGTATATTTTAGGGTGTGATTTTGTTCAATTTAAGTCAGTAATAATTGATGTTCATAAAATAATACATTTGGATTACGTATAGTTAAATGTGGCAAATGATAAATTTTCATCAAAAATTAAGGAAGTATATTTTAGGGTGTGATTCTGCTCAATTTAATTCAGTAATAATTGATGTTCATAAAATAATACATTTGGATTACGTATAGCTAAATGTGGCAAATGATAAATTTTCATCAAAAATTAAGGAAGTATACTTTAGGGTGTGATTCTGTTCAATTTAAGTCAGTAGTAATTGATGTTCATAAAATAATTTATTTTGGGAAATTCAAGGCATAGCTGTTTTATTTGCCATCATTTTCTTTTATTTATTTTCAAACGGTTCATTTTTCCTTTATAACGTGTCCTTCCATATTTATTCTTGTTGTCCAATCAAGCTATTAATTGCTTTGTTTGTTTCTAAAATAGTGTGTAGCTGTTACTTTTTCTACCTTTAAAATTTCAATTGCTTAATGATTTTTCCAATTCACAGATAGACTTCCCCATTCCTAGCCATTAATAAACTTTGAAATCATCGTCCTTGCTTTCGTTATTTTGCATTTTATAATAATAATTGAAATTTATAGCCGTTTCAGTATATAAATTTTTCACGTTTTATACTCATTTAATTTCAGCTGTCCATTGCCTTTAATTTTTAAACTGTTCCATTTTCTTCCCAGGCAACAGCTCACATTCCATTTCGCTTATATATTAGTTTCCACTTTTACTCACCTGCTCACCTTTTCTTCCATCTATCCGTTTAATAGTTATATATAAGTTATAATACGTTTCGCTGATTCATCTCCTTTCCTTTTTTCATTGACATATTAATTCTAGGAAGTGATTAATTTAAAAACCCATTTCCTCCACATTTCTTTAAACTTTTAGCTAAATTTTAGCTTGTGACCGTTGTTGTACATTTCATTAAAGAGCCACGTTACCTTATTAATCTCCGGAATTTAAGGGTGAAAATTTTATTTTTCTAACCTTTCCTTTCCTACTCTCCCTGTTTCCACTTCTTTCATTATGACCGTTCATTATATATATAAACTACAGTTGGAAAGTTATAAACATATAAACTTAGATACATTTTGTATTTATTAAAAATTTAAAGCTCACCTTAAATTGTGCAAAGCGTTTTTCCTGTGCCTTTATAACTTTGGGTTTATACCTACTGTTGCTTCCTCTTCCTCCCCGAAGCCTATTTTCTTTCTTTCCCAAGTTGTTATAGTGCCTCTTCAAGGCCATAACCGCATACCCCTATCGCCATCACCCATCAGACACTCGTCGCCACTAGCTTGCATACGTTCGCATGTATTAGGTATAGTACTTCTGTCTGTTAGCATATATATATATATATATATCAGTGAATTTGTTACATGGGTTATATTATCTTGGGTTTCCTTGTTTCCAGTTTAATAATATATTATACAAATTTTGCAGCGTCTATTATATGGTTTATGTATATATATATCTGTGTCAAAGTTATTCTTTTATATATATAAATGTATTTGTGTATATATGTATATATGCTGTTATATTAGTTTATAAAATAAAATTTTCCTTTCTCGGCTGCTGTATGTAAAGATGCTTTTTGATCTAATTTGTTTAAGCTTAGTATTTTGTTTTTTTTATATAATATTTTAAACGTGAATTTGGTTTAAGTGAAGCTGTTCGTATCATGTTATTGAATGAAATAATATAAGGTGATTTAAAAATATGTATAATTTTTTTTCTTTTGTTTTGTTTTTGAATCTTTTTGGGGTTTTGTTGGTTTTGTTATATATTACTCTTTCTTAATGCAATGTACTGGAAACAACAAAATAGGTGAGTGAGAAAAAGAACGAAAACCGTATACATATCTAAGCATTCGAGTTTATACATTTGGTCGGTAAGTATATGGTATTTATAACGGTTTTGAAAGTAAATTTTAAGCATGTCTAAGCGGTTTATGTCGTAATGATTATATTATTATTTAAATATAAGTATCACATGCGCGGGTTTTAAGTGTATATAGTATATTTATAATACAAAGTTTATTAAGTTATAAAAGTTTATACAGTTTATATTTTATAAGATAAAGTTTAAAAGTTATATACGCGGCAGTTGATATGTTGCAATGAACATACATTATATATAATTTTTTATTTTAAAAAGTATTATTTCAACATATATATTGCATATATGTTTGATTTTTTTATTGTACATTTAAATATTAAAGCTTTTAACTATATTGGAATTTAAATGGGCTATTTTGAGATTCAGATCTGTACTTGAAATCAATATAGTTGAATTATTATTTAAAAACTAAATTGAATAAAAATGAGAATTTAGGTTGAACTAAAATTTGAAATTATTATTTAGAAAACTAAATTGAATAAAATTTTGTTTGAAATGTTGAATACTTAAAGTTTGAAATATATTGAAATATAAAGGGGTATTTTGTGATTAAAAATTCGAATTTTGAGATCGATAAATTGAAGTGGTTATTTAGGAATTAAGTTGAATTTTTAAATTGATAAATTGAGATTTGACTAGATTTTAATTTTTGATTGGAGTAGATTTGAATCGTAACTGTGAAAGTGATCAAATTTGAAAAAAAATATTTGAAGTGAAATGATATTTTGTTTTTGAATAATAAATAAAATTTAGATGACCACGGTGACATAGTGTATATTTCTACCCTATAGATAGTTCCAGGAATCCTTAGAGGATGGTTATCCCAAACATCCTCTAAGTTAATTTTATTTCAGTTGATATTTCACTTGAGTTGGATTTATTGATATAAGAATGTTAATTCTGACTCGAGTGTTTTGTGTTTTGCTTTATTCTCGGGTCAGACTGAGTGATACAACATTGAGACTCACCTTTGGAGTTTGGAGCTTCGGTTGGAGATTCAACTATCGCTTAGCTTTCAGCACTTCTAGTTGATTCATTAAGAGAAGTCATCTGTTGCATTGGAGACTTCACTGTATCTGGGATATTCTGATGTATTTTATTTCTAACTTTGCTATATAGTTGCTTCATGAACTACTATTCATTTATTCCGCTGCGTATTATTGTACTACTCTGTATCTGTGATTCTGTAATTGATTTATTTACTGTATATGTTTTTGCTAAATTTAAATTAATAATTTGGTATTTTGAATTATTCAAGTCGGACATGTATAGTGTTATTGTCGATTTGAATGGTCCAAAATAGCGAGTCGTTACACTATCTGTGTGTATATAGATAATGTAATTGAATTGTTTTAAACTCTAAAACAACTTGGACCTAAAAGACACTCTTTGGATTTCGATAAGACCGGGATCGGTTTCCATATTTGGATATCTAAAAACCACATCGATCCAAATTAACGATAGGTCGTGAATCTCAAGTAAGAGTGAAGACTCGAGGTGTACGGACTATTCGTCGGTATAACTCTAAGGGTGATTCCGAGATGAGTTTGACAGAGATAGTACTTTCAGATTAGAGATAAAGATTCAGAGTGCAAGGGTTATCGTCGTTAACTCTGAGGGTGATTCCAAAATGAGTGTAACGAGATAATGCCTTCGGATTCATTCGAATCCGGAATGAACTTGTATGGATTGAATGCTTTCAGAACATCGTCAGGTGGACTGACGCATCGGATGACAATAAGTTGTCACTAAATGATGCACAACGAACAAATGATGATGGAACATTACAAAGGTGAATCGATGGATTGATAATACCTAAGATAAATGCCCAAATCCTGTTGATCTCACGAGATACCGGATTCTAGCTGCCTTTAACACGTTGATCGCGCACGGTACCGTGTTAGAAGATCTACAATTCTTCGACATTGATCTCACACATGAGATTCCGCGAACAGGCTTCAAAATCGTTAATTCGAGCACACTCGAATAACCGAAGATAAAGAAAGGAGATAACACTCAACTTTCAATTTTAAAGAGGCATAAAGCATTCAAACAAAATTTTATTCAAAATCAACCCCCTTTTACAAATGACACGACCCGCCTATTTATAGGCTTACAACACACATATAGACACGACTTAAAAGACGCGACCTAACAACACAACGACACGTGACTTACGACCTAACAGAAGTTACAACATTACAGCATACAATACAGCGACTTACGACTTAACGAATTTACAACACAACATCATACACGATTTAAGAAAATAAACATCTTGCGACATAACATCTGAAGCGACCTAAGCTCATGAGGAAGCAGTGACTTAAAGAAACCACGGTAGCGACATAAGGAATGAACAACATAAGCTTCAGCGACTTAGGCTTCATGCGGCATAAGAATCAACGACCTATGGAATTGGACATGTACGATTTAACTCGCTAGGTCGTGGCCTGTTAGGTCGTAGCTCTTTGGCGACCTAAAGAGATGTGGCAGTAGTGGTATGGTGCGACTCGTTGGGTCGCTTATCCCAGTAGGTCGTAACTCGTAGGTCGCATACCTCGTTAGACCGCTATCTTGTAATGCAAGAGAGTTAAGACAAATGACATCGCTTGCTAGGTCGCTGGCGACATCTGATAACTCGTTAGGTCGCTTGATATCATAACTTGCAGGTGACTTAAGGTAATTGGCGCATCTCGCAACAGGCGACCTAAGACTTAGGGCATGGTGCGCTGCATCATCCTCCCCTGGTTGAAAAGAATTCGTCCCCGAATGCGCACTTTCCTCTTCCTCGACACTCTTATCTTCATGAAACGGAATTAAGTGTTTGAAGTTGAAAACGTCGGCAGTATGGGTATGATCCGGCAATTTTAGCCGATAAGCATTATCATTGATCTTCTTTAAGATTTCTACTGGACTAATCTTTCGAGCTTTCAATTTGTTGTAAGTTCCAACTGGAAATGATCTTTCGTCAATACTGCGTAAACAAAATCACCTTCTTTGAAGTCCACACTCCTTCGTTTCTTATCTGCCAGTTGCTTATACTTCTCATTTGACTTAAGCAATCGTTCATGAACAATCCCGTGACACTCCTGCAACTCATTTACGAAATCACAAGCTCGTTTAACAACCCCTTTGTGACGTGGAATTGTCGACAAATCCAACGGTCCCTTCGGAATTGCTGAATATACTACTTGAAATGGAATAAATCCAGTACTTCGATTAATAGTATGATTATGTGCAAATTCTGCCTGACACAACTTCACATCCCAGCTCTTCAAATTATCCTTTACAAGACATCTCAACAAGTTTTCCAAAGATCTATTCACCACTTCCGTTTGCCCATCCGTTTGTGGATGATAGGCGCTACTAAAATTAAGCTTAGTCCCAACCATCTTCCACAGACTCAACCAAAAATGACTTAGAAATCGAGTATCCCGGTCAGAAACAATGGTCTCAGGTAGCCCATATAGTCGATAAACCTCTTTATAGAACAATTGAGCAACACGGACTGCATCGGCGGTCCTTCTACAAGCTATGAAATGTGCCATCTTCGAAAATCTATCCACCACAACATATATAGAATCGTTTCCTCATTGAGTTCTTGGCAAACCCAAAACAAAGTCCATGCTAGTATCAACCCATGGTCTAGTAGGCACGGGCAATGGCATATACAATCCTGCATTCGTAGCTGTCCCTTTGGAAACTTGACATATGTGACATCTCTGCACAAATCTTTCAACTTCTTTCCTCATGGAAGGCCAAAAATATGATTGAGAAATCAACTGCAAGGTACGATCTCTTCCCACATGACCTTCTTCATGCAATTCCTTCACAATCTTCATTCGCAAACTGCACTCCGGTATACACAACCGATTTCCTTTGAATAGAAAACCATCTACCAACACATACTCATCCGTCTTCCCTTTCTCTACTTCATCTACAATCTTCGCAAAGTAAGGATCCTCAACAAACAATTCTGGAAGCACATCAAACCCCGTCACTTCAACTCTCATCGTAGTCAACAAATGATTTCTTCTACTCAATGCATCTGCCACCCGGTTTGTAACTCCCGACTTATGCTTTACAACAAATGTAAATTGTTGCAAGTATGCGATCCATGAAGCATACCTGGCTGCAATCTTATCCTGTCCCTGCAAATGTTTCAATGTTTCGTGATCCGTATATAACACAAACTCTTTATGAAACAAGTAGTGTCTCCAGTGCTTTATGGCTTGGACAATAGCATAGAACTCCAAGTCATAGGTACTGTATCTTGTCTTGGCTCCATAAAGTTTCTCGCTAAAATAAGCAATTGGACGACCCTTCTGACTTAATACTCCACCAATTCCAACCTTAGACGCATCAGTATCTAGCTCAAAGAGCAAATGAAAATCCGAGTATCTAAGAATGGTGTTGTAGTCAAGAGTGTCTTGATTCGTTGGAAAGCAGAAACAGCCTCTTCAGTCCACACAAATTGCTTTCCTTTCATACAATCTGTCACTGGTGCGATCACGCTACTGAAATGTGGAATAAACCTTCGGTAGAATGACTCTAACCCATGGAAACTTCTCACTTTAGTTACAGTCCTGGGTTGTGGCCAATCCTTGATTGCTTCAACTTTACCTTGATCCACATGGATACCTTCCTTGGACAACACATGCCCCAAAAACAAAACACTGTGTGTCATGAACATGCACTTCTTTGTTGCCATGGAAAATTGCTCCTGACGAAGTATCCTTAACACTTCCTGCAAGTGTTGTAGATGTTCTTCTGTGCTCCCACTGTATATCAATATATTATCAAAGTATACCACTACGAACTTTCTAATAAACGGTCGAAATATCTGATTCATTACTCGCATAAAAGTACTAGGCGCATTTGAAAGACCAAATGGCATGACCAGCCATTCATACAACCCTTCCCGTGTCTTGAATGCGGTTTTCCATTCATCCCATGGTCGAATTTGAATCTGATGATACCCACTCTTCGGATCAATCTTTGAAAAGATAGCTGCTCCACTCAGCTGATCTAACAAATCGACCAATCTTGGCATCAGAAATCTGTACCTCATTGTAATCTTGTTTAGTGCTCGACTATTTGTACACATTCTCCAAGTTCCATCCTTCTTTGGCACTAACAAGGCTGGTACTGCACAAGGACTTAAACTTTCTTGTACGCGCCCTTGTTCAAGTAACTCCTTCACTTGTCTTCTCAACTCTTCGTGCTCCTTTGGACTCATTCTATAGTGTGGTCTATCTGGTAACACAGCTCCCGGAACAAGATCAATCTGATGTTGTATGTCTGTCAACGGTGGTAACTCTTTTGGTAATTCTTTAGGAAATACATCTTCAAATTCCTTCAACACTGGCTTAACTTCTTCAGGAATTTCAACCGTTTCACTACTTTCATGTCTAATCAATAGAAACACTTCAGGTCCATCCTCTACTTCTTTGACAAACTCCTTCAAAGATAACAGATTCTTTAGTTCCTCGATTTCCTCCAACTTGCTTTCATTTTGTTGTTGCTTCTTAGGAGCTAAAGTGATTCTAGTACCCTCGAACATGAAACTATAGCAGTTGGTCCTTCCATCGTGTTGCACAGCTCTATTGAATTGCCACGGTCACCCTAACAACAAATGACATACGTCCATATCTACCACGTCACACCAAATTTCATCCATATACTTCTTTCCGATGGGAAAAGTTACACAAGCTCTTCGACCAACTTTCACTTCCCCACCTTTCCTCAACCAAGCTATTTGTAGGGTTTGGGATGCTTCTCGTTCATTAACGCTAACTTCTTTACAGCTTCTGTAGAGATGATGTTATCACAACTTTCTGCATCGATAACAAACTTACAAACCCTTCCCAAAATAGTATGCGTCGACTGAAAGATATTACTCCTCAACTAGCTAGTCTCCTCTTCCTGCTTTGGCGTCAAGCAAGATCTCCTCATCGTTAAAGAATATCCCTCGTCTCTCGCCAATAATTCTTCTTCCTCCTCAACTTGTGGTGAATTGAAACATTCTATTTCTGCATCCTCATCCTCAATCTCAGCAACCATCGCTCGCTTCTTAGGCTTCGGGCATTCATTGCTCCTATGACCAAACTCCTGACAGTTATAACACTTGAAATTGTTGTTGACCTTGATCTTAGCAACTTCATTGACTACCGGTTTACTAACAGCATTGGAAACATTAGTATTGCTACTAGCTCCTCTCACTTGATTGATCGAACTTGTAAATGCACCACCGCCTCTTCTACGTTGCTTCTCCCAAGCTAAAGCCTTCTGGTGTGCTTCAGCAACGGATTTTGGATCAAACATATTTACCATATCCTGAATTTGCATTCTCAATCCTCCAACAAATCTAGATGTCAACTGTTCCTCCGTTTCCATGATATCGTTTCTAGCAATCAATTGATAAAACTCATCTACATACTCATTTACCGACTTTGTCCCTTGTCTCAAATTCTGTAAGCGCTGATACATAAGAGACTGATAATTATAAGGAAAAAAAGTAGCCTTCATTAACTTCTTCATATTTTCCCATGAAACAATCTTCGACTTTCCCATTCTTTCCCGTGTAGGTTAGTTTGTTGCCACCATGCCATAGCTCTTCCCCTCAATCGTGTTGCAACCAACTTAACTCTACGATGCTTGGGGACTTCCTTGAAGTCAAAAATTTCCTCAACATTTGATAACCAATCCAGAAACTCTTCCGCTGTCATTCCTCCTTTGAATTCTGGAATCTCTGTATTCATTCCCGACTCCCATCGACGATCATCTTCTACATTCCGATATTGACTTCGTACTTGGTCTCGATCTCGATAATGAATACTACCTCTACCAGCATCTTCATCATAATCAAATGTACTTCGATATCTATCCCGTCCATCTACATCTCCACGATGATGCATGGTCCTTCTACCCTGCCTTTCAATATCACGATATGATTCATTTTCGAACCCCCATGGAGTTCTTCTTTCTTCACTTCTGTACTCATGCTGTTCTAGTCTCATTGAAACTGATGATTCTCTTCTTTCCCGACAAGATTGTGGTGACACCCTCCTCGCTTCCGAAACCGATGGCAAAACCCTATTTCCTCCATGGTTCGAGATTGGTGACCTTCTCCTTTGACTTTGATTCATGTCATTCATCAATTTCTCTAACTTCCCAATACCTTCATCGAACTTCTCATTGATACATTGTTCCATTTGCTCAGCTTCTTGTCTTCTATACACATCTTCAACATTTTGAAATCGATTAGCACGTCTCGGCGGCATGATCATCAACAAACTCCAAACTAACTTTAACTCTCAGCTTGAACATAACTTCAACTCTCGGCCTTGATCTACAAAAGTGATGCACGCCTCTAACTTATAGCTCAGATCTAACTTTAACTCTTCCTCTTGGCTCCACAGGCTCGGCTTAGCTATGATTGGCTAAGTTTAAGCTCTGATACCAAACTTGACGCAGAGGATAACAACAAGTTGTCACCAAATGATGCACAATGAACAAATGATGATGGAACGTTACAAAGATGAATCGATGGATTGATAATACCCAAGATAAATGTCCAAAACCGTTGATCTCACGAGATACCAGATTTTAGCTATCTTTAACATGTTGATCGCGTACGATACCGTGTTAGAAGATCTATGATTCTTCGATGATGATCTCGCGTACGATACCGTGTTAGAAGATCTACGATTCTTCGACGATGATCTCGTGCACGAGATTCCGTGAACCGGCTTCAAAATCGTTGATTCGAGTGCACTCGAATAACCGAAGATGGGGAAAGGAGATAACACTAAACTTCCAATTTTAAAGAGGCACAAAGCACTCAAACAAAAGTTTATTCAAAATCAACCCTCTTTTACAAATGACACGACCCGCCTATTTATAGGCTTACAACACACATACAGACACGACTTAAAAGACGCGACCTAACAACACAATGGCACGTGACATACGACCTAATAGAAATTACAACATTACAACATACAATACAGCGACTTACCACTTAACGAATTTACAACACAACATCACACGCGACTTAAGAAAATAAACATCTTGCGACATAACATCTGAAGCGACCTAAGCTCATAAGGAAGCAGTGACTTAAAGAAACCACGGTACATAAGGAAAGAACAACATAAGCTTCATCGACTTAGGCTTCATGCGGCATAAGAATCAGCAACCTATGGAATTGGACATGTGCGATCTAACTCGCTAGGTCGTGACCCGTTAGACCATAGCTCGTTGGCGACCTAAAGAGATGTGGCAGTAGTGGTATGGTGCGACTCATTGGGTCGCTTATCCCAGTAGGTCGTAACTCGTAGGTCGCATTCCTCGTTAGACCGCTATCTTGTAATGCAAGAGAGTTAAGACAAATGACATCGCTTGCTAGGTCGCTGGAGACATCTGATAACTCGTTAGGTCGCTTGATATCATAACTTGCAGGCGACTTAAGGCAATTGGCGCATCTCGCAACAGGCAACCTAAGACTTAGGGCATGGTGCGCTGCATCATCCTCCTCTGGTTGAAAAGAATTCGTCCCCGAATTCGCACTTTCCTCTTCCTCGACACTCTTATCCTCATGAAACGGAATCAAGTGTTTGGCGTTGAAAACGTCGGCAGTATGGGTATGATCCGGCAATTTTAGCCGATAAGCATTATCATTGATCTTCTTCAAGATTTCTACTGGATCAATCTTTCGAGCTTTCAATTTGTTGTAAGTTCCAACTGGAAAACGATCTTTCGTCAATAATGCGTAAACAAAATCACCCTCTTTGAAGTCCACACAGCTTCAATTTGTTTGCTGTAATGAACCGGAATTTTCGAGCCCGAAAATTCCGGATAGTTAGGAAAAAGAAGAAGAAGAACCGAAACACCCAACATCTCACAATCGCAGCGGCTGAAATATAATAATAACTAATAACAGTTTACAAAAGAATATTATATCTGTCGATTACATCAAATATACATCAGAGATTCACATATATACAGTCACTGGATATATACAATTATCATATCCTGGATTAACAATAATATAATTACAGCGAAAATATGCTATACGCTCCTGCCATCCAACTCGCCTCCTGAGCTCCAGAATGTACCTACGTGAAAATATGTAATACTCGATCTGACCCGAGCATTACACCAAAGTAACACCCGGGTCAAGCTAGAAACCAGCGTGAGTAAACCCAACTAACATGGAATACCAAAGCAAACAACATATATAAAACCCGGGTAACTCATTCCAATTCACAGGCCACAGTTTTTGTTATAGCCATCACAAATTCCACACATCCATTTCCTAAGTACCAAACTTAGATAAAATAATCCAATTCATTTAAATCATTTTATTCCAACCCATTGATTCCACACATCATTTGTTTTTTAATCCAAAGTGGTTTCGGGTATTCTCTAATACCCGACCCCAGTCTCCTCGGATCTCATGTCATCCTAATCCCAAATTATCCAAATGAAATTCACAACATTTCATATCGATGATATCAACTCATTCAAAGTATCCCATACCATTCAATCATCCATAAGCAAAGCTTAATCACATACAAATTAATTCAAATGATTTTAATGGAACGTTGTAACCACATTCACTTAGATTATTAATTAAGTCCTAATCAATTAATTAATCAACCCCTCTATATCCATTCATTCTTGATTAACAACCCTGGGTTAATTATCTTCCAATTCCATTCACGAAATTTTCTTTAATTAATTTCACGATATTAATTATTCTTACCAAATCAACGAGTAATCTTTAATTCCTTCACAAATTAATTAACCATAATCAATTACGTTAATTCTTAATTACTTATTTTAATTGACTTCTCATAAGTCACTTATTATGAATTAATTAATCTCAATTAATTAAATCTTTAATTACTTCATTAGTTATATAAATTAATGATTTCCAATTATATTTTTAATTTGTTTTAAACTAAATCGATTACTTTAATCCTATCAAATATTAATCATTCTCGATTAACCTCATCCTGTAATTATCTAACTCCTTTTATTTACTTCATTAAATAAATTAATTATTACTCGATTAACTATTTAATTAATCTCTTGAGTTATTTCACAAAATGATTATATTTTGTTGATTACTTAACTACTTATTAAACCGCCCACTAGTCATTCTAATTTCATTAAACTTCATTACTTAACTTAATCCATAATCAATTAATTCGACCCCTATTTACTTTTTGAGTTTAAAACAATTTAAACCCCAATACTTTGAGTCAAACAACAATTTACTTGGGAACCATCCAATAAACCAAAGTCACCAAATCATCAAATCTCAACACACATCAAATCAATTCAAGCATTCAAACAATCATTTAAATTTGACTATTGAAATTTAATAACAACTAAGCTGAGTGAGATTTACTCACCTTTGCTTTTTTTTGCAAATCCACTTCAAACTCGAGTTGATCCCTTGATTATTGACCTTGAATACACATTTATATGGTTTATTAATAATTGGAATAATTAAATTATCAATTACCGTTTAATAAAATTTGAACAATAAATTTTTTCCTTAACATTTTAATTAGCTAATTAATTATATTTAATCAAATGATTTATTTTAAACTAAACTTAAATTTCAAACTAATACTTTCCTTCATCAATTTATTTCTAACCACCAAATAATTACATGAGTTAATTTAAAACAACTTAATTATCAAACCCATTCTTTTCTTTTAAAAATAAACTAGTACGATAGAAATATTTTTATTTTGTTGAAACTACTTATATGCTTGAAAATCTATATAAATTCAGATTCCAACTTTATATAGACTTATATATATTACAGCGTTTAAATTCATACACATATGTTTCTTTTATCCTAACTGACTTATAAAATTAATAGATGTAAAAAAATAAATAATCCATCCCATTTTCCTTCACTTACCCCTTTTTTCTTTCTAACTTAGGGTTTTAAAAACAAACTGAACTGTGATAAATAAAAATAAAGAAACAAAATTACCCACAGAAAAAAATTTGATCGAGAGGGAACCCTGTCCACTGCCTCACCGTTGCCGCCTCCATCTTGACGAACCCCATCGTCCCCTAAAGCCGCGAGCCCGCTTCATCCAGTCGCCCACATCTTCGTCCCCAGATCCCACTACAACTCGAACCACCAAGTCGCCTGACCGCGTTCTCACTTGAAGTCGTCGCCCCTCCGATGCTTCGCGCGAGAGAGCCTAACCGAAACCCAAACGTGGCCTGACCTTCCTCCCCCAGCAACGATCGCTCGAGTTCACATCGCGAGATCAAACCCTAACGCAGCCGTGGATAAAACACTCGGCCGCAATTTTTTTTTATACTCGATATCGAAAATACAAGAATTCGAGAGGAGGAGAAGGAATTTCAACAGAAGGGGAAGATACGTTTTTAAAGGGGAGAGGGTAGCCTGTTTGGAAAGGAAGAGAAGGCGTCTTGAAGAAGGTTGCTTATTATTTTTATTTTATATTTTTTTTATATTTATATTCTTATATTTTACAAGTTGTTCGAACAGACTCCGAATAAAACAAGCCGCCTGGCATTTATAAGGTTTTACCCACGTCCCAAACACAATGGAACATGTTTCAAAAGCTAGTTAAATCGAATACGCGAGTTACAGAAGAAAACAATCAAATTTAAATTAAATCGAATAAAATAGTTTCTAAGCGTTTTGAGTTGCCAGGGTCAAATGACAACTCTAATTGCTACGAGAATTGAAATCTGATAATAACTGATTATTATGGATCTAATGGAACTAGTTTCGTCGAATTCCGAGAATGTGCCTCGGAAGGATACTTTTAAATTCAATTTAAACGATATATTCTTAAAACTGAACGAATTACCTTTAATTTAAATTTCAACCATTCTATTACCTTCAGTATCATCATTATAGATTTTATAAGCCTTCAAATTATTTTAATCAGGCTTAGCATCTCAGATTCAACAATTCACCCAATTTCAATTATTAAATTCAATATTTAAACTATACAATTCAATGATTTAACAATCAAGTAAACATTGATATCTTGAATTTCAAGTTAAAATTAACTTTTAATCATTTTAAAAACAATTAATTATTCCAATTTAATTCGTTAAAATTTTCGGGTCATCACATTCCTCCCCCTTAAAAGAATTTCTTCCCCGAAATTACTAATTAGGAAGAATGGACCAATACCCGTTTACCTCTTTCCAAAACTCACTATTCAACATCCTACCAACTATCTTTTGTTAAAAACCTATTATCACATCAACCAACTTCTCAAAACCTTTCATAGTTCCAAATCATATCCCTTTGCTCAATTATCTAAATTTCAAGTTCAAATCAAATTTGGAATTATTAAAATTTTCTCGAAATTTTTCTAACTCTCTAAATTTCCGAATTTTTTTGCCAGCGTCTCCTTTGCGCGGCTAGCTCGGTATAACTACAAAAGGCCTCTATGGGCTCCCAAATTCCAAAAGAAAACAAAAGCCAAGTGGCTATATCAAAAACCCAATCCAATTCTTACAGAAATTAAAATACATACCTTTTGTCGGGCAATTCACATTTATCTTTTGGAATCAAATCCAATTTTCTTTTCCCTTTTTAATACCTGCATATCTTTACCTAACAATAATAACCAATCGTAACATTTCCAATCATTTTATACATTTCCTCACATATGTTTCATACCTACTTCGATTCAAATTAGCTTCTCATTTCATATGAATTCCATTTATCTTCACTTCTGAATATTTAATTTTACCTTTCACTTATCACCGATTCATATTAGTTTCATCTTCTAATTTACATTAGTTTTTAACTTGAAATCGTTTTGTCGTTAACCAAAATTTTTCCCAAAAATTTCAAAAAATTTCTAACTCCCAAAATTTTCGAAATTTTTTGGCAGAGTCCCCTTTGTACGGAGGAGCTTTTGCAATTTGACAAGAGATATAAATATATATACATCGACCCACCCGGTCGGAAAAAGAAAAAACAGTTCATATTTCCTAATTTTATTGCGTAGGCGTACCTTATTTAGCATTTTAAGCAAGCAGCTTATTAATTTAAGCAATTAGTGCAATCCAAATCCAGCTAAACGGCCTTCAGGTACCTGTACTCACTCAATTTTAATATGTAAGTGCCATATATAGAGAATTTATTAGCATTCCACTTACTTTTAAATAGCTAAACATATACATTTCACAAACAACAAGCACCAAACGTTTTCCATAAGTGGCTTATATAGTTTTTAAAGCTAATACAATTGCTTTCAACCAATTTATAAACCATTTCACTCAATTTCATTGGTTTGCAACTCAATTTCTTACATTCCATTGATTTTTAACCCAAACAAGCTCATATTCACTTCAAATGATTCAGATCTAATTTATTTAATTTCCATCGACTCATAGCATTTCAATTACTTTCATTTATGCCGAGCGACTACCATATTCATGCAATTCCGACGATATTCGTTTAATAGAGTATTTATTCTAGTTTATAACTACTTTAAATTTCTTTCAACTCATTCTATAATTAATTCCATTTCATTTCTAATTTATTTACCAACCATTCATTGCATTTCATTTTACCTCAGCATTAGATTCAATTTAAACAATTTATTTAACTTGGCACGTTCAATACTTATAAATTAATAACCATTTCCAAATTAATTTAATCCAAGCTTTTATTTAATGGGCTTTCATCCTTATTCGAAGCCAAGCTTCCATAAATTTTAAACTTAAGTTAATTTACTTTAATTTATTCCAACATCAAACTTGAGTTTACTTCGATTTGATTCTCATTTAATCAAATCCTATTAAATTTAGTTAGCCCATCCACTTTAATTTTTATTTTTATTTTTATTCACCTTCTCAATTTATCAAAATAATAATCAAGCACATACTTAACTCTTTTGAACTTCACATTAATAGGCCACCAAACTTAAGTTCAGACTGATAATCTCATTCCAATCACATCTTTGATTTTTTTTTTATTCAATCAGACTCCATCCATTTATTTCTTAAATCAATTAACCCATTTCTTTACCCATTTAAAATTTTTGAATTCATCAACTTAACTCATTTCTAATTTATTTTATTAATACAGAGTCATTTTCAATTTATTCCCATTCACTTGGGTTTTGTTTTTGCAACTCAAACTATTTCTATTATAATCACTTCTCTTATATCCAATCTACTTGCAGATCTCATTAAATATTATTCAAATCACCCTTGAATTTTATTTATAATTCAAACCATCACACATTTTTTTTTTCAATCCAACCCTATTTTATTTTTACAACATCTCTTCTAATTTATTTCATTATTAAATCCAAGTCGAGTTCTATTTACAATTTGAATTCATTTCCAAACTCCATTATCAATTTACAATCCATTTATTTACCAAAGTTAAATTTTATTAACGTATTCAATCAAACAATTATTTAACCAATTAGCTTATTCTCAATTTCTAAATCAATATTCGATTTTAATGACAAAGAATCACTTCTTAAATTTCTCGAGTTTCAAATTTTATTTTATAATTCCAGTTTGGGTTTCCTTATTTTCCAAAATTCCAATATCTTTATATAAAAATTTTAGAAATGCTTTTAAATTCACATCATACTATTAAAATAACTCTTTATAAAAAAATACCTTTTATAACTCGATGTCTCAACCAGTCCATCCTTGTTCTCATAGAAATTCAGTCATACATTGATCAGGCGTAGAACTGAAAATCTATAAGTACTTAGCAGACTCATTCTCAACACCCAGTGAAAATATTTTTGAAAATAATTTTTATTGAAATTATAGAAATCAGTTTTTGAAAATATAGAGGAAATATCTTTTGTGAGAATGCTCTGGAAATCATCGCCCCCATCCATGGTCACAGTTACATACCAGGGTTACGTTGCCGTCACAGCAAAAGTCCATGCAACTGTACGCTCTCCGCGGCCTCTCAATTACGCCATGGATCCCACACAAAAAATCACGGTTACATCCAGGGTTACGTTGCCGTCACAGCAAAAGTCCATGTAACTGCAGGCTCTCCACGGCCTCTGATTTTCGCTATCGAAATGAAACTTCTCCACTCCTACATATGTCGCAGTCTACCGATATAAAATCAAACGCAGACTGTTGGCTCTCAGCGGCACACACGACTTTCGCTATGTTATACCGTAGGTCGCAGTTACATCCTGGGTTACGTTGCCGTCGGAGCAAAAGTCCATGTAACTGTTGGCTCTCAGCGCCACACACGACCTTTACTATGGTATACTCAACTCATAATCCTCAGGAACTAGTTTTGTCCGGACTCCTCACAGGATCAACTTTAGAACCCCCCCGGGGCTCAAGGCAGCACCACCCGGTGGCACTCCTGAGAAGTCCATTTCAAGGGAGCGCCTTTTTCTCCAGAGCCATCATCAAAACATTTTATACTATACACATATAGTATCTTCAAATCATACACCTAGTATGATCTCATACAAAGCTCATTCATACAAAATCGATTATTCCAAAATCGATAATTCCCAAACTAGGCTTTCCAAATTCTCATATTGATTTTACCCAAAAATCAAAAGCCTTTCCAAATCCAAAGGTTCTCAAAACCTTTTCCAAAATCCTCATAAGATCCTTTATATATATATATATACAGATATATATATAATTTTTAAAACTTGGGATCATTTCAAACTTGTATAAAACCCCTTTTATACTTCAATTCTTATCTCAGTTGGGTATTTAAATTAATAACAGTTTGAACTCCGACCAGTTTATATTTAGAAAATAGCTTGAAAATTCTAAAAATAAATAAGTAGTGGAAAAAATAATTATTAGTTTGTAAAATAGCTATAAAATAGGTAACTAACTGTAAAATAGTTAAGAAATAGTTGAATAGTTTCAAAATTTGTAGATAATTACAAAATAGTTGTAAAATAGAAATTAGTTTTTGAAATAGTTGAAAAATAGTGATTAGTTTAGTTAATAGTTGAAAAATGGTTAAATAACCCCAAAAATAATCGTAAAACAAGTATATAAAATAATTTGGCTTTAAGAAAGAAAGGTTGTATATATTTAATAGCTTAGAAAATAAGTTTATATGAAAACAATTTATATTGAAAATAGTCAAGAGCCAACTGTTTACCTCCCCAACAATTCAATTTAAATCTTCATTTAAATTGACCCAATTCCAATTCAAATAACTCCAAATTCCATTGGACTTGATTAATTCCCTATTCAAGTTGAATCAATCTTGATTCCTTCCCCAATTGAAATCAAATTCCAGTTGATTTTAAATCTTGTTCAATTTTAATTATTATTTCTTACTACTCCAATCGATTTGAATTATTATTAATTTCAGAATTCCAAATCACTTCAATTTAATCCAATCCAATTTCCCATTTAAAATTTTTAAACTTATACATCTTCAATCACCAATCCAATTACTTCAAACCAAATTCAATTTTAAACTAATTCAATTAAATCTTGAATTTAAACTATCTCGAATTATAGAAATTCGAGTTAAATTCTCAAGGGTTGGTTTAACTCTTTAAACCAAATTAACCTTTAAATCAAAGTGTTTAATCATCTTAATTTCTGAGCCCAATTTCTCAAAATTCTTATTTTAAACTATTTTTACTTACGTATTTCAAGGTTCAATACAATTTTATTTTAAAATTTTAATTTATTATTCAATTTAATTTTCTAGTTTGAAGCCAGTTCTTAAACAAGTTTATTTTACAATTCAATTATTCAAACTTATTTTATTTTATTTATACAATTCCATTCTCAATTTTAAGATTTTTATTTACAATAGGAGGATATCATCCAATTTATTTTAAACGTCCATCCATTTTAAATTTTTAGATCTCAAACCCTTTCGAGATCACACAAATTCCAATTCAAATCAACCATTTAACCTTCCAAGTTAAATTCCAATTTCATCTCGAAATTTCCAATTCTGGTTGCTTTTCTACACTTATTTAACTTCCCAAAGTTAAATTCCAATTTACTTAATCCAATCAACCTTACTCAAATTCGAATTCCCACTTCAAATTTCAAAATTCATTCCCTCTTATAAGTTCAAACTTATATCACTTTAGGTTTTTACATCACACTTAGGGAAAAATCAAAACTCAACCTCTTAGAGTTTATTTCAAATTATCCTTGATATCATGTATATCCATATATATACATATTTATCCCTTCGCCCTCTCAGCCATGTTTATAATTTTAAACCACCCTTGGTTTAAAATCCAAATCAAATTCCAAACAAACCATTGTTTTCAACAAGTCCCAGTTATCCAAATATACTTATTTATTATTTTTCATTACTTTGAAACACAATTTCCGAATTCTGAAACCAGATTTAGAATTTCATTTTCAATCCATTAAATTTTTAATTTGGTTGTATTTTTGTTTGTACTTAATTTAATTCCACTTCAAGACTTCAGTTTGGTCGTATTATATTTCTTCTAAATTTTAAATTTCAATAATTAACAACCAATCACCTTAATATTTATTAGAAAGAAATATTACTTTATATATCAAAATATATATTTTATATAAAATCATTTAAAATCTTTATAAGCAAATAACAAGTACGCTCTCATATATATATATATATATATATATATATATATTCAACTCATTCCAGAGTACTTCAGACTCTATTAAATGAGTAATCCCACTAGAGCCAAGGTTCTCGCTTAACCTTTCAGCCCTGATACCAAATGTAACGACCCGGAATTTTCGAGCCCGAAAATTCCAGATAGTTATGAAAAAGAAGAAGAAGAACAGAAACACCCAACAACTCACAATCGTAGCGGATGAAATATAATAATAACTAATAACAGTTTACAAAAGAATATTATATCTGTCGATTACATTAAATATACGTCAGAGATTCACATATATACAGTCACTGGATATATACAATTATCATGTCCTGGATTAATAATAATATAATTACAGCGAAAATATGCTATGCGCTCCTGCCATCCAGCTCGCCTCCTGAGCTCCATAACGTACCTACCTGAAAATCTGTAATACTCGGTCTGACCCGAGCATTACACCAAAGTAACACCCGGGTCTGGCTGGAAACCAGCGTGAGTAAACCCAACTAACATGGAATACCGAAGCAAACAACATATATAAAACCCGGGTAACTCATTCCAATTCACAGGCCACAATTTTTGTTATAGCCATCACAAATTCCACACATCCATTTCCTAAGGACCAAACTTAGATAAAATAATCTAATTCATTTAAATCGTTTTATTCCAACCTATTGATTCCACACTTCAATTTGTTTTTTAATCCAAAGTGGTTTCGGGTATTCTCTAATACCCGACCCCAGTCTCCTCGGATCTCATGTCATCCTAATCCCAAATTATCCAAATGAAATTCACAACATTTCATATCAACGATATCAACTCATTCAAAGTATCCCATACCATTCAATCATCCATAAGCAAAGCTTAATCACATGCAAATTAATTCAATTGATTTTAATGGAACGTTCTAACCATATTCACTTAGATTATTAATTAATTCCCAATCAATTAATTAATCAACCCCTCTATATCCATTCATTCTTGATTAACAACCCCAGGTTAATTATCTTCCAATTCCATTCACGAAATTTTCTTTAATTAATTTCACGATATTAATTATTCTTACCAAATCAACGAGTAATCTTTAATTCCTTCATAAATTAATTAACCATAATCAATTACGTTAATTCTTAATTACTTATTTTAATTGACTTCTCATAAGTCACTTATTATGAATTAATTAATCTCAATTAATTAAATCTTTAATTACTTCATTAGTTATATAAATTAATGATTTCCAATTATATTTTTAATTTGTATTAAACTAAATCAGTTACTTTAATCCAATCAAATATTAATCATTCTCGATTAACCTCGTCCTGTAATTATCTAACTCCTTTTATTTACTTCACTAAATAAATTAATTATAACTTGATTAACTATTTAATTAATCTCTTGAGTTATTTCACAAAATGTTTATATTTTGTGGATTACTTAAGTAACTACTTATTAAACCGCCGACTGGTTATTCTAATTTCATTAAACTTCATTACTTAACTTAATCCATAGTCAATTAATTCGACCCCTATTTACTTTTTGAGTTTAAAACAATTTAAACCCCATACTTTGAGTCAAACAACAATTTACTTGGGAACCATCCAATAAACCAAAGTCACCAAATCATCAATTCTCAACACATATCAAATCAATTCAAGCATTCAAACAATCATTTAAATTTGACTATTGAAATTTAATAACAACTCAGCTGAGTGAGATTTACTCACCTTTGCTTTTATTTGCAAATCCACTTCAAACTCGAGTTGATCCCTTGATTATTGACCTTGAATACACATTTATATGGTTTATTAATAATTGGAATAATTAAATTATCAATTATCGTTTAATAAAATTTGGACAATAAATTTTTTCCTTGACATTTTAATTAGCTAATTAATTATATTTAATCGAATGATTTATTTTAAACTAAACTTAAATTTCAAACTAACAGTTTCCTTCATCAATTTATTTCTAACCACCAAATAATTACATGAGTTAATTTAAAACAACTTAATTATCAAACCCATTCTTTTCTTTTAAAAATAAACTAGTAGGATAGAAATATTTTTATTTTGTTGAAACTACATATATGCTTGAAAATCTATATAAATTCAGATCCCAACTTTATATAGACATATATATATATATATATATATATATATATATATATATATATATATATATATATTACAGCATTTAAATTCATACATATATGTTTCTTTGTTATCCTAACTGACTTATAAAATTAACAGATGTATAAAAATAAGTAATCCATCCCATTTTCCTTCACTTACCCCTTTTTTCTTTCTAACTAAGGGTTTTAAAAACAAACAGAACTGTGATAAATAAAAATAAAGAAACAAAATTACTCACAGAAAAAAATTTGATCGAGAGGGAACCCTGTCCACTGCCTCACCGTTGCCGCCTCCATCTTGATGAACCCCATCGTCCTATAAAGCCGCGAGCCCGCTTCATCCAGTCGCCCACATCTTCATCCCCAGATCCCACTACAACTCGAACCACCAAGTCGCTTGACCGCATTCTCACTTGAAGTCGTCGCCCCTCCGATGCTTCGCGCGAGAGAGCCTGACCGAAACCCTAATGCGGCCTGACCTTCCTTCCCCAGCAATGATCGCTCGAGTTCACATCGCGAGATCAAACCCTAACGCGGCCGTGGATACAACACTCGGTCGCCATTTTTTTTCTTTTCTCGATGTCGAAAATACAAGAATTCGAGAGGAGGAGAGCGAATTTCAACAGAAGAGGAAGATATGTTTTTAAAGGGGAGAGGGTAGCCTGTTTGGAAAGGAAGAGAAGGCGTCTTGAAGAAGGTTGCTTATTATTTTTATTTTATATTTTTTTTATTTATATTCTTATATTTTACAAGCTGTTCGAACGGGCTCCGAATAAAACAAGCCGCCTGGCACTTATAAGTTTTACCCACGTCCCAAACACAATGGAACATGTTTCAAAAGCTAGTTAAATCGAATGCGCGAGTTACAGAAGAAAACAATCAAATTTAAATTAAATCGAATAAAATAGTTTCTAAGCGTTTTGAGTTGCCAGGGTCAAATGACAACTCTGATTGCTACGAGAATTGAAATCCGATAATAACTAATTATTATGGATCTAATGGAACTGGTTTCGTCGAATTCCGAGACTGTGCCTCGGAAGGATACTTTTAAATTCAATTTAAACGATATATTCTTAAAACTGAACGAATTACCTTTAAATTAAATTTCAACCATTCTATTACCTTCAGTATCATCATTATAGATTTTATAAGCCTTCAAATTATTTTAATCAGGCTTAGCATCTCGGATTCAACAATTCACCCAATTTCAATTATTAAATTCAATATTTAAACTATACAATTCAATGATTTAACAATCAAGTAAACATTGATATCTTGAATTTGAAGTTAAAATTAACTTTTAATCATTTTAAAAACAATTAATTATTCCAATTTAATTCGTTAAAATTTTCGGGTCGTCACATTTTCTATTCTGTGATGTGATGTACATTTTGTTGTTGTATTTTATTCAGGTAGATCTGTTAGCCACTATATTTTTTTATTAAACTGGATTCGGACATCATGTCCATAATGTCACAGTACATGCCGCTCCACAACTAGTAAAGAGAAAACTAGCCAATGCGCCAAGATTCAGTATTATAAGTAATATGATATTTATTTTATTTTATCTTCAGATTTTCTTTTTATTTTAGTCTATTTCATAGGAGTTATGATTCCAATTTACAGTAGGATAGAAATGAAATTTGAAGGATTGAAATTTGTATATATATAAGACACAAATTCAAGGAATTACGAAATTGTAGCCTAATGCAGCCCAACCTGATGTAGTCTTAGGTTGCGAGCGACCTAACAAGAAGGATGATGGCGTGCAACAGATACATAGTGCGTTATTCATTAAGTCGCAGCATTTTAGGTCGCGAACGACCTATATGGGACGACCTAGCGAGGTACCAGAGTAAGGCGGTGAAGCAAGTTATGCAGAGGAAGGGTCGCACAACGACCTATCGAATCCTATGGAACGACCTAGAGAGGTAACGGAGATAAGCAGCGGAAACGAGTTATGCAGTAAGTCTCTAGGTTGCTCCGACCAAACTCTAACGACCTACGACCTAGTTAGGTCGCATAAAGTTAGGTCATAAGTCATGTTGTATTTGTTAGTTCGAGTGTACTGTTTTAGGTCGTAAGTCGTTGTAATATACTGTGTTGTTATGTAAATATGGGTATGTCGTTTGTACTTAGGTCATTACTCGTTGAGTCGCCTGATGTGTTATCTCTTTGATGACGTTAGGCTGTACTATGTTGTGTCGTGTCTTTGTGTTTAGTCGCTGACTGTTTTAGGTCGCGAGTATGTAAGGTTGTGTGCGACCTAGTGTGAGTTGTAAGCCTATAAATAGGCGAGTTGGGTCATTGTAAATGGTTGTTGATTTTGAATGAAACTTTGTTTGAGTGCTTTGTGCCTCTTTGAAATTGGTAGTTGAGTGTGATCTCCTATCTCCACTTTCGGTTATTCGAGTGCGCTCGAATCAACGATTGTTGAAGCCAATTCACGGTATCAAGTGCGCTTGATCAACGTTCGAAGAATTGTAGATCTTCTTTCACGGCATCGTGTGCGATCAACGTGTCGAAGATAACTAGAATTCGGTATCTTTCGAAGATCAAAGAATTTGGGCTTCGGTGTCTTTCAATCCATCGATTCATATTACTTCATCTAATCGTTCATCGATTAGTTTGACACAAAATCTTCATTTCGTCGTCAATCCTTATTATCCGCTGCATCATTTGGTATCAGAGCTAGACTTAGCCAATCATAGCTAAGCCGAGTCTTGGAGCCAAGGAGAAGTATTTGAAGTTTCGTGTTCATCGTGAAGTTGCAACAAGTTGGGAGTTTCGATCCATATCATTTTGGAACAAAGTTCAGAAAGTGTTTGAATTTTTCTCATTGGAATTTTTGCACGCCAAAGTGAAGTTTGACTTAGGCCGAGCCGAGCTAGTTGGAGTTTGAGCCATGCATCAAGTTTTCAAGCCGAGAGTTGAAGTGTAGAAGACGTGCATTGTTTTGTTCAAAGTAGATCAAGGCCGAAGTTGTATTTGTTGAAGATTTGTTGAAGTTCTACAATGCCGCCGACAAGAGCTAATCGTCATCAAAATGTTGAAGATTTGTATAAACGAGAAGATGCTGAACAGATGGAACAATGCATTAGCAATAAATTAAATGAGAAGTTGGATGAAGGAATTGGTAGATTGGAGAAATTGATGATTGATATGAATCAAAGGAGAAGGTCGCCAATATCGAACCATGGAGGAAACAGAGTTTCGCCATCGGTTACGGAAGCGAGGAGGGTGTCGCCACAATCTTTTAGAGAAAGAAGAGAAACATCAATTTCATCGAGAAGAGATCACCATGAATATGGACATGAAGAGAGAAGAACTCCACGTGAGTTTGAAGATGAGCCATATCGAGATGAAGAGAGATATAGTAGAAGAGACATGCGTGATTGAATGGATGTTGATGGTCGAGGTCGATTCAGACGTACATTTGATTTTGATGAAGATGGTGATAGGCTAGCATTCATTATCGAGATCGAGACCAAGTTCGAAATTCATACCGGGATTTAGAAGATGATCGACGTTGGGAGTCGGGGATGAAGACAGAAATTATGGAATTCAAAGGTGGTATGGTAGCAGAAGAATTTCTTGATTGGTTGTCTAATGTTGAAGAAATTTTTGACTTCAAAGAAGTTCCTGAGCATAGAAGAGTGAAGTTAGTTTCTACAATGTTGAGGGGAAGAGCTTTAGCATGGTGGCAGCAAACGAAACTTACACGGGAGAGAATGGGGAAGTCAAAGATTGAATCATGGGAGAATATGAAGAAGTTGATGAGAGCTACGTTCTTGCCATATAATTATCAATCACTCATGTATCAGAGGTTGCAGAATCTGAGGCAAGGGACGAAGACTGTTAATGATTACGCTGATGAGTTTTATCAACTGATTGCTCGAAATGACATTATGGATACGGAGGAACAGCTGACTGCTAGATTTGTTGGAGGATTAGAATACAGATCCAAGATATGGTGAATATGTTTGATCCGAGATCTATTGCAGAAGTACATCAGAAAGCACTTGCTTGGGTGAAACAAGGAAGATGAGGAGGTGCTGTGTTTCCAAGTTACAATACTCAGAACAAGGGTGCTAGTGGGAGTTCCAATGTTTCTAAAGTTGTCAGTAAACCAGTTGTGAAAGAAGTTGAGAAGGCAAAGGTCAACAACAGTTTCAAATGTTACAATTGCCGGGAAGTGGGCCATAAGAGTAATGAATGTCCGAAACCGAAGAAACGAGCTATGATTGCCGAAGCGGAAGGTGAGGATGTTGATGAAGATTATTCTAGTCCAGTTGAGGAGAATGAACAGGATATCGCATCGGGAGATGAAGGATGTAATCTAATGATGAGGAGATCATGTTTAACACCAAAGCAAGAGGATGATTCTAGTTGGTTGAGGAGTAATATCTTTCAGTCGACATGCACTATACTGGGGAAGGTTTGTAAATTTGTGATTGATGCGGGAAGTTGTGACAATATCATTTCTACTGAGGCTGTGAGAAAGTTGAAGTTAAAGACGGAGAAGTATCCAAATCCTTACAAATTAGCTTGGTTGAGGAAAGGAGGAGAGGTGAAGGTAGACAGGCGATTTCAAGTTCCATTTTCTATTGGGAAGAAGTATAGAGATGAGATCTGGTGTGATGTGGTGGAGATGGATGTTTGTCACTTGCTTTTGGGAAGACCATGGCAGTATGACCAAGCAGTGCAACATGATGGTCGAACCAATAGCTACAGCTTTATGTTTGAGGGTACTAAGATCATTTTAGTTCCGTAGAAGAGACGGCAAGGAGAGAACAAGTCCGAAGAGATTGAGGAGCTGAAGACTTTGTTGACTTTGAAGGAGTTTGTGAAAGAAGTCGAAGATGAGCCTGAAGTGTTCTTGTTGATTGGGCGTGAAAGTAGTGAGGAGGTTGAAATTCCAGAGGAAGTCAAACCGGTGTTGGAGGAATTTGAAGATGTGTTTCCTAGAGAACCACCAACGGAGTTACCACCGTTGAGGGACATACAACATCAAATAGATCTTGTTCTAGGTGCAGTACTACCTCACAGGCCACATTACAGGATGAGTCCTAAGGAGCATGAGGAACTGAGAAGATAGGTGGAGGAGTTGTTAGAACAAGAGCGTGTTCAGGAGAGCTTAAGTCCTTGTGCTGTACCAGCATTGTTAGTGCCAAAGAAGGATGGATCGTGGAGGATGTGTAAGGACAGTCGGGCTCTAAACAAGATCACTGTGAGATACAGATTTCCTATGCCGAGGTTGGATGATTTGATTGATCAGTTGAGTGGAGCTGTTGCGTTCTCAAAGATTGACTTGAAGAGTGGATACCATTAGATTCGTATTAGACCGGGTGATGAGTGGAAGACTGCTTTTAAAACTAGAGAAGGTCTATATGAATGGCTGGTTATGCCATTTGGCTTTTCAAATGCTCCATGTACTTTTATGAGAGTGATGAACCAGATTTTCAGACCATTCATTGGAAAGTTTGTAGTAGTTTACTTTGATGATATTTTGATATATAGTTGGAGTATCGAAGAGCATCTCTAGCATTTGCGAGAAGTGCTGTTGATTCTACGACAGAAGCAATTTTATGCTGCAACGAAGAAGTGCGTGTTCATGTCGCATAGTGTTTTGTTTCTGGGGTATGTTCTGTCAAAGGAGGGTATTCAAGTGGATGAAAGAAAAGTGGAAGCTGTCAGGGGTTGGCCACAATCCAAGACAATTACTGAAGTGAGGAGTTTACATGGGTTGGTATCTTTTTATCGAAGATTCATTCCACATTTTAGCAGTGTAATAGCACTTGTGACCGATTGCATGAAAGGAAAGAAGTTCGTGTGGACAGAGGAAGCAGAGTTAGCTTTTGAGAAGATTAAGACACTTTTGACGTCAGCACCAATTCTAGTTTTGCCGGATTTTCAGTTGTTGTTTGAGTTACATACCGATGCATCGAAGGTTGGGATTGGTGGAGTATTGAGTCAGAATGGAAGACCAGTTGCTTATTTCTGTGAGATATTGTCGGGAGCCAAGTTGAGATATAGCACTTATGATGTGGAGTTTTACGCGATTGTTCAAGCTGTGAAGCACTGGAGACATTATCTGTTTCAGAAGGAATTTGTTCTTTATACGGATCATGAATCTTTAAAGCATTTGCAAGGGCATGACAAAATTTCAGCTAGGCATGCTTCATGGGTCGCGTATCTACAGCAGATTACTTTTGTTGTCAGACACAAATCAGGGGTGACGAATCGTGTAGCTGATGCTTTGAGCAGGAGCAATCATTTGTTAACAACAATGAAGGTTGAAGTGACAGGGTTTGAACTATTGCCAGAGTTGATTGAAGAAGATCCTTACTTTACGAAGTTTGTTGAGAAAGTCAAGGATGGGAGTACTGATGAATTTGTGTTGGTGGATAGATTCTTATTCAAAGGAAATCGATTATGCGTACCAGATTGCAGCTTGAGAATGAAAATTGTGAAAGAATTGCATGAAGAAGGACATGTTGGGCGGGATCGCACATTGCAGTTGATTTCTCAACCTTATTTTTAGCCATCGATGAGAAAGGAAGTAGAGAGATTTGTGGAGAGATGTCATGTTTGTCAAATTTCGAAAGGGACGGCTACAAATGCGGGGTTGTATATACCTTTACCTGTTCCTACCAAATCGTGGGTTGATGTAAGCATGGATTTCGTGTTGGGCTTACCGAGGACTCAACGGGGAAATGATTCTATATATGTCGTGGTGGATCGTTTCTCGAAGATGGTGCATTTTGTTGCTTGTAAGAAGACGGCAGATGCAGTCCATGTGGCACAGTTGTTCTTTAAAGAGATCTATCGTTTGCATGGTTTACCAGAATCTATAGTTTCAGACAAGGATACCAGATTTCTGAATCATTTTTGGCTAAGTTTGTGGAAGATGGTGGGAACAAAGTTGAAATTTAGTAGCGCTTATCATCCGCAGACAGATGGACAGACGGAGGTTGTGAACAGATCGTTGGAAAATTTATTGCGGTGTCTTGTGAAGGACAATCTGAAGAGCTGAGATGTGAAGTTATGTCAAGCGGAGTTTGCTCATAATCATGCTATCAACCGTGGTACGGGTTTCAGTCCATTTCAGATTTTATATTCAAGCTTGCCAAAGGGGCCGTTGGATTTGACGATAGTACCACAACCGAAGGGGACAGTTAAGCGGGCTGCTGATTTTGTTGATGGGTTGACAGAATGCCATAGAAACATTCAGGAACGATTGGAGAAGGCGAATGAGAAGTATAAACGATCTGCAGATCAGAAGCGAAGAAGTGCTGAATTTAATGAAAGAGATTTAGTATATGATGTACTAACAAAGGATCGTTTTCCAGTGGGAGCATACAATAAACTTAAAGCTCGAAAGATTGGTCTTATAAAGATTGTGAAACGGATCAATGAAAACGCTTATAGGTTGAAGATGCCGGTGGACGTGTAAACTTCTGATGTGTCTAATGTTAAACATCTTATAACTTATTATGGAGATGAACAATCCGATAGGGAAGAACTTTTGAATTCGAGGACGAATTTTTCCCAACCAGGGAAGGATGATGCAGCCCAACCTGATGTAGTCTTAGGTCGCGAGCGACCTAACAAGAAGGATGATGGAGTGCAACATATACTTAGTGCATTATTCATTAAGTCGTAGCATTTTAGGTCGCGAACGACCTATATGGGGCGACCTAGCGAGGTACTGGAGCAAGGCGGTGAAGCAAGTTATGGAGAGGAAGGGTCGCGTAACGACCTATCGAATCCTATGGAACGACATAGCGAGGTAACGAAGATAAGCAGCGGAAACGAGTTATGCAGTAAGTCTCTAGGTCGCTCCGACCAAACTCTAACGACCTAGTTAGGTCGCATAAAGTTAGGTCGTAAGTCATGTTGTATTTGTTAGTTCGAGTGTACTGTTTTAGGTCATAAGTCGTTGTAATATACTGTGTTGTTATGTAAGTATGGTTATGTCGTTTGTACTTAGGTCGTTACTCGTTGAGTCGCCTGATGTGTTATCTCTTTGATGACGTTGGGCTGTACTATGTTGTGTCGTATCTTTGTGTTGAGTCGCTGACTGTTTTAGGTCGCGAGTATGTAAGGTCGTGTGCGACCTAGTGTGAGTTGTAAGCCTATAAATAGGCGAGTTGGGTCATTGTAAATGGTTGTTGATTTTGAATGAAACTTTGTTTGAGTGCTTTGTGCCTCTTTGAAATTGGTAGTTGAGTGTGATCTCCTATCTCCACTTTCGGTTATTCGAGTGCGCTCGAATCAACGATTGTTGAAGCCAATTCACGTTATCAAGTGCGCTTGATCAATGTTCGAAGAATTGTATATCTTCTTTCACGGCATCGTGCGCGATCAATGTGTCGAAGATAGCTAGAATTCGGTATCTTTCGAAGATCAACGAATTTGGGCATTCGGTATCTTTCAATCCATCTATTCATATTACTTCATCTAATCGTTCTTCGATTAGTTTGACACAAAATCTTTATTTCGTCGTCAATCCGTACTATCCGCTGCATCATAGCCACAATATTCTCTGTTTGTAGGTGAGATTGTGTGATGATGTACATGTTATAAGAAATAAAGAGATTTTATATCCCTATACTATTTGAGTGAACTTTGAATAAGATTATAGTGTTCTAGTGTTTTATGCTTATTAAATTTGTAGTGCTTTTTGCATATCACGTTGTTTATTTAATTATTTGTTTACATATGAAAAAATAACCATGAATTACTTAAGTTCCATTAGTTCAGTTATAAGTTGTTCTTCGAATTTCTTTCACAATCGACCCTCTAGGTGCATCGCTGTCTCCCTATAGGTGAATAAACATTCCATGAACGTAAAATTTTATTCTCATTTTGTAGTATCACAATAATGCTTATTGCAACTCTATTTTAGACAATATAATGACAAACCTACCGAGGTAGGGTGGGGATTTTGGAATTGTCCATATGTGCCAATGCGAGAAAGGTATGTTAATTGTTTCAAATATTATATGGTTATTTCTTTGCAAATAGTACGAATGATCTATATTAAAAGCATCTCGGTCACATTATAACTTTAATATAATAAACGCTTTATCTTTAAACCTTTGTATGTGCACCTATGCAAGCTTTTCCTATATTGAAAACATCTTTGTCATTACTTTAATTTATATAAACATTTCATGTTTATTTTTGATTAGCAACAAAAAGGATAGTTGATGGTCCATTAATGAAAGACTGGGGAGGTGGACGAGGTGGTGGTCAGAATATCATCTCCAGCTCAATCTATGCTGCTACAGTGAGAATAGATAAACTATAATGTACTAAATAGATAATGTTTTGTTTTCTATTGTAATAGTTATGCTAGTTAAGGTATTGCAGTAACTGAAACAACCAATAGTAGGTTATCAATGTACAATATATTTCAATTTTATAGTTAAAGCTAGCTATCAAGAATTAGATGGTTAAACTAGTTTTCAAAATCCATAATGCAGGATAAAAATTTCATATGATTATCGGTTTTATCCTTATCATATGCAGTAATTAACCATCGTAAGTCAAAAAAATATGTTGCATCTATACTATACAATATTTGCAAATTATTTACAGAGATTGGTTGATATAATCTTAAAATATGCTACCTCTCATACTATGAATTTGTTATTTCTAACACAAAATCAGTTCAACTTATGAAGCATCCAATACTGCAGTTGCACACAATTAAATCATATTACACATACTTGATGATTCCACGGAGCTATCACATGTCAACGGTGAAGTGTCATGCTTGTCTGCCCTTGCTGGTGGTTCAACCAATGGTTGACAATGTGAGTGGACTTGTCCTGTCCGGTTTATTTATGCTTAGACATAGGATTTCCCTCCATGTCATTGTAGTACTTACCTCCAGTTGTGATGCAGCACAATCTACCAACTCCATGGATTTGAGTCATTCAAGGACCTTAGGTCGCTCACGACCTAGTGAAGGTCGCTCGCGAGTTAATGGATTCAGCATTAAGGCATGCAAGCAACCAAGCGGGATAAACAAACCAGCGTGCATTTCATTAGGTCGCTCCAACCTTTCGAGTTTCGACTTTGATGAGTTACGACGTAAGTTAGGTCGCGGGAACGAGTTACGACCTATGTTAGGTCGCGGAATTTCTTATATTGCTCTGTCTTAAGCCGTTCTCTTGTGCCGAAGCTTAAGTCGCATTCATTTTAGGTCGCTCAACCTTATGCTGCTGTGAAGATAGGTCGCTGCCATGTATTTTAAGTCGTGTGAATCTTAAGTCGCGTATGTGCTGTGTTGCTAAGGTCGCAACTTGTGTTATGTTGTTAAGTCGTTCACTGTTATGTCGTGTTGTATATATGTTGAGTCGCATTGTTGTAGGTAGCTGTATTTTGTTATGTTGGTAACTCGTGTCTGTTTAGGTCGTCAACGACCTATGTTGTGTGGTCTGTACAAATGTTGTGTGAGTATAGATCATAGGTCGTGATGTTTAGGTCGTTAGCGACCTATGTTGGGTCGGTGAAGGTGCTTAGTCGTGCGAGTTGTAACCCTATAAATAGGGATGTGTGGGTCATTTGTAAGTAGTTGATTTTGAATAAAACTTTGTTTGAGTGCTTTGTGCCTCTTTGAAATTGAAAGTTGAGCGTTGTCTCCTTTCTCTATTTTCGGTTATTCGAGTGCGCTCGAATCAACGGATTTGAAGCCGATTCACGGAATCTTGTGCACGAGATCAACATAGAAGAGTCGTAGATCTTTTAACACGGTATCGTGCGCGATCAACATGTTGGAGATAGCTAGAATTCGGTATCTCTCGAGATCAACGAATTTGGGCATTCGGTATTTTCAATTCATCGATTTATCTTATTTCGTCTAATCGTTTCATCGATTAGTTTGACATGAAATCTTTATTTCGTCGTCGTCCGTTATATCCGCTGCGTCAGTTTGGTATCAGAGCTTGAACTTAGCCAATCATAGCTAAGCCGAGCCTGTTCGGAGCAGAGAAGAAGTTTTGGAGTTGTGCATCACTTTGTTGATCAAGGCCGAGAGCTAGTTGAAATTGAGGCCGAGCTTGTTCAGGTTTGTGGGAGATTTGTTCAAGCCAAGAGTGAAAGTTCTAATCCGAGCTAAGTTGAACAAGGCCGAAAGTCAGTTTAGTTGAACAAGTTAAAGGCGAGTTTGTTAAAGATTGTTGTTAAAGATAATCATGCCGTCGAGAAGAGCTAATCGTCATCAAAATGTTGAAGCGTTGTATAGAAGAGAAGAAGCTGAGCAAATGGAACAACGTATTAATGACAAGTTTGATGAAGGTATTGGGAAGTTAGAGAAATTGATGAATGATTTGAATCAAAGTCAAAGGAGAATGTCACCAGTCTCGAACCAGGGAGGAAACAGAGTTTCGCCATCGGTTGCGGAAGCGAGAAGGGTGTCACCACAATCCCATCGAGATCGAAGAGAATCATCAGTTTCCATAAGAAGAGAACGCTATGAGTATCGAGGTGAAGAGAGAAGAACTCCACGTGGATTTGAAAATGAGCCGTATCGTGATGTTGAAAGACATAGTAGAAGGGATATGTATGATCGTAGAGATGTTGATGGTCGAGATCGATATCGAAGTACATTTGATTATGATGAAGATGGTGATAGAGGTAGTGTTCATTATCGAGATCGAGACCAAGTACGAAATCACTATCGGGAGGTAGAAGATGATTATAAATGAGAGTCGAGGATGAAAACTGAAATTCCAAAATTCAAGGGAGGAATGATTACTGAAGAATTTTTGGATTGGTTATCAAATGTTGAGGAAATTTTTGACTTCAAGGAAGTTCCTGAGCATCGTAAAGTTAAGTTGGTTGCTACTCGTTTGAGAGGTAGAGCTATGACATGGTGGTAGCAAAATAAACTTACATGGAAAAGAATGGGAAAGTCAAAGATTGATTCATGGGAGAAGATGAAGAAATTGATGAAGGCTACTTTCTTGCCTTATAATTATCAATCTCTTATGTATCAGCGATTGCAAAATTTGAGACAGGGAACAAAGACGGTGAATGATTATGCGGATGAATTTTATTAATTGATTGCGAGGAATGACATCATGAAGACATAGGAACAATTGACAGCTAGATTTGTTGGAGGGTTGAGAATGCAGATTCAGGATATGGTGAATATGTTTGATCCAGGATCTGTTGCTGAAGCACACCAGAAGGCACTAGCTTGGGAGAAGGAAGGTAGAAGAGGAGGTGGTGTGTTTACAAATTCCAACAATCAAGTGAAAGGGGCTAGTAGCAATACGAATGTTTCCAAGGCTGTTACTAAACCGGTTGTTAATGAAGTTGCTAAGACCAAGGTCAACAACAATTTCAATTGCTATAATTGTCAGGAGTTTGTTCACAAGAGCAATGAATGTCTGAAGCCTAAGAATCGAGTGATGGTTGCTAAGGTTGAGGATGAGGATGAAGAAGTAGAATATTCCAATTCACCACAAGCTGAGGAGGAAGTAGAATTATTATCGGAAGACGAAGGATGTAATTTGATGATGAGGAGGTCGTGTTTGACACCAAAGCAAGAGGATGAGACTAGTTGGTTGAGGAGTAACATCTTTCAGTCAACATGCACTATTTTGTGAAGGGTTTGCAAGTTTGTTATTGATGCGGGAAGTTGTGACAATATCATTTCTACAGAGGCTGTAAAGAAGTTGGAATTAAAGACTGAGAAGCATCCTAAACCTTACAAGTTAGCCTGGTTGAGGAATGGTAGAGAAGTGAAGGTTAGTAGAAGAGCTTGTGTAACTTTTTCAATTGGGAAGAAATACAAAGATGAAATTTGGTGTGATGTAGTTGATATGGATGTATGTCATCTGTTGTTGGGAAGACCATGGCAATATGATAGAGCTGTGCAACTTGATAGTCGTACCAACAGCTACAGTTTCATGTTTGAGGGCACTAAAATCACTTTGGTTCCTAATAAACGACAACAAGAAGAAAGCAAGTTGGAGGAGATTGAAGAACTGAAGACTTTGTTATCTTTGAAGGAATTTTTCAAGGAAGTGGAGGATGAGCCTTAAGTGTTTTTGTTGATCGGACGTGAAAGTAGTGAAGCGGTTGAAATTCCTGAAGAAGTGAAGCCAATGTTGAAGGAGTTTGAAGATGCATTTCCAGAAGAGTTGCCCAAAGAATTACCACCGTTGAGGGACATACAACATCAAATTGATCTTGTTCCGGGAGCTGTGTTACCACATAGACCACATTACAGGATGAGTCCAAAAGAACACGAGGATTTGAGAAGGCAGGTGGAAGATTTGCTTGAACAAGGGCGTGTACAGGAAAGTTTAAGCCCTTGTGCAGTTCCAGCCTTGTTAGTGCCGAAAAAGGATGGAACGTGGAGGATGTGTACCGATAGTCGGGCACTGAACAAGATTACTGTAAGGTATAGATTTCCAATGCCAAGATTGGATGATTTATTAGACCAGTTGAATGGAGCTGTTATCTTTTCGAAGATTGATCTGAAAAGTGGATATCATCAAATTCGAATTCGACCAGGGGATGAATGGAAGACAACATTCAAGACTAGAGAAGGGTTGTATGAATGACTGGTTATGCCGTTTGGTCTTTTGAATGCACCTAGTACGTTTATGCGGGTGATGAATCAGATCTTTAGACCATTTATTGGGAAGTTCGTGGTGGTGTATTTTGATGATATACTGATATACAGTGGAAGCCTAGAAGAACACTTGCATCATCTGAAAGAAGTGTTGATGATACTGCGACAGGAACAATTTTATGTTGCAAGAAGAAATGCGTGTTCATGGCGCATAGTGTTTTATTTTTAGGATTTGTTGTATCAGAAGGAGGTATACAGGTGGATCAGAATAAAGTTGAAGCAATCAGAAATTGGCCACAACCCAGGACGATAACAGAAGTTAGAAGTTTTCATGGTTTAGTATCATTCTACCGAAGATTTATTCCACATTTCAGTAGCGTGATGGCACCAGTTACTGATTGTATGAAGGGGAAGCAATTTTCATGGTCAAAGGAAGCAGGAGTTGCTTTTGAGCTGATCAAGGAACTTTTGACATCAGTGCCTATTCTATTATTACCAGTGTTTCAGTTGTTGTTTGAGCTACATACTGATGCATCTAAGGTTGGAATTGGAGGGGTGTTAAGTCAGAGGGGCCATCCTATTGCTTATTTTAGTGAGAAGCTTTCGGGAGCCAAGATGAGATATAATACCTATGATGTAGAATTTTATGCTGTTGTGCAAGCCGTGAAGCATTGGAGACACTATTTGTTCCATAAAGAATTTGTTCTGTATACTGATCATGAAGCCTTGAAGCATTTGCAAGGGAAGGACAAGATTGCAGCTAGGCATGCCTCGTGGATTGCATACTTACAACAGTGTACATTTGTTGTAAAACACAAATCGGGAGTTACAAACCGTGTGGCAGATGCATTGAGTAGAAGGAATCATTTGTTGACTACAATGAAGATTGAAGTGAAGGGGTTTGAAGTACTTCCAAAGTTGTTTGTTGATGATTCTTACTTTGCCAAGGTTGTTGATAAAGTCGAGAAGGGAAAGACGGATGAGTACGTGCTAGTAGATGGTTTTCTTTTCAAGGCAAATCAATTATGTATACCATATTGCAGTTTGTGAATGAAGATTATCAAAGAATTGCATGAGGAAGGACATGTGGGAAGAGATCGTACTTTGCAGTTGATTTTTCAATCTTATTTTTGGCCATCCATGAGAAAAGAAGTCGAAAGATTTGTGGACAGATGTCACATATGTCAAGTTTCCAAAGGGACAGCTACTAACGCTAGATTGTATATGCCATTACCCATGCCTACTAGACCATGGGTTGATATTAGCATGGACTTTGTGTTGGGTTTGCCAAGAACTCAGCGAGGGAATGATTCTATATATGTGGTGGTGGACAGATTTCCGAAAATGGCACATTTCATAGCTTGTAAAAAGACCGCTGATGCAGTCCGTGTTGCTCAATTATTCTTTAAAGAGGTTTATCGACTAGATGGGCTACCTGAAACCATTGTGTCAGACAAGGATACTCGATTTCTAAGCCATTTTTGGTTGAGTTTGTGGAAGATGGTTGGAACGAAGCTAAATTTTAGTAGCGCCTATCATCCACAAACAGATGGGAAAATGGAGGTGGTTAACTGACCATTGGGAAAATTGTTGAGATGTCTTGTGAAGGATAATTTGAAAAGCTGGGATGTGAAGTTATGTCAAGCGGAGTTTGCACATAATCATGTTGTTAATCGAAGTACTGGATTCAGTCCATTTCAAGTAGTATATTCAGCAATTCCGAAGGGACCGTTGGATTTGTCGATAGTTCCATCTTAGAAAGGAGTTGTTAAACGAGTTTGTGATTTTGTGAATGAACTGCAGGAGTGTCACAGAACTGTTCATGAACGATTGCTTGCATCAAATGAGAAGTATAAAAAATGGCGGATAAGAAGCGAAGGAGTGTAAACTTCAAAGAAGGTGATTTGGTTTATGCAGTGTTGACGAAAGATCGTTTTCCAGTGGGAACTTACAACAAGTTGAAAGCTCAAAAAATTGGACCAATGGAAATTTTGAAGAAGATCAATGACAATGCATATCAGTTGAAGATGCCGGATCATATTCACATTGCAGAAGTTTTCAACGTCAAATACTTGATTCCGCATCATGGGGATAAGCTTGTTAAGGAAGAGGAAGGTGCAAATTCGAGGTCGAATTCTTATCAACCGGGGGAGGATGATGCAGCGCAATCTACCAACTCCATGGATTTGAGTCATTCAAGGACCTTAGGTCACTCACGACCTAGTGAAGGTCGCTCGCGAGTTAATGGATTCAGTGTTACGGCATGCAAGCAACCAAGTGAGATAAACAAACCAGTGTGCATTTCATTAGGTCGCTCCGACCTTTCAAGTTTCGACTTTGACGAGTTACGATCTAAGTTAGGTCGTGGGAACGAGTTACGACCTATGTTAGGTCGCGGAATTTCTTATATTGCTCTGTCTTAAGCCGTTCTCTTGTGCCGAAGCTTAAGTCACATTCATTTTAGGTCGCTCGACCTTATGCTGCTGTGAAGATAGGTCGCTGCCGTGTATTTTAAGTCGCTTATGTGCTGTGTTGCTTAGGTCGCAACTTGTGTTATGTTGTTAAGTCGTTCACTGTTATGTCGTTTTGTATATATGTTGAGTCGCATTGTTGTAGGTCATTGTATTTTGTTATGTTGGTAACTCGTGTCTGTTAAGGTCGTCAACGACCTATGTTAGATCGTGTGGTCTGTACAAATGTTGTGTGAGTATAGATCGTAGGTCGTGATGTTTAGGTCGTTAGCGACCTATGTTGGGTCGGTGAAGGTGCTGAGTCGTGTGAGTTGTAACCCTATAAATAGGGATGTGAGGGTCATTTGTAAGTAGTTGATTTTGAATTAAACTTTGTTTGAGTGCTTTGTGCCTCTTTGAAATTGGAAGTTGAGCGTTGTCTCCTTTCTCCATTTTCGGTTATTCGAGTGCGCTCGAATCAACGGATTTGAAGCCGATTCACGAAATCTTGTGCGCGAGATCAACGTAGAAGAGTCGTAGATCTTTTAACACGGTATCGTGCACGATCAGCGTGTTGGAGATAGCTTGAATTCGGTATCTCTCGAGATCAACGAATTTGGGCATTCGGTATTTTTGAATTCATCGATTTATCTTGTTTCATCTAATCGCTTCATCGATTAGTTTGACACGAAATCTTCATTTGGTCGTCATCCGTTATATCCGCTGCGTCAAGTTGTATCTTATTGACCACTGAGAACCCGTTTGCAAAATATACTTCACATGAATTTGTTTAAGTTTTGTCCACAGTGTGTTGTTATTTATCACTGAATTCACTACTTCAATGCTTTTAACTGCTTTTTTAATGTATTAATAACTGGACTTAGCTTTTGATTTATTCATAACCAAACTGGATTTTGGGTTGGTTTTATTGTTAAGTTTGTTGATTTAAATTTTATCATCCTATCTTTATAAAAACAAAATCATGGAATATTCATAACTTGCTATTTTGCATGGGTATTTTACCTGCTTGGATTAATGGGTTGGAAGTTTCTTTAGTTGAAGTAGATTGAAACTGAGCTTCCTTGGTATTATCAGTTGGCGTCTCAACTAGATACGTTTATGTTAGGAACTGAGTTGATGATGTTTTGATGACAACAACCTTATATAGTTATTATACTTTACTTTATAAAATATATTCTAACATTTCCATATATATATATATGTATATGTATATGTATATAGGAAGTATATGCAGGTATCATCGAAGACTGATCGGTATAAAGACACAAGGATCAAGATGAAGATTAGAGATTCAAGATTCAAGACTCTAGAGAATCAAGATTTCAAGATAAGTGTCTAGTATTTTGTTAAAACTTCATAATAGCACTCTCATCTTTCTTCTAATTTTCTTTTGGGATGGAATCCAATTTCTATCGAAACCAGTGGCTTACAAACCCACGACAAGTAGCTTACAAACCTACGACAAGTGGCTTACAAACCCACGAAAATCAAAATCATTTAAACTACTTTGTACAAGTTCTCGAGTCCTATGGAGGAGCTCTGTAGGAAGGTTCTTGCAATTTCAGTTTGAATAGATTTTTCAAAATGTTTTTAAATCTGTTTTCAAAATGTTTTAGCTTTCAAAATCATGTTTTCAAAAATATTTTAAAACTTTATTTTAGCCTTGAAATATTTCTCTATTCTGATTTTAAAAAATTCTATTTTTAAAAACAACAAAACTTATTCTGATTTTAAATATTACTTATATAATTGACGGTCTATATCAATTATATATATATATTTAAAATAAAGTTTTATATTCATTCTCTATCTCAAAATATTATTCAAACACTTTACTTTACTTCAGAGAAGTTTCAACTTGTTTTAAATTCAATTGTCTTTACAAAACAACATCTCTATAATTTTGAACTAAAGCATGTCGACATAAGGGGATACTCCATGTCGACATGGTGATAGTTGGATTCAAAATTCAATTTTCAAAAGAAGTGTCCATTCGTTCGAAAACCTTTCGCCAATGGTTATGACTGTCGTGCATTTATATAAAGGCTTCCAAAACGAATTTTTTTAACAACTACTTTTTTATTTTCTTCACTCTTTCTTCTCCACCATTCCATATCCATAAAACTTCATATTTTCAAGATCGTGCCATGATTCTGCCAAATTCTCTATAGGAAATCATTTAGATACTCTCTCTATTTGATTCTCCATCATTCTACTAAAGATCAAAGTGCTATTCAGAGTTATAGGATTAATTTGTATTCAAAAAGTCCATAGAGTCTATCCATTCAAAAGGATTGTTATTAAGAAGTATTATGGCGATCTTGTGTCCCGTAAATCAAGAGAGTTTACCCCAGACTTGGAGATAGGAGGGTTCCTCAAGGCCTTAGAAATTGAGGGTTGTAATTTGGATATTGGCTTATAAAAATCTGTACAAGGGTATTGCCTTGGTGCCGGACTGGATGTAGGAGGTTTCCGAACCAGTATAAAATCCGGTGTGTTCTTTCCTTTTACTTGCTTTACTTTACTATTTGCATTTGTTATATGTTTTGTGATCATTCTGTGTTAGAAATCTGTTTAGATTTGTGTTGAAAGTTTTAATTTAGTCATATAGTTCATATATTCTTTAAAACACTATTCACCCCCCTCTAGTGTTATTTCTGCCTTAAGATCCTTAATCCGCATCCCTAACAGTTTATGCTACTTACAAGTAGAGTGAAGCTACAATACTTGAGGCAGAAGCCTGGGAAGCAGCTAAAAAGTCTTGCGGAGGCTAGTATTTTCTTGCTATTTAAGAAATTTAGATTCAGGTGACTATGTTGGTTTTTGGCTTCACTGGATTTGGCTCCACCACCATTATAATAGCGTTTTTTACCTTTTAAGTTAACTAGGGATGAATAGTAACATTCGAATGTACTATTCAAGATTTTTAGTATTCTTGCTTTTATGGTTTGGTGATACTGGCCCGGCAGTCGGTATAAAATTTTCTACACCCATATTGCTTTAGATCTTCGAAGTTATTTAAGTGACTTGCATGATATAATTTACAGAGTTTATGATTATGATTGTGTATCCTTATTGTAAGTATCAAGTACTTTAGTGTAAAAAAGAATATCGGCAATAGATTTATCAATTTGTTATATCAAATTATATGCTTTTGTAACTAAGCTTCTTCTAGTTAGATTCAAAATACAAGATCAATGTGAAACCGAATATATAATTATGATTGTATTACACATATTGAAAAAGATACAATTCGACATTTTATATCTTGTCTATGATAAAGATATTATAGGAGAAGAAGTAAAATAATTTATTTTAAACTTGTAATATATTGCAACAACTTTGAGACGGTGAGAATATACATTTCGCTATGGCTGTAAGCTATTGCAATTTCAAAATTCGCAACGGCTTTGGTCCACTGCGAAATGTAAATTTGCAATGGTTTTCGTCCGTTGTGAAATGAAAATTCGCAACGGCTCAGAATCACTGCGACCACTCTTCATTTCATAACGGCTTTGGGTCATTGCGAAATAGTTGTGCAACTGCTCAAAACCGTTGTAAAATGGATTTTCTGGTGTAGTAGATTGAGGCACCATGGAGTGGTAGTGCCATCCTCAGACGTTCTAGTTTTTGTAACAATATTAACATTACAGTCATCCTAAAAAAATAATATGAACAAGATGGAATGTGGTTAAACTATGTACATTAGAGGAATAAAGTAAAATGCTTGATATTCTAGAAAAACTACATTTTGAGACAAATAAAGTTTTTGGGTGGTTGGATCAAACATCTATAAGCCTTTTTACCCTCACCATAGTCAAGAAAAACACAAATAGCAAACTGAGAAGATAAGTTGTTACATTCTATATGAGGAAGGAGCGAAAAACAAGTACACCCAAATATTTCAAAATAACAGAACATTCGGGTGTGTGTCATTGCAATTTTTTGAAAGGTGAATGCTACTCAAAATTTTCATATGTAAGAAGGCAAACTAATCAAGGCATCTCAACCTGGCCCGGTCTGATTCAGACTGACATGGCCCAAGTTAGCTCGTAGGCCAGCCACGATTAGAGACAGATCAATTAGGTTTTCTTAAGTGTGGTGATAGCCCGGATCCAACTTAGGCTCGCATTGGCTTCTATGCTCAATTTCAAGTTGAGCCTTCTGCCGGTGAAGCCTCCTAATCTAGCAACCCCCACAACCAACAGTTCCAACAATGTAAGGCACAAGCCCGGTTCGGCCCATCTCCCATCGGCTGACCAATTCCTTGTCCCTTGCAACCCGGCAACATGATAACCTGCTTTCTCAAGCATATCTCCATTAGCCATCTTCCAGTCGACATATTTGAAGTTGTCTAGCAGGTGGCCCATCATCGATCCAGCTTCGATAATGCATCCTATGACCTGCACTCCATCTCATCTCACCAGCTTAGACCCTCGGCATTCATAAGTCGCCATCGTCCTTATGGTCTTAGCAAACCAGCTTAGCCCATCCTACAACTTGGGCATGTGGAAGAAAAGAGACAAGAGGTAAAACCAGGTGTAGCTACTTCTGACAAGAAGCATGTACCATTTTATAACAGCATACTGCAACCAAAAGCTCATTTAATGCAAAGCATGGTGGAGCATGCTACTAGTATGGATCTACCGGCCTTCCTTTCAGCCATACATTCCTTTCTTCCACCAGCTATCTCTCATCAAGTTTGTTCTACCAGATCAATGGTCAGACGCACTTCACATCTATTTTACGACATGATCTTAGCTATTCGAGCATCAGATTAATTGCCATAAAAACCCCATGCATGACCACTTTCAAGAGATTGGTTGGGCTTCTAGTGGAGGGTGCCCTAGGTTGGTTAGGCCTTTGACAAAGGGAACCCTAGGTTGCTTAGGCCCTCGGTTGGGAGGAACCCCGGAGATTTGGAATCCATGACCCGCCACTCAAGCTCCCTATGATCAATATCTAGCAAAGCTTAGCAGATTCTTTCGTCTTAGGCGCATCATATTTTCTTATTATTCTTTTATAATCCCTTGTAATTGTAAGAGAGCCATATAATAAGAGGTCTTCACAATGGACATATGCAGCTTGGCCAAACCGCTTCACATCTGGTGTTATTTACCTTTAAATGCTCTTTTGGCTTCATTTTATATCATCAAGCCTATTGACTAGCAAGTAACCTTTGCTCATCATAATGAATTTTTATAATTTCATGGTTGTAAAATATCTTAAACATTCTAGCACTAGAAGGAGGGCCAACCTTTGATCTTGTGCTTAGTAATTTCTTGTGCAAGCTCTTTCCCCGCTAGGTGCCTCACATCTAGCATCAATAGTGACAATAGTGGATGGTGCTCCACGGCATCCTTCGATCCCCAAGAAATTCCTCAACTATCTCGGTTGGCTTCGTGTCCTGCACATTTGATACGCACTCCCGCTCATCTCCTTATTGCTACTGCTATCAACCAAATTATTGTAACCATGCATGGGCCCAGTGTGAGGGCCGCGACCATCTACTCAAGACATATGCCTCAAGATTTAGACCATCCTAATCAGCCTGCTTCATGGCAAAACCCAGGTGTAGTGTAACCCACTGCGAAATCTTCATCTCCCACCAAGCACCGCGACATATAAATCCTAGAGACCCAACATCTCCGTTAATGCGCGAAGAAGCCCCATACGGGTCGCCAAATAGTTCTCTCATGCACCTTCATCCTCAATAGCATCTAAAAGTGGCACACCCGCCAGTTTCATGATGCCCAAACTTTGCTGCTAGTGCCTTTCTCAGGCTTGGTTCCAAGCCCATAAATATGAGTTGCAAAATTATAGATCTTAAGGCTAATTAAACACTATAGGAGGGGTGGATAGTATTTTTAACTTATGTAAATCGTTTTAAATTTCTTTCAAAATATAATATTAAATCATAGATTGACAACACAGAATTATACTAACGAATAACCAAGGATGCAAGGACAAGTAAAAATAAAAGTAGTAAAGCAAAGTGAAGAGTTAGAGCGATGATGACACTAGGAATTTTATACTGGTTCGGATTTCTCCTACATCCAGTCCCATACAATTGCTTGTGCAAATTTCTTTTCAAATGCCAATTATTGAACAGGTAGAAGGTAAATACAAATACAATCTCAAATCCAAGGATGCGAGACACACTGAATTTTCGAGCTTAGGGCACACCCACTTGATTTGAATGGGCTACAAACACACCCATTATATTATTGAGCAACTAAACACACCCACTTGATTTGAATGGGCTATAAGCACAGCCAAGCAAATAAAAATAGAGTTCTTAATTTTTCCAAAAACAATTTCTTGAACTTTGGATAAAATGAAACCTATAATATCTTGGATCGAACTTTGACCTTTGAACTGAGCGAGAGATGTTTCCAAAACTGTAAGAAAGTAATATTAAATCAATACAAAGAATGAATTGGTTCTATTTTATTTTCAAGAAAATATAGTATATTTTCAATGGTTTTTTAGCAGAGTTAGAGGAGGGTAGAACATAAGAAATTAGTCATCAAAAAATTCATTTGAACTCTCCTTTATACAGTAAATCAATAGATGTGTCCATTCGCGAAGAGTTGTGACGAATAGGCACTTCCTTTCAAAATCCAGAAAACTAGCTGGTGGCATATGCATGTAATTTTTGAAAACTTGTTTCTTTTAAAATGTTTTAAAATTCCTATACTTTGTAAAATAATTTGATACTTTATAAAATAGTTTAAACATAGTTTATGAACATTTTGGACTTTAAAATTTTTTTATAAAATACTTTGAAACATTTTTTGAATTTATTTTGTTTTAAAAATATAAAAGATAAAAAATAGAAGATAGAGGTCAAAGAGTGCTACCAAGGACTTTAACAATACAAGCTACGATTCTATATACTAAATTATAATCTTGAGATCTTCATATCTAGGTCTTTGTACTCGCGAGTGTTTAGCTAACTTTTGAGTCTTTATACTATGCTGTCTTCGATTCAACATTTGTGTAATATTCTGCCCTATATACTATATAACTTGATAAAACATTAGTATCTATAATTTATATGATTGTGTATGGTTGTTGTCAACAAACTTAATAAATAAGGTATTAACACTCCTCTTTTTGATGATGACAACCATCAAAAATATTCTTATATATAAAATATGATATAACTCTCCCGAGTTAAATAGCTCCCTCTGAATATATGCATGCACGTTTTATATTTTTCTACCCCTTTCTCATAAACAAAAATAGGTGAAAAATAATAAGTCCTCCCATATAAAATACTTAGAAACCACAAATTCAGAAATTTTTAATTAAGCACTATAATTGAAGCATATTAAGTATGATGATATTAAATAAGATAACTATACGATGATTGGGATATAAATGATATATGGAGATTAATAAATAAATAAATAAATAGGTTAAGATTTTATTTATTCAAATCAAACTATACATATCAAACTATCAATCGCATATATAAATAAACAATACAAATCAAATCAAATCCTATGAATAATAATCATCCAAATATATAAACCAAACCAAATCAAATCCTAAGAGTATTAAAATAAGTTATATATACATATTTATAATTTAAAACAAACTGAATAAGTAGACATTCCTAGGAACTTCAAACCAATTATAGGATCTAAAGATTGGATCTGCTCTTATGGTGTCCCAATTTTCATTTTCCTTGTTGATAGAGCATTATGGGTTGTTGGTTTGATCATCTTTGATTAAGGAAGAAATCGTCCATCGAAGTGCATCGAAATGCTTTTCTTACTCTTTGATCATTTGAAATTGACTTAATTCTAAATGACTTTGATTTTTTAAAATAAAGCAAGAATGTACTTAGAGATTGAAGTGTTTGTTCAAGATTTTCACATAATTTCTGGTGTAGGGAAGAAATTTTTTGTGAAAAATGTTTGAAAATGAAAAGAGAATAGAGAATAAAATGATGAGTTACTTTTTTTGGGAAGAAATTGGCTTATACAGGAGTGCATGGCCTTTTGAAAAAATTGAATAGATGAAAATTATTTTATATTTAAATTTAAAAAAAATTCCCAATGGCCAACATATGTCAACATATACATTTTATGCATATCGACATATATACCTGAAAATGTAAAATTTACGTATTTTTTATGGTTTTAATTTCTATTTAATTCCTTATATTTAAAGACTTCCAAAGATTATCAGAACAATATGCAACGGCAAGAACAAGATTTCATTAGTAATGATAAAATAGTACATGGATTTCAAAGAACAATAAAAGAAGTATATGAAAATAACACGAAAATAAACTACAAACAAAAAATACTAAGGAAAATAGCTAGATAAATAAGTTTAGGAGGATGATGATGATGATGAAGAGCCATTAATCTTTCGAATGATCTTTCCAATGTATTTGTCCACTTTCTTAAAAAGAGAAGCGAACTTCTTACTAAATGACCGTTTAAGCTTTTTTGGGTTTCTGAGAAGCTTTTCTTGGTTCCTTAGGATTTCTTTAATGGAAAAGTGGGGTGGATTATTGAAGCTTTCTAAAAAAGAGTCCATTTCTTCCTCTTCCTCTTCTTGATATCCTTCTTCTACATCCATTTCATCGCATTCTTTCTCTTCTTCTAGTTGAATTTCTTGTTCTTCTTCCCATGTCAATATTTCTTCCTTTTCAAGAAGATTACACATGGTTTTAATTAAGGTAGAATATGCATAAGAGAAATGTTTTCCTTGTTGAAAACTTTTCAAATAAGAGTTGATTCTCCTCGTAAATCAACACCAAAATACATGAAAATACTAGTAAGATACACATCATGATAGAATGTTTCTCATTTCTAGAAATGTTCTTTCGAATAAAGTCAACTAAGATGACTTGTGCTGAATAGATGTTATAGTTTCTTTGAATGACAAAAGGTGCTTTAAAAACTTTTTGAGTAAGGTTATTGTAATTATCCATCCTTGGAGTGATATTTTATTGTAAAATAAGACTCTTAAGTCTCGATTTTGGTTAGAGATTTTTGTGCTTAAAATCAAATTTTTCATCACTTTTGAAAATATCGTGAAAAACTTCATGATTTAGTTTATCAATTTGAAAAGCAGAGAGGTCAATTCTACTTGATTTCCAGCCAAGTAATTGACCCAAAATTTCATAGTTTAAAACAATTCTAGTGCCATTTACACTACATCAATTTTGTCTCTCTTCTACTAGAAACAAATTTCCATTTAAATTTGCATAAAACATTTTAACCAACTTAGGATAACATGCAAAATCATTTTAAGAAGAGTCGACCAAACCAAGACTTTCATTTTGAATGCAAAGATTTTGAATACCATGAGAGGAAAATCATCAAACTTAACAAATATTTTAGAAAAACTTTTTCGAAAGTAGCATACTCCATATAGGTATCAATGGCTTCTTTATCATTGAAGAGAAAACCTTTGGTTCTCTTTGACAGCTTTATGGGTCTTGAATTTTTACCAGAGGAGATCATTTTTGAGTTGTTGAAGAAATAAGGGAATGAAGATATATTTGAAATTTGAAATAAAGTGAGTGATTGAATGGATATAATATGTTAAACTGATAGAGAGAGAACTAACATTTCAGTTTTAAAAAGAATCTCTTTCATTTTTTGAAATAAATGCAAAAGAGTGAGAAATTGATTTAGAATTTGAAAAGAAACTTCCAAATTCTGTCACGTATATTTACATATGGTGTGGGAGTATATCGACATATAGATCGAAAAATTCAAAATTAAAACTAAGATAATATATTCTTATGTGTATATATATACATTTATATACCTATATTCATCCAACATTATTATTAATATAGGTTATCCCTAAAAAACGAAAATATTAAACGTAAAAAAGTACCACTTTTTCTCCTTTCCTTTGGTCTATTTTGATTAATCTACTATTGCTGTAAAACTCATATTTTGCATCCTCGGTATCTGGTTCATTATTGCTTGAGGAAGTATCTGAATCATCCAATGATGTTGTAACTAATGAATCAGTAACTGGTGAGATCTTTGATTTATTTTGATACAGATAGTCTCTTTGTAGACGACCGAGTTCATCACTTTGAAACATCTAATTGTAGATTTAGTTTCAGGAGTCTTGTTTTCAAGTCTTTGAAAAAAATTCATTTTTCGACACTTTAGGAACCTTCTAAAGTTTCTGGTTATGGAAGCAATTTCTTCATCATTGTCATCATCTGAATCCTGATCGTCATATATTGTGTTGAAAGCAATTGATTTCTTTTCTGTTTCATTGCTTTCTCTTCGGCCCCGCAATTGTGCTTCATAGGACATCAGATTGCGTACTAACTATTCAATTTCCACAATACTAATTTCATTAGCCTCCTCTATTGCTAGTGTGTTTTGATCTCACTCTAAAGAGAGTGAATTGAGGATTTTTCTAACTTTGTCCTCTTCAGAAAAACATTTACTCAATGGTACTAAAGAATGTACTATATTTTAAAATATAGTTCATGTCAAAAATAGACTTATTTTGATTCATTTAAACAATTGAAACTGATTTGTTAACATGGAAATTTTAGTCTATTTGACTTTATTAGTGCCTTCATGAGTGACTTGCAATGTTCTTTGAATTTCATACATAGACTTACAAATAGGGACTATTAGATTCATTTTTATATGATGAGAAATATAAAATATTCATGGCTTTGGAATTATTAAGTGCAAGTGTCTTTTGGTCAGTTGTCCATTGTGAAAAATTAGGCTAGGGTTTTGTGTACTCATACTTTGTAGTATTCCAAATATCTAGGCCATTAGATTGTAGGTAAATCATTATCCTACATTATCAGTAAGAATAATTACTGCCATTAAAAAGTAGGGTCTATCATAGACTGCCTTTGAAAAAATTGTTAAAAAGTGTACTAGACTATTAAAAATTTTAAAAATCAAATTACAAGTTTTTGAAAACCCAGTGCTTGTATACCCAATCTGGGTTGTAGAATTATGGATCTTAAGGCTGATTAAAACTATAGGGGATAAATTATGTTTTCTAACTTATGTAAATCCTTTTAAATTTATTTCAAGTATAATATTGAATCACAGATTAGCAACAACGAATCTTACGAACAAATAGTCACAGATGCAATCATAGATATAAAAAAAGCAGTAAAGCAAAGTAAACAGTTAGAGAGATGATTACAGTAGGTATTTTATACTGGTTCGGATTTCTCCTACATCAAGTTCCATAAAATTGCTTGTACATGTTTCTTTTCAAATGCCAATCTTTAAAGGGCAGAAGGCAAACCCGAATGCAATCTTGATTTTGAGGTAACGAGACACACCCTCCTGAATTTCCAAGCTCAGGGTACAATTTGAACAGGCTACAAGCACATCCACTAGATTTCCATGCTACTAAGCATACTCACTTGATTTGAACGGGCTATAAGCACATCCAAGAAAATACAAATATAGTTGATAGTTTTACCAAAGACATCTTATTAAGCTTTTGACACAGTGGATCCTATAGCCCCTTGGATAGCTCTTTAACCTTTGAATTGAGTGAGAGATGTTTCCAAAACAGTAAGAAAGTAATAATGGACCAATGCAAAAATGTATGAACTAATTTTATTTGATTTTGAAGATAATATAGTATATTTTCACTAGAGCTTTTAAGAGAGTATGAGGAGGGAAGAATACAAGCAATTATTTACTAAAAAATTTGTTTGAACTCTGCTTTATATAGTAAATCAATAGATATGTCTATTGTGAAGAGTTGGGACGAACAGATACTTCCTTTCAAAATTCAAAAAACTAATTGGCGGCATGTATTGTCCATGTATTACCTGGGTATATGATGACGTATGCATGTAATTTTTGAAAACTTGTTTCTCTTAAAATATTTTGAAACTCCTATACTTGGTAAAATAAATTGATACTTTGTAAAATAGTTTAACCATAGTTTATAAACATTTTAGACTTTAAAAAAATTTGTAAAATATTTTTAAATATTTTTAAAATTTATTTTGTTTTCAAAAGATAAAAGATATAAATATGAGAAAGAGATCAAAGATTGCTACCCTGGACTTTAGCAATATAAGCTATGACTCTATACACTAAATCGTAATTTTAAGATCTTTATATCTTAATGTTTGTACCCATGAGTCTTCATGCCCATCTTTTGAGTCTTTATACTATACACTTCGATTCAACATATGTGTAATATTCTGCACTATATATTATAAACTTGATAAAACATTAGTATCTACATTTTATATGATTGTATATGGTTGTTGTCATCAAACTCAATAACTAAGGTATTAATATTAACCTTTTGTAAAGAAAGCGTCAAAGATCATAGAGCCTGGATCATTTAGCACCTTCACCAAGGCAATCCAACTAGGACGAGTTATCATATGCTCATTACCTTTTTTGGGGATTACTGATCTTTGCTACCTAGGCCTGCACGAGTCGTTACATCATTCCTGTTCGACCGGCTATCCATGAGTGTAGATTATCATGAATCCATTTCCATAGCCGGTATTACCAAGCTATCCAATAACATTGAATCACCCTATATTGAATTCCTTATTCAGAGATTACCCAGTTCCCCATAACTTTGGGTGAGATGTCTCTTCTCCTCATGTTGGGCTACATCAATGATCGGATATGCAGTCGTAATGGTTCATACCCCTCATCTGTGATGCCACCCACCCTCCATATAGGATGGTGCACTATTGTCCAGACCATTGCTGTTACCTAGAGTGACGTTGAAATCCGACATCCTTGCTATGCCCATAAAGAAATAAGCGGAGCCCAACTCCTTATTGCAACGTGTTATCTTGGAGAGCCTTCAGGCTCCTCAATGCTTAGGTTCGAGCTAGGACTGCCTGTAGCTCCTTACTACAAGGAGTCACCTTGTCGAACTTTCAAGCTCCTCAACGCATAGGTTTGAGCCAGACCCACCTATAGCTTCCTATTACAACGTGCCACCCTGGAGAATTTTGAAGGCCTTCAGCGCTTAGGCTTGAGCAAGGCTTGCCTGAAGCTTTTTATTGCAGCATTTCACATTAGAGAACCTTAAAAACCCTCAACACTTAGGTTTGAGCCAGGCCTGCCTATAGCTTCTTATTACAATGTTTCACCTGGAGAACCTTCAAACCCTCAACGCTTAGGTTTGAGTCGATCTTACCGTATGTTCTGGCTCGAGCCCTCAGCATGTCACCCTAAAGAACCATTGAGCCACCCAAATGCTCCGGCTCGAGCCGGGCCCATCCACCTCACTATACATGACCATTTATCACCTAAGAGAACCCATGGGAAATCATGCGCTCTCACTCTGTGCTAATGCCACCTGTCACCTAGTACCTGGCCTACACTTGGCTCTTATCAATGCCCCGATTCAGCCCATCACATAATCATATTACTACTTCGCCTGTCTTAAATAGGGAACATTTTCATAAAATAATCAGGAAATCCCCCTGATCTCGTGTCGTCCAGGAGGACCTCGAGCTACTAAGTGCTTTTTTGTGTGTCGGGATCGCCTATCAACAAAGTAGCATAGTGAAGCTTAGTTGTTATCTACAAGCCTTGGCATAAGACGAACGACCAGGTTTCTCAGCCAATGCTAGCTTCTAAACCCATTAACTAGTCAATTAAAATAGATTGGTCAACCTAGTGTAGAGGAATTTGCTAGCTATCTAAGATGCACTACTGTACGAATCGTGGACAAATAATCAAAGATAACTAGTTTATAGACATCAAGTTTTCAACAAAAGATCCGTTCAGAAGAATATAGGGCCATAATCCTCACACCACTAGCGTACAAAGATTTTCAATCGCCAATTAGTTAAAAAGAAGAAAATGAGAAAGGGAAGAAAAAGCACGTAAACAGTGCTCTTTAGAGAAAGACAACCTACGCTCTTATCACCACCCAAACCATGCTCGGCTATACAATTTTCACTCCTCCAACACTTCAAACGATCAAGAACGTATTGAAGAAAACCAATGGTGCCGCCACCTTCAAAGCCTTCAAATGATCAAGAACATGGATGTTATGATGGACCCTGAAAACTTCTAGACAACCTCGCCAAGGAGAAAATCAAGGCTTTGTCCACGGTAGAAGCAGCAAAGGCGACTACTCTTTCAAGCAAGGCGTTGAAGCATCCAAACTGACCTAAGGCCGGGAATGCAGAGTATCAAAGCAATAAAGCCCGCTTACTTCATGTAGACCATTATTCTGAGACTGATGATCAATCATCATCAGAGAGATGGCCAAAAGGCGCAAGAACAGGTCTAATCCAAAGGAAAGATCCATCTCAAGAACCAAAACTCCAAAAAAGCGATCTAAATTGCAATGCAAACACAGTTCAGCCCACAAATAGCTACTTTCTTCCTTTTAATCCTAACAAAATTGGATAAAAACCCCAAGTGCTCGAGAGCAATGGGAGAATTGTGCTCAAGAACACCTCTCTTTTCATTCGCAGCTATTATGATAAAAAGGCAAAAAGGATCTTAATCGTTCAAGAGTAATAAGTTCTATGTCACACCACAGGCATGTGCCAAAGGGAACATCCCTACCACGTCTCGAGAAGCACAACTACCACATTCAATAGTGCCATGCTACATAGGCGGTGCACTAATGGCGAAACAGAACCATCAATCGATGGAGTCTTTGTGATTTTTAATGGCCATGCCCACTCATGGGCGTGGACTTGGGACAAAATGTTACTCAATTATTTTGTGTGTTAAAAAGCTGACAAATCAAGGTATCTCAGCCTAAACAAGTCTGGTCCTGACCGATTGGGTCCAAGTCAGCTTGTAAGCCAACCACGACTGAGAGTAGATTGACTGGGTTTTCCTACGTGAGATGATAACCAAAATCCAACCAGCCCTTCATCGACACTTCTACTTAATTACACATCGAGCCTTCTACCGGTGAAGCCTCTAGACATAACAACCAGCTAGCCTACCAAAGCAATGTGCAAGCCTAGCTTGGCCCATCTCCCATTAGCCTATCGACTCCCTTTGTCCGGTCCACTTGCAATCGGCAGTAGGCCAGCTTGCTTGCTCGAGTATCTCTCCCTTAGCTATCTCTCAATTGGCATAGTTTGAAGTTGTCTCGAAGGTGGCCATTATCGATCTAGCTTCGATACCACTACCTATGATCTGCACTCCATCTTGTTTTACTCAGCTTGGCCCTCATCTTTTGCCAGGTCCCCATCATCTTCATAGTCTCAACATACCAACTTGGCTCGTCCTTCAACCTCCGCATAAGGGAGCAAAGTAACAAGAGGTACAGCTAGGCATAACTACTTATGGAAGGAAGCATGTCCTATTTACTACAAGTATATTGCAAGTACAAGCACATTTAATATAAAACATGTAAAGCAAGTTAGATGTCTCTTATCAGGTCCAGTCATCTAGATCAATGGCCAAGCATGCATCGTGCATATTTTCGGCATGATCTCAACCATCCAAACATCAGTTCAACTACTATAAAAAACCCCATGCATGGCCACTTATAAGGGGTTAGTTGGACCCCGATGGAGGGGACCCCAGGTTGGTTGGGCCTTGGTCAGCTTGGTTGGGACTTCTATGGAAAGAAGCCTCAAAGGTTTGGAACCCATGATTTGCCACTCGAGCTCTTTAAGATCAATAACTCCCAAAGTTTAGTAGCTTCTTTAGTATTAAGAGCATCATATTTTATTTATATTCTCTTGTAATTTCTTGTAATTGTAAAAGAACCATATAATAAGAGAACTTCCTAGTGGACATAGGTAGCTTTGCCGAACCACTTCATAGTTGGTGTCATTTACCTTTGAATGCTCTTTTCCCTTCATTTTTCCATTATTAAGTCATGTAATTAGCAAGTCACTTTTTCTATTCATAACGCATTACATTGTCTCCGAGTTTGATGAAAAATATCATCAACATTCTAGCGCTGCAAGGAGGGCCAATCATTATTTTATGGTTAGCAATTTCCTGTGCAGGATCTATCCCTGCTTGGTATCTCGCATTAAGCATCAACAATGTCAGTGGTGGATGGTGCTCCATCTCCACTTCTAATCACCAAAGAAAATTCCTCAACTATTTCAGTTTTGGCTTCATGTCATTCGTAGATGCTATGTACTCCCGCTCATCTCCCTACATTGCAGCTATAATCAATCAAATTATGGCAACCATGCATGCACCCAATATGAGGGTCGTGCCCATCCGCTCAAGATATCGGCCTTAGGATTTAGACCATCCTAGCTGTCCCACTTTATCGCAAAACCCAAGGTCAAGGTAACAACCCTGTGAAATCTTGGCGATCTATCGAGCACCTACGCATAGAAATCCTAGAGACCCGATTCTTCTATTTCTGGAGCAGCCCCCTCTCCATGGTTCACCAAATAGTTCTCTCATTCATCTTTACCCTCAACAATGTCCAAAAACAGCGTGCCCACATGCCTCAAGATCCCAAACTCCACCACCAGTGCCTTTTTCATGCTTGCTTCCATGACCACAAACACTTATGAAGAACGCGATGAAGATCACAGAGCCTAGATCATTTAGCACCTTCATCAAGGTTATCCAATAAGGACGAGTTATCATGTGTTGATTACCTTATTTAGGGACTGTCGACCTTTGCCGGCCATGACCGCATGATTCACCCCACCCTTCATGTCTGACCACTATCGACTAGGGTGGGTTACCAAAAATCCATTTCCTTGTCAGGAACTGCTAGACTATCTAGCATGATTTAATCATTGTGCATTCAATTCCTTGCTCAGGGACTACCCATTGCCTTATGATGAGACACTGTTTTCTGGATCGGCATTATTACCCCCGAGTGATGCCAAAGTCCGACATCCATAGTATGCTAAAATAGAAATAAGGTGGACCTAACTTCTCATTGTAGTGTGTCATATTGGAGAACAACCAAGCTCCATGACACTTAGGTTCGAGTCGGTCCTGCCTAAAGCTCCATATTGCAACATGTTATCATGGAGAACCTTCAAGCCACTCAACACTCAGGTTCAAGTGGGCCTGCTTATAGCTCCTTATTATAGCGTCACCCTAGAGAAACCTTCAAGCCTGTGAGTTCTTAGGTTCGAGTTGGGCCCGCTTGTTATTTCTTATTACAATGCATCGCCTTGGAGAACCTTCGAGCCCCTCAACGCTTAGATTCGAATCAGGCCAGCATATAGCCCCTTATTGCAGCATGTCACACTTGGAGAACCTTCGAACCCCTCAGCGCTTAGGTTCGAGCCAAGCCCGCTTGTAGCTTCTTATTACAGCTTGTCATCAGGGAGAACTTTCAAGCCACTCGGCACTTAGGTTCATGCCGGGTGTAATTACTGGCTTATTCGACCCTCAAAAGTCCATGCCAATATATCCATGGTATTCACGTGCCGAGCATCTAAGTGGTGGAAAGGCAAATTGTTGGAGTAAAAGAAAGAAAGGATATAACAGAATCTCACGTCATGAGAGTAATTTATAATATACAATAGATCTTTTCAGAAGAAAACAATAATATACATATATTAATAGAGCAATCTAACCTTCATCAGCCTGGATATTTATAACAACCTGGCTTTACAAATGCTGATAAATATAAACAACAAATGCAGTGGAAATAAAATATATGTGGATACATCTTAAAGGCATCTAGCTCATCTCTAAAGATCCAAAGCATCCATAACTATATCTGAAATATACTCAGACTGACCCAAGCATTATAAGCAAATAACACATGGACCAGTCTGGTAAACCAGCGTGAGAAACACAAACCATATAGATTTTGATGTAATAAAACCACTCAAAAATAAAGGTATCTCATAAGACCATGTCGCACATAAACACAGAAGAATTTTTACCTTACAGTAAACTAACTATTTCAAATTGAAAATCCCATCATAGTATATGTCTAGGGTTTAAATAAATATATAACATAGATGGCAGGCTTGCATCTCACGTTCCAACATATTTGGGGACAACTAAGTTCGTAAGGCACTTATTAGAGAATGGATTCCACTCAATGGCAAGGCTACTGGGTACAGCTTCTCACAATACACCTCTAGAAAAATGTACCAAGGGCCACACAAGGACCACTGTAAGTTAGGATCGACCTACACCTTCTTGGATAATACTGAATATGTCATTACATCGGTTGCCGGCCAACAACCATATCGAGTCAGTAACATACATAAATGGGTCAATATCGATCTAGATCAGGTGGTGACAATACATTAATAGTAGAGAATCATAAAAGTTGTTCGGGATATGAGCAAACTGACGACACTACTTCTACTACATCCTTTTTTGAATCACTCTCAAGATTAGTGGCAAGTAGCCCTTGCACTTCATAGAACTCCGTCTTCGATCATCATTAAGATGTCCTCAATTCAATTGTTTGTGTTGGTTCAAAGGTGTTTTCAAATAACATATCTAATCTCGATCTTTCGGAACCTATAATGATAGTTTAAAAAATGGCCAAGATTTGACAATTGGTTATGTAACCATCAAAAAATCAAACAATTCAACCATCGATTTAATTCCATATGGAAACCAACCCTGGTTAAGCATATAAGCAACCACCAAGCCTCTTTAGTTAATTCTTTCATTAATTAAAATCTCATTTCAAATATTTGTATTATAATACCCTTTACAAAATATATATTCACAAACCCTCTCTACTACTTTCAATAGTTGAAAAATATTGATATACTTGTCTCAACTGTATAGGTATACTCACCAAACATTTCACTTTCAATACATAGAAAACTTTTCATATACTTATACCAACCTTATAAGTATATTCACAAAATACTACATTTTCAATACTTAGAAAATATGCCCATATACTCATCTCAATGGTATAAGCACATTCACAAATCTTAAGAAATATGTCATTTCCGAAACCACACTTATTTTGGTAAAAAAACACATGTCATTTAAAACATTGATAAAAATAAACCCAAAACACTTTCCTTTGGGTTTAATTATATGGATCGTATAGAAATTACGCAAAATATACTTACAATCACTTTCGCATTTCAAACTGTTACTATCCCTCAATTAACAATAAAATTCAGACAAGTTAGCATAATATCCTTACTTCGACATCCATTCTTAATTCTCGGGGTAGAAATGAGTTTCCATACCTCGGAATTTGGTGTTAAGTATGAAAAGAATACTTTTCATACCACCATAATTTTGGAGTGATCATTAATAGAAATCATATCTCATTCCTTTTATAAAATTCCTTTTTATAAATCTCTTTTATATTTACATAGTCCTTTTGCAAATTCATTTCTATTTATAAAACTTCTTTTATGAATTCAATTTTATTTATAAAACTCTTTTTATAATTCTCTAAATTTATGTCTCAAACTCCTTTCCTTTAATTCTCTCACACACACATATAGTACAAATCTTCGGTTCCAAAATTGGGTTACCCACTTTCCATAAAATTATCATTTCATATATCATTATAAATCCTTAAATGTGATTTATTTTCTAATTTATTAAAATGTTCTAATTTTTCCCTTTTATAAAACACCATTTATAAGTCTATTCTCTTATTTATAATATACCATTTACATATCTTAACTTTTATTTATGAAATACAATTTATAAATCTATCCTTTTATACGACACTTTATATAAAGCGTATCACCTATATTTTTCCAAAATATTGCTATCTTCTATTAAAATAGAATTAGTTTATTAAAAAAGATAAATTTCACCTTTTCCCTTTAAAATAAACATTTTCTATTATAATATCTTTTGAGTAAAATAAATACTTCCTAAATTACTTTTAAAACATTTCCAAAAAGGCTGAAATAAAATAAAAAAGTTCAAATCCACTTCCAAATACAATGCCATAGAAAATTCTCGAAATCACTTTAAAAAAATCATCATCCAAATCAAAATCATTTTGAAATCAAATAGCAAAATGTAATATTTCAAAATACTATAATGATGCCTAAAGCTATCTTACACTTAACCAATACTATTGTTAACATTTGTTACTAAAAAGGTCCAATTTTTAACATATCTCAATGTCATAACCAATATGCCCAAACTACCAAACTTTGACATTCAACAATTTATATGATAAGTTTATAACTGAAGTTAAAATCAATAGTAATGAGGAATCTGAATTCCTCTATGAAATCCCTTGTATTTCTTTTTATATGTCATTCACTTTTCAAAGCAAAAATTCTACCAAACCGAACCAATAAATCATTCAAGCACAGAAACAATAATTTATATTTACCATATCCTATATAATATCCATCTAATGGTGAGATAACTCATAAAAATTCCAGTTCATGCTTAAGCGTTCCCATTTGATTTAAAATCGAACGATGATTGATCTACTTCTCCGAGTAGATAACCCTCCTACGAGTGGAACGCAAAAGACTGGGCCTTGACTGCACCTTGTATAAAGAAGTTGCGGGTTTTATAAGTTTACCGATTAATTATATTAATTAATTACAAATAAAATACTTAATTTAAATAAGTACCCACTCTAATCTCCTTCTCCCCTAATCGCTAATTACCCATCTTATGTACATGGTACACGAACTCTCTTTCCTCATGCCGCACGCAACATCTCCACCATGTCTCCTCGAAATCGCAGTCCATTCTCGCCGATCAACTCCACATTGCACATGCACTCTATGCCCTCAACTCATTGACCTCAGTCCACTCCTCCCCATTGCGACCCAACCTCCCCTGAATGTGAACCCTAATGTTATGTTTTATCCTAAGCAACGAGTCTTTCAGGAGTTCTGGACACCTACGGGAGTTGAGGAAGTAATCATGGCTGAACAAAAAGTTGGGTAAAATTACAACTGGATCCTTGTCAATATAAAAAAGGGATGAAAAAACAACCACGAGTTTCTTTATTTCTAGACAAATACTATTTCTTCTTTTTCCTCATTCTTACTTTGGCTACAACTTCTCCACACCACGAGAAACCCATTGCAACAAACATCGAAGCCTATTGCCTCCCAAATCTTGACTAGAACCAAACCCTAATTTACCGCAAAAAAGTCGAGCATCCTAAGTCACTGTCGCAACCATCAATACATATATGTATTTGATGATCTCATGAACACAAACTCAGTGAATCCGGTTTGGTGATTTATTTTAAGTGGATTATTTGATTGTGATTTTTGTTTAATGATGGCCATTTTTACTTTTTACTATAAGATGAGAAGGAAAAGAGATAGGGAAAAAGAAAAGTAAAATATGTGAGTGGGAAAGGTAAAGTGAGTGGTTTAGTTTATTTCAAAGTTTTTGATACATCGCTACACAAAATTCTGTTCATGTACGAACTGCGAACGACAAAAAAACGATCGTGTGCGAAAATGTGATACTATTCTAAAAATAACAATAAAATACACTGGTTATCTTATTCTACGAAATTTTAAAAATGCCAACATTCACCATAAAATACATCAAATGCTAATTTTCAAATTAAAATTATGGAAAAATCCTATAAATTCAATTAAAAATGCATGATCAAAAATCGAGACGTTTTGATTCAAATTCGATTTTCTTATTATTATGATAATCGAATCAAATTTTAATATTTAAATAAATTAAATTTTATTGTTCGAAACTTTAAAATTCTAGGTCGTTACATTCTTCTCTCTTTAAAAATTTCATCCTTGAAATTCCCAAAGAAAGAAAAATGATTTCAAACCCGTAGCTTTTAAGAAATATTATGTTTTGGAAAAATTCGACAGGACCTCCTTTGCACAGCAAGGTCTAAAAACTATAACTCACCACTACTGGCCCAAATCAATAAAAAAAACAAGAGCCCAAAAGTGGCTTCCTATATCTAGGGCATAAAGTCATCAACAACAATAAATACTTATGATATACCTTATGGAGTGTGTACGATACATAGCAAACACACCGTTAAGCAATAAACGTGTACCTATTTGTCGAGCAATCAATCTCCACTCATGAAACTAAAAGCAACAAGCTATCTTTTGCTTTATGAACTTGCATCACACTTACAAATGCCATCAGACTATATAACTTGCATTAAGCATAAAATTACACTGAAGCCCGTACGATGTATGTATGTCATCTATATGCAATACCAAATCAGATCACTCGCTCGACCACACAAACTTCACTTATAATGTATCACTACAACAAACTAGACCTTTAACAACGTTTAAAACAGCTGTAAAAGCATTTAACAGCGTTGTTAACTACGCTGTGTAACGACATGCCATTATAGGTAAAGGACACGCCATAGCAATAAGGAAAACACTAGGTTTTTAATAGCATTTTTGTATATATTCTAGCATTGGATGAAGTGCTAAAGTACTTTTTTTAGCATTTAGTTCATGCTAACTAATATATTCAAAGCAGTTGTACTTTGCTAAAATAACTTTTTATAGCGTTTGATTATTTTCTATGTTACACACACATTGGTAAGCTTTTGCTATGGCAACTTTAACAGCATTGTTAATATTGTTATGAGTTCTTTTTACAGAGTTTTTGATGTCACCATGATACTTTTTTCCAGCATTTCATAAGTTTCTGTGCATATTCTTATTGCTTTTTTTGCTGTTAAGAACCCTTTTTATAGCATTTTTAAAACTCTGTTGATATTTTGCACAACAATTTTGAAATGCTGTTAAAATTTTGCATAGCATTTTTAAATTGTTATTGTTTAGGCTCTCTACATTTTTCCAATAATCAATTCCATTTAAACACATATTAGTCACAATTTATATACCAAATATACAACATAGTTAAAATCAGATTACATTTTGTAATCAATATGTTGTATGAATCACACATTTCATTATCAACATATAACATTACATAATCAACATACGCAACATTCTTATGTCAAAACATATACTAAAATCCATAATATTTCAAATGTAGAACAAGTAGCAGCTAGTGACAAAAGTATTAATACGTACAAGTATACAAATCAAAATACAGTTTTGGCATCAGAATTTACTTCAAATCTGTAACGACCCAAAAATTTTCAAACCCGAAAATTCCAGATAGTTATGAAAAGAAGAAAGAGATAGAAGAAGAAGAACATAAACAAAAAACATCTCACATTCGCAGCAGATAAAATATGATAATAAATAATAACAGTCTACATAAGGATACTCTATCTGTTAATTACATTTAATATACATCAGAGTTTCGCATATATACAGTTACTGAATATATAAAATTATCACGTCTCGATTTAACAAGAATATAATGCAGCAGAAATACTTTACATGATCCTACCATCCATCTCGCCTCTTGAGCTCCAGAACGTACCTACCTGGAAATCTGAAATACTCGTTCTGACCCGAGCATTGCACCAAAGTAACACCCAGGTCAGGCTGGAAACCAGTATGAGTAAATCCAACTAACATGGAATTCCAAAGAAATGAACTTTTATATACCCGGGTAACATATATACATTCACAAGCCACAAATTATTATAGACAACACTTAGTCCACATTTAAATTTCTAAATACCAAAGATTTAGATTTTTAAAACGGTCCAATACCTCCAAATCACTTCAATCCAGCATATAGATTTTATATATCAATCTACAAACATTCGAAGTGGTTTCAGGTATTTCTCCTATATCCGACCCCTGTCTCTTCGAATCTCATGTCATTCTATTCCAAGTTATCCAAAAGAAATAATCAACATTTCATACCAGAGTTATCAACTCCTTCAAATCATCCAATTCCATTCAATCATTCAGACGCAAAGCTTGATCACATACAAATCATTTCCATTGATTCAAATTGAATTTCAACCCTTAATCACTTAGATTCTTTCATTAATTAATTCCAAATTAATTAATCAACCCTTCATGATTCATCTTAATTAATCACCTTGGATTAATTATCTTCCAATTCCATTCAAGTAATTATTTTTAATTAATTTCACGACATTAATTATTTTGACCAAATCAATGAGTAATCTTTATTTACTTCACAAATTAATTTCTCATGAGTCATATGATTAATTCATCTTAATTAATCAATCTTTAATTACACCGTTGATTATATAAATTAATGATTTCCAATTATGTTTTGATTTGTTCTAATCTAAATTAATTACTTTAATTCAACCCCAATATTTATCATCCTCGATTAATCTCAATATGTAATTAACTATTCTTTTATTTACTTCATTAATAAATCAGTTACTCCTTAATTAATTATCTTAATTAATCTCTTGATAAATTTCACAAAGTGACTATATTTTATTAATTACATTAAGTAATTATTTATCACACCATCAAATGATTATTCTGAATTATTTATACTTAGTTAATTAACTTACAACTTAATTTATTATTTATTCAAACCTTTAATTACTGAATTAAATAACCCAAATCATTAATTAATTAAATTAATTAATTATCCATTTTAATTATTCTACTAATTTAATGTATCACAAATCATTAAGTCGTTAGTAACTTTTAAACGGAAACATTTTCTTATTTATTGTTTTAAATTTAAAACAACTTAAAATTCCCAATACATCGAGTTAAGCAACCATTAACTCAAGAACCATCCAATACCAAAATTACCAGATCATCAATTCACAGTGCATATCAAATCAATTAAATCATTTAATCACATATTTTAATTTAACCATTTAAACTCAAATAGAATGTAATAGAGTGAGAATTACTCACCTTTGCTTTTATTTGCAATCCACCTCAAACTTGCTTTGGTTTCCTCGATTTCGACCTTGTATAAATAATTATATGATTTTGTTAATATTTGGATCAAATCAAACAATTAAATTTTCGTTTCATAAATTTAATTAATTAACAATTAAATTTTAACCAATGATTACTTTCAATTACGGATTTAATTTTAAATCAAAGGATTAAAATTTTAAACTAATACTTTTATCTTTAAACCAATTTCTTTTAAATAAATTTAAGAATTAAATTATCTTAACAACTTCCTGTTAATCAATAATTTCTTTTTACTAACTAACATGTAATAATTTCTTTGAGTAAAAACATGTCTATTACAAAAAAAAATAAACATACAGAAGTTATACCTCATCGAATCCAGATTGAAACCCTAACCAAGCACTGCCTCAATTCCAAACACACGTTCGAGCTCGACTAGCTGCCAGATGGGTCGTCGAAGATACTAGCACGACCCCTCTTGCTTGCGTCACCGACCGAAAATCTGTCGCGACCGCCCTCTGCGCACGAGCAGGCACACGCACGACCATCCCCTTATGCAGTCGCCGCTTCGCCTCACTACAGCCCCAAATTCCATCGATTTAGTCGAGGTCCTTAAATCGCGAAACCCAAAGAAAACTAAAATCACCACTACATGAACACGTCGCAACTCTCGCGAGCTCAAGCTTGCATCGTCCCTTTCGATTTGGTCAGAGGATTTGGGATGGAAATCGCGATTTAGAACGAGACGAATCAATTTGAAAAGAACGCGGCTCGGCTACCATTCCCTGTTTTTTGTTTGATATGGTTTGATTTTCGGCTTCGCTAGTCTGAAAGAATGAAGGCATATATCCTAAAGGAGGCTTCCTGAGTACGCGTTGGGAAAAATATCTCTGACAATTGTACTTCAAATTTTATTATATTATAAAATTTACAAATGTCTCGATAAGCATAATGCGAAATTCCAGACCCCGTATCAGACATACCAGTATGTGTTTATAAGTTTTTACCCACATTCCGAACCCAATGGAACATGTTCGGAAGCTAATTCAATCATATGCGCGAGTCACAGAAGAAAACGATCAATTTTAATTTAAATCGATTAAAATAGTTCTATGCGTTTCGAGCTGCCAGGGTCAAATGACAACTCTGCTTGCGACGCAAATCGAAATCCAATAATAACTAACTATTACGGATCTAATGGAATTAGTTTCGTCGAATTCCGAGGCTGTGCCTCGGAAGGCTATTTTTAAATTTAATTTAAACGATATATTTTCAAAACGGAACAAAACACTTCCAAACTCAATTTCAACGCTTTCACTAACTTTAGTGCTATCATTATAAATTTTATAAGCCTTCAAATTATTTTTAACAGGCTTAGAGATTTCAGATTCAACAATTTACCTAATTTCAATTTATATGATTCAATATTTAAACTATATAATTCGATAATTTAATTATCAAGTAAATATTGATATCAGGAATTCAAGTTAAAATTAACTTTTGAATATTTTAAAATTGATTAATTATTTTCGTCAAAATTTCCCGGTCGTCACATTCCTCCCCCCTTAAAAGAATTTCGTCCCTGAAATTACTTGTTAGGGATAATGGACCAATACCTGTTTACCTCTCCTAAAACTCACAATTCAACATTCTACCAACTATCTTTTATTAAAGGCCCACTATCACCTTAATCAACTTCCTAAAACCTTCTATAGTTTCAAACAACACCCCTTTGCTCAATCATCTAAATTTCAATTTAAAATCAAATTTTGAATTATCCAAATTTTGTCAAAAAATTTCTAACTATCCAAATTTCCGAAATTTTTTGCCAGCGTCTCCTTTGCGCGGCTAGCTCGGAACTACTACAAAAGGCCTCTACGGGCTCCCAAATTCCAAAAAGAAAACAGAAAGCCAAGTGGCTAGATCAAAAACCCAATCCAATTCATACAGAAATTAAAATACATACCTTTTGGTCGGGCAATTCACATTTATTTTCTAATATCAAATCCAACCTCTTTTCCCTTTATAATACCTGCAAAACATACTTAGCAATAATATCCAATCATAGCCCTTTCACATCTTTACATACCTTTCCTTACAGAAGTTTTCATATCCATCTCTATTCAAACTAGCTTTCCCCACTTCCATACGCATTCAATTTACTTTAAATTTTGAATGTTGAATTTAATCTTTCATGTATATCTGATTCATATTAGTTTCATTTACTAATTTACTTTAATTTCCAATTTGAAATCGTTTTGTCGTTAACCAAATTTTTTTTCTAACTCCCAAAATTTTCGATATTTTTTGGCAGAGACTCCTTTGTACGGAGAAGCTTTTGCAATTTGACAAGAGATATAAAAAATAAATACATCGACCACCCGGTCGAAAAAAGCAAAAATAGTTCATATTTCTTATTTTTATTGCGTAAGCGTACCTTATTTAACATTTTAAGAAAGCAGCTTATTTATTTTAGCAATTAGTGCAATCCAAATCCAGCCAAACGGCCTTCAGGTACCTGTACTTTGTCAGGACCCGATTCTTCGTCTTCCGAAAATTCAACATCGATACTCACTTTATCGACTGCCGAGCAATCGAACGACGGAAAACCGAACACTGAGGGTTTTAAGAAAAGAAAAAGAAAGAAGAAGAAAGGAAAGATAGAAAATAGAACGGAATAGAAAACAACAGAACAACATCAGAATCTCACAATTCGCAGCGGAACAACATATAATAATAAATGAATAATCTTTAAACAAAGAACTATATCAGTTATTACATTACATTACATTTCATTTCATCATATCATCAGAGTATACAACAACAACAACAAACAGTGCAGCGGAAAAAGAAATACTATATATTAGTAATACGCCATGCCATCCATCTTGCCTCCAGCAATTCCAGAATATCCAGAATATCCTGATAAAGCTTAACTCTTGACTGCCCGTGTGGAAATTGGTGGGCACCCAGAGTTTAGGAAGGAAAACAATAAACTCCGAGTCAGTCATGTGACTGGTGTGAGAACTCAAAACAGTTTATTTATCTTTAAAATCAAAATAGAGGAATATTTTTAAAGTAAATTCGCAATGCTTTTAAAAATGAGACTACCATAAGGCCTCCCGCACACACACACATGCAAACGCAGAATCGGAGGAGATTTCTCCTTATGATAGTCAAAGATGCTTGATACGCATTTAAAAGAACATTTTATATTATTACTAGTGCATAGTGTAGACAAATATTTCGAAAGTAGAATATAAATCTTAGCCAGCATAGACATTTCGAACTATGCCTACTATAGCTACCATCCAAACAGTGGGGCGCCACCATAAGTGAATGATAGGTTCTACAACTAATACCGTACAAGATCGTATTGTTTCTTTGGATTTCCAACGAACGATCAGGCCAAGGAACTTCCCATTGCCACATGAGAATGCCTCTGGATGGACATCCCCGAGAACCAAACCGGATCTCTACCAACACAAGGCCGGGTTACCCCTAACTGAGTAACAACTGACCGAATATGCCATCCCCCGGTCCTTTGGGACCTTTAACCGAGCGCTCGTAATCAATTCACACAATCATAACAAAGTGTTTTCAACATGAGTAAGTATCTGGGCTCCATACCATGATACCACCCTTTTCCAGAAGGAAATGCACACATCCTAAAGGGCGCTACCCCTCATAACCTTGCTGCTTCTTTCCTGTTTTGACCATTCACGGGGTGTGAGGCTCGACGAAGTCACGTCCACAAAAACATACTTTATACAAAAGCCATGCTTTGGGTCAACAAATGATCATAGAAATGATCACAAAGATAGACGATCAAATAAACGATCCTATCACAAATAATCAACACAATGATCATTTACAACAACACTCAGCATGTCACATTACCAAATTGGGAATATATCGCTGATAACTTCAACTATATAACCTCTGAGCTCGTACGTCTCAGAGAAGGGTGTTAAGCTAAAAGAATAAATTTTCCGCCACCAACAGAAATATATTTGAAAGAAATCTGCTTTATATCTCAACTTGTAATGTCAGACATACAATCCATATAAGTCTGTTCCGGACTCGAACAAAACCGAAGGCACTTCTCACGAAGCCCTTGAAATCCGGGTATTCACAATCTCGATCGAATTTCCCATCACTTAGGAGATCTCTATACCAGGAGCTACCCAGTGCAGAGACAATCGATAGGTCATCCTATCGCTTTCGCAAATACTCGGTCTTCAACATCTGTGCGAGTTATGGCAATAAACGTTCAATTTAAATTAAACCGATTTAAATCGATTTCTAGGCGTTTTAATTTGTACCGGACAAACGGTAAATCCAATTAACACGAAATTTGAAACCTTACAATAATATCACATTACGGATCCAATGAAACTGGTTTCGTCGAAATCCGAGACTTTTTGAAAAATGGCTATTTTAACTCGCCAAATTAATATTAAAAATAATTCGATGCGTTTCGAGCTGCCACGATCAAACGATAGCTCCGATTGACACGAAAATTGAAATCCGGTAATAACTAACTATTACGGATCCAATGGAACTGGTTTCGTTCAATTCTGAGACTGTTCAAAAATTGACTATTTTCACTAGTCGATTTAATATTAAAATATTCAATTTTCACAAATTAACTCTTAATTCGATTTTAAAAGTTCTAAAATATCGTTCTAACTTCAATATGATAAAATAAAATTTACAAATCATTTTCAGTCATATTTAACCCAATTTACAATTATTTCCATAATTTAACATATTAAATTATCGATTTAATTATCCAATTAAATCCAATAATTCAAAATAAAATTTATTCGACTTATAAATTCACTTATTAATATTTAAAATTAATTAATAAAAATTCTGGGTCGTTACAATCTTCCCCCCTTAAAAGAATTTCGTCCTCGAAATTATTAAGTAAGAAAGTTACAGAATTTATTAACTTTCCAAAATTCATAATTAAACTCTTTACAATAACTTACTAAGTTTTCAAATCATACTTAGTTATCTTTTCAAACCAAACTACTATTGTTTAACTTTCAATTCTAAATCAAAATTAAAATTTTCAAAACTTTTCCAATTTTCTCAAATTTTTTCTAACGCCTTAAATTTTCGGAAAAATTCGCCATAGTCTCCTTTACGCGGCTCGATCCAAAAAAAAAATGACAGTATATATATCACAAATATACATCTCATCAAGTAATGAGGCATCCCGAAGGGAAAAAGTATAAAAGTACGGTATGTAATCCGAGATATGTACCTTATATTTTTTATTAGCGAGCATATACGGCTAATATAGCGCGAAAGCGAACTCCAAATGCGAAGCAAACGCAATCCGCACCTACTAAACACTCAACAAACAATATGAGAACATGTATATAGACAATAATATCAATATACAACATATAGCAACATAATAACTATATATGCCAACATAGCAATTGAAACAAAAGCAATATGTTCAACCATCAACCAACTATCATCCATAACCAATAAATATTCATTCATATTCTCATTATATTCAATGAAATAGGTTTTCAATTTAATCACATTTGATTCATTAACAGTGGATGTTTACTAACATTCATTTTCAATTAGTTTATATTCACTAATTCATATTCAAGTTGGTTCACTTCCAAATCGAATTCAATTCCATTCAAATTTATTTACCTTTAATTTGAATTCAATTATATAGCTTTCAATTTCGCTAATTTACTCTCATTAACACTTAATGAATTATATACAATCATCTAACAATCATATAACAATCAATGTATATTAATTACAACCAAATTACTTTGCTTATATTCATTCTATTTGGTTTAACACCATCACTTTCAATTGGTTTAATAAATTGATTTTTATTCAACTATTCAACTTTCCAATAACATTAGATTTTAATGAATTAACACTTATATTCATTATTCCATTCCAATTTATTCAATTCAATTACAAAAGTTGAATTCCATTTATATAACTTAAATTCATTTTTATTTTACAACTCATATTCATAAATATATTCATATAGTTTCACTTCTTATATATATATATATAAGTTTATTTCACAATTGTAAATCACTTTAATTATAATTCAATTCTTATAATTCTTTTGCTTATACAATTATTCTTTTATTTAGATTATTCAAACAACTAAACAATCAACTTATATACACTTTAATAATTCTGAAAAATTATTTCTTCATATACAAAATATACTCAAGGTAAAATTATTCCACTTACCCAATTTAAAATCAATATTGTGCCGAATTGTTCTATTCAAGTGTTTAGAAACCCCTTCGGCATAGTCTTGCGGACCACGCTGACGAAAGTTCATATGCCACTCAATAAACCAATCATCACAATATAAAACAATTTTATATTCACTAACAAATACGCTCTCATAGCTATTATTACACTCAAACTCATTCTAGAGCACTACTGACTCTATCTCTAATGAGTAATACCCAACAGAACCATGGTTGTCGCTTAACCATATGCTCTGATACCACATTGTCAGGACCCGATTCTTCGTCTACCGAAAATTCAACATCGATACTCACTTTATCGACTGCCGAGCAATCGAACGACGGAAAACCGAACACTGAGGGTTTTAAGAAAAGAAAAAGAAAGAAGAAGAAAGGAAAGATAGAAAATAGAACGGAATAGAAAACAACAGAACAACATCAGAATCTCACAATTCGCAGCGGAACAACATATAATAATAAATGAATAATCTTTAAACAAAGAACTATATCAGTTATTACATTACATTACATTTCATTTCATCATATCATCAGAGTATACAACAACAACAACAAACAGTGCAGCGGAAAAAGAAATACTATATATTAGTAATACGCCATGCCATCCATCTTGCCTCCAGCAATTCCAGAATATCCAGAATATCCTGATAAAGCTTAACTCTTGACTGCCCGTGTGGAAATTGGTGGGCACCCAGAGTTTAGGAAGGAAAACAATAAACTCCGAGTCAGTCATGTGACTGGTGTGAGAACTCAAAACAGTTTATTTATCTTTAAAATCAAAATAGAGGAATATTTTTAAAGTAAATCCGCAATGCTTTTAAAAATGAGACTACCATAAGGCCTCCCGCACACACACACATGCAAACGCAGAATCGGAGGAGATTTCTCCTTATGATAGTCAAAGATGCTTGATACGCATTTAAAAGAACATTTTATATTATTACTAGTGCATAGTGTAGACAAATATTTCGAAAGTAGAATATAAATCTTAGCCAGCATAGACATTTCGAACTATGCCTACCATAGCTACCATCCAAACAGTGGGGCGCCACCATATGTGAATGATATGTTCTACAACTAATACCGTACAAGATCGTATTGTTTCTTTGGATTTCCAACGAATGATCAGGCCAAGGAACTTCCCATTGCCACATGAGAATGCCTCTGGATGGACATCCCCGAGAACCAAACCGGATCTCTACCAACACAAGGCCGGGTTACCCCTAACTGAGTAACAACTGACCGAATATGCCATCCCCCGGTCCTTTGGGACCTTTAACCGAGCGCTCGTAATCAATTCACACAATCATAACAAAGTGTTTTCAACATGAGTAAGTATCTGGGCTCCATACCATGATACCACCCTTTTCCAGAAGGAAATGCACACATCCTAAAGGGCGCTACCCCTCATAACCTTGCTGCTTCTTTCCTGTTTTGACCATTCACGGGGTGTGAGGCTCGACGAAGTCACGTCCACAAAAACATACTTTATACAAAAGCCATGCTTTGGGTCAACAAATGATCATAGAAATGATCACAAAGATAGACGATCAAATAAACGATCCTATCACAAATAATCAACACAATGATCATTTACAGCAACACTCAGCATGTCACATTACCAAATTGGGAATATATCGCTGATAACTTCAACTATATAACCTCTGAGCTCGTACGTCTCAGAGAAGGGTGTTAAGCTAAAAGAATAAATTCTCCGCCACCAACAGAAATATATTTGAAAGAAATCTGCTTTATATCTCAACTTGTAATGTCAGACATACAATCCATACAAGTCTGTTCCGGGCTCGAACAAAACCGAAGGCACTTCTCACGAAGCCCTTGAAATCCGGGTATTCACAATCCCGATCGAATTTCCCATCACTTAGGAGATCTCTATACCAGGAGCTACCCAGTGCAGAGACAATCGATAGGTCATCCTATCGCTTTCGCAAATACTCGGTCTTCAACACCGATCTTCAATGCAATTCACAATGACGCATCACGTATTCGGAATAGGTTATACGACCCCATGGTCCTTTCCCGGTTAACCCGAATAGTGAGCGCTTATTCAAAAATAAGTGTGGCATTCAAATTCAAACAAATCACATCAAATACCCATTCAAAGGGAAATATTGATAGTCGGTTATTGAACTATCAATGGATATGCACACATCACCAGTTTCCAAATAATTTTCCAAATTACTTACTTTCCAAAAATCATATCTTTACAAGATATATAATTTTCACACTTCAAAAATAAATCAATATTTATTTTTCTAAACCAATCCCACTTTCTTTTATAAATTCCATAGTGAATTTATATTTCACAATATCTATGAATATATGATTTTAATTATTCATTTTCAATTTATCTTCAAAAAGATAAATTCTCTAATATTCACCTTACATTGGAAAACATTTCCATACTTATTTAATAAGTAATTCACAAATCCATTTATTTTCAACACTTGGAAAATATTCAATATACTTGAATCGAAATTAAGTATATATTTCATTCTTTAAGGAAATCATTCTCCTAACCATATTTATTTGGGCCAAAACGAATGTTGCGTAAAACATCGTTACGACAACCCAAAATCACTAGTATAGGGATTCGAAATTTAAATAGATATATAAATCCCAATACTATACAAAACATTTCCTCTCGGAAATCATTTACTATAACAACAGTGTTATAGTCCACTATTTCCTTTTATTTCTCGAAAACGTCTATTTCAACAATAAATGTTGAAATCTATGGTTTCGAATCTCAACACATTTAAAACATCGTTAGATCGTTTTAATTCAATTTAAACATCTCATCTAAATATTTTCTTTAACATATTATTCACTATTCAAAACGTGAATATACTTCATTAACCAATTTCATCCTTTCTATTCATTTTATTTCAAAGGATTATTCACGGTTAAAAACGTGAATATAACTCCATTAATAGGTTTCAACAATTTACTTATCAAAATAAGTCGTTTGTGAATTTATAAAACAACGTTTATAAATTCCATTTCTATTTATTTTATAACAACTTCCATTTATAAATTCCTTTATTAACCTATTCGATTTATAACTCAATTATAAACCAAAGATTCATATTATAAGTTAAATGCTTATAAAACGATTATTTTACAAAATCGTTCTTTTAAACTTTCCAAATTATAAATCTTATAACTTATAAGATTTATTAATTCACCCAAATCTATTCCTTTAATAACTTAATAAAATTTTATAAACCTACTACTTATAAAATTCCATTTATAACTTCACCGATTATAATTCTATAAATTTCATTCATTTATGAAATTCATTCACAATTCATTCTAACACTTATAAAAGCTCGTTTTAAAATCTCAATATTTCGATTTATAAATATCCATTTATAAATCTCTTAATATAAATCAATTTATATTATTCTTTTAAAACGTCTTTAATCTCCTTTATTATTTCACCATTTTGATTCATAAAATAATTAAATTTTATAAATCCTATTTTTAAACTTTTTATGATAAATTCAAAAATCCCAGTTTAAACTATTTTATAAAAATCATTAACCTCATAATTTCAAAAATCAACTTTTAACTATATTTCTCAAAAATCATAATTTTTATAACATTAAAAATTATATCGTTATTTATTTATAATGGATCGATTCCAAACATATAGTATATTTTCAAAATCACTTTAAAAATCATTTTAAAATTTCAAAATTTGGTCAATGATGCTACACACCAAATAGTCAATCACGACGACAACGACATCATATATCGTATATGATAATCCATCAAATATCAAAATATCTGAAATCAAATAAAAACTGTTAAGGAATCCAGTTGGATCCCTCCAACCTGTTTTCCTGCATCCACAAACATTAGCACAATACCAATTTCGCTCCAGTACGAAATTATCGCGGTATATGGGATTGTAAAATATTATCCGCTTAATAGACGGCGCACTAGGGTCTCATCCGCTAAACAAAAAATGCGGGAAATCAATAACTCCAATATATACATATGTCAATATATATATATATTGCTATTATATATATAATACCAATTTCACTGTTTATGAAATATTCGCGGTATATGTTTTTAATAAATAACATCCGCTTACTAACGGCGCATAATGTCTATTTTAACAATCAATAGATAACAATCATCATTCAAACATGCATTCAAATATTTTAAATCTAACTATTTAAAATAAAATCGAAACCGATTCGATTGAGTGAGAAGTTCTCACCTTGATTTCAATTTCGTTTTAGCGATTTATTTCGAATAAAATTAAACGGACGTTTAATTTTACCCAAAATTCTCACTAACTCCAAACGACTCCAATCCAATTCCATCGCGTAGTGCTCGTCCATACGATTCCAACGCAACTAGTTTCGCGCGTTTTCGACCTCGTATGAAAAAGTTATGAATTTTTTGAAGTTTTACACGATTTAAACTAAAATTTACAACATAATTTATAATTTTATAACCTACAACCTGCATCCACCGTCCATCACAGATCCAACGCGCCTCCTCTTCTCCTTCCTCTTCTCGTATGTGCGTGCGTCCCCCCCCCCCCCCCCCCCCCCGTATAGCCGAACCCATCATCAACCATTAGGGTTAGATAATTCGGCCTCCACGACGCACGATAATTCGATCAGGAACTTCCATTGCGAAGAGCACGACCCCCCCTACCCACGCCTGCCACCATGTGACACTCGGCCCCCTCCTCCTTCTCGAGTTGCGTGCGCAACTGGCCACGGTCGGCCTCCCCTAGACGCCACCACGTCGCTCCATATTTGATCATGACCGTTGAACTTCAAGCTCTCGTCGTACTCTACCACTTCCTAGTTGGAAGTTTTCTCTAATTGTTAGTGGATTGGAAGAAATCGAGGAAAAAATGAGATCAATTTCTGGCCGTGGGTTTGGTATATGGCGGCTAGGGTTTGCAAATTCTTTTTTATTTATTTTTTTCTATTTTATGAAAGGTAGGGGCTATTTATAAGGAATTTTCGAACACTATTCATCCGGAAATTCCGAACTCCGATTTACGCGCCGTAACCAGCGTTTCTAGGGTTTACCCCGCGTTCCGGACACAATGGAATAGGTTTCGAAAGCTAATTCGGAAATCTGTGCAAGTTATGGCAATAAACGTTCAATTTAAATTAAACCGATTTAAATCGATTTCTAGGCGTTTTAATTTGTACCGGACAAACGGTAAATCCAATTGACACGAAATTTGAAACCTTACAATAATATCACATTACGGATCCAATGAAACTGGTTTCGTCGAAATCCGAGACTTTTTGTAAAATGGCTATTTTAACTCGCCAAATTAATATTAAAAATAATTCGATGCGTTTCGAGCTGCCACGATCAAACGATAGCTCCGATTGACACGAAAATTGAAATCCGGTAATAACTAACTATTACGGATCCAATGGAACTGGTTTCGTTCAATTCTGAGACTGTTCAAAAATTGACTATTTTCACTAGTCGATTTAATATTAAAATATTCAATTTTCACAAATTAACTCTTAGTTCGATTTTAAAAGTTCTAAAATATCGTTCTAACTTCAATATGATAAAATAAAATTTACAAATCATTTTCAGTCATATTTAACCCAATTTACAATTATTTCCATAATTTAACATATTAAATTATCGATTTAATTATCCAATTAAATCCAATAATTCAAAATAAAATTTATTCGACTTATAAATTCACTTATTAATATTTAAAATTAATTAATAAAAATTCTGGGTCGTTACAATCTTCCCCCCTTAAAAGAATTTCGTCCTCGAAATTATTAAGTAAGAAAGTTACAGAATTTATTAACTTTCCAAAATTCATAATTAAACTCTTTACAATAACTTACTAAGTTTTCAAATCATACTTAGTTATCTTTTCAAACCAAACTACTATTGTTTAACTTTCAATTCTAAATCAAAATTAAAATTTTCAAAACTTTTCCAATTTTCTCAAATTTTTTCTAACGCCTTAAATTTTCGGAAAAATTCGCCATAGTCTCCTTTACGCGGCTCGATCCAAAAAAAAAATGACAGTATATATATCACAAATATACATCTCATCAAGTAATGAGGCATCCCGAAGGGAAAAAGTATAAAAGTACGGTATGTAATCCGAGATATGTACCTTATATTTTTTATTAGCGAGCATATACGGCTAATATAGCGCGAAAGCGAACTCCAAATGCGAAGCAAACGCAATCCGCACCTACTAAACACTCAACAAACAATATGAGAACATGTATATAGACAATAATATCAATATACAACATATAGCAACATAATAACTATATATGCCAACATAGCAATTGAAACAAAAGCAATATGTTCAACCATCAACCAACTATCATCCATAACCAATAAATATTCATTCATATTCTCATTATATTCAATGAAATAGGTTTTCAATTTAATCACATTTGATTCATTAACAGTGGATGTTTACTAACATTCATTTTCAATTAGTTTATATTCACTAATTCATATTCAAGTTGGTTCACTTCCAAATCGAATTCAATTCCATTCAAATTTATTTACCTTTAATTTGAATTCAATTATATAGCTTTCAATTTCGCTAATTTACTCTCATTAACACTTAATGAATTATATACAATCATCTAACAATCATATAACAATCAATGTATATTAATTACAACCAAATTACTTTGCTTATATTCATTCTATTTGGTTTAACACCATCACTTTCAATTGGTTTAATAAATTGATTTTTATTCAACTATTCAACTTTCCAATAACATTAGATTTTAATGAATTAACACTTATATTCATTATTCCATTCCAATTTATTCAATTCAATTACAAAAGTTGAATTCCATTTATATAACTTAAATTCATTTTTATTTTACAACTCATATTCATAAATATATTCATATAGTTTCACTTCTTATATATATATATATATATATATATATATAAGTTTATTTCACAATTGTAAATCACTTTAATTATAATTCAATTCTTATAATTCTTTTGCTTATACAATTATTCTTTTATTTAGATTATTCAAACAACTAAACAATCAACTTATATACACTTTAATAATTCTGAAAAATTATTTCTTCATATACAAAATATACTCAAGGTAAAATTATTCCACTTACCCAATTTAAAATCAATATTGTGCCGAATTGTTCTATTCAAGTGTTTAGAAACCCCTTCGGCATAGTCTTGTGGACCACGTTGACGAAAGTTCATATGCCACTCAATAAACCAATCATCACAATATAAAACAATTTTATATTCACTAACAAATACGCTCTCATAGCTATTATTACACTCAAACTCATTCTAGAGCACTACTGACTCTATCTCTAATGAGTAATACCCAACAGAACCATGGTTGTCGCTTAACCATATGCTCTGATACCACATTGTCAGGACCCGATTCTTCGTCTACCGAAAATTCAACATCGATACTCACTTTATCGACTGCCGAGCAATCGAACGACGGAAAACCGAACACTGAGGGTTTTAAGAAAAGAAAAAGAAAGAAGAAGAAAGGAAAGATAGAAAATAGAACGGAATAGAAAACAACAGAACAACATCAGAATCTCACAATTCGCAGCGGAACAACATATAATAATAAATGAATAATCTTTAAACAAAGAACTATATCAGTTATTACATTACATTACATTTCATTTCATCATATCATCAGAGTATACAACAAAAACAAACAGTGCAGCGGAAAAAGAAATACTATATATTAGTAATACGCCATGCCATCCATCTTGCCTCCAGCAATTCCAGAATATCCAGATAAAGCTTAACTCTTGACTGCCCGTGTGGAAATTGGTGGGCACCCAGAGTTTAGGAAGGAAAACAATAAACTCCGAGTCAGTCATGTGACTGGTGTGAGAACTCAAAACAGTTTATTTATCTTTAAAATCAAAATAGAGGAATATTTTTAAAGTAAATTCGCAATGCTTTTAAAAATGAGACTACCATAAGGCCTCCCGCACACACACACATGCAAACGCAGAATCGGAGGAGATTTCTCCTTATGATAGTCAAAGATGCTTGATACGCATTTAAAAGAACATTTTATATTATTACTAGTGCATAGTGTAGACAAATATTTCGAAAGTAGAATATAAATCTTAGCCAGCATAGACATTTCGAACTATGCCTACCATAGCTACCATCCAAACAGTGGGGCGCCACCATATGTGAATGATAGGTTCTACAACTAATACCGTACAAGATCGTATTGTTTCTTTGGATTTCCAACGAATGATCAGGCCAAGGAACTTCCCATTGCCACATGAGAATGCCTCTGGATGGACATCCCCGAGAACCAAACCGGATCTCTACCAACACAAGGCCGGGTTACCCCTAACTGAGTAACAACTGACCGAATATGCCATCCCCCGGTCCTTTGGGACCTTTAACCGAGCGCTCGTAATCAATTCACACAATCATAACAAAGTGTTTTCAACATGAGTAAGTATCTGGGCTCCATACCATGATACCACCCTTTTCCAGAAGGAAATGCACACATCCTAAAGGGCGCTACCCCTCATAACCTTGCTGCTTCTTTCCTGTTTTGACCATTCACGGGGTGTGAGGCTCGACGAAGTCACGTCCACAAAAACATACTTTATACAAAAGCCATGCTTTGGGTCAACAAATGATCATAGAAATGATCACAAAGATAGACGATCAAATAAACGATCCTATCACAAATAATCAACACAATGATCATTTACAGCAACACTCAGCATGTCACATTACCAAATTGGGAATATATCGCTGATAACTTCAACTATATAACCTCTGAGCTCGTACGTCTCAGAGAAGGGTGTTAAGCTAAAAGAATAAATGCTCCGCCACCAACAGAAATATATTTGAAAGAAATCTACTTTATATCTCAACTTGTAATGTCAGACATACAATCCATACAAGTCTGTTCCGGGTTCGAACAAAACCGAAGGCACTTCTCACGAAGCCCTTGAAATCCGGGTATTCACAATCCCGATCGAATTTCCCATCACTTAGGAGATCTCTATACCAGGAGCTACCCAGTGCAGAGACAATCGATAGGTCATCCTATCGCTTTCGCAAATACTCGGTCTTCAACACCGATCTTCAATGCAATTCACAACGACGCATCACGTATTCGGAATGGGTTATACGACCCCATGGTCCTTTCCCGGTTAACCCGAATAGTGAGCGCTTATTCAAAAATAAGTGTGGCATTCAAATTCAAACAAATCACATCAAATACCCATTCAAAGGGAAATATTGATAGTCGGTTATTGAACTATCAATGGATATGCACACATCACCAGTTTCCAAATAATTTTCCAAATTACTTACTTTCCAAAAATCATATCTTTACAAGATATATAATTTTCACACTTCAAAAATAAATCAATATTTATTTTTCTAAACCAATCCCACTTTCTTTTATAAATTCCATAGTGAATTTATATTTCACAATATCTATGAATATATGATTTTAATTATTCATTTTCAATTTATCTTCAAAAAGATAAATTCTCTAATATTCACCTTACATTGGAAAACATTTCCATACTTTTTTAATAAGTAATTCACAAATCCATTTATTTTCAACACTTGGAAAATATTCAATATACTTGAATCGAAATTAAGTATATATTTCATTCTTTAAGGAAATCATTCTCCTAACCATATTTATTTGGGCCAAAACGAATGTTGCGTAAAACATCATTACGACAACCCAAAATCACAAGTATAGGGATTCGAAATTTAAATAGATATATAAATCCCAATACTATACAAAACATTTCCTCTCGGAAATCATTTACTATAACAACAGTGTTATAGTCCACTATTTCCTTTTATTTCTCGAAAACGTTTATTTCAACAATAAATGTTGAAATCTATGGTTTCGAATCTCAACACATTTAAAACATCGTTAGATCGTTTTAATTCAATTTAAACATCTCATCTAAACATTTTCTTTAACATATTATTCACTATTCAAAACGTGAATATACTTCATTAACCAATTTCATCCTTTCTATTCATTTTATTTCAAAGGATTATTCACGGTTAAAAACGTGAATATAACTCCATTAATAGGTTTCAACAATTTACTTATCAAAATAAGTCGTTTGTGAATTTATAAAACAATGTTTATAAATTCCATTTCTATTTATTTTATAACAACTTCCATTTATAAATTCCTTTATTAACCTATTCGATTTATAACTCAATTATAAACCAAAGATTCATATTACAAGTTAAATGCTTATAAAACGATTATTTTACAAAATCGTTCTTTTAAACTTTCCAAATTATAAATCTTATAACTTATAAGATTTATTAATTCACCCAAATCTATTCCTTTAATAACTTTATAAATTTTATAAACCTACTACTTATAAAATTCCATTTATAACTTCACCGATTATACTTCTATAAATTTCATTCATTTATGAAATTCATTCACAATTCATTCTAACACTTATAAAAGCTCGTTTTAAAATCTCAATATTTCGATTTATAAATATCCATTTATAAATCTCATAATATAAATCAATTTATATTATTCTTTTAAAACGTCTTTAATCTCCTTTATTATTTCACCATTTTGATTCATAAAATAATTAAATTTTATAAATCCTATTTTTAAACTTTTTATGATAAATTCAGAAATCCCAGTTTAAACTATTTTATAAAAATCATTAACCTCATAATTTCAAAAATCAACTTTTAACTATATTTCTCAAAAATCATAATTTTTATAACATTAAAAATTATATCGTTATTTATTTATAATGGATCGATTCCAAACATATAGTATATTTTCAAAATCACTTTAAAAATCATTTTAAAATTCCAAAATTTGGTCCAATGATGCTACACACCAAATAGTCAATCACGACGACAACGACATCATATATCGTATATGATAATCCATCAAATATCAAAATATATGAAATCAAATAAAAACTGTTGAGGAATCCAGTTGGATCTGTAACGACCCAGAATTTTTATTAATTAAAATTTGAATATTTAATTTATTTTAAATATAAATGAGTGAATTTATAAGTCAAATAAATTTTAATTTTGAATTATTGGATTTAATTGAATAATTAAATCGATAATTTAATACGTTAAATTATGGAAATAATTGAAAATATAGTTAAATATGATTGAAAATGATTTGTAAAATTTTATTTTATCATAGGGAAGTTAGAATGATATTTTAGAACTTTTAAAATCGAATTAAAAGTTAATTTGTGAAAATTGAATATTTTAATATTTAATAATCGACTGTAAAATAGCCAATTTTTGAACAGTCTCAGAATTGAACGAAACTAGTTTCATTGGATCCGTAATAGTTAGTTATTATCGGATTTCAATTTTCGTGTCAATCGGAGTTACCGTTTGATCGTGGCAGCTCGAAACGCATCGATTTATTTTTAATTTAAATTTGACGAGTGAAAATAGCCATTTTTTAAAAAGTCTCGGATTTCGACGAAACCAGTTTCATCGCATCCGTAATGTGATATTATTGGAAGGTTTCAAATTTCAAGTCAATTGGATTTACCGTTTGTCCGGTACAAATTAAAACGCCTAGAAATCGACTTAAATCGGTTTAATTCAAATTGAGCGTTTATAGCCATAACTCGCACATACTTCCGAATTAGCTTCCGAAACCTGTTCCATTGTGTCCGGAACGCGGGATAAACCCTAGGTACGTCAGTTTCGGCGTGTAAATCGGAGTTCGGAATTTCCGGATGAATAGTGTTCGTTCAAAACTCTATAAATAGCCCTCTCTCCCTCACAAAATTAAAAAAAAAAAAAAAAAAACCTAACAAACCCTAGCCGCCAGTTACAATTCAAAGGCCAGAATCTTTCGATTTTCATCCCTTAATTACTTTCAATCCGTGAAGAATTAGAAGAAATTTTCAACACGAAAGTTATAGAGCACGATGAGATCTTGAATTCCATACGGTGATGATCGGAAATGGTGCAACGTGGAAGGAGAAAAGGGGGCCGACAGGGGGGGAGCTGCGCACGCATTTCCAAGAGCATGATGAGGCCGAACTCATGGAGCTTGCAGCCGAGTGGAGTGGTGGGTGAGGCCTTCGATTCGGCGCTACCTGATCGACGCGTAGATGAGTATTTTGCTCGCGATTTGTAAACCTAATTTTGATATTGATGGGTTCGGTTGTATTTGGTGTACTGGTGATGAACGAGAGGGAGAAGGGAGTGGGTGGACGGCCTGATGAGAGGGGGGGTTTGGATCCAAGGGTGATGTAGGATTTAGGTTTAAAATTTAATTTTAAGTTGTAAATTTATATTAGTTTAAATCGAGCAAACTTCAATAATTCATAACTTTTTCATACGAGGTCGAAAACGCGCGAAACTAGTTGCGTTGGAATCGTATGGACGAGCACTACGCGATGGAGTTGGTTTGAAGTCGTTTGGAGTTAGTGAGAATTTTGGGTAAAATTAAACGTCCGTTTAATTTTATTCGAAATAAATCGCTAAAACGGAATTAAAATCAAGGTGAGAACTTCTCACTCAATCGAATCAGTTTCGATTTTATTTTAAATAGTTAGATTTAAAATATTTGAATGCATGTTTGAATGTTGATTGATATCTATTGATTGTTAAAATAGACATTATACGCTGTTAGTAAGCCGATGTTATTTATTAAAAACATATACCGCGAATATTTCATAAACAGTGAAATTGGTATTATATATAATATCAATATATATATATTGGCATATGTATATATTGCAGTTGATTGATTTCCCGTATTTTTTAGCGGATGAGACCCTATTACGCCGTTATTAAGCGGATAATATTTAATAAGAACATATACCGCGATAATTTCGTACTGGAGCGAAATTGGTATTGTGCTAATGTTTTTGGATGCAGGAAAACAGGTTGGAGGGATCCAACTGGATTCCTCAACAGTATTTATTTAATTTCAGATATTTTGATATTTGATTGACTATCATATACGATATATGATATCGTTGTTGTCGTGATTGACTATTTGGTGGGTAGCATCATTGGACCCAGATTTTGGGATTTTAAAATGATTTTTAAAGTGATTTTTGAGAATATATAATATTTTGGAATTGATCCATTTTAAATAAATAAACGTTATGATTTTTAAAGTTATAAAAATTATGATTTTTGAGAAATATAGTTAAAAACTGATTTTTGAGAATATGATGCTAATGATTTTATAAAATAGTTTAATCGAGACATTTTAGAATTATTGTGAAAAGTTTAAATATGGGATTTATAAAAATTTGATTATTTTATAAATCAAAATGATGAAATAATAAAGGAGATTAAAGACGTTTTAAAAGAATAATATAAATTGATTTATACTAAGAGATTTATAAATGGATATTTATAAATTGAAATATGGACATTATAAAACGAGTTTTTATAAGTGTTTAAATGAAGTGTAAATGAAATTCATAAATAAATGAAATTTATAGAATTATATAACGGTGAAGTTATAAATGGAAATTTTATAAACAGTAGGTTTATAAAATTTGTAAAGTTCAAAGGAACGATTTTTGCAAATAAATAAATTATAAGTGTTTGACTTATAATTTGGACTTTTGGTTTATAATTAAAATTATAAATCGAATAAGTTAACAAAGAGATTTATAAAAAGGAAGTTTTTATAAATAAATAGAAATGGAATTTATAAACGTTGTTTTATAAATTCGCAAATGACTTATTTTAATAAGAAAATTGTTGAAACCTATTAAAGGAGTAATATTCACATTTTTGAATAGTGAATAATCCTTTAAAATAAATTGAATAGAAGTGATGAAATTGTTAACGAAGCTTATTCACATTTTTGAATAGTGAATAATATGTTAAAGAAATTGTTTTAGATATGATGTTTTAAATAGAATTAAAACTATCTAACGATGTTTTTAAAAGGTATTGAGATTCGAAATCATAGATTTCAACATTTATTGTTGAAATAGACGTTTTCGAGAAATAGAAGGAGATGATGGACTATAACACTGTTGTTATAGTAAATGATTTCCGAAAGGAAATGTTTTGTATAGTATTGGGATTTATATATCTATTCTAATTTCGAATCCCTATACTAGTGATTTTGGGTTGTCGTAACGATGTTTTACGCAACATTCGTTTTGGCCCAAATAAATATGTTTAAGAGAATGATTTCCTTAAAGAATGAAATATATACTAAATTTCGATTTAGGTATATAGAATATTTTCTAAGTGTTGAAAATAAATAAAATTTGTGAATTACTTATTAAATAAGTATGGAATTGTTTTCCAATATGAAGTGATATTTAGAATTTATCTTTTTGAAGATAAATTGAAATGAATAATTGAAATCGAATATTCATAGATATTTTGGATTATAAATTCACTAAGGAATTTATAAAAGAAAGTGGAATTGGTTTAAAAATAAATATTGATTTATTTTTGAAGTGTTGAAATTTAATATCTAGTGAAGATATTTTGGAAAATAAATAATTTGGAAAATTATTTGGAAATTGGTGATGTGTGCATATCCAGTGATAGTTCAATAACCGACTATCAATATTTCCCTTTGAATGGGTAATTGATGTGATTTGTTTGAGTTTGAATGCACACTTATTTTTGAATAAGCGCTCACTATTCGGGTTAACCGGGAAAGGACCATGGGGTCGTATAACCCATTCCGAATATGTGATACGTCGTTATGAATTGCATTTGAAGATCGGTGTTGAAGACCCGGTATTTGCGAGAGCGATAGGATGACCTGTCGATTTACTCTGCACCGAGTAGCTACGGTATTGAGTTCTCCATATGTGATGGTGAATCCGATCAGGATTGTGAATATCCGGATTGCAAGGACTTCTTTGTAAGTGCCTTCGGTTTTGTTCGAGCCCGGAACAGACTTGTATGGATTGTGTGTCTGACATTACAAGCTGAGATATAAAGCCGATTTCATTCAAATATATTTCTGTTGGTGGCGGAGAATTTATTCTTTAGCTTAACACCCTTCTCTGAGACGTACGAGCTCAGAGGTTATGTAGTTGAATGTTATCAGCGATATATTCCCAATTTGGTAATGTGATATGCTGAGTGTTGCTGAAATGATCATTGTGTTGATTATTGTGATAGGATCATTTATTTGATCGTCTATCTTAGTGATCATTGTGTTGATCATTTGTTGACCCAAGGCATGGCTTTTGTATAAAGTATGTTTTTGTGGACGTGACTTCGTCGAACCTCACACCCCGGAAATGGTCAAAACAGGAAACATGCGGCAAGGTTATGAGGGGTAGCACCCTTTAGGGTATGTACGTTTCCTTCTGGATAGAGGTGATATCATGGTATGGAGCCCAGATATTTAACCTATGTGGTTACTACGAATTTATTACTTTGTGGTTGTTGGTTTTCAGGATCCCGTGAGAAAGGTCATTTACGATCGGGGAATGGCGTGCTCGTGTCAGTAGTTACCCAGTTAGGGGTAACCCGGCCTTGTGTTGGCAGAGTTCCGGTTTGGTTCTCGGGGATGTCTTTCCAGAGGCATTCTCATGTGGCAATGGGAAGTTCCTTGGCCTGACCATTTGTTGGAAATCCAAAGAAACAATACGAAACTTGTACGGTTTTAGTTGTATAACCTGCTATGGAATGTGGCGGTAACCTGCTATTGAACATAGTTAGCTATAGTAGGCATACGATAATGGTCGTATGTTGGCTAAGATTTATATTCTACTTTCAAAATGAATTTTTCCTCTACACTATGCACTAGTAATAATATCAAATGTTATTTTAAATGCGTATCAAGCATCTTTGACTATCATAAGGAGAAATCTCCTCCGATTCTGCGTTTGCATTGTGTGTGTGTGCGGGAGGCCTTATGGTAGTCTCATTTTTAAAAGCATTGCGAATTGAAATAAAAATATTCCTCTATTTTGATTTTAAAGATAAACAAACTGTTTTGAGTTCTCACACCAGTCACATGACTGACTTGGAGTTTATTGTTTTCCTTCCTAAACTCTGGGTGCCCACCAATTTCCACACGGGCAGTCAAGAGTTAAGGTTTATCAGGATATTCTGGAGTTGCTGGAGGCAAGATGGATGGCATGGCGTATTACTTATATAGTATTTCTTTTTCCGCTGCACTATTTGTTGTTGTTGTTGTACACTCTGATGATATGATGTAATGAAATGTATAAAATGTAATAACTGATATAGTTCTTTGTTTAAAGATTATTCATCTATTATTATATGTTGTTCCGCTGCGAATTGTGAGATTCTGATGTTGTTGTGTTGTTTTCTGTTCCGTTCTATTTTAAAATTATGTTCTATTTTTCTTTCCCCTCTATTTTCTATTCTCTCTAATTTCTATTTTAAAATTCTCTATTTTCTTTTCCCTCTATCTTCTACCTTTTTCTCTCTTCTTTTCTACTTTTTCTCTTCTTAAATTTTTCTTAAAACCCCTAAGGGTTCGTATTTTCGTTCATCTTGAATTAAACAAAGGAGATTAGTGTCTATTCAAGGAGTACGGACTTACGGGTCTTTACATTTGGTATCAGAGCTTATGGTTAAGCGACAACCATGGTTCTGTTGGGTATTATTCATTAGAGATAGAGTCAGCAGTACTCTAGAATGAATTTGAGTGTAATAATAGCTATGAGAGCGTATTTGTTAGTGAATATAAAATTGTTTTATATTGTGATGATTGGTTTGTTGAGTGGTATATAGGTTCTGGTTAATACGAGTAATTAACGTTGTTGATAGGGATCTATAAACACTTGAATAGAACAATTCGACATAATATTGTTTTAAAATTGGGTAAATGAAATAATTTTACTTTGATTATATTTTATATATAAAGGAATAATTTTTCATAATTATTAAAGTGTATATAAGTTGATTGTTTAGTTGTTTGAATAATCTAAATTGAAGAATAATTGTATAAGCAAAAGAATTATAAGAATTGAATTATAATTAATGTGAATTACAATTGTGAATAAACTTATATATATAAGAAGTGAAACTATATGAATATGAGTTTGTGAATAAAAATGAATTTTTAAAGTTAAATGGAAGTATAACTTAAGAGATGTTGAATGAAGTTGATATTAGTATCAAACTAAATTAATAAAGTTAAGTGATGAATATAAACTTGAGTTATGTAAATGAAATTTACTTTAGAATTGAATGAGTGAATGGAATGTTAATTATTAAATCAAATTGATATGAAATAATGAATATAAGTATTAATTCATTTAAAATCTAATGTTATTGGAAGTTGAATAAATCGAATAAAAATGAATTAGTGAATATAAACTAATTGAGAATAAATGTTAGTAAATCCAATGTATATGAATCAAATGTGATTTAAATTGAAAACCCAATTCATTGTATATTAATGAGAATATGAATGAATATTTATTGGTTATGGATGATAGTTGGTTGATGGTTGATGTTGGCATTTGTTGTTTGTTGCATTTGCTATGTGACATATATAGTTATTATGTTGCTATATGATGTATATCGATATTATTGTCTATATGCATGATTCTCATGTTGTTTGTTGAGTGATTAGTAGGTGCGGATCGCGTTGCTTCGCATTTGGAGCTCGCTTTTGCACTATATTAGCCGTATATGCTTGCTAATAAAATATAAGGTACATATCTCGGATTAAATATCGTACTTTTACACTTTTTTCCCTTCGGGATGCCTCATTACTTGATGAGATGTATATTTGTGATATATATACTGTCATTTTTTTTTCCGGATCGAGCCGCGCAAAGGAGACTATGGCGAATTTTTCCGGAAATTTAAGGCGTTAGAAAATTTTGAGAAAAATTGGAAAATTTTGAAAACTTTAACTTTGATTTTGGAATTGAAGTTAAACAATAGTAGTTGTTTTTGAAAAGATAACTAAGTATGATTTGGAAAACTTAGTAAAGATTTGTAAGAAGTTTAAACTATAGATTTTGGAAAGTTAATAAATTCTGTAACTTTTCTTACTAGTTAATTTCGAGGACGAAATTCTTTTAAGTGGGGAAGATTGTAACGACCCAGAATTTTTATTAATTAAAATTTGAATATTTAATTTATTTTAAATATAAATGAGTGAATTTATAAGTCAAATAAATTTTAATTTTGAATTATTGGATTTAATTGAATAATTAAATCGATAATTTAATACGTTAAATTATGGAAATAATTGAAAATATAGTTAAATATGATTGAAAATGATTTGTAAAATTTTATTTTATCATAGGGAAGTTAGAATGATATTATAGAACTTTTAAAATTGAATTAAAAGTTAATTTGTGAAAATTGAATATTTTAATATTTAATAATCGACTGTAAAATAGCCAATTTTTGAACAGTCTCAGAATTGAACGAAACCAGTTTCATTGGATCCGTAATAGTTAGTTATTACCGGATTTCAATTTTCGTGTCAATCGGAGTTACCGTTTGATCGTGGCAGCTCGAAACGCATCGATTTATTTTTAATTTAAATTTGACGAGTGAAAATAGCCATTTTTCAAAAAGTCTCGGATTTCGACGAAACCAGTTTCATCGGATCCGTAATGTGATATTATTGTAAGGTTTCAAATTTCAAGTCAATTGGACTTACCGTTTGTCCGGTACAAATTAAAACGCCTAGAAATCGACTTAAATCGGTTTAATTCAAATTGAGCGTTTATAGCCATAACTCGCACATACTTCCGAATTAGCTTCCGAAACCTGTTCCATTGTGTCCGGAACGCGGGATAAACCCTAGGTACGTCAGTTTCGGCGCGTAAATCGGAGTTTGGAATTTCCAGATGAATAGTGTTCGTTCAAAACTCTATAAATAGCCCTCTCTCCCTCACAAAATTAAAAAAAAAAATAAATAAATAAAAACCTAACAAACCCTAGCCGCCAGTTACAATTCAAAGGCCAGAATCTTTCGATTTTCATCCCTTAATTACTTTCAATCTGTAACGATCCTGAATTTTTAACAATTTAAAAATGAAGATATTTAATTAATTTTAAATATTTGAGATAATTTTAAATTGAATTCCAATAAAACTATGAAGTTGACGATTAAATTTTTGAATTTAATCTATTTAAAGTTGAATAGAAATTTGAATTTAACCTTGAAGTTGAAATTGAATATTGAATTTGTAATTGAAATTCGAACTAACGGCTTAGAAGAAAATTAATAAATTTGTAGTTAGTTTCAATAACATTTTTCATTTATTTAAATAAAATAGAATAAGATTTTAAATCAATATAAAATCAATAAATAAATATACATAGTAAAAATTCAAACAACATATTTATAAAACTTTGAAAAATATAATGTAATTACATTTGAGAAAATTTAACAACATAATTTTAAACAAAATAATTGGATTTAAAATAAGAAAGAAAATATAATATAAAAATAAATAAAATAAAAAAAATATATAAAAAGAAGTATACATGGCCTTACTTCGTTTAGCTGTAAACATGCCTTCAACCACGCCGTAACTCACGCAATTGCACGTTCCCTCTTCTATTTTATACACGAACCCCTCCCCCTATCATTTCATTTTCATACGAAAAAAAAAAGAAAAGAAAAGAAAAAAATGGCGTCTTCGTTCTTCTTTGCAAAAAGCTAGGGCTTCGGCTTCAATTTGCTCGATCGATCGATTCTTCGCGCTCGTCTCCGCTTCAATTCCAACTCGCACGCGACCATTTCAGGCTAAGGTGAGTTTTTGGCTCACGATTGATTTTAATGCAAGTTCTTGAATTTGTTGAATTGAATGCTTGGTTGCATGCTATGTTTTGGGTGTTATTGGTTATCATTTGCTCGGTTTATTTAATCTAAACTGATAGGAACAGATAAGTGCTTGGTTTCAAGCTATGATTTGGGGCTATCTGCTGTCACTTACGCGGTTACTTGAATCTGAACTAACAAGAACAGATGTTTTGTGAATTTTCGTTTAAACTGTTAAGGACAGATGCTATTTGCTGTCACTTGCTCGATTTGCTTGAATTTTCAACTGATAAGAACAGATACTATAATTTTGATTTAAACTGATAAGAGCAGATGCTATTTGGTTTTGTTTTTAAAACTAACAAGAACAGTTGCTATTTGATGCTTGTTTTTTTTAACTGATGAGGATAGATGCTTTTGATTTCACTTGCTGATAATTTGATTTGTTTTTAAACTGTTAAGAACAGATTCTACCCAATATTTGATATGTGTTTTAAATTGATAAGAACAGATGCTACTTAAATGTTGTTGAACTAAGTAGCATGCATTTTGTGGTCTGCCTTGTTGCTAAGTCATTTCTGTTGACATGTTGTTGCATTCCTCTCTTGTAAACCTGAGAGTTGAGTTTTTTTTTTTTTTTTTTAAAAAAAAATCTGGGAAAACTCAAATTTTTAAAAGCTATGTTTTAAATTAAAGTATAGTTGAATTAAATTCAAGTGAGTAAATCAATGATTTAAAAACAGTTTCTACTTTTAAAACCAAGCCATCTGGATTTTGCAGAAATTAAAGTTTAATTTGAAATGTTGTTCAAACAACAAAATCAAAACCAGTGATTAGTAAAATAAAAATGAATAATAACAACTACCCTATTCTTTCTTTTGGCAAGTAAACATGACTATTTATAGGTTGTTTGAAATTCCATATGTGCATGAGTTTGAATTTGCTTGATTTTATTCACTGTCTCATTGCAGTTATCTTGGTTCAAAACTGATAATTGCTATTGGCATTTTATTTTGCTTGTTACTGTGTTGCCCTATCACTAGTGTACTCACTCATTTGAGTTTGTATGCTGTTCACTTGATAGTAATCAAGTCTGAATTGCTATGGTTTCGTCTCCGAACTACTTCGATTTTGCCTTGCTTTAACAGTGACTTCGGTCACTTTGATTCTGCAGATGCTATTTAAATTTTAATTAAACTAATAAGAACAGATGCTACTGAAATGTTGTCTTAAAACTGTTAAGAACAAATGCTATTTAAATTTTATTTTAACTAATGAGAACAGATGCTATTTAAATTGCATGTTGATTTGTTTGCCTATGCATCTGATTTTAAATGTATTGCTGAACATATGCATACAAAATTTTGAATGTATGTGACTGTGCTCTTATGATTCTAGTTCCAGATTCTTATACATTTTAAAATTATAAATACAATGTTATAATCTGAAAACTTAAACAAAAGGATGAATTTTAAAAGCTAAAATCAAATTGTTTAGTCAAGGATGGACACTGCAGTACCCATCTGAACTGAAATTGGGTTTTGACCAATCTTTGATGACGTTTTGGTAACTCAATTCTGGTTCTTCATGCATGTTGTCTTCATATAGTTTGCTAGGTGTAGTGGTTATTGCCAGTTGCCTCTAGTTACTTGATTTTTTTGGCTGTCTGCATGCAGTGGCAGTTATATATATATATGTCCATGCACTTGAAACAACTATTTGATGCTGCACACTTGTGCTTTGCCTTGATCACTTCTGTTGTGTCATTTGTGCAGTTGGTCTTGCAATTGTTGTTATTTATGTCTTCATGTTCATTAGAGTTCTGTTTCTCTTATACCATTCTGTTGCATTTGGTATACATTTTGACCATGCACCTTGTTGCATGCTTGCTGTAGCCTTTCAGTTCCTATGCCTTGTTGTATGCTTGGTGTATCACTGTCCACATTTGTATCTTGGGTTGGTCACTGACCTTCTTGTATTCATGTGCCACTGAGTTTGAGCATTTGTACATATGTGCTCACTGTTGTATTTACTTGCATTGTACTTGGGGATTGCATGTTGCTGCTGCATGTTTGTTTGCTACTGTGTCGTCTCTGATGTTGTTTCATTTGTGCACTAATTCAATGCTTAGTGCATTGTGCACCTGTTTTGGACTTGCAGTTTGAATTGCGTTGAGTTGAGTCGAGTTTGCAGTGATTTGTCCGATTTGCGCTTGCACACGTGTTGGCGAGGCAGTGCACATGTGTGCAAAGTATACGTGTGTACTGCAGCCACACGGGATTGACAGAGAATAAAAATTTGAAGATGTTAATATAAAAATCCATAATAGATTTTAAATTGATTTATGTGATTCGTCATCTCTGTTACCATTTTATTCAGTTCATTACAAATTTATTTACTTGAATTAAGATTAATCCTGACTCGAGTGTTTTGTGTTTTGCAATTAACGCTCGGGTCAGACCGAGTATTTTTACAGCTTGAAGATTTTCAGGCCGCGAAGTTAGAGAGAGGGGATTTCGGCATTCACTAAAGTTTTAAAGAGATTTTTCTTGTATTTAATAAAAGATATATTCCGCTGTATAAAAATTTAATGCATTGTACAAACTCTGTATATAAAAGAAAAATTCATTTATGAATAATATTATGATTATTCTGTGATTCTGTAGCTGATTCTGTTTAAACTTTATAAACTGAACAACAATCCGTCATTTTGAACGTTTCTAGTTGGTTTAATTACCGACTAGAGGCGGTCAGAGCGGCGGGTCGTTACACAATCCGTGAAGAATTAGAAGAAACTTTCAACACGAAAGTTATAGAGCACGATGAGATCTTGAATTCCATACGGTGATGATCGGAAATGGTGCAACGTGGAAGGAGAAAAGGGGGCCGACAGGGGGGGAGCTGCGCACGCATTTCCAAGAGCATGATGAGGCCGAACTCATGGAGCTTGCAGCCGAGTGGAGTGGTGGGTGAGGCCTTCGATTCGGCGCTACCTGATCGACGCGTAGATGAGTATTTTGCTCGCGATTTGTAAACCTAATTTTGATATTGATGGGTTCGGTTGTATTTGGTGTACTGGTGATGAACGAGAGGGAGAAGGGAGTGGGTGGACGGCCTGATGAGAGGGGGGGTTTGGATCCAAGGGTGATGTAGGATTTAGGTTTAAAATTTAATTTTAAGTTGTAAATTTATATTAGTTTAAATCGAGCAAACTTCAATAATTCATAACTTTTTCATACGAGGTCGAAAACGCGCGAAACCAGTTGCGTTGGAATCGTATGGACGAGCACTACGCGATGGAGTTGGTTTGAAGTCGTTTGGAGTTAGTGAGAATTTTGGGTAAAATTAAACGTCCGTTTAATTTTATTCGAAATAAATCGCTAAAACGGAATTAAAATCAAGGTGAGAACTTCTCACTCAATCGAATCAGTTTCGATTTTATTTTAAATAGTTAGATTTAAAATATTTGAATGCATGTTTGAATGTTGATTGATATCTATTGATTGTTAAAATAGACATTATACGCCGTTAGTAAGCCGATGTTATTTATTAAAAACATATACCGCGAATATTTCATAAACAGTGAAATTGGTATTATATATAATATCAATATATATATATATATTGGCATATATATATATATATTGCAGTTGATTGATTTTCCGTATTTTTTAGCGGATGAGATAATATTACGCCGTTATTAAGCGGATAATATTTAATAAGAACATATACCGCGATAATTTCGTACTGGAGCGAAATTGGTATTGTGCTAATGTTTTTGGATGCAGGAAAACAGGTTGGAGGGATACAACTGGATTCCTCAACAGTATTTATTTAATTTCAGATATTTTGATATTTGATTGACTATCATATACGATATATGATATCGTTGTTGTCGTGATTGACTATTTGGTGGGTAGCATCATTGGACCCGGATTTTGGGATTTTAAAATGATTTTTAAAGTGATTTTTGAGAATATATAATATTTTGGAATTGATCCATTTTAAATAAATAAACGTTATGATTTTTAAAGTTATAAAAATTATGATTTTTGAGAAATATAGTTAAAAACTGATTTTTGAGAATATGATGCTAATGATTTTATAAAATAGTTTAATCGAGACATTTTAGAATTATTGTGAAAAGTTTAAATATGGGATTTATAAAAATTTGATTATTTTATAAATCAAAATGATGAAATAATAAAGGAGATTAAAGACGTTTTAAAAGAATAATATAAATTGATTTATACTAAGAGATTTATAAATGGATATTTATAAATTGAAATATGGACATTATAAAACGAGTTTTTATAAGTGTTTAAATGAAGTGTAAATGAATTTCATAAATAAATGAAATTTATAGAATTATATAACGGTGAAGTTATAAATGGAAATTTTATAAACAGTAGGTTTATAAAATTTGTAAAGTTCAAAGGAACGATTTTTGCAAATAAATAAATTATAAGTGTTTGACTTATAATTTGGACTTTTGGTTTATAATTAAAATTATAAATCGAATAAGTTAACAAAGAGATTTATAAAAAGGAAGTTTTTATAAATAAATAGAAATGGAATTTATAAACGTTGTTTTATAAATTCGCAAATGACTTATTTTAATAAGAAAATTGTTGAAACCTATTAAAGGAGTAATATTCACATTTTTGAATAGTGAATAATCCTTTAAAATAAATTGAATAGAAGTGATGAAATTGTTAACGAAGCTTATTCACATTTTTGAATAGTGAATAATATGTTAAAGAAATTGTTTTAGATATGATGTTTTAAATAGAATTAAAACTATCTAACGATGTTTTTAAAAGGTATTGAGATTCGAAATCATAGATTTCAACATTTATTGTTGAAATAGACGTTTTCGAGAAATAGAAGGAGATGATGGACTATAACACTGTTGTTATAGTAAATGATTTCCGAAAGGAAATGTTTTGTATAGTATTGGGATTTATATATCTATTCTAATTTCGAATCCCTATACTAGTGATTTTGGGTTGTCGTAACGATGTTTTACGCAACATTCGTTTTGGCCCAAATAAATATGTTTAAGAGAATGATTTCCTTAAAGAATGAAATATATACTAAATTTCGATTTAGGTATATAGAATATTTTCTAAGTGTTGAAAATAAATAAAATTTGTGAATTACTTATTAAATAAGTATGGAATTGTTTTCCAATATGAAGTGATATTTAGAATTTATCTTTTTGAAGATAAATTGAAATGAATAATTGAAATCGAATATTCATAGATATTTTGGATTATAAATTCACTAAGGAATTTATAAAAGAAAGTGGAATTGGTTTAAAAATAAATATTGATTTATTTTTGAAGTGTTGAAATTTAATATCTAGTGAAGATATTTTGGAAAATAAATAATTTGGAAAATTATTTGGAAACTGGTGATGTGTGCATATCCAGTGATAGTTCAATAACCGACTATCAATATTTCCCTTTGAATGGGTAATTGATGTGATTTGTTTGAGTTTGAATGCACACTTATTTTTGAATAAGCGCTCACTATTCGGGTTAACCGGGAAAGGACCATGGGGTCGTATAACCCATTCCGAATATGTGATACGTCGTTATGAATTGCATTTGAAGATCGGTGTTGAAGACCCGGTATTTGCGAGAGCGATAGGATGACCTGTCGATTTACTCTGCACCGAGTAGCTACGGTATTGAGTTCTCCATATGTGATGGTGAATCCGATCAGGATTGTGAATATCTGGATTGCAAGGACTTCTTTGTAAGTGCCTTCGGTTTTGTTCGAGCCCGGAACAGACTTGTATGGATTGTGTGTCTGACATTACAAGCTGAGATATAAAGCCGATTTCATTCAAATATATTTCTGTTGGTGGCGGAGAATTTATTCTTTAGCTTAACACCCTTCTCTGAGACGTACGAGCTCAGAGGTTATGTAGTTGAATGTTATCAGCGATATATTCCCAATTTGGTAATGTAATATGCTGAGTGTTGTTGAAATGATCATTGTGTTGATTATTGTGATAGGATCATTTATTTGATCGTCTATCTTAGTGATCATTGTGTTGATCATTTGTTGACCCAAGGCATGGCTTTTGTATAAAGTATGTTTTTGTGGACGTGACTTCGTCGAACCTCACACCCCGGAAATGGTCAAAACAGGAAAGATGCGGCAAGGTTATGAGGGGTAGCACCCTTTAGGGTATGTACGTTTCCTTCTGGATAGAGGTGGTATCATGGTATGGAGCCCAGATATTTAACCTATGTGGTTACTACGAATTTATTACTTTGTGGTTGTTGGTTTTCGGGATCCCGTGAGAAAGGTCGTTTACGATCGGAGAATGGCGTGCTCGTGTCAGTAGTTACCCAGTTAGGGGTAACCCGGCCTTGTGTTGGCAGAGTTCCGGTTTGGTTCTCGGGGATTTCTTTCTAGAGGCATTCTCATGTGGCAATGGAAAGTTCCTTGGCCTGACCATTTGTTGGAAATCCAAAGAAACAATACGAAACTTGTATGGTTTTAGTTGTATAACCTGCTATGGAATGTGGCGGTAACCTGCTATTGAACATAGTTAGCTATAGTAGGCATACGATAATGGTCGTATGTTGGCTAAGATTTATATTCTACTTTCAAAATGAATTTTTCCTCTACACTATGCACTAGTAATAATATCAAATGTTATTTTAAATGCGTATCAAGCATCTTTGACTATCATAAGGAGAAATCTCCTCCGATTCTGCGTTTGCATTGTGTGTGTGTGCGGGAGGCCTTATGGTAGTCTCATTTTTAAAAGCATTGCGAATTGAAATAAAAATATTCCTCTATTTTGATTTTAAAGATAAACAAACTGTTTTGAGTTCTCACACCAGTCACATGACTGACTTGGAGTTTATTGTTTTCCTTCCTAAACTCTGGGTGCCCACCAATTTCCACACGGGCAGTCAAGAGTTAAGGTTTATCAGGATATTCTGGAGTTGCTGGAGGCAAGATGGATGGCATGGCGTATTACTTATATAGTATTTCTTTTTCCGCTGCACTATTTGTTGTTGTTGATGTACACTCTGATGATATGATGTAATGAAATGTATAAAATGTAATAACTGATATAGTTCTTTGTTTAAAGATTATTCATCTATTATTATATGTTGTTCCGCTGCGAATTGTGAGATTTTGATGTTGTTGTGTTGTTTTCTGTTTCGTTCTATTTTAAAATTATGTTCTATTTTTCTTTCCCCTCCATTTTCTATTCTCTCTAATTTCTATTTTAAAATTCTCTATTTTCTTTTCCCTCTATCTTCTACCTTTTTCTCTCTTCTTTTCTACTTTTTCTCTTCTTAAATTTTTCTTAAAACCCCTAAGGGTTCGTATTTTCGTTCATCTTGAATTAAACAAAGGAGATTAGTGTCTATTGAAGGAGTACGGACTTACGGGTCTTTACAGGATCCCTCCAACCTGTTTTCCTGCATCCACAAACATTAGCACAATACCAATTTCGCTCCAGTACGAAATTATCGCGGTATATGGGATTTTAAAATATTATCCGCTTAATAGACGGCGCAGTAGGGTCTCATCCGCTAAACAAAAAATGCGGGAAATCAATAACTCCAATATATACATATGCCAATATATATATATATATTGCTATTATATATATAATACCAATTTCACTGTTTATGAAATATTCGCGGTATATGTTTTTAATAAATAACATCCGCTTACTAACGGCGCATAATGTCTATTTTAACAATCAATAGATAACAATCATCATTCAAACATGCATTCAAATATTTTAAATCTAACTATTTAAAATAAAATCGAAACCGATTCGATTGAGTGAGAAGTTCTCACCTTGATTTCAATTTCGTTTTAGCGATTTATTTCGAATAAAATTAAACGTACGTTTAATTTTACCCAAAATTCTCACTAACTCCAAACGACTCCAATCCATTTCCATCGCGTAGTGCTCGTCCATACGATTCCAACGCAACTAGTTTCGCGCGTTTTCGACCTCGTATGAAAAAGTTATGAATTTTTTGAAGTTTTACACGATTTAAACTAAAATTTACAACATAATTTATAATTTTATAACCTACAACCTGCATCCACCGTCCATCACAGATCTAACGCGCCTCCTCTTCTCCTTCCTCTTCTCGTATGTGCGTGCGTCCCCCCCCCCCCCCCCCCCCGTATAGCCGAACCCATCATCAACCATTAGGGTTAGATAATTCGGCCTCCACGACGCACGATAATTCAATCAGGAACTTCCATTGCGAAGAGCACGACCCCCCTACCCACGCCTGCCACCATGTGACACTCGGCCCCCTCCTCCTTCTCGAGTTGCGTGTGCAACTGGCCACGGTCGGCCTCCCCTAGACGCCACCACGTCGCTCCATATTTGATCATGACCGTTGAACTTCAAGCTCTCGTCGTACTCTACCACTTCCTAGTTGGAAGTTTTCTCTAATTGTTAGTGGATTGGAAGATATCGAGGAAAAAATGAGATCAATTTCTGGCCGTGGGTTTGGTATATGGCGGCTAGGGTTTGCAAATTCTTTTTATTTATTTTTTTCTATTTTATGAAAGGTAGGGGCTACTTATAAGGAATTTTCGAACACTATTCATCCGGAAATTCCGAACTCCGATTTACGCGCCGTAACCAGCGTTTCTAGGGTTTACCCCGCGTTCCGGACACAATGGAACAGGTTTCGAAAGCTAATTCGGACATCTGTGCGAGTTATGGCAATAAACGTTCAATTTAAATTAAACCGATTTAAATCGATTTCTAGGCGTTTTAATTTGTACCGGACAAACGGTAAATCCAATTGACACGAAATTTGAAACCTTACAATAATATCACATTACGGATCCAATGAAACTGGTTTCGTCGAAATCCGAGACTTTTTGAAAAATGGCTATTTTAACTCGCCAAATTAATATTAAAAATAATTCGATGCGTTTCGAGCTGCCACGATCAAACGATAGCTCCGATTGACACGAAAATTAAAATCCGGTAATAACTAACTATTACGGATCCAATGGAACTGGTTTCGTTCAATTCTGAGACTGTTCAAAAATTGACTATTTTCACTAGTCGATTTAATATTAAAATATTCAATTTTCACAAATTAACTCTTAATTCGATTTTAAAAGTTCTAAAATATCGTTCTAACTTCAATATGATAAAATAAAATTTTACAAATCATTTTCAGTCATATTTAACCCAATTTACAATTATTTCCATAATTTAACATATTAAATTATCGATTTAATTATCGAATTAAATCCAATAATTCAAAATAAAATTTATTCGACTTATAAATTCACTTATTAATATTTAAAATTAATTAATAAAAATTCTGGGTCGTTACTACTTAGTCAACTTAAACATATAAGCACTATATAGATGAAGTTTATAAAATTTCTCTTACTTAAACAACTGTAACACTTCAATTCTAAAATAAATGCATTCAAAATAACTTCCACAAGCAATTTATATGTTTTCAAAACTAATTCAATTGCTTTCAACCAATTTATATACCATTTCATCCAATTTCAATCGTTTGGAACTCAATTTCTTACATTCCATTGATTGTTAACCCAAACAAGCTCATATTCACTTCAAATGATTCAGAACCAATTTTATTTAATCTCTATTGACTCATAGCATTTTAATTACTTTCATTTACGCCGAACGACAACCATTTTTATGCAATTTCGACGATATTCGTTTAATAGAGTATCTATTTTAGTTTATAACTACTTTAAATTACTTTTCAACTCATCCTGTAATTAATTCCACTTCATTTCTAATTTATTCACCAACCATTCATTGCATTTCATTTCATTTCCGCAGTTGTTCCATTCAAAACAATTTGTTAAGCTTGGCACATCCAATACTTATAAATTAATAACCATTTCCCAAATTAATTCAATCCAAGTTTTTATTGAATGGGCTTTCACCCTTATTCGAAGCCAAGCTTCCATAAATTTTAAACTTAAGTTAATTTACTTTAATTTATTCCAACATCAAACTTAAGTTTACCTCTATATGATCCTCATTTAATCAATTTCCATTAAATTAAGTTAGCCCATCAATTTTAATTTTTAAATTTAAATTCACCTTCTCAATTTATCAAAATAATATCCAACCACATACTTAGCTCATTTATACTTCAAATTAATATACCACCAAATTTAAGTTCAGTCTGATAATCCGATTTCAATCACAACTTGATTTAGTTTTTTTTTCAATCAGACTTCATCCATTTATTATTTAATTCGATTAATCCATTATAAATTTTTAATTTACTTACTTAATTCGTTATCAAAATTATTTTATTACTACAAAGTCATTCTCAATTTATTTCTATTCATTTGGGTTTTGTTTTGCAACTCAAACCATTATTATTATAATCACTTCTCTTATATCCAATTTACTTGCAAATTTCATTAAATATTATTCAAACCACCTTTGAATTTTATTTGTTATTCAAACCATCATATTTTTCAATCCAACTCTACTTTATTTTTATTTTACAACATCTCCTCTTATTTAATTCATTATCAAATCTAACTCGAATTCTATTTACAATTCTAATTCATTTCCAAACTCCATTATTAATTTACAATCCATTTATTTACCAAAGTTAAATTTTGTTATCATACTCAATCAAACAATTATTTAATCAATTGGCCTATTTCCAACTTTTAAATCAATATTCGATTTTAATTACAAAATCACTTCATTAAAATTCTAGTTTGGATTTCCTTTTATTTTCCCAAAATTCCAACATCTTTATTTAAAATTTTTAGAAATGCTTTTAAATTCACATCATACTTAATAAAATAGCTCTTTATAAAAATACTTTTTCTTATGACTCGATGTCTCAACCAGTCCATTCTTATTCTCATAGAAATTCAGTCATACGTTGATCAGGCATAGGACTGAAAACCTATAAGTACTTGGCAAACCCATTTTCAACACCCAGTGAAAATACTTGGAAAATAATTTTATTGAAATATAGAAAACAGTTTTTGAAAATAGGGGAAATATCTTTGGTGAGGATGCTCTGTAAATCATAACCCCCATCCATGGTCGCAGTTAACCCGACGGTTATGTTGCCATCCCGACAAAATCCACAGATAACTGTAGGCCTCCGCGCCCCTCGATTACACCATGGAACCCACGACAGATCGCAGCTACAACTGGGGTTACGTAGCTATCACAGCAAAAACCCATATAACTGTAGGCATCAACGCCATCGAATTTCGCAGCCAAAAATGAAACTTCTCCACTCCACTTGACCATAGATCGCAGTTTACCAATGTTGCGTTGCCTTTCCGGCAAAATCAATTGTAGACTGTTGGCACTCATCCTCCACACGACTTCGCTATGGTCCCCATAGTAGATCGTAGTGACATCGAGTTACACTATCGTCACAGCATAACCCAAATGCCCCTGTAGGCATCGGCGCCCTCGACTTTCGCTACCCAATAATCCTCAGGAACTAGTTTTGTCCGGACTCCTCACAAGATCAACTTTAGAACCCCCCTGGGCTCAAGGCAGCACCACCCGGTGGCACTCCTGAGAAGTTCATTTCAAGGGAGCGTCTTTTTCCCCAGAGCCATCATCAAAACATTTTATACTATACACATATAGTATCTTTCAAATCATACACCTAGTATGATCTCATACAAAGCTCATTTATACAAAATCGATTATTCCAAAATCGATAATTCTCAAACTAGGCTTTCCAAATTTCAATATTGATTTTATCCAAAAATCAAAAGCCTTTCCAAATCCGAAGGTTCCCACAACCTTTTTCCAAATTCCTCATAAGATCCTTTATAGATATATATATTCAGATATATAAAATTTTAAAAACTTTGGATCTTTTCAATTTTGTATAAAACTCTTTTTATACTTCAAACACCTTCAAAAATCTTTTCTTCCGGCAATAGATTTAACAAGGGAAGTTTCATCTTACATATAACAAAGATGTAAACTTTGTTTATTCAAAATCAAACATTCCAATTTGATTACTCTTTTCAATATCAATTTCTTTTCCATTCACTTATCCACCTTTACATTAATCCTCATTTGGATTATCAGTTTAATTCCTATCTCAGTTGGGTATTAAATCCATAACAATTTGAACTCCGACCAGTTTATATTTAGAAAATAGCTTGAAAATTTTAAAAATAGATAAGTAGTTGAAAAATAATTATTAGTTTGCAAAATAGCTATAAAATAGTCAATCAATTGTAAAATAGTCAGAAAATAGTTGAATAGTTTCAGGAATTTTAAATAATTGCAAATTAGTTGTAAAATAGAAATTAGTTTGTGAAATAGTTGAAATATAGTAATTAGTTTAGAAAACAATTGAAAAATGGTTAAATAGCTCCAAAACTAATTTTAAAACAAGTATAAAATAATTTGGCTTTAAGAAAGAAACATTGTATATATTTAATGGCATAGAAAAATAAGTTTATATTAAAACAATTTACATCTAACATAGTCAAGAGCCAACTGTTCACTTCCCCAACAATTCAATTTAAATTTCCACTCCCATTTAAAGTGACCCAATTCCAATTTAAATAATCCCAATTTCCATTGGACTTGTTTATTTCCAATTCAAGTTGAATCAATCCTGATTCCTTCCCGATTTAAATCAAATTCCATTCGATTTTAAACCTGCTCACTTTACTTATACTTTCAAATTTTTCCAATCAATTTTGGACTATTATCAATTGAACCTATTTCAAGTTCAAATCATTTCAATTTAATCTAATTCAAATTCTCCATTTAAGTTTTTAAACTTATACATCTTCAATCACCAATTCAATTAATTCAAACAAAATTAAATTTTGGACTAATTCAATTTCAATCTTGAATTCAAACTATCTTGAATTATATAAATTCGAGTTAAATTCTCAAAGATTAGTTTAACCTCTTTTTTAAACCAAATTAACTTTTATTCAAAGTTTTTAATCAATTTAATTTCTGAGTTCAATTCTCAAAATTTCATTTTAAATTATCTTAACTTATATATTTCAAGGTTCGAATAAGAGTTCAATACAATTTAATTTTAAAATTTTAATTATTTATTACTCAATTTTATCTTCCAGTTTGGAGCTGGTTCTTAAACAAGTTTAATTTACAATTTAATTATTCAAATTTATTTTATTTATACAATACCATTCTCAATTTAAAGTTTTTATTCACAATAGGATGATATCATCCAACTTATTTTAAAACGTCCATCCATTTTCAGTTTTTAAATCTCAAACCCGTTTTGAGATCACACAAACTACCAATTCAAATGAACCATTTAACTTTCCAAGTTAAATTCCAATTTCATCTTAAAATCTGCAATCCAATTTGTTCATTCAAACTTATTTAACTTCTCCCAAGTTAAATTCAATTTACTTAATCCAGTCAACCTCATTCAATCCTTAAACTTCACAATAATAGTCTTCCCACTTAAAACTTATCACTTGGATATCACATCCCATTCCAAATTCAAACTCAACATTTAGAGTTTATTCAAACTATTTTTTTTTTGATTTATGTATATTCCTTATTCATACATATTATTTCCTTTACACACGAGGTCATCCTTAAATTTTAGACCTCCTTCTTTTTCTTCTTTTTTTATTTAATTCCAGTCAAATTTCAAACAACCCATTGTTTGCAACAAGTCACAGTTATCCCAATAATACTTATTTATTATTATTATTTTTTCCATTACTTTAAAACAAAATTTCCAAATTCTGGGATCAGATTTAGAATTTCATTTTTAAGTCATTTAAATTTTAATTTGGTTGTATTATATTACTTCTTAATTTAATTTCAATAAATTTAACAACCAATCGTCTTAATATTTATTAGAATGAAATATTCCTTTATATATCAAAATATATTTGATATAAAATCATTTTAAAAATTTATATAAGAAAATAACAAGTACGCGCTCATATATATATATATATATTCTCAACTCATTCTAGAGTACGGCAGACTCTATTAAATGAGTAATCCCCACCAGAGCCAAGGTTCTCGCTTAACCTTTCGGCTCTGATACCAAATGTAATGACCCGAAAATTTTCGAACCCGAAATTTCCAGATAGTTATGAAAAGAAAAAAGAGATAGAAGAAGAAGAACATAAACACCAAACATCTCACATTCGCAGCGGATAAAATATGATAATAAATAATAACAGTCTACACAAGGATACTCTATCTGTTAATTACATTTAATATACATCAGAGTTTCACATATATACAGTTACTGAATATATAAAATTATGATGTCTCGAATTAACAAGAATATAATGAAGCAGAAATACTTTACACGATCTTGCCATCCATCACGCCTCCTGAGCTCCAGAACATACCTACCTGGAAATCTGTAATACTCGGTATGACCCGAGCATTACACCAAAGTAACACCCAAGTCAGGCTAGAAACCAGCATGAGTAAATCCAACTAACATGGAATTCCAAAGAAATGAACTTTTATATACCCAGGTAACATATATCCATTCACAAGCCACAAATTATTATAGACAACACTTAGTCCACATTTAAATTTCTAAATACCAAAGATTTAGATTTTTAAAATGGTCCAATACCTCCAAATCACTTCAATCCAGCATATAGATTTTATATATCAATCTACAAACATTCGAAGTGGTTTCGGGTATTTCTCTTATACCCACCCCGGTCTCTTCGAATCTCATGTCATTCTATTCCAAGTTATCCAAAAGAAATAATCAATATTTCATATCAGAGTTATCAACTCCTTCAAATCATCCAATTCCATTCAATCATTCACAAGCAAAGCTTAATCACATACAAATCATTTCTATTGATTCAAATTGAATTTCAAGCCTTAATCACTTAGATTCTTTCATTAATTAATTCTGAATTAATTAATCAACCCTTCCTGATTCATCTTAATTAATCACCCTGGATTAATTATCTTCCAATTCCAATCAAGTAATTATCTTTAATTAATTTCACGACATTAATTATTTTGACCAAATCAATGAGTAATCTTTATTTACTTCGCAAATTAATTTATCATGAGTCTTATGATTAATTCATCTTAATTAGTCAATCTTTAATTACACCGTTGATTATATAAATTAATGATTTCCAATTATGTTTTGGTTTGTTCTAATCTAAATTAATTACTTTAATTCAACCCCAATATTTATCATTCTCGATTAATCTCAATATGTAATTAACTATTCTTTTATTTATTTCATTAATAAATAATTACTCCTTAATTAATTATCTTAATTAATCTCTTGATAAATTTCACAAAGTAACTATATTTTATTAATTACATTAAATAATTATTTATCACACCATCAAATGATTATTCTGAATTATTTATACTTAGTTAATTAACTTACAACTCAATTTATTATGTATTCAAACCTTTAATTACTGAATTAAAAAACCCAAATCATTAATTAATTAAATTAATTAATTATCCATTTTAATTATTCTACTAATTTAATGTATCACAAATCATTAAGTCGTTAGTAACTTTTAAACGGAAACATTTTCTTATTTATTGTTTTAAATTTAAAACAACTTAAAATTCCCAATACATCGAGTTAAGCAACCATTAACTCGAGAACCATCCAATACCAAAATTACCAAATCATCGGTTCACAGTGCATATCAAATCAATTAAATCATTTAATCGCATATGTTAATTTAACCATTTAAACTCAAATAGAATCTAATAGAGTGAGATTTACTCTCCTTTTCTTTTATTTGCAATCCACCTCAAACTTGCCTTGGTTTCCTCGATTTGGACCTTGTATAAATAATTATATGATTTTGTTAATATTTGAATCAAATCAAACAATTAAATTTTCGTTTCATAAATTTAATTAATTAACAATTAAATTTTAACTGATGATTTATTTTCAATTACGGATTTAATTTTAAATCAAAGGATTAAAATTTTACACTAATACTTTTATCTTTAAACCAATTTCTTTTAAACAAATTTTAGAATTAAATTGTCTTAACAACTTCCTGTTAATCGATAATTTCTTTTTACTAACTAACATGTAATAATTTCTTCGAGTAAAAACATGTCTATTACAAAAAAAATAAACATACAGAAGTTATACCTCATCGAATCCAGATTGAAACCCTAACCAAGCACTGCCTCAATTCCAAACACACGTTCGAGCTCGGTAAGCTGCCAGATGGGTCGTCGAAGATACTAGCACGACCCCCTTGCTTGCGTCGCCGGCCGAAAATCTGTCGTGATCGCTCTCTGCGCACAACCAGGCACACGCACGACCGTCCCCTCATGAAGTCGCCGCTTCGCCTCGCTGCAGCCCCAAATGCCATCGATTTAGTCGTGGTCCTTAAATCACGAAACCCGAAGAAAACTCAAATCACCACTACATGAACACGTCGCAACTCTTGCGAGCTCAAGCGTGCATCATTCCTTTTGATTTGGTCATAGGATTTAGGATGGAAATCGCGATTTAGAACGAGACGAATCAATTTGAAAAGAACGCGGCTCGGCTACCATTCCCATTTATTTTGATTGATGCGGTTTGATTTTCGACTTCGCTGGTCTGAAGGAATGAAGGCATATATCCTAAAGGAGGCTTCCTGAGTACGCATTGGGAAAAATATCTCTGACAATTGTACTTCAAATTTTATTATATTACAAAATTTACAAACGTCTCGATAAGCATAACGCGAAATTCCGAACCCCATATCAGACATACCGGCAGGTGTTTATAAGGTTTTACCCGCATTCCGAACCCAATGGAACATGTTTCAGAAGCTAATTCAATCACATGCGCGAGTTACAGTAGAAAACGATCAATTTTAATTTAAATCGATTAAAATAGTTCTACGCATTCCGAGCTGCCAGGGTCAAACGACAACTCTGCTTGCTACGCAAATTGAAATCCAATAATTACTAACTATTACGGATCCCATGGAACTGGTTTCGTTGAATTACGAGACTGTGCCTCGGAAGGCTATTTTTAAATTTAATTTAAACGACATGTTTTCAAAACGGAACAAAACACTTCCAAACTCAATTTCAACGCTTTCACTACCTTCAGTGCCATCAATATAAATTTTATAAGCCTTCAAATTATTTTTAACAGGCTTAGAGATTTCAGGTTCAACAATTTACCCAATTTCAATTTATATGATTCAATATTCAAACTATATAATTCGATAATTTAATTATCAAGTAAATATTGATATCTGGAATTCAAGTTAAAATTAACTTTTGAATATTTTAAAATCGATTAATTATTCTAATTTAATTCGTTAAAATTTCCGGGTCGTCACAAAATCCATAACTTGTTGCCACATGTAAGATATCTACCTACCTGTAGAGTAAAAGTTCAAAAGTTAGGAAAATAAATCAAAAATATAATCAATACAACAGTAACATGAAATGCAGTATGGAGCAAATGAAGTGCTGAAATGAACCAACTATCCGGTACAAAAGTGTTAAAACAACGGTAACATTAAATGCATTTTCGAAAAGAGAACTGAAGATTTGAACATGTTTAGAGTAGGATTGCTCATATTGAGAACCAATGTTATAGGGTATCATGTGGACTGGAGTTTAGGGGAGTGTGTTTACATAGGTAGCAGATTGTTATACAAGTTGCATTGCATGGCACTGGAGCAGGATGAAAGTGTGCAACCATATTTCCCACTTGCATGTAAAAATTAATCTAAAGCTATTATGTTTTCCACTTGAAGTAAAGATCATTAGATTCTTTTAGAATTTGCAAATCAATGGTAGTAATATAACATATGTAGATGCTTAGTAGATTTTCATAAAACATGGTTAATTTTCAAAAATAAAAATAGTCAGCTTAGATTATTTTTATAAACTTAGTTAATTTTTATAAAACTTAGTTAATTTTTAAAATTTAATCAATTATAATAAACTTAGTTGACTTGGTTAATTTTAATAGTCAGGGTTAACTTTTATAAAACTTAGTTAACTAATTTATTTTTTTATACAACTTAGTCAACTTTTATAACACTTTGTTAATTTTCATAAAACATAATTAAATTAGTTGCTTTTTTGGGTTGATTAATTTTTATAAACTTAGTTAACTTAATTAAATTTTTGCAGAACTTAGTTATATTAGTTAATTTTTAAGACATAGTTAATTTTTATAAACTTTGTTGATTTTATAAGACTTAGTTAATTTTTATAAACTTGGTTCTAATTAATTTTTAAAAATTTAATTAAGTTAATTAATTTTTAAAAAATTTAGTGAACTAAGTTAATTTTATAAAACTTAGTCTATTTTAGTGGAGGATATATTGTTGAGATTTGTCCCACATTGGATAATTTACAATATAAATCATGCATAAAATACTAAGAGATCTCCCTTCACATAACCAATTGGTTTTGTGATAATGTATAATTCTCTAACATGGTATCAGAGAGGGTTTAATTGTGTCACACGTCACCCTTAATGAATATCCACGTGTTTGGCTGATGATACGCCACACGTGCGGGAGCGTGTTGAGATTAGTCCCGCATCGAACAATTTACAATATAAATCATGCATAAAATACCAAGAGACCTCCCTCACATAACCAATTGGTTTTGTGATAATATATGGTTACAAGAGTCAAGATAGGCTACAAATTAGCCAACTGATTGCTAAAACAAAGGTAACTAAATAAATACTCACCAAATAAAAAGGCTACAAATTAACCAACTGATTTGCCAAAATAAAGGTAACTAAATAAATACTAACCAAATAATGATATCGTCAGATCAGGGAATAAATGCAAGAAATATTCTAAAGCCTAGAATATATGTAAAATATATTATATTACACCCCCTCAGTCGAAGCGAGAGGTTCTCATATGCTTAGACTGTCCCTGAAATCATTAAATAATACGCACGGAAGCCTTTTGTAAAAATATCAGCAATTTGGTAACGGGATGATACATGAAGCACAGGCACTTCGCCACGAGCTACTTTCTCACGAACGAAATGAATATCCATTTCAATGTGTTTAGTGCGTTGATGTTGAACAGGATTGTCGGATAAGTATATAGCACTCACATTCTCATAATAAACTAGAGTAGCCTTTTGAATTTGACAATGCAACTCTAGAAGTAAATTTCTGATCCAGCATGAATCAGAAACAACATTAGCAACACCCCTGTACTCCGCCTCAGCACTACTACGGAAAGAGTAGGTTGTCGTTTCGAAGACCAAGAAATCAAATTGTCTTCGAGGAATACACAATAACCAGAGGTAGACCGACGGGTGTCAGGATAACCACCCTAATCTGCATCTGTATATGAGACAATACGATTAATATTGGATTTGTACAAGTGGAGACCAAAAGAAAGGGTATCCTGAAGATAGCATATGATACGCTTAAGAGCTTTCACATGCTCATTAGTCGAGGCACGCATATGAAGGCAGATCTGTTGCACGGCATAGGAAATGTCTGGCCGAGTGAATAAAGGTACCGAAGAGCACCTACAAGAATACGATACTTAGTCGGATCATCATAAGGAGTGTTTGCGGTGACACTTAGTTTGGACTTAATGTCAACTGGAGTAGGGCATGAACTGCAATTAGACACTCTAGCACGTTCCATAATTTTTGCAGCATAATGTTTCTGAGATAAGAAAAGACCATGGGCATGACGAGTGACAGCAATACCCAAAAAGAATCTCAGAGGACCTAGATTCATCATAGCAAATTCAGAAGCTAAGAGAGTCATAATATACCTACGAAGACGATCAGAAGAAGCTGTAAGTATACTGTCATCCACATATAACAGAATATAAGCAATATCAGAAGCATTCTTGTAGATGAATAAAGAGTGATCTGATGTACTATGAGAGAACCCAATGGTAGCAACAAAATTATCAAATCTTTGGTACCAAACTCGAGGAGCCTGTTTTAATCCGTACAAAGATTTCTTCAAAAGGCAAACATGATCCTGATAATTTTTGTTAGAAAACCCATGGGTTGATGCATATAAATTGCTTCATTGAGATGACCATGCAAAAAAGCGTTCTTGGCATCCATTTGATGAATGGGCCAAGATTTAGAAAGAGCAATGCTGAGTACCGCTCTAATGGTGACCGGTTTAACCATGGGGCTAAACGTTTCATCACAATCAACGCCCTGTTGTTGTGCATTTCCATCACCTATAAGACGATCTTTAGAATGCTCAAAAGAACTGTCAGATTTATGTTTATGACAAAAAATTCACATAGACTTAATAACATTAAAACTAGGAGGCCTAGGCACTAATTCCCAAGTCTTGTTGTCAATTTTAATATTAAATTCATCCAACATTGCACTTTTCCAATTATGGTCACTAAGCGCACTAACAGGATTTTTCGAAACAGGAGAAATATCTATAATGGTGGTAGTGTGGTAATTAGAAGAGTATTTGGGGTTGGGTTTAAAAATTCCATTTTATGCACGAGTGGTCATGCTGGTTGAAATAGGGTTGGGAGGCCTAGGGGTGGTGTGAAGAATGGTCAATGTGGGGGAGCTCATGAACGGGGATGGGCTGTGCAGAAGAGAGGATGGGCCAGATGAGAAAATAGAGGACCGAGTGTGGGCAGTGGTGGGAGGTGTGGAATCTAGGTCTGTGTGAGACTGTGGCCCAGATTGAGGAAGGGAGGACGAGTCATTGGGTTGCGTTGTTGGGTCGAGCTGCATATTTTATGGTTCGGTATTTTGAGATAAATGATGTTTTAATTGAGGATTAATATTGTCACTCAAAGAACCATAATTCGAAGGTTTTGTTTTATAGAGTTTGGAGAATGAAAATTTTGTCTCAACTAAACGAACATGATGATAGATTATGATTTTACCACTAGACATGTCATAGCATTTGGAGCCACAATGATTAGGAGCCAGACCTAAATAAGCACAAGGTGTCGACCTTTCTCGTAATCTATGATAGTAGAAGAGGGGAATAATGGGAAACATAAGCAACCATAAACACGCAAATCCGAATAATCCGTATCACTTTGATAGAGGATTTGAGCGGGAGATTGGTTTAATACCTTGGAAGCAAGGATATTGGGAAGATATGTAGCCATAGAGAGAGCATGATGCCAAAAGGAAAGGGGCATAGATGCACGAGCAAGAATGGTCTGGATGATATTATTTATGGATTTTACGTGTCTTTTGGCCTTCCCATTTTGAGGAGATGTACGAGGACATGAGAGACGGAAAAACATGCCATGTTGCTCAAAAAAATCCTTAAAAGTTCCATTAATGTATTCTGTACCATTGTCACACTGAAAAGTCTTAATATTACGTTCAAATTGTGTCTTGACTAAAGCATGAAACGCTTATAAAAGTTATTTGACCTGAGATTTTTTTGCAATAGGAAAGGTCCACAAAAATTTGCTGTAGTCATCAAGAAAAAGAACATAATAACAATGGCCGAAAGTACTAACAATAACAGAAGTCTAAAGATCAATATGAATAATATCAAATAGTAGAAAAGTACATGATACTGAATCATAAAAAGGCAGCTTAAAATGTTTTCCCAGAGGACAAGAAGAACAAAAAGTTTTACAAGCCTTAGTATAATCAACAAACTTTTTACTACAAAGAGACTTAAGAATAGCATCGCCAGGATGATCTAAACGATTGTGCCAAATATTCAAAGGCAAAGTAGTAAAAGCAGAATGATTTTTGGAAGAAATGGCTTGAGAGTTGGAGAAAAGTGGATATAAGCCCTCATTGCTATCACATCTCATTAATCTGCTCCCCGTTAGTAAGTCATTAGCAGAGAAACCAAAAGGGTCAAAAGAGATAAAAACCATATTATCTATGGTAAATTTACGAATAGAGACTAGATTTTTAATGAGCATAGGAGCATGTAATACATTGTTTAGGGTAAATGGTGGATAAGGTGGAGCCAATGTAGTGCGACCGTGACCAATAATTGGAATTAAATGACCACTACCAACAACAATATTATGATTCTTATTACTTGAATTGAAATAAGAAGAGAGAATACTTGCATCCACCGTCATGTGAGATGCAGCACCAGTATCCGTGTAGTAGTTTCCATCTGGTGGAGAGAACAAAAGAGCATCATAGCAGCCTCAATGTTGGTGACATGTAGCTAGAAGCAGGAGGAGCAACGACATTGAAAGCTTGAGGTCTTGACCCAAGTAAGCCTGACCCAGAAGAGAAGGGACGTTGGGCCTCTGGATTGGGCTTGGCTGCCTAGAGTACGCGGGAAATGGACAAGGAGGAATAGTCCACCCTCCCCAACTAGGCTGCTGCCACTGTGGTAGTGGGGCCTGCTGATATGACTGCCATTGATGATGTGGATATGGCGGCTGACTAGGACTGGACCCATTAGTACTTTGGTAGACCTTTTTCTTCACATTGTTTTTCGAACTATTCCTCCCTTTATTATTGTTGTTGCGCTTGTTGGTTGCAGATGAATCAGTGGCAACCAAGGTAGCATCACCGGACCAACTCTAGAACCACCAGTTGCACGAGCTTGACGATTCTTGCTAGTACACTCAGCCATTTTCATCCTTGAACGGAAACTCTCAAAGGATGGCAAAGGCTCTTGATTTTGTATATAGTCCACCGTACTACTATACGCTTTTGGTAAGGACCCGATGAGACGTAAAACCAGACAACCATTTGTCACCTGAGCATCAACATCAGCCAACCTGTCCGTAAGAGATTGTAGATAATTACAATAATTGTCGATCAATTTGAAAGTCTCAAAAGCGGCGTTCGTAAAGTCCTCCTCAAGATGGGTAGCCCGAGAGGCTTTGTTGTCTTGAAAAAAAGCTTCAAGACGGTTCCAGCCCCTCTACCGTGTCATTATGTCTAAGGATAGCGAGGAGAATATCGAAAGAAATGGTGTTGTAAATCCATTGTAAGACAACAGCATCCAAACGCCTCTAAAGAGCCAGATCAGCAGACTTAGCCTGAGCATAGGTACCCATAGCCTTCTCCTCCGTTGGTGGAACCAAGTGATCGTAAAGATCATAAATCCTAGCAAGATTGGTAAACAGAGTAGCCTAAGAATGATACATGGCTTGCTTATTGTCTAATGTTACGGGAATAAGAGATGTAACATTAGTGATGGTGAGTGCAGAATGAAACTTGGACGAGTCTACACGGAAAAAAATTAAAGATAGAAGAAGAAGAGCGGAGAAAAAGATAGGTAAGGCTAGGGTAAGGAGAATAGGATCGTAAGAGGCTCTGATACCATGATAGAAGACAATTGACAATATAAATCTATGCATAAAATACTAAGAGACCACCCTTCAGATTACCAATTGGTTTTGTGATATATGTGATTCTCTAACATGGTATCATAGCGGGTTTAATTGTGTCACACGTCACCCTTAATGAATGTCCACGTGTTTGGCTGATGATACATCACACGTGCGAGGGCATGTTGAGATTAGTCCCATATCCAACAATTTACAATATAAATCATGCATAAAATACTAAAAGACCTACATTCACATAACCAATTGGTATTGTGATAATATATGGTTCTCTAACATAGATACAAAGGATCCAAGTAGCAAGAGCAATTTACAGTGATTCCGATGTGTATTTGTTAGATGATCCTTTCCGAGTAGATGTTGCTCATTCAAAATTGCACCTCTTTAAGTATTTTTGTATAAGGCTAAAAAACACACAAACACTTTGCACATATTTGTTATTTTGTCAATAACGAAAAATTTTACTTTTCCCTTAATCGTACAACTTATTTCCAAAAAGATTATGCTACCCTATCATCACCTGTGTTTCATTCTTAAATATTTCCCACAATCCCTGATGTAGGTTTGTGAATAGATCATTTGTAAAAATCATGTAGTTTAATCAATTAGCTTATTATATGAGTTTAGTTGGACATACCCTTATCTGACATCATTAGCACAAAAAATCGTAACTAAAGATTTTAAAATTGAGTTCTAAGAGACTTTATTAGATTAATCCTAATACAAGTTGGAAATTGATGATCAACTATATTCCTTATACTAAACTTGGATGTTCCATGTGCAATACTGAGTTGATCTCAGTTGTCTATACACATTGTGCATGTAACATTTAACAATATAGATAAAATTGATTTCTACACGTGATATATGTAAAGAAATTAATTTCCACATGCATCTACCTTATGTAGGAATGCCTAATACACCTCTTTCCTTCAAAAATAGTCATATGCACAACTCATCAACTCGATTTCTTGAGTGCAGCAGACCTTATTATAGCAATATTCATAGAAAATTTAATTAAGTAAATTAGCCGACCTTGGTATACCAACACCTAAGAATTAGCTGTAGGTTGTATTAATATCCAACATGGATTAGAAGCACTTTCTTCACGTCCTACACGCCTAAATGAATATGGCTGAAAATTAAAAACGAATAAATTTTCCTACAATAGATATAAAAAATACCTTGTGCACTAAGTTTGAGCTTTGAGTTGACTTCATTTAAGATAATGCACTTCAGTTTCAATCGGAAGTATAATGGAAATGCTAATAATGAAACAAACGGGAATATTAAATTTACTAATGAAATGTTACAATCAGAAGTATAATGGAAATGCTACTAATTTAATATAATAAGAAGGTAAGTAATAAATAAATGATTGTAAACTTTAGTAAATGAATTAATGTGCAAATGAATTGAATATAAGAAAACAAATAGAAATGTTGAATCATGAATAAAATTGTTAACTAGAATGGAATTCAAATTTATAAAACAATGTAAAGATTTAAATTGTTGCATTTGGGTAATAAGAAAATATAAGTAAATAAAGGCAAGTATTGAATTTATCAATGAAATAAAATATTGATTAATGGAAATTGAATGTGAATTCAGGTAATAAAGTAATGCAGGACAATAAATAATTTAATTAGTACAATCCCCAAATTTTATTTGTAAACAATTGTAAGGTTTTAATTTATTGAAATCTGAAAATTAGGAAATGGATTCATAATCTATATTAGATAACGAATTGCAATAATTAAAGATAATAATTAATGGATTAAATGGAATACCAATTTATTTATAAAGTGAGTATAAGTGAACGTAACAAAATGAATAGGAAATGCTAATTTACTCTTAAAGTGTTAGTTGATGTGAAAAGGAATGGAACCAAGATGGAATGATTAATGGGATTTAGGACCTTAATTTGTATGTGTGCATTAATTTATAATGAATGGGAAAAACAAATCAATTAAGATATGTATTTATTTCTTTAGTATGTTGCATAAAATTTGGAAATCAGTTGCAATCAAAGGAGATTAAGTAGCACGTTAAATGGGAAATAAATTAATTAATACATTAATGATGTGTAATATAATTCATTGTTAATTATACCCATACATTGTCAATTTATTAAATAGCAAGATTTTGAATCAATAAACGAATTTATTTGGATTTCAATTTATAATCAATAACATTTAATCTAATAAATTAAAATGGGTAATCAATAGAAATTAATCTAATTAAAGGTTAGATTAGTATAAATTAAGGTAATAATGGGGAATAACGTAAATATTCTTCACAATAGGATGTTTGTTGAATAATAAGAATGAGAATCGGGTTTTATTTATTTGAATAATTTTTTTTTAGGTAATTGGGTTTATTGCAATTTAATGAAATAAAATCTTTGATTTTTTCGTTAATTGAAATCAATATGGGATGTAAGAATAGTAAGGTAATAGTTTATAAATCCAATGTTTTATTTATACTTTAATAATGATGAATTGAATAATAGAATGGAATAAATTAGGGTATATATGGAAAGTTCAATAATTGGATTAATTATAAGTAAATAAAATTGGATAAAATCAATATAAGATAATAAATGCAATGATTGTGAGTTAATAATAAAGTGGGAATAGAGGAATGATTGTTTATAGCAATTGAATGGAATTCCAATTTGTTGGAATAGAGTAAAAGTATACTTGGTAATAAATTTAATATAGGAAAATGAACTTAAATATTGAATTAATTAATTTATATATATATATATATATATATAATAAATGACGATTATTGGAGTGGAAATAATAAACTTATAAAAGGTGATTAAGAGTGTTACAAAAATTATTATGAGTTATACATATATATTTAATTCATTCAATTGAATTGGAAATCATTGCAATAAATTTAAAGGAAATGTTACGTTAATATAAATTTGGGAATCGGGGAATCAACTCAAAAGTTATTAACTAAGGAAGTAATACGTAATAATTTGAATAAAATCAATACCATACAAGAATTGTAACATTTGTTTGTGAGTAGTGATTCCTATGCGTAATTAAAGGTTTTGATAACAATTATTTGAATATTACCTAATTAATTGGTCAATGAATTTATTATAAGTTACCCGTTTATTTGGGTAAATAATTAAAAGGGAAATCAATAGGAATTTATTGAACTTTAATGTATATTAATAAGATTAATTACTACGTTAGTTGAAATTAGATGAATTTGGAAATTTTAACGCACTAGGATGTAAATCAGGATAATTATACCATAAGATGGAATTTATGGAATAATAAGAGGGAGTAAAACAAATTTAATCTTTGGAAATTTAACGTATAATTGTTGAATTTAATGAAATTGAAGAATTTATAAATTTTTAAATCGACCGAATTTTGTTTAAATTAGCATAAAATTTTAAGGAATTACAAATAATGAGAATTATCGATTTATAAGATTGAAATTGAAGTTTGATTTAATGAATTAATTAATTTTTAATTTATTTAATTAATATAAAAATAGCCATTTTGGCCACTGACTCGGATATCGACGAAACCAGTTTCATCGGATCCGTAACGGTGAACTATTGTGGGACTTCAAGTTTCGTAGCGATCGGACTTGTTGTTTGATCGTATGGACTCGAAACGCCTTGAAATATATGCAATTGAAATCAATTGGAAAATATTGACTTTTGCGTAACTTATTCATACGATGGAATTTGGGCTTGAAACCTTTTCCATTACGTTTAAAATATTTTTAAACACCTATTTGATATATGGGTTGACCCAATTTCGTTCCGTAGTCAGAATGGGCTTTTTTGGGTCACTTTGTCGTTAGCACGTACATCTATCTTATCTGATCCATCCTATTTCAACTTTATCAAAATATCCTGCTATAAACCCTAGCCACTCCTTCTTTTCATTTGTCTGTACGTACATCTCCTTCTCAACTCCTCATTCAAATGGCAGAAGAAAAACCTAATTCCCAAATTCCAAAAAAATTAATTTCAATTTCAAAAAAAAAGAAAAAAAAGAAAAAAGATTGGCGGATCTGCAGCCACTTCGACTCACACTTCGAGTTTTAGAGGCAAAAATGCCGTATCTACTTCTGGTCAAGAAGAAAATGACTCGGGTCGCTCCGGGTCGTTTTGGCAAAAACTCCAAGCAAGCACCGGGAAATTGAGGCGGTGGAGCGAAGTTAAACCTGAAGTCGACTAAGGACCAAAATTTTCCAATCTTCTAATTTTCCTAACTTTTTCATACGAGCTCAGATTCATGCGTGGTTTGTTTTGCTGGGATCGTAATAAAATTTCTGACGTTTTGGCGCTGGTTTGGATGGATTTGGAGACTGTGCAATTTTTGGATTTAAATTGGATTTAAATTCAATTTAAATTCAAAAGGTGAGTGTTTTAACCCACTCACAATTTCCAAAATTTCTTATGTTTGTTAAATTGATTTATGATGTGTATAAAAATTTATTTATAGTTATTTGGCATATATTTCATCATTATCCTAGTAAAATTGCATTCATTTAATTTACTTGTTATTTGATTCATTATTACATATAAACTACCAGTTAAATTTCTAGGTAAATTTATTATTGCATATAAACTGATAGTTAAATTATTAGTTAATTTATTGTGCATATAAACTGCCAGTTAAATTATCAATTAATTTATTTTGCATAATAAACTGCCAGTAAATGCCTGCTATTTATTACCTGTTATATATGAATGTATTGTTTGAATTTGATGATGATTTTGATAAATGGTTGATGGAGGATATTGGATGATGTGTTGTGTATTGTTATAAACTGTAAGTTATTATGCATTTCATCTCATTCGGGATTGCGGTTTGAAATTGTATACAACCGCATTTTTATTTTTAAATTGCGGATTGAAATGATAAATATCCGTATCAATTGACCATAGGATAGAAAATTTTATACAGGCACCGCGGTATATATATATATATATATATTATTTTTGAAATAATTTTCCTATGGTTTTGTAAAGAAATATGTATATGGTTTCACGAAATATTGATGACATATATTTGATAAAGGTTATTTTATATATAGTTAAACTCTTGGTTTAAAACTGTATAAAATTGTTTAAAGTATGAAGTAAGTTTAATAATAAAGTGGAATATATTATAGATAAGTATTTACTGAAATTATATTCTAATATAGAGTTTTTATTGATTTTATAAATTAAAGTTGAGAAGATAGTTTTGAAATTGATTTAAGATTTTATTTAATTAAGATCTTATTGAAATTTGGATTTAAAAGAATATGGTGTTATAACTAAATTTGGGTTCAAGATATTTAAGTGAATATATCTAGACTAAATAAATTGAGGAATATTCAATTTTTGAATTTTAAAGTTTTATTTAAAGGATACTAGATTTATTAAGTAAGTATTTCAAAACTAAATAATAGTAAAGTGAATTTGGAATATGTATATGAATTAAAAATTTAGTTTTGAAATGATGGAATATTTAAACTTTGAAGTATATGGAAATTTAAATGGTTTATTTGGGAATTCAAATCTGTATTTGGAATTGATTTGAGAACTTAAAAAGCTAATTTACTTTATAGATTAATCTATATTTAAACCATTTAAGTATTGAAAATTATGTTTCGAAGCTATGGATTAAGGTATATATATTTGGAAGTACTATGATTTTTGAAAAGATATATTTAAAATAAAAATGATATCATATTGATTTGGGTTTTAAAATAGAAATGATATCGTATTTATATGGTTTTGAAATGGATATTTTATTTTGGTTTTAAAGTATAAACTATTTTGAAAAGACCGCGTTGTTATAATAACGTTTGGTTGTTGAAGAGACCGGGATCGGAAGTTGTCATACTCTCTGCCAACTCCGAAAACCACTTTAACAACCGTGTACGTGGTGGAGATTCCAGAATGAAGTAGGATGGTGGCGGCGTTTCCTTTGAGGTAAATACGTGGACCCGACTCCCGTGAGTTGGCATAAGGTGGCTAAAACAGGAGCAATTCTCGGGCCAAGGGGGTTAGCGCCCTTTATCGGATACTCCTCTTCGATATTATACTCTGACTTTTGGATTTGATTCGGTGGCCACTTTTGATTTTTGATTTTTGATTTTAGGGGGGAGTTTGTTCGAGGTGGGCGGTAGCTGCGGCTATGCGTTACCACCAACCCGGATGCGTAATTGGTATATCTACCCTGGCATTGCCTAGTTGTGCGAGTTTCTATTTGTGTCGTACCTATGAAGTATCCTCTGGTAGCCTCCCGCTCAGGAGGTATTACAGTACTGTATAGACTATTGACATTATTTGTGTTAAGGGCTATATGGGTAACCCCTTAACGCTATTTAAAAGTAAGTTTATTTTACAATTAGACACTATTATAATAGCGAAATATACTACATAGTAAATAGTTTAACGAATCCTTAGAAGATGTGAATACCGAGCATCTCTTAGGTTACTGCACTCATATTTATTTCTGTTGATTTAACTTACATAAGATCTTTTAGTTCTGACTCGAGTGTTTTGTCTTTTTAATTCGCTCGGGTCAGTCCGAGCATTTGAGGATCGAAGACCTTAGCTTTGGAGGACGAAGACCGAGATTTATTATTATTATTAGTCCACTATACTTATACTCTTTCGCTGCATTGTTATTGGTATGTGTAGCTCTGGTAAATGTTGTAAGTATAATCTAATATTTTGTAAAACAGCTTTATAAACTGTATATTTGATTATTATATTTTATCCATCCGCTGTGAGATTCTATTTTGTTTTATTTCTTTCTTGTTTTCTGATTTACCCCATAACAATCCGCCCTTTCGTATGGTTTGAATTGGCACGTGTGTCGATTTAAAGCGTGCGAAAAGGCGTGATGTTATAAATGTGGTATCAGAGCTTTGGTTTAGCGAAAAACCTTAGCTTTGCGGGGTATGACTCTTTACTAATATGGTAGTAATACCCTATGGGAGTTGCTGAGTGTATATATGAGAAAGCGTACTTGTTGGTGTTATAAAAAGGTTTTAATATTGTGTTAACCTGTTTCGTTTTGTATTTATAAATTCTAGTTGATGCATGGGACGCTATGACATCAATAGGGATTCCTAACACTTAATTGGACAGATTGATATAATATTTGATTTTAATATAGATGAATGAAATAATTTGCATATTATATTTTCTATGTATAAAGTAAATTTTTATAATAATTATATTTGGTTGTTAGGTAATGAAATTTATAAATAATAGTTCAAAATAAGATTGAAAATAAAATAAAAGAAAATTTCATGTCATAAATAAGTGAAATGAGATTTTGTTAGAAATGAATAAAAGTAAATGAAACTGTAAGAGAGAAAAAAATGTAAATTAAAAAGATAAATTATTATATGAATGAAATCAATAAAAATGAAATTAATCTATTGTTTTGGAATTGTTGTTTGATTGACTTATAGCTGTTTGGGCAAAGATACTCTAAAATTGTTTGGATGAATAAATAATCTATTTAGTTTCATCTAAGACTGTTGAGTAAATGGTGCACTAAGTAGTTTATGTTTTCATTCTGTACAATTTAAAGTTTGAACTTGAACGACTATTTGTTTTGTTTGATGAATGAATGATTGATTTGTGTTGTTTCATTTTGATGGTTGTATACCAGGTTGCCAGTGATTGTTATATGTATTGATTGGTTGTTGGTATTTGAAAACAATGCTAAATATTTCATTTTATCTAATTATTAACTCTCTTGGATTTTATAAGTAAAATACAGGTTATGGAAGCAATTGCTGCTGCTTTTGGTTCCATAAAATAAGCGTTAATTGCCCTACTAATAGGTATGTTTTCGGATTACGGTTTACAATGCTATTATATTATATTATTTTCCCGTGTTGGGATATATATTATTTTGAATTATATGTTGTATATTGTTATATTTGATATTACTATTTATCCCAGACCTCTCCGTACAAAGGAGACTCTGCTGAAATTTTTCATGAATTTTTAACTTAGAAAATTTTGTGAAATATTTTCCAAATTTTTTTAATTTAAGCAAAAGGATTTAAATTGTTGTAAATTGATATCTTTTATTTAAATTATTTAATTTTGTAAATTATTTGTTTATAAATTTATTATTTTGTATAAGATATACTGGTTTCTAAATTCTTCTTTTCCCTTCTTTTTCCTTTTGGGGGACGACAACTTTTGAGTGGGGGAAAGTGTAACGACCCGTAAATTTTGATTAATAAATTTGTTAGTTTAATTTAAATTTTGCAATTAAATTTAGGAAGAAATAAAAATTCTAAAAGTTATAATGAAGCAGATGTTAGAAATTTAAATGTAGTAACTGAAACTAAGATTTACAAATTCAAAATGTAATTGCAATCGATTGAAATTGTGGATCTTTGTCTTACTTGGTTATAAGTTTAATATAAGAAACAAATGGAAATATTAAATTTACTAATGGAATGTTACAATCAGAAGTATAATGGAAATGCTACTGATTTAATATAATAAGAAGGTAAGTAATAAATAAATGATTGTAAACTTTAGTAAATGAATTTATGTGCAAATGAATTGAATATAAGAAAACAAATAGAAATGTTGAATCATGAATAAATTTGTTAACTAGAATGGAATTCAAATTTATAAAACAATGTAAAGATTTAAATTGTTGCATTTAGGTAATAAGAAAATATAAGTAAATAAAGGCAAGTATTGAATTTATCAATGAAATAAAATATCGATAAATGGAAATTGAATGTGAATTGAGGTAATAAAGTAATGCAGGACAATAAAAAATTTAGTTAGTACAATCCCTAAATTTTATTTGTAAACAATTGTAAAGTTTTAATTCATTGAAATTTGAAAATTAGGAAATAGATTCAAAATTTATATTAGATAACGAATTGTAATAATTAAAGATAATAATTAATGTATTAAATGTAATACCAATTTATTTATAAAGTGAATATAAGTGAATGTAACAAAATGAATAGGAAATGCTAATTTATTCTTAAAGTGTTAGTTGATGTGAAAAGGAATGGAACCAAGGTGGAATGATTGATGAGATTTAGGACCTTAATTTGTATGTGTGCATTAATTTATAATGAATGGGAAAAACGAATCAATTAAGATATGTATTTATTTCTTTAGTATGTTGCATAAAATTTGAAAATCAGTTGCAATCAAAGGAGATTAAGTAGCACGTTAAATGGGTAGTAAATTAATTAATACATTAATGATGTTTAATATAATTCATTGTTAATTATACCCATACAATGTCAATTTATTAAATAGCAAGATTTTGAATCAATAAAAGAATTTATTTGGATTTTAATTTATAATCAATAACAATTAATGTGAAATCAATTTCAACACTTGTCCGTTAGCGACAACTTAAGTATAATTTAACGTTAATGGAGTCTAATAAATTAAAATGGGTAATCAATAGAAATTAATCTAATTAAAGGTTAGATTAGTATAAATTAAGGTAATGATTGGGAATAACGTAAATATTCTTCACAATAGGATGTTTGTTGAATAATAAGAATGAGAATCGAGTTTTACTTATTTGAATAATAATTTTTTTTAGGTAATTGAGTTTATTGCAATTCAATGTGATAAAATCTTTGATTTTTGCATTCATTGAAGTCAATATGGGATGTAAGAATAGTAAGGTAATAGTTATAAATCAAATGTTTAATTTATCCTTTAATAATGAGGAATTGAATAATAGAATGGAATAAATTAGGGTATATATGGAAAGTTCAATAATTGGATTAATTGTAAGTAAATAAAACTGGGTAAAATCAATATAAGATAATAAATGCAATGGTTGTGAGATAATAATAAAGTGTGAATAGAGGGATGATTGTTTATAGTAATTGAATGGGATCCCAATTTGTCGAAATAGAGTAAAAGTATACTTGGTAATAAATTTAATATAGGAAAATGAACTTGAATATTGAATTAATTAATTTATATATATATATATATATATATATATATATATATATAATAAATGATGATTATTGAAGTGGAAATAATAAAATTATAAAAGGTGATTAAGAATGTGATCACAAATTATTATGAGTTATACATATATATTTAATTCATTCAATTAAATTGAAAATCATTGCAATAAATCTAAAGGAAATGTTACGTTAACATAAATTTGGGAATCGGGGAATCAACTCAAAAGTTATTAACTAAGGAAGTAATACGTAATAATTTGAATAAAATCAATACCATACAAGAATTGTAACATTTGTTTGTGAGTAGTGAATTCCTATGTGTAATTAAAGGTTTTGATTACAATTATTTAATTATTACCTAATTAATTGGTCAATGAATTTATTATAAGTTACCTGTTTATTTGGGTTAATAATTAAAAGGGAAATCAATTGGAATTTATTGAACTTTAATGTATGTTAATAAGATTAATTTCTAATTAGTTGAAATTAGATGAATTTGGAAACTTTAACGCACTAGGATGTAAATCAGGATAATTATGCCATAAGATTGAATTTATGGAATAATAAGCGGAGCAAATCAAATTTAATCTTTGGAAATTTAACGTATAATTATTGAATTTAATGAAATTGAAGAATTTATAAATTTTTAAATCGACGGAAATTTGTTTAAATTAGCATAGATGTTTAAGGAATTATAAATAATGAGAATTGTCAATTTATAAGATTGAAATTGAAGCTTGATTTAATGAATTAATTAATTTTTAATTTATTTAATTAATATAAAAATAGCCATTTTGGCCACTGACTCGGATTTCGACGAAACCAGGTACATCGGATCCGTAATGGTGAATTATTGTAGGACTTCAAGTTTCGTAACGATCGAACTTGTCGTTTGATCGTACGGACTCGAAACGCCTTGAAATATATGCAATTGAAATCAATTGAAATCAATTTGGAAAATATTGATTTTTGCATAACTTCTTCATACGATGGAATTTGGACTTGAAACCTTTTCCATTGCGTTTAAAATATTTTTAAACACCTATTTTAAAATATGGGTTGACCCAATTTCGTTTCGGAGTCAGAATGGGCTTTTTTGAGCCATTTTGTCTTTAGCGCGTACATCTATCTTATCTGATCCATCCTATTTCAACTTTCTCTATAAATATCCTGCTATAAACCCTAGCCACTCCTTATTTTCATTTATCTATACGTACATCTCCTTCTCAACTCCTCATTCAATGGCAGAAGAAAAACCTAATTCCCAAATTCCAAAAAATTAATTTCAATTTCAAAAAAAACAAAAAAAGGAAAAAAAAACAAAAAAAATGGCGGATCTGCAGCCACTTCGAGTCACGCTTCGAGTTGCAGGGGCAAAAACACCGTATCTACTTCTAGCCAGGAAGAAAATGACTCGGGTCGCTCTGGGTCGTTTTGGCAAAAACTCCAAGCAAGCACCGGGGAATTGAGATGGTGGACCGAAGTTGAACCCGAAGTCGACTCAGGACCAGAATTTTCCAATCTTCTAATTTTCCTAACTTTTTCATACGAGCTCGGATTCATGCGCGGTTTGTTTTGCTGGGATTGTAATAAAATTTCTGACGTTTTGGCGCTAGTTTGGATGGATTTGGAGACTGTGCAATTTTTGGATTTAAATTGGATTTAAATTCAAAAGGTGAGAGTTTTAACCCACTCACGATTTCTAAAATTTCTTATGTTCGTTAAATTGATTTATGATGTGTTTAAACATTTATTTATAGTTGTTTGGCATATATTTCATCATTATCCCAGTAAAATTGCATTCATTTAATTTACTTGTTATTTGATTCATTATTGCATATAAACTGCTAGTTAAATTTCTAGGTAAATTTATTATTGCATCTATACTGATAGTTAAACTATTAGTTAATTTATTGTGCATATAAACTGCCAGTTAAATTATAAGTTAATTTATTTTGCATAATAAACTGCCAGTAAATGCCTGTTGTTTATTACCTGTTATATATGGATGTATTGTTTGAATTTGATGATGATTTTGATAAATGGTTGATGGAGGATATTGGATGAATGGATGATGTACTGTATATTGTTATAAACTGCAAGTAATTATGCATTTCATCTCATTCGGGATTGTGGTTGGAAATGATATACAACCGCATTTTTATTTTTAAATTGCGGATTGAAATGATAAATATCTGTATCACTTGACCATAGGATAGAAAATTTTATATAGGCACCGCAGTGTGTATATATATATATAAATTATTTTTGAAATAATTTTCATATGGTTTTGTAAAGAAATATGTATATGGTTTAATGAAATATTGATGACGGATATTTGATAAAGGTTATTTTATATATAGTTAAATTTTTGGTTTAAAACTATGTATAAAATTGTTTAAAGTATGAAGTAAGTTTAATAATAAAGTGGAATATATTATAGATAAGTATTTAGTGAAATTATATTCTAATATAGAGTTTATATTGATTTTATAAATCAAAGTTGAGAAGATAGTTTTGAAATTGATTTGAGATTTTATTCAATTAAGATCTTATTGAAATTTGGATTTAAAAGAATATGGTGTTATAACTAAATTTGGGTTCAAGATAATTGAAGTGAATATATCTAGACTAAATAAATTGAGGAATATTCAATTTTTAAATTTGAAAGTTTTATTTAAAGGATACTGGATTTATTAAGTAAGTATTTCAAAACTAAATAATAGTAAAGTGAATTTGGAATATATATATATATATATATATATATATATATATATATATGAATTAAAAATTTAGTTTTGAAATGGTGGAATGTTTAAACTTTGAAGTATATGGAAATTTAAATGGTTTATTTGGGAATTCAAATCTGTATTTGGAATTGATTTGAGAACTTAAAAAGCTAATTTACTTTATAAATTAATCTATATTTAAACCATTTAAGTATTGAAAATTAGTCCACTATACTTATACTCTTCCGCTACATTGTTATTGGTATGTGTAACTCTGATAAATGTTGTAAGTATAATCGAATATTTTGTAAAACAGCTTTATAAATTGTATATTTGATTATTATATTTTATCCTTCTGCTGTGAGATTCTATTTTGTTTTATTTCTTTCTTGTTTTTTGATTTACCCCATAACAATCCACCCTTTCGTATGGTTTGAATTGGCACGTGTGTCGACCTAAAACGTGCGAAAACACGGGATGTGTGACGCCCCACCTCTATACCCACGCTAGCCAAGAACACTCCGGAGTAGTGCTGTCAACTAGCACGGAGAATAAGGCTGTTGAGGAGCGACCATCCATGTAATTGCTTATCACACGGTGGCTATAAATAATCTTCGGAAACAAACATAGAAATAATCATATCACAAATCAGTCACAGATATCCATATCACAAAGGCGGAAGAAGATATGAATATATAACTAACACATGAAAGTGTACATCAGAGTAGTGGTCATTAAGATCCACGATAATACAAAAGAATAGCAACACGTGCTATACAAAAGAATACAACTATGAGTCTATATCTCAAGTGTATACAACAAAAACTGCTAATCTAAACAGTTAGCCAAAAGTCAGAGTGATGAATCCCTGGGAAGAAGTCAAGCAGAAGCACCTGTAACATCTCGGTCTGACCCGAGTATTATTTAAGAAAATAATAAACGGATCAGTCTAGCTATAAATATCAGATGACATGATATAACATAAAAGATATGGCATAAACATAAACATCCATAACGACATACTACTATAAGTATGTAAATAATGATCAACAGAAGATCAATCAATAAGAGATAATCAATATCACAAGAATCTTCTCAAAGATTCGAAGGGTGCATCATACCCTAAACTTGTACTCATAACAAGTCAATGACATAAATTCCAGAAATCAACACGAGAAATCCAGAAATCATAAAAAGGGAAAGAGGCCTATCACATGACGGTCCGAAGACCATGGGGAGCTACCCCGCATGTGTGAATGGAATCACACAGATTGAGGTCAAGACTAACCAAAAAGCAGAAAGTTGTGTGTGAATGGAATCACACAAGTGGTGTCTAGTCTAACCTTGCAATGAAAGAGACATTGCGCAATTGCTAGTCTAATTCATAAAGCGATCATCAAGATCAACGAGAAGTGTCAATTACACTAAGCTAGTAAATATAGAAGTTTAGCTTCATGTCCCATAACCACTTGCTTAACTTAAATATTTACGAACAAACTGTAAATCTTCACTAATAAAATTGTCACAAGAGGTTCAATCGAACAAGTCCAAGAATTAACCGACGAAGTGAACGCAAGCGTTTCATACCACTTGTTTTACTAAGTCGTTTAATTAGATTTTCTCATCCGAGTGAGGTAAAGGTTTGTATATACTAATAGATTGGAAAACGGTTTAAGAAAAGAGCTTTGTTATTAAAAATAGAGTTGAAATTGTTTGTTAAAAGAGTTTTGATATTTACTACTAGTATTGAAACCTTTATATTATAAAGTGACAAGACACAGAAGCAATTGTAGAAACAATCAGTCACAAAAATCGCATACGGAGATGTGAATAAAATCCAAGGAAATCAGCTCAATGTTTTTCAGATAAGATCCCTTACGGAGGGGGGGTCCAGGGGGGGTGGCAACCCCCCAAGGTGGGGGTGCGGGGGCAACGCCACCGCTATGGCCAAACGACCTAGTAATGGTAGTAGGGTTGAGCGACCTAAAGGTTTAACCGGTCAAGCGACCTAAGGAAGGTAAGGTCTAACGACCTAACGCTCGCGACCTAACGGTCTAAAGGCCATGCGACCTAGAGGAAAACAAGGTCAAGCGACCAAAAACGTCGCGACCTAACGACCAAAAACGTCGCGACCTAGCGACCTAAAATTGGAAGGCAAGGCCAAGCGACCTAACGAAGAGGGGGTGAGCGACCTATGGTCATAAACGAGGCCGAGCGACCTATAGAGGCATAGGATGCAGCGACCTAAAACGTCGCGACCTAGCGACCTAAAACATCGCGACCTAGCGACCTAAGGGGATAAGGGCCGAGCGACCTAACATTCGAACGACCTACAACCTAAGGAGCTTGCGACCTAAAGCCCAACGACCCACGACCTAATTCCGAAGCGTCGAGCGACCTAACGTTATAGGCCATTTTAGGTCGGAAACGAGCTATTCGAAGGCCGAGACTTTTCCACGCGAACGACCTAAGGGTTAGGTCGCGAACGACCTAAGGGTTAGGTCGTGAGCGACCTAACTCCGAACACACGAAAATGGCCAGAACGACCTAAGTGGAGAAAATTCACCAAGACGCTAAAAATTGGAGTTTTTCGCCAATCCAATCCAAACCAAATGCAAATGTGCATGCAAAAGTGATAGGGAATCATTCCCAACAGTCCAATATAGTTATAGACTAGATTTGTGAGATAAAAATCTCACCTTTGCACTAAAGTTTATGAAGATGAAGCTTGAAAGCAAGGAGAAGCAATCCAAAGCTTGAATCCAATATCTTCTACTTGAATTTGGAGTTGAATGTTGGATTTGCAATTGAATTTGAGCTTGGAGTTTTAATTTCCCATTCTCTTCACCATTAATGCCAAAGCTTGAGTTAGTTAGGAAATTTATGAAGAGTGAGGAGAAGGGGGTTGGAACTTGGGCTTAATAGGCTAAACTAACCCAAAGTCCAAAGCGGGAAAAGTTAGTGAAATTGCTATAACTCCAAACCTATCGATGTTTATACTTAAAAAATTGTAAACGACATTTCGAACTCAATGGAAGTGGTCTCGAGTCCTAATTTGACCGTTTGCAAAAAGTAGCTTTTCGGACCAAAACTGGATTAACGAGTTAATATTTAAATAAAATATTTGAATACAAACTCGATAAATATGCGGGTTGTTACAGGATGTTACATAGGATATTGTAGGTCACTTGCTTGTTGCCTGATAGCATCTAGCACACTAACTCAGCCGGTATAACTCATCGGTCTTGATCTGATACCATGCTCCTTTGAAACTCATCATTTCAGCATTTCATCACTGCTGCACTTCAACAATTCATGTTTGTTTCAGCTCACATTTCAACACTTTAGCTCTTATCTATTTCTGCTCAGATGGATCTAGAGCAGTTCTACATCAGCGTTATTCTGTTTCAGCAACAACTCCAAAGTCTACCTTACTCATAGGGGTCGCCTATCACGTTGCTGCCTGCTGGTGCAACTTTATTTACGTGCCCCACTAGTGTTTGTTGGAGCTTTTGTTTAATTTTAACCATTTCATCTTTACCCAGCCTCACTTCCCTACCTAGCCTACATATTGTTTAGCATGAAGCACCACTCAGTAAGCCCCTTAGCATTCTGCTTGCATTTCAACCTTGTTATTTGGTACAACCATGCCTCTTAGTTACCAATTTGCAACTGTTTGCAATGATATTTAGTATAGCCACATCACTCAGTTATCATTTGAATTGTCATGCATTCTAGTTAAAACTTGCTGCCTACAATTCTATTACCTGGCTCGCAAACAAGATCTCCTTACTAGGCTGAAAATGCGCATTCTAGCCTGCACACTTGAGCCTACATAATTGTTGAAGTGTTTCTAAACCAGTAGCATGCTTTCTTTTGCTTGTTGTTTATCCTACACACTGTCTTTTTCCATGCACTCGATTTTGATGTAGCATGGTTTGGTTAAATTTGACTTAAAGTTTAGTTGATGCTAATTTAATTTTAATTTTAATTTTAGTTAATTTTAATTTAATTTAAAGTTTAGATAATTTTATTTTAATCTGAAGTTTGGTTAATTATAATTTCAGGTTTAGTTAATGTTTATTTTACTTAATTTTTAAATTTAGTTATTTTGAATTTAAATTTGAAGATAGTTGATTTTAATTTTAATTTAAAGTTTAGAATATTGCTTTTGGAGCAATGTAGCATTTTGATGGTAGCTTTCCTCTATACGTGAATGTATGTGAATAAATAAATAAAACCTCATTTATTGTTCCTGATTGCATAAATCTCCAATTATTGTCAAAGATTCATATTTATATATACTAAGGTCAAAACGTACTAGAATTCAGAGCTGAACTACAAGCAATAAGTTATTGGGATAATCACAAAACAACATTATCAAGAAAGTTAAATTATTTATAAAATGATTCATTTGTATTTGATTGGATCTGGATAACATCGTGAGAAAAGCGGATTACGAATCTTAAGGCTAGAATTAACACTAGAGGGGAGTGAATAGTGTTTTAAGGAATTACTAAATCTTTTTGAGTTTATATTAATTTGAACACAAATGTATGCAATATTCAGACACAGATATGATCACAGAATCAAACACAGATGCAGAAATAAAGTAAAAGCAATAAAGGAAAGAGCACACCTGATTTACACTGGTTCGGAGTTACCCTACCTCCAGTCCTGCACACAAGTTTGGATTCCTAACTAAATTACTTATTATTGAAATCTTGAACTCTTCATAATCTTGATACTCATGAGTCTTCAATCTTGATATCTTCAGTCTTGAATCTCTATGTTATACAGTCTTCATTCTTGGTACCTGCATGGTTAAATCCTGCATATATATATATATATATATGTATGTATGTATGTATGTATGTATGTATGTATGTATGTATATGTATATGTATATCTAAACTATATTGTTAATATTTATTTTATTTTGTAATCTTATTCTAAGGTTGTTGTCATCAAAACCATCTTCTCAGGGACTAACAATCTCCCACTTTTTGATGATGACAACCTTTGTTCATAAAATATTACTTCTATCCTAATAACTCCCCCTAACCTTAACTCCCCCTAAAACTAATAACTCCCCTTTAATCTATGCCCATCTATCCTATTTTATATTTCTCCCCTTTTAATTATCATCAACAAAAAACCATTTGAAAACCATAAAACTATAAAACTCCCCCTTAAACTAATACTAGAACAAAGTATAGTAAATGAAATATGAAAGACATTAACATAATTATATTACAATTATTCAATACATAAATATGTATAAATATATTTCAAACAATCCAATCAACACACACATCAAATCTAATTATGTCAAACAGGTCAACCAAATCAATAAGGTCAAATAATTCAATCAAGTCAAACAAGTCAATCAAAATAATCAAGTCAAACAAAAACATACCAACAAATCAAAAACTAACAATCATATACCATAAGACAATACTACAAACTCCCCTTAAATAAAATACACCTGTTATGTGTAGATGTATGCAATATGTTGTTTGTAATGCAGTATGAAATGTATGACATATGCAATGTAGCATGAGATAATATGAAAAATGAAGTGCAACTTGTGATGCAAATGATTACGATATTTCATGCATTGTAATTTATGATGTAATATGCAATGAAATGTGACATGAAATAGGATGCATAATGATATGTAATATGAAACGAAATGATAACAAAGTAAAATAATAATAATATGCAGAATGATATGATGATATATATACTACGGTAAGAGACATCCAGATTATAAGATAAACATGAGTGATAAGTAATATCTAATTGACAAGCATATCTGTATGTGTTTGTGTCAAATTATTTATTATAAATCACTTCAACCAAACAAAGATAATACACACTAGTTACTAGACTTAGGTAAACTAATGAATGGGACTGAAAGAGTAGTAAAGAAAAGAGTTTAAAGGTAATAAATGATATTAAAACTATAACATATTCATGAAAGGTGGTAATCAAGCCCAATATCAAAATCAAATTTCTAAAAAAAATGGATTTAAACTATATATATGATCAAATATGGTTTTTATAAAAATCAATAGCCTACTTTTTTAATTTATTTAAATTATTTTTTTAACTTGGTTGGTTTTTAAAAAAAATCCAAACTTCCATGTTTATAAAATACTTAACTACTAATTAAGACCTTTATATTAAATTATTATTGATTAAAATATTTAGAAACATGTTTAAACATCTTTTAAATTTAAAAAATATCATAATGAAATATTAAATAAAATAATAAAGATTGAAAAACTAAAATGGACATGTGTTATATTTAGGCCTCTTACTTTAAATTTTTTAATTAATTATTAAAAAACATTTAAACATGAAATTAGTTTTAAAATACTCTAATATAAGTTAGAAACTAACTCTAAAAAGAATATAGAAAAATACTTAATCTAAATATCATGTTTACGTAGTTTAAAGTTTCATAAAAAAGACAACATTTAAAGAATGCTATAAAAAGTTTTTGCAGTAAAATATATTCGAAACTTTATAAAACTGAAACTACAGCATTTACCAAATGCTGTGAAATGTTTCGAGAATACTATAGTGTTTCAAAGCACAGAAATGCTATAGAAATGAATTTACGGCACTTAAGAAACGCTCTAGAAGAAAAGACAACATTTCAGATATACTATCTATTGTTTAGGGCCTGATTTTAACATGATTTTGCACAAATTTTATGACTAGATATTGACATGTAAATAATTGATTTTTTACCGAATTTTTTATAGTACTTAATATAATTAAAGTACTTAAAAAACAAAAAAAAATGAGAAAATATATGTAAAGACACTTGGAATTATGCAAGTAAAAATGCTTCTATTAAAGAAAATATATAACGACACGTGTCATTTTGCATGTATGTCACTATCTGACAAGTGTCATGTGATGTGGCACAATCTTATTAATTGAAGAAATCTATAAATAGACCCTTATTCTAACATTCTAAATTCCTTTTATTAATTTCTTAAAAATATATAATTTGTATCTTAAAAGAAATAGAGTGCGAGAAGTAAAAATAACATTAGAAAAGTTGAAATCACGAATAATAGTATGCTTTTCTACTTAGTATAGTTGTAATTAATTATTAATAGGATTTTATTTGAAATAAAAAAACATTTTTAAAAGACCTTTTAAAAAAATAGACTGGTATATCGATATGTATACTATGGTGTACCGATATATGGACTGAAATATCAAAAATTATAAAAAGATAAATTTCTTTACCTAACTAAAAGCAACCATAAGGATGAAATAATAGTAAAGCGTACCACTTTTTGTAATCCTCCATTTTTTAACTTTGTCATTCTTCCATTGTCATGAACCACGCATTTATATCTTTCAGAATTTGATGACGAGATCTGCTCTATTGCGACGGGCTTGTTTTTCTGATCATCGCAGTATATTCACTTGTTGAATTTGAAGACCGTATGAGAAAGATACAGATGATTTAGTAGATTGACCAACTTGGCACCAAAACTTTGAATTCGAATTTTTAATGAATGGATACTTCAACCACTATAAATAGGCCCAATAGTCATCACTTTTCATAAAAGTTTCTATTCTTCTTCTTCTTCCCTATTTTCTATTTACTATCAAACTTCTAGTAGGCATATCTCCTTCGTTTCTTAACGGAATTGGATGAAACCATCGGCAAATCGAAGAGGAAGGCAAGGGCTATGATCTAGTAATAGTATAGTGATTAATTTAGACAGTATTGTGGTGCAACAGGTCGAACATTAAGAGAAATGTAGAAAATCCGGTGCATAGTTTTCAGTTTTGGATAGTCAACTTCAGACTGTCATATCTCACTCAATTTTGATTGGAATTTGATGATCCACCCATCAAAAAGACAGTGAGAACAAGAATTACAATTTACAAAAGAAGTGGAACAAAATTACTCAAATTTTTGGATGCAATTTGAAGAATACCGTTGACAGTTTTGTTTTCTTTCTCTCTTTGTTGACCAAAACTTCATTTGACCATAACTTGGTCATTTCTTGACGGATTCGCACAAAACTAGTGACATTACGAAGTAGATGGAGAAAAGTACAGTATCAAGTCAAGTTGTAGATGAGAACCAAAAGTTTTGTATTGATCTGGTACCCATTTCATTGTCAATTGCCATTATATATCTATTTGTTCTTCTTGATCGATGAATGATTATCTGGTATCTTTAACCAACAGTCATTAGATATAACTCTTCTCCTACAAAATAACATAACTTTTTAAAGAATCAAGTGATTATTCAAAATAACAAAATATAGTTTTAAACAAAAATATCATGATGATTCTGTGACATATTCATATGAAAATAGTGTTAATAATTTTATCAAAAAAAATTGTCGTTTTAAATTTTTTTCAAAATTCAGATTATGGAAACTTTGAAAACCATGCTTTGATACCAAATGTGAGAAAAGTGGATTACAGATCTTAAGGCTAGAATTAACACTAGAGGAGGGAGGGGGTGAATAGTGTTTTAAGGAATTACTAATTTGTTTTGAGTTTATATTAATTTGAAAACAAATGTATGCAATATTCAGACACAAATATGATCACAGAATCAAACACAGATGCAGAAATAAAGTAAAAGCAATAAAGGAAAGAACGCACCAGATTTTATACTGGTTCAGAGTTACCCTACATCCAGTCCCGCACACATGTATGGATTACCTTTCAAAATCAATTTTTACAATTACACCCTCGATTTCAAGGCCACGAGGTACACCACTTCAGATTCACAATCCTCAGGGTGAAGATACTTGATTTTACAGGCAACAAGTTCACCCAATTGATTTCACAGGCTACAATCACACCTTTTCTCGCTTGATTGATTTCACAGGCTACAATCACACCTTTTATCACTTGATTGATTTCACAGGCTACAATCACACCTTTTATCACTCAATTTATTACAAAGAAGCCTATAACTTTGAATAACATTGAGATCTTGTTGAGATAGTGATAGAGAATCAAACCAGAGATGATCTAATTAGATTCAATGGTAATTTCAGCATAGTAATGGTAAATATATATATAAAAAAATGTGGAAGAAGAAGAAGAGGAGTGAAATTAGAGAAAATATGAATATAAATTCATTTAAAACTGCCCCTATTTGTAGTAGAACAACAGCCATGTCCAATCATGAAAGGATATGATGAATAGACACTTCCTTTGAAATTTAAATTTTTGAAACAAATTGCCACCTTGTCGACAAAGGTATGTGGGAGTTGTCGACAGGCCCATGGTATTTTTGTTAATTTATTTTTCTTTGAAAATAACTTCTATCTTGTATTACAACTATTTTTAAACTTTATAAATATACTTAACTATAATTAAAATACATAAATAAGTATAGAGAATAATATTTGGTATATATAAAATTTTACTATAATTTTATATTTAAATATAAGTATAAATATTAAAAGTTAAATATATTAAAAGATAGTTTAAAACCAAGGATAATTTGATTTTGAAGATAAAGATTATTTTGAGGCTAAAAGTATTTTAAAACCAGGATAGATGTTTTTGATTCTTTTAAAAGGAAGATTTTGAAATCATTTTGAAAAAAATAATATAATTTTGTGAAATCATTTGAATAAAACTTAGTGGATACAAAACAATGTTCCACTAGATTTATCGTAGGTTCCATCCAACTTAGGGTTCCATCCCTTTAACGGGCTCGAAGTGGATTCAATTCCACGAATAAATTGGATTTTAAGATGCCAGTGCTTTTCTAGAAGTTTTAACAAAATTCCTATTGAAATCTTGAAATCTTGATAATCTTGATACTCATGAGTCTCCAATCTTGATATCTTCGGTCTTGAATCTCTATACTGCACAGTCTTCATTCTTGGTACCTGCATGGTTAATTCCTGCATATACATATATATCTAAACTATAATGTTAGTATTTATTTTACTTTATAATCTTATTCTAAGGTTGTTGTCATCAAAACCATCTCGGGGACTAACAAACTCCCCCTTTTTGATGATGACAACCTTTCCAATATAGGAAAAGGACCAATATAACGCGGTTCCAGTTTTCCAGTTTTCCTAAATCTCAACACACCCCGCATTGGAGAAACTTTGAGGAATACAGAATCTCCAACTTGGAATTCCAAATCTCTTCTTCTACGATCATAATAACTCTTTTGATGACTTTGTGCAGTTATCAAATTCTTTTAAATAAATTCAACTTTTTCAGTGGCTTCTTTAATCATATCTACACCAAGGACGACTCTATCACCTGACTCAATCCAGCATGTAGGTGATCGACATGGACGACCACATAAAGCCTCGAAAAGAGCCATCTTGATACTGGCCTGATAGCTGTTGTTATATGAGAATTCAAACATATATAGTTGGTCCTCCCAAGAACCACCAAAGTCGAAAATGCAAGCGCGCAAAAGCTCTTCTAATATTCAATTAATTCTTTCTGTCTACCCATCAGACTGCGGGTGATAAGCAGTACTGAAGTTTAGTTTGGTTCCCAATGCGGCTTGAAACGCCTCCTAAAATCTACTAGTGAAGATCGGATCACGATCACACACTATGCCGCTAGGAATAGCGTGGAGGCGGACAATTTCTTTCACATATAATTCGGCTAAACTTGCTGCTGTCCAGGTAGATTTCACTGGTATAAAGTCGGCTGTTTTAGTCAAACAGTCAACAATAACCCAAATTGCTTCATTTCTCTTTCGAGTGCGGGACAACCCGTCGATGAAATCCATTGATACTTGATCTCATTTCCACTTGGGTGCCTCCAAAGGTTGGAGTAAACCCGCTACTTTCTTTTGATCGCTTTTAATTTGCTGGCAGGTAGAGCAACGTCTCACATATATAGATATATCCCTTTTCATTATTTTCCACCAGAAAGTTCTTTTAATATCTCTATACATCTTATTAACTCTTGGATGATACGAAGTTTAGACTTGTGACACTCATCTAAAACTTCACGTTTCAGATCCGGGATGTCTGGAACACACATCCTGCCTTTCATTCTTATAACCCCACTATGATTGGTTTCAGAACTAGAATCTTTGCCTCGAAGAATTATCCGATAAATATCACGAAGAAACTTATCTTCATTTTGCTTGCTAGCGACTTTCTCAAGAAGAATAGGAGCGACAACAAGATGAGAAAGAATAGCGTGTTTCCTACTCAAAGCATCGGCAACTACATTGGCTTTACTAGGCATATACAGAATGTCTAGGTCATAAGATGACAGAAATTCCAACCAATGTTGTTGTTGTAGATTCAAATCTTTCTGGTGAAGAGATATTTCAAAGATTTTTGGTCGGTGAATAATTCGAATTTTTCACCTAAAACAAGGAGAGTTCATTAAGTATATTTATTAAGTTAAGTTAAGCTCTTAAAATTTTCTTTTAGAAAAGCTGAAAGAAATTTTTTCCCAGAAGATAGTGCCGCCAAATTTTCAAAGCGAAAATAACTGCTAAGAGTTCCAGATCATGGGTTGGGTAGTTTCTCTCATGCGGGCGTAATTGTCTACTCGCGTAGGCAATTATCTTCCCATTCTACATTAGCACCGCACCCAAACCATCACCACAAGCGTCAGTATAGACAGATATATCTCGGTTCCCGTTAATAATAGCGAGAACAGGGGCAGTAGTCGATCTCCTTTTTAACTCTTGGAAAGCTTCATCACACTTTGGAGTCCAATCAAATTTTGCATTCGTCATTGTGAGCTTAGTCAATGTACTAGCTATCTTAGACAAGTCCTGAACAAATTTTGGGTAATATCCTGTTAGACCCAGAAAACTTCGAACTTCTTTCGGGGTTATGGGTCGCTTCCAGTCTAGAATTGAAGATATCTTTCCCAGATCAACAATAATTCCCTCTTCATTAACAAGATGGCCAAGAAATCTGACTTTTTTGGCCCAAAAAATGGCATTTGGAAAATTTTGCAAATAGAATATTCTTCCTTAATATTTCCAAAACAATTCTAAGATGCTCAGCGTGCTCCTCTTCGATCTTGGAGTAGATCAAGATATCATCAATAAACACGAGGATAAATTTGTTTAACACCTCCTGAAACACACGGGTCATGTAAGGACCCGTATTTTTACGGATCAAAGGATTGTAGAACTGTTGTTATTAGGTCGTTAGTGCCATTAAGTCGTTTAGAATTTAAGTCGTTCGGAGCTTGAGTTAGATCGCCATAAGATAAGTCGTGTGGAGTGATGAGTCGGTGGAACGACTTAGGAAAGTGGCCGACTTAAGATATAACGGTTTAAGGTGATGGAACGACTTATAGGGGTGGCCGACTTAGTGGAGCTAATAACTTAGGAGTTTACGACTTAAGGTAGTTGCCAACTTAAGAGAGAGCGACTTGAGGTGATTGGCCGACCTAAGGGAACTAACGGCTTAGGGGATGTCGATTCAAGGGTTAGTGACTTAAAGGGTTAAACGACCTAAGGCTTAGGTCGTGAACGAGTTAAGGGTGTTAGGTCGTTGGGTCGCTAAGCCGTGTGTGTTGAGTCGTCCCTTGTGTTAGGTCGGCAGTGTAATTGAGTCGTAGGTCGTATAGGTGCTAAGTCGTAGAGTGTTGGGGCGGCTTCAAGGGTAAAGTCGTAGGCCGTAGGATTTATGAGTCGTGAGTCGTGTATGTTGAGCAGTGTGTGTTAGGTCGTGTGGTGTCTTGAGTCGTAGGTCGTTAGATCGGCAAGGGTTAGGTCCTGGACGACTTAAGGGACGGTCGACTTAAGTGATTTCCAGCCTATAACTAGAAGTGCCTATCTTCATTTTTGGGATCCAGATTTTGAAGTGACGAAGTGCTGCCATTTTGAGAGCTCGACTACAACACTTCTTCACTTCTTTTCTCCACTTTAATCTTGTGCTTCCATCCATCTAAATTGAAGAACCAAGAGCTTAGATTGAAGATCTCCATCCATTGAAGAGAGATTTCATCGTTTGAAGCGGAGTTTTGGCGGATCAAGCTAGATCCTTTGCTGTCCAGATCTGAAGTTAGTTGCTTTTGAAGTGTTTAGGGGATTCGGTGAGTGGTGGTTATCTCTCACACGGACCCAAAGGAGTATATTGGATCGGTGACTTGTTTGTGTGTTAAAGATAGTGATTTCATGTATTTTCCTTAAGTCTGCATGTAGATCCATTGTTCATAAAGTTTTGACATCCATTCTACTACATGTTAACCTATGATAGTTCATTCATCAAGATATTACTTAGAATTCATGCTTGTTAGATTTGGACTCTTTATTTACTAAATTGCCATTATTGTTATAAAAGTTTATTTAGATCTTGTTTGAATGGTTAATTACTTGGATTAATGTTTGATTTAATTGATTGCTAGAAGTTATTTGATTGATGATTTGATTTGGACAAGTTTGGTCGAAGATGATTCAAAAGCCAAAAGGAAAGGCTCTTGAATAAGGAAAGCTGCCTGTGGCATATGAAGCGGATGATAAAGCTCATATGGATAGATTTGATGATGATGTTGAGATGGGACTTTGCTATGATGCGGTGAAGCAAAGCATGATATGAGATAGCCTTGGTTTAATCCAGACGGGATCATTCCAAGCATGTTGATAACTCGGTGATGTGGTTCGAGTTTGTTGATAATGGTTGGCTCGAGAGGCGCTTGAGCTAGTATGTGAATAGTCGTCGAGGAGGATGACTAGAAGGCTGAGATCTCATCGTTATTGAAGGTTTTAGCATGCTCAAAGAAAGAGTACGTTGGAACGGGTCACGATGACGTTTCAGGCACGGGCTGCGACGACGTGGTAAGTACTCTGGGCAGATTCGATAGTCCTAGGCACGGCCTGCGACGACGTGCGGAGTTCTGTCTAAAACCGGGGTTACCATTAGCCCTTGACGGACGGATGAAAGAATGAGTCGGTCATTCAATTAACGATGATATCGAGGCAATGATAACAGTGATAGCCAGAGTCATGGATGCTTGGATGCCTTGTTGAATCGTCACTCGATCTCAAGAGCGATGTTTTGTGGGTGCTTATCTGATCTTGGTTTAGGCCTTGGGGGTTTGTACTTGGAAAACATCGACCTTGACTCGAGTGATAATTGCTTTATTTTAACTGTCTGCTTTGTTATGGTTGTTTCTGCTTAATGGGTCTGGGGCTATCACTGTAGAAAGAGGTGGAGTGGGATGGTTGAGTTCCTATTCCTTTTTACCCTTTATGCTCTTTTGGTATGTTTGATAGTTGATTTACTGCTCACTAAGACTTTTGTCTGACTCAAGGTTTTATGCTTAACTCTTATTACCTTGGGCTGTCCATCCATGTTGGGATGGGCAGACTAGGTAGCAGCTGACAGGTGTTGATCTTAGTGGCTAACGCTGTCGATGATGAAGACGAGCTGGAGGCTTTTGCATATTGTTTTATTACTATATGTACTGGATGTTCCGCTGCTTGTATGATTCTCTGAGTGCTATGTAGTGAGGCTTGATGTATTGACTATTCAGATGTTTGTATCAAATTGTTATGAGCTTATATGATGAGAATTCTGTTCTACACTATGTATACTTTCTATTGTATTTTATCCATGCGCTGTGAGTAATACGATAGAGTTTATTGTTTTACCTTACCCTGATGATCGTCCATGGCGGCCTGGCACACTTTTCAGCGCACTATTTCCTTGTTTAGTGCAGGAGTCATGGGCGGTCGTCACATTTGGTATCAGAGCTTTGGTTAATCGATTTTAGCCAACGCTCGCTAACGTAACTACGTATGAGAGGCGTAATTGTATTTTGATGGATGATTAATATATATAATATAGTAGCTTAGAAGGATTTGAACTCCTTATGTAGTTGTTTCTCAAGGTGTTCTAATCATTCTTTTTATAGATATTAAGAATGAATCGAAGAGAGAGACAAGCTGCTAGGGAAGGCCGTGCTTCTGAGGGAGTTGCTGATTATGCTTCTATGTTCGAGGCTATGATGACTTCGATCATGAGAAGAATACCAGCTCCAGGGCCATCAGTAGATGTTGGAGTTCAGGTTCAAACCCCAAAACCGGTGGTTTTTGCTAAGTTGTGTAAAGACTATACTGCTCTTGGAGGAAAGGTTTTCTTAGGAACAGAATCAACCATAGAAGTCCAGAGATGGATAGATGCTTGTAGAAGGATCTTTGGTGATTTGGGAATTGAGGATGCAACTAAGAGGAAGCTTGCATCAAGACAGCTTCATGGAAGAGCTTCTGATTGGTGGAATTCTATCACCATCGATACTCCGGAGGAAGAGATCACTTGGGAGCAATTCCAAGCTAGATTTGAGGCTAAGTTCATTTCTACAGCTCAGAAATCTGTTCTGTTCAAAAATTTTGCGGAACTCAAGCAAGGTGGAAGGCCAGTTCTTGAGTATGTTTATGAGTTTGAAGCCTTGTCCAAGTATGCTCGGTCGTATATTGAATCTCCCTATCAAAAGAATGAGAAGTTTGTGACAGGCTTGGACAATTATCTTGGGAGGCAGTTGGTGGATCATTTGGACGATTCGTTTGAGAAGCTTGTGGAGAAAGCTCTCAGGCATGAGAATTTGTTTCCTAAGGAAGGATTTTTTGTTGCTGTGACCAAGGAGCAAAGTGGAAATAAGAAGAGGAAGCAGCAGTAGCAGAAGGGTAAGGATGGCCAGAAGAAGCCGAAGGGCGAAGTGACCTGCTACAACTGTCAGCAGAAGGGTCATCTCTCCAGAGATTGTAAGAAACCAAGAGTGCCGGCGAAGTGCCACAACTGTGACAAATCGGGACATTTCAGGAAGAATTGTCCGGAACCGAGGAAGGACAAGCAGATTGTGCAAGCTTATGCTTTGGGGGCTGTGCCATCATCTTTGAAAGCTCCTACTGCTGAAGAGGAGGGAAAGAGTGTGGTGGTTCAAGGTACTCTTTCCAGTTGTGGTGTTCCAGTTAGAGTGTTGTTTGATACTGGAGCGTCGCATTCTTTTGTTTGTAATGAACTTGTAGGCCGGTTGGGTTTGGAACCGGATATTGTTGATAGACCATTGGTTGTGACTAATCCAGTTGGGGGTTCGTCTTGTTTGTGTATGGTATGCCATGGTCTGGTTGTGTCGAGTCATGATTGCTCTTTTGTTTGTGATTGTTTTGTTCTGAACTTTACGGGATTCAGAATTATTTTGGGTATGGACTAGCTTAGGAAGTATGCGGCAAGGGTTGATTGTAAGAGGCTGGAGGTGACAGTCGAGAATGTGGAGGGGCGAAACGTTGTGATACGATGTAAGCATGAGGAAGGCGCCTTCATGAGCTTCATGTATTCGCTGGTTGTTCCACGGGATGGACTGTCATCGGTGCCTATTGTGAATGGATTTGAGGATTTCTTTGATGAGGTCAAAGGGTTACCGCCGCATAGGGAGATCGAGTTTCGTATCGATCTAGCTGAAGGAGCCAGACCTGTTGTGATGCCTCTTAGGCGAATGGCGCTTAGGGAGCAGCAAGAGTTGAAGGTGCAAGTTGTTGGCCTTTTACAGAAAGGATTCATTCGGCGTAGTGTGTCCGAATGGGGTGCACCAGTTGTGTTTGCAACCAAAGCGGATGGATCGTTGAGGTTGTGTGTGGATTATCGTGAGCTGAATAAAGTGACTAAGAAGAACAAGTATCCATTGCCGAGAATAGATGACTTGTTTGATCAGCTTCACGAAGCTAAAGTGTTTTCTCAGATGGATTTGGCAACGGGATTTCACCAGTTGAGAGTGGAAAAGGATAGTGTTCAGAAGACTGCTTTTAGAACACCATCTGGTTTCTATGAGTGGCTGGTAATGCCGTTTGGATTGACCAATGCACCATCATATTTTGTGGATCTTATGAATAGAGTGTTCAGGGATCAGTTGAACAAGTTTGTACTGGTGTTCGTGGATGATATTTTGGTTTATTCCAGAACTAAAGAAGAGCACAAGACGCACTTGCAGATTGTTTTGGAAATCTTGCGAAAACATCAGCTGAGGGCTAAGTTTTCGAAGTGTCACTTCTGGAAGACCGAAGTGAGGTTCTTAGGCCATGTTATCTCTGGAAATGGAATAGCGGTTGATTCCGCCAAGGTGGCAGCGATCCAGGATTGGGTTAGACCTAAGAATGTATCTGATGTGAGAAGTTTTCTTGGATTAGCAGGATATTATCATCGGTTTATTAAAGACTTTTCCAAGATAGCCGCACCATTAACAGGATTGACGAAAAAGAACCAAGTGTTCGGATGGGATGCTAAGTGTGAGCAAGCTTTCGGAATCTTGAAAGAGCGACTAACAAGTGCTCCTGTTTTGACTATTCCAAGTGGAAATGATGAGATGGTGGTTTACACCGATGCATGTGGTACTGGACTTGGAGCAGTGCTAATGCAGAAGGATAAAGTTGTTGCGTATGCAAGTCGACAACTGAAGCCGCATGAAAGGAATTATCCGACTCATGATCTGGAGTTAGCGGCGATTGTATTTGCTCTGAAGATGGGGAGACATTACCTATTGGGAGTTCGATTCGAGTTGTTTACAGATCGTAAGTCGTTGAAGTATCTTTTCTCCCAAAAGGATTTGAAACTTCGACAACAACGATGGCTAGAGTTTTTAGCATCATATGATTTTGGTATAGCCTATACTCCGGGAAAAGGTAACGCAGTGGCAGATGCGTTAAGTCGAAGACATGCAGGATTGGGAGCCATGTTTTCAGAATGGAAGAGTCTTGAGTATCTGGCTGGATTTGACTTCAGGCCTAGATGTGAATTGGAACCTGAGATGTTGGCAAACTTATCGATAAGACCTACTCTTGTGGAAAGAATTGGCGAGAGCCAAAAGCGAGACGATAAGCTTGTCAAGATTATCCGTGATTTAGAATCTGGATTGGACCCAGAGAAGGATAAAGGATTCGAGGTCGATCGAGAGGGTTGGCTTCGGAAACAAGGACGACTGGTTGTCCCCGATATAGATGAATTGAGGAATGAAGTTCTGAAGGAGAGTCATCACTCGAAGTTGACAATTCATCCGGGTGGAAATAAGATGTACCGGGATATGAAGAGAACTTATTACTGGGAAGGTATGAAGAAGGATGTTGGAAATTTTATTTCCAAATGCATGAACTGCCAGTTGGTAAAAGCTGAACAGAAGAAGCCAAGTGGATTGCTTCAGCCGTTAGAAGTTCCTACATGGAAGTAGGAGCAAATCGATGGATTTTATCGATGGGCTACCTAGAACCAGAGCAGGAAATGAAGGGATTTGGGTCATCGTAGATCGTCTGACTAAGAGTGCAAGATTCATTCCTGTTCGATCAACTAGGACTGCATTGAAATTGGCTGAGTTGTATGTTAAGTGGTTAGTCCGATTCCATGGTATTCCAAAGAGTATAGTGAGCGATCGAGACCCATTGTTCATTAATGAATTTTGGAAGAGCTTCCAAGAAGTGTTGGGGACCGAATTGTGTTTGAGTACAGCTTATCACCCCCAAACAGATGGTCAGACCGAGAGAGTCAACCGAGTTTTAGAGGATCTCCTCAGAGCATGTGTTTTGGATTTCGGAGGATCATGGGAAGATCATCTTCATTTGGTGGAATTTTCATATAATTACAGTTACCAGTCAAGTATTGGTATGGCACCGTATGAAGCATTGTATGGAAGACCATGTAACTCTCCGACTTGTTGGTTGGAAACTGGAGAAAAGCCGATACTTGGGCCAGAAATAATTCGACAAACTTCGGATTGCATAGAGATCATTCGGCGACGGATGAAGGCAGCCCAAGACCGTCATAAAAGTTATGCCGATAAGCGTCGTAAGGATTTGGAATTCGACGTAGGTGATATGGTTTTTGTGAAGATTTCTCCACTGAAGAATGTTATTCGATTCGGGAAGAAAGGAAAATTGACTCCGAGATTTGTTGGACCATTCCCGATCGTCGAGCGAATTGGAAGGCTCGCTTATAAGTTGGATTTACCAGAAAAGATGTCGGGAGTGCACAATGTTTTTCATGTATAGTATCTATGGAGGTATGTGCACGACCCAAGTACAGTGGTTTCTGCTGATAGCTGTGAAGATTTGGAGGTTGATCCAGTAGTTAAGAGACCTCATAAGCCGCTTCGTGTTGTGAAGACTGACATGAAACAGCTTAGGAGGAAGGTAGTCAAGTTGCTCAAGGTACAATGGAGTGATGATGTTAACGACTGTACATGGGAGGAGGAAGAGAGGATGAAGGCAGCTCATCCTGAACTCTTCGAGGTATGGCCCTAAGGTGTCGTGACATCTCATGAATTTGTAACTTGTGCTAGTTTTATAATTCTGCATGCTAGGCTAGTAATTGGATGCATGGTTTGTTGATTGCTATGGATGGTAGGCATGCAGAATAGTTTTGATTGCTCTTGTTTGTTTGGAATTTCGGGGGCGAAATTCCTAAGGGGGAGAGAATGTAACGACCCGTATTTTTACGGATCAAAGGATTGTAGAACTGTTATTATTAGGTCGTTAGTGCCATTAAGTCGTTTATAATTTAAGTCATTCGGAGCTTGAGTTAGATCGCCATAAGATAAGTCATGTGGAGTGATGAGTCGGTGGAACGACTTAGGAAAGTGGCCGACTTAAGAGATAACGGTTTAAGGTGATGGAACGACTTATAGGGGTGGCCGACTTAGTGGAGCTAATAACTTAGGAGTTTACGACTTAAGGTAGTTGCTAACTTAGGAGAGAGCGACTTGAGGTGATTGGCTGACCTAAGGGAACTAACGGCTTAGGGGATGCCGATTCAAGGGTTAGTGACTTAAAGGGTTAAACGACCTAAGGCTTAGGTCGTGAACGAGTTAAGGGTGTTAGGTCATTGGGTCGCTAAGCCGTGTGTGTTGAGTCATCCCTTGTGTTAGGTCGATAGTGTAATTGAGTCGTAGGTCGTATAGGTGCTAAGTCGTAGAGTGTTGGGGCGGCTTCAAGGGTTAAGTCGTAGGCCATAGGATTTATGAGTCGTGAGTCGTGTTTGTTGAGCAGTGTGTGTTAGGTCGTGTGGTGTCTTGAGTCGTAGGTCGTTAGATCGGCAAGGGTTAGGTCATGGACGACTTAAGGGGACGGCCGACTTAAGTGATTTCCAGCCTATAAATAGAAATGCCTATCTTCATTTTTGGGATCCGGATTTTGAAGCGATGAAGTGCTGCCATTTTGAGAGCTCGACTATAACACTTCTTTACTTCTTTTCTCCACTTTAATCTTGTGCTTCCATCCATCTAAATTAAAGATCAAATTGAAGATCCAAGAGCTTAGATTGAAGATCTTCATCCATTGAAGAGAGATTTCATCGTTTGAAGCGGAGTTTTGACGGATCAAGCTAGATCCTTTGCTGTCCAGATCTGAAGTTAGTTGCTTTAGAAGTGTTTGGGTGATTCGGTGAGTGGTGGTTATCTCTCACACGGACCCAAAGGAGTATATTGGATCAGTGACTTGTTTGTGTGTTAAAGATAGCGATTTCATGTATTTTCCTTAAGTCTGCATGTAGATCCATTGTTCATAAAGTTTTGACATCCATTCTACTACATGTTAACCTATGCCAGTTCATTCATCAAGATATTACTTAGAATTCATGCTTGTTAGATTTGGACTCTTTATTTACTAAATTGGCATTATTGTTATAAATGTTTATTTAGATCTTGTTTGAATGATTAAATACTTGGATTAATGTTTGATTTGATTGATTGTTAGAAGTTATTTGATTGATGATTTGATTTGGACAAGTTTGGTCGAAGATGATTCAAAAGCCAAGAGGAAAGGCTCTTGAATAAGGAAAGCTGCCTGTGGCATATGAAGCGGATGATAAAGCTCATATGGATAGATTTGATGATGATGTTGAGATGGGACTTTGCTATGATGCGATGAAGCAAAGCATGATATGAGATAGCCTTGGTTTAATCCAGACGAGATCATTCCAAGCATGTTGATAACTCGGTGATGTGGTTCGAGTTTGTTGATAATGGTTGGCTCGAGAGGCGCTTGAGCTAGTATGTGAATAGTCGTCGAGGAGGATGACTAGAAGGCTGAGATCTCATCGTTATTGAAGGCTTTAACATGCTCAAAGCAAGAGTACGTTGGAACGGGTCACGATGACGTTTCAGGCACGGGCTGCGACGACGTGCTAAGTACTCTAGGCAGATTCGATAGTCCTAGGCATGGGCTGCGACGACGTGCGGAGTTCTGTCTAAAACCGGGGTTACCATTAGCCCTTGACGGACGGATGAAAGAATGAGCCGATCATTCAATTAACGATGATATCGAGGCAATGATAACAGTGATAGCCAGAGTCATGGATGTTTGGATGCCTTGTTGAATCGTCACTCGATCTCAAGAGCGATGTTTTGTGGGTGCTTATCTGATCTTGGTTTAGGCCTTGGGGGTTTGTACTTCGAAAACATCGACCTTGACTCGAGTGATAATTGCTTTATTTTAACTGTCTGCTTTGTTATGGTTGTTTCTGCTTAATGGGTCTGGGGCTATCATTGTAGAAAGAGGTGGAGTGGGATGGTTGAGTTCCTATTCTTTTTTACCCTTTATGCTCTTTTGGCATGTTTGATAGTTGATTTACTGCTCACTAAGACTTTTGTCTGACTCAAGGTTTTATGCTTAACTCTTATTACCCTGGGTTGTCCATCCATGTCGGGATGGGCAGACTAGGTAGCAGGTGACCGGTGCTGATCTTAGTGGCTAACGCTGTCGATGACGAAGACGAGCTGGAGGCTTTTGCATATTGTTTTCTTACTATATGTACTGGATGTTCCGCTGTTTGTATGATTCTCTGAGTGCTATGTAGTGAGGCTTGATGTATTGACTATTCAGATGTTTGTATCAAATTGTTATGAGCTTATATGATGAGAATTCTGTTCTATAGAGCTTCACTATGTATACTTTCTATTGTATTTTATCCATGCGCTGTGAGTAATACGATAGAGTTTATTGTTTTACCTTACCCTGATGATCGTCCATGGCGGCCTGGCACACTTTTCAGCGCACTATTTCCTTGTTTAGTGCAGGAGTCATGGGCGGTCGTCACAGGTCATTAAATCTACAAAGTACACGGGAGCGTTGATAAGTCCGAAAGGCATGACTAACCATTCGTAGAACATAGTAGGACCCCTGAAGGCAGTCAAATGAACACAATCCTCGGCAATTCGCAACTGATGGAATCCGTGGGCTAGATCCATCTTTGAAAAGAAACAAGCGCCGTGCAATTGATCAAATAGATCATCAATGCGAGGTAAAGGAAACTTGTTCTTGAGAATCAGCTTAATAAGATCGCGGTAGTCCACACAACATCTCAGAGATCCATCTGATTTAGCCACAAACACCACAGCTAAACCCCATTCAAAAACACTAGGGCATATCAATACTTTATCTAGCAAATCACTAGTTTGCTTTACTAATTCAACTCTTTCTATGGGTGCCATTCTGTGACTTGCGTGAACGACATGACAAGCGTTTGGAACTAAGTCAATTCTAAATTCGATTTCTCCATGTAGGGGTAAAGATTTGACTTCTTCGAACACATATGGAAATTCCCGGACAATGGATATGGACTCGAGACTAGGTTCGGGATATCCCAAGATATACATCAGTTTATCTCTTTTAGGACTTGGGTCTTCACAAGAGATTTCAATGAAATTCTCAAATTTGGTTCTGATCAAAATTGTTCGATTATTACAATCCAATTTGGCTTCTATTCTGTTAGCCAGTCCATTCCGAGTAAGACTTCAAATTCATCAAAGTCGAGGATGAAAAGGTTGATAGGAAATTGATGACAAGAATATGAGATAGGAACGTCTTTACATCGTAGACAAAGATTTGCCGAACTGCCAACTGGATTCTTCACGCAAATCGGCTCATCAACGAATTTAGGTTTTAGTTTTAATTCATTAACTATTTGTTGGGAGATGAAGTTATGTGTAGCGCGGTTGTCGAATAATACTCTAACAGTTCTATCATAAATGATAAGCTTACCTTCTAAAACTCCTTTTTCTTTATCCGCCTTTAAAGTTAAGGGTTCATCTTTTATTGCATACATTTTCGCTTCTTGTACTCGCTTCTTTCTCGGGCAATGTTTATCTTCGTGACTTGGCTTGTGATAATAAAAGCATCCCTTAGTTCTTCGACTTGCCTTCACAGGATGATATTCCTTTACTCGTTTCTTAGACTTCTTACTATCATTTGAATAACGGCCTTTCTCCTTTCCTAATCCGGTTTCTTCCCTTCAGACTTCCTTTTCTTCCAATTTGGATTACTTGAACTTCCCTCCACTTCCAAAACATCTTGCATATCTAGAGTAGCATATCGATAACCCACATCGATTAAGTCTAAAAAAGATTCTTTTATATAAGCAGTCAACCTTTCATGGTACTTCTTATTCATTCCCCGAATGAATCTCTCATTCTTCTTCAAAGGTGTATTCACTAGCTCCGGACCACAACGAGATAATTCATTGAATTTATTTAAATACTCCTCAAATGATAAACTTTCCTGCTTCAAATCAATGAACTCTTGGTACATTAGGGAGATACCAGCAGATGACATATATCGCTATCCAAATACCTCTTTGAATCGACTCGAAGTGAATTCATCTTTTGGCTCATCCACAGTAACATTCTCCCACCAAGCTAAAGCTTCCTCTTGGAGTTGCCAAGAAGCTATTAATCGCATTTGATCGTCTTCTAACTTCATCCCTTTAAAAATTCTCTCACATGATCGGATCCATGCTTGGGCTTCGACAATAGAATCCTTGCCAGTGAACGGCTTTCCACCAAGTCTGGTAAAACTTCTACATAAATCAGCCAGAATCGGCTGAGGTTGAGTAGATATAGCTGCTGTTGTAGGGACTTGACCAGTTGAAGTGATATTTCCCCGTCCCCTATCTCGTCCTCTTCATCCACTCATTCTCACTATCTGTAATTTGTAAGAAAACTTGATTTAGGTATACGGACGAGATATCTTAGGGAATATCAACAGTTAAAAGAAGTAGAACAAGAAAATTTAGGGTTTGGGTCTTTTGGTGTATACTCATTCTAGGGTATACTTCACCCTACCTCTAATGAGCCACCTAATGTGTTATACTCCGTAGCTAAAGTTCTTACTCAACCTTAGCTCTGATACTATTTGTCACGACCTGAAATCCAACGTTCGTAAATCGACATCAAACACCTCACTTGTATTCGACTGCCGCAAATTCAAACGTCGAATTTCAGTACGGATGGAGCTTATCAAACACCATTTGTGTACAAGTTTTTACTTAGTTCAGGGTTTTACCATGTTTGCTTGATTTCCAGCAACCTCTTGATAATTTAATTTTTGAAATTTATTTTAAAACCTAGGTACTGATCATACAATCAAAATTTACTTAGACATTGAAGCCTATCAAAGGTTGTAGGATGAGAATTTCATTTTCTAACAGGTTTTTGAAACCTATTATACTTTTGAACAGAGACATATGTCTGTTCTCAGACATGCACATCACATTCGTGTACTTATACCTAAACTTGTACACATGCAGATAGATTCAACTTCACTTCGGGCTTGATTTACAAACAACAGGCAACAAAGTCCAGATTATTAAAAAGTTTACTCACATTGATGTCTGAGAACAGAGGGCTTTTGAATTCCTGGAAGTTGATTTTTGTTCTTTAAAATCCTGAGTTTGATCTGTTGAATTGATGATAAAACTTGATTTATTAGTTAAAGCTTGCTTCAGATTTCCTTACAGACTTGAATTTTTGAAGCTCTATTCTACTTGATTGCTGAAGAACCTGATTTTCTTGATTTTTGGATACAGACTTTTGTCTTTTTGAAAATAATGGTAAAAGAAAAGAGAGAGAGAGAGTGTAGGAAGTTTATGTATATTTGTTTCTTATTTTTATTCATTTTCTTAAAACAAAATGAAACTTGTTAAATCTTATTATGAGATTATTACACTTTTTCATTTTCACACCATCTTTCTCATACATGCTTAACACTTGTATTTCTTTTGTTTTAAAAATTAACACTTGTTTTATATTAATTCTTAATCACATTTCCTAATTTATTTGTATATACAATTTTAAAGAAGAATTGTTTTTAAAAAAATTGACATTAAATAAATTACATATTTATGATTTCCAGTGCAAATTATTTTTCCAAAACATTTATTTGAATTTTAAATTCATATTCAAATTTTAATTCTAATCCATTTATATATATACGTATATTCATATAATTTAAATTCAAATAGTTTTTAAAATATTTATATTTTTGAATTCTTAAATTCAAATACAACTTCACAGCTTTTATATATATATATATATATATAAATATAATTCAACACTTATTTTATTTATTTTCAAAAATTCAAATAAATTACAGAATTTATTCTAACATTTACATTAGTTACTAAATTTTAAATTGATATAATTTTGGGAATGTTACAGACTAGCAGAAGGGGACATAGAATAGTGGTAGATTGTAAGAGGCCATTAGTAATGATGCGGGTTGTGGAGGAGCGAGCAGTAGTGATTGGCTACCTATAGAGGAAGGAGTTATGGTTAGATCTTTATATTTTCTAGATATTCCACATGATGAGTTGTTATCTATGCCTGTCGCTAGAGAGTGTCCAGACATATTAGATGAGGTGATCGAATACCACTATATAGGGATTGAATTCCGTATCGATATGGTTGGAGGTTCCAGACCAATAGTTATGCCTTTAAGGCATATGATGCCTAAAGAGCATAGGAAACTAAAGATGCAAGTAGATGACCTATTGGGATGATGGTTCTTTTGTATGAGCATATTTGGATAGGATGCACTTTTAGTGTTCGCTATTAGGGCAGATGGCTCTTTGGGGTTATTTGTTGATAGTCGTGAGCTCAATGAGACGGCAAACAAGTTTTTACTCCTTGGTGGCTGGTTTCTTGATTCAGAGTTGGCAGCGATAGAGTTTTCATTGGCGATTTTGAAGCACCATCTATTAGGGGAGGGATTTAGCTGTTTAGTGATTGCACATCACTGGAGTTTCTTTTCTCCAAGAAGGATCTTAACCGTTTATTCGACCCTCAGAAATCGACACTAATACTTCCTCGGTATTCACGTACCATAAATCCAAGTGCCGAACAAGCGGATTCTCAAGGGTAAGAAAGAACAAATAAAGGCAGAATATAATCTCACATATGTTATTTCAACATAGTCTTTACAGCAAAATTTTATACATTTATAAGAACTAAAAACGTGGACAGTTATAAATATCCGTCCTTACAAACTTGTAAGAATACAATAATAGAAGAGTGTGGTGGAAATCGAAAAAAATCTTCAGTAAATCTTCCAACTCCATGCTTCGAGCTCCATCTATCATTCTTCTAAACTAAACCCGACTATTAGGCTGCTCGAGGAAAATTAGGGTACCCAGAGTTTGAGGATAAAGAAAATAAACTCAGAATCAATCATGCGACTGGTGTTAGAAATCAAAATATGCATTTTGAAAAAAATGGTATCTCATATGACCATGTCGCACATAAACAAGAAACGGGTTTTTACCTTATGATAACCAAAACATTTTACATCAAAATAATTGATATATTTTTAACAACGTATCTTTGAAAACATTTACAAGTAAACTTATTAATCTTAACCGAAATTGTTACAATTATTAAATTCCAGCATACTAAGCTTTACAAACAAAATGGAAGGGAGTTATTGGAGTATGGATTCCACACAAATGACAATGTAAGGGAATACCTTCTGTGTACTAAATATGACACCACCCTAGCTGTTCCCGACCTATCCGTGGCCATAACATACCAATACTTGAATATATAGGTTAATCTAGTAAGGTGACGACCATATTCTTATAGGAGCGACCCACATAGCCCTGCCACTTCTACTCTGTTTCTGTCATTCCTGGATAATGAGGCATAAGGTCACGATTAGTTTTCACACAGCACATTCCACTTTGAATGCCACATTTCCATTCCTTCGATCACTGTTCACTTCCAAAAATATAAAACCTGCAAGCTTATACGTCTCATAGAAGGGTGTTAAGCTGAGAGAAGTTACCTTCCTTGAAACCAAATAGATGTACGTTTATAAAAGTCAACGGTTAAAACTCAAGAATGCAATCTCAGACATTGTAACAACCCGTAATTTTATCCAATATTTTAAAATAGAATTTAATTGAAACTTTATTTTTTAAATCATTTAAAATTTTTAAATTTGGAATTTTACAATGTAATTTTGGGATTTGTTGAGCATTATTTTTCAAAATATAATAAAATAAAGTTTTTTCAAATATTTTAAATTTTGGTCAAGTTTGGTCAAAGTTTGACATTCGGTTGAAAATTTTAAATTTGAATTTTAAAGTTTTATTCTTTTTCTTTTAAGCTAGAATTGATTTAACATTCTTTACGGTTTTCATTTCGTCAAATTCTGACTTATACATTTTAAATTTGCCAACTTTCAGCATTTTACACATGTGGCTGAGCCAAATTTCTAAAGTGGCCGGGTCATTTGTGTTGTTGCTAGCCAATTTACTTTGTGTTTAATTTTATTCTTTTATGTATAATTAGTTTGCTTATATATATATATACATATTATTTTGTTTGCTTCTAAGATCTGGATTTGGGTTCTACTTCTCCTTGAGATTGAACCGTGCTTTATCGTGCCTTTTCGAAAGTTGTCTTGTGTTTGAATTTTCATCTCTAGCCAAAGAAGGTGAGTTTATCACTCTCGACTACATACTTATATTTGAGTGAATTGATGACTTGTGGAATTGTAATAGTGATATGCTGTGATGATAGTCGTTTCATATATTCCTGTGATATGATATTATATGATGTTATCACCTTATGCTATACCTGTTTCATCACATGACATGACATGCTATGTTATTCTTTTTATTTTATATTTTTTTCTCACACTACAAGTTCCCTCATCATCAGTTGAAATGATACATACCTGAATGGACTTTAGAATAGGGAAAAATCATTATGAGCTGAAATGATAGGCTCAAGCGATTTTTATTTTTATTTGACTTGGGATTGCGGCTTCGAAATGATAAAACCCTGGATTGAAATGATACATACCCTTATCACTTGGAAATGACAAAACCCTGGATTGAAATGTTACATACCCTTATCACTTGACCTTGGTTAGAAAATAATATATAGACCTGTGGTTAGTGTTAAATAGTTTTCTAAAAAGAATTTTTTTCCATAAGGGTCTTTTTTCATTCAACAATAAGTTTCTAGGACACAGCGTTAAAGAAATTATTTTCCAGGACAAAATTTTGAGCAGGTGACGTCGCTTCACATGTACTCTCCCATTTCTTCGTTTCGTCTCCTCCTTCCACTCATTTCGTTCAATTGTTTTCTTCTGTTTTTCACAATTCTAACCGAAATTAAAACTAGGGCTTTCCGATCTCTGATCATTTTTAATCATCTGAAACCCTACTTTTAATCATTCTCAAAACTAACTACAAATATTTCCAACTACACGATTTAGATCTCAAGCAGAAAATCTATCAATAAACGATTTTCACCATCTTCATGAAAACCACGACTTCGATTAATCAATTACTCAACAAGTAAGTTTTCTTTTTGATTCGAAACCCTACTTTCGATCTGAAACCTTACTTTGCAAATGTTTTAGGTTCATGATAAACCCTACTTAATTATTGATGTATATGATAGTTTTTGTAATTCAAGTAAGGTGTTTGTTGTTTTGTGATGATTTAACGTAACCTAAAATTGTTTAATTAATCATACATATATATTCAGTAGTAATTGTCATTTTGTTTAACAGCTTAAAAAGATAAAGGCGTTTATCTTTTGATCTGAATGAATATATTACATATTAAACCTTAGTAATTTAATAATTACTGATACATGTTAAATGTATTTTTTGTTTTTCTTATGATTTGAAGTTATTATGACAAAAGCATTTAACTTTTCACATACATGATTCAATTACAAGATAAAGCCTAGACAAATCTTCATAGTTACTGCTGCATATGATTTAAGTTCATTTAAGTTCTTACACTTTTTACTCAGGAATCACTTAAGATGTATATAGTTACTACTGCAATTTGTACTCATGAATAACTTAAGATGTAAATATTCTTTCATTTTTTCTGTAAATGTTTTTGCTACACAACGAATCCTAATTAATTTTTCATTATAATTTGTTTTTTTGAAAGCTTTTGTATAGAACTTTATATTTCTTTATTCTTTAAATTTGTAGTTAGCATAACCTAGTATTCTCTAGCCACATTTACCCTTTAATGTGAAAAAAATAAAGACATTTATCTTTTATTTTAAATGATATAGTTACAAGTTAAGTCCTATTTATATTAAAAACTTACTAGTATATCCTAAAAATCTTTCTTATTTTTATGATGATTCAAATTTGTTACGTAAGATGTACAATTGATTTTAAATCCAACTAGAAAAGATAAAAGCATATATCTTTTAATGTTATGAATTCTTATAGTTAAGGGGAATTTCACTATAAGGGCCTATTACCATCAACAAATTATTTTGTAGGAAACACGTTCAAAATAAGTCCCAAAGAAGTTAGTCTTATATTCGGAATGCAATTACCGGAGAGGACTTATTTCCGATTCCAGCATCTAATAAAGCTTCTACCATGGAACGTTTCTTCGATTTTTTAAGTGCTAATTTCAATGAAGAAGACATAATAAGCCAAAAAACAGTGACAAAAAGTTTGAATACAATGATAGAAGAGGAAAAAGGAGATCAAGATTTAGTGAAGCTGTTGTTATTACTACTTGTCATAGCTTTCGTTTTTCTCGACAGTCAAAGCTATATGCAATGGGTTTTTTTTGGCTAAATTGATAAATTTAAAAAAAATGAACTCAATCTCTTAGCCGCAAGCAATTTGTGAAAACGTTTTAAAAAATATCAAGAAGTTTTGTGCTGATTCAAGAAGTACACCGGGTTGTACTATGGTGTTATTGGTATGCTTTCATAATTTTCACTAAATATAAATATACTGAAATTTATGTTTATTACAAAAATACAAAACTCTTTATCTTTTTCTTGTAGTATTGGTTCTATGAAGCACATAAATAATTGATGAAAAAGAAGATCTTCAAGATAAAATCCCAATAATGAGATAATTGGATTTATCGAAATTGAAAGATGTCGACCTAACTGTAGTTGATAATAACAAGCTATGCTAGTTTTTTGTTCTTTTCTTTAAAACTGTACCTTTAATACTTCTAATTTTTTTCAAGTATAACAAATTTCACTACCAAACATTTTCATAAATATCATTTCCAAAATCCTATTTTACTAAAGTAATAAAAAAGATAAGAATATTTATCTTTTTTTACAACGTAATTCTTTTATACTGATGTACATTAATATTTCTAATTTTTCTAATAATTGAATTTAACATCACATGTCAAAGTTTATCTGAAAATATTTTCCTTTCAGATTTTTTTCAAGTATAACAAAAGAAGAGAAGGAACTTTTGAAAAATAAAATCGACACTATTGAGGAAGAAGAGGAATCATACAACACAAAAAGCAAATTTGATGAGCACCAAGAATTAGAAAATCTGAGAAAATCTGCCAAACAATACGCCAGCGGCTTTATAGACTTAGAGTTAAAAGTTACTTTTCTGATGGAGGAGATGAAAACTGTTAATCAATAATAAATGAAGAGAGAAGACAAAGAGAAATTGCAGAAAAAATAATCAAAAATCTTGAATTGAAACTGGAAATGGAGGGCAATTTGAAAGCCCAAAATTTAGAGAAAGAAAATGATGTCCAAGAAGAAGTCAATTTGAAGGAGAATAATGAGCTTGAAAAAGGTTTTAAAAAAAGTTGGTTTGGTTCGCATAAACAGTTCTATTGATTTTCCAATTTTTAATTTATTGCAAACTCAAGAGTATGTCGAAGAAGATGAGACAGAAAAAACTCTAAAACCACACAACTTAGAAGTACCTGTTGAGAATGCTATTGTCGTGCAAGATGTAGTCCTCAAAACCAATCTAGAAACTGCTATTACTACGAAAGATTTTTTCCCCAAATAAACCCAAAAAAAAGAAGAAACAAAGGAACATTAAGAAATGTCCTCTTCTGAAGTATCTCAGTGATAAAAAATCGGGAGTGTCAAAATGCTCTTTAAGATTTTAGGGGGAAACAAGTAAGTATCTTAACTACTTTTCACTGCATTTAGTTAGATATAATTTTACTCCAATAATATACTCACTAAGATAATATATGGTAATAATGTACACCTCAAAAAAATTTATGTCGACAAAATCATACAAAATTGAAAAAGATAAAACAATTTATCTTTATTTTTTTAGTGATAAAACTTTTAGCTCCTATGAGGAAATAATCAACTACATTTAATTATTAACAACAACGACATTCTCCAGTGATGAAGAATTCAGTTGCTACGATGAAAACTCAATCCTCATTACAAAAGCTATGCTCGAAAAACTTCTTTTTAGCGGATGTATTATTGGTCAGGTAAGAAAAAAAATTATATTGTGCTTAATCATAATTTCTACACTTTATCTATTTCCTTTTTGATATACAGGTCATAGATTGGTTTTGGTTTAGAAAAGTAAAATCATTCAATGATAGTTCTAGCATAGTATATGTGAACACGACGATGATTGTAAGTAAACCATAATCCCAATTAAAATATTGCATTACAAAAATATTTTCTCAAAAAACATTTAAACAGAAAAGCGCAACGGATGCGAATTTCGAAAATATCAAACACGAACTGTTTGTGCCTTTTATAAAAAGACACTTAAAGATCGATTTTGTTGCGACATATTCTTTCCTATTCATGGGAACGAACATTGGAGCTAATTAGAGCTAGTAGTTGATTCATGCCAAAGGAATCACTAGGACTCATTACACTTAACAATAAGATCAAAAAGCTGTAGATATGGACATTCAAAATATTCTATAAATGTGGTAAGTAAATATACGGACAAAGTAAAAAAGATAAAAACATTTATCTTTATTTTTAAAATTTGATAATCTTTTTTTTCTTCCAGAATTCAATTGTCAGCAAGATTAATGAAGAACTTCAAAAGGCTGAGGAGAAAACAATTTTGAGGAGTTCTACATTGATAAAAAATATTGATTGTGCACAACAAAGCAATGAGTAATATTAATTAAATTTTTTTTATATGAAAATTCATGTTACACAATAAGTATCTGCCCATTACTGCCAATTACAAACTGTTATCCTGATAAACACACATTTATTACAATTTATTATCAAAATTTATATTGCAAGAAAATATAGTCTACAAGACCATACCTGATAATCATTACAATATTAAAGTAGAATTGCATTTGTTTCAGTCTTATTCCTCATGCTGGATAAAACTGAAAGTCTATCCGATTTCGGTCTATTTTCACCTATACTATTTTTCTTTAGCATTTGTTTGGCATTGTTCCAAAAAGCAACATCCCTTCTCAATCTATAAATCAAATTACCACCTTGAAAGTAGGGATATAACCAAATACATGTCAACTCACCAAATAGACACTATAACTTATTCATATACTGTTTTGTAATGACGTAGAAATTTTTATTACAATTCATTATCATAATGAAGAAAAGATAATCTATTTTATCATTATATTTCAGGTATACTGAAATTCAGAAATACAGGTACGATTGTGGAGTTTTTGTCATGACGTTCATAGAAAAGCTAACTAAAGGAATGGACACACCAACAAAAATCACACTTAAAGAAGTCGAAGCTTTTAGAGCAGAAGTAGGTGTAGATATTCTATCTGATGAACCATATTGCTGGAATCTTGAAAAATTGTGCAGCTTAGCTTCTACTACTAAAATTACAAATGGATAATACTCACAAAAAATGCTTGCTGTCAAATATTGTGTGATGAATTTGTTAACTATTTATTAAAATATGTGGAACTATGTTGTTCATACTACATTTACGTAATGTAAATAAATTTAATTTACTGATCAATTCAATAGTCAATTTGTAATGACTATATTAACTACAATGTAACTACATGGCTGATGTAAAGACTGATGAATGAATGACGTATTTGTAACGAGTGATGTAATGCTTGAGGTAACGATGAATTCAGAATGGCTGGTTTATTTCCAAAGAAAGGTTAAAAACATAAATGCATTTATCTTTATCATGACAACCAAATATATTGGTGCATTTTTTACTATATTTTGGTGCAATTTCAGTTTTACTGTATACCACATGATAGTGTTATGGAAGTTGGTGTTGTAGATGCTGGTGTTTGAATGGAGCAATATGGATGTCAAAGGCAGTTGGTTGGATTGCTATGGTTTGCTATTGTGGTCGGGTTTGGCTGTTAAGTGGTCTGGGATGAGGAAATTAAAGAGTGATTTCGATGATAAAATATGTAATAAGAAAATGAATGGGAAGGAGTTTGTTGATGAGATGGAAATGATGTAGCTGTTTGTAGTGAATGGTCTTTCGTTGCTATGATGTAGAGGGTTTTCTTTAGCGATGTGGGTTCTGATGTTTAGTAAGGGTGTAAATGGTGGAGGTGCTGAATTGAAGTTAAAATGTGTTTATTTCAGACGTGGGTTCGGATGTTCAAGAGAATGCTCATATATCAAGTACATACACAAGGGATATCAGTGAAACATGTGCAACCAACGGATCCAAATATAACCCAAAATCCAATTATTAATCATATAAAGTTGATCCAAACGCCAATATTATTCTTCTACTTTTTGATACTTAAGGCAATCCATAGAGTTCCACCCAACAGCCTTTACTTCATCTCATCCAACCTAAACAAAGCATCACTACCATCACTCAAAAGACAACTGCATTTCCATAATTCATCAGAATACTTTTAATATTCATCAACATTAACAACTACTTAAAATCATAGCTAAGCGTAGCAAGAAAATAAAAGCTAAGTACAAGTATTATTTTAAAAAACTGGCTACATCATATAATAAACAAATGTTGCAGAATTTAAATCACAGCTAAACATTAACAGTTGCTTAAAATCATAGCTAAACACAGCAGGAAAAAAATATAAATACAATTATCTTTTTTAAAAACTGCAGTACATTAACAATCATCACATATACAAGAAAAAAAAAGATAAATACAATTATCTTTTTTAAATACTAAATAAAATCAACAATCATCACAAACATATAACCAAAAATTCAACCGTCCCCAATCATTCAACTAACATTCACTAAATACATTGAATCAGTATATAATCGTTATACTGAAAATGATGTTCATTGAATTTTAGATGCAATGTCGTCTCCAGAAATAGCTCTATGGCCTACGACCTATCCCTCACAGGTTCAATCTGCGTCCCTGCATACTTTTCCTAAGTCATGCTTTACAGGAGTTCTTTGCATCATGCTCAACATACTTGCTCCTTTACGGATGTCTCTGCAATAATAGCCAGTCAAATTGCTCCATCTATCATCTATGCACCTTCACCCTGAAGACCCCCATGCTGCATTACTATATAGGACATTGAAAAGTAGCTTGCCCCTGATTCCTTGTCCAAGATAGGTAGAAGACACCCAAATTGAAGCTCTCGGCTCTAGATCATGTGCAACACTCCGCTGTTGAATGTCTCTCCCTTTCTTCAAATAAAACTATCTAGGAGGTTTTTTGTATCCACTTATTTAGGCATGGAATAATACTTTTTGGTCGTCCCATCATTAGGGCTACATGCTTGCTGGTTGCTTTCACTACTCTCATCATACGCGTGCCTGCTTCCGCTCATGTCAGTCATAAACCATCAACTTCTACCACACATGCTGCTGCAAGCACATTCCAACTAGCTCTTTCTCCCTACTCACTATCTCTTGCTCGGCAATTCAATCATCTTCTACATATTTTTGTTCTAATTATTATTATTCTATACATGTAAATCTTCAACTGTGTCATTATCAACCATCCACGCCTTCAAGTAGTGCATGCATGCTTCAGCAAATGCAGATAGCCTTTTTATCTATATTAGCAGAATCCAAAGAAAACCTAAAACTAAAGTTGTTTTTGTTGAAATCAACAACAACCAGAATAGATGCTGCAGCACTGACAGAAAAAAGATAAAAAGATTTATCACTATACAAAAACAGAAAAAAACCAAAATATTGAATAAAAACATTCTATACCTTTTATTGTCAATACTATCCATCTTCCTATAGCCATACTAACAGACTGGTAGAAAAAGAATAACCCAGCTTGTTCCTATAGCCAAAATAAAATAAATAAAATGTATAAACACCAAAAGTGAAAATTTAAATCCTAAGAAAATATAACTTACCCATAATTCCAAAATAGAAATTGAAATCAGCAATATAGGAAGATTGTAAGACTGATATTAAGTTTGAAATATGGACGACATTATAAATATGATATTAAGATTGAGAGGGAGATAGAGATTGAAATCGAGATTGAGATTAAATTGAGATATAGATTGATAATAGCATACAGGAAGATCTAGATTGAGAGATGTGTAAATATAGTTATGTTGTAATCTTAACTTCAATACTTCATTAAAATCAGTATCTTCATTAAAATCATACAGGAATTTGATTTCTGGAGAAACTAGCGCCTTATTTTTTCCAAAAAAAATCAACGAGCGCTTTAATTGCACAAGAAACGATGGCCTAATTTTTCCTAATTTCCACAAGCACAAGATTTCAAAAGAAATGAACGTCGTTTGAGAAGATGAAGACGCGCGCCGCTTAGATATTTGTCCTGGAAAATAATAATTTCAAATCCGTGTCCTAGAAAAAATTGGGCCCTATAATTATGCCCTTCACACCAATTTCCACTTTCTAAAATTTATTTAAGTATTTTGAATTTTTAAGATATGTAAAATTTTAACTTAAATTTGTTTCAAGTGATTTAAATAATATATACATATATATATTGGTTTTCTATAAGTTAAAATTTTATAAGTTAAAATTTGTAAGTTATTAAATAGTTTTAAATAGTAACTTAAGATTTTATTTATAATTTAATCTAACTTAATAATTTGATTTGATAATATGGATTTTTAAATCTAACCTAGTAATACAATATTTTAGTTATGAAATGGATATTTAAATAAATAATAGTTTCTTTATTATAAAATTTAAATTTAGGTTAATTATGTACCTTTAATCTAATGTGGGAAAAAATAGATTTAATTGAATATATTAGTAATAATTTTCATTTAACAAATATCATAGTTTAATTAATATCCAAATAAATAATTTTGTGTAATAAATAGATTTTATATAATAACTATAATAAAAATTGAAGATATTATGTTTTAGACATGTTATAATAGAATTTGTAGCATTTCCAAAATGCTATGCTATGTTAAGTTATGTTTTTTTAAATGCTACTATTTCTAAAAAAAAGATAACATTTTCGAAATGCTATTATATGAGGATTACATTTTCAAAGTGTCATAACTACGTTTATAGATTTGAAAGTGATATAACTTTGGGAAATGAATATCATTTTGAAGGAATAATGGTATTGAATTTTAAATGGTTTTGAAATAGATATGTTTCGATTTGAAATGTAAACCATTTGAATTAGGAAACCACGGGTTATAACAATTGTTGGTTGTTAAAGAGACGAGGATCGGAAATTGTCATACTCTCTGCCAATACACTAAACCACTTTAACAACCGTGTCCACAGTGGAGATTCCAGAATGAAGTAGGACGGTGGAGAAGATCCTATATGAGTTATATACGTGGACCCGACTCCCGTGAATTGGCATAAGGTGGCTAAAACAGGAGAAATCGAAGGGCCAAGTGAGGTACCTCCTCCGATCAGACATACGCCTTTGTATGCCATTATATTACTTTGTGATTGATTTGGTGCGCACCTTTGATTTTTTTGGAGTGTGGCTTGAGGTAGGCGGTAGTGGCTGCTATGGTTACTACCAGCCCGGAAGTGCAATTGGTATATCTACGCTGGCATTGCCCAATTGTTGTCGTGTCACCTACCCTAGCATGCCTTATACGAGTTTGATTTATGTCGTACCTATGGTGTATCCACGGTAGCCTCTCGATCTAGAGGTATTACAGTATTGTATAGACTATTGGCACTATAAATGTGTTAAGGTGGAAAATGTAAAGCCTTAACACTATTTTTAATAGCTTATTTTACTTTAGACATTGTTATAATATCGTATATTACTACATAGTAGATAGTTTAACAGATCCTTAAAGGATGGGCGATGCCAAGCATCCTTTAAGTTACTTGTGCATTTCTATTACAGTTCACTTGAGTTGATTTACATTTTATAAGTATGTATGTCCTGACTCGTGTGTTTTTAGTTTTGCTTTAGGTCGGCATGAGTATCAAAACTTTGGATTCATCTTCTAAAGCTAGAGATTTGCTGGAGATTGTCTATCTATCTAGTTGTCTATTTGTTTCTATTTCAGTTATTTCTATTCAGCCTTTGCTTATGTATTAGTGGACATACATATTTGGATTTCCTATTGTATTTGCTTTCAGACTTTGTTGTTTTGAGACTATGTATGAAGTAGCTTCATGAACTACTATGGTTATTTTATTCTGTTGTGAGTTATTTTGATACTTCCATGTCTGTGATTTTATGATTGGTTTTATTTTCTCCAATTATATTAAAAATATGTTGTTTTGAATTATTTAAGTCTGACATTTGTGGTTTTATTGTCAATTTGAATGGTCTGAAATAGTGGGATGTTACCTTTGGTATTAGAGCCAGGTTTTGGGCAAATCTTAGCCTGTGGAGCAAAAACTCATTAGAGATAAGGTAGAAATGCCATAGAATAAGTGAAATCAATCTTAGAATCATTTCTTTGTGAGAGAATGTATTTTTAAAGCATAAAATGATTTTCAAATGATTTTAAAGGATTTTAAAGATTATTTTGGATATAAATTTTTCTTTTTTTAAAATCTAAATTTTCCTAAATTTCCTTTCATTCCATATCCACCTTGTTAAAGAAATTCTTTGATTAGGATCTCTATTCTAGCTGAATCTTGTCTTTTTTTTCTCAATTACCTTTTGTCCTAAAATTCATTCTTGATTTTTCCAAGATGAATCGCAGGAATGCCAGAGGTAGGTGTTGTGGTGTTGCCCAAGTTCCAGAGCCTGTTTCACCTATTAGGTTCACCACTCTCATTAAGGAGTTCACTCAGCTTGGTGGTACCAAGTTTACTTGATTAGAGAGCATCATTGAGGCTCAGTAGTGGTTGTAGGGTTTGGAAAGGATTTTCTTTGATCTTGAGATCACCAATGCTTAGAAGCATCAGTTAGCAGCTTGGCAGTTGAAGAAGGCAGCCCTGGATTGGTGGGAGTCTGTTACGGCTCACACTATCGAGGCTGATATTTCTTGGAAGCAGTTTAGGTATCATCTTGTCTTGTCTTGAGTTTGGTTCAATTTTCCCTCTTTGGAATCTTTCTTATGTTTCGATATCATGTTTCAGGGATGCTTTTGTGGCTACGTGGATGCCCAAAGCAGGGAAGTCTCAGCTATACAGGGAGTTTATGGATCTTACGCAGGGAGACATATCATTTTCTGAGTATGAGCGGAAGTTCAATGAACTTTCCAAGTTTGGTCCTAGCCTGATTGATACCCCTCTTAAGAAGAATGAGAAGTTTATAGCTGGAGCTCTCCCAGAGTTTTATGATCGTCTCATTTGTCATGTGCATAGCCCCTTCACTAGATTGATGGATATGGCCATTAGATATGAGAATCCTACTTCTAGGGATCCTTTTGTTGATCATGCTCCTTCATCTCAGGCTATTGACCTATCTTCCATCACTTGCTTCAAGTGTGATCAGAAGGTACACTATGCCAATAGTTGCCCTACTTCAGTTGGTGCTGCTGTTCCTCCTCTAGCTCAGTTGAATAGGCGTGATCTCTATCATATTTGCCTGTGGTCTGGCCACTTCAGGAAGGATTGTCCTACTCAGTAGAAGGGCATGCCATCTGGTATCTTTGCTATTACCTCTGCCACTCCACTAGCTCCTAGTGATACTCAAGTTACTCTTCCGGGCACCTTTTCTTTGTTTCATTTTCCTGTTCGTGTTTTATTTGAAACTGGAGCTTCCCATATTTTATTTCTATGGATCTTTGTGATAAGTTCGAGCATCTCCTTTCTCCTGAGTATGCTCTTAAACCTTTGTGTGTTAAAAATCCTATTGATGTCCTGCGAACCTTAGTAGGATTTGTAGAAGTGTGAAACTCTTCTACTCTAGCTATCGTTTTTCTGGTGATTTCTATGTTTTGGGTTTTGATGCTTTTGATATATTGCTTGGAGGAGATTGGTTAAAGAATCATGAAGCCGTTACGTTATCTCTTGAGGAGATTGGTTTCGATCCTTTAGTTATTCAGTGTCGTTTGCCTCAGGATTTTGCTTGCAGTTTTACTTATTCTCTTGATTCTTCTCCTGGTGATCTTGATTCAACTCCTGTGGTCAAAATCTATCCCTATGTATTTTGTGAACTCACTTCCTTACCTCCTAGGTAGGAAATCGAATTCCGTATTGATCTTATTCCTGGAGCTCGACCTGTAGTTCTTCCTCCTAGAAGAATGGCATCCCGTGACAAGGTTGAGTTGAGGAAGCAAATTGAGGACTTGTTCCCCAAGGGTCTATTCAGACCTAGCCATTCCGAATGGGGAGCGGCAGCGGTGTTCGTCACTAAGTCCGATGGTTCTTTGAGGATGTATGTTGATTATAGAGAGCCGAACAAGCTTACTATAAAAAACGGATATCCTACGCCTCGTATCAATGATATGTTCGATCAGCTCTATGGAGCTACTATTTTCTCTTAGCTTGATCTTGCCACAGGTTTCCACCAAGTTAGAGTTGCCGAGGAAAGTATTCCGAAGACCGCTTTCCGTACTAAGAATGGTTTTTATGAATGGTTAGTTATGCCTTTTGGTTTGACTAATGCCCCAGCTTTCTTTGTTGATCTTACGAATCGTGTTTTCCATGACGTTCATAACAAGTTTATTTTAGTCTTTGTCGATGATATTCTTGTCTTCTCTAAGTCAAGGGAGGAACATGAGTCACATTTAAATTTTTTTTTTTGGAGACTCTTAGGAGTCATCAGTTGAAAGCTGAATTCTCGAAATACCATTTTTGTAAGGATGAAGTCTGATTTCTCTAGCATATTGTTCCTAGAAATGGAATTTATGTTGATCCAGTTAAGTACGCTGCGATCAATGTAAGTCCTTCTTCTCCTCCCTCTTTGTAATTAATCTTTCTTTCCTGTAGTCCTTATTTCTCCCTATTCTGTTGCAGGAGGGGGAAACTCCTAGGACTCTATCTGATATCCGTAGTTTTTTGGGCCTTGCCAGTTATTGTCGGAGATTCACTGAGAATTTTTCTCAGATTGCTGCACCTCTCACTGCTTTGACTCGTAAGAATGCTAAGTTTGTATGGAATGATAAGTGTGAAGCTATATTCAATGAGTTAAAGAGTAAGCTTACTTCCGCACCAGTTCTTACCTTTCCAAATGGAAATGAAGGATTAACGGTATACCCTGATGCTAGTTGTGAAGTTTTGGGAGCTGTTCTGTTGTAAGATAAGAAGTCATTGCTTATGCCAGTCGTCAGCTGAAGACCAATGAAGTCAATTATGCAGCCCATGATTTGGAATTGCTTGCCGTGGTTTTTTCTTTAAAGCTCTGGAGGCATCATCTTTTAGGAACTAAGTTTGAGCTCTTTACGGATCATCAGTCTTTGCGGTATATCTTCACCCAGAAGGATTTTAATCAAAGGTAAGTTAGGTGGCTTGATTTCCTTGCTTCTTATGTCCTAGACATAAGCTATACTCCTGGGAAAGCTAATCTTGTGGTTGATGCTTTGAGTTGGAAGAGGGTGATGTTGTATCAGCTGGTTGTTTCTTCTTCTTCTCTTATGGATCATATCATTTCTAAGCAGGATGAGGATAGGATGCTTATGATTATTAAGGAGAAGTTCATAGCAGTGTTGGTGGTAGTAGTCAAGATAGTAGTGGAGCTCTGATCGATGATAGAGGGATTTTGAGGATTAATAATCGAATTTATGTCATGAATGTCGAGGGATTGAGGCAAAAATTATTTCAAAAAAATCATCGATCCAAACTTTCTATTCATCCAGGTGTGACGAAGATGTATCAGGATATTAAGAAGCTGTATTGGTGGAGGGGTATGAAGTGTGATATCTCCATCTTTGTTAGTAGGTGTGCGACTTGTCAACAAGTCAAGGCCGGTCATCAGAAGACCCCTGGTTTGTTGCAGCCCTTGAGGTTCCCAGTTGGAAATGGGAACATGTTTCTATGGATTTTATTGATGGATTACCAAGGACTAGGAGGGATAATGAGATTATTTGGGTTAATATGGATAGATTGACCAAGTTATCTCATTTCATTTCGGTCAAGTATACCCATTCTGCTTCAAGTTCAGCTGAGATTTATATGAGGGAGATTTTTTGCCTTCATGGTGTTCCTATTAGTATTGTTTATGATAGAGATCCCATCTTTACCAGTCAATTTTGGAAAGCTTTTCAGGAATCTTTAAGTACCCACCTAAATCTGAGCACTGCTTACCATTCGTAGACCGACGGTCAAACGGAAAGGGTGAACCAGATTCTCGAGGATTTTCTTCATGTTGTTTTCTTGATTATGGAGGATCTCGGGAAGATCATCTCCATCCCATTTATTTCACCTATAATAACAGTTATCAGGTATAATTTCGATCTTTTATTTTAATTTTGTCTTAATCCTTTATCTATCTCATTTTATCGTTGAATTCAGGCTAGTATTGCAATGTCTCCGTTTGCCGCTCTTTACGGACGACCTTGCAGATCTCCATCTTACTGGATTGAATCTGATAATCGTTTGGTTCTTGGTCTTGATATGATTCTGGAAGCTTCTATGAAAGTTGAGGAGATTAAGAGGAAGATGAGGAGTGCTCAGGATAGGCAGAAGGTGTATGCTGATTGGCGTAGGAGGAGTTGGAGTTTTCTGTTGGTGATCAAGTTTTTCTTAAGATCTCCCCCTTAAGGAATGTAATTTGGTTCGATAGGAGAGGGAAGCTTGCTCCTAAGTTCATTGGTCTTTTCGGCATTTTCGAGCGGGTTGGTTCTTTATCTTATCGCCTGGATTTTCCTAAGAAGTTTTCTAGAGTGCATAATGTACTCCATGTTTCGCATCTTCGTCGGTATCTTCACGATCCATCTTTGATTGTCCAACCTTCTGCTCTCGAGAGTTTAGATATTAAGCCAAACCTTACTATCGAGTGGAAGCCACTTCACATTATCGATAGAGGTACGAAGTAGCCGAGAAGAAAATCTATCAACCTGGTCAAAGTGTAGTGGAGTACCGATGATCGGGAGTGTACCTGGGAGACGGAGGAGAGCATGTGTGATTCAAATCCGAAATTGTTTGTTTCAAGTACTATTCGTTATTCTATCTTATCTTTCTTTGTTTTCCATGTCTCGTTCCTTTTCGAGGACGAAAAATTCTGAGCGTGGGAGAGTGTAACAACCCGCAATTTTAGTTAATATTATTAAATAGAATTTATTTGAAACTTTGATTTTTATATCATTTAAAAATTTAAAATCTGGAATTATACGATGTATTTTTGGGATTTGTTGAGCATTATTTTCCAAATAATAAAAATAAAGTTTTTTCAAAAATTTTAAACTTTGGTAAACTTTGGTCAAAGTTTGACTTTCGGTTGAAAATTTTAATTTTGAATTTTGAAATTTTATTCTTTTTCTTTGAAGCTAGACTTAATTTTAACATTCTCTATGCTTTTCGTTTCAACAATTTCTGACTTATACTATTTAAATCTGCTAACTTTCAGCATTTTACATGTAATTATTTTCCCGTATTTGTATTTTTCCTATTTTATTTGGGTTTTCGGCTAAATTTGGTAGAATTTGGCTTATACATGTTGTTGGGCTTTGGCTAGTGGGCTAGGTAACCAATAAGCACCAATTTGTCTGTTCACTTTGAAATGCAATCTCTTGAGAATAAAGTACATACAAAAACTTTCTTCTAACTTCTGGTTTGTAATTTTCCTCTTCCTGCTCTGAAATTTACCATAAGTCTTCTCTTTTTTTTCCATTTTCTTATTTTTGTTTCCTCTTCTTCTCATCAGAATTTCAGCCTCAACCTTGTCATAGCCGACCTCCTCCTTGCCTCCACCACCATGATGATCCACCACCATCTCCATGCCGACCATCCTCACCATGGCCGTGACTTGCCTTGACCAAAATTACCATATCTCCTTGCAAAAAACCCTAGCCGACCCCATGCTTCTCCCCTCCTCTCTTGCTATTTGCCTCGGCCACCATCACCACTTGCTACCCATGACCATTCCCCTCCCCTAGCCGTGCCATGTTGCCTTCAAACCATCATGCATATAAACAAAGAAGCCAAGCCCAATTGACCATGGCCAAACCCAAAGTGACTATAGGCCGAACCCAAATGCATTTTCCTTTGCCTTTTTGCCTTCCCATGCTTTGCCTTCCTTTGCTTGACCATAGCCGAGCCTTGTAGCACTTAAAACCTAGCCTAGCCGTGCCCATCATCAAGTGGTTGAGCCTAATAATCATGGCCAAGCCCAAAACACATGTGGCTGGGCCTAATTTCTAAAGTGGCCGAGCCATTTGTGTCGTTGCTAGCCTATTTACTTTGTGTTTTATTTTATTCTTTTATGTATAAATATTTTGCTTATATATATTACTTTGTTTGCTTCGCAGATCTGGTTTGGGTTCTACTTCTCTTGAGATTGAATTGTGTTTCGTCATGCCTTTTTGGAAGTTGTCTTGTGTTTGAATTTTCAACTCTAGCCGAAGAAGGTGAGTTCATCACTCTCGACTACGTACTTATATTCAAGTGAATCGATGACTTGTGGAATTGTAGTAGCGAAATGCCATGATGATAGTAGTTTCATATATGCATGTGGTATGATATTATATGATGTTATCACCTTGTTTTATACCTGTTTTATGACATGACATGATATGTTATTCTGTTTATTTTATGTTATATTTCTCACACTGAAAGTTCTCTCACTATGGGTTGAAATGATACATACCTGAACGGACTTTAGAATAGGGAAAAATCGTTATGAGCTGAAATGATAGGCTCAAGCGATTTTTATTTTTATTTGACTTGGGATTACGGGTTTGAAATGATAAAACCCAGGATTTTATATATTACGGATTAAAATGATACATATCTGTATCACTTGACCTAGGTTAGAAAATATTATACAGACCCGTGATTAGTTTAAATAGTTTTCTATTATTTAAGTATTTTGAATTTTTAAGATATGTAAAATTTTAACTTAAATTTGTTTTAAGTGATTTAAATAATATATATATATATATATATATTGGTTTTCTATAAGTCAAAATTTTATAAGTTAAATTTTATAAGTTATTAAGTAGCTTTAAATAGTAATTTACGATTTTATTTATAATTTAATCTAACTTAATAATTTGATTTGATTTAACAATATGGAATTTTAAATCTAACCAAGTAAAATAATATTTTATTAATGAAATGGATATTTAAACAAATAATAGCTTCTTTATTATAAAATTTGAATTTAGGTTAATTATGTACCTTTAACCTATTATGGGAAAAATATAGTTTTAATTAAATATTTTAGTTATAAATTTTGTTTAATAAAAATCATAGTTTAATTAATATCCAAATAAACAATTTTGTATTATAAATATATTTTATATAATAACTATGATAAAAATTGAAGATATTTTGTTTTAGACATGTTATAGTAGAATTTGTAGCATTTCCAAAATGCTATCCTATTTTAGATTATGTATTTTTAAATGCTACTATTTCTAAAAAACGCAACATTTTCGAAATGCTATCATATAAGGATTACATTTTCAAAGTGTTATAACTAAGTTTATAGATTTGAAAGTGATACAACTTTGGAAACTGAAAATCATTTTGAAGGAATAATGGTATTGAATTTTAAATGGTTTTGAAATGGATATGTTTTGATTTGAAATGTAAACCATTTGAATTAGAAAACCACGGGTTATAATAATGGTTGGTTGTTAAAGAGACCGGGATCGGATATTATCATATTCTCTGCCAATACCGAAAACCTCTTTAACAACCTGTACATGGTGGAGATTCCAGAATGGAGTAGGATGGTGGTGACGATCCTATATGTGGTATATACGTGGACCCGACTCCCGGGAGTTGGCATAAGGTGGCTAAAACAAGAGCAATCGATGTGTGAAGTGAGGTAGCTCCTCCGATCGGACACACTCCTTCATATACCATTCTCTTACTTTGTGATTGATTTGGTGCGTGCCTTTGATATTTTTGGAGTGTGGCTCGAGATGGGCTGTACTGGCTGATGTGCGTTACCACCAGCCCGAATGTGCAATTGGTATGCCTACCCTGGCATTGCCTAGTTGTGTTGTGTCACCTACCTTAGCGCACCTTATACGAGTTTGATTTGTGTCTTACCTATGGAGTATCCTCAGTAGCCTCCCGATCTGGAGGTATAACAATACTGTATAGACTATTGGCACTACAAATGTGTTAAGGTGGAAAATATAAAGCCTTAAAGCTATTTTTAATAGTTTATTTACTTTAGGCATTATTATAATAGCGTATATTACTGCATAGTAGATAGTTTAATGGATCCTTAAAGGATGGACAATCCTAAGCATCCTTTAAGTTACTTATGCATTTCTGTTACAGTTCACTTGAGTTGATTTACATTTTATAAGTATGTATGTCCTGATCGAGTGTTTTGTGCATTGCTTTACGCTCGGGTCATCCTGAATATCATAGCTTTGGATTCATCTCCTGGAGCTAGAGATTTGCTAGAGATTATCCATCTATCTAGTCGTCTATCTGTTTCTATTTCAGTAATTTCTATCCAGCCTTTGCTTATGTATTAGTGGACATAGGTATTTGGATTTCCTTTTGTATTTTCTTCCAGACTTTATTTTTTTGAGACTATGTATGTAGTAGCTTCATGAACTACTATGGTTATTTTATTTCCACTGCGATTTATTCTGATATTTCTGTGTTTGTGATTCTTTGATTGGTTTTATTTGCTCCAAATTATATTTACAATCTATTGTTTTGAATTATTCAAGTCTGACATGTGTGGTTTTATTTTTGATTTAAATGGTCCAAAACTGTGAGATATTACAGACATCTATCCATACAAGTTCGTTTTGGGATTGAACGAAATCGAAGGTACTCTCCCACCATATCCTATCGGGAAATAGCCCTAGGATTAGTAGTGAGAAGTCCTTGCATCGAAGATTTTCATAACGGAGCACTACTTGTCACCATAAACATATGATATGGTAAATTTCACCTCGAGGGACTAGTGGAAAGCAGCCCTACGTCATGAATATCTCCATCCTTAATACTTTTATCTTTAGCATGTTTTACTTCAAACCTAAATTGGGATGAAGTGTTTTTTGGATAGGTATTACCCTAGATCCGACCCCAGTTCTTTTGAACCAATCATCGATAAAAAGATGTTCTAAGAATAGGGAATCATTTTTTAATTGATTTAGTTCTTTGCATCAAAATCTCTTTTAGATATATATATTTCTAAAACATTATTTCTGATATATAGGGAATCATTAAACCTCTCTTATCAAACCTATGATTACTTAAAGCCCTTTTTAAACTTCCAAATCATTTCATATTTTCTTAGGAAAATATTCCAAATTGTTTTATTTAAATCTAATTAAGTTTCTTCAAAACTCATACTTTTAATTTAGTTGAAAACATGTTATTTAGGATGTTAATCCAAAACCAGTAAATATTAAGTGAGAAGAATCTGTAGAAATAATCTAATTCTACTAAATATCAATTTTATTCAAAAAATACTATGGGTGGAATAACGGCGAAATCACCTTTTAAATTCCTTGAATAATACGAGTTCTCTCTTCGGGCTTTAACACCGAATATGTAACATTCTTAGATTTTAGCTAAGAATAATCTGATATTAATTTAATCTTTGGGATTTAATTTTGAAATATTTGGTAATTAATATAAAATATATTAAAATAGAATTTTAAATTAAGATTCAAATTTAAACATCTTAGAAAATAAAACTGTATTTGGATTTCTGATATGATTAAATAAGATATATCTTTATTTTAATAAATGATCTTTAGGGACATAAATGAAAGGGGATATGTAAATTACAAGTGTAGTAAAAATGGACAAGTGGCAAAAACAAAGATTTCATAAAATTTAAAAATATAAACAAAAGAGGAAAAAACCAATTTCAGTTTTCTCTTCATCAAAACTGAGAATCCCAAAACCCAAAAAAACAAAGATTCAAAGCAAACAATTTCAGTTGCAAATCTGTAAGTTTGGATCAAAGAAAAACAAAACCATCTCAACTCAAAACCAAAGTTTACAAAACCATAAAATGATATAAACCAGAGCAAAGAAGCAGTTCAAAAGAAATCATAAATCAGAGCAACATAAATTCAAATTCAAGATCAGACTCATCAAGCAAGTTCCGGATCAATTAGGTTCCAAATTTTCTCTGTTCCTCTCTGCCTTCAAACATCAAATCCAGGTGAGCAGACCTTTGAACCCACTTTATATCTTGATGTTTGGAATATTACCGGTAGTTATGATGTGAACCTGCTTGTATACCTGTGTGAAAATGCCTGTATGCTATGTATATATTAAGTTGTGAATGTGCATGTCTGTACATGCCCCTGTTTGTTGTTTTCGGGCATATGACAAGTTTAAAAAAATCAAAATCTTACCCCTTAAACTTCTTTAAGCTTTGATGTTTAAAATAAAAAGGATTGAAATATCAAGATATTTATTTTAAAAATACTTTTAAGTATTAAAGAAGGATGTATTTATTGTGAACTTTTAAACACGGTGAAATTAAATTTTATACATAAATTTAGTTGATCAAAAACTTGAGTTTTGATTGCATGATCCTACTCATCTTCATAAAACACGAATTTTAAAGATAAAATCATAAATTTTAAGTTTGGGAATCATGGGCTTTTGTGAGTTTATTGGTTTGGACCTTTTTGTCAATTCCCGACCATCGGCGAGGTTGGGTTCATTAGGGTGGATGCTAGAGGAGGATGAAGTATTGGGGAACGTCGGTAAATTGACTAGAGTTTTTTCTATTGGTCATGGTGGCTGGGTGGCAACGATTTAGGGTAAAATGCCCAGTTTTGGTCGACGACATTTTTGTGAGCATTGCGTCATCTCTGGTGAACTCGAGGGGATCAGACCAGAAGGAAAAGTATCGTGGATCACCAGAGCAGCTATTGCCGGAGTTTCGACATTTTAGATAGCCTAAGGCGATGGGAAGTGGTGTTTATAGGTGATCGAATTGGTTTCAGGTTGATGCTTGGTAACACAAATTTGAATTTTGGTGGATTTCGATGATCTGGGTTGTTTGGCGATTTTGGGTGGTGGTTGCTAACTTGTCGAAGGGGACGAGATTGGTCGGAAACGTTCCGACTAGGCGTGTTCGTGCACGTGTAAGGCTGGTGTATCAGGAAATAACGTTGATTTGGGAAGAAAGTTATTTTTTCTCAGGGATGGTCTCAGGAGAGTGATAAGTTTACTCGAAGTAAATTTAAATTGAAATGGCTTGGGGAATTAGAGAATTTGACTCGGGTTCAAACCCGAGGTTGTCTCGTGTGTGTGTTGAGAACAGTTTTGGATTAAAATTTTAATCAAAGTTTTTAAAACACTTTCTTAATAAAATGTTTTATATCGGTTTTGTTAATTAGTTAAAGTTTTAAAATAATTATTCTATAAAAAAATTATTTAAGTTCAAGCGTTGTAATTCTTTATTTTAAAGGAATTCTTAAGTTCATTTTAAATAAATTTAAATAACCTAATTAAGTAGTTTAAACGATAATGGTATCAAGTAATTTAAGTGTTTCAAGTTTTATTTATATGTTTAGATTTCATGAATTATTTAGATAAGAATTTTAAAGATAAACGGTTTATCTTGAATAATGATTTTGATGAACTTAAAGAGTTTAAGTTAAATTATACGATTATGCTAATACATTTAAAAGGTGATTTAAAATAAGATTTAAATGATGACTATGTAATTAATTAAAAGAAAAAAGGATTATTTTAGGATTAAAGGGCCACTGATTTGAAATTTAATGATAATTACCTAATTAAAGGTTAATTTAGTATTAAGGATTAATTAGTCAAAAATAATTAATGATGAATAATTAAAGATTGATTAATCAAATGTTTAAAGGTTAATTAATTTAAATAATAATTAATTAACGTGGTTAATTAATTAAGGTAATTAATTTAAGAATAATTAATTAAAGATTAATTAATTTATAAATGTAATTAAGGGATGATTATTAATTAAGAGTTAATTAATTATTGTAATTAATTAAGGATAATTAATCAAAGGATTAGTTATTAATTAAAGATTAATTAATTTATTAATAAATGATTAAAGAATAATTAATCAAAATGATTTGTAATTAACATTAATTAACCATGATTAGTGTTTATTCATGAGAAATTAATCTGATTTAAATTAATCAAATGATTAACTGATTTTACTTATGGATGTATGAATTGTATGAATGCCTTGATTTGATCTATAATGACTTTGTGATGTGGATTGTTTTGATTAAGCTATGTGTGTATATTATTTATCTATAATGTAGTTACATATTATCTGTGATGCATTTACATATCTATCTGTGAATCTGTAAATGATAATAAGCGTTATTGGAATATACCGCTTATTGATATTGATACGATTGAATTTGTGATGATTGATGTTGTTGCACTATTGTGTAAAACCCTAGATCACACTATACACACACAAATATGGATTGCATGAGGAAGTTGGTTAAGTCATGGATTTTTAATGATTTTAAAGATTGAATTTTTAAATTCAAATGGTTTTGGAAATGGAATTGGGTTAAATATGAAAAGCTTTTGAAAAGGAGTTTTGAAGATAAAAGTTATTTTTAATAACTTGATAAAGTTTTGAAATTTAAATAGTTTGATTTGAATTCAAACTCAAAATATGGAATTGAATTCTATATTTGGAAATTATGATTAAAAAAAGGTTATATAAGATATAAATTTGTTTTTAAACCATTTTAAAAGTAGTGCTTTGGGAATCTTGAATTTAATTCAAGTATTATACCTCGAGGGCTTTAATTTGTATAAATGTAATTGGATTTTTCCAAAACAAAACTATTTGTTTTCAAATAATAATAGCTTTCACATAAAAAAAGAACTTACGGTTTGTATTATAAAGATTTGAAATTTGAAAGTGAATTGTTTTGAAATCTATGAATAAATCTTTGCGAAAGATTATTGAACCTTGTATTGAAATTGAAGAGGATTTTAAATGGTGTATCTTTCATAAAAGATTTGAAATGGGAATTGTTTTGAAAGTTATGAACGGATCTTTGAAATAGTTTGAAAGTTATAAATTGAATCTTTTGTTTAATAATTTGATAAAATAATCCAATTTGAAAAGGAAATTGTTTTGAAAAGTTGTGAAGAAATCTTTGTGAAATATTGATGAACTTTGTGAAGTAAATATTTTTGTTTAAAGATTTAAAATGGTAATTTGTTAAACCATTTGTTTTGGGTAATAAGTTGTGACTCAACTGAGATCCCATTATCTATATGGTTTTAAAATATTGCGCTCGCTATTCGGTTTAGCCGGGAGAGGACGTTGTGTCATATAACCCATTCTGAATGGTGATACGACGTTATAAATTGCATATGAATACGATGGTGAAGACCGAGTGTCTTCAAGAATGATAGGATAACCTATCGAATGACTCTACATTGAGTTGCTTCGATATAGAGTTCTCCATATGTGATGGGGAGTTCGATTGGGATTGTACATACCCCGATTGCAAGGGATTCTTCCTTTATTGGATGAAATGCCTTCGGATCCGTTCGAACCCGGACCGGAATTGTATGGTTGAATGTCTGACATTACACTCTGAGATATAAAACTGATCTCTTTCAAATACATTTCTGTTTGGTGGCGGAGAATTTACTCTCTTAGCTTAACACCCTTCTCTGAGACGTACGAGCTCATAGGTTATGTAGTTGATAGTTATCAGTGGTATACTCTCAATTTGGTAGTGTGGCATGCTGAGTGCTGTTGTGTGATCATTGGTTGATCAAAGCATGGCTTTTGTGTAAAGCGTAGCTTTGTAGGTGAGACTGCATCAGGACCTCACACCCCGGAAATGGTCGAAACAGGAATGGTGCGACAAGGTTATGAGGGTCGCGCCCTTTAGGGTGTGTCATTCCCTTCTGGGAAAGGGTGTTATCATGGTATGGAGCCCAGATACTTAACTCATGTGGTCACTGCAAATCTATTACTTTGTGGTTGCTTTGCGGTTGAGAGCTCTCAGATAAAGGTCGCAAACGACCGAGGGAAGGCATGCTCGAGTAGTAGTTCCTAGTTATAGAGGGAAATCGGCCTTGTGTTGGCAGAGAGCCTGGTAGGTTCTCAGGGCGTCCCTCCAGAGGCATACCCATGTGGCAGTAGGAAGTTCCTTAGCCCGATCATTTGTTGGAAATCCAATCTCTAATACATGCCTTGAATGGTTTTAGTTGTAGAACTTGCATTTACTTATGGTGGTCACCACTATTTAGATGGTAGCTATAGTAGGCATACAAGAATGGCTGTATGCTAGCTAAGATTAATATTATAATTTCGAATGGTTTTTTGCACTATGCACTAATAATAATATCGAAAGGTTTTAGCGTATTAAGCATATTTGACTATGATAAGGAGAAATCTCCTCCAATTCTGCTTTTGCATTGTGTGCGCGGCGGGAGGCCTTATGGTAGTTTCATTTTTTAAAAAGCATTGCGAATTTAAATTTTAAAATACTTTGTTGTTTGTTTTAAAGATAAACTGTTTGTGATATCCCGGAATTTTTGACAATATCAATTCAATAATCTGTGTTTAAATTTAAATAATTTGATAATTTTTGTAAATAAATTTGAATTGATTTAATAATCTTCTTTTATTAAATAATTAATTAGTGAATTTATCTTTTAATAAGTTAATAAATTGTTTTCTTTTTATTAAAATATATATATTTATGTATTTTTTAAATAGACGAGTTTGATTCTAAATTTAATTAGTATAGCATATTTTCTAATTATAATATTTTGAAATTGGGAAATTATGATTTATTTTTTATTTAAGCTTTTCAAAGCTATTTTATAAAATAAGTAAATAATTTTAAATACATAAAACAAATGTTTTATTTGTTCAAGTTATATTTTAACTTAAGTTTGAATATTAATTTAGATTAAAATAAAGATTTGTTTGTTTTATTTCTTTTAAAATATTGATTTATAAATATGATTTGTAAATTAAATATGAGAATTTAAACGCAACTTATAAATGAAACATTTATTCATTTAAATAACAAGTAATTTATAATCTCTTTTATAAATTTATTTTAAATGATTAAAATTATTATTTTCAAATGATTGATTTGTATGTTGTTTTTATTTATAATAATACTTGGTTTTATTCTTTAAAAATTATTTCTATATATAACTAAGTATTTGTTAACTAATTAATTCAAGCATAATATTATATTAACACTTAATTGAAAATACTAATTAATTAAAGATACATGTGTAAACATCTCAGGATCTAATATAACAAATGTAAACTAATAATCATATTAAGATGAAAAATGTAAGATTTTAGCCAAGTGTCAAATTTTAATTTTAATTTTCCTTAATTTTTAAATAAATCATAAATATTGTTATATAAACTTGCATTTTTCCCGTTTCTTTCCTTTTTCTATTCATTCCTAAATTAAGAAAATTCTTCCAGCTGAAAACATTCTATTTATAAATAAAAAAATATCTGCAAAAAGCCATTTTCAATCATGCAGATCCGTAACCATCCTCGTCTTCAAATGCAAAAGCCTTTTCCTCCTTTAAAAATCTATAGCATTTTCAAGCATTTCAAATTTAAATCAAACTCTTCATCCTCATATCCAAACGCATGCAAATCTGAATTTATCTTCATACAAAATCCCTTGTTCAAATGCATTCAAATTTTCAAAAATCTGGAAACAAAGCAAGAAAGTCTGCATTTTACTTTCTTCAATCTGTAACCTGCATTCCTTCTTCTTAAATCTGGAAGCACATGCAACACAAAAAGCAAGTTTTCAAATGATTTAAAGGCTGTTCAAAATCAGGAAGCTAAAGTTTTAAAGCATCAAACAACTCAAATCTGAAAAGCATCCAAGCAGGATTGCAAAAGATGTTCAAAATGGTTTTTCAAACTGAAGCTCTGCTCTGCAAATTTAAAATCTGTGAGCAACATAACTTTTTTAAAAATTCAAGTATAAAAATATGGTTGCTTGATCTATTCATGAAAATAGGTAGTCTTATATATGTTGTCAAATACATTTATGAGTATATCTATGTGTATGAATGCATGTTAATTAATCTAAGTTACTGACTGTTTATAGTATAAGCACAAGTGATAAAAAAATTCTTTTCTTTTGACTGGTTGCTGTTATGATTTAATCAATTGAATGAAACTTGTTTATTACAAGATAAAGTAAGTTTTAAAAATTTTATATAAGTTAAATAAAATTTTATACTACCTGGAAGTAAATATAACAGAGCAACAATTTGTATAAGGTGAAAATTCAAACATTACAATTCAATATTTCAGGGTTATATATCAAAACATCATGCAAAATCATGATTTTTAAACCAAAAATTACAATTTAAAATGCTAGAATCAAAGAGCAGTTTTGTTTTGACAGTAAATTGTATTTTGGGGAATCTCTATTGCCACAAGTGGTTTGAGGTGTCGAGATTGTTTCTGGAGGAGATGGAGTTATCAAGGGTGTTGAGAAATTTTTTGGATTTGGTTGCATTTCATCTTTGAGGGTGTGATTGAGATTTGCAGTTTGGAACCCTAGTTTGTATGGGTTAAAGTTTTTGGTTTGGTTCATCTTCCTCAGTTGATCGAGTTCACCTATATTTTGGGTAATGGTGGCTAGGGCATGGACGAAGCTATGGCCGGAGCCTTTGGAGTTCTGGTGATTGGTAGTGGGAGGACGAGGGACGTGGACAGGTTTGGAATGAAGTTACTGTTTTATTCCAGGTTTGGGAATTTGGGTCGCGATTTTATATTCGAGCAAGTGATGACTGGGACGTTGTTTGGATGGTCGGAGTTGATGAGTGTCGACTGTGGGGAAGTCGCGACGATGATCATGGTTGGCCGGAGGCACCGTGCATGTGCACGGTGCATTATTTTCTGATGGCTGTGTTGATTGGGTTTTAGGGGTGGTTACGAGATTTTGGTTGCCTCGCATTGGACTTGGGGATTTGAGTTTTCTGCTCAAAACAGATAAGTTTTTGACTTGAAGTAATATATAAGGTTGCTTGGGTATATCTCTTTGTTTCAGGTTTTTAAAAAAACAAAAACCTGTTTCTGTTTTTAAAATTTAAAGTAAAGTTTAAAAATGCAAATTGGAAATTTAAACTAAGTTTAAAATCTGAGTTTGAATATGGATTCAAAGTAGTTTGAATCCGAGATTTGAAATAATTTAAGTTTTAAAATTTAAATTTGGTTTTAAACAACTTTTAAGGGTATTTAGTTTTGGATTTAAAACTGAAGTTTAAAATTTGTAAAATAGAAGTTTAAAATTAGTTTAAATCTGAGTTTTTGAAATCTGGAATTTGGTTTAAAATTTCAGGTTTTAAAATAAAATAAGTTTTCAAATTTAATTTGTTTTAACTATTTTAGAAATGGTTAAATGATTTGAATTTATAATGAAGATGTAGAATGTAAGTAAAGCTTTTAAAAATTTAAGTTAAATCTAGAATGAGTTTAAAAACTGTATTTCAGTTTTTAAATTAAAGGAAATTTTTGAATTGAAATTGTTTTTAAATAACTTGGAATGTTTAGAGTGTATTTTTAAATTAATTGGAATTTAAAAATGAATTGGGTTTAAATTCTTTTGAAACTTCTTTGTAAATGAATGTTTCTTTAACATGTGAGATAAAATGATTTTAAATCGTTTTAAACCTTTTTTAAATAAAATTGTATTCATTTTAAAATCTTAAAATTTTAAAATGAAACTTAAAGTGAAATTTAAAGAAAATTTGAAACAAAGTGTTTTTAAATACTTTATATAAGTAAGAAATGTTTTCTTCAATTAAGTTAGAATTTAAGAATTTGGATTCATTAAATAATTAAGTTAATTAAAATGAATAATTAATTAATGATATGGATAATTAATTAAATAATTAAGAGTTTTTAAATAGATTAATTAAAGACTTAAGATTAATTAATTAAGGTTAATTAATCTATAATTATGGATTGTTAATTAAATTTTAATTAATGATTAAAGATTAATTAATCGAGTGATTAAGGATTAATTAAGTTGTAGTAAACACTTAATTAATTTAATAATTAAAAATTAATTAATTGGTAATTAAATATTAATTAATTTGTAATTAATGATGGTTAATCTTAGTTAATTTCTTAATAATGTAATTAAGATAGAAGGTCATTAACTTAAGATTATTTAACAATTAATTAATGTGATTAATTTTTAATAATTAATTAGATTAATTAATTAATAATAATCATTTTTGAAATTATTTAAGTTTAATTACTTAATGGTAGTAATTAATGAATTAATTACTTAATGTAATTAATTGGGTTAATGTGATTAGTTTAGATTAATTAAGTTTAATTAATTTAAACACTTGATGATTTGATGAATAATTACTTTATATAATTAACGGGATGGTAATTACTTAGGGAAGTAATTAATTGATAATTACTGGATGTAATTAAAGATGTTTGATGATGGAAGTAATTTGGATTAAATAACTTGGTATTTAATCAAGTGATTAATTGAGAAAATAAATTATGGAGTAATTTATTTAATGAAATAATTAAGGTAGTTAATTAATGGATGTTATTAATCAAGGGTGATTAATATATGTGGTTAATTGCAGATTAATTACTTAATGTAATTAATTTAAACAGAGAAATTAATCAAATAATATAATTAGAAATCATTAATTAATAAAATTAATGATGAATTGATTTATTAAGGAAAAATTAATAAATGAAGTAATTAATTAATAAAGGATTAATGTAATTAATTTTAGTTCATTGATTGATTAAGTAATTACAAGTCAATTATTGCAAAGGGTTAAGTATAATTAACTTGTGTAATTAATTTAAAGGCTAATTACTTATTGTAATTAGAGAGTTGTTAATCAGAATGATTATTTGAAATGAATAATGAGATGGTGATTATTTAATTGATTTGTAATCAATTAATGGTTAAGTTAACCAGGATTATAATGATGAAGTAATTAATTTAATTCATTTTAAATTAATTAGAGATTAAGTAATTAATTTAATTCATTTCAAATTAATTATATACAGTGTGATCATTAAATCGTTGCTTATGTATGAATGATTGATATTGGTTGCCATGTATGGTTTGTAATCTCAGCCATGAGATGAGTAATGTTATATGATATGGATGCATTAGTTGCATTATGTTGATGATTTGGATTATCTGTTTATAATGCTGATATGGATTATCTGTTGGTGATGATAATGTTGATTATCTACTGTGATGTGAATTATCTATCTGTGTGTATATAGATAATGAATTGAATTGTTTTAAATTCTAAAACAACTTGGACCTAAAAGACACGTTTTGGATTTCGATGAGACCGGGATCAGGTTTCCATATCTGGATATCCGAAAACCACATCGATCCAAAGTAATGATAGGTCGTGAATCTCAAGTGAAAGATGAAGATTCAGAGTGCAAGGGTTATCATCGTTAACTCTGAGGGTGATTCCAAAATGAGTGTAACGAGATAATGCCTTCGGTTTCGTTCGAACCCGGAACGAACTTGTATGGATTGAACGCTTTCAGAACATCGTCAGGTGGACGATGAGCATTCTAAGTGATGTGTCCTATAAAGGTAATCGTAGCCTCAAGCCTCATCAACCGGGAATGTCTAAAATAGGGGAGGTGCAGCAAGGCTAAGTGTGTCATCCCAAGTAGGACGAGATTTACCCCTATCTAGATGTCCCTTTATTTCGGCTATGTGGTGCGGTTGCTGATCACAACTGCGGGGTGGTCTTGTTCGGAACTATTCAGTAAGGAATGGTTCCGGCTTTGTGTTGTAGGGGATTAGGAGTGATCCTCGGTACAGTGATCTAGGCCACGTAGTGTGACGGGCGGTACCCCGGTTGCCCTGCCATTGTATGGAATCCAAAATCCAATTTGTGCCAACGGTTTTGATTGTATTACCCACTTTTGTGGCTAGTAGCTAGAATTTAATAAATGTAACAATTTCGGCTATTTCATATTTACTTGAAAACCCTAGACCTATTGTAATATCACTGGATTTTCTATCAAATGTTTTGGTTAGCGTTAAGGTAAAAACTTTTCCATGTTTATGTGTGGGAAGTCTTACGTGATACCTTTTGTTTTCAAAGGTTTTTCCAAAGTTAAGAAACTTTAACCTGTTACTCACACCAGACCCATGTCTGACCCGGAGTTTATTTCTGTTTTTCTTAAACTCTTGGGCACTCAAATTTTTACGAGTAGCCAAGGGATTCAGGTAAGCTTTGACGAATTGTGGAGGAGCAATGGAGCAGGAGGCTTCTGCGTTGTAGATATATAATTTTCCGCCGTGTTGGTATCTCCGAGTGTTTTCTGTTTTGTGTATTGGGTTGTAACAACTAGACAGGTGTTTATAACTGTCTAATATGTGATATATTGTCTGTGTAACTCTGATAATGGTTGTATACTATGTAATACTTATGTTATTAATATAATTTATTCGTTCCGCTGTTGAGATTCTGTTGTTGTTTCTTATTTCTCTTCTTTCATTTCTCTTTTCTATCCCTTTCTTTCTTCAAGATGATGCGTCATTCTGTGGATATGAATGTCGGGTCATCTCAGTTGGTATCAGAGCGCTAGGTTGAGTGAATACCTAGGCTCTAGAGTGGTGTCTATCTTGAGAGAGCATATTTGTATTTTAATATATATATATATATATATATATATATATATTATATTTCTACCTATCTATTTGGGTTACCTGTTCGGGTTTTTTCTCCAACATATATCTATTTGGGTTACCTATTCGGCTTTTTTCTCCAATATAAGTTATAAAGGTAGATGAGGTAGTGTGGTGTGTAACACAACTACCATTGGTTGGAGTTTGAATGGTTGAGGTTGGAGGTGTATTTGTCGAGACTGTAGACCTTATACCGTCTCGAGTGAGTTTTGCTTGGAGTAAGGATTTCATCGATCTTTGAAGGAAACCTGTTAAGGTTTGGAGTTCATCTTTGAAGTGCAGAATTGGATGAGTAGAGTTTGGATCTGTCAGTAGGGCAGAAGCAAGTGAGTGATGGTATCTTGATACCTTAGGAAGTAGTAGCTGCGTGATGAGACACAGTGACTATGGATATTTCCGAAGATGTTTCTTTGGAACAAGAGTAAGGATGTATGTCTGCTTCGGTGATGTGGCTGAATCCAGCTGGGTGTTTCTGTTTGCTTTGGGGTTCGAGTTTCTCGAAGAGCTTTTGTAACGTCCCGCCTTTTCGCACACTTTAAATCAACACACGTGCGAATTCAAACCATATGGAAGGGCGGATTGTTATGAGTAAAATAAGAAGAACAACAAAGGAATAAAAAGAAAACAGAACCTCACAGCAGAAGGATAAAATATAATAATAAAATATACAGTTTATAAAGCTGTTTTACAAAATATTCGATTATACTTACACATTTATCAGATTTACACATACCAATAACAATGCCGCGGAACAGTATGAGTATAGTGGACTAATAATAATAATAATAATAATAATAATAAAAAAAAAAAAAAAAAAAAAAAAAAATCTCCGTCTTCGTCCTCCAGAGCTAAGGTCTTCGAAATCCTAAAATGCTCGGACTGACCCGAGCGAATTGAAAAGACAAAACACTCGAGTCAGAACTAAAAGATCTTATGTAAGTGAAATCAACAGGAATAAATATGAGTGCAATAACTCAAGTGATGCTCGGGATTTACATCTCCTAAGGATCCGTTAAACTATTTACTATGTAGTATATTTCGCTATTATAATAGTGTCTAATTGTAAAATAAACTTACTTTTTTCTTAGCATTAAGGGGTTACCCATATAGCCCTTAACACGTAATAGTCTCAGTATTCCATCGAATATCATAGTCCCTCCTGATCGGCAAGCCACCAGAGGATACCATACGGGCTACGGGAGAAAACCAAACTCGTACAAGGCGCGATAGGGTAGGTGACACGACACAACTAGGCAATGCTAGGGTAGATATACCAATTACGCATCCGGGCTCGTGGTAACGCGTAACCGTAGCTACCACCCACCTCGGACAAACTCATCCTTAAAATCAAAAGTGAAAAGTGGCCACCGAATCAATCCAAAGTCAGAGTATAGTATCGAAGAGGAGTATCCGATAAAGGGCACTAACCCCCTTGGCCCATCAATCGCTCCTGTTTTTGCCACCTTATGCCAACTCACGGGAGTTGGGTCCACGTATTTACCTTACAGGAAACGCCGCCACCATCCTACTTCATTCTAGAATCTCCACCGCGTACACGGTTGTTAAAGTGGTTTTCGGAGTTGGCAGAGAGTATGACAACTTCCGATACCGGTCCCTTCAACAACCAAACATTATTATTACACCGCGGTTATACTTTTAAACTAAAATATAATATCTCTTTCAAACTATGTAAATACGATATCATTTTAAAAAAAAACCAAATCAATATGATATCATTTTTATTTTATAAATATCCCTTTCCCAAAATCATAATATTTTCAAATATATATACCTTGAAACCATAGCTTTGAAACATAACTTTTAATACTTAATGGTTCAAATACTATGTTACTTTATAAAAAAACTGCTTCTTCAAATTTCATAATAAATTCCATATATCAATTTGAACCTCCAAATAAACCATTTTAATTCCCATATATTTCAAAGCTTAAATATTCTGTATTTCAAAACTTTATAGTTCATATATTTCAATCTTTAAATATTCCACTATTTCAAAAATGGATTCTTTGATAATTTAATATATATCAAATCCCTATTATTTAAATTTGAAATATTTACTTACTAAACAAGTATTATTCAGGTAAAACCCTTTACATCAATAACATGATATTCTTTTAATTAAATTAACTTGAAAATATTTTTAAACGAATTTGATATTCGTTTAAATCCTCAAATCAAAAATCAAGTTATAAGATCATACCCTTTAAATCTTCATTTATTTACATTTCAAAACAAATTTTTTTCGAGGAAAATTCTTAAATACTTTAATTCAAATCATATTCACATTTATCTTCAGCCTTACCTTTATTTGAGCTATTATAAACTCTATATATCATAGAATTTCAAATATATTCTTAACCATATTATATAAACGAAATCAACTTCATTATTTAGCTTATTTTAAAATTCGAACAAATTTATACATAGCTAAATTCAAGAATTTTTACTATATATATCAAAATTAATTATTTATTAAACTGTATTCTTTCCAAAACCATAGAAAATCATTTCAAAAATAATTTATATATATATATATACTGCGGTGCCTGTATATAATTTTCTATCCTATGATCAAGTGATACGGATATTTATCATTTCAATCCGCAATTTAAAAGTAAAAATGCGGTTGTATATCATTTCAAACCGCAATCCCGAATGAAATGAAAATGCATAATAACTTGCAACTTATACAATATAATTACAGCATCCATTCATCCATCATATCAATCATCAACCATTTATCAATTTATCGTCCAATTCAAACAATCACATCAATAAATAATAGTTAATTACTGACAGTTAATTTTTCAATAATGATTTAAATAACTATTTAATTGTAGTTTATATGCAATAATAAATAAATTTAACTAGAAGTTTATATGCAAAAATGAATTAAATAACAAGTAAATCCTATAAATGCAAATTAACTGAGATAATGATGAAATATATGCCAAACAGCTATAAATAAATTTCTAAACACATCATAAATCAATTTAACAAACATAAGAAATCTTAGAATTTGTGAGTGGGTTAAACCACTCACCTTTTGAATGTAGATTGAATTTAAATCCGATTTAAACCCAAAAATTGCACAGTCTCCAAATCCAACCAAACCAGTGTCAAAATCTCCGGAACTCCAATATGCATGTAACAACCCGCATATTTAATGATTTTATATTTAAATATTTTATTTAAATATTTTGTCATTAATCAGATATTGGTCCGAAAAGCTACTTTTTGCAAACGGTCAAATTAGGACTCGAGACCACTTCCATTGAGTTCGAAATGCCATTTACAATTTTTTTAAGTTTAAACATTGATATGATTGGAGATAGTAGAATTTCACTACTTTTTCACTTGAGACTTTGGGTTGGGCTTTTAGCCTATTAGACCCAACCTTCACCCCTCCTCTTCATAACTTCATTTCTATTTTCCTAGGTCTACAAGCTTCTTCAAAAATGGTGGAGGGAATGGGAAATTAAAATTTCAAAACTCAAATTCAATTGCAATCCATCTTTCTACTCCAAATTCAAGAAGAAGACATTGGATTCAAGCTTCTTGTGCTTAGATAGAAGATGGATTGATTCTTGCTTGCTTAAAACTTCATTTTTCATTGAATTTGTGCAAAGGTGAGATTTTTATCTCACAATTCTAGCCTATAACTATATTGGACTGTTGGGAATGATTCCCTATCACTTTTGCATGCATATTAGCATTTGATTTGGATTGCATTGGCGAAAAACTCCAATTTTTAGCGTTTTGGTGAATTTTCTGCACTTAGGTCATTCTGGCCATTTTTGGTGCTCGGAGTTAGGTCGCTCGCGACCTAACCCTTGGGTCGCTCGTGAGTTAGCACCATAGGTCGCTGGGCCATCTAAATGCTTGTTCGGTGTTAGGTCGTTCGGGCTTAGGTCGTAGGTCGTATGGACCCTAGGTCGTAGGTCGTTCTGGCCATTTCTAACGTCTTCCGAGTTAGGTCGTATGGACCTTAGGTTGTAGGTCGTATTGACCTAGGTCGTAGGTCGCTAGACCCTGTCTCCTTAGGTCGCAAGACCTTGTAAACCGTTAGGTCGCGTGGCCTATATCCCGTAGGTCGTTGACCCCCTTAAGTCGTTAACTCGTTAACATGTACGGCTCTTAACCATTTTAGGTCGCGTGACCATGTACTTGACTTAGGTCGTTAGGTCGTAAGACCCTAAGCCGTTTTCCATTAGGTCACTAGTCCTCATACCGATAGGTCGCTAGACCTTAGGTCGTCCCACATTAGGTCGTTGCTGGCCTTAGGTCGCGTGACCTTGTTTAGACCGTAGGTCGTTAGGTCGCAAGACCTTAGGTCGTCTGACCACTTAGGTCGCTTGACCTATTCAAATGTTAGGTCGCAAGTTCCTTAAGTCGCTCGTCTCTCTTAGGTCGCACGCTTCTGCTAACTCGCGAACACCACTAGGTCGTTTGACCCCTTAGACCCCTAGGTCGTAACCATTAGGTCGCTCGACCCTATTCCTCTTAGGTCGTAAGCGGTGGCGTTGCCCCCACGCCCCCACCTTGGGGGGTTGCCACCCCCCTGGACCCCCCCTCCGTAGGGGATCTTATCTGAAAAACATTGAGCTGATTTCCTTGGATTTTATTCACATCTCCGTATGCGATCTTTGTGATTGATTGTTTCTACAATTGCTTCTGTGTTTTGTCATTTTATAATATAAAGGTTTCAATACTAGTAGTAAATATCAAAAATCTTTTAACAAACAATTTAAACTCTATTTTTAATAACAAAGCTCTTTTCTTAAACCGTTTTCCAATTTATTAGTATATACAAACCTTTACCTCACTCGGATGAGAAATCTAATTAAACGACTTAGTAAAACAAGTGGTATGAAACGCTTGCGTTCACTTCGTCGGTTAATTCTTGGACTTGTTCGATTGAACCTCTTGTGACAATTTTATTAGTGAAGATTTACAGTTTGTTCGTAAATATTTAAGTTAAGCAAGTGGTTATGGGACATGAAGCTAAACTTCTATATTTACTAGCTTAGTGTAATTGACACTTCTCGTTGATCATGACGATCATTCTGATGCTTTAGACTAGCAATTGTGCGATGTCTGTTGTTGCGAGGTTAGACTAGACACCACTTGTGTGATTCCACTCACACATACCTTTTTGCTTTTTGGTTAGTATGGACCTTAATCTGTGTGATTCCATTCACACATGTGGGGTAGCTCCCCTTGGTCTTCGGACCGTCATGTGATAGGCCTCTTTCTCTTCTCTATGATTTCTGGACTTCTTGCATTGATTTCTAGAATTTATGTCATTGACTTGTTATGAGTACAAGTTTGGGGTATGATGCCCTTTCCGAATCTTTGAGAAGATTCTTGTGATATTGATTATCTCTTATTGATTGATCTTCTGTTGATCATTATTTACATACTTATAGTGGTATGTCATTATGGATATTTTATGTTTATGCCATATCTTTTATGTTATATCATGTCATCTGATATTTATAGCTAGACTGACCCGTTTATTATTTTCTTAAATAATACTCGGGTCAGACCGAGATATTACAGGTGCTTCTGCTTGACTTCTTCCCAGGGATTCATCACTCTGACTTTTGGCTAACTGTTTAGATTAGCAGTTTTTGTTGTATACACTTGAGATATAGACTCATAGTTGTATTCTTTTGTATAGCACGTGTTGCTATTCTTTTGTATTATTGTGGATCTTTTGAGCACTACTCTGATGTACACTTTCATGTGTTAGTTATATATTCATATCTTCTTCCGCCTTTGTGATATGGATGTCTGTGACTGATTTGCGTTATGCTTATTTCTATGTTTGTTTCCGAAGATTATTTATAGCCACCGTGTGATAAGCAATTACATGGATGGTCGCTCCTCAATAGCCTTATTCTCCGTGCTAGTTGACAGCACTACTCCGTACTGTTCTTGGCTAGCGTGGGTATAGAGGTGGGGCGTCACAACGCACCTAACAGAGAAAACAGCGTGTGAAACGGATCAAATACGTAAATGTTATTCGAGTTAACGCATTTGAAAATCAAAATTAATTAAATTCAAATCAAAACAAAACCTACCTACTACCACTTGCCACGTTGACACGCATCTTCCCCCAGGATCGAACATGCACGTACAGGAAAGAATTCGAACCCAACGCACCCCCCTTTGACCGAGGCTTTGACCACCAATTTTGCCATCTACGGCCGCCCACCTTCAAGCCGGCCACCACCAACGGCTTTAACTCGACGAGCCACACCTGACTGTCCCCCTGCGCACCACCCTAGAGGCCACCGCCGCCTATCAATTTGTGACGCTAATCGAGAATTCACGACGATCTAACCATCGATTCACGAAATAAACCTCATAGATCGACTCCCCTTGGTCCCCTATGCAAAACCCAGAAAGGGTACGCCGATCCGACGACTTTGATTTCGACGATGATGAACGGCCGAAACTTCTCTGATTTTTACCGGTCAAACGACAAACTAAATCGAAAAATGAACTCCACCAGTGAATTACTCTAGTCGAGAGCTTCAACAATTATTTTTTTCAAATTTTTCTGAGGACTTTGGATTTTTAGCTTTTGATTTGATTTGGGATTGTGTTTGGATCTAGAGTTTGCATCCATTGAGGAAGAGGAGACGCTGATGAAATCTTTACGTGTAGATAAATGAGAATAGGCGGAGGCTAGGGTTTAGCATGGTATTATAGGCAAATTGAAATAAAATATATGGATCGGGTTGATAGATATACGCGCTAACGCTAACGTGGCCCAAAAAGCCCGTTGTGACCCCGGAACGAAATTGGATAAACCCATATATCAAAATAGGTGTTTTAAAATATTATGAATGCGATGGAAAAAGTTTCACGTCCAAATTCCATCGTATGAAGAAATTATGCTGAAATCAATATTTTCAAATTGATTTCATTTAAATCGATTTCAAGGCATTTCGCGTTCGTACGATCAAACAACAAGTCCGATCGTTACGATACTTGATACCCTACAATAATTTACCGATACGAATCCGATAAAACTAGTTTCGTCGAAATCCGAGTCAGTGTCAAAAATGGCTATTTTCCTATTAATTAAATAATTTGATAATTAAATAAATAAAATCCAATTCTTAATTTCAACTCTAAAATTGACCAATTTTATTATCTTTATATTTCCCAAACATTTACAATGATTTAACAATTTTTAAATGTCAATTTATTAAAGATTAATCGATATAAATCTTTAATTTCATAAAATTCAAAATGGTAGATAAAATTTCCATTAAATTGAATTAACGCATAATTATTCCATTCATTAATTTCAAATAAAAGGGTTTACCATTGGATTTAAAATTATTATATAAATATTTCAAATTTCAACTTAATTTTCAAATTAACGTAATAATTTTATATTTAATTTCAATTAATTGCAATAAATCCAAATTATCACATTTTAAATCCAAATAAATAAATAAAGCTTGATTCCCGTTTAAATATTTAACTCATTTAATTGCGATTAACCTTTTGTATCATAAATTAAATTCCAATATATTGATAAAACTTTATTTCCATTCTTTTATTCACAAATCATCATATTATGAAGAACATTTACGTTATTCCCCATTCATTACCTTAATTTGTTTAACGTAACATTTAATTTATATTTATTGCAATGATTTCGAATTTAATTAAATGAACTAAGTATATAACTCATAATAATTGTTGTAAAATTCTTAATCCCACATTTATAAGTTTATTATTTCCACTCAAATATTATAGATATTTACAGAGTATTGGTTTTTATTCAATCATTATTTATTATATATATTAATTAAATAAATTTAATATTTAAGTCCGTTTAAATTTTTTACCAAGTAACCATTTACCTTATTTCATAAATTTGAATCCCATTCTAGTTATTCTTTATTAATAATTCACACAATTTTATAACTTCGTACAAGACATCCAATTACTATTTATTATTATAACTTTACAATCTATATAAATTCATTGATTGATTTACTATTTGCCTTTGTTTCCTTATATCCAATTCTTAGCTTAGCATGACAATTTATAGTACTCCATTTAATCGACATTTCATTTTAATTGTTAATACTTAGCTTAAATTTCTACGGTTGCATTTCATTTACACTTTCGTTACTATATTAATAATTAGTAACGTTTATATCAATAAAACATTATAATTACTTACCATTTAAATGAGTTTGATTTCTAATAAATTAATTGGCCAATTAATTAGGTAATTTATAAAAATTTGTTATCATACCCATAAATTTATACTTATAACTAAGTCCTACATTTGAATCTATTTATTAAATTGAAATGTTCATTCAAGTTTATAAATTATTAACTTGCATTAACATAATTCCCTCATTTGTTCCAATTACTGTCAACAATCCTTTATTACATTAAATCAATCTAATACTTTCCTTAAATTCCTCATATTCAATTTATATCCAGATAAAAATCTTTTTACTACTTAATTCATTTGAATTTTATTCAAATTACTATAAATAGGTTTTAATTACCATTGCTATATTTTAATTTTGTGTTCATTCCAATATTAATTTATCACCTTTATTATTTCTACAAAATTTAATTACAAAATCCTATTAAATTAACAAATTTAATTGTCGAAATTTACAGTTCGTTACACTCTCCCCCACTCAAAACTTTTCGTCCCCGAAAAGGAAAAAGAATGGAAAGAAGAATTAAGAAATCGATATATCTTACTTAAAATATTAAATTTACAAACAAATAAATTTACAAAATTAATTAATTTAAACAAAATATATCGATTTATAACCATTAAATCTTTTTATACTCAATTTAATAAAGTTTGGAAAACATTTTAAAAATATTTTTAAGTCCAAAATTTATGGAAAATTTTGGCAGAGTCTGCTTTGTACGGAGAGGCCCAGGAGAAAATATAATATCAATATGACAATATACAACAAATATTTTCCTAAATAATATTATATCCCAGCATGGGAAAAATATAAATATACTATAAACCGTAATCCAAAAACGTAGCTATTTGTCGGGCAATTAACGCTTAATTTATGAAACCAAATACAGTAGCAATTGCTTCCATAACCTGCATTTCACTTATATAATCTAAAAGAACAACAATTATATAAAATGATATATTTAAGGTGGTTTCAACCTCAAACAATAATCAATACAAAAACAGTCAATTTGCAACAAACAACATACAATCATCATAAATAAAAATCAACACAAAGCAATCATTCATTCAAACAAAACAAACAGTTATTTGGGTTCAAAACTTCAAATTGTATATAATGAATGATAAACCACTAAGCTTATCATTTACCCAACAGTCTCTGATGGAGCTAAGAAGATTATTCATACATTCAAACAATTTTAAGGTATCCTTACCCAACAACAATAAAACCAAAACAACAAATCCAAACAATAGATCAAGTTAAATTTTTATAAACTTCATTTAAAAATATTTATTGTTTGATTTCCTTTTTATTTATACACTGATTTATCCTTAAATTTACATTTTTTTCTTATAAAATTTTAATTTTATTTATTCTCATTTATTTATACCTTGTAAATTTTCCTTTTATAATATTGCATTCATTTCTAACAAACTTTTAATTTCATTTACTCATTCAGTGTTTGTTTCATTTATTTCCACTTATTTCTTACAATTATTCATTTTCATTAATTCAGGTCATGCCAGTTCCTTTTATTGCATTATAATTATTCATTCATTTATTATTGCATGACCTCATTTATTTACTCAAGTTTATAATCATCTATTTGTAATACTTACCTTTTATTATATTTACTTATAGTAAAATTTCAATTATAACTTAACTTATCCTGATATCATCAATTCTTATGAATAAAAGCGATTTATTGAACACCTTCATTACATACTTTTACTTTTACAATTTCCATTACATTTTCTTATTAAACATTTCAAATTTTAAATATTTGGTAAGTTATATATATGTTTTTAAGAATGTAATTAAAATCATACAAGTTTCTCTTATTTCTTTTAATAAATTTAATGTTCAATAATAATCCTTTATTTCATAGGTCACAATTTCAAATTTCATTTAATACCATTAATAACCTAACATTAGATCTCTTATTCATTAAAAGATTCCAATTATTACTTAACTACCATTTCACTATCCTAATTAAACTATTAATTATCGAAAATTCAAGAATGAAATACCGGGTTTAAATTTCAATTCATTTTAAAATAGTAGATAAATATAATTTTATAATTTATATATCCAAGTAGATTTGAAAAAAATTAAATTTCACTTTCGTAAAAATCTTTTTATAGTCGAACTGCTACAGTGGCCTTCCCACTTCGAAACTCGAAAATAAATGTTGATGATGCATGCACTCCTCACCGAAATTTTTTTCCAACGACAAAGAAGGGAGTACAGAACTTATTTCTTTCTTGAATTTCTTTTAAAACAAACTTCTTTTTATATCTACATCAGAAAATACTTCCAATGATATTATTATTATATTTCAAAACTTTCAAAAGAAATTTTCAAAACCCCGGAATTTGAGTTCTAAATTTCCAATTTTTATTCATTTTATTTTCAACTTAGTTTCAGCTATTATTTATATTTTCATTATCCAACAACCAATATATAGCAACCAAATATATATCTTATTTATAAAATTTTACTTAATATATATAGAAAATATAATAGGCAAAATTATTTCTTTCACCTATATTAAAACAAATATTGTGTCGGTCTGTCCTATTAAGTGTTTGGAAATCCCTATTGCTGCCATAGCGTCCCATGCACCAACCAGAATTTATAAATACAAAACGGAACAGATTAACACAATATTAAAACCTTTTTATAATACTAACAAATACGCTCTCTCATATATACACACTCAGCGACTCCCATAGGGTATTACTACCCTATTAGTAAAGAGTCAAACCCCACAAAGCTAAGGTTTATTGCTAAACCAAAGCTCTGATACCAGATGTAACATCCCGCCTTTTCGCACGCTTTAAATCGACACACGTGCCAATTCAAACCATACGGAAGGGCGGATTGTTATGGGGTAAATAAAAAGAACAAGAAAGGAATAAAAAGAAAACAGAATCTCACAGCGGAAGGGTAAAATATAATAATAAAATATACAGTTTATAAAGCTGTTTTACAAAATATTCGATTCTACTTACACATTTATCAGAGTTCCACATACCAATAACAATGCAGCGGAACAGTATGAGTATAGTGGACTACTACTACTACTAATAATAATAATAATAATAATAATAATAATAAATCTCTGTCTTCGTCCTCCAGAGCTAAGGTCTTCGAAATCCTGAAACGCCCGAACTGACCCGAGCGAATTGAAAAGACAAAACACTCGAGTCAGAACTAAAAGATCTTATGTAAGTTAAATCAACAGAAATAAATATGAGTGCAATAACACAAGAGATGCTCAGGATTTACATCTCCTAAGGATCCTTTAAACTATTTACTATGTAGAATATTTCGCTATTATAGTAGTGTCTAATTGTAAAATAAACTTGCTTTTTTCTTAGCATTAAGGGGTTTCCCATATAGCCCTTAACACGTAATAGTCCCCGTAGTCCATCCAATATCGTAGTACCTCCTGATCGGGAAGCCACTAGAGGATACCACACGGGATACGGGACAAAACCAAACTCGTACAAGGCGCGATAGGGTAGGTGACACGGCACAACTAGGCAATGCCAGGGTGAATATACCAATTACGCATCCGGGCTGGTGGTAACGCGTAGCTGCAGCTACCGCCCACCTCGGACAAACTCTTCCCAAAAATCAAAAGTGAAAAGTGGCCACCGAATCAATCCAAAGTCAGAGTATAGTATCGAAGAGAAGTACCCGATAAATGGCGCTAACCCCCTTGGCCCGTCAATTGCTCCTGTTTTAGCCACCTTATGCCAACTCACGGCAGTTGGGTCCACGTATTTACCTTACAGGAAACGCCGCCACCATCCTACTTTATTCTAGAATCTCCACCGCGTACACGGTTGTTAAAGTGGTTTCCGGAGTTGGTAAAGAGTACGACAACTTCCGATCCCGGTCTCTTCAACAACCAAACGTTATTATAACATCGCGTTTATTTCAAAATAATTTATACTTTAAAACTAGAATATAATATCTCTTTCAAACCATATAAATACGATGTCATTTATTTTTTTCAAAACCCAAATCAATATGATATCATTTTTATTTTATAAATATCCCTTTCCAAAAATCATAATATTTTCAAATATATATACCTTGAAACCATAGCTTTGAAACATAATTTTTAATACTTAACGGTTCAAATACTATGTTACTTTATAAGATAAACAGCTACTTCAAATTTCACAATAAATTCCAAATATCAATTTGAACCTCCAAATAAACCATTTTAATTCCCATATATTTCAAAGCTTATATATTCTGTATTTCAAAACTTTATAGTTCATATATTTCAATCTTTAAATATTCCACTATTTCAAAAATGGATTCTTTGATAATTTAATATATATCAAATCAAATCCCTATTATTTAAATTTGAAATATTTACTTACTAAAATATATTATTCAGGTAGAACCCTTAACTTCAATAACATGATATTCTTTTAATTAAATTAACTTGAAAATATTTTTAAACAAATTTGATATTCGTTTAAATCCTCAAATCAAAAATCAAGTTATAAGATCATACTCTTTAAATCTTCATTTATTTATATTTCAAAACAATTTTTTTTGAGGAAAATTCTTTAATACTTTAATTCAAATCATATTCACATTTATCTTCAGCCTTACCTTTATTTGAGTTATTATAAACTCTATATATCAAAGAGTTTCAAATATATTCTTAACTATATTATATAAATGAAATCAACTTTATTATTCAGCTTATTTTAAAATTCGAACAAATTTATACATAGCTAAATTCAATAATTTTTACTATATATATATATCAAAATTAAATATTTATTAAACCGTATTCTTTGCAAAACCATTGAAAATCATTTCAAAAATAATTTATATATACCGTGGTGCCTGTATATAATTTTCTATCCTATGGTCAAGTGATACAGATATTTATCATTTCAATCCGCAATTTAAAAATAAAAATGCGATTGTATATCATTTCAAACCGCAATCCCGAATAAAATGAAAATGCATAATAACTTGCAATTTATACAATATAATTACAACATCCATTCATCCATCATATCAATCATCAACCATTTATCAATTTATCATCCAATTCAAACAATCACATCAATAAATAATATTTAATTACTGACAGTTAATATTTCAATAATGAATTAAATAACTGTTTAACTTTAGTTTATATGCAATAATAAATAAATTTAACTAGCAGTTTATATGCAAAAATAAATTAAATAACAAGTAAATTATATGAATGCAAATTAACTGAGATAATGATGAAATATATGTCAAACGGCTATAAATAAATTTCTAAACACATCATGAATCAATTTAACAAACATAAGAAACCTTAGAAGTTGTGAGCGGGTTAAAACACTCACCTTTTGAATTTAGATCGAATTTAAATCCGATTTAAACCCAAAAATTGCATAGTCTCCAAGTCCAACCAAACCAGTGTCAAAATCTCCGGAATTCCAATACGAACCTAGCGGAGAAAACCGTGTGTGAAACGGATCACATACGTAAAAGTTATTCCAGTTAATGCGTTTGAAAATCAAAATTAAATTAAATTAAAATCAAAACAAAACCTACCTACTACCACTTGCCACGTTGACACGCATCTTCCCCCAGGATCGAACGCGCACGTACAGGAAAGAATTCGAACCCAATGCACCCCCTTTGACTGAGGCTTTGACCACCAATTTCGCCACCTACGGCCACCCACCTTCAAGCCGACCACCACCATCGGCTCTAGCTCAACGAGCCGCACCTGACTGTCCCCCTGCGCACCGCCCTAAAGGCCACCGCCGCCTATCAATTTGTAACCCTAATCGAGATTTCACGACGATCTAACCATCGATTCGTGAAATAAACCACATAGATCGACTCCCCTTGGTCCCCTCTGCAAAACCCAGAACAGGTTCGCCGATCCGACGACTTTGATTTTTACCGGCCAAATGACAAACTGAATCGAAAAACGAACTTCACCAGCGAATTACTCTAGGTGAGAGCTTCAACATATATTTTTTTCAGATTTTTCTGAGGACTTTGGATTTTAGCTTTTGATTTGATTTTGGATTGTGTTTGGATCTAGAGTTTGCATCCATTGAGGAAGAGGAGGCGCTGGTGAAATCTTTACGCGCAGATAAATGAGAATAGGCGGAGGTTAGGGCTTAGCGTGGTATTTATAGGAAAATTGAAATAAAATATATGGATCGGGTTGATAGATATATGCGCTAACGCTAACGTGGCCCAAAAAACCCGTTCTGACCCCGGAACGAAATTGGGTAAACCCAAACATCAAAATAGGTGTTTTATAATATTCTGAATGCGATGGAAAAAGTTTCACATCCAAATTCCGTCGTATGAAGAAATTATGCTGAAATCAATATTTTCAAATTGATTTCAATTGATTTCAATTAAATCGATTTCAAGGCGTTTCGTGTTCGTACGGTCAAACGAAAAGTCCGATCATTACGAAACTTGAAAGCCTACAATAATTTACCGATACGGATCCGTTGAAACTAGTTTCGTCAAAATCCAAGTCAGTGGCCAAAATGGCTATTTTCCTTTACTTAAATAATTTGATAATTAAATAAATAAAATCCAATTCTTAATTTCAACTCTAAAATTGACCAATTTTATCACCTTTATATTTCCCAAACATTTACAATGATTTAACAATTTTTAAATGTCAATTTATTAAAGATTAATCGATATAAATCTTCAATTTCATAAAATTCAAAATTGTAGATAAAATTTCCATTAAATTGAATTAATCCATAATTATTCCATTCGTTAATTTCAAATAGAAGGGTTTACCATTGGATTTAAAATTATTATATAAATATTTCAAATTCAAACTTAATTTTCAAATTAACGTAATAATTCTATATTTAATTCCAATTAATTGCAATAAATCCAAATTATCACATTTTAATTCCAAATAAATAAATAAAGCTTGATTCCCGTTTAAATATTTAACTCATTTAATTGCGATTAACCTTTTTATCATAAATTAAATTCCAATATATTGATAAAACTTTATTTCCATTCTTTTATTCACAAATCATATTATGAAGAACATTTACGTTATTCCCCATTCATTACCTTAATTTGTTTAACATAACATTTAATTTATATTTATTGCAATGATTTCGAATTTAATTGAATGAACTAAGTATATAACTCATAATAATTGTTGTAAAACTCTTAATCGCACATTTATAAGTTTATTATTTCCACTTAAATATTATAGATATTTACAGAGTATTGGTTTTTATTCAATCATTATTTATTATATATATTAATTAAATAAATTCAATACTTAAGTCCGTTTAAATTTATTACCAAGTACCCATTTACCTTATTCCACAAATTTGAATCTCATTCTAGTTATTCTTTATTAATAATTCACACAACATTATAGCTTCGTACAAGACATCCAATTACTATTTATTATTATAACTTTACAATCTATATAAATTCATTGATTGATTTACTATTTGCCTTTGTTTCCTTATATTCAATTCTTAGCTTAGTATGACAATTTATAGTACTCCATTTAATCGACATTTCATTTTAATTGTTAATACTTAGCTTAAATTTCTACAGTTGCATTTCATTTACACTTCCATTACTATATTAATAATTAGTAACGTTTATATCAATAACACGTTATAATTACTTATCATTTAAATGAGTTTGATTTCTAATAAATTAATTGACCAATTAATTAGGCAATTTATACAAATTTGTTGTCATACCCATAAATTTATACTTATAACTAAGTCCTACATTTGAATCTATTTATTAAATTGAAATGTTCATTCAAGTTTATAAATTATTAAATCGCATTAACATAATTCCCTCATTTGTTCCAATTATTGTCAACAATCCTTTATTACATTAAATCAATCTAATACTTTCCTTAAATTCCTCATATTCAATTTATATCCAGGTAAAAAAAATTTTACAACTTAATTCATTTGAGTTTTGTTCAAATTACTATAAATTAGTTTTAATTACCATTGCTATATTTTAATTTTGCGTTCATTCCGATATTAATTTATCACCTTTATTATTTCCACAAATTTTAATTACAAATCCTATTAAATTAACAAATTTAATTGTCGAAATTTACGGGTCGTTACAGCTTTGGATTAGGAAGTCTTCTGGCTGAGTAGTTTTTCTGAAGGTGGGGTTCAGAAGCAGCAGTGTGGATCCTTTTCTTCGGTGAGTTGGCTAGTCAGCATAAACTGTTCTGATTGGTAAAGAGAGAGCAGTTTCTTTGGATATTAGTCTGGGTTGATCGCAAAAGTGACTTGCGATAGTTGAGTGTGCTCTTGAGTTGTTGGAGTTTTTCCGAATTCTTCAGGGAAGTCAGAGGTTTGTTCGCATCGGGAGATCAAGTTTTCTTATCGATTTGGATTCAAGGAGTGGAACCAGTGGTTCAGTTTAGTAGAAGGATTATTCCTTGAGATAGAGTTTGGTGAAGCAGCTCAGATTTCGAAGGAATTTCTGAGTTTTCTTTTATGGATATGTGGAACCATATTTCTGTGCTGTGTTGTCCAGTCTGTGCTCGTGCTCTTCATCAGCATTTTCTTCTACTTCGGATCAGAGTTGTGCAGCGGAAGCAGTTTGAGGGGTGCATCTATTTTTTCTTTTCCGGATAAGGAGAAGTTTGTTCTGTCTTTTGTTGTTGAGGAGTAGAGTTTGTTCTTGGTTTTGGATTGATCTTGAGGAGATCATTGTGTTGAGTTGTTTTGATCCAGTCTGTTTCTAGAGGCATCAGCTGGGGTTGAGTTGATCAGGAGGGATGTAGGCAGACCTGGATCATCCGAAGAATTTTGTGGATAAGAGGCGGAGGAATTTGGATTCGGGAGTCGGAGTTTTGTTTTGGGATAAGTTTTTCTCCGATCCAACGAGCTATAAGTTTTGGTAAGTCTGGGAAGCTAATTCCGAGGTGTTTTGCATTTCTTCTGTGTTTTGGTAAGATAAGTGCTTTGGTTTTCAAGAGTTGAATTGCCGGTTTGGATAACTGGGATTCAGAGTGTTTCACGTATCTCTGAGGGAGTACATGTTTGATATTCTTGGTTGTAGAACCAACATTTCGGGAGGATTTGGTTGTTGAGTCAAACTCGTCTGTAGTCTGATATCTTGTTTAGAGTTGTAGATATAGATGAATAGGAGCTCTATAGCCTAGTAGTATTAATTGTTTGATTCTATAGAACGAGTATTCCGATATTTATATTGGAGGAAACTCGTGGAAGTTCTATCTAGAATTTTTTGGATAATTAGATTTGTTTTGATTATGTGAATTGATTGCTTTGGTTGTTGGCATATGATTAATATATGCTGTGTTTTAAAATTAAATCTTTAATGAGATTATTAAATTAACTTTGTTTTAAATTTCGGGGACGAAATTCTTTTAACGGAGGAGGATTGTGATATCCCGGAATTTTTGACAATATCAATTTAATAACCTGTGTTTAAATTTAAATTAATTTGATAATTTTTGTAAATAAATTTGAATTGATTTAATAATCTTCGTTTATTAAATAATTAATTAGTGAGTTTATCTTTTAATAAGTTAATAAGTTGTTTTCTATTTATAAAAATATATATATTTATATATTTTAAGTAGATGAGTTTGGTTCTAAATTTAATTAGTATAACATATTTTCTAATTATAATATTTTGCAATTGGGAAATTATGATTTATTTTTTATTTAAGCTTTTCAAAGCTATTTTATAAAATAACTAAATAATTTTAAATACATAAGACAAATGTTTTATTTGTTCAAGTTATATTTTAACTTAAGTTTGAACATTAATTTAGATTAAAATAAAGATATGTTTGTTTTATTTCTTTTAAAATATTTACTTATAAATATGATTTGTAAATTGAATATGGGAATTTAAATACAACTTATCAATGAAACAATTATTCATTTAAATAACAAGTAATTTATAATCTCTTCTATAAATTTATTTTAAATGATTAAAAATATTATTTTCAAATGATTGATTTGTATATTGTTTTTATTTATAATAGTACTTGGTTTTATTCTTTAAAAATTATTTCTATATAAGACTAAGTATTTGTTAACTAATTAATTCAAGCATAATATTAACTTAATTAAAAATACTAATTAATTAAAGATACATGTGTAAACATCTTAGGATCTAATATAACAAATGTAAATTAATAATCATTTTAAGATGACAAATGTAAGATTTAAGCCAAGTGTCAAATTTTAATTTTAATTTTCTTTAATTTTTAAATAAATCACAAATATTGTTATATAAACTTGCAGTTTTCCTATTTCTTTCCCTTTTCTCATCTTCATTCCTAAACTAAGAAAATTCTTCCAGCTGAAAACATTCTACTTTAAAAAAAAATCTGGAAAGAAAACATTTTCAATCATGCAGATCTGTAACCATCCTCATCTTCAAATGCAAAAACCTTTTCCTCCTTCAAATATCTGTAGCATTTTCAAGCATTTCATATTTAAATCAAACTCTTCATCCTCATATCCCAACGCATGCAAATCTGAATTTATCTTCATACAAGAACCCCTGTTCAAATGCATTCAATTTTTCAAAAATCTGGAAATAAAGCAAGAAAGTCTGCATTTTACTTTCTTCAATCTGTAACCTACATTCCTTCTTCTTAAATCTAAAAGCACTTGCAAGACAAAAAGCAAGTTTTCAAATGATTTAAAGGCTGTTCAAAATCAGGAAGCTAAAGTTTTAAAGCATCAAACAACTCAAATCCTCAAAGCATTCAAGCAGGATTGCAAAAGATATTTAAAAGGGTTTTTCAAACTGAAGCTCTGCTCTGCATAATTAAAATCTGTGAGTAACTTAAAAATTTTAAAAATTTAAGTATAAAAATGTGGTTGCTTGATTTATTCATGAAAATAGGTAGTCTTATATATGTTGTCAAATACATTTCTGAGCATATCTATGTGTATGAATGAATGCGTGTTAATTAATCTAAGTTACTGACTGTTTACAGTATAAGCACAAGTGATAAAAAAATTCTTTTCTTTTGACTGGTTGCTATTATGATTTAATCAATTGAACGAAACTTGTTTGTTACAGGATAAAGTAAGTTTTAAAAAATTTATATAATTTAAATAAAATTTTATACTACCTGGAAGTAAATATAACAGAGCAACAATTTATATAAGGTGAAAATTCAAACATTACAATTCAATGTTTCAAGGTTGTATATCAAAACATCATGCAAAATCATGATTTTTAAACCAAAAATTACAATTTAAAATGCTAGAATTAAAGAGTAGTTTTATTTTGACAGTAAATGTAACAAACAGGAATTTTCGACTTTCGAAAATCCGACATCGACACTCACTTTATCGACTGCCGAGAAATCAAAGGCCGAAAACCGAGATGTTATGGGTTTTAAAAAGAATTTAAGAAAAGAAAGAAGAGAGAAAAAGAAGAAAGAAAAAGAAAATTAGAGGGAAAAGAAGATAGACAATTTTTTTTAGAAAATAGAGAATTAGAAAAACAGACAGAAGATAGAAAATTTGAAAAATAGGAATAGACAGAAAGGAAACAACATAACAACAGTAGAATCTCACAATTCGCAGCGGAACAACATATAATAATAAATGAATAATCTTTAAACAAAGAACTATATCAGTTATTACATTACATACATTTCATTACATCATATCATCAGAGTATACAACATCAACAACATCAAACAGTGCAGCGGAGAAGAAATACTATATACTAGTAATACGCCATGCCATCCAGCTTGCCTCCAGCAACTCCAGAATATCCAGAATATCCTGATAAACCTAACTCTTAACTGCCCGTGTGGAAATTTGTGGGCACCCAGAGTTTAGGAAGGAAAACAATAAACTCCAAGTCAGTCATGTGACTGGTGTGAGAACTCAAAACAGTTTATTTATCTTTAAAATCAAAATAGAGGAATATTTTTAATTCAATTCGCAATGCTTTTAAAAATGAGACTACCATAAGGCCTCCCGCACACACACACATGCAAACGCAGAATCGGAGGAGATTTCTCCTTATGATAGTCAAAGATGCTTGATACGCATTTAAAATAACATTTGATATTATTATTAGTGCATAGTGTATAACAAATTCATTTCGAAAGTAGAATATAAATCTTAGCCAACATACGACCATTATCGTATGCCTACTATAGCTACTATCCAAACAGTGGTGACCACCATAAGTGAATAGCAGGTTCTACAACAAATACCGTACAAGTTTCGTATTGAGAATTGGATTTCCAACAAATGGTCAGGCCAAGGAACTTCCCATTGCCACTGAGAATGCCTCTGGATGGACATCCCCGAGAACCAAACCGGATCTCAACCAACACAAGGCCGGGTTACCCCTAACTGGATAACAACTGACCGAATATGCCATCCCCCGGTCCTTTGGGACCTTTATCCGAGAGCGCTCTCTAATCAATTCACACAATCATAACAAAGTGTTTTCAACATGAGTAAGTATCTGGGCTCCATACCATGATACCACCCTTTTCCAGAAGGAAATGGACACATCCTAAAGGGTGCTACCCCTCATAACCTTGCTGCTTCTTTCCTGTTTTGACCATTTCCGGGATGTGAGGCTCGACGAATTCACGTCCACAAAAACATACTTTATACAAAAGCCATGCTTTGGGTCAACAAATGATCAACACAATGATCACTAAGATAGACGATCAAATAAATGATCCTATCACAATAATCAACACAATGATCATTTCAGCATCACTCAGCATGTCACATTACCAAACTGGGAATATATCGCTGATAACTTCAACTATATAACCTTTGAGCTCGTACGTCTCAAAGAAGGGTGTTAAGCAAAGAATAAATTCTCCGCCACCAACAGAAATATATTTGAAAGAAATCGGCTTTATATCTCAACTTGTAATGTCAGACATACAATCCATACAAGTCTGTTCCGGGATCGAACAGAACCGAAGGCACTTACAAAGAAGTCCTTGCAATCCGGATATTCACAATCCTGATCGGATTTCCCATCACTTAGGGAGTTTCTATACCGGCGCGACTCGGTGCAGAAACAATCGATAGGTCATCCTATCGCTCTCGCAAATACCGGTCTTCAACACCGATCTTCAAATGCGATTCACAACGACGTATCACATATTCGGAGTGGGTTATACGACCCCATGGTCCTTTCCCGGTTAACCCGAATAGTGAGCGCTTATTCAAAAATAAGTGTGCATTCAAATTCAATCAATGCACATCAAATACCCATTCAAAGGGAAATATTGATAGTCGGTTATTGAACTATCACTGGATATGCATACATCACCAGATTCCAAATAATTTTCCAAATTATTTATTTTCCAAAATATCTTTATAAGATATATAATTTCAACACTTCAAAAATAAATCAATATTTATTTTCAAACAAATTCCACTTTTCACATATAAATTCCATAATGAATTTATATTTCAAAATATCCATGCATATACAATTTCAACTATCCATTTCAATTTATCTTCAAAAAGATAAATTCTAATTATTCACTTTATACTGGAAAACAATTCCATACTTATTAAATAAGTAATTCACAATCTTTTATTTTCAACACTTAGAAAATATTCAATATACTTAAACCGAATTAAGTATATATTTCTTTCTTTAAGGAAATCATTCACTTAACATATTTATTTGGGCCAAAACGAATGTTGCGTAAAACATCGTTACGACAACCCAAAATCACTAGTATAGGGATTCGAAATTAAAATAGATATATAAATCCCAATACTATACAAAAACATTTCCTTTCGGAAATCATTTACTATAACATATTTATTTGGGCCAAAACGAATGTTGCGTAAAACATCGTTACGACAACCCAAAATCACTAGTATAGGGATTCGAAATTAAAATAGATATATAAATCTCAATACTATACAAAAACATTTCCTTTCGGAAATCATTTACTATAACAACAGTGTTATAGTCCATCATCTCCTTTCGTTTCTCGAAACATCTATTTCAACAATAAATGTTGAAATCTGTGGTTTCGAATCTCAACATGTTTAAAAACATCGTTAGATTGTTTTAATTCTATTTAAACATCACATTCAAAACAATTCCTTTAACGTGTTATTCACTATTAAAAAATGCGAATATAACTCCATTTCTAAGTTATAACAATTAACTTGTCAAAATAAGTCATTTGCGAATTTATAAAACAACGTTTATAAATTCCTTTTCTATTTATTTATAAAAACTTCCTTTTTTATAAATCCTTTTATTTACCTATTCAGTTTATAATTCAATTATAGACTAAAAGTTCAAATTATAAGTTAACTACTTATAAAACGATTATTTTACAAAATCGTTCATTTAACTTCCCAATTTATTAATCTTAACTTATAAGATTGTTTATTTATCCAAAATTCATTCTTTCGATAACTTTATAAATTTTATAAACCTATTGCTTATAAAATCTCATTTATAACTTCACAGTTTATAATTTCATAAATTTCATTCATTTAGGAAATTCATTTTCACTACATTCAAACACTTATAAAAACTCGTTTTAAATGTCCATAATTCAATTTATAAATATCCATTTATAAATCTCTTAAGATAAATTAATTTATATTATTCTTTTAAAACGTCTTTAAATTCCTTTATAATTCCACCATCTTGATTTATAAAATAATCAAATTTTATAAATCCTATTTTTAACTTTTATAATATATTCAAAAATCCAATTTAACTATTTTATAAGGTCATTAATTCATATTTCTCAAAAATCAGCTTTTAACTATATTTCACAAAAACTATAATTTTTATAACTTTAAAAATTATAACGTTATTTATTTATAATGGATCAATTCCAAAAATATAGTATATTTTCAAAAATCACTTTAAAACCATTTTAAAATCCCAAAATCTGGGTCCAATGATGCTACACACCAAATAGTCAATCACGACTAACAACGATATCATATATCGATATGATAATCCATCAAATATCAAAATATCTGAAATAAAATAAATACTGTTGAGGAATCCAGTTGGATCCCTCCAACCTGTTTTCCTGCATCCAAAAACATTAGCACAATACAAATTTCGCTCCAGTACGAAATTATCGCGGTATATGTTCTTATTAAATATTATCCGCTTACTAACGGCGTAATAGGGTCTCATCCGCTAAACAAAAAATGCGGGAAATCAATCAACTGCAATATATACATATGCCAATATATATATATTGATATTATATATAATACCAATTTCACTGTTTATGAAATATTCGCGGTATATGTTTATATTAAATAACATCCGCTTACTAACGGCGCATAATGTCTATTTTAACAATTAATAATTTACAGTCATCATTCAAACATGCATTCAAATATTTTAAATCTAACTATTTAAAATAAAATCGAAACCGATTCGATTGAGTGAGAAGTTCTCACCTTGATTTTAAATTCCGTTTCAGCTTTTATTTCGAATAAAATTAAACGCGCGTTTAATTTTACCCGAAATTCTCACTAACTCCAAACGACTCCAAACTAACTCCATCGCGTAGTGCTCGTCCATACGATTCCAACGCAACTGAGTTTGCATTTTTTCGACCTCGTATGAAAAAGTTATGCAATTTACAAGTTTGTACACGTTTTATATAAACTAATTCAACATTTTCTTTTTTAACTTAAACCTACATCTCACCACAACCCTTGGATCCAACCCCTGCTCATCCTAGCCGTGCTTTACTTCATCTTCTACATTCACGTACACTACAGGATAGAGGCCGTTACCATGAAACCCACAACCATCAAGCTAGGGTTTAATAATTCTCCTCCATTTCTCAACGAAATTCGATCACACCTCCGCCACGTCGAAGCTCCTCTCCCCCTCTAGGTTCGGCCCCAACCCCATGATGCTCGGCCTCATGTGCTGCCTAGAATCTCGTGCGAAAACTGATGGGAACGGCCCATTCTTGCTCCCTCTACGCAACTCCAAACTCGATCATCACCGTATGGAATTCAAGATCTCTTCGTGCTCTACCTTTTTCGTGTTGAACACTTCTCCTAATTCCTTATAGATTGGGAGAGATTGATGAATGAAAATGGAGCATTTCTGGCCATTGACAGTGGGGGTGGCGGCTACATGAAGGAATTAGGGTTTTAGTGATAATTTTTATCAAATTTATGAAAGGTAGGGGCTATTTATAAGGAACGAGCGACACTATTCATCCCAGAATTTCCGAACTCCGATTTAGACGCCGTAACCAGCGTACCTAGGGTTTATCCCGCGTTCCGGACACAATGGAACAGGTTTCGGAAGCTAATTCGGAAGTATGTGCGAGTTATGGCTGAAAACGTTCAATTTAAATTAAATCGATTTAAACCGATTTCTAGGCGTTTTAATTTGTACCGGACAAACGGTAAATCCAATTGACTTGAAATTTGAAACCTTACAATAATATCACATTACGGATCCGATGAAACTGGTTTCGTCAAAATCCGAGACTTTTTGAAAAATGGCTAATTTGGCTCGCCAAATTTAAATTAAAAATAAATCGATGCGTTTCGAGCTGCCACGATCAAACGATAACTCCGATTGACACGAAAATTGAAATCCGGTAATAACTAACTATTACGGATCCAATGGAACTAGTTTCGTTCAATTCTGAGACTGTTCAAAAATTGACTATTTTACAGTCGATTATTAAATATTAAAATATTCAATTTTCACAAATTTACTTTTAATTCGATTTTAAAAGTTCTAAAATATCATTCTAACTTCAACATGATAAAATAAAATTTTACAAATCATTTTAAATCATATTTAACTCGATTTTCATTTATTTCCATAATTTAACGTATTAAATTATCGATTAAAATTTTCAATTAAATCCAATAATTCAAATTAAAATTTATTTGACTTATAAATTCACTTATAAATATTTAAAATTAATTAAATATTCAATTTTTAATTAATAAAAATTCTGGGTCGTTACAATCTTTCCCCCTTAAAAGAATTTCGTCCTCGAAATTACAAGTAAGAAAATTACAGAATCTATTAATTTTCCCAAAATTCATAGTTAAACTTTTTACATATACTTTACTAAGTTTTCAAATCATACTTAGTTATCTTTTCAAAAACAACTACTATTGTTTAACTTTCAATTCCAAAATTAAAGTTAAAGTTTTCAAAATTTTCCCATTTTCTCAAAAATTTTCTAACGCCTTAAATTTCCGGAAAAATTCGCCATAGTCTCCTTTGCGCGGCTCGATCCGAAAAAAAAAATGACAGTATATATATCACAAATATACATCTCATCAAGTAATGAGGCATCCCGAAGGAAAAAAAGTGTAAAAGTACGATATTTAATCCGAGATATGTACCTTATATTTTATTAGCGAGCATATACAGCTAATATAGCGCTAAAGCGAACTCCAAATGCGAAGCAAACGCGATCCGCACCTACTAAACACTCAACAACCAACATGAGAATCATGCATATATGAAAATAGTATCAATATACAACATATAGCAACATAACAACTTATATGTTAACATAGCACATGTAGTAAAACAACATATATTCATTCATATTCTCATTAATATTAAATGAAATGGTTTTCAATTTAAATCACATTTGATTCATTTACATTGGATGTTCTTACTAACATTCATTCTCAATTTTAATTAGTTTGCATTCACTAATTAAATCTAATTCACATTCAATTTTATTCAAATTTATTTACTTCTAATTTGAATTCAATTACATAGCTTTCAATTTCATTAATACTTAATGAATTTTATACAATCAATCAACAATCATATACCAACCAATGTATATCAATTACAACCAAATTCCTTTACTTCACTTACATTTATTTTGGTTTAACACCATCACTCTCAATTGGTTTAATTAAATTGATTTCCATTCAATTTTATTCAACTTCCAATAAAATTAGATTTTAATGAATTAACACTTATATTATTTTTTTATCAATTATTTTCATTCAATCGATTAACATTCAATTCATTTATTCAATTCAATTACAAAGTTGAATTTCATTTACATAACTTAAGTTATATTCCATTTATACATCCTTTATTTACAACTCATATTTTATATAGTTTCACTTCTTATATATATAAGTTTATTTCACAATTGTAAACACTTTAATTATAATTTTATTCTTATAATTCTTTTACTTATACAATTATTCTTTTATTTAGACTATTCAAACAACTAAACAATCTACTTATATACACTTTAATAATTTTTGAAAATTATTTCTTTATATATAAAATATACTCAAGGTAAAATTATTTCATTTATCCAATTTAAAACAATATTGTGCCGAATTGTTCTATTCAAGTGTTTAGAAACCCCTTCGGCATAGTCTTGCGGACCACGCTGACGAAAGTTCATATGCCACTCAATAAACCAATCATCACAATATAAAACAATTTTATATTCACTAACAAATACGCTCTCATAGCTATTATTACACTCAAACTCATTCTAGAGTACTACTGACTCTATCTCTAATGAGTAATACCCAACAGAACCATGGTTGTCGCTTAACCATCAGCTCTGATACCAAATGTAACAAACAGGAATTTTCGACTTTCGAAAATCCGACATCGACACTCACTTTATCGACTGCCGAGAAATCAAAGGCCGAAAACCGAGATGTTATGGGTTTTAAAAAGAATTTAAGAAAAGAAAGAAGAGAGAAAAAGAAGAAAGAAAAAGAAAATTAGAGGGAAAAGAAGATAGACAATTTTTTTTAGAAAATAGAGAATTAGAAAAACAGACAGAAGATAGAAAATTTGAAAAATAGGAATAGACAGAAAGGAAACAACATAACAACAGTAGAATCTCACAATTCGCAGCGGAACAACATATAATAATAAATGAATAATCTTTAAACAAAGAACTATATCAGTTATTACATTACATACATTTCATTACATCATATCATCAGAGTATACAACATCAACAACATCAAACAGTGCAGCGGAGAAGAAATACTATATACTAGTAATACGCCATGCCATCCAGCTTGCCTCCAGCAACTCCAGAATATCCAGAATATCCTGATAAACCTAACTCTTAACTGCCCGTGTGGAAATTTGTGGGCACCCAGAGTTTAGGAAGGAAAACAATAAACTCCAAGTCAGTCATGTGACTGGTGTGAGAACTCAAAACAGTTTATTTATCTTTAAAATCAAAATAGAGGAATATTTTTAATTCAATTCGCAATGCTTTTAAAAATGAGACTACCATAAGGCCTCCCGCACACACACACATGCAAACGCAGAATCGGAGGAGATTTCTCCTTATGATAGTCAAAGATGCTTGATACGCATTTAAAATAACATTTGATATTATTATTAGTGCATAGTGTATAACAAATTCATTTCGAAAGTAGAATATAAATCTTAGCCAACATACGACCATTATCGTATGCCTACTATAGCTACTATCCAAACAGTGGTGACCACCATAAGTGAATAGCAGGTTCTACAACAAATACCGTACAAGTTTCGTATTGAGAATTGGATTTCCAACAAATGGTCAGGCCAAGGAACTTCCCATTGCCACTGAGAATGCCTCTGGATGGACATCCCCGAGAACCAAACCGGATCTCAACCAACACAAGGCCGGGTTACCCCTAACTGGATAACAACTGACCGAATATGCCATCCCCCGGTCCTTTGGGACCTTTATCCGAGAGCGCTCTCTAATCAATTCACACAATCATAACAAAGTGTTTTCAACATGAGTAAGTATCTGGGCTCCATACCATGATACCACCCTTTTCCAGAAGGAAATGGACACATCCTAAAGGGTGCTACCCCTCATAACCTTGCTGCTTCTTTCCTGTTTTGACCATTTCCGGGATGTGAGGCTCGACGAATTCACGTCCACAAAAACATACTTTATACAAAAGCCATGCTTTGGGTCAACAAATGATCAACACAATGATCACTAAGATAGACGATCAAATAAATGATCCTATCACAATAATCAACACAATGATCATTTCAGCATCACTCAGCATGTCACATTACCAAACTGGGAATATATCGCTGATAACTTCAACTATATAACCTTTGAGCTCGTACGTCTCAAAGAAGGGTGTTAAGCAAAGAATAAATTCTCCGCCACCAACAGAAATATATTTGAAAGAAATCGGCTTTATATCTCAACTTGTAATGTCAGACATACAATCCATACAAGTCTGTTCCGGGATCGAACAGAACCGAAGGCACTTACAAAGAAGTCCTTGCAATCCGGATATTCACAATCCTGATCGGATTTCCCATCACTTAGGGAGTTTCTATACCGGCGCGACTCGGTGCAGAAACAATCGATAGGTCATCCTATCGCTCTCGCAAATACCGGTCTTCAACACCGATCTTCAAATGCGATTCACAACGACGTATCACATATTCGGAGTGGGTTATACGACCCCATGGTCCTTTCCCGGTTAACCCGAATAGTGAGCGCTTATTCAAAAATAAGTGTGCATTCAAATTCAATCAATGCACATCAAATACCCATTCAAAGGGAAATATTGATAGTCGGTTATTGAACTATCACTGGATATGCATACATCACCAGATTCCAAATAATTTTCCAAATTATTTATTTTCCAAAATATCTTTATAAGATATATAATTTCAACACTTCAAAAATAAATCAATATTTATTTTCAAACAAATTCCACTTTTCACATATAAATTCCATAATGAATTTATATTTCAAAATATCCATGCATATACAATTTCAACTATCCATTTCAATTTATCTTCAAAAAGATAAATTCTAATTATTCACTTTATACTGGAAAACAATTCCATACTTATTAAATAAGTAATTCACAATCTTTTATTTTCAACACTTAGAAAATATTCAATATACTTAAACCGAATTAAGTATATATTTCTTTCTTTAAGGAAATCATTCACTTAACATATTTATTTGGGCCAAAACGAATGTTGCGTAAAACATCGTTACGACAACCCAAAATCACTAGTATAGGGATTCGAAATTAAAATAGATATATAAATCCCAATACTATACAAAAACATTTCCTTTCGGAAATCATTTACTATAACATATTTATTTGGGCCAAAACGAATGTTGCGTAAAACATCGTTACGACAACCCAAAATCACTAGTATAGGGATTCGAAATTAAAATAGATATATAAATCCCAATACTATACAAAAACATTTCCTTTCGGAAATCATTTACTATAACAACAGTGTTATAGTCCATCATCTCCTTTCGTTTCTCGAAACATCTATTTCAACAATAAATGTTGAAATCTGTGGTTTCGAATCTCAACATGTTTAAAAACATCGTTAGATTGTTTTAATTCTATTTAAACATCACATTCAAAACAATTCCTTTAACGTGTTATTCACTATTAAAAAATGCAAATATAACTCCATTTCTAAGTTATAACAATTAACTTGTCAAAATAAGTCATTTGCGAATTTATAAAACAACGTTTATAAATTCCTTTTCTATTTATTTATAAAAACTTCCTTTTTTATAAATCCTTTTATTTACCTATTCAGTTTATAATTCAATTATAGACTAAAAGTTCAAATTATAAGTTAACTACTTATAAAACGATTATTTTACAAAATCGTTCATTTAACTTCCCAATTTATTAATCTTAACTTATAAGATTGTTTATTTATCCAAAATTCATTCTTTCGATAACTTTATAAATTTTATAAACCTATTGCTTATAAAATCTCATTTATAACTTCACAGTTTATAATTTCATAAATTTCATTCATTTAGGAAATTCATTTTCACTACATTCAAACACTTATAAAAACTCGTTTTAAATGTCCATAATTCAATTTATAAATATCCATTTATAAATCTCTTAAGATAAATTAATTTATATTATTCTTTTAAAACGTCTTTAAATTCCTTTATAATTCCACCATCTTGATTTATAAAATAATCAAATTTTATAAATCCTATTTTTAACTTTTATAATATATTCAAAAATCCAATTTAACTATTTTATAAGGTCATTAATTCATATTTCTCAAAAATCAGCTTTTAACTATATTTCACAAAAACTATAATTTTTATAACTTTAAAAATTATAACGTTATTTATTTATAATGGATCAATTCCAAAAATATAGTATATTTTCAAAAATCACTTTAAAACCATTTTAAAATCCCAAAATCTGGGTCCAATGATGCTACACACCAAATAGTCAATCACGACTAACAACGATATCATATATCGATATGATAATCCATCAAATATCAAAATATCTGAAATAAAATAAATACTGTTGAGGAATCCAGTTGGATCCCTCCAACCTGTTTTCCTGCATCCAAAAACATTAGCACAATACAAATTTCGCTCCAGTACGAAATTATCGCGGTATATGTTCTTATTAAATATTATCCGCTTACTAACGGCGTAATAGGGTCTCATCCGCTAAACAAAAAATGCGGGAAATCAATCAACTGCAATATATACATATGCCAATATATATATATTGATATTATATATAATACCAATTTCACTGTTTATGAAATATTCGCGGTATATGTTTATATTAAATAACATCCGCTTACTAACGGCGCATAATGTCTATTTTAACAATTAATAATTTACAGTCATCATTCAAACATGCATTCAAATATTTTAAATCTAACTATTTAAAATAAAATCGAAACCGATTCGATTGAGTGAGAAGTTCTCATCTTGATTTTAAATTCCGTTTCAGCTTTTATTTCGAATAAAATTAAACGCGCGTTTAATTTTACCCGAAATTCTCACTAACTCCAAACGACTCCAAACTAACTCCATCGCGTAGTGCTCGTCCATACGATTCCAACGCAACTGAGTTTGCATTTTTTCGACCTCGTATGAAAAAGTTATGCAATTTACAAGTTTGTACACGTTTTATATAAACTAATTCAACATTTTCTTTTTTAACTTAAACCTACATCTCACCACAACCCTTGGATCCAACCCCTGCTCATCCTAGCCGTGCTTTACTTCATCTTCTACATTCACGTACACTACAGGATAGAGGCCGTTACCATGAAACCCACAACCATCAAGCTAGGGTTTAATAATTCTCCTCCATTTCTCAACGAAATTCGATCACACCTCCGCCACGTCGAAGCTCCTCTCCCCCTCTAGGTTCGGCCCCAACCCCATGATGCTCGGCCTCATGTGCTGCCTAGAATCTCGTGCGAAAACTGATGGGAACGGCCCATTCTTGCTCCCTCTACGCAACTCCAAACTCGATCATCACCGTATGGAATTCAAGATCTCTTCGTGCTCTACCTTTTTCGTGTTGAACACTTCTCCTAATTCCTTATAGATTGGGAGAGATTGATGAATGAAAATGGAGCATTTCTGGCCATTGACAGTGGGGGTGGCGGCTACATGAAGGAATTAGGGTTTTAGTGATAATTTTTATCAAATTTATGAAAGGTAGGGGCTATTTATAAGGAACGAGCGACACTATTCATCCCAGAATTTCCGAACTCCGATTTAGACGCCGTAACCAGCGTACCTAGGGTTTATCCCGCGTTCCGGACACAATGGAACAGGTTTCGGAAGCTAATTCGGAAGTATGTGCGAGTTATGGCTGAAAACGTTCAATTTAAATTAAATCGATTTAAACCGATTTCTAGGCGTTTTAATTTGTACCGGACAAACGGTAAATCCAATTGACTTGAAATTTGAAACCTTACAATAATATCACATTACGGATCCGATGAAACTGGTTTCGTCAAAATCCGAGACTTTTTGAAAAATGGCTAATTTGGCTCGCCAAATTTAAATTAAAAATAAATCGATGCGTTTCGAGCTGCCACGATCAAACGATAACTCCGATTGACACGAAAATTGAAATCCGGTAATAACTAACTATTACGGATCCAATGGAACTAGTTTCATTCAATTCTGAGACTGTTCAAAAATTGACTATTTTACAGTCGATTATTAAATATTAAAATATTCAATTTTCACAAATTTACTTTTAATTCGATTTTAAAAGTTCTAAAATATCATTCTAACTTCAACATGATAAAATAAAATTTTACAAATCATTTTAAATCATATTTAACTCGATTTTCATTTATTTCCATAATTTAACGTATTAAATTATCGATTAAAATTTTCAATTAAATCCAATAATTCAAATTAAAATTTATTTGACTTATAAATTCACTTATAAATATTTAAAATTAATTAAATATTCAATTTTTAATTAATAAAAATTCTGGGTCGTTACAGTAAATTGTATTTTGGGGCATCTCTGTTGCCACAAGTGGTTTGAGGTGCCGAGATTGTTTCTGGGGGAGGTGGAGTTATCAAGGGAGTTGAGAAATTTTTTGGATTAGGTTGCATTTCATCTTTGAGGGTGTGATTGAGATTTGCAGTTTGGAACCCTAGTCTGTATGGGTTAAAGTTTTTGCTTTTGTTCATCTTCCTCAGTTGATCGAGTTCAACTATATTTTGGGTAATGGTGGCTAGAAGCATGGATGAAGTTATGGTCGAAGCCTCTGTAGTTTTGGTGATCGGTAGTGGGAGGACGAGGGACGTTGACAAGTTTGTAATGAAGTTGCTTTTTTGTTCCAGGTTTGGGAATTTTGGGTCGCGATTTTGTATTCGAGCAAGTGATGACTAGGACGTTGTTTGGATGGTCGGAGTTGATGAGTGTCGACTGTGGGGAGGTCGCGATGATGATCAAGGTTTGCCAGAGGCACCGTGCATGTGCACGGTGCATTATTTTCTTATGGGCTGTGTTGATTGGGTTTGGGGTGGTTACGGGATTTTGGTTGCCTCGCATTGGTCTCGGGGATTTGAGTTATCTGCTCGAAGCAGATAAGTTTTTGACTAGAAGTAATATATAAGGTTGCTCGGGTATATCTCTTTGTTTCAGGTTTTTAAACAAAACAGAAACCTGTTTCTGTTTTTTAAATTAAAAGTAAAGTTTAAAAATGCAAACTGGAAATTTAAACTAAGTTTAAAATCGGAGTTTGAATATGGATTCAAAGTAGTTTGAATCTGAGATTTGAAATAATTTAAGTTTTAAAATTTAAATCTGATTTTTAACAACTTTTAAGTGTATTTAGTTTTGAATTTAAAACTGAAGTTTAAAATTTGTAAAATAGAAGTTTATAATCAGTTTGAATCTGAGTTTTTGAAATATGGATTTTGGTTTATAATTTCAGGTTTTAAAATAAAATAAGTTTTCAAATTTAATTTGTTTTAACTATTTTAGAAATGGTTAAATGATTTGAATTTTATAATGAAGATGTAGAATGTAAGTAAAGCTTTTAAAGATTTAAGTTAAATCTAGAGTGATTTTAAAAACTGTATTTCAGTTTTTAAATTAAAAGAAATTTTTGAATTGAAATTGTTTTTAAATAACTTGGAATGTTTAGAGTGTATTTTTAAATTAATTAGAATTTAAAAATGAATTGGGTTTAAATTCTTTTAAAACTTCTTTGTAAATGAACGTTTCTTTAACATGTGAGATAAAATGACTTTAAATTGTTTTAAACCTTATTTAAATAAAATTGTGTTCATTTTAAAATCTTAAAATTTTAAAATGAAATTTAAAATGAAATTTAAAGAAAATTTGAAACAAAGTGTTTTTAAATACTTTATATAAGTAAGAAATGTTTTCTTAAATTAAGTTAGAATTTAAGAATTTGGATGCATTAAATAATTAAGTTAATTAAAATGAATAATTAATTATTCAATTAATTAATGATATGGATGATTAATTAAATAATTAAGAGTTTTTTAATTCATTAATTAAAGATTTAAGATTAATTAATTAAGGTTAATTAATCTATAATTAAGGATTGTTAATTGAATTTTAATTAATGATTAAAGATTAATTAAGCGAGTGATTAAGGATCAATTAAGTTGCAGTTAACACTTAATTAATTTAATAATTAGAAATTAATTAATTGGTAATTAAATATTAATTAATTTTTAGTTAATGATGGTTAATCTGAGTTAATTTCTTAATAATGCCATTAAGAATAGTTTATGAAGGTCATTAACTTAAGATTATTTAACAATTAATTAATGTGATTAATTTTTAATAATTAATTAGATTAATTAATTAATAATAATCATTTTTGAAATTGTTTTAAGTTTAGTTACTTAATGGAAGTAATTAATGAATTAATTACTTAATGTAATTAATTGGGTTAACGTGATTAGTCTAGTTTAATTAATTTAAACACTTGATGATTTGATGAATAATTACTTTATGTAATTAATGGGATTGTAATTACTTAGGGAAGTAATTAATTGATAATTAATGGATGTAACTAAAGATGTTTGATGATGGAAGTAATTTGAATTAAATTACTTAGTATTTAATCAAGGGATTAATTGAGAAAATAAATTATGGAGTAATTTATTTAATGAAGTAATTAAGGGTAGTTAATTACTGGATGTTATTAATCAAGGGTGATTAATATATGTGGTTAATTGCAGATTAATTACTTAATGTAATTAATTTAAATAGGGAGATTAATCAAATAATATAATTAGAAATCATTAATTAATAAAATTAATAGTGAATTGATTTATTAAGGAATAATTAATAAATGAAGTAATTAATTAATAAAGGATTAGTGTAATTAATTTTTGTTAATTAATTGATTAAGTAATTACAAGTTAATTATTGCAAAGGGTTAAGTATAATTAACTTGTGTAATTAATTTAAAGGCTAATTACTTATTGTAATTATAGAATTGTTATTCAGAATGATTATTTGAAATGAATAATGAGATGGTGATTATTTAATTGATTTGTAATCAATTAATAGTTAAGTTAAGCAAAATTATAATGATGAAGTAATTAATTTAATTCATTTTAAATTAATTAGAGATTAAGTAATTAATTTAATTCATTTTCAATTAATTATAGATGGTGTGATCATTAAATCATTGCTTATGTATGAATGATTGATATTGGTTGCCATGTATGGTTTGTATTCTCATCCATGAGATGAGTAATGTTATATGATACAGATGCATTGGTTGCATTATGTTGATGATATGGATTATCTATTTATAATGCTGGTATGGATTATCTGTTGGTGATGATAATGTTGATTATCTATTGTGATGTGAATTATCTATCTGTGTGTATATAGATAATGAATTGAGTTGTTTTAAATTCTAAAACAACTTGGACCTAAAAGACACGTTTTGGATTTCGTTGAGATCGGGATCGGGTTTCTATATTTGGATATCCGAAAACCACATCGATCCAAAGTAACGATAGGTCGTGAATCTCAAGTGAAGATGAAGATTCAGAGTGCAAGGGTTATCGTCGTTAACTCTAAGGGTGATTCCAAAATGAGTGCAACGAGATAATGCCTTCGGTTTCATTCCAACCCGGAACGAACTTGTATGGATTGAATGCTTTCAGAACATCGTCAGGTGGACGATGAGCATTCTAGGTGATGTGTCCTATAAAGGTAATCGTAGCCTCAAGCCTCATCAACCGAGAATGGCTAAAACAGGGGAGGTGCAGCAAGGCTAAGTGGGTCATGCCCAGTAGGACGAGATTTACCCCTGCCTAGATGTCCCTTTATTTTGGTTGTTGGTGCGGTTGCTGATCACAACTGCGGGGTGGTCTTGTTCGAAACTGTTCCGTAAGGAATGGTTCCGGCTTTGTGTTGCAGGGGATTGGGAGTGATCCTCGATACAGTGATCTAGGCCACGTACTGTGACGGGCGGTACCCCGTTAGCCCTGCCATTGTATGGAATCCAAAATCCAATAAGTGTCAACGTTTTGATTGTATTACCCACTTTTTTGGCTAATTTGTGGAATTTAATAAATGTAACAATTTCGGCTATTTCATTTTTACTTGAAAACCCTAGACCTATTGTAATATCACTGGATTTCCTATCAAATGTTTTGGTTAGCATAAGGTAAAAACTTTTCCATATTTATGTGTGGGAAGTCTTACGTGATACCTTTTGTTTTCAAAGGTTTTTCTAAAGTTAAGCAACTTTAACGTGTTACTCATACCAGACCCATGTCTGACCCGGAGTTTTTTTTTTTTTGTTAAACTCTTGGGTACTCAAATTTTTACGAGTAGCCAAGGGATTCTGGTAAGCTTTGACGAATTGTGAAGAAGCAATGGAGTAGGAGGCTTCTACATTGTAGATATATAGTTTTCGGCTGTGTTGTTATCTCTGAGTGTTTTCTGTTTTGTGTATTGAGTTGTAATAACTAGATAGGTGTTTATAACTGTCTAATATGTGATGTATTGTCTGTGTAACTTTGATAATGGTTGTATACTATGTAATACTTATGTTATTAATATAGTTTATTCGTTCCACTATTGAGATTCTGTTGTTGTTTCTTCTTTCTCTTCTTTCTTTTCCCTTTTCTATCCCTTTCTTTCTTCAAGATGATGCGTCATTCTATGGAGATGAATGTCGGTCGTCTCAGTTGGTATCAGAGCGCTGGGTAGAATGAATACCTAGGCTTTGGAGTGGTGTCTATCTTGAGAGAGTGTATTTGTATTTTAATATATATATATATATATATATATATATATATATATATATATATATATATATTATTTCTACCTATCTATTTGGGTTACATGTTTGGGTTTTTTCTCCAATATAAGTTATAAAGGTAGATGCGGTAGTGTGGTGTGTAACACAACTACCATTGGTTGGAGTTTGAATGGTTGAGGTTGGAGGTGTATTTGTTGAGACTGTAGACCTAATACCGTCTCGAGTGAGTTTTGCTTGGAGTAAGGATTTCATCGATCTCTGATGGAAACCTGTTAAGGTTTGGAGTTCATCTTTAAAGTGCAGAATTGGATGAGTAGATTTTGGATCTGTCAGTTAGGCAGAAGCAAGTGAGTGATGGTGTCTTGATACCTTAGGAAGTAGTAGCTGCGTGATGAGATGAGTGACTATGGATATTTCCAAAGATGTTTCTTTGGAACAAGAGTAAGGAAGTGTGTCTGTTTCGGTGATGTGGCTGAATCTAGCTGGGTGTTTCTGTTTGCTATGAGGTCCGAGTTTCTTGAAGAGCTTTGGATTAGGAAGTCTTCTGGCTGAGTAGTTTTTCTAAAGGTGGGGTTCAGAAGCAGCAGTGTGAATCCTTTTCTTCGGTGAGTTGGCTAGGCCAGCATAAGTTGTTCGGATTGGTAAAGAGAGAGCAGTTTCTTTGGATATTAGTCTGGGTTGATCGCAATAGTGACTTGCGATAGTTGAGTGTGCTCTTGAGTTGTTGGAGTTTTTCGGGATGTCTTCAGGGAAGTCAGGAGTTTGTTCGCATCGGGAGATCAAGTTTTCTTATCGATTTGGATTCCAGGAGTGGAACCGATGGTTCAGTTTAGTAGCAGGATTGTTCCTTGAGATGGAGTTTGGTGAAGAAGCTCAGATTTCGGAGGAATTTCTGAGTTTTCTTTTATGGATATGTGGAACCATATTTCTGTGCTGTATTGTCCAGTCCGTGCTCGTGCTCTTCATCAGCATTTTCTTCTACTTCGGATCAGAGTTGTGCAGCGGAAGCAGTTTGAGGGGTGCATCTATTTTTTCTTTTCCGGGTAAGGAGAAGTTTGTTCTGTCTTCTGTTGTTGAGGAGTAGAGTTTGTTCTTGGTTTTGAATTGATGTTGAGGAGATCATTGTATTAAGTTGTTTTGATCCAGTCTGTTTCTAGAGGCATCAGCAAGGGTTGAGTTGATCAGGAGGGATGTAGGCAGACCTGGATCGTTCGAAGAATGTTATGGACAAGAGGCGGAGGAATTTGGATTCAGGAGTCGGAGTTTTGTTTTGGGATAAGTTTTTCTCCGATCCAAGGTGCTATAAGTTTTGGTAAGTCTGAGAAGCTAGCTCCGAGGTGTTTTGGATTTCTCCTGTGTTTTGGTAAGATAAGTGCTTTGGTTTTCAAGAGTTGAATTGCCAGTTTGGATAACTGGGATTCAGAGTGTTTCACGTATCTCTGAGGGAGTACATGTTTGGTATTCCTGGTTGTAGAACCAGCAGTTCAGGAGGATTTGGTTGTTGAGTCAGACTCGTCTGTAGTCCGATATCTTGTTTAGAGTTGTTGATATAGATTAATAGGAGCACTATAGCGTAGTAGTATTAATTGTTTGATTCTATAGAACGAGTATTCCGATATTTATATTGGGGGAAACTCGTGGAAGTTCTATCCAGAATTTTTCTAGATAATTAGATTTGTTTTGATTGAGTGAATTGATTGCTTTGGTTGCTGGCATACGATTAATATATGCTATGTTTTAAATTAAATCTTTAATGAGATTATTAAATTACCTTTGTTTTAAATTTCGGGGACGAAATTCTTTTAAGAGGGAGGATTGTGATATCCTGGAATTTTTGACAATATCAATTTAATAATTTGTGTTTAAATCTAAATTAATTTGATAATTTTTGTAAATAAATTTGAATTGATTCGATAATCTTCTTTTATTAAATAATTAATTAGTGAATTAATCTTTTAATAAGTAAATAAATTGTTTTCTATTTATAAAAATATATATATTTATATATATTTTAAATAGATGAGTTTGGTTCTAAATTTAATTAGTATAGCATATTTTCTAGTTATAATATTTTGAAATTGGGAAATTATGTTTTATTTTTTATTTAAGCTTTTCAAGGCTATTTTATAAAAAACTAAATAGTTTTAAATACATAAGAAAAATATTTTATTTGTTCAAGTTATATTTTAACTTAAGTTTTGAATATTAATATAGATTAAAATAAAGATTTGTTTGTTTTATTTCATTTAAAATATTTATTTATAAAAATGATTTGTAAATTAAATATGATAATTTAAATACAACTTATCAATGAAACATTTATTCATTTAAATAACAAGTAATTTATAATCTCTTTTATAAATTTATTTTAAATGATTAAAAATATTATTTTCAAATCATTGATTTGTATATTGTTTTTATTTATAATAATACTTGGTTTTATTCTTTAAAATTTATTTCTATATATGACTAAGTATTTGTTAACTAATTAATTCAAGCATAATATTATATTAACCCTTAATTAAAAATACTAATTAATTAAAGATACATGTGCAAACATCTTAGGATCTAATATAACAAATGTAAACTAATAATCATCTAGATGACAAATGTAAGATTTAAGCCAAGTGTCAAATTTTAATTTTAATTTTCTTTAATTTTTAAATAAATCATAAATATTGTTATATAAACTTGTATTTTTCCATTTCACTCCTTTTCCTCATCTTCATTCCTAAACTAAGAAAATTCTTCCAGCTGAAAACATTCTACTTTAAAAAAAATCTGCAAAAAAACATTTTCAATCATGCGGATGTGACATCCCGGAAATTTGGACAATATCAATTTAATAATCTGCATTGAAAATTAAATTGATTTGATAATACTTGTTAATAATAATTTGAATTGATTTAATAATCTTCTTTTAAATAAATAATTAACTGATAATTTATCTTTTAAAAGCCAATTAAATTGTTTTCTATTTATAATATATATATCTGTATATATTGTAAATAGATAACCTTTGTTTTAAGTTTAATAAAATGAGGACATGATTTCTAACTCTAATATTTTTGGAAAATTAGGAATTTGATTTTTATTTAATATTGAATAAATAATAATATGATTTTAAAAATACCCAAGATAAATTTAAATTGTTTAGAAATAAAATTTAGCCTAGAGTTTAAATTTAAATAAAAATTGTTTTGTTTTATAGCTTGGTCAAATAAGTGACTTATATTATAGAGAATAGTTCTATTATAAATTTATTTTTAATTTAATAATAAGTTATATCTAAACTGTATTAATATTGTAATATCCTTGAAAATGGGTTTTACTGATAAATAGAAGTTTGTTATTTTAATATATGTATATTTTTGAAAGAAGCTATGATTTGTAAATTTAAAATTAAGTCTTCCAAAAATGTTAAATAAAATAATACTTTGTAAATCTCAACATAAGTATTTAATTATTTAAGTTTAAAATAAAGTAACCTATAAGTAAAATAAATATAAAAGTAAGAACAAGTGTAAAAGAAAGAAGTATATAGGTAATAAAAGCAACCTATAAGCAAATAAATTTATAAGTTCAAACTGTAATAGGCCTGTAACTAAAAATGTTTGAAATAGAAATGCAAAAGTATGAAACAAAGCAAATTAACAAAGTAAGAAAAGCACCATATCTAAAAATAAATAGGCAAGTAGCCTGTGAAGTAGTATGCAGGCAAGTATAATTATAACCAAAATGTCATATGCATGAAGTATAAAAACCAAACAGGGAAGAATCTTATATAGGAAGTTACATAGGCTGCAATTAGAAATATCTTTAGACAAAAATGAGATTAGTGAAACATGAAGTACCATAGCATTAAATGCTTCCTTTTCTCAGCACAAAAACTTGGTCAATTCGAAGTTGAAAATCATTTCAGTTGTACAAGAATCAAGCTAAAGCAAAGCATGGTAGAAAGCTAACCAAAATATCTATACATAAGAAATGATTTAATTGGCTAATTAGGAAACATAGAGTACATTAACCATTAATGCTTGCTTTTACTTAGCACAACCTTATGTCCATTCGAAATGGATTCAAATCATTTCAGCCTCCTAAAAACAAAGATATGCCTGATACAAACAAAAGCAAACAGTGTACCTGCATATTGCTCAAACCCAGATATCACCTTCCCCTGTAATCTTTTCTTTCTATATATTCATATCTGCCTATTCATTTTGTTTATCAAAAATAAACAAACCAGAGAAGTAGCATATGTATTCTTCTTCAAACTTATTTGCATGCATACAAGAATTCAGTAACAAGGACTTCAAGTCTTTTTAACTCAGCAAACCAAGCACTCAGGTTTTAAAGTTAAAAGCTTTTCCATTCTTACAAACTTAAACAAAGTTTCAACTTGAAAAAAAAAATCAAGATCAATTCAAACCAGAGTCTCCATCTCTGGAAACCTGAGATTTTCAAGCTTGAGTATCTTCTTTTCGAAATCTGAAATCAAGCCTGTGCATCTCTGGAACCAGAAGTGCTCTGTCATTCTCAAGCATTGGTGAGTAACACTTTTTATTTAAATGCTTAAGTCTATATATGTTGTTACATTTTGATCTGATATGAGCATATATATTGATGATTTTCTGTGTTTACATGTTACTGCATGTATATGTGATTGACATCCTGTAACCAACTCTGTTTCAAAGGGTAGCAACATCAAAAGATTTAATGTTTTAAGTATACTTTGTTATGTTGCAAATGCTTTATTGAAACTTAGATTGTTTTGCTCTGTGATAAGTAAGAGTACTGTTTTATGAATCTCAGGGTTCTCTCTGTTTTAGCTTCAGGTTTAAAAAAATCCTCAACCAAATTTCTTTTGTTCTTAATTCCAGCTTATCAAGACATAGGTTAACATAAACTACTGGTATGAATGAAGACTTGAATTTAAATATTGTGTAAGAGTAAAACAATGTTTTTTTTCTTTTCTGGAAAACACAATATTACAGTTGAAACTAAATTTAAGTTAAAAACTCAATGAATTTAATTCATAAATTCAGGGTTATGGATCGAACATACATACTATAATATGATTTTTAAAATGAATATCATGTTTTCTAGTCAAGTATTTTAGGAGCAGTTTACTCTTGTTCAAAAATTGGATTTTGGGAGATTCTTGGTGTTCTATGCAACTTGAGGAGGTCGGGTTGGGTGAGAAGGTGGAGAAGCTTGCCGAGGTGATGGGAAAAATAGTAGGAAGTGGTCACGGCCACGGTGGCGACTGTGGTGGTTGAGTTTTGTTGCTAAACCTAGTTTAGCCGTGCTGGAGAAACAAGTGCATTGTGGGGTCTCTGGAGCATCGAGTGCCATGGGGGTTTGGGAAATGGTCGTTGAAGTATTGATGAATCTAGGGCCGGAGTCTCTGATGATATGGTGGTCGGAGTTGGAAGTGCGGCGTGAAGTTCCAGGTTTGGGTGGAACCTGATTTGCGTTTTCAGGTTTTGGGTGATTTTTGTTTCCAGGTAACAAGCTCGATTTTGACTCGAGCAATCATGGTGGAATTGGAAGGCTGCAATGTTGTCGAGGATGGTCACTGGTGTGTGGAAGTTATTGTGGGTGGCCGGTGGTGGCCAGAGCCACGGTGCATGTGCACCGTGCCCAGTGGGGTGTTAATGTATCAGAGGGATGGTGCAGGAGGGGGTTGGCCTCGGGGCGTACTCGGGGAAATATGTGTGCGTGACTCGAAGCATGGATATAAATGACCCGAAGCAATATTACGTGGTCTCGGGTTGAATGCTTGGCTACAGGTAACATAAAACTGCCTGTAGTTTTGAACATTTTAAACAAAATTTAAAAGCAAATTAAATTATAAGCTAATTATAATTAAAAGTTGAATTAGTGTAAATATTAGATTTAACTGAAAGTAAAATTTAGATTTAAGTTTAAATTAAAATTTTGTATTTTTGAATTCATTTTGAAAGTTTCAAATTTAAACCTGACAGTAGCATTGTTTCAAAAACAAATTCAATTGGAACCTATTTATAAACAAGTAATGGAATTAAATAAAGTGTAAATCTAGCTGGAGTTTGAAATCAAATTTACTTTTGAATTCAAATTTAAATAAAAATAAATCAAGTTTAAAACAATCAATTATGGTTTCAACCTGACAGTTTCAGGTTTTTATGTAATTTAAAATCTGAATTAAAGTTTAAACTGTGTTTGAAGTTAAAAGTTCAAAATATAGATTTAAGTGAACTTTTGAATCTAAGTTTTAGAAAAGAATTTGGATTTTTAAATCAAGAATTAAAAATCAAATTTCTCAAAAGCAAGTTAAACCCAAGTTTTAAATTCAAAGTTAAACTAATCAAAAGTGTCAAACTCAAAATTAAACTAATGAACTAAAACTGGAAAATAAATCAGATTTAAAAATCTAAATGTATAAAGAAAAGTTAAATTCAAATAGTTGGTTTCAAAAGGGTTTGTTTCAAATAAATGTTTGAATTGGATTTTACAAAGTTTGTTTGAATGGGAGTTAAATAAATTGTTTTAACTTGGAAATTGCAAGTTTAGTATATAAATGTCTTTTAGAAGTTTAAATTTAAATTAAGATTTAAGCAGTTGAAGTTAAGGGCCTTGTGAAATGTAATGTTCTAATATACTTAAATATTAATAAAGTCATGAATTATTTTAGGGATAATTAAGATATTTAAAATAATTAAACGATAGGTTAATAAAGAAATGACTTTTGAATTTAAGTTATAAATTAATAATTTAGATTAATTTATAATTAGAGATCAAGTAATAAGTAGATTAAGAAAAGCTATTTATTAATGAAGATAATTAATTAAGGATTAGTAATTAATTAATATATGTGATTAATTTTGGATAATTAATTAGATTCATTAAATAATTTATTATGCATTGATAAATGTAATTATTTGATAAAAGGAATTAAGAAATTAATTACTACTTGTAATTAATTTGATAAAATGATTTATTTAAGTTAATTAATTTAGTTTAATTAATTTAAGAAATCATTTGATGATTTGTTACGTGTAATCACTTAGTGTATTCAATAGAGTATAATTACTTGAGGAGTTAATTAATATAATTACTGAATATAATTAGTGAAATTAATGTGTTAATAAGTAATTTGGATAATTACTTTTGTAATTAATCAGAGGATTTATTAGGGAGATAATTAATTATGGGATAATTAATTTGGAAATAAGTAATTAAGAGTAGTAAATTACTGGTTGATATTAATCAAGGTGATTAATAATTGTGTTAAATTAAATATTAATCACTTAATTAAATTAAATAAAGTAATTTTAATTTAAATATGAATTATCATTAATTAATGTAATAAATGATGAAATTAAGAATAGTTTAATTAAGAAATAATTAATAATGTGGTGATAAATTAAGGATAATGTAATTTATTGTATTTAATTATAAATAAAGAAATTTTACTATAAATGATTTAGGTAATTAATTTGGAAAATTAATTAAAAAAAAAACTAATTACTTACTGTAATTAGAAGCTGATTAATCAAAGGTGTTAAATCAAGATAAATATCTAAGGATTAAGTTTGATTATATTTAATGATGGTATAAGCAGGATTTATAGATGAAGTAATTAATTTAATTTACTTTAAATTAATTTGAGATTTAAGTAGATAATTTAATTCATTAATTACAAAATGGTATGATTATAAATCATTGCTTATGGATGAATGATAGTGATATTTTATTTGATGGTTGTGCATTCAGATCTGGCTTGAATACTATCTATGTGATATGGATGCTTGATTTAAAGTAGGATAATATTTAATTATCTGTTTTGATAATAATATGAATTATCTGTTTATGATGATGTGATTATCTATTGCGATATTATGAATTATCTATCTGTGTATATTGATGATATTGAATTGAACTGTTAAGACTAAATAGACAACTTGGCCTTAAAAGACACGCTTTGGATTTCGATGAGACCGGGATCGGGTTTCCGCATCAGGAACATCCGAAAACCACATCGATTCCAAATTAACGATAGGTCGTTAATCTGATGTGAAGATGAAGGTTCAAAATGCAAGGGTTATCGTCGTTAACTCTGAGGGTGATTCCAAAATGAGTGTAACGAGATAATGCCTTCGGTTTCGTTCGAACCCGGAACGAACTTGTATGGACTGAATGCTTTCAACACATCGTCAGGTGGGCGATGAGCATTCTAAGAAATGTATTCTAAAAAGGTAATCGTAGCCTCAAGCCTCATCAACCGGAAATGGCTAAAACAGGGGAGGTGCAGCAAGGCTAGGTGGGTCATGCCCAAGCAGGACAAGGATATTCCCCTGTCTAGATGTCCCTTTTTATTTCGGCTTAGTGGGCAGTAGCGACGGCTATCTGCGGGGTTATCTTGTTCGGGACTGTTCAGTAAGGAATGGTTCTGGCCTTGTGTTGCAGGGGATGAAGGGAGTAATCCTCGGTACGGTGATCTAGGCCCCGTACTGTGATGGGCGGTACCCCAGTAGCCCAGCCATTGTATGGAATCCACAATCCAATAAGTGCCAACGGTTTTGATTGTATTACCCACTTTTGTGGCTAGTAGCTGAAATTTAATAATGTAACAATTTCGGCTATTTTCTATTTACTTGAAAACCCTAGACCTATTATAATATCACAGAATTTCCTATCAAATGTTTTGGTTAGCGTAAGGTAAAAACTTTTCCATGTTTATGTGTGGGAAGTCTTACGTGATACCTTTTGTTTTCAAAGGATTTTCAAAATTAAGCAACTTTAACCTGTTACTCATACCAGACCCATGTCTGACCCGAAGTTTATTTTTGTTTTCATAAACTCTCGGGTACCCAAATTTTTACGGGTAGCCAAGGGATTCAGGTTGGCTTTGTCGCATTCTGGAGGAGCAATGGAGCAGGAGGCTTTAGCGTTGTAGATATACTTATAGTTCCGCTGTGATTGATATCTCTGAGTTATTTGCTTATGTTGTATTGAGTTGTATTAACTAGACAGGTGTTTATAACTGTCTAGTATGTGATGTATTGTCTGTATAACTCTGATTGATGTTGTATATTATGTAAATACTTATGTTATTATTATAATTTATTCGTTCCGCTGTGAGATTCTGATGTTGTTTTTCTTTCTTCTCTATCTTTTCTATTTTCTCACCTCTTTCTTTTCTTAAAAACGATACTTCTTCCTGGGAGTAGGAGGACGGGTCGTCACAGTGGTATCAGAGCGCTAGGTTGAGTGTATACCTAGGCTCTTAAGTGTTTTCTTCCTTGAGAGAGCGTATTTGTAATTTTGATATATATATATATTTGTTTCTACCTATTGTGGGGTTGCCTGTTCAGGTTTTCCAATGAGCTATAAGGGTAGATAGGGTAGTGGTGTGTGTAACACTTACTACCAATGGTTGGAATTTGAATGTTTGAGGTTGGAAGTAAATTGTCGAGACTGTAGATCTAATACCGTCTCGAGTGAGTTGTGAGTGGTATAAGGATTTCATTGATATCTGAAGGAAATCTTTTAAGGTTCAGAGTTTCTTTTGAAGTGTAGTTTGGATGAGTTAGAGTTTGGATCTGTCGGTTGAACAGAAGCATGTCAAGATATCTTGATACATCAAGGTGTAGTAGCTGTGTGATGAGACACAGTGATTATGGATGTCTCTGAAGATGTTTCTTTGGAATCAGTTAAGGAAGTGTAGCTGCTTTGGTGTTGTGGCTGAGATCAGCAGGGTGTTTCTTTAAGGGTCCGAGTTTCTTGAAGAGCTTTGGATTAAGTAGCCTTTGGTTTCTGAGTCAGCAGTGGAGTTTAGAAGCTATAGAGTAGTTCCATTTCTTCGATGGATTGGCCACAGAAGTGTAAGCTGTTCTGATTGGTAGAGAGAAAGCAGTATCTTTGGAATTAGGCTGGATCGATCGCAAAAGTGACTTGCGATAGTTTGAGTGTTCTCTTGTGTTTCAGAGATATTTTTCTGGATGTCTTCGAGAAGTCAGAGTTTGGTCAGCATCTAAAGATAGAGTTTGGTATCGACTGGATCTCAGGAGTGGTACCGATGGTTCAGCTTAGTAATAAGATGATTTTTGAGTTTGGTGAAGCAGTTCAGGATCGTTCGAAGAGTTTAGTGGATAAGTGATAGAAGAATTTGGATTTCGAAGTCGGAGATGTGATTTTGGATAAGTGTTTAGTCTTCAGGATTGGATTATCAGTTTGGATAACTGGAATCCGGAGTGTTTCACGTATCTCTGAGGGAGTACGTATAAGATTTATCTCTGGTTGTACAACCAGCAGTTCAGGGAATTTTGGTTGTTGATTTAGACTTGTCCGTAGCCTGATATCCTGTCTTGTTTTGTGGATTTAGGTGAATGAAAGTTCTGTAGCTTAGTAGTATTGTTTGTTTGGATTCTGTAGAGCGAGTAACCCGGTATTATACTAGGGGAAACTCGAAGAAATTCTATTCAGAATTCTGTCTAGATAGTTAGATTTGTTTGATTGGATGAATTGGTTGCTATGGTTGTTAGCATATGGTTGATATATGTTTGTGTTTAAGATTTAAATCTTTAATTGGATTATTAAATTACCTTTGTTTTAAATTTCGGGGACGAAATTCTTTTAAGGGGGGAAGAATGTGACATCCCGGAAATTTGGACAATATCAATTTAATAATCTGCATTGAAAATTAAATTGATTTGATAATACTTGTTAATAATAATTTGAATTGATTTAATAATCTTCTTTTAAATAAATAATTAACTGATAATTTATCTTTTAAAAGCCAATTAAATTGTTTTCTATTTATAATATATATATCTGTATATATTGTAAATAGATAACCTTTGTTTTAAGTTTAATAAAATGAGGACATGATTTCTAACTCTAATATTTTTGGAAAATTAGGAATTTGATTTTTATTTAATATTGAATAAATAATAATATGATTTTAAAAATACCCAAGATAAATTTAAATTGTTTAGAAATAAAATTTAGCCTAGAGTTTAAATTTAAATAAAAATTGTTTTGTTTTATAGCTTGGTCAAATAAGTGACTTATATTATAGAGAATAGTTCTATTATAAATTTATTTTTAATTTAATAATAAGTTATATCTAAACTGTATTAATATTGTAATATCCTTGAAAATGGGTTTTACTGATAAATAGAAGTTTGTTATTTTAATATATGTATATTTTTGAAAGAAGCTATGATTTGTAAATTTAAAATTAAGTCTTCCAAAAATGTTAAATAAAATAATACTTTGTAAATCTCAACATAAGTATTTAATTATTTAAGTTTAAAATAAAGTAACCTATAAGTAAAATAAATATAAAAGTAAGAACAAGTGTAAAAGAAAGAAGTATATAGGTAATAAAAGCAACCTATAAGCAAATAAATTTATAAGTTCAAACTGTAATAGGCCTGTAACTAAAAATGTTTGAAATAGAAATGCAAAAGTATGAAACAAAGCAAATTAACAAAGTAAGAAAAGCACCATATCTAAAAATAAATAGGCAAGTAGCCTGTGAAGTAGTATGCAGGCAAGTATAATTATAACCAAAATGTCATATGCATGAAGTATAAAAACCAAACAGGGAAGAATCTTATATAGGAAGTTACATAGGCTGCAATTAGAAATATCTTTAGACAAAAATGAGATTAGTGAAACATGAAGTACCATAGCATTAAATGCTTCCTTTTCTCAGCACAAAAACTTGGTCAATTCGAAGTTGAAAATCATTTCAGTTGTACAAGAATCAAGCTAAAGCAAAGCATGGTAGAAAGCTAACCAAAATATCTATACATAAGAAATGATTTAATTGGCTAATTAGGAAACATAGAGTACATTAACCATTAATGCTTGCTTTTACTTAGCACAACCTTATGTCCATTCGAAATGGATTCAAATCATTTCAGCCTCCTAAAAACAAAGATATGCCTGATACAAACAAAAGCAAACAGTGTACCTGCATATTGCTCAAACCCAGATATCACCTTCCCCTGTAATCTTTTCTTTCTATATATTCATATCTGCCTATTCATTTTGTTTATCAAAAATAAACAAACCAGAGAAGTAGCATATGTATTCTTCTTCAAACTTATTTGCATGCATACAAGAATTCAGTAACAAGGACTTCAAGTCTTTTTAACTCAGCAAACCAAGCACTCAGGTTTTAAAGTTAAAAGCTTTTCCATTCTTACAAACTTAAACAAAGTTTCAACTTGAAAAAAAAAATCAAGATCAATTCAAACCAGAGTCTCCATCTCTGGAAACCTGAGATTTTCAAGCTTGAGTATCTTCTTTTCGAAATCTGAAATCAAGCCTGTGCATCTCTGGAACCAGAAGTGCTCTGTCATTCTCAAGCATTGGTGAGTAACACTTTTTATTTAAATGCTTAAGTCTATATATGTTGTTACATTTTGATCTGATATGAGCATATATATTGATGATTTTCTGTGTTTACATGTTACTGCATGTATATGTGATTGACATCCTGTAACCAACTCTGTTTCAAAGGGTAGCAACATCAAAAGATTTAATGTTTTAAGTATACTTTGTTATGTTGCAAATGCTTTATTGAAACTTAGATTGTTTTGCTCTGTGATAAGTAAGAGTACTGTTTTATGAATCTCAGGGTTCTCTCTGTTTTAGCTTCAGGTTTAAAAAAATCCTCAACCAAATTTCTTTTGTTCTTAATTCCAGCTTATCAAGACATAGGTTAACATAAACTACTGGTATGAATGAAGACTTGAATTTAAATATTGTGTAAGAGTAAAACAATGTTTTTTTTCTTTTCTGGAAAACACAATATTACAGTTGAAACTAAATTTAAGTTAAAAACTCAATGAATTTAATTCATAAATTCAGGGTTATGGATCGAACATACATACTATAATATGATTTTTAAAATGAATATCATGTTTTCTAGTCAAGTATTTTAGGAGCAGTTTACTCTTGTTCAAAAATTGGATTTTGGGAGATTCTTGGTGTTCTATGCAACTTGAGGAGGTCGGGTTGGGTGAGAAGGTGGAGAAGCTTGCCGAGGTGATGGGAAAAATAGTAGGAAGTGGTCACGGCCACGGTGGCGACTGTGGTGGTTGAGTTTTGTTGCTAAACCTAGTTTAGCCGTGCTGGAGAAACAAGTGCATTGTGGGGTCTCTGGAGCATCGAGTGCCATGGGGGTTTGGGAAATGGTCGTTGAAGTATTGATGAATCTAGGGCCGGAGTCTCTGATGATATGGTGGTCGGAGTTGGAAGTGCGGCGTGAAGTTCCAGGTTTGGGTGGAACCTGATTTGCGTTTTCAGGTTTTGGGTGATTTTTGTTTCCAGGTAACAAGCTCGATTTTGACTCGAGCAATCATGGTGGAATTGGAAGGCTGCAATGTTGTCGAGGATGGTCACTGGTGTGTGGAAGTTATTGTGGGTGGCCGGTGGTGGCCAGAGCCACGGTGCATGTGCACCGTGCCCAGTGGGGTGTTAATGTATCAGAGGGATGGTGCAGGAGGGGGTTGGCCTCGGGGCGTACTCGGGGAAATATGTGTGCGTGACTCGAAGCATGGATATAAATGACCCGAAGCAATATTACGTGGTCTCGGGTTGAATGCTTGGCTACAGGTAACATAAAACTGCCTGTAGTTTTGAACATTTTAAACAAAATTTAAAAGCAAATTAAATTATAAGCTAATTATAATTAAAAGTTGAATTAGTGTAAATATTAGATTTAACTGAAAGTAAAATTCAGATTTAAGTTTAAATTAAAATTTTGTATTTTTGAATTCATTTTGAAAGTTTCAAATTTAAACCTGACAGTAGCATTGTTTCAAAAACAAATTCAATTGGAACCTATTTATAAACAAGTAATGGAATTAAATAAAGTGTAAATCTAGCTGGAGTTTGAAATCAAATTTACTTTTGAATTCAAATTTAAATAAAAATAAATCAAGTTTAAAACAATCAATTATGGTTTCAACCTGACAGTTTCAGGTTTTTATGTAATTTAAAATCTGAATTAAAGTTTAAACTGTGTTTGAAGTTAAAAGTTCAAAATATAGATTTAAGTGAACTTTTGAATCTAAGTTTTAGAAAAGAATTTGGATTTTTAAATCAAGAATTAAAAATCAAATTTCTCAAAAGCAAGTTAAACCCAAGTTTTAAATTCAAAGTTAAACTAATCAAAAGTGTCAAACTCAAAATTAAACTAATGAACTAAAACTGGAAAATAAATCAGATTTAAAAATCTAAATGTATAAAGAAAAGTTAAATTCAAATAGTTGGTTTCAAAAGGGTTTGTTTCAAATAAATGTTTGAATTGGATTTTACAAAGTTTGTTTGAATGGGAGTTAAATAAATTGTTTTAACTTGGAAATTGCAAGTTTAGTATATAAATGTCTTTTAGAAGTTTAAATTTAAATTAAGATTTAAGCAGTTGAAGTTAAGGGCCTTGTGAAATGTAATGTTCTAATATACTTAAATATTAATAAAGTCATGAATTATTTTAGGGATAATTAAGATATTTAAAATAATTAAATGATAGGTTAATAAAGAAATGACTTTTGAATTTAGGTTATAAATTAATAATTTAGATTAATTTATAATTAGAGATCAAGTAATAAGTAGATTAAGAAAAGCTATTTATTAATGAAGATAATTAATTAAGGATTAGTAATTAATTAATATATGTGATTAATTTTGGATAATTAATTAGATTCATTAAATAATTTATTATGCATTGATAAATGTAATTATTTGATAAAAGGAATTAAGAAATTAATTACTACTTGTAATTAATTTGATAAAATGATTTATTTAAGTTAATTAATTTAGTTTAATTAATTTAAGAAATCATTTGATGATTTGTTACGTGTAATCACTTAGTGTATTCAATAGAGTATAATTACTTGAGGAGTTAATTAATATAATTACTGAATATAATTAGTGAAATTAATGTGTTAATAAGTAATTTGGATAATTACTTTTGTAATTAATCAGAGGATTTATTAGGGAGATAATTAATTATGGGATAATTAATTTGGAAATAAGTAATTAAGAGTAGTAAATTACTGGTTGATATTAATCAAGGTGATTAATAATTGTGTTAAATTAAATATTAATCACTTAATTAAATTAAATAAAGTAATTTTAATTTAAATATGAATTATCATTAATTAATGTAATAAATGATGAAATTAAGAATAGTTTAATTAAGAAATAATTAATAATGTGGTGATAAATTAAGGATAATGTAATTTATTGTATTTAATTATAAATAAAGAAATTTTACTATAAATGATTTAGGTAATTAATTTGGAAAATTAATTAAAAAAAAAACTAATTACTTACTGTAATTAGAAGCTGATTAATCAAAGGTGTTAAATCAAGATAAATATCTAAGGATTAAGTTTGATTATATTTAATGATGGTATAAGCAGGATTTATAGATGAAGTAATTAATTTAATTTACTTTAAATTAATTTGAGATTTAAGTAGATAATTTAATTCATTAATTACAAAATGGTATGATTATAAATCATTGCTTATGGATGAATGATAGTGATATTTTATTTGATGGTTGTGCATTCAGATCTGGCTTGAATACTATCTATGTGATATGGATGCTTGATTTAAAGTAGGATAATATTTAATTATCTGTTTTGATAATAATATGAATTATCTGTTTATGATGATGTGATTATCTATTGCGATATTATGAATTATCTATCTGTGTATATTGATGATATTGAATTGAACTGTTAAGACTAAATAGACAACTTGGCCTTAAAAGACACGCTTTGGATTTCGATGAGACCGGGATCGGGTTTCCGCATCAGGAACATCCGAAAACCACATCGATTCCAAATTAACGATAGGTCGTTAATCTGATGTGAAGATGAAGGTTCAAAATGCAAGGGTTATCGTCGTTAACTCTGAGGGTGATTCCAAAATGAGTGTAACGAGATAATGCCTTCGGTTTCGTTCGAACCCGGAACGAACTTGTATGGACTGAATGCTTTCAACACATCGTCAGGTGGGCGATGAGCATTCTAAGAAATGTATTCTAAAAAGGTAATCGTAGCCTCAAGCCTCATCAACCGGGAATGGCTAAAACAGGGGAGGTGCAGCAAGGCTAGGTGGGTCATGCCCAAGCAGGACAAGGATATTCCCCTGTCTAGATGTCCCTTTTTATTTCGGCTTAGTGGGCAGTAGCGACGGCTATCTGCGGGGTTATCTTGTTCGGGACTGTTCAGTAAGGAATGGTTCTGGCCTTGTGTTGCAGGGGATGAAGGGAGTAATCCTCGGTACGGTGATCTAGGCCCCGTACTGTGATGGGCGGTACCCCAGTAGCCCAGCCATTGTGTGGAATCCACAATCCAATAAGTGCCAACGGTTTTGATTGTATTACCCACTTTTGTGGCTAGTAGCTGGAATTTAATAATGTAACAATTTCGGCTATTTTCTATTTACTTGAAAACCCTAGACCTATTATAATATCACAGAATTTCCTATCAAATGTTTTGGTTAGCGTAAGGTAAAAACTTTTCCATGTTTATGTGTGGGAAGTCTTACGTGATACCTTTTGTTTTCAAAGGATTTTCAAAATTAAGCAACTTTAACCTGTTACTCATACCAGACCCATGTCTGGAAATAAAGCAAGAAAGTCTGCATTTTACTTTCTTCAATCTGTAGCCTGCATTCCTTCTTCTTAAATCTGGAAGCACATGCAAGACAAAAAGCAAATTTTCAAATGATTTAAAGGCTGTTCAAAATCAGGAAGCTAATGTTTTAAAGAATCAAACAACTCAAATCTTAAAAGCATTCAAGCAGGATTGCAAAAGATGTTCAAAAGGGTAATTGTCTCATATCTATCTTGGATATATTGATAGTCATTTGTATTTGATATTCAGTTGTATCAGATATTGTATCAATGTTGTAAACTGATATATTCATTTCTTCCGCTATGTTGTTATACTTAATGTGTTATAAGCTCCTGCGAACCAGATTCGGCGTTTGAATCTGTGGCATTTGAATACTAGTGAAGTATTCGGCGCCGATTTTTGAAGGTCGAGTCAGGGTCGTTATAGAATACAAGAAGATCATCTCCATAAAATCAAAATCGTATTAATGCTGGAAAAGTTTATTCTTTATTCTTTAGAAAAATTCGATCTGGGTAAACTAAATTCACTAGCCCATTCGTTGGACCAGTTCGGATAGCTAGGGAGAGCAGGAAAGTTTTTTCCAAACTCAAGCCTAGACAATATCGTTCTCGCACCCACAAGGCGATCAAGTTATTTGATCGACTCTAAATCATTAAAACATTTAATCATTTCATAAATAAATCAAATCATCTTTAAAATACTTTACTAATCATTTAAATACATTTATAAAAGATTTGAGAAAGAACAGTTGCGTTTAAAACTACATTTCAAAAGTCCTAAAAGAAAGTGCTGCGGAAAAGTGCTGCGGAAAGTGCTTTTCGAGCTATATTGATCAAAATGACTTTTTATTATTTGCAAATTTATTTTTATTACTCAAATCATTTTTAAAACATTTATAAGATTTATTCCACATTTTGAATCAATTTAGAACATCATTTTTAAAGAAATCCAGTTTTTTATTTCGAACTGCAAATTTAAGATTTTTCGAAAAATTGTTTAACTCATATTTAAAAATTCATTTGTCGAAATCTCGATTTTTTTTCTTCATTTGAAAACTATGGATATAATATTTTGGAAAATTCTTATCTAGAACAATTTCGATCTATCTTCCAACTTTTAAACTTTTCTGACTTTTATAGCGTGAAATCATGAACAACTATTACACGACGCGCTTATTTTTAACTATATTTTCCATTTCTTTTCAAACATCACAAAATATACTTTTGAATGTTTACAAAACATTTCAAATGCATTTTAAACCATTTTTAAGAGGTTTAACAATTTCATACACACCTTTTCATTAATTTAAGGAAAGTGATTTCCATTTTTCTTATCCACGTGTATTTTCGTGACTTGCATATATATTCAACATTCATATGAAAATAGCCAAGCTTGATGATGAAAGCATATTAAACATCCATTTTCAGACATCATATCACCATTCAGAATAAAATATAGTAATTTGGGAGTTCTCACCATTGATTTCCTATCGGAAAATGACTATAGCTTCACTAATCTCACGATCTGAGCTCATAAACCCCAACATCTTGCCTTCTAGTGTGCTCAACCATTCAATGAAAAAAGTGGTTCTCGGCCAAGCATGGGGAATGAGGTGTATGAATTTGAATTGTTTTTGAACTTTTTGAAAACTAGAAATAAAATAAGTCATACTCTCTTGGGTTTTTGGATATTAACTCTCTGAATTTGGAAATGTAGTCACCATGAAAGTTGTAGGATATTCTTTTCTTTATGGTATCATATAAAGAATCATCTAATTTGGATTAGTTATAAGGAAGTTATGGCCAAGAGAAGTAGAGGTGTGATGACCCACCTCTATAGTCACACTATAAAAGAACACTACGGAGTAATACCATCGACAAGCATGAAGAATAAGGCTATTGAGGAGGGACCATCTATGTAATTGTTTTGTGCGAGTACTGATATGTCAGATAGAATATCATGCATTTAAATTCAAGAGGAAATCTAACATATCAAATACAAACTCAAAGCTACTACACAGTGGCTATGTGGCCTTCGGAAGCAAATATAAAATAAGCATAACATAAATCAGACACAGATATTCATATCACTAAGGCAGAAATAGATATGAACAACTCATAGAAGTGTACATCAAAGTAGTGTTCATACAAGATCCACTACATCGCAAAAGAATAGGTACAAATGCTAGACAAAAGAATATGTATACATCAAGGAGTCTCTATCTCAAATGTATAAAAACAAAAACTACTAAGCTAAAGTAGTTAGGCAAAAGTCAGAAGCTAGTCCTTACTAAGAAGTCAAGTGGAAGCACCTGAAACACCTCGGTCTGGCCCGAGTATTATTTAGGAAGAAACATAATAAATGAATCAGTCTAACTATAATTATCATGTAAGATGGGATAGGATAAAAGATATGACAAATATATATGTGATAACAACTAAAGTCATACAATATCTCAGGTTTTCTCAAAAACCAAAAAGAATGTCATATTCTTTAGTTTATTCACCAAATCAAAAATATTGATAGAACTTATCAATAAAAATCACAAAAATTGGTGAAACATAATTCTAGAAATCAATGATTAGAAATCCAAAAAACATAAAAAGGGGAAGGTCTATCACAAATGGGAGCATGAAAACTCACCAACTTGTGTACCACAAACGAAACCCTATTGCATGGCCTCTAACCATCAAATTTGAGCCGAGGATCCACAAACGGCCTGAAGACCATGTGTAGCTACCCCACCTATTTGAGCCGAAGCTCCATCGAAACGGGTTTAGTCTCCCATGCAGACAAAGAGACATCGCATATCGCTAGTCTACGTCACAAAATGATCATCATTGATCAATAAGTGTAAATTACACCAAGCTAGTAAATAAATGAGTTTAGCTTCATGTCCCATAACCACTAGCTTAACTTAAATATTTATGAACAAATTGTAGATTTTCACTTGAAAATTGTCATGGAATTTCAATCGAACAAGTCCAAGAATTAACTAACGAAGTAAACATAAGCGTTTCATACCACTTGTTTTGCTAAGTCGTTTAATTAGATTTCTCATACGAATGAAGTAAAGGTTTTTATATACTAATAGATTGCAAAACGGTCTTAAACATGAGCTCTGTATTAAAAATAGTGTTGAACTCGCTTCTGTGAAAGAATTTTAGTGCTTACTACAAGTATAAAAAAGTTTTTATATTTTAAAGTGACAAATGACAGAAATGATTGAATAAACAATCTATCGTCAAAAATTGACATACGACGATGCGAATTAAAACCATGAAAATCGATATCTAATCCATCAAATGGATATTCCCAAAAATCTAGAAAAAAATTATCAAAGTCGATAATAAATGACAAAAACCAACCGAATTAAAAAAAACTGACTAAAACGGAAACCCACATAAAAATAGGCAAGTTGGCTGAATTTTACAGCGCCAGACGTTTGATGGTTTTCCCAAACATCCGAGATGATCTGAAAATTTCTTCGAGCTTGCTCAAACGTCTAGGAATAACCTCAGATGTCTGAGCTGAAGGTCTGGAATTTTTATTCCCATGCCTCAGATGTCGGAGCGTTTTCCCAGACGTATGAGTTGAAGCTTAGGGCAAAATTTGCCTTGGCCAATGATGGCCAAATCAATTCGAAAGCGATCGGACGAGCGATATAGGCTAGGGATTTATGCCAAGCGACAACCTAGCCTTATAGGCTCTTCACTACACTCCAAACAACATGTCCAAACATCCATAGTAGTATTTTCATAGATTTTGTTTTCAAAATACCAAAAATTGGAAAATTCACCAAACCAATTCAATTCAAAAGTAATTAAACACGAAACAGATGTTAGAAATTCATACCTAACAACAATGAAAGCTAAAGACATAGATGTGAGTTCCAGAACTCACCTTTAAATTCAAAAACAAGGAATGAGAAACTCTAAAACAAGGAAAGATCAATTCCTCTTCAACTGCACCTCTAAGATCTTCTATCTATTATCACATGCAAAAATTTCCTAAGTTAGGCTATAGGAAATTCTGAAAATTGAAGAGAGATTGAGATGGAGAAGATGAAGAGGATGCTTACCTAAGCTTCTCTTTGATTTATAACTTGAATATGAATTTCCTAAGAGAACTAGGGCTTAGGAATTTTAATTTCCTTTCTTTTCCCTTATTTTTCCTTTTGCTTGAGAGTGTTAGGAAATTATGAGGGGAATGAATAAAAAGGAGCGGAGTTAGGGTATTTGATAGAGAAGTTTGGGTCATCTTTGTGGGTTGGTGGGCTAGAACCAAACCCAAAGCCCAAACGAAAATACCCAATTCCTAATCAACTCCAAACATATCGATGTTTATACTTAAACAAGTTGTAAACGTCGTTTTAAAAATCAATGGAAGTGGTCTCGAGTCCATATTCGATTTTTTACAAAAATTCACATTTCGGACTTTAAATTCAACGAGCGATGTTGTATTTAAATAAAACATCTAAATATATAATCATAAAATATGCAGGTTGTTACAAGAGGTATTCTCGGATTTGTAGAAATGAAATCTGAAAATACACTGTAGAAAAGTGGAATTTTGATAGAGCTAGATTCAAAAATAGCTGAGATACTAAACATGAAAGTTGTAGCCACTGGAATTTCAAATGATTTGAATAAAAGGATTAGCTCATCTAGATATTTTTTGGAGGAGTTATACTCAAATAAAAATGAGGTATTTTTGGCCATCAAAACTGGGCTAAAATGATTTTGAGAAAATGGAGTTTTGAGCATAGCTAACTTGGAAATGGGAAGAAGTTGTCAACTAAAAAGTTGTAGACACTGAAATTCTAAAGGGTTTAAAAAAAAATGAAATTCCCCCTTACGTTCTGATATAAAGAAGTTAGGCTAGAGTGAATAAAGTAAAAAAAGGTGATGAGAGGGTGAGTTGTTTATAGCTACAGGAAGAGTGCAAAGGAAGCCACACACACATCCTCACTTCATGGCTTCTCCAATACACCTTGCTCCTCCCTAGGCCAGCAAAACCCTTCCTACCATGTGCCCATCACTTTCATCCACTTCATGTATGCACAAGTTGACTTATGAAAGCTAAGGAAGAAGCTTTATATAAAATATCTTAGATTTTGTATTATATACGTATTTATAAATGTATGAGTATATATGTAGGCATAAATATGTTCATGTGCATTTTAGTGGATGCATTTGTATGTTACATATGTGTACGTGACATATAAATAACGTTACATTGATTTCGAACAACTTTCGTTCGATAAACGTTGCCGATCGGAGAACCGATTCACGGTAACATTTTCACTTATATTTTAACATACATATATTTGTAAAAAAAATTCAAAATAAACTTCCTTTTATTTTAGATGAATTAAAATGATCATATTTTATTTATATAACCATATAAATTTATATTAACAATTATTCACAAAAATCATTGTTACACTGATAAAGCGATATCGATTTTTCCTTATATTTTCAAATCAAATATATATCTTTATAAAACTATTATGAATGATTTGTTATCACTTTATAATTATTCAAAATGAATTATCATCATCTAAACAATTATTTGGATAATTAAAATAATTATTAAATCAATAAATCTCAATTTAATTTAATAAATCAATTATTATATTTAAAGGGATTATTAACAATGTCAAAAACACATTTTATTTTCAAAAGCAATTCGGTTGATTTTGTTTCATATTCTTGTTTAATTATAAAAAAAGTATATGTATCTAACTCTGTGCATGACGTTTAATGATTATAGGGATGGTTATCGATGAAACAATTTTCAGCCATTTTATCGATTTTGATTTCAAGGAAAATATTTTTGTAAATATTTATTCAAAATAAGATTATTACTACTTATTACCACTCACAACAATTTATTCATATTATCAACCTTTTGTTTAAAAATAAATATAATTTATCAAAGTGATAAATTAGCGAGTCATTACAGACTTCCACCTTAAAAAAATTTCGTCCTCGAAATTACCCAAAACAAAAAAACCCAAAGATTTTGCCCAAAATACTTATTTTTAACTTACATTCGTATGATATATATAGATCATCCGTACAAAATATCTGGTTCGATCTTTTATTTGAATTCACAACTTTACTTTTGAACTAGCATTGATCCACCGATCTTTTTGTACGGACTCTGATCAGGCATTCCGATCAGAATTTTAGTTCCCTTGCATAGCTCTCAACTATGATAAAAAAATCAAGCATCTAACCATAAATCCTCATCAATGTTCGTCGTCAAGAATCGAGTGATAAATCCTCCTTCGGATAAGTGTAAAAGTTATGTACTCGAAACTTAGATTAAATCGCTCGACGAACTAATCCATATACTTCAGATGAATTTAATAATCTTTCAAGAATTTTTATGAAAATTTCATAATACTTTCATCCTTTATTAAAACTTTTATGAAGATACTTCTTTATTCATAACCATTTTACATTTTTATATTTCCAAATATTTATACTTAAAAACACATTTTTTGTCAAAAGATAAATATGTTTTTATTATAACACATCTCTAAACATGTCTTAATGGTTACTGAAAACTCATTTTCAAAATAATTCATTAAATGGATGAATTACCATAAATTTCCTTTAACTAATGTGGAAACAATTCTTTATTTAGTTAAAACTTAAATAATCAATTTAACACTCCTTTATTAATTAAAACTTCCTTTATATATATATATATATATATATATATATTATGTTTACCTTTATGGTTTCAATATATAAATGTATTCATATACTTATTTGGTTGCTTTAAGTATATTCATAATTTAATTAACAAGTTTTACTTACTTAAAAATATAATCGAAGATATTAAAACAATTACTACCAAATCATTGTTAAGATGAACTTCTCTTTTCATAACATGTTAATTATAATTTTTCCATTTTTATAAAAGACTCTAATACTTGTTATTATCTTTAAAATACCATTATTAAAGATCCAAATATACTCATAAGATACTTCCAAATTGTCGTTCAAGGGTTCAAAAAAATGTCGGTAAAACATCATTTACTAAAAATCCAAAACCATCCAATATTAACTTTAAATATTTACTTCAAAGATCAAAGCATAACCATGCTTATCATTTAAGATAATACACTTTGATAAAAATTGACAACAATTAATTTGTCAATTATTGATTCACATTATCCTTTTTAACTTTAGAAAGTTATATTGATCGAGTAACTCAAAATGATACCAAGGAGGTAGATACTACCAATAGTATCGCATATTTACTTAATAAGAAGGAGATTACTTAAGAGAAGCATTTACCATCCGAACACAGCTCCTGTCCATTTTTAGTTGCTTTCGAGCCACTTGAATCAATTAATCATAAGATTGTTTTTTTCTCATTTTAAAAATCCCACTTTAGAAATAAATCTATTATTATTCCTTTTCCAAAAATCATTCGCGAAAATATCAAAATTTAAATTCTCAAAAATTCAATTATAAAGCATATTTTATAAATCTAGTTTATAAAATTACATACATAAAACGTATTCATAATATTTATTTATCTTAAATAAATTCCTTTAATAAACATTTATTGAATACCTCATAGTCAAATTGTGAAATTAAAGCCATGAGGTGTCAGTACTTAAACTTTTAAATTAAACAACAAATCAATTAATGATAATAACTGAGTATTATCATTTCCTTAGTCAAATCACTATATTACTTGAAAAATATTCTTTATATTCAAAATATAATCATTGCTAAAATGATTTTATTTACCAATTTTCAAAGCCAAAATCATTTCGATCTAATGTGAATAATGTAACACCCCTAATTTTATTGACATTATTCAGAAGATTTATTAGAATAAATAAAATAAAATAATGTAGATAAGGCGATTGAGATTGATTAATAAATCAGGTGGCCACGCTTATTCAAAAACCTAATGAACTTATACAAATGGTTGGGAAATTAAACATAAGGGAATTAGGGAAAATAACCAAATCCTCACCTTTATACTATTCTCATTAGGTTATGCATGTTTATTTTACTTAAAATAAGAATTTATAACCGTGAGAAGCAAGCAAGGCCGACCATTAGGAAAAAAGAAGAGAAGAGAAAATCAATTTAAAGCTTAGGATTCAAGTTAGAAGGAATCAATCTCAACCAAACTTCAATTTCCCTATCCAATCTAAGGTGGATAATAATTTCTAAATCTCTATTTTAGTTTTATGGTCATATGGTTTCAAGTTTTAGTGTAAATCAGTTTTATGATATATTGAAGGATGATATGCTAGAATTATGATTTATATGGATTAAACAAGTTTGTTAAAAAGGTGATATACACGATTTTTAGGTAAAATCAAGATGAAATAATTTTTAAATGTCATAGGAAAATTATATGTTATAGAAAACATGATTCTAGAGATGTGTTTGAATTTTTATAATTTTCAACATTTATATGTATTTTATATTAATTTTCTAGTAAAGAAAATGATTTATTATGTTATAAATTATTTACGGCTAAAATAAAAATATTTGGGTTTGTAATTTTATTATGTTGGAAAACATATTAAAGTAGATTTTCTACAATTTTTCCATATTTTTCCTAAGTGATTCGGTGAATATATAAAATTATTTAAGATACGGGACTTAAATGTTTTATATATTTAATCAAGGAGAAGGGGCATTTTATAAAATAAAATTATTATTTAATTCTAAAATTTGTGGTAGCACATTTCTAAAAAGTATTTATTAACCAATGATTATTTGACAAATAAAGGCAGTTTAGTTGAAAAGTTACCTATTTTAAGTTCAAAACAAGAAAATCATGCTTTTAGCATGTTGCTGCCATTTTGGCATTAAATCGTCCAACCCAGACCTTCGGACAAAGTCAGATGGTTATAGTCTTCGACAAGATCAAATTTCAAAGCATATGGTATCAAGTTACTTGGTGCATAATATATTGAATAAGTCGAAGGGTACTTAGTCGAAAGGTTAGTTGCCAAAGAGGTTGGGGTTTGTTTGTTTCATAACCAAAAGCTTACACATGCTTGCTTTCAAAAAGGAGCTTTCGAATTGGCTACTTTCGATCAGGTCAATTATTTAAAGGAATGGTTTCAAACCTTTCGACTAAGTCGAAAGGTTACTGTCACTTTATGTTTGTTTTGTTTTTAACCTTCTAACACAGTCGAAGGTTATTGCTTCTTTTTCAACCTATCAAACTCGTTGCTTTCGAAAAAGTTGAAAGTTGTACTTGTTTCAAAACTAGCTGCTTTTCTAATGCTTTTGAAAGGTATCAAAGCTTTCGAGTCAGATGACTTACCCCTTGGTTTATAATTGAAGTATAACCAAAAGCTTTCAAGGAGTTGTTTTAAAAGGTGGAAGCCTATTGTTTTAAATGATAGGTTGTAAAGCTTTTAAAGTAGAGATTTCGACAAAATCAAAGGGTTACTTCTAATGAAGTCGAATGGTTTTCAAAGAAGGTTCTCCATATGTATTAAATTGAACCTAGTGAGTTTTCGAAATGTTGATTTTCCATTGCTTTCAAAAGGTTTGTGTTTTAATTGTTTCGAATGGCTTATCAATGCTTGCGAAAGTTTTGAGTTTCAATGGGGTTGAAGGGTTTGGAAAGAAGTGTTTTAAAGTATAAAGAGGGCTGGAGCCTATTATTTTATAAAGATATGATTGATACCCTTCGAAGGGCTTGAAAAATGTAGGCTTCGACATTATCAAAAGGTTTAAGAACCCATACTCTAAATTTTTAAGGAAAACTGGTTTTTACGATATATTGAATGCTGTTATGCTTGAATTATGATTTATATGGATTAAGCAAGCTTGTTAAAAAAGATATATACACGGTTTTAGGGTAAAAACGAGATTAAGTAAATTTTAAATGCCATGGGAAAATTATATGTTGTAAAAAACATGATTCTAGGGATAGGTTTGAATTTTTATAATTTTTCAATTGTGGATTATATATTAATTTTCTAGTGAAGAAGATGATTTATTGGGTTATAAATTATTTACGGCTAAAATAATAATTATTTGGGCTTGGAGTCTGCAACATCCGTAGCCTTTAGTTTTGGGCCTCCAAGTAGTGGGTTATTACAAGTTGGTACCTAAGCATAGTTTTATAAAGCTTTAAAAGAAAATTAAAACCTAAAAGCTTTTTCAAACATAATCCAATGCATTTGAAAATATAATTGGGATTTGGGTTAACGCTATATTAACATACTTGTATTTGATATATATATATATATATATATATATATATATATATAGGTAAGTATTCCCCTCTCTCTTAGACCATTCTTCTGTATCCTACTAAGGCTCATATGCAGATATACGAGAAAGAGGATATGGAAGCAGGAAATGGAAGAGGAAATCTAGGCGGAGGAAGCACCACTACTAAAGGAAATGCTCGACATAATACTCGGAGAAACCAAGGTCGACAAGCTAATGCTAACCAAAATGTTGATGCCAATATAGGTGTTGGAAATCCGACAGTAGATACGGGGATGGTGTATCATTTGTTGGCTTCTCTTTTGCAAGCTAGAGCTACTGGTAATGTTGGTGGAGCTAATCCTATAGTTCCAGTAGGATATAACTATGCTAAGTTGAGCAGAGACTATATCAGCCTATAAGGAAAGCCGTTTGTTGGAATGGAAGATGCTGTTGAAGTAGAGAACTGGCTGTTGAACTGTGAAAGGATCTCTACAGATTTAGGCTTGAATGATGGAGAGAAGAGAAGACTAGCATCTAGGAATTTGCCAGAGTTAGTGCTTCATTGGTGAAATAGTGTGACGGCCGGAGTGCTGGAGGAAGAGTTGACTTGGGCTGACATTAGGAGGAGGTTTGAGCAGAGGTTCTTGTCTAAGGTTGCCAAGTCGGCATTGATGAGGAAGTTCATGGATCTTGTTCAAGGACAGATGTCTGTGATCGAGTATGCTGCTAAGTTTGATGAGCTATCTCGGTATGCTTAGCTTTGGTTGACACGGATGTCAGAAGGAACTAGGCAGTATGACTATGACTCATATTAGAGAACTTATCATGTGATGGTGAAGATGACCGTCTTCTATGAGGAGATTCTTGATTTTTCAGCTAGGGAGAAGCCATTTGAGTTCCAGGTTCTCAGGGAAGGAAAAGGAAATTCTTTACGAAGAAAGGAGCACGGAAAGGGAAGGCTGCTAAGAAGGCGAAGGCTGATTTGGTGTGTTATCGAATAATCAAATGCGAATGCAGCAAAAGAAAATAAAAGAACACATAGTTGATTCTTATACTGATTTAGACCTCCTTCCTACGTGTTGTCCTAGAATTCTTTTCTAGAAATTCACTAACAGTAACCATATAACCTGAAGGAATCTGCATCTACAACTGTCTGAACAACCAAATGTGACTTTAAATAGACTAGCTAAGGCCTCTTTAATAGGACTTCCACCTTGTTTGAAGTCTCCACAACAGGACTTCAACTTGCTTGAATGCTCTGCAACAGAATTTCAATCTTGCCCGACGTCTCAACAATAAGATTTCGATTTTTATTTTTATAAAGAAATAACATGACCGTAGACCATGTCTATAATACACTTATTGGTCAAATTTGGAGCATAAATTCCTATGACCCTCACAAATGATGTTTGAACGAGTGTTTATGAGTTTAGTAGAAATAAACGACCAAAACCTTATAGTGGTGAAGTTGAACGATCGACGGTACATAAATTGCTTTTAAATGAATTGAAATGAATATGCAAGAGGTATAGATCAAATAGCATAAAATGTAGCAACGGAAGTATATTATAATATATATTATGATAATGGAAGTTCTTCTCTCAAATTGGGAAATGAAGAGACGATCATTGGAATGAAGAGGAAGAAGGAGAAGTCGCAAAGGTTCAAAAGGTGTTCAAAAATTTCATGCAACACGACCTTACTGTACAAACCAAAGCAACACAAGTCCACGTTTGCAAATTGTGCAGGTCAACCTATATTGCAATAAAAAATCGGCATGTGCATTTTGCACATGTTGACTTATGCAACTGCGGTATGCACTGTCTAGGCACATGCATACAAAAATGGATTTTTTCTCTTTTTATTTGTTATAAAAAATCTGAAAAAATCTTAAAATACTTCATCATGGCTTAAATGTTGTATTAAAATTTAAGTAAAGATAATTGATGCACTTTTTAAATTTTAAATTCTAGTTGCTCGACGATAAATAACACACTTAACTTCTACATTTGTTTGTTCATTTTTGAGCAATTCATCGTCTTCGTTATTCTTCTGTAGATTTTATAACTCCGTTATAACTTCTGGAAACCTCATATATTCATTTATGGTCTTATTTCCCTGATTTTTGGTTCATTAATATCATCTTTTGACTCATGGTTATTGTTTTCCTTCGTAAACTCCTTTGTGGTGACCCCGCTAAACATTATTAACTGAAAATGTCATGATAAACTTATTGGTAACATTGTTGTATGATGATGAAAACACAAAAATTGCCTTGGTTTTAGCAATTTAAACATCCATTTGCTAATCCTGTATAAGGATATCATATTATAAAAAGATAATGACCTTTATCTTGTTGGGATGAACTAATTTATAGGTGTAATTATTTGCATAAGATTTTTGATACTTAGATAGACGTGAGCATTCATTGCCGATGAAAGATGATTATTGTTAGTTATCTAATATTTGAAAACTGAGTTGTACCGAATTCACCATTAACCGTTTAAAATAAAATAAAACATAGCAAGTAAAATGAAAAGAGTAAAAATGTATTAAATAATGTTTATTTGGAATATATTCTCGGTACATTTTTCATGAAATATATTTAACTTTTTATGTCACTTCTTCAAAAAATATGATCATTTATGTAATTTACTTTTTTACGAACATATATACAAAAGTTTTTGAGTCATTTTTTCATGAAATGATATATAGCATATCTTCCTAAGATTTGTTTTTTACCAAAATTTAATCATTTATTTAGGATATATAAAAATGAATATGAATTTTGTAATAAAGTTGGATTGAAATGTAAATAAAATGTGCGTATATTTTACCTTGCTTAGGCATTTGGGTCCAATATTTCTTTACATTTTTCTCCAATGAAGGTATTACTTTTCCTATATGCATTTTATCACAAAAATAAATATTAATTTACAGTAAATAAAAAATTAGTTTGCGATGATAATTTTGTTAGTTTGAAATAAATAAACTTTTATGTTACAACAAATGAAATGTTTTGTAACTAAAATGTTAGCTTGTAATAAGTAAACTTATGTAAAGTTTCTTTGGAATAGTTAAGTATAAAGGAGAAAAATTGGTGAAATGATAAATAACAATTACACTATATATGTGCTATGTGTTAATTAGGATTCTAACCAAGCGAAATTCAACCAAAAGTAGAAGGTCAAGGCGAAGAGAAACGACTCATGAACTTTGAAATATTATCAGAAGGATGAAAGCGTGGAACTCAAGAAAATTCCTCAAGTTTGGTGCTAAGTAAAGGAGTTGGTACTAAGAGGATTCCTATCGGTACCAATACAATTTTACTTCCCTTTTTGGCTTCACAACCCCATATGCTTCGTGTTCTTCCTTAATCTATCATGATGTAACGACCGGCATTTTTGACCATCGAAAGTCGACACTGATTACTACCACTGTGTTCAAATGTCGCGCATCCAATTGATAAGAAGGAAGATTGTTAGGGTAAATAAAAAGAAAAGAACAGAGCACAGAGGAAAACAGGATCTCACAGCGGAGTCGGCACTCCCAAATTACATAGTATACAAGAGTTAAAAAAACAAACCTTATCAGCCTGGCAGTTATATAATTCTAACCTTACAATTGCTAATAGGTATACAATATAATACATTGAAAATAAAACACTATGATAGGTAAACATCCAGCTCTTCTTAATAATTCCATATTGCCAAAGCCAACCTAGGAAAAACTCGATCTAAACCCAATCATTATAATAAAATAACACCCGGTTCAGTTTAGAAAACCAGCGTGAGAAAACTCAAGTAATATGATAACATATAAAAATTTCATGAGATCGCGCCGCTAATGCAGAATGTGTTTTTACCTTATAAGAATAAAATTCACAGAAAAAGAAATAGGAAACAAATCAGACAAACAATCCAATCATCAAGAATGGAAATAAATAATTGAAACAATCCAGATAAATGATAAGTACTAGTAAGAATAAATCACAAGCTGAATGATTGTGCATAACAATACCAAATTCCCGACTTGAAATAATGGATACAAATAATCAAATATATAGAATAGCATTTATCAATGCAATTAAGGAAACAATTCAAAGATTTGAATTAACAAGGGAAAAGATAGATTTTCCGACTATGATTAGGTGGGTGAGCCCCTTATTGGAAGTATATGTAAGACCCGTAAGTTTTAATGGTTTTAATAACGCAATTGAATTAAAATTTGTGAATTTTTAAATAACTAAATTTGGAATTGAAAATTTTAATATTTAGAATACGTCTACTTAAAATAACAAATGGTAAATTTTCATCAGATAATATGAAAGTTTATTTTCTTATGTAATTTTATTTAAATTTAAATCAGTTAATATTTCATGGTAAGAAAATATTTTCCAAACCTAAATATTTTTATACAACAAATTTGTAAACCATCTTTTGAGTGAGACGTCATATTTCGTTTCTCCAAATTTGGAATTTTCTAGCCCCGTTTATCTTATTTCGACAGATTTGCAAAAAATTTAGGTACCAGATATCGACTTTTGATCGGATGATCCTATTACTGTTATCTGTATACCGTTTTGTTCGCCTTGTCATGCTGATCTACGCTACATATTTATTTCTATATTTTGAGGTACGGTTCGCAATGGAAACGAAAATAACAGTCCGTTGTAACAGTACCAAATTTGTGGCTTTATACTTTCCCTTGCTTTTTAAATCTAAACGTGCAGCCGAAGCAATCAAATAAATTGCTTTAATAACTTTCTGCTAAATCTCAGCATGACCGTTTATATTACATTCATTTTTCTAGTATATATACATTTTCCTGAAACCATTCCTTTTCTCTCCTGTTCACTTTCTCTTTTTCTCTCTCCTATAACTCTACTATCTTCCTCCTCCATTTTTCCTCTCGGCTTGTCACTTTCCCATTTCTCCAATGCCAAGACCACCATACAACATGACCTTACTCCATTCTTTTGACAGCCGCATGCAACTCGAGACCCTCTTCCCTCCGAGCAGCCTTCCTCCATCCCTTCTCTCTCTCTCTCACATAGCCCATATTCCTCCATTCTCCATTCCGCACGCACACAACCACCCGACCCATTTGCCTTTATCCACTAACAACACTCGACCCAAGCCCCGCGGACCACCATGGCCTTCATCATCCACACTCTACCCAGCCTTGCATCCGCCTCATGCCGCGGCAGCCACCTCTATTTCGACCTTCCATGTACTGAGCCTTCTTTCTTCTTGTCTTATATATGCTTGGCCTTCCATATTACTTACGGTTGCATGCAAACGCATTTCCTCTTCAAGCAGCAGGTTATAATACTTGTATAAGTTTGTTTATATATGTTTATATCATTTTATACGTAGGCTTCTATGTGTAATATAATCAATAGTGTATATATATATATATATATTATATTTGCTGCAGCAATATAATTAGTAGTCTTCTAATAATATTTTGGGAACATACTATTAAAAAATTGTGTGTATATATTTGCTTTTATATGAGTGACGTGAGCTTTTATCGTATATTGTAAGTGTTATATATATTATATATGCATAATTGTTATTTTCTATAAAGGGCGTAGTTAAGTTTCTGAAGCCGTTATTAAAATTACTTACATATATTATATGATGTGCTTTAAGCAAGTGATTTCGCCTATATATATATATATATTTCATATAAACTTTAGATTGATCTTCATACTGTTTGTCCATAGGGTACTAAATTACTTTTAATTTCCAATTGGTTTTATATCAAATTGACGTCCATTCAATTATTCAATTTTTTTTCAACTTCATTAGCTTTTAATGAATTAACACTTACATCCATTATTCCATATCAATTCATTTACATTTGATTAATTAATATTCAATCCATTTATTAATTCAATTGCTAATTCATTTAACAAATAAGGTTGAATTTCATTTATATAACTCAAGTTCATATTCATCACTTCACTTTATCAATTTACTTCGATACCAAAATCAACTTCATTCAACATTACTTAAGTTATATTCCATTTCAAACATCATCTGTTTAACTTAACTTAAATTCCCACTTATAAATCCAATTCACATTCCAATTCTATTTAACTTTTACCAAAGTCAAATTTCGTCACTTATTCAAATTCATATATCGTTTTGCTTAACAAAATTGTTTAACCATTTTATCATTTGGTTTCACTTACATTTTCACATTTTACAAGTTACACAACTTATTTAAACTTCAAAGTTATTTTATATAATCACATCAGTTTAATTTCCATTTCGATAGCTTGTCTAATCCAATCAATTTATTTAACCTTTGTTTAGTTAAATTTCAAATCATATGTTTTATTATGCCAACTCAAATTCTTTAACTTTACCAAAACTAAAATCTATATTATTTCATATTATAAGTTCAAAACTTGATTACTTATGTTCAACAATTACAAATTGGATTTGAATTTCAAATTTGTTATCACAACAAAACTTCAATTTCCAATTTACTATGGTAATAAATCCATCACACAGAAACTTGAAAATGATACTGATGATGCTGCAGTCATCACCATTATTATTTCCCAGTGACAGTAGTGAATTCAGTGCTTTAAATTTTTTCAAAATTTTCCTTTTATTCATAAATCACATTTATAAATCTTTTTCTTATATAATTTTACTATTTAACTTTTAATTTTGAAAAATAAGTTCCAAAATAAACAGGATTCAACATTTTCAATTCATAGTTCAAATTCAATTTTATTTACAACTCATATTTATAAATATATTCATATAGTTTCACTTCTTATATATAAGATTATTTCACAATTGTAAATCACATTAATTATAATTCCATACTTAATAATTCATTTTCTTATACAATTATTCTTTTATAATATATTTTATTTAACTTATTCAACCAACTTTTATTAACTTACATATATTCTTACATTTTCAACAACCAAACAATCAATTTATATACACTTTAGTAATTCTGAAAAATTGTTTCTTCATATATAAAATATAATCAAGGTAAAATTATTTCATTTACCCAATTTCAAATGATACTATGCCGACTTGCTTCGTTTTTAAGTGTTTAGAAATCCCTATCGATAATATGGCGTCCCGCATACCGACCAGAATTCACAAACAGCTCAACGGGTAAGCAAACACAATATAGAACATTTTTATATTCACTAACAAATACGTGCTCATATCTATTATTACACTCACACTCATTCTAGAGTACCACTGACTCTATCTCTAATGAATAATTCCCAACAGAGCCAAGGTTGTCCCTTAAACAAATGCTCTGATACAACATTGTAATGAACGAGATTTTCCACTTTCGAAAATCGACATCATACGTCCAATGTATCGACTACCGAACAATCGAATGCCGGAAAACCCAACCGTTATGGTTAAAGAAGAAGAGGTAGAAAAAGAAAGAAAGAAAGAAGAAGAAAATCAAAATAATAACAGCATCTCACATTTCGCAGCAAAACAACATATAATATATCAATAAATAATCTTTAAAACAAAGAATCATATATGTTATTACACTACATCACATTACATTACATTATCAGAGTTTACAACAACAAACAGCGGAAAAGAAATACTATATACAACTTGATACGCCATGCCATCTAGCTTGATCCTGATCTCCACAGCATATCCTGAATTTCAGAATGACCTGTTAACCTGACTTTAGACTACTCGTGTGGAAAATGATGGGCACCCAAAGTTTAGAAAGAGAACAATAAACTCCAGGTCAGTCATGGGACTGGTGTGAGAACTTAAAACAGTTTATATCTTTAAAAAAACGAACAAAGATATATTTTAAAATAGATCCGCAATGCTTTTAGAAAATGTAACTACCATAAGGCCTCCTGCCACACACACAATGCAAACGCAGACTTGGAGGAGATTTCTCCTTATGATAGTCAAACATGCTTGATATGAGAGAATTTCTTGATATTATTACTATAAGTGCAAAGTGCAGGAAAACATTTCGAAAGTACAATATTAATCTTAGCCAGCATAGATACCATTATAGTATGCCTACTATAGCTACCATATTAGATGGCAGGTTCTACAACTAAAACCGTACAAGGATCGTATTGTTTCTATGGATTTCCAACAAATAGTCTGGCCAAGGAACTTCTCATTGCTACATGGGTGCGCCTCTTGAAGGACGTCCCGAGAACCTAACCAGATCTCTGCCAACACAAGGCCGGGTTACCTCTGCAAAAGTAGGTAACTATTGACATGAGTATGCCATCCCCCGGTTATAAACAACCTTTATCTGACGATCCTCAACCAACAACAATCACAAAGTCATATATAATTGCGATATCCATATAAGTTAAGTATCTGGGCTCCATACCATGATACCACTTCTATCCAGAAGGAAATGCACATACCCTAAGGGCGCTACTCCCTATAACCTTGTTGCATCTTTCCTGTTTTGACCATTACCGGGTTGCGAGGTCCGACGAAGTGTCGTCCACAAAGCTGCGGTTTTCACAAAGTCATTCTTCGATCAACAAACGATCAACAGCATTTCGTATGCCATATTACCAAATTGGGAATGTATCACTAGTAACCATCAGCTACATAACCTCTGAGCTCGTACATCTCAGGAAAGGGTGTTAAGCTAAGAGAATAAATTCTCCGCCACCAACAGAAATGTATTTGATAGGAACCAGCTTTACATCCTGAATTATAACGTCAAATACACACCCATACAAGTCCGTTCCGAGATCGAACGGAACCAAAAGCTCTTCCAAAGAAGCCCTTGCAATCTGTATATTCACTAATCACGTTCGGAATTCCCATCATAAAGGGTGATAAAATCTCTATATCGGAGTTCAGCCGATGCAGAGATATTCGACGGTAATCCTTCCATTTTCGAAAATATCGGGTCTTCAACACCGGTCTTCAAATGCTATCCATTACGACGTATCACTATTCGGAATGGGATTTATGACCCAAAGGTCTTCTCCCGGCTAAACCGAATAACGAGCGCTTATTTTAAAATAAGTGTAGCATTCAACTTCAAGAAAATCACAACAAATACCCATTTAAAGGTAAATATTGATAGTCGTTATTTAGCTATCAATAGATATGGACAACATCACCAGATTCCAAATAGTTTCCCAAATTATTTAATTTCCAAAAATATCTTTACAATATATATTTTTCCACTCTTCAACCATTTGAAAACAAATTTCAAATCACTTTTCACCTTTACAACTTTTGAAAACAAATTTCAAATCATTTTCCTTACGCGGAAACACTTCCAAATATTTATTCATTTCATTAGAATTCTACCGAGTTCAAATACTTTAAAAATAATTTATAACACTTATCAAAAATATAACGGGAAAACACTTTGAAATAAACTATTTTTCTTTAAACACTTTACTTAAAATATTAGTTATAAAAATATTATAACAATATTACATATAAATTAAGTCCAAACTAATTCTCAAAATAAAAATTAGTAGATAGAGTATAACTATTTAAATAACTATTTTCTAAAACAATTATTGATTAAATATTAGAAATAATCATTTCTACATCAACTTAATAAATCTTTACTTAAAGGATTTAAAACAATTTAAGAAGTTAATTTCTCCAAAGTATCCTTTTCAAAACCAATTCGAGAATTATATATATATATATATATATATATATATATCTGTGTATGTATGTATATATCTTTCAAAGCTATTTAGAAATTTTATTCGGCTTTCCAGGGAGAATACATTTTTATTTCAAAATGGTTCATTTAAACCAATTAAATAAATCCTTACCGATTTACTTTAAATTTACGTTCCGAATCCGTAAATTTATTTCCACACTTCAAAAATAAATCAATGTTTATTTTTAAACAAATTTCCCTTTCCTTTATAAATTCCATGGCGAATTTAAATTTCCAAATATCCACTGATATATGATTTTCAAATCGATTTCAAATATTTACTTTCAGTTTATCTTTAAAAGATATAATCTCAAAACATTTTACTTTATATTGGAAAACATTTCCATACTTATTTAATAATAAGTAATTCACAAATATATTTAATTTCAACATTTGGGAGATATTCAATATACTTAAATCACAATTAAGTATATAAATTATTCTTTAAGGAAAACATTCTCTTAAACACATTTATTTGAGTCAAAAATGAATGTTGCATAAAACATCGTTACGACAACCCAAAATCACTAGTATAACAATAGTGTTATAATCCACCATTTCCTTATTTCTCGAAAACGTCTATTTCAACAATGAATGTTGAAATCTATGGTTTCGATACTTAATACATTTTAAAACATCTTTAAAACTCCTTTATAATTTCATCATTTTGATTTTAAAAAATCCAATTTTATAAATCTTATATATTAAAGCTTTTATAATGAATTCAAAAATCACCATTTAAATTATTTTATAAATAAAAAAACCAACTTCATATTTCCAAAAATCACCTTTCAACTATATTTCTCAAAACATCATAATTTTTAATATAAACTTTCAACCTGAATTTTCAAAAAACAATTTTTATTTTTTTGGGTATCTAACGGTACCAAAATTATATTCTGTTAAATTTTAGCCTTCAATGATTTCAATCACAAAGATAATCACACAGAGATTATAAATACACAACATTGAAACAAATTCAATTATTTGAGGAATCCAGTTGGATCCCTCCAACCTGTTTCCCTGCATCACATATGTTAGCACAATACCAATCCCGTTTCAAGACGGAGTATCGCGGTACATGGGTTTATATAAAATATCATCCGCTATTATGCGGTGCAATAAGGTCTCATCCGCTATTAATGCGAGAAATCAACTCCAATTACATATATAATACCAATTCCACTTCAAGGTGGAATATCGCGGTATATGTGTTTCATAAAATAACCTCCGCTTAATATGCGGCGTATAGGGTCTATTTCAATACAACAGATAGCAACCATCATTCAATCACAAACTCCAGCAATTTTAAATTTAACTATTCAAAATTTAAATTGAAGCACAATTCGATTGAGTGAGAAGTTCTCACCTTTCTTTCAATAACAGTTGCAGTGTTTCGTTTTGAATAAAATTAAACAAGCATTTAATTTTACCCAAAATTCATACTAGCTCCAATCAATTCCAATCTAGTTCCATCGCGTAGTGCTCGACAATACGAACCCAACGCAATTTGTTTCGTGCGAAATGGACCTCGTATGAAAAAGATATCGCGTTATAAAGTTTATACGAATTTTAAATATAAATAATTTACACATTTTTTTAAATTTCTAACCCTAAACACATCTCGGCCGTTCGATTTCTTGCTTCCATCAGGCCCGCTCATGATTTCTTCTCCCAAGCATATTCACGCGTGTGAATAACCCATTGTCCCCTTCATTTCCACGACGCCGCACCGCCTTACGATCCACCTGACAATGATCAGAGGCCATCAATCAACGCGCCCCATCGAGCTCCACCATCGGCTCGAACACCGTGAAACTCGGTTGTCCAGTCACTTGAAAACCATGTGCACAGGTCGAGCAAAACGCAGTGATTTCTGGCTATATTTGTCGATTATAACGAAAATCCACCGTAGGATGTATAGATCTCGTTATGCTCTATCATTTTGTAGTTGAAACATTTATGAATCGATTAACGGATTTGATGAAAATAGAAGAGAAAGAATTGAAATTTTCGGCCATTGATTATAAGGTTGCGGCTGAAGAATAGTATAGGATTTTGGTGAAAAAAAATGATGTCGAGGTCCTTTTATAGAAAATATTCGCGCACTATTCACCCGAATTTTTTTCGAACTCCAAACGAAGCGTGCCGCCTGGCATTTATAATGTTTTACCTCTATTCCGAACGCAATGGAATATATATCGGGAGCCAATACGATCATATTTGAAAGATAGGTTTTCAAATCGACTATTTAAATTTAAAATTCACTCAAATCGATTTCAGTGCGTTTTAGCTTGCCCTGGACAAACCGTAAATCCGATTGACATGAAGTTTGAAATCTTATAATAATTTATCATTACAGATCCAATGAAACTAGTTTCGTCAAAATCCGAGACTATTTGAAAAGTGGCTATTTTTACTCGTCAATTAAATATTAAAATATTCAATTTCCACAAATTAACTTTTAATTCAATTTTAAAAGTTCTATAACATCATTCTAACTCCAATATGATTTAATACAACTTTACAAATCAATTTTAATCACATTAAACCCAATCCAATTATTTCTGCAATTTCAGATATTAAATTATCGATTTAATTATCCAATTAAATCTAGATATTCAAAATAAAATTTATTCGACTTACAAATTATACTTGTTAAATTAAAATCAATTAAATATACGAATTTCAAATGACAGAAATTCCGGGTCGTTACAAACATTATAATAAATAATACCGAGGTCAGTTAGAAAAACTAGCACGAGAAAACTCAAGTAATATGATAAACATATAAAAAAATTATGAGACCACGCCACTAAAGCAGAATGAGTTTTTACCTTACAAGAATAATATTCAGGGATAAAGAAATAGGAAAAAATTTCGACAGACAATCCAATCATCAAGAATAGAAATAAATAATAGAAACAATCCCGATAACGGGTGAGTACCAGTAATAATAATCCCCATGCTAAATGATTGAGCACAATAATACCAAATTCCAGACATGAAAGAACGGATATAAATAATCAAACATAGAAAAGAGAGCAAGGTAGTCCTTAATGCAATTAAGAAAACAATTCAAAGATTTGAATTAACAACAAGGGAAAAAGGAGATTTTCCAACAACGACTAGGAGGATGCGGCACCCTTACCGAAAGTATACCTCAAGAAATATTCTTGAGAGGGTCATTTACTCGGTGACACCTCTCGGACATGCCCCAGCCGGACTCCTCCAACATTACTGAGAATTTGAGCATTTCACATCTCAATGCACAAAACCAAATCCGATCTAGAGTTGATGTGAAAATATCCTAATGGGAGCAACTCCACATAGCTTGGCTTCCACTCACTCTTTAGGATTAGTCATTTCTGACAAAAAATAACAAAGCTCAAACGAGCAACAAATTGTCTTCGAATTAGGAAATATAAAGAAGAAAGCAAAATCAAAGTCGATACTCAATAAATTAACTATCTGGGATGGTAAGATGGTTGTTTTCATTGGTGCTTGATTTTACGTCACAAATTTTTTACAGAAACTTTAAAAACATTCTTCTTTAAAGTATTCCTTTTATAAGCGCAAATTCTATTTTCTAAGTGTATTAAAACTAGGGTTAAAAAAAATGTCAAGACATTTTTTATTATAAACCCAAACCATTTATACTTAAATTCATGTGAAACAATTCTTTGTAAAAGATCTTGTTTATAAACTGTTATCTATAAAAATTAAAACAATATTTATTATCCCTAGGATAATAGTCAATTATATTACCTTTATAGATTTAAATTAAAGGTTAGTCATCCTGAAGGATAATTTAATAACTTTTTTTATAACTTTTAAACCAAATAAATTATACCAAACAAAATAAATCAAATTAAGATCCCTTTTAGAAATACAAACAATCATCAATTATCCTGAAAGATAATTAATCACGTTATATTCTTAAAATTTTAAGAAACAATATTACTTATGTTAAGAGATAATTAATCAAATTAATAATCTCTTTAATAGATCAATTCATTGTCTTTATTTAAATAAATAGTTAATTATCTTGAAATACCTTGACTTAATCAGTAATTTGATTTTTAAAACACATTAAATTAGTTCATTAACTTTATATACTAAATCAGTTAATTAACTTTAAAACACTTTTATTAAATCAATTGATTTACCTTAGAATCTTTTATTAAGTCAATTAATCAATTTTTAAAACCCCATTAATTAAAATAATAACTAGGTTCAAATATCATTAATTAAAATGATAAATAAGATTTACACATTGTTAATTAAAACGATTAACTAAATTTAAAACAACTTTAGTTAAAATAATTAATTAAATTCAAACATCATTATTTAAAATGATTGATTACTTTTAAATATCATTAATCAAAATGATTAATTAAATTTAAACATCTTTAATTAAAATAATTTGTTAAATTTAGATAATCATTAATTAGAAGGATTAATTAAACCCAAATATCATTACTACATGGATTAATCGAATTCAAACACCATTAGTGAAAATGATTTGCCAAATTTTAAACATAATTAATTAATTTAAATATCATTAATAATATTGAATAGTGAATTTAAATATCTATTTATGAAAATCCAAGCTCAAACCAACACACACGAAGGATTTAGGAGATGATATTCAACAACTGATGATATAGCGAAAATTGCTATAACGACATTTAAACAATTTAAATAGAATATCACGATTAATTACAACTATATATCAATATAAGAAGCATATGGAATAAAAAAATTATTGGCAATAAATCCCTTAGGCTCTCTCTACAAATATTCCCTGCAAAACAATGGTTATGAATAATATATATAATCATATGGATTCATAATACTTAAGTTAATATGTCGTTGGGTTTCCCAATGGGATTTTCAACCAAACAGTCAATCAAACAACAATAACAATATCTAAATTAGCAACCAAGCATTCAATAATCAATTTATAGCATCATTGAAATTATATAGCTAATTTAAAGGTGAGTAAACTCACCAAAATTTTAGTTAATTATAGCATAACGGTAATTTATTCTACTAAACAGGTATCAAATAAATTTAATTAGCGGAACGGATTTTTATTCCACTAAATAGGTGTCCAATTACCCTATTCAATTTACTTCCATAGCGGTGTTATTAACCAAATAGATAACACCTAAGAAGTATAACCAATTAACTATGTAATTGACAAAATTAACATAATTATATCAGGACAGTATTAATTTTTTATTAATTTATATGACATTAAAGCTATAACCAACCTTTACCAAAATTTTGTTTTAATCAATACGAATACAACGCAAAAATCTATGTCTCGATCGGGTTAAAAATGGGCAAGACATGCATTTTTAAAGGTATCACTTGGTTTATAATATTTAAAACAAGTAAATTAGAAATTACCTCACCAAAACGAATTAGCCTAAGGACCAAAATCCTAAACCCAACCCGCAAAGCACATCTTCTTCTCCAAAATGAAATTGTGCATATCAGGTGATGGATACACTTGCACGCCACTGCCCTCCCTCATGCTCCCTCGTTCCTCAACGCAATCGACCCAAACAAAATGTAATCAACTCTTTAACTCGCCCTCAACCCGATGGACACCATAGAAAGGAGCTTGGCATCTCTAATCCAAACAAGACTTGCAGCTCTAGTACGTGACAAGGCTACGATCGCAATTTGCCAAACACGGTCATATTTAATGTAATTGTGGGAAAACGTGCCATGTGATACGAGAAACTCGATGCTGCAAACGCCAAGGCCAACTCTTCTCGAATCATTATCAAAGATGAACCCTAGCTCGGCCCTAAACAACGCATTTTCCCAAAGACGTCGTAAGCAAATGCGTGGCTATAGATATGAAACCTACAACCACACGATCATAACGAATTAAACGATTTAACTTATCAATGATTAAATCATTGTATTAGGATTTTTGAATTGGTCAGCCATAGTTTGCTTTACTGGAACATGAATTTGAGAGGAAAAAGGAATAAGGATATTATATCTTGATATGTACTTGCTTTGATTGCTTTCGATTTCAAATTTAAAACATACGGCCATTTACTTGTTCCTGGAAATGTAAAGTGATGAAGAATAGTGTGGGAAGGGAATGAATGTAAAGGTGTTGACTTTATATTTTTATAAACAAAACAAAACAAAATGATCATGTCTCCCTTTTCAATATCGAAAGGACTTCTTGAGCTATCCAAAATGTCCATGCCATCAAATCATTATTTAAAATTTGAATATTGATTTGAATTTACAATGGTTTTTAAATGAATTATTTACGGTACCCTGCTATGCAATATTTCGTTCAACTACGAACTACGATTAAGCGAAATAAAAATGTAATCATGCACTGATATGCGACACGATCATAAGTCAATAGTGAGTTACACAGGTTTTTTATTTTGTGAAATTTCCAAATATCATCATTTGTCGATGGATCGCCAAATGAATAATTCCAGTATTTTCCAAATTAAAAATTAGGGAAGAATCACATAAATTAAATTAGAAATACGTTATCAGAAATCAAGTCATTTTTATTACAATTTTTTTTCTTTTTATTTGTTCGAACCATTTGTTATATTAATAAATTCACAAACGAGCTTACCATTATTAATTATTAATTTAAAGGATTGAATATAAACTATTAAATCTATTCGATTCATATCTAGTTCACCATTTAAGTATTTAATTATCAATTCAAATATTTAAACGATCACTATATTTGAATTCAAGATATTTAATTCAAAAACCCAATTATTTAAATATTTAAAATTAATTAAATATTTAAAATCGAATGACCATAATTTTGGGGTTATTACACATGATCAGGTGGTTTTCTCAGAGTTTGGATGAGCAATTCTCAGGTTTAATTAAGAAGAAAGCATGATAGTTCAAGTGTTATCAGAAGAATTGTCGAAATTCCTATGGAAAAGAGTTTGGAAAGCATCGAATAGAGGATAGAAGAATAAGAAAAGTGAAAGAATTTTCTTTACACAAGGCAAATCCTATCAGTACCAAGAGCTTTCTCTTAGTACCGAGAGGTCTATTTGGCCTCTGGGCCCTACGTTGTCACTTGTATAGTATTGGGCTTGCTCTTAGACTTCAACACAAGCGAGCTCTTGAACCTATACACATGTTCCTCTATAAATATCAACCTTAATGCAAATAAATAAGGATCATAACTCTTCTTCTCTTCTTCATATCCTACCTCCCTCACAATAGTCACCTAGGTAGCTACTATTGGCAGTTCTAAGCTATAGGAACTGTCAAACTCTTATACTGGTGATTCTAATTCTTTGTAAATAACAATCAGTGAAACTATAAAGTGGATGAAGACTAGAGATTGTGGAACCACTATAAAAAATGTGTGTCCTGCTTATCTTTTTTCGTTAATTTTACAATTATCTGATAGATCTAGATCTCATAGGTTCCTTACAACAAATCTTTGGGTATGAATCAATATTTAGCATCAATATTTTGGTGCTTTCACTAAGAAATAAACACAAGCTTGGATGTACCTCTCTATTTTAGATTGGAAAGATCCATAAGTTAGATCCAGAAAACTTGCTTGAAGAACCTAAATGATTTGCTAGTAGAAACAATGGCACCTGAAAGAGGAAGATCTGCACCCGGTAGATTTGTAGGAGCGATATCTGGTAGTGATAAAAGAAACATTCATCAAAAATAAGTTAATAGTGAACATGCAATACCAGGCTCTTCTGCTAAGCACGAATTAGTTACCAAAGGAGAGGTTAATAAGATGGCATATGAGCTTAATAGGAAAATAGTGGATGGTTAGAAAGCTTTTATGGGTTAGACGGATGCCTTAATAACTCTACAACCATAAGGATCTAGGACAGTTAGAAGGGAAACTTCTCCTAAAATAGAATAAGAGAACTCTTCGGTTTTAGGCCAACATAGAAGAGATGGAAAGCTAAAACAAAAGGATGCTACTGCTGGAGTTGCAGGAGTTGTTGCAGGAGGAAGTAGAAGTCTTCCCCAGTAGGAAAATCAATTGATACTGTTATCCACATATTTTTTAAGGTTTGCAAGCAAAGAATTCAATGTTGAAACTAAGGATTTTTGTCAAAGTTCAAGGCACCGGATGCTAAGGCAAGGGAATAGTTAATTTCAAAGGCCTGCAACTGATAATAACACTGCATTACTTCCATGTCGTATAACATCTATGATGCACTTAATCAATGCTTCATTGATTCCATGCCATATGTCATAAAAGTCACATCTAGTCAATATTATATTTGGACAATATTACTTCCTTTTAATAATGTGCCTCATGTAATTCCACTCATCGCTAATGCTTCCACTTGCCAATGTTATCAGTTATCAATGTCGCCACTTATTAATGTCGCATATTATTAATACTACACCTTAATGATACTGCATATTACTAATGTCGTGCCTTATTGATACCATATTCCTTCAAATAAGGATATCAAATGTCACCCATGCTGCATTTAATCAATGCCGCATTTCATCAATGTAATAGGAAGGGGAGGTTGTCGCATATAGGGTATAAAGGTTTATCGCATATCGCCTGTTTGAAAGGAATATTTAATAGCAATGACATGACATTGATGCTGCATTTCATGAATATCACATGTTATTGATGCCACACAAAATCAATGTTGGGAAATTTAAAAAGCCATGTAAAGAAAGAGGATTAAAATCATTCGCAAGAGCAACTTCAAGAGGATTTAGTATATTTTGCTTCATAAAGGTTCAAAGGCATGATGTTGAAGAAAGATGATGGTAGATTCAATGAATTCACAAATCTAGTTTTATAGGAAAATAATTATTGTCAAAAGGTTTAGTGTTGAAGGTTACCTCATGCCATAAGTAGTGAGGGCCAAGTTAATTGATGTGATAAGTAATTGATGCTGCTGAGTAGTCAACGTCGCAAGTGAGCGATGCCCTGAGTGATCAATGCCGCAAGTGGGCGATCAATGACGTCAGGTAATCATTATAGTTTGATTGATAATGATGAATCATTTATGTGGGTTATTAAGTAATGCCATAATTGAGTCAGTGTCGTCAGATCAATATCACAAATTATTGATGTCGGCCACATCCTAATGCCACAAGTATTTGTTTTCTTTTATTGATGCCACTGGGTTGAATCAATATCGTAGGATTGAGTTAATCCTGCAAGTTAGTAATGATGCAAGTCAAACCATACCGAAGCTAATCAAAAGTTAAAGCTTCATGCTAGAGGTTAGAGGCTGATATTTGAGATTTAATTGTGCTAGGAGATCTATAGCTGTCATAATGATTGAGAATTTTCGTCAAAGTTCAATGTAAAATTGCTAAAGGAGAGGGGTGTTGAAATCGGTGGTTTTAGGAATTGATAAGATCTAGGGTTCTCTAAGAATGTTAGGTCTCATGCTGAAGTTGGTGCCTTATCTCGAAACTAAGAACCCATACCAAAGTTCAAAAGCTTAGAACTTAGGTCTCAGATAAGCGGGCCTCATTTTGAAAACTCACAGATTTTAGAAATTTAGAAATTTGAATGCAAAATGATTTCAAAATTAATGTCTCCAAAAGCTTAACATATTTCATACAAATAAGAGTTTTAAATTAACATATGCAGTTAAGTTTCAAATCCATATTCTATTACAAAGGAATCAAAGTTCAAATATTACAAGATGTGGGATATATAAAAGGTTTAAATATATATCTATGGAATCATATACAAGCTTTGAGCACATAGTTTAACATATATTTTAATAAAAAACATAGTTTTATATAACAGGTTTCAAAAGAAGGCATGGGCTTAAAGACATAATGCCTTAAAGATGTCAAGTTTATGAAGTTTTGAATGAAAAGATTTTAAAGATGTATGGATTCAAAAGAAAACAATTTTGAATCTGAGGTTTTGTATAAATTTCCAATGTATATATGTGACTTTGAATATGTGAAAATTGTCAAATATTCATTTTATTGTATATAAAGCTTTTAGATGTAAAGATTTTGGATGCATATATATGTCAACTTTTTAATGGAGAATTTTTCAAATATGAGAGTTGTTGAATATTATGCATATAAAGCTTTGGATATGTATATAGTTTCACATATGTAAGGTTTTCAAATATATATGGTATTGAGCATACATTTTGATTTATATATATGTATATAATTTCCTATATTTATAGTTTGGTATATACGTGAGTCTCAAAAATGCATATGAGCTTTGGATATGCAAGTTTCTAACAAACATATAGTTTAAGTATGTGTAAGCCTTCAAAACAAATGAAGTTTCTTATATATGGACGAGTATATAAAATTTTAAACATATACAGATTCGTATATGTCAACAGTTTCGAGTAAACTATGCTTTTGAAAATATGTAAATTTCAAATGTATGTAATTTCAAAGGATTTTTATATATAAGTTTTTAAGGATATATAATTCAAATATAAATGTGATTTAAAAATGTTCGAAGGTTTCTATTATTCAGGTTTTTAACCCAGCAAGACCTACTAGAAAACTGAACAATTCCGTGACATCGGAATGGCTTTGAACTTAACCAGAAAGCCTAAGGCAAGGAGTTGCAAGAGCCAAGTCATATTACTAAAGCAATGGCCAAGTTCAAGTAAACCAAGAAGAAGGCGTAAATTCAGTCTGGTCAACAGCCAAGTGTACCAGTTAGTAAAATATCATCAAAATGGAACAACGGGCAATGGAATTACACGAACAATGTAATTTCAAGGCGATGAAAATATTCCACACTCTAAGCAACAAAAATAATCCAAGTGATTGGATCACTAGTGATCTACAACCTATGGATTTCCAGCGATCCATGCATCCTAATGGTCCGCTGAGATACATAAGAGGTGAAAGGCCTAGAAGATAGAGCATAGAAATAGCAAGTGTATGGATCGCTAGCAATCCATATAGAACAATGTTATTGGCGACTTAGTGTGATGAAGTGATGAAGGGTGGGCAGCCAAGTAATTAGCTTGTAACAATCCAAATCTATGGATCGCTAGCGATCCATAGGCCATGAATCGCTGGTGATCTATGGTTTTGACTCAGATCATGAGTTAAGCTCCTCTAGATCGTTATGCATACATCTGCTAGCTGTCAGCGAGTAGGCCTAGCCTAAAAGCTCTACAATCTCTATAAATACCATCATGCCTGGAACATAAAATGGATCTACTCCAAACTAGTTACTGAAGCTCTGCTGAAAACATTCTTCACCCTTTTTCTCCCTTACAAAAGTCTCCAAAGGAATTCACTATGATACTCCAGTAGATTCCAACTTTGGTGATTCAATATACCTAAGGATAATCAAATTTTGAAATCAAATACTTCTTGTAACAGTGAACAATCTGTAATAAAACAATAAAGTGGACGTAGGCTTCATTAACAGCCGAACCACTATAAAAATTCTTTGTCTTCTTTCTTTTACTGTTCTTTTCCTATATTTGTTATCTATGATATTGCTCTGTCAGAACATGGTTGGTGCTTTCATACTCAAACCAAGGTGTTGATCCATTTTTTAGGTTCGCATTTTGGTGTTTCACTGAGAAATCTAATTCAGAATCCAAATTTAGCTATCTACTTTGGATCCGATAGGTCCAAAAGTTAGATCCACAATCTTTGCTTGAAGAATCTGCTATTTGGAATCAATGGCCACTTGAGAAAGAAGAACTTCCTTTGGAAGATCCATAGGAGTAGTAGTGACTGGAGAAGATGTTAATCCCCAACAAACTAAGTAAATAGTGCTAACTTAGGAAATCGGGTGCCAACATCCTTCAGTCAGCACAAAGTTTTCACCAGGTATGAGTTGAATAAAATGGTTGATGAAATCAACCAAAAAATGGAAAGTAGCCAAAAGGCTCTAATGGATATAACAAACGCTCTCCTAACCCTACAGTCAAACCCTATTCCAAGGACTATGCTTGAACCTGTTGCTGCTATAGAACGAGAGAATTCCTCTGTTTCTAGACTACATAGAAGAAACAGAAAACAACCAAAAAAATAGGTTGACAACAGGACTTAACATGGACAGAAATGCAAGTACTCTGCTCCCCACAAGGCAACTGATTTTGGACTTGAATTAAGGGGCAAAAACCCCATTGGAAGACGTAGCTACAAATTCTTCGACTCAGAGGATGGAGAACAAGACGACGGATTGGAAAAAATGCTAATGCATCCGATAAAGCAAGGAATACTCAAACTGCTCTAGGTAAACCAACCATAAGCTAACGGGACCCTACAAGAGTGGCTCCCCCTAAGACAGCTCAATCGGAGCCTAGGTTTCAGCTCACTCGGAGCCTAGGTTTCAGCCCACTCACCAAGACCGTTTACAAAGCCAAACACTTGGCCTAGTGAATGATTGTCATCCTCAAGACTACCGGACATCATACGCAAACATAGCGGATATGGTCAAACGATTAATGGAGGAGAGAAAAAATAGAAGAGATAATGAATGGGGATTTGCGCCAAGTCAGACTCCCTTCACATATGAAATCTTGGACGAGAAATATTAAGAAAAATTCATAATGCCAACCATTTCATCCAATGATGGGACAAAACACCCAAAACCCCATTTCTACAAATACAGTTGGTATATGGACGAAGCTATTGCCTCCGAAGCTTTTCGATGTAGATGCTTTCCTATCTTTCTCAAAGGAGTTGCATCAATATGGTTCACTAGGCTCCCACCAAGATCTATCTCTACTTTTGACCAACTGGCGACAAGGTTCCTTAATCCGTTCGGACTCCATACTATGTAGCCAAAAGACGTTATGTCCCTATCCGGATAGTTCTAAAGGTGTAACGAATCATCAAAATCTTTCATGAATAGGTTTAACACTGAAGTGATGGAAATGAGAAGCCCCAACAATGACATAGTTTTTATGGCATTAGTTTGTGCAATTCACCCGAAAACTGGATTTGGAAAGTGGATTAAGATAAAGCAACCTACTACCAGGAAAGATTTCAATCGCAAAGCAAATCAATACCTACTTGTGTGCAACCGATCAACATTGAGCAAAGTGATGTAGCAGTGAATTAAAATTTGCATACTTCTCTGACTATTGAAGGAATCACTAGGAAAGATGGAAATTCAAAGAGGAAATGTCAAAACTCCAATAAGAAGAATGGTAATGGCAACAATAAAAAACTCAAAGGGTTTAGGCCCAAAGGGTACACTCCTCTAAACGACACACTGGAAAACATTTTTCTCATGACTCAAGGGACCAAGGAATACAAAAAGCCCACCAAAAAAGGAAGCAACTGAGCGGCAAAGCGCTCAGGGAAATTCTTCCGCTTCCATGAAACAAACGGCCACAATATCAACGAATGTCACCACCTAAAGAATCTCATTGAGTAGCTAATCTAGAAAAAAAAATCCAACCATACGTAAGGTAGCAATAAAATCTCGATCAATCTGCGACCCCTTAGCATCCAAGGGATCGAAGGAATCAAGCTGGAACTAGCAAAGAAGGGTCAAAACGAACTGACCAAATGCTCATTGTTGGAACAATATTTGGGGACCATACCCCACATAAAGAAATTGTGGGAAACGGAGCGATATGCAAGTTCGTTGAAGCACACTCCAAAGGAATCTTGTTTAACTGTAGAAGACAAAACTCCAACGAAGCTGCAAAGGCTCTTGAATGATGATATAGTGTTTCGAAATTGGGACATCAAGGGGATCGAAGCTCCAACTCTTGATTTGATGGTGGTGATGGTAGGAATCAGATCTGCGTTAGTCGGCGGTTGTTGGTTGATAGTGGTACTCTGTTAACATAATCTTCAAATATGCTCTCGATCAAATGAAGATTGGCATGCAAATCATATTCGCTTGCCAAACAAAGATTCAGGGGTTTACCAGTGAACTCAAACAACTGGGGAACAATTGATCTACCTATGAAGCTTGGAGAGGGTGAGCGAAGGGTCGCCCTCATTCAGACTTTTGTTATCATGGATGAAATGTCAACATACAACGCCTTGTTAGGACAACCCGCATTAGCAGACTTTAGAGTGGCATTGGCCCAATGGTGCCTTACAATGAAGTTCCCTACAGAGCACGTAATCGGAATTATGAAAAGATACAAAACTGCCTGGGATGCTACATTGTAGAATTGCGTGAGTCAAGAAGAAAAGAAAAAGAAAACGATATAGGGTAAACTCTCCATATTCATATGCCCACCGAATAGGAATTACAGAGCCACCCTTGGCTCGGGGACCATAGCTGGTTTGATAAGGCTTTGGGCCCTAGAAAGAAGAGTTCATGGAAGGATTGGGAAACACCGGCAAAATTGATGGTGTCTATCCCAGTCTTTATGAATGAACCAACGCGGGCCTTGAAAATTGGATCGCATCTTGGAAACAAGATGCAATCAGAACTAACTATATTCCTCTGCGCCAATTTGGATGTATTTACTCAGACGCACTCTAATGTGTGTGGTATCACCGAAATTGCCTGCCATGCGCTCAATAGTGACCCTAAATTCACACCATTAAAGAAAAAAGGAGTAGTTTGGCCCTGAACGGTCCAAGGCACAGAGAGAAAAGGTAGATAAAATTATGGCTAACGGCTTTATCCAAGACGCAACTTAGCCTGAATGGGTATCAAACCCAGTCTTAGTCCAGAAGTCTAGTGGAAAATGGCGAACTTGAATTGACTTCTCGGATGTAAATAAGGCTTGTTTAAAGATAGCTTCCTACTCCCCAGAATCGATCAGCTTATGGATGAAATGACAGGGCATGAATTGCTGTCATTTATGGATGCATACTCGGGCTACAACTTGATCTTGATGCATGAGCCGGATCAAGAAAATACCAGCTTCATCAACAATTTGGGACTATACTGCTACAGAGTAATGTCATTCAGTTTAAAAAACGCCGGGGCAACATACCAAAGGCTAGTAAATACTATGGTCAAATGTCAAATTAGAAAGATAGTGGAAGTTTATGTGGATGACATGTCGGGAAAATCCCGAGAAGTTGCTAACCATCTAGAAAATCTCGCTCAAATGTTCGAAATACTCCGGAAATATGGAATGAAGCTCAGCCACTCAAATGATGCATTAGAGTGGCCTACGAGAAATTCCTATAATTCATCGTAAGTGTCAGGAGCATCGAACCAAATTCTGACCAAATCGCGGCACTACGGGAAGTCCAAGCTCCGAAAAATAAAAAGGAACTGCAAAGTTTAAAAGGAAAAGTTACAGCGCTAAGCCGATTTGTCTCGAAAGCTACCGATAAGTGCATACTATTCTTCATTGCATTGAAGAAAGGAAAGAAAAACTATGAATGGAGTGAAGCTTGTTAAGCCGCTTACGAAGAATTGCTACGATGCATGGAAACTCTTCCAATCTTGTCTAAATCGGTGGATGCATAAGTCATATTCATTTACATGGCAATCTCACTGCGTGCACTGAGCCCCACTCTTGTGCGGGAAGAAGCGAGAATCTAACGAGCTGTGTATTACATTAGAAAATGATTCATCGAAGATGAGAAGAATTACCCAAAAATGGAAAAGCTAGAATATTGCCTCTAGATCGCGTCCTAGAAGTTACGACCATACTTTTAGGCACATCCAATCAAAGTTTTAACTGACCAGCCTTTGAAACAAGTGTTGTACCGACCTAAAACCTCCGGGCAACTCCTCAAATAAAACATAGAGCTAAGTTAATATGATATTGCATACCATCCTAGGAAAGCTATCAATGGGCAAGCATTAGCAGACTTCATCATTGAGTTTACCATTTGGGACAATGAGGAAGAAGGGCCATTAGAAGTGGAGATTCAATGGAAACTCTTTGTAGGTGGTGCATCTAACATCTGTTCAGGGGGAGTGCTAGTACTCAAAACCCCAGAAGGGAGAGCCACTTGCTACGCCTTACGCTTGGAATTTCCTACGATGAATAAAGAAGTGAAACATAAGGCGCTTATTGCAAGACTAAAGATGGTGAAAGAACTTAAGATAAAATCCATTCACATCTACAACGACTCCCAGTTGGTCATCTATCAAGTAAAGGTGGAATAGCAGACTCGAGGAGAAAATCTTGCCCCATACCTGTCCATATTGCAAGAACTTCTAAGTGACATCGGACATTATACCATATCCCACATTCCACCGGAACAAAACACTAAGGCAGACTGTTTGGCTAAACTTGCAAGCATTGGGGAATCTCAATCATTGGAGCTCAACCCAGTCAAAACTTTGACCACCTCGAGCATATATGAGATGAACGTCGACGGGATCCTCGAGACAACCGTCGAGCCGAAGACATGGATGACATCAATAAAGGACTCTCTACTTGCGGGAACACTTCCAACAGACCGGAACCAACAAAGAAAGCTCCTCCTAAAGGAACCATAGCTCATGATACAGGATGGAATACTCTAACAAAGGGGATTCTCGACCCCCCTTCTTAGGTGGGTGACTGATAATGAAGCATGACGAATCCTAAAGGAGGTATATGAAGGAAATGCAGAGGCCACACAGAGTGGAGGACACTAGCAAAGAAAGTCCAGAGGTATGAATATTTCTAGCCACAAATAAACCTTGACCCTGCAGACTACGCCAGAAGATGCAATCGCTGTCAAAGATTTAGCAAAATTAAGAGAAATCTTGCAATGGAGCAAATGTATAAGTTCATCCCATGGCCGTTTGCAATATGGGAAATTGACTTGATTGACGCTCTGACGATAGCAAAAGCAGGGGCCAAATATGTTATAGTTACCATAGATTATTTCACAAAATAGGCTCAAAGCGGAACTGCTGGCCACCATACCCACAAAGAAAGTCATTGATTTCATTATTAATAACATTATATGCTGGTTTGGTGTGCCACAAAAAGTCATCGCAGACAATGGAACTCGGTTCGAAAGGGCCAAATTCAAAGACTTCTACAAGCGCTGCCAAATTGAGAAAAGCTTTTATGCGCTGCAAGAAAATGGGTAGGTGGAAGCGATAAATAGGATCATTAAGTCAACTTTCAAAAAGCGACTAATAAAAGCAAAAGGAAACTAGGTGGATGAACTTTCACTTGCACTATAGGCTTATAGAACTACTCACAAAGCAGCAACCAGCCACACCCCGTTCGCCTTGGCGTATGGTTCAGAAGCAACGGTTCCTGTTAAACTAGAAGTCCCCTCGCACCTAAGGAAGAACTTCAACCAAAATAAAAAAGAGCAGCTCCTACTCGAATCACTGGATATGATTGACGAAAAAGAGAAGGAGAAGAATTGAGAACTGACGCCAACTAAAAATGGATCGCACCGTACTTCAACTACAAAGTCAACAATCAAACCTTTGAAGTGGGAAATCTTATGCTCAAGCGAGTACGGGGACCTTCGGACCAAATTAGGAAGTACCGTATGTCATCAATCAAAAGCTAAGAGACATGACTTTTAAGCTAACAACCGTCGACGTAACTCAAGTTCCTAGGGCATAGAATAGCGAATCACTCCGTCGCTATTTTGTTTGAAAGCTACCTCATGTACTTTTTACTTCCAGCAAATAAGCTATATCGGGATGCTTGTGGCATCGTACATAGGCAAAAAATATCCTACTTTCCCTAATAAATTTTTCTTCTTGAACCAACAAAACTGTACTCATAATACTACCCACCGGGTCGATGGAAATAAATTGATTGAAACGGTTAGATCGATGGACCCAATCTTGGCCTTCCAAAAACCGGTGTTTCTCTAGCAAGATCGGGAAGGCTAACCATCCGCTTCTCATTTTTTTTCGAATATAGGCCACACCAAGGAGCACGAAAAACCATGCATTTCGCAAGCCACACACTAGTTTCTAAAACTTACGCTCATCGCGTTGCCCGAAGATAGGTAATATCAAGGAGCGTGAAACGCCACGCATTTCTTAAGCCCGTACTAACTTCTACAACTTACGCTCCTCACATTTCCTGAAAATAGGCAACACTGAGGAGTGCAAAAAGCCGTGCATTTTGTAAGCTGAGCTCTAATTTCGAATACTTACGCTCCTCACATTGCTGAAGATTGGCAACACCGAAGAGCGCAAAGAGCCACGTATTTTGTAAGTCGTGCACTAACATCTAAAACTTAAACTCCTTACATTGCCCAAAGACAGGCAACTCAAAGGACTAAAAGTCATGCATTCCATAAGCCGTGCATTAAATTCCAATACACTACTATTTACGTTACCTGAAGATAGGCAACTCCGAGGAGAAAAATCGCGCATTGATTCTTAAAACTTAAAATTATCACCCTGCCCGAAGTTAGGCAGCATCGGGGAGCACTAAAACATACACTCCTCGCGTTGCCCAAATATAGGCAGTGCCAAGAAGCACCAAAAACCACGCATCCCATAACCAATGCCAATTGTTTCTATAATCAGGAATAATGAGAACAACTCCAACAAAATTGGAATTCCACAAACCAAGAGAAAAGTTTCAACCGAGAACACTTAACGATTAGAACTGCCTTCAGTTAGCCCACGCAATGTTCACCTCTCAAATACGCATATAGTGCAAACTTGCTAGAATATTACAAAAAACTTGGATTACATGCTAAATTTGCTAAACTTTCAGAAAAAGGAAAATCAAGCTGTGAGTTAGCCAAATTTTAAGTTTAATATGAAAATTATCTAAACCCGAAGTTATCGATCATGTGAATTTTTTTTAAAGTAAACAGCTCTGTGAACTGAGGGGCATGCACCTATACTTGAACAAAAATGCATGAAAACAATAAGTTCTCAAGTTCTGTCCCTCCAAACAATGAATTTTTAAACAAAGAATTTTTAAATTCTATTAACTTTTAAGTAAAAAATTTAGGTTCTATTAATTTTTAAGTTCTCTTACTTCAAACGAATGATTTTGGTAGTAATCACAGGACTAGATAAATATAAAAAATAAGCACAAAGGCACAGAACATATATGAGCAGATAGATGAGAATACAGTCAAAATATTAATATTGCTTATAATTTTCTTTACATAGGGTCAAAATGTAGGGGTCATACCCACACAACATTGGCCAACAAAAAAAATGCGGACTCCACAGCAGAAAAACTAAGTGAAGGTTCATTGCACTTGAACAAAATGACTCAAAGGAAACCAAAAATCAAATCAGTCTTCCCACAAGCCTCTTAGTGCTGACTTCCACTGCTCTCCTTTCCACCGTTTGTTGGTAGCTTCTTCTTCGTCTCAAGAGTGGTTTCATTGCCGGTAGTCTCAACGAAAACCTCAGTGGCAATATCCTCCTCTTCCTCTGCAGCTTTCTCAGAAGATTCTCCCTTTGCTTTGCATTTCCATGATTTGCAGGAGCTTTTTTGGCTTTGATCACTTCAACCTTTTCCTTCTTGATAGCGGCTAGTTCGTGCTGAGTCTTGTGAGGCTGTTCAGTCTGAACTTCCTGCTCCTTAGTTTCTACTGCTGTTACGTCACCTTCTAAAGACACAAAAGGTTCGTCCCGGCCAAGAAGCATGGCTGTATTTTTGGACTCCGTCCTCGGGTGCGAGCCGGACATGGATGTAGAAATAGGATCAGGAACAGAGATAACCATGGAGGCTACAGAAATAGTAGCAGGTCTAAGAGCTTAAGAAGCTAGCACATCAGCAGGAAAGGTGGACGGATCTATATGTCAAAAACGAAAGCGTTAAATTCTTCTTGGTCTTGCGGAGTAAGTTGGAAGCTCCAGAGCTTAGAAGAAGCAAGAACGTTAGCTACATTACAGGAATGGTCGAGAATGTCGATTTCATATTCACCCCCTTTGCCTTCTTTTGACGATTCCACTAACTAAGGAAGAGTCTCGAGCATTGAATTTGCTAGCAGGCCGTGGGGTTGCTCCGATGATTCGACCATGCCCGAAATAAAAGGCTTAGCAGGTGCTCTGGCAGTAGTCATTAAAACAGCACCGATAGCCTCTTTCTCTCTTTCGACTCGAAGAATATCCCAGCCCTCAAGCAATACCTTCTTTTATTTGCCCTTAAGATAGGCATCTTGCACTCCTGCTCGATATAGATATCACCTCTATCAAAAAAGCTGGATAAGATTTCTTCCCAGACTAAAGCAAGAGTGCATGGGAATTTCGGATCCAAGTAGCTAGGACTCCCCTGGTGCAATAAGGAGTTAATATAAAAATTTAAAATGGTCATGTCTAGCTTCTCCATCATGCTTTCAAAAGCATTTTGAAGTTCAAGGTAATCCGTTCTGACAGCGGCTTTCTTAACTTCAACGGTAGATTTATTGGCACTGAGCCGCGTGACCTGACCTGTAGCCTGGCAATTGTCTTGGCTTGGTCGAAAATAGTCTTGTTGTGCCCTTCAATGATGAGCTTCTGATCAAAAATGGTTTTCCTTTGAGCCTCTATTGTTGGTTTGGCCATTTCTTCTTTTATGTTTGCCTCTTTGGCGTGAACCTTCATTATCTTGTCTTAATAGACGATCTCAATTCAGGCATGAGCCTTCTTTACTTCATTTAGCAAGTCCGTGCTCCTCTTGCCCTCTTGCGGTGCCTATACCATTTCTTCCTCAAGTAATTTAATTTTGGTGTCATGTTTTGACAGTGCTCTTTCAAAATCATCCTTCTCCAACTCGAAAGAAAGGATCTCTTAGTAGTTGTTATGATTGGTGTCCGCCATTTGCTTACATATTCTCTCCCATCCTTCGACTTGATCCAAGTCACTTTGAATAGCTTGAAGGTGGGGGCATGTACAAATCTTTACGAACAGGGTGCAGATCGCGATCAAACTTAACTCCCTTCAGGAACCAAATGGGAAGTGCCACCTCAAGCTTAGGGAGGTCTATAGGAAGAATATAAGCTATTATCTGATAAGGATGCAAAGAACTAGGAGCAAGCACGATTGAAGATGGTGGATACAAATCAAAGGAAGAGCATGAGCAAAAGTGATGGGGATTTATTGACCCATTGTGGAGCACATCGGAGCGGACACTTGTTGTTTCGAAGAATGAAAACGGTGGTCAGATTTCAATCTCTTCGATGGATCCTCCCTTTCAAAAAAAGATCTCCTTTATATGACCGGCTCTCATCTCTTTCATCTTGGTGACGGGCTTTGGCCTCTAGTTCCTTCCTCCTCCTATATTCCTCATCTGTTTCTCGCGGCTGATAACGGCCGAAAGGGCACTTAGACCACTGCTGGGAGTGGTGAACTCTTCGAAGTCATCATAAAAGCCACATCCTCTCATCAAACCTAGCACAAAACATAAATAAAAGATTTAAGAAATAGAAAATAGCCACAGAAAGAATATAATAAAGTAAGTGCAATCCTAATAAGATGTATAGTGTATTTCAGAAAAGGGTCTAAAATGTAGTCATGGAAACCAGATCGAGCGGCCATCGCAGGCAAGACCGGACTAACTTCGAGCATAGTATTGCCCGAAGGAGGGGTCATCTCCTCAAATTTAAATTCTTCCCCCATAATCGCATCAAAATCGACGTAGAAGTCGCTCAAATCCCCGAACTTTGCACCCACATCTTTATCCGGGCCATCCTGATGCTCTGTGTTCTTTGGGGGCATTATCTATGTCGTTCGCATCTAGAGGAGAAGAGCTAGTAAGGGTGGGACTCATGCTAGGGGTCTCATCGCATGATTCCGAGTCCTCCTCATCGGATTATGTGTAAAGGTCGTCCCTTGCAGTAGACTCATCGCTACTACTCTAAAACTCCCCTTCTACCTTTTCAAAGTCCAATGCAGCCTTGCCTTCTCTTTGCTTGAATTCTTCTTTTACTTCCTCCAGGATCGGAGTCATTCTAACCGGGATGCTAAATCTAGTCACAGTAGCATCTCCTCTATCGCGGGCCTTATCGGTTGTTGATCCATTGGACAGGCTCTCTCCCTCTCTCTTGAGAAGCGCCTTCTTCGGAATCGTAGGAAGAAGTAGTTCTTGTGCGAACCCAAGATCGGGCAGTACAAGGGACTTCAACATGAAAAGCAGATCTACATGGATACAGTAATCCACATCGATGCAAGTTTTCATCAGCCAGCAAAACTTTAACATATCTTTCCTTGACACCAATATCCTTTGGTGTCTGAAAAATATCATCGAGAGCCATGTCTCTATTCGGGCTTAGAATAACTGCAAGAGACATACGATTGGTTAAAAACTTCACTACAACGCACTACAGCTCGATAGATGGAAAAATGAACTTATCCCCTGTCATTCATTGATGATTGAACCCTTTGGGGCATTTAACGAAGAAATATTGCATCTTGAATTGCGACAAGTTGCTCTACAGGTGAAAGATGATTTTTTAGTTTCTTTGGGCTTCAATTATGGTCAAAGAGTGGCAGTCATCTCCCCTTTTGAATGACAGAAAATACCACAAATTATCAAGGCTTGGAGTGTGGTTGAATGTCCACATGTAAAAAAACATGAAAGCAAGTTAGGATGGCATAGCCGTTGGGATGAATCTAAAATGGAGCGATGCGTAAGTTCGAAAGAGTCTCATGTAGAAAGTCGTTAAAGGGAGGCATGCTCCATTCAAACACATTTACCGGTGGTAAGTGGTGTACCCCAAAGGAGGCATGTGAGCAAATTCGTCCTTCTCGCACATCCTCCTTTAGAATACCATGTTGCACACAAATGTTCTGAAGAACTTTAGCAGAAACCACCGAGAAAGCAATCTTAGAAGGATTGAGTAGAATTCTAAAGTTTGGAGGCATTCGATCCATGATTGGCTCGGTCGAAACCAATTGTCCGTATTTCGCTTGTGAAGTGGTAGGAGAAGGAGCAATGGATGACGACTCAGCTGCGGAATGTGTTGGGCTTCCTCTACACGATTTATGGCACGAAGATGGGTGCTTCATTCTAAAACAACGGAAATCATATTCAAAATAGTCAGGTGATTTTATTCAAAATTATTAATTTTCCCCTCCAACACTTGAATTTCAGAGAGATGTCAATCTCGTGCCTATGCAATAGACTTCAATTGTGAACTGGGGCAAGTGCAACATGCTTTCTATAAGGGGTGAGCTTGGTATCCAAAACACTACAAACACTCTATCCCATATAGATAGTCCGTTCATAGTGGAAATGGAAAGAATTTCCCACATCATTTCCACTTGTTTTTACTTCTTGTACACTTACCCATTATTGATCATGATCAATAATGGATCAGTTGTCCAAAGCGACATGGAAAACTCTTCTCACTACAGGGATACCGAGCGTGCAATGAGCAAGCAAGATAAGTACAAATTCTCTAGTAGAACCGGGATTGATTAGTGATGTATCGTGCAGTAACAACAACGAAATTTGGTACAAGTCAATTCTGCTCTAATTCAGGAAGATAGAAAAACTTGTCAAGCATTTGGCTAAAGCCATATGTCGTTCCAAGAGGAAACTCAAGACTCAATTTATTCTTCCTCTATTAGACCGCAACCAACTCAAACTTCTCATTACTCACATCGCAAATCCAAACTCTCCATCGAATCGTTACACAGACACTGTAATTAGCAAACTAATTGGAAAACCCACCATAAATTAAAATCTAGGACAGAGGAATGGCCAAAGACTTAGAATTAGCGATTCTCTAATAATCGATAGCGAGCAAATGGATGGACTGGCAGTGAGTTAGGGCAGAAGCGAGCTAGGGTTCCGACAAGAAACAATCTAAGATTCATGAGAAACGATCTGAGATTCACTGGACCAATCACTAGAAAGGGTCACAGCTGAGAGAAAGGATCGATTACTAGAAGCAATAGAAATTGGATCGCAACGAGGTTTAGGACGCATGAAGAGGTTGAAGTAGATCAGCTAGAGTAAGTAGTTAGGTCAGTTCGAATGAGTGGTTAGGTCCGCCCGAGTAGGTATATGTTGACAAATGGAATGACAATGCAGAAATTAGCTTAGTAATTGGGTCATGCATGATCTTTCATGCATCGCTAGCGATCCAACTTTCCAAAGCCAAAATTTCTCATGTGGTTAGGTCGCTAGCGATCCATCATACATGGATCGCTAGCGACCCATCAGGTAGGAGCAGTTTTTTCTTGAACTCGTCCTTCGACATTTATCAATCGTTTCAAAGCATACCGGGAAGCTATGAGGGAAATTTGATCTGTTACAATAAGCAATGTTAGTTGAGACCATAGTTAAGTGATCGACAACAATAACTACCACATACCCGTAAAAATCTAAGGTGATCACTTGAAATTTGACGAATAGATAATAAAAGCAGTAACTTCCAGAGCACGCCAATTTTACGACGAAGACGTACTCTAGAGGGAAAATGTTATCTGGGTTTATAACCAAGCAGGACCCACTAGAAAACAGAACAATTCTATGACATTGGAATGGCTTAGAACTTAACCTAAAAGGCTAAGGCAAGGAGTTAACGAGAGCCAAGTCATATTACTAAAGCAATGGCCCAAGTTCAAATAAACATAGAAGCTAGCGTAAGTTCAGTTTGCTCAGCAACTAAGTGTATCTAGCTAGTAAGTTGTCATCAAAATGAAACAACAGGAAATTGGACTACACGAACAACTTCAATTCAAGGCCATGAAAATATTCCACACTCCAAGCTGCAAAAAAAATCCATGTGCTTGGATCGCTAGCGATCTATGCCCTATGGATCGCCAATGATCCATGCATCCTAATGGTCTGCTAAAATAAACAAGGGGTGATAGACCAAGAAGACAAAGCATAGAAATACTAAGTGTATGGATTGCTAGCGATCCATACAAGATGGATCGTTAGAGATCCATACAGAACAATGTTATTGGCGACCTAGTGTGATAAAGTGATGGAGGGTAAGTAGCCAAGTAACTAGCTCGCAAACGATCCAAATCTATGGATCACTAGCGATCCATAGGCCATGGATCGCTAACGATCCATGGTTTTGGCTCGAGTCGCGGGCTAAGCTCCTCTAGGTCGTTATGCATCCATTTGCTATAATTTAGCGAGTAGCCTGGCCCAGAAGCTCTCCGATTTCTATAAATACCATCCTGCCTGCAACATAAACTGGATCTGCTCTAGATTGGTTGCTGAAGCCCTGTTGGAAACATTCTTCACTCTCTGTCTCCCTTATAACAATCTCCAAAGGAATTCACTGAGATTCTCCAGTGGATTTCAACTGTGGGGATTCAATCTATCTAAGGATAATCAAAGTCTTGTAATCAAATACTTCTTGTAACAGCGATTAGTTTATAATAAAATTATAAATTGGACGTAGGCTTCATTAACAGTTGAACCACTATAAAAATTCCCTGTATTCATTCTTTTACTTTTCTTTTCCTATATTTGTTATTTATGATATTTCTCTGTCAGAATAGGGCTGGTTCTTTCAAACTCAAATCAGGGTGTTGATCCATTTTTGGGTTAACAGTTTCAAGTACACAAGCTTTAAGCATATATGCCTAAGATTAGGTTTTGGATAAGTATGGTTTTACTTGTATATGATTTCAAGCATATGCGGTTCCAAATATGATAGTTTTGAGAATATCAATTTTGAATATATGAATTTCCTACATGAATATGGAATACGTAATATAGCTTTATGTATTGATTTCGAATATTATCATTCCCATAAATATATGGTTTGGTATATAAAGTTTTCTTACACACAAAGTTTGAATGAATACATGCACTTAGGTTTCAAGTGTAAATGGTTTGTGCAAATGTGTAGTGTCATATCAGAAGAATTTAAGTATATATGTTACCATGCTATGAACATATATATAGTTTTATCTATATATCATCTTTTGGATATATACAATGGTTCGTAAATTTCCAAGTATATATGGTTTTAAACATAGATCAGGTTATATATATATATATATATATGTGTGTGTGTGTGTGTGTGTGTGTGTGTGTGTATATATATATATATATAAGGTCTGCATATGGCTAGTTTTCATAAAAAATGATGATGGGTTTGAATATGTTAAGTTTGAATATATGAGCTTTCTGTATGAATATGGAATATATAATATGGCTTCATAAATAGCAATTTTCAAATATATATGATTATAATAATTTTGAGTATACAAGGTTTTGAATATATATTGGACTTTATATCAAATTTCAGATGCATGCAGTTTTCATATGCATTAAGTTTCATGTATATGCAGCTCTAAATATATAATTTGATTTCATAAATGATAGATTTAAAATATCTAAAATCCATAAATATGATATTTTGGGAGAATAAAAGGCTTGAATATTTTAACTTCAGTCACATGTGACTATGGTTTTAGGTGCAAACGACTTAAACACTTAAAAGGACGCCTACATGGACCTTCTGTACACCTAAGTTGTGCCTTGTGGTAAAAAACCACATGCTCATTATATGGCATGGATATTAAAATAGAGATAGGTACCCAAGATGAGTATAAGATGGTATGAACTAGACCATTACATAGCACATTAATAAACTTATTATATAAGTTTAAATCGCATAGTCAATATTTTACATTGGAATTTGGGTAAGGCGTCAACTCATAGGTCATAGTTTATGTAAATTTATACTTAGCATAGGCTCTTTATATATAATAGAATGGGGATAGGTTTTGTTAAGGCAAACGTCAGTATATGTTATTGTATGCCAGAAAGGACAAGTTCATGTAGAAATGTGATTGCCAAACTTTAGGCATGAACCATACTTTGTTTAGTATGTAGCCTTATGTCCCTTATTATAAGATCGGACAAGCATCAACCATTCTAAAAATAATAGTGGCCTAAGCTTGGAAACTCATCGCAACGATATGGGACATATCAAGTGCATATATCAAATAATAAAACATGTATGAGTTTATTACTTACACGTGCTTTGAGTTTATCATCATCATCCTGTGAATATGACCATCTTACATTATTGCCATTTCACTTTTATTTCTGATTATTATTATTGCTTTTTCAAAGGTATAAATGCCAATGTTTTGCAGGCATGCCATGTATAAACTTGTAATCTTATGAGTTCAATCTTGAGATATTGTGATTACGATTCACCACAAATCAACTCTACTCGTTGAAAATGTTAGTTCATTTTTATGCATGAAATTCACTATACATTGACACAAAATGCAAGTTTCTTTATAGGGCAATACATGACTTATTTACTATGAATGAACTTTTATGAAATTCTAGATTTGCTTATAAGTATGTAACGGGAATCTACGTTATCTGATGGTTTTTTGGATTTTCTTATATTAAAAAATGGTATTCTATTTTTCTTTTATATTAGATGGGAATTTGGCCTTCTAATTATTAGAAAGTATAATGTTCTTTATATTATAAAATGAGGTCTCAGTCTTCTTATTACTAGATGGTTTTCTTGTTTTCTATATAAGACGGTTTTCTGATCATCTATTAAGAAGGTTTTTGATTTTTAACCAAAGAAAATAGTTTAAAACATCCATGATAAAATGATATTCTATCTCAAGGACTATATTTTTTCATAATACGTGGATTTCTTTATGAGTTTTTTGATTATTCTCAATCATCCATCATAGGACAGTTTTCAAAAGAAGACAAGTATTCAAAATCCTCTCAAAAGAAGGAATTCTTACGGAAAAGCATTTTCTCATTTATAGAGTCTATTCGTTCATGAATCATAAATTTTAAAGCTAGCAAACAAGAAATTTCATTTTGTGAAGAAAAACCTAAATTATTACAATTTTACATCTTATAAAGGTGGAACAATATGAACCAACATTTAACCAAATACCTCTTTGAGAAAATGTTTTAAATCAAAGAAATTATTCCCCATTACCTTACAAATCGAGAAAATATATGTCTATCTATTTTAAAAGAAACTTACAAGGTCTTTAAAGTGTACGTTATTGAAAATTATTTCCTTCAGGAAAGTTTTCAGAACTACCATGCCCAGTTGTAATACTAAAGCTCTAACACGAAAAATCTATTCTCAATCTTAGGACTATTAGTCCATGAATCAGACCACTCAGTCCCTTATTCAAGATTTACATTTCTATCATGAGACTATAAGTGTTACAGAAATTTCCTTTGAACTTTGAATATTAAGAACAGAATCTCTTATCCAGGCCACAGAAATGCTCAAAGTGTATTTCAAAGAATGGTGAAGCATCCATCAAGAGTTATAGAGAAAGGAAAAAATCAAGGATCATGGTGAATCATTTTTTAATTTTAGAAAAAAAATGATAGAGAAATTTCCATTATTTCAAAGATTCAAAAGAAAGCATGTAGTCTGAAACTGAATAGCCATTGACCTAAAATCAAGGAATATCAAGAAAGCCAGAAAGATGGATTTATATTCCCATATCCAAAATAATTTTGAGCTCATAATAGCAAAGCCAAAAAGAATAAATGGAACAATGAAAAGATTTCCATATGGATTACCTTAAAACATATGGAAGAAGGTAAGGGAGAAGAAATAACAAGCACCAGATCAAGGAATGAAATTTTGAATTTTGCCATGGCGGTCTCCCCCATCTCTGATCCCGTGATCATTCCCCCTCCTTTTTCTCCTCCTCCTCCTCCAATTCCTCCTCCTCCACCTGTTTCCCCGCCTCCTCTTTCTCCTCCTCCTCCTTTTCATCCAATTTCCCCTCCTCCTCCTCCTCCTAATCTGTCTTCCTCGTCTCAGCTTTCTTCTGGTCCTGCTTCCCATTTTCTTTCTCATACTTCTCCTTTGAAACCTCTTCCTTTTGCTTCGTCTCTGAACCCTTTTTCATCATCTTCGTCTGTGATTGGGGAGTCTGTTCAACCTTTTAATGTTTCTGAACCTAAGTGGTCTTCTCTTTTCAAGAAAAGGCCTAAGAATGCTGGTGTTTACCTTCCTAGAGATTTCAAGATTGATAAAGATGGGAAACCTAATCAATTGCCTGAGGAAGTCAAGAATGAAGGTATCAAATTCTGGAGCGATCATTTGGTTGGTTTTTTTCTTGATGGTTCTCTTTCTTATCTTACTGTTACTAACCATCTTAAAAGAATTTGGAAGCTAAAAGGTGAAGTTGATATTAAATCTGACAATGAGAATTTTTACTTTAAGTTTTCGAATGAACAAGATAAAATGCTTATTCTGCAATCAGATCCAATTTTCATCAAAGGAAAAATGTTCATTATTAATTTGTGGAATCCGACTATTGGATGTGTTCAAGCAAGTATTAGGAAAGTACCAATATGGGTTCATTTTTACAAAATTCCGACAATTGCATGGACTCTTATGGGTATTAATTGGCTGGCATGTCATATTGGTAGATTGATCTGTTTTGATGAGAATACTGAAAAATTGAAGAGATTTAAATATGCGAAGGCATTGATAGAAATTGAGCCAAATCAAAAATTACCTGATTTTATAGAAATTGATGGTTTGGGAGAAAGTGGATATAAAGTTAGAATTGAATATGATTGGAAACCTAGTATTTGTGATTTTTGCAAAGTTTTTGGACATACAATTGATAACTGTATGGAATCTGCTATGGGGAATTCATTTGAGATTTTTAATGAAGTGGAATTTGAGAACAAGCATTCAGAAGATAGTAATTTAGGTAAGGGGATTAATGATGTTAATTTTGAGAGATACAATTCAATGCAAGTTATTCAATCAAGGGATTTGGAAAAGAAAAATTTTGTTCCTTTAAAAAGAAAGAATAAGATCTGGAAGAGAAAGGTTAATTTCCAAGTAGATAGTTTGGTGCACAAGGAAATTTCTAATGGGAATGTATCTAATTTGGAATCAGATGGTCATTTTGGGGATAAACAAAGTTCTAAAAATGTTAAGGATGTGATCAAGGACCATGATACTGTGGTCAATTTTTCAAAACAAAATCACAATGCAGTCCATAAATCTAGTGAGGTGGTTACTTCTAATGCTTTTTCAGTTCTAGCTGAAATGAATGATGATGATAATAACAATTTACAATTTAATATGGTGGATGGCACTAATTCTCCATACTCTCATCTGTCTCCTCCTGATAATATAATTCTTCCTCCTCCTCTTTCAGATAAAATTACACCACCTATTCCACAGCCTACAACTTCTCCTAAAAAATTGATTTCTACCCTGAAGCAAGCTAATTCCATTCCTACTTCTTCTTTAATTGTTTCTTTGAATTCAAAACCATCTTTGAAGGATAATCAACCAACTGAAATATCATCTATGAAATTGTCAGTTAAAAGAGGAAGAAGAGTCAAAACTAATAATTTGGATCAGGAAGCTGAGGAATTGATCAATGATGTTGATTGCAATATTGATGAAGTTCAACCTAAATCTGACTGCATTGTATTAAATTCTTCAGGAAAATTCACAAGGCATACTAGAAGGAATCCTGATAAATTATACTTTCCCAATTCTTGATGATGTTAAAGAATATAGCATACTGGAATATTAGAGGAGGTCACTTGTTCTCCAAGCAAAATGAAATTAAGAATTTGATTAAAAAGGAAAATATTCATATCATGTGTGTTGGTGAAACCAAGTTGAATGCTGATTTATCAAAAAAAGCTTGCATGTTTATTGCTCCTGATTGGCATCATGATGATAATCTTTCTAGTGCATCTTATGGTAGACTTTTGGTAATGTGGAATTTAAAATATTATCAACTGAAAAAATTGGATGAATCTGACCAATTTCTGCATTATGAAGTTCTTGCTATTGAAACCAATCTCTCTTTTTTGCTTACTTTTGTCTATGCCCAAAACTGCAGTGAGAGAAGGAATGTTTTTCTTAATCTTGTGCCTACTCTTAATATTTCTTCATTGCCCTGGCTTGTTTTAGGAGACTTCAATTGTATGTATTCTTCTTCTCATAAATCAGGGGGTACACCTCTCTCTTCCAAAGATATATCTCCCCTCTTTCAAATGCTAATTCATGCATCTCTTTCTCCCATTCAATCCATTGGCCCCTTCTTCACCTGGAACAATAAATGTAAAGTTGGACCTAGAACTTTTTGTAAACTTGATCATGCCTTTCAAAATTCCCCTGCTATTTCAATTTGGCCTTCTTTATACTGTAACACACTTCTACCATCAATTTCTGATCACAGTCCTCTGATCTTATCCTGGGGAGAGGTCGCTAAGGCAAAATTTTCCTCTTTTAAATTTTTTAAATGTTGGACTAATCATTTTTCTTTTCAGGATTTAGTTTTACAGGTTTGGCAGGAAGAAGTTTTTGGTAATCCTATGTATATTCTCAAGACTAAACTTTTCAAGTTAAAGTGCAAACTGAAGACATGGGCTAGGAATAATTTTGGAGCTGGTTCTCGTATTTCTTCTGATTTGAGGAAAAGGTTATTAGAGGTACAAAATGATTTACTTTCAGACCCCTTAAATGCTACACTTGCTAAGGAGGAAAATGAACTTTCTAAGTCATTACAAGATATGTTAGAATTTGAGATTTCTATGGCTAAAGAATTAAGTCAAGCCAAATATGATAAATTTGGAGATAGGAATACAAAAGTTTTCCATGAATCTATTAAGGTCAAGCAAGAAAAAGAAAGAACTAATTGTATATTTGATATTAATGGGGTTAAGCATGATAAAGAAGAGAATATTAATTCTGCTTTTGTGGAATACTTTTCATCCATTCTTGCTAATCCTAATCCTTATAATGCTGATGTGAGTCCTCTATTTCATCTACAAACTCCTCACATATCAGAACATCAAGCTAGTAAGCTTATTGAGGAAATCACAAATGAAGAGATTGAAAATGCAGTTTTTAATTTGAATAAGGAGAGTTGTGGTGGTCCTGATGGTTTCAACACTTATTTTTTCCAATTCTGTTGGAAGACAATTAGATATGAAGTACTTAGAGCGGTAAAGTATTTTTTCAGTGTTAATAAGCTATCCAAAGGATTTAACTCCACTGCAATTACTTTAATCCCCAAGATTGATAATCCATCTATTGTTTCAGAGTTTAGACCTATATCTTGTTGTAATGTTGTTTACAAGATTATTACCAAAATTATATCAACCAGAATGCAAGCTGTCCTTCCTTCTATAATATCAAATAACCAGGTTGCCTTTATACCCAAAAGGAACATTAGTGACAATATTTTGTTGACTCAAGAACTTCTAAGGGGATATGCAACTGCCAATATATCTCCTAGATGTATGTTAAAACTAGATATTAGGAAAGCTTTTGATAGTGTTTCATGGGGTTCTATCATTGCAATCATGGCAAGAATGAATTTTCCAAAACCACTGCTAGCTTGGATCTATACATGCATTTCATCTCCATATTATTCTGTGTCTAGAAATGGTTGCTTAAATGGTTTTTTCAAGGGCACACAAGGAATTAGACAAGGAGATCCTATCTCACCATATTTGTTTATTATTGTAATGGAGATTTTGAATGTTCTCTTAATGGAGAGGGTTAGGAATAAATCTTTGGAATTACATCCAAAATGTAAAGATCCTATGATCACTCACTTACTATTTGCTGATGACTTAGTTTTATTCACAAAGCCTACTATTGCAAATATTCAGACTGTTTTGGAGGTATTAGACAAATTTAGAAAGATCACTGGTCTGCATATTAATATCAGTAAGTCAAATATACTAATAGCTGGAGTGGAAGAGGAAAACAAAAAAGAAATAATCAAATTTTCAGGTTTAAATATAATGCCTTCTAATGCTACTTATTTAGGTCTACCTCTTTTAACTTCTAGACTTACAAAAGTTAGCTGCATGCCTTTATTTGAGAAAATCACTGAAAAACTTACATCATGGCCAAGTGCAAAATTTTCTCAAGCTGGGAGACTAGTGATAATTCAGTCTATTGCAACTGCCATGACAACTTATTGGATGAGACATTATATCTTACCAGTAAAGTTAATTTCCATGATTAATAGTGCTATGAACAGATTTCTTTGGCATGGGGATCCTTTCACTAAGAAATTAATTCCTATATCATTCAGGAAGATAATTTTGCCTAAAGACAAAGGAGGACTTGGTATTATAAATTTGAAACTCTGGAATCAAGCTGCAATCTCAAAATACATTGACAAAATTCTTAGCAATAGTGTTGATTTATGGACAATATGGATTAATAGAAATTTGATTAAGAGAAAGAATTTTTGGGAAATGCAAATTCAGAATAATTCTAGTTGGAGTTGGAGGAATATTTTAAGGTTGAGAGAAAAATTCTTACCTATGATACAGATAAATCCGAACAGGAATTTTAATTGTTACTTCTGGTCTGATCCTTGGGCTAAACCTGGGTTAATTTTGAAAAGGTGTATGAACTACTCTAGTGTTATCTCCACTGGTATACCCTGTCAGTCCAAAGCTTTAAATTTTATTCTTCATGATGACATTGTACTTCCTTACAGCAGCTCCAGGGAGGTTAGAATGGTATGGAATGATATTGCAAAGACTAAATTTCCTGAGAGTGATATTCTTGTATTTTGGACAACTCAGAGAAGAAATCATTCAGTTAAATTAATATATAATATGCTTTTGGATTCTGAATGTAGTGAAAAATTTCTTTGGAAGGATAGAATATGGAACAATGATAGTCCTGCTAAAGAAAATTTCATGTTATGGAAAGTTATGGCCAATGCACTTTTAACAAAGGATAAACTTGAGTCATATGGTTTGATTAATAATAGTTGTTGTGTTCTATGCAATGATCATATGGAAAGTAATACTCATTTATTCTTTAGTTGTGAGTTTTCTTTTGATATTTGGAACAAGTTGATGTTTTCAGGCAATTTTCATGCTCCCAATAAAATCTCCAAGGAAGAATGGTTCAACATATACAAGGCTACTAGATGGAGAAATTCAAAAGCTAAAGATTTACTTTCTGTCCTTAAAATTTTTGTTACTGCAATATGGAAGGAAAGGAATGAAAGAATTTTCTCTAATAATTATAAATCAGGCAGTGAACTGTGTGCAAAGATAATGAACTTGTTTCATAGCAGGCATAAAAGATGAGTGATTTCTTTGTAACTGATTATAATTAATTTGGTTAGATAGTATTTTCTATGGGTGCAGATGATTGTAATGGTAGTGAATCACTGAGGCTTTAGACTGGGTTTGAAGAACAATAGGAATCTGAAGGTGCAGACTGTAGCATGTTATCTGTAATATCATGTTGACTGGAATTTATAGCAGGTCTGAAAGATTTGAGGCAGTAGCATTTATCTGTAGTACAGAAGCAATTTATAGTTATGAAGCTTAAAGGAAATAGACTGTTTTTTCTCTGAAGTTCAAGCAAGGGTGGCATCAATTCATGTTTAATTGCAAATATGTTCAGTTGTATTGATATGTAAGCATTCTTGTGTATTTTTCTTCTGAGTGATATGTGCAGTTGTATTTTGATATAAATTGTTATAATAACATTGATATAATAAAAGGGCAAGGCTCCCTTAGCCTATTGAGTTTCAAAAAAGAAATAACAAGCATCAGAAAAAGTAATAACAGAATGATCGGTACATCGAGAGAAAATGAACATTATAGAAGAAACCACTTTTCGATTAATAACAAAAGGAAATTTAAGAAAATCCACAACTCAAGATTAAAATCATTACCCAATGTTGCAATTATCAAACTACAAAATTCAGACTAGATCTACAAAGATCATCTAAAAATAGGATAATAAGATTACAAAGCAGCAAAAGATATCTCGGATATGCCTTGTTTCGAGTTCCAAAGCTCTTGTGATTTTAATCACAACTTTCTTTGAATTCCAAAACACTCATAATCTCGATTTATACGTGGATAAAATTGTTCTACATAGATTGGCTCCGAGATCGCACAGCTTCAACATGCTTATACTTATAACTTCTTCATGGATGAACCTACTTAGCCAAATCATCTAAGCCTTTATTTAACTAATGTCGCTTTGGCTTATATTCGTTGAGATTAACAATCTTCATCGAAATACCCTTTTATCCAAGTTCCTTTTCCTTATATCGAATTCTAAAAGCATTTATGGTTCCAACATTAGTATAGATTCTGTAAGAGATAAATGCAAAGTATCCTGAATAATTATGGGATTTTCATCTACAAGATTGAGAGTTTTAATTACAAAAAGTTGATCTTTGGTTACTAACGAAACCACAAAGTGTATTTGAACATGAAGTGTATCGAAAAGGGAAATTACCTCTAAAAGCATAAATTCTCTAAAGAAATACACATACAAAGGAGTGCTCCTCAGCTCTTATCATGTACTTATGAAAAGAAAATTAAATGGAACAACTACCAATTAAAATTTAGGCATATTAAGTCATGATAGGATGAATTTCATGTGCATGAGAAATAATGCTTCCAATTGAAGTTGAGGTTGAATCCTATCAGAAGGTTAAGAAATAAAAGAAAAAAATTCCCAAATTTTGTCAATGCTAGGAATGAGGATATGACAAGCGCCTAAATATCGACAAAGGATATTGAAGTACTATAACTCCAAAATGAGGTAGGATCATCTCAAAAGGGAGATTTAGTACTCCGTAAGGTTATGGAAAGTACTAAGAATCTAGTGGGTGGACAGCTCAGGCCAAATTGGGAAGGTCCTCTAATCATACACAAAGTAATCCTAGCGGGAACCTCGACTATGCTGACCTGATGGCAACGTAATAGCAAGAACATGAAATGCCAAATATTTTGAGATATATTTCCTAATAATGGATAAATAAAGAAGTTGAAATAAGTATATCTACATGGTTGAGGAGTAAGACTCTCTTAAAGTAAAAGTAAAAGCCTAAACCACTACGAAAATGGTAGAAAGGGATGAAAAATCCTTTGTCATTGCCAAGATGGCCTGGTCAAAGTACCTCCTAAAGGGAGGTCAGAGTAAGACTTTGTTACCGTCAGAAATGGACCGACCAAAGCATCTGGAAGCCTTCGGTCCGGCCTAAGTGGTCTGGCCAGAACGCCTCCAAAAGGGAGGATGGAGTAAGCCTTTGTTGGCTAACCAAAGCACCAAACCAGCCTTCGTACTGTCTTTAAGGCCTAACTGTAGTGCCTCCTATAGGAAGGTCGGGTAAGTCTTTGGTTATGCTTAAGATATCTAACCAATTGCTGTAGAAAAAAGACCTAAATCATCACCTAATATGATGATAAGGTGTTTGATCAAAGTTGAGATCATTGCATAAGATATGAGAAAGAAAAGGGACTAACACGTCCAAAGTCCAAAGAGAGGCATAAAGAAAAGGGATAAAGACGTCCAATGCCCGGAGATAGGCGTAAAGAATAGGGACTAAGACATCCAAATCCCACGGAGAGGCACAAAGAAAAGGGACTAAGATGTCTAAGGTCCAGGAAAAAGTAAAGGGACAAGGTGTCCAAAACCTAAAAAGAGGCAAAAGAACTTGATCAAAAATGATCCATTTGTACTCTAAAGTAATCGTCAAGCAATTTCTAGAGGAAGATTTATAAAATATGAGCGGTTGTGATTCAAAGTAAAAAAAGCGAGATTTCTCCATGTAAGAAAGCATTTTTGCCAGATGGATTTTTGGTCTTCCATTAGTATGACCAGATGGATTTTTTGGGTCTTTAGTTAATATTAAGATGGATTTTCTGGTCTTCTTTTATTATCACCAGGTGGATTTTCCGTTCTTTTATTATTGCTAGATAGATTTTATGGTCACCTATTACTATTGCCAGATGGAATTTCTAGCTATCTACTATTATTGCTAGATGGATTTCTGGTTTTCTATTATCATCAGAAGATTTTCTGGACATATATTATTATTGTCGGATGGATTTTTTGGTCTTCTATTATTATTGCCAGATGGATTTCTAGTCTTCTATTATCGCCAGATAAATTTTCCGATCTTCTATTATTATCCCTAGATGAATTTTGTGGTCTTCTTTTATTACCGCCGGATGGGCTTTTTTGGCCCTCGATTATTATTGTAAGATGGATTTTCTAGTCTTTATTATTATTGCCAGATGGATTTTCTAGTCTTCTATTATTATTGCTAGATGGATTTTTGGTCTTCTATAATTACGGGATGGTTTTCTAGTTTTCTTTTATTACCAGTGGATTTTTGGTCTTCTATTATTACCAAATGGTTTGCTAGTCTTCTATTATTACCACATGGTTGGCTAGTCTTCTATTGTTGCTAGATGATTTTTTGGTCAGAAATTATCATTGTTAGTCTTCTGTTCAGATGATTTTCCGGTGTTCTATTTAGTAATTATCACCATATGATTTCTTATCTTCTATTCACAATATTGCCAGAAGAATCTCCGGTCCTCCTCCTTATGATATTTCCAGATGGTTTTCTACTATTCAAGAAATTATAATTCATAAATAACTTTCTAGTTTCCTATTCATAAAGTCATTATTTCTAAATAGTTTCCTAATCCTAATTCCTTAGGATTTTATCCAAGTAAATTGCCGCCAAATAAGTTTTTTGCCTTTTGCAAGTAAAATAGTATATTCTAAAAGTAACAATTAGGTTGCGAACGAAAGATTCTTTATGATCTTGTTAAAATCCTGAAAGATTTTCCTAAAAGAAGATTTAAAAAGTTAAAAAGGAAAATCATGGTATGCTTTGTGTTTTATAGGAAAACAAGGTTAGAAAGAAAACCTTGCAAAAGAATGAAAAAGATGGTGAAAATCTAGGTTTTCACTGAAGTTTAAAAAGCTTCTTTAACTAAAGGAGTGGCCAAACGTTATCCACATATTTTCTAAGGGATGCAAGCAAAGAAATCAATGCTGATACTAAGGATTTATTTTAAAGTTCATGGCATAGGATGCTAAGGCAAGGGAATGGTTAATGTCGACGATCAACAACTAATAATGACACTATGCTGCTTCCATGTCATATAACATCTATGATGCACTTAATCAATGCATCACATAATCAATGCTACATAGATTTCATGCCACAAGTCTTCAAAGTGATAGTTAATATTGCATTGGACAATAACACTTCCCTTTAATACAGAGCCACCTGTAATGCCACCCATCACTAATGTAGCCACTTACCAATGTCGTCATTTGTCAACATTACCAGTTGTTAATGCCGCCAATTATTAATAAAGCACCTTAATGATACCGCCTATTACTAATTATGTGCCTTAGTGATACTGCATTCCGTCGAAGGAGGATACAGAATGTCATTCATGCCGCTTTTGATCATTGTCGCACTTCGTCAATATAATAGCAAGTGGAGGTATCCACATGCCATTGATATATAAAAGATTATCACATATCACATATTCAATGGGAATATTGAATAGCAATAGCATGATATTGATGTTGCATTTCATGAATCTCAAATGTTATTGACGTCATGCAACATCAATGTCGTGGGAATATCAAACTCCACGTAAAGAGAGAGGATTAAAATTATTTGCAAGAGCAAATTTAAGAGGATTCGGAGTATTTTCCCTCATAAAGCTTCAAAGGCATTTATGTTGATGCCATCACCAAAATAACACTCAAAGTCCCACAGCGCCAATTAAAGAAAACCAACCTCCTTCCAGCCACTATAAATAATGATGTGCCCTTTCATGGAAAGAGGCCCTTAACCTCTTTCTCTCTCTTATCACTTTTTCCAATTAGAATCTTCTCCAAGTTTTCTTTATTGAGAGCTCAAGGACAAATTATTGACATAAATGCTAATAAGGGAGAAGAGGATATATGATATTGCAAACAAAGGCTTGAATTATTTCAAAATTGCATATTTGCACATCTTGTAACATTTTCATTATTGAATAAACAAGATGGCTTGAACATATACCCTATTGTTATCTTAACTTCCATATTTTATTTTTGAACTTATGAATTGTGTTTCAAACAATCTTGTGAATTATCATAAAACCGAGGAGTATTATTGGAATTGCTTCGACCATGCTTTCTTGTACATATATCTTAAACGTTGAACCAAATTTTGTTTTAACAGTTACCGATAGGTATCCTCTCGGTATTGATAAGAATTTAAGGATGACGCATATGAAGTGGATGTTATAGTGGTTTCTAATGAGGAAGAGGATGTATAGCTTGATTGTGATGATTTGGAGTTGGATGTTGACGCTGGTAAAGATGGGATTCAAACAACCACAGCTCCTCCAATCGTACATCTATGAAATACCGAAGGGGTGGTTCTCGTAGAGATTGGAGGACCTAGACGCCAACCAAAAAACTAAGATTATTTGTGGATTCAAACACTCTGCCATCCCTTGACAGTCGACCTTTGGGTTGTTGTACCAGTGAGGAGTACATTGCTGACATAGTCAAACGATTAGTAGAAGAAAGTAGGGTTAGGAAAAACAAAGATTGGGGTTCTACACCAAGTAGGACTCTGTTCAATGAAAATATTCTTTGACAAGAATACCCTAGAAAGTTCACTTCCATGATGCAATAATATAATGGAACTACTGATCCAAGACAACACTTGCTCAAATACAAATAACATGTGGATGGAGTCAGAGCTACGGATGTTGTTTATTGCAGGTGTTTCTATATATTCTTGGAAGGAGTTGCTTCTTTGTGGTTCATAAGGCTCGTGCCAAAGACCATATTTATGCTTGATGAGTTAGCCAAGAAAATTCTAGAGCGGTTTGGGATTCATGCTGTCAGACCAAAGGACATGATCTCCTTGTCTGGTTATTAGTACCAAAAAGTGCCACTAGCACCCAAGAAATTACATGGAGAATGAAATTAAAGAAATGTAAATGAAAAATGAGTAAATACAAGACACCAAACATTTATATTGATTCAACCAATTGTTTCCCATGTCCACTTGAGATGTCTATTGATTATCTTATTGTTTTACAAGTACAGTCCTTATGGTTCGGCACCACTCCACCGATGATTATAAGAAAATATGTAATGATTGCCAAGAAGCCAAAAGATACTCAAAAATGAGCTCCTAGCCTCTTATTATAGCTGAAGGTTGCTAGAAAATGCTCCATAATATATTCCTCTACAATCTCCACTACCTAGCAGGAGTTGATCTCGAGAAAACATGGCCAGGTCAACAATGTTAATGGATCAGTAGCAATCCATAAGAACTTTATATGGATAATTCTTATTGCTTTGAGATGAAATGACCTGTCATTAGCTTCATTATTTACAACTTTTTTGTACTACTATAAGCTTGTCTGTGAGTCCTAAAGATAGATTAGTGGAGGAATCGAGTTGTTGATTTCTGGTTTTCCAGGAGATCGATGGGAAATGCATACGATTGATCCTTTAAAGGTTGAAATGGCTTATTAACATCAACTCTTTGGCATAGGAGGAAACTAGGGTGAAATGGATAAACATTTATGGATCGATACCGATCCATAGGAATGGTCCGGTACCAATCCACACTTTCATGAATTTGGCTTTGGTTTTTTGAGATGGCCATGTTTCTGTCTTGCAATCTTGATTGTACTTGGTTTATGTACTTTACAATTATATCTTCGGAACTTTTGCCTTGATAGCTTTCAAATTTGATTCGTCAAATCTGTCTAGACGCTGTCCGGTCAAAAGGTTGGACAACATTAGGCCCCCAAAGTACATCTTGTTTTAAACATGATGTACTTTGAATCGAGCTAAGTCAGGATTGCCATATCGAACTTCAATCCGTGCTTCGAATCTTTGTAATCCTTTCTTCAGACACCTTAATTAAAGTATCATGTTTCTAGTTATTCGTTAAGATGCTTTACTAACATCTTGGCATTATAGAACTGGAGTGCGCTCTTATGATCTATCATTTCGAGCTTGATAATCTTGAATTAGTTCCTTTTCCATATCTTTCATGTTTGAACCTACTTTCCCTCGATTCTTGTTAAGGAATGTTGCACATGCAAGTGTATAAGAAAATACATGCACACTCTCGTGGAGTTGCTTGAGCATATGCACATACACGTTCATGCATATATGTGTTTTATCACTTTCACTTCTCTCTTTTTTAAACATTTATTGTTTGGTACTAATCCGTAGGCATTGATCGGTACGGATCCAAGCCTTACAGTACAATGAATCAAGCACCTTCATTTCAAGGTTCGTGGTTTATAAACCCATCCGCTCCTCTTCTCTCTCACTTTATTTCTTGCATTTGAGTTGAAGCTTTGTTTTGGCATTAAAGGACTTTGCCTCAAAGTTTAACTACATTGTTGGTAGCTTTGAGCCGCCGCCACCAACCGCTATGACTTTCGAACTTCGACCATCACCGAACTCCACCTAGTCATAATTGTATGCAATCCATCGTTTCTTGCTTAATCCAATTTCAAACTCAAATTAGGACTTCCTTGGGCTTTGACACATCTAGGTAGGCGGTGATTGTGTTGGATAGGCTGGTGGTGCTTCATGTTGGCAATGAAGCTTGGGAGTAGGAGATGGTGAAGAAAAAGGACTGAAATCTGACAAAGGGGATGAATCAATACCGATCCAACCTTTAAGGATTTTGATTCTTGGTCCGCTCATGACTTTTACAATGGCGAACAACTTTTGTGTTTCTCTTAATGACATCTCTTAAGTTCTAAGACATTTCTAATGCATGACCAATGAGATGATGCCCGTCGAAACGGTTGGTAATGACGGTCACTTTGGATAACATCCAGACTTCTAAACGAACGTTTGTACAATATCGAAAGTCGACACTGCATAACACTACACTAGGTTTTCACTTTATCATCGGGCATAACTTTTAATCAATCTAATATCAATTATGGTTAAGTTTTGATAGCTATGAGACAACAACTTTTCGAGCATCTCTCTGCTTTAGGTGAGGCACATCATCATCGAGATATTCCAAATCTGATATTGAGTCAAGCTCGACCACGGCTCCATCTGCATGAAAAAATCCGGCATAGCCTATACCCTAACCTGAGAATCAAAAGGTAGATCAACGAGCTCAAGAAGTTCTAGTAGAGCCTATGGAAGGCCCGGCGATTGAAATTTCTTCTAACATACTCTTCGATGTTGTTATAATAGATGATACAGTAGATTCTGTATCATCCAAAATCAAGGAGGGATCACATAAAAGGATATGCAAGAAACATGGTATCCCGTCTAAGGACATGCTGGTTCCAATGCATTACAAAAGAGCACACCATCTGCCAGATGGGTATACAACATGTAATAAGTATATGTACTTGGAAAGATGTATCCCACCATTTATTTAGTTTATCCAACGAGTTTTATAATTTATAAGACTTGCTCCAGCTCAGTTCCATTCGGACAGCTACGCATTCCTTCATAGTCCGTTCATCATATTTACTGTCCATTTTGATCAAGTTCATAGCAATCAAGAGATTTGATACATGTTCTGCTTCAAGCACCATATAGGGAATCCTTTATTTGTTTTCTTAAAGCCATCCAGGGGTCGTTGAGTCATGGTATGCACCTCGAATAAACTGAGCTATTTCAAGGATCAATTCTTCTTTGTTCGCTATCCTCCTAGATTTGCGTAGTACTGGTTGTCTCCTTGTAAGTTTTATTCTTACCTTTTCCCAGTCCAGGTTTATAGTTCTGCTATCACTGACATCTTTTTCATTCTTTGCAGATGTACCGTGCAGGCCTGGTAATGTGACTCTTGTGGAAACCCTTTGATAACTTTACAAAATTCCAAAGGAAGGGAGAGAAGCTAAGACACTAATTAGTGATCAGAATCTGCTAGATTATAGCTTGTTGGGCCTAGATTGCAGTGTTGTTCTTACTCCGAAAGCTACTAATAGTGATGAAGACGATTCTTTCTTAGGAGATAATGGAGACCACCCAGCGACGCCCTCGAGTTCAAAGTCCAATAATCGAGATGGGCGATATATAGGGGCATATCGAAGAAGGTGAAATTAGAAGTGAAGCTAAAGGAGGAGGTGACGAAGGAAGAAGGGTTCATGATTCATCTGTTGATGAAGGTGACGATGATATCTAGCAACCTCCTCAAAGAAGAAGTCTCTGGGTCAAAATGCCAAAAGGTAGACTTTGACTCCACCTCGGCTGACCACAACTACATTCAAAACTCCAACATAGCCTTTGGAAGATCCTTATGCTAGTCTTAGACCATTTCTAGATAAAATCCTTTCATATGATCTTGGCGATATGAACAACGGGGATGTTGGATGCCCTATTCATTTTCAAGATGACGTGCCTTCAAAAAAACCAAGGGAGATTACCCGTATCTGCAAAATTCGAACCCATGGCCCATAAGGGGAAACTAGGACACTTGCATGCATACACCATGCACTACACGCTGCTTAATTTATGTTGTGTCCTTGCCTATAAAGGCCGATTAGTCTTCGTTTCATTTATAGGCTCAATGCAATGATGCGGTCAATATGAGGGTGTTGAGAATCAGCTGGCTTATCAATCGAGGTGCAAACCAACCGCATGACCCCATAGAACCAGTTATGAATTTGGTTCTAGTTAGCTGTCAAGCCATGATCCAGGAGGCAAAGAAAAGGACAATAGGCTAGATGACTTGTTTTTAAGGCGTCGATCTAAATCCAGGTCACCTCCATCAAGGGGTTCGAAAAGGCACTCCATCCATTACAAAAAAAAACCCTCATGATGACCGCTCCCGTGCTTCCCTCTTTTCTAAACAACAGCATCATCTCATGCTTTTTGCCATTCTAATCACTGCCTAAATCTATTGCTTTTAATTCTTCTCAATACTGAGCTGGTAAAATTCCTCGTTACGTAACTTATCGAGCATCCTGTTATTGAAGTGAAGCAACTGATTACTTTATATCCTTAAATGGCTGAATTACAATGTCTTTTTTCAAAAATCAACTTTAAAAGATGCAAGTGTGTTCCTAATTTGAAGGATATTCCTCCATTGGTAAAAGACCATATTATGGCATATGTTGGTGACGTGTATGATTAGCATTTTGTTTGGAAGAGGTTCGCGAGCCAAATTTTTGAGCATGCAGAGAGTGTGGAGACCAAGTCTGTAGGACCATGGCTTATAGCAACTCAAAATGATGTGGCATTCACCTTGATGCAAAAATTGCCGAGCCGAGGAAGGTAAAGGTGGATGCCGATCAAAAACTCAGAGAATTAAATGCAACGATCATGTAGGAAAAAAAGAACATTTAAGCCAAGTTGAATCAGTCCATCATAGGAACTATGAGCAAGCCGAAGAGATGAAGGTGTTGAAGGCATAGCTCATGAAAGAAAAGAAGGAAAAAGAGATGAACCTTTAAATAGCTCAAGACTACTATAAAGAAATAGTCAAAACCCCTAAAAAGAGAGACGATGTGTAGGACATGGCCAAGAAAGTGGATGAGTTGGTGGCAGCTGTGAAGTGGCGGGTTAAAGACGGGTTCGAGCCACTCATCACTAATTACAACGCCGACGTACTCAAGTTCAAAGATTTAGCATGGCTTAGCAAAGGATATCCTCGAGCTTTAGCGATAGCATGGGAGTAGATTGAGTGGGAATAGCAAGGTCATATAGAAGGAGGCGAAGTAAATTTATCGGAGCTGGAGAACGAGATTCTAAGTCTGGTAGAAATTGGGGCCATAGATCAGGTGAGTTTATCTTGCACCCAGAGCTAGCTACAAATGTTTAAAAGGATCAAGCTGAAGGCTTTAGAATTACTCCTCAGGATCTTGGTGCAAGCCTCAATTATGGACATGCAGCTGCATATATTGATCCATTTGTGCCTCTGTACAATCTGGATACACCATAGATTCAAAAGACAATCATGTTATCCCCTTTTTAAGAAGGGAATTCAGACCGATGCCCGTCCGCACGAATCATTAATCTGGTGGATGTATATTGCTTACTTCACGAATATTCTAGAAGGTACACAAGACATCAGTCGATGTTGCTGATCTCTCCTCCTATCTTTCTCAAATTTTAGGTCAACCCGCTATTTCAAATCTCTTAAAGGTGAGTTCCCGACAACAAGCGACAATAACCGATTCAATGGTCGTAGCTATTTTCGGGATGACTCTATGCATTCCAATTAGCGACATTTCGATCTAAAGTGAATAAATGATTCATGTTTTGCAAGATGATGGGCTACACAGATTCCAGGGTCCGCTTTCAGATGATGATGTTTAGATCATCGGTTCGATCGAGCTTGCTCAAGGGCCTTCAATGAGTGAACATATTGAAGAAAATTCAATTCCATAAAGCAAGAGCCAGTTGACTAGTTCCCTCCTCTTCTATCCATCGCTTTACCCTATGAGCCGGTTTTCATTTCTATCACGTTGCCTATAGCCAATAGTGCTCAAAGTGCAATTGTTTCTTCATTGCATAGCATGACTTTGAAAGTTGAAGAAAGTGGAGGAAGAATAAGGAAGAAACCAGAAGTATCTAGTGCACCACCTTCTACAGAAGAGAAGAAAGAGAAGAAGAAAAGGACCAAGAAGTGATCATTTGTCGCCTTCCTATTTTTAATTGTGTAGTTGTAGGATGCTTTTTTTCTTTTTGTTTTTAGATCAGCTTTGTGCACATACGGCCTTGCGTTTTCTTTTAGTTTAGATGTCAATTACACTTGTACTTTTGTCCAAGTCTTATATTGACTATGAATAATATATACTTTTTGTTTGAGAAATATGCTTTATATTTAACATGTTTGCGATCAACTTCTGTTTGTCATCACTGGACTAACTTATTAGTCTATTTCATTGTTTTAGCGAATAAAGAATAATCATTAGGACTTCTATCCACACAAAACCATGTTCAACTCTAGAACTTGGTCAAGTTCTACTAGCCTAGAAAGTTAACTTAAAAATCCATTTTAAGAAGGTTTTGAGCGCGATCGTGCCTAACTCTAGGTGTTGGTTGAAGCTAACTACTTAAGATAGTGGTTTAAGCATCCTCATCCAAGATATTTATTATTGACCATGTCTAACTCTGTGCAATGATCAAAGTTTGTAAGAGAACCACCTATCTTCGAGCATAGACTTTTTGCCTTGCCTACTTCGAGCAAAGTATAGATGCTCTGCCAAACTCTAGGCATGAGCTGTAGAGGTGAACTGTCTTGTTCAGTTTTTTGAATGTTTATACTCCTGTCCATGGGTCATTGGTTAGAGGATTTTCTTAGTATCTATCTCCAGACGCAAAGTGTGATTGTGCTTTGTGCATCCGATCATGGGATGCAAAAGCTTGGTTGGCACCTACCTCTGGGTACCTGTAAAGCTGCATTTTGTACAAGCAATTTCATTCAAATATAATACTATTCGGAGTGTAAAGTCAAGTGTAGAAAGATTCATGAACTTTGGAAGTCATCTCCTTTATAAACACCAAAAATGACTGAATTTGTAGGTTACACGGCTTTGATTAGATATATACAAATCTACATTCAAGTGAAATAACATCGCAGTTGTTTGCTATTTCATTCCCCGGGACTGAGATCCTATCCAATGTCGCTATCTTGAACGTGCCATCTCCAGAATTTTGCTCAATTACGTATGGACCTTCCCAATTCCGGCCCAAGTTCCTAAGGCCAACGAAGATTCGTTTGAAAACAAGATCACCAATCTCAAAGGTTCGAGCTCTGACCTTGGTATATAGTATCGGGTGACTTGACTTCGGCATGTAGCTGCTCTCAAGTAAAATTCATCGTGCTTCTGATCAAACATAACAAGAGACTCTAACAAGAGTTCCTAACCCATCTGTGGACTATAGTGAGTCGCTCTATGAGAGGGTACTTCAACTTCATTGGGATCATAACCTCTGATTCATAGGCCAGGGTGAATGGAGGGTGACCGACCATGGACTTGTGGGTCGTTCGATAGCCTATAGTGATAATGGAAGTTCATCGACCCACTTGCCCTTAGACTTCTCCAACCGCTTTTTAAGAATGGATTTGATAATCTTTTTTACTGCTTCGAGCTGTCCATTTACTGGTGGTGTGTCACTACCGTAAATCTCTTCTCGATGTCGTGCCTACGGTAGAAATCAATAAACTTGATGCTATCGAACTGGGTCCCATTATTGAAAATAATTGTTTGTGGGATTCCAAAACGATAGATGATGCTTCTGACCATGAACTTGATTACTTTTTGCATGGTGATTATGTCTAACAGTTTAAATCAGCCCATTTGGTGAAGTAATTGACAAGGATGATGGCATACGTCGCACCACCTTTGGATAATGGCAACACACCAATGATATCGATTCCCCAAACTACAAACAGTCAAGGACTGCTCATTTAAGAATCTCTATTTGTAGGGCTCTTAGAATATAGAGTCTCTAGAGCTTGTCACACGTCCAACTGTAATTGGCTGCAACTCGATTGATAGTTGGCCAGAAATGCCCATAATGAAGGATCTTCTTTACATGGGTTTTCCCTAGGTGTGGTCATCACTGTCCCCTTCATGAACTTCTCTCAAGACTTGCTTGGCCTCATTGTTGCCAAAACACCGAAACATTGGAACTGAGAATCCTTTCCTATAAAGTACTCACACTTGCATGATTAACCTTAAAGCTTTTCGAAAGAGTTGACATCATACATTTTTTCTGTCTGAAAGGATTCCTATCTGTAAATAATTCTTTATCGTAGTCATCCATGACTCCTTCTCACATTTGGCCTCCAAGATCAAATCAACACCAATTTGGTCGATGCTCAAAGCCGATATCACTTCCATCGAGTCCTGGAACTGGCTAACTTGGCCAGTGAGTCGGCCTTTGCATTTTCCACTCCAGGAATATGCGTTACGACGTAATGTTCAACATTACTAAGCAGCTAAAGGGCTCGGTTAAAATAACGAGCTAGCCATGCTCCTTTCTCCTTGAAATCCTTCCTCACTTGACATACCAATAGCTGGAAATCATAGAAAGTATGCAAAGTTTTAACTCCCAAATCCTTGGAAATCTTGATTCCTGCTATCAAGACCTTATATTCTGCCACATAGATTGTTGCGGGAAAGTCGAATTTCTAAGCGTAATAAATCGAATTTTCCTCGGGAGTCACCGGCATGATTCTAACATAAGAAAAACGTTCATTGGATGCAACATCTGTGTACATCTTCCATCTTACTTTCTACTCTCCACTGCTCTTCGACAATCTTGTGTAGTGTATTTAGCAATAAAATCCACCAAAGCCCGACCCGAAATCGCTGTTCGAGGGTGATAGGTTATGTCATACTGGCTCAATTCAATGTTCTATTTCAATAGCTTTCTATAAGTCTCGGGTCATTGTAAGACCTGTCTCAAAAGTTGGTTTATCATAACATTGATCGGATGAGCCTAAAATTAGGTAGGGTGCTTTCGAAGGGTGATTAACAAGTAGTATGCGAGCTTTAGCATCATTGGGTAGTTTCATTCTGCTCCTATTAACCGCTTGCTGATGTAGTACAATGGCCTTTGTATTCTGGACTCTTAGTGTACAAGTATGGTGCTCAAAGCGTGCACCGACACTGCCAAATAAATAAACAAGTCTTTATCCCCCAACAGGTTCGAAGTCTTATCCACATATTTTCTAAAGGAAACTACTACTACAAACCATGATCTGAAAGTATGAAAAGCATGTCAAAGAAAAGGCAAGAAAGAATGTGATAAAGGATGTCGCATAAGGATATCATGTCCCTAAGGATGTCGAACTACAAAGATTATTGAATATAAACAATAGAAGGCAATGATGCCAAATAACATCAACATAAGTGGCATAGATATTAATATTATCAACAAAGCGATAGGATTATATGAATATTGATGTCATAGATTGTCTACAAAGCAGGATGTCACATTTTTGTTAATATAAAAACTGATGTCGGATATTAACAAGTGGAGGGACTCTAAGCTTCATGGGATAATATATGAGGGGATCTCGAATGATAATAATGTGAAGAAAGATATCGAATTCCTTTAAGTCGACCGATCTCAAACCCCTACAAAATGATGTTGAAAAATGTGAAGACAAAGGAAGATTGCTAAACTACTTGAGTAGGCTAATATCAAAGGATGTCGAAACTAAATGGATATCATGACAAAAGGAAAAAACCATGTCAAAACCAAAGGCGATATAGGTTATCGCACTTATGAACATAAAACAATTGCAAACGATCGAATCAAACCTTAATAAGTAATGTTGAACTTATAATCAAAGAAATGATATCGAACTTCATTAAATGGAAAGTCAAATATAAGAATGTTGGATAATATCAAGCATCATAAGATGATGCATATGATTAGGAAATTCAGATATCGAATGGTTGCATCAATTCTGCATCTCATCAATGCCACATTTCGTTAATATTGGTTGCCGCATGTTAAGCAATTCAAAAGGATATTGTATATCATCTGCACAATAAAGATATCGTAATTCAATAATATAAAGGAGGTTGTCGTGTGACAACAATATAAGGGGACATCGTAAATCGTCTGCCATCACAAGGGTGCTGTAAATCATGAATTCTTAAAGCAATGTTGAAAGCTATTAAGGAAAATGGTGATGCCGAACATCAAGTATGCTGCAAGCCAGGTGGCAGTTTTATTGCTTGTTTTAACCCCTATAAATATGGACCCATAGCCACTTAGAGAGGGGAATCATTTTTTATCTACTTCTCAAAACCAAATAGTTGAAACCCTAAATTGAATGGGGAAAATCTTTAAATGATTGTAAACCTTGCAATTTTATGAGAAAGGACTTTGACAAATATCCAGCATAGCCTAGTTACCTTGATTGTGCAAATTTATCGGACATGGATTTGCATATAACAAAGCTCTTTGGGCTTGAGCTTAATTTTGGGGCTTTATCTCGCATAAAGCCACTTGTGCTTTGGCCTAAACAAGATTTTCATGCATAATCACTATTTTACCTACCACATATGGACAATGGACTATAAATTATGAAGATTGCTTACTTAACTCAATATGAATGTTAAATGGACTATTGCACATATATGAAACCTACTTAGTTTATCCTTGAACACGTGACATAGACTTTTGAACAAGTTCATCAAATGTCCATAACATCATGAAACATTTCTAAATAGCATCATCTTATAATAAGCCATGAATGTTGGGCCAACTTTTGATTTCCTGTCACCGTTTGGTCTCACAAACTATGCCATACTAAATCATGTCATTAAAACGGTTAAAAACAAGCTTTGGCTCATCATGCATAATATTATGGATGTTATATCAATTTTTGGTCTAACATTTTAACGCTAGAAATAGGGGGCAAACCTCTTAGTATTTGAAAAATTACCAAAACAACCTAAAGTTTGAATTTTATATATTTCGATGAATTTTTCAAATCTAATCCTTATCAATTTTAAATTTGGAAACTCATTGCTATTAATTTTTGATGTTTTGTAAGTAACAAACGAAAATTTCTTGACAACTATTAAACATTCCAAAACCATCTTGCATCATTTTGCTCACTTGAAACATCCTTTCATTTTCACTATCCCGATTTACAACAATCTATTTATGATATGATTTGTTACTTCACCTTTCTATACAAACAATCATTTTGATTCTTTCATCATTTTTCTGTCTTCTTTCCCTTCCTTTGCTTTATTAATATGCAAAATTATATCATCTACTATTCTACCTTCTTCCTTTCTCTTCCCCTATTTTTTTACACTATCCATCATTTACAATATCCATTATTTTCGATATCCATTCGACTCCTTAATTATTCATTTCTCTTATTAATGTATTACGTCATGCATTTGTTTACAACATCCATCCCCTTCATTTATGATATCCTATACTCACTTGCGATACTCCTTCATTTTCGACAAGACTGGTCACAAGACTAACCCTTATTTTATTATGTAGATCTCATGCATGAGCTTTTCTATAACATCCCATATTTTGAGGTCCGAAACTAAGTGCAGTGAATGTCGTAGTCATACATTATTACTAATTTCAAAATGCATCTATATTAATCATATCGGTAATATCAATAGCACGTGAATATGAAAAATTTTAAACTTAATTTAATAATAAACTTTGACATTTCGTTTTATAATTAATATTTCATATTCATTAAATAATCTCATTTGCAAACCCACGTTCAGAGAAATTACAATTATCATAAAATACTCCAAGTGCAACATATGAAGATGTCCCATTGGTTGATTAGAGTCAAATATTTGGCAATTATATAACTAGTCATTATATCCATCCAAGCAAAATGAACTACACAACAGATAAATAAAAACTCCTAACATAGCTATATTGCCTCCTACAAATCTCTGAAAGCTTATTCACCTAATTGGAACAAGAAATCCTTTACTTTTGACCTATTCAAATGAGCATCCGAGAGTTTAAGGGGAAAAACGAAAGCTTCGATCAGACAAAAAGACTAGTGTGAATAATAACCTATCATCTTGAACCAGTTAGGTATCTAATGGGACCACGACGTTGAGTGGAATGGGTTTTCCTATTAGTAGTGTTTTAACCAAAATATGTCAACCATATTGTGTGCTCCTGCATCCACAATGGTCAAAACATAATAACATAATCATATGCATGTGTGCAATGTAGGCAAGTCTGACTCACCTGTCAATACAGGGTTATGTCTAACCTAAGTTCGCCCATTCTCATAAAACCGACTACATGTCTCAATTCATAATTTTCCTAGGATCACTATGATCCTGCTAGTTTTTATGGGCTGACTAATAACCTGTCAAAGCTCTTACGGACTACCTGCCCCGAATCTTAATTTAATGGGATCACTAAGAATCTATTGATTTCTACCAATAACAATTTCCAATCATAGTTTTCATGGGATCACTACGAACCTATTGGGTTCTCCAATTACATCTCTTAAATCGTAAATTGCATGGGATCATTATGAACCTATAATATTTTTCCAATCCATTACTTCCACTCATAGTTTTCAAGGGATCACTAATAACCTATTGGATTCCTCTAATAACATCACTTGAGCCATAGTTTTCACGGGATGACCATGAATTTATTAGACCCTTCCAATACCTTATCTCGGTCTTATTCTTTTGATCAGTTTTGGGCATCCTAACACTTCTGATCTACCTAATCTTCTGGATGTAATTCTACTAACTCAAGAGTTAAATCTGATTATACTCACTATTTGGTGAAGTTAACTAGTTATTCTACCATTAAATATCCCAAGATAAAGTTCTGGGTCATGATGCCATGAGTGCAACAATAATAATTAGACAAAAGAACTAATCAGATAATAAGGAAAACACATAACATCCATCATTCCAATATGTTCAGTCAGTTGGCATCTTATAATTACTTAACCTTAAGCAATAACCCTTTATGGTAACTTTATATCAAAACTTGGGCTATATAATAGTTTATTCCTTGGAAACGTATATCATTATATATGATTAATCTCCTTAATTAATATTTATAACAAGGAAAACATGACATATTAGACTACCGATTTCTTATGCCTATAATTTATTTCAATAACAACATATATACATTTGGTATTCATATGAGGATGTTGCACCTCTTCGTTTTCGAGCTTTAACGTCATAAACATGAACATGCTCATCATCGAAAAATTACGTCATTAATATGGCCGATATGAAACGTCGCACTCCTTCACATTTTAGTTTTTAAAAAAATTGATTTTATAAAAACATAAGGCCATAATGCCGAAATCAATTTCGTCGTAACATAGAAATTTAAAGGTTGCCGAAACAACTACATATAGCCTTTTGTATGTGAAAATACATTGAGGCCAACATTCCTTACGCACGGCATTAATCATAAAACCATTGATACTGGGTGCTTTAAAATAACAAGGTGGACATTGATGACTTTTGATGTCAACGCCTCAAAATAGTCGCTATTGATTTCATAAAATTGGGCTCTACGCCGCTAAAAATAACAATGCCGAAATTGATAACATGCAACATCACTGTCGTAAAACTATAGCGTTGACATAGAAAACAAACGACATAGTTTGAAACTATGGTGAAAATTTATGGTATCAAGAGTTACGAGATTACCACGCCGACGTTTTGCCAATGCTGAAGATCACTCCCTATCGACATTTATTCTATGTCTAGTACTATCACTATGTCGTCATTGAAGCAATGCCAAAGAATACGTATGACTTCAACCCAAACAGATTCATTCCGTACCAACCGTGTTGATATCCTATGCATCCATTTAGGTTAATGGCATTTGGGTTTGGCATTGGTTGTGACAACATTGTAATGTCGTAATTCTTATAAATACCGTTTTATTTCTATTAAAAGCAATTTCTTTTTACCAACTCTTATTCTTTATCAAATTTTTATTGAATAAATATATACTTTATCCAAATCACTCTAGAAAAACTACCGCACTATTTTTTCCTTCCTAAAAACAATTTCGCACCAATCAAATATATTATTTCACATTTATTTGTAAGCTTTTCTAGCTTAATTAATTCATATAAAATCATAATCTCTTGGAAAAAATCCTAAAAATTCTCAAAAATCTAAATTGACATAATATTTAACATATAAAAATTTCAGCACCAAAATCATTATTTAACTATTTTATATAATTAAAGTCCAAAATAGTTACCTTTTTCTTTCTTAAAAAATTCATAAAATATTCATAATAATTTAAAAAATTATGAAAATGGAAAAAAAAATCTCCAAAATTATGTTTTACTCAACGTATCAAAAAAGCAAATCATTTGGAGGTCATTTACTTAGGTTTTTCCCGTAAACCCATCAAAATAATTTCATAAAAATTCCAATAATTCATTATTTAACTAAACAATGGTAAAATCAAGCATGGTACGTCGTCTCATCGTCAGGAAATAAAAGCAATCAAAATTCTAAATCAAACAAGTATAAAAATGAGATGGTTTCATTATTATTAGCCATAGGTTGGATAATGGAGTTGAGATTCGACAGAGAATGATTTCCTTAGATTTTCCTTTGATTTGCTTTAGTGTTTTTCCTTTCAACTCTTGCTTAATGGTCAGCCTCATTTTCTTTTACTTTGATTATTTTACACTTGTAAAAATGACAATGGTAGGGGAGAGGGAGGGTTTAAGGAAAAGATAGAGCTATTCCTATTTTACCCTTCTCATATATTCTTTTATACATTAGGTTCTAAAATAATCTTAGTGGTTAAATAGTTAAGGCCCGAATTTGTTAATTAACATATCTCATCCTCCTTATCTTACTGCACATCACATTATTTTATTTTATTTTTCTAATGAAATCTCCTAAACAATGTTAGTCAAAATTAGCGGTGTTACGAGCTCCCATTCTTAAAGAATTTCATCCTTGAAATTCAGCAAGGACTACATAATAAGCCCATCAATCATGCAAACATCTATAACATCACATAACTGCTATACAGCCTACCTGACTAGCAAAAAGTCTATATACAACAACTATAGAACATACTATCAAAATACTGCCACATAAGTCTTTTTAATCTTGTCTTATATTTCCTAAATACAGTCTTTCATTTTGGCACTCCACTGGAATTTCACTAACTTGGCCATCTTGTTCATTAACCTTTTCTCATCTCTTACCACATCTTGCACTAGTTTCTTAAAAAAAGTCATATCTAGTTCCATACTAAACCTTCGAATGTAGTCGGAGTAATAATAGTCTCTTGGCCATGTACATACTTTCAAAGATGACAAACATGATATACATTATGGACTTCTACTAAAATGTTTGGTAACCAATTCTATAAGAGAATTTCCCGACCCTCTCAATAATAGGAAAAGGACTTACATATCTGCAGGCCAACTTTCCTTTCTTTCCAAACCATACCACACCCTTCATCGGTGATACTTTAATTAAAATATATCTTCCAGTCAAGAATTCTAAATCCTTAATCCTCTTATCCATGTAACTTTTTAGCCTAGACCGAGCTTCCTTCATCCTTGTTCGGATCAGCTCAATTTTCTCTGTGGCTTCTCTCACCATATATGGACCAAAGATCATTCTTTCTCCAGTCTCTAACCAACATGTTAGTGATTTGCATGACCTTTCATATAAAGCTTCGTAAGGCACCATTCTTGCAATAGTTTGATTATTATTATATAGGAAAACTTAACTAAGTTCAAGTGGTCTTCCCATTGCCCGCTGAACACTAGTACCTAAGCTTTCAATGACCTTCAAGTGCCTTATTGACTCTCTCTATCTGCCAATCCGTTTGTAGGTAATAAGTAGTACTCACCTTAAGCATGGTACCTAATGTGTCTTCTAAAATCATCCAGAATTCACCAGTGAATAAGGCATCTCTGTCATTGACTATACTACTAGGAGTCTCATGCAGTCTAACAATATTCTTCATAGACAACTTAGCTGATACAGGTGCTGTCCTTGTTGACTTGATGGGAAGGAAGTGTGCACTATTGGTCAGTCTATCCACTCTAAAACAATTATTCTCATTTCCCCTATTCAACATTTGCAGCCCACCAATGAAATCTATAGATATGGAGCCTTGTTTCCATTTGGGTGTATCTAAAGGCTAAAGCAATCCACTTGGCTTTTGATGTTCGACTTTTACTTGTTGGAAATTCACATAATACTTTACTAATAAGCCAACATCCCATTTCAAAACTTTCCATAAGAAACTCCTCTTCATATCCTGATACATCTTAGTTTCTCCAAGAAATATAGTGTACTTCGATCGATAACATTCCCTATAAAACCTCTCTCCTTAGGTCACCAACATTTGAAACACATAATCGTCCCTTTTTCCTTAACCATTCCCTCTGGTCAAGACTAAAATCTTTTAAATCATCAATCTCAGTTCCACCTCCCAATCTCTTAAATCTTTCAGCTAGTAATGGAACATCTCTTTGCTTAGAAGTAATTTTTTCAGTTAATACCGGCGAACTTCCAAAGATGACAATATGGTGGTACTCTGATTAGAACTTGTAATTAATCTTAATAGCACACTACAAGTAGTAAACATCGCTAAATCCTTCAATTCTGCCAACATAGCTAAAGCCACGTTTTGATATTTTCTACTAAGTGCATACGCCACTTTATTTCCCTTCCCTGGCATATACGCAATACCAAAGTCATAAGCCGCCAAAAACTCTAACCACATCTACTGTCTCATATTCAAATCTTTCTATGAGAATAAATATTTAAAAGGCATATGATCCATATATAACTTGAATCGTTCTCCTAAAATATAGTGTCACCGCACTTTCAAAGCGAAGATCTCTATTGCCAATGCCAAATCATGAGTCAAATATCTAACTTCATGCGGTCTGAGCTGTTGAGAAGCATAGACAATCAGTTTACCCTTCGCATCAGCATAGCTGTTGATCCAGTTCCACATGCATCTGTATACACCATTAAATCTTAATTCCCGTTTGGAGCAACTAACACGGGCGCATTAGTCAATAAATGCTTTAACTTAAGGAACGCTCCGTCACATTTTGGACCGAGTAAACTTCATGTCCTTTCAGATTAGTTTAGTCAGAGATGCTGCTATCTAAGAGAAATACTTAATGAATCTTCAGTACTAGCTAGCTAATCCAAGAAAACTTCTTAACTCAGTCGTCGTCTCGGGTCTCTTCAAGTTATTAACAGCTTTAATCTTAGCTGGATAAATGGACAACCCATTTTCTATAACTAGATAACCAAGAAACATCACTTCTTTCATCCAAAAATGACACTTCAAAAACTTAGCTTTTAGTTAATCCGCCTTAACATCTCAAGCACTATTCTAAGATGAATGTCATGGTCTCTTGCATCCTTAGAACATATCAAAATGTCATCTATAAACACCAACATGAACATATCTAAATGGTCTTGGAAAATTCGGTTCATCAAGTTCACAAAGAAAGCAGGTGCATTAGTTAACCCGAATAACATTACTAACCACTCGTACAAAGCATATCTCGTTCGAAATGCCATCAAATGAACACTTTCCACCGCCTCCCTCAATTGATGGAACCCTATCGCCAAATCCCACATGAAAAATTCTTTGGCTCCATTCAACTGATCAAATATATTGTCAATTCTCGGTAAAGGATATCTATTCATTACCATTTTCCCATTCAGCGTACGATAATCGAAACAAAATCTTAACGACCCATCCAGTTTATTCACAAACACCGTGGCTACTCCCCAATGCGAACTTCTAGGCCTAATAAAATTCTTTCCTTCTAACTCCATTAGCTTTACCTTTAACACTTTGATCTTAGTAGGCGTCATTCTACTCGGTGGTCTACTCACGGGTTCAGCTCTAAGTATAAGATCTACTCGAAAATCAACAGCTTGTTTTGGTGGTAGTCCTACCACTAGCTTAAAAATATCTGTCGGTTCTCTTACAACCAAAACTCGACTTATCTTTTCCTCCACCTATGTTGTGCACAATAAAGCATGGAATTTTTGAACTTAAATTCCCAACTAAGAATATAATTCGATTATTACTATTATGGTGTCTCAATGATATTTCCCTATCTTGGAAAAATATCGTAACGTCATAATTGCTAAACCGTCCAAACCCAAAATTATCCCAAGCCCACAAAATAAAATATATACAAACTGCAAGAAAAAGCATGACCAAACAGCTCAAATTCTAAATGGTCACATGTCATCCCAAGAATTGCATACCCTCCTATTGGATTCACGACCCTTAAGGAAGTAACAAGGTATGGTGGTTCTAATTCTAACTTATCTACCAAACACTAAGAGAAAAAGAATGCGATGCAACTATATTAAACAATACTCTAACTGGTATGCTAGGAATCAAAACGTACCTTTTGTCATAGACTTTCATTTCTCAATGGCAGTTGGTCTAAAAGATGATGGTTCCAAAGCAATGACCCTTCCTTTGTCATCTTTGGCTGGCTCTGGACATTGATTCTTGTAGTGCCTATCCGGTCATAGTTGAAACACTGCACACCTTACTTTTCTGCAACCTTCTTTCCCTTTTTGGTTCGAACCTCATAAGAAAAATGTCTGTTCTTGTCACACTTGAAGCAGACAACGTTAGCTTTCCCTTTCTTGGTAGCTTCGCCCTTCTGAGTACCATTCTTCTTGAAGAACTTCCTCTTCTTACTCTGAAAACCTTATGTTTCCATTGACTTCTCTTTCCCAAAAGTCGCAAGCATCTCCTCATTCCATTTAGGCATTTCTACACTACATTCCTCGAATCTTGAAGATGTTGCATATTGCTTTATTAATCTCTGGCTTCAAACCTTGGATAAACTTGTCATTTTGCTTAATCACAGTGTCGATGGTCACATATCCAAACCTGGACGTTCATTAAACTTCGTAGCATATTCCAGTATGGACATTTCCCCATGCTCTAATTCCATGAACTTTCTAAGCAGGGTTGACTTGGCTACTTCACATAAAAACCTCTCCTCGAATCTTCGCCTGAACTCAGCCCAAATTAATTCCTCTTTCGTCACAATAATGGTTACTATGGTCCACTAGTACAAAGTAGCTCTTTGCAACTGCCTTGATGCCAACCTCCTTATTTGATCGTTATTCAATCCTAGGTCAGCAAAGATCCTCTCGTAGTGCAACAATTAATTTTCCGCTTCAATGGCATCTTCAGTTCCAAGAAAAGGATATCCTCCAAGACTAGTATAATCACATGTGAGCTTAACATAGTTATTGCCAACTGGAACCAGGGGATTGACTCCTCCGGCATTAATAGCATTTCCTCCCACTAAGCAACAACTCCTGCTTGGATTATGTTAACAAAGAACTGATATATAGTTCCCTTATCTACTTGTGGATTCCAGCACTTACATTTGCATTTCCATTTTGATTCGCATTTGCCAGTCGACCCTGATTCCTTCTATTATTGAGTCGAGATTTCCATTAGTCGTGGTGCTTCCGCTGCTAGATCCACTTTGTTTCCTTATTCCAAACCTTTCTTTCTCGTAATCTGCATAAGAGCCTTAATAAGATACAGAAGAACAGTCTAAGTGAGAGGGGAGACTACATACTCATATCTATCAAATACAAGTACGTTACTATAGCATTATCCAATACCCAATCTTATTCTTTGATTCATTGGATAATGATTTCAAAAAATCTTTTAATCTTCTTAGTTTTACATAACCCAATGCTCTAATACCAACTGTAACATCCCCCATTTTAAGGCCTGACACTAAGCGTTATGGATGGTGGAGTCATCCATTGTTATAAATTTTCGTTGACAAATTGCGGCTATGTATCATATCGATAATACCAGTAGCACGTTAATATTAAAAAATTTAAACATAATTTATTAACAAACTTTCACATTTCATTTCATAATTAAGATTTCATATTCATTACATAATCTCATTCGCAAACCCGTGTTTAGAGAAATTATAATCATTACAAAATACTCTAAGAGCGACATATGAAGATGCCCCTTGGTTGATCAGAGTTAAATACTTGGCAATTATAAAACTTTCCATTACATCCATCCAGGCAAAATGAACTACACATCAGATAAACAGGAAGTCCTAATATAGATAGATTTCCTCTTGTACGTCTCCCAAAGCATATTTGTCTAACTGGAACCTGAAATCCCATAATCCTAACCTTCTCAAATAAGCACCCGAAGTTTAAAGGAGGAAAAACTTTGGATCGGTCAAAAAGTCTTGTGTGAATAATAACCTGCCATCTCAAACCAATTAGATACCTAATGAGACCATGTTACCGAGAAAAATTGGTTTTCCCCTGACTAGTATCTTTACCAAATTATATTAACCATATATTATGTTCCTACATCTATAATGGTTAAAACATAATAACATAATCATATGCAAGTATGCAATATGGGTAAGTCTGACTCGTCTATCAACATTAGGTTATATCTACCTTGAGTTTACCCATTCTCACAAAACTGACTACATGTCTCAATCCATAGTTTTTCTAAGTTCATTATGAAACTATTACTTTCCATTGGCTAATTAATAACACGTCAACACTATTAGGGGTTACCGATTTAGAACTATAGTTTTCATGGATGCACTAAGAACCTATTGGTTTTTACCAACAACAATTTCCAATCATAATTTTCTAAGATTATATGAGCCTATTGGGTTCTCCAATAACATCTTTCAAATTGTAGTTTTCATGCGATCACTATAAACCTATTAAATTTTTCCAATACTTTACTTCCACTCGTAGTTTTCATGGTATTATTACGAACCTATTGGATTCCTCCAATAACACCACTCAAGTCATAGTTTTCGTGTAAAGACTACAAATGTATTGGATTCCTCCAATAACACCACTCAAGTCATAGTTTTCATGTAAAGACTACAAATGTATTGGACCCTCCAATACCGTATCTCAATCTTAATCTTTCGATCAGTTTGGGATAATAACACTTATGATCTACTTGATCTTCTAGATGCAATTCTACTCACTTGGGAGTTAAATATGATTATACTCACAATTGGGTCAACTTTACTAGTTATTCTGCCCTTAAATATCCCAAGGTATAATTATAGATCATGATGATGTGAGTGCAACAATAATAATCATGTAGAAGAACTGATAAGATAATAACAAGAACACATATTATCCATCTCTCCAATATGTTCAATCAATTGGCATCTTATACTTACTTAACCTTAAACAGTAACTCTCTTTGGTAAATTTATATCAAAACTTGAGCTAAATAATAATTTATTGCATAGAAATATTTATCATTATATATGATTAATCCCCTTAATTCATATTTAAAACAAGGACAATATAGCTCATTACTTCACCGATTTCTCATGCCAATTTGTAATCTATTTCAATAATGCCATGTATATGTTTGGTATTCATACGAGGATGTCACACCTCTTCATTATAAGACTTTAACGTCATAAATAGGAATATTGTCATCATCGAAAACATGCAGCATTAATATGGCTGACATAGGACGTTGCATGCCTTCGTATCAAAGCTTTTAAAACAATTTTAATTTTTAAAGAACACAAGGCTATAAGGCTGAAATCAATGTTGTCGTAACATAGAAATTTAAAGGTTGTCAAACCTATTAAATATAGCCTTTTGTTTGTGAAAACACATTGGGGCCGACATTGCTATATAACATGCAGCATCAATCATAAAACCATTGAAATTGGATGCTTTAAAATAATAAGGTCAACATTGATGACTTTCGACGTTAATGCCTTAAAATAGTCAATATTGATTTCATAAACTAGGCTCTATGCCGCTAAAAATGGCAATGCTGAAATTGACAACGGGCGGCGTCATTTCCGTAAAACTATAGCGTTCACATAGAAAACAAGCAGCATTGTTTGAAACTATGGTGAAAACTTATGGTATCATGAGTTACGAGATTACTATGCCGACGTTATGCCAACGCCCAAGATCACTTCCTACCGACATTGATTATATGTCGAATATTATCATTACGTCATCATCATTGATTTAATACCAAAGAATATGTATGCCTTCAACCCAAGTATATTCATTCCATAGCAACCGTGTTGATATCATAGACATCCATTTAGCTTAATGACGCTAGGATTCAACATTGGTCATGGCAACATAGAAATATCGCAATTCTTATCAAAACCTATTTTATTTCTATTAAAAGCAAATTCATTTCACTAACTCTTATTCTTCCTCTAATTTCTATTGGATAATAATACACTTCACCAAAATCTCTATAGAAAAACTATTGCATTAAGTTTCCTTTTCCAAAAACAATTTCGCACCCATCAAATAATATTAATTATCTAATATTTATTATTTAGCTTTTTGAGCTTAATTAATTCATATAGAATCACAATGTCAAGGAAAAAGTCCTAAAAATTCACCAAAAATCTGAATCAACGTATTCTTTAACATATAAAAATTTCGAGATCAAAATAGTTATTTAATTGTTTTAATAATTAAACCTGAAATAAATGCTCTTTTCTTTCTTAGAAAATTCATAAAATATTCCTATTATTTTGGAAAATTATGAAAATAAAAACTCATCTTCAAATTACGTTTTATTCGAAATATCCAAAATTAAATTATTTGAAGGTCACTTACTTGGGTTTTCCCTATAAACCATTTAAAATAATTTCGTCAAAATCCACTAATTCATTATTTGACCAAACAATGGTTAAATCAAACATGGTACATCATGTCATCATTTACGGATCAAAACCAATCAAGAAATTAAACAAATATAATAATTAGATGGTTTCATTATTATCCACGTTAGGTTAGATAAAGGAGTTGAGATTTGATGGAGAATGATTTCCTTAGTTTTTCCTTTGATTTGCTTTATTTTTTCACCTTTCTACTCTTGATTAATAGTCATCCTCTTTTTCTTTTACTTTGATTGTTTTGCCTTTGTAAAAATGAGAATAGAATGGAAGAGGGAGGGTTTAAGGGAAAGATAGAGCTATTTCTATTTTACCCCTTTCATATATTCATCTATACGTTAAGTTTTAAAACAATCTTAATAGTTTAGTACTTAATTAGTTAACGCCTGACCTTGTTAATTATGAAATCTCATCCTTCTTATCTTATTATAAATCACATTATTCTATTTAATTTATCTGACTAAATCTCCTGAACAATAGTAATAAAAAACAAAGGCGTTATGTTTTCTTTTTTTGCCTCTTTCTACTCGCTTCCCTCGACAATTCAAACAGCACACCAACTTTCGACATCCCAAGATCTATGATATCTTATATCATTTCATGCACTTGTGACATTCACTCACCAGTGATAACTCTTTATTTACATCATCCCTCCCCTTTTTACAAGATCACATGATTTACTTTCACCATCCTTCATCATAAACAATATATTTGGCACCTCTTTTCTACTTTCAATTTTGGCCCACATCAAGTGATGTTGTATGGCTAATGTCGTATGAATTAAATGAAGTCATAAGTATCGGAGATATCAACCTTATTAAGTGATGTCGGCTACTAAGGATTTCGTATGCATATCAATAGTTTTGTATGTGTCAAGATATCGTACACTTTTGAGTTTTGCATATATCCAGTTTCATACGCATATAAAAGATTTCGAATGTATATAATTTTCAAATACATATTAGGTTTCGAAAACTAAAGGTTTTCAAATATATAGATCTTGAAGATATATACTGTCCATGTTTCGAACATATATAATTTCATGTGTATATGATTCCAAGAACATAAGTTATATATATATATATATATATGGTTTCGTATATAAGGTTTCATACACGTATGCAATTTCAAGTAAATGATTTCGAAAATGTAAAAGGTTTTGTATATCGGTGGTTTCGAAAAACATAAAGTCTTAAGTACATATTAGGTTTCGTAAATATGAATTTTTGAAAATATATGAGCTTCTTAATGTGTAAAAGTTTCCAACATATGCAGTATTCGAATATATGCAGTTATACATACATGCTCATATATATATAATGTATATAATGTATACGTATATATACATATATACATTATATAAATTATATAAATATATATAAAGTTTCCAAAAATACACAGCTTTTTGTGCTTGGCAAGAGCTTTTGAGGTTATAATAGAGAGGATGTCAGGTTTGAGGCTAGCAGCATGATAAGGATGTAGTGCACAAGGCTATATATTTTTTGTAAAAGTTATAATATAATAATAGTAATAAGGTACAATATGGTCCTTTTGCATGCTATAAGTCACGTACAAAAAAACTCTTTGCTTTATGAACACACCAATTATACTTTATAATACATAATCACATTCCCATGGCCATTGCTGGCAACATGGACAAGCACAAAGTTAAATATAATTACTAAAATTAGGTAGCAGGCACTGAGTTGTCAAGTGTTAATAATTTAAAAATGATAATCGTCTAAGCTAGAAGGGTTCTTTCAATGATGTGGGACATTTGGAGCATAAGTATTTAATATAGTTATCAATTTATTACTCTTCACATCACTTTTATAATAAAATTTATGAAAAGTTGAATATTTAATTTTTTTCACTAGTTTGGTTTTTGAGATTTAGAGGAACATGTACTACACAAATATTGGAATCTTAACAACTTTTTGTATCGAGAAGAAAATTTTCATTTGTGACAAATAATTATTTACACGACATTGGTTTAAAAGAAAATATGTTGATTTTAATAGTTTTCTTGCCCTGCCATTATTAAACTATCATATAATAAGTTGAAAAATTAGCACTTAACTCTATTTTCCTGCCATTCAATGCATTTAGAGAAGTATCCATTTAAGATAATTTTTATTTTATGAGATAATGTGAAGCTTGGTGGCGATTGATCAGCGTGGATCAACTCTATTCCCCAAAATTTCTTATTTGATTTATCTAACACAGAACTTAAATTTCTTTATTGGTTGAAATTAAGACTTATTTACTATGAATTAAAGTCTGGAAAACTCTAAATTTTCTTATCAAAGCATAGAGGGAAATTTCAATTATAAGATGGATTTTTGGATTTTTGGATTTATTATATCAAATGAATTTCTAGATTTCTTATATCAGCTGATTTTCCAATCTCCTTGTAAATCGAATGGAATTTTGGTGAACTGAAGACTTCCTTACTTGATCGATTTAGAATTATGGGTTCAGATCTTGGAATGGAGTTTGAGAAAACTCTTTCTTTTGTGGTCGAGTTTTTATACCATAATGGGAATTCATGTTTTCTTATATTGAACAATAAATTTCTTTCGGATTTTTAGTACCAAAAGATTAACTCTAGCAGCTATGCGCTCATCCTCCTAATACCATAACTGATTTGAATTGTTGAACCAAAGATGTTGCTAACTCTTTCTATTGGAACAATTCTAGGAAAGATTAATTTTATGGTTATCGGGTTTATTGAAAAGTTGGTTTCTAAAAGTTCCATAATTTTTGGAACCTACTATCTAACCCGATTAAAAGGGACAATAAATATACCATCTTTTTCTTGGGTAAAATAATTTTGGCTAACAATATTTTTATTATTATCAAACAACCCGCTAATCTAAGAAAATTTAATATTTTATTATGCCATTAACAATCTACCAAATGATATATGTTTCTAGCACCATAATTTTAACCCAAGGATATTACGGTAAAGTCATTATTAAGATTTGTGAATTACTAATGTTAACCAAAAAGGAATGAACACTCATAAAAATAACCTATGGGGGTATAAGATCCAAAATTTAATTTCAAGCAATAGAAATAAAATCATTTATTTAAGCCATCAGAGCTCTCTAAGTATATTTTGAAAGGTTCAAAGATGGAGAAGCATTCATCAAGAGCCATGGTCATGAGCAGCAAAAGGGGCAAAATTAGTCAAAACCGATACTTATTGGGAAAGGAGAAGTCCAGGTCCATTAATGAACCATTTCATAATTTTAACACACGAATGTTTAAGAGAAACTACCTTTATTTCAAACAAAGAAAGATTCAAGTAGAGCAAGTGATCACCACCGTTTGGGAAATAAAGAAATAGTGGAAACTGAACAAATAGCCACCAACCTAAGATCAAAGAATAAGGGAAAATTGGAATGATAGATGTATTTTCTCATATCAAAAACGACCTTGGACCCATAATAGCAAGACTAAAAGGAATAAGTGGAGCTGTGAAAAGAGTCCATAAGGGATCTTTATATGGACCACTCTTGACACGTAGAACAAAGTAAAAGAAAAGGAGTCACTAGTACCAAAGTGAGTAATAGAAAAATGGTCAATACTTTGAGACAAACTAAGTACTGAATAAAAACAATTATCTAACTAAAAAGGAGAGGAAATTTACGTTAACCAATAACTCCAGAATCGAATTGTCATCCGGTACGGTGTCTTTCAAGTTTTACACCAAACTGCAATATTCGGACTAAATCTGAAAGGACCATCCAAGAATAGGATAATAAGATTCATATTTCTAAAATCTCAAATAACAACAAGGCAACAAAACCAATTTAGAACATCCTTGGTAATTATTGGATTGTCATAAGAATCAACATTCACCATATGTGAGTTCAAGAATATTGATTATCATAAGCTAATCTTTAGATTATCGATAGGATCACAAAGTATATTTGAACATGAAGTGAATTGAGAAGAAGAAATACCGCTTGTACTTTTGGCATACCGAACTACAAGAGGACACGCTTCCAATTGAAGTTGGAGTGCCATCCCATAGGAAGATCACGTATGCTTTTAACTTCAATCAAGAGCTAAGAAAAGAATCTTTAGATCTACTTGTTGAATTAAGGGACGAAGCATCCATATGAGTAGCCAAATATCAGAAAAGGCTAATTAAGTGCTATAATTCCAAACTTAATGAAAGATCATTCTGAAAAGAAGATCTGGTACTTTGAAACTCATGGAAAATACTAAAAATCTAATGGATGGACCAAATTAGGAAGGATCCCTTATTATCCATATAGAAAACCACCAACGACCTGTCGACTTTGTCCATGGATGGTAATGTCATAGTAAGAATTTGGAATGCTGAACATTTAAGGCTTTACTTCCCTACAATGGATGAAGAAAGAAAATTGAGACAAGCATATCTACAGAATGGATAATCAAATGAAAGAAAAGAAATAAAAGTAAAAGCTTAGATCACTACCTTAGATAATAGTAAAGTGCAAAATAAAACCTTTGATCCCGCCACAAGGGCTTGGTCAAAGCACCTCGTAGAGAGAGGTCAGAGTAAGACTTTGGTCCCACTTAAGATGGCATGGACAAAGCATAGAAAGCCGTTGATTCTGCTTACATAGCTGGCCAAAGCGCCTCCTAGAGGGATAATGGAGTAAGCCTTTGGTCCTACCTAAGATGGCCTGGCCAAAGCACTGAACCAGCCTTCGGTTCTGCCTATAAGGCCTGACCGGATTGCATCTTAGAGGGAGGATGAGTAAATCTTTTGTTCTGCCTAAGATGGCTAACCAAATGCATCGAGCAACCTAAATCATTACCTACAAGGTAATAAGGGGATCAAGCCAAAATCACTACTCAAAGGGTGGTATGGGACAAATAGAATTAAAGCCTAAATCATCACCCAAAGAGGGATAATGGGCCGAAGAGAATTAAATCTTTGGCTTATAAATGAAAGACCATTTATATAAAGAAGTGGACAAGTTAATTCATGGTCTTATTACAATCCAGGAGGGTTTGCTCAAAATCAAATTTAAAGTTAATAATAAAAATCATCTCCTTTTTTAGTATTTTACAAGAAAATAGCATTAGAAATAAAACTTGCAAAGAATTAGAAAAGCGAGAAAAATTCTTGATTTTATACTAAAGTGTAAAAGGCTTCTTTTATACAAGGAGGGGGGCAAATGTTATCCACATATGTTCTTAAGAAAACTACTACTACAAACTATGATGCCGAAAGTATGAAATGCATGTCAAAGAATAAGATGTCGAAGAAGAGGCAAGAAAGCATGCAAGAAAGGATGTCGCACAAGGATATCGAGTCCCTAAGGAAGTCGAACTGTAAAGATTTCCAAACATAAACAATAGAAAGCAATAATGTCAAATACCATCAACATAAAGGGCATAAATATCATATATTATCAACAAAGAAAGTGAGTTATATGAGTATTAATGTCGTAGACTGTCTACAAGCAAGGATGTCATACTATAGTAATATAAAAGCTGATGTCAAATATTAACAAATGGAAGGACTCCAAGCTTCATGAGACAATATGTGAGAGGATCTCAAATGATAGCAATGTGAAGAAAGATATCAAATTCCTTCAAGTCAAACGATATTATGCCTCAACAACATGATATTATAGAGCATGAAGATAAAAGAAGATTGCTGAACTACTTGAGAAGGTTGATATCAAAGGATGTCGAAACTAAAGGGATGTCGTGACCAAAGGAAGAAAGTATGTCAAATCAAAAGGTGATATAAGTTATCGCGTTTATGAACATAACACAATTGCAAACGGCCGAAATCTAACTTTATCAAGCAATGCAAAACTTATAAACAACCTCAAAGAAATGATATCGAACTTCACTACAAAGAGAAGTTAAGAATGTTGAGTAATAAAGCATTATAGGACGTCGCATATGATCAAGACAATAAGGATATCCAATGGTTGCATCAATGCCGCGTCTCATCGATGCCACATTTTGTCAATGATGGTTGTCGCATGTTAAGCAATGCAAAAGGATATCGTATATCATTAGCCCAATAAAGATATCGTCACACGGGAGGTTGATGTGTGCCAATAATACAAGGGGATATCGCAAATTATTAGCCATCACAAGGATGCCACAAATCATCAATTCTGAAAGGAATGTCAAAAGCCATTGAAGCAAATGGTGATGTCAAACATCAAGGATGCCACAAGCCACGTGGAAGCTTTACTGCTTTTCTCAACCCCTATAAATGCGGACCCCTAAGCTACTTAGAGAGGGGAATCATTATTTCTCTACATCTCAATACCAAATGGTTGTAATCATAAATCAAATTGGGGAAATTTTGAATTGATTGTAAACCTGGAAAATTTATGAGAAAGGACTTGGAAAAATATCTATCATAAATTATTTACCTTGATCGTGCAAATTTAATGGACATGGTTGTGCATATAATAAAGCACTTTGGGCTTGAAATTAATTTTAGAGCTTTATCTCGCGTAAAGCCACTTGAGCTTTTGCCTAAAATAGTGTTCATATGTATAATCACTATTTTTTCTGCTACATATGGACAACGGACTATGAATTATGAAGATTTCTTACTTAGCCTATTAATGAATGTTAATGGACTATTGCATATATATGCAACCTACTTATTTTATCCTTGAAGATGCGACATGGGCTTTTGAAAAAGTTCATCAAAAGTCCATGGGCGTCATGGAACCATCTCTAAATAGCATCAACTTGTAATAAGCCTTAAATGTTGGGACAAAATTTGATTTCCTAGCATAATTTGGTCTCACAAACTATGTCATAATAAATCATGTCATTAAAGGCAATAAAACCATGTTTTGGTCATCACGCATAGCATCATGGATGTTATACCAATTTTTGTTCTAACAGAAAGAATAGGGGGTCTCTTTAAGTGATCCACTAGAGCCTGGAATACATTTATACATGCTTTTGTCCAAGAAAAATTCCTCTTCCCATTCTTGATTACATCAAAGAAAGGGATGCATTTATCAGTGGCTCTAGAGATGAATTGACTATGGATGTCGACCTTCCCATTCAAGCTATGGACATCTTCGATCATTTCCTAGGCCTTGATGTTCCTTGATGTTTTGATCTTCCCTAGATTGGCTTTGATTCCATGGGAGTTCACGATGAAGCTTAAGAATTTCCTTGACCCAATGTCGAATGAGCATTTCAAAGGGTTAAGCTTCATCCCATATTTCTAGAGAACACCAAAGATCTCTGTGTTCCCGATCGTCGTGATTTTACCAGCATATCATTGACATAAGCCTCCATCTTCCCGATTTGGTCTTTAAACATCTTGTTCACCAACCTCTAGTATGTCGCTTAGCTGTTCCTCAATCCAAAGGGCATAACAAGATGGAAATATAGTTTTAGGCCGATAATAAAGCTGGTGTGTTCTTTGTCTGTGATGTGCATCAGAATCTCATTGTATCCAGAGTATGCATCCATAAAAAAGAGCAATTCATGTCTTATCAAGTCTACCAGCTAATCAATCCTCGGGAGCAGGAATCCATCCTTCGAGCTTGCCTTATTCAAGTCAGAATAGTCGATGCATGTCCTTCGCTTCTGGCTTGACTTTTTCACCAAGACTGGATTTGATACCTATTACGGGTATAAGGCATTACGGAAGAAGCCAATATCTTTCAACCTCTCCACTTCCTCTTTAAGCATAGCGAATCTCTTCGAACCCAGGCTGCGACATTTCTATTTCTAGGAACGCATTTAGGATTTACATTTAATGTATGGCTTGTTTTTTCCGATGGTATTCCATACATGTCCAGTGAGCACTTGCAGGTTCGCCCGGAGAAAACAAACCAACTCTTTTATCATCTTCACGTTGAGCTGTGATCCGATCTTCAGGACCTACATAGGATCATCCTCGCTAATTGGGATGTTGATTATTAACTCGGTTGGTTCCATCCTTCCATCCTCTAGCTCTTCTACGGATCCATATCCTTATGGAATCGACTGTGCTGCCTGAGCCAGGGCTCAGGCGGTGGTTGCTATGCGTCTAGAGCTTTAATGCAGAGAGTCATGTCCGCACCCTTTCCTGTCTCTCTTCGTCTTGCCTCTTTCAGCTTAGTGATATAACATTAATGGCCAAGTCCCCGATCTCCTTGAATAATTCCCATACCATTCTCGATCGGGAGTTTCATCGTTAAGCATCATAGAGTGATGGCCGCTTGAAATTCAGCAAGGGTCGATAGGCCAAAAAAGGCATTATAGGAAAAATAAATATCCAACACAACAAAAGGCATGACCAACACTCTCTTGTGATCGCCCTCTCCAAGTACCACCAATAGATCCATACATCCCACTGACTTAGTAGCAGTCCAGTTAAATCCTTGGATCCAAGATTTACGCGGCTTTAAGTCCTTGCCCTCCAAAAGTATCTAGTCGTGGGATTTCTTGAATAGAATGTTGACTAAACTCCTATAGTCAACCAGCACCTTCCTTACAACAGTAGGGTCAATCATAGCTGATATCATTAACGGATTAGTCTTTGAGGCCTCTACCCCATCAGTAACTATGTGTTGGAAAAAAAATATCATCTGTCATGCTTCTGAGTTGTTTTGTTGGAACTTCGTCTTTAACGGAGAAAAAGCTCTTTTTACTACATGTTTTAATGCACCCACTACCATTCCATCGCATTACAGATCTTCTCAACTGGATGTCGTTCGTCGATAATAGTATTGATCACCAACCGCTTCTCAAGCCGCCTAAGCTCATCAACACCAGGCCCAGCTTGCCCTTGTTGGTGTTTTAAGGTTCCTTGCCCTCCATCCTACGGGGCTTGCACATACTATTGTAGTTTCTTCTTACAAATTAACTCTCAAATCGAATTACGTAAATGTATGCATTCATTTGTGTTGTAACCGTGCAGCTTGTGAAATCAGCAAAACTTGCCAGACTTCTCTTTTTCATTCGACTCCCTCGGAGCCGGCTTTCTTCACCGTTCTTTTCCTTAAGTAGCCAAGCAAATGTTTTCAATTGAGTTATTCAATGCAGTATAATTGTCAAACTTTTGGGTTCTTGGACTTTTTCTCGAATCTGACTTCTTACCTTTAGCTCCATTTTTGTCCTTGCTCTATTCACCGTTTTTGACATCGACATTGCCGAAATTCTCTCCGGGCTGTTTTATAGCAACTACTTTGTATCACTTAAGCTGACTAACCAACATCAGTCTTTCTGATGATAGTGCTTGGCTCTTCCAAGAACAAGAACTGAGTTGCCTTTCTATAGAACACGTCCACCGTCGGTGGGGGTTTCATCTTCAAACACCTTCCGAAATCAATCTCAGGATGAATCCTCCTAATCAAGGCCATCAACATAGTGTATTCTTAAGCAGTGCTCACCTCTGTCACTGTAGTAGTACTGAACCTATGCAAAAAATCTTTTAAACACTCTGCAACTCCTTACAAGTGGTTAGAAAGTGACATGACGTCCTTTGTATGGGTAGTGTGCATATTGAGTTGCTCAAGGAACTTCCATGTCCGTTGCTTAAACGATGATATGGATCTGGGTGGAAGTTGGGTGAACCACATCATCGCCACTCTCTCCATGAAAATTGAGAAACAATGACATTGTACGACATTAGTAGCTCTAGCAGAATCCATTTGGTGGTCGTACTTCATCTGATGCCGCCTTGGATCTGTTTTCCCGCTATACGAAGGCATCGTCAATATCACACATCTCCTTAGGTAATCCACACGTAGGATATCTTCCATGAACGAATTTCGAATCAAAGAGGAACCCCTACCATCATTTGTTCGATGCTGGTTCTCACTTGTATGTTTCCTTACAGTCAAACCTAGCTCGAGTGGATCTACTCAAGGGTGGTAATCATGATCCACTTCGAGTGTTTGGCTTGAAAAACTCTCTCAGTCCGTTTCATGATGTAATATCCCGAAATTTCCAGGAATTTAAAATGTGATAATCACTTAATTTAAATTATTTGAAGTGCTAAAATTGTTATTTTCAAAAATAAATAACCAAGTAATAATAATATAATATTTTAATTATGGTTATAAATTGGTTTTATAACAAGAATAATTATTTTATTGTGTATAAATTCTGAATTGGCTTATTGTTTTCAAAATTTGATAAGGGTGTTTAAATACATTTATATCTGTGTATTTTAAATTGATTTTAAAATAGGATAGATTATTTGTAAATAACAATGAGCTTAATTAAAAATAGATATTTATGTTTATTTAAATTGATTTTAGATTTGGATTTTTAAATTTGACTTTGAATCGAATATAAATTTGAATTCAAGGAATATACATACATCTTAAAATAAAATGATAATATAGTTTGAGTTTAAAATATATAGATAACGTTTTTAATTAGAAATAAAATTTTCTTTATATTTTTCTTTTTATAGAAAATTTATCTATAGAAGTTTGGAATTGTATTTATTTAATAAGAATAAATACAAAGCTTTTGAAATAGCATTTTTAAAATGAGTTTGCAATTTGTATATAATTTTTATTTAAATTATATTTGGTTTCGTTTCTTTTTAAAGATTGTATTTTATATAAATTTAGCTAACATTTATAAATATATTAGTCGACTAGGAATTTAATTAGAAAAGTATTTTTAAAATTAAGAAAACATATTAGTAATTAGGAAAATAATTTAAAAGGCTTTTAAATTTCTTTTAGAATAAAATTAAATAAAAATTGATAAGTGTTACAACATTTATGTAAATTTAAGACAAGTGTCCATGTTTTTTTGTTAATTTTCTTTTTAATTTAATAAATCTGAAAACTTACCTATTTAAACACCATTTCTCTCCATCTTCTTTTTCTTTAAATTTTGTTCATTCCTAAAGAAGAAACTAGAACTATCAATACAACTTTTACTCATTCCAAAATCAGAAAATCTTCAAAACAATCCTCAAACAATTGCTCAAATGAAAATCTGAAATCTCCTCTAATCGATCTTTAAATTTTGTTTACCTGTAAAACTTTTTCCAAAAGCCTGCATCTACTCCTTAAATTAAAATTTGAAGCTCCTCAATTCAAAACACTCCTCAAACTCCACTCCCTGTTTACCAAAACCTGAAATTGAAATGCAAATCAAATCTGCATTTCCATGTCTATAACTACCTTATACCAGATCTGCAGTTTGTTTTCAAAAATTCAAGTATCTGCAAATTTTTCATATGCATGCAAATCTGAAGCAAACAGTTAAAGAGGCAACCAGATACATTTATGTTGAAAGCATACATTTCTGTTGAAGCAATTCAAAAGGATGAAGCACTTCAGTTTTGAATTTTCAAACTTCAGGTTCAAAGCATTTTGCAAATTTCCAGCTTATCAAATCTCTGCATCTCCTTAAAAATGTGAGTAAACAATTTACTAAAATTTAAGTGGTAATTTTCTGTTGCATGATTTTGAGATGGTGTTTATTTTATACGCATAGAAGTTTGCCTTTGTAGATATAATTATGCAATGGTTTTGTTATGTTTGAAACTATGAATGTTGATTTCCTTTTCCTCTCTGTAACGTTTGAGTTAAAAACCAATCTTCAAGTTATTTCTATTTAAACAACAGTTAGGATTTTGATTCAGCCAAAATAAGTTAGATTAAGTATAAAATAAAATAAAATGAAAATAAAAAAATAAAACTAAGTTCTGGTATTTGAAGTTATCTTGAAGCAAATAATGCAGTAACAAATTAACATCAATGTTTGAAATCAAGTGTTGAATTTGGTTAAAATAATTTTATAAACTAAAGTATCACTGGGAATTATGAATTTTGGAAAGAAAACACAATTTTAAAAATTGTATTAAGTGAGTATTTGGGGGTTTCCTGAAATTTGGGTTTTGGTCTAAATCTGATGATCCTTGCATCTGGATTGCTCGGGGTTCTTGGTGGAGGATGAGGTAGGATCAGAAAGTGTGGGAAAAATTGTTGAAGAATTTGTAAATCTCTGTGAAGGTTGAAATTGCTTGATTTTGATTTTAAACCTAGTTCTGTTCGAACTTAGGAATTGGTCTACTGTAACTTCATCTTTGCATCGAGCTTGAAGGAATTGTGGGAGAAGGAAGCGTGGTGGGTCGGCGATCCATGGCAGGAGTCATAGAGGTTAACATTGATCGGAGGCGAGGGTTCGGGGGGAATTCCTGATGATGGTTTGGTTTCAATTTCACCATGGGTACTCGATTTTGAATCAAGGCAAGAATCAATGTTTGGTTGATCGTGGATGCTTGTAGGGTTGTTGAGTGATGTGTCGGTGGGTTTGTCGTTGACCGAAGGTGGTTCGGGCACTGGTGTAGGTGCACGAGTTGATGGTGTCGGCAGGTTGTGTTTTGCTTTGGGTTTATTCGTTTTTTTCTCGAGTGGGTCTCAGGTGTATAGGAAATTTGACTCGGGAAACTCGCGTGATTCTGAAATTGAGGCTCGAATGATCTGGGTCTTTTGTATGCAGGGATTAAACTGTTAAGTTTAACAGTTTTAAATTTTTTAATTAAAACAGTTTTCTTAAATTTAAATGTTTAACAAGATTTTTTTAGTTTAAAATAAGTAAGTTTAAACTTTAAATAATTTAAGTTAAATTAAAATTCTTATCTTTGAATTGAATTGTTTTTATAAATTAACTTGTACGAATGATATTAAATGTTTTTAAGTTAAAAACCTTAATGTTATTTTCAAAACTTACTTTGGAAATATAAAAAGGAAATTTATAAGAAAATGTTTTTATTTATGAAAAATGATTTATTAATTAACAATTAAGGATTTAAGTAATTTATGAACTTGAAACTAATGATTGTTAATTAATAATTAAAGACAGGTAATTAAAGATTTCTTTATATTTCAAATTAATTAATGAATTAAGTTAAGTAAGTTTTCAAGGTTAATTCAAGATAATGTTTTATCTTAAAGAATAATTAAATGTTAATGATTTATAATTAATTAGTTAATTAAGAAATTTTAAGTTTAATTAATTTAATTAATTATTTTAAAGGGGTTAATTAAGTAATTAATTAAGTATAATTATTAATTTAATTAACTAATCATTATGATGATTTGATTAATGACTAATGATTAATTAAATTGTAATTATTTATTAGTTAAGTAATTAAGGGATAATTAAACTAGTAATTAAGTTTAATTGGGTTTTCTTAATTAATAATTAAAGATTATTAATCTATAATGCAAATTAATTAAGAATTAATTAACTATTATTAAAGGTTAATTAATTGTAATTAAGGATTAATTAATTATATTTATGAATTAATTAATTTGTAATTAAGGTTGTTAATTAATAATTAAGTTTATTAATTAATGATTAAGAGATAATTAGTTAGTTAATTAAGGTTAATTAATTAATTATAAAAGAAATTAGTGATTAATTACTTTGTATTAAAGGATTGATTAATAATTAAGGTTTATTAATTAATAGTTGATTGATAATTAATCTGTTAATTGAAGATTAGTTTGGTCAAAGAGTAATTAAGGAATGAATTACTCGATTATAATTGATGAGATAAGTGTGATCAAGTAAGTCAATTAATTTGTCAATTAATTAAATATAGTCACTTGATACATGATTAAGTATGTTTACTTAATAAGTTTTGATAAGGCTAATTACTTAAGATAAGTAATTGATAAATAAATTACAGGGGGTAATTGGGATAAGTGAAATTACTTATTGGGAAGTAATTTTTAAATGGATAATTACTTGGTAAAGTAATTAAGGGTTTATTACTTGGTGTGATAAATCAAAGAATTTATAAAAGTAATTAAAAGTAATTAAGAAGTAATTAAGAATAATTAATTACTGTTTACATTTATTAAAGATAATTAATTGAAAACAATTAATTTAAGCATGATTAATTAATGTAATTAATTATAGTTAATTAATTAATGGAAGTAATTAATTAAGGTTCATTGATATGATTATTGAGAATAATTAAGGATTAATTACTTGATTAAGAGTTAATTAATCAAGGTTGATTAATTAAGATGATGATTAATTAATTGGCTTAATTAATGAATAAATAAGCAAGATTTATTGTGATGAAGGTAGTTAATTTAATTAATTTTAAAATTAATTAAGAGATGAAGTAATTAATTTAATTCACTTTAAATTAATTAGAGATAGAGATAGTTAATTTAATTCATTTTAAATTAATTATGTTGTAATTATGTAAATTATTGCTTATGTATGAATAGGTGACATTGATTGTCTTGAATGGATGTAATTGCAGAAATGAGATAAGTAATGTTGTGTGGTATGAATGCTTGGTTGCATTGTGATGGTAATATAGATTATCTATTGTGATAATGATGGGGATTACCTATTTTGTATGGATCATCTATTTATTTTGATAATGTGATTATCAATTGTGACTTGTGAATTATCTATCTATGTGTATATAGATAGTTGAATTGAATTGTTTAACCTTAAAACAACTTGGACCTAAAAGATACGTTTTGGATTTCGATGAGACCGGGATCGGGTTTCCATATTTGGATATCCGAAAACCACATCGATCCAAATTAACGATAGGTCGTGAATCTCTTGTGAAGAGTGAAGACTCGAGGTGTAAGAACTATTCGTCAGTATAACTCTAAGGGTGATTCCGTGATGAGTTTGACGAGTCATACTTTCAGATTCGAGATGAAGGTTCAGAGTGCAAGGGTTATTGTCGTTAACTCTGAGGGTGATTCCAAAATGAGTGTAACGATATAATGCCTTCGATTTCGTTCGAACCCGGAACGAACTTGTATGGATTGAATACTTTCGGAACATCGTCAGGTGGACGATGAGCATTCTAAGTGATGTGTTCACTAAAGGTAATCGTAGCCTCAAGCCTCATCAACCGGGAATGGCTAAAACAGGTGAGGTGCAGCAAGGCTTCGTGGGTAGCCCCCACTTGAGAGTAAGATTTACCCCTGTCTAGAGGTCCCTTTTATTTCGGCTGTGTGGGCGGTTGAATAGCTAAATTCGCCGAGGTTGTCTTATTCGGAACTGTTCAGTAAGGAATGGTTCCGACTTTGTGTTGCAGGGGAGTGGAAGTACTCCTCGGTACGGTGATCTAGGCCACGTACTATGACGGGCGGTACCGCGGTAGCCCTGCCATTGTATGGAATCCAAAATCCAATAAGTACCATCGGATTTGATTGTATTACCCAATTTTGTGGCTAGTGGCTGGAATTTAATAAATGTAACAATTTCGGTTATTTCATACTTATTTGAAAACCTTAGACCTTTTATAATATCACTGAATTTCCTATCAAATGTTTTGGTTAGCGTAAGGTAAAAACTTTTCTATGTTTATGTGTGGGAAGTCTTACGTGATACCTTTTCTTTCAAAAGGTTTTTAAAGTTAAGCAACTTTAGCCGTTTACTCACACCAGACCCATGTCTGACCCAGAGTTTATTCTATTTTCTTAAACTCTTGGGCACTCAAATTTTTACGAGTAGCCAGGGGAATTCAGTTTGGCTTGATGAATTATGGAGGAGCAATGGAGCAGGAGGCTTCTGCGTATAGCTATATAGTATTCCGCTGTGTGTTCTCTGAGTTGTTTGTCTTTGAGTTGTATTGAGTTGTATAATTAGACAGGTGTTTATAACTGTCTAGTATGTGTTGTTTTAGTTGTGTGTCTCTGATGTATATGATACTATGCAATGTATTATGTGATTAATATAATTTATTCGTTCAGCTATTTAGATTCTGATGTTGTTTTCCTTCTTCTTCTCTGTCTTTTCTCTTTTCTATCCCTTTCTTTCTTAAAAATGATGCGATTTTCTGTGGTAAGAAAGTCGAGTCGTTTCACATGATACTGGGGTTCTTTTGATTTTGGGGGAGCCGTTCGTTAAGCAGTTCCATGCACATAGTCTCTTTGTGATGGATCCACAATAGCCATCTTATCTCCAACATTCTAGTAATCCACATCATGATAAAAGGTCAAACTAGCACCATCACCAGTCATCCGAATCGAGGTAGGATAGTTTGGTACCGATCCCTCTTGATGGATCAATATTGATCCATAGGCCTTTGCTATGGTTCAGCCCTGACCTCTATTTCAACTTCTTGGTATCCTTCCTAAGCATCTTTTGTTTTCTACTCCTCTACCTTTTTCCCCAACGATGAGGAATTATCAAATTCTGAACCAGAAGGTATCATGTCCCTCTTACTTCTCCTATGATAGTTTATCGGCTGTTTCAACAAATCCAATCTCCGATTCATTTGTTAATTCAATTCAAGGGTTTTCTCGAAGCATGTCTTCCGTTTGCTTCATCATGTGGTCCATCTCAATTCTGGTTACCACATCGTTGGGTTGCGAACCTCTACAGTATTCGTCTGCTTCCTCAACTTGTTGAGTGTCAACCTCCTTAACATCTTTAGCACCACATAAAGTGATGGATCGATCTCTTTTAGGGGCCATGGTAAACAACACTGTGTAGATTTTATGGAAATACCAGTAGTTGAAAATTCCAAAAACTAGGAAAACGGGACCTATCTCTCAGATTTAGGCAGTGCAATAGTAGGATGGATCCAAATAGACTTAGAATCGCCTTCCAAGTGAAAGCCCAAAATGTTTGTACCAAAAAGTGGCACTAGCGCCCAAAAAATTAGGTAGAGAATCAAATAAAAGAAATGTAAATAGGAAATGAGTAAAAACAAGATACTAAACGTTTATAATGGTTTGGCCAACTGTTGCCTGCATCCACTTTAGATTTCTATTAATTACTTTATTGTTTTACAAGTATGGTTCTTATGGTTTGGTACAAGTCCATTGGTTCTTACAAGAAAATATGTAATAATTGCCAAGAAGCCAAAATGTCCTCAAAAATGAGCCTCTAGCCTCTTATTTATAGCTTTATGTTGTCGGAAAATGCTCCACCACGTCTTCCTCCATGATCTCCACTACTTAGATCAGTAGTTCTCGAGAAAACATGGCTATGTCAACAATATTAATGGATTGGTACCGATCCATAGCCATGGCTCAGTTCCGATCTATAAGATCTTCATATGGACCGTTCTTATTGCTTTAAGATGAGGCGACTTGTCATTAGCTTCGTTATCTCCAACTTGTTTTAAGCTTGTTTACGAGTCCAAGTGATGAATCAGTTGAGGAATGGAGTTGCTACTTTCTGATGCTCAAGGAGATCGATAGGGAGATGCATGTTATGATGCCCCACTCCAAGACCCACACTAACAAAGAGTACTACCATGTAATATTGTCTGCTAGTGCAAGGAATAGAGCTAGTTAGGAGGACCATCCATGAATTTTTTTCTTAAGCGAGTTTCGAATACATTGACTAGGTGGCTGGATTTTTTTTCTTTCTTTCTTCGTGGTTTGACGTACACAATTTAGGCTTAACACAAAATTACGGTGGCTAAGGATCGATTCAAAAAAATATGTAATAAAATGGCAGTTCACAGGTCATAGAATATATATACATATATATATATATATATATACATATATATATATATATGCAGATAGATAGTGGAAACATGTCAAGTGTTACATAAGTTTGTGTGTCTTATGACCCATGTATACAAAACATAGCCACAACAAAAGAACATACATGAAGGAGTCTATCTTGGAAACGAAAGACTACTAATATACATGTACGCTAAGCAGAGTCGATAGTGAACTTCCAAAAGCATATGCTTGTTAACTCGCATTTTGGCAAGGCAACATACGGGCGGATTTAACCTAATCGACCATATGGTTATCGAGGCTAGAATACAGTGGGTTTGATTCAACTGGATGAATGGACGATCAATTACGAATAATAAACATGAATAGGTGGCTGGGATTTTGCATAATCGATGGATAAAAAGCGTGGAATATTTGAAATTTAGGTTTGGACAAAAGTCGAGTTGATTCGGGTTGCTTTGGAGTTTACTTCGAGTCACACTAGGATTTCGGGTTTTCACCTAGGTCAATATGAGTCAGGCAAGGGAAATTTTTGGGTCACTTGGGATCGACAAATTTTCATGGGGTCGTGTTAACTTCGGATCGGCACTGCTTTAACTTTGGGTCGGCATGAAATCTGGGGTCAGGATGTATCTTGAGGGATCGACATAAAATTGAGGGTTCAACATGCTTCAGACCGACACATGGGTATCTTCGGGTCGGCATATGTGTATCTTCCCATCGTCAAAGAAAGGGGTCGGCAACTTGGGCATGGGATCGGCATAGTTGGAATGCTTGGGGTCGGCACTTCTGTGACTTCGGGTCAGCACCTGGGATATCAAGTTGGGGTCGGTATGTTGTGATACTTCAAGGGATCAGTCAAAGGAATTCTGCTTCAATTCATGGAGCATTTTGCTTTAGGTCAGTAAGGTTGTCACTTCGGGTCAATGATAGGTTTACTTCCGTTCGGCAAAACGTAAATAGGGGGTCGGCGTATTGATGGCTAGGGATCGGCTGTATCCTACTTCGAGTCAAGTGTGGGTCTACTTTGGGTCATCAGTGTGTTTTCTTTGAGTCATCCCTAGGGAAATATTAGGTTAGCATTTAACAACACGAGGTCGGCGGTGATGAAGGATATGGGCTCGACTATGGTTTTGGTGGGCCCATATAGCTAAGGAAGCCCAGCAATCAGGATTTTGTCTATAAATATAGCAAGCGGGGCTTCGAAAAAGGGATTCTCATTTTGTTCTTCTTTAACTTCTTCTACAAAGGCAGTAAAAGTTACTCTACTAATTTTTGTTTCAAAAACTCTGGATTGTAACTGTAATCAATTCTCTGATTAATAGAAAGAAATTTTTGGTGTGGATGTAGTCCATAGCCAGCCCAACCGCTATAAATCTCGTCTTTTTGCTGCTTTCTTTTTAATTTTTGTTGTTCTTCATACTTATATCCTCTTTATATATTCAACGTGTGATCTTCGTTCTGTGATTGTGAATTGGTACTTTCATCTGCGATTAGGTGTTTGTGACCATTTTTGGCAAAAATATTTTGGTGCTTTCTTCGAGAAATCTAACACTTAAGGGTTATGAAGCTTGGATTTTGGATCTAAAGGATTAGGAACCATGATTATGGGAAGCACTGGCCAAGAAATCAACTAGGAGACAGAGAACAGAGAGGAGCCATCATGAAGGAAGTTAGTGGCTTCCTCGGGGATAATCAGACCTCAGTTTTCATCATTAGAGATGAGATGGAGATGATGATGGATGCTATGTAAGAAGGGATGCTGAAAAGGCAGGAGGAAATGATGCAGAACCTACTCTAATAGGTTGGACAGCTGGAGTGTAAAGTCAAGGGAATGGAGTTGAAGGGAATGTTCGAAATGAGGATCACGAAGCTGGAGCAGTAGGAACAGAGGAAGTCTAGAATCAGGACTGAGGAAACGAAGCAAACAAGATGCGGGACAAAGCAAAACCATGGGGAACGACCCCTGAACTAGGGAGCACGCCCTCGAATCATGTTGGCTTAATTGTAGGAAGGATACCTGGTGGTGCTATGCAATTTGGCATTAACAAGGAAGTGAATGCTCGTCCAGAAGAGTAGATTTCAGGATTCCCTCACGAACCCAGGAGGCAGGTTGGTGACAGTAGACAAAGGCTATTACCTGATGATAACGACAGGTTAGTGGGAATGATTAGATGGGCTATGAGGGGAGGATTGGTAAATAGAGATTTGGAGGATGTGAACAGGAGTCCCTTCGCACCTACGATTAGGCAAGCTAGGAATTCGTCGTATTTCAAACTACCAACGCCGGAAATGTATGATGGAAGAATGGATCCCGTCGTTCACTTGACAAGGTACATAAGGCACATGGAAGTACTAGGAGCAATAGAGGAAGTCATGGCATGGTGCTTCCCTTCGTATTTGACGGATATAGCAGCACTATGTTTTAGACAAGTAGAAAGCGGCTCTATTGGCACATGGACAGAGTTGATTGAGAGGTTTATGAGGAACTTTCGAGTCCACGTCATGAGACCTAAGAATGTGATGACTTTAACATAGATGAAATAGTGGAAGGGAGAATCACTTAGGGATTTCTTATCCAGATTCAATGCAACGGTGGATCTACCCGATCTGTCGATGGTTTTGATGGCAACAGTTTCAGGGATTGCGGATAATTCAGATTTCAGGATATCGTTAGAGCGAGATCCACCAATGGATCTTTGGGAGTTTTACCACGAAGTAGAAATATTTTTACTACAGGAAGATGCATAGGCTGAAAGAGAGGGGAGAGATGTTGAATTTTATGCAGTAAAAGGTGGGGATCCACCCAGGGAGGATTCAAAAAAGTACGATAGCGGCAAAAAGAAAATGAATAACGGCAGTAATACATCGAAAAGGCAATGGATGAAATCAAAATTATTTTCTTACACAGATTTAGCTGAAACTATGGAGAGGATTTATTTGGATACTCAAGGACGCCTCCAGTATCGAAGGCCGGTAAAAGAGGAACCTTTCGAATACGAACGGGTATCGAGAAAGCATTGCCTATTCTGTAAACAGGATGGGCACAATACGAACAAATATAGGCATTTGAAGGATATCATTGAGGAGCATATGGGGAATGCTAATTTTCAACAATACATAAGGAATTGAGCTGTAACATTAGAACAGGAGTAGCCATCGCCTACCTTAAACGAAGATGGCACTAGATCTAGGCAATCATCGCCAGCTGATTATCATCTGATTGGTTTTATGACATGGAATAAGTAATAAACCCCGAAGTAAGGCGAAAAAGCCACTTACACATGTACGGATTAAGGACGGTCCCTAGGCATGCTCTGAGATGATGATATACCATGATGGTCGGATTTATGAAATATTGTTTTTTCTATTATCTATGGCCCATGGTTTCATTTTTGGCATTGTGGCTATTTATTTTTCTTGGTTGAACGGACTTTTATTTTATCAATTGAACTGTGTGATGATTAGATTTGGATTAATATAATAGACAATACGGGTTATGCGATTACGGTCCCTAACGGAGAGATAGAGCTGTCACCTGAGTTGCGAGTCCCTTCGTCGAAGAGCGAAGGAATGGACTCGAACACAGAATATATAGTCCTCGACCGGAAAGTCTAGGCCGAAAAATATAAAGTCCTCGACCGGAAAGTCGAGGCCGGAGAATATAAAGTCCTCGACCGGAAAGTCAAGGCCGGAGAATAAAAAGTCCTCGACCGGAAAGTCAAGGCCGGAGAATATACAGTCCTCGATCATAAAGTCGAGGACGGAGAATATAGAATCCGGAGAGTCGAGGTCGGAGTATATAGAGTCCTAAACCGAAGAGTCGAGGCCAGAGAATAAAAAGTCCTCGACCGGAGAGTCAAGGCCGGAGAATAAAAAGTCCTCGACCGAGGCCAAAGAATATAAAGTCCTCGACCGGGGAGTCGAAGCCGGAGAATATAAGTGCTCGACCGAAGAGTCGAAGCCAGAGAAAGATGCCCTACGAATTAAGTCCTTGACTAAAGAGATGAGGCCGGAGAAGGATAAAATGACCCAGCAAGGTCTATGGCTTTGGATATGGACCCGGTAGGGTCCTGGCTTTAGATTTGGACCCAGTAGGGTCCTGGCTTTGGATTTGGACCCGACGAGGTCCTGGAATTGGATTACAGGATCCGGAGAGGTCCCGGACTTGTATTAAACGATCTAGAGAGATCATGGATTCGGTTAATGGGTTTGGAATGAATTTGGAATTGGATATCGACACAGAACAATCATAGATTTTGTTAATGATCCGGAGAGATCAAGGAATTGGTTTGGTAAAGGATTGGATTCAAGGTTGGATGACACGGCGATCAATGGATTATGGACTTCGTGTTTTGGACTTATGGCAATAGAAAATACACCTTCACATCACAAGGTATGTTTTGGAGGGCAAAGTGTTAACCCGCCTTTTGGCAAAGAAACATACAGGCGCATTTAACCTAATTGATGGCATGGTTATCGAGGCTAGAATACTGTGGGGTTTGATTCAACTGGATGAATGGATGATCAATTACAAATAATAAACATGAAAACTTGATTGGGATTCTGTATAGTCAATGTACAAAAAGTGTGGGATACTTGAAGTTTGGATTTCGACAAATTTCGAGTTGATTCGGGTTGCTTGGAGTTTGCTTCGAGTCACACTGGGGTTTACTTCGGGTTTTCACCTAGGTCACTTCGAGTTTGGCAAAAGAAATCTTCAGGTCACTTGGGATTGGCATGTTTTCATGGGGTCGGTTTAACTTCGGGTCGGCACTCCTTTAACTTCGGGTCGACATAAAATTTGGGGTCGGCATGTATCTTGAGGGATCGGCATAAAATGGAGGATTCAGCATGATTCAGGTCAGCACATGGGTATCTTCGGGTCGACACATGTGTATCTTCTTGTCGGCAAGGAAAGGGGTTAGTAAATAAGGCATGGGTTCGGCATAGTTGGAATACTTAAGGTCGGTAATTCTGCAACTTCGGGTCGGCACCTGGGATATCGAGTTGCGGTTGGCGTGTTGTGATACTTCATGGGATCAGTCATTGGAGTTCTGCTTCGAGTCATGGAGCATTTTGCTTCGGGTCAGTGAGGCTGTCGCTTTGGGTCAACAATAGGTTTACTTCAGGTCAGCAAAATGTCAATAGAGCGGTTGGCATATTGATGGCTAGGGATCGGCTATATCCTATTTTGAGTCAGGTGTGGGCCTGCTTCAGGTCATCAGTTCGTTTTCTTCAAGTCATCCCCAGGGCAATTTTAGATGGCATATTAACAACACCGTGTCGGCGGTGATGAAGGATATGGGCTGAACTATGGTTTTGGTGAGCCTATATCGCTGAGGAAGCCCAGTAACCAGGATTCTGTTTATAATTACAGCAAGCGGGGCTTCCGAAAAGGGATTCTTATTATGTTCTTCCTTAACTTCTTCTACAAAGGCAGTAAAAGTTACTTTGCCAATTTTTATTTCAAAAACTCTGGATTGTAATTGTAATCAATTCTCTAATCAATAAAAAGAAAATTTTTAGAGTGGATGTAGGCTAAAGTCAACCGAATCACTATAAATCCCTTCTTTTACTGCTTCCTTTTTATTTTTGTTCTTCTTCATACTTATATCCTCTTTATATATTCTATCTGTGATCTGGGACTGTGAATTGGTGCTTTCATCTACGATTGGATGTTTGTGACCATTTTTGGTGCAAAAAATGCTAAACTAGATAAGATCCAGAGCGTCCAAAAGACTAACCTGAAATGATTTGGTCTGACCCAAGTGTTATTTATAATAATAAATGGGACAGTCTGGCTTGAATAAAGTGGTTAGTGCGTATATGAAGAGGTAAAACTCAAATGTATTCAATAACCCCATAATGGAAAGTAAAAGCATGTTGCTCAATATTATACATGAAAGTGGTAAATGCATTGAGCCATGGAAACCCATAGTAAGGAAGTCCTCAAAAGGACTTAAATCATTGCATAAGTATGTTCACCAAACTCCAATTATCAAAGCATAAAGCTAACGATTAAACCTTTCTAAAACATTTTGGTAAAAATAATTCAATACAAACTCAAAAGCCCAAAATGGCGAAACTCTCAAAAGATTCTTAAAATTCCATAAATGTGTAATCACCAATATTCAGTTTACAAGTAGGTTCAAAGCTAATTGCCTTAAAACATATTAAATAAGATTGGTGATAACGTCAGTTTATAAATTCTATAAACTATTAAAGAGACTCAAGAAAATCACCATAACAAGGGGCCCAAACTCGAATGGCTAGCTTATGCTATGCCACACGTGCAAATAGACAAAAGGTTATAATTTAGCCAAATGGTATTCTAGAGATGGCATGGTGACCATCCTTATTATGACTAAGAAGTCAAACAAAGGCCAAGCTATTCTTCTGTTGATGGCATGGTCACCATCCTTTATTACGACTAAATAGCACTAAGGCATATCATGACTCGAAAGTCCTTAAAGGGTAAGTGTCATAAGCTTTCAGGTAATAACCATAAGTGACCACAATGCGACACATACCACACGTTCACACTCAAATGTTTATTACGAGTTAGCCAACTTCACTTGTGTATGGCCTCAATTGAACAAGTCCTGAATTAACCGAAAAAGTAAATGCATGTATCTTATAGCACACGTTTTAATAAACTATTTAAATTGCTTTCTCGTTCACTCATAGACTGCAAAAACGTGTGATTATAAGAAAATATTTTACTTTAAAAGAACTAGTTCTAAAATGATTTTTCGAAACATTATAGAAATTTATTTCTCTTAAAATATCTTTATTATTGAGAAATAATGTATTTATAAATACATAAAATATGCTTTGGAAAAATATTATTACTAATAGAAATTGATTTAGAAAAATTTTAATTCAAAACTGGCTTTAATCGAAAATTTCCTTAAGAAATCGTTTCCAAATTAAGCTCATGAAATCATCGAATTCAACAGGTATTCAATTAAAATATGTTACAACAAATGCTCTTGAAAAACCACAAATTCATAGCTTGAAATGATAACAATACTTAGCTTCTAACTTTATAAAGAAATGGTCACGAAATAGCAATTAAAATCGCACAAAACTTAGTAATAAAACACAAGATTGTGCCTTACTTAGCCATTTCGACCCTTTGAAACCCAAAATATTTTAAAACATAAAAAATAAAAGTTGAAGGTGATTGCCTTAGCTCGAAGCCAGAAAAAGAGTCACCTAATTTTCATTTATGGATCAAAAGTCATCGCAATTTCATTATCAGGAAATAAAATTACAAAACTTTAAATAATTGGAAAATTGACAAGGTTGCGGCTTAATGAGCCAGTTAGACCCTTTAAACCTAAAATATGATAAAACTCAAAATATTAAAGTTGAAGATGATTGCCTTAGCTCGAAGTCGGAAAATGAATCACCTACTTTTGACTTAGGGCTCAAAAGTTATTGCAATTTCATTATCATGACATAATATTACAAAACTCTAAAATTGACAGAGCCGTGGCTTAATGTGCCAATTAGACCTTTAAAACATAAACTCTGATAAAACTCAAAATGTAAAAGATTAAGAGGATTATGTTAGCTCAATGTCGGAAAATGAATCACCTTATTCGGACATATGGATCAAAAGTTATGGCAATTTCATTATCAAGACATAAAATTACATAACTCTGAAATAGAAAAGGCCACGGCTTAAAGAGCCAATTAGACCCCTTAAACCACAAAATCTGATAAAACTCAAAACATAAAAGTTGAAGAGGATTGCCTTAGATTTAGTAAGAAATGAATCACCTAATGATAGGGCTGCGGCTTAAAGAGCCAACTAGACATTTTAAAACACAAAGTTTGATGAAACTCAAAACATAGAAGTTGAAGAGGATTGCCTTAGATTGAATTAAAAAAGGGATCACCTTGTTTGGATTTGTGGATCAAAAGTTATGGCAATTTAATTATCAAGACATAAAATTAAAGAACTCTAAAAACCGATGGGGTTGCGGCTTAAAAAGCCAATTTGACCCTTTAAAACACAAAATATGATAAAACACAAGACATAAAAGTTGAAGAGGGTTGCCTTAGCTTGAAATAAATAAAGAATCGCCTAATTCGAACAAATGGGTAAAAAGTTATTCCCATTTCATTTTTAGGCCATGAAATTACAAATTCAAAAAGGTCAAGAAAAACATCAACCTAAGACAGGAAATATACTCTAACCATTTCTCACGCAAATTTACAGTATAGGAACAAAGAGAATTTCACAAAAATGCATTGCCTATTCAAGCAAGAATGTGACTGAAATCACCTTATAGCAAAGATAGATGAAGGTTGCAACGAAATTGGTAAGCTCTAGCTTCACTTTTGGACTTTAGAACCCGGAATGGGAAGAAAACATACATGCAGACAAAAAAGAAAGAAGTTACAACAAGAATAGATTTTAATTCTTGATTCATGATGATATGTTTTAGATTTTGAGTTTGATTACCTATTAAAATCTCTCAAGATTCTTTAATTTTTGTCTTAATTTGATTTGATTTTTGGGGTTTGATTTTGCAATTTGAAGAGGGAAAGGGGAAATGGAGTTTTTGGAGAAGAAGAAGAAGAGAATGGACATGAAAAAATATACGTACTAAAATAAGTCAATGCATTCATTTATCTCTTATTTATACTAATGGGTATGGGTTTAGTTTCTCAACCTTACCTCAATAGCCTAAACATACATATTTAATTCTAATTACATCAATTAATATATGTTTAGCCTAATTAGCGTATTTATTTACAACTTTTTGTATGTTTTAATCAATACAAACATCAAGACACAAATGTTTCAACAGGAAACATTCATTTGGACAAAACTATAAATATTTTAATATAAAAAATTATCACTTTTAATTCAATGTTTTGATTTTATTTTATTTAATAAAATGATATAATTAATTCCAAAAATTACTTAAAATTCATCTTTTTAGCAATATTAACATAACAAAGGATTATGAATATAATTGCACACTTTATAAATCATTTTTTAACAATATTTTACATGCCTACTTCCCATTATTAAATAATTATATTTAAACATGCCTTTAACATAACAAAATCACCATTTAGCAATAATTAACAAAATTGTTGCCCTTTTTCAAATTAAAATACTTTTTTAGTCTTTTAACACAAAACTAACATAATATAGGCTTAAGAATTTATTTAAATGTAAACATATTCCAAAATTATATTTTGAAAATATATTCTTTTATTTCTTTTTATTTAAAAGAAATTTACAATGATTAACTTTTAGTACAACCGGAAATAAAATTAATTCTTTAGTAACAATTCCAATACATTGTTTGTTCAAAATAAAAAAGTTTTAACAATATTTTTTCCCCAATTTTATTTTACTATCAAATTACCAAATTAAAATCAATGTTTTGATTCATCTACAAGTAATCACAAAGCCTGAGTTGTTACAGACTGCATCCTTATAAAAATTGCATCCCTGCAATTTTTAGAGAAGAATCATTAGCAACATAGTTATTTCATCTCTAAAGTGAAATTAGGTATAGGAAATAGATTAGCTCGAGTCAAGATAACTCACCCTCAAACAGCGATGGAGAGGCAACCAGAATATGTCCGCTCGATAAATTCTCTAGTTTCCTAAGTACAATCCTTGGGATTAGTTGACCATTGAATAATCACAAGCGGAACATCTTTGTTTCGAAGGAATTTAACCTTCGATGCAAGCATTCAAACAGGGTTTTGCACGATAGTCAAGCCGGGTGAGATCTCGACCTCTTCTAAAACATGAGGGTATAAGACTGAATCTGAGTTGCAAAGATATTTCCAAAGCTAGAATACACGAAATACGTCGTGAATGCCCAAGAACTGAGCTGGAAGTGATAAACAATAAGCAACTGAGCTAATGTGCTCAGTAAATGGGAATGGTCAGATATATCTAGGAGCCAACTTCCCAGTCTGACTGAAAGGCATTACCGCCTTGAAAGGAGAAACGCGAATGAAGACTAGATCCCCAATAGAGAACTCTAATGGCTTTCTATGGTTGTTCACGTAAGATTTCTGTCTGCTCTAAGCTTCTTTCATTCTCTTTCTGATAAGATCTAACTGTTCAGAAGCTTCGCGAATAGAGTCAGCGCCTAAAATCAGCTTCTTCCTGGACTCTAATCAACATAATGGTGATCGACGTGGCCTTCCATATAAGGCTTCGGACGGGGCCATCCCGATACTGGACTGATAGCTATTGTTGTAGGCGAACTCAACAAGATGAGGTGGTCTTCGTAATTACCACCAAAATCCAGAATGCAAGCACGAAGGATGTTTTCTAGAATACGGTTCACCCGCTCAGTCTAACCATCAGATTGTGGATGATAGGCTGTGCTGAAGTTAAGCTTTATACCCAAAGCTTTCTGGAGAAACTGCCAGAATCCACTAGTGAAAAGAGGATCTCTGTCACATACAATATAGCTAGGAACACCATGAAGTCTCACAACTTCCCTAATATAGAACTTGGCTAGCTGAGAAGCAGTCCAATTGGACTTAATAGGAATAAAGTGGGATTATTTGGTCAAACGATCAACAATCACCCACACACCGTTATGGCCAAACCTTGAACGAGGTAGACCATCAATAAAGTCCATCGATACCTGAAGAAAAAAAAGATAAATTGAAATTACAATCGATATAAAATGGATACAAAAGATAGAATATGAACTTAAAGAATTAAGTTCACTCAACCTGATCCCATTTCCACAACAGGACTTCAAGAGGTTGCAAGAGACCACTCGGACGCTGATGCCCTGCTTTAATGAGTTGACAAGTCATGCAATTGCTCACATAACTTGCCACATCTAACTTCATACCTTCCAAATAGTATAAGCGATTCGTATCAGCATACATCTTACTACTCCCGAGATGTATAGTATATTTAGAATGGTGACACTCTTCGAGAATATCCCTTCTAAGATTATCATGATCGGGAACAACCAACCTTCCCTTCTTTCGAACACAACCATAAGCATCAACCTCAAATCCCTCAACTCATCACCATGGGATTCCGACCTACAAAGATGAACAAGATGGACAAGATCTGGATCTTGCCTTTGAGCATCGGCAATATGATCCAAGAGACTAGGACGAGTTTCCATGATGAATAATAGAATAGGAGAATTAGATCCTGAAGCACGGTCACGAATATCACAAGGAGATAAGACTTCCAGCATCTTCCACTCAGCAAACATCATGGAAATGATAGCTTGCTGCATGCGGCTCAATGCGTCTGCAATTTGTTTCCCCTTCCTAGGGTTATACTGAATATCAAAGTCATAAGAAGTAAGAAACTCGAGCCAACGCTGTTGTCGCATATTAAGCTCTTTCTGAATGAATAGGTATTTCGAGGATTTGTAGTTTGTGAAAAGGAAAAACTACTCACCCAACAAATAATGTCTCTAAATCGTTAAGGTAAAGACTATGGAGGCTAACTCCAAATCATGGGTAGCATACTGAATCTCATTCGGCCTCAACTGCCTAGAAGCATAGACAACTACTCGATCTCTCTGCATAAGGACAGCACCGAGACATAACTTACTAGCATTGGTGCAGACAACAAGGTCTTGATTCCCTTTGGGAACCACTTAGATAGGAGCATGAATAGGAGTTCCTTCAATTTTGGAAAAGAAGATTCACATTTGTCAAACCATATAAAGTGAACTCACTTCCTCGTGAGGCTAGTAATGGGTAAGAAAATATGGGAAAAATCTTTAATGAACCAATGGTATTAACCCACCAATCGTAGAAAGCTATAAATCTCAGAAAAATTCTTCGGCCTCTTCCAATTCTGAATAGCTTTGATCTTTGAAGGACCAATAGAGATACCATCGATAGAAACAACATAGCCGAGAAACTTTACCTTCTTCTTCCAGAAATGACACTTGGAGAATTGTGCCTTAAGTGGATTTTTATGAAGAGTGCTTAAGACAATTCTCAAGTGCTCTGAATGCTCTACTTTAGATTTGGAATAAACAAGGATGTCATCGATGAAAACTAATGTAAACTTATCAAGATATTTTTGGAATACTCGATTCATGAGATCGACAAAGCTGAATGGCATCACGAGTCACTCACAAGATCCATAACAAGTGAGGAATGCGGTAAAAGGTATGCTATCCTCTGCAACCGGTAACTAATGAAAACCGGTGGTGAGATCGAGCTGAGAGATAACCTTGGCATTGCATAATTGATCGAACATGTCATCGATCCTAGGCAATGGATACTTGTTCTTGATAGTTAACTCGTTAAACTTGCAATAGTCGACGCAAAGCCTAAGAGTACCATCAAACTTCTTAACAAATACAACGACAGCTCCCCAAGGAGATAAACTAGATTGAATAACTATTTAGCTTCTAGTTCCAATAACTGCTTCTTGAGTTGGCAGGCGTCCTCATGGGAGGAAGACTGACAGGTTGAGCACCTAGAATAAGATCAATGCAGACTCAATTTCCTTCTTAGGTGGTAAACCAAAAATAGGCTCAAAGACATCGGGAAACTTGCATACGACAGGAATCCGAGATATGTTATCACTTTCCTAAGATTTGAAAGAAAATAGTGAAGCTCGAATCATAATTAACGTCTCGGAGAATAATAAATAGCTTCTTGTCAGAATCAAGATGCTTGAGGTATAAGATTCTTTTGGGGCGTAGGATTCGAGCTTCATATCGGATGAGCCAACCCATCCCCAAAATCATATAAAAGCCAAGATTACGGATGACATGCAGATTCGCATGGAAGGAATAATCGCAAAGAACAATCTCAACATCTTCATAAAGCATACTAAGGGTTGCAAACCCTCCAATAGGATACGCAATCCTTAAAGAAATCATAAGGCAAGTTACATCCAAGGGAATAGAATCAACAAATTCCTTCAATATAAACGAGTATGATGCACCTGTATCGAAGAGAACTCAAATAGATCTACCATGAAATAAGATGGAACCTTCAAGGATAGAAGAGAATGTGCCATTGGGCTGAGAAGATCCATTAGAAGCATCACTAACATTTAGCTTTCCTGCAGCAAGGTCTTTGGCAGCTTTGTAGCATGCAGAAACTCAATGGCCTTCCTTCTTGCAATAACTATAAACAAGAGATTTCAAATAGCTTTTTACGAAATGATCACTAGAACCACAATTGTAACAGGACTTTGAGTTGGAAGGTGTCATGCTAGGAAGAGAACTAGAACCACCTTGCTTCTTGAACTTCTTGTTATGCTAAAAGGATTTGTATTTTTGGAAATGAAACTTTTTCTTATTGGGATTCTTTTGAACCTCAATCTCATCGCTACCGACTCAGTCTTTCTCAACGGCTTTGAGATGAAGCGCCGAGTCAGCAAGCTTTTCAAATGTGACCTTAAGCCAGAGCATTAAGGCCATCCTCCGATATTTCTTGAAACCATAATCAAATTTCTGATTCTTTTTTAATGGCGTGTTGATGTGCTTGACACCATATTTAGATAAAGCTTCAAAGGAAGATACATAGTCAGAAATGGAAGATTTTCCTTGCTTCAACTCAAGGGAACGGTGGGCAAGGAGGACTTCCTCTAATTCAGGAATAAATTTAAGCTCGAAATATTTATTGAATTGATCCTAAGAAAGAGCGGACTCATCAACTTCCACAATTAAAAGCTCACACTAATCCAGAGCCTATTCTTGCAACATACTAGATGCTATGAGAATGCGATGGTGGTCAGATAAATCCATGCGGGAAAATATGCATCTCAAGTGCGCAGCCATGCCTGAACTTTCAATATACTTTCCGATCCCTTGAAAGGGTTGCCTAGTGGGTGCGAAAAGTCGTTGCACATGCGAGCGAAGGCAGATTTACTAGGGGGAGATGCACGAGTGGGAGCTAGAGGTTGAGTGCTATGGAATAACTCCATAAAATGATCGATAGACTTATAAGCTCCATCCAGACGAGGGCCGCTAGACTGCCCTACGTCGACACGACTCCCTCCACCACTTCCAACTATTACAGTTCTAGAATGAATTAGCTAAGATAAAGATTATTCACAGGGGTATAAAGATCTATAATAGCATTCAATGCATGGAAACTATGGAATTTAAATGACATATTCCCAAAACCTACTATCTAGCCCCAAAAGACTCACAAGGTTGATGGGAAAGAGTTTAAGGATAACAGACATGTTATCCCTAAGACGCACTGTAACACATGTATTTCTATTTCTGTTCTGTATTTATCATATTTCATTTTGAACTCAACTCTGATACCAAGCAGTGATGCCCCACCCCGAGACCCACGCTAGCAAAGAATATTACTATGTAATACTGTTTGCTAGTGCATAGAATAAGGCTGGTTAGGAGCCACCATCCATGAATTTTTTTTCTTAAGCGAGTATCGAATACATCGATTAGGTGTTTGGGTTTTTTTTCTTCCTTTCTTCGAGGTTCGACGTACACAATTCCATCTTAACACAAAATTATGGTGGCAAAGGATCGATTCAGAAAAATATATAATAACATAAAAGTTCATAGATCATAGAACATGTACATACATGTATACAGACAGCGGAAACATGTGAAGCGTTACAATAGTTTGTAGCTCTTATGATCCACACATACAAAACATAGCTACAAAAAAAGAATATACATAAAGGAGTCTAGCTTAGAAATGAAAGATTGCTAATATATATGTACACTAAGGAGACGCGATAGTGAACTTCCAAAAGCATATGCTAAACCAGATGAGATCCGTAGCATCCAATAGCCTTACTTGAAATGACTCGGTCTGACCCGAGAATTATTCAAAATAATAAACAGGTCAGTCTGGCTTGAATAGAGGGGTTAGTGCATATATGAGGAGGAAAAACTCAAGTGTAATCAATAATCCTACAGTAGTAGGTAAAAGCATGGTATCCAATATCACACATGCAAGTGGTAAATGCATTGAGCTATGAAAACCCATAGTAAGGAAGTCCTCAAAAGAACATGAATCATTGCATTAAGAATGTTCACCAAACTCCAATTATCAAAGCACAAAGCTAACGATTAAAGCTTTCTAAAACATTTTGTGAAAACAATTCAATGCAAACTCAAAAGCCCAAAATGGAAAAATTCCTAAAAGAGTTTTAAAATTCCATAAATATGTAATCACCAATATTTAATTTACAAGTAGCTTCAAAGCTAATTTCCTTAAAACATATTAAATAAGATTGGTGACAACATCAATTCATAAATTCTATAAACTATCACAGAGACTCAAGAAAATCATCATGAAAAGGGGCCCAAACTTGAATGGCTAGCTTATGCTACGTTGCACATATAGATAATCAAAGGCTATAATTCAGCCAAATGGTATTCTAGCGATGGCGTGGTGACTATCCTTTATAAATATAGTCGTATGTGGACCAAGCAGGCATTTCGGTGATGGCGTGGTAACCATCCTTATTATGACTAAGAATTCGTACAATGGCTAAGCTGGTATTCCAGCGATGGCGTAGTGACCATCCTTTATTACAAACAAATGACACTAAGGTATATCATGACTCAAAAGTCCTCGAAGGCATATCAGGTAATAACCAAATAAGTGAAAACAATGCGACCCATACCACACGTTCTCACTCAAATGTTTATTACGAGTTAGCCAACTTCACTTATGTAAGGCCACAATTGAACAAGTCCGAAATTAACCGAAAAAGTAAACACATGTATTTCATATCACATGTTTTACTAAATCATTTAAATCTCTTTCTCGATCGCTCGAAGATGCAAAAATGTGTAATTATAAGAAAATATTTTACTCTAAAAAAACTATTTCTAAAATGATTTTTCGAAACTTATAGAAATTCATTTCTTTCAAAATATCTTTATTATTGTGAAATATATATATATATATACACATAAAATATGCTTTGAAAAAATATTATTACTAATAGAAATTGATTTATAAAAATATTAATTCAAAACTAGCTTTTAATCAAAAAAATCTTAAAAAATTATTTCCAAATCACGTGCACGAAAACATCAAATTCAAGAGGTATTCAATTCAAATATTTTACAAAAAATGCTCTTAGAAAATCATAAAATCATAGCTTGAAATTTTAATAATACTTAGCTCCTGAATTTATAAAGAGGTGGTTATGAAAGAGCAAATAAAACTGTACAAAACTTAGCAGTAGAATTCATAACTGCGGCTTAGTTAGCCGTTTCGACCCTTTAAAACCCATAGTATGATAAAAAAATAAAATATATAATTTTAAGATGATTGCCTTAGCTCGAAGCCAGAAAAACAAGTACCTAATTTTCACGAACGTATCAAAAATTATGGCAAATCTATTATCCGGACATAAAATTACAAACTCTGAATAATTGGAAAATTGGTAGGGCTACGGCTTAAAGAGCCAGTTTGACCCTTCAAAACCAAAAATATAATACAACTAAAAACATGAAAGCTGAAGATAATTGCCTTAGCTCAAATTCAGAAAAAGTATCACCTAATTTGGACTTACGGATCAAAGGCTATGTTAATATCATTATCAGGACATAAAGTTACATAACTCTAAAAATGACAGGGCTACGGCTTAAAGAGCCAACTAGACATTTTAAAACACAAATTTTCTGATAAAACTCAATACATAGACGTTGAAGAGGATTTTCTTAGGTCGAAGTCAAAAAAGGAATTGATTCGGATTTGCCGATCAATAGTTATGGCAATTAATTGTCAAGACATAAAATTACAGAACTTCGAAAATCGACAAGGTTGCGGCTTAAAAAGCCAATTAGACCCTTTAAAACACAAAATATGATAAAACACAAAATATAAAAGTTGAAGAGGGTTGTGTTAGCTCAAAGTTAGAAAAATAATCAACTAATTCGGACATACGGGTAAAAAGTTATTCCCGTTTTATTTTTAGGCCATGAAATTACAAAATTCAAAAAGGTCATGAAAAACATCAACCTAAGACAGGAAATATACTCTGACCATTTCTCAGGCAAATTCATAGTACGGGAACAAAGAGAACTTCACAAAAATGCATTGCCTACTCAAGCAATAATGTGAAATCACCTTATAGCAAAGATAGATGAAGGTTGCAGCGAAATTGGTAAGCTCTAGCTTCACTTTTGGCCCCTAGAACCCGAATAGGAAGAAAACATACATGCAGGCGAAAAGGAAAGAAGTTACAGTAAGAATAGATTTTAATTGTTGATTCATGATGAAATGTTTTAGGTTTTGAGATGATTATGTATTAAAATCCCTCAAGATTCTTTAATTTTTCTCTTAATTTGATTTGATTTTTGGGATTTTGTTTTGCATTTTGAAGAGGGAAAGGGGAAATAGAGTTTCTGAAGAAGAAGAAGAGAATGGACATGAAAAATATGCATACCAACATAAGTTAGTACATTCATTTCCTTCTTTTTGCACTAATGGGTGTGGGTTTAGTTTCTCAACCATATCTAATAGCCTAAACACCGTTATTTAATTCTAATTACATCAATTGATATATATTTTAGCCTAGTTAGCCTATTTATTTACAACTTTTGTATGTTTTAATCAATACAGAGTTATTAAACATAAGACACAAATGTTTCAACATGAAACATACATTTGGACGAAAATATAATACTTTATTATAATTTTTCTATAATTTTTAATTAAATGCTTTTAATTATTATTTTTAATAAAATGGCATGATTAATTCCAAATGTTACTTAAAATTCATCTTTTTGTCCATATTAACATAACAAAGGATTATAAAAATAATTTTACACTTTATAAATAAATTTTTAACAATATTTTACATGTTTACTTCCCATAATTAAAACAATTTATATAAACATGGCTTTAAAATAACAAAAATCACTATTTTGCAATAATTAACAAAATTATTACTCTTTTCCAGATTAAAATCCTTTGTTATTCTTTTAACACAAAACTAACATAATGCAGGCATAAGAATTTATTCTTATTAATGTAAACATATTCCAAAATTATATTTTGGAAATATATTCTTTTATTTCTTTTTATTCAAAAGAAATTTGTAATGATTAACTTTTTAATACAACCAGAAATAACATTACCTCTTCTATAACAATTCCAGTACCTTGTTTGTTCAAAGTAAACAAGTTTTAACGATATTTCTTCCCTAATTTTATTTTATTATAAAATTACCAAATTAAAACCATTGCTTTGACTTACTTACAGGTAATCGAAAAACCTGGGTTGTCACACATGTAATCGATCCTATGAAGGTTGAAATGTCTTGTTAACATCGGCTTTGGGCATAGGGGAAAATTGGGGCGAAATGGATGAATCTTTATGGATTAGTTCTAATCCATAGGGATGGTTCGGTACCGATCCATCAGTTTGATGTATTTTTCTTTGGGTTTTTATAAGATGTCTTGTTTCCATCTTACCATCTTGGTTGTACTAGGTTTCAGGACTTTACGGCTATCGCTTCGGGCTTCCTGCCTTGATAACTTTCAAGTTTGATTCATCAAATCTATCTAGACACTGCGTAGTCAAAAAGCTGAATAAAACTGGCTTATCTCAAGGACCCAAGGAATCATCGAAGATTTCTTGAACTGATTCGACATTGCTATTATGGAGATAAATAATTCTAAGGAAGATCTCATATTCATGGTATTTTCCAAGGCATTCACATGGATATGGATTTTTGTACATGGCTTAAGATGAAAACCGACTACTACAAAGGAATTCCATCAAAAGGAAAACCAGTTTCTGCAGCTAGAGGAAGCAAGTCTGGTGGAAGGTAAGGTTAGCGACGAGCAGTCGAAGGAGGTAATTCAAAGCAACATAGCGGTTAAACAAGAAGGAGAAAACTCTGGTGGAGTTGCAGGAAACGCTGAATGTCATACTGGGAAAATATTTATCTCACTACCCAAGGAACTAAGCAACACAAGAAACTATCTAGGAGGGAGGCAATGGAGAAAGAGAAACGTTTTGGAGAGTTCCGTCACTCCACAAAACTCACGAACACAACACGAATGAATGCCACCACTTGATGGACTTGTTTGAGGAGCTTGTATGGAAAAAGACTCCAATGGTATGTTAAGATGCAACAAAATGCTGATCAAGCTACGGGTTCCTAGGGTCCTCGGCTCAAGGAAAATCACATGCATTTAGTAGTGAAAGTCCCAAATGTACCGATGGAAGATTGCAAATTAATACCATAATCGAAAGACCTTAGCCAGCAGTGAAAAGCTAGATTGAGATTGAGAGGTACGCAAGTTCACTGAAGCGCACACCACAGGAAAGTTGCTACACCATCGAAGATGAAGCTCCGACTAAGAAACAAAAGATGATATCAGATGATATTGCATCTAGAAACCAAGATTCTAATGGAATTGAGGCACCAATCCTTGACCCCATCGATAACAGTGGGAATCGGACCAGCGGTGGTGTGTTGAGTTTTGGTGGATAATGGTAGCTCGGTTAACATCTTGTTTAGAAGAATTTTAACCTGATGAAAATTAATATAAACGACGTGATTTCCTGCAAGACGAAGATTCAAGGATTTATGGGTGAAGCTAAATAGATGATTAGGACAATCAACTTGTCGGTAGAATTCGACGAAGGAGAACATATGGTGGTTCACATTCAGACATTTGTTATTACCGATGAGTGCTCGGCATATAATGCTTTCTTTGGCTGACCGACCTTAGTTCATTTCCAAATCGCTTTGGCTCCAAGGTACCTGACAATGAAGTTCGCTATGAAGAATATGATAGGAGTGATGCAAAGGGACCAAAGCATGGCAAGGAAATGCTATGTTGCAAAATTATGGTAAGTTAAGCACTAGGAGAAAAGAAAGAATGTGGGTAAGACCCTCTACATTCACGATTCGCAGGCAAAGACACAAAAGCCTAGACCCTGGCTTAAAAACATAGCAATTCAGTAAAGCTATGGATAGCAAGAAGCGGTAAGGGGAAGGGCAACCAACACCGGTCGAGCTGGTGTTGAATGTTCAAATCGACGTGGATTATCCTACCCGGGTCCTGAAGATTGGATCTCAGCTGAACGCTAATTTAAGAAAGGAATTGGTGAATTTCCTTCGAGGAAACTTGGATGTATTTGCTTGAACGCATTCGAATATGTGTAGGATATCACCAGAGATAGCATGTCATGCACTAAATATTGATCCAAAGTTCCCACCAGTAAGACAAAAAAGGCATAGTGTAGGTTGGAAGCGATCCGCCGCGTTAAAGGAAGAAGTGGATAACTTATTGGCAAATGGCTTTATCAATGATGCTTTATACTCTGATTGGGTATCCAATCCCATGTTGGTTAATAAGTCAAACGAAAAATGGCGAACATTTGTTGACTATTCGGACTTGAACAAGGCATGTGCGCAGAACAACTTTCTTTACCCAGAATTGACCAACTGGTGGACGGAAGTGCGGGACATTAGCTATTCTCATTTCTGGATGCTTATTCGGGCTATAACTAGATTCCGATTCATATACCGGATTAAGAGAATAATAGCTTTATCACGGATTTGGGATTATACTACTATGGTGTGATGCTGTTCGATTTAAAGAACGCTGGAGCCAGTAGCTACACACTAGAGATTGGTAAAAGTCAATGTTGAAGGACCAAATTGGGCAGATCGAGAAGTATACGTGGATTATATGCTTGTAAAGTCACAAGTATCATGAAATTATTTGAATGACCTTTCAGAAATGTTCGAAGATCTATGGAAGTATGGAATGAAGTTAAATCCATTAAAATGCTTATTCGGAGTAGCATCGGGAAAGTTCTGGGATTATCCATAATGCACAAGGCACCAAGGCTAATTTGGAGTAGATGAATGCCCTGAGGAATGTAATTACCCTGACCATAAAGAAACAACTTCAGAGCTTGAATGGAAAGATCGCTACTTTGAGTCGATTCATCTCAAGGGCGATGGATAAGTGCATACCTTTCTTCGACGTCTTCAAGAAAGGTAAGAAGAACTTTGAATGGAATTAGGACTGTCAGAATGCCTTCAAGGAGATTTTGAGGGACATGAGGTGCCACCAGTCTTATCCAAACCACTAGACAGAGATATTTATTCATTTATTTAGCACTTTCTGCTCATGTACTAAGTGCAACATTAATGCACGAGGAGGCAAGGATTTAGAGACCAGCGTTGTTGACCCAAAAAATGGACCGACGCCCTAGTTTGGATTTGAAAGCACCGTCATGTTCTGACAGAGAAAACACAGATAACAGATATAGAAAAAGAACAGTAAAAGAAAGTAGACATAGAATTTTTGTAGTGGTTCGGCTGTTAATGAAGCCTACATCCACTTTATAGTTTTACTATAGACCGATTGTTGTTACAAGTGATGTTTGATTACTAGGATTTGATTGTCCTTAGGTAGATTGAATCCTCGGAGTTGGAATCCACTAAAGAACCATAGTGAATTCCTCTAGAGACTGTTGTGGGGAAGATAGAGAGTGAAGAATCCTTCTAGCAGAGCTTCAGCAACCAGTCTGGAGAAGATCCAGTTTATGTTGCAGGTAGAATGGTATTTGTAGACACCGGAGAGCTTCTGGTCCATGCCTATCTTCTAACTGCTCACAGGTAGGTAGGGAACGACCCTAGGTGGTTTAGCTCGTGACCCAAGCCAAAACTATAGGTCGCTAGCGACCAATAGACTTAGCTCGCATGCGAGTTAGTATCTTGGCTCTATTTTCCTTTACTTCCTTAGTTAGCTCATTGAAGGTTCATGGAGAAGTATGGGTCGTTAGTGACCCATAGACTTAGCTTTTTTTTCAGCGTCCTTCTTCCTTCCTTCTCTTCTTCCCTGCATCAAAGCGACCCTTCATTTTGCGTGGATCACCAGCGATCCATAGGATATGTGTTGCTAGCGATCCAAGCACTTAGGATATTTCTTGGAGTTTGGAGTTTTGGATGTTTCCACGATCTTGTGTCATCGTTGTTTGCCTAGTCTCATTGCATATTGTTCCGTTTTGACGACAGTTTACTAACTATTTGTGCTCAGTTGCTAATTGGGCTGAAAGAATGATGATCTTTTTGTCTAATTGATCCTGTCTATTGCCTTAGTGGTATAGCTCGGCTCTTGTTAACTCCTTGCCTTAGCCTTTCTGGTTAAGTTCTTGAACAATTCTGATAACGCGAGATTGTTCTATCTCCTAATAGATCCTGCTGGGCTAAAAACCCGGATAACATTTGCCCCCTAGAGTATGTACTCATTGGAAACAAGGCATACTATGGAAGTTATCGATTACATTATATGTTTACTGGGTTCCAAATACTCGCAATAGAGTCTCATGGACACGTAGTAGGCTATGGTGTTGATCACCTAGTTTTGGTCTCGACTGCTACTTCTTGTCATAACGAATCAAATTTCTCTCCATAGCTTCTTGGTGCACTTTGATGTAATAGGTAAGTTTCGAGGCTACCCTACCAATTTGGCTTTGGCTTTTCAACCATCTGTTGAATTTTTAGTGTGTATCATCGGAGTCCACCTCAAGATGTTGTTTTCAACTGACAGTATTTTGATAGCCATTCATTTTTTATTTTGATCTAAATTTCAATTCCTAGTATTGGCGATGCAATCTTTGCTTCGTAGTTTATGCAATGGTTTAAGTCGGTAACTGGGTGCATGATGTAGGTTTGCAGTTTCCCCATTTAGTTTTAGTTCGACCGACGGTGAAGCTAAGTCTGTCTCGAACGATTGTACGCCATTCTGGAGGGAAGTCTTATTTTTTCTCTTTAGCCTTTTCTTCTCGAGAATTTGGTTAAATTCCCATCGATGTTTTTGAGTTCCAATATGATAATTTACTCTAAAATAAAATATAATGGATGATAAAATCGTATTGCTCTTCCTATTTTTGCGTTCTAGTGATCATGAAAAGAAAAGCTTCCCGCGTCGCTTTGGACAGCGGCTCCGTTATTGATCGTTGATCGATAAAGGGTAAGTGTGGAAGAGATAATTTTAAAGTACGATATTGATTGTTTTTAAATGCAAGCACGCTAGCTACACTAGATTTTTTTTATTCATAGTACTCAGATACTGGACTCTTCTCATGTAGATAGCACACTACATTTTCCCCGCTCAATGTTCAAGACTCGATTGGTCAACATACGTTAACTTTCCTTAGATTTCGGGCATTGGTTATACGACGATATTATTTAAAGTAAAATATACCTGATAGGATTGAATGCCAAGTTTTTTCATTGAAAATGATTTTGCGTTCATCCAATCTTTAGTCTAGTGGAGGTACTTCCACTCCTCAAGAATCTGGGTCCTTCGTAACATAGGTTTCGCTATTATTCCTATCATATTGGGAGGACTGATTGCAGTTAAATTACAATGTATGGTTGCTCTTTTAGAGTTGTAGTTGAAGTTCAATCAGGCATAGTTTTAGCCTTTGGAAACTAGCACATGAGTTATTCGATTGAGTTTATCCTTCCTTTGCATTTTTCGAAATTCATCCTGCACACAAGCCTCTATCTCCGGGGACTATTGGTTGAATTGCTAAATTCCGAGCATTAATTTCTCGCTGTTGCACCTCATTGTTTAGAACTATGAAGTAGTTTGGTCTAGCCAGTTCTGTAGCTAATCCCTACATATGCTCAATTGAGTTCGTTTCAAAAAGATGTTGGTGTAAATGCCTTAGTCCATAGAGCTGATTACTTTGACTACTGGGCGAACATGTTTTGGGAGACTAGGTTTCCTAAGCAATAAGTTCGATTGCTCCAGTTTGTTGACACGATAACTCCTCTCTTCGTGAGTTAGGGACTTTGTTGCATGATTCTAAGATTTGAGTTTTGTAATGATGTCGGCATGTATTAGAAAGATACGTTTCTAGCATCTTTTGCTAAATTAAATTCTTCTGAATCCTAAGTTGAGATCCTAATCATGTGTTCATTTCAATATTCGGAATCTCATATACGGATGACTCAACTTTTTGGATTTTTTGTTCATGTTATGAATTTTAGATAGCATGACCAAACTTTAGGTAATGGCATAATCCTGCAAGTAGGAACCAAGTGATCTAGTTAGACCCTAAGTAGGTCAACGATCCTTCTTGTCATCGGCATACTATGAGCGATGGTTGATTTCTGAATGTTAAATCCTTCATTTCCTTTATTGGCGGTTTCTTTTGCCATAATGCTAAGTTTTGTAATACAGAACCATTTCCTAAAAAACCTCGCGGTTATTCCAGTTTGGACTTTTGGAACATTTCTTTCGATCAAGTATCTGTGCTTTTATCCCTGCTCGAGGAACTAGCAATTTCGAATGCCTGTATTTGGGTGATTGCGAGATATGGAGAGGTTTGGGAAACATGATTCAGTTGCCCCTGGTCTGGCTTTCAATCCCATTCTAGGATTATGGAAGTCTGGTGGTTCTAGTTCCGACCTTATGTGATTGTAGCTACATGTCCTTAGTTGTGCATGCTTTGCTTGATTACTGTCATCATGGAAGTTGTTCTCATACGTTAATTCCTATCTCCGGGAAATGATAACCTAGCTGCTTGTCCAAGCAACATTTCCTTAAGGCCACTTACCTTTGGGCTATGTCTAAATTATTTCTAAGTTGAATTTAGGATATTTGGTTGTGCACAAGTTTTCATTCCTAGAAACTAGTACATGGGCAATTCAATCATGGGATTTCCTTTCAACGCTGCTTTATTCCTATGCAGTGACTGATTCCTCTGATGAAAGATCGACCTATCCGGTTGAACTATGAAAGGATATGTCTTTCGATCGTTGCCCATCAATGGGCAGTAGTTTTTTGAAGAGAAGATAGAAACTCAGTTGAGGACCAACTTCTATCTCCGGAAGCTAGTGCGTCGATGGTTCACTTGGCATTGGCAAGGCAACATCGACACTCGGGAGGTTGGGATTGATTTTCCCCATCGACTCAGCAGTGCTCTTAATCCCATTGGGTACTAGTTTCGGCCTTCGAAAACTAGCACTTCGATGGTTGGATTGTAAAATTATTTTCTTAGTGTTGCTTGCCTTTGGGCAGTGTTAAAGCTATATTGGTGATTGTCTTTAACATTTGCACTTCTCTTGCCGATTTTAGGTTGGAATTACTGGAATGGTGGCGGTTGAAACCCACTCATTAGTTCATGGTGTTTGCATTCCGGTCTACATTCTAGGAAAGTAGAATCATTCTATGAGTGGTCAACTTGAGCTCGATTTGTGTTCATACTTCGATCTTGCTTCGGGAACTTAGATTTCTTTCGTGGGCGGTCACACTTTCGGCAAATTGTTTGTGCTCAGTTTGCAGTCGAGGACTAGGAGATTTTTGTGAATTGTTTATACTTAAGTCCATGCTACGGGGACTTAGAGTACTCTAGTCCACGCTCTGGGGACTTAGAGATTTTTGATAATCTTTTATACTCTAGTCCACGATCCGGGGACTATGAGTACTCTAGCCCACGCTCTGGTGACTCAAAGAATTTTGTAAATCATATATACTAGTTCACGCTAAGGGACTTAGACTACTCTAGTCCACACTTCAGGGACTTAGAGATTTTTGTAAATTGTTTATACTCTACTCCGCATTTCGAGGACTTCGGGTACTCTAGTCCACACTCCGGGAGCATAGAGATTTTTGTAAACCGTTTACACTCTAGTTCGCACTCCAAAGACTTAGATTACACAAGTTCGCGCTCCAAGGACTTAGATATTTTGTAAATCATTTATACTCTAGTCCATACTTCGGGGACTTAGAGTACTCTAGTCCACGCTCCGAGGACTTAGAGATTTTTGTAAATCGTTTATACTTTAGTCCGTGCGCCGAGGACTTAGAGTATTCTAGTCCGCACTCCGGGGACAAAGAGATTTTGTAGTTTTTTATACTCTAATCCACGCTCTGAGGACTTAGAGTACTCTAGTCTGCACTTTGGGGATCTAGAGAATTTCGTAAATCATTTATACTCTCGTCCGCGCTTCGGGGACTTAGAGTTCTCTAGTCTGCACTTCAGGGACTTAGTAATTTTTGTAAATCATTTGTACTCTAGTCCACGCTCCAGAGACTTAGAGTACTCTAGTCCACACTTTGGGGATTTAGAGATTTTTGTAAACCATTTATACTAAAGTCCACGCTCTAGGGACTTAGAGTACTCTTGTCCAAACTCTAGGGACTTAGAGATTTTTGTAGATCGTTTATACTCTATTCTACGCTCTAAGGACTAAGAGTACTCTAGTCCACACTACATGAACTTAGAGATTTTTGTAAATCGTTTACACTCTAGTCCATGCTCCAGGGACTTAGAATACTCTTGTCCGCACTCTGGAGACTTAGAGATTTCTGTGACGGTTGAATCATTCGTCTGATCCTATAGAGATGAGTAGATACCCTTTAACCCAATGTGGTTGTTTTCTCAACATTGTTTAACTTCAGGATACACCATGCTCTCTAACGATAAGAGTCCTAGTCGTTTTCATTTCCTAGCTTTTTTTATGGCCGTCAAGTGTTACCCTTAGAGATTCAAGGCTGTTGCTTAGCCAATTCCATAATTATTCTTATTCATGAAAAATCAAATTTCCTCTAACCAGTTTTTATTATGTTATGCTGACTACCAGTAGAACCCTTCATTTCAAGGTGCCAAATTTCAGGTTCTTATAAAAAATCTGAAATTATGGAGCAAGTTATACATTGCCCTTGGTATGAATCGTTAATTCCTTTAATGATTATGGATTGGTAGAGTTCAGTAGTGTTTGTCTTGAATCCGTGGCACTTAACCTTGCTTGTTTTATGCCATATGCATTATGCTAGGCTGATAGCACTATTGCAGATATCAACCTTATTCATTGGTTCCACTCTTCGAGAATCAATGGTTTAGCTGCTCGATTTCGAGCATTCTCTCCTTGTCGTGGTTTGTCTTCGGATAACAAGTGGTTTTTTCAATAAGTTAGGGTTTGAGACCTCAGTCGAGCACCTGCTTCTGTTCTTTGGAAACTGGTGTGTTGATGATTTGATTCTGGAATAGCCTTTTGTCATCGTCTATCTCTGGACCATAGTAAGTTCCTCCTTCTATTGCAGGTTGGAGCGATCATTTATCCTAACAAAGCATTAATATGTTCTGTTCCCCTCAATCCACAGGGTTGATTATTCTGAATAATTGATATGAGACTTGACGTTCTGGGCGGCCCCCTGAATGCCCTATAGTCAAAGGAACATCGCAGCTCCTATCTCAGGGAACTCATGACTTTGAAGTCTTGAATTTTGACATTTTGTACATTAACTTTGGTTAATAATCAAAATTCTTTGCTGACTTCGTGGTTTATGAGCTTTGCGGTGCTACCGAAGTAAAGTCGATTCTTTCAGCCAGTGGGAGTTGATCATTGTTTATCGAAGTGCCCAACTTTTGAGAGTGCATGGCTTATAAAATTCCTCTGTGTTGCCTGTCTTCAGGCAAAGTGAGGGATTTGTGTTTTGAAAGTTAGTGCACAGCTTATTGGATGCGCGACTTTTAGTTTTCCTCAGGGTTGCCTATCTTCGGGCAAAGTGAGGGGTTTAAGCTCTTTGAGAGTTAGTGTGCGGCTTACAAAATGCGCGGCTTTCCATATTCCTCGGTGTTGTCTATCTTCGGGCAATGTGAGGAGCGTGGAGTTAGTGTGCGGCTTATGAAATGCGCCGCTTTTGGTGCTTCTCGGCATTGCCTATCTCCGAGAAAAGCGGGGAGCGTATATTTTGGCGTGGCTTATGGAATGCATGGATTTTGGTGCTCCTCGGCATTGCCTATCTCTGAGCAATGCGAGGAGCATATATTTTGGCAAGGCTTATGGAATGCACGACTTTTGGTGCTTCTTGGCATTTCCCATCTTTGGGCAACACAAGGAGGTAGATTTTGATGCTTCTCGGCGTTGCTTATCTTCGGGCAATGCGAGGAGTTAGTACTTAATGCTTCTCGGTGTTGCCTATCTTCGGACAACGCAAGGAGTTAGTCTTTTGATGCTCCTCGGCGTCGCCTGTCTTCGAGCAACGCAAAGAGTTTGTTTATTGATGCTTCTCGATATTGCGTATCTCCGGAAAACACGAGTTAATGCTCCACAGTGTTTCCTATCTCCGGGCAATGTGAGGAGCTAGTTTTTTGGTGCTTTTCGATGTTTGCTGAGGCAACATCAATTTTTAGAAGGCGGGGATCAGATTCCACCAATCCAACCTACTTAGTCGATTTGACCCCGTCGACTTAGTTGGTTGCTCACAAACACACATTTATTGGTTTAAGAAGCTAAACAGTTTTCATTTCAGATAACCATAGCTTAGATGAACCTTTCGAGTTTTTAGAAGATATTTGCGTCCAAATAGATCAGGTTGTCATGGTGGAGAGATCCATGGCTGACCGCATGAAGATGGATTGATGAAAGAGCCTATGTGAGTTCAGGGCCTTACTCTCATCTCTCGGTCCAATCTACCTTCATAGAATGGTATTTGACTAGAAAGAAGTGGGTAAGTATCATGCTAGTATTTCTTTTGTTGCACTAGCTAGGTCATTAAATCCGTCATTGTTAGAATGCCAGAATTTTTGATCGGGCATCATGGAACTATGGAATGATTAGTATTGGCCTTTCTTATGGTTATTCAAGTGTGTGCGGTGCCCCCCATGCCACATGACCGTTGGCATGCTTGAACTGGACCCATGGTATCTCCACAACTCGTTTGGTTGATCCCGGTCCAGAGGGTGCGGTTTTCCCAGGTGACGAATCTTGGCTTAAATCGAGTTGGCCTCTGATTGATCACAAGGTCAGTTTATTTTTGGCTTAGTTTCTTTGAGCGATTTTGAAACTCTAGGATTTAGCACAGTTTGTCCCATTGGTTGTTGGAAGTGATTCCATTAATTTTGTGGAGTGACTGGTATGATTGTCGATTTATGGCTCCGGAGCATGACTTCTTTGACTCGGGGAGCTCTGGATCAGATGACTGTTGATCTTCCAGTTCACCTTCATGGATATCAGTCATAAATAAATTTTGCTGATCTACCGGTTCACCTTCACGACACTTTAGTTTTTGAAAGAACTTCCTATTCACGAAATTTTTTGGATGAGATGAACGCTGATCAGCCAGTCTACCTTCACGATGCTTTAGTTCGTGAACGACCTTCACGTTCGAGAAGGGTTTTATTTGGTCGGATGTTTTGCGACTAAACGGCCTTGGAATGATAATTTATCAATTCCAAGAGGAGTTTGGGTCATGTGTCCGATGGCCTGACGATCTTAAAGCAGTGATTCATTGACTTCAAGAGGAATTTTGTTGATATAGCTCGAGGGAACACAATTTTATCGATTCCTGTAGGCTAAGGTGTTGGATCTATTTGTTCACGGTCCTTTGGACAAGACTTCCCGACGTCACCAGCAACGCTGGTTCTTAGAAGGGGGATTGACATGACTCATCGAGGGCATAAAAGCTTCCTTTTACCGTGCCGTCTGAAATGCCCTTAGTGTCCTGGTACGACTCATTTGGAAAAGAAGAGTTGACAAGGATGTATGAGAAGGCATCGCTTTAGTTTGTCGTCTCGTTCCTTAGTTGTTAGCTAGTTAGAGTGTTATTTGATAATCATCCTTTCATCTGATTTTATCAGTTAGTTGGGGAGCTTTTCTGATGGGTCTTAGTAGCCTTGCTTGGGCAAAAAGTCCCTAAGGTCTTGCATCTCCTTTACTGTTTGGTATGTTCTTTGGCACACCGCCAGGTCTGTCTTCTTCTAATTGCACTATTTCTAGTCTTTAGAACTGGTTTGTACTTCTTTTACCGGGTTAAGGCAAAAAAATTCGAATGAATCGTCGAACCGCGTTCGTTCATGGAATAGGATTATTCCCCTAGCATTCAGGATGGCAATCAGACGGTCGATTCACATCCACTTGATAGTTGTGGCTCTTCCCACTATGTCGAGGAAAAAAGCAGGTGATGAATGATTTGATAACATCCACGCTGAGGTCAGATGATCGAGCCTTGCACATTTTGCTTCGTATTCTTTCTAGCAAGTAGAGATAATGAGTTATTAAGCGGGCAATTAAGTTGTGTCTGTTTCAGGCTGCAATCATGTCCACTTGTTTGAATCTAGGGATGATCCGCCTGCAACCAATCGCGACTACTTCGAGTCTAATATGAAGGTTGCTGAGTGGATATTCGGTCATGTGTACTTTCTATTGGATTCTGAACTTGTCAGTTCTTTATTTTGTGCCTCGGCATCTCAAATCAGGGGTATATGGTAGCTGATGAATGATCGAATCACGTTCATCTTGGTGAAACTCCATGATTCGATCACGGTCTGTGGAGATTGGCCGACAGCCAACTCTAAGTATTTGGTCACCAGCATCGTTTTGGAAGTAGTTTAGTTCATCTTAATCGTAGTTCACAACATAATTGAAATTGAAATTAAAATAAAATAATTCAAAGAAGATCAGCGTAAATTTCATTGATTAGCGAAGCAGCATCATGTGCTCTCTATTCCACTTTGCTCCTAGCTCCTTTTAGTGGGATGTTGACCATTAATGGTCCAATTGATAAATAGAGTTCTTTATTGATAGGCATCAGATGTTCTTTGCTCGCCATTCTACAGGGATTGTTACTATTGAAGCTTTCCTTTTCGAATCAGCTTTTCGATCACATCTTGGAGGTGTTTGTAATGCCAGTGTTAGGACCATGTGTGTCATAGAATATGCAACATTCTTTGGATTTTCTCTAGGTTTCGGTGGACTATGTCAAGGCTGATCTTCACTATTACTCTAAGTCGTGAGTATCCAGTAGAGGCTTGTTTGTACCAAAATTGGGTACAACACTCTACGAACATATTTGAAGAGATTAGAATGAAGAATATAAATGTAAAAGGAGGCTAATCTAACAAACATGCCAAAACAAACAAACATAAATGCAAGAACACAGGAATTTATAGTGGCTCGCTGTTGTAGCCTACGTCCACTTTGGAATGTTTGCTGTTTTATTAATGTTCTTTAACAGATTACAACTCAAGCACTCGATTTACAATGGCTGTTTGGCAGGGTAATGGCATAACAGAACCAAAAGTCCCTTTTCTGAAGGCCTAAGACTGCTATTTATAGGTATAGGCTAAAAATATCTAATTTGGATCTCAAAATACCTCTTCTCCCACGTGGGTGGGCCTACTTTATCGATCCGAGGTCATTAGGGATCGATCCCCGATCGATCTCTATCTGGTTTGTATCAATCAAAATCGTCTCTATTTGGGCTGAGATCGATTAGAGACAATGTAAAGGTGGTAAGTAAGCTCTTGTGAAAATTTGTTAGCATTTGGACTTGTAGATTTTGAGTTATGGTCGATCTAATTTCGATTTTTCAATAGGCTATCATGTTCATATCGATCAATTAGTCTGGATGGTTGTTCGTTTCAATGCCATGCGTATTGATCAGGGATGAAGTGCAGTGATAGTCTAGGAGAGATCCACTTTTCATGCTGAGGGACCGCTTCTTCAACTTTTTCATGTTTGCTTCATATCGTTCCCAGGAATTTCTCTTCATATCAGTCTGGGAAACTCTTTCCATATCAATGCTCGTTGCTCCACTTCGTATCGAAGTCGTATCGATTATCTATAGCCACTTTGTATCGATGATTTAGAGATTGTTTCGTATCAGTTATCTGTAGCCACTTCATATCGATGGTCCTTGGTTTGTTTCGTGTTGATAGAGGATGTCAACTTCATATCGATACGAAACTTTCTAGGCAGTGGGTCGATACAAACCGGACTCATGTGTTACTGCCGATGGATACGAAGGGAGTTGTCTTGGATGGATACGAATATGATTGATGCGAATGAAGTTGACTTTCTTGATTTTGATTGATCCATATCTTGAGCATACGAACTCCGATTGACATGAAACTCAAAACGTTGGCTTTCATAGCCTTATCGTACCATGTCAATTGTAGCTTGATTTGGACTTGTGCCAAATTTGCTAGTATCCATAGTAGACCTGTGTATAACCGATCTTCAGGACGGACTATCTTTGGTTTCCAGTCAATTCCTTAGCATCATGGACTTGCCAAAAGGTGGCATAACTCTCAAAATACTGTTGTGTGAACATGAGTGCTTTGAAAAACTACAATCTTCATTAGAAAAAGTTCTGCCCGATTCATTGAATAGTTGTTGTCTTTTCGTCAAAAGATGTAACCCTTGATTGATTTCCAATAATGTAAATTTTAAATTGTTGACTTCCAATGATTATGTAGTGCATTTCTGTAACTAAGTGTCGAGTGCTAGCAATTTGTTTTTCACTGCAGTAATTGTCACCAGGCGAGCATTCAATTCCTGTGAATTTTGAAAGTTGAATGTTAGTCCATCATACATGCATGTATGTTAACCTGACTCTTGTTCACGTTTGGACATTCACGAGTCATTGTCAAGTTTTTTGTCTGGATCTAGCTTTGTATCGATCCTTTCCTAGGTCGATGTGAAATTCGAGTTGTAACAATATCCAATGGTTCTTTTGGAGTGTCCCTTTGTATCGATCCTCTCCTAGATCTATTTGAGAAGTTGGACTAGGAATTTCATATCGATGGATATCGATTTGAAATAGTGGTTCTCTAAAATGCTGCGTATCGATGGATGCGAATTATGGGGGTATTCAAAGTGATGGATACGAAGTTGTTGCTTTGCATTGATTAATCATGATGGACATGAATAGATGTGCTATAGATCCGAATAGTTCGAACAAGCCTTTGTTGCATCATTCATATCGATAAGTTGTCGATGGGTACGAATAGTCATGTTTTGGATCGACGCGAGTTGATGGTTACGAACTGTTGTATTCTTGATCGACGTGGGTGGATGGATACGAAGAATGCTTCGTATCGAAGATATGGGAGACTGCTTTTTATCGATTAACATAAATGGGAGACGAATCGTTTCCTTCTGATTTTTGTGCCCATATAAATACGTTCTGTACTTAGAAAAATTTTCATATGCCTTCAATTCATTCTTGCCTTCATATCGATAGAAAAACCAAGAAATTAAAACTATCTTCGTAGTCAACACAACATAACTTTGCTAATCCCTCAAATTGATTCTTTAATTTAGGTTATCATCAGATAAATCTCATAATAAAACGATAGGATTTGAGATATGCTGCCAATTCGTCCATGGTCATGGGTAGTTCAAGTGATGTCAAGGTCGGAAATGGGGTCGGAGCATGGTTGAGGAAGGAGGAAATGGAGTTCTAGCCATTTGGAGAAGAAAGAGAGCAGATGGATACGAAGGAGTTGTTCATATCGATTGTGGATGGTAAAAAGAGTCCATATTGATCCAAAGGCAATGGATTGTGGATGGTAAAAGAAGTTAATATCGATCCAAAGGCAATGGAGACCGAGGGAGTAGGTGGTTTCCTATCGATCTATGATGTGAGTCTGCATCGATTTGGAGTGATCGATACAAAGAAATGAGCTTGGCGATCGATATGAAGATGCTACCGAGAACCGATACGAAGATGCCATTTGGGATCGATACAAGATAACTCTTTGGTGATCGATACGAAGCGAGGTGTTCCACGATCGATGCGAAATTTGATCTGGGGATCGATCCAAGTCTGAACCTTGATGGATACGAAACATCATGCATACTCGAACATTCGACTCCGACGAGCTTCTGCCTTGCATAATTGGACTTAACCACTTCCCTGTATATTTGGCTACACTTCGAAACTCATCGATGGAACTGTAATTCAACAAATTCTATGAAATTTAACTTAGATGATTCTCCAAAGTCTGGATGGCACGGTTGTGATGATCATCGATGACAATCACTTTGGTTGAATCTTGAAGTCTTGTCCTTTGAACATCCCTTAAAATAGTAGAAATTTAAAGCATTATTTAGCACTACACTGCACAACACAATCATTCACTTCACACTAGGAGAACACGGGTTTATTGTCGTCTAACGATAATTTTTACTAAGTTCAATAGCCATGGAACCTAGAAGTTCTCAGTCGTAGGATGTTCGGAGTCTACCTCTTCTCGTAATTGAAATGCCGACTATTGCGGCTGAAGAACTTAGCCCTACTCTAAATGAACTGCCGAGAGTAGTCTTTATTATGAGATTCTATCCACTTTAATATCTTCGAAGATATGTTAGGCAGGATTTGACTAAGACACGGGTTTCCACTAAATGATGTCTTATTACTAGGGACGGAAGATAGAGCTCACAGCCTCCCAGAGGGATACACAACTTGCAACAGATTCATGTGTGTAGTCGGGTCGCTTCTTCCATTCAATTAGTTTATCCAGGAAGTGTTACTTTTCTTGAGCATTGCTCCATCTCAGTTACACTCGAACGAGTACGATTTGCTCAATAGTCTGTTTGTTATCTTCATGGAGCATCTTTTCTGACCTCCGACTGTAGAAGAGATCAGATACTTATTCAACATAAAAAGTCATGGGGACAACCCTTCTTTAACTTTATGGAAGCGGTAAGGAATTGCCAGGTAGTGGCCGAGGCTTGGAGCAAGTTGAGTTACCTTAAAACTGAGTGATTTTTCGTTCGGTGTCCACAGGGATTTGGCAGAAGGTGGTTGGTCAGACGTAAGTGCTTCAACCTCTTTGTTATTAACAGGACAAAATTAATTGATGCTGCACTTCCTTTCCTGTACAGCTTCGATTCCGTGACCCGAAGGGGCTTATTTTAAAGAGATGATAAGGGTTCTTGAAAAGGTGCCCGCTGCGTAAAGAGAAATTGATGAAATCCTCATAGAAGAACCTGATTGCGGCGGGGCTAATTGATAGAGACCAAAGAATAGGACTTGTAGGAGTTCTCAGGAGGGCTCTGATGAGGCAAGTCAAAAGGAGAGCTTCCGAAATCGTAATCGCTGAATGGGATGATGATTGGAACACGTCCTTTGGGGATGATCTCGCAGCTGCGCCTTCGTACAGTCTTCGATCTTCGGAATTGAAAAGGAAAGGTAAGGCTGTCGCATACAAATATACGAGACTCAAAACTATCGTGCTATCTCTGCTCTTCATAACTGGTGTAAGCGCGGAGACTTCTGTTCCGCGAATGGAGGTTTCTTTTGAGGGGCTGGTGGACGTTCCCATTCCCGATGATTTACCTTTACACAAGGCTACCATACTAGATGAGCTTCAAAGCGCCTTAGAGATAGGGGAGCCAACTCCTTCGAGTATGGCTGATACAACTGGTTGGTTGAGGGGTTTGCACATACATGCACACACTTCACAACACCACACAATCTCTAATCACATGTTTTTCAAAACTCTGGAGATGTTTAACTTTGTTTCCTTTTTCATTTTACAGATACGATGTCTAAGCAGGGATCTATGCTCGATAGTCTTCGTATTACGACGACACTCATCTAGCTTATATTTCGAGCCTCGCAGGCATGAATCCGAAAGAGAATGTGATCGCGGCCACTCCATCCTAGAAGTGAAGCGTTACGAAAGGGAAAGGGAGAGAGAGATGGAGAGGCAATATAGGCGTCCTTCCCGGTCACACTCTCTACAACTTAGAGGTCCCTCACAACCCTCTAGCTCTGGAAAGCACAATGCAGAAACTTCATGCCATCTAGCGCCTCCACAAACTTCAAGATCTGGCGAACAATGCCACAGGACTGAGGCAGATGCTCCTGTCGTCACCACATCAACTACTATGGACACTACTGGGGAGGTAGCCATCAGGATAGCCTAGTTGAAAATGGATTCTCCTAATACTTGCTACGATGGCTTTCACTTCCCCCAAACTTGAAGCGGATCCCCGCTAAGGCAGAACAAATTGTTCACGACTATGTGTATGACGTCTATAACCAATATCGAGAATGGGTGAAAATGGCGGAGAAAGCTTCAGCAGTGGCCTTCAAGCGAGCAAAGGCAATTGAAAAACTAGAGAAAGATCTTGCTCAGAAGGACCGAATAATTCAATTGCCCAATCATGGAAATGAGTCTTCGAGGAATTCGAAAAATGGAGGCAAATAAGAGATTCGATGATGCAACCTAGAAGATGGAAGAGATGACGCGAACACATTTAGCCTCGGTTGAGGAAATGGGGCACCAGACCACCATAGTCATGCCTGAAAGAGATGCGGCACTAAAAGAGCTCGAGGTGCCAAAAACCAATTCTGTCGAAACTGTCAAAGAAAAAGACGACGCCAATAGAGCTACCCAAGAGGCATTTGAGCAGGCCATGGTACTCAGGGATGCGTGGGATGCGGCCAAGCTAAATGTCTAAGAAACCGAGGCCATAATTGAGGCTGAAGTTAGAGAGGCAGAGACCAGGTTGGAAGGTAATATCGAAAACCTCCTTGTCACTTACAATGTCATTGTCATGAAACACCGCAATCTGAATTGGCTCGAAGACTACCCGTTACATCTGTTAATTGCCTGGTGCCACTTGGTAGAGGATGAAAAAGCAGACCACAACACTACATCTATTGACGACTTTGAGCTAGAGAATCGGATATTAACCGAAGAGGGAAAAGTTCTTCACGATGTCGTTGTCACTTTTGAAAAGGAGAATCTAGTCGCTAAATACCCGGACGTTGGAGAGGGGTCCAGAGTTAAGCACCATGAAGGAAGCTTTGAAATGCCTACAGCGATACAACTGGAGCTTATTTCTTCAGTAGACCCTTCAACTATTCCTAGTATGATCCTGATCAGCCGCATCTATCTCCAGTCATGAGCATGGCTCTAAAGGCGCATCGGCTCAACATGTGAGCCAATCTGAGGAAGGTACTCTGAACACTTCTTAAATTCAACCGAGGGCTCGAGCGTTGTTGAAAGATATCTCTAATACCATTTCATATCTTTGTTCAGTCATAGGTCCTGCATCGGTCGTTCCTCCTACAACCCAAGAATTGCGTCATGAGTAGGAGGCCACTACCCCAACCGGGGAGTTCATGAGAGTAGCTTGTTTTTTACGAACAAATGATGGAAGAACTCCTAGACCACCAAAGCAACCTAATTGCCAATCTGCCTTTCGTTATAGGTGAAGATGTGTTCATGGCTAGTTCCTTAGGCCCGACTAGTAGTATTTCGGTAGGCACTCAAGCGGATCGAGATGAGGCTATAATGGCAGAGATTAATGCTGAAATGGAAAGAGCCGCGTAGGCTAGTAGCATCGGAGGTGGAATTGCGGGCCCTGGTCCAGTCCTTGTGCGTATTTTCTCCAGATGGCACAATCGTTGACACTGCCGTGCCCCCTTCATCCTCTCACATTAATAGTGCCACCATTCCTTCGGCTCTGCATTCAGAAAGTATCTCGACCCCCATGAGTTCGTAGTAAGAGACCTCTGTAATCCCTCCGACCGGAGACCAACTAGTAAAAGGCAAAAGCTCGAAGAGGCATCAGAGCGGCAGCTCTAGTGGGTCGACATCGAGGAAGAAAAATAAAAAGAAGTCGAAGGAGTAGATGTGCCTTCTTATTCCCTCTTTTTGGTAGATAGGTAGGATAGGATTTCATTTTGCTTTTTGTAGGCCGTGTATAGATGCGGGTTCGGCCCCTGCTTATAGGAATCCTAGGAATAATTTTTGTACTTATCCTTTTCCTTTTTTGAATAGTTGAAATGAGATTCCATTTTGTTTTTTATCATAACTCTCTTTCTATTCACTTAAGCATTTCTGCGCTTTTGTTTCCATTGAAAATACTTGTGAGGCTTTAGTCTTTGAATCGAACTTGAGTTCGGTTATTAAGTCCTGAAGTCATGGCTTCAGGTCATAACCAAACATTAAGTCAAGTCCCAATGTTGTATTGTCTCAATCGGTAGCTGGTTCTTGAGTTTTGCCCTAATCCTGGGGATGAATTGAAGTGGTCGATTGGCAGTCGCTTTCCACCTTCAACAAATTGCACTTAACTTAGTTGGAACAAAGTTAAGATGAAACGAGTTTGAGTGGGCGGATCACACTTGTTCATTTACTGGAAATTGCATCCACGCTTTGGGGATTGATCTTGAGCGTCGGTAGTCGGTCACGCCTGTTTAATGTTTAAAGTTACGTCTGCACTCCGGGGACTTAACTTATTTTATGGGCAGTCAGTCACACCCGCTTCGTGTTTATACTCCAATCCACACTACAGAGACTTAGAGTTATCTTTTGGGCAGTCGATTCATACCCGATTGATGTTTATACTCCATCCCACGCTCTGGGGACTTAGAGTTAGTCGATGGGTGGTTAGTCACACCTATTTCAATGTTTATACTCTAGTTCACACTCTGAGAATCTGGAGTTAGTTGACAAACGATCGATCACATCTATTTAAGTATTATGATCTCATTTACGCTCTAGGAATAATGAGTTGATCGGGGTTATGGACGGTCTGATCACATCCACCTTGAGTAGGCTAGTGAAGTCGTAGATGGACAGGTCCATCCTCCTCGAGCTTGTAAAAATGGAAGGTGAGGTCGTGGATGGATGGATCCATCCCCCTCGCATTTAGATTCTACATGGGAGAAGTCGTGGGTGGACGGATCCACACTCCCTGAGCCCATGTTCCGGAATTGTAGTTTATACTCCGATTCGCACTTTGGGAACTGGAGTTTGTTAGAGGATTGTCGTGTATCAATCCTTTTTGGCTTTAGTGCGGTTGCTTGCCCTGTAGCTTGGGGTTTCACTTAGCAATTGATCTGTCATATCACAGTCACTCTCTATTTGAATAAGTCCCACCGTAGGATGGAACTTATCTCTCCGTGCATTGTGATGGTGGCATGACGCATTTCAAGAATTTCCACTCTGGCTTAGCGATTTTGCATTTTATTGCTGAAATAAGAATGTATGGCAAAGTCAGTTTCCCCATTACAAGTTCAAATTTCAAAATGAATAAAAAAATTCAACGAAAAGAAGACTAATTGAATCAATAAAGCCTGTTATGTGTAGTAGCGAAGGAGACTCTTGCTATTCCTAGCTCTCGGCAAAGTGAGACCATCAACAGTTGATAATTTGAATGTGCTGTCTCTAAGTCTCCGCTCGATAACATATGGTCCTTCCCATGTGGGTTTCATATGTGAAGGGACTGAATAGATACTCTTGAGTGCGAGATCGCTAAGTTCAAAGGTACTGGGTCGGACCTTAGCATTGTATAATTGAACGACTCAACTTCAGTGTGAGGCTTCCTTCAAATCAGCCTCTTCAAGCTTCTCATCTGATAAATCCACAGATTCAGCAAGTAATATGTCATTCGTCTTTGGGTCATAATATGTCACATGATGAGAAGATACCTCCAACTCAATTGGAACAAACGGCTTCAGAGCCATAGGAAAATGAAAATGGGGTATAGTAGGTCACGGATTTTCAGTAGTTCAATATTCCCATAGGGGCATGGGAAGTTCATCCACCCATTTGCCTCCAGCCTTCTCTAGCCATTTCTTCAGAATGGACATAATAACTTTGTTAACAGCTTCGACCTGTCCATTCTCTTTAGGGTGGACAACTACCGAGAACTTCTTCTAGATGTGAAAGCTTTGACAAAAATTCTTGAACTCGACACTATTGAATTAGGCTCCATTGTGAGTTATAATTGTATGCTAGAGGCCAAATCGACGGATAATGTTGCGTACAACAAAGTTGATTACTTTCTTCGTTGTGATAGTAGCAAGGGGCTCACGTTCCGCCCACTTGGTAAAATACTCAACATACAACGATGGCGTACTTTGCACCACATTTAGCCAGAGGTAAAGATCCAATTATATCAATGCCCCACATGGAAAACGGCCATGGACTGACCATCTGAGTGATTTTGGTTGGTGGGGCTCTTGGAATCTGGGCGTGCTTTTGGCATCTATCACATTTCTTGGCATAATCTGATGCATCTCGATTCACCGTTGGCCAACAGTACCCATATCGGAGTATTTTCTTAGCAAGGGCTCATCCTCCAGTTTGATCGCCGCCTTCTCCCTAGTGCACATCATGTAACACTCGTTTGGTCTCGTCATGAGTGATACACCGGAGCAAAGAAACAGAATATCCCCTCCTGTACATGACTCCATTCTGGATAATGAATCGCGAAGCTTTTCGAAAAACTTACCTTTTCTTACTTTTGCGATCAGGCAAAGCTCAATGTTTGATATAGTTTCTGAATGGGGTTATCCATGAATCTTCCTTGGGCGTTGCCTCATGCACCCAGTCCATCTCCATCTGACCGATACTAGAAGAGGTAAGTTTCTCAATGGGGATGAGTCATATTTGTTGTGCCTCACCGACGCTTTACCAAAGAATCGCCTTCTGATTGTGCTCTCGGAGTATACAGAGGATGGCATAGTAGTCGAAATGATTCAACATTTCCTGGATCCAGGCAAGATAAGCGGCCAACCTCCAGTTTCTTGCTTGGCATTCTCCTCGAACCTGGCATATGACCAATTGCGAGTCGCAATAGATCTCTACAGCAATAATTCTCAAGTCTTTGCCAAGTCTGGGTCTGATGAGTGAAGCTTCACATTCAGCCTCGTTGTTAGTTGCGTGGAACTCAAACTTCAAAGCATAGCATATGGATCGACCTTCTGGGATTTCATGTAAAACTTTAGTTCCTGAGCAGTGGTCATTGGATGCACCATCGGTGAATAGCTTCCATATGTATTTAGGAGATTCAATAGTTTCGGGCAAGTCCTTTGGTATAGTAAATTCAGCTATAAAGTCCGCCATAACTTGTCCTTGAATGGTTCGCCTCAATGTATAAGCAATGTCAAATTGACTCAACTCATTGTTCCACTTGAGCAATCTATCAGACGTCTCACATCGTATAACGACCTATCGTAACAATTGGTCGGTGTAGACTGTAATCGGATGAGCCTGGAAATAAGGATGGAGCTTCCTCGAGGCAACGACGAGAAAGTAAGCCAGCTTTTCGAACTTTAGGTAGTTCCTCTCTGCCCCAGTCAACCGCTTGTTGATATAATAGACCGATCGTTGGATCCAATACTCTTTCCAAATCAGTGCAGCACTGATTGCATTTGCTGAGACTGCCAGATAGATACACAGTCGCTTATGATCGATCGGCTTCGACGAAATAGGTAGCGTTGTCAGTTGTTGAACCAATGCTTAGAACGCACCTTCACATTCCGCTGTCCATTCGAAATTGCGCTTTCCTTTTCTGATCAGGTCGAAGAAGGGAATGCACTTGTCTATGGATTTAAAGATGAATCTGCTCAAGGCTGCCACCTTCTCGTTAAGGCTCTGCACTTGCTGTATAGTCCTGGGAGTCTCCAGATACCGAATTGCCTAGATTTTATGAGGATTGGCTTCAATTCCTCGAGCATTGACAACGAATCCAAGGAATTTTCTAGATGTTTCTTCGAAGTGACATTTCAATTGGTTGAGCTTTATTTGGTTTTGTCGGAGGATGTTGAACATTATTTCCAAGTATTTAACATGATTGATGGACGGTCAGGACTTTACAAGCATATCATCCACGTACACTTCCACGGTTTTCCCAATCTAGTTGGTGAACATTCGGTTGGCGAGACTCTGATAAGTTGCCCCAGCATTCTGGAGTCCAAACGACATCACTTTATAGCAATAGAGTCCCAGATCGGTGACAAAGCCGGTATGCTCTTGATCAGGTAGGTGCACGGGTATTTGAGTAGCCGGAATATGCATCCATGAAAGATAAGAGTTTGTGTCCGACCATTGAATCTACAATTTGATCAATTCTAGGAAGTGGAAAGCTCTCTTTAGGGAAGGCTTTATACAAATCTGAGTAGTCCACATAAGTTCTCCATTTCCCTTTGGATTTCCTGACAAGCACTGGGTTAGATACCCACTCCGGGTATAATGCATCTCGAATAAACCCGTTCAACTTGAGTTTATTAACTTCCTCCTTTAGGGCGGCAGATCTCTCTGGATCTATGCTGCGCCTTTACTTTTTGACCGAGACATGCCGTGGGTCAATATTCAATGCATAGCTTGCGATGTTCGATGAGATCTCACACATATCAGAGTAAATCCAGGAAAACACGTCGAGGTTTGCCGGGAGAAATTCAATCAATTCCTCTCTCATTTGTTGGCTAAGTTGAGACCCAACCTTTATCACTCTAAAGTCATCATTATCATCGATCGAAACATCGATCGTCAACTCTACCGAAGAAGCCGATTGTGTCGTTAACTTTGTCTTTAACTTCCTCTTCATTATCGTTATCTCATGGGTCAAGATCTTTTAGGAACTGGCCGGGCCTTGGCTCAGGCGTTAGCTGTCAATTTTCAAGAAAACAGATGTAGAGAGATTCCTCTACGTTCTTGTCATTCTCTTTACACTGTGCCTCCCACAACTCATCAAAATAACAGGCGTTTCCAACTGTTTGATCTCCTTGAAAAACTCTGACCCCGTTATTTGTGGGGAATTTAAGAGTCAAACACCAGGGGCAATAGCTGCATTGAGTTCAATGAGGGCCAGTCGGCCCAAGGAAGCATTATACATAGAATTAATGTCTAGAACAATAAACTATAGCATCCAGACTCTCCGGCGACCTCTGATTCTCAACTCAACTGGCAACTTGACCATCCCAGCAAGTATCGTTGCACTTTCATTAAATCCATGTATGCGAGATTGGCATAGCTTTAGATCCTTCGCCTCCATCCTCATATGGTCATAAGCCCATTTAAAAAGAATATTCACGGAGTTTACACTATAAACCAAGATCCTCTTCATCCAAGCAGGACCTATTTGAGCTGATATGAATAATGGATCGATAGTGGGGACTTTGACTCTATGAGCATCCCTGTTCCAGAAAACGATGTCCTCTGTCATCGTTTTCTACTGTTTCACCAGAGCTCCATCATCAATATTACCACAACACTCGAAGACCGCATGCCCAATTGAACTGGCATACGACTCCATTTCCCTCCAGCTCTGATCAATTGGATGAGGACCACCACTAACTGTATTAATAGCCAATCTTCGGTCAATACACATGGTTCTTCCGATCTAACCTGATTTTGACCTTGATTCTGGTTTGGTGGGCCTGCAACTCTAGCCTGCGGTGCCCGAACAAATTGTTCCAACTTTCTTTCTCTGGTTAACTTTTTAATGATGTCTTATAAATAACGACGCTCATTAGTATTGTAGCGATAGAAACCATGGAATCTGGAGAACTTTCCAGTTTGAATCTGCTTCTCAAATGACTGTTTTGGAGCTGGTTTCTTACATTGGCTAGTATTACAAGTTTGTAAATACACATTCTTCAAGGATGTATTCAATGGGGTTTATTGGTTAAACATGGGTGCTCTAGGTCTTGGTCCACGATTTTGATCTCGCTTCTTACCCTGACCTCTATTACCTTTCTACTGGTTTAGTTTGTTTTGAATATTCAATTCCACGTTGCCGGAGTTCTCACCGGTCTGTTTCATAGAAACATTACTTTAAACACCTTCACCACTAGGCCCCTCATCATCCTGCTTCCTAGTGCCTAATGTCTTATCTCCCCAAAAGCTGGGCCTCCTTAGCATAGAAACAATCCAAAGACGCGGGGGGTTTCCCAGCCAACCAATTGCTAAACTCAGAATCGAAATCGATTCCTTTAGTCGATGCCATTAAGATAGAATTATCACTTGGATTGTTGACCTTAGCACAGGTAGCATAAAACCTTTCCAAATAACGTCTGAGTGTTTCTCCTAGAGCTTGGGTGGCATTGGATAAGGTGTTAACATCTTTTGGCCTTGTAACATGCAAGGGGATAAACGAATAAACCACATCGTTGCAATACCTCCCAATGATATAGGGAAACTCATGCACTTGAAGGCATCGCCAGCTCATGCGACATTCACGAACCATTCGTACTCTAAGATGTGCTGATTAGGATCTAAACTCCCTTCATACACAGGTAGGGTAGGCAACCTAAGTTGATGTGGTGCCTCAACATAAAGAATGTCATCAGTAAATGGTGTATGACTTCGAGAGATTCCCCAGTCGTCATTAGTAAGGCCTTGACTATCACGAATCATTTGGTGGACCATTGTTGGAATGTAAGGCGTTTGGACATTTGATGCCAAGGCATGGTCAGGTTCCATGTTGCGGGGATGGTACGAGCATGGTCGAAGGTATATTCTTCGCCTCATTGGCTCCAGGTTTCAGGAATATAGGGTTCTGGAGATGAATATGTTGATGAAGGGTCAGATCTGCCCTGTTCCGAATCTTAGTTTCCCTGTCTACAGCGGCAGCAACAGCATGGCTGTCGATGGTGTGGTAAGGAAGTGCCCCTCCTCAAGAGGAGGGTTTAGCTTGGTGTCTTGTAGAAGGACCATCCTCGACTTGTCTGAGGTTCATATTAGGCTGATGCCCAGAGGGTTGTGCATAGCTTCCATCCAGCCGTTGGGTGCAGATCTATGATTGTAATCAAAGGAAACCGAACTTTTGGTAGATGAATAGGAAGCATGATCCTTTTGGATCTCCTTCATCTTTCCTTATTAAGTCAATTCGTTAGCTCTATATTGGCATGGATCTGCTGGGTGAGCAGCTGACGGCTCTGGGTTAGTTCTTGCATCAGAACCTGGAATTCCTCGCTAGCCACAACGCCTTGTGGATCTGAAGCTTCGACAGATGTTTGACCTGTTGTGTTCAACAGGGTGGGATTTTTCCTATCCCTTCTTTCTGGATCTATAGCAGTTGAAGCAGTTCTGGTAGTAACCATGGTGAGTGATTATCTCTTTCCTGGATCTGGTGAAATTTGAATAAAGGAACTACTGGATTTGAGATATGGATCTCCTCCTTAGATTTCAGCAATCCGACAAACAGTAGTAGATCCAATGAGCAGAAGAAAAACTGGTTTTTATCAGTAAAAGCACCAAAGTATTTGTACCAAAATTGGGCACAACACTCTTCATGTGTATTTGAAGAGATTAGAATGAAGAATATAAATGTAAAAGAGGCTAATCTAACAAACACGCCAAAATAGACAAACAGAAATTCAAAACACAAGAATTTATAGTGGTTCAGCATTGTAGCCTATGTCCACTTTCGATAGTTTGTTGTTTTATTAATGTTATTTAACTGATTTCAACAGATTGCAACTCAAGCACTCGAGTTACAATGGCTATTCAGCAGAGTAACGACATGGTAGAATCAAAAGTCACTTTTCTGAAGGCCTAGGACTGCTATTTATAGGTGTAGACTGAAAATATCTGACTTAGATCTCGGAATACCTCTTCTCGCATATAGGTAGTCCCACTTGATCGATCTGAGGTCATTTAGGATCGATCCACGATCGATCTCTTTCTGGTTCGTATCGATCAAAATCATCTCCATTTGGGCTGATATCAATTAGAGACTATGTAGAGGTGGTAAGTAAGCTCCTGTGAAAATTTGGTGGCATTTTCACTTGTAGATTTTGAGTTATAATCGATCTAAGTTTGATTTTTGAATAGGTTGGCGTGTTCACATCGATCAATTCACCTCAATGGTTGTTCCTATCGACGCCATATGCATCGATCAAGGGTGACATGGAGCACTAGTCCAGGAGCGATCCACTTTTCATGTCGAGCGACCGCTTCTTCCACTTTTTCATGTTTTCTTTGTACCGTTCCCAAGAATTAATCTTTGTATTGGTCTGGGAAACTCATTCTGTATCGATGCTCTGTGCTCCACTTCGTATCGATGATTTAGAGATTGCAATGTATCGATTATCTGTAGCAACTTTGTATCGATGATTTAGAGATTGTTTCGTATCGATTATCTGTAGCCACTTAGTATCAACGATTTAGAGATTGTTCGTATCAATTATCTATAGCCACTTTATATCGATGGTCCTTTGTTTGTTTCATGTCGATAGAGGATGTCAACTTCATATCGATCTTTGGCTGGTCGATACGAGATATTCTAGGCAGTGGGTTGATGTGAACTGAACTCATGTGTTATCGTCAATGGATACGAAGGAAGTTATCTTGGATGGATATGAATATGATCGGTACGAATGAAGTTGACTTCCTTGATTTTGATCGATCCATAACTTGAGCATATGAACTCCGATTGGCCTGAAACATGGAACATTGGCTTTCATAGCTTTGCTTATCATACCATGTTAATTGTTGCTCGATCTGGACTCGTACCAAATTTGCCAGCATCCGTAGTAGGCATGTGTATAACCGATCTTCGGGATGGACTGTCTTTGATTTCCAGTCAATTCCTTGGTGTCACAGCCTTTCCAAAAGGTGGGATAATAAATCTATCAATCGAATCGTTTAAAGGAGCATTTGAATGAAATTTTGAGATCCTAGGTCATCTCCTAGAATCCGAGTCTTTAGCCAATAGTCCCGGATTATTCTTTCTCCTAGTCTGCTTTACCTCCTCCTTGCTTAGCTTCTGATTCACTTTGTAACAGAGATGATCCAAGGTCATGGGAGGCTCTCGAGCTAAATAGCTGCCAAAATTTGTCCGAGGCTGATTTCCCTCATCGAGATCATCAGTATGATAACCTCACTGGAATTTCTCGTTTTGGTGACGACGACATTAAATCTCTATAGGAAGTCTTTGAGTGGCTCACCTAGCATCTAGAATAAATTAATTAAGGACATCACATCATTGTTGTGATTCGCAAGCATTCTAAACTACTCGATAAACTTCTAATCCGGTTGATGGAATGAGGATATGGATTTAGGCGATAATTGCATAAATCGCATGATCGATACACCTTCGATGACAATAGGAATTCATGAGATGTAGTCCAGGGTTGGTTTTCCCTGAGTAAACCGATATGGTTGGAACATTGAATCTCCTCGGATATACTGCACACTAAATGGCTTCAATGAATAAGCTTCAACCGGGGGAGATGCTTCAATCATCGGCAGCCCAGTTCATTTTTAAGTTACAGCTAATTGTTATTCATGTGAATGATGTCGCCAACCTAAGATACAAGCAAAGCAAGATGGACCGGTATAGAGGATCAGTGGTAAGTTACTTAGAGTCGGATACGAGAAAATCTTCTAGTTGCTTGGAGTCAATTGTTGGTTTGCTTGAAGTCACTTAATTCAAAGGCCTGGTGATCGGTGCTTGGAATCACTTTGGTGTTTGCTTAGGAAAAAACATGGTTTGCCCGAGTCTGGGTTTGAGCCAAAGTTTCATGGGTTTGCTTTGATTCAAATGGGTGATTACCCAAGTTTGACTTTGAGTCAGGACCATAGTGAGTTTTTCAAACACCATTTTGGCGATTTTGTGATTTTCGACGACGACCATTCATGATTCTACGATGTGAGATCCATGATAGGATTGGAAGCTAGGAGTGGTCACGATATACCATAGGAAATTATCGTGGTAATTAACCTCAGTTTATAGGATATCTTCTTGGTTCTCCTGCCTCTAAGATTACCGTTTGAGTAGTATTTCCTCGTCCTTTGCTTGGCACTGTGCTGTGGCACAGGTTTTAGAGCCTTTTCTAGAATTTTTCACGTTGGCATTCTCATCCATTTTATTTTCCTCAAATTGTTTGTCATCTTCAGAGCCAGAGAGCCATCGTTGTATCCTTCCGTAGGGGTTTCACCCCTAAATTCTATTTTGTAGCCGGTGCTTTTGTAGTAGGTGGATTGTTAACAATTTATTCCATCATCATTCCTGAAACTCCGCCCATTTCTTCCTTTCTATTATTTCCCCCTCGAACGACCAAGACGATGGTCTCACTCGCTGGTCAACGAGTCGGGTACCAGGGGTGAAGCACCATGGTTTTGGGGGCTCGGGGGCAACGTCCCTAAGTTCACGGTATAAGTTAAAAATCCTCATGAATAGAGCTAACTATATGGACACTAGCGATCTATAGGCTATGGATCACTAGCAATCCCTAGCTTCTGGCTCGATAGCGACCTGGCAAAATATTATGGATTGCTGGCGATCCATGTACAAATGATTTCAGTGCTTTGCCTTTTGGAGTTTATGGCGGTCTGCTGAAAAGGTATGAAACGCTAGCAACCCATAGTGCAATGATCCCTAGTGACCCATGCACTTAAGTGATTTTTGAGTTTTTCCTTTAGGATCGCGTCTACTATCTCATGTCGATGTTCTCCATCACCTTAGCATGTGTTTTCTTGCTTTTTCTCGGATCCTTCTGGGTTGGTCCTTCTATTCTCAACAACAAATCTTCTAAGTAGAGAATGAGGATCTAACTTTTGGACCTATGGGATCCAACGGAGATACCTATATCTTAACCCTGAGTTGGAGTTTTCGGTTAAAGCATTAAAATGTTGACCCAAAAAATAAACCAACACCCTGGTTTAGATTTGATAGCACCAGCCCCGTTCTGACATAGCAATATCATAGATAATAGATATAGAAAAAGAACAGTAAAAGAAAGTAGATAGAGAAATTTTATAGTGGTTCGGCTGTTAATGAAGCCTACATCCACTTTATAGTTTTACTATAGACCAATTGTTGTTACAAGAAATGTTTAATTACAAGGCTTTGATTATCCTTAGGTAGACTGAATCCTTAGAGTTGGAATCCACTGGAGAATCATAGTAAATTTCTCTGGAGACTGTGATGGGGAAGATGGAGAGTAAAGAATGTTTCCAACGAAGCTTCAGCAACCAGTCCAGAGAAAATCCATTTTATGTTGCAGGTAGGATGGTGCTTATAGAGATCAAAGAGCTTCTGGGCTAGGCATGTTTATCAACTGCTCACAGGTAGGTAGGGAATGAACTTGGGGAGTTTAGCTCGTGAACTGAGCCAAAACCATGGGCCACTAGCGACCCATAGACTTTTCTCACACGCGAGCTAGTGTCTTGGTTCTTTTTTCCTTTGCTTCCTTAGTTAGCTCGATGAAGGTTCATGGAGAAATATGGGTCGCTAACAACCCATAAACATAGCATTTTTGCAGCATCCTTCTTCCTTCCTTCTCTTCTTCCTTGCATCACAGCGACCCATCATTTTGCATAGACCGCCAATGAACCATAGGGTATGGGTCGCTGGCGATGCAAGCACTTAGGATATTTCTTGGAGTTTGGAGTTTGGGATGTTTCCATGGTCTTGTGTCATCGTTGTTTGCCTAGTCTCATTGCATGTTGTTCCGTTTTGATGACAGCTAACTAGTTGTTTGCTCTCAGCTACTGATTGGGCTGAAAGAATGCTGGTCTCTTGGTCTAGTCGATCACATTCGTCGCCATAGTGGTATAGCTCGTCCCTCATTAACTCCTTGCTTTAGCCTATCAGGTTAAGTTCTTGGACCATTATGATAACGTGAGATTGTTCTGTCTCATGTTGGATCAATCAGTGTTAAAAACCCAGATAACAGGTGTACTACATCAGCAAGCGGCTCACTAAAGCTGAAAAGAACTACATGAAGCTAGGGAAACTTGCCTACTACTTATGATTACGTAGAGGAAGTTGCGATCATATTTTCAGGTTCATCCGATCAAAGCGCTGACCGATCAGCCTTTGAAACAGGTATTGTACCAACTCGAGACATCGGGAAGGTTATTGAAATGGAATATTGAGCCAAATCAATACGACATCACTCTTCATCCAAGGAGCGCAATGAACGGATAGGCATCGACAGACTTCATCGCTAAATTTACCGCGTAGGATGGTATGGAAGAGGAGGAAGATGCTGTGGTCATAACTTCTCATTGGAAGTTATTTATCGATGGTACTTTGGATGAATTTAACTCTGGGGCAAGAGTTTTGTATTTGAAACACTAAAAGGGTGATCGATTTGCTACGCACTAAAGGTGGAATTTCCTGCAACTAGCAATGACGTAGAGTACGAGGTGTTGGTAGCAGGATTGGGAATAGGAAAGGAACTAGGAATAAAGACGCTGCACATACTTAGTGATTCCCAACTGGTGGTTTGCCAAATGAGGAAGGTATACCAAACCAAGGGTGCAAGGCCAGCTCTAGGCCTGTTAAAAGCTTTGGAACTGCTCAAAGACATAGAACATCATATAATAACGCACATCCTTAGAGAGTAAATATGATGGTTGATCCATTAGTTAAGCTAGCTAACTCTGTTGAAGCATAGTTAATGGGATTTGTTTCGGTGAATGTTTTGACAGCTCCTAGTATCGATCAGATGGATGTTAACTGGATTCTGGAGATAACAGAAGAGGAGGAGTCATGGATGACTCCAATTAAAGACTATCTGATTAAAGGAACTCTCTCGAGATACATGAATGAAGGGAAGAAAATTATCCGTAAAGCGTCATGATTTGTAATGCAAGACAGAGTGCTATATAAGAGAGGATTCTCAACCCCTTTACTCTAGTGTGTAGCTAAGGATGAGGCTAGGAAGATCCTTATGTAATCCATGAGGGCAGCTATGGTGACCACACTGGAGGAAACCTTAGCGGATAAGATACTTCGTTACAAATATTTTTGACCGATGATAAACCTGGATTTTGCTGACTACTCCAAATGGTATGATCGATGCTAGAGGTTTGCAGAAATTCCAAGAGCCCTTCAAAAAAACTTACACAAATGGCCAGTCCATGGCCATTTACGATCTAGGGAATTGACATCATCGGCGTGCTATAGATAGGAAAGGAAGGAGATGAATACACTATCGTCGTAGTTGATTACTTCGTGAAATGGCCTTAAGCAAAACCGCTTGCCACGATTACAACGAAAAAGGTAATTAAATTTGTAATAAAGAATATTATTTGTAGGATTGAAGTACCCCAGAAGATCATCACGGACAACATGACTCGGTTTGGTAGTGTTGAGTTCAAGGATTTCTACAAACGGAAGAATCGAGAAAAGCTTCTCCACAGTGACACATCCGTAGGTAAATGGGTATGTGGAAGCAATGAATATGATAATCAAATCCACACTTAAAAAGTGGCCAACAAGAGCTAAAGTAGATTGGGTTGATGAGCTCCCACTAGCACTATGGGATTACAAGTCATCGCACAGATTAGCGACTAGGCACTCACCGTTTTCCTTGCTCTGGCATATGATCAGGAGCTATGACCGAATGGAATTGAAAGTCCTATCTCATTGTAGGAGAGACTTTACCTAGAGAGAAAACAAGGAACTACCACTCGAGTCGTTCAGCCAAGTCGATGAGAAGTGGGAAGAAGCTGAACTACGAGTACCTACTCACCAAAGTAGGTAGCATGACACTTTAATGCAAAAGTCCACAACCATACTTTTGAAGTAAGGGATCTACTTCTAAAACAAATTCTTCGGTGTATAGGGATGCTTGGCCTAAACTACGCGATCAATTAGAAGCTTGGAGATGGAATGTTCATGCTAGCAACCATTAATGGAATTTATCTTGAGCGGTTGCTATTTTCACTATTGACCCAATGGCTTGCCTGAAATGGGATGGACCCTACATGATCTGCTCGGCACTACTACATTTAGTTTTCCTTCATTTGTCTTCATGAATAAGCCACATAAGGATATGAGACACTTTAAATAGGCAGGACTGCCACTCCTTTCATTCATAAATAATGTTAGCTACTTGCTCTAATGGAACCGTGCTTTTGTAAGAAAAATTTTTGTGTCGTGCAATTTCCTGCACAACTGAGAAAATGCCCTTCTGTTCTAGAATAATGAACGGAGAGTATAGACTTAAACCATCAGCTTGACGGTGAAATCGACCCCAACCTTTTGAGAACTGGTGTTGCCTGGAGATAGGAAACGCTAGGGAAGTCATAGACTTGAACATGACCGACACAAAAAGCTAAAAGTATAGACTTAGACGTGACTGACACAAAAAGCATGCTACCACACCAGCAGCCTTCAAGCACTCTTTGCATTTTCCCCCTCTTAACACCATTACCACCGGGAGGACGACTCTTATGCCTTTACTTTTCATCCTCGCTCCCCCTATCAGGTTGAGTCTCGCCTTTCAATTGGGTAGATTCCTCGCCAGTTGCAGTATGTGGTTCTACGGACTGACCAGTTTGAGTCTTAATGGGCTTTGTTTAGGTGCTTGGATCTTTAATTTAGGTACCTTGTTGGGTGCTTATTGGTTTTATAGAAGTGGGCTAGTCAACTCTAGGTTCCTTTTTCACTTCGATCTTGCCCAAATCCTTCCTCGGCCTCTTTGCTATAGTCTTGTATGCAATTGGGTTGGAAGTACCCAGAATTGTTAGGTCCCTTTGAGAAACAGAAATGTCCTCTAAGTTCTCCAGTGTGGCAATCTTCTTGGAGTTAGGACCTGGTCAGAACTGGAGGAAAATGCAGTTGCGGTAAGCCCTATGGAGACGGTGGTAGAGGTGGTAAAGATAGCGGTAGTTTCTGACCCCTGCATAGCTTAAGGTCGAGGAGGCATATGTGATTAATCTAGAAGTTGATGGACATAGTAGTACAGTTTAGTAAAAGACTCGGAAAATGAATTGGATCTTTTGGAAAACAAGCGAAACAAGAGAAATACCTGAGCCGAGGCTTCTCTCCCAGACATTGACTTTAAATTCCCGTTCACCTCTTGTGTGCTTCTTGGCTTAGCCGATGAGAGGTGGAATGTTAGGATCAATAGATGCGGCTGCTACTGAAGTAGGGATCACTTGGGCAGTTTTGAAGCTAACCTTCGTGAATGTAACAATAGTCACCGTTGGCTCTCTGGATTCTGAAGTGAACACTACATGCTAACCCGATGAACTTGGGCTAGCAAAGGCCTTAGCGGTAGCGGTAGCAGTAGTATTAGCAGCCTCTTCGGTTAGGAGGGCCATTCCAATAAAGAGAGACTCTGTGTCCTTGGCATTGAGGTACACGGCCATCAGCTCTTCCTTGGAGCAATTGCCTCCGGCCTACGTAGCCCTACGCAACACTTCTTCCCAAATGCCAGCAACGGTCTTAGGATAATCACCCCCAACTATCTCAGACTTTTGTTTATCACTACGTTTCTATAGAAGTGCAACATATTAGCATCGAGCTCTTCGCTACTTCTGGACCACTCATCCTAAAGCTCTTTGAGCTTTTGCTGAGAAATTGCAAGTTCAAGGTCGTTAGCTTTTTTTCAATGGACAACTGTTCCATCTCATTGGCTAGTTTCTTATTCTCTTCATCGAGATTTTGATTCTACTTTCAGAGCCTAACAAATTTAGTGGCTTATGCTGAGATAGTCTGATCCCGAGCCTGAATAATCTTATCTTTTTACGCAAGCACTTGGGTCCTCTCGTCGGCTTGCTTCTAGAATTTGGTAATCTCATAAATATAAGATCTTAACTGGTCTCTAAAGACAAGCCCAATCGCTACACCAAAACAGGCAAATCCTAACATTTGTAAGTGTTACAAATAATTTCAGTAACACTTTTTAAGTGTTAACTAATGGACTGTGAGGAATGAACTAGCCAAATTTGTAACACTTATAAGTGTTACAAATGTACGTATTACTAACACTTATAAGTGTTGGTACCTAAATACACGGTAACGCTTATAAGTGTTGGTACATAAATATGCGGTAACGCTTATAAGTGTCGGTACAGAAATATGCGGTAAGCTTATAAGTGTTGGTACAGAAATATACGGTAACGCTTATAAGTGTTGGTACAGAAATATGCGGTAACGCGTACAAGTGTTGGAAAATGATTATTTAGTAACACATATATGTGTTGTTACACATAAAATGCTTTGCTTATCATTTAGGTTTGTAACGTACATAAGTGTTGTTATCCAAAATATTGGTAACACTTATATGCGTTACTGATTGAAATTATGCTTTTACACTATTTTATACACAATTAATATTAAATTCATAAAACAAATGAATATAATATCTCATAAATGATGATGTCCATATCACATATAATTCATCATATCAATTCAATATGAAGTTTAAAATGCTTCCATATCTCAAATGCAACAATATCATATTTAGATAATACTATAATATGAGCTACAAACTTTCCAATTTCAAAATACCACAACATCATATCCAAATTACTTCTTCTCATACATACAACTGCTACCATATACACCCACACTCTAACAAACTGCCTACATTCATTCATTCATTCATCGCACCAAGTTCCACCAGCATACTTGCGACTACACTTCACACTTCACATAATACACTGCACTGCCTCAACATTCCAGTGCATCCTGCATCAAAATTCCCACTGACTTAACTGCCAGCTTCCATATACATAACTGCTACAACTCTCTTCACCACAAATACAAAACTTTCACCTCACTGCACACATAACCCGTATGAACCATCAAGTGCAACATCACTTATGTGCACACTTCCTTGCATTTCCAACAACAAACCCCAAAACATCACCCTACCACTTCCAATAAACCAACATGTTCCATCAACTCATAACCTCTGATCAACTTCTTCCCTACCTGAAAACAGTCACATCTACTTATACAAACTTGCCTGCAACATTCATTGTCATCTCCTCCTCTTCTTAAAATTAATAACATCAGATTCTCACAACTTCATCACACTTCAACAACCTGACCATCACCTTCCCTGCCTGACAAACACCTTGACACACCAGAGCCACACATACAAGCACTTCCACGCCGCCGCTAACCTCATCGAACACCAGCAGCTGCCATGAGGAAGATATAATGATACCCTTAAGAAGAAAATATCTTATTAATAGATACCTTGAAGATCAAATTAAGATTGTTAAGTAAGTTTCTTATTGTATGTTGAATTTCATTAATGTTGATATTGCAAAATTAGAGTATTTCTTCCTTAGCTGGTTTAGGATTTAGTACTTAAGTTTTAGTTTTGCAAAAAGAGCAATTTAAATGTACTCGCTATAATAAAAAACATATGATACTAAAAATTAAAATCAAACCTTGATAAAATTTGCAATAAACACATGATTGTTCAATTTCTAAAAAAATCTAATAAAGACAATATAAGTGTATTTACGCCTATCATACTTGTTAATAGATAGCCAGCAACCAACTAAATCGAAAAACATTAACAGAATGAATCTAACTACAACAATTCTAAACCGATATTTTTATACAATAAATATAAATAAAACCTAGGGATAGAAGAGAGTCAGCATGCTACTTTGATCTCCAAATGTTTCACTATGTCGCATTAAACGCCAAAGAATGAAATTTCCAGTGAATAATCAGTTAGGAATAGAGCGGATATTATTAAAAGAATGCCTACAAAATAAAGTTTTCCAGTGAATAATCAATACGTGCAGAAGATGAAACAATCAGTATATGTAATATATACATTGCAGGCAGCTACCGTGCCTACTTATTAAAGTCGGTTAACAAAGAATGCACGTGATAAAATTAAACCAAGCGATACTTATGTAAACTTAATATACAGTCACTTATATAACATACAACAACACACTTAATACATATGTACATGCACACTACACATATCCACGTGCTGAATTAATTTACCAGATGTGTAAAAAAGGTATACTATTCGGTCACGATCTCGATCTCGGAAGATCTTAAAGCTTGTGATATAATGAATTACTTGCATATATTTTTACTTAACAAGATTGAAATTCACCTTGAACAAAGTCTACACCTTGAACATCAATCATTGTTTTGAGAATATTTATTGCAAGCAAATATCATTCATTCCCATCTACTTAATACAATATTAATGCAACAACACACTTATTTCATAGTGGAATCCTGGGTGTGCTTCATTGTTTTATAACTACATTGTTTTAATCAATGAAAAAAATGTAAAAGTTTTACACTTGAAAAAAATTCACTTTCTGTTAAAAAAAAGAGACTTCGGTAATAAAATTATTAATATGAGCAGGAGAACGAGGACAAAGTCAATTATTAGTACAACCACCTCTAAGTCCTTTATAACGCTAGGAATAGTACCCCTTGTGCACCACCAGAGCTGGCCCAGGGGCAAGCCCACCAAGCCCATGGGCTGGGGCAGCCCACTGTGCCAGGCAACCAAAAAAAAAAGAATCGGGTAGAAGTGCTACTGCTGGCTAATTCACAAATAAAAAAACGAAAATACAAGATCAATCTCCACCGTTCAAAAACAAAATGCTAGGTTTCTAAAAAAATGTCGCTGCCTAATCGACTACTCCATCGTCGATCGTAGGCCCATCATCTCCACTTGCGCTACTGCTTATTTGAATTCTGAAGTCCCGTTGTTGTCCCTTTCTACTTATCTTCACTTGTGCTACAGCTTATTTGAATTTTGAAATCCTGTTGTTGCCCCCTTCTACAATTTTACTTCTGCCCCTTGTTATGTATGTGATTTTATAGTTTTGAGTTGTCTAATTTCTAACTTTGAGTTGTCCTTGACTCTGTTCTCATATGCTCAAAATCTTGAATTTATCTTACATTTAGTTTGATTATTTCAGAATTTGATTATTTTAGAATTAGGACTTAGGAGCTGATGTTGTTGTTAACTTTTATTATTGTTGTTGTTAACTTGCATCCAACTAAATTGATTTTTTAGGAGCTGATTCTAATATATTGATGTACAATTTTGCATGGAAACCCTATTTTTTTGTATATACTTAATTAAATACCCTAGTCTATAAACTTGATACATTTTATTTAATAAATACGCTTGTTTGTAGACGATAATATGAGATTATGATTTGCAGTGACATAGTTTTCTTAACATTATGATATTAGATAGTTGATACTATGCCATAAGACGGAGATGGGAAAAAAATATAAGATATAGAAAACAAAATCGCGAAGCTTATAACAAAAAGGTGAAACAACATCAAGATGCAATATCTGAATCATTAGTGGGTTCAATTTCTAAGCTATATAATTTAAATACACAACAATTAATTGGCTCAAGTCAAGTTGGAGAAATAAGTGAAGTTGTTGATGAAATATTGACAATGTAAATGAGGATACAAAGATCTTGAAGTGCATAACAATAAAGATATTATTATAGATGAAATTGCTGATGAAGAAATAGAATGAGGATCACAAAGAGCCTTTGACTGAAGTAATAAATTATGAAATTAATAATGTTGAAGCAAGTAAGAAATATGTGATTTTATGCTCATATATAAAGGACGACTGTAAAAAATTGACATGTTATATAATAAGGGGAAAAAAATGAAGTTGGGCTTAGGAAACAGATTCTTTGGGCCGGCCCTGTGTACCACCGCTGTTAATTCTACCAGCTGCTATTCTTGGTAACATTTACTTTCTACATTTACATTATTATTTGTACAAACATGTATATACACCATTTGGCCATGTATATCTTACATGTTTAGATTAGAAACTAGAAATGCAATATTTGAATATTCTAACTGTTATAAATGGTGTATAAAAATGCATAATACTGTATGTTTACAGACTTGTAATTTCGTTTCTTTTATCAGTTACCAAAAATGTAGAACAAATTTTGTAAATCCCGAAAGGAATATAAACTGAACACATGATATATATTTTAGATAATCCGGAAAAAAATTATAGTCATTGTTGGCTACTCAATTCTTGCACCTTTGATTGTCATGTCAGTGTTTCGGCGATATTAGCTAAGCTTTGGATCAGTCTTACTATGTTTTAGTCCTAGAAATAGATGAACTGAAATTGATGAATTAGTACTTACATAAAGAGCAGTATTGACTCCTGCAGTATAGCCACTCTGTAGTTTAATCCATGCTCCAAAATATCCATTTCGATATGGCCTAATCGATTTGAATCCACTCCCTGAACATATCAAACACATTGCATGACATCCTGTACATGTTAAAATAAAAATAAAATAGAGTACATCATAGTATGAAACAGCACTACACAACCTTCCATCTCATCTCACTAAAAATAAAATAGAGTCGTCCATCTCACTACTGCTACCTCACCAACAACCCACTTAGCTAAACACAGTCGCGTCACCGGACCAACTTCACCAGCAAACAAGCCTCGACAACTCAAACACCCCAGATCAGTGCAACCTGCAGCAACCGCCACTGCATCTCCTAAATTCAAAACTGCAACAGCAACAATTCAAACAACCTACCAAAAAACTGCAGTCAAGACTTGCTCCACCATTCATATAACTATATCGACCACAGTAACTTCAACTGTGCCGACAATCATTACAACTCACTACAAGAATTCTCTTAACTCATTGACATCCCAGCAACTTCAGATACCGTCACCATCAGCTCCACCATAGACTACTGTTGAATATGCGCTTCGCGCTTATATGATTTTTGTTTGATGATAATAAACATATATACATTCATTTAAATGTATTTGTTAATATACTATTTTATTTTTCACAGTTTAAATAAATATTTGCTGAATAAAATAAATAACACAGATTTTGAATTCAAACGAATATTTTATTCAAACAAATATTTATTACAACTTTTAATAGTACAATTTCAAGCTCCCACTATAACTATACAACTTTGATTACAATTACATCACATTTCATATTTACAGTTCACCTCACTACATATCACTCACACTCGTATTTATCTTCAACTTCTTTCCAGTTTGAATCCAGCATCTGAGCAATTTGCAAAAATATTTACTAACACAGAAAAATTGAAAATAAAATATTTTTGCAATATAAAATAAAAGAGGAATTTTGAAAATAATATTTTCCTCAGTTATTTGGGTTGTTCGTCATCATTTAAATTTGAATTCATCATACACGAACAACTTGTGACATACACAGTGTATCACTGTATATGCCACAAGGCCATGCACATCTATATACACTTGATAATGCTACAGGGACAGGTGAGCACAGGTCAAACCCAAATGAAAAGCCGGGTTCAACTCACGTGCAATATGTTCAAAATCACAACTCAAGCACAAGGTCAAACCCGAGTTTTTGAAACACTGGATTCAACACAGGGTAGGTCACAAGTCAAAAACAGTGCAACAAAACTCAATGAAAGTTCAAGTCAGATCAAACATAATGGACTGCATGCAACAGAACAATGAAGTTGTACAGGTACAGTCAAGTCAAATGGAACTCAACAAAGTAGCTCAAGTAACAAAACTCGAGTGCAGCAATGAAACCACAAGTTACACAATCAAGTGATCAACACAGCAACATGGACTGCATAAATTCAAGACAGCACCAAAGACTCAGCAGTGGCACAAGACCATCAAACAAAAGCAGAAACATGATCAACTCAGCAATGAATTTAACCAAGTACAGTAATGCAACAATGACCAACCAGAGTACAACTACTGAAGCTCAAGTATACCACAATATCAACAAACCCAAATGTCCAGACCAACAACAACATGAATACTGCACCAACCAGAATGGATGCAGAGATACAAGGCATAGAAAATGCATGCAACAATGTGCACAGGCCAGAAACAATATAGTAATGACAACAAACATGAAGTGAAGAGAATATCAGTCAACAATATCAAGTGACAAGTTGAAGCAATAGTGTCACAATATCAAAGCACAGAACAACCTTGTATCAATAACAATGCAACACAGTGGCAATGCACCATTTAGAAGTGACTCAAAACAAGCAGTGCAGACCACAAAAGTGCAACAGAGAGACATACAATGTATGGAAATTGAACAACAGTATCAACGACAGATGCATCATATATACAACCAAAGTGCAACAAGTATTGCAGTAATAAACAACATCAGAAAATCAAGTTCAAGGCAACAATGACAATGCAGACACAACTGAAATGAGATAGGTCAAGAAATGGAGTATCAAAATGATGCAAATAACAAAAAATACAGGCCGCAACAGTATGCACCAGTCCAGGCTACTACGTGAAGCAAACAGAATGAATGAACTCGACCAATAACCAAGGCTACAAAGTGCGCAGTGACTATAATAAGTAGCAGTATGCAACATGATGAAGCGGTAATGATACAAGCACTTATACAAGTCTCAAAGCAGCATAATGATGAAACTCAGAAACCAATACAACATACACCAGAGGAGATGGCCAGAGACAAAGCTCACAGGGGCCAGAAAGTCAAAGCCGTGATTTTATCCAGAAATCAAAACAGTTTCAAGTTGAACAAATCATGGCCGAAGTCAAATGGATTTGAAACCGTGGTGGCCAAGCAAATTGAACAAGTCACAGTTTAAAACCGTGTTATTCAAGTAACATGAACAGGTCAGAATTCATCGCAAACATCCAAACAAAATCGAACGATCAAAGCAACAAATATGAAATTATCAAACGAACGAGAAAATAGGGTAACGAACCCTATAAAAGTCCCAACATCATCGTCGGAATAACGTGTGAGTTCGAATAAAAAAAACGAAGAGGAACAGAGCTAAAATCTTACCAAAAGCAAAATCTAACTCACCAAAGCGCGAAGCCACAGCCAAGTACAAATCTAATTTGCGCCAAGCCGAAGCCATAGCAAATTCTCACAGAAGCAAAAGCAACTTCGAAAGCCCTAATTTATTGAAGGAAGAGGAACGAAGAAGAAACGCAAGCCGCCATTATAAATTACAAGAGACGAAGCCCTAATCAGGTTGCAAAGAGGAACGACCACCGCAAAGGAACGAGACAAATTGGATCGGGTGAAAGAAAAACAAGGGGCCGGCCTTGTTTGTTTTAAAAAGGGCTTTAGTTACTTTTTGTTTAGGGTTTAATTATAAAGGGATTTTTAGTTTTTATTTTGAGCAAAAATTACGGGTCCAAAGTTGTATTTTAATTTTTGCTCCTGTTTTAATTTTGAAGTTGTTTTTTTCTTTTCGAGTCAAAAGAATTTGTAAATCACCACCTAGGTTGTAGGTAGTGTCAGATTGTCTAGTTAGAATTAGTTCAGTGAGTAGGGTGTGCGAGTTTGCAAAGCTCTATAGGCGGGAGCAGAGTTTGCGAGTAAGCAAAGCTCTATAGTAGGCGGGAGCAGAGTTTGCGAGTAAACGAAACTCTATAGGCGGGAGCAGGGTGTGCGAGTCTAGTAGAGTGTTTGTGAGCGGGAGCAAATGTTTGCGAGTCTAGTAGAGTGTTTGTGAGCGGGAGCAAATGTTTGCGAGTCTAGTAGAGTGTTTGTAAGCGTGATACTGTTTAATTCTAATAGAAATCTGGGAATGCAGCAGTAGGCAGGGGTTGCCGAAGCTGGGTAAATTTTGTGTGTGATTTACTTTTCAGCATATTTATATCTGCAGTTTGTTTCTGTGTTTAAATCGAGAAAATTTGCTATAACCCTATTCACCCCCCTCTAGGGTTAATCTAGATCCTACAAGTGGTATCAGAGCCCGGTACTTTGTTTTTAACTCTAGAGTCATGAATTCACCGAATAATGCTTTTTCTAAGGGGCAATCTATTGCTAGGCCACCCATGTTTGACAGGAATGATTATGCTTATTGGAAAGTTAGGATGGGTATCTATCTTAGTTTTGTTGATTATGATGTTTGGGATATTATTGAAACTGGCTATAAACCTCCCACTATAATCGTTGGTGATACTGAGATTCCTAAACCTAAGGATAGGTGGGATGCTAACGATAAGAGACTGAAAACGACAAATGCTAAAGCCATGAATGCTTTGATATGTGCTCTTGATAAAAATGAATTTAATACAATTTCTCATTGTACAACAGCACATGAAATTTGGCACACTTTGGAGGTGACACATGAAGGAACTTCTCAAGTCAAGGAGTCTCGTCTAGCCCTATTCAGCAATGAATACGAAAACTTTGTGATGGACAAAGGCGAAAGGATAAAAGACATGTTTGGACGCTTTTCAACCTTGGTGTACAATGCTAGAGCGCTTGGGAAGGTATTCACTGAAGTAGAGCTTGTGAGGAAGATACTACGAGTCCTACCGATGAACTTTGAGGCAAAAGTCATGGCAATACAAGAATCGAAAGATCTGAGTAAGCATGGAGGAGTTGATTGGTAACTTGATGACATATGAGCTTGAGCTAAAAGAAAAGGAGGAACGCAACAACTCCGAACCAAAGAAGAAGATGATTGCCTTAAAGAGTAAACAAGAGAGCAATGAAGATGAAATAGATCCAATTGAAGAGCTTGCAATGGCTGTCAATAAACTCAGAAACTCATCAAGATTCAAGCCACGCAAGAAGAAAACAAAGGGCAATAGGTCAAAAGATTCTAAAAATTCCGATAATGAACTGACGTGTTATAACTGCAACAAGCCTGGCCACATCAAACCAGAATGCCCACTTCTCAAATACAACAAAGGAAAGAAAAAGAAAAAGAAGGCTTTTGCAGCAACTTGGGATGATGAAGAAGGACAGGAAGTTTCGGACAGCAGCTCAGAGGAGGCTAACTTGTGTCTTATGGCAAAATCAAATTTAGAAGCAAGCTCCGAGGAATCTAATGAGGTAGGTGAGTATTCCTATAGAGATCTTGTTTTTATGTGTCTTGATCTTACTAAGGTAGTGGATACTCTTGAATCTAAAATTGAAAAACTGAAATCTGATAGGAGAGAATTTGCTCGTGAAAATTTTAGGTTAAAAACTGAACTTGAAAATATTCAAAACCTAGAATGTAAAAAATGTAAGATTTTAGATTCAGAATTATCAAAACTTAGGAATAACTTTGAGAGTCTTGAAAAAGAAAACTTGTATCTTAAGGAAACCATCGACACTAGGAAAAAGGATTTTATAAATCGATGCACCTCACTTGTCACTGAAAACACAACATTAAAAACCAAAGTCCAAAATCTTGAGAAATCCCTGAATAACTTTTCAAAAGGAGAAAAATCTTTCAAAATGTTATTGGGAAATCAAATTTTTGCTAACAACAGAAAAGGACTAGGTTTTGGGAAATCACAAGATGATGATAATGCAAAAGGTAAAAGTGTCTTTGCTCGATCTGAAATAATTGGACATCATGTTGAAAATTATAGTCATAGGAATAAGAATACAAAATTTAATCAAGTCAATTTAATGTGCACAATTTGTAGAAAATTTGGACACAATCAAAATAATTGTTGGTATAGACCCAAACACGTGAAAACTATACCAATTTGGGTTTCAAAAGGCACAAGTATAAAATCTTTGAAAGTCAAACAAATTTGGGTGCCAAAAGGAACACATATATATAGTTTTGGGTCTCCACAAACATATTTTTCATGTTCTGCCACTAACAACCATGGACCTATAAAAACAAATAGGTCACAAAAATCTTTCATCATGTAGGTGTGGTGGCAGGCTAAGGAACAACAACAGTGTTCTCTGGATTTTGGCTGTTCCAGAAACACAACGGACGACAAAGCAAAGTTCCTTAGCCTAATATAAAGGTGACAGAATCACAATGGACAACGACGAAAAATTATCGTAAAGGTAAAACAGGTAAATATGTTTTGAACGATATATTAAATGTGATAATCTGCACCATAATCTGAATTAAATCAGCCAATATTGAGATGAACAAAAGATAATGATTTTGATTCTATGACTTTTTCAAAATATTGACCAATCATCTTTAAATAGAATTACTTGGAGTAATTATGATGGTTAACTGATTCGGACTTACTTGATATGATCCTACATGACTTGTTCTTATTTATGACCTTGATTTGTGCTTAAATGATGACCAATCAGATTTTCAACTTTGAACTAAGCCATATAAATTGTTCGGTCAAATGATGGTATTTTATTGATATTTGATTACTCATGCTACACGTAGATATATTTGTTTTGACATTTTGGTCACTGCTTGTAAATTTGCACGATTTCAAATTTCATGTGAAAGCTGTTAAAAAGGTTTTTGAGAAATTGTTGAAACTTCAAGAAATTGTTTTTGAAATAATAATGATGTTGATTGACTGTTGATTACTCATGAATATAACTATTTATCCTACGGTTTCTGAAACTGACACTATGATATTTGTTTGATTGTTAACACGGTCTCAATTCAAATCCAAGGGAATTTCATTTAAAAATTGTTGAAAACAATTATAAGATAATTTGTTGAAATTTCACAATCTGGTCTTTGACATTCAACGAGTGAATATTGAGTGAAATTTAAATTCAGATGCAGATTACACTGGTAATATAGTTGATAGAAAAATTACTAGTGGAACGTGATTAATTTTCTGAAACATTCATTTGCTGCATCATTTTTCAAAGAAAATATCTGCATATTTTTTACTTGAAATAATTTTTCAAATAGCAGAATATTTTTTTCATATAACCCCTTCGAGAAAATCATTTTTGACCATTTTCAGATTAGTCATTTTTATTTGATTTTAAATGACAAATTTTGACTAATCTAACTCCCTAATGATTATCGAAAAGATCAATAGTGATTGAAAAAGTGATGAGTGTCGATATTTGTCATACATTACTCAAGACAATATATTTAGAAAAATTTCTTTAGAATTTCATAACAAGAGTTATAAAAACTTTTTTGTTGGGTAAAAGTTCCATGATCATTTCTATTTCTATCATCTTTCTATCGACCATCACTCATCAAAATCATATATAGCATGTAAATTTGTGGTAGTTTACAAAGGAAATTATTCGTTCTTCAATTTATTATTATAAAGGAAATTATATGTGCTTCAATTTATTATATTCTTCAATAAAATAAATATCCAAAGTATTCACTCTCATTTAAAAGTCCTCACGGTTATGCATGGGTGAATTACTTGGATTTTTGATTATGTGCTTCCATGCTCATTTAAAAGTCCTCACGGTTATGCGTGTATGGAACGCATATCAAAATTAATTGATTAAATAGACAAGTTGATTCTAATCCCATTTAAAAGTCCTCACGGTCATGCGTGGTTAGAAGATACTTGATTTCATTTTTTAAATTAAATTGAAATACTACTAATCTCATTTAACAGTCCTAACGGTTATGCATGATTAGTAGATATTCAAATTTCCTGAAATAAATATACCACAAATCGACAGAACTGTATGACTTTTTGATGATTTTATCTCCATCACTTCTGAAAGTGGAATATGCGTTTGACAAGGGTAATTCTGATTTTTGTTTGAGTTTTATTGAAATTTGATATTTATATTCAATTGAGTTAAATGTTTGATTCATGTCTGTCACTTCATCCCTATTTTTATAACACTGTTATTCTTTTGCTGATGACAAAAGGGGGAGAGAAAAGTTAAGATTTTGTCAAATAGAATCAAGCAAAGGTCAAATAATTTTCAATTTGCATCTAGGCTCACTTGCATATTTTTATTTGTATGCATATATGTAGGGGGAGTATTGTGTAGAGAGGGAGCATTTAAATAGGGGGAGCAAATTGAACGATCAAATACATTTAATACATTCAAAATCTTAAATATATGTTTGTTATCATCAAAAGGGGGAGATTGTTGAATATGCGTTTTGCGCTTATATGATTTTTGTTTGATGATAATAAACATATATACATTCATTTAAATGTATTTGTTAATATACTATTTTATTTTTCACAGTTTAAATAAATATTTGCTGAATAAAATAAATAACACAGATTTTGAATTCAAACGAATATTTTATTCAAACAAATATTTATTACAACTTTTAATAGTACAATTTCAAGCTCCCACTATAACTATACAACTTTGATTACAATTACATCACATTTCATATTTACAGTTCACCTCACTACATATCACTCACACTCGTATTTATCTTCAACTTCTTTCCAGTTTGAATCCAGCATCTGAGCAATTTGCAAAAATATTTACTAACGCAGTAAAATTGAAAATAAAATATTTTTGAAATATAAAATAAAAGATGAATTTTGAAAATAATATTTGCCTCAGTTATTTGGGTTGTTCGTCATCATTTAAATTTGAATTCATCATACACGAACAACTTGTGACATACACAGTGTATCACTGTATATGCCACAAGGCCGTGCACATCTATATACACTTGATAATGCTCCAGGGACAGGTGAGCACAGGTCAAACCCAAATAAAAAGCCGGGTTCAACTCACGTGCAATATGTTCAAATTCACGACTCAAGCACAAGGTCAAACCCGAGTTTTTGAAAAACTGGATTCAACACAGGGTAGGTCACAAGTCAAAAACAGTGCAACAAAACTCAATGAAAGTTCAAGTCAGATCAAACATAATGGACTGCATACAACAGAACAATGAAGTTGTACAGGTACAGTCAAGTCAAATGGAACTCAACAAAGCAGCTCAAGTAACAAAACTCGAGTGCAGCAATGAAACCACAAGTTACACAATCAAGTGATCAACACAGCAACATGGACTGCACAAATTCAAGATAGCACCAAAGACTCAGCAGTGGCACAAGACCATCAAACAAAAGTAGAAACATGATCAACTCAGCAATGAATTTAACCAAGTACAGTAATGCAACAATGACCAACCAGAGTACAACTACTGAAGCTCAAGTATACCACAATATCAACAAACCCAAATGTCCAGACCAATAACAACATGAATACTGCACCAACCAGAATGGATGCAGAGATACAAGGCATAGCAAATGCATGCAACAATGTACATAGGCCAGAAATAATATAGTAATGACAGCAAACATGAAGTGAAGAGAATATCAGTCAACAATATCACGTGACAAGTTGAAGCAATAGTGTCACAATATCAAAGCACAGAACAACCTTGTATCAATAACAATGCAACACAGTTGCAATGCACCATTTAGAAGTGACTCAAAACAAGCAGTGCAGACCACAAAAGTGCAACAGAGAGACATACAATGTATGGAAATTGAACAATAGTATCAATGACAGATGCATCATATATACAACCAAAGTGCAACAAGTATTGCAGTAATAAACAACATCAGAAAATCAAGTTCAAGGCAACAGTGACAATGCAGACACAACTGAAATGAGATAGGTCAAGAAATGGAGTATCAAAATGATGCAAATAACAACAAGTACAGGCCGCAATAGTATGCACCAGTCCAGGCTACTACGTGAAGCAAACAGAATGAATGAACTCGATCAATAACCAAGGCTACAAAGTGCGCAGTGACTATAATAAGTAGCAGCATGCAACATGATGAAGCGGTAATGATACAAGCACTTATACAAGTCTCAAAGCAGCATAGTGATGAAACTCAGAATCCGATACAACATAAACCAGAGGAGATGGCCAGAGACAAAGCTCATAGGGGCCAGAAAGTCAAAGCCGTGATTTTATCCAGAAATCAAAACAATTTCAAGTTGAACAAATCATGGCCGAAGTCAAATGGATTTGAAACCGTGGTGGCCAAGCAGATTGAACAAGTCACGGTTTAAAACCGTGTTATTCAAGTAACATGAACAGGTCAAAATTCATCGCAAACATCCAAACAAAATCGAACGATCAAAGCAACAAATATGAAATTATCAGACGAACAAGAAAATAGGGTAACGAAGCCTATAAAAGACCCAACATCATTATCGGCAGAACGTGTGAGTTCGAATAAAAAAAAACGAAGAGGAATAGAGCTAAAATCTTACCAAAAGCAAAATCTAACTCACCAAAGCGCGAAGCCATGGCCAAGTACAAATCTAATTTGCGCCAAGCCGAAGCCATAGCAAATTCTCACAGAAGCAAAAGCAACTTCGAAAGCCCTAATTTATTGAAGGAAGAGGAACGAAGAAGAAACGCAAGCCGCCATTATAAATTACAAGAGACGAAGCCCTAATCAGGTTGCAAAGAGGAACGACCACCGCAAAGGAACGAGACAAATTGGATCGGGTGAAAGAAAAACAAGGGGCCGGCCTTGTTTGTTTTAAAAAGGGCTTTAGTTACTTTTTGTTTAGGGTTTAATTATAAAGGGATTTTTAGTTTTTATTTTGAGCAAAAATTACGGGTCCAAAGTTGTATTTTAATTTTTGCTCCTGTTTTAATTTTGAAGTTGTTTTTTCTTTTCGAGTCAAAAGAATTTGTAAATCACCACCTAGGTTGTAGGTAGTGTCAGATTGTCTAGTTAGAATTAGTTCAGTGAGCAGGGTGTGCGAGTTTGCAAAGCTCTATAGGCGGGAGAAGAGTTTGCGAGTAAGCAAAGCTCTATAGTAGGCGGGAGCAGAGTTTGCGAGTAAACGAAACTCTATAGGCGGGAGCAGGGTGTGCGAGTCTAGTAGAGTGTTTGTGAGCGGAAGCAAATGTTTGCGAGTCTAGTAGAGTGTTTGTGAGCGGGAGCAAATGTTTGCGAGTCTAGTAGAGTGTTTGTAAGCGTGATACTGTTTAATTCTAATAGAAATCTGGGAATGTAGCAGTAGGCAGGGGTTGCCGAAGCTGGATAAATTTTGTGTGTGATTTACTTTTCAGCATATTTATTTCTGCAGTTTGTTTCTGTGTTTAAATCGAGAAAATTTGCTATAACCCTATTCACCCCCCCCCCTCTAGGGTTAATGTAGATCCTACAACTACGACTTCCTTCATCAAAGCTGCATATCATCCACTATCCACTAGACAACCACTGGAGCTATCATCACCACCCACTGTGCCCATACACCGCTAACATCCTGACTACAACACTCCCCCGGGACACAGCTTCTCCTCAAAACTGCCTAAAACCTAACAAAACTGACACCGAACCGCTAACCACCAGTGACAAACTCCACACCCATCACCGCACCTGATCACACTGACAATATCCACTCTTCCCCATCAGTCTGTTGTCGATGATAGCAAATCCCTAATCTCGAAGCAAAACTTGCCTCCTTACCACTGACCAGCCCCAAATCGAAAATCCAATAATCAACGAACCCACAAACTCTGGAATCGCCTCCTTACCACTGGCCGGCCACCTTCAATCCATGAATTTGCTCAAACCCGAATCCACCACCTCCTTCAAACGTGAATGAGGCATGGACATGGTTGTTCGGACTTGATTTGGTAGTACGGCATGGCCATGGTTGAAATGAGGGTAACTAGGGTTTAGGCTCAACTTCGATTCGAGCAGCAATTGTCGCATTCGAGGTTGGTGTCGCGAATGCTGCGAGAAATGAGCTGTCGGAAGCCTCGCCATCGTTGATTCATGTAGAAGAGTATTAGGTCGCCTCAAGCGACGTTGATTTGTAAAGAGTCTCTAAGAAGGAGAAACCTAAATTGGAAATAAAAAAAGTGCGGCCAAAAATGAGAATGGGAATGGATAAGTGTGGGAAATGAAACGTACGCTAAATTACAAACAAGTGCACTTGGTCATGAATTATTTAAAAATTTACCAATCATTGTAACACTTATTTGTGTTATATATCATAAGTAATGTGTTGTAAAGTTTATATAGGAAATTATTTATTTTTACTAACGCTTTTTCAGCTATTCTAACACTTATTAACTGTTAGTAGTTTGTAACATTTGTAAGTGTTAGAAATTTACGAATATAAAATGTTGCAAAATCATCAATTTGGTGTAGTGAATGCTGGCTCAGGTGCGCATCATCTCTTCGATTAACTCATTAACATGAGCTTTTCCTTCAATAGTTGAGACCCTCTTGGTTTTGACCTTGAAAGGTTCATCCCCTCGGCTCTTAATCAGTCGCTCATAGTCAACCCTCTTGGACTCGAAGGATAAAATGTTGATATAGTTGATCTTGTTTACTTTAGAAAGGGCTGCACATAGCTTCTTACACTTAAACCCCTCGTCGACATGCTTTTCGACACTCCTTAATCTTGTTCCACCATCTCTTTTGGGGTATCTGAGATGTCCTGATCGAATTTGATGTTATGTAAGAAGAGATTAGGAAATGCAGCTTATAGGCACGGTGGACCGGCTGGAAATAGAAACACCCTTGGAAGTAGGCAGGATGGTAGCAATCATAGCGTGGAGACTGAAAATTGTTATATGTAGGGAATTTGAGCTTGTACGTGAAGCGGAACATCAGTAGAAGAAGTCCCACGACACTTGATGGATTCTCTTGGAAGTTTGGCAGCATCACGGGACAACTCAGTCTTAGCATCTCCCTTCATTCTCTCCTTCTCTCTCTCCCTATCCTTTTCTCTGCCAGCTTTACGAGCTTCATGAGCTTTATGATCCTTCCTTCTTCGCATCCCCTCTTCAGTTTCATAGTCACGAGGGGGGTTAGGATCGGGAGTTTGGCGTCTACATGCACATGCATTGTGGGAGAGCTTCTCGTAATAGCCATGACCCATAAACCTAAAAAAGGAAAAGATAGCTTAAGAATCATGACTTTAAAAAGCATAATTATATGCGGGGATGTGTGCTCGTGATCATAGTGAAGTGTATGACGTCAATGACCCCCTAACTACTCTACGGACCGTGTTTGCATAGGCATAAAGATGGAGTTTCTCCACCTTCGCATAAAAAACCTCTTTGTGAAAAGGTAAAGCTTGAGTTGGTTTCATCTAGGAGGCCACGAACAGTGAAGTCGATTTTACCAATGTCACTTAAACCGACTAAGACATCGTCGAGGAAGCGGGATCGGGATGGAACCTCTCCTAATGGCAACACGGCTGGGTCTCTAACCTTATTGAAGTCTCCTTAGCAAAGTGCTCCTGACGACGTAAGCTGGGAAGATCGAGAATCATATAGGGCGACTCATAAAACAATTCTCCCTCTCTTTCTTCACCAGTAGGGTAGTCGTTATCATCATCATCGATGCCCTCTCTTTCCTCCTTCACCATCCACGCTTTTTCTTTCCTTCTTTTGAATCCATCGTCTTCTTTTGGAATCGACGATAGTTTAACATCTTTATCCCAACCTTTCAGGATATCAGGATCAACGTGCTCTTCAGACTCTTTTAGTGAGCTCATTCGAATGCACCACATCGGATGAACTAACAACATATCTAGGAAGATTCTTGCTAAACTTGCAAATAGGGATGGAAGAGCGTGTACAAGCTCAGGAGCCATTGGGAGTAGAGGAATCTAAGGCAGTAATTCCAAGGCTCAACAAACCACACTGCCATAAGTTCTCATTCATGAGAAGGAATGCGACAATGCATTGTTGGAATCTAACTTCTCGAAGCCCTTAAGCATATCCTCATGCTCCTCACAATTGTCTTGATTTAGAATGCCTATAAGGAAGTAAACATCAAGTTAATAACTTGAACTAAAAAAATTCGAGTATGGAAGGGACAAAAGAAGGGAAACCTACTTCCAAATAGCCAGAGTCTATTAAAGCTATACTGGCACCATATGTAAAAGTACTCGTTGTTGAAATACGAGCATTTATTGTGATGCTTCTCAATGTTCTTACATCGACACCAAGCTTCGATTATCATATACGATGGAGATTCTTGTCTCTTCCTGAAGTGATGTAGATAGTTAACTCATGAAAATCCAAAGCCTAGATGAATCGGTTCATGAAGAGAATGTAGAGGGAACTTAAAGGAGTGTATCCGTTTGAAGGTATTTAGGACGAAGCCAACCCAAGTTCTTGGAGAACCATCAAAAGAGAAGTATTAAAAGGCGGGACTCACCACTTAAGAACATGAACGCTGTATATCCTTTCAGGGGGGTTGTGTGCAAATTTAGCCCTTATGGGAAGAAGAATGTCAACTTTGGGAATTTTGTGCCGATGATAGATATTTTGGAGCATTCTAGCCGTTAGAATCATTGGCACTTGTTCCGACTGGTCGTTCAATATTCTTAAACCTCTGAGTTCATTCAGAGGAAGTGGTTGATTTGCTACTGGCTGTACTGGAATCATCATACCTTCTGATTCAGATATAATAGGATGACCCAGCCCAGCGGGAATGGTTGGCGAAACCTGAGCTATAAAAGATCTATCTTTAAGAGGAGTGAATGTGCCTTCATTGGACTTGAGTCATGGAGATCAGCGAGTAATTCTAGATAATAAAACATGGCATTCAACACGGTCAGGTATTTTTTATTTGAATAATAAGTCCGTGTGACCAACGTCTGGAATCCAAAGGATGTCGACATGTGCATTCGGATTTTGAGTGTTGATTGGGGCAAGTGAGAAGTGTTAATCTATGCATTGTGAGTCATGTGTCCTGAATACGACAAACGGACCATCCTACGAGATAGCTCACTCGTGCTAGGAAAATAAGCGATATCGTATGTTGAACTTATATATCGAAACTTACACGTTATCAATGAATACTCGGTCATGGGGCCGCTGTCCAAGTGAGTGGAAGCTTTTCTTTTCAAACACAGGAAATGCAGTAACAAGAAAAAGCTACACGATGGAATTATCCAAACAACCATTCTTGGACAATAGCCGTCTTGTTGGAATTCAAGCAAAGATTAGAGCGTAACCGTGCATTGACAAGAGTTAGCCAAATCCAAAGAGCTAGACTTGTCTTTGAATCAGCGTGAAAACAACCAAGGCAAACATCAAGTTCACCAATGATCGATTACGGAGCAAACTTTGACCATATCCTCCAATGACGCTTTGTCGCACCCCCACCACTGCAATCATCTCCATCTCCTATCAATCTCCCACCTTAATCAATTCTTGAATCTAGATGGTGCTAGGGTTTAGAGACCTCACGCCCGAGTCCTTTCAATGGCGGTTCAAACATGGCAGTGAGTTGATGGTGTGGATCTCGAGATAAATGGTGGTTGGAGAAAGTTGAACGGAGCTGGAGGGATGAACAATGGCGTCCAGGATCTCGAAGATTCAAAGGCGTCGATGCAAGGATGTTGGTATAAATGAGTCAGTAGTGGGAAGCAAAGGCACGAGTTGAAATGAAGTAGAAAATTTGAGGAAGACCAATCATCTCGGTAACGAGACGAAACGAAGCTCTCGGAACTTTGAGGTTTTCTTACCCCGAGATCAAATATAATGGGTTGCGAAAGAAAAACATACTTGTCTAGAGCATAGACCCGACTTCTGAAGCGTAGATCTGGTCCTCAGCATTATGTGTGGAATCCTAACTGTGCAAAACAGTTGAAGGAATATCTACCACATAAAAGCAATATTTCATAGCAGTACTTGAGCAATCTTATGAAGTTCAAGAGATAACAATCAAGAACTTGTGTCGATCAAGAGAACACTTTATTTTTCAATGAAAGCAAACTTTGAGAGGCGAGTGTTAACCGGGATTCCAACCAAGCAGAATTCAATCAGAATTAATAGTCAAGAAGAAGACAAAATGACTCAAGAACTTGGAAATACTATCAAAATGATAAAAGAGTGGAACTTAAGAAAATTCATCGAGTTTGGAGCATAGTAAAGGAGTCAGTACCAAGAGGATTCCTATTGGTATCGACACGATATTCCTTCCCTTTTTGGCTTCACTACCACATACGCTTCATGTTCTACCTCAACCAATTGTGGTCAAGTGCTTTTCTTAAAGTTTGCATGAGTAATTCTCAGGATTGATGAGAAGAAAGCCAAGAAAGAAGGATAGTTCATGTGTTATCAGAAGAATCGCCAGAATCAATTCAAAGTCTATAGAAAATAGTTTGGAAAGCATTGAATAGAGGATAGAAGAATGAGAGAAGTGAAAGAATTTATTTTGTAGAAGCCAAATCCTATTGGTAACGAAAGGTCTTTTTTGCCTTTGGACCCCACGTCGTCACTTGTATATTATTGGGCTTGCTCCTGTACATCAACACAAGCGGGCTCCTGACCATGTACAATTGTTTTTATATAAATATCAACCTTACTGCAACTAAAGAAGGATCAGAACTCTGCTTCTCTTCTTCATCTCCTACCTCCCTCACAATAGTCACCTAGACAACTGCTGTTGGCAGTTCTAAGCTACGGAACACGTCAAATTCTTGTACTAGTAACTATAATTCTCTGTAAATAACAATTAATAAAACTATAAAGCAGACGTAAGTCTTAAATTGCCGAACCACTACATAAATCTTGTGTCCTGCTGTTCTTTTCATGTTGTTTTTACTATTATCCGCTAGATCTAGATCTCAAGGTCCCATGTAACCTATCTTTTGAGTGTTGATCCATTTTTTGATTCAACGCTATGATTTTACACTATATATGTACTATGATAAACTTAACGAAGAAGATGTAGAAAGAGTTTGAGGTATGTTTTAAACAACAAAAGATGATTAAAGAGAGTTCGATAGCAAAGTATACACATATGTTAGGTAAATAAACGGATAAAAGGTATAAGAGCATTACAACTCCAATACTATTTAACAGAGATAAAGAACATAAAAATGCAGTCCATTTCCATGTATCAGAAATGAAGTTACTCGCTTTTATTACTGAGGTTGCATATGCTTAATACATAGGATTGTTATGTCAGATCATCAAATTGCGTAAAGGATCAAATATTCTTTAGCTACCACTAAGTGTTTAACATCAATATACACATACACACATACATATACATACACACATACATATACATACATGCATACATATACACACACATACACGCACATAAACACACACATTACAGTAAACAATTGGTTTTGCAATACACAGGTTGTTCTTGTACATAATGTGTCTTCTCTATGCTACGTTCTATACTACCAAATCCCTTTACAGACGCACATCTTAATTGATATCATAACATTTTGAGCTTCATCGCCAGTGAATGTACACTGTACAAAAGGATGTAAGTTTCATGCGAACTAGCCAGCAAAATATACATAAAACAAAATTTTAGCTACATGGTAAATATATGTATATGCGAACCAGATTTGCAGCATTGTCCCTTCATCATCCTTACCATTGGCAGCTCCAAAGATTAAAAAGGAATGAGAATCGCAGGGCAAATCTCCTTTGGCACCTCTGACATATCAGAAAAAATATTTGCAGCAGTGATATTCGTGGTGTTTTGATGCCGAAGGAGAGTTGCACTGTAAGTCTCAGACCCAAACATAACTCTTCTTCTTACTTGATACAATTGAATGGTTCAATCTCTGTATTTATAACACAAAAAGTAATGTGGATATGCTAATTGGACATGCCCAGGTATTATGCTCAATGACTAAAGAACGTCCCCTGCCCTCTTGTATTCTTAATGCCCTTTGCTTTTTTTTTTTTCCTTTCTGTATGCCTTGTCCTTTAATTTCTGCTGCTTCCTATATACCTTGAATGTTCTCATTCTTTCACCATCCCCATATCTTCCATGTATGCTCGTTTTATTTTATTCTGTAGCCCAATATATTGTGTTAGTCATTGCAATATAATTTTATATAATATATTCTTAGCTTGATAGCATGTATATAAAAATTGTTCACATATTCTGTCAAAAGGTATAAACGATATCAAGTCTCCACATAGCAGGAATCGATTGCTTGTCCTCTCTCTTTAATCCAACTTGGACCACCATTTGCAAAATTCAAAATTCACTATAATGTAAGGGAATATAATTTAAAGGTTAAAGTTTTGAACTATTTATCTTCGGTTGGTGCACCATTTTATGTGCTCATCTTTGGTGCTTTCCGAGCATTTATAAACCGTTCGAAGGAAAATAGAAAGCAAGGATTAAGCTTTTATTAAAAACTCGAATTATTTGCGCTGATAAATTAAAAAGTAGTTGTACTTGTTGACTATTTGGAAAACTAGCTTGTGTTCAATAAAAGTATTTGATTAATCAATATGCATTACGAATCCCAATGAATAAGAAAAATACATTGACTCAACAAATTCTTCACTTTTTGTTTCAACAAATGTGTTTGGCTTGAAAACTATTCACGGCAACAAAAGCGTTCAAAATGACTATCTCTTGATGTTCAATTTCTCCATCCTCAAAAGTCATGTTTCATCTATCCCATTCAATCACAACCATTCATCGTATCACATTAGTTAATTGATTTAATTAATTAATCACCTATGAATGGTGGATATTGAGTAGGAATAGTATCACATGAGTTTTGGAATAGATGAATTGAACTGCTGCCTGAGGATTCCACAAGGAAGTTTCAATCTTCTCTGAAGGCATCGCAACAAGACTTCAACCATGCTTGAAAACTCTGCAACAAAAGGTAGAAGGCAAAAGGAGAGAGTGAGCGAAAAATCTCTTAAGTCCCTCGAGTACTTGTAATATCGAAATGACAAGATAAAACGACTCATGCCGATCAAAACAGATTGGCACCGACATGAATCATTAGTCCAATCCCAAAAGAAAAAGGACGGAAACCAACTTAAAGGTAGTATGTATCTGACCAATGCATGGAACAATCTCCAAAGTGTAAACCTTGTCCTTGGCACAAAGAATGAGACTTAAACTATATAAAATAGTCGAATGGATATCCACAGAATATAGGCAATGCTTTAAGGCAACTCTTGGATAATCAACAGTATATAGATGATAACATGCGTTTATCTTTGTAATGACCGGTAAGTATTAACGATTTTTATAACGAAATTTACTAAATTTTTCTTGAAAATATGTAATTAAAAACTAGCAATGAAAATTTGATATTTGAAATACGTCTATTTTAACATAGCAAGTGATAAATTTATATCAGAAAATATGAAAGTTAACCCTGTTGTGTAATTTTCAAATTTCAATTTAAATCAGTTAAATTAGATGAAAATAAACTAGTTTCGAAATCTGAATATTTTCATATAATAAATTTTTAAATCATTTTTTGAGTGAAACGTCGCATTTTGTTTCGTCAAATTTGGACTTCTGTAACCCCGTTTATCTTATTTTCGACGAATTTGCAGAAGTTTGGCAGCGAAATATCGACTTTTGATAAGATGGTCATATTGCTGAAATCTATATACAATCCTATTCGTCTCGTCTTTTTGATTTCTGTATTATATTCATTTGTGTGTTTCGAAGTCCAATACGTGGCAAAATCTGTACATCGATTAGCCGTATCGATACCCGTTTTGATTTCAATATGTCCATTCGTTTGTCCAGCGGTGAAACAAACAGCCATTAACATTTATAATTTATAAATCTTGTTATTCCATATAGATTCAATTTATACGCTGGCTTGTCTTTTAACTTTTCATTTTTCTCTCGTCCTTTCTCTTTCATTCTGCCTTGTTCTTTAAAAGAAAATTTTATATATAATATTGTAAGCTTTTATATACTGTGAAACTGATAATATATTTTCCACCTGAAAGTAAAACTCGCCTATCCTGCTTCCTGCAACCCATTAGATCGGTCTCCCCATCTCCGATGAACCACCTCCGCCCTCTGATTCATTTACATCTACCTATGCCTGCTTGTTCCTTGCCTCATTGATCAAGCCATCCTCCTTTCCTCCAACAGCCGCCTCATCGACAACTCATACCTCCCTGACATGTTATTCCAGATCGCCCCAGCATCCCACTGACCGACTTCCCACTGCGTCACCCCTCACCTTCATCCTCTGCACGCGTGGCCCCTTCCTCTCATCTCCACCTGTTCCGCTAGATCCGGCTTCACATCTCGACCACACAGGATTCCATCACCCTAGACAACGCCTCTGACCAAAGCCCACTACTTACCGAGCTCATGCAGTTCTCCACTGGCCTACCGATTCCGCTGCCATGGCCTCCATTTCCTAGCCGAAACCCGCACACAACCTGACCGGCCGCCCTCTATCTCTCCTCCCATGGCAGCCTCCAACTCATCACCCATCACTGTTCTCCGCACCACCTTGTTGTAGCAACCGCAGCCTCTTCCACCCTTCCTCTTCCTGCCTTGAGCACCACCATGACAGCCTCTTTTATTATATATAAGTACTAGTGTGTAACTCGTAAGTTGCACACGGTAATGTTGTTAAAAAACAATATTTAAATTTTGATTATTGTTAAAAATCCAATTTTTTTAAGCATTACCTGATAAAACTTGCTGAAATAAAAAAAGATTATATCTTAAGATGGCATACAACACTCAAATGTAAGGTAGAGGGTTGCTACATATATATATATATTGCTATTATTATATATGTAAATAGTTGATGCTATGTGATACAAGTATTTTTTTATATAAATGGATGAAAAAAAATTGATTTTTTCATTTCTTTTAATATGAATATTGTATATATAATTTTAATGATTTATAATGGAATAACGAATATTATGTAATTGAATATATTTAAACATTTTAAATCAATGATCAGCTTAACTAATTGAATATATGGAGTTGAATATTAGAAAGGAGAGAAAAAATGAGAAGAGCTCTATATATAGTTGTAGTTGAGAAAAATATCCTACGATCAACTTATCCGAAAATGAACCTTTATTCATTATCTGAGATTTCAATTAGTAAACTTTTTTTTAACCTAGCAGTTAATCATAAATTTCACGTTGTTGTAGCAGTGTCATATTTACAACTACAATATTTGCAACAAAAAAGTGTTGCGTTAATTTAAATTGCGAGTTCGGTAAGTTTTCATATCATGTTGAAAATGAGAATGTCAACATAATCTAATTTGAATTAGAGTAATCCTTGCATTCACATAACAATGTTGTAAAATATAAATCTATCCTTTTAAAGTTGTAAAATACGAAATTTTTGTACTAAAAATGTATTATGTTATTTTGAGATAAATGAATTATAAAATATATTATTATTTATGTTTACGTTTTATGTTATGCGATTCATATATCTTTATATATGAATAGAAATAATAATTTTATCATCTTTGCTTGTGTGTGTGTGATGTATGCATACTTAAATCGACATATTTAAGGTTTATTAGATGAATTAATAAATATTAATTAGTAAATTGAATTTATTTGAATGATTTAAAATAAAGATTACATAATTGATTAAATACATGTATATGAGTAAAAAAATATCAGAAGAGAACTGTGAAAGGTTTGTAAATAACTATGTACATTTAAAACATAGGTGTTTAAAGTTAAAAATATAATTTTTCAATGCAATATATAACTTCATTAAGATAAACGAATTATAAAACAATTTTTTATTATTGTTGATGTATATAATTTATGCTATGTGATTTATATATTCTTTATATGCAAATAAAAATTTTGTTTTACCATTTTGTTGATGCTACTATGGTATACTGTTGAAATTGTCATATTTTAGAATTTACATAATGTATCGAATATTAGATAACTGAGTTTATCAAATGGTTTAAATTTTGAATTACGTAATTAGCTTAATTTTATGGACTTAAATATAAAATATTAGAAGAGAATTAAAAAAACGTATGTGAATAATCTTAGGAAATTTAAAAGTTTGTATTCGATTATAAATTGGCATTAGAACTTTAGTAGAATAATTATGAAGTGATAAATAATAAATATTAAAATTAAAATATTGAGAGAAAATTAAGGAGAGTGGAAAAAACTCCGACAATTAATAAAAGAGCTTGAATTTCTTCTGCTTTACTATTATTTAATAGATATATAATAGGTTTGGAACATTATATTATAAGTTTAAAAGGTGTGTGTGTGTATATATATATATATATATATATATATGTTTAAATGTTTATTTGCAATATATATATATATATATATATATATATATTAAATAGACTTTTGTTATAACATAATGTATATATATAAATATTAAATATTTATTTGAGAATCTTGAAAGGAAAATATATGTATTTTAATAAATATTAATTATCAATATAATATGAAGATATTTTATTTTAATATGTGTTTTAAATCAAATATTGGCTTCAAAATATATGAAGATTTTATTTTGATGTGTTTTAAATTGAATATTGACTTTAAAATATAATTTATATAGACATATATTTCATACGAATATGTATATATTTTGTTTCTCGTCGAATTCAAGTGGTTCACTTGCTTGCTTCATGCTGTCCAGTTTGTTGTTTTGGCCGTCGCTGTCCGGAAATCTCAGCAACTTTTGATTTGTTTTCCTGGTGTCCATATCTGTGTGCGTGTCTGTGTCACCATATTCGCCATCATTGTTCTCTAGCCTTGAAAGGTGAGCGATCACTCACGATTAACATTCTTGTATTTAGTAAATTTAATTCACTTGAAATGACGATTTGTCAAATTAGAATTGGTTAGTGGTTAAATTATTGTATGATATGTTAATATTTAAAATTGTTTGCTTGTTAATTGACATACGACACCGATAACCTATATATTACATTTTAATTATTAATTATGGTCATAATTTCCATTTATATGCCATGTCATTTTCTATTATTTTATATTCTCACATTGCTAGTTCCATGTTAGTTAAAAATCCCTATGGGTTGAAATCATACATACCCAAATGATCTTATACATTATGGAAAAATTGTTATGTGTTGAAATCTGTGTAGTTAATGCCCCGATATTACCCCGCTACAACCCCGCTATATCTCATAGCGGATTTCTACCGCAACGATTTTTCCATATAGCCCCAGAATATAGCATTTCCGCTTTAATCCCCACTATTTCCGCTATATCCCGTTATTTTCGCTATATTCCGCTATTCCCGCTATATCTTTTTTAATAAAATGAATTGAAAAATTGCATTTATACATTATGAAATTATGAAACTAATTTATTTGATTTTATTTTTAATATATTTTTAGAAATGAAAATACTCTAATATTCTACCAAATTCAATTATGTTAGATAACAGTTTTTCGTTTATTTAAATCACATTCGCACATGTTTTTATTTAAAATTATTTATGTATTATTTATAGTTCAATTGAATGATAATTTTTCATTTAATTACCATTTATATATTTGTAAAAACATTAAGTACGAGTTTTATATGTTATTTTAGAGCCATCCGCTATATCCCGCTATATTCTCGCCGTATCCCCGCTGTGACTTTTTGCACGTCCACCACTTTGAATCTACCAAGCGCATTAACTGCACAGGTTGAAATGATAAACCCAAGCGATTTTCATTGATTTTGAAATTTTGGGATCATGGGTTGAAATGATATATACACATAAAGATTAAATTTAAATTGCGGATTGAAATGATAAATATCTCTATCACTTGACCATAGAATAGAAAATTATATATGAACACCGTTGGTCTATTTTTGAAATGATTTCCAAAATTTGAAAGAAAATATTGGGTATTTAATAAATATTGATTTTTTTAAATATAATATAAATATTTAATTTTAATATATGTGTAAAAGTTAGACTTTTAAAATTATATGTTTGGATATTTAAAATTATAGGTTAACTTTTAAAATAAAAATTACAAAAACTTTACTTATAACTTTATTATTTTTAAAATGTATAAATTAAGATTTAAAATAGATTTAATAATAATAAGATTTAATAATAATAAGATTTAATTTAATAATAACTAATATAATAAAATTTATTAAGAACTTAATTTAACTAATAATATATATAATGTGTTAAGTATTTATTTAAATTTATGTCAACATTTTAAAATGGATCCTTTTTCTATAACTTTAAGTACAAGGAGGTTAGAAAGATAAATTAAACAAGAATTGATTTACAATTAAATTTGTTTAGGTAAAGTTTGATCTAAACTTATTGATTTTGAGATTTTGAAAGGTATGATTTTATAACTTGAATTGATAAAAAGTGACAATGAATATTTTCAACTTTAAATAAAATTGAATATTTAATTTCGATTCAAATTTAAAATATGATATTTTATTTAAATATTTATAATAAGGTGAGTAAGAGAATAATTTCAAATTAAATTTAATTGAAAATTGAATATTTAATGTTGATTTAAATTTTTAATTTTGGAGAATTTATTTGAATGTTATTAAAATGATTAAGTGAATATTTCAAATTTAAGTAAAATTATAGTTGAAATTTTGAGATATAAATGGAGTTTATCAAATCGATTTATTGTAAATTGTTTGAATATTTAAAGCTTAGAAACCTATTGAATTTAAAATGGTTTAAATTTGTAGTTCAATTCTGGATTTGAAATCAATAATGAGAATTTGAATTGATTTGTGAAATTGAAAGAACAATTCTAATTTGAAACCATTTTGATATTAACTCTTTTAATATAAAAACTATTTTTAATATAAAAAATATTTTATTATAAAAAATATTTTTAATGCATAACTATTTTATCTATAACCTATTTTAAATATAAACTATTTTTAAATTATAACTATTTAAATATATATAAACTATTTAAATTTTTAAGTTGGAACTGTTGTGATTAAGATTTAATGGATTTAAATGCAAATATTTAATATGATGATTTAAACTAATAAGTGACATAATTTCGAAAGTGAATATAATTTTGAAAGTGAATATAATTTTGAAAGTGATATGATTTTGAAATAAATATGATATTTGATATGAAGTATGAACTATTTGCAATATAAAAATGACCACGATTCGAAAATATGCATTTAGTTGTTAAAGAGACCAGGATCGGATATTGTCATACACTTTCCCAATACCGCAACCCACTTTAACAACTTTGTACATGGTGGAGAACCCAGAATGAAGTAGGACGGTTCGGCGATGATTCTATTTAAGGTATTAACGCAGCCCTGACTCCCACAAGTTAGTTAGATGTGGCTAAAACAGGAGCTATACGGGGCCGAGTGAGGTCGCACCTCCAATCGAGCATGCTTCTTCGATGACATTCTATTATTTGTGATTTGATTGGGTGCACCTTTGATTTGGGAGTGTGTCTCGAGGTGGACAGTAGTAGCTTCTATGCGTTACCGCCTGTTCGGAAGTGCAAATGGTAGAATCCTACCCTGGCGTTGCCTCATGTGCCTTGTCACATGCCTTATCGTGCCTTCTACGATTTTGTTTTGTACCATACCTATGGAGTAGCCTCTGATTTCCCTTCAGTTTACGGAGGAACTACGGTATTGTATCGACTACGGAAATATATATATGTGTGTGTGTGTGTGTGTGTGTGTGTGTGTGTGTTGAGTGAGACATGGGTAATGCCTTAACATTGTTTTAATATTTTAATTTACTGTAGACATTATATATATAGCTTATTTTACTGTATATGTAGATATTTTAACGGATCCTTAGAGGATGTGTATCTCAAATATCCTTTAAGTTATGTTGTATTTCAGATGACATTTCACTTGAGTTGAATTTACTGATGTAAGAATATTAATCCTGACTCGAGTGTTTTGTGTTTTGCTTTATGCTCGAGTCAGACTGAGTGTCATAGCATTTGAGACTCACTTTTGGAGTTTGGAGCTTTGCTTGAATATCTGTCTCTTATCTATTCAACTTTCAGTTATTCCAATTATCTCCAGTTGTTTATATTTAGACTTATTATTTTTCTTATGTATTAGAGATTTCATTGTAATTGAGATTTCCATTGTATTTGTTTCATACTCTGTTATTTATATAGAAGCATCATTAACTGCTATTTATCTATTCCGCTACCTATTGTTATATTACTCCGTGTCTGTACTTCTGTGATTGATTTATTTACTGAATATGCTAAGTTTTGTCAAATATAAATTAACAATTTGTTATTTTAAGCAATTCAAGTTTGACATGAGTGGATAATTGTCGATTTGAATGGTTCAAAATGTCAGGTCGTTACAGTCTCATTACGGAGCATGCTTGATTTTCTACATAAGCATACTTAGGGAAGCAAGTGATCTGGCTTTTTCATCAAGCAACTTTCAAATGAATCTGAATGTCAGGATGAAGATGAAACGATTCAAGGACTTGAGAACATGCTTGTAGGACAAGAGGAATGGGCTCAATAATTTGAAGCAAGAATGAAGCTAGGGAGGGAAACAGATCGGTAGCAACCACTTTTAAGGTGGGTACCGAGCACATTTTGTCCCTCCCGCGAGACTCTGTAGCTGTGGCATGTGAATGATTGGCTTGAGTGTTGATCTGGGGGTGTATTTAACTATTTATAAAACAGTAAGTGAACAACTCCAAGAAAATCTGAAGAAAAAAAAGACAAGTACTGATGATATCAGAACCACTCAGAAAACAACAGGATTTCTAAGGTAAAGCGCTAGGAACATGATTGATCAAAGATAGAGGAGCAAACGAAGAAATACGGAGCAATCATCCCATAAATTCGAATCGGTATAGACTACTTCTGGTCGCTACTGAGATGAAACTTTGTCTCTGGCGATTTCATCTTCCTCTTCTACTTTTTCGGATCTGAAGTTAAACCCGGCATATTGAGGTGAATTTTTGGCTCTAGCTAGCTCTTGGTCGTTCTAGTTTTTAGACCAATCAAACATTTGTATTTGCGATAGAAACTCCATAATAAATGAAATACAGTGAACGTAAGGTTTAGATTTGTAAAAAGTCTTTGTTTTGCTCACGGTTTTTGCTAGATCTCTTAACAACGATTCGATTTTGGGTGTTGTGCCATTTTTCGGCTCAACAAAATGTTCTATGATAAAACTTAGCAAAGAAGACATAGAGAGAGGCTGAGATATATTTTATACAACAAAAGATGACGATAGACAGTTCAACGGCAAAGAGAGTATGCATGAAAGGTAAATTAACAGAGCAAAGGTATAAGAGCATTACATCTCCGATTATACTAACCATTTAACAGAGATAAAGAACCTAAGAAATGCAGTCCATTTCCTTGCATAAGAAGTGAAGTAATTTACTTTCCTTACGGAGGCTGTGTATACTTAATAAATAGCATTGCTATGTCGGTTCATCAAATTGCATAAAGGATCAAAGTACCCATTAGCTATCTATACGAGATGTCAGCATCCACATAGATATTCCAACAAACAATTGTTTTTGCAATGCACAGGTTGTTCTTGTACGTATTGTATCTTCTCGGTGCTACATTCTTTACTACCAAATCCCTTTACAGTCAGCGCTTCTTATTTGATATCATGACACTTTTGAACTCCACCACCAGTGAATGAATACTGTCCAAACCGATGCAAGTTTCCTGCGAACTAGCCAGCAACATATACATAAGACAAATTTTTAGCTTACCAGCACATATTACCAGTTTTGCAGCATTGTACCTTCAACATGCTTACCACTGGCAGCTCAAAAGATTAAGGAATGAGAATCGCAGGGCAAATCTCCTTTGGTGAACATTTATACACATAAAACAAAATTTTAGCTACATGGTAAATATATGTGTTAACCCTGCCTCGGTTACGACTCAGTGGTCCAGTATGTGGAGATGGCGCCGACTCAGGACTTAAAGGGATAGCCGACCTAACTGATTAACAAGGTGGCCGACTTAAATCGATACCGACTTAACTGGTTAAGGAGCATGCCGACCCAATGCCTTCACATAGATGCCGACCTAGTGCTTCAGAAGGAACTGGCCTAACGACTCAAGAAATAACAAAGGATCCGACTTAACATGGTGCCGACCTAACTGCCTAATGGAGTTGCCGACCTAACTGCTTAACAAAGGATCCGACTTAACATGGTGCCGACCTAACTGCCTAATGAAGTTGCCGACCTAATTCGATCCGACTTAAGGACTTAACATGTTTACCGACCTAACTGAGTGGAACAAGTTCACGACTTACACTTGTGTCGTGACCGACTCATGGTCTGTGCTAGGATGTGCGCGACCTGGGCAAGGGAGTTAGTTCACGTTTAGCTCATCAATTCATTAAATCGGCAACGACCTATTTGAGCATGCACTTCCCATTTAAGTCGGAGGCCATGCATCAGAGAGAGGGAACGACCTACGACCTGGCTTGACCCGGTGACGACTTTGGACTTGTGCAAATTCAGCGAAGAAAGATCAACTCAGCTAGATCATAGTGGTGCTCCCATAAGTCGGCCACGACTTAGCTGGGTCGGGGGCGATTCAGAACCGGTTACGACTTAGCTTAGGTCCAAGATCTTTGCCTATAAATACCAACCTACCTCCAACATTAAAGGGACTTTTTGGTCGATCAATTTCAAGCGCCATTACTCTGCCGAATTCCAGACTACTTCAACACTTAAAGCTTTTGAGATTCAAAGAACGTCTAAAAGAACTTCATAAAGAAATCATCTACATCCACCATGGATTTGAAGATTTTTGTCAACATCGAAGTTTGAGCTACTTGTTCTAAGTCTTTTGTAATTCAAAGTGTATTGTACTTGAGAAGATTTGTATCAACTTGTAACGTGATCATCAATAAAAGTACTTAAAGTGGACGTAGGCTATACCCATAAGCCGAACCACTATAAAATTGCTGTTGTTTACTGCTTTTCCGCTATTTCTTGCTTATAATTCTTTCCCGATCTATCGGGTGGTGCTTTCACAACTACACTTCACACACCGGGGTGTTAGCGTTCAAATTTAAGCGTTAACATTTTGGTGCTTTCACTGAGAATTGAACTCAGGAAAACTCTCATCATTGCTTCACAAAGATTTGTAGAAAGAATTTCTTTAAAAAACCAGAAGTCTATCTGAGATTATGGCTCCTGGAAGGAAAAGTAGATCTGTCAGATCTGGAAACATTCAAGAGGGAACCTCCGCTTCCCCTATGCCTAATCAACCCACTCCGTCTGTTGGAGTTACGAAAGCGGAGTTGGATGCTGTTATTCTAGGGCTAAACCAGCAGATAAACGCCCAAAATGCACAATTAGAGGCTCAAAGTGCCCAGAATGCCCTGATTCTGAATAAGTTGAACGACTTACTTGGGGCAAACAATCAACCGGCTGGTAATGAGAGGAACTATGCTGGCAACGTTCATGATGTTAATGAAAGGAATGCTCCTGAAAGGCCTACTAGTCCCTTTGAGCAGGCGGTACCTGAGGCCGGTGGATCTAGAACTCGGCATGATGAAGAATATCTTTCTGGAATGGTCCGGCAGATCATGAAAGAAAGTATGCAAAGGGTTGAAGATGAGAAGGAATGGGGTTTCGCTCCAAGCAAAACTCCGTTTACTGAAAGAATCTTAAAGGCGGAATTTCCAAGGAAGTTTGTCCCTCCGACCATCCCAGCTTACAAAGGGACAAGTGATCCAAACAAATTTTTGTATAAATATGATTGGCACATGACAGGTGCCAGAGCTTCTGACGAAATAAAGTGCCGATATTTCCCCGTATACCTTGAAGGGGTGGCTCTACTATGGTTTACCAAGCTGCCAGTCCGATCTATAGATCAGTTTTCAGACTTGACCAGAAAATTCAAGGAGCAGTTTAGACTTTATGCTTCAAAGGCCAAGGATATCATGTCATTGTCCAGTTTAGAGCAAAATCCTGGTGAGTCCATCAGATCTTTCTTGAACCGCTTTAATATAGCGCTGGCGGAAGTGGATAATGCTGAACCACGAATGATCTTGACTTATCTAATGAGGGCTATTGATAAGTCAAGCGAATTTGGGAAATGGTTAAATATGAAAGAGCCAACCTCTCTCGAAAAGTTCTACAAAAAAGCAGATGAATTCATTCGCTTGGAAAGCCGTCCTTTACCAGTAGCAGCTGAAAAGAATAAAAAGGAATGGGAATCGTAGGGCAAATCTCCTTTGGCATCTCCGACATATCAGAGTAATGTTTGCAGCAGGGATATTCATGGTGTTCTGATGCTGAAGGAGATTTGCACTGTAAGTCTCGGACCCAAACGTAACTCTTCTTCTTACTTAATACAATTGGATAGTTCAATCTCTGTATTTATAACACGAAAATTAACGTGAATATGCTAATTGGATATGCCCAGGTATTATGCTTAAGGCGTGAAGAAACGTCCGTGGCCTCTTGTATAATTATTGTCCTTCACTTTTTCTCTCTCTGTGTCTTGTCCTTATAACTTCTGCTCCTTCTTATATACCTTGAATGTCCTCATTCTCGCACCATACCCGCATCTTCCACGTATGCTCTTTTTTTTCCCTTATATAACTTTATAGAATAAATATACATAGCATGATATGTTGTTTATATATATTTAATTGTTCCCATATTCATGTCAAAAGGTATAGACGATATCAAGCCTCCGCATACAGGAAACGATTACTTGTTCTGTCTTTTTAATCTAACCAGGACCAGCATTTACAAAACTCAGAAATCAGGATAATATAAGGGAATATAATTTAAATATTAAAGTTCTGAACCATTCGTCTTAGGTTGTTGTACAATCATTTGTGCTCATCTTTGGTGCTTTACAAGCATTATAAACTATTTGTAGGAAAATAGAAAGGTAGGACTAAGTTTGTTATTAAAACATTGAATCATTTGCGCTGATCAATTAAAAAGCAGATGTACCTGTTGACCATTTGAAAAACTAGCTAGCATAGTTTGGGAACGGAACAGTAAGTCAAACCGCGATAATCCAAACTCGGAGGTTTTAAAAGCTTGATCGGTCAATCAATGTTTTGATATTGAATTGAAATGAAAAAAATGATTTTATTAAGAATGAATTGTATACAAAGAAGAAAGTCTACAAAATGAATACAAATGCACATTGCAACGTGGCTCTGCATAATATATATATATATATATATATATATATATATATATATATATATATATATGCAAATTGTATATGGGCTGGGAGGAGGCTCATAAGTAATACAACCGCACCGTTTATACAACAATATTGAGATGAGTTCACTACAACAAAAATATCCTATTGTAACTGTATTTTTACAACGGTCATAAAATGTCGATTGTAATAAAGCTTTTTACAGCTATTTTTTTCAAAAAGTTGTTATAAACATATTTTTAATAACTTTTGCCAACTGTGATAGATGTCTATTACAACTTTTGTTTTTCGCCGGTTGTAACAGATGCCTATATTTAACAAATTTTATTTTTTGCCAGTTGTAATAAATGTCTATTACAACTTTTCTATAATAGATGCATATTTTTAACAATTCTTTTTTTAGTTGTAATAGATGCCTATTACAACCATTTACATTTTCCCTTTGTATAAATTAATTAACAATTATAATTAAATAATAATACTTAGTAATTAATGATTAAATAAAAAATAAAAAATTAGTTATGAATAATAATTATTATCAAATAATAAAAATTAATTATTAATTTGAAATATGAAATGATTAATATTAATAATTATTATTCAATAATTAATAGTTAATAAATAGTAATCAATACTTATAATTAAATAATTAATAATTAACAAATAAGATTTAACTTTTAATAATTGATAATTAATATTAATAATTAGTAATTCATGTTATAGAAGAAAGAAAAATAGAAGCCATTGGAGAGAGACAAAAGATATATTATTCACTTCTGAGAATAGATCTGTATTTACATTACATAGCCTCCTTTATATAAAGGCTTCAGAGCAAAGGACTTAACCAATTCCACGATGTGGGACTAAACAAAAAAAACCATAAAAGCATATTCATTTATATATTTACATATATTATAACACTCCCCCTTGAATATGCGTCTTCAAAACTTTGAATGCTCGGATAATTTGAAATTTCCGTTTCAAAACGTGTATGATGATTGCTCCCCCTCATTATTATCTTGCTTGCATTTATCGATTCAGTCGATATAGATATTGTCTGTTGCCTCATTAAAACCTTAATAAGAAAAACCCAATGGGAAAAATCTTAAATAAGGAAAAAGAGTACATTATAGCTTATTTCAAATGTTATTAGGGAGTTGATACTTCTACATCAAGATAATGCCTCATTAAAACCTTACTAATAAAAACCCAGTGGGAAAAATCTTAGTTAAGGAAAAAGAGTGCATTATAAAATACTTATAGATGCTCCCCTGATTTAAAGTTTCCTCTGAATTCGTATTTGTCTTTCGATAACTCAAATTGGTTATAGATACTTCTGGATGCATAAATACATATCTCGTTAATAATACAATTTATTAATAGTTTTCTTCGATACAATCAAATTTTTTAAGATTGTTTCTTCAAATATGGTTTGCATTTTATGCATTTGTATGCTACTTTTATGAAAAACACTTCATGTGCTTTCATTTTTGTGCTTCAAATTAGTTTTGCGCATTGCAACTATACATCTTTCATGAATATTAAAAATTTCATTACAACATTACTAGAAAGCAGGAAGTAATCTACTCATCTTGATGTATCAAGATTTTCATTACAACAATACTTAGAAGAAATTTGTAATCTACACTTCATGTCTTTTTCATTCTTTATAATTACAAAAGTTATATATATTCTTCAGAAATTTGTATACTTTAATAAGTATTTGCATATCACAACTATCACTTCAATGAATATTAAGAGTTTCATTACAACGATACTTAAAAATAGGAAGTAATCTACTCATCATGAATTATATCAAGATTTTCATTACAACAATACCTAAAAGTAGGTTGAAATTTACCCTCCTTGTTCTTTGCATTCTTTATAACAATGAAAGTTATTTATATTCTTCAGGAATTTGTATACTTTCATTATTTAATATGATTTTAAACCACATTTATACCTTCATGGTATATTAAGCATTTCAAGTACTTTTGGTACTTTGCGGACTACATGTCCATATTTCTCTACTATTAAAGGATTCATGATGGTCAGTCATGTTTTCCCCTAATTTAAGATTCTTAATCTATTTATAAATATAAGCGCTCTATTATTTGCAAATTTATCATCGATGATAAGTTCTAGACATGATTTATTGAGATCCCTTTAATTATGTTTTAGGTAGCTTACCCACTTCTAGGGTTATTTGAGAATCATGTCATGGATCTCTTTCAGAGCATCCTTAAGTGTTTCTTTAAGAACACTCACCTCCTTTATTTGACATCTTTATTACTTACTCCAAAAATATTTTGAACTGACTTCTGAACCATATTTCAGATATGGTTTACAAATTTTGATCCTTCAGGGATTCAAATCTATACTGGAGAAAGTCTACTAGAGGTAATATTGATAATATTTTGCATCATTGTATATTTAAATATTTAACACTAATGATCAAAATGAGCTTGTATCCCTTTATCCTCTCCCTCAATGTTGACAAACATTGTCACATTAAATAATAATCATTTTTGGACTCTTATTTTGATACATTATGATATTGCTACTAGCAAATACATCATACATATTAATAATAGGAGGATAATTCTTTTATAAGATGCATTCAATTGATATTGATTATTAGAGTTTGTTCTCATTCATTTATCTAAGCAATTGGAGGAATTTACTTATTGTGTAGATCATTTGAATACATACATGACTTCAGGTCATTCAACGTTTATGTTGATTGAATTCTAAATCACTAAATAATGTCAATGCATAATCTATAAGATGAGCTTATAACAAACTTCAGGTTGTTAGCTAAATATTTACATATATGGATGCATACGTGCGTCCACGTATCACATATATATTATAAAATTTTCATATTTTTCTCATTTGAATTAGTGATTTTTAGAATAAACTATTACAAGGATCCAAACTATTAATTTCTATTTATAAATCAATGTCAATGCAAACCTGTCAAAACCGCATGATAATTTTCAAAACATTTGGTTTGAAACCATATCGAACTTCTGGTTCGAATAAAATATAAACACAACTTCAAGCTGTTAAGTTTTATTCCTCAATTATATCTCAAATATCAGTTTTGAACACTAATTATGATTACCTATCAAGGAATAATTTTTTAATTGCATATAGACATTTCTACACATCTCTATTGAGAGTTCTGTAAAAAAAAATTACAGCAAAAATAATAATAGTATCTTCTGGATACTTGGAATGTTACGGATACGGATTTCCTCAGGACCGTATGTATAGCTTGCATGAAAATTATGATATGAAATATAGACTATATCTTCAGGAGAATATTTAAAGATATATCTTCAAGAATTGATTATACGTGTAATATTTCTCACGTTTGATATAATTATAATGAAATATATGATACATGTTGCATAGCTCTCAAACTTTTAGGATCTAATCTAAACTAAATTACGACCCTTTATAATCACATTTCTATTCATTTATTTAGTTTAATAAAACTACCAAACATATAAGCAAATCTCTTCTAGAGATATGTTATCATTTCCTAATTTGTTGGTCTCTTTTAGGGATATTTTATTGTCACTACTTCTAGAGTGAATTTACCTCTTCTAGAGATATATATGTGTACTATTGGAATGTCATATCAATGTACAATGTTTCTTTTGTTGAAATTACATAATTACCACATTTACAATAACATAAAACATACATACTGGATTTTTGTTGTTGTTGTAACTATCTTTGAAATGACATATCAGACTTTAAATACAGTAACAAAATTAGATGCACCAAATGAAAGTAAGATGCGAAAGATAAAACCACTACTTCCTTCAGAGAATATAGTATTTCCTTTTAAGGAATTGCAATGTAACAAAAATAAAATTCCTATAGCATCTCTTCTGGGATGTTAGATTTTACAATATAAATATAAATAAATCTCTAAATCATCTTTTCAAGAGATTAATATACAAACATACGCATCCAATGATGTTTGAAATATCATGTAACATAATATCTTCAGGATATTTGGTTAATATAATATAAATATGAAGATATAAGGTAAGGTATAACTCGTTTGGAGATTTTTGTAATCTCTTGAATGCAGCATTATTATCTCATGATAATATATTATTTTCCTTTAACTTCTTCCAGAAGTACAACCTTATCATTTTACACAATTTCAATAGAGCTTCGGGCTTCTAATTCATGAACTTCAAGTTCACTAATTTATTACGAACTTCGGGTTCTTAAATTTTGTGTAAACTGCCCTTCTTTTTTTAGAAGCTTGTACATTTTGACAAATTAAAAAAAATACTAACAAGAATTCGAGCTTGTAAAGTTTGTCAGAAAGTCTTTTCATAATTCCATACTTCAGGCCTTGGACTTTGAGTTATACAACTTCTATTAAAATAATTCCTTTGCACAACTTCAAGTTGTTGTTGTAAAGTTATACAACAGACATTACTTGTCAAAATAAATACATCAAATAGTAAATCATTCGTCTATTCTTATCCCAAACACAAACATACAACGTCAATTAATTTACAATAATAAATGCATTTAATGCATTTATGACAATAAATGATTTAATTTATTACCATAACACTTGCAATTAATTCATTTGTGATAAAAATAACTACAATTAACCTTTATGTGGTTTAAGATATAACTACTGTCATAGCAAAATAATTTCATTATAAATATATGAACTAATTGAACAAACAGTACTCAAAGTAACACAATTTCATCTCAAATATAGGTTCAATATTACTCAATAATAAAATTAAAATAAATATCTTAAAGCGAAACTTTATTTCCCAATAATCAGAATTTCTAAATAAACAAAATTATCTCAGATCTATCCATATCATTCATAATCATAACTATAAATCTCAGATCCAAACCATTATTATTTTCATAAGAAAACTTCATAATTCTTTACCAAATATATCAAAACAAACATGTAAATCTTCAAATCAACACAAGTTATTTTAGAAATTTAGGAAATTAAGATTATTTCAGATCTATTATATTTGATCTATTATATTTTACCTTTTGAAAAGCGATTGGATGCATGGAGGAAGGAAAAAAAATTAAGAAATAAACTTTCTATTAGAACAGCTTATTTTTAATTAAAAAGAAAGAGAGTAGGAGAGTATATATATTTCTACGTATTTATTTGGTTTAGTAAAAGCACCAAATATATCAACAAATCTCTTCTGGAGACCTTTTTTTTAATATATTATTATCACTACTTCTGGAGTGAACAAGTTTCTATACATTTATTTGATTTAGTAGTTAATACCAGTGGCAAATATTTTTAGAACTTCAGGTTCCCATTTTACTTTAAAAAAATTCTTTGTTTAGTACTTTAGATCCTAAATGGTACAACTTGATTTTCATTATCAAACTTCAGGTTTGATTGCAATTGAAATTTACCATAATCTGAATTAGATTTTCTAATAATTCAAAGCTTCACATCTCAAATTTATATATTTGAGTTTTGATATATAATCCTTTTTTTTAATTAGAACTTCTAGTTCTTTATTTTGAGGAAACTTGTAATTTACTGATTTATGAAAACTGCAGGTTCTCAATTATTATTTCCTTTTCCTTTTTTTTTAAAAGAAAACATTGGAAGATATTAAGCTTATCATGTAAGCTTTTACTAATGTTTCCATTCACTTAATACGATCTTCTAGATACGTATTATATTTATATTTGTTTCTCTTAGAAGCAATAAAATATTTCTTCTGGAAATATAAATCATATATCAAAATAATTTCCAAAGTCTTCATTCAAATCTAAATCAAATCAAAAGGTTTTCAAAATGAAAACCCCATTTACCAACCATGTTTGATTTCTCAAATCCATGTCCAAACTAAATACAATCAAATTCAAAAAATTTGCTTTAATCAACAATATCAAATTTTGTCAAGTTCAAACTTGCATTCCAAAATGAATGAACTCAAAAGCATAAAAATAAGTATGATATTGAGATCTACAATATAATATTATCAGAAAAATAGCAACAACAAACAAATTAGATCTGAAATATAATAACCAACAAAATAAGAATTAGATCTCAAAGTTTAGATCTATATAAGATATAAAATTATAAGACCAGTATAATAAAGTCTAAAAAATAAGACAATAGATTTAGATCTGAAGAAGTAGATCTAGAATGGAATGAGATATGTAAAAAAAATTGGAAGATTAGATCAATCATATTAGAAAAATAACTTACCGTTTTGAGATCTATAATTAGACCTGGAGAAGAATAGATTTGATTTCATAAATTATCACAATTGTAGATCTGAAAAAGAAAACTTTTGTGGAGATCGTGCTGATAACGTGTTATAGAATAAAAAAAATAGAAGCCATTGGAGAGACAAAGGATATATTATTCACTTCTGAGAATAGATCTGTATTTACATTACATAGCCTCCTTTATATAAAGGCTTCAGAGCAAAAGACTTAACCAATTCCACGATGTGGGACTAAACAAAAAAACCTAAAAGCATATTCACTTATATATTTACATATATTATAACAATTCAGAAGTAATAATTAATAATAATAATTAAGAAGTAATATTTAATATTTAGTAACTAAGAAGTAATAATTAATAAAAATATAATTAGTCATTAATATTAAATAGGTAATGTTATCCAGCAAATTAGTCACCATCCTTGAAGAAGAAATTAAAGATTTACTTCCTGATTTCCTTGCTTTATTGCCTCAAATAATTAATAAAAAACAGCCATATCTCCACCATAAATACCAATACCCACCAAAGCCGGATTTAATGCCCAATAATTGCCATGATAACCTGCTTATTTATTACTAATTAATGCCAACCATTTCTATATCAAATATTCATTAATTCCCTTCATCCTTATCTTAAATAAGAAGATTATGCTGCAATTAATACCAGCCTATTCAGCGTCACTACAATTCCACACAATCACCGGGTCAAGGCTTACAGCTATAAAGACACCAAGTATTGCAAAAGAAAAAAGGGGGAAGAAAATGAAATAGAAAATATGACTTCTCCTCTGCTCCTCAAAATCTCTTGTAATATAAAACTACGAGTGATAAATAAATTATAAAGTGGATGTAGGCCATAGATTTTGCCGAATCACTATAAAAATTTCGTCTCTTTTATCTTTTCTTCTTTTTATCTGCTTAATTTGGTGATCCGTGTTGCTGTTTTCTGGATTACTGTTAGTTGGTGCTTTCATTTACATTTGAGTGTTAGTGACCAATTTTGGTGCTAATAGGTAATAATTAAAAAATAACAATTAATATTTAATTACTAATATGGATTATTTATAATTAATAATTAATAGTTGTTATTAATAATTAATAAATAATAATAAATAATTAAGAATAATATTTACTATTTAATAATTAACGATTAACAACTAATCTCTAATAATTAAGAAGCAATATTTAATATTTAATAGTTATAGTTGATAATTATATTTAATATTTCAAAAAATTTAAAATTTTGAAATTTTCTAATATAAATTTTAAAATCTTTATAAAAAATTTAAATTTTCATAAAATCAAAAATAAATTTTTTAAATAAATTAAAAACTTTATGACATATTCAAAAATTTAGAAAACTTGTTAGTTTCCTTTCTTGCAAAATTTTAGCATTAAACTTTCTCTCTATTTATTACAATAAATGAACTTCAAAGTCGGAGCAAATATCTAAGTGACTTAACCAACGTAAACTGTAATAATATAATTGATTTAATTGTCGGAAGTGGTAATTAACCGATCGCTACCAAAAATAATGTTACGTATGGTATCAAAAAGCATTGAAATATAACATTTGAACTCTAATTACATTCATTAGTCAAACAAAAGTAACAAACTTTAAAGTTTTTTTTTAAAAAAAAGTGGAGCCAAATTTTTCGACCGGCTCCCCAACATATTTCACTGTACCTGCGTGTTTTCTTCAATTAAAATTTTCCTCGCCGCTTGCCTATTATCCAAATCCCACGTTCATTTTCCAATTCAGTTTAGGGTTTTACGAAATCTCTAAGTTTTTCCCATGTTGAAAGGCGAGAGCGGCGGCTTGCTGATACGTCTACTACAATTCCACCAGTACATGAAGGCAGTCCTACCGCTCACGCATGACCGAGAAGAATCATACATTTACCCAGAAGATTATTGAACTAAAAAAGCAAAGGAGGATGATGACAGTTTGTTAGGAATTGCTGAGTCTGTTAGACAATGCAGACGTGTATTTCTTTTTCTTTTTATTTTCTGTTATTGTGTGGTTCTTGCTAAAAAGTTGTTTCAGAAAATGGCTCTATAGCAGGCCACGTATGCAAGGTTGTTAGAAAAGCTACTATATATGTACTAGGAAAGAAAGGAAATGGCAGAAAAGAAAAGATTATTGTTAAATCTCACTTCCTACTGTATTTCTTCCTCACCATTCTTCTTCTCTGTTAACCTTCCTTTCCTCTATATTTCACTTCCTACCTTCCCAGACAGTACCGTGTCATTCTGGTGCTTTCACTGCTTACTCCTTCCCCCTCCTCCTGAAAATCCAAACCATCCCTGTCAATATGACTCGACTCGATGAAGCCATCCAGCAGCTCAATACCCAACAAGACACCATCTCCACCATCCAAGCCAACCAAAACTCACACAACGCCATGCTAGAGACACTCACCGCTGACAATATTGACATTAAAACAGCCTTCCAAGACCTCACCAAGCAAATGGCCGACCTCCACCGTAAACTAGACAACCAACCAATACCATCTCCAAATAACCAAGCATCAAACACATATTTTCCGCCACCCAACAATCGACAGCCACCAATATTATCCAACCCAATACAAACCCGAACACCCAAATGTTCACTAACCATGTTTAATGGATCGAATCCACACGACTGGATATTCCAAGCCGATCGTTTTTTCGCCTATTATTCCACACCGGAAGATCAACGAGTAGATCTAGCAAGCTTCCACATGCAAGACCAAGCACTTTCATGGTTCCAATGGATGCACCGCAACCACCAGATCTCCACTTGGCCAGCCCTAACAAAAGCAATCGAGCAACGCTTTGGACCACCTACGTTCCTCAACCCACAAGCCACCTTGTTTAAACTCAAACAAATTACCACCGTCGAAAATTACCAAGCCACCTTTGAAAACCTTTGCAACCGTATTACTACACTTTCCAATGACTCCATACTCCAATGCTTCATTTCCGGCCTCAAAACACATATACAAAACGAACTCCACATCCTCAAACCCACCACCATCTCCGATGCGATAGAAGGCGCTAAACTCATCGAACGTAAGTACACTGACCCTTCCAAACCAATATCCACTGAATATACCAATTCTCACTTCCAGAAACCAACAGACAACCAGCAGACCTCTCAGACAATTCCACAAACACCTCCCATGCAACCCTCCAAACCCAGTATTCCTATCAAACAACTCTCCCAGTCAGAGATGCATGCACGTAAACAACAAGGTTTATGTTTCAATTGCGATGAGAAATACTACGTCGGCCATCGTTGTAAACCCACCCACCTCTTGATGATCCTCCCCGAATTCAACCCGGACAATGACATTCCAGAACACGACCCAGAACCACCATCAGTCACCACTTCCACCAGCTCCTTATTGCCATGACCTTGAGGACAAGGTCGATCTTGAAGGGGTAGGTATTGATACGTCTACTACAATTCCACCAGTACATGAAGGCAGTCCTACCGCTCACGCATGACCGAGAAGAATCATACATTTACCCAGAAGATTATTGAACTAAAAAAGCAAAGGAGGATGATGACAGTTTGTTAGGAATTGCTGAGTCTGTTAGACAATGCAGACGTGTATTTCTTTTTCTTTTTATTTTCTGTTATTGTGTGGTTCTTGCTAAAAAGTTGTTTCAGAAAATGGCTCTATAGCAGGCCACGTATGCAAGGTTGTTAGAAAAGCTACTATATATGTACTAGGAAAGAAAGGAAATGGCAGAAAAGAAAAGATTATTGTTAAATCTCACTTCCTACTGTATTTCTTCCTCACCATTCTTCTTCTCTGTTAACCTTCCTTTCCTCTATATTTCACTTCCTACCTTCCCAGACAGTACCGTGTCACTTGCCCAGGCACAACACATGATTGACGCAACTCTAGACTTCGACAATGGTGGCGACTCGACTACAATGACGACTAGGCAGTGTCGTGGTGACTCGAATCAGACGCAGGTCTAATTAGGTGGTCCGCTGCCGCGAAGACTCCCAGACTTCGACCAATCAGACGACAACAGGCAATAGGCAACTCCAGTGCACAAACTTTCGGTTAGCTCATTGAAAGGGACCAAAAGGTACTTAATTTATAGAGGGGTTTTGACATTTTCAAAGTCCTGAACGAAGCAATAAAAAACGTTAAGCAATAAGTTGTTAAGATCGCCAATCATTTCTTCCTTTTTCCTCCGTTAAAATAGTCAGTTATAAGTCGTTAAGCAATAAAAGTAGCTTTAAATCGACACTCTGTTGCATTTTGCTTGAAGCTCCTATGATTTGAGCTGAAAGAGTGCATTTTTGTGCTCTTCTTAAATTTGGGCCTGCGTGTTCCCCTTCGAATCCCATTATGTCATCTGGCTTGTTTGTTGCAATCACTCTTTTGGTGGTTTTTCAGTGTTAACGTTTGATTTTAGAGAATGGGGCTGATGGAGCTAAGTTGGGGTTTTTGAAGTGGATTGAAGCATTTAAAGCGTCTTCAGGTATCTAAATTTTGTTGGTTGTTAAAGGCTATTGATCTGGATTATAATTTTTAATAGTTTGGTGAACATTTTAGATAATTCATGCTTTCTTCCAAGGCCAGTCTGTTCATTTGTCAGCTTAACTGCTGCATCGCCGTGAACTTCAGTGCCACGTATAATTTGTTACATGATGACTGCTACATTTGTAAAAATGCTCATCGATGACAAAACATAAAATAGTCATGCTTCTAGGTTTTCTACTGTTCCATTTTCAATCTGAGCGAACACAACTTTTATTTAGTTATTGCAAACTACAACTCTAAATGGTTATCATAGGCTTATGTTGCCTTGTTATATACGCAGATGATGTATCCGGTCCTAGACTGTTTAACCAGCTTAGATCTTCCAATTACTGCAGATCCAGAAGAAGTGAAGAAGCCATATCATTTAGATAGGCTTGGCAATTACCAAATAAGCCTGAGAGACTCAAGTGCATTTTCTGAAATCAAAAATGAACATTTTTCCATGCAAATCGGAATGGATATCTGCATTAACACTACTGCCAGCACAGGAGAACAAGCTCAAAGACTAATAGGTCTAAGCACGCCCATTTAGAGTGGAACTTCGAGTAAGGCTTTTATATTCTAGCCGTGAGTCCACTTTTGTTATATATTATTAATAAGAGAACCATTTTTTGCGCAAATAAATCTCAAGAAGGAAACTATACGTTCCTGCATCATGAGGCAGTAATTACAATTGCATGATTGACCAATTTATTAATAATTGGATATAAATGATAGTACAGCAAATAATTTATTAGTAATTGAATTCTCATTTTGCATTTTGTTGCCAGGCTTGTACATGCGGGATCTGTTGGAGTTACTCTACCTGAGAGACCTGGAACCGAATAGAGCAAACAACCTCCAACAGTTTAAAATTAAATTATACCTACCTTTTCGTATCAAAATATGTTGACACGTAAAGATAAATGTAACCTAGTCATTGGTAAATATACGTATATGCGAACCAGATTTGCAGCATTGTCCCTTCATCATCCTTACCATTAGCAGCTCCAAAGATTAAAAAGGAATGAGAATCGCAGGGAAAATCTCCTTTGGCACCTCCGATATATCAGAAAAAATATGTGCAGCAGTGATATCCATGGTGTTTGGGTGCCGAAGGGAAGTTGCACTGTAAGTCTCAGATCCAAACATAACATTTCTTCTTACTTGATACAATCGAACGGTTCGATCTCTGTATTTATGACACGAAAATTAATGTGGACATGCTAATTGGATATGCCCAGGTATTATGCTCAAAGAACGTCCCCTCCCCTCTTGTATTCTTAATGCCCTTTGCTTTTTTACTTTCTGTGTGCCTTGTCCTTTATAATTTCTGCTGCTTCCTATATACCTTGAATGTTCTCGTTCTTTCACCATCCCCATATCTTCCATGTACGCTCGTTTTATTTTATTCTGTATCCCAATATATTGTGTTAGTCATTGCAATATAATTTTATATAATATATTCATTGCTTGATAGCATGTATATATAAATTGTTCACATATTCTGTCGAAAGGTATAAACGATATCAAGTCTCCACATAGCATGAATCGATTGCTTGGACCACCATTTGCAAAACTCTAAATTCACTATAATGTAAGGGAATATAATTTAAAGATTAAAGTTTTGAACTATTTATCTTTGATTGATGCGCCATTGTATGTGCTCATCTTTGGTACTTTCCTAGCATTATAAAATTACAAACCATTCGAAGGAAAATAAAAAAGCAAGGACTAAGTTTTTATTAAAAACTTGAATTATTTGCGCTGATAAATTAAAAGTAGCTGTACTTGTTGACCATTTGGAAAACTAGCTAGTGTTCAATAAAAGTATTTCATAAATCAATTTGCATTACAAATCCCAATGAATAAGAAAAATACTTTGACTTAACAAATTCTTCGCTTTTTGTTTCAATAAATGTGTTTGGCTTGAAAACTAATCATGTCAACAAAAGTGTTGGACTTCAAAATGACTACATCACGGGTTCAATTTCTTTATCCCTAAAAGTCATGTGTCATTTGTCTTATTTAATCACAACAGTTCATTATATCACATTAGTTGATTGATTTAATTAATTATTCTATTATGAATGATGGAGATTGAGTAGAAGCAGAGGCACGTGAGTTTCAGGATAGATGAATTGAGTTGCTATCAGAGGACTTCACAAGGAAATTTCAATCTTCCCTGGGGGCTCCGCAACAAGACTTCAACTGTCCTGGAAGACTCTGCAACAAAAGCAGGAAGGTCAAAAGAGAGCGAAAATTCTCTTAAATCCCTCGAGTACTTATAATGTCGAAATGACAAAACAAAATAACTAGTACCGATCAAAACAGATTGGCACTGACATGAATCATTAACTATATAAAAAAGTAGAATAGATGTCCACGGAATATAGGCAATGCTTTGAAGCAACTCTTGGATAATCAACAAACGTATATGGATGATGACATACATTTGTCTCATTTCAGAGCATGCTTTGTTTTCAACATAAGCATACTTTGAGGAGTAAGTGATCTGATTTTTTCATCAAGCGGCTTTCAAATGAATCTGATGTCAGGATGAAGATGAAACAATTCAAGGACTTGAGAACATGCTTGTAGGACAAAAGGAATGGACTCAATAATTTGGAGAAAGGTTGAAGCTAGGGAGAGAAATTGGTCGGTAGCGACCACTTTTAGGTGGTTACCGAGCACTTTTTGTGCCTCGTGTGAGACTCTAGAGCTATGGCATGTGAATGATTGACTCGGGGTGTATTTATAAAACATTAAGTGAACAACTCAAAGAAAGTTTTGAAGAAAACAAGACAAGTACCGAGGATATCAGAACCTTTCAGAAAACAATGGGATTTCTTAGGAAAAGTGCTCGGATTATGATGGATCAAAAATAGAGACCAAGGGAAGAAATATGAAGCAATTATTCCATAAATTCAAACCGGTACTGACCACTTTTGGTCTCTACCGAGATAAAATTTTGGCTTTGGCGATTTCATCTTCCACTTCTGCTTTTTCGAATCTGAAATTAAACCCAGTATATTGAGGTGAATTTTTTACTCTAGCTCATAGCCGTTCTAGGCTGTTAGATTGAGCAAACATTTGTGCTAGTGATAGAAATTCCATAATGAATAAGATAGAGTGGACGTAGGGCTTAGATTTGTCAAAACACTTAAAAAGTTTTTATTTTGCTTACGATTTTTGTTAGATCTCTTAATTACGATTCGATTTTGGGTGTTGTGTCATTTTCCGACTCAACAATATGTACTATGATAAAACTTAGCAAAGAAGACAGAGAGAAGTTGAGATAAATTTTATACAACAAAAGGTGATGAAAGAGAGAACAAAAGATGATGAAAGAGAGTTCAAAAGCAAAGTACACACACATGTAAGGTAAATTAACAGAGCCAAGGTATATGAGCATTACATCTCCGATTACACTAAACCATTTAACAGAGATAAAGAACTTAAAAAGTGCAGTCCATTTCCTTGCATAAGAAGTGAAGTAATTTACTTTCATTATAGAGGCTGTGTATACTTAACACATAGCATTGCTATGTCGGTTCATCAAATGGCCTAAAGGATCAAAGTAACCTTTAGCTATCTACCAGGTGTCATCATCCACGTATATATTCCAACAAACAATTGTTTTTGCAAGGCACAGGTTGTTCTTGTACGTATTGTATCTTCTCTGTGCTACATTCTTCTTGTAACGACCCGTTGAAATTAATAATATTTAATAAATTAAATTAATATAATTTCTAATTTGTTTAAGAATAAATGTAGAAATTTGGTATAGTAGTTGTAACCTAGTGTAACAATAAAATTTTATGACAATAGATTTGGATAATGTAATTTGTCACTTTTTGTTAAAAGTAAATTTTAAGAAATCAATAAATGTTGAATTGAGAATATTAATAAAAAAATATTAACTAAAATGAGATTCATATATAAAATCAGTAGTAGTGAAGATGTCACCTTTGGTTGTAATAAAGGTGAATGCTATTAGTGGATGTCAACACTTAATAAAATTTATTTAGAATAAAAAGAATTTAAATGCATGTTTGAATAGAGTATTAAATTGATAGATTAAGCGTAAGTAATTAGAATTTAACCCTATAAGATATGGAACTGAATGTATGAATATAATTTTGTAGAAATAGTTAATTAACAACTTATTTGTGCATACCCAATTTAATATAAATAACAAAAGGGCTAGCACTTGATGTGCCTAAGTATTAATATATTGGAACTATAATAAAATAGAGAGTTTGGTAGTAAATAGAAATAAAAAGACCGTTATTAACTAGTAAATTAATAAATGGATTCTAACAATAGGTAGTAATTAATGCGTGTATATTGGGCATTTGCGGATTACCAATTTTTCTACCTATTCATATAATTTATTTATGTAAATCTAAACCTATGGCAACATTTTGTTAAATGTTGGAAGTGAATTTGAATATATCAAAGGATAACAAGTGTTTAGGTTAACCATTTATTTTATTTAGTTAAGAAGGGAAATAGATTGAAATAAAGCTAATTTAATTTTTTTTGGTTGTTAATGGGTATAGTTAAATAAGGAGAAGTTATAGGAAATAAAACGCGCACTAATGAGATGTAATATAATTCCAAAGTTATTTATACCCACAAATAGGTTAATTACTGTATAGAAAGAGTCTAAATCAATAAATGAATTTATTAAGATTACATTTATAATTTTATAACCTTTATGCTGATTTAAGTTCAATTAATTTATTTGATTAAATAGTGCAGTAGCGTAGTTTTGTGCGGTAGTTGAAATAGCTAATTTTTTTAGGTGAAGTTAAGGCTAATTCTATGTATATATTTGACCTATTGTTGATATCGATTCTAGGAAGCAGGATCTATTAATTAAATGGAGTATTAGATTCAATAATTGCATTTATCGTATAAATAAAGAGAATATAACGGTTAAAATTGGCGTTATTGAAATTAAAAAGGAATGGGGGAATACTAATTTGAAATCATTGCAATAGATATTAATTTAAGGTTACCTTAAATAAATTAAGGTAATAAATGGAGGATAGTGTAAATATCTTTATAATACGATGATTTGTGTAGTTAGGGTAGTTTTGATTTGTCACTTAAGATGGAGGATTTTTATAAAATGTAATAAATGCAGTTTAAATTAAGGCATTGACGTTTGGGTATTTAAGAAGTGATAAACTAAAATTTATTTATTTATTTGAAAATTTGAAATCCAATTTGTGGATTTATTGCAAATAAGTGAAATTTGTGTTTAACCATTACATCGATAGGAATAAATTAAATTTAAGGTTATATTAATAAAATTTGGACTAGAGAAATGATATGAATCGGTTTTAGAAGCCTTAAATATAAAATGGAAAGTAGACGAGATTTCACGTTACAACCATTTTTAAAAAATCCTGATGTATGTAGAAATATTTATGAAATATAACGTAAACCAATGTTGAATCAAAAGAATAGAGTCAACACTTATTTATTCATTTAATGTGATATAACTACGAGTATGATTTATTGCAAATTACATGGAAATCTAATATATAGGACATTACCTAAAAAGGAAGAGTAGATAAAATTTATGATAAACATATTTGTATATGAAGGTTATTGATTTAAGGAGAAATTGGGCAAGTTTTATGTATTTGGGTTAAGTGCAACCTTTAATAGATAAATTTAGTGCAATTAAAGAAATTGACAATTAATATTTCGATAACCTAAAATTTGATGGGATAAGAACATTTGGGTAATGAAGGGATGACAAATATTAGCTATGATTCTAGAAGGAATTAAATAGATAATGGGAAGATTAAAATCAGGTTCTAAGCAATAATTATTAAATAACAGAAGTTTAGGAGTAAAGTGAGATAATTGAAAATTTTAATCATTCATATAAGTCATTTTTTTATTAATATGAGTTAGCTAATAAATTTAACTTGGGCAATACCTATATATTGGAAACACATTTGTAAAGTGTAATTAATTGAATTTGGTGAATTGGGAATGAATCCAAGGTTATAGGAATTGATGTAATACTACACAAATAAAAGGTAACTGCATAAAATCAATGTTTCGTAATAAATTGTATTGATAATTAAGTAGGAATGAGTTTGAATTTGACAAAAAGGAAAATTTATTATTTGCTTACCCATCTATTCAATCTATTAAATTTGATCAGATCCATTTGCAATTAAACGAATTTATTTACAAGTTAGTATGTATTTAGCTGATAACTATAAACCAATTAGGGCAATTGGGTATATATATATTACCAGTTAAGTTATATAAGATAATGGTTGACTTAATTAAGGGAGTTTATGTAATAATTTCATTTATTTTGTAAGTGGAAATAAAACGTTAATGATAACAAGTATTCAAAATTTACCATCTATTTAGTATATTAAGTATAATTGATAATCAACTGCAGCAAGTAATAAATAATAAATATGTAACGTTAAATGAAGTAATATTTGAAATTTAATATTTAGAAACTATGTAAATATAAGTGCAGATGAAATTGGGGATATTTACATATTGAAATATGAATCCAATGATAAATCAATCTAATTGACAATAAATAATGGAAAGTAAATTTAATTAAATTTTGGAAATTTAATATATATATATATATATATATACAGTTATAAACCCTAGCTCCATCCTATTGTCATTTGTTGTATATTCATTTCTTCATCTCCTTCTCCTCCTCAAATGGTTGCAAAACCTAGATCTACTTCAATCCAAATTTCAATGAAAATGCAAACACTTCAGAAAAATTCCACAAAAATATATGTTAATGTTCTCGAGGCACGTAATCTACTGGTTCAATTCGTTTTCTGTTTTGAACATTCGTTTGGCCAGAATTAATTCAAACAGTCTGTGACCATTCATCATCGTCGTCGCAAACTTCGTCGGATCGTCAAACCTTTTCTGGGTTTTGTAGAGTGGACGATGGGGATCGCATCTATATGGTTTGTGTGTCGTTTTATTTATTTTCAATTTTGAATTCAATCATCATTTTTCGCCATAACTTTCTCATACGAAGTCGGATTCACACGAAATTTCTTTTGTTAGGATCGTAATTTAATTCCGGATTTGATGACGCTAGTTTGGACGAATTCCGAGAAGAGCGAATTTTTGGGTTTAAATCGAATTTAAATTCGATTTAAATTCCAAAGGTGAGTGTTTTAACCCGCTCACAACTTCTAAAAGTTTTTACGTTTGTTAAATTCATTTTTAGATATGAGTAGAAGTTTATTTACAACTATTTGGCATGTTTATTCATCATATCTGTTAATTTGCATTTATTTAGTTTAACTGTTAATGTAGTTTATTTATTTCATATTAATTGACCGTTAGAATTTATTTATTTGCATATAAACTGCTAGTTAACAGTTTTAAAATTTATTACTGAATATAAACTGTTAGTTTAATAGTTATTAAATTCATTTTTAATATAACTGACAGTTATTACCTGTTTATATTATCAGAGATATATTGATATTGTTTATTTTGGATGATGATTGTGATTTGGATGATGGATGATGTTTATAAATGGATGTTTTATTTTTAAATTACAAGTCATCATGCATATTTCATTCGGGATTGTGGTTTGAAATGATATACAACCACAAAATTTTATTTTAAATTGCGGATTGAAATGATAAATATCTGTATCGCTTGACCATATGATAGAAAATTATATACAGGCACCGTGGTCTATATATAAATTATTTTAAAGTGATTTTTATGGTTTGGATGAGATACGGTCATTAAAATTTAGTTTTGATATTTTATAAATATTATTCTTCCATATATATATACATATGAAAGTTAACTTTTGAATTTGAGCTTTGTATAAATCCGTTAAATAAAAATGGAATAAAAAATTTAGGAATGGATTTGATAATTTATAATATATGTTAAGTTTGGAAGTTTTAAAAATGTGACTTTATAAACTGAATTTTTCCTAAATACATTTAAAAAGGAATATTCTAGTATAAAGTAAAATTGAGAAAATATTTAATTACTAGAATTGGAGTTTTATTTATGGATTTGATGTGAATATTCAAGACTAAATAATAGTACGTTTAATTTGCTGAAAGAATAAATTCCAACTTTAGTTTTGAAATATTAATACTCCAAATGGATATATATATATAGAAATTGAAATGGTTTTTGGAACTTGAAAGTGATATTTAAATTATGGTTTAGACCTTAAAATAAAGAAATATATTTGTAAAGCCATGGAAATTAGTTTTCTTTACAGAGTAACCTTAAAAGTTAAACCATCTATTTTATATGCCATTGAATATCCAAACCATTCAAGTTAGAAGTTATGGGTTTAAAATATATGAATTTCGAAATATTATGCTTTGAAAGTATAATTCAAATGTTCGGTTTCCAGATATTATAGATTTTAAAGCAGTATGATTTTGGAAAAAATTATATTTGGATAAAATGATATCATATTGTTTTGGGTTTTAAAATGATATCGTACTCATAGTTTTTGAAATGGAAATTTTTATTCTGGTTTTTAAGTATAAACTATTTTAAATGACCGCGGTGTTATAATAACGATGGGTTGGCAAAGAGACCGGGATCGGATATCTGACATACTCTCTGTCGATACCGAAAACCACTTTGACTAACCGTGTACGCGGTGGAGATTCCAGAATGAAGTAGGTGGTGGTGACGTTTCCTGTAAGGTAAATACGTGGACCCGACTCCCGTGAGTTGGCATAAGGTGGCTAAAACAGGAGCGATTCTCAGGCCAATGAGGTCATTCCTCTGATCGGACCCTCCTCTTCGATATTATACTTTGATTTTGGATTGATTCAGTGGCCACTTCTATATTTTGATTTTGGGGAGTTAGTCCGAGGTGGGCGGTAACTGCGGCTACGCGTTTCCACCAGCCTGGATAGCAATTGGTATATCTACCCTGGCATTGCCTAGTTGTGCCGTGTCACCTACCATACCGAGCCTTTACTACGAGTTTCTATTTGTGTCGTACTTATGGAGTATCCTCTGGTAGCTTCCCGATCAGGAGGTATTACGGTACTGTATAGACTATTGGCATTATTTGTGTTAAGGGCTATATGGGTAACCCCTTAACGCTATTAAAAAGTAAGTTTATTTTATAAATAGACACTATTATAATAGCGCAATATATTACATAGTAAATAGTTTAACGGATCCTTAGGAGATGTAAATCTCGAGCATCTCTTGAGTTACTGTACTCATATTTATTTCTGTTAATTTAACTCACATAAGATCTTTTAGTTCCGACTCGAGTGTTTTTGTCTTTTCAAATTCGCTCGGGTCAGTCCGAGCGTTTCAGGATCGAAGACTTTAGCTTTGAAGGACGAAGACGAAGGAGTCGTATTATTATTATCTATAGTATTGCACCACACTCATACTGTTCCGCTGCATTGTTTGTATTGGTATGTGTAACTCTGATATTTATTGTATAAAGAAGAATTAACTGTTTTGTAACCGTTTATGAACTGTATATTTATTATTATATTTTATCCTTCCGCTGTGAGATTCTATTTTGTTTTATTTCTTCTCTGTTTTTCTTATTTACCCCATAACAATCCGCCCTTGCGTATGCTTTTAATTGGCACGTGTGTCGGTTTAAAGTGTGCGAAAAGGCGGGATGTTACACTTTTTTTTTTTTTTGAATTACCTAGAGAACCAAGCTTCGCTTGTAAACTCTAGGGAAGTATGTGCCTGCCAAACACATACTTCGGGTACTTGTTATAAGGTTGTCAGTTTCGGAGCTCGAACTCGTGACCTTCGATCACGCAGTCCGGACCATCAACCAGCCAACCCTGTTGGCCTGTGCTACATTCTTTACTACCAAATCCCTTTACAGTCTGCGCTTCTTATTTGATATCATGACTCTTTTGAACTCCATCCCCAGTGAACATACAGTGCCGGCCAAAAGAATTTAGTGCCCAAGCCACACTCGAATTTTGTTGTCCGTTGTTACATAAACTTTCAATATATATTTTGAATATTAAGTATAAGATAACACAAGATTATAACATACAAAATGTTCACTTTCCAATCGAAATACACTGTATGAGGAAGGTTACAACATTCAATTCAAAAAATAAATAAACAAAACATCAACTTTTCATACAAAATAAGGACCAACTTTCTTCAAAAAGTTCAAAGAAAAATACCTTTTCTTCCATTTTTTGTTGCAAATTCTTCGATCAAATTGTCATAATTAAGTTTCTTTAAAAATTCACTTTCTTTTGAAATCATTGCTAACACATTCAGCCGTTCTTGTGACATGCTTGTTCGAAGATAGTTTTTAATCCATTTTAATTTAGAAAAACTTCTCTTCGTAGAAGCAACGGTAGCCGGAATAGTTAACAAAATCCGATAAGCAATCCATGCACATTGAAAACCACCTTCTTCTACATAAGAACTTATGAAGTGAAGAATTTCGATTGATTTAACTATTACTTTAGGTAACATAGTTTGCAAAGCTTTTAATTCTTGAAATAAATCTTTTCCATATATATCATATTGTTCATTGTATTTCAAGTAACTTTCTAAACGAATACAATGTTCCATTAACTTTTCTTTACCAAGATTCATAAACTTTGCTTTCAACAAAAATCCAAAGATATTGTCATAAAGTTCAATTTGTTTAAATCGATTTTTGAATGATGTAAGAGCTTGTTCTATGATAAGAATGAAATACGAGACCCTAAAAATTTCTTTCGGCGAACGACTTTCTTCATTACTAATTTCAATATCTTCGTCTAATAGTTTTTTTCTACGAATAACTCTTTTCGTCTTAAATTGTGGTTCAATACCAACATCGATAGCAAGTTGATTTGCTTCATTCATCATTTGTTCAAACCCATGTTCTCTAAAGCTTTGAAAAAAATCAATAAGTTGTTTTTTGCGTCCTCTAAATTCATATCCTCATGTTGAAGTGCTTTGCTTACTTGATTTACTTTATTTAATAACTTGTACCAAATACAAAGACTTACTAAAAATTCAAAATTCTCCAAAACATTAACACATAAAGCCTCTAGCTTCCGCCATCACAATATCCTCTTTAGAATTGTTTGCAATTTCAATTAAAACATCTTTTAACATTGACGGTTGAAATCGAATAGCTCTTACACTAACTTTCCCATCGAGTAGCGGATAATGATTTTGGTGTTAAACCTTTTACATATTTTTTAAGAACATCTCACCGATGAGTAAATTCCGAAAATAATGTGTAAATCTTTTGTACAAATGCAAAAAAGCTTCTCGCTTTAACACAAGATTTAGGCATATCACATAAAGCAAGATTTAAACTATGACAACCACATGACATATAAAATGCTCGAGGATATATATCAGGAAGTCTTTTTTTGTACATTTTGATGCTTACCTTTCATATTAGATCCATTGTCATAACATTAACCTCTTATATCATCAATGTTAAGTTTAAGCTCATGCAAAACATTTTCAAGTTGTTTGAAAAAACCAAACCCCGATGTATCATCAACTACTATAAATTCAAGAAAAAACTCTCCTACCTTCACTTCATTAATATCTTCAATATCCACACATCTTATAATAATCGATATTTGTTCTTCATGACTTAAATCCGGCGTGCAATCAAGAATAATCAAAAAATATTTTGCTTTAAGATCGTGGTTATTATTTTGACTTTGATCTCAATCAATAATAGAAGTATTATCTCATTTTGAATCCTATGACTAAGATAATGATGTTGAATTTCTTAATCTACCACACGACGGAGATGATCTTGCATAATCGGATCAAATTTTGCAAGAAACCCAATAAATTGGCAGAGAAGTCCATTATTTTTTTATATATCTTCTCATTGCTTCCACGAAATGGCAAACTATTCCTACAAAGTGTTTTCACAACTTCGATTATCCGAATTAATATAATCTTCCAACAAACTTTTCCCTTCTCAATTTGAGCTTCCATTTTTTACCAACCGTTGCTTTCAAGTTTATTCTCTTTTGCAAATCAACCCACTTCACAACATTTTCACAATGTTCTGGATTAGTTTCATGCTCTCTAAGTTTGTGTGGAAGATTATGCCAATCATCAATTCCATCTTACGACAATTTGCTTGACATTAATTTATTTTTAAATAGCTTGCAACAAAAACAAAATACTTTATTCAATGTATTAGAATATCTAAGCCACTTCCTTTCATGTTCTTCACCATTTAAAAAACGACGAATATAATGTTTAGATGAAAAGCTTCTGCTTTTTCCAAACTTTATGACGCTTGGAAATTTGTCATTTTTTTAAGGATTTTGATTGGGCCCCTTTGAACTATCATTATTCTTTTAGCACCATTAATAGGTCCGCATTAACCCGGATCATGATCTACATCAACATCTTGGTTCAAATCAAGCATGCTTTCTTCGTTCACATGTTCTTCACGATTATCATTGTTTGTTTCTTCATCAAAAATTTCATTCACATAAACATCTTCATTGATATGAATTTCATGATCTTTATATGTTTCAACAACATCCTCAACATTTTCGTCAATAGCTTCACTTATTTCTCCGACTTGGCTTGAAACAATTGGATGTTGTTCTTTTGCATTGAATAGTTTAGAAATTGAACCGACTAATGATGTAGATATTGCATCTTGACGTTGTTTCAGTCTTCTATTATAAGCACCAGAATTTTGCTTTCTATTTCTCACCCATTTCTTATCGTCTTCTTCTTTTGTCATACTATCCACTATCTAATAACATAATTAAATTAAATTATGTTACTTCTTTTAATCTAAAAATATATATTTAGTTTGGAAAAGTTGGTTAATAAAGTTATGTCGCAAATTAACTTTTAATATAGGAAAAAACACTAAACAATCTGTTTGGCTAATTCACTGACACCAAATGAAATTTGAATATTGGCAGTTCTCAATGTGGATGAGAATCATGAGATACAGCAATGCTTTTGTAAAGGTATGTGGTAGCATAGTTTTGACATCAAATTGTTAAAATTATAATTAGCAGCTACCATAGAAAACGAAAAGAGAAGAAAGGGGATAAAACAATACTTAATAAATATGAAAAGAGAAGCTATGATTCATTTTGACCACTAATGATGTGAACTTGATAATTTCTTTCATTGTAACTGGTTTCAAACATACATTAATGTACATTATTCCCACATAATGCACTACGTAATAGCATTAAGTAACCCATTCTAAATTCATGATTTGTAAATTTCTAATCAAAATTCCTACCTAAATCAAAATTTATGATTGTCATATCATCCGCTAACAACCAATTCTAAGTTTTAAGCAGCCAATTTATTTCAAAAATCAGTTTTGGCCTTTTAGTTACTTCTGCAGTTGCTGCCTTGCAAGGGAAGATGGAGCACTACTGCCCGACTGGAGGCTGGCGTTGGAGTTTTGGAGCTTAAGAGCAGCAATCAGTGGAGGATGGAGGCTGGCGCCGGTCGATCGCTTGTGCTTGTTTGTTTTTTTTTGTGACAAGTAACCCTAATTTGAACGTGAGTCTCCGTTCAAAGAGGTAGTAACATGAGTTTCTGTTCAAAGAGGAAGCAGCAAAGTAGAGCAAGGCAGTTTCTTGGGCTGCATCTATTTTTTTTCTACTATACTGTATTTTGTTTTTATGCCCTAAGACTTAGGGTTGCCCCAGCCCATGGCTTTGGTGGGCTTCTCCCCAGGCCGGCCCTGTGAATGTATACTGCCCAAACCGATGAAAGTTTTCTGCGAACGGGTTAGCAATATATATATATATATATATATATATATATATATACATATATATATATATATATACATATATATATATATATATACATATATATATATATATATAACAAAATTTTAGCTACGTGATAAATATATGTATGTATATACCAGCACATGTTACCAGTTTTACAGCATTGTACCTTCATCATGCTTACCGCTGGCAGCTCAAAGGATTAAAATGGAATGAGAATCGCCGGACAAATCTCCTTTGGCACCTCCAACATATCAGAATAATGTTTGCAGCAGGGATATTCATGGTGTTTGGGTGCCGAAGGAGATTTGCACTGTAAGTCTCTCGCCCAAACATAACTCTTCTTCCAACTTAATACAATTGGATAGTTCAATCTCTGTATTTATAACACGAAAATTAACGCCGACATGCTAATTGGATATGCCCAGTTATTATGCTCAAGGACTAAAGAACTTCCGTGGCCTCTTATATATAATTATTGCCCTTCACTTTTTCTCTCACTGTGCCTTGTCCTTTAACTTCTGCTACTTCCTATACACCTTGAATGTCCTCATTCTTGCACCATCCCCATATCTTCCATATATGCTCCTTTTTATTATTTTATTTTGCTATATAACTTTATAGAATAAATATACATAGCTTGATAGCATGTTTATATATATATATTTAATTGTTCCCACATTCATGTCAAAAGGTGTACACGATATCAAGCCCCCGCATACAGGAAACGAATACTTGTTCTGTCTTCTTAATCCAGCCAGGACCAGCATTTACAAAACTCATAATTCACGATAATATAAGAAAATATAATCTAAAGGTTAAGTTCTGAACTATTCTCTTAGGTTGTTGTGCAATAGTTTGTGCTCATCTTTGGTGCTTTACGAGCATTATAAACTATCAGTAGGAAAATAGAAAGCTAGGACTAAGTTTGTTACTAAAAAATTGAATTATTTGCGCTGACCAATAAAAAGTAGCTGTACCTGTTGACGATTTGGAAATCTAGCTTGTATTCAATCAATGTATTTGATAAAGTTAACATACAATACGAATTCCAATGAATAAGAAAGACACTTTGATTTGTACAAATCCTTCACTATCTTTTTCAACAAATAGATGCAGTATTTCTTTGAGAATGAGTTTTGTATTTTACATTTTCAGTATGTATTTTAAGTGGTGTCAGTGAAAAGGAGGAAATGAAAAATTTTAGTCATTCCAATAAAGAAGAACAGGAGAAGGGAGTAATTTTTTGTATTTCCTAAACACCAAAAAAAAAAAAAACCAAATTGTTTTCAATTTCATTTGTTAAAACCATTTTCTAAATCGATTGTTTTTCGTCATCTTCTCTCTTGCATGCATATACGTTAAAAACACAGAACACTAACACTTGTTTTCAAAACGAAAGCCATCTAAGATTTGTGAAAATAGGGTGCAAAGGTAGACATGGTGATCATCTCAAATGAAATTACCGACTAATTGCTTTTAATAAAATAACGGTTTATATTATGTGTATTTTAATATATAGAATGACTAGTACTTACTATTTTTATCAAGTCAATATTTATATTTTGGGTATATAAACGAATTAGTCGTTCAAAATTATTTTCAATCGGCATATTGTAAAATCATGTTTTGGGACTCATTCATTTAACGAATGCTATAGTAAATCAATTAATCATGTAATTACTTTAGTTTGAAGTTTAAATTTACTGCTCAATTGATTATTTTATCAACAAAATGAATGACTTTAAATGGGTATTAAATTAAAGTATGGGCAATAAATTAAGATGCAATTAAATAAAATATAGTGAACAAAAATTAATTTTATTAAGTTAATCTATGATTATAAGTTTATGTTTTATCCACTGGAATGGTGTGAATTTTGATGTAATAAGAGAACTTAAGGAATTAATAGATTACGCAAAGAGAGAGCTCAAAGCGTGAGACAGTAACGTTGATACTTTTTAAACGATATCAAATCTCCACATAGCAGGAATCGATTGCTTATCCTCTTGAATCCAACTTGGACCATCGTTTACAAAACTCTAAATTCACTATAATGTAAGGGAATATAATTTAAAGATAAAAGTTTAGAACTATTCATCTTCAGTTGGTGTACCATTGTTTGTGCACATCTTCGATGCTTTCCGAGCATTATAAACTATTGAAGGAAAATAGAAAGCTAGGACTAAGTTTGATTAAAAAATTGAATTATTTACGCTGATCATTGGAAAGTAGGTGTACATGTTGACCATTTGGAAAACTAGCTAGTGTTCAACCAATGTATTTGATAATTAATATACATTATGAATCCCAATGAATAAGGAAAATACTTTGATTCAACAAACCCTTCATTGTCCATTTCAACAAACAGAGTGTTGAATATTCTTTATGAGAGAGAGAATATAAAAAAGAGGTTTTTTTGTGGTTGAAAACTTCTCTTTTATTGATGTTAAATTTCTTGCTTGATTGCTTGATACAAAATGATGAGAGAGCTCTTTTATTTATAGGACTCCATAGACTATACTAGTGTTAGCGCCAAAAATGGTCACTAACACCCAAATCCAGATGAAAGCACCAAACAACAGTCACAACTCACAGATAGAATATATATAGAGAGTAATAATTTGAAGAACAGTCCGAATTAAAATGAAAGCAGTAAAGAACAACATGTTTTATAGTGGTTCGGCTAACTCCGGCCTAAGTCTACTCCAGAAGTTTTCTTTTTATTGCTGTAATAATCAATTACAGTTACAAAACAACATAGTAACCTTATCTTAGAAAATAGAAAGCGAGAGAGCCAGAAGAAGATCCCTTTTTTGAACCCTCACATGCTGTATTTATAGGAAAATCCTGAGTTGTTGGGCATTCTGCATGGCGTAGGCCCATCAAGACCTTCCACCGAGCCACATACCTCTATAATGTCGAGCCACGTACCTCCACAATGCCGAGCCACATACCTCCACATACCTTCACAATGCCGAGCCATATACCTTCACAATGCCGAGCCACATACCTCCACATACCTCCACAATGCCGAGCCATCTCACCAATGCCGAACGACCCTGTCCTTACCAATGCCGAGCGAGGTTCGATGCCGAACGACATCCACTGCCGAGCGAGTTCCAATACCGAGTGAGGTATGCCGAACGACATCCAATGCCGATCGACTTCCAATGCCGAGCGAGGAACGATGTCGAACGACTTCCAATGCCGAGCGACTCACGATGCCGAACGGTGTCTGATGCCGAAAGATGTCCAATGTTGAACGATGTCTAGCGCCGAGCGACAACCCATGCCGAGCCACACCTTTTCCGAGCGACGACCAATGCTGAACCATGCCTTATGCCGAGCGGCAACCAATACCGAATCACCCTGCTCTCTCCTCAGTGTTGAGCCACATACATCGAACCTATTCTTGACCGACTGTCTATCATCTAGCTAGTTCCAATCAATCGTATTCCAGTTTCGACAAATGAACAATCGATTTGGTTAAATCCGTTTGCCCATGGCCTTGTAAAAATGCAGGTTAACACTTGCCCCCCAAAACATGCCTTGTTTTGGAAGGTGTGTTTTGAATAGCCTCAAATTCAACATCCAAAGTCCATGTTTCATACATATCCAATAACCAATAACCGAATCCAGGACCTTTCCAGGTCAATGTCCAAATCCTTTGCCGTTCATAGCCAATATTCATATTCGTAACCTCTCCGGGTTCTTGTCAAGCACAATCCACACCTGACGACCGTGGTCAAGTGTCCCTAGACGTTGAGTAATTACCATGGCTTAAGTCTTAAGCCGAATCCTGGTCGCTTCGGACCCTTGTTGAGTATCGTCCATACTTGACGGCCTAAAATAGTAACCGATAGTATGGGACCTAGGTCCTAGGTCGAATCCTGGTCTCTCCGGACCCTTGCCGAGCATTGTCAATACTCGACGACCTGAAATAGTAACCGATAACATGAGGCCTAAGTCCTAGATCGAATCCTGGTCTCTTTGGACCGTTGGTGAGCATAGTCCATGTTCGATGACCTTAAATAATAACCAATAATATATGGCCGAAGTCCTAGGCCGAATCCTGGTCTCTCTGGACCCTTACTGAGCATAGTCCATGCTCGACGATCTTTAACAAAAATCCAGAGGATAATCAAAATCCAATCCGAAATCCAAATCTAAGAAAAAAACTAGAAAAAGCAAATGTCTAAGTCAAAGAAAAAAAATAGATCTTACAAACCGAGGCATCTCGGTAAACCATCATCTCAGAGCATGCCTAAGGGTTATCTCCGACCCCGTACATGAGTAAGTGATTTAGCCGATTGCCCAGAGTTTGTTACTTATTTCAAACCATTAAGATTAGTTGATGACCAACCGGCCACATTCCTGGGCCTCATGCCCTCGCTGTTCAAGGTAGACGGTGGTAGCTCTTGTTCCACCGTCGCATCTCGAGTTCTGACATATTATCGCAACTGACCATTCTTAACATGCTCCTCGATTGTGTCCTTCAAATGACGGCAACTATTAGTATCATGCCCGTCCATGTCATGAAAAAGACAGTGCCTTCCCGACGCCCTTTCGCTTTCTGAGGGCTCCCTCCTCGCCGAACTTCGATACGGGAGGCGATCTCGAGTATCCAAGAATATCCATTCCAATGTTACATTTAGTCCGGTGTAAGCGGAGAACTTTGGTTCTCCCCAGCGTTTCCTCTTCCCTTTATCCTTGTCCTTACCCAAGCTTTCGCCGAGTAGTCCTCCATCCTTAACCAGGTTTACTTCCTTTGACCTCATATCCAAACATGCATCTTCTTGTCGGAGAAATCTCTCAGCTTCATGGAAGAATTCCCCAAGATCCAATGGTGTGTCCCGTACCAATGATACTTTGAAATTCGAATCATACCTGATTCCTGATACCGCAACCATCAAAACTAATGATGGATCGGCCGATCCACCGATGCAACTGCTGCATTAAATCAAGTTAAGAATGTCCCGAGCGATTCACCCACCCCCTGTTTAATTGACGTCAACTTCATCACGTTCTTTGGCCTTTTTATGCAAACTCAAAACTGACTTAAGAATCTGTCCACCAGTTCCGCCCACGTTTCGATGGATCCATCCTCCAGTTGCCTTAACCACATTGGCAGCTATATCAATCAAGAACAGGGGGAAACATTGAGCCATAACATCCTCTGTTGCCACCAACACTTCCATATGCCTAGTGTACCTCATCAAATGGTTAGTTGGATCCGTCTTCCCGTTGTACACTTCCAGAGTGGGCAGTTTGAAACGGGTGGATTCCTAGTTGTCCTGATATTCCGGGTAAACGGACTTTTGTTGACTTCCTCTGAATCCCTAATTGTCAGGCCTCCGCGAATAGTCCGCCTGATAATGTCAGCCAATCTGACATTTCCAACCAAGTGTTGCCCCTATCCATGTTTCCAAACTGCCCTCCAAGTCCTCGAGGAAATTCTGGCACATATTCCTCATCACGTACTCCTGTATTCCTGTTGGTGTCGGACCGCATAGCGTCATCCAGTATCCCTTCATGAACTTGTCCAGCATTACCTGGTGGTGTGCCCCCGGGTCTTGGTCCATCCAAATTGTTTGTTGTTTGTTGATTGGGAGCTGCCCCATGCTTAATCACTCCATCCGCCTGCTGGTTGAGTTCCTCCATTCCAGTTCTTAGAACTGGAGCACCCGCGGTTCCACTTTGTCCGAACTGCCTTAGAAGAGCCCGCGTCATCTTCTCTTGCCGTTTCATCATCTGCTCCTGCATTGAATTCATCATAACCTGTATCTCATGCCGAGTTATGTAGACGGATGCATGATCCTCTCAAGCTCCAGAAGAGGCAGCTTGACTTCCTTCCTGATTGCTCCTTTCTGCTACTTTCTTCCTTATTGGTGGTCTAGCCATTGCTTTCCAAACTACGAGTTCCTAAGCTTTTCAATCCAAGCTTCGAAATTCCGAGTGCTACCTTTCTCAGTGAAAGAAATGTTAGCGCCAAAAATGATCACTAACACCCGAATCCAGATGAAAGCACCAAATAACAGTCATAACTCACAGATAGAATATATGTAGAGAGTAATAATTTGAAGAACAGTCCAAATTAAAATGAAAGCAGTAAAGAACAACAAATTTTAAAGTGGTTCGGCTAACTCCGGCCTACGTCCACTCTAGAAGTTTCCTTTTTATTGCTGTAATAATCAATTACAGTTATAAAACAGCAGAGTAACCTCAGCCTTAGAAAATAGAAATCGAGGGAGCCGAAAGAAGAAGATCCCTTTTTTGAATCCCCAGATGTTGTAGGCAAATCCTGAGTTGTTGGGCTTTCCGCATGGTGTAGGCCCATCAAGACCTTCCATCGAGCCCATACCTCCACAATGCCGAGCCACATACCTCCACAATGCCGAGCCACCTACCTCCACAATGCCGAGCCACGTACCTCCACAATGCTGAGCCACATACCTCCACATACCTCCACAATGCCAAGCCATCTCACCAATGCCGAACGACCCTATCGTTACTAATGTCGAGCGAGGTTCGATGCCGAACGACATCCACTGCCGAGCGACTTCTAACGCCGAGCGAGGTACGATGCCGAACGACATCCACTGCCGAGCGACTTCCAACGCCGAGCGAGGTACGATGCCGAATGACATCCAATGCCAAGTGACTTCCAATGCCGAGCGAGGTACGATGCCGAAATTCATCTAATGCCGAGCGACTCACGATGCTGAACGGTGTCCAATGCCTAACGATGTCCAATGCCGAACGATGCCTAACGCCGAGCGGCAACCCATGCCGAGCCACACCTTTTGTCGAGCGACGACCAATGCCGAACCATGCCTTATGCCGAGCGGCAGCCAATACCGAATCACCCTGCTCTCTCCTCATCGCCGAGCCACACACATCAAACCAATTCTTGACCGATTGTCTTTCCATCCAGCTAGTTCCAATCAATCGTATTCCAGTTTCGACAAATAAACAATCGATTTGGTTAAATCTGCATGTCCATGGCCTTGTAAAAAGGCGGGTTAACAACTAGAAATATGACTCTCTAAATAATTTTAGAAATACATAATTCTTATTTCTACTAGAAAATTCAAAAGCTCTCAACAAACTACAGTAAAAACAAGAAGACTCTAGAAACTATAACAAGAAGCTTCTAGAAATTAACCATAGCAAATCAAGTTTAATATTGCAACAGAGTCATTATTTGATTTGAAAACGAGTATTGTCTTTTGCATTTTCATTATGTATTTCAAATTGCATGGAAAAGAAAGAGAAGTTGGAGAATTCTACTCATTCCAATAAAAGAGAGTAGACGAAGAGTGTAATTTTTTACATTTCCTATAAAGAAGAATTACAAAAACTCATTTTCAATTTGATGTGTTAAAACCATTTTCCAAATCGATAGTTTTCACCATCTTCTCTCTTATGTGTATTTTAAAGTACACGTTAAAAACCTTGAATACAAAATACAAAATTTGTTTTCAAATCAAATGTCATCTAACGTTGGTGAAAATAGGGCACAAACGTGGACATGATGATCATTGCAAATGAAATTTAATCGGCCATTTACTTTCTACAAAATAAGAGCTTATATTATGTGTATTTTTGTACATAGAATGATACTAATTAATTTTATCAAGGTAATTTTTATACTTCGTGTATATAAATGAATGTTGATTGCTCAAAATTATTTACAATCATCGTATTGTATTATCCCATTTTGGGGGTGATCCAATAATGGAATGCTATACTAAATTGATTAATTACATAACTAATCTAATTTCAAATATTGATTTAGTTGCTCAATTGATAATTTTGTCAATAAAATTATTGATGTTTTAATGGTTAATAAAATTAAAATATGGGTAATAAATTAAGATGCAACTAAATAAAATATTGTGATCGGGAATAAATTTTAATAAGTTAATTTTCTATCATAACTTTAAGTTTTATGTATTTGAACGGTGTGAATTTTGATGTTATAAGACAACTTTAAGGAATTAATATATTACGCAGAGAGGGAGCTCAAAGCCCATGATAAGTCTACGTTTCATTTACACAAAACAAAAGACAAACCATCAAACCCTAGGTTTGACGCAATTATCAAGAGGAGAGAAGAGAAGAAAAAAAATCAAATGCAAAGGAAAGCATTCATTTTTACAGAAGTAAATGATACTAATCGATTTCTTAATCTAAATGAGTAATGTCACAATTTTTCCCATCCAAATCAGTGTATGTTGGTTAACATCTGTTTTCTATTTATGATGAATATAAACAAGTTTTTATGACGATAAAATGAGTACAAAATGAAACTGTATAAATTATGTTGGCAATTGTTAAGATAATGACCAAATTAAAAATGAAATATTAGTTAATCAACTTTAAACACTTTGAAATTTTGGGATGATGTTCATAATGTTAAATCAAATATAGGATTTTAATTCATAATATTATCATGTATATGTTAATTATTATGAATTTTAGATTTGAGCTAAGTAGTTTTCTACACCAAAATAATGTTAAAAAATATGAAAAACTAACATTGTGATCCAAATTTTTATGGAAGATAGAAAAACATGTTTACGATTTTATGTTAGTGTTTGTTCATTTTTCCTTAATTTTTGTGTATCTATAGAGATACGTTTGGCGAATGCATTTAACTGGATTAAATGCTGAGGTGTGGAATTATATAGTTGATTTAATTCTTTATTGTCATATATATGAGTACGAGCGGATGTATTAACAAATATAATAGGAAAAATATATAAAGGGAATAGAGATGTATATGGATAAAAAATGTCTTTACTATTCATTTTTTTGCAGTACAAAATTGAGATGTAGGCTCATGCATGATTATATAATGAGCAGAACAAGAAAGGGCCTATTTCGTGTCCCTTTCTTTCGCTTCTTGGGTGGTATCTCCTTAGGTGGAGACGATTAAGAACCAGGCTCTATGGCCTTGCACTTTCTATTCTTCTCACGCACAATTGGATTTTTCGGCCATAATGCCTTCTACTCTCTCCTTTTTCACCAAGCGTAGAGTGATTCACCAAGGGAGAGCTTTGGATTTTTCGGCTATAATGCCTTCTACTCTCTCCTTTTTCACCAAGTGTAGAGTGATTCTCTAAGAGTGAATGATGTAGTGGTGGTAGGGTTCTTTCCAAAGCATATGAGAAATTGTTGCATTGCCTTCATCCTCGATATCAATTACCACGTCTTTCGTTTCATCAAGGGATTCAAAACTTTCCGTTCTAGGTTTAATTAGGTTTGGCATTGTCATCTCTGGAATTATGGTTATATGAGCATCGACTGTTGAAGATGTATCCAAGCGATCTGTAATTTTGAGAATAGAAGGATAGATATTATGAGCTTTAAATGGGCCATTTGCATTAATGGAGAAGAGATTGAAATATCGTCGACCAAGGGTGTGTCAACATTCGCATAGACCTTTAGTCAAGGGGTGACTGAAATCAATTCCTCTTTAGTAATTGTAATAGCTCGGATATTTTATAAATATTGTAATTACTTATAAGTAATATAACAGAGTTAAAATAATTGGATTTATTTTTGAAAATAAAATAAAAATTAATAGGGTAAAATGTTTATTTTTCTACTTTTGGAATATGATGATGGAACTACTACCATTGCAATCATCTCCCTTTTTAGATTCACATAGTATTTTTGTTTGCCTCATTTGAAGTTAGTATGAATGAACTGTGATCGAAATGGTATCGGGTTGATCAGGAGCCAAATTTTGAGATTTTGAATTTGGATAAGACAGTTACTTCCCTTCTTTAGTTTAAAACAGAAAATTCACATACACCATAATTTAGTTTTCAGAATAGAGTTTAGAACCAATAAAATAACTTACAATAGTAAGGGTATGTGTTTAAGGCGATGAACAGGATGATGATTTAGAAGATCATATCAGGGTATTATAGGAAAAAATCGAAACCACTTATTGGTTTGGTACCCGATCAGGGTGGATCGCTTGTAGATCATGGTGAGTCCAACTCAGATGAGCATGATGCACATATCATATCTCATTTTATGCAGACCAATACTCTTAGTGTTGTTGATATTCCCAATCCATCTACTCATGCATCTAAGATGGACTCTTGCTTCGTTAGACAAGTTGGTATTTATAAGAAAGCTAAAGGATGGTAAGTAATTAATTTTTTGAATAAAAAAACAATCATACACAAATATTTATACATACATATATAACCACTCTCTCACACACACACACACACACACACACTCATATATGCCTATATATTGGTACGCACACTCATACATACTTACATACACATTGTTAACCCAAAAAATGAATCAACACCTTGGTTTGAGTTTGAAAGTGCCAACTTGTTCTTAAAAAGAAATAATACAAATAATAGGTATAGAAAAGAACAGTAAAAGAAAGGAGACAAGAAGATTTATAGTGGTTCGGCTGTTAACAAAGCCTACATCCACTTTATTGTTTTATTATGACCGATTGCTATTACAAGTAGTGTTTGATTACAAGGCTTTTGATTATCCTTAGCTAGATTGAATCACCAGAGTTGGAATCCACTGGCCCTTTGGAGATTGTTGTGAGGGAGATGAGGAGTGAAGAAAGCTTCCAGCAGAGCTTCAGCAATCGTTCTGGAGAATATCCAGTTTATGTTGTAGGTAGGATGGTATTTATAGAGATCGGAGAGCTTTTGGATCAGGCCAGTTCGCCACTTGCTCGTAGATGAATGTAGGCATCTATAGGAGTTTAGCCCACGACCCAAGCCAAAATTGTGGATCACTAGTGATCCATGGTCCATGGATCGCTAGCGATCCATGGTTTTAATTCGCACATGAGCTAATAACTTAGCTCCTATCTCCATTATTCCCCATGCTAGGTCATGATAATTTTATTGTTCCATATGGATCGGAAGAAATCCATGGTGTATGGATCACTAGCGATCCATACACTTAGTGTTTTTTGCACCTGTTCTCTTGGCCCTTTTTGCTCCTATGCGCCTTAGAGAATCATGATGTTGTACGGATCACTGGCAGTCAATAGAGTGTGGAACTGGCAATCTAAGCACTTAGGTTATTTCTAGAGTTTGAAGTCTAGGATGCTTTCATGGTGTTGTATCGACATTGTTCGTATAGTCTTGCTGCACGTTGCTCCGTTTTGATGACGATCTACTAGCAGGTTGTATTTAGCTTCTGATTCGACTGAATGGACGCTAGTTTCTCGGTTTAGTCAAATTTAGTCGTTGCTTTAGTAATATGACTTGGCCTTCATTAACTTGCTGCTTTAGGCCCTTTTGTTTAAGTTTTGTGCTATCTGATGTCATGAAATTGTTCCGTCTTCTATTGGGTCATGCCGAGTTAAAAACCCGGATGACATTTGCCCGCTAGAGTACGTCTTCGTTAGAAACAAGGCGTGCTCTTGAAGTTATCAATTGTAGTATCTGCCTGCCAAATTCCAAGAAATCGTGTTTGAGTTCCATAGATACATAGCTGGTTGCGCAACTAATCACGTAGTTTTGGTCTCGACTACTACTGCTTGTCATAACGGATTGAATCTCACTCCATAGCTTCTTGGTATACTTTGAAATGATGGGTAGATGTCGCAGTGCGTGTTTGAGAAAAATTTTCTTTTACCCCTATGGATCGCTAGTGATCCATGGATGATAGATCGATAGCGAGCTGATTATTCCAAGATAAAAAAATTCTTTCAACAGTATGGGTCGCTAGCAATCCATAAATGATGGATCACTAGCGACCTGAGTACTTAGAGAAATTTTTGTCTTTTTTGTTATCGTTTGCCTATATAAGCTGTTCGAGCCAACCTATTCGCTTATTCGATTCGAGCCAGTTTATTTCCATTACGCAACCCGAGTCTTCGTGCGATCCAAACCCTAGGCAATTCGATCCTTCTTAGCGCTTCGATCCATCCGTTTCCAGCGATCTAGCCTCGTCGTCCGCCATGATTCCTTCCAGCAATCTATCGTGACCTTTCTTGGTTATTCACATACCATCTCTCTTCAAAACCCTAATTCGCCCTTACCTTGGATCATCATCGATTTATCCACTTAGCTTGCCATCGACCCAATTATAGCTTACCAATTCTAAGACTTCAATTATTTCTTTGTTTTAGAGTTCAATTTGAGGTGGGTTTGCTAATCATAGTGTTTGCTTAACAATTTGGTGGAAAGGTCGTGTTAGCGACGTTGGTCGTGAGAAATTTGAGTTCATTTTGGGTTAATGGAGAAAGATAGTGAATCGAGTCTTGAGTTTCTCTCGAAATGACATTCGGGCCTTGGTCCGGTGCTTGACATATTTTTCTATCTTCGTTCATTAAGCTAGAATTGACTTGTGCTAAGTTCCATAGCTTATACTACATGACACATCGCTAACTAGTCCCGACTCTTTCGGAGAATTTGGACTTTTCTTGCTTGCTTTTTTTACGCTTGGTGTCCTTGCAATGAGAAGAACTTTCTGTGTTACTTCGGACAACGGATCTATTATCGATCGTCGATCGATAACGGATAGGTGTAGAGGAAGTAAAAACAAAATGGGAACGATGTGGGAAATCCTTTTCCTTTTCCACTCCGAGCGAACTGTCTACACGGGATAGAGCATTTGTTTTTAAAGTTCTACTCAACCCACCAGGAGAGCTTCTCCGGTGGCAACCGCTAAAGTTTTGCACAATATCTGCGTGCAACCTGATATACCAGAGGAGGATGTAGGTCTACCAGAGAAGAACAAGTTTGCTCACATGCCTCCTCTGGCATATACCGTTTTACATCGGTATATGTGTCTAGATGGAGTTGCGTCTCCCTTTAACAACTTTTGCATGAGACTCTTTCAAACTTAGGCATTGCCCCATTCTAGATTCATCCCAATCGTTATGCCATATTGATATGCTTGCACGTTCTTTTCATATGAACATTCAACAGCACTCCAAGATTTGACGAGTCGGTACCTTTTGTCATTCAAGAGGAGAGATGAATGTCCATCGTTGATCGTGATGGAAGCTCAAAGGAACCAAAAAATCATTTTGCGCCTGTAAAGCAACTTGTCCCAGTTCAAGACGTAGTATTTCTTCATTAGATGTCCCAAGGGGTTTAACCGTCTTTCGACGATAGGGGGTAAGTTCCTTTTAATACTTATCAAGTTCTGACGCATTGCTATGGAGTTTCTAACAAGCCGTATACTTCTTGCAGTTATCCCAAGGCCAAATAGAGACGTGTCCCTTGATGAAGTTTTTCAGACCCTAAAAGCTATTGATGATGAAGAAAGGTCTTCCTGACCAATGAAAACTTGCTCCGATACAGATTCCTGCATCCGAGGAGATCTGCTATTCAAGTTGAGTTCCCCTTCCTTGCTCGGTCCAGGCTCTGCACGCGATCTACTTCTTCTTCTCGTGCTTTCGAAGAAGGTGCTTCTCAAGAGAGTGAGGGCTTATCCGAAGAATCAGCCGAGGAAACCTATAAAGGAAGAGATGTTATGGTGACAAGAGTTAGTGGCCCGGCCAGAGTGCCTCCGATCTTGGAAGAAGGAGAAATGAGTTCTAACAGAGGGAAGGAATGGCCATAATGGGCTTAGAGAGAGAGAGAGGAGGGGGAACTCGAGAGTAGTAGTGATGAGTCCACCTCTAGTGATGAGTTTTATGCAGAATCCAATGATGAGGATTCAGAATCGTGCGATGAGACTCCAGGAATGAGTCCCATCCTTCCGAGCTCACCTCCTTTGAATACGAATGATAAGACAATGCCCCATAAATTAAAGAGCATCAGGATTCACCGAGTAAAGATGTTGGTGCGTAATTTGGAGATTTGAGTGATATCTACATCGATTTTGATGCGCTTATGAAGGTGGATTTCAAATTTAAGGTGGTTACACCTCATTCGAGTAGTATTGGGCCTGAAGTTAGCCCGCTTCTGCCTGCGATGGTCGTCTGATCCAGTTCATGACGATGCTTTAGGACTTCCCTTGAATCTCATTACACATGTCACTGGATTACACTCGCTTTGACACATCCTACTTATTTTATTCCCCGTTACTAAGATTTTTTATTTCTTCGCATCAGGAATGAAGAGAGGAAGTAGCCTCTATATTGACTTTGAAGAATTCATCGACTTTCAAGGCTGGTCTAGGCATCCTTCTGGCCATTATCAGGCCTGAGGAATAGAGGAAGAGTACAGAAGATGAAAGGATCTGGAGGCCGAAACCTATTGCCAAGATGAAAGAAAGCGAGGATGGTCGTACAAAGGCGGGAATGAGAAGAGAAGGTCTTTTAATGAGAGGGAGGAGCCATCGAAGAGATCAAAATTTGACCACCATTCAGAATGCTCGTAACAACAGGATTTTGCTCCGACTCACTCCTCAACGAGTCAAGAAATCCACGTTACTTCTTCCTCTGTTCCGCCTTCAATTTGCATCCAACCATCTTCCGTTGTCCTTGCCTTGGCACTTTACGTCCCCTTGGAGACCTGCATATATCCTTATGTCGGGTCCTCCAAAGCTTGAGGTAGTACTCCCCGGGTGGTTTCTGAGGGGACTTAAGTTCGCTCGCGATCTCCGTCCAGTTCGTAGAGATTCTTATTTGCCACATCTTCAGGCTATCCAAAATTTAGACCAGGTCGAAGGGTGGGAAAAATTGTGTAAGTAGTTGGAAGATACCAACCGCAACAACTCTTTTGAGTCAGAAGGATGATTTTGAAATAGCATTGTCAGAACGTGATGCAAGGATTAAGAAGCTAGAGGAGGAGAAAGAAGCGGCACTGTAAGAGAGCAAAAGGAACGCCGACTTGTTGAAAGAAGTGAAAGAGGCTTGCGGAAGAATTGAGATCATCCATAGGGATGAGATAAAAAAGGTACATGTGGAGTGGGAAAAATTAAAAGAAATGGCTGCTTGTAGCGCAACGATCGAAGCCTAGAAGAAAATTATCCATGACCATGACCTTATCGTCGAGGGGCATAACAAGAATATCTCTGATCGGGCGGCGATTATCGCCCAATTACAAGACCAAGTTGCGCAGCTTAGCGCTGATAAGTCTCGCATTGAAGTTGATAAGGCCGCCGTTACGGCGGATTATCTGGAGCTTGAAAGCGCTTTTGAGAGGAAGATGGAAGAATGGACGTGACCATCCTAAATTTCTATGTCAATTCTCCACTTCATCAGGGGAGCCTTAGCTACTTGGGCCTGAAATTTCTATGCACCATTGCCGGAGAACCCACTATCATGATAGTGGTGACATTTACATCGAGCGGGAGTTAGAAAATGCCTACCTTAACGAAGAATCAAAGAAGGCATTGCTGGAGGGTCGAGAGATATTGCGGATTAAGAGAGAGACAAAGAGGCTACTGATGCTGCCATCTCTGCGGCCGCCGAAGCACTTACAGAGCCTCTCACTTCAAGCGTCGGTGAGACATCGGAGCATCCCCACAATTTTTCAACAAGCTCTAGGCTTAGGGTTCCCCTCGTTTCATAGAACCGTCTAAAGTGGGTGAAGGCAGTGAATACGAAGTTGACATTCTTGGCCACTCTTTCAGCGTAGGTAATCCTCCCGTTTCTCCTGAGTTTGGGAGCTTTCAGCTTACGCTGCTAGAGCAGGAAGAATTTAATGCTTTCATTTTGATCTTATAGGTCCGGCTACCCTTCCTGTTGATGTGCCAGCTTCCTCGGCGCCTAGGCCTGCTGTTATTTCCATAGCCTCCATGCTCGTTTTCATTCTTGTTCCAGTTTCCACACTCGTGTCTGGCTCGCAGTCGGGGCCGGACTTCGAAAAGACAGTCATGGTTCACAGCTTGGATGACCCTTCTATATCTTTGGAAGGTGACGTAACAACGACGGAAGTTAAGGAGTAGGAAGTTCAAACGGAGCAACCTCGTAAGACTCAACATGAATTGGTCGTTATGAAGAAGGATAAAGTTGAAGCGATCAAAACCTCGAAGAGCTCCCGCAAATCACAGAAGCGTAAAGCGAAGGGAGAATCTTTTGAGAAGGCTGCGGAGAAAGAGGTAGACTTTGCCACTAAGGAGTTCGTTGACATTAATGGCAGTGACACCACTCCCAAGATGAGGCAGAAACTGCAAAAAAAGGCCAGAAAGGGGAGCGGTGGAAGGAAGCACTGAGGAGCTTGTGCGAAGACCGAACTAATTTTGGTTCTTTTTTGAGTCATTTTGTTCAAGTGCAGAATCTGCACTTAGAGTTTATGTTGTGGAGTCCATATTTTCCTTTTGTTGGCCGATGTTGTGTGGATACATCACCCATGTTTTGATCACGTACAAAAGAAAATTATAAGTAATACTTTGATAGTTTGACTGTAATCTTATTTGTCTATTCATATGTGTTCTGTGCATTTGTATTTGTTTACACTTATCCAGTTTTTGTGATTGCCGCCAAATTATTTTATGTGGAGTAACAATTCTTTGTTTGGAGTAATAGAACTTGTGAACTTATTATTTTCAAGTGTATTATTTAAGTGCCGGTATATGCCCCCAGTTCACATGATTTTACTTCAAACAATTGATAAATGATCAGTAACTTAGGGTTTAAATAGTCTGCACATTAACACTCGAAATCACAACTTGATTTTTTCTTTTTCATTAATTTTGCGATTTGAGCATGTAGTCTGAGTTTTTTGGGAAATTTTTGTAGGCATCGATATATGCATGATTGAGATGTGCACATTGCATAAGTTGACTATGAGCAGGTACACGTTGTCAACCTTTAATGTAATAATCTATCGTACTCCAGTTTGGTTGGAGTGGCTTACTTCTGATTTAACCTATATAGATAAGTTCCCTAGCATTGTTGGTACAAATTCAGGGCTTGAAAGTGCATGTGGCTTAGGAGATGCACTGATTTTAGGGTCGATACGTCCTGTTTATTCGAAACGGTTTTGGCGCTCCTCAATGTTGCCCATCTTCGGGCAATGTGAGGAGTTTATGTTTTAGGAGCATGATTTCACAGTTTTAGGAGTTAACGCGTGGATTATGAAATGTATGGCTTTTGGGACCGATATGACCTGTCAATTCGAAACGGTCTTAATGCTCCTCGACGTTGCTTCTCTTCGACAACGAGAGGAATTTAAGTTTTTCAAAGAGTTGGTGCATGATTTATGGAGTGCGTGGCTTTTATATTCCTCGGTGTTGCCTATCTTCTGGTAACGTGAGGATTTGAAGTTTAGTGCATGGCTTATGAAGTGCGCAGTTTTTCGTACTACTCAATGTTACCTATCTTCATGCAAAGTGAGGAGTCTAATTTTTAAGAGTTGGTGCACCGCTTTCATATTCCTCAGTGTTGCCTATCTTCGGGTAACACAAGGAGTATAAGTTTTGAAATTTAATGTGCGGCTTATGAAGTGTGTATCTTTTCATATGGTGTTGCCTATCTTCAGGCAACGCGAGGAGCGAGTGTTTTGGAGGTTTGTGCGCGGCTGATGAGATGCATGACTTTCGGTACTCCTCGACATTTCCTATCTTCAAGCAGTGTGAGGAATGTAATTTTGATCCTTCCCGATGTTGTCGGAGCAACAACGGTTTTTAGAAGGCAAGGACTGGGTTCCGTCGGTCCAGCGGTTTGGATCTATTTTCTTTCATCGACCCGGTGGATAGTTATTATGAACACAGTTTTGTCGATCCAAAGAGCGAATTAAATTTTACAAAGGAAAGCCAGGTAGATTTTTCCTATTTACAATGCCCCCAGCATCCCGGGATAGCTTATTTGCTAAAAAATAGAGAGTACATTAAGTAGTTCTCAAATGAAGTAACGACGATGTGATTAGCTATTCCATGCCCTAGGAATTTGGATTCCATCAATGGTTACTAGCTTGAAAGTTCCATCTCTTAGCTTTTGATTGAGGTGTACGGTCCTTACCAGTTTGGTCCAAACCCCCCGGAACGGGGTAAACTCGATTGATCACAAGTTCTTCCACTTTGAAGGTTTGGTTGTGAACTTTGGAGTTGAAGTACCGTGCGGCCATTTTTTTTAGGCAGCGGTTCTCAACAGAGCTTCTTCCCTTCTTTCATCGCATATCTAGCAGTTCGAGTAGGAGCTTCTCATTTTTCTTTTGACTAAAAATTTTCCTTCATTGCGAGGGGACTACTAATTCAGCAGGAATCATCGCTTCTGAGCCATATGCTAGAGCGAAAGGGGTGTGGCCGATTACTGCCTTGTAGGTAGTTCTGTAAACATATAGTGCAAGTGGAAGTTCATCAACCCAGATTCCTTTTGCTTTAGTTAGCTACTTCTTGATGGTTGACTTGATGATCTTATTTATTGCTTTCACTTTCCCGTTTGCTTGCGGATGAGCTGCTGAGAAGCTTTTCTCAATCCGAAAGCGTTTGCAGAAGTCTTTGAACTTGGCACTTTCGAATTGAGTTCCATCAATATTGATGATCTTTTGTGGCATGCCGAACCTGCAAATAATGCTTTTGGTAAATAAATTAATGACTTTCTTTATGGTTAAAGTGGCCAGCGGTTTCGCTTCAGCCCATTTGATGAAATAATTAATAGCAATTACAGCATATTTGGCCCCTCCTTTCGCTATCGGTAGGATGCCAATCAAATCGATCCTCCATATTGCAAATAGCCATGGACTGATCATCTGCGTAAGTTCTGTTGAAGGAGTTCTTTTACTTTTGCTAAATCTTTGGCAGCGATCGCATTTTCCAGCGTAGTCTGCAGCATCGTGGTTTATTATTGGCCAGAAATATCCGTACCGGAGGACATTCTTCACGAGGGGTTTCCCTCCAATGTGGTCTCTGCATTCGCCTTCATGCACTTCCTTTAGGATTCGCCGGGCTTCGTCGTTGAACACACATCTAAGAAGGAAGGTTGAGAATCCCCTTTGATAGAGTACGCCATCTTATGTCATGAATCATGGTGCCTTTCGTAGAAGCTTTTTCGTTGATTCCGGTCTGTCGAAAGAGTCCCCATAAGTAAATATTCCTTTATCGGTGTCATCCATATATCTAGTTCGACGGTGATCTTGAGGATCCAATCGACGTCTATTTCGTCTATGCTTGGTTGGGTTAGAGTCTTAACTGGCACTAGCCCTAATGATTGAGCTTCTCCAGAACTCGCCAGTTTAGCCAAATAATCTGCCTTGGTGTTCTGCTCCTGTGAAATGTGATTTATGGTGTAGTGTTCAATGTTGCTTAACAGTTCTTGCACTTTTTATAGGTACGGGGCAAGGTTCTCTCCACGAGCCTGGTATTCCCCTTTTACTTAACAGACGACCGGCTGGGATTCTTGTATATGTGAAAAGATTTTATATTGAGCTTTTCACAACTTTCAATCCTGCAATTAGTTCTTCGTATTCCGCTTTGTTGTTTATAGCAGGGAATTCTAAGCACAAAGCATAGCTAATGGCTCGTCCTTCGAGGGTTTCAAGCAATACTCTTTCCCCCGAACAGAGGTTCCTAAATGCACCATCGACAAAGAGCTTCCATTGTGTATCTACTTCCAGTTAAACTTCTTCCTCGTCATCCCAAATAGTAAATTTGGCGATGAAGTCTGCTAATGCTTGTCCATTGATGGATTTCCTTAGGTGGTATGTGATATCATATTGGGTGAATTCTATATTCCAGTTGAGAAGTCATCCAGAAGTTTACGGTCAGCATAACACTTGCTTCAAGGGCTGGTCAGTCAACACTTCAATTGGATGTGCCTAAAAGTATGGCCATAACATCCTAGACACGATCAAGAGGCAATATGCTAGTTTTTCCAGTTTCGAGTAGTTTTTCTCTGCTCTTGTGAACCATTTTCTAATGTAACAATTGGATCGCTGGATTTTTGCTTCTTCACGCACTAGAGCGACGCTCAATGCATGGGATGAGATCGCTAGGTAAATAAATAGGTCTTCTACATCCACGGACTTTGATAGGATTGGTGGAGCCTCCATGTGCCATAGTAGATCTTCGAATGTGGTTTGACAAACTTCACTCCATTCAAAGTTCTTCTTTCCTTTCTTTAGTGCATCAAAGAATAGTATACACTTGTCGGTAGCTTTCGAGATATATCGACATAGGGCTGCAACTTTCCATTCAAACTCTGCGGTTCCTTCTTATTCTTCAGAGCTTTGACTTCTCATAGTGTCGTTATTTGTTTAGGATTTGCTTCGATGCCTCTGGCATTTACGATGAATCCTAGGAATTTTTTGGAGGCCACTTCAAAGTGATACTTGAGTGGATTGAGTTTCATTCCATACTTTCAGAGTATTTCGAACATTTCAGCGAGGTTATCCAAGTGGTTAAAAACTGCTCATGATTTGACTAACGTGTCATCCACATAAAACTCCACCGTTTTTCTGATCTGATGCTTGAGCAGGTATTTATCAACCTTTGATAAGTTGCCACTGCATTCTTCAAACCAAATGGCATTACTCTATAGCAGTACAGACCTAGGTCGGTGCTAAAGCTGGTGTTTTCTTGATCAAGTTCATGCATCAGGATTTGGTTATACCTAGAGTATGCATCCATGAATGGTAGCAGCTCATGTCCTACCGTTACTTGTACAGGTTGGTCTATTCTAGGGAGAGGGAAGTTGTCTTTAGGGAAAGCTTTGTTTAAGTCTGAGTAGCCGATACAGGTTCCCCACATCTCATTGGACTTTTTGACTATGACCGGGTTAGACACCCACTTCGGATAAGTTGCATCACGGATGAAACCGTTGGCTATTAACTTGTTGATGCAGCGCGAGATAATAAATGACTTACCTTAAGTCAAATCTGCTCCACCATAGGTCAAAGAAGAAGATCGCTCTTCATCTTTAGGTCGCGAGCGACCTACCGTATGTCGCAGATCCAAGACCGACCTTCCCTAGGTCGCAAACCCTTCACCGAGCCATCATACGTCGCTACGCGACCTAACTCCTTTATTAGTTCTTTAAGTCGCGTGCAATTCGCTCCATCCCTAGGTCGCTCCTCATCTTTAGGCCGCGAGGACGAAGGCCGATCCAGATTTCCAAAGCCGCTTCCTTGTGTCGCAAATCCCATCCTTATGTCGCTCCAGTGAGTCGTCTCCAGAAGGTCGCGACCGAAGATAGGTCGTGAAGCTTAAGTCGCAAGCAGAATACCTTAAATTGCGAACAAGACGAAGTTGTAGGTCGCGAACAACTGTAACTCGCTACCGTGCTTGGTTAGGTCATTACATGTAAGTCACGTTGTTTGTTTTGTTTTTAAGTCGCGTGTGTTGCTTGTTTAGGTCGAATTGTATGTTAAGTCGTCTGTGTAACTCGTGTATTGTTGAGTCATATGATGTGGGATAGGGCTGTCAATTTCCTACACGACCCGAAACCCGCACAGAAATTAGCAGGTTAACCCGACCCATTTAATTGGCGGGTCATTTTCGGGTCAACCCGAATTTGACCCGTTTATAAACGGGTGGGTTTCGGGTTGACCCGCCAACCCGAAACTGACCCGTTAACAACCCGTTTATACAGTATATAGGTTAAGCTGACCCGTTTACGACCCGCTCCGACCCGTTTATGACCCGTTTGTACCTTATACGGGTTATACGGGTTGACCCTACCCGTTTACGACCCGTTCCGAGCCATTTACGACCCAATTATACCTTATACGGGTTGACCCGACCCGTTTACACCTTATACGGGTTGACCTGACCCATTTACGACCCGACCCATTTATAATCGGGTTACACGGGTTGGGTCGGGTCAACCCGTTTATAAACGGGTCGGGTTTGGGTTGAGCGTTTTCGACCCGTTTAATAAACGGGTTGACCCGACCCATTTAAAATCAACCCGAACCCAACTTGACCCGACCCAAACCCGACCCGACCCGACCCATTGACAGCCCTAATGTGGGACGTTAAGTCGTGTGAGTGTTGTAACACTCCCTATAAATAGCGGTGTGTTGTCGTTGTAAAAGGTTGTTGAATTTGGAATAAAATTTTGAGTTCTTTGTGCCTCTTTTGAAATTGGAAGTTGAGTGTTATCTCCTTTCTCCATCTTCGGTTATTCGAGTGCGCTCGAATCAACGATTTTGAAGCCGATTCACGGAATCTTGTGCGCAAGAACAACGTCGAAGAATCGTAGATCTTTTAACACTGTATCGTGCGCGATCAATGTGTTGGAGATAGCTAGAATCCGGTATCTCTTGAGATCAACGGATTTGGGCGTTCGGTATTTTTCAATCCATCGATTCATACTTTTCATCGTTGTATCCATTTCTTGAATATTCGATGCTTCAGTTTGGTATCAGAGCTTGACTTAGCCAATCATAGCTAAGCCGAGCCTGTTGGAGCCGAGTTAAAGTGTTGGAGTTAAAGTCAAGCCAAACCAAAGCAAAGCCGAGCTAAGTAGAAAAGGAACCGAGCTTGTTAGAGAGATCATGCCTCCGAGACGTGCTAACCGATTTCAAAATATTGGAGATGTATATCGAAGAGAAGAAGCTGAGGCAATGGAGCAACGCATCAATGAGAAGTTCAATGAAGGCGTCGAGAAGTTGGAGAAATTGATGATCGATATGAATCAAAGGAGAAGGTCACCAGTCTCGAACCATGGAGGAAACAAGGTTTCACCATTAGTTACGGAAGCGAGGAGGGTTTCGCCACAATCTGTTCGAGATAGAGGAGAGTCATCAGTTTCAACAAGGCGAGAACGTCATGAGTATAGAGATGAAGAGAGAAGAACTCCACGGGAGTATGAACGTGAGCCATATCGTGATGCTGAAAGACAAAGTCGAAGAGATATGCGTGATCATAGAGATGTTGATGGTCGAGATCGATATCGAAGTACATTTGATCATGATGAAGAGAGTGACAGAGGAAGTATTCATTATCGAAATCGAGACCAAGTACGACGTCAAAACCGGGATGTAGAAGATGATCGTCGATGGGAGTCGGGGATGAAAACTGAAATTCCAGAATTCAAGGGTGGTATGCAAGCTGAAGAATTCCTTGATTGGTTATCTAATGTTGAAGAGATTTTTGACTTCAAAGAAGTTCCCGAGTCTCGCAGAGTTAAGTTGGTTGCTACTCGGTTGAGAGAAAGAGCTATGGCATGGTGGCAGCAAACAAAACTTACACGGGAGAGAATGGGCAAATCAAAGATTGTCTCATGGGAGAAGATGAAGAAGTTAATGAAGGCTACTTTCTTGCCTTATAACTATCAATCCCTTATGTATCAGCGATTGCAGAACTTGAGACAGGGAACAAAGTCTGTGAATGATTATGCGGATGAATTTTATCAACTAATTGCGAGGAATGATATCATGGAGACGGAAGAGCAGTTGACAACTAGATTTGTTGGAGGATTGAGAATGCAGATCAAGGATATGGTGAATATGTTTGATCCGAGATCTGTTGCAGAAGCACACTAGAAGGCGTTAGCCTGGGAGAAGCAAGGCAGAAGAGGAGGTGGTGTGTTTACAAATTCCAACAATCAAGTGAAAGAGGCTAGTAGCAATGCGAATGTTTCCAAGGCTGTTGCGAAACCAGTTGTCAATGAATTTGCTAAGACCAAGGTCAATAGTGGTATCAAAAGCTTCAATTGTCAGGAGTTTGGTCACAAGAGCAATGAATGTCTGAAGCCTAAGAAGCAAGCGATGATTGCTGAGGTGGAAGATGAGGATGCTGAAATAGAATATTCCAATTCACCACATGTTGAGGAGGAAGAAGAATTGTCGGGAGATGAGGGTTGTAATTTAATGATGAGGAGGTCGTGTTTGACTCCAAAGCAAGAGGATGATTCAAGTTGGTTGAGGAGTAATATTTTTCAGTCAACGTGCACTATTCTGGGAAAGGTTTGCAAGTTTGTTATCGATGCTGGAAGTTGCGATAACATTATCTCTTCAGAAGCTGTAAAGAAGCTGGCATTAAAGACTGAGAAGCATCCAAAACCTTACAAGTTAGCTTGGTTGAGGAAAGGTGGGGAGGTGAAGGTTAATCGAAGAGCTTGTGTAAATTTTTCGATTGGGAAGAAATATAAAGATGAAATTTGGTGTGATATGGTTGATATGGATGTATGTCATCTGTTGTTGGGGAGACCGTGGCAGTATGATAGAGCTGTACAACATGGTGGACCTACCAAGAGCTACAGTTTCATGTTTGAAGGTACTAAAATCACTTTAATTCCTAAAAAGCAACAACAGAAGGAAAGCAAGTTGGAGAAGATTGAAGAGCTGAAAACTTTGCTATCTTTGAAAGAGTTTGTTAAAGAAGTCGAAGATGAACCTGAAGTATTTTTGTTGATCGGACGTGAGGGTAATGAAGTTGTTGAAATTCTTGAAGAAGTAAAGTCAGTGCTGGAAGAATTTGAAGATGTATTTCCTAAAGAGCTGCCAAAAGAGTTACCACCGTTGAGGGACAGACAACACCAAATAGATCTTGTTCTAGGAGCTGTGTTACCACATAGACCACATTACGGGATGAGTCCAAAAGAACACGAGGAGTTGAGAAGGCAGGTGGAAGATTTGCTTGAACAAGGGCGTGTACAGGAAAGTTTAATCCCTTGTGTAGTTCCAGCCTTGTTAGTGCCGAAAAAGGATGGAACGTGGAGGATGTGTACTGATAGTCGGGAACTGAACAAGATTACCGTAAGGTATAGATTTCCAATACCAAGATTAGATGATTTGTTAGATCAATTGAATGGGGCTACTATGTTTTCCAAGATTGATCTGAAGAGCGGATATCATCAAATTCGAATTCGACCAGGGGACGAATGGAAGACAGCTTTCAAGACACAGGAGGGGTTATATGAATGGCTGGTCATGCCATTTGGTCTTTCGAACGCATCAAGTACTTTTATGCGGGTGATGAATCAGATCTTTCGATCGTTTATTGGAAAGTTCGTGGTGGTATACTTTGATGATATATTGATATATAGTGGAAGCATAGAGGAACATCTACAGCATTTGCGGGAAGTGTTGATGATACTTCGACAGGAGCAATTTTATGCAGCAACAAAGAAGTGCGTGTTCATGACGCATAGTGTTTTGTTTTTGGGGTATCTATTGTCCAAGGAAGGTATTCAGGTGGATCAAAGTAAAGTTGAAGCAATCAGAAATTGGCCACAACCTAGGACTATAACTGAAGTGAGAAGTTTTCATGGTTTAGCGTTATTCTACCGCAGATCTATTCCACATTTCAGTAGCGTGATGTCACTTGTTACTGATTGTATGAAGGGTAAGCAGTTTTCATGGTCGAAGGAAGCAAAATTTGCTTTTGAGCGAATCAAGGAACTTTTGATGTCGGCACCAATTCTAGTATTTCCAGATTTTCAGTTGCTATTTGAATTGCATACAGATGCATCGAAAGTTGGAATCAGAGGAGTGTTGAGTCAGAAGGGACGTCCTATTGCTTATTTCAGTGAGAAACTTTCTGGAGCAAAGATAAGATATAATACTTATGATGTGGAATTTTATACTATTGTGCAAGCCGTGAAACATTGGAGACATTATTTGTGCCATAAAGAATTTGTTTTATATACTGATCATGAAGCGTTGAAGCATTTGCAAGGGCAGGACAAGATTGCAGCTAGGCATGCCTCGTGGATTGCATACTTTCAACAGTTTACATTTGTTGTGAAACACAAATCGGGAGGTACAAATCGAGTGGAAGATGCGTTGAGTAGGAGAAATCATTTATTGACTACGATGAAGGTTGAAGTGACGGGGTTTGATATACTTCCAGAATTGTTTGTTGAAGATCTTTACTTTGCGAAGTTTGCAGACGAAGTCAATAAAGGGAAGACGGATGAGTTTGTGTTAGTGGATGGTTTTCTTTTCAAAGGAAATCGATTATGTATTCCAGATTGTAGTTTGCGAATGAAGATTGTGAAGGAGTTACATGAAGAAGGTCATGTGGGTAGAGATCATACTTTGCAGTTGATTTCTCAATCATATTTTTGGCCTTCCATGGGAAAAGAAGTTGAAAGATTTGTGGAGAGATGTCACACATGTCAAGTTTCTAAAGGGACAGCTACGAATGCAGGATTGTATATGCCATTGCCTGTGCCTACCAGACCATGGGTTGATATCAGCATGGATTTCGTTTTGGGTTTGTCAAAAAATCAACGTGGGAATGATTCCATATATGTGGTGGTAGACAGATTTTCGAAAATGGCACATTTCATAGCTTGTAAGAAGACTGCTGATGCAGTCAGTGTTGCTCAGTTATTTTTTAAAGAGATTTATCGATTACATGGGTTACCTGAGACCATTGTTTCTGACAGGGATACTCGATTTCTAAGTCATTTTTGGTTGAGTTTGTGGAAGATGGTTGGAACGAAGCTGAATTTTAGTAGCGTCTATCATCCGCAAACAGATAGGCAAACGGAAGTGGTGAATAGATCATTGGAAAACTTGCTGGGATGCCTTGTGAAAGATAATTTGAAGAGCTGGGATATGAAGTAATGTCAAGCGGAATTTGCACATAATCATGCTGTTAATCGAAGTACTGGTTTCAGTCCGTTTCAAGTTGTTTATTCTGCAATTCCAAAGGGACCGTTGGAATTGTCAACAGTGCCAATTCAGAAAGGAGTTGTTAAACGAGCTTGTGATTTTGTTAATGAGTTGCAGGGGTGTCACAGAACTGTTCATGAACGATTACTTGCATCGAATGAGAAGTATAAACAACTGGCGGATAAGAAGCGACGGAGTGTGGTCTTCAAAGAAGGTGATTTGGTTTATGCCGTATTGACAAAAGATCGTTTTCCAGTTGGAACTTTCAATAAACTGAAAATTCGCAAGATTGGACCAGTAAAAATCTTGAAGAAGATCAATGATAATGCGTATCAGTTAAAGTTGTCCGGAAATGTTCATACTTCTGATGTTTTTAATGTCAAACACTTAATTCCGTATTATGGGGAGAAGCTTGTCGAAGAAGAAAAAGGTGTGAATTCGGGGATGAATTCTTTTCAACCAGGGGAGGATGATGCAGCGCGAGATAATAAACGACTTACCTTAAGTCAAATTTGCTCCACCATAGGTCGAAGAAGAAGACCGCTCTTCATCTTTAGGTCGCGAGCGACCTACCGTATGTCGCAGATCCAAGACCGACCTTCCCTAGGTCGCGAACCCTTCACCAAGCCATCGTACGTCGCTACGCGACCTAACTCCTTCATCAATTCTTTAAGTCGCGTGCAATTCGCTCCATCCCTAGGTCGCTCCTCATCTTTAGGTCGCGAGGACGAAGACCGATCCAGATTTCCAAAGCCGCTTCCTTGTGTCGCAAATCCCATCCTTATGTCGCTCCAGTAAGTCGTCTCCAGAAGGTCGCGAACGAAGATAGGTCGTGAAGCTTAAGTCGCAAGCAGAATACCTTAAATCGCGAACAAGACGAAGTTGTAGGTCGCGAACAACTGTAACATGCTGCCGTGCTTGGTTAGGTCGTTACATGTAAGTCGCATTGTTTTTTTTGTTTTTAAGTCACGTGTGTTGCTTGTTTAGGTCAAATTGAATGTTAAGTCGTCTGTATAACTCGTGTATTGTCGAGTCATATGATGTTGGACTTGTTACGTCGTGTGAGTGTTGTAACACTCCCTATAAATAGTGTTGTGTTGTCGTTGTAAAAGGTTGTTGAATTTGGAATAAATTTTGAGTGCTTTGTGCCTCTTTTGAAATTGGAAGTTGAGTGTTATCTCCTTTCTCCATCTTCGGTTATTCGAGTGCGCTCGAATCAACGATTTTGAAGCCGATTCACGGAATCTTGTGCGCAAGATCAACGTCGAAGAATCGTAGATCTTTTAACACGGTATCGTGCGTGATCAATGTGTTGGAGATAGCTCGAATCCGGTATCTCTTGAGATCAACGGATTTGGGCGTTCGGTATTTTTCAATCCATCGATTCATACTTTTCATCGTTGTATCCATTTCTTGAATATCCGCTGCATCACTTGTCCACGTCTTCTATTAGCGCCTTAGACCATTCAGGATCTAGGATGCGCCTCTTTTTCTTACAGGTGTGAACTTGGGGTCAATGTTGAGTGCATGACATGCGATTTCCAGAGACACCCCATACATATCGGTATGCGTCCATGCGAACGCATCCAAGTTGGGGGCAAAAATTTTTAGTAAGCAGCAAACGTACCTTGTTTCCAAGGTGCGATCCGATTTTCAAGACTTTAGTCGGGTCGTCCATGTCGATTGGGACGGACAGCGCCAATTCTGCCGGCATCGCCAATTGCTTCCTAAGCTCTTCTTTCAAGGGTCCAAAGCCTTGTCGAACTGACTATGGTCCCCAAGCCAAGGGCGACTCTATAGTTTTATTCGGAGGGTTCACGGATGTGGAGAGTTCTCCCTACGTCCTTCCCTTTTTTTGTTTGGATTCATGGAACTCTATAATATAACATTCTCTGGCAGCACACTGATCTCCTTTCACCACTCTGATTCCATTTGCAGTAAGGAACTTCATGGGTAGACCATTGGGGCAGAGCTATTCTGAAATCTGCTAGAGTGGGCCACCCTATGAAGGCGTTATATGCTGAAATTTCATCCATAATCATAAAAGCCTAAATGAGGGTGACTCTTCGATCGCCCTTTCCGAGCTCCACTAGTAGGTCGATTGTTCCTACCGGCTGCTTGGGCTCACCAGTGAACCCATAGATCTTCCTTTGGCATGCAGACATGCTTTTCATGCCAATTTTCATTTGGTCAAAAGTACGTTTGAAAAGAATATTAACAGAGCTACCACTATCCACCAACTGTTACCACCATTGGATCGAGAGTTGGGGCTTCGATCCCTTCGGTGTCCCGATTTCGAAACACTATGTCATCACTCATACTTTCTGTAGCTTGGCTAGGGTTTCATCTTCTAGTTTGAGACATGAATCCTTTGAAGCATGCTTCAACGAACTTGCATATGCTCCATCTCCCCCCAACTTCTTTGCGTGGGATGTGGTCCCTCGAATATTGTTCCAACAATGGTCTTTATTTAGTTCGTTTGGACCCTTCCTCACTAGTTCTGGCTTGATTCCTTCATTCTCTAAGGGCTAAGCAACCGTGAGTTGGTTAGGGCTCTATGGCTTTCTCATGTACTGTTGGAACTTGTTTTCTTGATTCAACTCTTCAATGAATTCTTCAGGTGGTGGTATTCGTTTATGTTCATAACATGCGTCTTGTGGAAGCGGCAGAACTTTCCCAAGTGTTTTTGTTGCTCGGTTGCTTCCCTCCTAGGAGGCTCCTTGTATTCCTTTGTACCCTGTGTTGCATGATAAATATTTTTTAGAATGTCTTTTAGAGGGGTATAATCTTTATGCTTGAACCTTTTAAACCTTTTTTTATTGCCACTACCATTCCTTTTATTGGAGTTCTGATTTTTCCTCCTTTGATTTCCATCCTTCCCCGTGACTCCTTAAGCAATTCTGGAAGTATGAGCATTTGGTACATTACTACATCGCTTTGTCCGATGTTCATCGATTGCACACCAGTAGACTTCCTTTCCAGCTTCAGTGCTTCCTCCAATCTTAAGTATTGACTTGCTTTACGATTATATTTTTTCCTCGTGGTAGGTTGTTTCGTCTTTGTCCACTTACCAAATTCATTCTCCGAATGAATGGCACAGACTAATTCCATAAAAACCATATCCTCGTTGGAGTTGTTCACTTCTATTACTGCGGTCATGAACCAGATCATGAAAGATTTCAATGATTCGTTGCAACCCTGGAATAATCCGTATAAGGACATAACATCGTTTTGTTGTGCGGTATGAAGCCTGAATTGGTCAAGGAATCCTTTTGCTAATTGGTCAAAGGTAGAGGTAGATGTTGGGGGAAGTCTGGTGAATCTCATAGACCCAACTCCTTCTACAAAGATGGGGAAACATCTAAAGCAAACAACCACCGCAGCATTGGCTCCATTCATATACGAGGCATACCTATATAAATAGGGTTTTGGGTCCTTCATTCCATCGTAGGACGGGATTGTTGGAATTGTGAATTTACCTAGATATTTTTCATTCAAGATTTCATCGATGAAAGGAGTCTGACTTGGAGCAGATCCCCACTCATCATCCCTTCGGTTTTTACTCTCTTCCATCAATCTTTGACCATGTCTTCTATGTATGCATTTGATGTTTGATAATCCTAGGGACGGTAGTCAGTCACTACACCAAGTGTTTGGCTTTGCAAACGGTCTTTGTGCATGGGTTAAAGCCAGGGCTCTCCTGCCTTCGGGAGAGCCACTCTCGCAGGACTCCGTTAGCTTATAATTAGCCTGATTGAGGGCAGTTTGGACATTCCTAGAATCTTCAAACCGCATTGGCATTCACTTCAAATTAGTTGTCTTTCTCTCCATCTTTTGCATTGAAGAGATCCATAGCTATAGCTTCTCACGGGGTCTTGACCCCTGATTTAAGTTCAGACTTTGTTGCCTTGCAACAGGAGGAGTATTTGCATTTCCTTCCACATTATGTCCCACGGTTCCTATCGTTAACTTTTTTGCGGCTATTTTATGTTTCTTCTATTTAGCCTAGAAACGAAAGAATTTTGTTGTTCTATAGCAGCCGTAGGTTCAGGCATAGTTCTTGGAGCAGGATTTGATTGTAGGGTTAGAAGAGCATTGAGCTTACCCATCAAAGCCTTCTGGCTAATTCCCATCTTTTGGTTGATTTTTTCAACCATCTTATTCAAATCGGCCCTAATAACGACTTTATGTTAACTGAAGGATGTTAACACCTAATATCCTTAGTTAGCATCAGTTACTTCAGTATGTTGAGGATTTACATCTTCTCCCGCTATTATTGCCCCTATGGATCTTCTAGATGCAGTTCTTCTTCTTGTAGGAGGCATGGATTTCAAGTGGTAGATTTTTCAAGCAAAGATTGGGGATCTAACTTTTGGACCTATGGGATCCAAAGTAGATAGCTAGATCTAGATCCTGAGTTGGAGTTCTCAGTGAAAGCACCAAAATGTTAAACTACAAAACGGATCAATGCCCTGATTTGATTTTGAAAGCACTAGCCCTATTCTTACAGATAAATAATACAGATAATAGGTATAGAAAAGAACAGTAAAAGAAAGGAGAGAAGAATTTTTTTATAGTGGTTCGGTTGTTAACAGGCTTACGTCCACTTTATAGTTTTATTATGACTGATTTCTCTTACAAGTAGTGTTTGATTACAAGGCTATTGATTATAGTTAGCTAGATTGAATCTTCAGAGTTTGAATTCACTGGAGAATCACAATGAATCCCTTTGAAGATTGTTGTGAGGGAGATGAAAAGTGAAGAAATTTTTTAGCAGAGCTTCAGTAACCAGTCCGAAGAAGATCCCGTTTATGTTGCAGGTAGGATGACATTTATAGAGACGAAGAGCTTCTGGGCCAAGCCTCGCCACTTGCTCGTAGATGAATGTAGGCAGATCTATAGGAGCTTAGCTTGCGACCTAAGCCAATACTATGGATCGCTAGCTATCCATGATCTACGGATCGCGCACACACTAATGACTTAGCTCACGCACGAGCTAATGACCTAGCTCGTATCTCCATTGTTCCCCTATGCTAGGTCGCAAGAATTTTTTTGTTTCATATGGATCGCTAGGGATCCATGGTGTATGGATCACTGGCGAACCATACGCTTAGTGTTTTTTGTACTTGTTCTCTTAGCCCTCTTTGCTCCTATGCGTCTTAGCGAATCATGATTGTTATATGGATCGCTGGCGATTCATAGAGTATGGATCGCTAGTGATCTAAGCGCTTGAGTTATTTCTGAAGTTTGAAGTCTAGGATGCTTTCATGGCCTTGTATCGACGTTGTTCGTGTAGTCTTGTTGCATGTTGCTTCGTTTTGATGACGATCTACTAGCTAATTGTATTTAGTTGCTGATTGGACTGAACAGAAGCTGGTTACTCGGTCTAGTCAAATTTAATCGTTGCTTCAGTAGTATGACTTGGATCTCATTAGCTTTGGTCCCTTTTGTTTGAGTTATGTGCTATTCTGGCGTCATGAAATTGTTCCGTTTTCAGTTGGGTCCCGCTGAACACACATACACTCATACACACACTCCCACACACTCATACACATACATCTATAAATACAAATTATGCATGTGTAGGTCAGACTTCAACAACAATGACACATCTACTACCATTTGTGAAGGCATGCTTGCACATATCATTGATTTTTAGCCCACATTCAATGACATCCACAATAACGTGAAGAAAATCATGGTAAAATAATTTCATTACAAAACCACACAAACACACACACATATATGTCTTATAAGCATTCATGTCATTTTTTTCATAATATATTCAACTATATGTATAGAGAAAATATGCTTAGAAAGAGGACGCTTCTTAATAAATTGTGAGAAAACTTTGGGCATCCAAACCGAGCATTAAATATTGGGAGCAAGAGGGGTAAAAAGCATCCAATAGTTGCAAAAGAGATAGGTGAGAAATTCTTAACTCATTAGGAATCAGAGGACTGACTCTAAAGCTAAATTAGAAAAGAATTTTGAAATTTGAAAAAAATTCCAAAGTTGCATTATTATGGCTCTAAATCATACGGAGATTATCGTAATGATTTGATACTTGTTAAATTTATTAATATCTAAATAAACTAAAATATGTATATGGATTTTTTTAAAATTTTTAAGTATGAAGAGCAGCGTAGAGAACACACCTCCTGGCAAGTCTATTATAGGACTCACAAAATTGAGTCGGCGAGGGAACCACCCCAACAGTTGGGTAGACGATACTTCAATGAAGTTTGCAGTAAATCAACCATAAAACATTGTTTAAATGATATCTACTTGTGTATGTAATTCCGATGAACATGGAAAATGCAACTCAAACAAAATACCAGGCTAACATCAATGAGCTTCAAAGCCAATGCATGGTGATTTCAAATGAGGTATTTGAATAGATTTTCAGTGCACTGAGCATAAATCTTGCCAAAATGGTGGATTGTAGGACTACCTAGGATAATATTCCTGTAATAATTGTTTAAAACTTTAGTGAACTATTTGTATATTTGATATAATCTTTTTGCCTATTCACTGACATTGTTATAGTACAAGTATTGAGTGGCTTCATAATTCGAAATTATATCATCATATCAAATTTGGCACGATATAAGAATCTAAATTTAATCAAGTACAAAAAAAGAATATATAAGAAACTTATGTCAACTTTATATCAAAATTGAAATTTAACCAAATGTAAGATCAAAATTGTAAATTATACCACAAATTTCTTTAAACTTTATATTCCAATAATTTAATATGTAATCAACCTTTTATTTATAAGAAATCAACTAGTATCAAACAAAACTAAGTAATCAAAATAAAAATTCATGCAAAAATTCTAAGTTTAAATTAATCAACATTATATATCACACTTATTAGTAATACGCTTCATTACAAGGAATTATATTCAAACTAATTGAAACATTCCCATCTTTAAACCAAGATTAATTTGATAATTAATTTAATTTTTAGAATTAAATTGTGAATTTATTGGTGAGTCAATTTGGAAAATTTCCAAATAAATAAAGATACGTGTTGTTTATTTAAAGATATAAATTGATTTAAAATAAAATTCAGATTTAATTATGAATTTATTTGAAATTTTCAAATTGAATAAGATATGTACCTGTTTATTTATCATTTGAAAACCTGAATTTGAATTTTTCCAAATAAATGGAATATTTGTTTATTCTATATAGATTGTAAATAGAATTTTGGATCTGAAAATCCAAATAAAAATACCTTGGAAAATAAATTGGTATTTGAAAACTCTATGATTTAAACTAATATAATGAATTTCTAAAAAATATTTAAAGAATAAATTCTAATATATATGTATACATTTATAAAAAAAAAGAAACATAATTCCTAAATATATGAAAGTATAAACATATGTTATATATATATATATATTAATTGTAAATTGAAAACTTTGATTTGGAAATTCAATAATAAATATTATAAAACAGATTGGATTAAAAACTTTATATTTGAAACTAATATATGTATTTATGTTTATTCATTAGTGTATAATTAGATATTTAAATCATTTTCTTTAAAAAGGTTAAATAAATATAATATGTATGATTTCTTAAGTTTAAAATGAAATTTCAAAAAAAATAAGTATTTATTAATTAGTTTAACGACTTAAGATTAAAATTTAAGTGAGATTTACTTAAAGATTTAAAATTCTTTTCTTTTATATACAAAAAAATAAATATAGTCAGTATATATATAAAGCTTTGGTATGGATATACCTTTTGAAAATATAAAACATATTAATAAAAAAACATGTTTCATAAATTAAAATAAAACAAGGGTTTAACATAAAATAGTTCGTATATAAATTAAGTAATTTATGTAAACAAGAGGGTTTAAAACACAATTTGTAAATAAATTCAAGAAAAGTTTTAAACGTAATTTATAAACAAAGGGGTTCATGCATAAAAATACATATTTGCGACAAATGTTTAATAAGTAACAATATAGATTAACAAGTTTTCATTTAATTTACAAGTGTAAAACATAATATAACAAGTGGCACAAAAAAAATTCTTTTGAAAATTTAATTTTTAAAAATAATGTAGAAGGAGAAACCAGGCTTCTTAAAGTTTCTTTGATTCATTTTCAAAAAAACTGAAAACCAGAATCATCTCAACATCAAAACCAAATCAAAAACAAAGAAAAAAAGAAACCTAAGATCAAACAACAGAATCTAGACCAACCTGGAAATCAAGACAATTTGAGTTCAAAACCTCGAAATAAATTCAATCTGGAAAGAAAAAGCTTTGTCTGAATTAAACTTCAAACAAATGCAAGTTCAACTCAACAAACAAGATCAGATTCATCTCTGAAACACAACAAGCAAGATTCCAGATTAAAAACAACCAAATCCAGATCAAATAAAAAAAGATAGCACTGTCTTTGTTCTTTCTTAAACCAGGTGCGTAAACTCTTCAACATGTATATATAATTTGGTTTGCCTGTAACGATAGATGTGTGTGGTACTTTAAAAATGTTTTGTTATAGATATAAATGCATGTGTATGAATAAAAATAAAAATATGCCTATGCAAGTCTATATAAACATAAATAATGCCACTGTTAATATACATGCTCCAACCCCTCCAAATCAAATTCAGACTGCTCCATATATAATCAAATCTAGGCTTTGATATCTAAAAAGAAAATGTTTGTAATATTGTAATTTAAATTTGTAAAACATTTTTAAGCAAAAATATTTAGTAATATTTTAGAAAATGTTAAATAACAGTAGAAAACAAAAATTGGTCCAAAATTATACATCTGGATTTCAAGCTCTGATTATATGAATGAATTCGGCTGAAAAAAAATGAATTTTGATACAAAGATCAAGGTTTTTAAGTTTGAAAATCGTGAGAATTATCGAATTGAAAAAAAAACATAAAAATATCGATTTCTGATGATCAACAAGCAATCGAACCTCTGGCTTGATGTTAGCGGAGGTTTGGGTGATGAACTTTATGGGAAAAATGTTCGCTAATTTTTTAAATGATCATGGAAGACTGGTTATAGGGTTTAAGGCATGTTTTAATTGACGACATTCTCGAATCAATTTCGTCAGCGATGGTGGACTAAGATTGATCACACCGAGGGGATTCGATGCGGCATGTCGTGGCGTAGCCCTGGGTGGAGTGGCTCGATGTCTGGTGAACTACGTTGTCGTGGGTGAGGTGTTTTGGTCGGAGGCTTGTGTTCCAGTTTTGAGTTTTAATGCCCAACTTCGATTTCGTGGTTGTTCCGAAGCTCAGGTGGTCGAGGTTGAGGGGCTCAACATTGACGTGTTGCTGGTGGTCTCGACAAGGATCAGAATCGATCGACGATCGTGTGCACATACACCACATATCACCAGTGTCTGGTCTGGTTATCGATTTGGAGAAGAAAGTTTGTCTCGGGTTCGAGCATGTAAAATCGAAGAATTGACTCGAATTCGAGAGTGAAAGGGGGAAACCGAAGTTGGTCTTGGGAGAATTTAGAAATGGGTCGAGTTTTGTCTCGAGAAAAATTTGGCTTTGGCTCAAGCGTTTCAGCCTTGGGCTCGGGTTCATTATTTCAGGTACCAGGTTTTCAAAAGAAAACTTGATCGAGTTTTAAAGCAAAAGAAAATGTTTAGCTAATTTTAAAAATGTATTTTAAAAAGGAATATGTTTTCAAAGCAATATTAATCAAATTTAAAGTGTTTTAAAGTATATATATAATTACTTCATTAATTAATTCTTAAAACATATTTTTAATAAAAAAAATTAATAGCTTAATCAAGAAGTTAAGTATAGTTGTTAATTAACTTAAAGGTCTAAGTTAATTTATGGGTTTATAATAAATTTATTTCAAAGGTTAAATTTTTTAAAGTTAATTATTTTAAGATTTATAAATTTGGTTTTAATTAATTTTATACAAGGTTAATTATTTGAGTTGAATGTTTTCAAAATGGAAATAAAGCGATGTAATTAAGTATATAACTAAGATAAGTGTAATTGGACTGATTAATTAATGTGATTAATTACAGGTTAATTAATCAATTATTTACAGGTTAATTACTTAATTAAAGGGTGATTATTTAATGATACGTAATTAAAAGGCAATTACTTAATAATGATTAATTTAGTATAATCACTTAATATAAAAAATAAAAGATTATTACTTAGTGTAATTAAGGGGTAATTACTTTGTGTAATTATATTAAAGGATAATTAATTAATTAATTAAGATTAATTAATGTAAGTAATAAAGGGTAACTAATTACTTAAAGATAATTACTTAATAAAAGTGATTAAGGATAATTAATTAATAATTAAAGGTTAATTAAGTAATTAATTAATATGATTAATTAAAAGTTAATTAATCAATTAATCAAAAGTGAATTAATTAATGATTAAAGGTTAATTGATTTAGGTGGAGGATAATTAATTAAGGGTACTTAATTACGATGGAGAACTAAGGTTGATTAATTTGTTTCATAAAGTAATATCCAATGGTTTGAGAGTAATTGATGTTAATAAAGAAGGATTGGATAATTAATTAATAAGTTATTTATTGGAAATTAAATTGAATTAATTAGGGATTGAACAACTAATTGATCTTTCTTATGGATGTTTGGATTGTATCGAATGTTTGAATTGTTTGATATCCCTAATGTGTGATGCTTTGTGATATGAATTATTTTGATCTGATCTGTGATGAATGTAATTTATTTATCCATGATGCATTTACATATCTATCTATAACTTTGTGAATGAAAGATAAGCGTTATAGGATTATACCACTTATCAATATTGCTGTGCTTGAACCTGTAATGATTAATGGTGTTGCACTATTGTGTAAAACCCCTGGACTACACCATGCACACACGAATATGGATTTCACGAAGAAATCGGTTAAGTCACAGATATTTAAATTTAATTCAAAATGGTTTTAAAAGTTGAATTTTGGATCCAAAAATGGTTTGGAATTGGAATTGGGTTTAATATGAAAAGCTTTTGAAAAGGAGTTTTGAAGATGAAAATTATTTTGAATAACTTGTTAAAGTTTTGAAATTTAAATAGTTTGATTTGAATTTGAATTCAGGATTTGAAGTTGTATATATATATATATGTTTATTTGGAAAATTATGGTTTAAAAAGGTTATACAAGTTATTTAATACATATATGGATTTTAAAACCATCTTTAAAGTATTTTAAAAGTATTATTTTGGGAATTTAAATTTAACCCAAGTTTATACTTTAAAAGCTATAACTTGTGCATATTTGATCGGATTTTTCCGAAACGAAAATTATTTATTTTCAAATGATATTGGCTTTCATATAGCGAATGAACTTTTAGTTTTTGTTGAAAGGGTTTCAAATTTGACATGGAAATATTTTTGAAAGCTATGAATGAATCTTTGTTAAAGATTGGTGAACTTTGTTTTCAAATTGAAGAGGATCTCAAAGGTGCATCCATTGTACAAAAGATTTGGAATTGAAATAGTTTTGAAAAGTCATGAATGAATCTTTATGAAAGATTGGGGAAATTTGTTTTCAAAGTGAAGTGAATCTTTTTATTTAAAAGATTAAAATGGTAATTCGTTTAAACCATTTGAAGGAAAGGTTTTGGGTAATAAGTTGTGACTTAATTGAGATCCCAATATCCATATGTTTTTAAATATTGCGCTCATTATTCGGTTTAGCCGAGAGAGGACTTTATGTCGTATAACCCATTCCAAATAATAATACGACGAAATGGATAGCATTTGAAGACCGGTGGTGAAGACCGAATATTTTTGAAAGCGAAAGAAATTACCTGTCGAATGTCTCTACACCGAATGACCCCGATATAGAGATTTGATCACCCTTTGTGATGGGGAGTCCGGACGTGATTAGGAATTATCCAGATTGCAATGGATTCTTTTGATGTGCCTTTGGTTCCGTTTGAACTCGGAATAGTCTTGTATGGATGTATGTCTAACATTAGACTTTGAGATGTAAAGCTGGTTTCTATCAAATACATTTCTTTTTGGTGGCGGAGAATTTGTTCTCTTAGCTTAAAAACCTTCTCTAAGACATACGAGCTCAGAGTTTATGTAGTTGATGGTTACTAGTGATACATTTCCAATTTGGTAATGTCGCATACGAAGCGCTGCTGATCATGTGTTGATCGATGCATGGCTTTTGTGTAAAGCATAGCTTTGTGGAAGAGACTTCGTTGGGGATCACAACCCGGAATGGTCGAAACAGGAAGGATGTAGCAAGGTTATTTAGGGGTAGCACCCCTTGAGGGTATGTCCATTTCCTTCTGGATAGAAGTTGTATCATGGTATGGAGCCCAGATACTTAACTTATGTGGTTGCTGCAAATCTATTGCTTTGTAGTTGTTGGTTGAGAGGCGTCTTGGATAAAGGTCGGTTACGACCGAGGGATGACATACACGTGACAGTTAGTTACCTAGTTACAGAGGTAACCCGACCTTGTGTTGGTAGAGACCCGGTTAGGTTCTCGAGGCATGCCTCCAGATGCGTACCCATGTGGCCCAGGAAGTTCCTTAGCCTGACCATTTGTTGGAAATCCAATCACCAATACACGCCCTTTACGACTGTTCTTGTATAACCTACCACCTCAGGTGGTAGCTATAGGAGGCATAATATAATGGTACCTATGCTGGATAAGATTTATATTATACTTTCGAAAAGTTTTCTACATTATGCACTAATAATAATATTATCAAAAACAATTTTTGCATCTCAAGCATGTTTGACTATCATAAGGAGAAATCTCCTCCAAGTGTGCGATTGCATTGTGTGTGTGCCGGAAGGCCTTATGGTAGTTTCATTTTTTTAAAAGACATTGCGGATTTTAATTTTGAATTCTTTGTTTTTTTTTAAAACAAATGTTTTTGTTTGCTCGCACCAGTCACATGACTGACCTGGAGTTTATTATTCCATTTCTAAACTTTGGGTGCCCAAAATTTTCCACGCGGGCAGCCTAGAGTTAGATTTTCAGATAATCAGCTAGTAGATATAGAGTCGGTAGCTTTCAGCCTTTGAATTTTGCTAATCGCATTGTGGATCGAGTTTGCTTAACTTCAGCATTGCTATTGGATCGAGCTTGTTGGTTTGGAAGTTTCTTTAAGCTTTTGGTTTTTGGATAATGAAAGTCTTTCGAGCTTTAGGGTTTTGAAATGAAGATGTTGTATGGTGTCTCTCTCCTAGAGTTGGTGTTTTTTGCGCTGTTATCTCTAACACTGTTGTATATTGGCTCTGATGTTGAAGAATGTTGTATCATTGTTGTAATCAATTGTTGTGTATCAATGAAAGTTATTCGCTTTTTTCTTCTGCTGTGTTGTTATACTTAATGTGTTATAAGCTCCGGTGAATCGGATTCGACGTTTAAATCAACGGCATTTGAATACGGGTGATGTATTTGATGTCGATTTTCAAAGGTCGAGTAAGGGCCGTTACAAATTGGTATCAGAGCTGAAGGTTGAGTAAGAACTTTAGCTCAGGAGTATTACTCATTAAGTAACTCATTAGAGATAGGGTTATAAATACCCTAGAATGAGTATACACTTAAGATATCCGTCTGTATGCCTCAGTAAATTCTCTTACTCTCTGCTGATAGTGAGTATGAGTGCAAGAAGAGGACGAGGTAAGGGACAGGGAAGTACCACCCTAAATGGTCAATACCCTACAACAATGGAAACAACCTTTCTCTATTAATCGCCTTGATCATCGTTCACTTTTAATTCTTTGATGACTTCGTGGCGGCTCTAAGAAGAAACTTTGGTTTTGTGGCGGCCCTGCGAATCACATAGATAAGTTCCTTATCAGCTTTTCATTTTTAATCTTTAATGAATTTGCAATTTATTAGAAATAAATTGGTTAATTAAATATGAAGTTAAATTGGATTATATCCGTTTTTCTACTCTTTGGGATCCCGATACTTTCTACGAATGGGTAGTTATCCTTTTGAACTAACCACTGTCCCTGCATATTTCGTAGATCGGATGACCCAAGTACTTCGTGAGATATTGAGTGAGTTCGTTCTCATATTTATGATATTTTGATTTGGTAAGCCAAATGCAGAATAAATATTCAATTTGATCTGGTAAAACATTTCTCTATTCTTCGTTTGTCTCTCTGTCTAGCAAATTTCGGGGACGAAATTTTCTTACGTGGGGGAATTTGTAACATTCCCGTTTTTAAGCCAAGATTAATTTGGTAATTAATTCAAATTTAGGAATTAAATTGTGAATTTATTGGTGAATTAATTTGGAAAATTTCCAGAACAAATAAAGATATGTGTTGTTTATTTAAATATATAAGTTGATTTTAAATAAAATTTAGATTTTTTATTTGAATTTTTCAAATTGAATAAGATATGTACCTGTTTATTTATCATTTGAAAACTTGAATCTGAATTTTTCCAAATAAATAGAATATGTGTTTATTATATATAGATTGTAAATAGAATTTTGGATTTGAAAATCCAAATAAAAATATCTTGGAAAATAAATTGGATTTGAAAACTCTATGATTTAAAATTAATATAATGAATTTCTAAAAACTATTTAGGGAATAAATTCTAATATATAAATATATATGTATGTACGTATACATTTATAAAAAAAGAAACATAATTCCTAAATACACGAAAGTGTAAACATATGTTATATATATGTATATTTATTGTAAATTGAAAACTTTGATTTGGAAACTCAATAATAAATATTATAAAACAGATTGGATTTAAAAACTTTATATTTGAGACTAATATATGTTTATTCATTAGTGTATAACCAGATATTTAAATAATATTCTTCAAAAAGGTCAAATAAATATGATTACTTAAGTTTAAAATAAAATTTATAAAAATAAGTATTTATTAATAAGTGTAATGACTTAAGAAATTTAAGTGAGATTTACTTAAAGATTTAAAATGCTTTTCTTTTATGTACTTAAAAATAAGTATATTAAGTATATATATGTATATATGTGTGTATATATATATATATATAAAGCTTTGATATGAATATACCTTTTGAAAATATGAAACATATTAATGAAAAAACATGTTTCATAAATTAAAATAAAACAAGGGTTTAACATAAAATGGTTTGTATATAAATTAAGTAATTTATATAAAAAAGAGGGTTTAAAACATAATTTGTAAATAAATTCAAGAAAAGGTCTAAACATAATTTATAAACAAAGGGGCTTATGCATAAAAATACATATTTGTGACAAATGTGTAATAAGTAACAATATAGATTAACAAGCGTTCACTTAATTTACAAGTGTAAAACATAATTTAACAAGTGGCACGAAAAATTTCTTCCGAAAATTTAATTTTACAAAATAATGTATAAGGAGAAACCAGGCCACAAAGTTTCTTTGATTCGTTTTCAAAAAAACTGAAAACTAGAATCATCTCAACATCAAAACCAGATCAAAAAACAAAGAAAAAAAAGAAAACTGAGATCAAACAACAGAATCTAGGCCAACCTGGAAATCAAGACAATTTGAGTTCAAAACCTGGAAATAAATTCAACCTGAGAAGCAAAAGCTTCAGTCTGAATTAAACTTCAAACAAATGCAAGTTCAACTCAACAAACAAGATCAGATTCATCTCTGAAACACAACAAGCAAGATCCCACATTAAAAATGATCAAATCCAGATCAAACAAAAAAAGATAGCACTGCCTCCGTTCTTTCTTAAATCAGATGAGTAAACCCTTCAACCTGTATATATAATTTTGTTTGCCTGTAATGATAGATGTGTGTGGTACTTTAAAAATGTTTTGTTATAGACATAAATAAAAATAAAAATATGTGTATGCATGTCTTTATGAACATAAATAACATCACTCTGTTAATATACAGGCTCCATCCCCTCCAAATCAAATTCAAGCTACTCCTTATATAATCAAATCTAGGCTTTGATCTCTGAAAAGCAAATGTTTGTAACATTGTAATTTAAAATTTTAAAATAGTTTTAAGTAAAAATATTTAGTAATATTCTGGAAAATGTCAAATAACAGTAGAAAAAATTGAGCCTCGGCTTGATGTCAGAGGAGATTTGGGTGATGGAGTTCATGGAAAAAATATTCGCTGATTTTTTAAACGATCGTTAAAGATGATCGAAGTGGTTATAGGGTTTAAGGCATGTTTTATCAACGACATTCTTGAATCAATTTTGTCAGCGGTGGTGGACTAAGATTGATCGCATCGGGGGGATTCGATACTGCATGTCGTGGCGTAGCTCTGAGTGGAGTGGCAGTATCTTTGGTGAACTAGATTATCATCGGCGAGGTGTTTTGGTCGGTGGCTTGGGTTCCAGTTTTGAGTTGTAATGCTCAACGTCGATTTTGTGGTTGTTCCGAATCTCAGGTGGTCAAGGTTGAGGGGTGTAACGTCCGTAGATTTTCAATAATTAAATTTGGTTATTTAATAAGAATTTTGTAATTAAATTTAGAAAGAAATAAATCTTTTATAATTTATATTAAAGTAAATGTAAAAAAATGAAATTGCAATTAACTAAAACAGATAGTAAAGTTATAATTTATTGAAATTAGTAAATTGGAAACGAATTCAGAGTTATATTTAATGATGAAGTATTACGTAATAAATTGAAAATTTATACAATCAATGTTAGATAAGTAATTATAATGTTTATTGTTGATAATAAACGTTACTTTAATGATTATTAATATGGTAACTGAAGTGTGAATGCGTTAATAGAAACATAAATTTATTTATAAGGAAACAAGAGTATATATTGAAGCTAATAAAATTTTTATTCAATGCAAACCCAATTGATAGAAACAACTATTTGGGTTATGATTGATTTTAAATAGGAATATTTGGTCATAAATGAAATATAAGAAAAACAAATGTAAGTATTGAATAAATTTATGAAATAATATGGTGTTAATGACAACTAATTTGAATGCGTGTTATATATGGAACTTTAACCTGTGCTGGCAAGTAAACTTATAAATGTAAGTAAAAGGTAAATAGGTGACAATTAAGATATGTTTTAAATATAATTAGATATATATAAGTTGCAAGTATATACATTTATCTATTATTTTGAAATGATTTGAAATTTAACCCAGTATTTAGTTCTTAAGTTTTCATTAATTAATAGTTTCAATTATTGTAGTGAATTGGAACGTAGGTAATTAATAATTGAAACCTCTAAAGGAAATAAAAAGATTTAATGCTAGGTTATAAATAAAATTAAAGGAAAGTTGAGATTGTAACTTATAAGACAAAAGATAAAATTATTGAACAATGAATTAATTGAAAGAAATGAGATAAACTTGTATAACTTTCAATTGCATCCTTGAAAGCACATATATAACTTACCAACTATAAAAAGTTAAAATGCTAAAAGAAAACGTAATGGAAAATTTTACAAGTAAAATTTGAAGTAATCAAAGTATTCAATGAAATACTTTAATAAATAAGAATTTGATGTTGAAGTTGTTATAAACTGACACAGCGGATAATTAACAAAACGATATGGATCGATGAAAATAGCAAATCGGTGGATTGAAAATACTGCAAGGCCCAAATTCGTTGATCCGAAGATACCGAATTCTAGCTATCCTCGTCACGTTGATCGTGCACGATACCGTGAAAGAAGATCTTCAATTCTTCAAGCGTTGATCAAGCGCACTTGATTCCGCGAATCGTCTTCAACAATCGTTGATTCGAGCGCACTCGAATAACCGAAAGTGGAGATAGGAGATTACACTCAACTACCAATTTAGGATGAAAGCACACAGCAATCAAACAAGAATTTTATTCAAAAAAAAATCAACCACTTTCAAATTACAACACACGCTTATTTATAGCATTTCACCACCCCGACCTTAAGTCGTTACCGACTCACGACTCAACTTAGGCCGGCACCGCCCTAACAATCCACGACTCAAATACTTCACTACAACAGTACCTCCGACCTATCATAGGTCGTACGCGACTTAACTCATACCTTCGACCTATCATAGGTCGTACGCGACTTATACTAGGTCGTTTCCGACCTAACAGACTCACGACTCAAAAACCCAAATTCAATACAGTATAATCCAGATAACACGACTTACGACCTAAAATACAACAAAACACAAATACAAACGACTTAAAAGAACAAGATTACAACAAGCGACCTAACACTCACAACATTGCTTTAGCTTCTGCGACCTATCTTCATCAGCGACTTATCTGGAGGCGACTTAAGAAAACCTCGCGACCTAAAGATTCACGCGACTTAGCGCCATAAGGTGCGGCATACTGGCTGAGCAACTCATTAGGTCGTTCAATATCTTCAGAGCAACTTAAAGCAACGTTAGGTCGTAACTCCTCTTCACATAGCCTGTTAGGCTGTGACCGATCTAAAATTCCTCCACTAGGTCGTTTCCGACCTAACCCTTCTTCCTTAGGTCGTACTGATCTGTTAAGTCGTGAACGACTTAAACTCCCACTAGGTCGTGAACGACTCATGCGATAACTTGCAACTCTTCGACCCTGGTCTGAGCTGCATCATCCTCCCCTGGTTGAGAAAAATTCGTCCTCGAATTTGTAAGTTCTTCCACATCCGATTGTTCATTTCCATAATATGGCACGAGATGTTTAACATTGAACACGTCAGAAGTGTACACATCCTCCGGCAGCTTCAACTTATAAGCATTTTCATTAATCCGTTTCACAACTTCTACAGGACCAATTTTTCTGGCTTTCAACTTATTATAAGCGCCTACTGGAAAACGCTCCTTCGTTAACAAAGCATACACCAAATCACCTTCGTTAAATTCAACACTTTGTCGCTTCAAGTCTGCAGTCTGCTTATACTTCTCATTTGCTTTCTCCAATCGTTTCTGAATGATTTTATGACATTCAGTCAATCCATCAACAAAGTTTACAGCTTGTTTAACCGTCCCCTTCGGTTGTGGTACTACTGCTAAATCCAACGGTCCCCTTGGCAAACTTGAATATACGATCTGGAATGGGCTGAATCCCGTACTACGATTCACTGCATGATTATGAGCAAACTCTGCTTGGCATAACTTCATGTCCCAACTCTTCAGATTGTCCTTCACAAGACATCGCAATAAATTTCCCAATGATCTGTTAACAACTTCGGTCTGTCCATCTGTTTGCGGATGATAAGCGCTGCTAAAGTTTAACTTTGTTCCGACCATCTTCCACAAACTCAACCAAAAATGGCTCAGAAAACGAGTATCTCTATCCGAAACAATAGATTCAGGTAAACCATGAAGTCTATATATCTCTTTAAAGAACAACTGTGCGACATGAACAGCATCCGCCGTCTTCTTACATGCAATAAAATGTACCATCTTCGAGAAACGATCCACCACAACATATATAGAGTCATTCCCCCTTTGAGTTCTCGGCAAACCCAACACGAAATCCATGCTAATGTCTACCCATGGTTTTGTAGGAACAAGTAATGGTATATACAATCCTGCATTTGTAGCTGTCCCTTTCGAAACCTGACAAATATGACATCTACGCACAAACCTTTCAACTTCCCTTCTCATTGACGGCCAAAAGTAAGATTGAGAAATCAAATGCAATGTACGATCACGGCCCACATGTTCTTCCTCGTGCAATTCCTTGATAATCTTCATTCTCAAACTGCTCTCTGGTATACATAATCGATTCCCTTTAAATAAGAAACCATCAACCAACGCAAATTCATCAGTATCTCCATCCTTAACTTTCTCAACGAACTTTGCAAAGTAAGGATCCTCCTCAAACAATTTTGGCAACAATTCAAATCCTGTCACCTCAATTATCATTGTCGTTAATAAATGACTCCTCCTACTCAAAGCATCAGCCACACGATTTGTTACCCCTGATTTGTGCTTCACAACAAAAGTAAACTGCTGCAAATAGGCAATCCACGATGCATGTCTCGATGAAATCTTATCCTGCCCTTGCAAATGCTTCAAAGCCTCATAATCAGTGTAAAGAACAAACTCTTTCTGAAATAGATAATGTCTCCAGTGTTTCACAGCTTGAACAATTGCATAGAATTCAACATCATACGTGCTATATCTCAACTTAGCTCCAGATAACTTCTCACTGAAATAAGCAACCGGTCTTTCTTTCTGAGTTAAAACTCCACCAACCCCAACCTTCGACGCATCAGTATGTAACTCAAAAAACAACTGAAAATCCGGTAAAACTAGAATTGGTGCTGTCATCAATAGTGTCTTAATTTTCTCAAAAGCAACCCCTGCTTCCTCTGACCACTCAAACTTCTTTCCTTTCATGCAATCAGTAACTGGTGCCATCACGCTACTGAAGTGTGGGATGAATCTTCGGTAGAATGATGCCAACCCATGAAAACTTCTAACTTCAGTAATTGTCTTTGGCTGTGGCCAATTTCTAATAGCTTCAACTTTACTCTGGTCCACCTGGATACCTTCTCCGGACACAACATACCCCAGAAATAAAACACTCCTCGTCATAAACACACATTTCTTTGTTGCGGCATAGAACTGTTCCTCACGAAGAATAATTAACACCTTCCGCAAATGCTCTACATGCTCCTCTGTACTCGCACTATAAATCAGAATATCATCAAAGTAAACTACAACAAACTTCCCAATGTACGGTCTGAAAATTTGGTTCATCACCCTCATAAATGTACTTGGTGCATTCGATAGACCAAACGGCATAACCAACCATTCATATAATCCTTCCCTCGTCTTGAATGCTGTCTTCCATTCGTCTCCTGGTCTAATTCGAATTTGATGATACCCGCTCTTCAAATCAATCTTCGAAAATATAATAGCCCCACTCAACTGATCTAGCAAGTCATCCAATCTTGGCATAGAAAATCTATAGCGAACAGTAATCTTGTTCAAAGCTCTACTAGCGGTACACATTCTCCATGTTCCATCCTTCTTCGGCACCAACAAAGCTGGTACTGCACAAGGACTCAAGCTTTCCTGAACACGTCCCTGCTCTAACAACTCTTCCACCTGCCTTCTCAGTTCCTCATGTTCCTTCGGACTCATTCGATAGTGTGGTCTATGCGGTAATACGGCTCCTGAAACAAGATCGATTTGATGTTGAATGTCTCTCAGTGGCGGTAACTCCTTAGGCAACTTTTCTGGAAATACATCGTCAAATTCTTTCAAAACTGGCTTCGCTTCTTCTGGAACTTCTACAGATTCAGTGGCTTCATGTCCAATCAACAAAAATACCTCTGGACTCTCTTCTACTTCTTCAATAAATTCCTTCAAAGTCAATAAAGTCTTCAGCTCCTCAATCTCTTCAGATTTACTCTCTTCCTGTTGTCTCTTCTTTGGAACTAAAATAATCTTAACACCTTCAAACATAAAACTGTAGCTATTGGTCCGACCGTCATGTTGCACTGCTCGATCATACTGCCACGGTCTTCCCAAAAGTAAGTGATAAACATCCATCTCAACTACATCACACCAAATTTCATCTTTATATTTCTTCCCAATAGAAAATGGAACTCGAACTCGCCTATCCACCTTCACTTCTCCTCCTTTTCTTAACCACGCTAACTTGTAAGGATTTGGATGTTTCTCCGTCTTCAACTTCAGCTTTCTCACAGCTTCAGTAGAAATAATATTGTCATAACTTCCCGCGTCAATCACAAATTTACAAACCTTTTCCAGAATAGTGCATGTTGACTGAAAGATGTTACTCCTCAACCAACTAGCTTCTTCTTCCTGCTTCGATATCAAACAAGATCTCCTCATCATCAGATTACATCCTTCATCTCCTGACGCAATATCCTGTTCTTCCTCCTCAACTGGACTAGGATAACCTTCACCAACATCCTCATCTTCAACTTCAGCAATCATAGTTCGTTTCTTCGGCTTCGGACATTCATTACTCTTGTGACCCACTTCCTGGCAATTGTAACACTTGAAACTGTTGTTAACCTTCGTCTTCGCAACTTCATTCACAACTGGTTTACTGACAGCATTCAAAACATTGGAACTTCCACTAACACCCTTTACTTGATTGTTGGAATTAGTAAACACACCACCTCCACACCTTCCCTGCTTCTCCCAAGCCAACGCTTTCTGATGTGCCTCCGCCACAGATCTTGGATCAAACATATTAACCATATCCTGGATCTGCATTCGTAAACCTCCAACAAATCTTGCAATCAACTGTTCTTCTGTCTCCATAATATCATTCCTGGCAATGAGTTGGTAGAATTCATCAGCATAATCATTGACTGTCTTCGTCCCTTGCCTCAGATTCTGCAACCTCTGGTACATGAGTGATTGATAGTTATAAGGTAAAAATGTAGCTTTCATCAACTTCTTCATCTTCTCCCATGATTCAATCTTCGACTTTCCCATTCTCTCCCTTGTAAGTTTAGTTTGCTGCCACCATGCCAAAGCTTTCCCCCCCAACCTAGTAGCAACCAACTTCACTCGACGATTCTCCGGGACTTCCTTGAAATCAAATATCTCTTCAACATTGGACAACCAATCAAGAAATTCTTCAGCTACCATTCCTCCCTTAAATTCTGGAATTTCCATCTTCATACCCGATTCCCATCGACGATCATCATCTACATCCCGATATACATTTCGAACTTGGTCTCGATCTTGATAATGAATGCTAGCTCAATCACCCTCTTCATTGAAATCAAATGTACGTCTATATCGATCTCGACCATCAACATCCCTTTGATCACGCATGTCTCTTCTACTATGTTTCTCTTCTTCTCTATATGGCTCATCTTCAAACTCACGTGGAGTTCTTCTCTCTTCATGTCCATGGTCATGGTGATCACTCCTTGATGAAATTGATGTTTCTCTTCTCTCTCTAAAAGATTGCGGTGATACCCTCCTCGCTTCCGTAACCGATGGCGAAACTCTGTTTCCTCCATGGTTCGAGATTGGTGATCTCCTCCTTTGATTTTGATTCAAATCATTCATCAATTTCTCTAACTTTCCAATGCCTTCATCAAACTTCTCATTGACACGTTGTTCCCTTTGCTCGGCTTCTTCTCTTCTATACAACACTTCAACATTTTGATGACGATTAGCTCTCCTCGGCGGCATAATTGATTCCACACAACCTTCAACTAATACTTCAAAAATCTTCAACACAAGCAAGTCACGGCTCAACCACTAACTTGGCTCGGCCTCAACACTTCAAACAAACTTCACCAAGGCTCGGTTACTTTTCACAAGTATACACGGCCTACCTTCAACAAATGATACCAAAATGATGCTTCAACTCTCGGCTCAAACTCAAAACACCTTTCCAACTTTGATCCAAAATGAAATGGATCGAAAGTTTCTAACTTGTTGCAATTTCAAGATGAACACGATGAACAACAAACTTCAACTCCTTGGCTCCAAGACTCGTCTTAGCTATGATTGGCTAAGTCAAGCTCTGATACCAAAACCGACGCAGCGGATAATTAACAAAACGATATGGATCGATGAAAATAGCAAATCGGTGGATTGAAAATACTGCAAGGCCCAAATTCGTTGATCCGAAGATACTGAATTCTAGCTATCCTCGTCACGTTGATCGCGCACGATACCGTGAAAGAAGATCTTCAATTCTTCAAGCGTTGATCAAGCACACTTGATTCCGCGAATCGGCTTCAACAATCGTTGATTCGAGCGCACTCGAATAACCGAAAGTGGAGATAGGAGATTACACTCAACTACCAATTTAGGATGAAAGCACACAGCAATCAAACAAGAATTTTATTCAAAAAAAAATCAACCACTTTCAAATTACAACACACGCTTATTTATAGCATTTCACCACCCCGACCTTAAGTCGTTACCGACTCACGACTCAATTTAGGCCGGCACCGCCCTAACAATCCACGACTCAAATACTTCACTACAACAGTACCTCCGACCTATCATAGGTCGTACGCGACTTAACTCATACCTCCGACCTATCATAGGTCGTACGCGACTTATACTAGGTCGTTGCCGACCTAACAGACTCACGACTCAAAAACCCAAATTCAATACAGTATAATCCAGATAACACGACTTACGACCTAAAATACAACAAAACACAAATACAAACGACTTAAAAGAACAAGGTTACAACAAGCGACCTAACACTCACAACATTGCTTTAGCTTCTGCGACCTATCTTCATCAGCGACTTATCTGGAGGCGACTTAAGAAAACCTCGCGACCTAAAGATTCACGCGACTTAGCGCCATAAGGTGCGGCATACTGGCTGAGCAACTCGTTAGGTCGTTCAATATCTTCAGAGCGACTTAAAGCAACGTTAGGTCGTAACTCCTCTTCACATAGCCTGTTAGGCTGTGACCGATCTAAAATTCCTCCACTAGGTCGTTTCCGACCTAACCCTTCTTCCTTAGGTCGTACTGATCTGTTAAGTCGTGAACGACTTAAACTCCCACTAGGTCGTGAATGACTCATGCCGATAACTTGCAACTCTTCGACCCTGGTCTGAGCTGCATCATAAACTTAAGTATAATTGAAAGGCTACTAATTTAATAAATTGGAAGGTAAGTTTCCTAAAAAATGAATAAGCAGAATTTAGTAATAAATGAAATTAAGTAGTGAATGAATAAATGTAATGCAATAAAAAGAAAACTATTTGATATGAATAAATAAAAATGAAAATTTGCAAGAAATAAATGTGAATTAAAGGATAAATAATTATATGAGTAAAAAGGAAATCAAACAACAAATGCTATGAAACTGGAAAATTTAACTTGATTTATTGTTTGGAAGTGCTGTTTGTTTGGTTTATGGTTGTTTGGGCAAGGTGCTTTAAAATTGTTTGGATGTATGAATAATCTATTTAGCTTCATCAGAGATTGTTGAGTAAATGGTGCGCTTAGTAGTTTATTTTTCATTCTGTGCAATTTGAAGTTTTGAACCCGAACAACTATTTGTTTTGTTTGATATGAATGAATAATTGATTTGTATTGATTCTTTGTGATGGTGGTATGCCTGGTTGCAAGTGATTGTTGTTTGTATTGATTTGTTGTTATTAACTGAAACAAGTTAAACATTTCATTTTATACAATTATTAACTCCTTTTAGATTATATAAGTGAAATGCAGGTTACGGAAGCAATTGCTACTGCTTTGGTTCCATAATTAAGCATAATCGCCGGACAAATAGGTACATTTTCGGATTACGGTTTATAGCGTTATTATATCGTTTTTCCCATGTTGGGATATATATTATTTTGGAAAATATATGTATATATTGTTATATTTGATATTGTATTTTCTCCCGAGCCTCTTCATACAAAGGAGACTGTGCCGAAATTTTCTGTAAATTTTGGACTTAGAATAAATTTCGAAAAGTGTTTCCGAACTTTATTAATTTGAGTATAAAAGGATTTAATGGTTATAAATTGATATATTTTATTTAAATTATTAAATTTTGAAAAATTTATTTGTTTATAAATTTAATGTTTTAAGTAAGATATATTGATTTTCTAATTCTTCGTTTACCTTCTTTTCCTTTTCGGGGATGAGAAGTTTTGAGTGGGGGAGACCGTAACGACCGTAGATTTTCAATAATTAAATTTGGTTATTTAACAAGAATTTTGTAATTAAATTAAGAAAGGAATAATTTTTTTATAATTTACATTAAAGTGAATGAAAAAAAATGAAATTGCAATTAATTGAAACAGATAGTAAAGTTATAATTGATTGAAATTAGTAAATTGAGAAACGAATTCAGAGTTATATTTACTGATGAAGTATTGCGTAATAAACTGAAAATTTATACAATCAATGTTAGATAAATAATTATAATGTTTGTTGTTGATAATAAACGTTATTTTAATTATTATTAATATGGTAACCGAAGTGTGAATGTGTTAATAGAAACATAAATTTATTTATAAGGAAACAAGAGTATATATTGAAGCTAATTAAAATTTAATTCAATGCAAACCCAATTGATAGAAACAACTATTTGGTTATGATTGACTGTAAACAGGAATATTTGGTAATAAATGAAACGTAAGAAAAACAAATGTAAGTATTGAATAAATTTATGAAATAATACAGTGTTAATGACAATTAATTTGAATGTGTGTTATATATGGAACTTTAACGTGTGTTGGAAAGTAATAAACCTATAAATGTAAGTAAAAGGTAAATAGGCGACGTGACAATTAAGATATGTTTTATTTATTTAGTATGTTAAATAAAATTTGGCAATCAAATTGCAATTAAAGGAGATAAAGTTGTACGTTAATTGGAAATAAATTTTAATAAATGTTACATTAATGTGAAATGTAATACAATGGTTAGGAGTTGTTAAATTAGGTATTATTAATGGTATATGAATGAATTGATAATAAAAATTGAAGGAAATGATGTTAATGTTATTCATAATTGGAAATTTGTTGAATTATAAGAACGGGAAGAAAGATTCATTAATTTATTTGGAATTTGAACTATAATAATAATTGGAGTAAATGCAATTTAATGAAATTAAATATCTAAATATTGCGTTAATTGAAATGAAGATGGAATATGAAAATTTTAATATAATAGCTTTGAATCCAATGTTAAATCCATCTATTTGGTAATAATGAATGGAATAATAATTAATTTATTTAATTAGATGGAATTTTGGAAATTTAATTTATAATTTTGAATATAATGAAATTAAAAATTTAACACTGCAATTGATAGATTAATCAACTATAAAGTGACATCTAAACTTGTTTAAATTATTATAGATGATTAAGAAAATAAAAGTGATAAAATTGTGAATTATAGAATTGAAACTAAAAATTGGATTTTATTTAATTAATTATTAAACTATTTAATTAATGTAAAAATAGCCATTTTGGCCACTGACTCGGATTTCGACGAAACCAGTTTCATCGGATTCGTAACGGTGAATTATTATAGGATTTCAAGTCTCGTTGCGATCGGACCTGCCGTTTGATCGTACGAACGCGAAACGCCTTGAAATCGATTTAATTGAAAAAAATTGGATTTTTTTGAAAAATATTGATTTTAGCATATCTTCTTCATACGATGGGATTTGGACTTGAAACCTTTTCCATTGCGTTTAAATTATTTTGGAACATCTATTTTGATATATGGGTTGACCCAGTTTCATTACGGTGTCAGAACGGGCTTTTCGTGCCATTCATCGTTCAACGCGTTTATAAACCGGGTCCATCTATTCTATTTCAACTTTGTCTATAAATACCCTGCTATAAACCCTAGTCTACCTCTATTTCTCATTTGTATGTGCATACAATTCCACTTCACCTCCCTATTTCAATGGAAGACGATTCCAAACCAATTGCAATTCAAAAATCAAAGTGAAATTTCAAACTCCTAAACAAAATTCAGAAAAATTATATATCGAAGCTCTCGATGTACGCATCTCAGATCTGTAGATCGTTTTTTGTTTTGAATCACCTTTTGTCCAGAAATTGAAGAACCATTCACGGCCGTTCATCGCGCGTCGATGAACGTTGTCAGATCGTCAAACCATTTCTGGGTATTGTAGAGTGGACGATGGGGAGTGCATCAGTGGTGTTCGTTCTACGTTTTGACGGTTGTCGGCCAGATAAGTTCAACTAGGGTAAAAAGGTGGTGGCAGCGGCTGTTTGATTGGGGCATTCGTGCCTGGTGGGATGGGTGCGGCTAGGTGAGCACATGGCGGTGGTGAGGTTCGGCATCGCCGTAGTGGCCGGAGACGAGTGGAAATTGTGGTCAAAGCGTGGTCAATGGCGTGTTTTGGTTTCGAAAGGAGCTGTAGCGTGCAGAGTAGGGTTTCGAACTGTTGAGGCCGTGCGCGTGATTTACGTGGAGACGTGGCAGTAAATTTGAGTGGTGAGTTTTTCTTTTTTATCTTTTTACTATTTAAAGGTTTAAAATTTTAAGAGTTTTAACATCATAACTTTCTCATACGATCTCTGATTTGCACGCGGTATTGGAATTTCAGACACTTTGACGCTAGTGTGGATGAATTTGGAGATTGTTCAGTTTTTGGGTTTAAATTGGATTTGAATTCAATTTAAATTCAAAAGATGAGTGTTTTAACCCACTTACAACTTCTAAATTTTTTTATGTTCGTTAAATTTAATTTATATTATGATTATGAATTTATTATGATTGTTTTGTATATTTTTAATCATCATCTCAGTTAATTGGATTTATTTAAATTAAACTGTTATTTAATTTATCATTGAATATAACTGCAGTTAATTACCTACCTGTTAAAAATTATCATTTATATATTGATATTGATTGATTGTTTTGGATAATGATTGTGTTGGATGTATGATTTTTGATGGATGGATGGATGTTTATTTATATCATCATAATCTACAAGTTCTTTATTGCTTTGTCATTTTTGATTCGGGATTGCGGTTTGAAATGATACATAATCGTATTTTTACTTTAAATTAAGGATTGAAATGATAAATATCCGTATCACTTGACCATAGGATAGAAAATTATATACAGACACCATGGTCTATATATAAAAATAATTTGAAATGATTTTCTATGGTTTTGTAAAGGAATATATGGTTTTATGAGATAGTGATTTGGATATTTTATAAATGTTACTTTATATATAGTTAAATTCGGGGTTTTGAGCTATGTATAATGTTGATTTGAAGTATAAAAGAAGTTAATAATTAAGTTTGATTTTTTTTAACATAAAATATGATTAAGCATTTATTTAAATTAAATTTCTGGAGTTTATAGTTATTTAAATGAGAATAAGGTTGGAATATGAATACAGATTTTATTTGGAATCTAATAAAATTTAGAATTTTAAAGGATATGATTTTTATAACTTGATTTTGTTTAGAGTGATTTAAATGAATGTCAGGTTGATTTAAATTAATATATGAAGTTAAATAAATTAAAAGGATATCCACTTGTTGAAGTTAAAAGTTTTACTTAAATTATATTGGATTTATTAAGTAGACATTTTAAATCTAAATAATAGTAATTAAATTTGATATATATGGAATTATCAAAGAATTAGTTTTGAAATAGTGGAATATTTAAAGCTTTGAATTATATGGAAATTGAAATGGTTTAGTTGGAGGTTCAAATCGGTATTTGGAATTTATTTGTGAAATTTTAAAAGCTATTTTATTATATAAAGTAATTTAATATTTAAACCATTTTAGTATTCGAAGTTATATTTCAAAGCTATGGGGTACAAGGTATATAGATTTGAAAGTACTATGATTTTGGAAAAAGGATATATTTTGAAATAAAAATAATATCATATTGATTTGGGTTTTTAAAACAGAAATGATGTCATATTTATATGGTTTTGAAAGGGATATTATATTCTGTTTTGAAGTATAAATTGTTTTGGGATGACCGCTGTGTTATAATAACGTTTGGTTGTTGAAGTGACCGGGATCGGAAGTTGTCATAGTCTCTGCCAACTTCGAAAACCACTTTAACAACCATGTACGCGGTGGAGATTCCAGAATGAAGTATGATGGTGGTGTCTTTCCTCTGAGGTATGTACGTGGACCCAACTCCCGTGGGTTGGCATAAGGTGGCTAAAACAGGAGCGATTCTCAGGCCAATGAGGTCATTCCTCTGATCGGGCGCACTCCTTCGATATTATACTCTGACTTTTGGATTGATTCGGTGGCCACTTTTGATTTTTGATTTTGGGGGTGTTGTTCGAGGTGGGAGGTAGTAACTGCTACGCTTACCACCAGCCCGGATAGCAATTGGTATATCTACCCTGGCATTGCCTTGTTGTGCCGTGTCACCTACTCTAGCGCGCCTTGTACGAGTTTGGTTTTCTCTCGTAGCCCATGTGGTATCCTCTGGTGGCTTCCCGATCAGGAGGGACCATGATATTGGATGGACTACTAGGACTATTACGTGTTAAGGTGGAAAATGTAAAGCCTTAATGCTATATAAAAGTAAGTTTAATTTACTATAGATATTATTATAATAGCGAAATATTACTATATAGTAAATAGTTTAACGGATCCTTAGGAGATGTGAAACTCGAGCATCTTTTAAGTTACTGCACTCATATTTATTTACAGGTGATTTAACTTACATAAGATCCTTTAGTTCTGACTCGAGTATTTTGTCTTTTCAATTCGCCGGGTTAGCCTGAGCATTTCAGGAATTAAAGGCCTTATTTCTGGAGGACGAAGACGATGATTTTATTATTACTATTATCTATTATATTATTCCACTACACCATTGTATTCCGCTGCATTATTAATATTCTCCGGTAAGTGTTACTTTGATATGTATTGTATAAGAATAATGGAATATTTGTAAAACAGCTTCATGAACTATATATTTGATTATTATATTTTATCGTTCCGCTACAAGATTCTGTTTTGTTTTATTTCTTTCTCTGCTTTTTCTTATTTATCCCATAACAATCCGCCCTTCTGTATGGTTTAATTCTTACGGGTGTGGTTTATCGTCGATTTAAAGCGAACGAAAAGGTGGGTCGTTACAAGGGGGTTGATCATTGACGTGTTGTTGGTGGTCTCGGCAAGGACCAAAATCGATCGACGATCGTGTGCACGTACACCACGTATCACCAGTGTCGGTCTGGTTATCGATTTAGGGAAGAAAGTTTGGTTCGGGTTCGAGCACGTGAAATCGAAGAATTGATTCGAAGACGAGAGTGAAAGGGGGAAACCGAAGTTGGTCTCAGGAGAATTCAGAAATGGCTCGGGTTTTGTCTCGAGAAAAATTTGATTTTGACTCGAGCTTATCAGCCTCGGGCTCGGGTTCATTATTTCAGGTACTAGGTTTTAAAAAGAAAACTTGATCGAGTTTTAAAGCAAAAGAAAATGTTTAGCTAAATTTTGAAAATGTATTTTAAAAACGAATATGTTTTTCAAAGCAATACTAATCAAATTTAAAGTGTTTTAAAGTGTATATATATAAATATCATTAATTAATTCTTAAAACATATTTTAAATAAAAAAATTTAATGGCTTAATCAAGAAGTTATGTATAATTGTTAATTAACTTAAAGGTTTAAGTTAATTTATGGGCTTAAAATAAATTTATTACAAAGGTTAAATTTTTTAAGTTAATTGTTTTTAAGATTTATAAATTTGGTTTTAATTAATTTTATACTCAGTTAATTATTTGAGTTGAAAGTTTTCAAAATGGAAATAAAGCGATGTAATTAAGTATGTAATTAAGAAAAGTGTAATTGGACTGATTAATTAATGTGATTAATTAGAGGTTAATTAATCAATTGTTTACAGGTTAATTACTTAATTAAAGGGTGATTAATTAATGATAAGTAATTAAAGGGAAATTACTTAATAAGGATTAATTTAGTATAATCACTTAATGTAAATAATAAAAGATTATTACTTAATGTAATTAAGTGGTAATTACTTTGTGTAATTATATTAAAGGATAATTAATTAAATAATTAAGTTTAATTAATGTAAGTAATTAAGGGTAATTAATTACTTAATAAAAGTGATTAAGGATTATTAATTAATGATTAAAGGTTAATTAAATAATTAATTAATATGATTAAATAAAAGTTAATTAATTAACTAAAAGTGAATTAATTAATTAAAAGTGAATTAATTAATGATTAAAGGTTAATTGATTTAGATGGAGGATAATTAATTAATTAAGGATACTTAATTAAGATGGATAATTAAGGTTGATTAATTAGTTTCATAAAGTAATATTAAATGGTTTGAGATTAGTTAACATTAATAAAGCAGGATTGGATACTTAATTCATAAGTAATTAATTTGGAAATTAAATCGAATTAATTAGGGATTGAACAACTAATTGATCTTGCTTATGGATGTTTGGATTGTATTGAATGTTTGAATTGTTTAATATCCATGATGTGTGATGCTTTGTGATATGAATTATTTTGATTTGAGCTGTGATGAATGTAATTTATTTATCCGTGATGCATTTACATATCTATCTGTAACTCTATGAATGAAAGATAAGCGTTATAGGATTATACCGCTTATCAATATTGCTGTGCTTGAACCTGTAATGGTTGATGATGTTGCGCTATTGTGTAAAACCCCTGGACCACACCACACACATACGAATATGGATTTCACGAGGAAATCGCTTAAGTCACAGATATTCAAATTTAATTCAAAATGGTTTTAAAAGTTGAATTTGGAATCCAAAAATGGTTTGGAATTCGAATTGGGTTAATAAGAAATGTTTTTGAAAAGGAGTTTTGAAGATGAAAATTATTTTGAGTAACTTGATAAAGTTTTGAAATTTAAATAGTTTGATTTGAATTAGAATTCAAGATTTGAAGTTGTATACATATATATATATATATATATATATATATATACGTATGTTTATCTGGAAAATTATGGTTTAAAAAGGTTATACAAGTTATTTAATACATATATGGATTTTAAAACCATCTTTAAAGTATTTTAAAAGTATTATTTTGGGAATTTAAATTTAACCCAAGTTTATAATTTAAAAGCTATAACTTGTGCATATGTGATTGGATTTTTCCAAACAAAAAGTATTTGTTTTCAAATAATAATGGCTTTCATATAACGAAAGAACTTCCAGTTTTTGTTGAAAGGGTTTCAAATTTGAAATAGAAATAGTTTTGAAAGCTATGAATGAATATTTGTTAAAGATTGGTAAACTTTGTTTTTAAATTTAAGAGGATCTGAAAGGTGTATGCTTTGTATAAAAGATTTGGAATTGAAATAGTTTTGGAAAGCTATGAATAAATCTTTGTGAAAGATTGGGGAGATTTGTTTTCAAAGTGAAGTGAATCTTTTTGTTTAAAAGATTAAAATGGTAATTTGTTTAAACCATTCGAAGGAAAGGTTTTGGGTAATAAGTGGTGACTTAACTGAGATCCCAATATCCATATGTTTTAAAATACTACGTTCATTATTCAGTTTAGCCGGGAGAGGACTTTGTGTCGTATAACCCATTCCGAATAATGATACGACGAAATGGATAGCATTTGAAGACCGATGGTAAAGAATAGATATTTTTGAAAGCGAAAGGATTACCTGTCGAATGTCTCTGCACCGAATGACCCCGGTATAGAGATTTGATCAGCCTTTGTGATGTGGAGTCCGGACGTGATTTGGGATTATCAGGATTGCAAAGGCTTCTTTTGAAGTGCCTTCTATTCCATTCGAACTCAGAACAGATTTGTATGGATGTATGTCTGACATTACATTTTGAGTTGTAAAGTTGGTTTGTATCAAATACATTTCTATTTGGTGGCGGAGAATATATTCTCTTAGCTTAACACCCTTCTTTGAGACGTACGAGCTCAGAGGTTATGTAGTTGATGGTAACTAGTAACACATTCCAAATTTGGTAATGTAGTACACAAAGTGCTGGTGATCATGTTTTGATCGAAGCATGGCTTTTGTGTGAAGCGTAGCTTTGTGGACGATATTTCTGACCTTACAACCCAGAATGGTCGAAACAGGAAGGATGCAACAATGTTATTTAGGGGTAACGCCCCCTGAGGGTAAGTCCGTTTCTTTTAGATAGAAGTGGTATCATGGTATGGAGATAAGATACTTAACTTATGTAGTTGTTGCAAATCTATTGCTTTGGGGTTGTTGGTTGAGAGGCGCCTCGGATAAAGGTTGGTTTTGACCGGTGGATGGCATACTCGTGACAGTTTATTGCCTATTACAGAGGTAACCCGGCCTTGTGTTGGCAGGGATTCCCAAGACGTCCCTCCAGAGGCGTACCCATGTGGCCCAGGAAGTTCGTTAGCCTGAACATTTGTTGTAAATCCAATCACCAATACGTGCCCTTTATGATTGTAGTTGTATAACCTGCCACCTCAGTTGGTAACTATAGCAAGCATAATATAGTGGTACCTATGTTGGCTAAGATTTATATTATACTTTTGAAAAGTTTTCTACACTATACGCTAATAATAATATTACCAAAAAGGATTTTTTCATATCAAGCATGTTTGGCTATCATAAGAAGAAATCTCCCCTAAGTGTGTGATTGCATTGTGTGTGCCGAGTGGCCTTATGGTAGTTTCATTTTTTTTAAAAGCATTGTGGATTTTAATTTTAAATTCTTTGTTTGTTTTTTTTAAAACAAATGTTTTTGTTTGCTCACACCAGTCCCATTACTGACCTGGAGTTTATTGTTTCCTTTCTAATCTCTGGGTGCCTAAAATTTTCCACACGGATAGCCTAGAGTTAGATTTTTAGATAGTCAACTAGTAGATATAGAGTCGATAGCTTTCAGCCTTTGGATTTTGGTAATCGCATTATGGATCGAGTTTCTTAACTTTAGCATTGCTGTTGGATCGAGCTTGTTGGTTTGGGAGTTTCTTTAAGCTTTTGGTTTTGGATAATGAAAGTCTTTCAAGCTTTGGAGTTTTGGAATGAAGATGTTGTATGGTGATCTCTCTCCAAGAGTTGGTGTTGTTTCCGCTGTTATCTCTCCCACTATTGTATATTGGCTCTGATGTTGAAGAATGTTGTATCATTGTTGTAATCAACTGTCATGTATCAATAAAAGTTATTCGTTTTTTTCTTCCGCTGTGTTGTTATACTTAATGTGTTATAAGCTTCAGCGAACCAGATTTGACGTTTGAATCTACGACATTTGAATACAGGTGATGTATTTAGTGCCGATTTTCGAAGGTCGAGTCAGGGTCATTACACTTATTATTAAGTTATCCAAAATTGAATAACTAATCCAAATTTTTTATACAAAATGGTTTTGAAAGAAAAAAGGGTTTCAAAACCATTTGGTATAAAAGTTTTGCGGATAATTTTGGATTATCAAAATGGTTTTGAAACTAAAATCTACTAAAAATCTTGATTGAAATTAAACTTGTATCAAAAATAAAATTTAATCGAATACAATACTAGAATTTTTAATTTTGTCAACCACTTGTATCAAAATGGTTTCAAAGTTGAAATCAAAACTGCATAAAATTAGTTCAAAAATAAAATTATATTAAAGTTTGCATTATATTGATTACAAAATGAAATCAAATTAAATGTAGAAAAAAGAGAGGCGCCCACGTACGTACTTGAAGATCAGGAAAATATTGAATTAAGACAGAGGTCAACAACCTAAAGCAGCAATACAAAGAACTTGAATATTACGCAGCGACACTTCCCTAATGATGATGACGATGACGATGACAACGATGTTGGAAAAGAAGATGGAGGAAATGAGTAAGTATTTATTTTTTTCATTGTATATTGGTATGTGTATGTAATATTGATGAATTTACCCCCACGGATTAGGGTGAAATGTATTCTTGACGATAGTGTGTCTGACTTGTATTCAGTTGATTTTGGATTTGATTAACATATTCATTTGTGATGTTGACAAAGTTTTTTTTCATGGATTTAGTTGTTACGTTTGCGATATTGTTATGGTTGATTGATATGCTATTCTATTGTTCAGTGTGCATTGTTGAAATATTATGGAATTATGTGATTGTATGATTGGAGGCAAAAAATCCTGTAGCAATGTAGAAAAAAGTTTGAGGTAAGCATCACTAGGTCGTTGGTAAGACATTTCAAAATCTGGATTTAGGACTTTGAAAAGACGTCATGTAGACGTCGGTAAAGTCCAAAAAATGACCTCGATTTGGATGTCAGTAAAAGATCCTACGTTAGTGGCTAATCTAAATATTCATTTTGGACGAGCATTTTTCGAAGCCATATGTAGTAACCTGGCATAAACGACTCCTTTTTGGCATTTGAAAAGATACAGTAGCTTCTTGTAGTGACTAAACATTACTTGTTGAATTTTAAATATTTCTTTTAATTGATGAGCTCAAAAGTGTTCTGTTTTTTTTAGCAAGCATATAGTCCTAGCTTTCAATTGTTCTTTAACCAGTTTATACCGCTCGCAAAGCAACAATGATGGGCATAAACTATTGCAAAACAATGGAAGAGATGAATGGCCCAGACCACTAATCTTCAAATTTTATTCCCTTTATAAAAGTGACTAGCAAGTATCATAAAATGATAGCAGTTTTAGCAGATAGTGGTGACAAGTAATCGAGTCATATATGCAGAGACACGGTATTAAATCCTCGTCCATATTTTATGTTTAAATAATAATACGTGAACAACTGAGTATGTATATAAAACCTTATGTATATACATGTTAAATTTTGGCGACACTATATAAAGAATTGTAGAGGTTAGAAGTTGCTTCATAACGGACAAAACGGTTTGCAAATTAGAGTTCGAAGGTGGTAGTTATAATGGAAAAGATGAAACGGGCTGAATTGACAGAGTCAGATGTCTGAGAAAAAATTCAGACGTCTAACCCTTCAGCAAATTTACGCCAGACCTGTTCTAGAGAAAGAGGTCAAACGTCTAACCAAATGGTCAGACATCTAAGCTTGTGCAGAATTGGTTCTAGAGCTTTTAGTAAGACGTTTGACCAAATCGTCAGACGTCTGAGCCAAAGAGAAACTTTTCCAGTAACTCAAGTCAGAAGTCTGACCATTTTGGCCAGACGTCTTAGGCGATTTTCGCCTATTTTTCATGTGTGGACTTGGCGTGAAAATTTGTGATATTTTCAAAGTAATTTCGGAATATTGCCTAGGGTTTTTATTCTCCTATATAAGCTAGCTTCAGATTCTAGATCTATAAGCACACAAGAAACTGCCAGAGATTGGCTTCCACAAATTAGGGTTTATTTCTCTTCTCCATAAATCAATTTCTAATTAGAATTTTGATCGTTGTAATCAATCTCTTGTACTTTTCTTATCAATATTAATAAAAGCTCTCTCTTAAAGTGGATGTACACTAATACAACATTAGCGAAACCACTATAAATCGCCGTGTGATTTATTTCTCGTTATTTCTTTGATTTTTATATTGCTTCTTTGGGATTGTGACTGTTTTTAGAATTGGTTGAGACAAGAGTTGAGTTATTGGTTTGTTGTTTTTACACTTCTTATCACGATCCAGTCTTCCGCTATGCTTTTGGGGTTTTGATTTGATTGGTCTTGAGTTGGAATCCCGACCCAGCATTTGGTATCAGAGCGAGGTTGATAGGTGGCTGTAGAAATGCCTGTATCAAGTAGTATCTCTAATAGTTCCTCAATGGGTAATCCAAGTGGTGTAGCTCCATATGTACATGGCTCGTACGCAGCTTTAGGATCACAATTGTTAATAGAAAAGTGGAATGGCAATAATGATACTGAAAAATGGCAACTGGAGATGAAAACAGTTAGAAGGAGGAATCGAGTGCATCGGGTAGTGTTTGATACACATTTATTTTCAACGGACGTCTCAGATATTGAGAGAGAGGGGATGAAAGAGTGGGCATTCACTACACTTCAATCTGCTATGGGAGAGAATATTATCTCTGAAATTAGTGGTGAGACAACTGCTAAGGGTATTTGGGACAACTTGTAGAAGTTTTATATGAAGAAGTTATCGACAAATCGTTTGATCTTATTGCGAACATTCTTCACCTATAAGATGAAGAAAGGTACTTCGCTAAAGGTGCACTTAAACATTTTTGATGATTTGCCAATGAAGATGATGGCGGTATATTTAAAGATTAAGAAAGAGCAAAAGGCGATGATATTGTTGTGTTCGTTGTCGGATTGCTATATAGGTTTCTTAAATAGTTTGATCTATAATCGGGATACATTGACACTTGATGATGTCAAAACAGGTCTTCTTAGTGAGAAGTTGCGGGATCAAATGAGGGAGTTAGGTGATGGAAGTAGTGGTGCAAGTAATGGTCATGGTTTATATGTGGAGAAGGAGAGGTATGTGAAGAAGGAGAACCGGGGACGTTCTAAATCAAGGAACTCTGATTGGATAGGAAAGTCGAAGGAAAGAAAATGCAAGTGTTATATTTGTAGGAAGCTCAGCCATTTGAAGAGTGAGCATCCAGACAAGGAGAAGGTAAAGAAAGAAGTAGCATCTTCATCAGTAGCGATGGAGAGTGGAGTTGGTGAGGGAGATGTAGATGTTTTATCGGCGCTAGCATCAGATGCTTTCGGTAGCAACTTGGTGCTCTATTTGGGGGCATCTTATAATATGATGCCAAATAGAAATCCTTTTTCTTCTTATATTGACAAAGAAGGAAATTCAATTGTTATGGGAGATGGTGCTATTTTTAAGCCGAAAGGCATTGGTTCCGTTCAAATTCAGATGTTTGATGGAGTAGTTTGTACTCTCACTAATGTGCGATATGTTCCGGGACTTAGGAAGTCTCTTATCTCTTTGGGGCAACTGGATTCCTTAGGTTGTAAGATCCTATTGAGAGTGATAGCTTGTAGATTTCGAAGGATGCGCTTGTGGTGATGAAGGGTGCTAGGACTCATGATATTTATTTGCTTCAAGGGAGTGACTGTAGAAGGTGAAACTTGCATAGGAGTTGATAGTTCTCATGGCTTGGATGCGGCTAGGTTATGACATTTGAGGTTAGGTCATGTCTCGAAGAGGAGTTTAGATGTTCTTTGGAAAAAGGAGATGATTAATGGAGAAAGTTTCAACAAGTTAGAATTTTACGAAGAATGCATCATGAGGAAGCAAACTAAAGTTTCATTCGGTGAGGGAAAGCATGATTCGAGATGGGTTCTTGAGTATGTTCACACGGATGTTTGGGAACCGACACTAGTAGCTTCTTTAAGTGGAGCTCGCTATTATATTTCCTTTATAGATGACTTTTCTCAGAATGTTTGGGTGTATGTAATGAAGGCCAAGTCGGAGGCATTTACAATATTCAATGCATGGAAGGCTCTTGTTGAGAATGAGAGTGGCAAGTCTCTGAATGTTTTAAGAACTGACAATGGCAAAGAGTATGTTTTCGGAGAATTTTTTAATTTTTGCAAGCACCATGGTATACGGAGGCATTTTACTACACTTGGAGATCCGCAGTCGAATGGTGTTGCGGAGAGGATGAATCATACTAGATATTGACATCGGGTTTGGTGAAAGAATTTTGGGCTGAAGCTTTGTCAACTGCAGTACATATTATTAATCGAATACCAAAATTCTAAATAAAGTGTGAAAGGGAAAGAGCATTGACTTGGTTATCTTCGTGTGTTTGGTAGTCCTGTTTATGTGCATGATCCAGGAAATGATAAGCTTGAACCTAGAGCTTTCAAGGAAATTTTGCTTGGCTATATGGGAAGACTAAAAGGCTATCGGATTTGGAATCTGGAAACAAAGAAGGTAATGAATTCTCAACATGTTACTTTTGATGAGTCGGCGATGTTCAAGGAGAATGTGAGCTCATCGAATGTTTCAGATTTAGTTCATGGTGAATCAAAGGAGAAAAAAATTATTTCCACATTTTGTCCAAGGAGTAGAGAGAGTAAAGTAGTTGGAGATACTGGCGAGGAAGTAGCGGTTGATGTTACATCACATAGTCCATAGGGTGCCTCTAGTAGTGTTGGTGATGTGCATGATTCTAGAGAAGATTTGGTTCAAGATAGAGCCGAAGGGAGTTTCAGTGATGGTATTACTACTTGAGTTGGTCGTCGTACTGTAAGACCACCCGAAAGATATGGTAATTGGAACTATATTAGCTTTTGTGATAATTGGGACTATGCTATTTATGTAGTCCAAGATGAGCCAATGGACCTTGATGATGTCATGAAGTCGAATGATAGCTCGAAATGGATCTGTGCCATGGAGGAAGAGATGCAATCATTGTTGAAGATGATGGGAGATACAAAGGAAACCGTGCTATTGGGTGCAACTCGATATACAAGGTGAAGGATGATGAGAGATACAAAGCTAGGCTAGTGGCTAAGGAGTTTGCACAAAGGAAGGAAAATGAGTATGATGAGATATTCGCATCGGTTGTGCGCCATACTTCTATCCGAATATTACTTGCTATTGTTGCTATTAACGACTTGGAGTTGGAGCAACTTGATGTAAATAATGCCTTCTTGCATGAGGACCTGGATGAAGATATCTACATGGAGCAAGCAGAAGGTTTTGTTGTGGATGGTAAGTCAAATTTGGTTTGCAAGTTGAAGAAATCACTATATCATTTAAAGCAATCACCTAGACAATGGTACAAGAGGTTTGATTATTTTATGCTTTAAAATGTTTTTAGGAGAAGCATTAAAGATGCTTGTGTTTATTTCAAGAAGTTGAAAATTGATTGTTGGGTATATTTACTCTTGTATGTGGACGGCATGCTCATTGCTTCTAAGGATAAGAATGAAATTAACAAACTAAAACTGAGTTTGAAATCGAAGTTCGAAATGAAGGATCTTGAAGAAGCAAGAAGGATATTGAGCAAGGAAATTGTAAGGGACCGAAATCATTCTGAGTTGAAACTAACTCAAAAGGAGTATATTGAGAAAGCGCTTTGCCAGTTTAGCATGGAAAATGAAAAGGCGTCAAATACACCTTTACCTTTGCATATGAAGCTTTCGAGTAAAGGATCATCTATCTTGGAGGAAGACAAGGCTTATATAACCAAGGTGTCATATGCTAGTGTGGTTGGAAGTCTAATGTACGCCATGGTGTGTAAAAGGCCCAATATTGCAAATGGCGTTGGGATGATTAGTCGATATATGTCTAATCCAGGAAAATCGCATTGGGAAGCTGTGAAGCTTATATAGAGAGACCTTAGAGGCACATCATCTCATGGTCTTGTTTTTGACGGTAGTAAGGCAACGGATTGCAAGTTGGTTGATTCGGACTATGTTGGTGATAGGGATTGAAGAAAATCAACTTTCGGATATGTCTTCACACTTGGGGCTACAGCCATAAGTCGGAGATCTAGATTGCAAACCGTATCCACTACGGAGGCGATGTTGATAGCCGCGGTGGAGGCGGCAAAGGAGGCACTCTATTTGAAGTGATTGTTGGTGACTTGAGATCCGAACATGATAGTATTGATGTTCGATGTGATAGCCAGAGTGCTATTCACTTGGTAGAGAATTTGGCGTTTAGCTCACAGACTAAGCATATTGAGGCGGGAGAATCATTTTTAGTAGTCATGGATGAAGATAAGCAAGTATATCTTCGGAAAATGCACACAAAGGATAACTTGGCGGACATGTTCACTAAGACGTTACTGGTTGGGAAGTTCGAGCATAGCTCGGACTTGATTCGCTTGGGGAAGTGCTAGTTGCCACGTGGTAGCAAGGTTAAGGGAGGAGCTTGGTGGTAGATGAGAAAGAGTATCGATGAGAGAATGAGGTTCTATCTTGTTGGTAAGTGCTAGTCTTTGGTGAGACAGCTTAGGATTTGGATGTTTTCAATATTTCATTAGTGGGCTGGGGCTTTGCCTGAGCTCGTTGGTGGAGTGCAATGGGCAGTGGTTTTGCCGGAGCTCATTGGGAAAACATTCATGTTTGACTGAAGGTAGAAGAAGTGATAGTTAGTGCTATCGGTTGTTGTTGATGGTATGGTACCATTGGAGTTGGAGATGGATATAGCGTTGATGTGGAATGTTAAATTTTGACGACATTATATGGAGAATTGTAGAGGTTGGAAGTAGCTTCGTAACGGAGAAAACGGTTCGCAAGTCGGAGTTCGGAGTGGAAGTTATAAGGGAAAATGTGAAGTGGGCTTAATTGACAGGGTCAGATGTCTGAGGAAAAATTCAGACGTCTGACCCTTCAGCAAATCTGCATCAGACCTGTTCCAGAGAAAGAGGTCAGACGTCTGACTAAAATGGTCAGACGTCTGAGTCTATGCAGAATTGTTTGCAGAGCTTTTAGTCATACGTCTGACCAAATGGTCAGACGTCTGAGCTGAAGAGAAACTTTTCCAGTAACTCAAGTGAGACGTCTGACCATTTTGGCCAGACGTCTGAGGCGACTTCCGCCGGTTTTTCATGTATGGATTTGAGGTGAAGATTTGTGATATCTACAAGGGCAATTTCGAAACATTGCCTAGGGTTTCTATTCTCCTATATAAGCCAGCTTCAGATTCTAGCTAGATCTATAAGCATGCAAGCAACTGCAAGAGATTAGCCTCCACAAATTAGGGTTTATCAAAACTTAATATTCTTCAATTCTCTCCTTCACAAATCAAGTTCTAATTAGAATTTTGATCATCGTAATCAATCTCTTATATTTTTTTCATTAATATTATCAAAAGCTCTATCTTAAAGTGGATGTACACTAACACAACGTTAGTGGAACCACTATAAATCGCTGTGTGATTTATTTCTCGTTATTACTTCGATTTCTATATTGCTTGTTTGGGATTGTGATTGTTTCTGGATTGGTTGAGACAAGAATTGAGTTAGTGGTTGGTTGTTTATACACTTCTTATCACGATCCTGTCTTCCGCTTTTCCTTTGGAGTTTTGATTTGAGTGGTCTCGAGTTGGATTCGCGACCCAACAATACATTCCTTAGAATGATATTGCAATAACTAACACAATAATAAAAAAGACATAAACCTAGTAAAAAAACACAATACATCGACGTGTTTCTTTTTATATATAGAGTCAAATTAAATTAAATTAAAATGAGCATACATGGAAGACACGGGATCGGTGATAGAGCAAAGATAGGCATAAATTGTAACAACAGAAGAGATGAATGGCCCAGGCCATTATTCTTCATATTTTATTCCCTTTATAAATATAAAGTGACTAGCAGTATCATATTATGACAGGAGTTGAGTCGTATATGCGGAGACTCGGTATAATTCCTCGTCCATATTTTATGTTTAAATAATATGTGAACAATTGAGTATGTATATTAAATCTTCACCTGTGCATACACACTCCTTAAAATGATATTGATATAATTAACACACTAATAAGAAATGGATTAATTTTGTATTTAGGCCACTTTTGCAAACAAATTACAAGAATAGCCCACTTTGCAAACTTATAACGGAAATAGACCAGTTTTGGCCACGTAGGACGACATGTGTACTGGCGGCATCTCAAATGCCGCCAGTACACGTCTTTGTGGCATAATAACACTGGCGACATTTGAAATGCCGCAAGTTAGCGGCATTTGAGATGCCGCCAGTTAGCGGCATCCGAAATGCCGCTGATTCTGCTGCCCTCTGTTTAGTTTCTAGCCCTTCCTCCTTTCATCCTCACTCCCCCTTTTCTCATCCCCTCTTCAAAAAAGAAACGAACCCACCCCCCCAAATCATCAAAAATCAAAATTTGAAGCTTCCAACTACCAAAATCTACTTAGAATTTGAACTATGGCTTCATCGTCGTCTCAAGCTCATCCTATAGGTATGAAATCTATCGATTTTGTCTCTAATTGTCATTTTTTCAATTTAGGGTTTAGAGCTAAAATTGTTCTATGGTTGCAAATCTATGATTGTATAGTACAATGAAGGTGAGTACTCACCTGGAGCACATGTTTAATTGTTTTTCCATCGTATACAATGAAGTTGTATAGTTGCAAATCTATGGTTCTATACCCATTGAAGTTGAGTTTGATTATGCAATGTTATTGTGGTAGAATACGATGAAATGGCTCCCGGACCGATCGATCCTAGCGTACTTTACCTTCAAGCTCAACACCGCACAAACAACATCGATATGATGGAGGTACAAGGTCAAATAATTTGTTATTACTTCTGCAAATTGGTGGTAATTACCATAATTGCTTTGCTCTGTTACTATGTATCGACAGGCGGTTGAGCCGGATGGCTTCATTGACCATTCATCAACTTTAAAGCTCGTCACATCAGCGCATCCAGGCGTGTTGGAACTGTTAGACAGAGTTGGATTTGGTGTTGTTAATAAGTTGGGATATACACAGCTCGACATGAATCTTTTGACGGCTATGATCGATAGATGGCGACCGGAGACGTCTACATTTCATCTTAGAGTAGGTGAGATGACAATCACTTTGAAAGATGTAGCTATATTGCTTGGATTGCCGATTAACGGGGATCCCATCCTGAAACCGGATTATCCAAGAAATTACATGGATTTGTGCGAGCCCTTTCTTGGATTGGCTCCTCCAGAAGACGTGAGGCGGGGAAATGATTCGATAGTGGCCACGTGGTTTAGGGAGCAGTTGGCCAGTGATATTCCACGTCGTGCCTCTCCTTTGCAGATTGCCCAGAGGGCCCGCTGTATTATGTTGCACATCATCACGCAACGTCTTTTTTGTGATTGATCGAAGACAAGAGTGGCCCTTCAATGGCTTCCATTGTTAGAAGACTTCGATTCATGTCGGCAATACTCCTGGGGTAGTGCGGTGCTTGCTTTCACCTATACGGAGCTTACGAGAGTTGCTTTGGTCCAACAACGGTCCGCCGGAGGTTGTATGACTCTACTTCAGTACCGAACATAGACATTCTTTGTTGCACAGTTGAGTATTTCATAAAAACGTAACTAAAATTTAGTTTCCCACTTGCAGCTTTGGTCATGGACCTACCTTCCGGTTGGTCGTATATCTATGAAGATGCAAATAATTGACAATTCAATGCCTTATGGAGCGAGGTAAAACAGTGTTGTTAGTGTTGTTGTATCGACACAGTAAATTTGAATTTCGTATAACATGTTGCTGTTACGGGTGGATTGGCCCGAAGAATACAAAAATTATCCCCAGACGTAATTTGACATTCTACCGGAACGAGTTTGATGTCTTAGATTACAATGCAGTAACATGGAATCCGTATTCCGAAGCAGACTTTCATGCACTTCCGGCTATTTGTACAATAGACAGGACGTTATAGCGTGCACGACTTATGGTTTTTTGTTTCGGAGATTTAGCATACCATCTGCCAGACAGAGTCATGAGACAGTTTGGTCTTCGTCGGCACCTACCGTATCCTGCTCCATATTACACGCTTCCATATGGCGAAGATGAGTTCGAACAGACGATTGAGTTATGGAACAACCGTTTCGTAGCTGCGGAAGACGAGAACGATGTCACTCTGACCGATGAGGAGTATCTTAGCTTGTACTGGAATATCACTCGTCGTTATGTGCTTCAAAGACGAGCGGAGGAACCCGAGCAAGAGGTGGCACCTTACATTCCACGAGCTCCGCTAGAACGGAATGTGGTATGTATTACTGTTGACACCTTATGTAGTACTTACGAAACTCATACAGGTTTATGTTATACGCAGGCGGATGGTATGTATCATGTGTTGGACATTGTCGACGAGCTTGCGGAGGAGGTTCCTGAAAAGAGCAAGGCAAAATGCTTCTCTATCAAACAAATTTTGTTATCATGTTTGTCTAAGAACAAGATGTCAAGGCCCATCCCACCTCCGCCTCCTCCTCCTCCTGTAGTGCCACCACTTATCGAGGATATTGCCCCTCCCGCGTCGTATGAGGACATAACTGCAGTCCCACCGCCCCCCTCACCGAAGAGAAAGTATGGAAGAAGGAAGAAAAAAGAGGGCGGGAGTTCCGGAGCGATATCTTCGCAGCATACACAACCCGTCGGGCCATCGCAACCCCCAACGGAAGGGACGCAAGAGGAGGGTAGTGAAGAGTTGTCACTGGAAGAGGAGGAATTCATGCTCAAGCCTAGAAGACCGAAGAAGAAAACTCTTAGGGAATTAAAAAATTTGAGATGAAATTTTAGGCTAACCGTAGTGGACTGTTGTTTGTATTTGATGACTGTACTATTTATTGATCGTTTGTGTGGTATGTTGACTGTAGTAATGACTGCTCATGCTCTGTATTTGTTCGTTTGGGTTGTTTGGTTGTTAACTAATGTAGACTAGTGTTTGTCATTGTGATTGTAGAATTGACTCTAGTGTTTCGATGATGGTGTGAATGTTACCGGTTTTGAAGTTGTATTTGATGGTGTGAAAGTTGCAATGGACATTTGAAATGCCATTGTATTTTAAATGCCGCTCTGGTACCTGCTCATTGGAAAATAGAATGTCGCCTCTAGCGCCATTTGTAATGCCGCAAAATGCGACATTGTATTTTCCAGTGAGAAATTTACAGAGCGTTATTTCAGATGCCGCTCAATGCGGCATTTCAAATGCCTCTACAGGCGGCATTTCAAATGACGCTCAAGGCGGCATTTTAAATGCCGCTCATGGCGGCATTTCAAATGCCGCATTGAGCGTCATTTGAAATAACGCTCTGTAAATTGCTCACTGGAAAATACAATGTCGCATTTTGCATTCCATACTTCGAACGATGCGGAACATACTTTCACAAGTCACAACGTACTTCAATTATCGATGAATAGCATACTTCAAACGATGCACATAACATAGCATACTTGAATTACATTTCAATTATACTTCAATAAAATACTTCAAATGATGCACATAACATACTTGAATTACATTTCAATTACATACCTCAATCACACATCAAGTTTCTAATATCATTACGTTACATTTCAATTGTCCTTCAACGATCTACGTGGCCACAACGTTGAGCACTTGTACCGATGAACCAACAATTCGTTTCGGTATTCCAGGCTCAACTTTTCCAAACGACTAACTTCCGCTTGCATTTCTAAAGCATATTCCACTCCTCTAAGACATAGAGCATTCAACCTGATTCGGCTGAATCTTGTGATCGTCGTATCCAGCACAGCGGTAGAAACGACGTCCAGCGTTCCTATCATTTCTGCAAACGACTACTTCGCATTCCTCTCCACAGCTACAAACTACACATATAGCGTGAGAGCTTGAGCTTCCACGATTTTGCCGACCTAGGACACCTAGAAAACGTGCATGGAGCGATTGTTGGCCTGGTATATCAACCGCTGCTTCTCTACGTGATGTTCCACTATCCTCATTCAGGGGTTCTTTTTCGAATTGTGTCTCTGGTACGAAATCAACTTCAAGGTCGGCGCCGCTTGAAATCCCCTTTCCTCTATTTTGTTCAAATTTGTCGTACATTTTCATCATTGTTACGTCGTCAATTTTTCATTTGTCCATTGTGCACCTGTGAATACAACCAAAAATATATCGACAAAACAATTGATGAATTTGAACGAGAAAAGTATAATAATTACCTTCGGCGCGACAATTTTGGATTGAAATAGGGGAGGGGTTATTACGAATTGTTGAAATCGGACGGGAAACCTAGAGCTTTTGCTAAAATAAATTTGGTAAAGTTAGGGTGTGGGTGGGGTAGTTGATATATATATAAGCAGTAGATGCGATATTTCAAATGCCGCTGGTGGCGGTATTTGAAATACTGCTCAAAGAGGCATTTCAAATGCCACCTTGGACGGCATTTCAAATGCCGCCTTGAGCGTCATTTGAAATGCCGCCTTGAGCGGCATTTCAAATAACGCTCTGTAACTTGCTCACTGGAAAATACAATGTCGCATTTTGTGGCATTTCAAATGGCGCTAGAGGCGACATTGTATTTTCCAGTGAGCAAGTACCAGAGCGGCATATAAAATACAAACACCAAAAAACAAACATTGCAAATGACTTTGCAAATAACATTTTCGTCTAACATTAGATTACATAAACATTTGTTCTCAGACAAAGTAGAATGCGTTCGAATTAGGATTACAGACAAAATAAAACAAAAACATTAAGTTGCTGTATCGCATCGATTTTTTTTATGACCATGAACACCACATTTGCGGCACCTATTTCCTTTAGGGGTCTGCATCTCGTCCATTGTATCTTTAATTCTACTTGAACGTAGGCGTCCTGGTTGTCTTTTAGCAACCGGAGGTAGTACCAATTGACTGTCACTTAAACTCCAATAACGTTTATCTCGTACCGGGTGAAACTCAGGGGTGTAAGCTGCCAAGTATTTCGCTGTGGAATACCATGCTGAGGCGAAGTCGTGATGGGCTCTATTTGCTTCGTTGGAAACCGTTGAGCAAGCCGCCATAACATGCATACACGGTAGGTGCTCTAAATGAGGGATGTTTCACGTACAAGAGCAACTATTACCGTTGATTAGTACTTTGAACTCGTCACCAAAATAGTGTACAACTTGCCACTCAGATTGACTGAATCGAATAATTCTTGTATGCCTAGCTTCGTTAGCTCGTTCAGCGATCTTGGCTTCCCATTTTGGAGTTAGACGGGAAGACAGTTTTGCTGCCGCTTCTCTTCGTTGACAAAAATAATCAACCGACCGGAAAAAGGTGCGTGCAACTAAAGCTTTGACAGGTAATGACCTAGCTCCTTTAAGAACACCGTTGAAACTTTCTGCACAATTGGTGGTCATGACATGAAATCGACCGCCATCATCTTTACACAACGCCCAGTTCTCCTCGTGCGCTCCCAAACTCCTTTCTATCCAATTGTGAGCCCTGATGCTTATAGTTTTTATTTCTTCACGTATTCTGATGTACTCGGCTTCTTCCGCGGCACAAGTTGCAGCATAAAATAGTCCGGTTAATCGTTTTTCTCTGAACCCTGCAGCTTGAAAATTAGCTTTAATATGTCTAGCACAAAATCTATGCTTATGTGGCAAACACCATTTCGATTGCAAGGCTGATGGTATTCCTTTCATTCGATCCGAAATGAAGGTAATTCGTCGATTGTTTACACTGTGAATGAACCGCCGCATGCAGGCAAAAAACCACCCCCAGCTATCACCGGATTCAGACTCGACAATTGCGTACGCTAAAGGGTATAGATGGTCATCCGCATCAACAGCAGTGACCACAAGCAGCGTCCCTTTATATTTTCCGTACAAATGTGTCCCGTCAATACATAACAACGGACGATAATGAACTAATCCTTCAATACAAGGTCCAAAGGCCCAAAAAGCTTGATCGAAGACTCCATATTCATCGATCGTAACGTGTCCAATACTTCCCGAGTTTGATCTAGTTATTTCAGCAAAATATTGCCTTAGGCTACTATATGACTCAGCCCAATCACCATAAATTCTTTCCACCGCCTTACCCAAAGCTCTCCAAGCCTTCATATAACTAATTTTCACAAACAACTGTTCTTCCATCAAAACTTGTACCGTTCCGGCTGTAATGTTTTGATCAGCTTTCACAAAAGGTAATATTTTTGCCACTATAAAGTTAGACGTCGCCTGCTTGTGGGTGGAGTTCACCGTTGGATTAACACTATTGTGTTCGCTAGGATATTTCCTTACAATCCACCAATTCTGCTCCGATTTTTTTGAAACAATAGCATGAAGTCTTCATGGACAATTTCCATCTATATTATAAATGGCGGTGTATTTGGTTTTATTTGATTTTATTTCTTTAAAAGATACGGCATGCAAAATCGACCATTCGCTCAACTGTTGTAACAACTTGGCTTTCGTCTCGAAAATCATACTAACTTTAAATCCATTCTCAACGCTTACGGTTGAAAATATCTCATTGTTGAAGCCAAGATTTGCAACGATTGACCTTGCCATAATTTGTGCATTGCACAAATCATCATCCAAAGGAACTTCCATTTCCACCTCATCGCTGTCTTCGGAGATATTGTCTTCAACCAGAAAATCATAGTTCAAAGGTTCATTGTTCACTTGCATACTACCTATCCACGACATGTCGTTCTCCACCACGTTCACTACATCCATACTATGTACGTGGGGTTCATCATTGCCATCTTCACCTTCTTCCCCGTCCATCTCAGTATCAACATCTTCATTGTTCACGTTTAAGTTTACGTTTACATTCTCCAAATCAACATTAGATTGCATAGCAGTATCGTTCGCGATGAATCTGCTATTCAAACATACGTATTACTTTAAAATCATTACCGTAATTACTACCTACACAAATTTGATTTTTCATGAGACATACTTCTGACTAAGATCATATAATTCGGACGGAGTTGGATACATAAATTGAGACATATGGCATTGTGATGGTCCAGCGGGACTAGGCGGTGTTGGTCGACAAGGAAGATAACTGCATATAAGACGAAAAAAATTGTTAAGTTGCATCTAACTATCATATTAATAGGACCAAATTTTCATAAACAAATGTTTCACCTTCCGAGCAAATGCGCAAAGGTGCCTTGACTTGGATAGGGGTACGTATACTGAATGCCCTGTGGATATGTCATACACGAAGGATATCCATACAGACCTTGTTGTTGACTGTACATCGCTGGCATAGTCGGGTTAATGAAACTCGATGACGCGTCTCCACGGTTGATACATACCGCCTCAACCGTTCTTCGGTGCTCCTCAATAACACTGTTAACTTCTTGTTCTCGTACGGGTTCTTCTACTTGCAAACGCCTAATTTTCCCAACAAACAGCTCAATTGATTTCGATGTCGCTGAAAACATTAGCTCGACATCGTCATCATCGGCTATTTTTATGGCTTTCGATCCTGAGTCCGTCGGCCAATTACACACTACCTCTATGTCAAATTCTTCAGATTTTATCTTGGTCGCTTTACAGATCGATTCTTTCAGCTGCATCAAATTACAACCTCTCAACACTTTAGCTGGCTTACACGACCCCCCCATATATTTTCCACAATTAACTTCATCAACAACCAATTCGCCATCGAAATAACATATGGTCGGTACACACTTGGGAGCCATTCTACAATTTATTCAATCAACTTGTAAACTATTATCACTTGATACCAAACAGCAAATAAAATTAAAAAAAATGGAACTAGGGTTTCCACAAATAACCTACCTGCTATAGCTAATAACCTGTCAAAGAGGAAGAATTAGATGTTATTCCTTCCTTTCCTAAGTAGATTTTGGTAGTTGGAAGTTTCAAATTTTGATTTTTGGTGATTTGGAGGGTGGGTTCCTTTTTTTTCTGAAGAGGGGATGAGAGAAGGGGGAGTGAGGATGAAAGGAGGGAGAGCTGGAAACTAAACAGAGGGCAGCAGAATCAGCGGCATTTGGAATGCCGCTAACTGGCAGCATCTCAAATGCCGCTAACTGGCGGCATCTCAAATGCCGCCAGTGTTATTATGCCATAAAGACGTGTACTGGCGGCATTTGAGATGCCGTCAGTACACGTGTCGTCCTACGTGGCCAAAACTGGTCTATTTCCGTTATAAGTTTACAAAGTGGGCTATTCTTGTAATTTGTTTGCAAAAGTGGCCTAAATACAAAATTAATCCATAAAAAAGAGATAAAAACCTACTGCATAACACAATATATTGGCGTGATTCTTTTCGTGTACACAGTGTCAACATAAATTAAATTAAAAGGAGCGTATGTGAAAGATACTGCTAGGAATGGTGAAAGAAAGAGAGAATTCAAGATATACAGGGAGCAGCAGAAACTAAAGGAGGAGAGGAGGAGGTATGGAAGAAGAAAAGTGGAGAGCAAAAAGCGTAAAAGAGGGCAGGGACGTTCTTTAATTCTTGAGTATAATACCAAGGCATATCCACCAATTAGCATATCCATTGATACCATCCACATTTCCCCCCTATAAATACAAAGATCTAAACATTCAGCTGTATATTAAGTAAGATAAACGGTTTTATATGTTCGGGTGAGAGATTGACAGTGCAAATCTCCCTCGGCACCCAAACAACATGAATATCCCAGCTGCATGCATGATGTTCTGTTATGTATGATGGTGCCAAAGGAGATTTGTCCTGCCATTCTCATGCTCCTTTTTGGCATTTTGACTTGTCAGCGGTAAAGGCGATGAGAGTACAAAGCTGCCAATTGGTAATATGCTGTCATATTGTTGATATAAATATCTGTTTTGAGATTGTTATTTGCATGAAACTTAAAACAGTTCGGATTCATTCACTAGCAATTAAGTTTAAAGTGTTATTATTCTACCGTATAGTAGTACAGAATGTAGTACAGAGAGGGTATATTATGTCTGCGAATAACTTATGCATTACAAAACCAGTTGCTCACACCATTACCCAGCATGACTTGCATGTGGTGTCGCTTAAAAACTAGCATGCGGGCGTTTCGTATCCAACGAACTAACAATGTTTGCATGTTTCTTAGACATATAACATCAAAATATTGGATAGTCTTTGACATATAATGTGTATAAAATTAAGCTAAATAACTCGGGTGTGCATGAAATGAATCTATATTATTATATTATCACTGAGTTGCATTTCAGGGACGTAAAAAGCTCCATGATTTTTTATCAATTGAATGATCGCATTTCATATTTTTTTCCTTCTCCTACCCGCTCTGCGCTTCGTCCTTTTCCTGTACGCTAGAAATAGATCTCTTTCGGCACCCAAACACCATGAATATCCCTGCTGCATGCATGATATTCTGTTACGTCTGATGATGCCAAACGAGATTTGTCCTGCCATTCTCATATTCCCTTTTGACGTTTTGATTTGGCTGCAGCAGAGACGATGAGAGTACAAAACTGCCAATTGGTAATATGCTGTTATAGTGTTGCTAAATTAACTGTCTTTGCTAGCTGTAGTTTCCATGAAAATTAATTAGATCAGTTCTGATACATCCACTAGCAACGAAGTTTAAATTTTTATCATACCATGTAAAACGTGCAATATGTAAGGGGTATTCTGGTAGCAGAGAATGTAGTACAAAGAAGATATATTATATCGATGAATAACTTTAACATTGCAAAACCAATTATTCACACTATTCCCCACGATGACTCACAGGTGGGGTGGCTTAAATGCTAGCATGCACGCATTTTCATAGAAAAAACTTATAATGTTTCCATGTTTATTAAAAATAATATCAAATAATATATAGTCTTTGACATATATTGTGTGAAAAATTACTTACTCTCAAAACTAAGATAACTCGGGATGCATGAACATAATATTCATATTTATATATGTATCTATTTCAAAAGTAATAATGATGGCAGAAATATAACAACAAAGATGACGATAAGTAGAATGTTTATTTTATGGCTTTAGTTTAGATGTGCTATGTTGAGTGGATCATTATATATTGAGCAATACTGCTATATCGGGTTATTGCATTAGGAAAAATATAAAGCGCAATACTATTAAAATTCAATTAAAGGACATGTACAAAGGCCGAAGATGTTGCTCTTAAAATTTAGATCAAGAGGACACTTAGAAACATTCATAAACAAAGCTCAAGACAACCGCTACTTGACACGGGCGCTGAACCAAAGCAATCTCTGAATCATGCAGATCGAACCAAGAGTCAAATTCAAAGATTTGCTCAAAGCTCAAAACTATAGGATATGCGTCTCCCTTGAAGGCTGCTCTAAAGCATTCTCCAAAACTAGAGACTCAAGCCAACTTTTGACCCCAAGCATCATCTGCTCAAGCTCAGCCTCGAGTGCTTCAAAGCTCGAACAAAAGTCAAGATCGCTTGAACTCAAGATCCTCGCCACAAACCTTCCAAGCACTTCTACCCTATCTCTAACTGTTCGAAAGACGGAACTCCATCATGCAACCGTTCAAAGCTCGTCCTTTCAAACTCAGATTGGTTGATTTTTACCTTTAATCAAATTCAACCTTGATCATAATTTGCACATTGTGGCTCTAAATATTTCAAATTTGAATAAGTTCGAAAATAAGTGGTGTATCACTGATTTCCACTTGTCTTATTTGCCAAATTATACCTTTAAGGGGATCAATGCATATGCCTTTTTCCCCTGCACTTGTAGAAATCAACATCAAAGTATTAATTTTCTTATATATTGATATTAATAAGTTTATTAATTTATAGCATATACTCATTAAACTCTAGCTAGTTTTTAAAATTTTTAACATTATAAATTAATCAGCGCCAAAGATTTAACTATTTATGAAGAAATTAAACTTTGTCCCAGCTTTCTATTCTTCTTCAAATAGTTTATACTGCCCCTAAACAATACAAGAAGCTAAAGCATTTTCGACGACTCAAAACCGTCGACGACCATCTGAAATAACCGTTGCCGGCCGTTGGAAATAACTATCGGCAAAAAGACCATCGAAGGATTGTATTTCCAACATCTCCATCGAAATATTTTCGACGGTTGATGATGAAATTTACGACGACGTCCGACGGCCTGTCGTATACACATGATAGATTATGAGTTGTTCAAAAGTATAGTCGGCAGCCGTTGGAAGCCGTCGAAATACGTGCAAGCACTACTAGAAAAAAGCAAAATAGAGACGGGTCGGGGTGACGGCTTCCGACGGTTAATTTCCGACGGCTTCCGACGGGCCGTCGGCGGCCGTCGGAAGCCGTCCGAAATTCGCGAATACCTGCAGCCGGCTGAGCCTTTCTTCCTCATTTTCCAGCTTCCCCCAATCTCACCAAAAACCCCCAAATCCACATTTTCCACCTCCATTCGCCAATTTCCTAATTTTTTCTCCTTCCACGCTGCTGATTCAACACTTCTTGCTCTCAATCTCAGGTATAATCTCTTATTTTTCTGAAAATTTCAGTTTTTACCCTAATTTAGATTTGCATAAATTGATAAATTAGGGCGAATTAGCGATTGCAATTGTTTGCATTAGCGTAATAATGGTTTATAGCATCACATGGCATACATATTTCATCTTTTATCGTGAAATTGTGAAAAACACGTATACTTTGTGGTTGTTCATGTATATGTAAATTATTGTGTATGCCCTGATTCGACGATTGTATACGTTATTTGGCATACGATAAAATGATTGAATGAATAGGAGTATTATATTGTGCACGTATTTACTTATGAAACAAAAAAATGCATTACTCTAAATTATAATCGTGTGTATTAAAAAAAGACAAAAATGTTAAACCAGCCTTTTTGATGCGTAATACGTCGAATAACTGTGTTAAATTTATATATATTTTTGTAAATGTGAACAGTGAGTAAAACTGTATTTTTTAGTAAAATGCGCGCATGTTAACCGACAAATGTCCCTTAGAGAGTTTTTGGCCCCGTCTGACGAGTGTTGTACATGATCGTTGTATAAATAGTCGTTTTTTTCGAAAAACGACCATTTATATTCATCTGGTACAATATTTGTCGGATTTGTCCCTGTATTGGACAAGTTATGAACACAGTAAGAATTTACATTTTGTATACTATTTCGCCTCAAACGGTTCATAAAATTTCGCCTTAACTTTTCTTTTTTGTTTCATGCGTACGCGCATTTGTGTACAATGCAGGGAACAAAAGGGAAATGCTGCCGAAATTTTATTGAATCGTTTGAGACGAAGTAATATACGAAATGTAAATACTTACTGTGTTTGCAATGGGAAGTAGGATGTCTGACCAATGAAAAAAAATATATATATTTTTAATCGTTACGTACGTTAAAAAATGAAATGTGCCCTATTTGAAAATATTTTTAAATTTGTGAAGTTGTTCTTTAAATTCAAAGTATTATACGACCATGAAAATAATCTTTTTTGAATTTGTATTCTTCAAAATAAATATTAATTTTTGAACTTCTCATTTTGTCAAATAGAAAAAATGATTGATTATTCTGTTGATCGGAGGAGATGGATGTACCAAAGAAAAGGACTGAGGGGCTCAATAAAAGAAGATTTTTATAATGGTATAAACGTGTTTGTTGAATTCGCTTTAAGTAATAACGGAAACGATCCAGAAATTCGTTGTCCATGTAGTAGGTGTAGACATTTGAAGTATTTGTTATCAGATATTGTGAAAGTTCATTTGTGCCAACACGGTTTCGTACCCGAATATTATGTTTGGGATCGGCATGGAGAAGTTGTAGCAAATACTTCCGTAGAGTCTGAAAGTGTCGTTATCGAAATAGTTTCAACGACCCGTATAGAAAATATGGTCGAAAATGCAACACGATCAATGTTTCCTATGGTTTAAGTTGACGACGATGATGGAAATGTTGAAGAACCAAATATTGAAGCTAAAAAAATTTACGATTTACTAGATGCAGCTAAGAAACCTATTTGGGATGGTTGTAAAAGCGGCACTCAGCTGTCAGTAGTCGCAGAATACATTGCGATGAAGTCAAAATACAACATCACTGAAGCTGGGTTTACGACTGTTGTACAAGCTGCAAAAAGACGTATGCCGCCCGATAATCTAATGTGTGAAAATCACTACGAAGTTAAAAAACTTATGTCGGCTTTTGCTTTACCGTATCAGAAAATAGATACATGTTTAAAAGGATGCATGTTGTTTTGGAAAGAAGACGCAAACCTTAGAAATTGTAAAGTTTGTAACCAGGAGAGATACAAACCAAGAAAAAAGAAGGGGAAGGAAGTTCCGTACAAGCGTATGCACTACTTACCCATAACTCCAAGACTTCAAAGATTATATGCATCTTCTGTAACTGCGTCTAATATGAGATGGCATAGCGTGAGAACAGAGGAAGAGGGTACGTTGACACATCCGGCTGACGGAGAAGCATGGAAGCATTTCGATAAAACGTATCCAAATTTTGCAGCGGAGAGTCGAAATGTTAGATTAGGATTATGTACGGACGGTTTTTCTCCATTTTCTCAATTTGGTTCTAAATATTCATCATGGCCCATTATCGTCACACCGTATAATTTACCTCCATGGATGTGCATGAAAACGCAATATATGTTTCTTACTGTTGTCGTTCCTGGCCTCGACGATCCGACACAAGGAATCGATGTATATTTACAACCGTTGATTGAGGAGTTAAAAATACTGTGGAACGAAGGAGTAGAAACATACGATGTGTCCAAAAAGAAAAATTATCGTATGTTTGCTTCTTTGTTGTGGACTATAAGTGATTTTCCTGCCTATGCAATGCTTTCGGGATGGAGTACTGCCAGTCGTCTAGCATGTCCATATTGCATGGATGAAACATGAGCGTTTTCTTTACCTCATGGTAAGAAAATTTCATGGTTTGACTGTCATCAATGTTTTCTCCATGTAAATCATCCCTTTAGAGGAGACAAGAAAAACTTTTTAGCTAGTAGAGTAGAAACCAGACAACCACCGACGATATGGTCAAGCGAAGACATATATGAACTTGTTAAGGACTATCCAAAGATAAATGAAATTGGCGAGCAAATAAAAATTGAAGGCAAATCAGTTGTTCATAACTGGTGCAAACAAACTATTTTTTGGGAGTTGCCGTATTGGAAACATCTTCTGCTTCCCCATAACATAGATGTGATGCACAATGAGAAAAATGTATTTGATAATATTTTTAACACGATTTTGAATGTGAAAGGAAAGACGAAGGATGATTTGAAATCAAGACGTGATATAGAAGAATTATGCAAACGTCCTGTGCTTCATATGAAACCAAATGACAATAAAAAACCCAAAGCATGTTACGAATTAGATAATAATCAAGTTAAAGCTGTGTTAAAATGGGTGGAAGGGTTAAGATTTCCTGATGGGATATCATCAAATCTTCGTAGATGTGTTGACTTTAAAAATGGTAGATTAAGCGGAATGAAAAGTCACGACTGTCACATAATGATGGAAAATTTATTCCCCATAATGTTCAAAGAACTACTGCCGTTAAAAGTTTGGAAAGTAGTAACGGAGCTTAGTATGTTTTACAAAGAGCTTTGTTCGACTACTTTAAAAGTGCAACGTTTACGTAAACTTGAAGTGGACATTCCTATATTGCTTTGCAAATTAGAGAAAATATTTCCACCTGGTTTTTTTAATGTGATGGAACATTTACCTGTTCATCTCCCATCTGAAGCACGACTTCGAGGTCCTGTCCAATACGGATGGATGTATCCATTTGAGAGGTATGTAATATATATGTTATAACGTAATTTAATTGCATTTGAAAGATGAAGTTAATATAAATTAATGTTGCGTAGATATTTGAACCCCTGAAGAAAAAAGTGAGGCAAAAAGCACGGGTTGAAGGTTCGATATGTAAATCTTACATCGAAGAAGAAGCTTCGTTCTTTTTCTCTCACTATTTCAGTGACCATGTGAATATTTCATTTGAAAGTGTTCCTCGTAATGACGAAGGCGACGAACAAGAGTCCACTCAAGCAATGTTATCTATTTTTAGACAACATGGTCGGCCTTTTGGAAAATGTGTAGAAATATGGCTAGACGATAGAGATCTTCATGTAGCACACACTTATATTCTTCTAAATTGTGTCGGGGTTGCATCGTTTGTTAGGTAATCTGAAATAATAATTTGTGTCTTATTCTTTTCTTATATGCATGCGCGTGTAATAACAATTTGTTTATATAAACAGTGTTTATGCACGTGAACTTCTGAACGGAGATCTCCGGTTGGTTTTCAAATTACGTTTATGAGCCGAGAAATTGTGTTGTTGACGAAGGGTTGAAATATCTTGCGATGGGACCAAAAAGAGTAGCCAAGACATATCCAATATATTTCGTCAACGGATATAAATTTAACACCAAAGAATACGGTGCAGAAAAATTAACAAATAATACTGGTGTATTTGTTAAAGGTAGTGATGATCCAGAAAATCATTTAAATGATTTTTATGGGGTTCTGACACAAATTTTGCAACTGACATATTTCTCACGACCCGCGGAGGAGGTGTTTCTATTTAGATGCAATTGGTTTAGCAATGTTCCAGATTCTGGAATTAATGTGCATAAGGATTATAATCTTATCGAAATAAAGCATATATCGCACTATCACAAGTATGATCCTTTTGTACTAGCCAAACAAGCATTGCAAGTTTATTACGCTCCTTGTCCGTCTCTAAAAAGAGATAAAGCGGATTGGTCTGCAGTTTTTAAAACAAAGGCCAGATTCACATTCGATGGGAAGAATATTCCCGACGAACAAGCTTATCAGGCAGATCTTGAGCAAAATAACGAAATAATAATTACAGACGATCATACAGATTTTGGTCCCTTGATCGATGAATCAAATGTTTTGGTAGAAGCATTTGACAGTGCAGAGGAAAATATCGTCGAAAACGAGACCGAATCTGAATCAGAAGACGATGATGACTGATACAAATCTGAATCTGTTTTTTTGCAATTGATGTAACCGTGTTAAATTCTTGTTGTATTATGAAATTGATGTAACTATGAAACCAAATGCATTTACTATTGTTTGCATGTTGAATTCTTGATGTATTATTAAATTGATGTAACTATGAAACCAAATCTGTTTACTATTGCATGTTGAATTCTTGATGTATTATGAATCAGGTATAACACACTTCCATTTCTATTTCCATTTCAGTCATTAATTAAGCTGCAATTTGTACCGTTGATGTCATTTTCATATGAAATATATTTCATTATCATGTTTTTATACTCTTATATAATGATGTGTATATGTCACAGGTTTATCAGTATGTCGTATAGAGGTAGGAGCTCTTTCCGATCTTCAGGAGGCGATGGCAGTGGCCCATCGCAAGAGCCACAACGTGCTGTTGTATCTTTGGTCCCTAGAGCAGAAGGGTAATTAGAATTAAATTTTATTCAGCATCTTAATTTTTTCTATGATATACGTATGTACTTATCTATATCGTACTTAAAAACAGGGGGTTCGACCTACTTCCCTCTAAGGTTGTGTTGGACGTCTCTAGAGCAGCATATCGCAGTAGGATGAGTGTGTGCTGGCTGAAGTGGGATTCCATCCCTCCTCACATCATAGAGTGCATATGGCAGGATGTTCTAGTATGTATAATTTTTCTGTTTTCCATTTTTAATTCGTTTTTGTCGTTTTTCTATTATTTATCGTTTAAAGTGTAATCTTTTTTTCAAACAGGCTGAGATAGACATCCAGACAGACGATATGATGCTGGCACGAGCATACTGGATGAGGAAGATGCGCAAGCACTATAGGGATACGATATCTGAGATTAAAAAATCTGGTAAGAAACCAAAGTGGATGGGAGAGAGCGTGTGGCAAGCTTGGTTGAGCTACTGGGAGACGGACGAGGCGAAGGCAAGTATACTATTATTTTTTTGAATTATTAATTTGACGTGATTGAAAAATAATGTATCAAATTTTGAATGTACAGGCAGAGTCGGATAGAAACTCTGCAAATAGAAATAAGAATCCCGTCACTCATCGCGGAGGATCGAAGTCGTTTCAGCAGTATCGGTAGGATTTGGTAAATTTACTGAATAATAAATGTAAATAGTTTATGCTATATGATTCTAAATGTATAATAATTGTATGTAACAATCAAATTCAAGAAGCCGAGGCACAGGGTCCTGTCAGCTATATGGACGTGTTCACCCGTACGCATGCTGTCGAGCATGTTAATCCAGACGGGACTGTTTCGTACACATGGCAGGACGATAAATCCAGCAAAAGCCATGTAAGCATATTTCATTTTATTCACTATTAGTAATTGTTTTAATTGTTAAATTATGATGAAATAAGATATGATATTATTAATTTGTTAATGCATGAGATGTTTATGGAGCAGTGGCAGAAACTCCTTGCTGATACAGGTCGAGAACAGCTGACTACCGATGAGGAGGACGTTATTTTTGAGTCTGTTATGACTCCAGCTGAGCATAGTCGACGATACAGATTTGGCAATTTAGCGGTAAATAATTTACTTTTTATTAAAATACTTAAAATATGATATTTTTACCTTTTAAAAACAATAAAATTGAATTTTTTTTATTTTTCAATTATTACAGTCCAGTAGTCATAGTAGGGGACGGCGGAGCAGACCACAGAGCGATTTAGCAAGTATAGAAGAATTGCGGACTAGAGTGTCCCAATTGGAGGAACAGAACCGCCAACAGGCCTTGCAAACCGCACAGTTGTTAGAGTACATGCAGCAGTTTGGTGGCCGCTTCCCTTCCTCGGCTGGCTCTGGATCTGGAGGAGATTGACTCATTGCTTGCTTGTTCGTCGTTCAGGTATGTTTTGTTTGTGTAGAATGATTTGATAGACGGTGCGGGTAATTATTGATTTGTATAATTATGTATGATACACTTGGTTTTCTAGTTTTATTAGGAGATATGCATCAGAACATTGATAAATTTATGTATTAACAATATGGTGGAACAGTTATTGTTAATGTTGGAATGGATATGTATGTTTTTTTTATCTTATTTTGATTGTATTTTTATTTATTTGTGCGTTTGTTAAATATGTTGTAGTTTAGGTTTGGATCTTTGATTGGATTATTGTAAATTGGGTTGTGAAATATTGATATCAGAGTATTTGGAAGAGAAATGTGGTTGGAAGGCTATGTTTGCAGCGAATACAAAAAAAAAAAATTTGCAGATCTCCGACGGCTCCCGACGGCTTATCGGTCAAAAATTTCGACGGCTTCCGGCGCTTTGAGTCGGTCTATAACTCAGTATTTCCAACGGATTCCGACAAACGTCGGAATCCATCGGAAACCGTCGAAGTTCGTCGGAATAATATACGGCGCCGTCCGTCGGAAGCCGTCGGAAGTACTGCTCCTCGACGCAGTCTTTTCCGACGGCTTTTTACGACGGCGACCGACGGATTCCGGCGGCCGCCGACGGTTTCTGGCCGTCGGAAATTCTGTTCCTCCTTGTAGTGAAGGTAAGCTGTCTGAAGACATCGGCGGTCGTCAGAAAGTTTTAGCCAACGATCTATCGGCAGCCGTTAGAAATCTGAAGCTTTTTTTGTGCCAACAGCCTTTCACATCCACCCATCACACACACACACACACACATATATGTTAATATCTCAATTTTACATATAAAACATGTATATATTAAAGCCCAAATCACATATATAACATCAACAATAACAAAACGTCAATAACTACAGCAGACCAAACTCAAACAGCACATAACATACTCAAACATTCAACAACATCTCAAAATACATTTCAAAATGTGTCATAAGTCCAACATCAACTCAAAACAGTTCAAAATCAAATTCACACACATCCAACAATTCAAAATATATCAAACAACTCAAATCAGCCTCATCATTCTCAAACATATATACCAAATCCAACTCTCAAATACAATTACAACTCTCAAACACCATACCAACAAATCCAACTCTCAATACAATTACAACTCTCAAACACCATACCAACAAATTCAACTCTCAATATCCAAGCATATGTGTACAACGTTTCAGCACTAACAGAAAAACATACCTACCAATCTTTATCATCGCCTCCTGATCCACTTGATGAGGAAAATGTGCACATGCACTAATTTATATATTATTAGTAAAGTAAATTTATATATAATCAGTGATATATAAACTAATAAAGAGATTATGTAAATAATTTTTTTTGTCGACATTTTATATAACACATATACTAATCAATACCAACTTATGTTACACAAATACAAACATATACTAATCAACCCAAATTAATCCTAGTTACACATTAATTATTGGATTTAAACACTAATAATTCCAATTAACATTTCTCAATCAACCAATATACACAATTATAACCAATCAATAGGGTATCATCAACAAATTAAAACTAATTTTATCATAATTCGAATTAATTAGTTTAGGGGAAGAATTATATTCGATTTTTGATGAATTGAAGGTGTAGGTGGTTGGAGATTGCAAATTGATAACGAAACTGAAGGATTGGACGGTTCACGGTAGGTAGGGATGAATATGAGGGGTTTTGGGGTTTAGGTTTTGTTGAACGATTCTGATGTGGAAGTGAAGAAGAAAGCGGGTTCGGCTGCTGCTGTATACAAACTTTTCAACGGTTTCCGATGGCCGTCGACGAAAAAAAATTCCGACCGTTTCCGATGGCTGTAATTATCTTTCCAATATTTTTAACAATAAATTTAGTTTATTAAAATTTAATTTGATATATATTTTTAAAAAGTGTACAATAACGCAGCTTTGTTTCTAATTATTAAAAAGGTTATTTTTGTTCATTATATAACAATTTTTTTATCGATTTGATTATTAATTGTGAATTTTAAATGTATTTAACGTAATAAATTCATATAAAATAAAATATTTAGTAAAAAAATAAATTTGTTGACATTTGTCTTTCAAGGTATTTTTAGGCATACACTCGAAATATTAAAGGGAAATAAAAGTAGTTTAAGATATCAAACTTGATTTTTTAAATTTATAGTCGTTCGTTGACATTCAGACTTAAGCCTTTCGTTCGAAGGTCAAATAATCTTCAAACAAGAAGAAATTCAAACCGTATATAAGATTTTATGTATTTATCCAATCTGTATGGTTGAAATCAAAAAAACATAGAGAAAAAATTTAGACTTCAAAAATGTCATTTTCATATAAGTTGTCATAACAATACAAATCAATTGTTATACAACTCCTTTGAAAATGATATATTTTGAGTCTAATTTTTTTCTTTCATTTTTTCTTGACTCTAGCAGTACAGATTGGATAAATATATTATAAAGTATATATGACTTGAATTTCATCCTGTTTGAATATCGTTTAGCCTTCAAATAAAATGTTATTAGTCCGAATGTAGACGAACTACTATAAATTTGAAAATGATGATCATCACCCTAAATTTATTTACTTATTTTTATCATATTTGGAAGTAGGTCCAAAGTACTTTGGATCGACATAAGATTCAAAAATATTATTTTTCCGCCGAATATTTACTTTTTTATGAATTTTTAAATAAATTCAAAAATTCATAATTACTTATACAATGTTTAAAATATATTTTTAAATTAATAAAACTGTTACGCATCATAAATTTTACCAAGGTTGTACAATTGACATACTAAAAGTTGCACGATCGATCGTTTTTGTTTGATTTTCAATAAAGGTAAATATCAAATTACACAACAAAAGGTTATCAAAAACACTAATTTAATTAACCACAACCGTCGTAAAATCACATAAGTGGATAAAAATATTTTCTTTAATTTTTAGAAATTAAATTAGTATTTTTAAACAAATTTCAAACTTTTATAAATAATATGATAAATTAAATTAATTAAGATAGAAAGCCGTCGAAGCCTACATAATGGGGTCGTCGGAAGCTTCCGTCGCAATTTTTGTTGTTCCTTGTAATGAAAGCACCAAAATGAGTAAGGCCAATGGCACAACAACCGAAGATGTACATAGTATAGAACTTATTCTTTAGATTACATTCCCTTATATAATAGTGATTTTTGAGTCTTGTAAATCATGGTCCTAGTTGGATTAAAGAGCATGCAGGAACTTGATATCGTTTATGCCTTTTGACATGAATTTGTGAACAATTTAGCATATTGGGGTTAAAAAAAGGAGCATATATGGAAGATATGAGGATGGTGAAAGAATGAGAACATTCAAGGTATATAGAAAGCAGCAGAAATTAAGCGACAAGGCACAGAGAAAGAAAAGAGAAAAGAAAAACTGAAGAGCATTAGGAATATATGAGGGCAGGGACGTTTACCTGGGCGTATCCACCCAATTAGCATATCCAGTGACAACATCCTCGTTTTCCCTTTATAAATACAAAGCCTGGAATTTTCATTTGTATCAAGTAAGAAGAAGAGTTATATTTGTTTGGGTTAGAGACATATAGTGCAAATCTCTTTTGCACCCAAAATCTATGAACATCCCTGCTGCATGATGTTCTGTTATGTCCGATGCATGACGTACATATGTTTGTATGTATGCATGCATGTGTTGACACCTGATAGATAGCTTCGTTGGAAAAACACGTAATGAAACATTGTATCCAAATGCCTAAGCAGCAAGAGATAATATATACATGTTTTATTTACATTTGAAATCTAACTTTACTGTAATTTATATTCATTTCGGCATTACTAAAATAGCTAAATGTCTTTCAAAGTGCTGTTATATGTGTGTTGGGAAAAAAATCAATCTTACGAAGAGATGTCATATAAAAATTTCACGAAGAAATGACTTGAAATTTATTGTCTATCATTTTCTTAAAAATGTAAATTACATGAATGATATATTTTGAAGAAGAAACATAAAGAATTCAAATTTATTTCATGAAAAAAATGTACTAAGGAAATATTCAAATAAATTTTATTTAATACATTTTCACTATTTTCACTACTACTTACTAAGCTTTATTTTATTTTAAACGGTTAATGATAAACTCGGTAGACTTCAATTTTCAAATATTTGGCATAACTGCAAACAATTGTCTTTCATGGACGATGATGTTGAATATTTTTGGAGCAAGAGGGAGAGAATATACGAAAGAGAAGTTTTTTATTATTATTTTACTGTAGAAAACTTTTCTTTATTGGTGATTTATTTCTTGTTTGCTTCATTGATACAAAATGAGAAGAGAGCTCCTCTATTTATATGACTCAATAGAACATTGTAGATATAGAATACTCTAGAAACATGACTCATTTGACAACTCTAGAAATTACTCTTTAGACAACTCTAGAAACATAACTATTATATAATTCTTATTCCTAGCAACTAATATAAAATTCTAGAGCTCTCACCAAATTCTATCAAATAAAAGAAGACTCTAGAAACTTTAATAATAAGAAACTTCTAGAAATTAACAAATCAAGTTTAATATTTCAACACCCCTTTTTAAATTTGATTTGTAATACCAAGTAATGCTTGAAATCTTTATATTTCACTACTTCGGCAGTAATAGAGATATTATCCAAACTTTTTTCATCGAGTTGACCTTGTTACCAAACATTGAGATCTTCAATGTAATTTCATGGATTCTTGTTTTACTTCTTTCATTTTGTCCTTCTTCATCACAATAGGAATTTCCATAAAGTAAGCATTCTAACATCTGCCTTATTTCAGCACCATAAATTTTATTCGAGTCGTATATTTTATCTTTTAATTCTTTCATAACTTCGCTCTGCCAGTTTTTGACCAATCCAATTTCTATTAACATTCTCCGTTTCAATTTCTTTAGTTTGCTCATATTTCAAATCTCTTTCAAGTTCTTTAATTTCATTTCCTTGATTTATGTCTTCGTCGTTTTCATCTCGTTTGCTTTCGTACTCTTCGTCATCGACGTCATCTTCGCTTACTTTATTTTCTTTATGTCCTTTTTCATCATCTATACATTTTCCTTCTTTTTTCAATTTATCCTTCTCCAACTCCTCAAATTTCAGCAATTTTTCTATATCTTTCTCCTTCTCATTATTCTTCATTTTCTCTTTCTCATCAATCAGATTGTCTTCTTCTATCATTTTTGCATTATTATTTCTATATGCTTCTTTCATCAAATTCCACGACTCTTCTGTGGAACCTTCTCCAAGTATATGATCATAAGTTACTTCATAAACGTTCTTACTTATCACAACATGGACACGATGATCATTCTATCATAATTTCACAAACGCTTTCTTGTCAATTTGCGACACATTCTCCCAATCGTATGACCATTCATAACCATTTTTGACAATCTCCCATAATCTTTTGGAGATTAACTCCACTTTTTTCTCCTCATAAACCAGCAGCAAAGTACCATCTTTTTGGCTTTTTTTCTTGAACATGATTGGTCTTCTCTTCAAATATATTATGCTTTGAAGCTCTACATTTAGAAGCATAATGTTCAAATTTCTCACAATTGTAGCATTTAACACGTGACATGTCATACCTTGAATTTCCTTTTTCACGACCTCTTGTTGAGCATTCTCCTCTTTTATTGTTGTTGCTGTTGTTGTTTTCATAGTTGGGCCTCCAACCTCGTCTATGTCCGTGTGCACGACCTCTTCCTCTTTCTTGGCCACCACCCCATCTTTGTTGGCTTCGATTACTTTTTTTTTGAATCAATCCGTGTCTTAAGGACTTGCTCCACAGTCTCTTCCTTCTTCCTTTTGTTTTCTTCGTAAGCTTGCAATGATCCTATAAGTTCCTCTATTGACATGGTCTCCAAGTTTTTTGTTTCTTCAATGATGGCGACAATATGTTCGAACTTTGGATCTAATGATCTAAGAATCTTCTCCATAATTCTTACATTATCTAACTTCTCACCATTTCTTTTAAGATTATTACTAACCACTAGAACTTTTGAGAAGTAATTAGAAATAAGTTCACCTTCTTTTATATGCAAAATTTCAAACTCTCCTCTTAAAGTTTGAAAACGTACCTTTTTGACTTGATCAACTCCCTTGTAAGACGTTCGAAGCTTCTCCCATGCTTCTTTTGCCGACTTTGATCCGGAAATTTTTTCAAAAGGGTCATCATCCAATGCTTGATAAATTAGACAAAGAGCCTTCTTGTCCCTTGTCCTTGATTTTCTCAAACCATCTCTTTGAATTTGAGATAAACCATCTTCATTCTCATGTTCAATATAGCCATTTTCAACCATCTCTCACACGTCGTGTGCTCCACGGAGAGCCATCATCCTTAAGCTCCAATTATCATAATTGTTCTAGGTAAGCATTGGAACTTGTAGGGAAACGCCATTATTCGCCATCTCTTCTTTTAAAAAATCCTCGCTCTGATACTACTTTGATAAATATTTTTGGAGAAAGAGGGAGAGAATATAAGAAATAGGAGCTTTTATTTTATTTTATTTTATTGTAGAAAACTTTTCTTTATTGATGATTTATTTCTTGCTTGATTGATTGATACAAAATGAGGGGAGAGCTCCTCTATTTATATGACTCAATAGAACATTGTAGATCTAGAATACTCTAGAAACATGACTCATTTGAAAACTCTAGAAATTTCTCTTTAGGAAACTCTAGAAACATAATTATTATATAATTCTTATTCCTAGCAACTAATATAAAATTCTAGAGTTCTCACCAAATTCTATCAAATACAAGAAGGCTCTAGAAACTTTAATAATAAGAAACTTCTAGAAATCAACAAATCAAGTTTAATATTTCAACAGATGAATGCCCTCTTCTATCTGAGTCTAAAATCATATGGAAACAATTAATTAGCTCTCCCAATAGGATAAAACCATGAAGTTTTTACAACTTTAAATTATTCTTAATCAAGATTTTGATATTTTAATGATAATAACCATACGATAATGGTACTAATAAGTTTATCGAGATATTTTTGGTTTATAATGTCCAATGGGGTCACGACACAAAGAAGGTCATGAGGGAAAACAATAAGCATGAGTAAAAAGATGGTACGCATGCACGATAAACTAAAAATGGAGCAAAACAAGACACAAAGGACTATATAAGCTTTCAAGAAATTATGATTGAATTAAAATATCTATTACGCCTAACGAAGTCAAAGACTCACTCAAAAATTAACAAACAAGCATATAAATCAAATATAGTATTTATCAAGTCCTTATAATTAGCTTTGTACGTAAATGATCTTCTATCACTTTAATTTTTAACATAACATTTTAGACATCTTGTAGTATTTTTCAGAGTTCTTCAAATTTTTTGCAAAAAATAAAAAGAGCAAAATTTTTTTTAATATGCATCTAACTGCACTGTACATACATGCCATAGTTGCAAAGGTCGACATATGCAAAACGTATAAGTTGACCTGTGCATTTTGCGCATGTAAACTTGTGTTTCTATGGTCGGTACGGTAAGGTTGCGTTGCAGGAAAATTTAGATTTCCACTTGAAATGTTGCAACTTCCCCTTCTTCCTCTCTTTCCGAACAATTGTCTCTTCAAATGAGATAAGAACTTCTTTTTCATAATATACTTCCATTGCTCTATTTTAAGCTATCTAATCTCTATTGCTTCTTTTGCACGTTCATTTCCAATCCATTCAAAAGAAATTTACAGACCAGCGATCATGATGGCCTTTTTAATTGTTTCCTTCCAAATTTTTTTAATTGATTTTTGCTACGAACTGCCAAATCAAATATTGCTTTATACCATTTAGATTATGACATCAAAAATACTGAATACAAGATTAAAATATTGTAAGAAATACATATATTATATTTGCATACATGTCATACAAATATAAAAATATAGGTATGTATGTATATATATATACATATATATCCTAATTTATTTTGTAATAAATTTTCTCGAAAGTCTGTTGAGCGAGACGACCTGACTTTTTCTCCACAGAAAGTCGCATCATCTTGAAGAAAGAAAGGGATAGAAAAGAGAAAAGACAGGAATGAAAGAAGAAACAACATCAGAATCCCAACAGCGGAACGAATAAATTATATTAATCACATGTAATAGCACATAGTATACAACAATTATCATAGTTACACAGATTTTACATCGCATACTAGACAGTTATAAACACCTGTCTAGTTATGCAACTCAATACTCAATACCGATATCAATACAGAGATCAACACAGCGAAACTACTACATATATCTACAACGCTGAAGCCACCTGCTCCATTACTCCTCCACAATTCGTCAAAGCTAGCCTGAATCTCTTGGCAACTCGTAAAAATTTGAGTACCAAAGAGTTTAAGAAAACAGAAGATAAACTCCAGGTTAGACATGGGTCTGCTGTAACAGGTTAAAGTTGCTTAACTTTGAAAATCTTTGAAAACAAAAGGTATCACATAAGACTCCCCACACATAAACATGGGTAAGTTTTTACCTTACGCTAACCAAAACATTTGATAGGAAATCCAGTGAGATTATAATAGGGTCTAGGGTTTTCAAATAAAATACAGAAATAGCTGGAATGCTTACATCTCATGTTCCAACATAGTTGGCCAGAACTAAAACGTACGGTACTTATTGGAGACTGGATTCCATACAATGGCAGGGCTACTGAGGTACCGTCCATCACAGTATGTGGCCTAGATCAACGTACCGAGGAACCACCCTAAATCCCATGCAACAAAAGGCCGGAACCATCCCACTGGATAGTCCCGAACAAGACAACCCCGGTAGTTGGAACTCACAACTGTCCATACAGCCGAATAAAAGGGACCTCTAGACAGGGGAAAATCTCGTCCTACTTGGGTGCTATCCACTTAGCATTGCTGCACCTCTCCTGTTTTAGCCATTCCCGGTTGATGAGGCTTGAGGCTGCGATTACCTTTATAGAACACATCACTTAGAATGCTCATCGTCCACCTAATGATGTTCTAAAAGCATTCAATCCATATAAGTTCATTTCGGGTTCGAACGAAACCGAAGGCATCATCTCGTTACACTTATTTTGAAATCACCCTCAGAGTTAACGACAATAACCCTTACACTCTGAATCTTCATATTCACTTGAGATTCATGACCTATCACTAATTTGGATCGATGTGGTTTTCAGATCCCATTATTTAAGTCCGTCCTTTCCGACTATCATTCCAAATCTGGAAACCCGATCCCGGTCTCATCGAAATCCAAAACGACATCTTTTAAGTCAAGTTGTTTTAAATTTAAAACAATTCAATTCCATTATCTATATGCATACAGATAGATAATTTACAATATCACAATGGATAATCTACATTATCATCACAAACAGATAATCCATATTATCATCACAAACAGATAATCCACATTATCATCATACTTCAACCAAAGCATCCATATCACACAACACTACTTATCTCATATCTGATATCTCAAACCATTCAAGACAATCAATATCATCCATCTATACATAAGCAATGATCTATACCATCTCTAATTAATTTAAAGTGAATTAAATTAATTACTTCTTCTCTAATTAACTCAAAATAAATTAAATTAATTACTTTCATCATTATAAATCTTGCTTACATAACCATTAACTAATTACAAATTAATTAATTAATCATTCTCTAATTATCACCTTAAGTAATCACCCCTGATTAATTATCCTTTAATTATAATAAAGTAATTAGCCTTTAATAATTTTCACAAATTAATTATTCTTAATCAACTACATTAATTAACCTTTAACTACTATATTAATTAATTAACTATAATTAATTACATTAATCCTTAATTAATTACATCAATTAATTACTTCATTGATTAATTACTCCTTAATTAATCAATCCTTAATTACATCATTAATTATATTAGTTAATGATTTCTAATCACATTTTAATTAATTATCCTATTTAAATTAATTACATTAAGTAATTAATCTTTAATTAAACCACATTTATTAATCACTCTTTATTAATCTCATCTAGTAATTAACTACCCTTAATTACTTCATTAAATAAATTAATTACTCCTTAATTAATTACATTTAGTAATTAATTATATTTATTAATCACCCTTGATTAATCTCATTCAGTAATTAATTACCCTCAATTAAATATATCACTTAATTATCTCCAAATAACTTTATTAATCAATTCTTAATTTAACTACACTAAGTAATTAATTATTAATTACTTTCACCAAGTAATTATCCTTCATATTAATTACATAAAGTAATTAATCCCAAATCTCTTCCATACTTCAATTAATTACATCCGGTAATTATTCATCTTAATTACTTCACTAAGTAATTGTACTATATTAATTACATAAAGTAACTACTCTTATTAAATCATCTAGTGATTATCTTAAATTACTTAAACTTAACTAATTAACTCAAGCTAATCACATTTAAACTCAATAATTACATTTAGTTATTAATTCCTTAATTACTTCCATTAAGTAATTACACTTAAACAATTTCACAAATGATTATCTTTAATTAATCTAATTAGTCACATTAATTAATTATTTAATAATTCTTAGTCAATGATCTTCATTAACTATTAACAATTCATTGATTACTTTTCTAAAGTAATTAAACTTAGATTAATCATTATTAATTACAAATTGATAAATCTTTAATAATCCATTAATTAATCCTAATCATTTAATTAATTAAGTTTTAACTATAACTTAATTAATCTTTAGTTACTTGATTAATTAATTCCTAATCACTAATTAAACATCTAATCTTATCTAATTAATGATCCTTAATTACCAATTAATTATCCTCAATTAATTAACTTAATCTTCAATTAATTAATTTAAAACTCTAAATTACTAAATTAATAATCCAAATCATTAATGAATTAGATAAATTAATTATCCATTTTAATTACCCTAATAATTTAATGAAATACAAATCATTAAATCCTAATTTACTTAAGATGAAAACATATTTGTTTTTAATGATTAAATTGCCATTAACAAAGCGTTTAAAAACATTTTGCTTTCAAATTTACTTTCAAATTTCATTTTAAATTTAAGATTTAAAATGAAAACAAATTTAACTTAAACAAAGTTTAAAACAATTTTAAAAACCTTTTAAAATCTCATATTAAGGAAATACTTATTTTATAAAAGAAGTTCAAAAGAATTTAAAACCAAATTCAAATCAATTTAAAATACACTTTAAACATTCAAAATTGTTTAAACCATTTTAAATTTAAAAACTTTCTTTTATTTCAAAACTGGATACAGAATTTAGATTTAAATCCAAATTAAACTTAGATTTAAAATCTACTTACATTTCAAAACTTCATTTTTAAAATTCAAACCATTAAAAATTTAAAGGTTGTTAAAATAATTTAAATTTTAAAAACTTTATTTTATTTTAAACCAAGATTGAAAGTAAACTTGAATCGGATTTAAACTTTGATTTAAACTTAGTTTAAACCTTTACTTTACATTTTAAACTTCAGTTTTAAAATTTTAAAACAGAACAGGTTTTCTTTAAAACCTGGAATACAAAATTAACCCGAGCCATTGCTCAAATGCTTCGAGTGCAAAACCAAAATACTTCGAGTCAATCATCAATTTACTCGAGTACAAACCTTCTGCCCAAGACCAAACTTCATTAGAAAATACAGTGCACCGTGCACATGCACGGTGGCACTGATCGACTCAGATCATCGACGATGATCTTCCCATACCAAAAATCCCCCAAACACCCTATCTCGATAATCAGATCGTCCTCCCAATCTCGAAATCGAATTCGAGATCTCAACCCAAACCTGGAAACCAAAACTGAACCACCTTCAAACCTGGAAACTACCTCGTCCACGACCCTCCGACCACCGTTGTAACATTCCCGAATTTTAACCAAGTTTAATTTCACAATTAATTTAATTTTGGAGTTTAATTATGAAATTATTTGTGAATCAATTAGAAAATTTCCAGAATAAATAAATATTTTAGATTTTTAAATAGAATTTTGGATTTGAAATATAAAGACAAAACTTAATTGAATTTTAAGCTGGAAATTCTAGAAAAATAAAATAAATTGTAAATAGAATTTTAGGTATATTTGAATTCTCCAAATTTAAATAAGATATATAGTTGTATAAATGAATTATAATTGGAAATCTGATTTTGAAATTTAATTAATTTATTGACAATGAATATTATTGATTTGGAAATACTAAAATGAATATCTTGAAAACAAGATAAGTATACATACTTTCTTTAAAAAAAAAGATTCACTTATTAATAAAATTAGTTTTAAAATCATTTTCTTAAGGATATGTAAATATTTATGAAAGTAAATGTATATAGATTAAATATTTTTAAATAATGAAAAGGTTTGTATGAAAAAATACATAACATGAAAACATATATGTGTAAAGTTAAATTGAAATTATATATATAAACATAAGTACTAAAACAAAATGGAGTTTAAAATACAAATAGAAAATTATAAAATGACAAGGGTTTAAAACATAGTTTATTAAACAAGGGCAGAAACATAAATTTATTTGAATTTTGACAAGTGTAAACCTCTTATGATGTAATCTAACATTTGCAAGCCATGCAACCTGCAAGGTTAACAAGTGGAAAAACAAAATATTTTTTAAAATTTAAAGAAAGGAAGATCTGGCTATTCATTTTCAGATCAAAGTTAAACCTTTCTCTTCATCTTCATTTTCTCAAATTGCTTTCCTTCATTTAAAAATCTGAAACCTGGAAATGATAAACCAATTCAAATTCTTCATGTATTCAAAACAAAAGAAATCTGAAGCCTGAGAATCAACTTGCAAACCATTGGAAACCATCAAGTATTCAGATTCAAGCAGCAATTTAAAATCAATAAAGCCTGGAAAAATCAAGCTTTCAGGCCTAAAGATCTGTTCAAAGTTATTTCCAGATCAGGCAACAACTTTGCGCATCTTAAATCAGAAAACAAGAAAATTTCGAGAAACTTCAATCTAAATTAACTAAGCAAGTTTCCAGCTTTTCAAACATTTCAGTTTCAATGGAAATTTAAGCAATTCAAGGTTCCAGCAAACAAGCTTTCTAAACAATTCAGTTATCAACCTTCTCAAATTCATCTTTACTTCTCTGCTTCATACTTCCAGGTGAGCAAAACTTCACCTTCCTTGTTTCGAAATGTCTGTGAGTAAACTCACTCTCTAAACTCAAGATTTGTTGAACATATGTTCGCATGTGATTATCGGGGTAGTTATACATCAAACTTCAGGATCAGGGCATCAAAATTAAAGTGGGATCAGATTCAGACAGCAAGCTCAACAACAAATAGTTCAAGAGCAAAAGGGAAAAAAAATCATTTCCAGATTTCTGCTCTGTCTCTGCTTTTACAATGTGAGCAAACCTTTTAACACTTATATATACTTGAAGTTGCTTGTATGTTTGTGAATGTGCATGCATGAATGTGTGAATACTTTTTTCTATTGGCTTGTGCATGTCTGTATCAACAGACATATTATCATTATGTTCATATATAAGTTCCAGTCCCTTTAAACTAAATTTTAGCTGCCCATGCAACCAAAATTAAACTTTGATCTCTAAATAGAAAATGTCTGTAACATTATAGATTAAATTTTAAAAATAGTGTTAAGTAAAGATATTTAGTGATACTCTGGAAAATGATAAATAATAGTAGAAAAGAAAATTTGGTCCAAAATTTTATATCTAGATTTCAAGCTTCGATTATATGAGTGAATTCGTGTTGAAAAAAAATGAATTTTGGTATAAATATCTCGATTTTTAATAATGGGATTAGTGAGAAATATTGAGTTGAACGGAGATGACATTTCTGTCAAATTACGATGATCGACGAGATTTTGTTCTTCGACTTTTGGTCTGAGGGTGGATTAAGTATCATTGACCATTAGAAAAATGTTTGTTGATTTTATAATTCATTGTGGATAATGGACAAGAACGATTTAGGTTTCAAACCTAATGTTTTGTTAAAGTTGAAATTCATGTCAATGGCGCCTCGTCATCGCATCAAGTGGGATGGGACCGAAAGGATTAGAAGCGTGGACTTATGTTGCTGCTTAGGATGTGACAGTGTGGTCACCAGTGGTCGGGATTAGCGATGCGTGGAGATTTTCCGACGATGGGTTTAAGTCCAGAAATGGATCGAGTAGCCTAATTTCAAATCTCGATGAAATCATCGAAGCTGGGTGTTTGGGTTGATCGGCGAGATCGATGATGACTTGTTGGAGGCAGCATGGTTGATCGGAGTGGCTCCGATGATCGGTGCATATGCACATGTATCCTCTGTGTTTGGTGTGTTTTTGTTGATTGAGGAAGATGAAGGAGGCTCGGTGGCAAACTCAAAGTATTTTGGGAGGGAGCTCGAAGACGAGTGATGTTGGAAAAGAAACGAAATTGAGCTCGGGTAAATGAATTTATGGCTCGCGTTTGGGTTGATTAGTTGTCCTGGATTTAAATTTTAATTAAGTTCACATGTTTAAGCTTTAAATTTAAAAGAAAATGGCGACCAAATGGTTTTAGGGGAAGCTTGAACAAGTTTTTAAGTTAATAATATAATAAAAGAAAATGACTTTAACTAAGTTTTAGTAAAGAATTAAATCAAGTTGTATTCATTCCTGAAGAATAATAAATGTTTTAATTTAGTTTGGGATTAGGATTAAAGTAAATTATTTTTGAATTTAATTAAGTTTAAGCTTGATTAAGAAATTAATTTAAAAGAGGATGATGTTTAAAATTTGTTGTTTGATTTTTAAAGTCTTAAATTAATTTATGGATTAATATCTATTTTTGTTTCAAAGATTTAAGATTTAAAGATTAAATGTTTTTAAAAGTTAATTGATGAACAATTACCTTGTGTAATAAAAAAAATTAAGTTAATTACTTTGTAAATTGATTTAATAGCAAATTACTTAGTGTAATTAAATTAAAGCTGTTTTACTTTATGAAATTTATTTGAGGCTAATGAATTATTGTAATTTAAGGGTGATAACTAACTTAAAGATAATTACTTAAATTTAAATTAATTGATTAATAATTAATTTAAGGATGATTAATCCATGCGATTGACTAATTAAGGTAATTAATTACTTAAAGATAATTACTAATTGAAAGTAATTAAGGTAAATTAATGAAAATGATTAAATGATAATCAATTTTTGAAATTAATTGATAATTAGTTAAGGATTAATCAGTTTTGTAGTTAACTTAAGGTTAATTAATTTTTTGTAATTAATTAAGGATAATCAATTTAATGGTAATTAAAGATAATTACTTAAATGGTAAATTAAATAATTAAAGGTTAATTATTTAATAATTAAAGTTTGATGAATTTTAATTAAAGGTTAATTAATTTATTATTAATGGTTAATTAATAAATGATTAAAGAGTAACTAATCAAAATGATTTGTAATTCATTAATGTTAGTTAACCAGGATTAGTAATTCATAAGTAATTAATCTGATTTGAATTAATCAGACAATTAACTAATCTTACTTATGAATGTTTGGATTCTATTGGATGATTGAATTGTTTGATATCCCTGATTGTGATGCTCTGTTTTGATTTGAGCTGTGTTTAATGTAATTTATTATCAGTGATATATATTTGTGATCTATGAATGAAAGATAAGCGTTATAATTTATACCGCTTATCAAATATATTGTTGTATTTGAATATATACTGATTGATGATGTTACACTTCTATTGTGTAAAACCCCTGGACCACACTTATACACACAAAAATATGGATTGCATGTGGAAATGGGTTAAGTCACAGATTTTTGAAATGGTTTTAAAAAATTGAATCTTGAATCCAAATGGTTTTGGAAATGGATAGGGCTTAAAGTAGGAAGTTTTTGAAAAGGAATTTCAAAGATAAAAACTAGTTTTGAATAACTTGATTAAGTTTTGGATTTTAAATAATTTGATTTAAATTTAAATTCAACATTTGAAATTGAATTCTATTTTTATGAATAAATCTTTGGAAACAGGTTTGAAAGCTATAAGTTAAATCTTTGATTTAAAGATTTAATGAGTTAATCCAATTGAAATGGAAGTTGTTTTGAAATCTGTGAATGGATCTTTGTGAAACTAGGTGAACTTTATGGAACGAATCTTTTTGTTTAAAAGATTTGAGATGGTAATTTGTTTTAAACCCTTTGAAGAAAGGTTTTGTGTTTAAAGTTGTGACTTAACTGAAATCCCATATCCATATTTTTTTAGTATTGCGCTCATTATTCGGTTTAGCCGGGAGAGGACTTCGTGTCATATAACCCATTCTGAATAATGATACGACATTATGGATTGCATTTGAAGACCGGTGTTGAAGACCGGGTATTTGCGAGAATGATAGGATAACCTATCGATTGTCTCTGCACCGAGTAGCTACGGTATAGAGATTCCCTAAGTGATAGGAAGTCCGATCGAAATTGTAGATGCCCGGATTGCAAGGGCTTCTTCGGAAGTGCCTTCGGTTTCTGTTCGAACCCGGAACGGACTTGTATGGTTATATGTCTGACATTACACGTTGGGATATAGAACTGATCTCTATCAAATACATTTCTGCTTGGTGGTGGAGAATTTATTCTCTTAGCTTAACACCATTCTCTGAGACGTACGAGCTCAGAGGTTATGTAGTTGATAGTTATCAGTGATATACTCCCAATTTGGCAGAGTGGCATGCTGAGTGCTGTTGTGTATCATTTGTTGATCAAAGCATGTGTGACGACCCGCAAATCCGTACCCCTTGAATCAACATTTTTCTACCCTAATTGACTCAAGTGGAACAGAAATACGAACCATTAAGATTAAAGAAAAGAGATAGAAGAAGAAGAAACTAAACAATATCAGAATCGCACAGTCGCAGCGGAATAAAATATAATAGTAACTATATATCTTTACACAAAAATGAAATCTATAACTGTTTATACACGACATATTATCAGAGTAGCTCATACATCAAATCAACACATAACAGACATACCATACAATCATAGCATAGCAGCGGATATATATATAGATAGAATAGTACGTCTCGGACTCTAGCTCCTCTCCTGCCCCATAGCATCCTGACCTGAACAAATAATACTCGGTCTGACCCGAGCATTATAATGAAATAACACCCGAGTCAGTCTGGAATACCAGCTGATAATAATGCACACAATTTATTATTAAAGTTACAAAAATCCTTTTTGAAAACAAAAGCATCTCGTAAGACCACGCCACAAATAAACATGTCGGGTTTTTACCTTACGATAGCTAAAACACTTTTTATAGAAATTCTCTGATATTATAATAGTGTCTATTTACAAATACTTATAAAATAGCCGAAATTGTTACATGATTAAATTCCAGCTACTAGCCACCGAAGTGGGTAATACAAACAAAACTCGTAAAAGGCTCGTAGGGAAAATGGATTTCCAACAATGACTAGGCACTGGGGTACCACCTGTCACAGTACGTGGTCTAGATCACAGTACCGAGGACTACTCCCTTCATCCCCTGCAACACAAGACCGGAATCACCTATGGGCAATTCCGAATAAGATCACCCCGCGGTTGGGATCAGCAACCGCACCACTAAGCCGAAATAAAAAGGAACCTCTAGACAGGGATGACCTTACTCTCCAGTGGGGGCTACCCACGAAGCCTTGCTGCATATCCCCTGATTTTCAGTCATTCCCGGTTGATGAGGCTCGAGGCTAAACGATACCTTTAGCACATATCCCTTAGAATGCCCATCGTCCGCTGACGATGTCACGAAGCATTCGTCCATACAAGTCCGTCCCGGGTTCGAACGGAACCGAAGGCACTATTCCTACTACATCCATTTTGGAAATATCCTCAGGATTAGTAGCGACTAGCCCTTGCACTTCACTGCTCCATCTTCGACTCCGAACACGTTTTATCGCACGAAAACGTACAAACCGGATCGAAGTGGTTTTCGAGAAATAAATCTCGATCCCGGTCTCTTCGAAACGATCATCGCATTGTCCAATATTGATAGTCGGTGATTTAACTATCAATTAATATTCATAAACATCCATAGCATCCATCACACAATAAATAATATTCCATATTATTTATTTACCTCAAATATCTTTAAAAGATATATTTCAAATTTCCAAAGCTCATTTGAAAACATTTCCCAAAATTCTCCATTTACAAGGTAAATCCTTTACCATATATTTCCATTGGAATAGCCAAGTTCAAACAATTTAGATTTATAATAATTAAAACATTTATTTCTAAAATATACTTAAAACAGGTAAATTTACTACTAATTATATACTCAAGATATAATTTCCAAATATATAAAGCAAAACTATTATATAAGATATAACTTGATTTAAAATAGGGTTTTAGTTATACTATAATTAAAAAAAATAGAGTTGTAAAAGAATTTATACTTATACCAATATATCTTGAGTCAAAACTAGCTCTTTAAAACAAATCCAATTGTTAAAATAATTATTAAGGCATTTATAAAATTTACTATTGCTAATTTATAAATAATTACTTTTAAAACAAAAATTTTCAAAACATTCTTTAAAACTAGTTTAAGATTTTAAAACTTCCTTTTTATAAAATCAATTTAAAACTCGAACTTGGTTTTTCCCAAGGAAATCTCATTTCTACTAAATCATCACAGAAATCCTTCTCACGATTTCTGTCCAATTATTTCAATTTAGTTTTTTTTATTTTAATAACATAAATTATTTTCCCAAATTTTCAAATAATAACATTTATCTTTGATTACCATTCCAGATTTTACAACTTTCAATTTCCATTTTTAAATAGATTTTAGATTTTAATCTTTTTAAATCCATTATTTAACAATACCTTTTATTTCTCTAAAATTCAATTTTATCCATTTACAATTAATTATGGATTTATAATTTATTTAGAAATATTCCAATACTATTTCATTTCAGTTTTCCCATCCAACAGATTATAATTTTTATATTCTTTCAAATTTCATATTTATTAATTTTCTTAGTTTCTTTTGAAACCCAATTAAATTCCTTTAAAATTTAAACTCCAAATTCTTTTAAAATTAACATTCTGAGTTTTATAGTTAATATCACAATATCACAATGCAATTCAATTCCAAATTTATCAATCACAATATATAACAGGCATCATTACCAATTATAAAAATAATACTACATTGTGAGGAATCCAGTTGGATCCCTCCAACCTGTCTTCCCTGCATCCACAAATATTAGCATATCACATATATAACATCAATTCAATTTGATAATAATTAACATATTCAGCTAAACATCCAAACAAACAATCAATACTAGCTGTCTACTTTACTAGCATCCAGATGTGAGTGAGAATAACTCACCTTGAGTTTCGGCGAGCGTTCGAAATTCAAATTAAACCGAACGACGTTCGATTTAACCTAAATTTCTACTTGCCCGGATTGGATCCGGACGTGCACCATCGCGTAGATCGCGTCTCTGCGATTCCGGCGATACCAAATTTGTTGAAATCTGAGATCATATGAATTTATTATTCGATTTTGAAGTTTTTGAATATAAATTTATAAAACCATTTTCTTCTTATAATAATTACCCCAAAACAAACTGGCACGTGCAAAAACAAAGAAGGCCGCACCAGCATCTCCCCTTTCATCTTCTCGAACGCAAACCACAGGTACAAACAACCCATTCACGCAAACAAGGGCTTCGAGCCGCCACCTCTACGGTTGTCTAGAAGTCGATCAACCCATGTCACAACGAAGCCTCTTCCTTCCTCCACCCACGCCCCAGATCCCAAGGCACTCGGCCCTCCCTGCTCACCAGAAAACGCCTACGAACGGCCCTCGTTCGAACACCCCTAACCACTCATCCACTTCGCCAAATCCCATCATACCCGTTGGTTATGTAGAGCTTCTCGAGCCCTACGATTTTCATTCAGGAAGTTTTTGAAATTAAGGCCTAGATCGAGAGGAAAAGAGGAAGAATTGCGAGAGCACGTCAGCCATTGAAAGAAACAACGGCGGCTCTGAAGGCAAATTAGGGTTTCGGCCTTAATTCTAAGTATATATATAAACCTTTAATTATATTATTTTAATATTAAAATCAATTCTAATGAACATTTGCAAACGAACTCCAAAACTCACGTTCCAACAGGCTATCCTGGGGTTTTCCCGCATTCCGGACACAATGGAATAGGTTTCGTAAGCTAATTCGATCGTATGCACGAGTTACGGAATAAAACGATCAATTTCAAATTAAACCGATTAAAACGATTTCGATGCGTTTCGAGCTGCCGGGGTCAAACGACAACTCCGATTGCTTCGAAAATTGAAATCCGATAATAACTAACTATTACGGATCCAATGAAACTGGTTTCGTCGAATTCCGAGACTGTGCCCCGGAAGGCTATTTTAACTCGTCTATTTAATTAAGCAATTTTCGAAATTATCGAAATCACTCAAAATTTCCACGTTTAAGATTTTATTAACTTAACAAAAATTCATATAACATTTATAAACACATTAAAAATTGTTTTAGCTCATTCCGGACCAAAATCTGATTTATTGCAATTTAATAATATTAAATTCATTTTTAAATTAATATAAAATTCCAATTAATAACTTATGAACTTTTAAATTCATCCAAAAATCCAATAATATAGATTATGTCCAATTGAACTTAAAAATACATTGGAAAACCATTTGTATAATTATTCACATCCAAATTCACCACTTATCTCAGATTTTGAATATTTAATTATTATTCTTTATCATTCAAAATCGAATGGAATCACTATAATTAAAAATTATAGTTGTTTTATTGATTGCATCCGATTCCTCCCATTTCAAAATCAATCAAGAACCCACATTAAACATTTAAAACAAATTAAATGTTCAAATTTAATAGCTTAAAAATACGGGATGTTACATTCCTCCCCCCTTATAAAAATTTCGTCCCCGAAATTTGTATAAGATAGAACATACTCCCTAACTCATCTACTTATCCCATTAGCTTAGTTAAAAGCTTATATACATTTCACAAAATCCTTTTTCTCAATTCCCAAACTTATTTGCTTTACTTCCCTAAAGCTTTTAATTTTTACTTATAATTCTCCAAGTTACTTAACTTTTCCCAAAACCCAAAAATTTTCTAACTCCCAAAATTTCCGAAAATTTTTGGCAGAGTCTCCCCTGTACGGAGGAGCATCTGCGATATCGCAGGATACACAAATATATATACATCGGCCCACACGGCCGGAAACCAAAATATAACACAAGATATATACCATTTCCCAATTATATTTGCGTAGGCGTACCTTTTAGCAAATTTTAATAGCAATCAGCTAATATATCGCATATACTCGCTCCAAACCTCTCGAACGCCTCCCGCACCTGGGCTATACTCAACAAACATATTAGTTTTCAAAGATATGAGTATTTTAAGCAACATTTCAATGTAAATGCAAGCTAACATATCCATTTCCATTCCAAACAACACTTTGCATGATTTCATAAGTAAATCCATATTTTATGACATGCACAAAGTTCATTTTCTAATGCCAAATTCCATTTTATTTCGCATGAATGATTTATACTCAAATCCACTATATACAATCCATATTTATTTCAACCAATTCATTGTTATTTAACATATGGTTAACATGTGCTTCATCAACATCTTTCTATATCATTTCAATATCAAGTTGATTCACAAACCAAATTCTTGTTTCAAATTTGAAGCATTTCCATTTACTCAAATCCATTTATTAAGATTTTAGTCCATTCTACTTTCATCCAAACTAACTTCATTTTACTTCACTCGAATGATTTACATTCAAGTTCATTATATATCACTTATATTAAGTGCAATCAATTCGCTTCTATTTCAACATATTTAACATATGCTTTACTTATATTTCTTTATTTTTAACTTACATTTCCAAATTTGATTTAAAATCAAATTTTATTTTAAACTTGAAACATTTGTAATTCTTTCATGATTCATTTCCATTCATATGCAAACATTTCCTATTAAAATGTTAATTCATTCCAATTGATTCAAAATCAATTCCATTTGCTATTTTAAGTCAATTCACCTGCATTCATTCACAAACTCCTTAAATTAGATTCCAATTCAGTTCAATTTATTTTAATTATCTAACAGATTACATTCAAGATTGCTTAAATAAGCTCATTCACAATTATTTCCATGATCTTCTTATATCCATTTTATTTTATTGCCTTATCAATCAAATTTTATTCTCATTTGATTCACATCCAATACACTTTCAATCCATTTACAAAGTCCAATATACTTTGTTTATTTATTCAATCATTTCTAATCTATTTATAAATTTGAATGCTCTTTGTTTATAATTCAATCCATTTACAAATTTATTTTATTAACAAAGAGTCCATTTAAATTATTTCACTCATTTGAATTTTATTCACAATTCAAACCATCTCTAGTATATTCAAATCCCATTATTCATTCACACTTCCAATATTATTACCATAATTGAATTCCAATCCAAACTGGATTTTTATTTACCTTCAAATTTTGACTGATTATCAAATTCTATCCATTTCAATACAAATTTCATTAATTTGTAATTTAATTCAGTCATTAACCTAATCCATATTAGGTTTTAATTCACTTTCCCAATTAACTCTGAATCCATTTATAATATTACCATTTTTCCCATTATTCCATTTAGCAAATTCAGATTTCTACCTTTCCTTTTTACTCCTTTAAATAGAATCTAAATTTCTTTCAATATTATTTATTACTCAACTGAAATTCAATTTCAATTTCATTATCAAACAAATTCCATCTCCCCAATACATAAGTTCAAGACTTATGTGCTAACTTAAGAATATTCACTTTTATGTTCTTATTTTGCTTCTTCAGACTTTGCATTTCATTTAAGGTCAAAATTTAAATTTGCCACCCCCTTCAACCTTTTCCATTTATGGATTACAATTTCACTTCTCTTTTTAAGAGTTTAAGTTGCTTATTTAAGTCCACTTCCCATTTTAAAATCACAAGTTTAAATTATAACCCTTAATAACTTAAGAATATGAATTCCTTTATGCAATTATAAACAATTTACATTTCACCCTTATATTTAATTCAAATTTATTCTAATTCATTTAGATTTAATTCAATTTCAAATTCCCAAATTTAATTCTCCATATACAAGTTCAAAACTTGTTTACTAACTGAAGTTCATTCGCTTCTTTATATCCCACTTTACCTTATCTCCATTCACATTTCATTTGAGATTAGATTTTTAAATTCACCATTCCATTTCATTATTTCTCATTGTAATTATAATTTCTATTTCTATTTTATAAGTTCACCAACTTATTTATTTTAAAGCTCATATTGCTCATTTTAATTCTTTTACAACTTATAATCACAATTCCAAATTCCATATGCAAATGTATATACATCTGAATTCTTAAGGATACAAATTTCCTTAATTTAAATTTTTGCAACTTCAAATCCACAACCTCAAATTATAAATATAATACTTAATAGCTTATGGGTATATTCGACACACAATAACGCACATTTGTAAAGTCAACTCTCATTTTAATTTCATTCAAATCAACTTTATTTTAAGTTCAATTCATTTTTCTTAACCAAGTTAAATTTCAAATTTTCTATTCACTTCCAATTTCTTAAGTTAAATTTAATTTTCAAGATTTAAATTTTCTCTTCCTTCTTATTAGTATTATCTTCACTTAACAAATTCAATATTTGATTCATTTCAATTTTACACATTATTTAAATAGAAGTTTACCCAGAATTCTATTACCCGGTTTTATTCCAAAACCAATTTGAAATAATAATCAACATATATACCTATTTGGTATATCAACCAAATTCCCAGATTTTCCAAAACAATTTGTTTATATCCCAAAACAAAATCTCATTTTTGAAATATCCAAAACAACTGTTATCCCCAACAAATCCAAACAATACCATAACCAATTTCTAGGGAAGAAGTCCATCACTTTAGAAACTCGAAAATGAATTCTAATGATGTGGCCAGCATCATCAGGATTATTTTCCAGCGACTGAAGTGAGTTCAATGCTTCTTACCTTCCCAAATTCATTTCAAAACAGTTTCCCATTCAAAACATATTACTCAAATCCATACTCCATTATTGCCTTCTAAACATTTTGGAAAACATTCCAAACATTCTCCAGATTTTAAATTTCCAAACCTTTATTTCAATCCATTATAAACACTTTTCAAAATTTCCAGGGTCAAAATTCTGGTTTAATTCAAATTTTAATTTCGCTTCTTATTTACAACATATCTAATTAATTCTATTTGGTTATAGACCATGTTAATATCTTTATTCTTATTAGCTTATCATTTCAAATTTTAAATCAATTGTTAGATTCTTATTTGATTTGGTATTAACATCCAACAAACACCCAATATATAATAAGCTAGAAAATTATTTCTTTTATATCAAAATAAAATTTTGGGTAAAATTATTTCATTTACCCACTTTATAAACAATACTATGTCGGTTTATCTTGTTTAAGAGTTTAGAAACCCCTATCGATACGGTTGTACTTCCCGCAGCGACCAGAATTCATAAACACTCAACCGATAAGTCAACACAGTATAAAAACAATTTTATATCCACTAACAAGTACGCTCTCATATCTATTAATACGCTCAACTCATTATAGAGTCCTATTGACTCTATTTGATGAGTAATCACCCCACCAAAGCCTAGGTTGTCGCCAACCTAAGCTCTGATACCAAGTGTGACGACCCGCAAATCCGTACCCCTTGAATCAACATTTTTCTACCCTAATTGACTCAAGTGGAACAGAAATACGAACCATTAAGATTAAAGAAAAGAGATAGAAGAAGAAGAAACTAAACAATATCAGAATCGCACAGTCGCAGCGGAATAAAATATAATAGTAACTATATATCTTTACACAAAAATGAAATCTATAACTGTTTATACACGACATATTATCAGAGTAGCTCATACATCAAATCAACGCATAACAGACATACCATACAATCATAGCATAGCAGCGGATATATATATAGATAGAATAGTACGTCTCGGACTCTAGCTCCTCTCCTGCCCCATAGCATCCTGACCTGAACAAATAATACTCGGTCTGACCCGAGCATTATAATGAAATAACACCCGAGTCAGTCTGGAATACCAGCTGATAATAATGCACACAATTTATTATTAAAGTTACAAAAATCCTTTTTGAAAACAAAAGCATCTCGTAAGACCACGCCACAAATAAACATGTCGGGTTTTTACCTTACGATAGCTAAAACACTTTTTATAGAAATTCTCTGATATTATAATAGTGTCTATTTACAAATACTTATAAAATAGCCGAAATTGTTACATGATTAAATTCCAGCTACTAGCCACCGAAGTGGGTAATACAAACAAAACTCGTAAAAGGCTCGTAGGGAAAATGGATTTCCAACAATGACTAGGCACTGGGGTACCACCTGTCACAGTACGTGGTCTAGATCACAGTACCGAGGACTACTCCCTTCATCCCCTGCAACACAAGACCGGAATCACCTATGGGCAATTCCGAATAAGATCACCCCGCGGTTGGGATCAGCAACCGCACCACTAAGCCGAAATAAAAAGGAACCTCTAGACAGGGATGACCTTACTCTCCAGTGGGGGCTACCCACGAAGCCTTGCTGCATATCCCCTGATTTTCAGTCATTCCCGGTTGATGAGGCTCGAGGCTAAACGATACCTTTAGCACATATCCCTTAGAATGCCCATCGTCCACTGACGATGTCACGAAGCATTCGTCCATACAAGTCCGTCCCGGGTTCGAACGGAACCGAAGGCACTATTCCTACTACATCCATTTTGGAAATATCCTCAGGATTAGTAGCGACTAGCCCTTGCACTTCACTGCTCCATCTTCGACTCCGAACACGTTTTATCGCACGAAAACGTACAAACCGGATCGAAGTGGTTTTCGAGAAATAAATCTCGATCCCGGTCTCTTCGAAACGATCATCGCATTGTCCAATATTGATAGTCGGTGATTTAACTATCAATTAATATTCATAAACATCCATAGCATCCATCACACAATAAATAATATTCCATATTATTTATTTACCTCAAATATCTTTAAAAGATATATTTCAAATTTCCAAAGCTCATTTGAAAACATTTCCCAAAATTCTCCATTTACAAGGTAAATCCTTTACCATATATTTCCATTGGAATAGCCAAGTTCAAACAATTTAGATTTATAATAATTAAAACATTTATTTCTAAAATATACTTAAAACAGGTAAATTTACTACTAATTATATACTCAAGATATAATTTCCAAATATATAAAGCAAAACTATTATATAAGATATAACTTGATTTAAAATAGGGTTTTAGTTATACTATAATTAAAAAAAATAGAGTTGTAAAAGAATTTATACTTATACCAATATATCTTGAGTCAAAACTAGCTCTTTAAAACAAATCCAATTGTTAAAATAATTATTAAGGCATTTATAAAATTTACTATTGCTAATTTATAAATAATTACTTTTAAAACAAAAATTTTCAAAACATTCTTTAAAACTAGTTTAAGATTTTAAAACTTCCTTTTTATAAAATCAATTTAAAACTCGAACTTGGTTTTTCCCAAGGAAATCTCATTTCTACTAAATCATCACAGAAATCCTTCTCACGATTTCTGTCCAATTATTTCAATTTAGTTTTTTTTTATTTTAATAACATAAATTATTTTCCCAAATTTTCAAATAATAACATTTATCTTTGATTACCATTCCAGATTTTACAACTTTCAATTTCCATTTTTAAATAGATTTTAGATTTTAATCTTTTTAAATCCATTATTTAACAATACCTTTTATTTCTCTAAAATTCAATTTTATCCATTTACAATTAATTATGGATTTATAATTTATTTAGAAATATTCCAATACTATTTCATTTCAGTTTTCCCATCCAACAGATTATAATTTTTATATTCTTTCAAATTTCATATTTATTAATTTTCTTAGTTTCTTTTGAAACCCAATTAAATTCCTTTAAAATTTAAACTCCAAATTCTTTTAAAATTAACATTCTGAGTTTTATAGTTAATATCACAATATCACAATGCAATTCAATTCCAAATTTATCAATCACAATATATAACAGGCATCATTACCAATTATAAAAATAATACTACATTGTGAGGAATCCAGTTGGATCCCTCCAACCTGTCTTCCCTGCATCCACAAATATTAGCATATCACATATATAACATCAATTCAATTTGATAATAATTAACATATTCAGCTAAACATCCAAACAAACAATCAATACTAGCTGTCTACTTTACTAGCATCCAGATGTGAGTGAGAATAACTCACCTTGAGTTTCGGCGAGCGTTCGAAATTCAAATTAAACCGAACGACGTTCGATTTAACCTAAATTTCTACTTGCCCGGATTGGATCCGGACGTGCACCATCGCGTAGATCGCGTCTCTGCGATTCCGGCGATACCAAATTTGTTGAAATCTGAGATCATATGAATTTATTATTCGATTTTGAAGTTTTTGAATATAAATTTATAAAACCATTTTCTTCTTATAATAATTACCCCAAAACAAACTAGCACGTGCAAAAACAAAGAAGGCCGCACCAGCATCTCCCCTTTCATCTTCTCGAACGCAAACCACAGGTACAAACAACCCATTCACGCAAACAAGGGCTTCGAGCCGCCACCTCTACGGTTGTCTAGAAGTCGATCAACCCATGTCACAACGAAGCCTCTTCCTTCCTCCACCCACGTCCCAGATCCCAAGGCACTCGGCCCTCCCTGCTCACCAGAAAACGCCTACGAACGGCCCTCGTTCGAACACCCCTAACCACTCATCCACTTCGCCAAATCCCATCATACCCGTTGGTTATGTAGAGCTTCTCGAGCCCTACGATTTTCATTCAGGAAGTTTTTGAAATTAAGGCCTAGATCGAGAGGAAAAGAGGAAGAATTGCGAGAGCACGTCAGCCATTGAAAGAAACAACGGCGGCTCTGAAGGCAAATTAGGGTTTCGGCCTTAATTCTAAGTATATATATAAACCTTTAATTATATTATTTTAATATTAAAATCAATTCTAATGAACATTTGCAAACGAACTCCAAAACTCACGTTCCAACAGGCTATCCTGGGGTTTTCCCGCATTCCGGACACAATGGAATAGGTTTCGTAAGCTAATTCGATCGTATGCACGAGTTACGGAATAAAACGATCAATTTCAAATTAAACCGATTAAAACGATTTCGATGCGTTTCGAGCTGCCGGGGTCAAACGACAACTCCGATTGCTTCGAAAATTGAAATCCGATAATAACTAACTATTACGGATCCAATGAAACTGGTTTCGTCGAATTCCGAGACTGTGCCCCGGAAGGCTATTTTAACTCGTCTATTTAATTAAGCAATTTTCGAAATTATCGAAATCACTCAAAATTTCCACGTTTAAGATTTTATTAACTTAACAAAAATTCATATAACATTTATAAACACATTAAAAATTGTTTTAGCTCATTCCGGACCAAAATCTGATTTATTGCAATTTAATAATATTAAATTCATTTTTAAATTAATATAAAATTCCAATTAATAACTTATGAACTTTTAAATTCATCCAAAAATCCAATAATATAGATTATGTCCAATTGAACTTAAAAATACATTGGAAAACCATTTGTATAATTATTCACATCCAAATTCACCACTTATCTCAGATTTTGAATATTTAATTATTATTCTTTATCATTCAAAATCGAATGGAATCACTATAATTAAAAATTATAGTTGTTTTATTGATTGCATCCGATTCCTCCCATTTCAAAATCAATCAAGAACCCACATTAAACATTTAAAACAAATTAAATGTTCAAATTTAATAGCTTAAAAATACGGGATGTTACAGCATGGCTTTTCTATAAAGCGTAGCTTTGTGGACGAGATTGCATCAGGACCTCACATCCCGGAAATGGTCGAAACAGGAAAGATGCGGCAAGGTTATGAGGGTCGCTCCCTTAAGTGTGTGTCATTCCCTTCTGGAAAATGGTGGTATCATGGTATGGAGCCAGATACTTAACTCATGTGGTCACTGCAAATCTATTACTTTGTGATTTCTTTGTGGTTGTTGGATTAGAGGTACCTCGAATAAAGGTCTCAAAGGACCGGGGGATGGCATGCTCATGTAGTAGTTACCTAGTTACAGAGGTAACCCGGCCTTGTGTTGGCAGAGAGCTGGTTAAGTTCTCGGGATGTCCCTCCAGAGGCATACCCATGTGGCAGTAGGAAGTTCCTTAGCCTGAACATTTGTTGGAAATCCAATCTTCAATACGCGCCTTGTACGGTTTTAGTTGTAGAACCTGCCATTTACTTATGGTGGTCACAACTGTTTAGATAGTAGCTATAGTAGGCATAGTTCGGAATGTCTATGCTGGCAAGGATTAATATTATACTTTCGAAATGGTTTTTTTTACACTATGCACTAGTAATAATATCAAAGAAATTTTCTTATATCAAGCATATTTGACTATCATAAGGAGAAATCTCCTCTAATTCTGCGTTTGCATTGTGTGTGTGGCGGGAGGCCTTATGGTAGTTTCATTTTCCAAAAGGCATTGCGGATTTATTTTAAATTCTTTTATTGTTTGTTTTAAAAGACAAACTGTTTTTGTTTGCTCATACCAATCCCATGACTGACCTGGAGTTTATTGTTCCCTTCCTAAACTCTGGATGCCCACAATTTTCCCACACGGGCAGTCTAGAGTTGGGTTTTTCAAATAACCAATAATAGGTGTAGATTCGATAGCTTTCGTTGTCTTTTGTTTGGTAGATTTCAGTCCTTGGGAATCTTCTTCAGCCTTTGGACGACTGACCTTGCTTAGCTTTGTGCATCGTTATTGGGAGTTCGAGCTATATCTGGATTGGTACCTTGGAGATGGAGATTACCGATGCTGGAGTTCTCTCTTGAAGAGCATATTGGAGATATTGTTCTGATGTTGGTGTTATCTTTTCTTTCCGTTGCTATTGTCTTGTATCATATCTCCGATGTATATTGATATTCATTGTATCATCATTGTAACTGGATATTGTATCAAATGTTGTATATCTAATGTATTATTCATTTCTTCCGCTGTGTCGTACTTAATGTGTTATAAGCTCCAGCACGAGTCGAATTTCAACGATTGAATCTACGACATTCAGGTACAAGTAGAGTACGGATGTCGATTTTCGAACGCTGAAATTTTGATCGTGACAACCATTACCTCTGAAACTCCAGCCAAGTTCTCGTCAACCCACCAACTTCGATCACCCAAAGTCTCGTCGAACTCGATCAACTGGAGAAACCGTGATGATCAATTTATCCAGCTTATTTAAAATGTGACGACCCGGAATTTTGAGCAATATCAATTTAATAATCTTTGGTAATAATTAAATTGATTTGATCATTTTATATTATAATTGACCAGTTAAATTCTTTTAAAAGGCCAATGATCATAATTTGTTAATATCTATCAACAATTTCCTTAACAGTCTAAATTGGTAAGTTTAATTCTTTTGTAAAATTTATAATATTTTAATTTGGAAATATTTATTTTGACAATTTAAATTGATAAGATTTATTTTTCCAAAAGTTAACCAGAATATTTTCTATTTATAATATATATATATATATATATATATATATTGATATATCTTGTAAATAGGAAGTTTTTAAGTAATAAAAGCTATCTACTCAAATTATAATATATATGAATATATATATATATATATATATATATATATATATTGTGATTTGAAATTTGTTTTAAGATTTAATACAGTAATTTTCAAATATAATGTTAAAATGTTTTTCTATTTGAAATGTGTATATATATTTGTATATATATTTGAAATAGGAATTTTATTAATTTGGATTTAATAAGTGTTTTCAAACTTTATTTTATATAATTTGTAATTTGAAATGTTAACTTGATTTACTGCTTTTGAAATGATATTTGAAATTTAAAATTTAAATAACAAAGTTAATTTCTTTTTTTATAAACATATATTTTAGCTTTTGTTTTAAATAAGAATAAAATTTGAAGTTCACTTTCAATTTATTTTTGATATTCTTTCATTTTAATTTTATCATAAGATAAAATTGTTTTAAAAATATTTATATAAGAAGTTAAACTAAGTTTCTCAAATTTATAAACAAATGATAAAATTAAATTGATTTAAAATATAAGTTATTTATAAATGCCTATATGAATTTACTTAAGAAATATTTATTGAAGTTTAAAGTTTATTTTTATAAGATAAAAACATTTTATAATTATCTACAAATTACATAAATATATGTATATAGCTTAAATAGATTATTAAAAAGAAAATGACATTTAAAACATTTTTAAAACATTAGAAAATAACATTTGTAAATATTAATTAAACATTTAACACTTGTAAATATTATAGTGTGTATTAAAAACACTTGTAAATCATGTGTATATGTGTAAGATAATTAGGAATTTAAGCAGACAAGTGTCATCCTCTAGAAATTTAATTTAAAATTAAATTTGTAAAATAAGAAGAAGAGTTATTTTCAGCTAAAAAAAAAAATATTTTCTTCATCTTAAATTCAATGACAAAATAAATGCTAAACAAAGATCAAAGAAAAAAAAGGGAAAATCTGTAGAAAAATCTGAAACAAAAAGGAAATTGCAGCATCAAGGAACAAGAGAATCAATGCTAGAATTTCAAGTACAATCAAGTAGTTCAAATAAGAAATTCAGGAAAACATCAACATGGAACTGATATTAATCAAGCAATAAATTCAAGAAGCATGCAGAAATTTCAAATCTGGAAAATGCAGTCATTAGCTTCTGCTCTGTCTTCTACTTAATCAAGTGATTAAATAAATCTTTTAAAAATAGTTTAAACATTTGATTCAACTTGATCTTATGATTGAATAACATAGTGATATCTGAATTTACTTGAAGTATACTGAATGCATGTTTGGATTGTATATAGGAATTGCGTGTACAGTTATAAAAAAAATCACCGTGTTTATAAAAACAGTTCAATCTCATGATAAATTCATTAACTTGATTTTGATTTAGCATTAGGCTTTGATTTGTAAAGAGAAGATGATTGTAATCAAATTATCTAACATCTAAAAATAGTTATAGGTTGTTAAATTTAATGATTAGCTCGAATTTTAAAAATTTACAGTAAAATTATAAATTGTGTTAAAAACTTTTGAATGCAAACTAGAGTTTTGATTCTAGAATCATATTGCAAATAAGAAAACATGATTTTTGGAACTTGAATCACGAATTCTAGGTTAGTAATTTGCGAGAATTTGGGGTTTGAGTGTTTTTGGCATTTCGGTCAAATTGTAGCGAACGATGGCGAGTTAGTCGACGCCGTTAGGCATGGACGTTGAGGGGTTATGGTTGATCATCAGAAAAATACTCATGTATTTTATTGATGAACGAGATGGTTGAATTTGTTCGAGATAGGGTTTAACATCCTGTTAATGTCTTGGTTGATCAATTGGGTTTCGCGACATCGTGATGCAACCGGGAACGATCGCGTAGGGTTCTGGAGGCGCTGGGGAGTGAGGCGGAGCTTCGAGGAGGATCGCGTGGCTTATTGATGCAGGGATCATCGGCGGTGATTGAAGTTTGATGGTGTGTGGTCTCGAACAGTTTGGGTTGGAGGGCTTAATTTCGATCCTCGATCGAAATAAATTTTCTGGGTTGTGCGTTGTGTCGTAGGGGTCGAAGACGACCTGGGGAAGGTCGGCGTGAAGTTCGCCGTCGACCATCGACGCTGTGCACGTTAACGTGCACAGTATCATGTTTTCGATTATGGGTTTGGACGAGATGGGGAACTCGAAGATGGCATCGGGTGAGTGAGGCCTTGGCTCGAAGCGGGCATAGTGTAGGGGATATCTCAGGAGTGTCGTTGGGTGACTCGAGATTAAACACGAGGGATTGCAGTGAGGTGCTCGAGTTGTTTCGAGCTGGGTTTTGTTTTGATGGGTTCAACAGTTTTAAATTTTGAAATGTAACTGTAAGATTTTTTAAAAGTTTTAACAAACTAATATGATTTGTAGATGATACAAGTTGTAAAACAAAAGTGAAACAAGTTTTATTTATAAATTGGATTTGTTTCAAAAATTAGAATATAAACATGTTTATATTTAAAATTATGAAAGTTTTAATATAAGACAAGTGAATTTTGAAATAAATTAGTATTAAATTTTATTAAATAACTTTAGGAAAAGTTTTAAAGATTTAAAGGTAATTTAAAATATGTTTAATTATAAATTGATTTCTAAAATGTTATATTTTATTTTAGATAAAGTGTAATGATCAGAATTTGGAAACCAGTTTAATAAAGATTTATCTTATGTGAATTTGGAATTTTGATTTAATTAAAGCTAAATAAGTTTGTGAAAATAATTAAGATAGTTCAATTTTTATTAATAATCAAAGTATTTTGGTTAATATAAATGATTTAATTTAGAAAATGATTTTCTTAATTTGGGATATTTTTAATATAAGAAGTTAAGAATCATTTAATTAAATTAGTTAAATAATTAATTAAGTAATTAATTAGTGATAATTAAAGATAATCACTTTAGAGTTGATTAAGTATAATTACTGGGTAAAGTAATTAAGTGGTTAATTACTAGAAGTAATTAAGTAAAAGGTAATTACTTTATAAAAGTAATTAAGTGGATGTGATTAAGGATTAATCACTTGAGTTATTAATTAAAGTATTAATTAATAAAATTAATTAAAGGTTTAAAGTATTTTATTAATGGTTAATTAATAAAAGGATTTAGTGTAATTAATTAAGTGATTAGTTTCTTGTTAAAGTAATTAATTAAGAAAGAATTTAATTAATGAAGTAATCATTAATTAATGGAAATAATTAATTAATTGTTAATTAATAATTTAAGGATAATTAAGTTTTAATTACTAAATGTAAATAAAAAGTAATTAATCAAAAGTGATTAATTAAAAGTAATTAATTAAATATGATTAATTATAAATGATTAATCAAGCATAATTTATTAAAGGTAATTAAGCAAGAGTAATTAATCAAGTATGATTAATTAAGGTGATTAATCAGGTGTGATTAATTAAATAATTATTAAGGTAATTAAGTAATAATTAATCATGTGTGATAAATTTTAAAGGTTAATTAAGAAGATAATTACTTGGATAATTAAGAAGTAATTAATCAAGATGATTAATTAATATTGTAATTAAGGAATAATTACTTAAAAGTAATTAAGTAATAATTAATCAAGGATGATTAATTAAAATAGATAATTAAGTGATGTTTATTAATTAATTTGAAAATTATTTAATGAATGGTAAGATGGATTGATGATAATCCAAGTGTTTAAGTAAGGAATTAATTTAATTAAGAATGAATTAAATTAAATTAAGTTGGATCAACCTTGTATAGGGATGATAAATGATTGGTTGATAAGGATCATTGGATAAGTTAATGATATTGGATGATATTGTATGTCATTGGTTGATATGTGATGATGTGAATGTGATATATCTGAGATGTGATATATGCTGCTTTGTGATATGTATGGATGAATGTGATAATAGTGGATTATCTATCTATGTAATGTGAATCATCCATTTAGGTTAAAATGATATTTCTGAATATCTATTGTTTAAATCCCTTAAGTACAACTTGGACATTAATATGGTGTTTGGTTTCGGTGAGACCGGGATCGGGTTTCCATATTTGGATATCCGAAAACCACACCGATCCAAAATAAATGTTAGGTCGTGAATCCAAGTGTTGTGCAAGTGAAGACTCGAGGTGTAAGAACTATACATCAGTATAAACTCTGTAGGTGATTCCGTAATGAGTTTGATGGAATAGTACTTATAGGTTCGAGGTGGTGATTCAGAGTGCAAGGGCTATGGTCATTGACTCTGAGGGTGATTCCAAAATGAGTGCAACGAGATAGTGCCTTCGGTTCCGTTCGAACCCGAAACGGACTTGTATGGATTGAATGCTTTTAGCACATCGTCAGGTGGACGATGAGCATTCTAAGATAGATGTGTTCTATAAAGGTAATCGCAGCCTCAAGCCTCATCAACCAGGAATGGCTAAAACAGGGAAGGTGCAGCAAGCCTTCGTGGGTAGCTCTCAATGGAGAGCGAGATACATCCCTGTCTAGATGTCCCTTTTTATTTCGGCTTTGTGGGCAGTTGGATCTGCAGCCAACTGCGGGGTGGTCTTGTTCGGGACTGTTCAGTAAGGAATAGTCCCGGCCTTGTGTTGCAGGGGAGTTAGGGTGGCTCCTCGGTACGGTGATTTAGGCCACGTACTATGACGGATGATACCCCAGTAGCCCTGCCATTGATGGAAACCCATTTTCCCTATGAGACCCTACGTTTTTGTTTGTATTACCCACTTTTGTGGCTTGTAGCTGGAATTTAATCATATAACAATTTCGGCTATTTCATATTTATTTGAAAACCCTAGACACTATTATAATATCACTGGATTTCCTATCAAATGTTTTGGTTAGCGTAAGGTAAATACTTTTCCATGTTAATGTGTGGAAAGTCTTACGTGATACCTTTTCTTTTCAAAGGATTTTCTAAAGTTAAGAAATCTTAAACGGTTTACTCACACCAGACCCCTATCTGACCCGAGTGTTCATTTTCTGTTTTATTAAACTCTCGGGTACTCATATTATGTATGAATAGTCAAGTGATTCAGGTTATCCTTGACAAATACTGGAGTAGCTTTGGAGCAGGAGGCTTCAGCGTATAGATAGTTAGAGTTTCCGCTGTGTGTTATTCTGTATAATTGTTCTTGTATTGTATATTAGACAGAAATGTTATAACTGTCTAAATTGAGATGTCAGTTGTGTACTCTGATGTATATGATACTATGTATATGTTATATATTATATTTCCTTCGTTCCGCTATGAGATTATGATGTGTTGTTGTTCTTTCTTCTCTTTGTTTTCTTCTTCTATCCCTTTCTTTCTTAATTAGTGATGCGACTTTCTGGTGTTAGAAAGTCGAGTCGCTACATAAAACTTGGGCTCCAGACAAGAATCCATCACCGCTGTCGCCACAGTGAAATGCATCACCCTCAGACATTTTTCCCATCATTTTCGATCACTCCTCCATCAATACTAAAGATCCCGACCTCTCAGATTACATAGATCATCAGAAAATCCCAATTTCCCATTTTCAGTTCAAACCAGAACTGTACACTCATTCCCAAACTAAAAATTATGATTTGAGTGTCAAAAATCATGTTTTAGTTTATGTATTCAATTTATAATCCTGAATTTACAAATTAAAATTTTTGAGTTTTCATTTTTATATACATGCGCTGTTGTTTTTAGTTTACAAAGACACTCAGGCTTTAGTTTGACTTAATTAAAATATTAAACATTAACCTATGATAAATCAAACAACTTTTGTTTGTAAATTAAATCCTATTAAAAACTAGATCAAGTGGTAATGAATTCAAATAGAATCTTGAGCCTGGGAAAACAAAACAGGAACAAAGTACATAGTCACATATGCACACCAATACATCCATTATATTCACAGCAGATTTCACTTATATATACATACAATACATATTTATCACAGAGGTTTAACAAGCAACCTTATTCATAAACTTAAACTTTTAAAAGCGATGTTACTCACCTAATTTGTGAAGGAAGAATAGAGCTTCCAGATTTGGAAAACTTTGAAAACTTTTGAACTTTAAAAACTGGAATGCTTCTTTGCTCCTTGATTTACAAACTACATGCATGCTTCCAGATTGAAAAGAAAATGCAGGCTTGTTCCAGATTTTACTTGCTTTAGATTTCAAGTTTGCATGCAGGCTTGTTATCATTGAAAATGAACTTCAAGTTTTGGAAAAATGCTTGATAGGTTTGCATGCAGAAGACAATTTCCAGATTGCATTTGAAAACTTGGAAAATGATTACAGGCTTATTGATTTCATTTTGAAAATGGTTATAGGGTTGATGATTTTGATTTGTAAATGTGTTACAGGGATTTACAAATGGATTTCTGGTTGAAGATGGTTACTGATTTTGTTTTTGAGATGGAAAGATTCTGCTTTTGAGGAGTTGCTTTCAGCTGAAGTTTCCTTAGTTTAGAATGCGATTAGGAAAAGAAAAAAAATGGAGATATATGTTTATATAACTTAATTCATGGTTTAATAAAAATCAAAGAAAAAAAACATGACACTTGTCAAAAATTTTGTTTATTAATTTACACTTGTAAAATGAAGCTTTAGGAAAGTAACACTCGTCTTTTAAGTTAATTAGTATTTGTAATTAATGGTTAATATAAGATTATGCTTAATTAATTAGTTAATATGTAGTTATTTATATGTATAGATAATTTTAAATGAAATAAAACCAATTACATTCACAAATTAAAGTTTATACAAATATTTTAAAATCCAAAACAATTTTAAAATCTATACTTTGAATTTCAAAGCTTTAAATTCAAATTCAAATCAAATTCAAAAGTCGAATTTTAAAATCAAGTTATATACATACATATATAACTACACAAATTCAAATTTGAAATAACAATTCTATTTATATTAAAAATCCATTTGTAAAAACAATACATTATTATTATTGTTTAAAAATAACTCATTTATCAAATTAAAATAATTTATAAAAAGAAGTCATCTCTTTATTAGTAAATTACTTATTTTATCAAGCTATATTAAAAAGAAAATAAAAAAATCTTTTTGAAAATTAATTTGAATTTAAACTTAAGCTAAAATAAATTTAAACAATTGAACTTTTACCTTAAGTATTTAAAAACCATATAGTTATTTATTAAACAACTTTGAAAAGCTATATATTAAATTAAATCATAATTACCAAAAATAGTAGAATTAGAAAATATACTTTATTTGTTAAATTTAAAATAAAGCTTATCTATTTACAATATATACAAATAAATATATACACTATAAATAGAAAACAATTTAATTAGCTTTTAAAAAATAAAATCCATCAATTAAATATTTATAAAAAGAAATTTATTAAATCAACTCAAATTTTATTAACAAAGATCATCAAATAAATTTAATTTTTAGTACAGATTATTAAATTGATATTGCCAAAAATTACGGGATATCACATTCCTCCCCCCTTAAAAGAATTTCATCCCCAAAATTTAAAAGCAAAGGTAATTTAATAATCTCATTAAATATTTTAATTTTAAATCACAAGCATATATTATCAATCATATGCTAACAACAATAGCAACCAGTTTATCCAAACAGACAAGTCTAACTATCCAGACAAAATTCTGGATAGAACTTCATAGAGTTTCCCAGGTATAAATACCAGGACACTCGCTCTACTGAATCCAAACTAGCTATACTACTAAACTACAGAGCTTCTACTCATCTAGATCTATAACTGAAAAGGGCACAAGACCGCAGACAAGTCTGACTCAACAACCAAATCTTCCTGAACTGCTGGTTCTAAAACCAGAGATGGATCATACACGTACTCCCTCAGAGATACGTGAAACACATTGAATCCCAGTTATCCAAACCGACAATTCAATCCTGAAGACCGAACGCTTATCTTCACAAGAATACATAAAAGATCTAAAACACCTCAGAGCTAGCTCCCAGTCTTACCAAAACTTATAGCTCCCTTGATCGGAGAAAACTTATTCCAAATCAAATCTCTGACTTCGAAATCCAAATTCCTCCGTGTCTTATTCAAAAAACTCTTCTGACGATCCAGGATTGCCCACATTTTTCCTGATCATCTCAACCTACGCTGATGCTTTTGGACCAAAACAACTCATCAAAATGATCCTCTCAAGATCAATGTTCCTCGACGGAAATTCTATCGGTTTAGAAAACCGTCGAACGAATTTATAAATAAAATTTATACCGTAAGCGCACGGTGTACGAATGTAGCACGCGGCGAATACGGGTCGATCCGCAGGGAATTGATGATTTTAAAAATCTATTCAATCAAATTATACCAAAGTCGAAGAGGATTTGTTAACTAGAAATAAAATGAGGCTAACACTAGAAAATGCGATTCAAAAATTATTAGACTAAAGAACAATTTAGAGGCAAATCCACTCTCAAATTTTTGTAAATCAACAAACACATAATTTATGATCTCTAACTTTGATATTAAGTGAAATAATCATTGCATTTATCATAAGTATGGTTTGTTTATGTTATTAGTTAACATAACCCAAACCATCAAACTATAATACAACAATTATACCACTTACAATTCTCATGAAAAAGAAGCCAAAGCAAAAACTATTTTAAGTATGATCTATTTACTATTGTAACTAGTAACATAGATCATCAAATTTCATTTTTACTTTCATTTCATAATCAAAAATTAATTAGCAAATGTTGATGTAAATTGTGTTTATGTTGAGTAAGAATAGCTCATTTGCATAAGCAATATAAGCTATCAAACCCACTTGTATAAACTTACATCAAAATTCACATTCATGAAGCATAAACAAAGAGATCATAAATCATAAAAAATGTTGAAATTAAATAAAGTTAGAGAGCTTCATCACCCCTAAATTGAAGGGGTTTAGCTACTCATTTGTGGCATTGAAGCAACACAAATAAATTTCAACATTGAAAAGAAAAGAGAATAGAAAATAAGCAAAGAAAGCAAAAGAGATTAGCTACTAACTACTTGCATAAATGTAAATCTAAGCTATGAACATAAAGAAGAAGAGAGCATAGAAATAAACATTAACAATAAAACAAAGAAAAACATGTAGAAAAGAGAGAAGAAAGAGGCTTGGAAGCCATTTTTATTTCATAGAACATTGAGCTTACACTTTGATTTCTTAATTTCCTAAGTAAAATAAAAGAGTAGATGATGGTTTCATATACATAAGAGGGCTATATATACATGCATAAAACCCTAATTCTATTTTTAGGGGGCTACCTAAAATGCCCTTTAGGAAGTGTGGCCAACAAGTAACCATTAACCACTAATTAATCCATCATTTGTTTTGCATGAAGCTTTAACCTCCACTTAGTTGTCCATTAGCTCCAAATTGTACTTGTAGGTAAGTGGGTGGGGTCCTCCATGTTCATGGCTTGAATTATTTCCCTCTTCTTTCCTTTGTATTCATTTGTGCATGCATATATCTTCATATAAGCCTCTTCCATATGCATCCAAATTCCTATAAAAATTATCAAAAAATGTCCAAGTAAAAATTCTTATATGGACACATGCACAAAATGACCATTTTGCCCCTGAATGAAGATGAAAATATGATGGTTGGAAATAATTGAATTTTGGTTTTAAACACGTTAAAATGCCCAAATATGATGACTATTTAAATAAAAAGAGATAAAATATGGATGTAAATATATGCACAATTACGTGCATATCAATCAACCAAAATCAAAAACACAAACTCTACTCCACAAACATCAGAAGACTAAACTTACTTTTCCTGTCCGGAAAAGACAAACGGATGCACTCCCAAACTACTTCCGCTACACAACTCTGATCTGAAGTAGATGAAAATGCGGATAAAGAACAAGAGCACAGTCTGGACAACACATCCTAGAGATATGGTTTAACAGATCCATAAAGAGAAAACTCAGAAATTCCACCAAATCCTAAGCTGGTTCACCAAATTCTATCTCTAGGAACCATCCTTCAACTAGCTGAACCACCGGTATCATTACTGAAATCCTAGTCGATAAGAAAACTCAATCTCCAGATCTGGACAAACCTCTTACTTCCCTGAAGACATCCGAAAAAAATCTGACAACCCAAGAGAGCACTCAACTATCGCAAGTCACTTTTGCGATCAACCCATCCTAATTCCAAAGAAAATTGTTCTCTCATTACCAATCAGAACAGCTTATGCTTATCTAACCAACCCATCGAAAAAATGGATCCACTCTGCTGCTTCTGAACTCCACCTCCAGAAAAACTGCAAAGCCAGAAGACCTTCCTTGCCGGCACACAAAATACTCCAAGCTGCACTGTTGACACAGATGCCAAAGAATTCCTAATCCAAAACTCTTCGAGAAACTCGGACCTTAAACCAAATAGAAACACCTTGCTGAACTCAGCCTCAACACCGAAGCAGACACACTTCTTAAACTTTCTCTATAAGAAACATCTTTGGAGATATCCATAGTCACTACGTATCATCAAACAGCTACTACTTCCTGAGGTATCAAGATACCATTACACTCTTCTGCCTAACCGACATATCTAAATTCTACTCATTCAAACTTCAAAGATGGACTTCGAACCTTTACAAGTTTCCTTCAGAGATTGATGAAATCCTTACACTACTACAAATCTTACTTGAGACGATATTAGGTCTACAGTCTCAGCAGATACACTTTCAACCTCAAACATTTAAACTCCAACCAATGGTAGTCGTGTTACGCACACCACTGCCTCATTTACCTTTATAATTTATATTGGAAAACCTGAACAGGTAACCCAACAGATAGGTAGAAATATATATATATATATATATATATATATATATATATCAAAATTACAAATACGCTCTCTCAAGAAAGAAATCACTCCAAAGCCTAGGTATTCACTCAACCTAATGATCTAATACCAAATGAGACGACCCGACTTCTTCTCCACAGAAAGTCACATCATCTTGAAGAATGAAATGGATAAAAAGGAGAAAAGATGGGAAAAAAAGAAGAAACAACATCAGAATCTCAATAGCGGAATGAATAAATTATATTAATCACATATATTAGTACACAGTATGCAACAATTATCAGAGTTACATAGATTTTACATCACATACTAGACAGTTATAAACACCTGTCTAGTTATACAACTCAATACACGATACCGATATCAATACAGAGATCAACACAGCGGAACTACTATATATATCTACAACGTTGAAGCCTCCTGCTCCATTTCTCCTCCACAATTCATCAAAGCTAACCTGAATCCCTTGGCTACTCGTAAAAATTTGAGTACCCAAGAGTTTAAGAAAACAGAAGATAAAATGCATGTTAGACATGGATCTGGTGTGACTAAAGGTTAAAGTTGCTTAACTTTGAAAACCTTTGAAAACAAAAGGTATCACGTAAGACTCCCCACACATAAACATGGGTAAGTTTTTACCTTACACTAACCAAAATATTTGATAGGAAATTCAGTGAGATTATAACAGGGTCTAGGGTTTTCAAATAAAATACAGAAATAGCTGGAATGCTTACATCTCACGTTCCAACATAGTTAGGCACAACTAAAACGTACGACACTTATTGGAGATTGGCTTCCATACAATGGCAAGGCTACGAGGGTATCGTCCTTCATAGTACGTGGCCTAGATCAATGCACCGAGGATCCACCCTAAATCCCCTATAACACAAGGCCGGAACCATCCCTTACTGGATAGTCCCGAACAAGACAACCTTGGCAGTTGGAGCTCACAACTGCCCACACAGCCGAATAAAAGGGACCTCTAGACAGGGGAAAATCTCATCCTACTTGTGCGCTACCCACTTAGCCTTGCTGCACCTCCCATGTTTTAGCATTTCCCGGTTGATGAGGGTTGAGGCTACGATTACCTTTATAGAACACGTCACCTAGAATGCTCATCGTCCACCTGACGATGTTCTGAAAGCATTCAATCCATACAAGTTCGTTCCAGGTTCGAACGAAACCGAAGGCATTATCTCGTTACGTTCATTTTGGAATCACCCTCAGAGTTAACGACAATAACCCTGGCACTCTGAATCTTCATCTTCACTTGAGATTCACAACCTATCGCTAATTTGGATCGATGTGGTTTTCGGATATCCAAATCTGGAACCCGATCCTGGTCTCATCGAAATCCAATACGCCATCTTTTAGGTCCAAGTTGTTTTAAAGTTAAAATAATTCAATTCCATTATCTATATACACATAGATAGATAATTTACAATATCATAATGGATAATCAACATTATCATCACAAACAGATAATCCATATTATCATCACAAACAGATAATCCACATTATCATCATACTTCAACCAAAGCATCCATATCACACAACATTATTTATCTCATATCTGAGATCTCAACCATTCAAGACAATCAATATCATCCATCTATACATAAAAAATGATGTATACCATCTCTAATTAATTTAAAGTGAATTAAATTAATTACTTCTTCCCTAATTAATTTAAAATAAATTACATTAATTACTTTCATCATTATAAATCTTGCTTACATAACCATTAACTAATTACAAATTAATCATTCTCTAATTATCACCTTAATTAATCACCCTCAATTAATTATCCTTTAATTATAATCAAGTAATTAGCCTTTAATAATTTTCACAAATTAATTATTCTTAATCAGCTACAGTAATTAATCTTTAATTACTCTATTAATTAACTATAATTAATTACATTAATCCTTAGTTAATTACATTAATTAATTACTTCATTGATTAATTACTCCTTAATTAATCATTCCTTAATCACATCATTAATTATATCAGTTAATGATTTCTAATCACATTTTAATTAATTATCCTATTTAAATTAACCATATTAAGTAATTAATCTTTAATTAAACCACATTTATTAATCAATCTTGATTAATCTCATCCAGTAATCCTTAATTACTTCATTAAATAAATTAATTACTCCTTAATTAATTACATTTAATAATTAATCTTTAATTAATTATTTTTATCAATCACCCTTGATTAATCTCATTCAGTAATTAATTACCATTAATTAATTATGTCACTCAATTATCTTCAAATAACTTTATTAATCAATCCTTAATTTAATTACACTAAGTAGTTAATTATTAATTACTTTCACCAAGTAATTATCCTTCATATTAATTACACAACGTAATTAGTCTCAAATCTCTTCCATACTTCAATTAATTACATCCAGTAATTATTCATCTTAATTACTTCACTAAGTAATTTACTATATTAATTACATAAAGTAATTACTCTTATCAAATCATCTAGTGATTATCTTAAATTAATTAAACTTAATTAATTAACTCAAACTAATCACATTAAACTCAATAATTTCATTTAGTAATTAATTCCTTAATTACTTCCATTAAGTAATTACACATAAACAATTTCACAAATGATTATCTCTAATTAATTAATCTAATTAATCACATTAATTAATTATTTAATAATCCTTAGTTAATGACCTTCATTAACTATTAACAATTCTTTAATTACTTTTCTAAAATAATTAAAGTAAGATTAATCATTATTAATTACAAATTAATAAATCTTTAATAATCCATTAATTAATCCTAATTATTTTATTAATTAAGTTTTAACTATAACTTAATTAATCTTTAATTAATTGATTAATTAATTCCTAATTATTAATTAAAAATCTAATCTTATCTAATTAATGATCCTTAATTACCAATTAATTATCCTTAACTAATTAACTTAATCTTTAATTAATTACTTAATTTAAAACTCTAAATTACTAAATTAATAATCCCAATCATTAATTAATTAAATAAATAAATTATCCATTTAATTACCTTAATAATTTCATGAATTACGAATCGTTAAATCCTAATTTACTTAAGATAAAAACTTTTTATTTTTAATGATTAAATTGTCATTTACAAATCATTTAAAAACAACTTGCTTTTAAATTTACTTTCAAATTTCATTTTATATTTAAGATTTTAAATGAAAACAAATTTAACTTAAACAAAGTTTAAAACAATTTTAAAAACCTTTTAAAATCTCATGTTAAGGAAATACTTATTTTATAAAAGAAGTTTAAAAGAATTTAAAACCAAATTCAAATCAATTTAAAATACACTTTAAACATTCAAATTGTTTAAATCATTTTAAATTTAAAAACTTTCTTTTATTTCAAACTGGATACAGAATTTGGATTTGAATCTAAATTAAACTTAGATTTAATACCTACTTACATTTCAAAACTTCATTTTTAAAATCCAAACCATTAAACATTTAAAGGTTGTTAAAATAATTTAAATTTTAAAAAACTTTATTTATTTTTAAACTAAGATTCAAACTAAACTTGAATCGGATGTAAACTTTGATTTAAACTTAGTTTAAACCTTTACATTTTAAATTTCAAATTTTAAATTTTAAAGCAGAACAGGTTTACTTTAAAACCTGGAATACAAAATTAACCCGAGCCATTGCTCAAATGCTTCGAGTTCAAAACCAAAATACTTCGAGTCAATCATCAATTTACTTGAGTACAAACCTTCTGCCCAAAACCAAACTTCATTAGACAATGCAATGCACCATGCACATGCACGGTGGCGCTGATCAACTCAGATCATCAATGATGATCTTCCCATACCAACAATCCCCCAAACACCCTATCTCGATCATCAGATCGTCCTTCCAATTTCGAAATCGAATTCGAGATCTCAGCTCAAACCTGGAAACCAAAACTGGAGCCACCTTCAAACTTGGAAACTGCCTCGTCCACGACCCTTCGACCACCATTACCTCTGAAACTCCAGGCAAGTCCTCGTCGACCCACCAACTTCCATCACCCAAAGTGTCGTCGAATTCGATCAACTGGAGAAACCGTGATGATCAATTTATCAAGCCTATGTAAAACTAGGGTTCCAGACGAGAATCCATCACCGCTGCCGCCACAGTGAAATGCATCACCATCAGACATTTTTCCCATCTTCTTCGATCACTCCTCCATCAATACTGAAGATCCCGACCTGTCAGATTACGTAGATCATTAGAAAATCCCAATTTCCATTTTCAGTTCAACCTAGAACTACACACTCATTCCTAAACTAAAAATTATGATTTTACTGTTAAAAATCATTTTTTAGTTTATGTATTCAATTTATAATGCTGAGTTTATAAATTAAAATGTTTGAGTTTTCACTTTTATATACATGCACTGTTGTTTTTAGTTTACATAGACAATCAGGCTTTAATTTGACTTAATTAATTTTTAAACATTAGTCTATGATAAATCAAACAACTTTTGTTTGTAAATTAAATCCTAGCAAACACAACACCAAAAAGGCAATTTTCTCACGGTTATAAGCGTGACAAAACTAATTTGTTACGGTTATAACCGTGAAAATAGGTACCGTGGGCAAATTCAGTCACACTTTTGCTTACGGTTATAACCGTGATAAAAATAGTAATTTCTAATGCTTATAACCGTTATAAATTTAGATATTATCACACTTATAACCGTCACAGAACAATATTTACTCACAGTTATAATCGTGATAAAATGGTTATTACTGACGCTTATAACCGTGGAAAATTTAGATAGTATCACACTTATAACCGTGACAGAACAATAGTTTCTAACACTTATAACCATTACCAAAAAGGAAACTCTAACACTTATAACCGTGACAAATGCAAATTATATCACAGTTATAACCACTACGAAAGGTTATTTTCTAACACTTGTAACCGTAATAACTAAAACAATATCGAACAAACTATGTAGCACCAATATTTTATTACAGCTACAAACAATCTATACAAAAAATATATAGTATTAACATTAAGATAACATACGATCAATAATTAGAACAACACCAAACATTTATGTTTCATACAAATACCACAAAGGATACTTCATACCAACACCACAAAGGAGCAATAAGATATTAAATTACTGTTTATAGAATGAAATATTTTTGTAGTTACCAGGTATACCGACTCTATGTGAGTTACTACTAATGGTGGACATGATGAATTTTCCAGTAAAGAGGCAAATAGCAGGTAGAGTACAATAAGCAAGGAGAGGATGGGAAGTAAAATGATATATATAGTAGTGTTGATGTAGGCAATACGTTCTAGCCATTTCAAGTGTCCATATTTATAGCCGTACCGCAGTGGATGTGTCGACTAAAGAATATCTCTACTGAACCCAATGCCAATTTGAGAACCTGTTTCATCCTATCGGACAAATTGATTGGAGCCGATCCCTTGAAAGGTGGTCTCTTTGGCATGCAATATATTGACCTCCAGCCTCAGCAATACGTCTTAAATCCTGTTGACATGTCTTCTCTGATCAACCTATAGATCCATCCCAACTACGAATTTTGAAAGAAAAATCCCTTAATGTTAAAAATTCTTTTTTTTTCCAAAAGATTAGGCAGCTATAAAAGTTATTATGTAATACCTATAAACCCCATTCAGTTTTATCTTCATAGCCATAACTTACTATGTGTATAGCCTCTTTAAGCAGAGAAGCAGGGCTTGATGAGGGAGGCACTCCTCCCTGTTCCATTAAAGTGGAGGTGACAAATGCTGCAGATTGTCCAAACCTTTTCCCAAAATTCATTTCAGACATTAGTTTCTCTTGGTCATCCTCAAATCCAAATTAACAAAGATGATCTGGCGTTGATTTGAATTCGAATATAGAATAACATGGGGGTAGAAATCAAAATTTTACCTGCATTTGATACTTGGTTCTCCCCTAAATTAGCTAGCTCGAGCTTCTTTTTCCATCCAAAGCATAGGCAGCAGTCACATGTCACCATCTTTAGGTGTTTTGGACCTTTTGGCGGGTTGTAGCCATAGAGAGCATACCTTCTGAATACACGCCACATATACTGGGCCTTGAATTCCATCTAGACCCTTCATGTTTATCTGCAAAATAAATGCAAATCATACAGTTAGAATTTCCCATGTTGTGTTACAAAGAAATGTAAAATTCAGACGTTAGGCTTACACCAAAGAAGATGGTGTTTCGATTTGCATATCGATCATTTGTATCAATGCTATCGAATCTTTGTGGGAACTGCACATAACACACCTTTCTTCTAATTAGAGGATCCATTAGAAAGCACATTGCTTCTCTAACAGCTTTGCTATTGTTTATGTAGTGATCAAAGTCCAAGTTCAACAGGAATGGAGCATTAGTGAGCACTGCTGAAACTCGTACCTACAACACTAATATTCAATTATACTGTTAAAATCATGAATATGAAAATTGATTGTTTCTTCCTCCATTTACCAAAGCATTCATTGCACCAGCTTTCTTGTGATGTTGGAATCCAGGTCTCTTTTAACGAGAGCGATTCTGCTATTTCCTAGCAAATTCTTCTGTTTCCGAGAGCGATTCAAATGTAAGTATGGAAGCACCATCATCCGATATTATAAATAACCATAACTTACCGTTATATTATAAATACAACTCAAGAGCCTTGGAGAAGAAGCTGAGTTCATCTTGTAATATGGGATACGAGCATGTTCCGTGCTTTCCTGCATGGCCATAAAAAAGATTCATCTAGCGCTTGTGTTATCCCATTTTTTGGTCAAAACTAGGATATCCATGTTGTGTGCGTTTCCACCACGACCGGAGCAAAAAGAAGCAAGAAAGCATACATAAGACAAGGGTTTCACTCAAAGTTCACATATAAAAGTTCATTTGGTGCTCTAACACTCAAGCCCATTCGGCGTCTACAACATATGGTTCATTCGGTAATCATCACCAGAGTCATTCGGCATATCTAGAATAAGGCTTCATTCGGCAGCGTCATCCGGCATTCCCAGTGCCAAAGTACATTCGGTATTCATTCATTCGGCAGTATGAAGCAGAGCCTCATTCGGCATTTAGAGTTCCGGATCTCATTCGGCCAAACATGCCTCCAAACTCACCACCGAACCAAGCTCCACCGGTCCACTCCTTTCCTACCACCGAACCATCCCCTACCTATCACTACCGAGCCATGCTATCACCGGACCAAACCCACCATCACCGGTCCAAAATCCACCGAACCATCTCATCCTTCATCCTCCTACCAAACCCAAGCTCCACCGGTCCACTCCCTTCCTACCACCGAACCGAAGCTTCTCCATCCTTCTCTCCAAGCATAGCCGAACCAAGGAATGCCGAACCAAAGTTGCCAGTCCAGATTGCTTCAGCCCAAGCCCACCAGCAGCTATAAACATCCAAGACCCCTTCCCCCAGCCTCACTCTATAAATAGAGGGGCAGGGGTACAACAATGGCAGACAAGTTTGGGAGCTCAAGCCTGGAAGGAACTCTCAAACAACTTTAGATACTTGTAATCAAAGCTTTGTACTTGTAATCTAAAGAAAAAAGGAGAATAACATATAAAGTGGACGTAGGCACGTTCTGGCCGAACCACTATAAATCTGTGTGTCTTTTACAGTTTAGTCCCTGCTTTTTATATATTTGCATAAATCACCCAAATCACTAAATACAACATAAAATCAACCAACTCATACGACTTTGGGTGTTTGCGGCCATTTTTTACGCAAACATTTTGGTGCTTTCACTGAGAAGAACCAGCTCCCGCTACATCGGATAGAAGTTGAATTTGAAAATCTAAGAGTTCAGATCTAAGAGTTATGACGAGACAAACAAGTAGAAGGCAAAGGCCAGAGAGAAGTGAACACCAAGGAAGTCAAGGGGCTTCCTCAGGAGGGAATCAAGCGTCGATCTTCATCACTAGGGATGAGATGGAGGCCATGATGAGAAGACAAGAAGAGATGATCCAGAACTTACTTCAACAAATTGGGCAAATTGGAGCACAAATCCAAGGAGCAACTGGGGTTCAGAACGGGGCAGGACCATCTGGCGCAGCACCAGAGCTAGGGGGCACTCACGCAGAGCATGTTGATCCGACCCCGGGAAGTGAGATGGGGGCATCCGAACCACCTGGTAGCAATAGAGGAATGAACGTTCAGCCAGGGAGGCATACACATGAAAACTCCTGCGGACTTGGGGGGCAGGTCGAAGGCAGTGAACGAGAACTACAGCTTGGAGACAATGACAGATTAGCAGAGATGGTTAGAAGAGCTATGAGAGGCGGTTTAGTAAACAGAGACTTGGAAGATGTAAACAGGAGTCCTTTTTCTTTTGCGATTAGGATGGCTAGGAACCCACCAGAATTCAAGCTACCATCATTGGACATGTACAACGGGAAAACGGACCCCACGGACCATCTAACGAAGTATATGAGACATATGGAAGTGCTGGGGGCATCAGAGGAGGTTATGGCCCGGTGCTTTCCATTGTATTTGACGGACATTGCAGCGTTATGGTTTAGGCAACTGGAGAGCGGCTCCATAGGAACATAGGCAGATTTAACTGAGAGATTCATGAGGCAATTCAGGGTTCATATTGCGAGACCCAAGAATGTGATGACTTTGGCAACCTTGAAACAGAAAACTGGAGAGACTTTGAGGAGCTTTCTAACGCGATTTAATGCGGCGGCAGCATCAGTGGATCGACCAGATCCATCTATGGTCATGATGGCGGCTGTATCTGGAATAGCTGGTAATACAGAGTTCAAGAATTCATTAACCAAGGACCCGCCTATGAATCTGGGAGAGTTCTATCATGAGGCTGAAAAGTTTCTGCGTTTGGAAGATGCTAGTGCAGAAAGAGAGGAAGAAGATGACGTTTACGTAATCAAGAGCGGAAACCCACCTGGAAAGGGTGCGGAGACTAGCAAAGGAAAAAGAAAGGCTGAGGATAATGATGACAGGACAAAGTGGCTACGAAGAGAACCACGCTTCACCACCTATTCAGAGCTGAATGAGAGTTTGGAACGGATTTATCAGGATACCAAGGGGCAGGTTCCGTATCGTAGACCAATGCGAAGGGATCCAACCTCTGACGAAAGAAAATCAGATAAGTTTTGTGTATTTCATGAATTGAATGGTCATAACACTAATGATTGTAGGCATTTGAAGGACGAGGTAGAAGGGCATATCAGGAACGGTATGCTCCTTCAGTATGTGAGGAGGCGAACTCCAGCGGTGGAGCCAGAGCGACCGCCCTCTACGTCAGCTAGAGGTGACCCTGGATCAAGGCACCATATGATTATCCATTGATTGCTTGATTAAAATAACGATGAACAGGTCGTAAGCTTCCACTAATGCAATTAAATCGTTTACACATGTACGGGATCGCGAACGATCTCCAGGCATGCTCTGAATGATCATTGACTGCTTCGGAGTGGGAACTTACACTTTGACATCCTTGCTTTGCTTTTGTTTCGATTTGAACATTTGAATTCTTCCTGTTTGGACATTTCTGCTGTAAGGTACTATTGCTTTAACATTTACAATTCTATGAAAAAATTATTTACTTGTATGCCCATTGAATCGCGAACGGTCCACGAGCACCTATTGCATGGCAACGAACTGCCGAAGTCTTTGATTCGAAAAATTCCCCCAAACAATGACTCCAACACTAATAATATTAAGTCCCCCCCGGGCACACTCATTCGCCTCGAACGGCACCCGACTTCAAACAGTCACAATTCGCCTCAAACGGCACCCGACTTCGAACAATCACAACTCGCCTCGAACGGCACCCGACCGCGAACGGCACAACTCGCCTCGAACGGCACAACTCACCTCGAACAGCACAACTCACCTTACCTCAAATGGCTCGATCGCGAACGGTCGTCATTTGAGGTCCGCCACCTGATCACTGACTGTTACGCCTTACCTCAAATGGCTTGATTGCGTACGGTCGTCATTTGAGGACCACCACTTGACCGCGCACTGTCACACTTTACCTCGAAAGACTCGATCACGAACGATCGTCATTTGAAGTTAAGCGCTTGACCTTGAACGGTCCCCACTCGACCGCGCACTGTCACACTTTACCTCGAATGACTCGATTCCGAACGGTCGTCATTTGAAGTAAAGCGCTTGACCTTGAACGGTCACATTTCACTGCAGATGACTCGATCCCGAACGATCGACGCACGGATTTATGCGCTTGACCGCGCACGGTCGCACTTCACCTCAAATGACTTGATCACGAACGATCATCATTTGAAGTTAGGCGCTTGACCATGAACGGCCGCGCTTCATCCCAAATAGATCGATCCCGAACGGTCGTCATTTGGGGCCATATAAAATATCAAGCTCTTTACAGGTTGTCAACAGGATACGAACATCCAGCTCATGGTATTACAAAACACGCCTTCCTACCGCAAGGCATATTTTGGGGGGCAAAGTGTTATCCCATTTTTTGGTCAAAACTAGGATATCCATGTTGTGTGCGTTTCCACCACGACCGGAGCAAAAAGAAGCAAGCAAGCATACATAAGACAAGGGTTTCACTCAAATTTCACATATAAAAGTTCATTCGGCGCTCTAACACTCAAGCCCATTCGGCGTCTACAACATATGGTTCATTCGGTAATCATCACCAGAGTCATTCGGCATACCTAGAATAAGGCTTCATTCGGCAGCGTCATCCGGCATTCCCAGTGCCAAAGTACATTCGGTATTCATTCATTCGGCAGTATGAAGCAGAGCCTCATTCGGCATTTAGAGTTCCGGATCTCATTCGGCCAAACATGCCTCCAAACTCACCACCGAACCAAGCTCCACCGGTCCACTCCTTTCCTACCACCGAACCATCCCCTACCTATCACTACCGAGCCATGCTATCACCGGACCAAACCCACCATCACCGGTCCAAAATCCACTGAACCATCTCATCCTTCATCCTCCTACCAAACCCAAGCTCCACCGGTCCACTACTTTCCTACCACCGAACCGAAGCTTCTCCATCCTTCTCTCCAAGCATAGCCGAACCAAGGAATGCCGAACTAAAGTTGCCAGTCCAGATTGCTTCAGCCCAAGCCCACCAGCAGCTATAAACATCCAAGACCCCTGCCCCCAGCCTCACTCTATAAATAGAGGGGCAGGGGTACAACAATGGCAGACAAGTTTGGGAGCTCAAGCCTGGAAGGAACTCTCAAACAACTTTAGATACTTGTAATCAAAGCTTTGTACTTGTAATCTAAAGAAAAAAGGAGAATAACATATAAAGTGGACGTAGGCACGTTCTGGCCGAACCACTATAAATTTGTGTGTCTTTTACAGTTTAGTCCCTGCTTTTTATATATTTGCATAAATCACCCAAATCACTAAATACAACATAAAATCAACCAACTCATACGACTTTGGGTGTTTGCGGCCATTTTTTACGCAAACAGCTTGAATGAACTCTAGCTATTCTTGTAAATACAAAAAAAAAAAAATGTTCTGGTAGACGAAAAATGATAGTGATATCTTCTTTGGATATCGAAATCATGAATACTAGTAATAGGATATTTTTCCTACATGTACATGCAGTGGTACATCCTTGGTAGCTCTTCAGCTTAGAGCGGTATGTGGTATGACAACCATCTTCATACCGCAACAGTAACCGTAGTGAACCCTTAAAGAACGATTTTGTACCCACTATTATGCTAAAATTGTATGTTTTTACAAATTTTCAATGGTAAAAACTAACAATTGGAGAACTAAAACTTCAGAAAGAGTCCATATTAAAGACTCAAAATAGCAAAACAAATGATGAATAGTGGCAAATCAAATAATGAGAAAGCTGCAGGCAGTTTTCTCTGTAAAACCATTATCAGGAAATGATTATATAGGGACAACAAGTATAGCTTCAAGAACACACATAAATTCACACTTACAACACACAAATTGACATATAATATTCATTTAGATCTTTGAATTAAATAATCTATCTCGAAACAAGGTATTTTGTACTAGAACATAATAAGAACTAATAAAATTCTAAAGCAACTGAGTACAATGTTTTAGAAAATTCATGCTAAATGGAAATTGTGTAAATATTTACTTTATTTCATCAAAGGACATAGTAAAAACCTATAAGTAATCAACTTGGATGACATTTTCATTTATTGATGTGTTATAGCTTTTGTTTGGAAAAATGAAAATGCAACCTTCCATATTGATATGTCAAGTTAGTTCCAACTAATTAGTGATATAAATAATATTTAAATTGGCAAGACTGATAGTAATGGCAGACAATATAAAATTTTAATATTTAGTATAATAAAAAAGAGCATCAAATTCTTATCAATTGGACGATGTCTCCAAATTTAATGAAACAAAGCAGATGCAATAAACTGACTAAAATAACATGTTGAATAATCCATTGACATTTAATTCGTTGCTCACATTTAACAGCCTAGCTCATTACTGTGCTAAACATAAATTTAATCATCATGCAATATTATTCACGATTAAACATATCAGTTTTCTTTTTTGTTTCGGTTTTGTTTATATGCAATATTTCACCGACCATGAAGAAGCTCTAGTTATGCGGTGCTGTTGACAAACATACATAAAACAAACATAGTAGCATTACACGGTGGACATGCACACAATACCTAAATGCAATAGGAGATGATATATTAACATAGGTGATTCCTATGGTATGCTATGTAATCAACAAATTAACACAAATAGGCATAGCATTGAGATAAGGCACTCACATGAATTAGCAGCTCACCCTTTTTCTTTTTCCTCTCATTCACTCTCCTTCCTCAAATGAAAACATGTGCATTAACTAATGTGCATGATCACTCGGTGATACAGAGCTACTAACCACGAAATCACTTCCCATTTTCACTAGCGAGTCTCTTTTCATCAACCTGACTCCCCTGCCGCATCACCAACACGACTGTCCCTACCATTCAAAAAGCGATGCACGCTACTCAACTACAGGCTGGCTATCAATTTGAATGAACTCAGAGTAAAGTAAATTGTAGTAGCATGTTGCTTGATATGCATCACTGGTCCAACATGTGAAAAGCCTTGTATGATTATCTTATATAAATCTAGAGTTACCTATATAATTGTTCAGGATAGGGTTACAAAATATAATCACTAGGCAGTAGTTTCTCATTAACAATACAATAACTAATAGGGTTAAAACCAACAAGATACACAGCAAAGCAGAATGAAATACTTACTATATACTCAACAACAAAATAGTAACCAGAAAGATGTCATATTTATCAATAGAACCAAGTTAGAGAATCTACTTGGACATGCAAACATGAATGCACATTATTATGCTCAAACAAACTCGTGGACACACATATCGTATGCAAATAGTTTAAACCTGTAAAGGTTCAACTTTATCAAAACATCAATTAGAACCGACATAATGTCACAACAATGTTTAGTAATAGCTAAGTGTCTATGTTATAAAGCCAAATTTATGAAAGTGTATATATATTTCACAATAATAGGAACAACAAAAAAACATGAAATATAAAAATATGCAACCACATGCAACCCCATACGCGCCCATGAATGCACACAACAGGGACAGAACGAGATGTATTCTCACATGAAGATATGCCAATACATAAAAAATATTTATATCACAAGCATAATTTTGTATATATGTACATGCTTCTCTCTTGCATTGTTTGTCCTGTTTCGCTTTTGTATCCTTTGTCATGTTTCTTTGGAATATCAGTTTTTAAATAATTCACTTCTTAATCATTTTATTACAACAAGTAATTTTTTTTGTGAAAATCAATCAAATGAAAAGTGATACATGACTAGTTGACTAAGTGTTCAAATGAGTAGAGAACAATGTTATAATTAACAGAGTAGAATTTATAGGACATGATATCTTCTCATTTGATTCTTAAGTTACCATATTAATTATATGTACATTGATACTAACAGTAGCAGCAACAAATACCTATATATTCACACATACACAATTAGATTGTATTTTCAAACATCAATCTTAGTTCATGCTTATATATATATATATATATATATATATATTTTAATGATTACCCAATCATCCTATATATAGCAAAATATACTATGACTTATTGTAGAAAATTTCCTAAATATTTTTGAAATAAAATTAGTAATTATATCTTGTCTTGTATATAATAAAAGTCTCTTCTAACAATACAAAATAAGGCATTTAAATTTTTACTATATATTTTTGATATACACACACAAACATGTCTGTGTGGGTACACACACATAGGTATATGTATATGTTCCAGAACAACTAATATTACACAGTCTGACTTTTCAAAACTATTGACTTTTATGAAATAAACTTGAATTGATTTTAACAAAATTCGCATTACTTTCATAGTACCAACATCATAACATAAGATAGATACCTTACAGTAGTAATGTGTATGTATCTAATTTCAATATTGCCAATCTTTTTTCATTTATATTTCAGTATTATTTTCTAATTGAATTAGCTGAAAACTATTGACCAAACCAACAGAAAAATAGATCAAATTAAACTAAAACCAAATAAATTATAGATCGAAGTACAATGGAAAAAAGACCAATTGATCTAAAAACTAACAACGAATTTGAATTTAATTGACATTAATCAAATTGTTTTCGTTTGTAACATATTCCCATATTATTAGTTGAATAAAAGGTTTAGTTCCCATATTCGCTATTAGTTTTGGTTCCAAAAACCTAAAACAAAAATCAAATCAAATTGTAACGACCCTGGATTTTAGCCCCGGTTATTTTAATAAATACTTAATCTAAATTTAATAAAATGTAATTGATCATATTAAAATAAATATGATTTGGAAATACCGCCATTTATTTATATAAACTGTATTTTAAAAAAGGAGATTGATTTGGAATTTGAAATAAGTATTTCAAATAATATTCACAATAAAAATCTATCTTATATAATTAATTAAAATGCTTTACATTATTTCTATTTAGTATAAAAAGATACATATAGATAATAATGATTGAAAATTCTAAAATAAAAGATTCTTAACAATATCTTGATAGAATTTACCTTATAGAACTAAATTAAAGTATTTTACATTGTTAACATTTGAGAAACAAATACAAATAGATGATAATGTTCAACATAAATTATTAATATTTATGTAAGTCAAATTATAAATATAAATAAATAAGTGAAATCATGAATCTAAGATTAATGTTTTACGAATGGAAATAAATATGAAGTATAACTATAAATATAAATATAAACAGGGGTTAAGTGAAACATTCAGTATAAATCATAATTATGAACATAAGCATACAATACAAATATACTTATGCAGCTGAACATAATTATAATTATGTAACCATATTATGAAGCAAAGTATTTATTTGCTATCTTCTCAGCCTACTATTTGGCCTATGAAAGTATATTACAAATCTTTATACATAGTACAACATATTTTCATTCATAAGGCAAACATCGACCTACAAGTAAAACAGTATCTGACAATACATATGAGTATAAACTATTTCAACTAGAAGATACTAAAGCAATTTTATAATAAGTATGTAAAGTTTAAAAGCAAAGCAAAGTAAAAAGAATAAGTAGCATTCAAATAACAAAGACTAAAGGTAAATCAGACAAGTAAATATGAATGAAAGTAGTTATGTAAAGCAAACAAAACAAAGTATATGCACATATAATATCTCTGAACAAAGTAAAAACATACGTAGACAAGTAAATAAAATATGTTGTAGCTGAAAAAAAAAGTATGCAGGCAAGACAAGATGTGAAGATATAATACATCTATGTACATAAAGTACTTAAAACATTAAATGCTAGCACACATAAGTCAATTCGAATTTGTTTTCAAAATCCTTTCAGCCTCCTTATGGAAAAGTCACTGACCAAACAAATAAAAATCTTGTACCAGCAAAGTACTTACCTGTGTATACCTGTTTCTTATTTATCAAAGCTTCTTGTCATTTTCATTCATTAAAACAATACAAAACCAGAGAGCCAAAACCTGGAAGCTTCTCCTCAAATATATTCTTTAACCTGTAAATACTTTCCTGAAATCAAACCTTGTGATCAAAAGCCTGGAATCAAAGTTTAAATCATCATGTTCCAGACCAGTTCATTTTCAAAGCTTCAGTTTTCCAGTAGGTTAATCAAAGCAATATTTTTAGTTTTGAAGTTTCAAATGTTCAAAGCTTTTCAAGTTTTCAATCCAGTTTCATGCTTTTCGCCTTTTCAAAAACAGGTGAGTAAACATTTTTTTTATAAAAGCTTAAGTTAATAAAAATCTGTGACATGTGGATATCTTGGAATGTAAGGAATGGGCTATGCTTTGCATGTATGTATGAATGAGATTTCTGTATATATGAATATGATAAGTGTGCATGTCTATATGCTCTGCTTTAGTTCACAGTGTTTAAACCCATGTATAAATTCACAAAATCTTTCTCCAAATCTCTGGTTTCTGTTAATGTTTAAACAAATTGTATTTAGTTTAACAAGGTTTTAGATTTAAAAATATTTTAAGTTAATAAACAGAGATATTGTCTAGAAAAAAATATAAAAGAGTAGAGGAACATTGTTTATGTTAAAAACCAAATACAATGATTTGTAAATTCATTTATATAATCTGACTTCTCTTTACAAAACTTGATTTTTAAAAACAAAATCTTGAATTTTAGTTGAGTTTTTGAATTGCATTTCTGAGTTGATCAGGAATGGAAGATTGGTCAATTTACGGTGACCAGGTGAACTTTAGGAGGCGTGGCTTTCGTCGAAGCTAGTTTGTCATCCAAAGGTGACGGGAAAAATAGCTGGAGTTGTTCCAGTTCGTCGTGGCGGCGGAGTTCGATCAACGTAGGGTTTCGAACTGTGTTTTTGTCGTGTCTAGAAACGAGACCATGGTGATGCCTCTGGTGGATCGAGTGCCACCGTCTTCTTGGAGATGGAAGGATGGGGGTTGTCGAAGTTGTAACCGGAAGTATAGGCACTCCGGTGGTCGGAGACGTGAGTTCGAGAGGAGTTTGGCCATAGGTGTAGTTTCCAGTTTCAACTCCCTAGCTCGATTTCGAATTTGGGTTTGTGATGAAGTCTGGGAGGTCGGAATCGATGATGGGGTGGTCGTCGACATGTTGGAGGTAACGATGATAGTTGGAAGGTCGAAGTGCTGGTGTACATGTGTACGCGTGTCAGAGTGTCAGTAGTTGATAGGGGAAGTGGCTCGAGAGTGACTCGGGGATTTAGCTGTTTTTACGCGAGTTTAGCTTCGGGGACGTGGGTGCTAACTTTCCAAATTCTTTACTTAAAAAAATATAAGTTTTTAAAATTCAAGGGAAAGGGAAGGAGGTGAGTTTTCTCGGAGTTGAAGTGGGGTAAGGGACGGGTTGGACCCGAAGCAGATTCTAAATCTGTTGTAAAAGTTTAAAACAGTGTTTTAAATTTAAATAACAGCAGGTCTTATATAATGAATGTTGTTAATAACTGATTAAGAGTTTTATAATTTTGTTACTTACACTTATTAAGATGAATTCTTAAGTTAATTTAAACTTAATTTAGAAATGTATCTAAGTGTTGAGTAAAAGGACAGAATGTTTTAAAGTTATATGTTAATGATAGTTAAGAAAATAATAAAGGATAATGGTTTATCTCAAAATAATTGAGATTAATTAAGTTTGTAAAGGTAATTAGGGAACCATTAATTAGTTAATTAATAAATGATTAAGGATAAATAAATAAATAGTTAAGATTATAAAATTTATTAATTAAGGGTTCAATTAATTTGTATTTAAGAATTATTAATTAGATAATTAGAGATAATTAATTAATTATTAAAGATTAATAAATTTAGTAATCAAGATGAAATTAGAGAATAATTAAGTAATTAGGGATAATTAAATGATTAATTAAGGATTATATGATTAATAATTGATAATAATTGATGAATTAAAGTAATCTTTGATAATTGAATAAGTAATTAAATCTTAGTAACTAATAATTAAGTTATAAACAAAAAAAATTAAGAATAAATTAATTAACAACAATTAAGTAATAATTAATGAATAAAAGTTAATCAATAAAACAATTAATTAAAGATTAAAGGATTAATTAATTAATAATTAATGATTAACTAAGTAATTAATTGATCATTAATAAGTTAATTAATCAGTAATTAATTAAGCAGAATACGTAGTGTATTTTTAAGCAACTAATTAAGTTAAGTTAATCAAACCAGTTTGATATGAATTGATGATTCTTGTCTGATTTACCATGATATCTGTTCGATGATATTCTGAGATATGTTGTAATATATTCTGGATATATCTATGATAACTGTGTATGATTTATCTGTTATATCTGTTATGCTAATTCAGATACTAAATTGAACTGTTAAGTTAAATAGACAACTTGGTCCTTAAAATGGCGTTTGGATTCCGATGAGACCGGGATCGGAAGAATCAATTTTGATTCTCCGAAAACCACATCGATCCAAATTAAACGATAGGTGATGACTTATCAAGTGGAGATCGAGATGGTGTTTCAGAATGCAAGGATTATCGTCGTTAACTCTGAGGGTGATTCCAAAATGAGTGTAACGAGATAATGCCTTCGGTTTCGCTCGAACCCGGAACGAACTTGTATGGATTGAATGCTTTCAGCACATCGTCAGGCGGACGATGAGCATTCTAAGTGATATGTTCTATAAAGGTAATCGCAGCCTCAAGCCTCATTAACCGGGAATGGCTAAAACAGGGGAGATGCAGCAAGATTAGGTGGGTCATGCCCAAGCAGGACAAGATATTTCCCCTGTCTAGATGTCCCTTTTTATTTCGGCTGTGTAGGCGGTTGCTAGCTACAACCGTGGGGTTTATCTTGTTCGGGACTGTTCAGTAAGGAATGGTTCCGGCCTTGTGTTGTAGGGGGTCGGGAGTGATCCTCGGTACGGTGATCTAGACCCCGTACTATGACGGACGGTACCCCAGTAGCCCTGCCATTGTTGGAAATCCATTTTCCCTACGAGACTCGACGGTTTTGATTTGTATTACCCAGTTTTGTGGCTACTAGCTGGAATTTAATGAATGTAACAATTTCGGCTATTTTCTATTTACTTGAAAACCCTAAACACTATTATAATATCACATGATTTCCTATAAAATGTTTTTGTTAGTGTAAGGTAAAAACTTACCCGTATTTATTTGTGGGGAGTCTTACGTGATACCTTTATTTTCAAATGTTTTTCAAAGTTAAACAATTTAAACCGTTTACTCATACCAGACCCATGCCTGATCCAGAGTTTATATTTTGTTTTTCATAAACACTTGGGTACTCAAATTTTGATGAGTAGCCAAGTGATAGGTTTCGAACCTTGACTTCTGGAGGAGCTTGGAGCAGGAGGTCCAGACGTATGTAGCTATCTATCTAGTTCCTCTGTGTCAGTAGTTGATGTATGATGTATCTCTGATGTATATAGTGATAGATGTATGTATGGCTGTCATATGTATTGATATTGTATAACTCTGATATATGTAAAAACTATGTAATAGTTATGTGATATATTATATTTTATTCCGTTCCGCTGTGAGATTCTGATGTTGTTGTTCTTTCTTTCTCTTTCTTTTCTATTTTCTATCCCTTTCTTTCTTAACGATGATATGTCTTTCTGGTAGTAGAAGGGCGGGTCGTCACACAAATCGAATAGTAGGTATGTTTAAACATATGGGAATAATAGGTACTAAAACCTAAAATCGATTTGTTTACAGTTAGATTATATTACAGAAAACCTAAAAATGAAAATCGAAACTAAATTTCAATATGTTAGAAGCGTTAGTTTTGTAAAACTAAAAACCATTGTAAAACAACAATAATCGAATTGTAAAACCGAAAATCTAAACAATCTTAAGTACTACTTTGAATTTGAGGAAGAAGGGAAGTTACCTGAATTTTCATAACCCTAGGTGGTGCTGGAGCATAAAAGGAAACAAAAGAAGAGGATAAGAATAAAAGCGTAATTGACAGTCGTAGAAATAATAAAACATTTAATTACAATCTTATCCCATGTACTTTGAATTATTTACAGAATTACCTAATTTTGTCATGGTTGTAAGCGTTATAAGGGCTTATAACAATATGTCCGCTAGTAATTACTAACGGTAATAAGCATTACAAAATGAAAAGGAAAATGTGTTACAAAATTCCTCTTTTGGTGTAGCTTTTGGTGTAGTGAAAAACTAGATCAAGTGGTAATGAATTCAAATAGAATCTTGAGCCTGGGAAAACAAAACAAGAATAAAGTACATAGTCACATATGCACACCAATACATCCATTATATTCACAATAGATTTCACTTATATATACATACAATACATATTTATCACAGAGATTTAACATGCAACCTTATTCATAAACTTAAACTTTTAAAAGTGATGTTACTCTCCTGATTTGTGAAGGAAGAACAAAGCTTCCAGATTTGAAAAAATTTAAAAACTTTTGAACTTTAAAAACTGGAATGCTTCTTTGCTCCTTGATTTACAAACTACATGCATGCTTCCAGATTGAAAAGAAAATGCAGGCTTGTTCCAGATTTTACTTGCTTTAGATTTCAAGTTTGCATGTAGGCATGTTTTCTTTAAAAATGAACTACATGTTTTGGAAAAATGCTTGACAGGTTTGCATGCAGAAGACAATTTCCAGATTGCATTTGAAAACTTAGAAAATGATTACAAGCTTATTGATTTCATTTTTAAAATGGTTACAGGGTTGATGATTTTGAGTTGTAAATGTGTTATAAGGATTTACAAATGGATTTCTGGTTGAAGATGGTTACGGATTTTGTTTTTGAGATGGAAAGATTTTTGGTTTTGAGGAGTTGCTTTCAGCTGAAGTTTCTTTGGTTTAGAATGAGATTAGGAAATGAAAAAAAATAGAGATATATGTTTATATAACTTAATTTATGGTTTAATAAAAATGAAAGAAAAAACAAAACAAAACATTACACTTGTCAAAACTTTTGTTTATTAATTTACACTTGTAAAAAGAAGCTTTAGGAAAGTAACACTTGACTTTTAAGTTAATTAGTATTTGTAATTAAAGGTTAATATAAGGGTTGCTTAATTAATTAGTTAATATGTACTTATTTATATGTATAGATAATTTCAAAAGAAAAAAAACCAATTATATTCATAAATAAAAGTTTATACAAATATTTGAAAATCCAAAACAATTTTAAAATCTATACTTTGAATTTCAAAAATTTAATTCAAATTCAAATCAAATTCAAAAGTCCACTTTTAAAATCAAGTTATATACATACATATATAACTACGCAAATTCAAATTTGAAATAACAATTCTGTTTATATTAAAAATCCATTTGCAAATACAATATACTATTATTATTGTTTAAAAATAACTCATTTATCAAATTAAAATAATTTATAAAAGAAATTACCTCTTTATTAGTAAATTACTTATTTTATCAAGCTATATTAAAAAGAAAATAAAACAAACCTTTTTGAAAATTAATTTGAATTTAAACGTAAGCTAAAATAAATTTAAACAATTAAATTTTTACCTTAAGTATTTAAAAGCCACATAGTTATTTATTAAATAACTTTGAAAAGCTATGTGACGCCCCACCTCTATACCCACGCTAGCCAAAAACACTACGGAGTAATGCTGTCAACTAGCACGGAGAATAAGGCTGTTGAGGAGCGACCATCCGTGTAATATCTTTGTGCGAGCACCGATACGTCAGGCAGTAGAGTATATATCAATTAAGGAGGAATCCGACATACCGATACAAACTCAAAGCTATCACACAGTGGCTATATATAATCTTCGGAAACAAATATAGAAATAAACATAACACAAGTCAATTATAGACATCCATATCACAAAGGCGGAAGAAGATATGGATATATAACTAACACAAGAAAGTGTACATCAGAGTAGTGGTCAAAAGGATCCACAAGAACACAAAAAAAGTAGCAACACGTGCTATACAAAAGAATACAACCATGAGTCTATGTCTCAAGTGTATACGACAAAACTGCTAATCTATATGGTTAGCCAAAAGTCAGAGTAATGAATCCCTGGGGAGAAGTCAAGCAGAAGCACCTGTAACATCTTGGTCTGATCCGAGTATTGTTTAATAAGAAAATAATAAACGGATCAGTCTAGCTATAAATATCAGATGACATGATATAGAAAAATAGATATGGCATAAACATATAATAACCATAATGGCATACTACAATAAGTATGTAATTGAAAATCAACATGAGATTAATCAATATCACAAGAATCTTCTCAAAGATCCAAAAAGGATACAATACCCAAAACTTGTATTCATAACAAGTCAATAACACACGAATTCACCAATGCACAAAATTGATAAATCAGATCAATGAAAATCACTAAAATTGGTGAAGCATAAATTCCAGAATTCAACACACGAAATCCAGAAATCATAAAGAAGGGGGAGAGGCCTATTACACGAACGGGAGCATGAAAACTCACCAACATATGTATCACACGAACAAGACGCTATCTCATGGTAGCTAGCCATTAATTTTTGACACACGAATGGCCCGAAGACCATGGGGAGCTACCCCACAAAGAAATGAGATGAAGCTCAATAGAATGAGGTACAGTCCTCCACGTGGACAAAGAGACATCGGACAATTGCTAGTCTAAATCACAAAAATGATCGTCATGATCATCAAGAAGTGTCAATCACAGTAAGCTAGTAAATATATGAGCTTAGCTTCATGTCCCATAACCGCTAGCTTAACTTAAATATTTACGAACAAATTGTAGATCTCCACTAGAAAATTGTCACAAGAGATTCAATCGAATATATCCAAGAATTAACCGGCGAAGTAAACGCAAGCGTTTCATACCACTCGTTTTACTAAGTCGTTTAATTAGATTTCTCATACGAGTGAGGTAAAGGTTTGTATATACTAGTAGATTGGAAAACGGTTTTAAGAAAACAAGCTTTGTAATAAAATAGTGTTGAAATTGTTTTGATGAAGGAGTTTTGATATTTATTACTAGTACTGAAACCTTTGTATTTTTAAAGTGACAAATCACAAAAAAGACTGTAGGAACAATCAGTCACTAAAATTCACATTCAAAGACGTGAATAAAATCCAAGGAAATCGATACTGAATGCATTAAAATGGATATTCCCAAAAATCACGAAGAAAATGTCATTAAAGTCGATATTAAGTGATAATAACAAAAGGGAATCCACACGAATCGATTAAAGTTGGAATTCTCAAGCAAATAGGTTAATAGGCAAAAGAGTGCAGATTCAGACGTCTGAAATCAAGGATTCAGATGGCTGAATTTGGAAAATAAAATATTTTTCCAAAACAGAATTCAGACGTCTGAATTGTTGATTCCAGACGTCTGAAATAGGCACTTTTTAGCCTATTTCCTTTCTGGTTCCAAATGAACCAATTCAGACGTCTGAAATATAGATTCAGACGTCTGAATACTGGGGAGTAAAAATTCCCAGTATAATATTCAGACGTCTGAATCTTACGTTTCAGACGTATGAACCCTGGGTTCAGGGCATTCCCTGAACCTAGTCCAAAAATGGCCAAATGATTATCGGAAGCGATTCAAACGAGCAAACGACAACTAAGGATTTACGTCGAGCGACAACCCAGCCTTAACGGCTCTCCGATACGCCTCAAATATCAATGTCCAAATATCCATAAAAGGATTTTCATAGATTTTAATTACAAAACACCAAAAATTGGAATATACACCAAATCAATCCAAACCAAAATCAATTCACAAGAATAAGTGTTAGGAATTCATACCTAACAATCGAAGATAATTATAGACAAAGATGTGACATAAAAATCTCACCTTTGAACCCAAACAAATGAAGAAGAAGCTTGAAAGCAAAGGAGAATCAACCACTCTTCAAATCCAACTCAAGAAGCTTGATTCTAAGCTTTAAAAGAAGAACATTCCCAAAGTTAGGTTTAGGAATTACTGAAATTGATAAGAGAATGAGTTGGAGAAGAGGAAGAGAAAGCTTACCATTGGGTTCTTCTATTAGTTTGGAGCTAGAGTTTGATTTGCAAAAGAAAACTAGGGCTTGAGTTTTAATTTCTCATTCCACTCTCCATTGTTATAAAAGCTTGAGTATAAGCAAAATAGAAAGGAAGTAAATGAAGAGGAGAGGGTTGGAACTGAGTTAAGTGGGGTTAATGGGCTCAGCCCAAACCAAAGCCCTAAGTGAAAAAGTAGCAAAATTTTACTAAAAAGATCGCAAACGTCATTTTGAACTCAATGGGAGTGGTCCCGAGTCCTAATTCGACCGTATGCAAAAAGTAGCTTTTCGGACTAAATTCCGAGTATCGATAAAATATTTAAATAAAATATTTAAATATAAAAATCGGTAAATATGCGGGTTGTTACAGACTCCCCTCCTTAAAGAAATTGCGTCCTCGCAATATTTAAGAAGAAGATATATAGTAACAACCATAAAAGCATATTAACACAAAAGAATTTTGGAGTAAGAAGTTCACCTTAAAGAGCATGAGAAAGTAAGTCAGGATGCGTTCGCTCGATGAATTCTCTAGATTCCCAAGAGCAATCCTTAGGATTTGAGGACCATTGAACTTTCACAAGCGGAACATCTTTATTTCGAAGGCGTTTAACCTCCGAAGCAATAATACGAATAGGATGTTGCTCATAAGTTAGATTAGGCGAAACTTCAATCTCTTCCACAATACCGGGCTCAAGAATAGAATCAGAATCTCGAAGGCACTTCCGTAATTGAGAAACATGAAACACGTCATGCATAGCAGAAAACTGAACCGGTAATGATAGGCGATAAGCCATGGAACCAATACGTTAAGTGATAGGAAATGGCCCAATATATCGAGGTGCTAACTTTCCCGACCGACTGAAACGTATAACACCTTTCATAGGTGACACACGAATAAAAACAAGATCTCCAACAGAAAATTCTAATCTCCTTCTTCGATTATCGGCATAGGATTTTTTTCTACTCTGGGCTTCTTTCATCCTATGTCGAATAAGTTCAATCTTTTCTGTGGAATCTCGAACAAAATCTGGACCTTAAACCAGCTTCTCACCGGCCTCAAGCCAACAAGAAGGAGATCGGCATGGCCTTCCATAGAGTGCCTCAAAAGGTGCCATACCAATACTAGATTGGAAGCTATTATTATAGGAAAATTCAACAAGAGGAATATGATCTTCCTAGCCTCCACCGAAATCAAGCACACAAGCACGAAGAAGATCTTCAAGAGTTTGATTCACACGCTCGGTTTGTCCATCAGACTGAGGATGATAAGCGGTGCTCAAAATTAAGCTTCGTTGCTAAAGCTTTTTGAAGACTCTTCCAAAATCCACTAGTAAACAATGGATCACGATCACTAACAATAGAAGTAGGAACTCCATGTAATTTAACAATCTCTTTAACAAAGAGCTTGGCCAAAAGAGGAACGGTTCAGTTAGACCGAACGGGAAAAAAATGTGCGGATTTAGTAAGTCTATCAACTATAACCCATAAGCTATCATGACCCGAACGAGAACGGGGAAGGCCGTCTATAAAATCCATGGAAATTTGATCCCACTTCCAAATTGGAATTTCTAAAGGTTGCAATAACCCACCGGGCCTTTGATGTTCGGCCTTGACAAGTTGGCAAGTCACGCAACACTTAACAAAGTTGGCAATATCATATTTCATTCCCTCCTAATAATAAAGTCGCTTCATATCCGCGTACATTTTACTACTACCGGAATGAATAGTAAATTTAGAACGATGTGAATCTTCTAAAATATCTTTGCGAAGATCACTAATATTTGGCACGATAAGTCTACCAAATTTTCGAATGTGTGACATCCCGGAATTTTGACCCTATTATTATAATAAGTTTTTGATCAAATTTAAATAAAATACAAGATGTTAATTTATAAATAAATAAGATTTTGGATATTATTGGTTGTATATGTATTATAAAGGAATATAGCTTCAAAATATAAAGTAGACTCTTTTAACAATATTCAAAAATTTAATCTGTATTATTCAATTAAATTAAAAGTTATGTATGAATAATATGCAATACCAGCTATATGAATGCAGTTGATAATAAAAAGTATAATAACACAATCATACTCATATAAATACATTAGTGCAAATACATTACAAATCAAATAATGGAAAGATTAAACCTTTAAATAAAAATAAGATTTGAGAAGTGTTTCTAACAACAACTTTTACAGTTAAAATAAAATAAGCTTATAAATATATAAGTATAACATAAAATTTGGTTATTAACATAAGTACTAGAATTAAGAATATAAGTTATCAATAAAAATGTTAACTATGTAAAGACAAATATATGAAACCTGTCAAGTTGAAAACTTGCAATATCTTTAAACAAAACTAACTTGTCTGCAAATACTAATTTTATGTAAACATAAGAAAACAAATATTCACATCTTAGTTTAAAAGCAAGGGTCTGCAAATATCTTTACAAAAATAAAGTTTGTCAGCAACTCATAATAAGTGAACACCTATATGTAAACATTTTAGTACAAACAAGCCTGCAAATATCTTTATATATATATTGTAGTGTCAGCCAATACTAATTAGTGTATACAAATTCAAAGACAAAACAAAGTTTGACAGCAGCATATTAGTACAAACACAAAAGAAAAACTGCAAATATCTATATACAAATCTTTGTGTCAGCTAACATTTGATTATGTGTTAACATATGAGTAAACATATACATTAATTAGCCACTGTTATATCTGGAAACATAATCTTTCAACCGAAAATATGCCTTTCATTTCAGGTTTAGTACCTTAGTACATGATGAAAACAAAGCAAAGTATTTTGTCAACAAAGCTTGTTCAAGAAGGCATAACTGTTGAAGGTTATATATGTATTCATTATGTCTTATTTTATCTAGTTCAGCCTTTAACTTATGAAGACAAACCTGAGAAGGTGTAAAAGAGAATAAACAACACTTTATATTTTCAAGTTCAAACAAATTCAGGAAAACAAGAAAGTTAGAGGAATTCAAACTTCAACTACAGTTTTCTTTCTTCATCAAGCAACTACTCTCTGTTTCAACAGTAACTAAGTGAGTAAACTTAATTTTTGAGAGTTTTAAAGTCAATGAAACAGTTCAATCCTCTTTTATAAACTGTTTGGTTATATTTCAGTTGCATATGTTTGAGTGGCTCTGTGATTTAGAACTTAGTACATGCTTCATATTTTGATCAAACTCAGGACATTTTTACTTAATTTATTTCTAAGCTTTGAGTTTAAACAGAACTGCAGGTATTCTCTGTTTATAAAAATCTTTCAGGGAGTAAACATACATATTTAAGTTTAAGTTTGATAATGAATTATGAAATTTTATGTTGCTGTATATTCTGAAAGATTAAAAGCTCTGATATATGTATTCTTCAACATTTCAAGCTACTGTATAAGGAAAGCAGAGAATAGTTTAATTACATCGTCATAATTATATTTAAACTTGATAATTTAAGTTAATTAAACTGGTTTAAACTAGAATTGTAACAACCCTGTATTTTGTAATTATTTTATTGTATATTTTAATTAGTTTTAATGTAAGATTTTGATTTAAAAAAAAACTTATTTTACTTATTTGAAATGATTAAATTTATTATTTAAATATAATCTTGATTTTTATATGAGTTATAATTCCAAACTTGTGTAAGTTGAATATTTGCCTGAAATGCTGATTTTGGTCAAAATAGTCAAACTGTGACTTTCAACTTAAAATTTTAAAAGTTTAAAATTTTAATTTTTTTCTTTTATTATGAAAGTACATAAAATTCTAAGAACACCACTTTTCGTTTCGTTGAATTTGGATGTAAATTGTGAAAGTTATACCCTTTACAATATTGTGCGTATATAGGGTTATTTAACAATGACTATTTTAAATTGTATAAATTACTTCTTCTTTGTTATATTTTATTTAATATGTGATTATATGTTATATTATGTATATTTTTACTTTTAAGTATTTTTAAAATGATAATATAATTTTTCTAAAATTTATTTCAATTTATTTCAATTTATAAAGCCTAGTTGGTATTTACTGCATTTTTCTTTATTTAACTTTCTATTTAATAAAAATTAAATTATTATTTTACCTTAAAATTGTTTTAAAACCATTTTTAATTCAAATTTTTGTGTTATAATTTTTTTTTTTGTGAAGTAATAAATTTTCCAAAGTCATTGGAGATTTTCTTGTAATTTTTGTGTCAGGGTTGCTATTTTAAGCAATTTCTTATTTCCTTTTTCTATTTTACTTAAAATAAATTATTTATTTTATTTTATTTTTACTTAGTTTCGTTTTTAAATAACATTTCTAAGTTTATTTTGTTTTTATAAAATTAAAAAGAAAAGGAAATGCAAAAGGTTTAGAAAGTTAAGAGATCTTAAAAGCCTGAAACGTAAAGGCGTTTTATCCGTTTCTTTTTGCAATTAATACATCAATTTATTGATTTATTTTATACACTCACTTTTATTGCTGTGTTTTACTTTATTTTATTCATTTTACATGTATTTAAATTTAAGAAAATTTTTCCAAAGTGTATTGAAGTTATTTCTAATTCCTAAGTCTAGTTTTCATTTTTCTATGTCATTTTGCTTATTTTAATCATATCTAATTAATAATTAATTATTAATATTTTGTTTATCTGTTATATTTTTAAATTCTAACTGAAATTTATAAGTGTTTTCAGTTATTTAAGATGTATATGAATATATATAGGAAGTTTAAAAGGTTTGAAAGCAAAGAAACGTAAAACCGTTTTAACGTTTCTTCTTCCGTTTCTTTTCCAATTAATAGATTTAATTTCCTTTGACCGTTCCTTTGTTTATTGTAGCTGTGCATTTCTTACCTCATTTTCACGTGAAAACATTTCTCTCCATTTCATTTTCCACGGCTAGAAAGGTTTGGTAATGGCTCCTCTTTTCCTCTTCTTTTTGCTCTTCTTTTTCCATTGTTTTCTTATATTTTACCTTGTTTTCTCATGTGTATTGCTTGGCCTCTACCCCGTCCATCACCACCATACTTTCCACCATCCCCTACCACTCTTCCTTGGCATCATCTCCAGCCATCATTTCAGATCCATCCATGGCCACACCTCCCTTGGTGACAAAACTCCACAAAATTGCAAATAATGTCCAAAACAATGCCCTAGCCACCACTATTCTTCACCACCTTCATACTTCACCTTGGCCACCACCATAGGCCCCACCACCACCTTTTCCATACCTCCCCACACCCCTCCATCTACTGTCCATACCTGTACAAGTATGGCCAAGCCCCACTTGACCCAAGGCCGAGCCTTGTTGTGCTCAAAAACTTCATATATGTTGCCTTGATCAATTGTATGCTTCATGTTATAACCCTACCACTCCATACTCCTTCTAGCCGTGAGTTATGGTGCCAAACCTGAGCTATATCATCATCATGGCTGAACCCAAGAACCTCCTAGGCCAAGCATTTGAATGGTTAAAGCAAGATCAAGTAATCTATTCCTTTGTTGCTTCGTATTTTCATTGTTTCAACATTGTTTTGCGTTGAATATTTATGTGTGTATTGTCTTGTTTTGGTTATTGTTTACAAGACAAATATCAAGGCTCTCCATTCATTCAAATCAAAAGTCGTGCTGTATCGTGCTTGTCATGCTTTTGGAATCGCACTTGTGTTTGTTGTTTTGGTCTTCAGCTTGAAAAAGTGAGTCTTTCTCACTCTCACATTTATACTTATGAAAAGTGAATTGATGACAAGTGTTTAGTAATAAAAAAATGTTTATGCAAGTTAATGATGATCATATGATATGCTATGCCATGTTATTACCATATTATTACCATGTTAAAACTGTTAATTTTCACCTGACATCTGATATATGACTGTATATTGTGATATTGACCTTGTTTATATTATTTCTGCATATGATCACACTGCAAGTTCCCTGTTAGAAAAAAAAATGTTATGGGCTGAAATGATAGGCCTGAATGGTTTTAAATTTTTCATTTTGACTTGGGATTGCGGGTTTGAAATGATAAAACCCGGATTTTCTTTGTAAATTACGGGTTGAAATGATATATTACCCGTATTACTTTACCTAGCGTAGAATATTTTATACAGGCCCGTAGTTAAAATATGCTTTTCTAAAAATTTTAAAATATTTTAGAAATTTAATTATTATAATATTTTGATTTGAAATTTAATAAAAATAAGATTTTTGTAAAATATTATTGATTTTCTGAATAATTGTAAGTGAAATGAATTAATGAAAAGGTTAGAAATTTTGAACGTAGGTTATTTTGGAAATTTTGATTTAATTTTAATTGGAAATTTAATTGAGTATGAAATTATGATAAATTTATGATAATTTGAATATAAATGAATTTAAAATGATTTTTATCACATTTATGATTTTTAATAAAGTTGAAATGTGAAATGAATAAATATTTTAAGTTGAAACTTTGAAATATAACTAGAATTGGAAATTTATGAAATTGACGTAAAGTGAACTTTTAGTTAAGCAAATAAAAATAAAACTAAGTTATATTTGAAAATTTGAACTTAAGTGTTAAGTTGAAATTTAATGTAATGGATTTTAAAATTGAACATTGCATTTTAAATAAGTGGATTATTATTAAATCTTGATTTTTGAATGGAAATTTAACCCTGTAAAATCATGAACTTGAGGAAAATTAAATGATGTTATAAATGTGAAAATGTATGATTTTATAAGTTAAAAATGTTTTTAATAAAAATATAATTGGTTGAGAAATTTTATTGAATATTTGAAGTTAATTGACTGCATTTTTGAAATGCTATTAATTACAATATAAATGATATTACAGCATTTGTAAACGCTGTAGTTGATGATAATGAACTAAAAAGCTAAGTTGAATTAAAAGCTATTATAGCAATCTTTGTAAGTGCTATAATTTTTGAATTTAACTAAGTTATTCGAAATTTAAGTAAACCTATTATAACATTTTAAAATGCTGTCTTTTGTTAAATTGAACTGTTTTGAATGTAACTTTCCGTATAAGTTTTCTAAATGATGCGAAAAGTGAATTTTCACGATTTTGATAAACTTAAGTGAATAAATAAACTTTGGAAGTTGAAATTTTTGAAAATTTAATAATTTAATTATTAAACATAATAACTTCATTGAAATGATAAAAAAGAATTTTTGGAATATAAACTGTTTTGAAATATGAATTGAAATGGTATTTTAGATGAATAAAATGAATAATGATTTGAAATGAATGAAGTTTGAAAAGATACGATATTTTGATATATTAAAATGATTTGAAACGAAGTTTTGAAAGGATATGATATTTTGATATATTAAAATGATTTGAAACGAAGTTTTGAAAGATATGATATTTTTGATATTAAATGATTTGAAAACGGAGTTTGAAAGATAGGACATTTTGATATTAACATGATTTAAAAAGAAGTTCTGAAAGATATGATATTTTGGAACTGAAACTTTGAAAGGTTATGATATTTTGATTTATTAAAATTATTTGAAAGGTAGTGTTGAAAGGGTATGAAAATTTAATATATTGAAATGGTTAGAAATGACTTGATATTTATTTTGATAAATATTTGAATTGAAAGATATTTTACGATGATATATTGAAATGGTTTTGGAAATGATTTAATCTTTATTTTGATAAAGATTTGGATTGAAAAGGATATTTTATTTTGAAGTATAAAATATTGTTTTAAAGTTATAACTACGGGTTATAATAACGATTGGTTGTTAAAGAGACCGGGATCGGATATTGTCTTATAGCCGGCCAATACCGAAAACCACTTTAACAACTGTGTACGCGGTGGAGATTTCAGAATGAAGTAGGATGGTGGCGACGTTCTCGAGGTATATTACGTGGACCCTACTCCCGTGAGTTGGCATATATGACTAAAACAGGAGCTATACCGGGCTACACAAAGGGTCGCACCCTTTCATCGAGCATGCTCCATCGGAAACCATTCTATTACTATTGTGATTCGATTCGGTGGCGCCACTTTGATTCGGGGGTATTGTTCGAGGTGGGAGGAAGCAGCTGGCGTGCCGTCACCACCGGTCCGGGAGTGCAAACGGTGTATCCACCCTGGCATTGCCTCGCGTGTCGTGTCATATCCTTATATCGAGCCCACTACGATTTTGGTTTTAAAGATCCGACCACGTCAAGGTTCACCATCCCCTTAACGCTATTTTCTATATGATTATACTTTACTGATTAGACACTACCGTATATAGCGTATATTACCACATAGTAAATAGTTTAACGGATCCTTAGAGGATGGGCGGTCCTAAGCATCCTTTAAGTTACTGATGCATTTTGTTACTGTTCACTTGAGTTGATTTACAGTTTATAAGTATTTATGTCCTGACTCGAGTGTTTTGTGTTTTGCTTTACGCTCGAGTCAGATTGATTGAGTTAGCATTCAAGATTCACCTTCGGCGTTGGAGCTTTCCTTAAAGATCCAACCATCTATTTTGTTTCAGTATCCAGTGGTTCAGTGATGTATCTGATTTGTACCTGATGTATCATGTTACTCTTCTGTTGTATATTATTTAACTCTGATGTATCTTATATTTTATATAGTAGCTTCATGAACTACTATCTCTTTTTCTTCCGCTGCATTTTTATATACTCTGTGTCTATGATCTGTGATTTTTGTTTACTGTATATTCTGAGGTTTTCCAAAATTTTATTTACAACGCGGTATTTTGAGCAATTCAATCCTGGCATGAGTGTCTACCTATGCACTTGTAATGGATGCGAATGGTTGAAAATAATCGGGCTGTTACAAGAATCATGGCCTGGAGGAAATGTTTGAAGGTGTACAGAGTAGATAAAAACACTGTATATTAAATTTGACAGTAAAGGGAAGATCAAGGTGGAAATTCGAGTAATTAAATTTGTTAGTTTGGATTCTAATCTTGAATAAACATTCCAAGATGGGATTTTTAAAACAAAAATCAAAATTTAAAATTTTGTATTCAAGAAGCAGTTTGGGTTTAAAGAAAATTTCCATTTTTGCTTAATTCAAGAGATTGATTTATTCTTAATTAATGAAACTTGGATTGAAGCAAGTTTATACATCTATAAACTCGAAAAAAATGTAAACTAATTTTTGTATTGGTTGGAATTGGAACACGAGACCCTATTAGGGTTTTACTGAAATTTTTGTTCCTCTCTGTAAATAATCGTTTTCGACGACATAGCGTGATCGAGTTACGTGGGAGTTTTGGGAAAGGAGGATGGTCGTAATGACGACGTATGGGCAAAATCTTAGGTGCTGTAGGTGGTTGGAGAGGCGGCGGCGAGGTGATCTTCTGTGAGTGTTGGTTGCAGTTTTTCGTCCAATGGTCTAAATTTCGAACTCGAATTTTTATTGGAGATTTGAGCTTTGTTATGGAGTGTGGGGGTGGTTTGTGGCTTGCCGTCGATTTTGAAGTTCGCCGTAGGTGAAAGTCGCTGTCGTGCACGTGCATGACAGTGATGTTTGGGTGTCAGATTTTGGCGTAGGGTTGTTGCGAGTTGCTGCTCGAGGAGGGGGGTGATTTGCTCGAGTTCGAACCCGGGTGTGTTTGCGAGATCGAAGAACTGTAGTTTGAATTTTAATTTAAGTTTTAACTTTAACTACCTGTAGAAATGAAATAGAAGGGAGAAAGAAGAAGATAGTACGGGAAGGTATCGGGTAATATGGGGACTTGACTCGAAGTACCTCACGAGTTAATAAGGGGAGCCTTGGGTTATCCTCAATCTGAAGTGTTTTTCAAAGGAAATGTTAATAAACAAACTTTCGTCAAATTTTGGAACCCTGTAAAACTTTTTAGCGTTTAATAGTTAGGTTAAAACTTGGTTATAGATTAATTATTTTTGTTGACACTTTAAAATACTTTGAGCTATAAATTATCATTCTAGTTGAATAATTAATATAAGATGAGTATAAAACTTATTAACCAATAAGTTATAAATAGTAATAGATTGATTTCATAAGTTAAAGAAGATCCTTTTTTAAAATGATAATCAAGTTGAATATTTAATATTAATTAATTATTCTAGGATGTAAAAAAAAGTAAATTAAAACTAACCATTTAAGCTAATTAATCAATGATCAATAGTTAATCAAAATTAAGTCTATTTATGTAATAACTAAGGCTATTAAAATTAATGGTTAGGAAATGGTTAATTAAAGCTAAATAACTTGATTTAGGAAGAAATTAATTAATAGTATGAAATAAATAAGTATATAATTAAGATTTAATAGTCGATTAAGAAATCATTAATTAGACAATTTGAAATGAAATAGGAAGTTAATTGTAATTAATGATTACTTAAATTGAGTTAAGTAATTAACTCTCAGGTAATTAATTCTAAATTAAATTAATGAGATTTAAAAGTAATTGTTTATGGATTGTTGTGAATGTAGAATGTCTGGATTGTGATGTTTAAATTGATGATATCCTGTGATGTTCTGTGATATGTTATGTTATATCTATGATGCTTGTATATGTTTTATCTGTGATAAATGCTATGTTAAATCAATTGTTAAATTTAAATTATTAAAACTGTTAAGTAAATTAGACAACTTGGCCCTTAAAATGGCGGTTGGATTCGATGAGACCGGGATCATAATAATCAAATTTGATTCTCCGAAAACCACATCGATCCAATTTAAACGTTAGGTCATGAATCTTGAAATGAAGACCGAGATGGTGTTTTCAGAATGCAAGGGTTATCGTCGTTGACTTTGAGGGTGATTCCAAAACGAGTGTAACGAAATAATGCCATCGGTTTCGTTCGAACCCGGAACGAACTTGTGTGGATTGAATGCTTTCAGCACATCGTCAGGCGGACGATGAGCATTCTAAGAAATTTGTTCTATAAAGGTAATCGCAGCCTCAAGCCTCATCAACCGGGAATGGCTAAAACAGGGGAGATGCAGCAAGGTTAGGTGGGTCATGCCCAAGTAGGACAAGATATTTCCCCTGTCTAGATGTCCCTTATATATATTTCGGCTTAGTGGATGGTTGGTCGCGCCAACCACGGGGTTTATCTTGTTCGGGACTGTTCAATAAGGAATGGTTCCGGTCTTGTGTTGCAGGGGATGAAGGGAGTAATCCTCGGTACGGTGATCTAGTCCCCGTACTCTGACGGGTGGTACCCCAGTAGCCCTGCCATTGTTGGAAATCCATTTTCCCTACGAGACCCTACGGTTTTGATTTGTATCACCCACTTTTGTGGCTAGTAGCTGGAATTTAATCATATAACAATTTCGGCTATTTTCTATTTACTTGAAAACCCTAAACACTATTATAATATCACTGGATTTCCTATGAAATGTTTTGGTTAGCGTAAGGTAAAAACTTACCCATATTTATTTGTGGGGAGTCTTACGTGATACCTTTATTTCAAATGTTTTTCAAAGTTAAGCAACTTTAAACCGTTTACTCATACCAGACCCATGTCTGACCCGGAGTTTATTTTTGTTTTCATAAACTCTCGGGCACCCAAATTTTTACGGGTAGCCAAGGGATTCAGGTTACATTTGACGAATTCTGGAGGAGCAATGGAGCAGGAGGCTTCTACGTTGTAGATATATATATATATATATATATATATATGGTGTTCCGCTGTGTTGATATCTCTGAGCTGTTTATCTGTATTGTATATTGACTTGTGTTAACTAGACAGGTGTTTATAACTGTCTAGTATGTGTTGTATGATCTGTATCGCTCTGATATATGTAAAATTATGTAATAGTTATGTGATATATTATATTTTGTTCCATTCTGCTGTGAGATTCTGATGTTGTTGTTCTTTCTTCTCTATCTTTTCTATTTTCTCATCCTTTTCTTTCTTAATGATGATACGTCTTTCTAGTAGCGGAAGGGCGGGTCCTCACAGTTGGTATCAGAGCCAGGTTGGTGATAACCTTGGCTCTGGTAGGAATTACTCAGGGAATAGAGTCAGTAGTACTCTGAAATGAGTTTGAGTGTATTAATAGATATGAGCGCGTATTTGTTAGTGAATATAAAATTGTTTTTATATTGTGTTGATTTATCTGTTGAGTGTTTATGGATTCTGGTCGATGTGTGGGACGCCATTTCATCGATCGGTATTTCTAAACTCTTAAACAAGATAGATCGACACGGTATTGTTTTAAAAGGTAGGGTAAATGAAATAATTGTACCTAAAATTATATTTTGATATAAAAGAAATATTTTTCTGAAATAATTATATATACTTGGATGTTTGATTGGTAATAGTACAATCAAATAAAAATTTAAATGTGAGTGGGTTATAACCAAATAAAATTATTTAAGTATGGTTTAAAGGAATATAACTAAAATTTGATTAAACAGAATTTAAGTCACGGAAATTTGAAAGGTATTAAATGAATTTAAACAAAAAAGGATTTGGGAATTTAAAAACCTTGGTATGTTTGAAATGTTTTTCCAAGAGTTGAAGGAAATAATGGAATTTTGTTTTGGAAAATATAGTTGAATGGAAATTGTTTGGAAAGAATTTGTGGAAGTAAGGAAGCACTGAACTCACTTCAGTCGCTGGAAAATAATCCTGATGGTGATGGCCACATCATCAGCATTCATTTTCGAGTTTCTAAAGTGATGGATTGCTGCTAGGATAGTTGACCATGATATTGTTTGGGCTTGTTGGGTATACAAGTTGTTTTAGAAATTTTCAAAGGGAAAATTTTGTTTTGGTGAAAACAAGTGTTTAGAATTTGAAAATTTGATTTGGTATACTAAGTGAGTATGTGTAGCATCATTTCAAAATGGTTTTGGAAATGAAAATCGGGCAATTGAATTCTGAGAAATTCTATTTAATAATGTGAAAGGTTTAAATAAATCAACTATTGGATTTATAAAGTAAAGTTGATATTAATATGATGAAATTGGGAATTTTAATCCAGGAATTAAAATTTAATTTAAGTAAATGAAAGTGAAGAAATATATTTGAGTTTAACCTGAGATAAGTTGAATGGAATTGAAGTTCAAAACGAACTTATTTGGATATAAAATTTGAAGGTAAGATGATTGTAATCATGAGGTGGAAATTTATACCTTAAGACAGTAAGTGCTATATATATATATATATATATATATATATATAAAATCTGAAGTGTGATTATAAGATGAAATGACTCAAATGAGCAATATAACCTTTTAAGGAAATAAATAAATTTTGAGTTCATATATTGAGAAAGATTTGTAAGTAGCTAAATTTTAACTGAAGTTGAGTTAGAATAAAACTGAGTTTGAATGAATTCAGTCGAGTTATAAATAATATTGAATAAAATAAAATTCTTATGTAAATAAGTAAATGTAAACCAAAGTAAGTATTGAATTGGATTTAAATAGAAATGGTGTGAATCGTAAACAAATCTGATTCAAGTATAAATTGAATAACCTTATTATGAATAAATTCAATAACGAATTGATAATGTTAATATAAATTTAAGAATGGAAAGAAAAAAAATAAAGTAATCAGAAAATAGTTAGGATTTGGTTAAAAGAAAACCAAATCAAAGATTTGAATGGAAATTGGTGAAATAGAATAAATCTAAGTTGTTGGGTGGAACAGTTTGAAGTAAATAATGACTTAAGTAAATTGTGAAATGATTATTTAAAACATTGGTTGTTGTGTTTAATAAAATGGTTTGGAATCAAACCCGTTGAAATGAAAGAAAATGCAATGAAAGGATTGTGAATAAATTAAATGAGATGGACTCAAGAGTAAAATTGAGATGGAATCAATTTAAAATGGTCATAAAGATTAAATGATTATTTATTCACAATGATATTGTTAAATTGCATAAGAAAATGGGATGTTTGACGTAAATGAGATTGAATAAAATTCTATGAATTATTGGAGGCAAAATAAGATGGTTTTGAATATGAGTTTGTTTTGCTTAAATGGATTGTATAAGCAAGAAAGTTGTAAATTCCTTTTAATTAAAAGGGAATGGTTTGAGAATTGATTGAAATTAATTGTGTTAAGGATTGAAACCTTACATATGTGCTTATGAAAATATGTAATGGAGACTCTGTCAAAACTTTTCAAAATTTGAAAACTATAGAAAAAAAAATTAAAATTAAAATTTTAGCAACAAAACAATTTCAAGTTGGAAATTTAAAATAAATTAGTGAATGAAATTAATTTAAGATAAAGATAGAAATCAGTTTAAATGAAAAATAGTCAATAAAATTTAGAGTTAAAGAAAATTTGAATTCACATGGGATTAGAAATCCAAATTGGAAATAAGTAGAATAAGAAGATATAAAGTTTAAAGTCGTAGGGTAATAATATAAGAGCATATATAATGCTTATATTAAGCTTAAGAAATGAATGGTGAAATTCTTAAGTAAAATTTGGTATTGAGAAAATTTCTAAGTGGATAGAAATCAAGATAATGTGAATAAAGAAAATTGATATGGTTGATAAACAATGAATATAAATACGTAGGATGTACGTATATTATTCGCATAACAATTTGATCCAGATTCGAGCACAGAATTTTGAGATAGTTATATCGATCCGAATTAGGATTTTTCCCTCGATTTCCGACGACGAACCATGGATTTTGGATTTTGATTGATTCTGGGGATTCTCTATCATAGTTGTGACTATGCAAGGAGAATTACAGTTGTTGATCAAGAAACCAGTTCTGAGTCCGTACTAGAAAGCCGGGTGGACGATACTAGTTCGGAAGGGAGATTGTGTGATCGAGTGAGCGATCGGATTTGGTATTGCGTACGAATGGTATATGTACATCGTACGGGCTTGATTTAAATAAATATTGGAATTCTGTAAAGAAGTCTATAAATTTGGAAAGAGTTAATACTATGGATTTCAGAATTTAATTTCCAAAATGGATGTCTGGAATTTATTGTGTATTCCATATATCTCAGGAAATTTGTTCATGATTCATCATTAATTGATAAACCAGTAATTCAGGAAATTGGAAGTTGAGTTGAATTTAATTATGGTCAGGAATCCAGTTTGGATTATTGATCATCGAGAGACAAACTCTCGATAATTTTAGGAAAATTTATCCGGATTAGTGTACGGATAGCTAGTGTTGTTTGTTAGAATAGACTGTTTGTTTGTTTGCTATTGTATGAATGATATGTATGTTTGGATTGTTAATATAAAAGCTTTTGAATTAACTATTGTTTTAAATTTCGGGGACAAAATTCTTTTAAGGGGGGAGGAATGTGACATCCCGGAATTTTGACCCTATTATTATAATAAGTTTTTGATCAAATTTAAATAAAATACAAGATGTTAATTTATAAATAAATAAGATTTTGGATATTATTGGTTGTATATGTATTATAAAGGAATATAGCTTCAAAATATAAAGTAGACTCTTTTAACAATATTCAAAAATTTAATCTGTATTATTCAATTAAATTAAAAGTTATGTATGAATAATATGCAATACCAAATATATGAATGCAGTTGATAATAAAAAGTATAATAACACAATCATACTCATATAAATACATTAGTGCAAATACATTACAAATCAAATAATGGAAAGATTAAACCTTTAAATAAAAATAAGATTTGAGAAGTGTAACGACCCAGAATTTTTAACAATTTAATTTGAAAATATTTAATTAATTTTAAATTTTTGAATGATGGTTTGACTTGAATTTCAAATTATCAGAATGAAAATGGCGATTAAATTATAGAATTTAATCTATTGAGAGTTGAATAAAAATTTGAATCTTCAATTTTAAGCCAATTAAAAATATTTCAAAGGCTTGTAAAATTTATATTGATAATACTGAAGATTATAGAAGCTTCAGAATTGAATTTGAAACTGCTTTGTTCAGTTTTGAAATTATATCGTTTGAATCGATATTTAAAAATAGCCGTCCGAGGCACAGTCTCGGAATTCGACGAAACCAGTTCCATTGGGTCCGTAATATTAAATTATTATCGGATTTCAAATTTCGTATTTTTCGGAGTTGATATGTGAGCACACGACACATAAACGCGTTGAAAATTTGTATCGAAACAAATTGAATTCAAATTTAAATTTGAAATTTAATTACCGACAGCATCCTTAAATTCATGCCTAGCATTATTCCTAGTATCACGCAGATGATCACGGAGGCAAAACACGTTCTCTCTGTAAAATCGTGCAACCCATGTTCTTTCTGTTTTAAAATACCATCTCCTCTCGTTCAAAAACCAAAATCACGAAGAAGAAAGAAAATGGCCGAAGCCTTGGATTTGAGATCGAAACCTCTCTCTTCTCTTCCGAAAACTCCTCCTCCTTTCAATCCTCATCTTCTCTGATAATAAACAAATATAACCGGTCAAATATTATACTTCCCCTTTTCAGTTTAAAAAAAAATTGCAAAACCCTTCTTCCTTCTCAAAATGAAATCGGTTCGTATAAAAAAAGAAAAGAAAACGAAAAAAGAAAAAAAAAGGGGGGCGGCTTCGATTTGAAATCGATGAAGAAGGCGTGGCCGTGTGCGTGCGCTATGGAGGCGGGGTCGAATTCGATCAGTGGGTTGTGCGACTGGTTGTGGCAGCCGTTCACAAGTATTTATCGAGGAGCGGCGACGCGTGAAGGAAGCAGGGGGTCGCGAATCGAGTGCGTGGCCATGAGTTTCGAGCGACGCGTTTGGGTTCAAGTGAGGGACGATGGAGTTGGGTTCAGTGCATCAACGCGCCTCCGTAGATCGAGTGTGGCACAATGCGATGGGGTTTTCGAGGTGAGGCAAGTCGCGTGGTCTCTGAGATTGAGGTCGAGCATAATTGGGGAAAATAGATGGGAGCAGTAAGTCTTTAAAACCATTTATTCATTTAATTTATCTACATGTATGTATGTTAAATATACAGTGAAACTTGTACAGTGAGGTATATTGATTTTTATTTTTATCTTTGATTTAATTTAATAAACATTTATATATGTAGAGAAAAAATAGACAAACAGAAAATAGTTTAAAAGGAAAAATTTGTTCAAACAAAATTATTAGATAAATTAAAAGTGTTAATTAATTTCCATTGAAAAGAAATTGATTTTTCGATTGTCTTGAATATTAATATATTATAAAGATAGTTTTATTTAATGAAACTTAATTGAATTTTTACAAGAGGTTATTTTATTTAATTTAGTTCTGAAAGTAAATTTTTAGTTAAATATTTTATTAAAGAAAAATTAGTTTGAAACGAAAGCATTAGTTCAATTGGAAATTTCTAGTTAGAATTATTTTAAAAGGAAAATTAGTTTAAATAAATTTATTAAAGAAGAAACTGGTTTAAATAAAACTATTAGTTAATTTAACTATTAAAATGAAATCACCGATGAATTGAAATTATCAAATGAAAATTTATTATTCGATTTGTTCGAATATTAATAAATTATGTAAATATTTATACAAGGTACAAATCAAGAAAATCGAGTCAAGAAGGAAATGGATTGCTAATAAAAGCAAAGGTGAGAACTTCTCACTCAAAAATTTATAAGTTGGATTTGCAGTTATTTATTGATTGCTATTTGGTTGTGATATTAGATATAGTAGGATATATATATATATAGCAATATATATATATATATATATATATATATATATATATTGGCATATGTATATATTGCAGTTGATGATTTCCCGCATTGTATAGCGGATTAGACCCTATTGCGCCGCCTATTAAGCGGATATTATTTTATAAATCCCATGTACCGCGATATTCCACCTCGAAGTGGAATGGGTATTGTGCTAATGTCTATGGATGCAGGGAAACAGGTTGGAGGGATCCAACTGGATTCCTCACAAATATTTATTTGATTCAGATATTGTGATATTTGATTGATTATCATATTAATATATGATGTTTGAAAGTCGTGATTGACTATTTGATGTGTTGCATCATCGGATCCAATTTTGAAGTTTAAAAATAACGATTTTGATTTTTAAGGGATTTCTAAAATGATTTTTGAAAGTATACGTTTATAAAAAATATTGGAATTGATTCATCTTAAATAAATAAACGTTATAATTTTAATATTATAAAAATTATGATTTTTGAGAAATACAGTTAAAAGTTGATTTTCGAAAATATGGGGTTAATGATTTTATAAAATAGTTTAAACTGGGATTTCTGAATTTATTATAAAAAGTTTAAAAATAGGATTATGAAATTTGATTATTTTATAAATCAAAATGAAGAAATTATAAAAGAGTTTAAAGACGTTTTAAAATAATAATATAAATTGATCCATATAAAAGATTTATACAATGGATATTTATAAATTAGAATATTTGAATTGCAAAACGAGCTTTTATAAGTGTTAGAATGAATCGTGAATGAATTTCATAAATGAATGAAATCTATAGGATTATAGCGGTGAAGTTATAAATGGAATTTTATAAATAAAATTTATAAAGTTATTTAGGGAATAGATTTGGATAAATAAATGAATCTTAGAAGTTATAAGATTTAGAATTTGGGAAGTTAAAAGAACAATTTTGTAAACAAATAAATTATATTCATTTAACTTATAATATTGACTTTCGGTATATAATTGAGTTATAAATCGAATAGGTTAACAAAGGAAATTTATAAGAGGAAATTGTTATAAAATAAATAGAAAAGGAATTTATAAACATTATTTTATAAATCCGCAACGACTTATTTTGATAAGTAAATTGTTGTAATTTATTAATGGAGTTATATTCAAGTTTTAGACAGTGAATAATCCTGTAAAACAAAATGAATAGAAATGATAAAATTGGTTAACAAGTATATTCACGTTTTTGAATAGTGAATAATATGTTAAAGAAATGTTTTGGATGTGATGTTTTAAATAGAATTAAAACGATCTAAAGATGTTTTAAAATGTATTAACTATCGAAACCATAGATTTCAACATTCATTGTTGAAATAGACGTTTTCGAGAAATAGAAGGAAATGGTGGACTATAACACTGTTGTTATAATAAATGATTTCCGAAAGGAAATGTTTTGTATAGTATTGGGATTTATATATCTATTTTAATTTCGAATCCCTATACTAGTGATTTTGGGTTGTCGTAACGATGTTTTACGCAACATTCGTTTTGGCCCAAATAAATATGTTTAAGAGAATGATTTCCTTAAAGAATGAAATATATACTTAATTTCGATTAGAGTATATTGAATATTTTCCAAGTGAAGAAAATAAAAAGACTTGTGAATTACTTATAAATAAATAAGTATGGAAATGTTTTTCCAATGTGAAATGAAAAGTTTAGAGAATTTATCTTTTTGAAGATAAATTGAAAATGAATAATTGAAAACGTATATTCATAGTTATTTTGGAAATGTAAATTCAATATGGAATTTAAAAACGAAATTTGGAAAATGGGTTTAAAAATAAATATTGAATTATTTTTGAAGAATGGAAAATATATATATCTTCTAAAGATATTTTTGGAAAATAAATAATTTGGAAAATTATTTGGAATCTGGTGCTGTTGTGCATATCTATTGATAGTTCAATAACCGACTAACAATATTTACCTTTAAATAGGTATTTGTTGTGATTTGCTTGAAATTGAATGCCACGCTTATTTTTTTCTAAAATAAGCGCTCAATATTCGGGTTAACCGGGAAAGGACCTTGGGGTCGTATAACCCATTCCGAATATGTGATACGTCGTTATGAATTGCATTTGAAGATCGGTGTTGAAGACCGGATATTTTCGAAAACGAAAGGGTTTCTTGTTGATTGTCTCTGCACTGGCTGATCCCCGGTATAGATATCTCCATATGTGATGGGAAATCTGGACGTGATTAGAGATTATCCGGATTGCAAGGACTTCTTTGTAAGTGCCTTCGGTTCTATTCGATCTCGGAACAGACTTGTATGGATAGTATGCCTGACATTACAAATTGAGATATAAAGCTGATTTCTTTCAAATATATTTCTGTTGGTGGCGGAGAATTTATTCTCTTAGCTTAACACCCTTCTCTGAGACGTACGAGCTCAGAGGTTATATAGTTGAAGGTTATCAGCAATATATTCCCAATTTGGTAATGTGACATGCTGAGTGTTGCTGTGAAATGATCATTGTGTTGATCATTTGTGATAGGATCATTTGTTTGATCGTTTATCTTTATGATCATTTCTATGATCATTTGTTGACCCAAAGCACAGCTTTTGTACAAAGCATGGCTTTGTGGACGAGACTTCGTCGAGCCTCACACCCCGAAATGGTCAAAACAGGAAAGATGCGGCAAGGTTATGAGGGGTTGCTCCCTTTAGGGTATGTGCATTTCCTTCTGGAAAAGGGTGGTATCATGGTATGGAGCCCAGATGCTTACTCATGTTGAAACACTTACTATTATGGTGTGATGTTGATTACGAGCGCTCGGTTAAAGTTCCCAAAGGACTGGGGGATGGCATACTCGTGTCAGTAGTTACCCAGTTAGGGGTAAACCGGCCTTGTGTTGGCAGAGATCCGGTTTGGTTCTCGGGGACGTCCTTCCAGAGGTGTTCTCATGTGGCAATGGGAAGTTCCTTGGCCTGACCATTTGTTGAAAATCCAAAGAAACAATACGAGACTTGTACGGTTTTAGTTGTAGAACCTGCCATCTAATATGGTAGCTATAGTAGGCATAATATAATGGTACCTATGCTGGCTAAGATTTATATTCTACTTTCGAAATATCTTCTACACTATGCACTAATAATAATATCAAAATTGATTTGATTTTGCGTAGTAAGCATCTTTGACTAACATAAGAAGAAATCTCCTCCAAGTCTGCGTTTGCATTGTGTGTGTGGTGGGAGGTCTTATGGTGGTCTCATTTTTAAAAGCATTTCGAATTGAGTTTAAAAATATTCCTCTATTCGATTTTAAAGAAAAATAAACTGTTTTGAGTTTCCACACCAGTCACATGACCGACTCGGAGTTTATTGTTTTCCTTCCTAAACTCTGGGTGCCCACCAATTTTCACACGGGCAGTCGAGAGTTAAGGTTTATCAGGATATTCTGGAATTCAGGAGTTGCTGGAGGCAAGCTGGATGGCATGGCGTATTATTAGTATATAGTATTTATTTTCCGCTGTTTGTTTATTATTGTTGTGATACACTCTGATGATATGATGTAATGTAATGTGATGTAATAACTGATATAGTTCTTTGTTTAAAGATTATTCATCTATCTATTATATGTTGTTCCGCTGCGAATTGTGAGATTCTGATGTTGTTCTGTTATTGCTTTCCGTCCTCTTCTATCTTTTTTTTCTCTCTTCTTCTACCTCTTTCTTTTTCTTTTCTTCTTCTTAAATCCTAACATTTCGGTTTTTCGGCAACGAAAAATCGCGGTCTATACATTTGATATCAGAGCATATGGTTAAGCGACAACCATGGCTCTGTTGGGTGTTACTCATTAGAGATAGAGTCAGTAGTACTCTAGAATGAGTTTGAGTGTAATAATAGATATGAGCGCGTATTTGTTAGTGAATATAAAATTGTTTTTGAATCGGCTAAATAAGATAATTTTGCCCAAAACTATTTTTTTGATAGAGAAGAAATGATTTTCTATGAATTATTATAGTAATGGTTGCATGGTTGTTAGGAAGTAATAATATTAAATTATTATCATTAGTATATGGAATTAAATAAGAAATAAAAAGGGATTTGTAAAATAAATTAAAATAAATTGAATTGGTATCAATTTAAAATTAGTTATAAACTAGAATGGATATTCTATTAAGTGAATATCATCAAATTTGCATAGAAATAATTGTCGTTTGACACAAACAAGATTGTATAAAATTATATGAGTTAATGAAAGCAAATAAAATTGATTTTTGAATCAATCAAAATGGTATGAATTTGTTTTGCTTAGAAATGAATAGAATGAAGAAAATGAGTTGTAAACGACTTGATTTAATGGAAATGTCATGTGAATTGGTCGTAAGCGACTAAAGATGAATTAAAAACCATATGTATTGCTAATGGAATTTATCTTGGATGAATTGCCAATGAAATCTTATATTTGTTATTGAAAATGAATGGAATGTTAATAGATTTCTTATATTTGTCACTGACATGGTTAAACTGAGTAGGTGCAGGTTTTGGAAGCCGTTTGGCTGTATTTGGGTTGCGCAATAAGCTAATAATTAGCCGCTTTGCTTAAAAATGCTAATAAGGTACGCCTACGCAATAAAAATAGGAAATATTAACTGTTTTTCTGTTTTCCGACCGTGTCGGTCGATGTATACATATTTATACATATTGTAAAATTTCAAAAGCTCCTCCGTACAAAGGAGACTCTGCCAAAAATTTTCTTGAATTTTGGGAGTTAGAAATATTTTTGAAAATTATTGGAAAATTTTAGTTAACGACAAATCAATTTTGAAATTTGCAAATTGAAATGAATTAGTGAATAAAACTAATTTAAAGTAGTAATATGAATTAGTAAATGAAAGTTAATCGTTAGAATTCAATATTTAGAATTGAGAATTAAATTCGAATGAAATTGAAATTGTGAATTGAATTCAAATGAAATTGAAATGCAAAATTGAATGAAAATGGATGTGTAACTTCAATAGTGAAGTAAAAATGTATAAGAAGCATATATTGGATATTTTGTAATGAAATTGGCAAAATGGTTTGAATGTTAGAATTGGATATTATGACTAGCAGGATATACAGGTGTATTAAAAGAAATGGAATTGGAATTTTGATTTCAAAGATAAAATTGAATTGCTTGACAAAAAGGTACGTATTTCAATTTCAGTATGAGATTTGGTGATTTTCTTCTCCAGCCACTTGGCTTTCTCTTTTCTTTTCGATTCTGAGGGGCCGTGGTGCTATTTTATAGTCGTACCGAGCTAGCCGCGCAAAGGAGACGCTGGCGATTTTTTTTTGAAAATTTAGGGTGTTAGAAATTTTTTGAGAAAATTTCGAAAGTTAAAATTTAAATTTAAATTTAAATTTGAATTGTTAAGGAAACAATGTTGTTTGAAACTTATAATTGAAGTTGGAAAGCTAGTTGAAATGATAGTGAATCTCTAGTAAAAAGATTTAGGTTAGTAAGTTGATAAAACTATTTGGATTGTGAAAAATAATAATCGAGATAAGGGCATTCTTCTTAACTTGTAATTTCGGGACGAAATTCTTTTAAGGGGGGAAGATTGTAACGACCCAGAATTTTTAACAATTTAATTTGAAAATATTTAATTAATTTTAAATATTTGAATGATGGTTTGACTTGAATTTCAAATTATCAGAATGAAAATGGCGACTAAATTATAGAATTTAATCTATTGAAAGTTGAATAAAAATTTGAATCTTCAATTTTAAGCCAATTAAAAATATTTCAAAGGCTTGTAAAATTTATATTGATAATACTGAAGATTATAGAAGCTTCAGAATTGTATTTGAAACTGCTTTGTTCAGTTTTGAAATTATATCGTTTGAATCGATATTTAAAAATAGCCGTCCGAGGCACAGTCTCAGAATTCGACGAAACCAGTTCCATTAGGTCCGTAATATTGAATTATTATCGGATTTCAAATTTCGTATTTTTCAGAGTTGATATGTGAGCACACGACACATAAACGCGTTGAAAATTTGTATCAAAACAAATTGAATTCAAATTTAAATTTGAAATTTAATTACCGATAGCATCCCTAAAATCATGCCTAGCATTATGCCTAGTATCACGTAGATGATCACGGAGGCAAAACACGTTCTCTCTGTAAAATCGTGCAACCCATGTTCTTTCTGTTTTAAAATACCATCTCCTCTCGTTCAAAAACCAAAATCACGAAGAAGAAAGAAAATGGCCGAAGCCTGGGATTTGAGATCGAAACCTCTCTCTTTTCTTCCGAAAACTCCTCCTCCTTTCAATCCTCATCTTCTCTGATAATAAACAAATATAACCGGTCAAATATTATACTTCCCCTTTTCAGTTTAAAAAAAAATTACAAAACCCTTCTTCCTTCTCAAAATGAAATCGATTCGTATAAAAAAAAAGGAAAAAAAGAAAAAAAAAAAGGGGGGACGGCTTCGATTTGAAATCGATGAAGAAGGCGCGGCCGTGTGCGCGCGCGATGGAGGCGGGACGAATTCGATCAATGGGTTGTGCGATTGGTTGTGGCAGCCGTTCGCAAGTATTTATCAAGGAGCGGCGGCGCGTGAAGGAAGCAGGGGGTCGCGAATCGAGTGCGTGGCCATGAGTTTCGAGCGACGCGTTTGGGTTCAAGTGAGGGACGATGGAGTTGGGTTCAGTGCATCAACGCGCCTCCGTAGATCGAGTGTGGCATAGTGCGATGGGGTTTTCGAGGTGCGACGAGGTGAGGCAAGTCGTGTGGTCTCTGAGATTGAGGTCGAGCATATTTGGGGAAAATAGATGGGATCAGTAAGTCTTTAAAACCATTTATTCATTTAATTTATCTACATGTATGTATGTTAAATATACAGTGAAACTTGTACAGTGAGGTATATCGATTTTTATTTTTATTTTTGATTTAATTTAATAAACATTTATATACGTAGAGAAAAACTAGACAAACAGAAATTAGTTTAAAAGGAAAATTTGTTCAAACAAAATTATTAGATAAATTAAAAGTGTTAATTAATTTCCATTGAAAAGAAATTGATTTTTCGATTGTCTCGAATATTAATATATTATAAAGATAGTTTTATTTAATGAAACTTAATTGAATTTTTACAAGAGGTTATTTTATTTAATTTAGTTCTGAAAGTAAATTTTTAGTTAAATATTTTATTAAACAACAATTAGTTTGAAACGAAAGCATTAGTTCAATTGGAAATTTCTAGTTAGAATTATTTTAAAAGGAAATTAGTTTAAATAAATTTAGTAAAGAAGAAACTGGTTTAAATAAAACTATTAGTTAATTTAACTATTAAAATGAAATCACCGATGAATCGAAATTATCAAATGAAAATTTATTATTCGATCTGTTCGAATATTAATAAATTGTGTAAATATTTATACAAGGTATAAATCAAGAAAATCAAGTCAAGAAGGAAATGGATTGCTAATAAAAGCATAGGTGAGAACTTCTCACTCAAAAATTTATAAGTTGGATTTGCAGTTATTTATTGATTGCTATTTGGTTTTGATATTAGATATAGTAGGATATATCTATATATATAGCAATATATATATTGGCATATGTATATATTGCAGTTGATGATTTCCCGCATTGTATAGCGGATGAGACCCTATTGCGCCGCCTATTAAGCGGATATTATTTTATAAATCCCATGTACCACGATATTCCACCTCGAAGTGGAATGGGTATTGTGCTAATGTCTGTGGATGCAGGGAAACAGGTTGGAGGGATCCAACTGGATTCCTCACAAATATTTATTTGATTCAGATATTGTGATATTTGATTGATTATCATATTGATATATGATGTTTGAAAGTCGTGATTGACTATTTGATGTGTTGCATCATCGGATCCAATTTTGAAGTTTAAAAATAACGATTTTGATTTTTAAGGGATTTCTAAAATGATTTTTGAAAGTATACGTTTATAAAAAATATTGGAATTGATTCATCTTAAATAAATAAACGTTATAATTTTAATATTATAAAAATTATGATTTTTGAGTAATACAGTTAAAAGTTGATTTTTGAAAATATGAGATTAATGATTTTATAAAATAGTTTAAACTGGGATTTCTGAATTTATTATAAAAAGTTTAAAAATAGGATTTATGAAATTTGATTATTTTATAAATCAAAATGATGAAATTATAAAAGAGTTTAAAGACGTTTTAAAATAATAATATAAATTGATCCATATAAAAGATTTATAAAATGGATATTTATAAATTAGAATATTTTGAATTGTAAAACGAGCTTTTATAAGTGTTAGAATGAATCGTGAATGAATTTCATAAATGAATGAAATCTATAGGATTATAACGGTGAAGTTATAAATGGAATTTTATAAATAAAATTTATAAAGTTATTTAGGGAATAGATTTGGATAAATAAATGAATCATATAAGTTATAAGATTTATAATTTGGGAAGTTAAAAGAACAATTCTGTAAACAAATAAATTATAAGCATTTAACTTATAATATGGACTTTCGGTATATAATTGAGTTATAAATCGAATAGGTTAATAAAGGAAATTTATAAGAGGAAATTGTTATAAAATAAATAGAAAAGGAATTTATAAACATTATTTTATAAATCCGCAACGACTTATTTTGATAAGTAAATTGTTGTAATTTATTAATGGAGTTATATTCACGTTTTAGACAGTGAATAATCCTGTAAAACAAAATGAATAGAAATGATAAAATTGGTTAACAAGTATATTCACGTTTTTGAATAGTGAATAATATGTTAAAGAAATGTTTTGGATGTGATGTTTTAAATAGAATTAAAACGATCTAAAGATGTTTTAAAATGTATTAACTATCGAAACCATAGATTTCAACATTCATTGTTGAAATAGACGTTTTCGAGAAATAGAAGGAAATGGTGGACTATAACACTGTTGTTATAATAAATGATTTCCGAAAGGAAATGTTTTGTATAGTATTGGGATTTATATATCTATTTTAATTTCGAATCCCTATTCTAGTGATTTTGGGTTGTCGTAACGATGTTTTACGCAACATTCGTTTTGGCCCAAATAAATATGTTTAAGAGAATGATTTCCTTAAAGAATGAAATATATACTTAATTTCGATTAGAGTATATTGAATATTTTCCACGTGAAGAAAATAAAAAGACTTGTGAACTACTTATAAATAAATAAGTATGGAAATGTTTTTCCAATGTGAAATGAAAAGTTTAGAGAATTTATCTTTTTGAAGATAAATTGAAAATGAATAATTGAAAACGTATATTCATAGTTATTTTGGAAATGTAAATTCAATATGGAATTTAAAAACGAAATTTGGAAAATGGGTTTAAAAATAATTATTGATTTATTTTTGAAGAATGGAAAATATATATATCTTGTAAAGATATTTTTGGAAAATAAATAATTTGGAAAATTATTTGGAATCTAGTGATGTTGTGCATATCTATTGATAGTTCAATAACCGACTATCAATATTTACCTTTAAATAGGTATTTGTTGTAATTTGCTTGAAATTGAATGCCACACTTATTTTTTTCTAAAATAAGCGCTCACTATTCGGGTTAACCGGGAAAGGACCTTGGGGTCGTATAACCCATTCCGAATATGTGATACGTCGTTATGAATTGCATTTGAAGATCGTGTTGAAGACCGGATATTTTAAAAAACGAAAGGGTTTCTTGTTGATTGTCTCTGCACTGGCTGATCCCCGGTATAGAGATCTCCATATGTGATGGGAAATCCGGACGTGATTAGAGATTATCCGGATTGCAAGGACTTCTTTGTAATGCCTTCGGTTCTGTTCGATCCCGGAACAGACTTGTATGGATAGTATGCCAGACATTACAAATTGAGATATAAAGCTGATTTCTTTCAAATATATTTCTGTTGGTGGCGAAGAATTTATTCTCTTAGCTTAACACCCTTCTCTGAGACGTACGAGCTCAGAGGTTATATAGTTGAAGGTTATCAGCAATATATTCCCAATTTGGTAATGTGACATGCTGAGTGTTGCTGTGAAATGATCATTGTGTTGATCATTTGTGATAGGATCATTTGTTTGATCGTTTATCTTTATGATCATTTCTATGATCATTTGTTGACCTAAAGCACAGCTTTTGTATAAAGCGTGGCTTTTTGGACGAGACTTCGTCGAGCCTCACACCCCGAAATGGTCAAAACTGAAAGTGCGGTGTGTATACAATTATATGTGCTAATATAGTATACACGGATCGTTTAATATGGATTACAATACAAATGCGGAAATAGATGATAATAGCATTGTAAATAGAAAATAGAAAAATCACACCAGAGATTTTTATACTGGTTCGGAGCACCGTCCTACGTCCAGTCCCAGACTTCTATCTGGATTTTTCACTATTAACTACCTCGCTTCACCCGGAGGAACAGGTTTACAACACCCGAACAACCGAACGGGATTTCACGCCTCTAATATACTGAGGACTTCAACACTTGCCTCTTACAACACAGAGGACTTCAACAAAAGAACAAATACAATTGTTGTTGACAACTTGTGTTCTTGAAAACACGGATTTGTCACTAGCAGTACACCCTTCCTATAATCTTATCCTCAAAGTATGCGATATGATGTTTTGAAAAGATTAAGGAAAGTATATTATTGAATCAAAGGATATGAAATAGTTTCAAAGATTCAATAAATAATTTAGAGCTTTTATAATATAGAATTGAGATCAGAGATTAGATTAAAAGAATATATGAAATCGTTATCCTTAATCAACGAATTGGATTAGTTTATATAGACAAGAATGGTTGTAACTCTTTGCCATTAAGAGATATGATCTTTGGTGAAAGATTAAGAGATGCAACCTTTGGAGAAGAGAAGTGTCTTTTGAAAAAGTTGCTTTCTGTTTAAAAACGGTCGACAGGTCAAAAAGTGACCGGTAGACAGGAATTCAAAATATATATACGTTATGTGCATGTGTGCACGTTCACTGTGCAATTTACACAGGAACGGTCGACCGCACCTATATTGACCGGTCGACCGGTGCCTGTTAAATTGCACATTGAATTGTGCAACTGCATGCAACTTATAAATTATTCGTATATATATTGATTCCCTTGATATGCATGATTATTTGATGATAGATTTTAACAAATTTATTATTATTACAACAACAAATAATCAACCTATAATCTAGAGTACCATATATAGCTCTATTGACCTTGTTTTTGTCGATCGCCTTGTTTGTCAGAAATCAATCGCCTTATTTGTCAGAAATCAAAACTTTCATAAAGCTTGTGACTCAACATTCTCCCCCTTTTTGATTGATGACAATATATATATCTGCAAATCTGAATCTCCCCCTGAGTATGTGATTTCTTTCCTGCAAGCAATTGTTAGCCCTTTCTCCCCCTTTGTCATCGACAAAAAGGAGTAACAGATTACTAGAATATGATATGCGTAGAATGAATATGATAAGCATAGAAAAATAAATCATCAAAGACATAACAGAGTTTACTACAGAACATAATGTTAATTGAAAAGCATAAATAACGACACTATTTAGTACAAGTGTCGAAGAATGTTTTTAAAGAGCTAAAACATAATAGAATCTAGGATGAAGCAGATCGAATCTCCTCTTCATCATCATCATCGTCGTCATCATCATCATCTTCATCTTCTTCCTCTTCCTCCTCATCATTGTTCCCTCTAGACGATTCGCCCTCGTCAGATGATGTCCATGTGAAAACTGGAGCAGCAGGACGTTTTCCTGGATCTTGTGCTTGAACAGAGGTGGATGAGGAACATGATATAGCGTCCCATAGCTTACCGAAGAACGACTTGACCTTATTGAAGCGCTTATCAATTTTAGAGTCCATACGCTTGAGATGAGATTCAAGCAGAAATTGATTACGCGCAATGGTTTCAAGAGATTCTTTTGTTGATGACTTTGATCTTAAAAGTTTCACCTCATCGGGACGAGGTCGAGAGGAAGTTGCTCTTTGTTTTCTCGGTCCTCGTTGTTGCCATTCTTCAAAAGGCATAATCTCAAGATAAGGTGGAGGAAGCTTCATTCTTTTGATGGTTATGGAATCAATGCATTTTGGTGTTGAAGTTGCAGAATCAGGAGGATTGACCCCACAAGCTAACAAAAGTCTCATGATATATTCATTATAGAAGAAATGAGGCCGGGTTGAATTATTTACCTTGAGAATTTCATCAAAAAGCATGTGAACCCAATTGATTTGGATTTCACCATAGATAGCATAGAGTGCCTTGAAGTTTTCTTTGTACACTGCATCATAATTTCCAAGTCTAGGAAAAAGAGAATGCATCAAGACACGATGAAGTAACCTTGCTGTCGGTCGAAGTCCAATAGACTTAGTGCCATCACTATTGTCTTCTATAAACTGATGACTTGTACTATTTCGAGTGAAAACTTCGCAGAAGGTAGATGAAAATTCTTCGCCTCGATTTGGTATGCCAAGTATAGAGGCAATTCTAGCATGAGTAAGAAAAATTTGTTTTCCACAGACCATAGACCAGATGACGCCGTTTGGATTATCAGGTTGATATTCATCAAGATTCATGTTGGCGTAAAATAATTTAATCATTAAATGATTTATCTCCACACTATTTGCCGAAAAATCTATCAACGGAGTAATGTTGGCATTATCGGCTAACCTCCGAACTCCGTAAGCCGTGAAATCATCAAATTTGATGAAAGATCCTGGATGAAACTTATAATTTGTCATTTGATTCCATCGTGTTACAGCAATTGGAGTTTGAAGCCATTTTTTGACGGAGATGGTAAGAGATGAAGTTTCAGAGGTTGCTCCTTTCTTTGATTTCTTTTGAGGAGGAGCCATTGTTGGAGGATTTGTGATTTGGGAATTGAAGAATGGGAACTAGGGTTTGTGATTTGGGGATAGAGAATAGTTTGAGTAGAGAGTGAATGAGGGTAGAGGGTAAAGTAACGTATAGGGTTATATATAAAAAACTGAAAAATGCGTAACCGGTCGACCTACAACTTTTGGCCGGTCGACCGTTTTCAACCAGAGAGTAAACGGTCGACCGGCAATAATATGGGCGGTCGACCGGTCCTGGTCTGTTGTGCATATAGGATTCTTTTTCAAGTTTTTTATTATATATCAACCTATATATATATATATATATATATTATATTTTATACATAATACAAAATATAACCATCATTACACAAGAGATAGATAAATATATAACAACTATATATAAATCTAATGAGAAAGTTCGTCATTAGAATTATCGTTGTTTCCTTCAATACGATTCGACCATGGACTCCATTGTTTCTGAGCTCCTTCATTCTTTTCATAGTTCCGATCCCATGAGTTAGGACTTTTAGATGTTGATGGCCTAGACGGCATTGGTTCATGCACGTCATGTTTGTTGGAACCGCAGAAAAATGTTGCCAACTTTTCTAAAACAGACAATCGTGCCGATGTCCGTTGTTGCTCGTGATAAAGTTGACTTTGCCCGTAATGGAGTTGTCTCTGAAGGTCTATCTGATGTTTTTGGTAGTGGTGTATCTCATCAATTTGAGCTTTGGTTCGAGGAGAATAAAATAGTGTCCTTTTAACTCGTTTTGAATTTGGAGTTTTATCAAACATATAAGAGCATTGATGATGACAGCTTGATTTTTGTTTTGGAGTAGTAGGAGAATAATATTCGTCCGACTCAGAGCTTGTAATAGAAATGTGAGATTCTTGCGCACATTTGTCACAAATATGAGCCATAGTGTAAGTTGAATATAGTATTATGGTTAGATAAGAAGTAAAGATGAACAAAATAAAATTTTTTGCAAGCTTATATAAGTTTCTTATATATAATCTTATGGATGTGAGTTAATGATAACTTTTAACCACGAAAATATAAGCAGAAATTTTATTGTAAATCTAAAAATAGCTTTGTTTTTAAAACTGAATTTATAAAATGAGTAAATGGAATTTAACCATTAAATAAAGCAATGGCTAATATTTAATATAAAAAATAGGTTAAGTAAAAGATACGGTTACTAGGAGAATAAACATTAGTTTAGTTTAAACAAAAAAAAAATTATAATTAAAGAGAATAACCAAAAGAGAAGGTGTACATTAGTAATTACTTAGTCAAGATTTTTTCTTGAAATTAAACCAAGCTCTCTTCGTAATCTAATAAAATTAGATTCGAGCAGCGGCTTAGTAAAAATGTCCGCTAATTGATTGTCAGTATGGACATATTCAAGACATATATTTCTTTTTTCAATATTATCTCGAAGAAAATGATGACGGATATCAATGTGTTTAGTTCGAGAGTGATTCACTGGATTTTTAGAAAGATTTATAGCACTTGTGTTATCACAGTATATAATAGAATTTGATAAATGAATATCAAAATCTTGAAGTGTTTGTTGCATATATAGTACTTGAGTACAAGCGAGAGCCGCTGATATATATTCAGCTTCACATGTTGATAGTGAAACACAATTCTGTTTCTTACTAAACCAAGAGACAAGTGATTTTCCAATAAAATGGCATGTACCACTTGTACTTTTTCTATCTGTTCGTGAGCCACCGAAATCAGCATCACTATATGATACTAATTCAAATGGACATTCTTTTGGATAGAAAAGACCAAAATCTTTGGTATTATTAAGATAACGAATTATACGTTTCACTGCTCGTAAATGTGATTCCTTTGGATCGGCTTGAAAACGAGCACATAAACAAACACTCATTAATATATCTGGACGACTAGCTGTAAGATAAAGAAGAGAACCAATCATGCTTCGATATAATTTCTGGTCAACATTCTTACCACTTTCATCTTTTTCAAGATGTGTAGTTGTACTCATAGGAGTTGGTTTACCAGATGTATTTTGTAATCCGAAGCGTTTGATAAGATTTTCACAGTATTTTTCTTGATTGATAAAAATACCGTTTGAAAGTTGTTTGATTTGAAGTCCAAGAAAATAAGATAGTTCTCCCATATGAGACATTTCGAATTCTTTGGTCATAATACTTGCAAATTCCTTGCAGAGTTTATCGTTTGTTGAACCAAAGATGATATCGTCTACATATATTTGGATAACCAGAATATCTTTTCGAGAATGTTTAATAAACAAAGTTTGATCGACTTTGCCTATTTCAAATCCTGAATTAATAAGATAGCTACGTAATCGTTCATACCAAGCACGAGGTGCTTGTTTTAAACCATACAGAGCTTTCTTAAGTTTGAACACATGGTCAGGATATTTTTCATGTACGAATAAAGGAGGTTGTTCGACATAGACATTCTCTTTGATAAATCCATTGAGAAAAGCACTTTTGACATCCATCTGATAAAGTTTGAAATTATGATGACAAGCAAAAGATAATAGAATTCTAATAGCTTCTAGTCGAGCCACTGGTGCAAAAGTTTCTTCATAATCGATACCTTCTTCCTGATTGTATCCTTGTGCTACTAATCTTGCTTTATTTTTGGTGATATTTCCTTGTTCGTCAGCATTATTTTTATAGACCCATTTAGTACCAATTACTGACTGATCAGTTGGTCTCGGAACAAGTTCCCAAACGTCATTGCGCTCAAACTGATTTAGTTCTTCCTGCATGGCAATGATCCAGTAATCATCTGTAGCAGCTTCTTTTGGATTCTTGGGTTCGATATTTGAGAGAAAAGCGACATGACCCATTTGATTGAGTTGACTCCTTGTTCTGACATGTGATGTTATTTCACCTATTATATTTTGGGCCGGATGGTCTCTTAATATTCTTGGTGGTGATTGTAATTCACATATTTGAGGAGTATTCTCAATAATTACTTCTGAGTCAGAATCAGTATTTGAGATGATTGGATTATCAATGACTATTGATTCGTCATCGTCTGATATTGTGTGAGGATGCTGATAGATTTCATCAAAAGAGACATGAAGTGATTCTTCAATAGTTTTGGTTCGTTTATTAAATATCTGATAGGCCTTACTTCGTTCCGAATAACCGACAAATATTCCTTCATCGGCTTTTGGATCGAATTTTCCAAGCTGGTCTTTCGTATTTAAAATAAAGCACTTGGAACCAAAAACTTTGAAGTATGAGATTTTGGGCTTTCTTTTGTTAAACAATTCATAAGGAGTATTCTTGGTAAGAGGTCTTATGGACACACGATTTAAAACATAACAGGCAGTTGCGACAGCTTCTGCCCAGAAATGTTTTGGTAAGGTGGTTCCATTCAATAATGTTCTTGCACATTCTTGTAAAGTTCGGTTCTTTCGTTCTACTACTCCGTTCTGTTGTGGAGTTCTGGGAAACGAAAAATTATGATATATACCTTTCTTTGTACAAAAATGTTCAAATTCATTATTTTCGAACTCTCCGCCATGATCACTTCTTATATTTTTAACTTTAATCCCTTTTGATTTTTGAATTCTTTTGACGAAAGATTTGAAATGATCGAAAGTATCACTTTTATTTTTTAAGAAAATCGTCCATGTATAACGAGAGAAATCATCAACAATTACAAGCACATATTGACTGTGATTTATTGATTGAACTCTAGTAGGTCCAAATAAATCCATGTGCAGTAACTCAAGTGGTTGTAATGTTGATATGACTTTCTTGGATTTAAAAGATGATTTGGTCAATTTTCCTAATTGACATGCATCACAAATGTTGTTAACTTTAAAACTCATTTTGGGTAATCCTCTAACTAGATTGTTTTTGGCTAGCTTGTCAATAGTTCTGAAGTTTATATGACAGAAACGTTTGTGCCATAGCCATGGATCATTGTCATTAGCCACAAGACACATATCTGAATTATGATTAATATTCATATTTAGAATATATATATTTCTGTCTCTATAACCTTCAAAAACCAAATTATGGTCTTTATCTAAAATACTACACTTATTATTTGAAAAGGAAATTATAAAACCCTTGTCACATAACTGACTAATACTAAGTAAATTGTGTTTTAAATTTCTAACTAGCATGACATTAGTAATAAGAGGTAAGTTAGATGTACCGCAATTGCTCACATCGCCTTTGCCGATGATATAACCTTTTGAATTGTCTCCAAAAGTGACTGAGCCACCATCTGAGTATTTAATATTTGTTAATAAGCTCTTGTCTCCCGTCATATGCTTTGAGAAACCACTGTCCAATATCCACTTTCCTCTTTTCTTCAGTGGGACCTGCAAAAAATAGAATTAAGTTCATGGTACCCACTTTTTATAGGGTCCTAAGAGTTAGGTCCTAGGAGTCCAAACCCATTTGGGTCCGGTATCCCCTTTATATATATAATTGTTATTAAAATGTACATTATTCATGAATTGCTGAATGTATTTGTTCCTAATCAAATTATTATTTGTTTTAGGAACCCATATTTTGATAGTCTTGACATTTCTCTTTTGAAATTTCACAACTGGTTTTGGTTTGAAATATAATAAACTAAGATTTTTCTTAGCTTCAGTTTTTTGTACTTTCTTCTTCCTTTTATTTCTAAGATGTTTCTTAGTTTCATGTTTGTTATATCCCAAACCTTGTTTATCTGAAATAGATTGTGAACTTTCAATGATTTTAGTCAAATTTTCTCGACCTTTGTTAAAGTTAGAAACATTTTGAGTAATGTCATCAAACTTTGTTTGTAAACTAGCTTTTTCTAGGTCTAGAATTTTGACTTTTGCTTTAAGTTCATGATTTTCAGTAGTGAGAGCATTATTTTTCTCTTTTTGAGCTTCTATTTCTTGACTCAAAAGAGATATTTGAGAGTCAACATTAGATGATGATTCTTGAATATTTTCAAGTTCTTCTTCTAATATTTTCTTCTCATCTTTTAACATATCTCGTTCAAACTCTGCTCTACTTAAATCTGCTTTGACTACTTTTAATTGACGTTTTAAGTCTTTATATTTGACTATCAATTCAGCATTAATATCAAGTAATTCATCAAATGTAGGAATTTGTACCTCATCTTCTGTTGCCATAAAGCAAACATTAGCTTGTTCATTCTCCGAATCACTTTCACTTTCTGATGAAGATGACTCTGAATCATCCCATGTTACTGAGAAGGCTCGTTTCTTTGATTTGTCCTTCTTATATTTGAATTTGTCATTTTCTGACTTTTTCTTTTGTTCTGGACAATCCTTCTGCATGTGTCCCTTTTTATGGCAGTTGAAACATTCTATAGCAGATGAAGATGGTTTATTTGATCCAGGTTTCCTTTTATTGTAGCGACTGGCTTTTCGATATTTTAGGAATTTTTTGAAACCTTTAGCAATGAACGCCAAATCTTCATCTTCAGAATCTGATTCATTTTCATCTTTCTCAACATGAAATGCTACATTTTTCTTTTCTTCTTTCTGTTCTTTTCTAGCCTGCAAATTTGCTTCATAGGACATTAAATTTCCTATCAATTCATCTGGCTTCATGACGGAAAGGTCATTAGCTTCTTCAATTGCTAATACTTTTCCTTCCCATTCATTAGTCAGAGAATGTAGGACTGTTGAAACAACATCAAAATCAGAATACTTTTGTCCTAACCCAATAAGTGCATGGTGAATAGTTTGAAACCGTGAATACATGTCATTGATTGTTTCATTTGGTTTCATTTTGAAATTTTGAAATTGACTTTTCAGCATGGCTATTTTGGCTTGTTTAACCTTGTTAGTACCTTCATGAGTGATTTTTAGCGTTTGCCAAATTTGATATGCAGTAGTGCAGATACTAACACGGTTATATTCATTTTGGTCTAATGCACAGAACAACATATTTATTGCTCTTGCATTTACGGCTGCTGCCGTTTTCTCAGCCACAGTCCATTCTGAATAATAAGTTGTTGGATTCACTATTTCTCTTTGAGTAGCATTCCAAGCATCATAGCTACTTGATTGCATAAAGAATGACATACGTGTTGCCCAATAACTATAATTAAGACCATTGAAAAATGGAGGTCTTTGTGTCGATTGCCCTTCTGTGTAAGTGGTGTTTTGAGTGCTAGTACTTGCGTTATTTGCCATATTACAAAAATATATCAAATAACTGTGTTACGGTTATATGATAACCGTGCTTTGATACCAAATTGAAAGTGCGGTGTGTATACAATTATATGTGCTAATATAGTATACACGGATCGTTTAATATGGATTACAATACAAATGCGGAAATAGATGATAATAGCATTGTAAATAGAAAATAGAAAAATCACACCAGAGATTTTTATACTGGTTCGGAGCACCGTCCTACGTCCAGTCCCAGACTTCTATCTGGATTTTTCACTATTAACTACCTCGCTTCACCCGGAGGAACAGGTTTACAACACCCGAACAACCGAACGGGATTTCACGCCTCTAATATACTGAGGACTTCAACACTTGCCTCTTACAACACAGAGGACTTCAACAAAAGAACAAATACAATTGTTGTTGACAACTTGTGTTCTTGAAAACACGGATTTGTCACTAGCAGTACACCCTTCCTATAATCTTATCCTCAAAGTATGCGATATGATGTTTTGAAAAGATTAAGGAAAGTATATTATTGAATCAAAGGATATGAAATAGTTTCAAAGATTCAATAAATAATTTAGAGCTTTTATAATATAGAATTGAGATCAGAGATTAGATTAAAAGAATATATGAAATCGTTATCCTTAATCAACGAATTGGATTAGTTTATATAGACAAGAATGGTTGTAACTCTTTGCCATTAAGAGATATGATCTTTGGTGAAAGATTAAGAGATGCAACCTTTGGAGAAGAGAAGTGTCTTTTGAAAAAGTTGCTTTCTGTTTAAAAACGGTCGACAGGTCAAAAAGTGACCGGTAGACAGGAATTCAAAATATATATACGTTATGTGCATGTGTGCACGTTCACTGTGCAATTTACACAGGAACGGTCGACCGCACCTATATTGACCGGTCGACCGGTGCCTGTTAAATTGCACATTGAATTGTGCAACTGCATGCAACTTATAAATTATTCGTATATATATTGATTCCCTTGATATGCATGATTATTTGATGATAGATTTTAACAAATTTATTATTATTACAACAACAAATAATCAACCTATAATCTAGAGTACCATATATAGCTCTATTGACCTTGTTTTTGTCGATCGCCTTGTTTGTCAGAAATCAATCGCCTTATTTGTCAGAAATCAAAACTTTCATAAAGCTTGTGACTCAACAAAAACAAGAAAGATGCGGCAAGGTTATGAGGGGTTTCTCCCTTTAGGGTATGTGCATTTCCTTCTGGAAAAGGGTGGTATCATGGTATGGATCCCAGATGCTTACTCATGTTGAAACACTTATTATTATGGTGTGATGTTGATTACGAGCACTCGGTTAAAGGTCCCAAAGGACCGGGGGATGACATACACGTGTCAGTAGTTACCTAGTTATGGGTAACCCGGCCTTGTGTTGGCAGAGATCCGGTTTGGTTCTCAGGGACGTCCTTCCAGAGGCGTTCTCATGTGGCAATGGGAAGTTCCTTGGCCTGACCATTTATTGGAAATCCAAAGAAACAATACGAGACTTGTACGGTTTTAGTTGTAGAACCTGCCATCTAATATGGTAGCTATAGTAGGCATAATATAATGGTACCTATGCTGGCTAAGATTTATATTCTACTTTCGAAATATCTTCTACACTATGCACTAATAATAATATCAAAATCTATTTGATTTTGCGTAGTAAGCATCTTTGACTAACATAAGAAGAAATCTCCTCCAAGTCTGCGTTTGCATTGTGTGTGTGGTGGGAGGTCTTATGGTAGTCTCATTTTTAAAAGCATTTCGAATTGAATTTAAAAATATTCCTCTATTTGATTTTAAAGAAAAATAAACTGTTTTGAGTTCCCACACCAGTCACATGACTGACTCGGAGTTTATTGTTTTCCTTCCTAAACTCTGGGTGCCCACCAATTTCCACACGGGCAGTCGAGAGTTAAGGTTTATCAGGATATTCTGGAATTCAGGAGTTGCTGGAGGCAAGCTGGATGGCATGGCGTATTATTAGTATATAGTATTTCTTTTCCGCTGTTTGTTTATTGTTGTTGTGATACACTCTGATGATATGATGTAATGTAATGTGATGTAATAACTGATATAGTTCTATGTTTAAAGATTATTCATTTATCTATTATATGTTGTTCCGCTGCGAATTGTGAGATTCTGATGTTGTTCTGTTATTGCTTTCCGTCATGTTCTATCTTTTTTTCTCTCTTCTTCTACCTCTTTCTTTTTCTTTTCTTCTTCTTAAACCCTAACATTTCGGTTTTTCGGCAACGAAAAATCGCGGTCTTTACATGAAGTGTTTCTAACAACAACTTTTACAGTTAAAATAAAATAAGCTTATAAATATATAAGTATAACATAAAATTTGGTTATTAACATAAGCACTAGAATTAAGAATATAAGTTATCAATAAAAATGTTAACTATGTAAAGACAAATATATAAAACTTGTCAAGTTGAAAACTTGCAATATCTTTAAACAAAACTAACTTGTCTGCAAACACTAATTTTATGTAAACATAAGAAAACAAATATTCACATCTTAGTTTAAAAGCAAGAGTCTGCAAATATCTTTACAAAAATAAAGTTTGTCAACAACTCATAATAAGTGAACACCTATATGTAAACATTTTAGTACAAACAAGCCTGCAAATATCTTTATATATATATATTGTAGTGTTAGCCAATACTAATTAGTGTATACAAATTCAAAGACAAAACAAAGTTTGACAGCAACATATTAGTACAAACACAAAAGAAAACTAGGGCTTGAGTTTTAATTTCTCATTCCACTCTCCATTGTTATAAAAGCTTGAGTATAAGGAAAATAGAAAGGAAGTAAATGAAGAGGAGAGGGTTGGAACTGAGTTAAGTGGGGTTAATGGGCTCAGCCCAAACCAAAGCCCTAAGTGAAAAAGTAGCAAAATTTTACTAAAAAGATCGCAAACGTTATTTTGAACTCAATGGGAGTGGTCCCGAGTCCTAATTCAACCGTATGCAAAAACTAGCTTTTCGGACTAAATTCCGAGTATCGATAAAATATTTAAATAAAATATTTAAATATAAAAATCGGTAAATATGCGGGTTGTTACAGACTCCCCTCCTTAAAGAAATTGCGTCCTCGCAATAATTAAGAAGAAGATATATAGTAACAACCATAAAAGCATATTAACACAAAAGAATTTTGGAGTAAGAAGTTCACCTTAAAGAGCATGAGAAAGTAAGTCAGGATGCGTTCGCTCGATGAATTCTCTAGATTCCCAAGAGCAATCCTTAGGATTTGAGGACCATTGAACTTTCACAAGCGAAACATCTTTATTTCGAAGGCGCTTAACCTCCGAAGCAATAATACGAATAGGATGTTTCTCATAAGTTAGATTAGGCGAAACTTCAATCTCTTCCACAACACCGGGCTCAAGAATAGAATCGGAATCTCGAAGGCATTTCCGTAATTGAGAAACATGAAACACGTCATGCATAGCAGAAAACTGAACCGGTAATGATAGGCGATAAGCCATGGAACCAATACGTTAAGTGATAGGAAATGGCCCAATATATCGAGGTGCTAACTTTCCCGACCGACTGAAACGTATAACACCTTTCATAGGTGACACACGAATAAAAACAAGATCTCCAACAGAAAATTCTAATCTCCTTCTTCGATTATCGGCATAGGATTTTTTTTCTACTCTGGGCTTCTTTCATCCTATGTCGAATAAGTTCAATCTTTTCTGTGGAATCCCGAACAAAATCTGGACCTAAAACCAGCTTCTCACCGGCCTCAAGCCAATAAGAAGGAGATCGGCATGGCCTTCCATAGAGTGCCTCAAAAGGTGCCATACCAATACTAGATTGGAAGCTATTATTATAGGAAAATTCAACAAGAGGAATATGATCTTCCCAGCCTCCACCGAAATCAAGCACACAAGCACGAAGAAGATCTTCAAGAGTTTGATTCACACGCTCGGTTTGTCCTTCGGACTGAGGATGATAACGGTGCTAAAATTAAGCTTCGTTCCTAAAGCTTTTTGAAGACTCTTCCAAAATCCACTAGTAAACAATGGATCACGATCACTAACAATAGAAGTAGGAACTCCATGTAATTTAACAATCTCTTTAATAAAGAGCTTGGCCAAAAGAGGAACGGTTCGGTTAGACCGAACAGGAAAAAAAATGGGCGGATTTAGTAAGTCTATCAACTATAACCCATAAGCTATCATGACCCGAACGAGAACGGGGAAGGCCATCTATAAAATCCATGGAAATTTGATCCCACTTCCAAATTGGAATTTCTAAAGGTTGCAATAACCCACCGGGCCTTTGATGTTCGGCCTCGACAAGTTGGCAAGTCATGCAACACTTAACAAAGTTAGCAATATCAGATTTCATTCCCTCCTAATAATAATGTCGCTTCATATCCGCGTACATTTTACTACTACCGGGATGAATAGTAAATTTAGAACGATGTGAATCTTCTAAAATATCTTTGCGAAGATCACTAATATTTGGCACGATAAGTCTACCAAATTTTCGAATGTGTGACATCCCGGAATTTTGACCCTATTATTATAATAAGTTTTTGATCAAATTTTAATAAAATACAAGATGTTAATTTATAAATAAATAAGATTTTGGATATTATTGGTTGTATATGTATTATAAAGGAATATAGCTTCAAAATATAAAGTAGACTCTTTTAACAATATTCAAAAATTTAATCTGTATTATTCAATTAAATTAAAAGTTATGTATGAATAATATGCAATACCAGCTATATGAATGCAGTTGATAATAAAAAGTATAATAACACAATCATACTCATATAAATACATTAGTGCAAATACATTACAAATCAAATAATGGAAAGATTAAACCTTTAAATAAAAATAAGATTTGAGAAGTGTTTCTAACAACAACTTTTACAGTTAAAATAAAATAAGCTTATAAACATATAAGTATAACATAAAATTTGGTTATTAACATAAGTACTAGAATTAAGAATATAAGTTATCAATAAAAATGTTATATATAAAACCTGTCAAGTTGAAAACTTGCAATATCTTTAAACAAAACTAACTTGTCTGCAAACACTAATTTTATGTAAACATAAGAAAACAAATATTCACATCTTAGTTTAAAAGCAAGGGTCTGCAAATATCTTTACAAAAATAAAGTTTGTCAGCAACTCATAATAAGTGAACACCTATATGTAAACATTTTAGTACAAACAAGCCTGCAAATATCTTTATATATATATTGTAGTGTCAGCCAATACTAATTAGTGTATACAAATTCAAAGACAAAACAATGTTTGACAGCAGCATATTAGTACAAACACAAAAGAAAAATTGCAAATATCTATATACAAATCTTTGTGTCAGCTAACATTTGATTATGTGTTAACATATGAGTAAACATATACATTAATTAGCCACTGTTATATCTGGAAACATAATCTTTCGGCCGAAAATATGCCTTTCATTTCAGGTTTAGTACCTTAGTACATGATGAAAACAAAGCAAAGTATTTTGTCAACAAAGCTTGTTCAAGAAGGCATAACTGTTGAAGGTTATATATGTATTCATTATGTCTTATTTTATCTTAGTTCAGCCTTTAACTTATGAAGACAAACCTGAGAAGGTGTAAAAGAGAATAAACAACACTTTATATTTTCAAGTTCAAACAAATTCAGGAAAACAAGAAAGTTAGAGGAATTCAAACTTCAACTACAATTTTCTTTCTTCATCAAGCAACTACTCTCTGTTTCAATAGTAAATAAGTGAGTAAACTTAATTTTTGAGAGTTTTAAAGTCAATGAAACAGTTCAATCCTCTTTTATAAACTGTTTGGTTATATTTCAGTTGCATATGTTTGAGTGGCTCTGTGATTTAGAACTTAGTACAGGCTTCATATTTTGATCAAACTCAGGACATTTTTACTTAATTTATTTCTAAGCTTTGAGTTTAAACAGAACTGCAGGTATTCTCTGTTTATAAAAATCTTTCAGGGAGTAAACATATCTATTTAAGTTTAAGTTTGATAATGAATTATGAAATTTTATGTTGCTGTATATTCTGAAAGATTAAAAGCACTGATATATGTATTCTTCAACATTTCAAGCTACTGTATAAGGAAAGCAGAGAATAGTTTAATTACATCGTCATAATTATATTTAAACTTGATAATTTAAGTTAATTAAACTGGTTTAAACTAGAATCATGGCCTGGAGGAAATGTTTGAAGGTGTACAAAGTAGATAAAAACACTATATTAAATTTGACAGTAAAGGGAAGATCAAGGTGGAAATTCGAGTAATTAAATTTGTTAGTTTGGATTCTAATCTTGAATAAACATTCCAAGATGGGATTTTTAAAACAAAAATCAAAATTTAAAATTTTGTATTCATGAAGCAGTTTGGGTTTAAAGAAAATTTGCATTTTTGCTTAATTCAAGAGATTGATTTATTTTTAATTAATGAAACTTGGATTGAAGCAAGTTTATACATCTATAAACTCGAAAAAAATGTAAAATAATTTTTCTATTGATTGGAATTGGAACACGAGACCCTATTAGGGTTTTACTGAAATTTTTGTTCCTCTCTGTAAATGATCGTTTTCGACGACATAGCGTGATTGAGTTACGCGAGAGTTTTGGGAAAGGAGGATGGTCGTAATGACGACGTATAGGCCAAATCTTAGGTGCTGCAGGTGGTTGGAGAGGCGGCGGCGAGGTGATCTTCTGTGAGTGTTGGTTGCAGTTTTTCGTCCAATGGTCTAAATTTCGAACTCGAATTTTTATTGGAGATTTGAGCTTTGTTATGGAGTGTGGGGGTGGTTTGTGGCTTGCCGTCGATTTTGAAGTTCGCCGTAGGTGAAAGTCGCTGTCGTGCACGTGCACGACAGTGGTGTTTGGGTGTCAGATTTTGGCATAGGGTTGTTGCGAGTTGCTGCTCGAGGAGGGGGGTGATTTGCTCGAGTTCGAACCCGGGTGTGTTTGCGAGATCGAAGAATTATAGTTTGAATTTTATTTTAAGTTTTAACTTTAACTACCTGTAGAAATGAAATAGAAGGGAGAAAGAAGAAGATAGTACGGGAAGGTATCGGGTAATATGGGGACTTGACTCGAAGTACCTCACGAGTTAATAAGGGGAGCCTTGGGTTATCCTCGATCTGAAGTGTTTTTCAAAGGAAATGTTAATAAACAAATTTTCGTCAAATTTCGAGACCCTGTAAAACTTTTTAGCGTTTAATAGTTAGGTTAAAACTTGGTTACAGGATAATTATTTTTGTTGACACTTTAAAATACTTTGAGCTATAAATTATCATTCTAGTTGAATAATTAATATAAGATGAGTATAAAACTTATTAACCAATAACTTATAATTAGTAATAGATTGATTTCATAAGTTAAAGAAGATCCTTTTTTAAAATGTTAATCAAGTTGAATAATTAATATTAATTAATTATTCTAGGATGTAATTAAGAGTAATAAGTAAATTAAAACTAACCATTTAAGCTAATTAATGAATGATCAATACTTAATCAAAATTAAGTCTATTTATGTAATAACTAAGGCTATTAAAATTAATGGTTAGGAAATGGTTAATTAAAGCTAAATAACTTGATTTAGGAAGAAATTAATTAATAGTATGAAATAAATAAGTATATAATTAAGATTTAATAGTCGATTAAGAAATCATTAATTAGACAATTTGAAATGAAATAGGAAGTTTATTGTAATTAATGATTACTTAAATTTAGTTAAGTAATTAACTCTCAGGTAATTAATTCTAAATTGAATTAATGAGATTTAAAAGTAATTGTTTATGGATTGTTGTGAATGTAGAATGTCTGGATTGTGATGTTTAAATTGATGATATCCTGTGATGTTCTGTGATATGTTATGTTATATCTATGATGCTTGTATATGTTTTATCTGTGATAAATGCTATGTTAAATCAATTGTTAAATTTAAATTATTTAAACTGTTAAGTAAATTAGACAACTTGGCCCTTAAAATGGCGGTTGGATTGGATGAGACCGGGATCGGAAGAATCAAATTTGATTCTCCGAAAACCACATCGATCCAATTTAAACGTTAGGTCGTGAATCCTGAAATGAAGACCGAGATGGTGTTTTCAGAATGCTAGGGTTATCATCGTTGACTCTGAGGGTGATTCCAAAACGAGTGTAACGAGATAATGCCATCGGTTTCGTTCGAACCCGGAACGAACTTGTATGGATTGAATGCTTTCAGCACATCGTCAGTCGGACGATGAGCATTCTAAGAAATTTGTTCTATAAAGGTAATCGCATCCTCAAGCCTCATCAACCGGGAATGGCTAAAACAAGGGAGATGCAGCAAGGTTAGGTGGTTCATGCCCAAGCAGGACAAGATATTTCCCCTGTCTAGATGTCCCTTATATATATTTCGGCTTAGTGGGTGGTTGGTCGCGCCATCCACGGGGTTTATCTTGTTCGGGACTATTCAGTAAGGAATGGTTCCGGCCTTGTGTTGCAGGGGATGAAGGGAGCAATCCTCGGTACGGTGATGTAGGCCCCGTACTGTGACGTGTGGTACCCCAGTAGCCCTGCCATTGTTGGAAATCCATTTTCCCTACAAGACCCTACGGTTTTGATTTGTATTACCCACTTTTGTGGCTAGTAACTGGAATTTAATCATGTAACAATTTCGGCTATTTTCTATTTACTTGAAACCCTAGACACTATTATAATATCACTGGATTTCCTATGAAATGTTTTGGTTAGCGTAAGGTAAAAACTTACCCGTATTTATTTGTGGGGAGTCTTACGTGATACCTTTATTTTTAAATGTTTTTCAAAGTTAAGCAACTTTAAACCGTTTACTCATACCAGACCCATGTCTGACCCGGAGTTTATTTTTGTTTTCATAAACTCTCGGGTACCCAAATTTTTACGGGTAGCCAAGGGATTCAGGTTAGATTTGACGAATTCTAGAGGAGCAATGGAGCAGGAGGCTTCTACGTTGTAGATATATATATATGTATATATATATATATATGGTGTTCCGCTGTGTTGATATCTCTGAGCTGTTTATCTGTATTGTATATTGACTTGTGTTAACTAGACAGGTGTTTATAACTGTCTAGTATGTGTTGTATGATCTGTATAGCTCTGATATATGTAAAATTATGTAATAGTTATGTGATATATTATATTTTGTTCCATTCTGCTGTGAGATTCTGATGTTGTTGTTCTTTCTTCTCTATCTTTTCTATTTTCTCATCCCTTTCTTTCTTAATGATGATACGTCTTTCTGGTAGCGGAAGGGCGGGTTGTCACAGAATGCCGCCACGAGAATCAATATCAAAGTCTTTCAAACCTTCAATATCAATTTTATCCTTAATATTTTGGCCAAGAAGAGCCAATTCTGGATCAAGCCTTTGAGCTTCAAGAATGCGGTCTAAAAGAGAAGGATGAGCCTCAAGGCTACATAAAACAAGTGATGAGCATAAATCAGATACGCGCTCTCGAATCTCACAAGTGGATAAAATCTCGAGATCGTTCCATTCAGATATCATCATAGAAACAACTGCTTGTTGCTTGCGACTAAGTGCATCGGCAACTCGATTTCCCTTTCCGGGAGTATAAAGGATATCAAGATCATAAGGTGCAAGGAACTCGAGCCAACGTTGTTGACGCAAATTAAGTTCCTTTTGAGAGAATAAATACTTCAAAGACTTATGATCGGTATAAAGAATAAATTTCTCTCCCAGTAGATAATGACGCCAAATCCGAAGAGCGAAAACAATAGCCGCGAGTTCTAAATCATGTGTGGCATATCTAGTCTCGGCCGGCTTCAATTGTCTAGAAGCATAAGCAATAACACGTTCTTTTTGCATAAGAACGGCACCCAAACCAACGCGACTAGCATCGGTATAAACAATAAAATCTTGATTCCCCTCTAGAATAACAAGAATAGAAGCATCGGAAAGGAGTTCTGTCAATTTCTGAAAAGAAGCTTTACATTTGTCCGACCAAACGTATTTAACACCTTTCTTAGTCAAGCCAGTAAGAGACACGACAATCTTAGAAAAGTCTTTAATGAAACGACGGTAATAGCCCACCAACCCGAGAAAGCTATGGATTTCAGTCACACTCTCACGTCTTTTCCAATCTTGAATCGCTTCAATCTTTGAAGGATCCATGGAAATTCCGGATTCGGAAATAATATGACCGAGAAACTTCACACTAGATTGCCAAAAATGGCATTTAGAAAATTTTGCTTTTAATTGGTTACTCCTAAGAGTTTCCAATACAATCCGAAGATGTTCTCATGTTCCTCCTCGGTTTTTGAATACACAAGAATATCATCAATAAAGATGAGAACAAATCGATCGAGGAAATCTTTGAAAACTCGATTCATAAGGTCAACGAAATAAGCCGGAGCATTCGTTAAACCAAATGGCATAACAAGCCATTCATAAGATCCATATCGGGTACGGAACGATGTCAAAGGAATGCTATCCTTTGCGATACGAAGCTGATGGAAACCCGTAGCCAAGTCCAATTGTGAAAAGACCTTAGCACCACTAAGCTGATCGAATAGATCATCAATCCGAGGTAAAGGATATTTATTTTCCATAGTAAGATCATTAAGCTTGCGGTAGTCAACGCAAAGTCTAAGTGTACCATCGGATTTCTTCACGAAAATAGCCGAAGCTCCCCAAGGGGAGGAACTAGAGCGAATAAATTGCTTCGTCTCCAATTCGGATAATTGTTTGCGCATCTCTTCATTTTACTTATTGGACATGCGATAAGGAGGACGAGTAATAGGTTGAGCTTCAGAGGTAAGATTAATTCTGAACTCAATTGCTCGCTTAGGTGGAATCCTAAAACGAGCTCAAATATGTCGGAAAATTCACGAACAACGTGAATAAGAGAAATGATGTCCTCCTCATCATCAATATCATCATCACAAGGATTTAAATAATATAAAGATGCAGACAAAGTGGAATCCGAATCTTTAAGAATAATAGAAATCTGCTTAACAGATTGAGGGTGTCGAAGATAAATAGTCCGCTCAGGACATAGGATTTGGGCTTCATAATGGCTAAGCCAATCCATTCCCAAAATCATTCCAAAGCCTAAATAACGCATGACATGCAAATCAGCTAGGAAAGGAAAATCACACAAAATAATCTCCACATCTTTACAAAGCAAACTAAGCGTTGCGGATCCACCAACTGGATTCGCAATTCTCAAAGAAGTCATGAAAGCAACAACACTTAAAGAAAAAGTATCAACAAGCTCTTTTTATATTAAAGAATGGGATGCTCCCGTATCAAAAAAAACTCGAATAGGTTGATCACGAAATATAATAATACCATCAAGGATAGAATGAGAAATACCTTGACCATGAGATGTGTTGCCAGGGGCTTGAGAAACATTAAGCTTTCCCTCTTTCCTATTTTGAAGTTTGGTACAAGAAGATAAATAATGATCAGGGCTTTTGCAATAGCGACAAGTACGAGGCTTTGAACACTTGTTCGCAAAATGGTCTCTGGAACCATAGTTAAAGCATTTCCCTTCAGTAGAGGAAAATGTCTTCGCAGCAGGAGTTGCTTGCTTACCCTTTTTGTTGGGATACGGGCCTTTGAATTTATTTGGCCTCTTCTTGTTGTTGAAGTTTGGTTTGGAACCCACCATTTCAACATCAATTTCCCTATTCGCCTCTTCAAGACGAAGAGCGATATCAATGAGTTGGTCGAAAGGAACTTCTAACTTTAGAAGTAATGGCTTCTTGATGCTTTTGTTTAAGCCATAGACAAATCTTTGGTTCTTCTTGAATGAGGTGTTGATGTATTCAACCCCATATTTGGAAAGTGACTCGAAGGATGCAACATAATCAGTCACGGAGGCTTCACCGTGAACAAGGTCTATGAAACGACGAGCCAATGTCACTTTTTCTGCTTCTGGCACGAATTTTAATTCGAAGCGTTCTCGGAATTTCTCCCAGGTGAGATCCGCTTCATTAATCTCAGAAATAAGAAGTTTGTACCAGTCCAATGCTCTCTCTTGGAGCATACTGGAAGCCACCTGAACACGGTGAAGATCGACGAGATTCATGCGAACAAAGATCCGATCGCAGGTCCTCAACCAAGCCTGGACCTCGATGACAGTTTCAGAACCTTTAGATGGCTTCCCACCCAGGTTGGTGTAATCATTGCACAAACGTGCAAACCCAGATTTAGGGTGAGTAGGTTCCGGATTAGAACCAGCTGCTTGAGCATTCGTGACAAGGTCAAGAAGTTGCTGGGTAGTCATAAAAACTCCATCTTGGGGTGGAACACTAGATGGTCCAGCTCTGGGATGACAAGGTGTAACCATTTCTCTCCCTTAAGAAAGAAAGAAGGAAGAAGAAGAAGGTTATCCACAAAATGAATATCAAGCAATCTTGATAGATAAGACAAAGAATCATAAAGAAAATAGGATGAATCGGTACGAAGACTGACTCCTAAGATAGACTTAGGACGATAATCCTTGTTAAGTTATTCTACATTGTTCCAAATCTGGCTCTGATACCAAGCTGTGACGCCCCACCTCTATACCCATGCTAGCCAAGAACACTACGGAGTAATGCTGTCAACTAGCATGGAGAATAAGGCTGTTGAGGAGCGACCATCCATGTAATATCTTTGTGCGAGCACCGATATGTCAGGTAGTAAAGTATATATCAACTAAGGAGAAAATCCGACATACCGATACATACTCAAAGCTATCACACAATGGCTATATATAATCTTCGGAAATAAATATAGAAATAAATATAACACAAGTCAGTCACATACATCCATATCACAAAGGCGGAAGAAGATATGGATATATAACTAACACAAGAAAGTGTACATCAGAGTAGTGGTCAAAAGGATCCACAATAACACAAAAAAAATGGCAACACGTACTATACAAAAGAATACAACTATGAGTCTATGTCTCAAGTGTATACAACAAAAACTACTAATCTATATGGTCAGCCAAAAGTCAGAGTAATGAATCCCTGGGGAGAAGTCAAGCAGAAGCACCTGTAACATCTCGGTCTGACCCGAGTATTATTTAATAAGAAAATAATAAACGGATCAGTCTAGCTATAAATATCAGATGACATGATATAGAATAATAGATATGGCATAAACATATAACAACCATAATGGCATACTACAATAAGTATGTAATTGAAAATCAACATGAGATTAATCAATATCACAAGAATCTTCTAAAAGATCCAAAAAGGGTACAATACCCAAAACTTGTATTCATAACAAGTCAATAACACACGAATTCACCAATGCACAAAATTAATAAATCAGATCAATGAAAATCACTAAAATTGGTGAAGTATAAATTCCAGAATTCAACCCACGAAATCCAGAAATCATAAAAAGGGGGGAGAGGCCTATCACACGAACAGGAGCATGAAAACTCACCAACATATGTATCACACGAACGAGACGCTATCTCATGGTAGCTAGCCATTAATTTTTGACACACGAATGGCCCGAAGACCATAGGGAGCTACCCCACAAAGAAATGAGACAAAGCTCAATAGAATGAGGTACAGTCCTCCACGTGGACAAAGAGACATCTCACAATTGCTAGCCTAAATCACAAAAATGATCGTCATGATCATCAAGAAGTGTCAATCACAGTAAGCTAGTAAATATATGAGCTTAGCTTCATGTCCCATAACCACTAGCTTAACTTAAATATTTACGAACAAATTGTAGATCTACACTAGAAAATTGTCATAAGAGATTCAATCGAATATGTCCAAGAATTAACCGGCGAAGTAAACGCAAGCGTTTCATACCACTCGTTTTACTAAGTCGTTTAATTAGATTTCTCATGCGAGTGAGGTAAAGGTTTGTATATACTAGTAGATTGGAAAACGGTTTTAAGAAACGAGCTTTGTAATAAAATAGTGTTGAAATTGTTTTGATGAAGCAGTTTTGATATTTACTACTAGTATTGAAACCTTTGTATTTTTAAAGTGACAAATCACAAAAAAGACTGTAGGAACAATCAGTCACTAAAATTCACATTCAAAGACGTGAATAAAATCCAAAGTAATCGATACCGAATCCATCAAAATGGATATTCCCAAAAATCATGAAGAAAATGTCATCAAAGTCGATAATAAGTGATAATAACAAAAGGGAATTCACACGAATCGATTAAAATTGGAATTCTCAAGCAAATAGGTTAATAGGCAAAAGAGTGCAGATTCAGACGTCTGAAATCAAGGATTCAGACGTCTGAATTTGGAAAATAAAATATTTTTCCAAAACAGAAATCAGACGTCTGAATTGTTGATTTCAAACGTCTGAAATAGGCACTTTTTAGCCTATTTCCTTTCTGGTTCCAAATGAACCAATTCAGACGTCTGAAGTATAGATTCAGACGTCTGAATACTGGGGAGTAAAAATTCCCAGTATAATATTCAGACGTCTGAATCTTACGTTTCAGACGTTTGAAACCAGGGTTCAGGGCATTCCCTGAACCTAGTCCAAAAATGGTCAAATAATTATCGGAAGCGATTCAAACGAGCAAACGACGACTAAGGATTTACGTCAAGCGACAACCCAGCCTTAACGGCTCTTCGATACGCCTCAAATATCAATGTCCAAATATCCATAAAAGGATTTTCATAGATTTTGATTTCAAAACACCAAAAATTGGAATATACACCAAATCAATCCAAACCAAAATTAATTGCACAAGAATAAGTGTTAGGAATTCATACCTAACAATCGAAGATAATTATAGACAAAGATGTGAGATAAAAATCTCACCTTTGAACCCAAACAAATGAAGAAGAAGCTTGAAAGCAAAGGAGAATCAACCACTCTTCAAATCCAACACAAGAAGCTTTATTCTAAGCTTTAAAAGAAGAACTTTCCCAAAGTTAGGTTTAGGAATTACTAAAATTGATAAGAGAATGAGTTGAAGAAGAAGAAGAAGAGAAAGCGTACCAATGGGTTCTTCTATTAGTTTGGAGCTAGAGTTTGATTTGCAAAAGAAAACTAGGGCTTGAGTTTTAATTTCTCATTCCACTCTCCATTGTTATAAAAGCTTGAGTATAAGTAAAATAGAAAGGAAGTAAATGAAGAGGAGAGGGTTGGAACTGAGTTAAGTGGGGTTAATAGGCTCAGCCCAAACCAAAGCCCTAAGTGAAAAGGTAGCAAAATTCTACTATCTCCAAACATATCAAAGTTTACACTTAAAAAGATCGCAAACGTCATTTTGAACTCAATGGGAGTGGTCCCGAGTCCTAATTCGATCGTATGCAAAAAGTAGCTTTTCGGACTAAATTCCGAGTATCGATAAAATATTTAAATAAAAATATTTAAATATAAAATCGGTAAATATGCGGGTTGTTACAAGCTATATATTAAATTAAATCATAATTACCAAAAATATTAGAATTAGAAAATATACTTTATTTGTTAAATTTAACACGAAGCTTATCTATTTATAATATATACAAATAAATATATACACTATAAATAGAAAACAATTTAATTAGCTTTTAAAAAATAAAATCCATCAATTAAATATTTATTAAAAGAAAATTTATTAAATCAATTCAAATTTTATTATCAAAGATTATCAAATCAATTTAATTTTTAATACAAATTATTAAATTGATATTGGCAAAAATTCCGGGATATCACATTGAGTATGAGAAGAAACCGAACATAATAAATTTATAACTAAGATAAATGATTTTATTTACATTTAGAAGTAATTGTTTTGCATTTTCAAATATTTATTTTTGATAACAACAGTTATACTTTATTAAAGTAAAGCACTTATTTTGATGTCTCGAGGTTTGAAGTAACCTCTAGGACCTTAACATAAAGCGTTATACCACTTGTCAGTTGAGCTAATGGTCCTCGACTATTTTCAAATATTAAAAAAATTCACAAAGTAGGCTAATGCTATACAAAAATATTTTAAGTATACAAATTTACAGATACTTAGAAGAAAAAATGCGCTACAAATACGGAAAACGAAAAGAAGAATACATATGAAGAATTTTCAACATCTAATGCCATTTTTGAAGGCATGCTTGCATGTACCACAGATTTTTAGCCCACATTCAGTGACATCCTTGATTACGTGAAGAAAGTGAAATTTGATGATTTCATAGTAAAATAATTTTATTACACAATGAAATATATAAGTCTTATAAGTACGCATATCATGTCATTCATAATACAGCCAGCTGCATGTGTAATGAAAATTTGCTTACAAAGATGACATTTCTCAATGAATTGTGAAAAAAATTTGGACATCCAAATCAAGCATAAAATATTGGAAATGGGGCTACACTATATCGATCAAGTGGGGCGAAAAGCAACTAACTCTTGCACAAAAGGTAGATGAGAAATTCTTGGCATATTGGGAGTTATCAGATATTAAAGCGAAATTGGAAAAGAATTATGAAATTAGAAATAAAAAATCCCAACTTGCATTATGGTATCTCTAGATCGTACGTAGAATATCAAAACGATCTTTTATTTACCTACTAAATTGATTTAGCATCTGAATAAACTAAAATATATTTATTGCAATTTATTATTTGATTTTTCAATATGAAGAGCAACATAGCAAACCCACCTCCTGGCAAGTCTATGACAGGACTCACAAGATTGAGTCAGGGGAGGGGTCCACCACCAATGGTTGTTGACGATGTTTCGATAGAGTTTGCACTAAGTCATTCATAAACTTTATTTGAATGATATTTACATATGCATATAATTCTATTGAATATGAAAAATGCAAAAGGGATAAAATACCAGGCTAAGATCAATGAGCTTCAAGTCAATGCGTGGTGATAGCAAATGAGGTATTGGAACTGGTACGCGATGTGCTCAGCATTGCTCTTGTCAAATGGGTGGACTGTAAGCCCAACTATAGCAATATTCCAAATTTAATTGTTTACAATATTTTAGTGAACTAATTACATTTAAAATATTTTAGAGAACTCATTACATACTGATATTGTTTTTTTACCTATTCACTAACATGGTTATAGTACAACAAGTAGTAAGTAGCTCCATAATTCAAAATTATACTAAACCATATTGGTATGAAATAGGAATTTGATTTTAAACAAGTGCAAAAGTACATATAAGAAACTTATATCAACATTATACCAAAATTAAAATATAATCAAATGCATGTTTAAAATTATAAATTTTATTGCAAATTTCTGTTAGCTCTATATTCAAATTATTTAATACACGATCAAATTTTTATTTATAAGCAATCAACTTGAATCAATTTAAACCTAATAAGTAATTAATCAAAATAAAACTTGGCATAAAGAATTCTAAGTTTATAATTGATCACATTATTATTACACTAATTATTAATTAGCTTCATTACACAGAATTATATACAAACTAATTATGTAAATTAACACAAATTGAATTAATTATCCAAAATTTGCATCCAAAATGGTTTTGAAACTAAAATTTAATAGAGATCCCGATTAAAGCTAAACTTGTATAAAAGGTAAAAATTTATCGAATTAAGTATTAGAATTTTTGATATTATCAACTACTTGTGTCAAAATGGTTTAAAAATTTGAACTGAAACAAAATAAAATTGGTTCAAAAGTAAAACTATATCAAAATTTGAATTATATTGATTCCAAATGAAACCAAACACTAGAAGGGGAAAAACGATTTCCGACGGTCGAAAACCGTCGGCGGCCGTCGGAAGCCGTCGGAAAAAGCCATCGGAATATACTGCGTCGGGGAGTAGTATTTCCGACAGCTTCCGACAGAGGCTGCCGTAAAAGATTCCGACGAAAATCGACGGCTTCCGACAGTTTCCGACGGATCCCGACAAATGTCGGAATCCGTCGGAAATAATGTGCTACAGGCCGCCGGGAGCCGTCGGAAATAATGTGCTACAGGCCGCCGGAAGCCGTCGGAAATTTTGATCTATAAGCCGTCGGCAACCGTTGGAAGCCATCGGAAATCAGCTGTTTTTTTAAAATTCGCTGCAAATATAGCCTTCCAAACACATTTCTCTTCTAAACACTATTATATCAATACTTCACAATCCAATATACATAATTCCAACCAAATATCAAAACCCAAACTACATAATATTCAATAAACACAAAAATAAATAAAATTACATCAAAATAGAATACATAGTATGCATAACCATTCCAACATTAACAATAATCCTAATAGTAAGTGTTCTACCATGTTATTAATACACAAATTCATCAACATCCTCATCCACATCCTCATACAACCACGGAACCAAGTGTATCAAACATAATTATACATAAATCAACAATTACCTACGCCGTCTACCAAATCATTTTAAACAAAACAAAACATACCTGAACGAACGAACAAGCAAGCAAGCAATGAATCAATCTCCTCCAGATTCAAAGCCAGCCGAGGAAGGGAAGCGGCCACCAAACTGCTGCATGTACTCTAACATCTGTGCAGTCTGCATGGCCTGTTGGCGGTTCTGCTTCTCCAGCTGGGACATTCTAGTCCGCAATTCTTCTATATCTGATAGATTGCTCTGAGCTCTACTCCGTCGTCCCCTACTCTGACTACTGACCTGCAATAATTGAAGAATGAATAAAATCCAAGTTTATTGTTTTGAAAAGGTCAAAATATCATATTTGAAGTATTTTAAGAAAAAGTAAATTATTTACCGCTAGATTGTCAAATCCGTATCGTCGACCATGCTCTTTTGGATCCATAACGGACTCAAAAATAGTGTCCTCCTCATCGATCGTCAGCTGATCTCGACCCGTAGCAGCAAGGAGTTTCTGCCGCTGCTCCATAAACTTCTCCTGCATTAACAAATTAATAATATCATATCTTATTTCATTATAGTTTAACAAGCAAAACAATTACTAATACTGAATAAAATGAAATATGCTTACATGACTTTTGCTGGATTTATCATCTTGCCATGTATAGAAACAATTGCATCTGGATTAACATGCTCGACAGCATGCATACGGGTGAACACGTCCATATAGCTGTTAGGACCATGTGCCTCGGCTTCCTGAAGTTGATTGTTACATACAATTATTATACATTTAAAATCATATAGCATAAACTATTTACATTTATTATTCAGTTAATTTACCAACTCCTGCCGATACTGCTGAAACGACTTCAATCCTCCGCGATGAGTGACGGGATTCTTATTTCTATTTGCAGAGTTTCTATCCGACTCTGCCTGTACATTCAAAATTTGATACATTATTTTTCGATCACGTCAAATCAATAATTCAAAAAAAAAACTAGTATACTTGCCTTCGCCTCGTCCGTCTCCCAGTATCTCAACCAAGCTTGCCACACGCTCGCTCCCATCCACCGTGGTTTCTTACCAGATTTCTTAATCTCAGATATTGTGTCCCTGTAGTTTTTGCGCATCTTCTTCATCCAGTATCCTCGTGCCAGCATCATATCGTCTGTCTGGATGTCTATCTCAGCCTGTGTTTCACGATAAAAAGTAAAAAAAAAAAAATTACACTTTAAACGATAAACAGTAGAAAAACGAAAAAAACGAATTAAAAATGAAAAACAAAAAAATATACATACTAGGACATCCTGCCACATACACTCTATGATGTGAGGAGGGATGCTATCCCACTTCGGCCAGCAAGCACTCATCCTACTGCGATAAGAAGCTCTAGAGACATCCAACATAACCTTCGAGGGAAGTAGGTCGAACCCCCTGTTTTTAAATACGATATAGATAAGTACGTACGTATATCATAAAAAAATAAGATGCGGAATAAAATTTAATTCTTACCCCTTTGCTCTAGGGACTAACGAAACTACTGGACGCTGTGGCTCTTGCGATGGGCTACTGCCATCGCCTCCTTACGATCGGGAAGAGCTCCTGCCTCTATATGACATAATGATAAACCTGTGACATATACACATCATTATATAAGAGAATAATAACATGATAATGAAATATATTTCATATGAAAATGACATCAACAGTATAAATTGCTTAATTAATGACTGAAATGGAAATAGAAATGGAAGTGTGTTATACCTGATTCATAATGGGTGTACTCTTCGGACGATAAGCAGATTTCATTGCATTTTTAATAAAAATTTCTAAATAAATGACAAATGGAAATTACATAAAACACGTAAACAATGGTAAACGGATTTGGTTTCATAGTTACATCAATTTCATAATACATCAAGAATTCAACATAGTTACATCAATTGCAAAAAAAAAAACAGATTCAGATTTATATCAGTCATCATCGTCTTCTGATTCAGATTCGGTCTCGTTTTCGACGATATTTTCCTCTACACTGTCAAACGCTTCTACCAAAACATTTGATTCATCGATCAAAGGACCAAAATCTATATGATCGCCTGTAATTATTATTTTGTTATTTTGCTCAAGATCTGCCTGATAAGCTTGTTCGTCCGGAATATTCTTCCCATCGAATGTGAATCTAGCCTTTGTTTTAAAAACTGCAGACCAACCTGCTTTATCTCTTTTTAGAGACGGATAAGGAGCGTAATAAACTTGCAATGCTTGTTTGGCTAGTACAAAAGGATCATACTTGTGATAGTGCGATGTATGTTTTATTTCGATAAGATTATAATCCTTGTGCACATTAATTCCAGAACCTAGAATATTGCTAAACCAATTGCATCTAAATAGAAAAACCTCCTCCGCGGGTCGTGAGAAATATGTCAGTTACAAAATTTGTGTTAGAACGCCATAAAAATCATTTAAGTGATTTTTTGAATCGCCACTACCTTTAACAAATACACCAGTATTATTTGTTAAAATTTCCACACCGTATTCTTTGGTGTGAAATTTATATCCATTGGCGAAATATATTGGATATGTCTTGACCACTCTTTTTGGTCCCATCGCAAGATGTTTCAACCCTTCGTTAACCACACAATTTCTCGGTTCATAAATACGTTTGAAAACCAACCGGAAAATTCTTTACTGAGATCTCCGTTCGGATGTTCACGTTCATATACACTGTTTATATAAACAAATTATTACATTAGGTTATATACGCGCATGCATTATAGAAAAGAATAAAACACAAATTATTATTTCACATGGTCACTGAAATAGTGAGAGAAAAAGAACGAAATTTCTTCTTCGGTGTAAGATTTACATATCGAACCTTCAACTCGTGCTTTTTGCCTCACTTTTTTCTTCAGATGATTCAAATATCTATGCAAAATCAATTTATATAAACTTCATCTTTCAAATGCAATTAAATTACGTTATAACATATTACATACCTCTCAAATGGATACATCCATCCATATTGGATAGGACCTCGAAGTCGTGCTTCAGTTGGGAGATGAACAGGTAAATGTTCCATTACATTAAAAAAAACCGGTGGAAATATTTTCTCTAATTTGCAAAGCAATATAGGAATGTCCACTTCAAGTTTATGTAAACGTTGCACTTTTAAAGTAGTCGAACAAATCTCTTTGTAAATCATACTAAGCTCTGTTTCTACCTTCCAAAATTTTAACGGCAGTAGTTCTTTGAACATTACGGGAAATAAATTTTCCATCATTATGTGACAGTCATGACTTTTCATTCCGTTCAATCTACCATTTTTAAAGTCAACACATCTACGAAGATTTGATGATATCCCATCAGGAAATCTTTACCCTTCCACCCATTTTAACACAGCTTTAACTTGATTATTATCTAATTCGTAACATGTTTTGGGTTTTTTTACTGTCATTTGGTTTCATGTGAAGCTCAGGACGTTTGCATAATTCTTCTATATCACGTCTTGAATTCAAATCATCCTTCGTCTTCCCTTTCACATTCAAAATTGTGTTAAAAACATTATCAAATACATTTTTCTCATTGTGCATCACATCTATGTTATGGCGAAGCAGAAGATGTTTCCAATACGGCAACTCCCAAAAAATTGTTTGTTTGCACCAGTTATGAACAACTGATTTTCCTTCAATTTCTGTTTGCTCTCCAGTTTCATACATCTTTGGATAGTCCTTAACAAGTTCATATATGTCTTCGCTTGACCATATCATCGGTGGTTGTCTGGTTTCTACTCTATTAGCTAAAAGTTTCTCTTGTCTCCTCTGAAGGGATGATTTACATAGAGAAAATATCGATGACAGTCAAACCATGAAATTTTCTTACCATGAGGTAAAGAAAATGCTCGTGTTTCATCCATGCAATATGGACATGCTAGACGACCAGCAGTACTCCATCCCGAAAGCATTGCATAGGCAGGAAAATCACTTATAGCACACAACAAAGAAGCAAACATATGAAAAAAAATTCTTCTTGGACACATCGTATGTTTCTACTCCTTCGTTCCACAGTATTTTTAACTCCTCAATCAACGGTTGTAAATATACATCGGTTTCTTGTGTCGGATCGTCGGAGCCAGGAACGACAACAGTAAGAAATATATATTGCATTTTCATACACATTCATGGAGGTAAATTATACGGTGTGACGATGATGAGCCAAGATGAATATTTAGAACCAAATTGAGAAAATGGAGAAAAACCATCTGTACATAATCCTAATCTAACATTTCGACTCTCCGCTGCAAAATTTGGATACGCTTTATCGAAATGCTTCCATGCTTCTCCATTGGCCGGATGTGTCAACGTACCCTCTTCCTCCATTCTCACGCTATGCCATCTCATATTAGATGCAGTTACAGAAGATGCATATAATCTTTGAAGTCTTGGAGTTATGGGAAAGTAATGCATACGCTTGTACGGAACTTCCTTCCCCTTCTTTTTCTTGGTTTGTATCTCTCCTGGTTACAAACTTTACAATTTCTAAGGTTTGTGTCTTCTTTCCAAAATAACATGCACCCGTTTAAACATGTATCTATTTTCTGATAAGGTAAACCAAAAGCCGACATAAGTTTTTTAACTTCGTAGTGATTTTCACACATTAGATTATCGGACGGCATATGTCTTTTTGCACCTTGTACAACAGCCGTAAGTCCAGCTTCAGTGATGTTGTATTTTGACTTCATCGCAATGTATTCTGCGATTACTGACAGCTGAGTGCTGCTTTTACAACCACCCAAATAGGTTTCTTTGCAGCATCTAGTAAATCATAAAAAAAAATTGTTTCAATATTTGGTTCTTCAACATTTCCATCATCGTCGTCAACTTCAACCATATGAAACATTGATCGTGCTGCATCTTCGACCATATTTTCTATACGGGTCATTGAAACTATTTCGTTAATGACACTTTCAGACTCTACAGAAGTATTTGCTACAACTTCTCCATGCCGATCCCAAACATAATACTCGGGTGCGAAACCGTGTTGGCACAAATGAACTTTCACAATATTTGGTAACAAATACTTCAAATGTCTACACCTTCTATACGGACAATGAATTTCTGGATCGTTTCTGTTATTACTTAAAGTGAATTCAACAAACACATTTATACCATTATAAAAATCTTCTTTTATTGAGCCCCCCAGTCCTTTCCTTTGGTACATTCATCTCCTCCGATCAACAAAATAATCGATCATTTTTCCTATTTGACAAAATGGAAAGTTCAAAATTTAATATTTATTTTGAAGAATACAAATTCAAAAAAGATTATTTTCATAGTCGTATAATATTTGAATTTAAAGAACAACTTCAAAATTTTAAAATTATTTTCAAATATGGCAAATTTATTTTTTAACGTATCGATATAAAAATTTATATAAATTTTCTTTTTCATTGGTCAGACATCCTACTTCCCATTACAAACACAGTAAGCATTTACATTTCGTATATTACTTCGTCTCAAACGATTCAACAAAATTTCGGCAGCATTTTTCTTTTGTTCCCTGCATTGTACATAAATGCGTGTAAGCAGGAAACAAAAAAGAAAAGTTAGGCCGAAATTTTATGAACCGTTTAAGACGAAGTAGTATACAAAATGTAAATGCTTACCGTGTTCATAACTTGTCCAATACTGGGACAAATCCGACAAACATTGTACCAGATGAATATAAATGGTCGTTTTTCATAAAAACGACTATTTATACAACGATCTTGTACAACACTCGTCAGACGGAGCCAAAAACTCTCCAAGGGACATTTGTCGGTTACATGCGCACATATTATGAAAAAATACTGTTTTACTCACTGTTCACATTTACAAAAATATATATTAAATTAACACATTTATTCGACGTATTACATCAACTTAAGGCTGGTTTAACATTTTTTTCATTTTTCAATACACACAATTATAATTTAGAGTGATACATTTTTTTTGTTTCATAAGTCAATACGTGCGCAATATAATACTCCTAGTTCATTCATTCATTTTATCTTATTCCAACTAACGTATACAGTCGTAGAATCAAGACATACACAACAATTTACATATACGTGAACAATCACAAATTATACATGTTTTTCATAATTTCATGATAAAAGATGAAATAGGTATACCATGTGATGCTATAAACCGTTATTGTCAATCACTAATTTGCCATAATTTATCAATTTATGAAAATCTAGAATTAGGGTAAAAACTGATTTTTTCACAAAAATAAGAGATTATACCTGAGATTAAGAGTAATGTAATTTGATTAGGCAGCCATGGAGGATCCGGAAGCTCGAAATTAGGGATTGGAAGCTTGGAGAAAGGATTTGGAGGTTTTTGGGTTTAATTTTCGTATGAAATAATGAAGAAGAAGAGGCCTCGACTGAAGCCTATAATCGCAGTTTTTCGACGGCTACCGATGGCCGCCGACGGTCCGTCGAAAGCCGTCGGAAGCTGTTGGCCCTAGCTGTCGGTATTAAAACCTTTTCTAGTAGTGAAATAAAATGCAAAGAATAAGAGAAAGAGGCGCGCCGTACTTCTGTTGAAGATCGGGAAAATATTGAATTAAGATTCAGGTCAATAAGCTAAAGAAGCAATACCAAAAGCTTAAGAACATTTTTAAAGTCAAATAAATAAATTATGAAATTTTAAATTGTTAGAATTCAGTTCAAACCAACACCATAACGTTAGCAACTCAATATGATCGCAAAACAAAAAACTGCGTCTCAAACGAACATCATTTGCACAAGTTATTAATTTTCAAAATTTATAAAAATTTAAATTTATTAATTAACATTATTAAAATGGTCAAACGGGGAACGCATCCTATGTCAACGTACATTCCCTCAACAGTCAAACAACGGAGCAGGAAACGGGGTTATCATCGTTGGAGCTTCCGCCTATGCGTCCCAAACGGAAACTGGCTATTTTTTTTGTGCAAACGGGACCATGAAAATGCCTAACCAACTCATTAACCATCAACCTTGGGATGCCAATATAGTTTGCATCTATCAAAAGAATAATCTGTTTTACTCCCATGCACATGCTTATTTCCACTGTTTCATGTCCTCGTTTTCCTATGCACAATTATAATGAATTTGTACCAGAACCTCTGGTTTCCTTCTTCCACATATACTCTTTTCATGCCTCCCCCAAATCATTTCTTTCAACTGATAAACCACCCCAACGCTTTCAACTACATCTGCTTCGTCACCATCTACGTCTTAACGACATTCTCCGTCTTTTCTGAATTCAATCCCTCAGCTTTATTTCCATTCAATGTATCATTGCACTTGATTAAAAACGTATCACCATAGTTCTAGATAAGTGATTGCTTTGTACACACCATAGCATTTATTAAACTTATACTCACCTTAGTGCAGTTGGAAGTTTAATATTTTATTGACGGAATGAAATAGTATTTGGGCCCAATGCATTGATATTGACCAATGATAGAGCAAGTAGTTGCATAGTCGCTTACTAAGTGATTGTGCTTAGCAAATCTGTTATCTTATCATCTCCATTAGTCGAAGTTGAACTCCACTTATCAACAATTTTATGATCCAAAGTTTTACCATACTCATATACCTCTAGGCGGTTCTCATTAGCCTTTCTCATATCAGTTCCCGAAACCAAGCACTTTGAATCCCCTTCCCCAGCAACATTATTTTCATCAACATACAAGGCCAGAACATCAAACTTGTTGTAACATTCAATATCTAAAACTCTTTTATATATTGCCCTGGTTTTATGCGAGTTTGTAATTGTGAAATCCCTATTATCCCCACTTAGAACAACTGAAGCTTTATTCAGTTCTTTTCTCAACAAGTTCCTAGAAACCCGAATGGTCATTGGGCTTATATATCTTCTTCTTTTGAAACACTATTATTCTTCTCCTTTAAGAAGTCAGATTTCTGTGATGAAGACTTAGCTACATTCTCCCCATTCTTTTTCTTGATCATTAACCCTTCTTTATTATTTGCACCTTCACCGTTGGCATTTTTTTAACCCATTGTTGAGCCCTTTTTTCTTGAGATAAACCTTCTACATAAGATTGAAAACGCTAAAAGAATTTGTGAGAAAGGTACATGGCTTCATCTTTCTTGCCTGTGCAATTATCATAAAACAAACGCCTGATTTTTTTTAAAATTCCACATTAATGCAGAACCCATGTTCTAAGGTGCTTAACGGTTTACGCAAAGGAGGGATAATCACACATGAACAAGATGATTTTTTATGTCCAAAAGCACCATAATATAAACATCGAATCGGATCCATACAGTTCTTGGAAAAACTAGATTCAGGACCACATCTGAAATAGAAAAAACTACCCTTTGTGCGAGAAATCCAAGGTTGTCGATTTGTAAAGTGAAGGGCAATAAGCAGAAAAGAAGGCAAGGACGTTCTTTAATTAATTCTTGAGTATAATACCAGGGCATATCCACCAATTAGCATACAAGTGACGCCATCCACAGTTTCCCTTTATAAATACAAGGGCTGGATTGTTCAGTTGTAAGTAGTAAGAACAGTCATATACATGTTCGGATTAGAGACTTACAGTGCAAATCTCTTTCGGCACCCAAACACCATGAATATCCCTGCTGCGTGCATGATGTTCTGTTATGTCCGATGGTGCCAAAGGAGATTTGTCCTGCCATTCTCATATTCCTTTTTTGACGTTTTGAACTGACAAAGGTGGAGACAACGAGAGTACAATGCTGCCAATTGGTAATATGCTGTTAAATATTTTAGCTAAAATTCTGTTTTGGGTAGTTATATAGTTTCCATGAAACATAGATCAGTTCCGACACATCCACAAGCAATGAAGTTTAAAGTGTTATCCTGTCATACAGTAGTATAGAGTGTAGTACAAAGAGGGTGTATTATGTCCGTGAATAACTTGCACTACAAAACAAATTGCTCACACTGTTAACCAGTGTGATTTGCATGTGGTGTGGCTTAAATACTAGTATGCAAACATTTCATATCCAAAGAACTTATAATTAGCATGTTTCTTAAACATAACATCAAACTATTGGATAGTCTTTGATAATGTGTGAAAAATTACTTATTCTCAGAACTAGATAACCCAGGATACATGAAAGGAATATTCATATTTATATGTGTATAAAAATCTTCAACATACATATACATTCCTTTAAATGAATCAACAACATTGCTATGATTAACACAATAACCTTATTCAAAAACACAATACGTTGGCGTGTTTCTTTTTTGTATAGTGTCAAAGTAAAATAAATTAAATTAAAAGGAGCATATGTGGAAAGAAAGAGGGAACTCAAGGTATGCAGGGAGCAGTAGAAACTGAAGGACGAGGCATAGAAGAAAAAAAGTGAGGAGCAAAAAGCACAAAAGAGGACAGGGACGTTCATTAATCCTCGAGTATAATACCAGGGCATATCCACTAATTAGCATATCAAGTCACACCATCCACATTTTCCCTTTATAAATACAAAGACTGGATTGTTCAGTTGTAAGCAGTAAGAAGAACAGTCATATACATGTTTGGATTAGAGACTTACAGTGCAAATCTCTTTTGGCACCCAAACACCATGAATATGTTGGAAGTTTTCTTAAATAGCAAATATATTTGATTTTAAAAGAATACTTAGGTTGGAGAAGAAAAAACGATTTTTTATTTCGTAATAAGAAGAAAAACTGCATTATTAAACTTTATTACAAAAGTTCATATTTTTTTCTTATCATGTTTTTCTCACTTTTTTCTTACGTTTTCTTCTCTCTTCTACATGAGTTCGTATCTTAAATAAACGGTGAAAATTAATTTAATCTAATGGTTCTCCATAAATATTTGCTAAATATTCTTCCATACAGTTTCAAATGTATTATTACGTAAATATCCTTCAAATATTCTCTCATACACTTTCAAATATATTATTCTATACATTCTAAATTCTAGATATTTCCTATGTGGAAAAATCTAGATTGACAAAATTAAGTTTATTTCCAACGCCCTCTTTAAACTTGATTTTATAGTATAAAGTAATGCTTTAAATCTTTGTATTTCACGTGCTTCAGTAGAAATAGAGAGATATTATCCAACCTTTCTTCATTGCTTTGACCTTCTTACCAAACGTCGAGATCTTTAATGCAAATTCACAAATTCTTGTTTTGCTTCTTTTATTTCTCCTTCTTCATCACGATAGAATTTTTCATAAAGTAAGCGTTCTAACATCCGTCTTATTTCAAAGTCATAAATTTTGAAAGAGTCGTATATTTATCTTTGGATTTTTCCATAGATTCACTTTTACAATCTTTGACCATTTCAAATTCTATTTCTTTAATATTCTTTGTTTCCATTTCTTTAGACTTTTGCTCGCATATAAAATTTTCTCTAAGCTCTTAAATTTCAACTCCATGATTCACGTCTTCTTCATTATCGTCTTCCGTACTTTCGTACTTTTCATCATCGGCGCTCTCACTCGTTATAATACGAGCACGATGATCGCTCCATCATAATTTCACAAACGTTTTCTTGTTAATTTGCGACATGTTCTTCAAATGATTCGGCTATTCATATTCATTTTTGACAACTTTACATAATCCTTTGGATATTAACTCTTCTTTCTTTTCCTTATAAGTCAGCGGTAAAGTATCATCATCTTGACTTCTTTCTTTAATGTAATTGGCATTCTCTTCAACTTTATTATTGCTTGAAGCTCTACATTTGGAAGCATAATATCCAAAATTTTCACAATTGTAGCATTTAACGTGTGATTTGTCATACCTTGATTTTGAATTTTCTCTCCCACGACCTATTGTTGATCTTTCTCCTCTTCGATTGTTGTTTTCATTGTTGTTGTTCTTATTTCCATTGTTGTTGTTCTTATTGGGTCTCCAACCTCATACAAGTCCATATCCACGACTTCGTCCTCATTTTTGACCACAGCCTCGTCTTTGTTGACTTCGACCGCTTTCTTTCTTTTTTGAATCAATTCGTGTTAAGTGCTTGCTCCTCAATCTCTTCATTCTTCCTTTTCTTTTCTTCGTAAACTTGCAATGAACCGAGGAGTTCTTTATTGCCATGGCCTCTAAGTTTTTTGTCTCTTCGATGATGGCGATAATATATTCGAACTTTGGATCTAATGATCTAAGAATCTTCTCCGTAATTCTTACATCATTTAACTTCTCACGTTTCTTTTTATGTTATTAGCAACCGTTAAAACTCTTGAGAAGTAATCAGAGACAAGTTCAGCTTCTTTCATATGCAAAGTTTCAAACTCTCATCTTAAAGTTTGAAGATGATCCTTTTTTTACTTGATCGGCTCCTTTATAAGATGTTTGAAGCTTTTTCCATGCTTCCTTGGCTGACTTTGATCTTGAAACTTTCTCAAGTGTATCGTCATTCAATGCTTGATAGATTGGACAAAGAGTCTTCTTTGTCTCTCGTCCTTGAGTCTTAACTATTCCTTTGAGTGTGAGTTTTGGTTTGAGAAGACTATCTTCATTCTCTTGTTCAGTATAGCCTTTCTTAACTATCTCACATACTTCGTGTGCTCTAAGGAGAGCCGTCATCCTTAAAATCCAATTGCCATAATTGGTCTTAGTGGGCATTGGGAATTGTAAGGGAACACCGCTATTTGCCATCCTTTTAGAAGGATCTTTGAGATACGATACCACTTTGTTGGAAGTTTTCTTCAATAGCAAATAGATTTAATTTTAAAAGATGATAGATAGGAGCTTGGAGAAGAAATTTTTTTCATTTCATAATAAGGAGTAAAAGTTTATTACAAAAGTTCATATTTTTTTTTCTTATTACGTTTTTCTAACTTTTTTCTTACATTTTCCTTTCTCTTTTACATTTCTTCTTACATCCAAATTGAGTGAATCCACCTCTACTTATGGGAGTTCATATCTCAGATAAATGGTGAAGATTCATTTAATCTAATGGTTTTTCATAAATATCTCCTAAATATTCTCTCATACAATTTCAAATATATTATTCTATATATTCTAAGTTCTACATATTTCCTATATGGAAAAATCTAGATTAACAAAATTATGTTTATTTACAACAGAATATCCCTGTTGTGGCCACGATGTTCTATAATGTCTTATGGTGCCAAATGAGAATTGTCCTGCCATTTTCATATTCCTTTTATGACATTTTGAATTGGCAGCAGTGCAGATAATGAGAATACAAAGCTGCCAATTGGTAATATGTTGTTAAATTGTTGCTAGGTTTCTGTTTTGGGCAGTTGTAGTTTGCATGAAACTTAGATCAGTTCTGATACATTCACTAGCAAAAAGTGCAGTATGTAGATGGTGTACTAGTAGTAGAGAATGCAGTACAAAGAAGGCATAGTATGTCCGTGAATATTTTAGCATTACAAAACCAATGTTTCAAACTAATCCCTAGTATGACTCATATGTGGAATGGCTTTATTGAGATAAAATGAAATGAGCAGCCAAGTCAAATATCTTAAAGTATAACATAGCAGCAATGGTTTGAGTAGACATGAATGAAGAAGTGGTCAAGGCCCAAAAGTCGAATATATAAATACATTCAGATGTATCAATATATGTGTGGTTGTACCATCATTTTTTGCTCTTAATAAAAATCACTTTCCTTCTCTTCAATATTTCAGTAATACATCAAATACTAAAAATCATCAAATAACATCGAATTTTAATATGGTTTTGGAGCCAGAATCAACTTAACAACAAATCAACCGATTATATCAAAGCATCAAAGCTTTACAACAAGACTAAAATTAACAGTCTGATTATAATCATATATACTTCATCATTTGATGATCGGAAAAATCATCAGCGAATTTTCATCACTTGAGTTTTAGAGAATTTGATTATAGAAAACAGTGCCTTGCCAAAAGAATTTTCATATTCTTGGCTGCAACAAGCCATCTTGTCTCAACCAAGCAAATTTTAAGAAGAAATTCAGAAAACAGAATAAAGAAGGCAAGAAAATAGTCACAAAACAGAAAGGAAGTAAGTGCCCTGCCTAGAATTCATCAGAACAACATCATTGTTTAAATATTGGATGCATCATACCTGGCTTTTTGTTGAATCATCTCTTGCGAACCTCTGTATCTGAATTTTTAACTTTTTTTGTGATTCTCATTCATCATGACCGAAGGAAATGAAAACTCATCCACTTTTGAATTCATCGACTTCACTGCATTATAATGCAACTGTAACTGAAGAACTGATCAAGAATGTCATTAGCCTCAAAGTCAATTCATCACAGTGCATCTTGATGAAGATAACTATCTATTTTGGTAGTTTCAGATAGAAACAACCATTTGAGGATATGGTGGACTTGAAGGCTTTATTCTCGGAACCTTACCTGTACCACCAAGATTTATAATAGATCAGGCTAACAAGCAAACAGGAAACGATGAGCATGCAAAGTATCAAAGGCAAGATAGCCTGATAAGTTCATGGATGCTATAATCAATTAGTACAAACTTATTACCACAAGTAGTAGAATGTAAATCATCCAATGATATATGGTCAAGAATAGAGCAGATCTTTAATTCTCAATCAGCTGCAAAAATAATATACGAAAAAAGGCAACAACAAAATATTAGAAAGAATAACATACCAACGAGGGAGTACTTATCGAAGATCAAGACAATATGTGATCTACAAGAGGCTGCAGGATATAAGATATCTGAAACAGATTAGATATTAACAATTCTAAGTGGTGTGAATGAAGAACATGAGTCAGTGGTTGCAGTAATTTAATCTAAGGAAACTCTACCATCAATGCAATATGTGCATTCTACGCTACTTGCACATGATGAGAGGATAGACCAAAGGAAACCACAAGAAAAAGATCTATCAATCAATTATGCAGCTAATTCAAGAAACATAAATCGAAACTACAACAGATCAAATCAATTTTATCAAAGAGATGGTCATCTAACAAGTCAAGAGGTAGAGGAAGGTGGAGCAATAGCAATAGACCTAAATGTCAAATTTGTGAAAAGATTGGACATACAACATCCAAATGCTACTTTTGATCCATTGCTTCATTCACACAAAACCAAAACTCAAACAGTTAAAGAAATAACAACCCACGTGCAAATGTGGTGCAAGTACATAAAGAGTCAAATATCCAATCAGATAAGTCAAGAAACCATCACCTAATAACAAAGCCAGAAGACATACAGGATGAAAGCTGGTATCCTAAATCTGGAGCCACAAATCACATCACAACCAATTTAGACAACTTAAATCTAAGTAATAAAGAATGTAAACGTAATCAGTCCATATATATGGGCAATGGTGAGCCGATTAAAATCACACACACTGGAATTGCTTGCATAAAAGGTGGAAGACAATTATATCTTAATAATTTTTTTTTTGAACTGGTACTTTATATACAACAAATCATTGGGACAACATATCCCATGTCAAATAAACGTTCGAAAGCAAGTTTCGAACTTGCGACATCATGCACCAAAGCCGAATCAATTAACCACTTGGACAAAGGTGCTTGTCATATCTTAATAATTTATTAAGAGTACAAAGACAAAGAAAAACCTTATGAGTGTGTCACAACTTGCAAGAGACAACGATGTATATTTTGAATTATATCATGAATATTATTTAGTTAGTGACATTCTAACTAAAGAAATTCTTTTACAGGGTGAAGTTGTGAAGGGACTGTACAAGTTCAATCTTGTTAATTCAAGAAATTCTAAAAAATGAAGTAGTTGCAATCTTTCATAAATTATAGAAGGAAATAGAAATTTGTTCGATTTATGGCACTACAAATTAGGCCATCCTAATGCAAATGTTGTAAAGCAGGATTTAGTTGAAATAAAATTCCATTTGAAAATATTTCTTGACCACATGTTTGTACATATTGTCAAATGGGTAAAAGTCATAAACTTACTTTCTTTGACTCACAAATCAAGTATAGTAACCACTTGAAATGATTGCTACTAAATTTTAGGGGCCAGTACCTCTCAGTTCAAATTATGGTTTCAAATATTATATATCATTTTTTAATGCCTACACTAGATATACCTGGATTTATTTTCTTACAGCAAAGTTTGATACATGTAAATTAGAAGTAGACTACTCAAGTAGAAAAACAAACTGACCATCATGTTAAAATCATCTAAACTGATGGTGGTACTGAGTATAACCCACTTTGTAATTTCTTTCCAAAGAAAGGGATGATTCATAGAATTACATGTCCATATTTGTGTAGTTAATGACCTGCTATATCTCATAATGGATTTATACCGCTATGATTTTTCTAAATAGCCTCAAATATACCCTTTCTGCTTTAAGCCCCGCTATTTCCGTTATATCTTCTTTGAAAGAAATGAATTGAAAAATGACATTTATATTTATAAAAATTCAACAATTGTTAATTTAATTCAATTTTTAATACATTTTTGGAAATAAAAATACTCTAATATTATACTAAATTCAATTATGTTATATAACAGTTTTATATTTTTTTACAGTATATTCGCACATGTTTTTATTTAAAATTATTTATATATTAATTACAATTCAATTGAATGTTAATTTTTAATTTTACTACCATTTATATATTTGTAAAAAAAATTAAGTACGAGTTTTATATGCTATTTCAGAGTCATCCGCTATATCACGTTATATCCTCGTTGTATCCCCGCTATGACTTTTTGCACCTCCGCCGTATTGAATCTGCAGAGCGCTTTAACTGCTTAGGTCAATATGCATTTGAGAAAAATGGATTACTACAAAGAAAACACATACATATAGTAGAATCTAGTCTTACACTTTTAGCATAAGCATTCTTCCTTTAAAATTTTGGCCAGACTCATACAATACAGAGTGTATCTAATTAATAAACTGCCAACCAAAGTTTTGAAAAAATAAATATCCAATTAAGAATTTATTCAATATAAAATCAGATTATCAAAGTTTAAGAACTTTTGGATGCTCATGTTTTCCTTGCTTAAGACCTTAAAATAGTCATAAATTAAATTTTAGATCAACTCCTTGTACCTTTTTAGGTTATTCGACAAATCAAAAAGGATACAAATGTTTAGACATAAATGGAAAGGCATTTGTGAGTAGACATGTAGTATTCAATGAGTATGTGTTTCCTTTCCTTAATTTAAATACGAAGTCAACACAAAAGATTTACTATCCAAAAGGTTCAATACTGTAATGACCTATAAATTTTAACCACTTTAATAACGTAATTGACTGAAATTTCATGAGATTTAAATAAGTGAATTTGAAAATAAAAATTTGATATCTGGATTGCATCTATTTAAACATAACAAGTGGTAAATTTTAATCAGATAATAAGAAAATTTATTTTATTGTGCAATTATATTTCAATTTAAATCAGTTAATATTTGATGATAATAAAATATTTTCCAAATCTGAATATTGTTATATAATAAATTTATAAATCATCTTCTAAGTGAGATATCATATTTCGTTTCATTAAATTTGAACTGCTATTGGTCCGTTTATCTTAATTCTAGCATTTTAGCAGCATTTTCGATACCCATTATCAACATTTGATAGGATGATCATACCACCGATATCTGTATAAAGTTTTGATCATCTTATCGTGCTGATCTCCGCAGCCTATTTGTATGTGTGTTTCGGTGTCCGGTTCGCGGCGAGAACTGCAAAGTGATTAACCGTCTCGGTATCCAGTTTAGAGCTGTTGTTGTTCTGTGTCTTTTCCTTTTTCCAACGTGATAAATTAAATGGTCGCACTCTTTAGTATTCTCAAAATTTAATTGTGGACAATTGGTTATCCATCTATTTCATCAATATCCGCCGGTTCGTTTACATTTTTGTTTGTTTTTTCTCTATATACGACTTTAGAAAAGAAAACATATATATTTATGGATCTAACAGCTCATCTTCTAGCTTGCTTGTTCCTTCCTTTTGCTTACTATTCATCATATCTTTGAAATTTTCTCACGCCTTGAACTCACCTCCTCTTCTCTTGGCCTCACGCATGATCGGCCTTAAACCCATGCCGAGACCACCCTTGTTCCTACCTCAACATTTCCATCTTCTTTCCCACCACCAAAACCAGTCCGCCCTTCTATTCATTTCCCTGCCTTTGAACACCAAAGACAACCCCTTCACCATCTTACCACCGCCTCCTCTCTCGCGTGTGCATCTCCTTCGCATGAAAGCTACGCCTGCAAACTTGGTTGATGTGTGTATATATATATAATATCTACAGTTACAGTATTTGCATTTTGGGCTTTATAAAGATAGATCTGTAGGTGTTATAGTACACATTGTATAAAGAGTATATACAGTTGTTGTTGCATAAATGTCAGCTATATAAGCAATATTAGTATTATATATATATATATATATATATATATATATATATATATTTGTTTAATTATTATATAGTAGAATTGAAAAGGTAAATAATTTTTCTTTATATTGTTTATGTTATATATAAAAATATATTTGACTACTATTATATATTGATTTGCATAACTTTGTTATAACCGATTTCATATGTGTATTTGTTTATATAAGTTTTCGATTGTGTGTGTGTGTGTGTGTGTGTGTGTGTGTATATATATATATATATTCAAATACATATGTATATTTTGAGTTCATATAAGTTTGTAAACTTTGTATGTTTTGAAAACTGGGTATGTGTATGTTACCGCTCCTTTATAGTAGGAAATATATATTTGTTATTTTATATTGATTTTTGAATTTTATAAAAGATAGTTTATATATATATGTGTGTGTTTAAGACTATTTGTATATATTATGTTCAGATTTTTAGAAATGTCACAGTAAAGTGTATATAAAGGTGTTTAAAAATGAAGTCAAATTGTCAGTTTATATTTTATATATATGTGGTTTCTTTTGCTTATATATATAGATTTCATAGTTTTATCTTTAAATGTGTTGATTTTTTATACGCATAGATTTCAAAATATAAAAGTATATATATACACTTTAAGATCTGTCATAAATATATTAAGTTATATAAAACAAATTGTATGTATGTAAGTTTAAATATTTATATAGTTGCAGTATATGTTTAGCTCAGTGTGTGTATATATATATTGATTATATACTAGTGTACATGGATTTGGTTTTTATAGATATTTGTTTTTTTGGATATGATATATATATTAGTAATTTGATTTCTTATGAATATATAGATATAATATGTATGTAAGATTTTATATATATAAGTTTATATGCACTGAATATTACTACATATGTGTATTGTAGTACTATGTTAAGTATAAGTTTACATATAGGGTATAAAAACATTGATTTTTTTTTTCAATTTGTATGTGTATGTTATAGATCTGTTTTACAGTTTATAAAGAAGAAAATTGTATTTACAGTATATAATATATATGTTATATATATACATACATATATATGTTAGATATTGAAAAGTGTATTGATTTATATATATATATCTGTGTGTGTGTTGTTTAATTTTATTTGTGTGTTTAATTATATATGTTATGTCAGTTTAAATATATATATATATATATATATAATCTATAGTCTACAGTGTATATATATAGTATTATTTGTCCTTCTTTACAGTTTATATATATTGGTTTATATATTGTCGTATGATAAATATATGCTGAAATCTTTGGGATACTTGCTTTCATATGTTCTCAATACTATGTGAGTTATAGAAGTTATATATATAGTATAATAGTTTATATGTTGCGCCTAAAGTAAATATATATATTTGTTATTAAAATATTGTTTTAACGAGTCTATATGGTATATAAGTGTATATTGTTTTATATTATAAATGTGTGTATATATATATATATTCTGTTTAAATATGTAAAGGCTTACTTTATATATATGTTTTCAAAAAAAATTGGTTTTGAGAGAATTATTATTATATATATTGTATATTTTATTTAGCTTGTATCAAGCTAATTTGATTTGTTCTCATCGATTTCTATTTATTAGCTTTGTTCGTCGAAATCATGCCAATCTTGCTTCCAATCTTGCTTTACTTTGGAATTTGTGTCTGGATTCGTAACTCATCTCATTATTGTTCATCTCTAACCTTGAAAGGTGAGCAATCACTCACGGTTAACGTTCTTATATTTATTAAATTTGATTTTAATTGAAACAACAATTGAAATATGCCGCTGTTAGTTATTTAACTGCTATATAAATATATTATTAGCTGTATCTGTTCATCTGTGATATATGACACCATTATCTATTATTTATATTGATGATATATGTCTATTATTGATATGTTATATTATTATCATTACTATACTCACTCTGCAAGTCCCATATTAGTATAGAATTCCCTATGGTTGAAATGATACATACCCGAACGATCTTGTAGAATAGGAGAAAATCGTTATGGGTTGAAATGATAAACCCAAGCGATTTTCATTGACATTGAATTTGGGATTGCGGGTTGAAAAGATATATACCCATAGATGATTAAATTGCGGATTCAAATGATAAATATCCATATCACTTGACCATAAGATAGAAAATTTTATACAAACACCATTGGTCTATATATAAATATATTGAAATGATTTCTATGGTTTTGAAAGAAAATATATGGTTTATTTAAATATTGATTTTAAGATATTATATATATGTTTTTATAAATTTTTAAAATTATATCTTTTGAAAATTTTACAGTTATGAGTTAATTTTGAAATTATAAATTTTAACTATTTATTTATAATTTTATTATTTTTAAAATATATAAATAGATTTAAAATATATAAATAAATTTAATGATATATTTAAGTACTTATTTAAATTATATTTCAGATATAGAGTTTATAATAATTTTTAATAAATTAATGTTGGAACTAGAAATAGAAACTTGTTTGAAATTGTATTTATTAAAGAATTGTAGTCAAATAAATTTGATTTGAAACTTATTTAATTTGAGATTTTAAAGATACGATTTTATAACTTGATTTTTCATTAAAAGTGAACTAAATGAGTATTTTCAAATTTACATAAATTGAAATGAATTGATATGGGATATTTAGTTTATTTAAATTTGTAATTTGAAGTTTTATTTAAATGTTATTGAAATGATTAAGTAAATATTTCAAAACTAAATAACAGTAAAGTGAATTTGATATATATATATATATATGAAATTATCAAATTTAGTTTTGAAAATGTTGAATATTTAAAACTTTGAAATATATTTGCAATGGAAATGGTTTATTTAGACCGAATTGATTAAAAATTGATGAATTGAGATTGAATTAAATTAAAATTTGGAATTCGAGTTAATTTGAATCGATTTGCGAAATTTGAGGAAGCTATTTTATTATATAAATTATTTTAAATTATATTTATACGATTTAAATATTTACTTTATAAACTATTTTTAATATAAACTGTTTTAATATACTAGTTATTTTAATATAAACCATTTTAACTTATAATAATTTTTATATAAACTATTTTATGTTATAAACTATTTTATTATATATACTATTTTAATATCTAAACTGGTTTAGTGGGAAGTAGTATGTTTTCAAAGTGTTATGATTTCCAAAGTGTTATAATTTCTAAATTTTATAATCTCGAAGTGTTGTAACTTTGAAAATGTTATTATTTTGGAAATAGATATCTTTGAAGTGAAAAAAGATATAGTATTGATATGGTTTTGAAATGGATATAATATTTTGGTTCTGAAGTATAAACTATTTTAAAATGGCCAAGGTGTTATAATAACGTTTGGTTGTTAAAGAGACTAGGATCGGTTGTTGCCATACCCTCTACCAATGCCGAAAACCACTTTAATAACCGTGTATGTGGTGGAGATTCCAGAATGAATTAGGATGGTGGCGACGATCCTATATGAGGTATGACGTGACCCTGACTCCCGCGAGTCAGCTTTGATGTGACTAAAACATGAGCAACTGACGGGCCATGTGAGGTCATTCCTCTGATCGTGCATATTCCTTCGATACTATATTCTGACTTTGTGATTTATTTGGTGGCCACCGTTGATTTTGATTTGTGAGTGTGTTTCGACGCGGGCGGTAGTTGCAGCTATGCGTTACCACTAGCCCTGAAGTGTAATTGGCATATCTACCCTGGCATTGCCTATATGTGCCGTGTTCACATACCCTAACGTGCCTTCTACGAGTTTGTTTTGTACCATACCTATGGAGTGCCCTTTGATAAGCCCAGTTTGTAGGAAGTTACGGTATTGTATAGACTATGAGAATATATAAAAATATGTTAAGGGGGATATGAGTAACGCCTTAATGCTATTTTAATAGTTTACTTTACTTTAGCGTTATTATAATAGCATATATTACTACATAGTAGATTGTTCCATGGATCCTTAGAGGATGAACATCCCAAACATCCTTTAAGTTACTTGTATTTAAGTTGATATTTCACTTGAGTTAGATTTATTAATACAAGAATGTTAGTCCCGACTCGAGTGTTTGGTGTTTTGTTGTACGCTCGGGTTAGACTGAGTATCACAGCATTAGAGACTCACCTTTGGAGTTAGAACTTCGCTTGGAGATCCATCTACATCTATTCAACTTTCAGTTATTCAGTTGACTCCAGTGATATATTCAGATCTTGTTATTTAGTTATTGTATTGAGACTTCTATGTATTCGACACTTCTGTTGTATCTTGTTTAACTCTGTTATATATATAGTAGCTTCATGAACTACTATTCATTTGTTTCCGCTGTTTATTGTTATACTACTCAGTGTCTATGGTTTTGTGATTATTTTATTTACTATATATGTTGATTTTTGCCAACATAAATTAACAATCTGATATTTTGAGCAATTATCCGATATGTGTGAATGTGAATCGTTGAAAATATCGGGATATTACATTTGGTATCAGAGCTCTGGTTTTAGGCAAAACTTAGCATATGGAATAAATTTAACTACGGAATCACCTTCGTTCGAGCTTGAATTCCTTCCTCTTTTTGATTCGGTTTCCTTTGAATTTTGGAATGTTCCCCTCGGTTCCTAAAATCCATTATTGTCTCTTCCTATCTGTATTTTCCTGATTCTGGAGAATCCCATAGCTCCACTGTATTATTTGTGAAAGGGTGAAACTCCTTTACAAAACGGGTCGATCCACCGGAGATTTCTACGTCCTTGGTTTAGACGCTGCTATCTCTTGCTATGCCCGAATTCTATCTCTTATGATCGAATGTTGATTTGCCTCAGATTTCTACGTTGATCCTATTCTCAAAGTCACGGTAGATCTGATTAAGGTCACCCGCTATTTATATAAATCTATCCATCTTCCTATTTTGTAATTTCATCATTTTATCTTTGCACTGAGCTTATGTTCTTGTTAGATTTTCTTCGATTAGGGTTCCTCTAATTTGGGTTTCTATCCTTGTTCAAGAATTTATGATGGAATCATCGAGCTAGGGAGCATATTTGTAATTAATATTAAAATGTTTTATAGTGTGTTGTTTGTGTTATTAAGGTTGATTTGAGTTCCGATCGATTCATCTGATCAACGCTATTGATAGGAATTCCAAAACACTTAAACAGAGCAAAACAGACACAATATTATTTTTCAAATTTGGTAATTGAAATAATTTTGTGTGATTATATTATATATATAAGTATAAATTTTTCTGAAATTGAAAAATTAATTGAATTGGTTAACAAAAATGACAATATTTGATTTTCATTTACTGTTTTGAAACCATTGACTATTATCACATAAAATAAGTAAATGAAATTATAAAACATAGTTATAAATTGATTTGGAATTTACATGAAGTTAAAATAAGGATTTAAGAATTAAATTTTCGGTATTTTAGAAAATTTGGTTTTAAAATATATTATTTAAAGTATTTTAGAATAGAAATTTTTTTCCAAAGAATTTTAAAAGTTAAATCAGTACTCTCTTCGTTATCGTTGGAAAATGATTTAATTGATCACTACAGCATCATCGACATTCATTTTCGAGTTTCGAAGTAGAGAGACCATTTAGTAGCTTTGCTACATTTTGTTTGAAACAAATGAATTTGATTTAAATTTCTTAGGTAAGAATTGATGTATAATATATATATATATAGGCATATGATTATAGATTTGATTTAATATATGGAATATACATATACGAAGTAAACTGGAAATTTAACTCTTAAATTTTGTTAAGGGATGATTTTAATTATAAAATGAGGCCAAAATTCTTGATTCAATATTTTAAACTTGAAATAATTGGATTGAAATTTTTTATTTGTATAATACTCGATTACATTCCAATATATATAGCTTACCTAAATTACTCAAAAGTTAACTATGTAATTGAGTAGTATACAATATAAAATAATGTTAAAGGAATTTTAAATAAAATTTGAATGGTTATAATAAGTGTTTTTACCCTAAATCTATGATAATAGAAAAGGTTAATTGAGATAAATTGAATAAATAAATAATAATTTAGGAATAGTTAAGATTGAATTATAAGAAATTTACTTAAGTAAAATCAAGTGGATTTAATAAATGAGATGAATAAAAATGAATTTTTTGTAACAAATATTAATATAAACTGAAAACAAATCAACTTAATGAAATACCTTGAATTTAAAATCTATTATTGAATATTAATTAATTTAAATTGAAATTTATATGGTTTAAATTTATTGTTTTGAATCTATTTGCTTTTTCTTTTTGGTTGTTTCTATTCTCTTACCTCCTTCCTTTTCGAGGACGAAAAGTTTTGAGCGGGGGAGAGTGCAACGACCCGTAAATTTTAATTTTAATAACGTAAATAACTGAAATTTTATGAAATTTGAAAATAAAATTTTGATATTTGGATTACGTCTACTTAAACATAACAAGTGGTAAATTTTCATCAGATAATATGAAAGTTTATTTTATTGTGTAAGTCAATTTCAATTTAAATCGGTTAATATTTGATGATAATAAAATATTTTTCAAATCTGAATATTTTATATAATAAATTTGTAAATCATCTTCTGAGTGAGGCGTCATATTTTGTTTCATCAAATTTGAACTGCTATTATTCCCTTTATCTTAATTCTGGCATTTTAGCAGCATTTTCATTTTTCCAAAGTGAGAAATTGAATGATCACTCTCTTTAGTATTCTAAGAATTTAACCGTGGACTTTTGATTATCCATCTATTTCATCAATATCCGCTGGTTCATTTACATTTTTATTTGTTTTTTTCTCTGTACATGGCTTTTGAAAAGAAAATATATATTTGTGGATCTAACAGCTCATCTCCTAGCTTGCTTGTTCCTTCCTTTGCTTATTATTCATCATCACTTTGAAATTTCCTCATGCCCTAAACTCGCCTCCTCTTCTCTTGGCCTCACGCATGATCAGCCTCAAACCCATGCCAAACCACCCTTGTTCCCACCTCAACATTTCCATCTTCTTTCCCACCATCAAACCCAGTCCGCCCTTCTATTCACGTCCCTACCTTTCAAGACTGAAGACAAGACCTTCTCCATCTGACCACCGCCTCATGTGTCTCGTGTGCATCTCCTTCGCATGAAAGCTACGCGTGCAAACTTAGTTGTTGTGTGTGTGTATGTATATATGGTAATTATATATATAATATATCTATAGTTTACAGTTGTAAAAACCCAGAATTTTGGGTAATTGAAGTGGAATATTTAATTGATTTTAAATATTTAAAAGTTAATTTTAAATTGGATTTCAAATGTAACTATTTATTGGGTAATAACTATTGAATTAAACAATTGGAAATTGGGTAAAATATGGAATATGGGGTTTTAAGCTTGTTAAAAGTAACTTAAAGACTTATAAAATTTATATTGATAATACATAAGATAATAAAAGTTTTAAAATTGAATTCGGAAGTGGTTTGTTCAGATTAAAAAAATCATTTAAATTGACGTTTAAAAATAGCTTTCCGGGGCACTGTTTCGTAATTTGACGAAACTATTTCCATTGGATCTGTAATAATGTATTATTATTGGATCTCAAATTTCATAGCATTTGGGGTTGTCGTGTGATCATACGATATACAAACATGCTGAAATCTATATCCAAAATTCAATATAATAACTAGGTCCAAAAAGCTATCTTCTCCATACGATCGAGTTAGGACTCGAAACCTTTTCTAGCGCGTTCGGAATAGGGGTATAACATTATAAACGCCTAGTGGCACACCTCGATAGGGTTTTGCGATTTTAAGCTACGCAAACAATGACAATTTGAAATAAATAAATAAATATATGTATGTATGTATGTATGTATGTATATATATTCACATTCTAGTCACTTCAGCAGTATTTCCTTCACATCAGAACTTTTTGCCTTCTCCTCAATCATTGTAACAAAATGACTCAGGCACGCTAACATCTCATCCTGTCCCTCCGCTCTCCCTCTTTAAAAACACAAGCTGTTTCAAATTAAAATCAAACAGAATCATTTATCTTCCTCTGCCTCTTTTATTTCCAACAAAAGAATAAAAATGGCAGTAGCACGATTTCAATCAAAAAAATGGAGGCTCGCTGAATCGTGAGTGAGCATCATGCGATGCTCGTATATATACGAAGTTCGGGGAGGATGGGCGACGCGTTTAGGTGGGGATTGCAATCGTTATGGTGGCTAGGCATGGCACTGGGTTGGAGGAAGCTCGCATCAGTGAGGCGAAGTCGATGGGAGGAGAAATCGCAATGGGCGATAGGTGTTCGAGCATTGGGGTTTTTGTCAATGTCGCGAGGGGATTTGCAGTGGTCGATGCACGGGTTAGAGGAGCGACGAGTATGGCAAGGAACTGCGATGTTCGAAGGGGGACCGATGGTTGCTGGGCTCGACGTTGATAGGGGTGGTGGTCTCTACAGGCAGTTAGGTATATAAACCAATTTGTTTTTTTGATATACAGTAAAGAAAAGTATAATATAAATAAATATGCATACACATGCCTATTTAATTTAATTATGTATATAGGTAAATAGAATATATGTATACAGATAAGATTTTGAAAAAAAAGGAGTTTTAAATGTTTAGGGAGTTTATATAAAATCTATGTAGATTATCTTATAAGTATATATATAGTTTCAAAAGAAAAATAAATATACATAAATACATTTTAAATTACTATTTTATTTTAGAATAATGTATTATGATGATCAACTTATTTAAATCAACTTGTTTAGTTATTTTTGTTCTAAGAATGATTTATGATAGGAAAAATTAGTTTAAAATTAAATAATTAGTTTAAATTAAAATAATAAATGGTAATTTATTTTTCAATTAGTTCAAATATTAATAAACCATACAATGTTTGTACAAGGTCCAAAAGCGTGAAGAAATATGCCAGTTTGGATCGGATTGCAAATTAAAAGACAAAGGTGAGTTTACCTCACTCAAATTGGATTACTGGTTAATTTAAATGGTTAAAATTTAAATTATTGGTTAATTGGTCGAACGTGAAAATTATTATCAGTTGGATGTGATATCATATGTATTATATGTATATATATATATATATTGGAGTGATTGATATTCCCGCATTATATAGTGGACGAGACCCTATGCGTCCCGCATAATAGCGGACGACCCTATATACCGCGACATCCCCCTCGAAGGTAGATTGGTAGTTTTATATTATGCTAACATCTGTGGATGCAGGGAAATAGGTTGGAGGGATCCAACAGGATTCCTCGAAAATATTGAATTTATTTTCATAGTTTGTGATGTGATTTATTTGACAATCTGCGATAGATTATGTTAGAAATTGAAGGTATTGAATGCTATGGTATTGTTTGATATATTTTAGCATTTTAAAATATCAAAAGAAAATATCAGTATTGGATTTTTAAAGAAAATAAAAATGGAATTTTTAAGTAAACTGATTGTAGTGAAGTTGAGTAAGTAAAAAGGGTGAATTTGAGAAAAGTAAATATTTGACGAAACCTTATTTAATAAATTCCCAAGAATGGGAAAATAGAGGTTTTGAATAAATGCAAATAAAAGAGTTTTGAGGACTTAAGTGATATTGTTTAAAGATAAAAGGATTTATTTTTAAATTCAAGATTTTAATGGGTTGGCAAAAATAAAGGGATAATTTTGATATAAGTATGAAATTGATATTCAGATTTAAATAAGGTTTTAAATCATAATAAAGGAGTAAAACTGGGATAAATGGATTTTGGAATTAATTTGGATAAATCAAGTAATAAATTTTACAGGGGATTTAATTTAGAGAATCGATTTGAAAATCGATTAGGTAGTTTGAAAATAGTGATTAAAAGGAGAATGAGGCTATGGAATTTATAAACTGGGTTTATAAATAAAGTGAATATTTATCAATGGATAATTTGGATTTATAAATTCACGGTGGGAATTTTCAAAGGAATGAGTAAATCGTTTTAAAAATAAAAGATTAGTTTTATTTTTAAAAAGTGTGGAAAAGAAAATTTACGGGTTGGAACGTAAATTAAATTGGGATAAATCGAGAAGGATTTATAAATGGTTAGACGTGCCATATTGGAGTGGAAGGTGTATTTTCTTGAAAAGCTAAGTATATGTTCAAAGGAAGATTTTTAAGTATAAATAAGAAGTTTTAAAGGTGTTTTTAAAAGAATGTTTTTAGAGAAATTTATTATTTAAAACTGTTTAAAAAAATTTAAAGTAAATATTTATTAAGTTAATTACAGCAGTTAGTTATTTTTAAAGGTTAAATTAGTATTATGATTTAATGGATAACTATTAAATATTTGTACCTTATATAACAGTTTATTTTAAAAGTAGTTTTTGGCTAAAATTTGACTTGGGAAATTATTATAGTATTTCATAACTATTATTTTGAATAAAGTGTTTTAAGTAGTTTTATTTTGAATGTTTTAAGCGTATGTTTTTGGGTAAAGTGATTTAATTTATGTAAAATCTACTTTTAATAAGACTTGGTGTTTTTCAGTGGAAATAAAATAATTGATTGAATGATTGTTAATTTGATAGTTGAATAACCGACTATCAATATCGGCCAACGCGCTAATCGTTTCGAAGAGACCGGGATCGAATTTAATTATCCAAAACCCACTTTGATCCGATTTGAACATAGCGAATGAATGCAGTGAAGATGATGAAGATGGTGATTCGGTTTGTTCAGACCCAAGGCAACTTGTATGGACAAATGCTATCAGACCATCGTCATTGGAGGACGATGAGCATTCTAAGTGAATGTGTGCTAAAAAGGTAACATATAGTCTCAAGCCTCATCGACCGAGAATGGCTAAAACAGAGTAGGTGCAGCAAGGCTAAGTGGGTAGCATCCAATTAGGGTAAGGTCATCCCTGTCTAGAGTCCCTTTGATCTCGGCTGTATGGGCGGTTGCTGGTCCCAACCGCGAGGTGATCTTATTTGGACTATCCATTAAGGGATGGCTCCAGTCTTGTGTTGTAGGAGGTCGGGAGTGGTCATCGGCACTCTGATCTTTGCCAGGTACTGTGACGGATGATACCGCTGGAGCATTGCTATTGTATGGAAACCCAATCTCCAATCGGACTTGTTGTATACCTATTATGTTGGAATTTAATGAATGTAAAAATTTCAGCTATTTGAATAATATTTGTACTTAGATACTATTATAATATCAGATGGATTTGATAAAAATGCTTTTGGTTATCGTAGGGTAAAAACTCGACATGTTTTTTGAGGCGTGGTCTTACGAGATACCTTTGATTCCAAAGGATTTTGGAAACTTTAATAATCCAATTAAATGTGATTTTCTCACGCTGGTTTTCCAAACTGACTCTGATGTTATTTTATTATAATGCTCGGGTCAGACCGACTATTACAGATTCATGATTAGGATGCTATGGAGCTCAAGGGACGAGCTGGATGAGAAGGCGTGTTCTCGTAGATTTGTATTTACGCTGTGTAAGGACAAGTTGCTAAACTGTCCAGATTTGATGTAATGATTATGCACTCCGATGATTGTAAGTGTTAAATAGTTACAGATTCTTTTGTATAAAAATCTGTTGTTATATATTATATTTTTATTCCGCTATGATTGTGAGATTCTGTGTTGTTGTTTTCTCTTCTTCTACCTTTTTCTTCTTTAACCCTAATGATTCATAATTCCATCCAATCTGAGTTGAACTGATGGAGAATATTGTCGACTCAAAGGGGTACGGATTTGCAGGCCGTTACAACAGTATTTGCATTTTGGGCTTTATAAAGATAGATCTATAGGTGTTATAGTACGCATTGTATAAAGAGTATATATAGTTGTTGTTGTATAAATGTCGGCTATATAAGCAATATTAGTATTATATGTATCTGTTCGATTATTAAATAACAGAATCGAAAAGGTAAATAATTATTCTTTATATTGTTTATGTTATATATATATATATATATATAAATATATTTGACTACTGTTATATATTGATTTGCATAACTTTGTTACAACCGGATTTCATATGTGTATTTGTTTATATAGGTTTTCGGCAGTGTATATATATGTTCATATACATAGGTATATTTTGAGTTCATATAAGTTTATAAACTTTGTATGTTTTGAAAACTGGGTATGTGTATGTTACTTCTCCTTTATATTAGGTAATATATATTTGTTATTTTATATTGTTTTTTGAATTATTAAAGATAGTTTATATATGTGTGTGTGTATTTAAGAGTATTTATATATATTATGTTCAGATTTTTAGAAATTTCAGGGTAAAGCATATACAAAGGTGTTTAAAAATGAAATCAAATTGTCAGTTTATATTTTATATATGTGTGGTTTCTTTTGCTTATATACATATTTTACAATTTTATCTTTAAGTATGTTGATTTGTTATACGCATAGATTTCAGAATGTAAATGTATATATATATTTTAAAGATCTTTTATAAATATAAGTTATATAAAACATATTGCATGTGTGTAAGTTTAAATATTTATATAGTTGCAGTATATGTTTACCTCGGTGTGTGTGTGTGTATATATATATATATATATTATATACTAGTATACGTGAATTTGGTTTTTATAGATATTTGTATATATGATTTTCTGTAGAGGTTTTGGATATGATATATATTAGTATTTTGATTTCTTATGAATATATAGATATAATATGTATGTAAGATTTTATATATGTAAGTTTATATTCACTGAATATTACTATATATGTGTACTATAGTACTATGTTAAGTATAAGTTTACACATAGGTTATAATAACATTGATTTTTTTTTTAAATTTGTATGTGTATGTTATAAATCTGTTTTATAGTTTATGAAGAAGAAAATTGTAGTTACAGTATATAACATATATATATATATATATATATATATATATATATATATATATGTTAGATATTGAAAAGCGTATGGATTTATATATGTGTGTGTTGTTTAATTTTATATATGTGTTTAATTATATATGTTATGTCAGTTTAAATATATATAGTCTATAGTCTATAGTGTGTATATATATAGTATTATTTGTCCTTCTTTAAAGTTTATATATATTGGTTTATATATTGTAGTATGATAAATATATGCTGAAATCTTTGGGATACTTGCTTTCATATGTTCTCAAAACTTTATGAGTTATAGAAGTTATATATATATAGTATAATAACTTATATATTGTGCCTAAAGTAAATATATATATATATATATATTATTAAAATATTGTTTTAATGAGTCTATATGGTATATAAGTGTATATTGTTTTATATTATAAATGTGTGTGTAAATATATTCTATTTAAATATGTAAAGGTTTACTTTATATATATGTTTAAAAAAAAATTGGTTTTGAGAGAATTATTATTATATATATTGTATATTTTATTTAGCTTGTATCAAGCTAATTTGATTTGTTCTCATCGATTTCTATTTATTAGCTTTGTTCGTCGAAATCATGCCAATCTTGCTTCCAATCTTGCTTTACTTTGGAATTTGTGTCTGGATTCGTAACTCATCTCATTATTGTTCATCTCTAACCTTGAAAGGTGAGCAATCACTCACGGTTAACGTTCTTATTGTTATTACATTTGATTTCAATTGAAACGACAATTGAAATATACTGTTGTTAGTTATTTCAACTACTATGTATATGCTATTATATGTATCTGTTCACCTGTGATATATGACACCATTATCTGTTATTTATATTGATGATATATGCCTGTTATTGATATGTTATAATATTATCATTATTGTTCTCACTCTGCAAGTCCCCTGTTAGTATAGAATTCTCTTTGGGTTGAAATGATACAAACTCGAACGATCTTGTAGAATAGAAGAAATTCGTTATGGGTTGAAATGAAAAACCGAAGCGATTTTCATTGACATTGAATTTGGCATTGCGGGTTGAAAAGATATATACCCGTAGATAATTGAATTGCGGACTGAAATGATAAATATCCGTATCACTTGACCATAGGATAGAAAATTTTATACAAACACCGTTGGTCTCTATATATATTGAAATGATTTCTATGGTTTTGAAAGAAAATATATGTTTTACTTAAATATTTATTTTAAGATATTACAAATAAATGTATTTTTATAAAATTTTAAAAATTAGATTTTTAAAATTATATGTTTTGAAAATTTTATAGTTATGAGTTAATTCTGAAATTATAAATTTTACGTATTTATTTATAATTTTATTATTTTTAAAATATATAAATAGATTTAAATATATAAATAAATTTAGTGATATGTTTAAGTGTTTATTTAAATTACATTTTAGATATAGAGTTTATAATAATTTTTACAAATTAAGATTGGAACTGGAAATAGAAACTGGTTTGAAATTGTATTTATTTAAGAATTATACTTTAAAAAATTTGATTTGAAACTTATTAATTTGAGATTTTAAAGATATGATTTTATAATCTAATTTTTTGATTGTAAGTGATTTAAATGAGTATTTTCAAATTTACAAAAATTGAAATAGGATCTTTAGTTTATTTAAATTTGTAATTTGAAATTTTATTTAAATGTTATTGAAATGATTAAGTAAATATTTCAAAACTAAATAACAGTAAAGTGAATTTGATATATATATATATATATATATATGAAATTATAAAATTTAGTTTTGAAAATGTTGAATATTTAAAACTTTGAAATATATTGCAATGTAAATGGTTTATTTAGAACGGAATTGAATTGAAATTGTTGAATTGAGATTGAATTAAATTAAATTTTGGAATTCGAGTTGATTTGAATCGATTAGTGAAATTTGAGGAAGCTATTTTATTCTACAAATAATTAATAAATTATATTTACACTATTTATATATTTACTTTATAAACTATTTTAATATGCTAATTATTTTAATATGAATCATTTTAACTTATAAGTATTTTTATATAAACTATTTTATGTTATTAACTATTTTATTACATATACTACTTTAACATCTAAATTGACTAAGTGGGAAGTAGTAAGTTTTCAAAGTGTTATGATTTCCAAAGTGTTATAATTTCTAAGTTTTATAATCTCGAAGTGTTGTAACTTTGAAAATGCTATGATTTTGGAAATAGATTTCTTTGAAGTGAAAAATGATTTAGTATTGATACGGTTTTGAAATGGATATGATATTTTGATTTTGAAGTATAAACTATTTTGAAATGATTGCGGTTTTATAATAATGTTTGGTTGTTAAAGGGATCGGGATCGATTATTGTCATACTCTCTACCAATGCCGAAAACCACTTTGACAACCGTGTACGTAGTGTAGATTCAAGAATGAAGTAGGATGGTGGAGACGATCCTATATGAGGTATGACGTAACCCTGGCTCCTGTGAGTCAGCTTAGATGTGACTAAAACTGGAGCAATTGACGGGCCAAGTGAGGTCATTCCTCCGATCGGGCACATTCCTTCGATACTACATTTTGACTTTGTGATTTATTTGGTGGCTACCCTTGATTTTGATTTGGGAGTGTGTTCTGAGGTGGCGGTAGTGCGGCTATGCATTACCACCAGCCCAGAAGTGTAATTGGTGTATCTACCCTGGCATTGCCTAGTTGTGCCGTGTTCGCATGCCCTAGCATGCCTTCTACGAGTTTGTTTCGTACCATACCTATGGAGTGCCCTCTGATAAGCCTAGTTTACGGGAAGTTACGGTACTGTATAGACTATGGGAATATATAAAAACGTGCTGGGGGGATATGGGTAACGCCTTAACGCTATATTAATAGTTTACTTTAATTTAGACATTATTATAATAGCGTATATTACTACATAGTAGATAGTTCCACGAATCCTTAGAGGATAGTTATCCCAAACATCCTTTTAGCTACTTGTATTTCAGTTGATATTTCACTTAAGTTGGATTTATTGATATAAGAATGTTAATCCTGACTCGAGTGTTTTGTGTTTTGCTTTACGCTCGGGTCAGATTGAGTGTCACAACATTAGAGGCTCACTTTTGGAGTAGGAGCTTCGCTTGGAGATCCATCTACATCTATTCAGCTTTCAGTTGTTCAGTTGACTCCAGTGATGTATTCAAATCTTTTTATTTGGTTATTGTATTGAGACTTGTATGTATTGGAGACTTCTGTTGTATCTTGTTTAACTCTATTATACACACACACATATACATACATATATATATAGTAGCTTCATGAACTACTATTCATTTGTTTCCGCTGCTAATTGTTATATTACTCTATGTCTGTGGTTTTGTGATTATTTTATTTACTGTATATGTTGAGTTTAGCCAACATAAATTAACAATCTGATATTTTGAGCAACTCAAGTCCGACATGTATGGATGCGAATCGTTAAAAATATCAGGATGTTACAAATACCATCCATACATCTATATTCTACTGACCGGAATAAAGAATGGGTTGAGAAGAATCAAGATGGCTCTGATCCACGATTAACAGTGCTCAATGAACCAGGTCATGGACAGGTAGAGCCACCTGACCATCTCAGCCACACTCCTGCGTATACACCTAGTTATATACAAGGTAGTCTTCAAAGCAATAATCAGGAAAATTCAGGCATACAACAAGAGCAGTCAATAGCTAACACAACATAACAAGCACATGAAAATTATCACGTTCAAACTGAGCATCATATGATTACATGATTGAAGATTGGAATTTTTAAACAAAAATTTACACTGCAACCGTTGCATCAAATGAGCCAAAAACATTTATTCACGCAGTAAAAATTCAAATTGGAAGATAGCCATGGATGAAGAATATCATGCACTTATAAGAAATGAGACATGGAGTTTGGTTGATCCACTAGATCATAAAAATGCTGTAGGGTGCAGATGGGCATACAAATTGAAGAAAAATCCAGATGGAACAATTGCAAGGTACAAAGAAAGACTTATGTCTAAAGGTTATACTCAACAACATGGTTGTGACTTTAATGAGACATTCTGTCCAATTGTGAAGCTAACAACAGTTAGAATTATTCTTACTGTAACATTACATAAAAAGAGGAATGTCAAAAAACTAGATGTGAATAATGTATTTTTAAATGGTAATTTGCAGGAAGAAATATATAAGGAGCAATCACCAAGCAATATACAAGACATAAAATATGTGTGCGGACTAGATAAAGCTATTTATGGACTTAAGCAAGCTCTTAGAGTCTGCTTTGACAAACTATAAACAACATTGATAAGTTCAAGATTTCAGTCTGCCAAGTCAGATAATTCCCTGTTTATTAAATGTGATAATGTATCAACTACGTATATTTCAATTATGTTGATGACTTGATCATTATAGGTGGCAATGATGCAGAAATCAACAATCTTATTCTATATTTAGATGAGCAATTTTCCATCAAAGACCTTGGGGAACTGGATTATTTTTTGGGCATAGAAGTCAAAAGAAAGTCCGACTCAAAAATCTTCTTGAGTCAAAAAAACATCACGGAAATACTGGTCAAAGCAAAGGTGGATGGTGGGAATCCAATGCCTATGCCAATGATAACAAATCAAAATCTATCATAAAACAAGGGTGAATCAATACTTAATGATAAACAATATAGAAGCATTGTTGGTGCATTACAATATGTAACCATAACAATGTCAGAAATATCTTTCAATGTTAACAAAGTGTGTCAATTTATGGAGGATCCAATGGTTGAGCACTGGAAAGCAGTTAAAAGAATATGGCGATATCTAAAAGGAACTGCAAATCATGGATTAAAGCTAAAAGCATGTAAAAATCTCAATATAACAGGATATGCAGATCCAGATTAGTCTACAGATACTGATGATAGATGGTCTACCATAGGTCATTACATTTACGTAAGTGATAATCAAGTTTCATGGTATTCAATGAAACAAACTACTTGTGACGACTCTAACTCGACCTTCGAAAATGGGCACCGAATACATCACCTATATTCAAATACCGCAGATTCAAACGTCGAATCTGGTTCGTCGGAGCTTATAACACATTAAGTATAACAACACAGCGGAAGAAAAGAATGAATAATATCATTGATATACAATATCTGATACAACAATGAATACAGTAGAATGATACAATAGATATCAACACTATCAGAGATACAAGACACATCGGAAAGAATATCTTCAATAGAATGCATCTCCAAAAGAATCCAACTCCATAATGAAACTGCAACTCCATCTCCAAACTAAGGATAGCTCGAACCATCATCACGATGCAATAAGCAAACTAGATAACTCCAGAATGAAGCAAATGTGATCACCAGGATCAAAAAGCTTCAAAGATATCGAATCTACTCCTACTACTCGACTATCTGAAAAACCAAACTCTAGACTGCCCGTGTGGAAAATTGTGGGCACCCAGAGTTTAGAAAAGGAACAATAAACTCCGGGTCAGTCGTGGGACTGGTATGAGTAAACAAAAACAACTGCTTTTAAATAGAACAAGATTTATAAAAGAAAATCCGGTATGCTTTTTGGAAAATGGAACTACCATAAGACCTCCCGCCACACACACAATGCAATCGCAAAATTGGAGGAGATTTCTTCTTATGATAGTCAAATATGCTTGATACGAGAAAGATTCTTTAATATTATTACTAGTGCATAGTGTAGAAAACCATTTCGAAAGTATAATATTAACCTTAGCCAGCATACAACCATTATTGTACTTCTACTTTAACTACCATGTTTTGTGGCAGGTTACCGTCACACTGCATGGCAGGTTATACAACTAAAACCGTACAGGGCTCGTATTGTTTCTTTGGATTTTCCAACTAATGGTCAGGCTTAGGAACTTCCTACTGCCACATGGGTACGCCTCTAAAGGGACATCCCGAGAACTTAACCAGCTCTTTGCCACCGCAAGGCCGGGTTACCTCTGTAACTAGATGCCTACTACACGAATATGCCACCCCCGGTCGTTTGCGACCTTTATCCGAGGGCCCTCAATCACAAAGCAACAACCACACAGTAATGAGATTGCAGCAACCTCGTAGGTTAAGTATTTGGGCTCCATAACATGATACCACCTTTTTCCAGAAGGGAGTGACATACCCTAAAGGGCGCGACCCTCATAACCTTGTCGCATCTTTCCTGTTTGAACCATTTTTGGTTTGTGAGGTCCTGATGCAGTCTTGTCCACAAAGCTACGCTTTTTCACAAAGCCATGCTTTGATCAACAAATGATCAGCAGCACTTCGTATGCCACATTACCAATTTGTGAATGTATCACAAGTAACCATCAACTACATAACCTCCGAGCTCGTATGTCTCAAAGAAGGGTGTTAAGCTAAAAGAATGAATTCTCCAACACCAAACAGAAATGTATTTGATAGAAACCAGATTTACATCTCAAAGTGTAATGTCAGATACACATCCATACAAGTCTGTTCCGGGTTCGAACAGAATCGAAGGCACTTTCGAAGAAGCCCTTGCAATACGCTTATTCACAATTCCGATCAGACTTCCCATCACTTAGGGAATCTCTATACCAACGTGACTCAATGCAGAGACAATTGACGGGTTATCCTTTCGTTCTTGAAAATACCCGGTCTTCACCACCAGTCTTCAAATGTTATCCATAACGTCGTATCATTATTCGGAATGAGTTATATGACACAAAGTCCTCTCCCGGCTAAACCGAATAATGAGCGCAATATTTAAAAACATATGGATAATGGGATTTCGATTAAGTCACAACTTAAAGTCCAAAATCTTTCTTCAAATGGTTTAAACAAATTACCATTTTCAAATCTCAAAAAAAAAAGATACAATTCACAAAGTTCACCCAGCTTTCACAAATATTTATTCACACACTACACCAAATCAATCAGTTTGCAACACTTATTTCGTTGGAATTTGTAACGATTATAACCGTTACAAATTACTAACAGTTATTTTCGTTGTTTTCCTTTTCACATTTATAACCGTTAGGATATTTGGTACTTCGGTAAATAAGGTGATGTAAGGAGGGCAACCTAGTAATTTTTCTTTACATCGTAGTTCTGTTGTTTCTAATGCATTAGCATACCTCTTTCGCTATTCGTACGAACTAGGGTTTGTTTCTTAGTTTGCCTCCTTCATTCAATTCTTTTTTTCCAAATCAAATCTGTTCATCTGTTCCAATCTAGGGTGCATGTTCTTATGGATCTTAGGTATCCTTTTCTTATGGAATCTCTATCGCTAGAATCTCTGGTACATTTTTCTTATTACATAACTTTTATTTTACTCAGTAAATATTGTATAATTTGAGATTCTTTTCTGGATTGTCTGAAGCATTTTTGTTTTGATGACTTGAAATGTTATTTATAATGATGTGTAGATAAAAGGAGCAACGGTTGCAAAAGAAGCAATAGGAAAGGGCCACGGAAGATGAATTAGAGATTGAGGTGTTATTACTACAACACAATGTTATCTTTATCAGCGAGTTTGTATATAGCAGCTAGTATAAAAAAATTCATTTTTTTGGTTGAGAAACTCAGAGCTAAATAGAATCTTGACTAAGAATGACCAAATATCAGGGGCAAGGCCTAGTGAGGTTGAGAAGAAAGTGCTGGGGCTTAAGAAATAGTTAGGTAGTGTGAGTATTTCATTCCGAACTGAATTGGTTGCAGGTTATTTATCTACTTTAATTTTAAATTCTAATAATTTATCAGTACATATCCCATCTTCTCAATGTTATAGTGGTGGTACCTATAATGATATGGACAAAGCCATTACAAAATCTTTAATGTACTACAGCTTTCAAAAGACAAAGCATAAGTTATTTGATTAACATTACCTTTTGAGATAATAGCAGAAAATATGTAGACAATTTCAAGATCATTTTCCCTCGTCTGTCTCTTATTCAATTCAAATCCGCATTAAGGTAGGTTCTTTGTAATTTGCATGTGCATAATTAATAGTTCCCATTAATTTAGGTATGCATATACGCTTTGTCAATAGTACATAAATAGAAACAACTTAACAGGGAACTAAATATTGAAGTAAACACAAAAGAAATGAAGAATAAAACCTATTTGTATTCATCCTTTACATTAAAGAAGCAAAGTGAATTCTTTCATTCTGAAAACCCTATCATGTATCAATAAACGTGACTGCATCAGAATCATCAAACTCAAACGGCATCAATGGCGGCAGTGCTTGCTAACGACATCGTCTTCTTCAACAAATTTTCACCACGATCGAGACTCGAAATTGATAAAACTCGTTGTTTTGGAGCAATCAAATGTTTGAAAGAGAACGAAGAAGTAGAAAAGAGTAAAAAATACTCGGTGGTCAAAAATGGAAATGATTCGCTTGAGCTATGCAAAGTTGTGAACGGAATGTGGCAGAAAAGAGGTGGATGGGGAAATATCGAAGCAGAAAAGGCTGGTGAGTCGATGCTAGGATATGTTGATGCCGGCCTCACTACTTTTGATACGGCTGATATCTGTAAGTTTTTTTTTCATGCTTCTATAAAAACTATTTTATGATCATGATCCATGCTATCGTTAATTTATTATCAGAAGTCTGCTGGATTTAGGGTGGGTACGGAAAGTTTCCGTACCAACCGAGACATTTTTCGTTTCTTTCGATTATTGATGGAATGGTACAACATGTTTTGTATTCCGTACCGCTAACCCCGGAATTCCAATAGGCGGAAGCTGAAAGAAACAGAAGGAGACATGGAATTCCATTTTTCCGATAAGAAACTTTTAAATGCAGCATGTACAACAAACATCAGCAATAACATAACACAATACCAGTAGTAATTTGAACACAGTATTTACATCAAACGTTAGTTACTAACAAAATATAAACCAATACCAAATTGAACACAATAACAATTTGAGCACGGTAACGTTTTGAAGACAGTAATGATTTGAACACAATAACCATTCGAAATAATTCAAAAGGAAAACACAGTATAGGCTTAACATTACAATGCCAATAATAATTTTAATTGGACTAAACTATGAATCAGCTTCTCAATTGCAAAATAGCAGAATCATTTTTGACAGTAGGAAACATCACAGCAAATGCATCAATGGTGCAAAAAACGGAGCTAATTCCAGTATCATATATCCTTTCTACCAAGAATTTGTCTTCTTTCTGCGTCAATTACAAAATGATAGAACCTGTGAGTGCATGCATTTAAAGTGATACCATTTCTAATATACCGAAATGATACCAAATAATGACAAAGCTTGCTTCAGTTACAAATTCTAGTTCAACCATGCTATATAAATAGTATGAAAAAAATTATAAAATCTTCAAACAGCTCGAAATAACTTTTATAATGTTTCTTATGATTATCTTTTTCTGCTCGAACTTGTTACTCAATATTACATATAATTAAAGAGCAACAGGGCTAAATCATTATAAAAAGCAATATACTCAAAATCTATGATAACTTGGTACAATAATAAAAATTCTTTCAATTAGCATGATACCCACATCTGTATATAAAAAAAGGCTAAGCATGGTGGACCACATCCATATAAACAAAGCACAGGTCATATTCAGTAAAAATTGCGTAGTATAACTATAAAGAAGCCAAATCTGCAGTATAAACCACCTACCTGATACCATGCACACTGATAGATTGTCATGCACCGGCTAATTATATCATTAATATTGTTATCTTCATTCAAATCAATTAGTTTAAGCACTCTGTTTTCCTCATATAATTCAAACCTATAAACAAATATAAAATAAAATAATAATCCTAAATAAGTAAGAATGTATATGGAAAAAAAATAAGCTCATACCATCTGGACTTATAGCACAGGTTATCTCCAGGGTAACAAAAAGCAGTAATACCGGAAAATGAAACAGTATTGCTTGACAATTGACAGGAATTGATCCCATTAGGGTGCTTGTCCAACATAATATAGGTACATATAACCATCTGATAATCTCTTGAAGTGGTGCGTCGGGTTAGTTGTAGTCTGAACCAAATAGAGACTCATATTATATGCACCTATATAATTTTATATTAAAATAAACGGTTTAATTGAAATAATAGCATTGTGACATTCCTTTACAAAATGCAAATACTGGGTTTTAACAACCCACTAGACCTTGGTAAATAACCTATATTGGTCAATAAATACACAAGACATACAAAAACGCCTTTTACAAAATTTGATGCTGTTGTGTAAAGCTTAATGACAAACATTTAGGCTTATCAATTATTAAGACTACAAAACGGAAAGCATTTTAGTAGATACAGAATTAACAATGCAGTAATAAAAAATGTAAAATAAAATTATAGCTATTTTTTTAAACAGCGAAATCAAATTTGAGACTTTGAATATTGCTCGACAAGTAAAAAGTTTGTGAAATCTAAAAATTGAATTATTTTTTTAACAGTGCAGTAATAACAGACAAAATCATAATTAATTTGAAGTAACATGAAAAAATCAAAGTACCTGAGCAAAAATAGCCTCAAAGTTAATTAGGGTTAGGGTTTTCAATTATATCCAAACGCGAGCGGATGAGAGGGCTGCAAGCGAAAATGAGAAGGACGTTAGTCAGGTCAGATTGAGTGTAGAGGAGAGGGGAGAGGAAAATTAGGGTTATGGAGTTTTTAATTCTTTGGGAGAGTGACGTTTGAGCATTAAAGCCATACAAGAAGAAAAACTAATTCTGTATATTTAATGGGCTTAGCCCAGTTAATAAAGCGAAGACTAAACTAATGAAAGAAAATCATTTCCGTTGGAAATTCCAAATACTTCCGGGTTTTTTCCAATTGCTGCTGGAAGGAATTCCTTCCAATGTTATTTTGTCGGAAAATAATGAAAATTGTAATTTTTGGAAACAATTGGATGGAAATTAACGGAAAACGGAATAATGGAATAAAAACCCAGCCCTAGCTGGATTTAATTTACATTTTTTAGGATCTAATTTTTTATGAATAAATAAATGGAGACTCTTTTTTGATTTGTTTTAACTTTTCTTTAAAATTATTTATGCAACAATATGGCACTTAAGGTTTTATCTACTGCTATGAAAAGTGGTGTAAGAATTATTTTAATTTAACTCTAAGCAGTTTCATTAAAAAAATACATAATTTATCATATGGACCAGTAGAAGAATTGTATGGCAACATCATCAATAGGGTTCGCCGTGAGCGCCCTCTAGAATTGCTTGAAGAGATTAAGGGGTCAGATTGTGAGAGTTGTTTAATTTTTTTTTCCTCACTTTTTCTTCAAGTCTTTAACAACCATACCCCCAGACATGAATTTTAGACTAGTTTGTTTTACTACCACTTAGTTTGTTATTATATATTTAGGCATGTTTTTCATTTTACTTGTTGCAGTTTGACAAAGTGGGTTCCCCAACCAGTTAAAATGACAAGCAGTTATATTTGGGAAAATATCAACATTCAGATGAAAAGAATGGACGTTGCTTACTTAGATATGCTCCAGTTTCATTGGTATCCCTTTGATCTTTGTAGTAGAACTTTCTCAAATTTCAGATTTGTTAAGTGCAAGTTATGAAGTTCAAATGTAAACTAGGTATGATATATACTATAAATATTCTCTTGGTAGGAAATAGTACTACCTTTGTAGTTTTCCAATTTCATTTGGTAATACTACTCTTATGAAGTTCAACACCGGTTTATTTTTCAATACACTTTATTTGACTGGCTGACATGTATGATGATGGTTATTAAGCCAATAAATTCATATAATGTTATATTTACCATATACTGAGTTGTAAATGAGATGTTAGATTTAGTATGTCATTGTGTACCTTTATTTAACATAAAAAGCATCTTAAAAAATTGTAACCTTCTTCACCAGCATATACACAGAGCTAATTGTTAAAAGGCTAATATGTATGATAAGAGGGGTGTGAGATTGGAGTTACTTAAACCTATTATGTATAGTTTTGGAGTTTCGTTTAATATAGTTAGGAACTTAGAATTTAGTTTGATAATGATATAATAATACTGTGTAATGCATTTCTGGAAGCAGGTGGGATTATTCCAATTATGGATACCTTAATGCTTTTAAACACCTTACTGATTTGAAAGAAGAAGTTAAGAAGACCAATATACAACTAGAAATAGTTTTGTGAATATTGTCCTTAACTGTAAATTTTTCTTAATCATACATTTATTTAATTGTGTACAGGTAAAATCAAGACCCTTGGATTAACCAATTTTGACACTGAAGGTTTACAAATAATCCTGGAAAATGGTATTCCAAATGTTAGCAACCAGGTAACTATTTTTCAAGAATTTTGAAAAATAAGATTCCAATTGTGAATATGATTAGAATTATTACTTCAAAATAAAAACTATTTGTTTTTTTTCAAGAAAGTTTCTCATTTCTCAAATCAGGGAAGGTTGACAAAAAACATTCTTTTATGACACAATGGAGAACAGTTGTGTAAATCCCGATTACTTAACAAATCACAAGAAAACTCAGAAATTGATACCGATAATTCTTTTTTTCCCTCTCCGTTTTGAATTCAAAATAGGAAGTTTGTTGTTTCTGAACACGATCGAAAGTCAGCAAACACATTTTACCTAATGAATATAATTGTTAGATTTTAAATTCGAATGGCAATAATAGATATACCATTCTAGGATGTAGCACTTCCCACTAAACTTTGGGGACTTCATCAATTAGGTAGATCATCATCGGTAGAGATATTGCCCATGCTTTGAAACATCTTTCTATTTACTTCTTAATGTTGTTACTAATACCTGATTTATTTTGTTTCAATGACATTTTGATAGGTGCAACATTCTGTCATTGACATGCACCCTCAGCAGAAAATGACTGAGCTTTATCAACGTGCTGGAGTGAAGCTCATAGCGTACATTTCGTTTTCTCCAATTTATCTTTATTTCCCAACTCTAATTTTGTTCATTGAAATTCTAATATGTCAACATATTAGCTTAAAATATTTGGAAAAATGTTTAAACGCCATCAGTATAGCATCATACCTAGCCAAAAATTGCAAAGGTAGGAAATAATAAAACAAAATATTGAAAATCAAATAATTACAATATTATTGGGAGTATAATAAAAGATAGTTAGAGATTCATTGAATTTTACATATTTCATTAAGCTAGGTGGTAAAAGTTATGTTCATATGATTTGAATTTGAAATTGCATAACAACAGCATGCATGAGTAATAAATGTATGGAAATATGGTACACTTTTTTTACTCATTGACTAGAGCAAATCTGCTGCAGCTTATGTTTGATGTTTGAACTTTTTTCTTTTTTCATTTTGGAAAGTGTCATGTTTATTGCATTGTCTATATTTGAATAATTGGTGATTGATTTATTTTACATATATGACAATAAAATGTTCTCTATTAATGCATTCATAAATAGTTGGTGAGTGAATAAATTTTTTTTGATCAAAATAAAAATGCAGTAGCTAGACTCTGGTAACAAACTACACTTTCATCTACAAATACCCATGCAAATACATGTATCTTGTAAACAACAGCACTCATAAATATTTATACTTGGATACATGCACACACCCATCCAATAACAAACACACGCACCCTATCTTCACACACTCACACATACACCATATATATCACACCACCAGAATAAAGTATAAAGTAGCAAATTCTTAAACATATAGGAGCACAAATTAAAGTATCCAGAAAAACAAAAGAGACACAATCCATGCATAAAACTCAGAACTCAATACTCATTTAGAACGCACGCATACACACTGGAAACGTTCATGCGCATGTTAACCTTATAAAGGCTTTATTGCTTATGAACGCTTTATGAAATGCACATGGATGGTTAGCATAGTGCCAGGCCACAGACACTTAAGCAAAAATATAAAAATAGGTTAAGACATGGTGATCACTAGGGAAAATGTTATCCGCAAAAGTAAACAAAGTAAAGGAAATATTATTCTTTAAAAAAACGAAAGAAAAAATGTAGAACATGAAATATAGGGCTGTAAATGTGACAGCACATGTTCTTGGCCTTACTTTCATTTTTAAAAAATCTACTTTGAAATAGATTATGGTCTCGTGGTTTTTGAAGTTGCAGTAAACACAACAAAAATGATAGATAATTTGTTTGTTTAGAATATAGAAGTGTGTGATATTCACTCACCTAAATATGTTGATCAGAACATTCATTGAAGAGCATGTTGATAATATTCAATGGACATGCTTGAATAAATCGGAAGATTTTTCCTGCTTGCTCTTCTGTTGTGCTAACATATACTGTACGTTCATCATTTATAGGCTTTCTTTAACTTTGAAGGTCAACAGCTCAAGGAGTCCACTGTAAGAGAGATTGCACAACCTACGTTCTTCGTGTCTGGTAACCGTATATTATTTAATTAGTAGATTTGAACATTTGCTCATCTCTGGTCCATGTGTTCTCTATGCCTTTATCTTTTCAGATGTCATTGTTTTTTAATCCTAAAATCATGAAATTTAGTGCACTAGTCTGATATATCTTCTGATATATGATATCGTATACAAGTAAAACTTTTACATTTTAAAAGAATAAAGGAATTTAGTTACAGAAAGAACTGATAAGGACGGTGGATCTCGGTCCTTACAAACATATTGTTGATGATGGTCTTGAGCTTAGAAAAGCAGCTTTTGAATGCATGGACAAATTGCTTGTATGCTATAATTTGTGGTGTTGGTATGAAGTATCTTTTGTGGTGTTTGTATGAAACATATATGTTTGGTGTTGTTCTAATTATTGATCGTATGTTTTCTTAATGTTAATACTATATATTTTTTATATAGATTGTTTGTAGCTCCAATAAAATATTGGTGCTATATAGTTTGTTTGATATTGTTTTAGTTATCACGGTTATAAGTTTTAGAAAATAACCTTTCGTAATGGTTATAACTGTGATATAATTTGCATTTGTCACGGTTATAAGTGTTAGAGTTTCTTTTTTGGTAATGGTTATAAATGTTAGAAACTATTGTTCTGTCACGATTATAAGTGTGATACTATCTAAATTTCCCATGGTTATAAGCGTTAGTAATAACCATTTTATCACAATTATAACCGTGAGTAAATACTGTTCTATCACGGTTATAAGTGTGATAATATCTAAATTTATAACGGTTATAAGCGTGAGAAATTACTATTTTTATCATGATTATAACCGTGAGCAAAAGTGTGACTGAATTTGCTCACGTGTGACGACCCAACTTCCAAACTCCAGGAAGTCGCATCGCTAATTAAGGAAGAAAGGGATAGAAAAGAGAAAGAAAGAGAAGAAGAAGAAACAACACATCAGAATCTAAACAGCGGAACGAATAAATTATATTAATAACATAAAATATTACATAGTTTACAACCACTATCAGAGTACACAGATATACAACACATATTAGACAGTTATACACACCTGTCTAGTATTTACAACATAATACAACTCAGAGACAAACACAGAACACACAGCGGAATACTAATATCTAACGCAGAAGCCTCCTGCTCCATTGCTCCTCCAATATTCGTCAAAGCTGACCTGAATCCCTTGGCTACTCGTAAAAATTTGAGTACCCAAGAGTTTATGAAAACAAAAGATAAACTCCGGGTCAGACATGGGTCTGGTGTGAGTAACAGGTTAAAGTTGCTTAACTTTCAAAAATCTTTTGAAAAGAAAGGTATCACGTAAGACTTCCCACACATAAACATGGAAAAGTTTTTACCTTACGCTAACCAAAACATTTGATAGGAAATCCAGTGATATTATAATAGGTCTAGGGTTTTCAAGTAAATATGAAATAGCCGAAATTGTTACATTTATTAAATTCCAGCTACTAGCCACAAAAGTGGGTAATACAATCAAAACCGTTGGCACTTATTGGATTTTGGATTCCATACAATGGCAGGGCTACTGGGGTACCGCCCGTCACAGTACGTGGCCTAGATCAACGTACCGAGGAGTACGCCCGCTCCCCTGCAACACAAGGCCGGACCCATTCCTCATTGAACAGTTCCGAACAAGACAACCCCGCAGTTGGTGCGCATATCCAACTGCCCACTAAGCCGAATATAAAGGGACCTCTAGACAGGGATCAATCTTGCTCTCCAGTGGGAGCTACCCACGAAGCCTTGCTGCACCTCCCCTGTTTTAGCCATTCCCGGTTGATGAGGCTTGAGGCTACGATTACCTTTAGAGAACACATCTCTTAGAATGCTTATCGTCCATCTGACGATGTTCTGAAAGCATTCAATCCATACAAGTTCGTTCCGGGTTCGAACGAAACCGAAGGCATTATCTCGTTACACTCATTTTGGAATCACCCTCAGAGTTAACGACGATAACCCTTGCACTCTGAATCTCTATCTCGAATCTATAAGTACTATTCCGTCAAACTCATTACGGAATCACCCACAGATTATACTGACGTAAGCCCTTACACCTCGAGTCTTCACTCTTCACATAAGATTCACGACCTATCGTTAATTTGGATCGATGTGGTTTTCGGATATCCAAATATGGAAACCCGATCCCGGTCTCATCGAAATCCAAAGCGTGTCTTTTAGGTCCATGTTGTTTTAGAGTTTAAAACAATTCAATTATATTATCTATATATACACAGATAGATAATTCATAGATTCACAACGGATAATTATCATTATCATAATCACAGATAATCAATGTCATCACCACAATGCAACCAATACATTCATATCGAACAACATCACTAATCTCCTAGCTAAGATTCAAACCATTCACAGCAACCAATAACAACCATTCATAAGCAATGATCCATAATCATACTATTTATAATTAATTTAAATTGAATTAAATTAGTTACATCATCTTTAATTAATTTAAAATGAATTAAATTAATTATTTACACAATATAAATCTTGCTTCCATCATCATTAATTAATTACAAATTAATTAATTGATTAACCTTTAATTTATCATCTTAATTAATCAACCTTGATTAATTATACTTTAATTAATTTCACAAAATTAATTGCTCTGAACCAAATACAGTAATTAACCTTTAATTACTTCATTAATTAATTAACTATAATTAATTACATTTAATTAATTACCCTTAATTACTTATTAATGATTAATTAATCTTGATTAATTAATCTTGATTAATCAATCTTAATTATTTCATTAATTATTAATTAATGATCCTTAATTATATTAAATTAATTACTCAATTAAATTAATTACCTTTAGTAATTAATCTTACTTAATCCATAATTATTAATTACCTTTGATTAATCTAAATCTGTAATTAACTACCCTTAATTACTTATCAATTTAATTACCCCTTAATTAATTTCTTTAATTAATCCCTTGATTAATTATACAAGATAATTTAATCCAAATTACATTCACAATTCCAACACTATCCACTTATTACATCCTGTAATTATCTCTAATTACTTTACTGAGTAATTCCATTAATTACATTAAGTAATTATTATCAAATCAAATGTTTAGAATTAATTAAACTTAATTAATTAATTTAAACCAACCTTAATAAACTTCACTAATTACATTAAGTAATTAATGTCTTAATTACTTTTATTTAAGTAATGAAACTTAAATAAATTTCATAATTTATTATCATTAATTAATCAATCTAATTAATTATTAAAAATTAATCATATTAATTAATTATCAAATAAACCTTAGTTAATGACCATCATTAACTATTATAAATTCTTTAATTACTTTTCTTTAATTACTTCTTAATTACCTCTAATTTTAAATTAATCCAAATAATTAATTTAAATAAATTAAATAAATAAGTTATTCCTCAATTATCCTATTTATTTAATTATATTTAATATCTTAATAATTTCTAAGAAAATCCATTCCTTATTAATAATTTCATAAATGTTAAAATGTACTTAGAACATTTCATCTAAAAATTTAAATTCAAATTTTCATTTTGAATCTAAAATTCAAAATGATATTAAGAATTAACCACTTTAAATTTCATTTATTATTCTTTAAAGTAAATGTAAATAACATTTATTACTTATTTTAAAACTTATATAGAATAAGTCTTAATTTACTTAATTCAATTAAAAATTAAGTTTTAAATACATTATTATTTAAATTACAAATTCCAGTTAACAAATCATTTATCTTTCTATTACAAACCATTATAATGATTTCAATTCAAAAAGGAAAATCAATTTAAATATTTGTTTGAAAACAAATTTACTTTAAATAAACAAATTAAATTTAACTTGTTTGAAAAACATTCAAATTTCAAAACTTATTTAAATATCCAGATTTTTAAATTCAAAGCCTTTGAACCATTCCTTGTTTAAATCATCTGAATTTAAAACTTGAAATAAACTTTTGATTTGAACCTTGATTTTAAAACTCTTTATTTAAATTCATTTTTAAAACCAGAAGATTCAAAAATTTTAAGAAAACTGAACTTAGATTTTAGATTCAAACTGCTGTTTTGAATCATGATTCAGATTTCAAATGAAATTTAAATTTACGTAAAAACTGTCAGGTTTTATTTATTTTAGTTTTCAAACTGAAAACTACTTTTAAAATTTAAGAACTTGTAGGATTCAAATCATTTGAAACTATAATACAAACTAGATTTAAACATGACTCAGATTTTAAAACTTTACTTCCATTTGAATTCAGGGTTTGAATTTTATTTTAAAATTTAAACAGAAGAACAGGTTTCTGTTTAAACCTGTACTATACTAAACCCTTTCCTGTCCAACATCTGCTTCGAGTCATCAGTCTCTTTTCTTCGAGCAAAACACAAGAATACCCGAGTTATACTTCGAGTTAAAATTTATGCAGTACCCAAAAAATAACAGAGCTCTAAGATTTTGCACGGTGCACATGCACCATGCCTCCAGCAATCACCAGCCACCTCCGGTGGCTTCCCTACGCCGACGACCAACCCCACGACCAAACACATCCATCAGATCACCGTTTTAAACTCGAAATTGAATTCGAGTAATCTACTTAAAACCTGGAACGGTAAGAACGAAAACAACCCCAACCTGTCAACACTTCAACCACCATCCTCCGACCATCGGAGATCCTCCACCACCGGCCACAGCCTCGCCTACCCTACCTCTAGCGATTCCCAAAATTCCATAAAACTCGATCATTCCTACAGATTGCCACGAGCAAAACAAACCGCCTTGATAAAACTAGGGTTCCGGACAAGAAAACGTCACCGCAGCCACCTCGATGAAGTTCATCGCCATCCTGTATTTTTCCCGACCTCTCCAATCGTTCCTCTACCACCAATGAGGACCATGACCATCCCGGACAACAAGATCAACCGAGACAACCCAAAACATCAAATCCAGTTCAACTCGATCTGTCCTCAAATCCAAATACTAAAATTTATATTTTCACTTCTAAAAATCGTGATTTTGGATAAAGTTTCAGTTTATATTCCTGGATTGCTAAATTTAGATGTTTGAATTTCCACTTATATTAAACTTGCCCTGTTCTTTTTGGATTCCAGTAACATTCAATTTAAATTTTAACTTAGTTATAATTTTAACCACTAATCTATCATTAAACCAACAACTTTTGTTAAGAATCTAAGTCCTAACAGAGATCAGATAAGATGGTAATGAATTTTGATTAAAAACAGAGCTTGAAAACAAAGGATAGACATGCACACCTCCTACATATATACACAGAGAAAAATCCAATCATATACAGACATTCTTAGCTTCAGACATTAACATGCAACCACTACTATACTTAAGCTTTTTAAGAAAAGTGTTACTCACCTGGTTTTAGTATGAAGACAGGTCTTCCAATTTGAAAAACTTTGAAAGCTGGTTTTGCAAAAGTGCTTTTAAAACTGGAAACCCCTTTTCTTTTAAACTTACTTTAATTCCAGGTTTTACAATACAAATGCATGTAGAAAACTCCATATTGAAATGATGCAGGCTACATATTTTGAGATGGTTACAAGCTTGATTTTGATTTGCAGGTTAGAAAATGCTTTTACAGGTTTGATATAGGAGGTGGATTACAGGGTAATGATTTACAGTTTGAAATATGCAATTTCTTTGAATAGTTTTGAAAATGTGGAGGGTTTTCATGCTTCGATCTCTGATTTTGGGTTTCAAAGAAAGTGTTTCAGATTTTGTTTTTGAGAAAGCTTTAAGTTTTTTTTTTCAGATTTTTTTTTCTTTGATTCACTAAGCTTTTCATTTTGAAAAGAAATGGATAGAGAAAAGTATATGTATTATGCTGAAATTATCTTAACAAAATAAAAGAAAAGATAAAAATTGAATGACACTTGTCATATACTTTTATTCATTAATTTACACATGTATTTAAATGACTTAATATGTTAACACTTGTTGTTTAATTAATCCATATGTTAACACATGTCTCATAATTTAATTAATTATACTTTTAAATGTTAATAAAAGATTAATACAAAAATCAAGCTTAATGAATTGTTAATTAGTATTTATATATGTATAAAAAAATTTAAAAGAAATAAAAACCAAATTCAAATTAAACTTTTGAAATCCAAATTAAAGTCAACTTATTAAATTTTAAAATGATAATTCCATCTTCTTTTTTTAATTCTTTTTATATTTATGGCTTGAAAATAACAGATTTAACAATGTTAAATGATTTATAAAAGAGATTACAAATCACTTCTATTATTCAATGAATTAAGAACATATATTATATTGTATTTTAAACTTCCATTTTCCATTCATATATATCTAGTAATATTTAAAAGAAATGAAACAAACTTTCATTTAAATTTAAAAATTCAGCTTAGATAAAATTTTAAACAATAACATTTATTTTAAGTATTTACAAACCAAAGAGTTATTAATTAAATAACTTTTGAAAACATAATATTATTTTAAATCATAATTTCCAAATCACTAAATATATTATTAGAGTTTGAAAACATGACTTAATTATTTATTAAATTCCAAGTCAAAGATTATCTATAATATATATACACATTATAGATAGAATATTTATTTAGCTTTTAAAGATAAAATCACTAATTAAATATTTATTTAATTAGTTTATTAAACCAATTCATATTTTATTAACCAATATTATTAAATCAATTTAATTTTAAACACAGATTATTAAATTGATATTGCCAAAATTCCGGGTCATCACACCACGGTACCTATCTTCAAGTTTATAACCGTAACAAATTAGCATTGTCACGCTTATAACCATGAGGAAATTGCCTTTCTGGTGTTGTGACAGCTTTTAAAAACAACTCCATTTCAAATTAGATTGAATCCTCCAAGCTTTAAATTAAAGATTTAATTCATAGTTTCCAAAACCATAACCATTTCAATCTTTTATGTATAAAAGATACACCATTTAACACCCTCTTCAATTTCAAAACAAGGTTCGACCATCTTTCACAAAGATTTATTCATAGTTTTCCAAATTGTTTCAATTTCATTTCAACTTCAAATCTTCCAACACAAATTGGAAACCTTTTCTTTATATGGAAGCTATTACTAATTGAAAAACAAATAGTTTTCGTTTAGGGAAAAACTGATTACATTTACATAAGTTAGAGCCATTCAAGTATAAACTTAGGTTTAAATTTAAATTCCTAAAACAATACTTTTTAAATGGTTTAAAACCTAAATAAATAACTTTATAACTTGTATAACCTTTTTAAAACATAGTTTCAAAATCATAGAATTCAATTTCAAATATTGAATTCAAATTCAAATCAAATTATTTAAATTTCAAAACTTTATTAAGTTATTCAAAATAACTTTTATTTTTGAAATCCCTTTACAAAAACATTCAATTCCAATTCCAAAACTATTTTGGATTCAAAAATTCAATCTTTGAAAACATTAAAAATTTGTGACTTAACCGATTTCCTCGTGCAATCCATATTTGTGTGTGTAAGGTGTAGTCCACGGGTTTCACACAATAGTGCAACAATATCAATCATCACAGATTTAATTATATCAATATCGATAAACGGTATATTCCAATAACGTTTATCTATATGCACAAATTCACAGATAAATAAGTTACATCACAAATGAATAAATTACATCATAGACGAATAAATTATATCACAGTTTACAGCACAAATCAGAATAATTCGTATCACAAAGCATCACATATGAGGAATATCAAACCATTCAAACAATCAATAGAATCCAAACATTCATAAGTAAGATTAGCTAATCATCTGATAAATTTTAAATTAGATTTAATTACTTATGAATCACTACTAATCCTGGTTATTTAATATTAATTAATTACAAATTATTTTAATTAATTAACCCTTAAAGATAATTAATTAATCTTTAATTATTAATTAACCTTTGAACACTTGATTAATCAATCTTTAAATCATCAAATAATTAACCCTTAATTATTTAATTATTCTTTAATTAATTATCCTTAATTAATTTCATTAATTAATTAACCCTTAATTAATTATCATTCCTCAATCATCCTTAATCAATAAGTGATTATCCTTAAACACTTATATTATATATAAAACTACTAATTAATTACATTGAGTAATTATTACTTGATCAATTAGACATAAATCAATAATTTACATTAATTAATCCTTAATTAATTACCATTTATTTAATTATCCTTAATTAATTAATCATATAAATTAATTATTCTTTAAATTAATTAGTCTTTAGACATTTGATTAATCATTCTTTAATCATTAATTATCCATCTTTAATTACTTTCATTAAGTGATTAATTATCCTTAAATTAATTATTCATTACTTACTTGAGTAATCCAACATAAATAATTAATTAATTTACCTTAATTCCTTTTTAAAAACATTTTACTTAAACCTTAATTAATTCAAACTTAAATCAAAATAATCATTTGAAAACATGCATTTAAAAATTGTTCAAAAGTTTGGATTTTATTTTTTTAAAGTAAAAACTGTTTTATATGATTAAACTTGTATTTTATTTTTATTTTTAAAACTGGTTCAGGTAAAAACAGGAGGCTCAACATACTAAACCCGATCAATTCACCGAAAATCCCGAGCCTCTCTCGTGCCACTCGCGATCCATTCATGCCTCGAGTTACTCACGCAACATTCTCGAGTTCGACACCGAGAAACGATCGTCTTCCCCAAACTTGAAATCACAGCACAACCCAAACTAACCCAACGTGCATGTGCACGTGCACATCTACTCTGGCCATCAGAGATCAACGCTCCAACCTTCTCCAAGTCGTCGAACATCACCTTAGACGAACTGACCACTCAGATTGTCAATAACCACGGCAAATCAAAATCGAACACTCTGTCGAACTGGAACCAAAACCAAACGAAGCAAATCACCTCGCCACAGACGAATTCGATTACCGGAGCCCACGTCCTTCCGGCCACAGCTACGCCACGACCTCCAGCAACATTTCCCGCACATGCGAACGCCTCCAATGCATCATCATCACCGCCTTCACCTCGAAAGCACAGACAAACCAAACCCACAACAAAACCGTACTTCGTCGTTCCTTGACCACCACAGTCACCAGAAAATTATCTCACCATTTTTCCTGTGACCGACAATACTTAGGCCACCTCCAACCCAAATCTCATCGGACATTACCATGCCGACCGCCAGAAATCGGCGATAAACCCAATTTCCAAACATCCTCAAATTCCTCCCCAATTACTATATCAAAAATTGTCATTCTAATACCTATATTTATTATTACACAATACAATTCTGTTTTTATAATTCAAACATGATATCCAAATTTTTTTTCATTTTTGACCAGACTTGTTTCTCTCTGCAAATTTCTAAGTTTTGAAATCATCACCGCATTTAAATTATTGTTATTATTTTTGAAATTTATATTACATTCATATGATCATTTTTTCTTCAATGATCTTGTCCAAATTTTGATTATATACAGGGATATGGAATTTCTTAGCAAAGTTTTAGAACCTGTTAAAAACAACATAGTGTATATCCTGTTATACATACATACATTAAATGTCTATATATACAGACACACCATATATACACACATGCAATCATAATTTATATTCATTCATCAATGATCATCACATGCAAACCAAAGTATAAAGGGGTTTTAAGAGTTTGCTCAGAGTAAAATGAAGATAGAGCCTGGAAGAAAGAACTCTGGAAAGCATTTTGATCTGGTTCCTTAGATTTTTTCTCCACTTTTATTTCTTTTGATCTTTACTTGATTGTTGAGATGATTTCTGAATTTGTTTGAACTGCATTTGCTTTTCCAGGTTAAAATCTTTTCAGGCTTGAAAGCTTTTGATTCAGGTTGGTCTTGAAAACTGATTCAGGTTTTGCTTTATTCAATTTGGTTGATCTTTTTGCTTCAGATTGTAGTTTGATTGCTTTTAGATTTGTACATTTTGATTTGGTTTGAACTGTAATGCTTTGTTTTCAGATTTTCATTTAATCTCAGGCATTTTGATTCAGTGTTTTTCACATGAAAGAAAATAGGCCTGGTTTTCTTTTTCAATATTTATTTACATTATTAAATTTTAAAGAATAGGATTGCCACTTGTTGTTTTTATGTTAATACTTGTAAAAGCATGACATTATCAATTTACAAATGTCACTTTGGATTAAATTATGTTCAAATCCTCATCTTCATTTAATTTAAAATTTATATTCAAATCTTTTAATTTCAGTAATTATGTTTTATACATGTATACATTTTTATTTTATAAAAATATACTTTTATATGTACAACTATGTTTATTTTAAAAGAAAGCAAAAGAAATGAACCCTTTATAAAATCTATATTTATATTTTTTATGGTGTATACATATATGTAAACTAAATCGCCTTTTTATCAAATACATTTTTTTACTAAATTAAAACTATTTTACCTTTAAATAACATTAAAAAATTTATCATATTCAACTCAAAATATAACTTTCAAATCAAAATGCGTATTTGCTAAAATTAGAAAACAAGATTTTATTAGTTTCAAATATATAGAGATTTTAAATCTAATCTATTTACCAAATATTTATTATTGAATTTCAATTTCCAATACAAATTAACTCTCACTATATATATATATATATATATATATATTATAATTAGGAAACAAGCTTTCTATATAAATTCTAAAATAAATCCAATTTGTTTTCACGATATTCATTTTAGTATTTTCAAATCAACAATATTCATTGTCCATATATTTATGAAATTTCAAATCAAACTTTCAATTATAATTCATTTATATAACTAAATGAACATATATCTTATTTAATTTTGAGAATTCCAATACACCCAAAATTCTATTCACAATATATTTTATTTTTGGAATTTCCAGCTTAAAATTCAAACCTAAATTAATTCTCAATTAATTCATTATTAATCCAAAAAATTTATATAAATTACCAAATTAAATTTTGCTCAAAAACCGAGATTGTTACAGATTCCCCTCCTTAAGAAAATTTCGTCCCCGAAATTTGCCAAACGGGAAGATAACAAAAAACAGATGGAAGATAGAGAATCGACTCATTCAGATCGAACTGAGATATCCATTCTGCATTTGGCTTACCAAATCAGAATATCACCAACAATATGAGAACAAACTCATTCAATACTATACAAGATACTCGGGTCACCAGATCTACGAAATATGTAGGGGCACTGCTTAGTTCAAAGGAATAACTGACCACTCGTAGAATATTTCTAGACCCAAACAATAGATAAATGGATTTAATCTTCCACAATCCTCAAACACTAGATATAGATTCCAAACTCAAGCCGGAACACCCCAAAGTATATATAACTTGTCCCTCTTCGGACTTTGATATACACAAGAAATCACAATAGAATTTCAAACTTGGTTTTAATCGAAATCGATGCAACCCAATTCAGCTTTATATTTTATTAATCAATTGTTTCAATTTCAATTTGAAATTTCAAATTTATTAGAGTCAAAATGGAAAGATGATAGAGAACTAATAAGGAGAATACGAAATAAGAACTTATTTATACGATTCGTATGGCCACCACCACACTGAAGCTTCTCCTTGCAGCTGCCACGAATCAATCAAAGAATTTGAAATTAGATCAAAGGAGATTGATAAGAAAGTTGTTTCCACTGTCGCGGGGTATTGACCATTTGTAGTGGTACTCCCCTGTCCTCTATCTCGTCCTCTTCTGGTACTCATACTTACTATCAGTGAATAGTAAGAGAATTTACTGTAGTACACGAATGGATATCTTAGGGACATACTCATTCTAGGGTATACTTCACCCTATCACTAATGAGTTACCTAATGTGTTATACTCCTGAGCTAAAGTTTTAACCTTCAGCTCTGATATGAGTTGTGACGACACTGACTCGACCTTCGAAAATCGGCACCGAATACGTCACCTATATTCAAATGCTGCGGATTCAAATGTCGAATCTGGTTTGCCATAGCTTATAACATATTAAGTAAAACAACATAGAGGAAGAAAAGAATGAATAATATCATTGATATACAATATCTGATACAACAATTAATACAATAGAATGATACAATAGATATCAACACTATCATAGATACAAGACACAGCGGAAAGAATATCTTCAATAGAATACATCTCCAAAAGAATCCAACTCCATAATGCAACTGCAACTCCTTCTCCAAACTAAGGATAGCCCAAACCATCATCACGATGCAATAAGCAAACTAGATAACTCCAGAATGAAGCAAATGTGATCACCAAGACCCAAAATCTTTAAAGATATCGAATCTACTCCTACTACTCGACTATTTGAAAAACTAAACTCTAGACTGTCCGTGTGGAGAATTGTGGGCACCAAGATTTTAGGAAAGGAACAAAAACTCCGGGTCAGTCGTAGGACTGGTATGAGTAAACAAAAACAGTTGCTTTTAAATAAATCAAGATTTATAAAAGAAAATCAGATATGCTTTTTGAAAAAAGAAACTACCATAAGACCTTCCACCATACACACAATGCAATCGCAGAATTGGAGGAGATTTCTTCTTATGATAGTCAAATATGCTTGATACGAGAAAAATTGTTTAATATTATTACTAGTGCATGGTTTAGAAAACCATTTCAAAGGTATAATATTAATCTTAGCCAGCATACAACCATTATTGTATGCCTATTATAGCTACCATGTTTTGTGGCAGGTTATCGTCACGCTGCATGGCAGGTTATACAACTAAAACAGTACAGGGCTAGTATTGTTTCTTTGGATTTTCCAACTAATGGCCAGGCTAAGGAACTTCCTACTACCACATGGGTACGCCTCTGGAGGGACGTCCCGAGAACTTAACCAGCTCTCTGCCAACACAAGACCAGATTACCTTTGTAACTAGGTAACTACTACACGAATATGCCACCCCCCGGTCGTTTGTGACCTTTATCCGAGGGCCCTCAATCATAAAGCAACAAGCTCACAGTAATGAGATTGCAGCAACCACATAGGTTAAGTATCTGGGCTCCATACCATGATACCACCTTTTTCCAGAAGGGAATGACATGCCCTAAAGGGCGCGACCCTCATAACCTTGCCGCATCTTTCCTGTTTCGACCATTTTCGGTTTGTGAGGTCCTGATGCAGTCTCGTCCACAAAGCTATGTTTTTTCACAAAGCCATGCTTTGATCAACAAATGATCAGCTGCACTTCGTATGCCACATTACCAATTTGGGAATGTATCACTAGTAACCATCAACTGCATAACCTTTGAGCTCGTACGTCTAAGAGAAGGGTGTTAAGCTAAGAGAATGAATTCTCCGCCATCAAACAGAAATGCATTTTATAGAAAACAGCTTTATGTCTCAAAATGTAATGTTAGACACACATCCATACAAGTCTGTTCGGGGTTCGAACAGAACCGAAGGCACTTCCGAAGAAGTCCTTGCAATTCGGTTATTCACAATCCCATTCAGACTTCCAATCACTTATGGAATCTCTATATCGGCGCGACTCGGTGCAGAGACAATCGACGTGTTATCCTTTCGTTTTTGAAAATACCCGGTCTTCACCACCCGTCTTCAAATGCTATCCATAACGTCGTATCATTATTCGAAATGGATTATATAACACAAAGTCCTTTCCTGGCTAAATAGAATAATGAGCGCAATATTTAAAATCATATGGATAATGGGATTTCGGTTAAGTCACAACTTAAAGTCCAAAATCTTTCTTCAAATGGTTTAAACAAATTACCATTTTCAAATCTTTAAAAAGAAGATTTAATTCACAAAGTTCACCCAGCTTTCACAAATATTAATTCACAGCTTTTCAAAACAACTCCATTTCAAATTGGATTGACTCCTCCAAGCTTTAAATCAAAGATTTAATTCATAGTTTCCAAAACCATAACCATTTCAATCTTTTATGTATAAAAGATACACCATTTGACACCCTCTTCAATTTCAAAACATGGTTCGACCATCTTTCACAAAGATTTATTCATAGTTTTCAAAACTGATTCAATTTCATTTCAACTTAAAATCTTCCAACACAAATTAGAAACCTTTTCTTTATATGAAAGCTATTATTAATTGCAAACAAATAGTTTTTGTTTTGGGAAAAACTGATTACATTTACATAAGTTAGAGCCATTCAAGTATAAACTTGGGTTTAAATTCATAATCCTAAAACAATACTTTTTAAATGGTTTAAAACCCATATAAGCACCTTTATAACTTGTATAACCTTTTTAAACCATGGTTTCCAAATAATAGAATTCAATTTCAAATATTGAATTCAAATTCAAATCAAATTATTTAAATTTCAAAACTTTATTAAGTTATTCAAAATAACTTTTATTTTTGAAATCCCTTTACAAAAACTTTCAATTCCAATTCCAAAACTTTTTTGGATTCAAAAATTCAATCTTCAAAATCATTAAAAATCTATGACTTAACCAATTTCCTCGTGCAATCCATATTTGTGTGTGTAAGGTGTAGTCCAAGGGTTTCACACAATAATGCAACAACATCAATCATCATATATTCAATTATATCAATATCGATAAGCGGTATATTCCAATAACGCTTATCTATATGCACAGATTCACAGATAAATAAGTTACATCACGAATGAATAAATTACATCACAGATGAATAAATTATATCACAGTTTACAGCATAAATCAGAATAATTCGTATCACAAAGCATCACATATGAGGAATATCAAACCATTCAAGCATTCAATAGGATCCAAACATTCATAAGTATGATTAGCTAATCATCTAATAAATTTTAAATCAAATTTAATTACTTATGAATCACTACTAATCCTGGTTAATTAATATTAATTAATTACAAATTATTTTAATTAATTAACCCTTAAAGATAATTAATTAATCTTTAATTATTAATTAACCTTTGAACACTTGATAAATTAATCTTTAAATCATTAAATAATTAACCCTTAATTATTTAATTATTCTTTAACTAATTATCCTTAATTAATTTCATTAATTAATTAACCCTTAATTAATTATCATTCCTCAATCATCCTTAATCAATAAGCGATTATCCTTAATCACTTATATTATAAAAAAAACTACTACTAATTACGTTGAGTAATTATTACTTGATTAATTAGTCATAAATCAGTAATTTACATTAATTAATTAATCCTTAATTAATTACCATTTAATTAATTATCCTTAATTAATTAATCACATTAATTAATTATTCTTTAAATTAATTAATCTTTAAACATTTGATTAATCAATCTTTAATCATTAATTATCCATCTTTAATTACTTTCATTAAGTAATTACTTTCGAGTGATTAATTTTCCTTAAATTAATTATTCATTACTTACTTGATTAATCCAACATAAATTATTAATTAATTTACCTTAATTACTTTTTAAAAACATTTTACTTAAGACCTTATTTAATTCAAACTTAAATCAAAATCATCATTTGAAAACATGCATTTAAAAATTATTTAAAAGTTTGGATTTTATTTTTTTAAAGTAAAAACTATTTTATATGATTAAACTTGGATTTTATTTTTATTTTTAAAACTGGTTCAAGTAAAAACAGAAGGCTCAACATACTAAACCCGAGCAATTCACCAAAAATCCCGAGCCTCTCTCGTGCCACTCGCGATCCATTCATGCCCCGAGTTACTCACGCAATATTCTCGAGTTCAACACTGATAAACGATCGTCTTCCCCAAACTCGAACTCACAGCACAACCCTAACCAACCCAACGTGTATGCGCACGTGCACATCTACTCTGACCATCAGAGATCAACGCTCCGACCTTCGCCAAGTCGCCTAACGTCCCTTTAGACGAACCGACCACTCAGATCGTCAATAACCACGGAAAATCAAAAACGAACACTCTATCGAATTGGAACCAAAAGCAAACGAAGCAAATCACCTCGCCGTTGACGAATTCGATCACCGGAGCCCACGTCCTTCCGACCACAGCTACGCCACAACCTCCAGCAACATTTTCCCCACATGCGAATGCCTCTGATGCATCATCATCACAGCCTTCACCTCGAAAACACAGACGAAACAAACCCACAGCAAAACCCTACTTCCCCGTTCCTCGACCACCATAGTCACCAGAAAATTATCTCACCATTTTTCCTGTGACCGACAACACTTAGGCCACCTCCAACCCAAATCTCATCAGACATTACCATGTCGATCGCCAAAAATCGGCGATAAACCCAATCTCCAAACATACTCAAATTCCTCCCCAATTACTATATTAAAAATTGTGATTTTAATACCTAAATTCATTATTACACAATACAATTCTGTTTATATAATTCAAACATGATATCCAGATTTTTTTTCATTTTTGACTAGACTTGTTTCTCTCTGTAAATTTCCAAGTTTTGAAATCATCACTGCATTTAAATTATTGTTATTATTTTTAAAATTTATATTACATTCATATGATCATTTGTTCTTTAATGATCTTGTCCAAATTTTGATTATATACAGAGATATGGAATTTCTTAGCAAAGTTTTAGAACCTGTTAAAAACAACATAGGGTATATCCTGTTATACACACATACATTAAATGTCTGTATGCACAGACACACCATATATCACACATGAAATCATAATTTATATTCATTCATCAATGATCATCACATGCAAACCAAAGTATAAAGGGGTTTTAAGAGTTTGCTCACAGTAAAATGAAGACAGAGCCTGGAAGAAATAACTTTGGAAAGCATTTTGATCTGGTTCCTTTGATTTTGATTGCTTTTGATCTTTACTTGATTGTTGAGATGATTTCTGAATTTGTTTGAGCTGCATTTTCTTTTCCAAGCTGAAATGTTTTCAGGCTTGAAAGCTTTTGATTCAGGTTGGTCTTGAAAACTGATTCAGGTTTTGCTTTATTCAATTTATTTGATCTTTTTGCTTAGAGCGTAGTTTGGTTGCTTTTATATTTGTACATTTTGATTTTGTTTTGAACTGTAATGCTTTATTTTAGATTTTCATTTAATCTCAAGCATTTTGATTTAGTTTTTTTCACAAGAAAGAAAATAGGCCTGGTTTTCTTTTTTCAATATTTACTTACATTATTAAAATTTTAAAGAATAGGATTGCCACTTGTTGTTTTTATGTTAACACTTGTAAAAGCATGACATTATCAATTTACAAATGTCACTTTGGATTAAATTATGTTCAAATCCTCATCTTCATTTAATTTAAAAATTATGTTCAAACCTTTTAATTTAAGTATTTATGTTTTGTACATGTATACAGTTTGATTTTACAAAAATATACTTTTATATATACAACTATGTTTATTTTAAAAGAAAGCAAAAGAAAAGAACCCTTTATAAAATCTATGTTTATATTTTTTTATGGTGTATACATATATGTAAACTAAATCGATACCGTATATAAGATATGAAAAGAATATTAACCTTTTTATCAAATCCATTTTTTTATTTAACTAAAACTATTATACCTTTAAATAACATTTAAAAATTTATGACATTCAACTGAAAATATAACTTTCAAATCAAAATGCATATTTGCTAAATTTAGAAAATAAGATTTTATTAGTTTCAAATATATAGAGATTTTAAATCTAATCTATTTACCAAATATTTATTATTGAATTCCAATTTCCAATCCAAATTAACTCTCACTATATATATATATATATATATATATATATATATATATATTATAATTAGGAAACTAACTTTCTATATAAATTCCAAAATAAATCCAATTTGTTTTCAAGGTATTCATTTTAGTATTTTCAAATCAACAATATTCATTGTCCACATATTTATGAAATTTCAAAATAAAACTTCCAATTATAATTCATTTATATAACTAAATGAACATATATCTTATTTAATTTTGAGAATTCCAATACACCCAAAATTATATTCACAATATATTTTATTTTTAGAATTTATAGCTTAAAATTCAAATCTAAATTAATTCTCAATTAATTCGCAACTAATCCAAAAAAATTATATAAATTACCAAATTAAGTTTGACTCGAAAACCGAGATCGTTACACTACTATTTCTAGATTAAGCACAGAGGCATAATATAGGAGCATAGCAAGTGCAACAGTAAAGATCATGTGGATTCAATCTCTACTCAATGAATTAAAGTCAAATACAAACATAAAGCCAACTAATCTTTAGAATAAGATGACACTCAGAAACATTTGTAAACAATGCTCAAGACAATAACTACTCAACGCGGATGCTGAATCGAAGCAATCTCTGAATCGTCCCAAATCAAACCTAGAGTCAAATTCAAACTTTTACTCAAAGCTCAAAACAACAGGAAAAGTTTCTCGCCCAAAGACTGCTCCGAAGCATTCCCAAAAACTAGGCACGCGGGCCAACTTTTAACCATAAGCATCATCAGCTCAAGCTCGACGCTAAGTACTTAAAAGCACAAACTAAAGTCAAGATTGTTTGAACATGAAATCCTTACCATAAACTGTTGGTGTGACTCGCATTGTGAGTGCATGAATTGAACAATAAAGTCCCACATTGTAAGAAATATGACGCATAAGGTGCTATATATGTGGGATTGGTGGCAGAAAACATTGAGAATTCCTTTTGTTACATTGCAAGAAATATGGCACGTAACAATAAAGTCCCACAGCTTTATGCATTTCAACTCTTCTCTTTATTTCATTTTCCTCTTTATCTAATTGAAAACTGTCTAAGATCTGCTTGTGTGGTGCATTATTCATATATGTAACTACATCAATACAAGTAGCTTAACTAAAACAAAACTATATTTAGCATGCATCCTACACATCCCACGATCAAACACTTAAATATCCACATGATATTTGCATACAATTTTGGTGAAAAAGAGTTAACTCGTTTTACTGAGAAAAATTGATACCCACCATTGAGTTCAAAAGTCTGTACAAAACAAGTTCATTTTTCATTTAAGCGTGAAATGTTATGCAAGAAAAAATAAATCATTTCCTCTTTTAAATTTTTCGAAAAACTTTTCCTACCATGGTTTATACGAGACAAGGCAAATGAAAATTGATCAAAGAGGACTTATCCATTCTCTCCTTAATGCTTAAGGAGGATGACAACTATTGAATTGACCGAGGTGTATCAAAATCTAGAACGTGGCCAAACTGATCAAAGAGTTCTATTATAAAAAATACTAGACCAAAGGATGAAACAACAAATAAAACTCCTAATCATCCTACTAAACCACTTAAGAAAAACCAGAATGAAAAGCACTTTAAAAGGGTGAACTTGACAAAAATTAAGGCCGAACTCCGAGTGGTCAAAACAAATCACGAGGGGATCTAAATAAAAACAGTTGAACTGATGGCGCAGTCAGTTGACAATGTCTATTGAGTTGATAATGCGATCAATTGAAATGGATGCCTTAAAGTCAGTCAAACTAGACCACTCAAGCTTGACCCCTTTAGCCTGGTCGAAATGTACCATTTCAAGACCGTTAAGGTCAGTGTGGTATTGGTAAAAACTATGTGTTCCAACTTGAAAATGTTGGTCGAGGTGCTTCTTGATCCTCAATAAGGCAGGATAGAACTACTATTGACTTTAATGATTGGAGCTACACAATTTACTGGACGAGATTCATGGACAAATAGATAGATCACTCTTCAGATTCTGATGAAGTATATGGCAACCCATGTATTCCACACATCTTGAATGCTTGATGCCCTGCAAACTTCAAGATGCCAACGACGAAATCTTACAATGAGACTAACGATCCACCTGGGTCTACTCAGATACACTATTTATATGGATGTCACTCATGGACTAAAGTTATTATATGTATAAGATTTTCGGTTTACTTGATGATAATTTCCTTAGAATGGATCGAACAACTACCAACCTGATCCATCAATTCATGGAAATTTAGCAAATTAGTTTATTAAGAAATTCAAAATACACAAAAAGATGCATAAAGATATTATGATTTCAAATCACATCAAACGCAGAGATGAAGAATATATGAAAGTGTACATCCCACGATCCAAAGCCACACCTGTCGGTGTTATATGACAAGATCCTCAAAAGGTCTACATGGCCGTAGTCGTTGGAACTAACAAACACAACCAACTATCGAAAAACCTAATTTCAAAAAAATAACCCGCTACTTACGACTACGAGTTCCAAGAATGAGTTGAAAACTTTGCTTAGAAGAGACACGAGCCAAAATTTCCTCCTCTAACAAGCCCAATTATGATAAGTCAGAGAGCTGATGCAAGAGGGAAACATAAAGTCAATGAGTTAGACAATAGTTGCAAAGGCCCACGGAACTACAATATTCCTAATCATAATTCAGTACATACATTTCCTTGGTCCATGTAATTAAGAATGTTTACGATACTCAAATACGATTCCATACAAGAAAACACCTTGCAAATCCAATAGCGAAGAAGGTTGATGGACAGGTAAGTAGAGCCACTTTCTTGAGATATCAAGGCACAACACCAACGAGTGCTGTCATCTCCTGTATGTATAAAAGAGTTTACTAGATTACATTGGACAACTAGCTCCATAAATAGAATAACCATAAAATCTACAACCTCAAAGAATTGAGGAACCTCAAACATTTGTACTATTATGTGAAACATATTTTTGGAAGGGAGCAAAAGTTGAATCAGTTTGAAAAATGCACCGGTAGTGTAAAATTATTTTATTGGGAATCCATGCATATACCCTTTTTTCTTGGGCTTGTAGGAATCAATATCTAATCAATATCAAAATATTTGTTTCTTATTTATTGGTATTCAAAATGTATGTTAATTTATAATATACATTCACTGAACACTAGCTAGATTTTAAAATATTTGAATGTACTCTAGGAGAACCCAACAGACATATAAAATCCTAAAGGGAATTAAGTTGTGCTTGTCAGCTTCAACTCATGGCACCTATAATCTTCGAGTAATATTTTTTGCATGAAGTGTGTGTAAGGTAGCGCTCCAACCTGGCTTTGTCACCAGACCTTGGCACCCCTTCCATTGTGTCACACCTACGAGTGAAAATATGATTTTATTTAAAACTTCATTGAATTGGATCTAATATACATTTAGAATTTATAGGCCCATTATGTCTAAAATAGGATTTCTTTTTTTAATTTACCTATTTCACTGACTTTTGACTTACCCGGTTCTTTCAGAGATAAAGCAGAAAATAAAAGAGGTGCAAAAACCTTCACTAGATATAAAACCAAATATCTAAAGTTAATTTATTCACATTCTCACATCGTTTGGGAAGGAAAAAGAAATACTGTTTAATACTGTATAACAAAATAGAAAAACACCATGATAATAAAAGGTTTCTAACTTATATTGAGCACTTATGCCTTAAAATTAGGTCCTTATCAAAACTTTGTTGATTTGGTTAAAAAGGAACTAGTCACGTCAACCTTTATTTATTAGTGTTATCAAAGCGTGTGCTAAAAACCCTTGATTTAATAGGTATAGCAAAAAACAGTAGAAAGGGGTCTACTGTTCAATAGCAAGGATTTTGTAGGACTTTAACTGCATGGGTTCGGTCTAAGTCGAAATATTGGAAGTGAAACACTATTCAGTAGTGTATTCCTCTCCTCGATTGTGTGAGGTTAGCATCATGACTAACTCTAGCTAAGTCAAAGTCAAAATCTCTGACCATAGTAGTACAGTTATTAATAAAAGTTATTATTGAATGACAAGCAGCATTGTCCAAATGGTTAAGTAATTTGGCTTTGGTGCGAGAAGTCACAAGTTTAAAACTTGCACAGCGTGATTTGAACGTTTATTGACATGTGATATTTGTCCCAGTGACATGTGTATGTAAAGTACCATTTAAAAAAAATTATTATTGAATCAAAGACTTTTTGAATAGGCTAACTAAGTTGAATTATGATGATGCTTGAATTTTGAGTAAGTACAAATTCCATAAAACATAAAGTGATATAATGTTAAACAAAAAGAATGTGTATAAATAATTCCTGCTTAAAGGTACTACATAAGAAAATACGAAATTGTATTTTAAAAAAATTAAGCGATAACTTCTGCCGAACTATCACACCACTAGCTAAGGTGATGTGTGAACTTAATATTTTAATTGTTATATATTAATTACCGGTTGAATTCACACCTCTAAGTCTCACAACCGCATCTGTGAATTTAAAGAAAAACACATGATTTAATTAGTTTATAAAATGCTATAAATTGATTAAATTAATTAGTATTTAAGAATTATTAATTTATTTGTTTTTTGACAAGCACCATTGTCCAAGTTGTTAAGTGATTCTGCTTTACTACGAGAGGTCACAAGTTTGAAACTTGTGTTGCGTGATTCGAACGTTTATTGACATGTGATATATTGCCCCAATCTTGACGTTGATAGTAATTATTAGTATGTATATATAAAAGTTACATATACACTATCAATATACAATGTAACATCCTAAATTTTATCAATTTGAATTAGTAATTTATTTGAATTCTAGGAATTTAATTTGAAATTAATTTGAAAATTTTCAAATCAAATAAAATAAGTGTTAATTTATATGAATAAGATTTCAATTTCATTTGAGTTTAAAATTTGAAATAATAACTGTTTCTAAAATCAATTGAATTTAAATTATATATATATATTTAGTAGAAATTAGGTTGAAGGGCTTCTATTTGCAAAGTAATAAATTTTAAGGACAGCACCTTTGAATAATTAGTTTTAAGGACAATTTACAGCATAATGATAAATTCATTTATCTTTTTAAGTTATACGGCAAAATGATAAATCTTTTTATCTTTATTTCTGTATAAATGAAAATGATAAATTCTTTTATCTTTTTCCTGTAAAACGTCCTTAAAACTAATTTTTCAAAAGTAGTGTCCTTAGAACTTATTACCCTGCACAGATAAGCCCTTGAAGTGAAAATCCCCTATATATTTATGTGTATGTATGAGTAGATTTGAATTTGACTTTGACTTTGGATTTGAATTTTAAATAAATGCTTTAGTAAATATTTTGGATTTAAAATTATATATATGTAATTTACTTAATGTGTACTCAATTTCAAAACATTCTCTTTTAAATAGTATTTTTTAATATAAAGCAAATGTCTTTATAAAATGGAAAATGTAAATTAAAAATACAATTTAAATAATGTAAAAATATTATTCTAATGAAAATTTACAAATGTTAACTAAGTAATATATATATATATATAAAGACAAGTGTTAAAAATTTAAGTAAATGGATTAACACGTGCAATCCATGTGGGAAAAAAAATATTTTTGAGAAATTCATGAAAAGAAATTATAGCTATATAAGCTACTTCATCTCCTCCCTCTTATCTCTTTTATTCATTTCCAAAGCCCTGTACAAAATTTTAAACCAGAAAGAAAAAAATCATCAGCAACAAGTAATTAAACTGATAACTTCCTCAACATTTAAACAAAAAGCAAATTCCAGAAAATAAAAATCTGTAACAACTTTCTCAAATCTCAAGCTAGAAAAGTAATTTCAACTAAAACAACTTCAACTCTTCAACAAACAGTTCAACATCAAAGCAAGATATCAACCTTCAACAACTTAAGCAAAGCAAGGATCATTACAAAATCAAGCCTAGATCAAAAAGTCAGCAATCAAACTTCTTCCAGTTTTCAAGTTTTAAACCAAGCCTCTTCTCTTTTTTTAGAAATCTAAGGTGAGTAGACTCCTGATAACTTGATCCATGATCTGTTGTTTGTGAAGTAAAGCTGTGCAAATGATCTGGGTATGTGAAAATTTGTTGTATGTATACAAAATGCATATACATAGGTGTGCATGTTTGAGTTACAGGCATGTTGCCTCCGTCATGTCCAGGTTTCTGTCATGTCCAGGTTTCCAAAAACCTATTTAAAAATTTGACTTATCTCTCCCTCATTCTTGTTAAACTTTATAATCTAAACAAAAATTGTTTGTTTATGCATGCTTTATGTTTTAAAAATTAATTTAAGCAAAAAGAAATCAAGGTTTTCTCTGGAAATGGAAAACACAGGGAAAATTCACAATGCATTAAAATTCAAACATCATGAATTCTAGTTTCAAATAGATCATCTGAATTGCTTTCGAAAACAAAGAATTTTAAAAGTGAAACCATATTTTTTTAAGCATGAATTCACTGGTAAATTCGAGAATGGTTGAAGTTGGGGTTATTGTCAATCTCTGGCTATCGACGACATTGTTGTCCTCGTGATCGAAGTTGAAGCTCCCTGGTATGTCGTGGAGTTTGGAAAAAATGCTAGGAATAATTCATAATCAATGTTGATGATGATCTAGATCGATTTAGGTTTTGGGATCCAAAATAGGTTGAGGTCGGAAATCAAATGGCTGTAACATCTCTGGTGTATCGAATGACACCGGACATGGGAGGATCGAAGCACCAGACATTGACGAAGTGCTTGGCACAAACACGTGACATCTGATGGTCGTAGGAGGGAGTACGAGGTGGTTGTAGATGACTCAGTATTGTTCGAATCTGGGTCGTACAGGCAAATTGCAAATTCATCGTAAATTCGCATCGTTGGGTGTTTTGGTGGGTCGAGTAGGTGATCGTCGACTGGTCGATGATCATAGCATGACCAGAGGTGATCAAAACAGTTGTGCATGTGCACAACGAATCTGGGGGTGTCAGTAGTATTGAACTTGGAAAATGGAAGAAATCTAGAAGTAACCCTTGGGAAGTTGGTATGATGGCTCGAGTTTGAGCTCGTGCATTTGCATGTGCATATCGGGTTTGTACTTAAACAAAAATTTAAGTTAAAAAAAAGGCATACGGGTGGGTTTTGAAAACGACTCAAAGCAAGTAGCGTATTCGTTCGAGCGAGAATCGAAGTGGTCTCAGGTTTGACATACAAAATAGTTTTTTTTACTTCAAAATAAAATTCAAACTTTTAAACAATTTTAAATCCATGTTTTCAAATTACGATTTTGATTAAATTTAAACTAAGTAAAGTTTTAAGTAAGATATTTTTTCAAAGTAATTAAATTTAATTTATTTAAATTTTGTTACATTATTTTATAAAATTATTTATATTAATTGAATAATGTAATTAAAAAGGATAATCAAGATAAAATGTTATTTTAAACTAATCTTAACCTTTTAAAGCAACTAATGTGATAAGGATGATTATTAAACAAGGTTTATAAGATAATCAAAGCAATTAACAAAAATAAAAAGATTTATCTTTTAATTTATTAAGTAAATAATGATTTGTTAATATAATTACTTAAAGAACAACCACTTAATTAATTACTTAGTATTAAAGATTAATTAAACAAATAATTAAGATTAATTGATTTGTAATTAATAATTAATTAATAAAGGTAATTAAGATTTAATTAATTAAAAATTAAGGATTAATTAATTAAGGTAATTAATTAAGGAATAATTAATTAATAAAAGTAATTAAGATTTAATCAATTAATAATTAGGGATTAATTAATTAAGGTAATTAATTAAGGAATAATTAATTAATGAAAGTGATTAGGATTTAATTAATTATGAGTAAGGATAATTAATCATCGATTAAAGACAATTAATGAAACTAATTATGTGATTAATTTATTTAAATCACACGATTAATTCATCTTAATTGTAGGTGATTGATTGTTATTGAATGATGTGTATTGGATTGATACCTCTGATATGCGATTGTGATGCTATGTGATATGAATTACTTTATGCTGAGCTATGATAACTGGGATTTGTTTCTGTGCGAATGTGAAAACCCATTGCCCCGTAAAACGACATTTGAATTATAGATGCGACAAGGGGTCGGATTCCAGTTGGTTATCTGAAACACACACCGAACTTGTAATCTTTGTAAATGATATATCCACATGTTTTTAAAACTAAGCATTCACTATTTGGTTTAGCCGGGAGAGTTTATTCCGATTAGTGATACGACGAAATGGATAGCATTTGAAGACGGTGGTGAAAACCGGGTGTCTTCGAGAACGATAGGATAACCTATCAAATGACTTTGCGCCGAGTTGCTCCGGTATAGAGATCTCCATATGTGATGAGGAATCCGATCGGGATTGTTGATGCCCGGATTACAAGGGCTTCTTTAGAAGTGCCTTCTGTTTTGTTCGAACCCAGAACAGACTTGTACGGTTGTATGTCTGACATTACACTTTGAGATATAAAGCTGTTGTCTTTCAAATACATTTCTGTTGATGGCGGAGAATTTATTCTCTTTGCTTAACACCATTCTCTGAGACGTACGAACTCAGAGATTATGTAATTAAAGGCTATCAGTGATATACTCCCAACTTTGTAGTGTGGCATGTTGAGTGCTGTTGATCATTTGTTGATCGAAGCATGACTTTTGTGAAAAGCGTAGTTTTGTGGACGAGACTTCTCGAACCTCACAACCCGAAAATGTTCGAAACAGGAAGGATGCAGCACGGTTATTGGGGGTAGCGCCCCTTAAGGTATGTGCATTTCCTTCTGGATGGAAGTGGTATCATGGTATGGAGCCCAAATACTTAACTTATGTTGATATTGCAAATATGTTGCTTTGTGATTGTTGTTGTTGGGGCCCCGGATAAAGGTCGGTTACAACCGGGGGATGGCATACTCGTGACAGTTAGTTACCTAGTTAAAGAGGTAACCCGATCTTGTGTTGGCAAAGAGCCGGTTAAGTTCTTGGGGCATCCTTCCAGAGGCGTACCCATGTGGCGCAGGAAGTTTCTTAGCTCGACCATTGTTGGAAATCCAATCACCAATACGAACCCTGTACGGTTTTAGTTGTAGAACATGCCATCTAACATGGTAGCTATAGTAGGCATACCATAATGGTACATATGTTGGCTAAGATTAATATTATACTTTCGAAAATATTTTCTACACTATGCACTAATAATAATATCAAAGAATTTTCTCGTATAAAGCATATTTGACTATTATAAGGAGAAATCTTCCCCAAGTGTGCGATTGCATTGTATGTGTGTGCCGGGAGGCCTTATGGTAGTTTCATTTTTCAAAAACATGAACGGATTTCTTTTATAAACTGTTTTTGTACAAACAACTATTTTTGTTTACTCATACCAGTCCCGTGACTGACCTGGAGTTTATTGTTCCCTTCCTAAACTCGGGGTGCCCATAATTTCCACACGGGCTTCCTAGAAACAGGTTATCCGTGTTTTGGAGCTAGCTTGGATTTTGAAGTCTTTCGGAAGCTATCGGATTTTGGAAAGCTTTGGTTTGGATATCTTTTGAAGTGTTTAGAGTTTTGAAGACCTTATCGAAGTAGAAGTATGTTGGAACCTTTTGAAGACTCGGTTGTCGTTCCGTTGTGAAGTTGTTATTATTCTGTTGTTTTATCAAGTGTAGTGGTTGTAATCAAATATTGTGATGATGTTGTATCTATGATGTTGATTAATGTTAGTTCATTTTGTTTTCGCTATTTATATTCATCTAATGCTGTTATAAGCTCCATCCGAACAAGAGTTCGACGTTTGAATTTTCGGCAGTCGAATACAAGTGAGCTATTTAATGTTGATTTTCGAACGCTGGATTTTGGGTCATGACAAGTGGCATCGGAGCTAAAGGTTGAGTAAGAACTTTAGTTATGGAGTATAACACATTAGGTGGCTCATTAGAGATAGGGTGAAGTATATCCTAGAATGATTATAACCCGAGAGACCAAAACCATAAATTTTCTTGGTCTATTTCCTTAAACTGCTAGTATTTCCTAAGATATCTTGTCCGTATACCTAAATCAAGTTTTTCTTGCTAATTACAAATAGTAAGAATGAGCGGGCGAAGAGGAAGAGCTAGGGGATAGGGAAATACCACCACAACTGGTCAAGTCCCCACAATAGCAAAAGCAGCAATACCTACTCAACCTCGGCCGAATCTGGCTGATCTATATAAAAGCTTCTCGAGACTTGGTGGTAAGCCGTTCACTGGCAAGGAATCTATTATTGAAGCCCAAGCCTGGATCAGATCGTGTGAAAGAATTTTTAAAGGGCTAAAATTGGAAGACGATGAAATGTGACTAATAGCTTCTTGGCAACTCCAAGAAGAAGCCATAGCCTGGTAGGAGACAGTTACTGCAGATAAACTGGAAGAAGAGTTTACTTGGAGTCGATTTAAGGAAGTATTTTAGAAATGCTATATGCTATCGGCTGGTATTTCTCGAATGTACCAGGAATTTATGGATTTGAAGAAGGGGAGTTTATCATTTGAGGAGTACTTAAACTAATTCTATGAATTATCTCGTTTCGGTCCGGAATTGGTGAACACACCTCTAAAGAAAAATGAAAGGTTCAATCATGGGATGAATAAGAAATTTCAAGAAAGAATGACAGCTCACGTTAAAGAATATTTTTCTGATCTTATTGATATGGGGTATAGATACGCTACTCTGGATATAGTTCCGAAGGAAAAAAGGGAATACGAGCAATCCAAATCAAAAAAATAAGAAAGTTCGAAGGAAAGAAACCATATCAAGGCAAGAAGAAGAAGAGCAGTCATGAAAACCAGGCAAAGAATATTACTTGTTACAATTGTCAAGAAAAGGGCCATTACTCGAGTAGATGCGAGAATCCAAAGAAACAAGTAAAGAAAGAACAACCTGTGAAGACTAGTCAGGGAGTTGGAGAATGTTATTACTGTCACAAGCTCGGACACGTAGTTAAGAATTGCCTGGTGATGAAGCAAGCACAAGTGACGAATGTCTACGCGATAAAGGATGACCCTTCAACTTCAAAGGCTAATAAAGGAAAAGGAGTTCTAGAAGGCGACCTTACTATTTATGGTAAAGTTTTTAGTTTTTCTGACATGGGCGCTACACATAGATTTATCTCCCAACAAGCTGTAAATGAGTTAAAACTAAAACCTGAATTTGTCAACGAGCCCATTTGTGTGAAAAATCCAGTTGGAGGCCCTGCGATCTTTTGTCTACGATGTCAAGAGGTTCTTATCTCATATTCTTGCCATCAATTCCCTATTAGCCTTTTCATTCTCGACTTTAATGAATATGAAATTTTACTCGGAATGAACTGGTTAACAAAATATGAAGCCAAATTAGATTACAACAATCGAACGATCTCGACCAAAACAAAACATGGAAATTTTACTGAAATCTTTTGTGAGGATCCGAGTCCTAAAAGAGATAAGTTGATGTATACCATGGGATACCATGAACCTAGTCCGGAGTCCATACCTATTGTTTGGTAATTTCCCGACGTATTTGAAGAAGTAAAATCCTTGCCTCCACATAGAGAAATTGAATCCAGAATTGACCTAGTACCCAATGCTCGTCCTGTTGTTCATGCAAGCCGCATAATGGCACCCAGGGAAAGGATTGAACTAGTCAATCAAACTCAAGATTTGTTAGAGAAAGGTTTGATACGTCCTAGTGTTCCTGAATGGGGTTCAGCTGTGGTGTTTGTGGCTAAATCTGGCGGATCTTTGAGATTGTGCATGGACTACCGCGATCTCAATAAACAAACTCTCAAAAACAAATTTCCTTTACCTAGAATTGATGATCTGTTTGATCAACTGCACGGCGCTCGATTCTTTTCAAAGATGAATCTAGCTCAGGGTTACATCAGCTTCCAACTGCCGAAGACTATGTTCACTAGACTGCTTTTTGGGGTCCAGACATTTTCTACGAATGGTTAGTCATGCCTTTCGGACTAACCAATGCTCTCGCATATTTTGTAGACTTAATGACCCGTGTATTCCGAGAAGTATTGAATAAATTTGTTCTGGTATTTATTGACGATATTCTAATCTATTCCAAAACCGAAAAGGAGCACGCTGAGCATCTTAGAATTGTTTTGGAAATATTAAGGAAGAACATTCTGTTTGCAAAATGTTCTAAATGCCATTTTTGGGTTAAGGAAGTCAGATTTCTCGGGAACATTGTTAATGAAGAGGGAATCTCTGTTGAGCCGGGAAAGATTTCTGCTATTCCAGACTGGAAGTGACCCACTACTCCAAAAGAAGTTCGAAGTTTTCTGGGTTTAGTGGGATATTACAGAAAGTTTGTCCAAGATTTCTCCAAGTTGGCCAGTCCATTGACTAAGCTAACGATGAAGAATGCTAAATTCGATTGGACTCCAAAATGTAATGAAGCTTTCCAGGAGTTGAAAAGGAGATTAACTACCGCTCCCGTTCTCGCTATCATTAATGGGAACCAAGGTTTATCTGTCTATATGGACGCTTGTGGTGATGGTTTGGGTGCGATGCTGATGCAGAATGGGAAAGTAATTGCCTATGTGAGTAGACAATTACGTCCGCATGAGAAAATTTACCCAACTCACGATCTCGAGCTCCTAGCTGTTATTTTCTCCTTGAAAATTTGGCGACACTATCTTTTGGGTAAGAATCTCTTTCTACTTTACTAAAATTTAAAAGTTTAATTTAATTTAAGGTATATACTTAATAAATCCTTCGTGTTCTAGTTGAAAATTTTGAATTATTCACCGATCACAAATCTCTAAATTATCTCTTCACCAAGTAAGATTTAAATTTGAGACAACAACGATGGTTAGAATTTCAAGCATCATATGACCTAGATATTCTGTATACGCCTGGAAAAGCCAATGTAGTTGCCAATGCCTTGAGTAGAAGTCATGCTATTCTTGCTCATCTTGTTGTCACTAATACTCTTCTTAAGAAAATCGCCAACAAGCAAAATGAAGACAAGTTTCTTCAGGAAATATATGGGAGGATTCATTGAGATGAGGATTTCAGCATTGCAATCAATAATAAGGGGATTATAAGATTAAAAGGCAGGATGTGTGTCCCAGACATCCTTGATCTGAAACGTGAAATTTTAGATGAATGTCACAAGTATAAACTCAGTATCCATCCAGGAGTTAATAAGATGTATATAGATATCAAAAGAACTTTCTGGTGGAAGACAATGAAGAGGGATATATCTATATATGTGAGTCACTATGCTACTTGTCAACAAATCAAAAGTGATTAGATGAAAATGGTGGGTTTACTCCAACCTTTGGAGGTACCCAAGTGGAAATGGTATCAAGTATCAATGGATTTCATCGATGGGTTGCCACGTACTCGAAAGAGGAATGAAGCAATTTGTGTTATTTTGGGCCGTTTGACTAAAACCGTCCACTTCATCCCAAGGAAATCCACCCGGACTGCAGCAAGATTAGCAGAGCTATATATGAAAGAGATTGTTCGTCTCCATGGTATACCCAGCAGTATAGTGAGTGATCGTGATTCGCTCTTCACTAGTAGATTTTGGGAGGAATTTCAAGCCGCATTGGGAAACAAACTGAACTTCAGCACTGCTTACCATCCGCAGTCTGATGGGTAGACTAAAAGGATAAACCGAATCTTAGAAGACCTATTGCGTTCTTGTATACTTGACTTTGGCGGTTCATGGGAGGACTATTTACATCTAGTTGAGTTCTCATATAATAATAGCTATCAAGCCAGTATCGAAATGGCTCTTTCGAAGCTTTATATGGTCATCCTTGTCGATCACCGGCATGCTGGATTGAGTCTGGTGATTGACTCATTCTTGGACCAGATATGATTAAAGAAGCTTCGGAGGAAGTGGATTTTATTCAAAAGAAGTTGATAACTGCACAAAGTTGTCAGAAGAGCTATTACGACCGCAGGAGAAGATCTTTAGAATTTCAAGTTGGAGATTCCATTTTCTTGAAAGTGTCTCCAATGCGTGGTGTGTTAAGATTTGGGAAGACTGGTAAGTTGGCACCATGGTATATTGGTCCTTTTCCTATACTAGAAAGGATCGGTCCTCTAGCATATCGAGTGCAGCTTGAAAGCGCGGTGTGGATAGTATAATATGGATATATGATAATGCAGAGTATACTGATGATGATAATAATACTGTAAATGATGTGGAACAAAAAGCAGTATACTAAAATGACACCAAAGATTTTTATACTGGTTCATAGCACTGTCCTACGTCCAGTCCCAGACTCCTTCTGGAATTTTACTAAACAATAACTCTCACTTAACCCGGAGGAATAGGTTTATACACCCCTGAGCAGCCGAACAGAGACCTGGGCAACATAATGGAATTCGCCTCAACAGCCAAGAGGACTTCACTTGCTTTGAGTCATTGAGTCCGGATGTTGTCGTAGTCGTAGATTCGTGAATTTTTGTTTCATCTCAACAATCAAAACCTATGATCCAACATTCTCCCCCTTTTTGATGATGACAACTCCATTTGTTACGGACGAATCTTCGACAAGCTTTGTTGACTTATTTCTCCCTCTGAATATATGCTATATATTTCTATAAATGATTAATCTTTTCTCCCCCTTAATCTGTGCTTGCATCATTTACTTCTGCAAATAGCATTAGAGCAATACCTTACTTCCACTTTGTCATCGACAAAAAGGAGAGTTTATATAATGACATAAATTATATTCTACATAAGTGTTGAACATAGAACAAAATAACTACTACTTATAATGTAAGGTATCACAAAAAAAAATTAACATTTAAAGCATGCGATACCAAAGTTTCTTATAATTTCCTATTTTTTAGAAAACCATACCCATTTGGGTGTGGTTGAACCTTTATAAATATAATTTTCATTATTAACTACCATATCTAGTCATCAATGTATTTTTCTCTATTTTCCAATTAACAGGGACCCAAATACTTAGATAATTTTTATTCATATTTCCCGTCAATGATTTTGTACTTCTAAAGGAATAAGAAACATTATTGGTCATAGCAGTATTTAAATTTCTATAACAATTGGATTTCGATTCTACTCGAAATTTAGTAGTAGCACTAATATTTTTACTATACATGAAAGCATATCTAGTGCTATTTCTACGATCAGCAAATGAAAGTATGCTATTTGTACGGTTTGTTTTATTATATCATAAACCACTTTTATCATGTAAAGGTCAAGAACTAGATAAAATCATGTTTAAATCATTTTGACCTTTATTAAATTTTGTGACTTCAGTGTTAAGTTTACCAATTTTAGCTTTAAAGTCACAATTATTATTTTTAAAAGAAATATTACCGTTTTTCAAAATATCAATCTGCTTGTTTAACTCAGAATTCTCGTTTTTTAATGCACAATTCTCATTTATGAGAAGAAAATTTTGAGATTCTGAATTATCTAAAGAGGATTGTAATAAATCATTTTGTCTTTTCAAATCAAAAACTTGTTTTGAAAATTTTTCTATCTCTTTTTCAAATATGGTGTTATGTTCATCTAAAAAATCTTTAAGAGCCTCAAAATTGTTCTTTAAAACACAAAGTTGATTTTCTAAATCTAACTTCTCATTTTTCAATTTCTTATTTTCAAGTTCAACAGATTTCATCTTTTCTAAAATAATAAAATTAAGCTTTGAAATCTTATTGCTTATACTAAATAATTCCTTATTATCTTTTCCTGAAATTTGTAAATCAGAAAGTACCTTTTTGTACTCCTCACTGGTGGCTTTGATAGGGATTTTGCCTGTTGTATTTCGACTGGATCGTTTTCTAGTCATTATTCCATGATGTTGTGACGATCAATAGAATTCCAGGTTTTAGATTATCAGATAACTGTGTTACGGTTATATGATGACCTTGCTCTGATACCAAATGAAAGCGCAGGGTGGATCGTATAATATGGATATATGATAATGCGGATTATACTGCTGATATATACTGTAAATGATGCGGAATTAAAAGCAGCATAGTAAAATGACACCAGATATTTTTATACTGGTTCGGAGCACCGTCCTACGTCCAGTCCCAGACTTCTTCTGGAATTTCACTAAACAATAACCCTCACTTAATCCTGAGGAATAGGTTTATACACCCCTAAGCAGCCGAACGGGGACCTGAGCAGCAGAACAGGATTTCGCCTCAACAGCCGAAGAGGACTTCACTTGCTTTGAGTCGTTGAGTACGGATGCTATCGTAGTCGTAGTCGTAGATTCGTGAATTGTTGTTTCATGTCAGCAATCAAAACCTATGATCCAACATAGCTACCCAGCTAGTTATCTGGCGTACACGATGTATTTCACGTTTCACATCTTCGAAAGTATGTGCACGATCCAGACAGTATTATCGAAGAGGCAGCTCAGCGGGATTTGGAGATCACACAAAATCTGGCGGTTAAAAGAGATCCGATAAAGATTATAGATCATGATGAAAAGCAATTGAAGAATAAAGTTGTGAAATTAGTTAAAGTACAGTGGAGCGGTGATCCAAATGACTGTACTTGGGAGACAGAAGATAGCATGCAAAAGTCCTATCGCAATTGCAGAGTGGATATTCTGGCTTATTTTGGTAAGCCACTTCTCTTTCTTTTTTCTATGTTCTTATATCCTTTGTTTGCTTTTCTCTCTCTTTCAAATTTCGAGGACAAAATTTTCTTAAAGGGGGAAAATCTGTAACATCCCAAATTTTATCAATTTAAATTAGTAATTTATTGGAATTCTTGGAATTTAACTTGAAATTAATTCGAAAATTTTCAAATCAAATAAAATAAGTGTTAATTTGTATGAATAAGATTTCATTTTCATTTGATTTTAAAATTTGAAACAATAAATGTTTTTAAAATCAATTGAATTTAAATTATATATATATATATATATATATATATATATATATATATATATTTGTGTGTATATATGAGTAGATTCGAATTTGACTTTAAATTTGAATTTGAATTTTAAATAAATGCTTCAGTAAAATATTTTGGATTTAAAATTATATATATGTAATTTGTTTAATGTGCACTAGATTTCCAAACATTCTCTTTTAAATAGTATTTATTAATATAAAGCAAATGTCTTTATAAAATGGGAAATGTCAATTAAAAGTACAATTTAAATAATGTAAAAATATTATTCTAATGAAAATTTACAAATGTTAACTAAGTAATATATAAAGACAAGTGTTAAAAATTTAAGTAAATGGATTAACAAGTGTAATCCATGTAGAAAAAAAATTAACAAGTGTCATCAAATTATTTTTATTTTTTTTTGAGAAATTCATGAAAAGAAAATATAGCTATATAAGCTACTTCATCTGCTCCCTCTTATCTCTTTTATTCATTTCCAAAGCCCTGTAAAAAAGTTAGAATAGAAAGAAAATAATCATCAGCAACAAGTAATCAAACTTATAACTTCCTCAACATTTAAGCCAAAAGCAAATTCAAGAAAATATAAATCTGTAACAACTTTCTCAATTCTCAAGCCAGAAAAGTAATTTCAACTAAAAAAACTTCAACTCTTCAACAAACAGTTCAACATCCAAGCAAGATATCAACCTTCAACAACTTAAGCAAAGCAAGGATCATTACAAAATCAAGCCTAAATCAAAAAGCTAGCAATCAAACTTCTTCCAGTTTTCAAGTTTTAAACCAAGACTCTTCTCTGTTTTTCAGAAATCTAAGGCGAGTAGACTCTTGATAACCTGATCTATGATCTGTTGTTTGTGAAGTAAAGCTGTGCAAATGATTTGAGTATGTGAAAATTTGTTGTATGTATACAAAATGCATATACATAGGTGTGCATCTTTGAGCTACAGGCATGTTGCCTCTGTCATGTCCAGGTTTCAAAAAACCTGTTTAAAATTGACTTCTCTCTCCCTAATTCTTGTCAAACTTTATAATCTAAACAAATTTTTTTTGTTTATACATGTTTTAAGTTTTAAAAATTAATTTAAGCAAAAAGAAATCAAGGTTTTCTCTGAAAATGTAAAACATAGGGAAAATTCAAAATGCATTAAAAATCAAACATTATGAATTCTAGTTTCAAATAGATTATCTGAATTTCTTTCGAAAACAAAGATTTTTAAAAGCGAAACCATATTTTTTAAGCATGAATTCACTGATAAATTCGAGAATGATTGAAATTAGGGTTATTATCAAACTCTAGCGATCGACGACATTGTTGTCCTCGTGATCGAAGTTGAAGCTCCTTGGTAGGTCGTGGAGTTTGGAAAAAATGCTCGGAATAATTCATAATCAACGTGGACGATGATCGAGATCGATTTAGGGTTTGGGAGCTAAAATAAGTTGAGGTCGGAAATCAAATGGCTGCAACATCTCTTGTGTATCGAGTGACATCGGACAGGGGGAATAGAAGCATCAGACATTGGCGAAGTTCTTGGCACAGACGCGTGACCTCTGATGGTCGGAGGAGGGAGTATGAGGCGGTTGTTGATGGCTTGGTATTGTTCGAATCTGGGTCACACAGTCAAATTGCAAATTCTTCGTTAATTCGCATCGCTAGGTGTTTTGGTGGGTCGAATAGATGATCGTCGACTGGTCGATGATCATAGCATCAACTAGAGGTGATCAAAACAGTTGTGCATGTGCATTACGAATCTGGGGGTGTCAGTAATATTGAACTTGGAAGAAGGAAGAAATCTCGAAGTAACCATTGGGAAATTGGTATGATGGCTCGAGTTTGAGCTCGTGCATTTGCATGTGCGTATCGGGTTTGTACTTAATCAAAAATTTAAGTTAATAAAAAGGCATACGGGTGGGTTTTGAAAACGACTCAAAGCAAGTAGCGTATTCTTTCGGGAGAGACTCGAAGTGGTCTCAGGTTTGACATACAAAACAGTTTTTTTACTTCAAAATAAAATTCAAACTTTTAAACAATTTTAAATCCATGTTTTCAAATTACGATTTTGATTTAAGTTTAAACTAATTAAGGTTTAAGTAAGATATTTTTTTAAAGTAATTTAATTTAATTTATTTAAATTTTGTTAAATTGTTTTATAAAATTATTTATATTAATTGAATAATGTAATTAAAAAGGATAATCAAGATAAAATGTTTTTTTAAACTAATCTTAACCTTTTAAAGCAACTAATGTGATAAGGATGATTATTAAACAAGGTTTATAAGATAACCAAAGTAACTAACAAAGATAAAAAGATTTATCTTTTAATTTATTTTGTAATTAATAATTTGTTAATATAATTACTTAAAGAACAACCACTTAATTAATTACTTAATATTAAAGATTAATTAAATAAATAATTAAGGTTAATTGATTTGTAAATAATAATTAATTAATAAAGCTAATTAAGATTTAATTAATTAACAATTAAGATTAATTAGTTAAGGTAATTAATTAAGGAATAATTAATTAATAAAAGTAATTAAGATTTAATTAATTAATAATTAGGGATTAATTAATTAAGGAATAATTAATTAACGAAGGTGATTAGGATTTAATTAATTTATGATTAAGTATAATTAATCATTGATTAAAGATAATTAATGAAACTAATTATGTGATTAATTTATTTAAATCACACGGTTAATTCATCTTAATCGTAGATGATTGATTATTATTGAATGTTGTGTATTGGATTGATATCTCTGATATGTGATTGTGATGCTATGTGATATGAATTACTTTGTGCCGAGCTGTGATATCTGTGATTTGTTTCTGTGTAAATGTGAAAACCCAATGGCCCGTAAAATGGCATTTGAATTTTCGATGCGACGGTGAGTCGGATTCCAGTTGGTTATCCGAAACCCACATCGAACCTGTGAATCTTTGTGAATGATATATCCACATGTTTTTAAAACTAAGCGCTCACTATTTTGTTTAGTCGGGAGAGAACCTTTGTTTCATATAACCCATTTCGAATAGTGATACGACGAAATGGATAGCATTTGAAGATGGCGGGGAAGACCGGTGTCTTCGAGAACGATAGTATAACTTGTCGAATGACTCTGCACTGAGTTGCTCCGGTATAGAAATCTCTATATATGCTAGGGAATCCGATCGGGATTGTGGATGTCCAGATTGCAAGGGCTTCTTTGGAAGTTCCTTCGATTCTGTTCAAACCCAGAATAGACTTGTATGGTTGTATGTCTGACATTACACTTTGAGATATAAAGATGATCTCTTTCAAATACATTTCCATTGGTGGCGGAGAATTTATTATCTTAGCTTACTACCCTTCTCTGAGACGTACGAACTCATAGGTTATGTAGTCGAAGGTTATCAGTGATATACTCCCAACTTGGTAGTGTGGCATGCTGAGTGCTGCTGATCATTTGTTGATCGAAGCATTGCTTTTGTGAAAAGCGTAGATTTGTGGACGAGACTTTGTCGAACCTCACAACCTGGAAATGGTCAAAACAGGAAGGATGTAGCAAGGTTATTGGGGGTAGTGCCCCTTAAGGTATGTGCATTTCCTTCTGGACAGAAGTGGTATCATGGTATGGAGCCCAGATACTTACTTATGTCGATATTGCAAATATGTTGATTTGTGGTTGTTTTTGGGGCCCCGGATAAAGGTCGGTTATGACTGGGGGATGGCATACTCGTGATAGTTAGTTACCTAGTTACAGAGGTAACCCGACCTTGTGTTGGCAGGGAGCTGGTTAAGTTCTCAGGGCGTCCCTCCAGAGGCGTACCTATATGGCCCAGGAAGTTCCTTAGCCTGACCATTGTTGGAAATCCAATCACCATTACGAACCCTGTACGGTTTTAGTTGCAGAACCTTCCATTTAACATGGTAGCTATAGTAGGCATACCATAATGGTACGTATGCTGGCTAAGATTAATATTATACTTTTGAAAATATTTTTCTACACTATGCACTAATAATAATATCAAAGAGTTTTCTCGTATAAAGCATATTTGACTATCATAAGGATAAATCTCCCCCAAATGTGCGATTGCATTGTGTGCGGGTGCCAGGAGGCCTTATGGTAGTTTCATTTTCCAAAAACATGAACGAATTTCTTTTGTAAACTGTTTTTGTTTACTCTTACCAGTCTCATGACTGACTTGGAGTTTATTGTTCCCTTCCTAAATTCTGGGTGCCCATAATTTCCACACGGGCAGCCTAGAAATAGGTTGTCCGTGTTTTGGAGCTAGCTTGGATTTTGAAGTCTTTTGGAAGCTATCGAATTTTGGAAAGCATTGGTTTGGATATCTTTTGAAGAGTTTGGAGCTTTGAAGACCTTATCGAAGTAGAAGTATGTTGGAACCTTTTGAAGACTCGGTTGTCGTTCCATTGTGAAGTTGTTATTATTCTGTTGTTTTATCAAGTGTAGCACTCTAATGTTGGTGATAATGGTTGTAATCAAATATTGTGATGATGTTGTTCTGTGATGTTGATTAGTGTCAGTTCATTTTTTTCCGCTGTTTATATTCATCTAATGTTGTTATAAGCTCCTTCCGAACTGGAGTTTGACGTTTGAATTTCCGGTAGTCGAATACAAGTGAGGTATTTAATGTCGATTTTCGAACGCTGGATTTTGGGTCATGACATACAATATCTGTATGTATTTAAACTGGCTTTAAATATAGTAAATCACTTAACGTCTTTTTGGAAAATTAGTCCATGTAAGTATACATGATTGGCTGGCCATACAAAGGAAAGAAGGTGACTTGGCTTAATTGACAATTGATTAAGAATTAAAATAGGGGAGGTTTTAAATAAGAATAGAAAAATGTTTCTGTTCTTTCATTCAAACAATTCCTCTAATTTATTTTCTCATTCAATTTCTTTTCTCTCTTCCTCCTCAACTGTGGTCAAAAATGCATCTCTAGTTTTCTAAAAAATTTCAACTTTAAATCAAATAAAATATAGAGCTACATGGTTCATCCTTCTCTTGCAAAGATTGGGTATAGATCAAATATCTAAGGAGTGATTTTCAAATCAAAGTGTAACTTGCTGGTTAGACCTGAAAGGTATATTCTAGTTTTAATTACTTTCTTAGATGTAATTTGTTTACCACAATTTTATATGTGTGTAATATTGCCTCATCTTGATTCAAAATTAGTTTTGCAATTAATTTAAATAATCTGATAAATTATTTGATTTGTTTTTATTCTATAAATCAAAATAGAACTCTATATATATGATTAAAACAATGGTTTTGCTATCGATCCATGTTTTAAAATTACTTATATTAATATGCTAAAGATGTTATACAATTTAATATTTGAAATGTCTATGTTTGAATGTTTTAAAAGATTGTTAACATCTTGTTTGATTTGTTGTGTGCAAATTTGGTTTTATAACATTTTGATTGTTTAATAAGTAGAAAAAAAAGTTTATTTTGGGTTGAATCTATATTTATATGAATATGTGTGTGTGTGTGTGTGTGTGTGTTTGTGTGTGTTTTTAATTAATTAAATTAAGTATACATATGTTTCTAAATACATCATAAATTTTTAATATAATATGAATGTTAAACTTTTGGAATAATCATATATGTATGTGTATACATACATACATATATGTACATATACATATACATATAAATACATACATACATACACACACACACATGTGTGTGTGTGTGTGTGTTTATACATTTATATTTATACTTTATATTTATTAAGGCATGTTTTGAAACATTTTTAATTTTTTATCCAATAATTTAATATTGAGACAATAATATACACATACAAATAGCGAATATATAGATGATAGATATGAATCTCAATATCTACAGACGTATATATTGACCACGTTATTGCTTTTTTATATCATTTGTTGTACTAGATTATCCCTTGTATGTTAATTTGATGTTGTGTCAATTAAATTTTGTTAAAGTGGAAATGTGGAATCAATTAGTGATGCCGCCTTTTGTCTCTATCCTTTTAAATTTTGATGTGATTACATCTGCATCTAATTTCCTAGTTATTCACATCCTTTAACACCTAACGACTACACTTGCTTCATTGTCACATGTTTGTCACACAATTTGAAATATGAATATATTTGACGTATTTGTATTTTTTCAAATTCCACATTTAATTAATATTGGATTAATTAATTATGGAAAAGACAATATTAATAAAATATGATTTTATTTAAGCAACTATATTAGATCTAGCGAAACCCATTAGATTACATAAGTCCACTATGATCGAAATCTAGAATTTTTTTGAAATCAACCTAAAATACCTCATGTAAACCGGCCCGGTTCCTTCGAAAGTAATATGACTAAAAATGCTAGTTATGTATTGTAGAATAATCATCAATTTATTACAAACTATTATCAATATTCAACGAAATCTCATTTTCAATTATTTAACAATTATTATATCATGATTAAGAATTAAGATCCAATGTTTCATTTCATGTTTCTCCAATAAGAGTAATATATTCCAATATGCATTTATAACATAAGCAAATATTGATTTACAGTAAATAAAATAATTTGCAGTCATAAATCATTAGTTTGCAATAAATAAAACATTAGCATATAGTTAATAATTGTTTTGTGCTCATTAAAATGTTAACTTGCAATAATATTGCAATAATATTAGTAAACTTCCGTAAAATTTCTTTAGAATTGTGCTTTAGTAGTCCATGCTAAGAGTGCCTTAGAAACGCAAGAGTACCAAATTTTCACTATATTTTCACATGTTTTTCACACAATTTAAATATGAATATATTTGATAATATATTCATATTTTTTCAAATTTCACACTTAATTAATATTGATTTAATTAGTTATGAACAAGACAATATTAATAAAATATGATTTTATTTAAACAACTATATTGGATCTAATGAAATCCATTAGATTTCATTGATCCACTATGATCCAAATAATGATTTTTTTTAAAATCAACCCAATATAGCACATGTAGGCTGGCCTGGCTCCTTCAAAATTAGTATGACTAAAAATACTAGCTATGTATTGTAGAATAATCATCAATTTAATCGAACCATTATCAATATTCAATAAAATCCTATTTTTGATAATCGTGCTCAAGCACTTAGATCCAATGTTTCATTTAACTTTTCTCTAACCAGAGTATAATGTTTCAATATGCATTTTATACATAAGAAAATATTAATTTACAGTAAATAAAATTTTTTGCACTAATAAATCATTAGTTTGCACTACATAAAACTTTAGCTTAAAGTTAATACAATGTTTTGTGCTACCTAATATATTAACTTGCAATAATATCAGTAAACTTTACCTAAAGTTTCTTCAAAATTGTTAAGTAAAAGTGGCAAAAATTGCTGAAATTATAAATTAAATAACAAATATTTTATACATGCACTTAACATAAAAGATAAATTATGATTTAGTAGTTCGTGCGGATAGTGTCTTAAAAACATAATAGTGTGTCATTTTATTTATATTTTATACTTTAATAAAACTTTAAAAGAAGATACCGGAAGAGGTTGAGATATAATTTAGGAAACTTTCGTAAAAATACCGTCTTCAAGTTTCAAAATATACATCTATCCCTACTTAAAAATAGCGGTCTACAAAATTTAAAATTTTTGCATTGCGAATATATGCAGAAAAATATGCAAATATTTACTTTTTTTCAAAAGAATTGCTTTTATCATAGAAAATATGATTAATTTTCGAATTTAGTATAAAAGAAAAAATATTTTTTTATCGTAATTAAAAAGGAATGTAATTTAAAAACAAGTTTTAAAAAAAGATTCTTCATGTACCAAATTTGAAAAGAAGGGACGAAACCAAATTTTCACTGTATTTTATATAACAGAGATGATGAAAGGGAGTTCACTAGTAAAGTATATATGTATGTTATATCTGTTATGCAAATTAAAAGAGCAAGCAAGGTATAGGAGCGTTATAACTTTGATACTATTTAATAGAGATAAGGAAGTTAAGAAGGGGAGTCGAAGTTATTCTGACGCAGCGTAGGAAGCAATTCGACGATGTAAATCGAATCCGTACAGGATCTCACACGATTAGCGGAAATAATCGGTGAATCGATGATAAATCGATGAATTTAAGAATACCGAAAAGCCCAAATCCGTTGATCACGAAGATACCGTACTTTAGCAATCTTCGACACGTTGATCGCGCACGATACCGTGAGAGAAGATCTTCAATTCTTCGAACGTTGATCAAGCGCACTTGATTCCGTGAATTGGCTTCAACAATCGTTGATTCGAGCGCACTCGAATTCCGAAAGTGGAGATAGGGGATAACACTCAACTACCAATTTAAATGGAGGCACAAAGCACAAACCAAATTTTTTTATTCAAAATTCTACGAAAAAAACTTTACAAATGACTCAACTCGCCTATTTATAGGCTTACAACTCTCCCTAGGTCGTTACGCGACCTACGGCTTAACCCAAGTCGTTTACGACCTAAAAACAACACAACACAAGCATTACAGTATACGACATAACATATTTACATCACACGACTCAGCACATACGAGCTACGACCCAAAATATTTCAAGTACAACTGTTCGCGACCTAAAATATTCAATTACAACTGTTCGCGACCTAATCTCAGCGAAGTACTCACGACCTTGCATTTGTTCGCGACCTATAGTGGAGCGATTCAAGTTGGAGGAGCGGCCCATGTATTCGCATCTTGATCGCGACCTAGGGTTTCACGACTTAGGCTGGTAGCGCGACCTTCTTCTTCGCGACCTTCTTGCACGCGACTTACAGAATTGAGGAAGGAGTTAGGTCGCGTAGCGAAGTACGCTGGCTCGGTGAAGGGTTCGCGACCTAGGGAAGGTCGGCCTTTGATTTGCGACATATGGTAGGTCGCTCATGACCTAAAGATGAAGAGCGATCTTCTTCTTCGACATATGGTGGCGCGATTCAAGGTAAGCGCTGCATCATCCTCTCCTGGTTGAAAAGAATTCGTCCTCGAATTCGTGTTCTCCTCTTCAAGCATCTCCCCAGAATACGAAATTAAGTGTTTGACACTGAAAACATCAGAAGTATGAACATTATCCGGCAATCTCAACTGATACACATTTTCATTGATCTTCTTCAAGATTTCCACTGGACCAATTTTTCGAGCTTTCAACTTGTTGTAAGTTCCAACTGGAAAACGATCTTTCGTCAAAATGGTGTAAACCAAATCACCTTCTCTGAAGTTCACACTCCTTCGCTTCTTATCTGCCAACTGTTTATACTTCTTATTTGATGCAAGCAATCGCTCATGAACGGTTCTGTGACACTCCTGTAACTCAGTCACAAAATCACAAGCTCGCTTAACAACTCCCTTCTGATATGGCACAGTCTTCAAATCTAACGGTCCCTTTGGAATGGCTGAATATACAACTTGAAACGAACTGAATCCAGTACTTCGATTGATTGCATGATTATGTGCAAACTCCGCTTGACATAACTTCATATCCCAGCTCTTCAAATTGTCTTTCACAAGACATCTCAATAAGTTTCCCAATGATCGGTTAACCACCTCCGTTTGCCCATCAGTTTGCGAATGGTAAGCGCTACTAAAATTCAGCTTCGTTCCGACCATCTTCCACAAACTCAACCAAAAATGGCTTAGGAATCGCGTATCCCTGTCAGAAACAATGGTCTCGGGTAACCCATGTAATCGGTAAATCTCTTTAAAGAATAACTGAGCAACACGGACTGCATCAGTGGTCTTCTTACAAGCTATGAAATGTGCCATTTTCAAAAATCTATCTACCACCAAATATATGGAATCATTTCCACGTTGAGTTCTTGGCAAACCTAAAACAAAATCCATGCTGATATCAACCCATGGTCTGGTAGGCACGGGTAATGGCATATGCAATCCCGCATTTGTAGCTGTCCCTTTCGAAACTTGACAAACATGACATCTCCGAACAAACTTTTCAACTTCTTTTCTCATTGACGGCCAAAAATAAGACCTTGAAATCAACTACAAAGTACGATCCCGCCCAACATGTCCTTCTTCATGCAACTCTTTTAAAATTTTCATTCTCAAGCTGTAATCTGGTACGCACAATTGATTCCCCTTGAATAAAAATCCATCCACCAACACAAATTCATCAGTACTCTCATCCTTGACTTTCTCAACAATCTTCGCAAAGTAAGGATCATCAACAAATAATTCTGGCAACACATCAAACCCGATCACTTCAACTTTCATCGTCGTCAACAAATGATTCCTCCTACTCAAGGCATCAGCTACACGATTCGTCACTCCTGATTTGTGCTTTACAACAAAAGTAAACTGCTGTAGATACGCGACTCATGAAGCGTGCCTAGCTGAAATCTTGTCCTGCCCTTGCAAATGCTTCAAAGCTTCATGATCTGTATAAAGAACAAACTCCTTCTGAAACAAATAATGTCTCCAGTGTTTCACAGCTTGAACAATCGCGTAAAACTCCACATCATAAGTGCTATATCTCAATTTGGCTCCCGACAACTTCTCACTGAAATAAGCAACTGGTCTTCCATTCTGACTCAATACTCCACCAATTCCAACCTTCGAAGCATCAATGTGTAACTGTAACGACCCGAAAATCCATACCCCTTTGAGTCAACAATATTCTACCTAGATCAACTCAAGTTGCACAGAAATACGAACCATTTGCGTTTAAGAAGAAGAGGTAGAAGAAGAGAAAACAGAATCAACATCAGAATCTAACCATCGCAGCAGAATAAAATATAATAGATAATAAATAATCTTTACTCAAAATCAAATATGCCTGTTTACATATATTACATCATCAGAGTACATCAATCACAGCTCAACATCCATATCATACAAATGAATACACAGCTACACAACACAGCGGGAGAAAAAAATAATATAGCAAGTACGAATGTACGTATCGTCATCTTGCCCATCTCCTGAGCTCCATGGCATCATATCCTGTATCCTATAATACTCGGTCTAACCCGAGCATTACAGTTAAATAACACCCGAGTCAGTCTGGAATACCAGCGTGAGAAAATCACACACAATTGATTATTAAAGTTTCAAAAATCCTTTGAAAACAAAAGCATCTCGTAAGACCACGCCACAAATAAACATGTCGGGTTTTTACCTTACGATAGCTAAAACAATTTTTATAGAAATCCTCTGATATTATAATAGGGTCTATATACAAATACTTATAAAATAGCCGAAATTGTTACATTATTAAATTCCAGCTACTAGCCACAGAGTGGGTAATACAAACAAAACTCGTACAAGGCTCGTAAGGAGAATGGATTTCCAATCAATGACTAGGCACTGGGGTACCACCTGTCACAGTACGGGGCCTAGATCACCGTACCGAGGATTACTCCCTTCATCCCATGCAACACAAGGCCGGAACCATCCCTTACTGGACAGTCCCGAGTGAGATCACCCCGCGGTTGGGATCAGCAACCGCCCACTAAGCCGAAAAATAAAAAGGGACATCTAGACTGGAATGACCTCACCCTGCTTGGGTGCTACCCACCTAGCCTTGCTGCATAACCCCTGATTTTCAGTCATTCCCATTTGATGAGGCTTGAGGCTAAGCGTTACCTTTTTAGATCATATCTCTTAGAATGCCCGTCGTCCACCTGACGATGTTTCGCAAGCATTCATCCATACATGTCCGTCCCGGGTTCGAACGGAACCGAAGGCACTATTCCTACTACGTCCATTTTGGAAATATCCTCAGGATTAGTAGCGACTAGCCCTTGCACTTCACTGCTCCATCTTCGACTCCGAACACGTTTTTCGCATGAAACGTACAAACCGGATCGAAGTGGTTTTCGAGAAATAAATCTCGATCCCGGTCTCTTCGAAACAATCAGCGCATTTGGCCAATATTGATAGTTGGTTATTTAACTATCAATTTATATTCACAAACATCCATCGCACAATAAATAATTTTCCACATTATTTATTTATCTCAAAATATCTTCACGAGATATATTTCTATTTTCAATCCTTTGAAAACAGTTTCAAAACCATCTTTCCTTTCAGAATAATCTTTCCCAAATATTTTCTATCTCCTCTGAAATTACCAAGTACAAAACTAGATTTTAAAAATAATTTAAAACATTTTACTTAGGAATATACTTTATAATATTTAAGTTAAAACTACCTCCATGATTTGTTAAAAATACATACTATATGAATATTTGAAAATAAGGTTGCTAAGTAAAATATAAAACTAGATTTTTACTTTTAAAAATAAAATACTAAGTCACTCTTTAATTAATTATAACTATAATAGATTAAAAGAAAATACTTTCTTTAGAATTCACATATTTAGACATAATAAATTTTCAAAACATACTTCTCTAAATAACTTCAAACTTTTTAATTTATACTTAAAAAGGTTACTTGAAAACGTACTTGGTTATCCAGGGAGAATTCCAACTTCAATCACTTAAATCAATTTCCCAAATTAATTTTCAATTTATTCCCTTCATTTCTTGATTATAATTTAAAGATATTTTAACTAAAAATTCCAATTTTTAGATTTCTCAATTACTTCTTTATTCTTTTAAATAAATTTAAACTTTGAATTTTTAAAATAATTCTTATTTCTTTAATTGATATAACTTAAGTTTACAATTCATCAATTTCATTTTATTAACAATTACATTTCTCTTCATACTCAAAGTTATTTATTATTATTTTCATATTACTTCTATTTCTTTTCAATTCATTCTTAATTTATTCAATCTTTCTATAATTACTTTGCTTACAAATTTACTTCCTTTCAATTTCCTTCAACAATCCAATTCATATATTTCGGTAATTCATGATACCCGAATATCCAATCAAACCATACATTCAATATTCTAATATAACTCATCATAGGATATCAAATAATCAAAACAGAGAATATTGAATAGTTTCAATAAATGTGAGGGGTCCAGTTGGATCCCTCCAACCTGTTTTCCCTGCATCCACAAATGTTAGCACAATATAATATGCCAATTTCAAAATATCATACTATACCACATCAATCAATTCAGCCATTCAAACAATTATTTAAATTTAATCATTTAAAATTTAACTGAGTGAGATTAACTCACCTTTGTTTTTAATTTGCAGTCCCACCTGATCAGCTAGCTTTCTTCTAAATTTTTGACCTTGTATAAATACTATGATTTTATTAATATTTGAACTAACCGAAGAGTCTATTAACATTTAGTAATGTAATTTAACCCAATTTTCTTTTAAACTATTATTTTTATATATATATATAACCAAAATAATTATATAAGTTAATTTGATAAATTAATTTCCAACAATACATTGTTCTAAAATTATCTAGTAAATTTAAAATGTGTATGTATATATATTTATTTTTATTTTTGAAACTTCATATACATTAATAACATAGTCTATATAGATTTAAAAATCTATTTTTATACAAACTCCTCATATTAAGAATTTCTGTTTTAATCTTTATCTATTTAATTTTAAAAACGTAAATCTTATACTTTACTGCAAAAATAATTTTCCTATTTAACTATACTATCCATATATAAAGTATTTAAATTAAATTAAAATAACTGGTACCTTACTGACCAACTCATACTCCACCTCGCACGACTCAACGTCGAAACCCACACCCATTCCACTTCCTTCAATTGCCCCTACATTCAACTCACAACAGAACTACAACAACACCTCACTGCTAGCAGCAACTGTGCATCGACACGGTGCAATTCCTCAACCACCAAAAACTGTCAAAGTCAGCACCATCATCAGCCTCGTCCGTGACCACTTGCCATCTCGCCATGACTACGACTGCCTCTCCTTGAAAGCTGCGACCACCATAACCTCACCTCGATGACCTACGGACGAGAATCCCAACCCACGAACGCGACATAAATCCTCAACCGAGCCCTCACCACTGCCGGACACCCGGAGCCGCCCACCTCGACATCATCACCAAACGGCCCTCCTCGATCGCAGCACCGCCACTGCGAGATCTTCTTTGACTGAAACGCACTTCGATCAAAACCGAACCCTAATCTAGTACCACGTCCCTCTTCCATGCCGTGATACCCTAAGCCACCACCGTTCCTTCCAAGCGCGTGCGCGAGCGCTCCTCCCCCTCGCCGTTCCTTCAATTCGATTCAAAATCCCTCTTTTTTTTTCTTTGGCACGAAAGATTCTGCTATTTCATTTTTTTTTATTACCGAGCTTAAGGGTTTCGAAAGGAAGAAAAAAGGGGGTTCGGTCCCTACCGTGTTATGTCTCTTTTTTTTTAATCTATAAACGCGGCTTCCCCCATAAGCTTCTTATTTAATTTATTATTATTATTATTAATTTTTTTTTTATAAGTAAAATGATCGGCTTGCAACCGAAGAGAAAGAAAGAGAGCACATTTATAATCCCTGCGTTCATTAGCTTATGAACAAAGCTATTATTTATTGTATATTATTTTATTTACTAAACTTAGAAGCTTCGTAAAGAAGGTAACGCGATTTTATTATTTTCTATACGTGATGCTGGCTACCGAATTCAATGCAAACTTCAACGCATTTATATATCGTATAGTCACACAACAACCCCAAACACTACGAAATTTGAAATCTGATAATAATTCAACATTACGGACCCAATGGTACTGGTTTCGTCGAATTCTGAGACTGCGCCTCGTAAGACTATTTTTTAAATTCAAACGATATAATTTTAAAACTGAACAAACCACTGTTAATTTCAATTTTTCAACTTCTATTAGCCTCAGTGTTATCAATATAAATTTTATAAGCCTTCAAATAAGTTTTAACAGGTTTAAAATCCCAGTTTTCATATTTTACCCAATTTTAAATTATTTAATTCAATAATTAATTATCCAATAAGTATTGACATTTGAAATTCGAGTTAAAACTTAACTTTTAAATATTTAAAATCAATTTAATATTCTAATTTTTAATGCTTAGAAATTCCGGGTCGTCACATTCCTCCCCCCTTAAAAGAATTTCGTCCCCGAAATTACTAGTTAGGAAGAATGATCCAAAACCTGTTACTTTTCCATAGCAAACAGTTTCTAACAATTCAACAACTTACCAACTATCTTTTTATAAAGATCCATTATCATACTTATTAACTTCCAACCTTTCCCTAGTTCCAAACCATACCATTTGTTTAACCATTCAAGTTTCAATTTAAAACCAAATTTTGAATTATCAAAATTTTCTCAAAATTTTTCTAACTCCCTAAATTTCCGAAAAATTTCGTCAGCGTCTCCTTTGCGCGGCTAGCTCGGTACAACTACAAAATGGCTCTACGGCCTCCCAAATTCAAAAAGGAAAACCAAAAGGCCAAGTGGCTCAATCCAAATCCAAATCCCAATCAAATATCATACCAAATTTAAATACATACCTTTTTTTTTCCGAGCATTTCAAACTTTATCTTTTGATATCAAACCCAGTTTTCTTTTCCCTTTAAAATACCTGCATACCTGCTTAACACTAGTATCTATTCACAACATTCCAAAACATTTGATCCACTTTTTCACAAAATGTCAATATCTATTCATTCCAATATTGACTTAAATTACATTGATAGTATCCATTTCCAATTAAGAATTGACCATTCCTTACTTAAGTTAACATAAGCATTTTATATGTTTCTTTATTTATTTCCGTTTTACCACTTCAGTTTATATCTATTTCTATTCAACTTGATTCTTTCATTTCCATACAAATTCAATTTATTTTCAACTCCAAATGTTAAATTTTATTTGTCATTTATTACTAATTCATGTCATTGATTTAATTAGTTTCATTACTAACTAACTTTAGTATCCAATTTAAACTCGCTTTGTCTTTAACAAAAATTTCTTAAAAATTTTCAAAATTTTTCTAACTCCCAAAATTTCTGAAAATTTTTGGCAGAGTTTCCCTTGTACGGAGGAGCTTTTGCTATTTGACAAGAGATATAAATATATATACATCGACCCACCCGGTCGGAAAAACCAAAACAGTTCATATTTCCCATTTTTATTGCGTAGGCGTACCTTATTTAGCATTTTAAGCAAGCGGCTTATTATTTTTAGCAAATAGCACAACCAAATCCAGCCACACGGCTTCCAGGTACCTGTACTTACTCAATTTAAACATGTAAGTGCCAAATCATGCAACTTAACAACATTTTACATATTTAACTTACAAACATTCCAGTTTTAATAAACCATGTAGATTAAACAACATTTATAACCAATTTTATAGGGTTCCAACATTAATTTAAATTGCTCACAACCTATTTATATACAACTTTATTCAATTCAAATGTTTACCACTAAATTTCTTTCATTCAATTCATTTTAGTAAAACAACTCATATTTAATCCAGTTGATCTCAAAATCAATTTATTTAACTTCTATCGACTAATAGAATCTTAATTCTCTTTTCTTGCGTCAAACGACAATTTATTTTATGCAGTTTTGCTAATATCCAAGTGAATAAATGATTACTTGAGTTTTAAAATCAATTCGAATGGATTCCAATTCAATTTATTTTTAACCCTAATCCATTTTTAAATTTAGTTGGTATATTTATTGAATCCAATATCAATTCTTATTCACATCCGATCATTTATTTCTGAATTATATTATATTAATAACAATGCCACTTCAAATCATTTCTACTTACTTGCATTTTATTTACAATTCTTCCTCTTATAATCCAATTTATTTTATTTAACTCGAGTTCAAAACCAATTCCATTATGAATTTTCATTCCCTTAAATATTATCTATCTTCACTTGATTTAAATCCAATCCAATAACATTAAACTTAGTTTAAGTTGAATTCAATCCAACTTTCCTTCATTCATTTAGCTTAAGTCCATTAACCTCAATTTATTCAAATTTTACACTTAAACTCATTTTCATTTTACAAGTAAATTTTCTCCTTTCAATTTAACTGGATTTTATTCTAATCCAATCCCATTTTAAATCTGAAAATTTCATTTGATTGGTTATTATAAAATTTAACTTTCCAGATTCAACTCATTCCATTTATTACCTGGCTATTTTCCAGGTTATCTTCACTTATTTGGATTTTAATTGCACATTCAAACCATTGCTATTTTAATCCATTTACATTTTTTTATTTGATACATTCCCAATTATTTCATTTAGCAAATTTAAGTTTCTACCCTTTTTTTCCTTTAAATAAAATCTAAATTTCTTTCAATATTATTTATTACACAATTGAAATTTAATTTCATTCCACTGTCAAAACAAATTTCATTTTCCCCATACATAAGTTCAAGACTTATTTGCCAACTTAAGAACATCCACCTTTATATATCCTCACTTTGCTTCATTACACTTTACATCTCATTTATAGTTAAGTTTTGATTTTGCAACCCCATTCAACTCTTTCCATTAATGAATTCAAATTTTACTTCCATTCAAGAGTTAAGATTGCTTACTGAAGTCCATTTCCATTTACAAGTTCAAATTATAACACTTAATAACTTGAGAGTATGAGTTTCTTTATGCAATTATAAGCAATTTTACATTTCACCTTTATATCCAATTTAATTTAATTTAATTTAAATTTAAATTTTATTTAACTTATCTCAAGTTAAATTCAAATATATTTCCGTCACTTCCATTTACTTAAGTTAAATTTTATTTGTTGAATTAAAATTTTCAATCCCTTCTTATTAATATCAACTTCTCTTTATAAGTACATTATCTGATCCATTTATTCATTCATCAATGCATTATTTAACCAATAAATTTATTTCCAAACATTAATTATCTTTAGTCCATCCTGACTAATTTTCCCATTCCACATAACTTCACACAATTAAATTTTAAATTCCAGTACTCAGTTTCACTTTATTTACACCGTTGAATTTTATTTCAACAAATTCCAAAGTTTAAACAACCTTTCAACATTTCAAAAATTCCCTTTAAAGCCTTCTATATCCGAAATTCCTTTGATAAATTCAATTTATCTCTTTGAATTTCAAAACTTACCAGTTTTGCAAACAATTTCAATTCAAAACAATTTGGTAGCAATTTCACTTCTGGAAACTCGAAAATGAACATCAATGATGCTGCAGTCATCACCGAAGTTATTTTCTAACGACCAAAAGAGTTCAATGCTTTTATTCTCTTTCTAAAATCCATCCAATATTTTTAAATTCCAAATCTCTTTAGATTTTAAATCCGATTCAAAAATATTTCTCAAAATATATTATCCTCCCAACTTTTGAGAATCATTATCCAATTCAAAGAAACTTAAATCTCCAAATTCCAAACCCTTTAGATTTAAATTCAAACTTTTCTTTGGAATTTAATCTTACTTAAATAATTTATTACACTATAATTTACATTTACAAATTCATTTGATATGAATTGGTTTCTTAGTTTTTAATTATGAATTCAATTTCCTAATCCTGTTATGAATCACATTCATAAACTTCATCTATTATGTCAATTTATTCCTTAATCTTTAATTATTATTTCAATCTTTATTCAATTATCATACAATGATAATAATTTAATATTATCACTCCTATCATCCAAACATCCATGTATAGCTATAATAATTAAGAAAATCATTTTCTTATATATATATAAAATAAATTTGGGTAAAATTATTTCATTTACCCTAGTTAAATCAATACTGTGTCGGTTTATCTTGTTCAAGAGTTTAGAAATCCCTATCGACAACATGGCGTCCCATATATCGATCAGAATTCATAAACACCCAACCGATAAATCAACACAATATAAAAACAATTTTATATTCACTAACAAATACGCACTCATATCTATTAATACTCTCAAACTCATTCTAGAGTATCACGGACTCTATTCAGTGAGTAATTCCCACCAGAGCCAAGGTTACCACCAACCTAAGCTCTGATACCAAGTGTAACGACCCGCAAATCCATACCCCTTTGAGTCAACAATATTCTACCTAGATCAACTCAAGTTGCACAGAAATACGAACCATTTGCGTTTAAGAAGAAGAGGTAGAAGAAGAGAAAACAGAATCAACATCAAAATCTAACCATCGCAGCGGAATAAAATATAATAGATAATAAATAATCTTTACTCAAAATCAAATATGCCTGTTTACATATATTACATCATCAGAGTACATCAATCACAGCTCAACATCCATATCATACAAATGAATACACAGCTACACAACACAGCGGGAGAAAAAAATAATATAACAAGTACGAATGTACGTATTGTCATCTTGCCCATCTCCTGAGCTCCATGGCATCATATCCTGCATCCTATAATACTCGGTCTAACCCGAGCATTACAGTTAAATAACACCCGAGTCAGTCTCGAATACCAGCGTGAGAAATCACACCCAATTGATTATTAAAGTTTCAAAAATCCTTTGAAAACAAAAGCATCTCGTAAGACCACGCCACAAATAAACATGTCGGGTTTTTACCTTACGATAGCTAAAACAATTTTTATAGAAATCCTCTGATATTATAATAGGGTTTATATACAAATACTTATAAAATAGCCGAAATTGTTACATTATTAAATTCCAGCTACTAGCCACAGAGTGGGTAATACAAACAAAACTCGTACAAGGCTCGTAAGGAGAATGGATTTCCAACCAATGACTAGGCACTGGGGTACCACCTGTCACAGTACGGGGCCTAGATCACCGTACCAAGGATTACTCCCTTCATCCCCTGCAATACAAGGCCGGAACCATCCCTTACTGGACAGTCCCGAGTGAGATCACCCCGCGGTTGGGATCAGCAACCGCCCACTAAGCCGAAAAATAAAAAGGGACATCTAGACTGGAATGACCTCACCCTGCTTGGGTGCTACCCACCTAGCCTTGCTGCATAACCCCTGATTTTCAGTCATTCCCATTTGATGAGGCTTGAGGCTAAGCGTTACCTTTTTAGATCATATCTCTTAGAATGCCCGTCGTCCACCTGACGATGTTTCGCAAGCATTCATCCATACAAGTCCGTCCCGGGTTCGAACGGAACCGAAGGCACTATTCCTACTACGTCCATTTTGGAAATATCCTCAGGATTAGTAGCGACTAGCCCTTGCACTTCACTGCTCCATCTTCGACTCCGAACACGTATTTCGCATGAAACGTACAAACCGGATCGAAGTGGTTTTCGAGAAATAAATCTCGATCCCGGTCTCTTCGAAACGATCAGCGCATTTGGCCAATATTGATAGTTGGTTATTTAACTATCAATTTATATTCACAAACATCCATCACACAATAAATAATTTTCCACATTATTTATTTATCTCAAAATATCTTCACGAGATATATTTCTATTTTCAATCCTTTGAAAACAGTTTCAAACCATCTTTCCTTTCTGAATAATCTTTCCCAAATATTTTCTATCTCCTCTGAAATTACCAAGTACAAAACTAGATTTTAAAAATAATTTAAAACATTTTACTTAGGAATATACTTTATAATATTTAAGTTAAAACTACCTTAATGATTTGTTAAAAATACATACTATATGAATATTTGAAAATAAGGTTGCTAAGTAAAATATAAAACTAGATTTTTACTTTTAAAAATAAAATACTAAGTCACTCTTTAATTAATTATAACTATAATAGATTAAAAGAAAATACTTTCTTTAGAATTCACATATTTAGACATAATAAATTTTCAAAACATACTTCTCTAGATAACTTTAAACTTTTTAATTTATACTTAAAAAGGTTACTTGAAAACGTACTTGGTTATCCAGGGAGAATTCCAACTTCAATCACTTAAATCAATTTTCCAAATTAATTTCCAATTTATTCCCTTCATTTCTTGATTATAATTTAAAGATACTTTAACTAAAAATTCCAATTTTTAGATTTCTCAATTACTTCTTTATTCTTTTAAATAAATTTAAACTTTGAATTTTTAAAATAATTCTTATTTCTTTAATTGATATAACTTAAGTTTACAATTCATCAATTTCATTTTATTAACAATTACATTTCTCTTCATACTCAAAGTTATTTATTATTATTTTCATATTACTTCTATTTCTTTTCAATTCGTTCTTAATTTATTCAATCTTTCTATAATTACTTTGCTTACAAATTTACTTCGTTTCAATTTCCTTCAACAATCCAATTCATATATTTCGGTAATTCATGATACCCGAATATCCAATCAAACCATACATTCAATATTCCAATATAACTCATCATAGGATATCAAATAATCAAAACAGAGAATATTGAATAGTTTCAATAAATGTGAGGGGTCCAGTTGGATCCCTCCAACCTGTTTTCCCTGCATCCACAAATGTTAGCACAATATAATATGCTAATTTCAAAATATCATACTATACCACATCAATCAATTCAGCCATTCAAACAATTATTTAAATTTAATCATTTAAAATTTAAAATTTAACTGAGTGAAATTAACTCACCTTTGTTTTTAATTTGCAGTCCCACCTGACCAGCTAGCTTTCTTCTAAATTTTTGACCTTGTATAAATACTATGATTTTATTAATATTTGAACTAACCGAAGAGTCTGTTAACATTTAGTAATGTAATTTAACCCAATTTTCTTTTAAACTATTATTTATATATATATATATAACCAAAATAATTATATAAGTTAATTTGATAAATTAATTTCCAACAATACATTGTTCTAAAATTATCTAGTAAATTTAAAATGTGTATGTATATATATTTATTTTTATTTTTGAAACTTCATATACATTAATAACATAGTCTATATAGATTTAAAAATCTATTTTTATACAAACTCCTCATATTAAGAATTTCTGTTTTACTCTTTATCTATTTAATTTTAAAAACGTAAATCTTATACTTTACTGCAAAAATAATTTTCCTATTTAACTATACTATCCATATATAAAGTATTTAAATTAAATTAAAATAACTGGTACCTTACTGACCAACTCATACTCCACCTCGCACGACCCAACGTCGAAACCCACACCCATTCCACTTCCTTCAATTGCCCCTACATTCAACTCACAACAGAACTACAACAACACCTCACTACTAGCAGCAACTGTGCATCGACGCGATGCAATTCCTCAACCACCAAAACCTGTCAAAGTCAGCACCATCATCAGCCTCGTCCGTGACCACTTGCCATCTCGCCATGACTACGACTGCCTCTCCTTGAAAGCTGCGACCACCATAACCTCACCTCGATGACCTACGGACGAGAATCCCAACCCACGAACGCGACATAAATCCTCAACCGAGCCCTCACCACTGCCGAACACCCGGAGCCGCCCACCTCGACATCATCACCAAACGGCCCTCCTCGATCGCAGCACCGCCACTGCGAGATCTTCTTTGACTGAAACGCACTTCGATCAAAACCGAACCCTAATCTAGTACCGCGTCCCTCTTCCATGCCGTGATACCCTAAGCCACCATCGTTCCTTCCAAGCGCGTGCGCGAGTGCTCCTCCCCCTCGCCATTCCTTCAATTCGATTCAAAATCGCTCTTTTTTTTTCTTTGGCACGAAAGATTCTGCTATTTCATATATTTTTTTTATTACCGAGCTTAAGGGTTTCGAAAGGAAGAAAAAAGGGGGTTCGGTCCCTACCGTGTTACGTCTCTTTTTTTTTTTAATCTATAAACGCAGCTTCCCCCATAAGCTTCTTATTTAATTTATTATTATTATTATTAAATTTTTTTTTATAAGCAAAATGATCGGCTTGCAACCGAAGAGAAAGAAAGAGAGCACATTTATAATCCCTGCGTTCATTAGCTTATGAACAAAGCTATTATTTATTGTATATTATTTTATTTACTAAACGTAGAAGCTTCGTAAAGAAGGTAACGCGATTTTATTATTTTCTATACGTGATGTTGGCTACCGAATTCAATGCAAACTTCAACGCGTTTATATATCGTATAGTCACACAACAACCCCAAACACTACGAAATTTGAAATCCGATAATAATTCAACATTACGGACCCAATGGTACTGGTTTCGTCGAATTCTGAGACTGCGTCTCATAAGACTATTTTTTTAAATTCAATTTAAACGATATAATTTTAAAGCTGAACAAACCACTGTTAATTTCAATTTTTCAACTTCTATTAGCCTCAGTGTTATCAATATAAATTTTATAAGCCTTCAAATAAGTTTTAACAGGTTTAAAATCCCAGTTTTTCATATTTTACCCAATTTTAAATTATTTAATTCAATAATTAATTATCCAATAAGTATTGACATTTGAAATTCGAGTTAAAACTTAACTTTTAAATATTTAAAATCAATTTAATATCTAATTTTTAATGCTTATAAATTCCGGGTCGTCACAGTAACTCGAACAATATCTGAAAATCCGACAAAATTAGAATTGGTGCTGACGTCAAAAGTGACTTAACCTTCTCAAAAGCTAACTCTGCTTTCTCTGTCCATACGAACTTCTTTCCCTCCATGCAATCGGTTACAGGTGCCTTCACACTGCTAAAATATGGAATGAATCTTCGGTAAAAAGATACCAACCCATGAAAGCTCCTTACTTCAGTAATTGTCTTGGGTTGTGGCCAACTCCTGACAGCTTCCACTTTGCTTTCATCCACTTGAATACCTTCCTTTGACAGAACATATCCCAAAAACAAAACACTGTACGTCATGAACACGCACTTCTTCGTTGCTGCATAGAATTGCTCCTGTGGTAGAATTAACAATACTTCTCGCAAATGCTGGATATGCTCTTCCATATTCTCACTATAGATCAAAATATCGTCAAAGTAAACTACTACAAACTTTCCAATAAATGGTCTGAAAATCTGGTTCATCACTCTCATAAAAGTACTAGGAGCATTTGACAAGCCAAACGGCATAACCAGCCATTCGTATAGACCCTCCCTAGTTTTAAAAGCAGTCTTCCACTCATCACCTGGTCTAATACGAATCTGATGGTATCCACTCTTCAAGTCAATCTTTGTGAACACAACAGCTCCACTCAACTGATCAATCAAATCGTCGAACCTCGGCATAAGAAACCTGTATCTCACAGTGATCTTGTTTAGAGCCCGACCGTCCGTACACATCCGCCAAGTCCCATCTTCTTCGGTACCAATAAGGCTGGCACTGCACAAGGACTCAAGCTCTCCTGAACACGCCCCTGTTCTAACAACTCCTCCACCTGCCTTCTTAGTTCCTCATGCTCCTTAGGACTCATCCGGTAATGTGGTCGATGCGGCAATACGGCTCCTGGAACAAGATCTATTTGATGTATGTCCCGCAATGGTGGTAACTCCTTTGGCATCTCTTCTGCAAATACATCTTCAAACTCTTCCAACACCGGCTTTACTTCTTCAGGAATTTCAACAGATTCAGTAGCTTCATGTCCAATCAATAAGAACACCCCTGGGCTCTCCTCTACTTCTACAACAAACTCCTTCAAAGTCAACAAAGTCTTCAGTTTCTCAATCTCTTCTGACTTGCTCTCTCCTTGCTGTCTCTTTTTCGGAACTAAAATGATCTTAACACCTTCAAACATAAAGCTGTAGCTATTGGTTCGACCATCATGTTGCACTGCTCGGTCATACTGCCATGGTCTTCCCAAAAGTAAGTGATAAACATCCATCTCCACAACATCACACCAGATCTCGTCTTTATACTTCTTCCCAATAGAAAATGGAACATGAACTCGCCTGTCCACCTTCACCTCTCCTCCTTTTCTCAACCACGCTAACTTGTAAGGATTTGGATGATTCTCCGTCTTCAACTTCAACTTTCTCACAGCTTCGGTAGAAATGATATTGTCACAACTTCCCGCGTCAATCACAAATTTACAAACCTTCCCCAGTGTAGTGCATGTCGACTGAAAGATGTTACTCCTCGGCCAACTAGCCTCATCCTCTTGCTTCGGTGTTAAACAAGACCTCCTCGTCATTAGATTACATCCTTCATCTCCCGACGCAATATCCTGTTCATCCTCTTCAACTGGACTAGAATGACCTTCATCAACATCCTCATCTTCAATCTCAGCAATCATTGCCCGCTTCTTCGGCTTTAGACATTCATGGCTCTTGTGGCCAAACTCTTGACAATTAAAGCACTTGATACTATTATTGACCTTGGTCTTTGCTACCTCATTGACAACCGGTTTAGTAACAGCCTTTGAAATAGTAGTATTGCTACTAGCCCCCTTCACTTGATTGTTGGAATTTGTAAACACACCACCTCCTCGTCTTCCCTGCTTCTCCCAAGCCAACGCTTTCTGGTGCGCTTCAGCCACAGATATAGGGTCAAACATATTTATCATGTCCTGGATCTGGATCCTCAACCATCCAACAAATCTAACAGTCAATTGTTCTTCCGTCTCCATGATATCATTCCTAGCAATGAGTTGGTAAAATTCATCCGCATAATCATTAACTGATTTTGTCCCCTGCCTTAGATTTTGTAAGCGTTGATACATAAGAGATTGATAATTGTAAGTTAAGAAAGTAGCTTTCATTAACTTCTTCATCTTCTCTCATGAAACAATCTTTGACTTCCCCATTCTCTCTCGCGTAAGTTTAGTCTGCTGCCACCATGCCATAGCTCTCCCTCTCAATCTCATAGCAACCAACTTAACTCTGCGATTCTCGGGAACTTCTTTGAAGTCAAAAATTTCCTCAACATTTGAAACCCAATCCAAAAATTCCTCCACAACCATACCACCATTGAATTCCGGAATTTCCATTTTCATTCCCGATTCCCATCTACGGTCATCTTCATATTCTCTAGCTCGACTCCACACTTGACCTCGATCTCGGTAATGAACACTTCCTCCATCACCATCAAACTCCTCATCAAAATCTGACGCATATCGTTGTCGATCATGACCACCAACATCTCTACCACCACCATTTCTTCGATCTACATTCCTCTGATCACGATAATCCACATCTCTTCGATTTCGTTCAGCAACATTCCTATCACGATCGTCAACATTCCTACGATCATGATCTCCTCTTCTCTCCCGATCTGACTGTGGTGAAACTCTGTTTCCCCCATGACTCGATTCAGGTGAAACCCTTCTTCTACTTTGATTCATTTCAAGCATCATTCTCTCTAATCGATCAATCCCTTCATTCAACTTCTCAGTGAAACTCTCGTTGATTCGTTACTCCATTTCATCGGCCTCTTCTCTTCCATACAAAGCATTAATATTGCGATGACGTTGAGCTCGTCTCGGTGGCATGATTGAACTTCAAACAAATTTAAAAAAGTTCAAACGCTTTCCGAACTTTGACCCAAAAATGATATGGATCGAAACTCCCAACTTGTTGCAACTTCAGGATCAACACGATGAACACCAAACTTCTCAACAATTGCAAAACTGGTCTCCAAACTACAAATTCTCGTAACCCAATTCTCCAAATGATGCAAACTTCTCGCGATCTAGCTTTGATACCAAACTGACGCAGCGTAGGAAGCAAATTCGACGATGTAAATCGAATCCGTTCAGGATCTCACACGATTAGCGGAAATAATCGATGATAAATCGATGAATTAAAGAATACCGAAAGGCCCAAATCCGTTGATCATGAAGATACCGGACTTTAGCAATCTTCGACATGTTGATCGCGCACGATACCGTGAGAGAAGATCTTTAATTCTTCGAACGTTGATCAAGATTCGAGTGTACTCGAATGCCGAAAGTGGAGATAGGAGATAACACTCAACTACCAATTTAAATGGAGGCACAAAGCACAAACCAAATTTTTTTATTCAAAATTCAACGAAAAAAACTTTACAAATAACTCAACTCGCCTATTTATAGGCTTACAACTCTCCCTAGGTCGTTACGCGACCTACGGCTTAACCCAAGTCGTTTACGACCTAAAAACAACACAACACAAGCATTACAGTATATGACATAACATATTTACATCACACGACTCAGCCCATACGAGCTACGACCCAAAATATTTCAAGTACAACTGTTCGCGACCTAAAATATTCAATTACAACTGTTCGCGGCCTAATCTCAGTGAAGTACCCACGACCTTGCATTTGTTCGCGACCTATAGTGGAGCGATTCAAGTTGGAGGAGCGGCCCATGTATTTGCATCTTGATCGCGACCTAGGGTTTCACGACTTAGGCTGGTAGCGCGACCTTCTTCTTCGCGACCTTCTTGCATTCGACTTACAGAATTGAGGAAGGAGTTAGGTCGCGTAGCGACGTACGATGGCTCGGTGAAGGGTTCGCGACCTAGGGAAGGTCGGCCTTTGATTTGCGACATACGGTAGGCCGCTCGCGACCTAAAGATGAAGAGCGATCTTCTTCTTCGACATATGGTGGCGCGATTCAAGGTAAGCGCTGCATCATATTCACAGTCATTACAGAGGTAGCGTTTACATTAATACATAGCATAGTTAAGTTGGTTAACAAAATGGGGCAAGGATCAAAATAACCTTACATATAGCATTGCTAGGTCGTTTCATCGAATAACATAAGGATCAATATAGCCCGTGGCTTTTTACCAGATGTCAACATCCACGTATACACTACAACAAACAGTTGGCTTCGCAGTGCACAAGTTGTTCTTGTACCTATTATGCCATAAGTCTCTGTGCTAATTGTTGAAAATATCAGAAATTTGGAAAGGAAAAATTATCATGATTTGACAGACATATATTCCTTTAGGTTGTGCCTGTTCTCAACATCTATTTGCACGTGCACACTGCACACGCATGCTAAGAAGTTCTTCACACATGCTATGTGCTTTATAGGCATTCGTGATATTGTAGTGTCAATTTTACATTTTCTATTTGCTCTTCTAATCAAGAGTGCAAGTGAAACTTAATATATATACTTTATTATTTGAAGTTGTTTCTAGATATGAAACTAAAATAATTTGCTTCTACTTCAAAATATTCCCTAACATGCATTTGGTAATTGATAGCATAATTGATGCAGAGCATACCTTGATTCGATCAGATGAAGCTGCCCTGAATCGCCACCATCTCCATGAGTCGCCCCACCTTGAGTCGCGTGGCTCCAATAACTCACGACTCATTCCTTTGCCGACTCATCCACTTCCATCTCCAATCGCGGCCGACCTACGACTCATTCCCTCAACTCTAAGTCGCGATCGACTCATCCATGACTCGCCTCCTTCCAAAACCCTAAGTCGCGACACTGCCATGAGACGCGAACGACTTATTTTCCCCCCTTCTCCATATGCCGCGCGCGAGTTATGCCAATTTCCAGTGAGTTGAGAAGATTAAGTCGCGAACGATATATGTTGAGTTGCGTGATAAATTAATTTAGGTCGCGACAATTTCCTGAGTCGCTGAAGTGACCTATGTCGCAAAGTTACTGAGTCGTTACCGAGTCACTTGAACGTGACCGAGTCACATTAAGTCGATTCCGAGTTATTTTAAGTCCCGAGTCAAGTTGAGTCATGTACTGTTATAGTGTTTAGATTGTTTGTGTGTGTGTTTGTTGTACTGCTTTGTTAAGTCGTGTATTGAGTTGTAAGCCTATAAATAGGCACGTTGTGTCATTTGTAAAGGTTGTTGAAAATTTGAATAAAATTCTTCTTTGTTAGCTTTGTGCTTTCATTAAATTGGTAGTCGAGTGAAATCTCCTATCTCCACCTACGTCATTCGAGTGCGCTCGAATCAACGTTTGTTGAAGCCGATTCGCGGAATCAAGTGCGCTTGATCAACGTCGAAGAATCGTAGATCTTTGTTTCTCGGTATCGTGCGCGATCAACGAGATGAAGATAGCTAGAATCCGGCATCTTTGGATCAACGGATTTGGGCATTGCAGTATTCTCAACTCACCGATTGCTAATTCCATCGTCAAATCAAGTTTTCGTTAATCCGCTGCGTCAGTTTTGGTATCAGAGCTTGTTTTAGCCAATCATAGCTAAATCGGGTCTTGGAGCCAAATATTTGAAGTTTGAAGTTGTTCGTCGTGTTCATATTGAAGTTGCAACAAGTTTGGGGTGTTTGATCCATAATCATTTGGATCAAAGTGTGGGAAAGGTGTTTGAATTTGCGTGGGAGAGTTTGCACGCCAAAGTGAAGTTCGAAGCAAGCTTGAAGCCGTGCTAGTTGATTTGAATTGTAGTTTTGGAGCTATTTTGTTTGAAGATTTTTTGAAGTCAAATTTGTTGAAGTTTTGATTTGTTGTAGTTTGAAGATTTGTTGAATTATTTGTTTGAAGATCAATCATGCCTCCGAGACGAGCTCAACGTCATCGCAATATTAACGCCTTGTATGGAAGAGAAGAGGCCGATGAAATGGAGCAACGAATCAACGAGAGTTTCACTGAGAAGTTGAATGAAGGAATTGGTCGCTTAGAGAGAATGATGCTTGAAATGAATCAAAGTAGAAGAAGAGTTTCACCTGAATCGAGCCATGGGAGAAGTAGAGCTTCGATACATTCAGATCGGGAGAGAAGAGAAGACCATAGAAGTGTTGATAATCGTGATAGGAATGTTGATCGAAGGAGTGATAGTAGAGATGTTGGAGGTCGTAATCGACATCGATATACTTCAGATTTTGATGAGGAGTTTGATGGTGATAGGGGAAGTGTTCATTATCGAGATAGAGAACAAACACGACGTAAGTATCGAGATGTAGATGATGATCGTCGATGGGAATCGGGAATGAAGATGGAAATTCCAGAGTTCAAGGGTGGAGTGGTTGCTGAAGATTTTTTGGATTGGTTATCTAATCTTGAGGAGATCTTTGATTTCAAGGAGGTTCCTAAAGATCGTCGAGTGAAGTTGGTTGCTACTAGATTGAGGGGAAGAGCTTTGGCATGGTGGCAGCAAACTAAACTTACACGAGAACGGATGGGGAAGTCGAAGGTTGTTGATTGGAAGAAAATGAAGAAAATGATGAGAGCTACATTTTTACCATACAACTATCAATCACTTATGTACCAGAGATTGCAGAATCTAAGGCAGGGAACGAAATCAGTCAATGATTATGCCGATGAATTTTATCAACTCATTGCCAGAAATGATATAATGGAGACGGAAGAACAGTTGACTGTCAGGTTTGTTAGAGGGCTGAGAATGCAGATCCAGGATATGGTTAATATGTTCGATCCAAGATCTGTAGCGGAGGCACATCAGAAAGCGTTGGCTTGGGAAAAGTAGGGAAGGCGTGGAGGTGGTGTGTTTACTAATTCTAACAATCAAGTGACGGGAGTCAGTGGAAGTTCTAATGTCCCTAAAGCTGTTGCAAAACCAGTTGTGAAGGAGAGTGAGAAGGCGAAGGTTAACAGTGGTTTCAAATGTTATAATTACCAGGAGATGGGTCATAAAAGCAACGAGTGTCCAAAGCCGAAGAAGAGAACTATGATAGCTGAGGTTGAAGAAGAGGAAGAAGAGGCAGAGTGTTCTAATTCCTTACCGGTTGAGGAGGAAGACTTGTTGTCGGGAGACGAAGGATATTCACTGATGATGAGGAGAAGTTGTTTGACGCCAAAATAAGAGGAGGAAGACAGTTGGTTGAGGAATAACATATTTCAGTCTACTTGTACTATCCTTGAAAGAGTTTGTAAATTTGTTATTGATGCCGGGAGTTGTGATAATATTATCTCTACAGAGGCTGTGAAGAAGTTGGAATTGAAAACCGAGAAGCATCCTAAACCGTACAAGTTAGCTTGGTTGAGGAAAGGAGGTGAAGTGAAAGTTGGACGAAGGGCTTGTGTGAAATTTTCAATTGGGAAAAATATAAGGACGAAATTTGGTGTGATGTAGTGGACATGGATGTATGTCATCTGTTGTTGGGCAGACCATGGTAGTTTGATAGAGCAGTACAACATGATGGTCGTGCTAATAGCTACAGTTTCATGTTTGAAGGTACTAAAATCACGTTAGTTCCCAAGAAGCAGCAACAGAAAGAAAGCAAGCTGGAGGAAATTGAAGAATTGAAAACTCTGTTAACTTTGAAGGAGTTTGTCAAGGAAGTCGAAGAAGAACCTGAAGTGTACTTGTTGATTGGGCGAGATTGTAGTGAAGAGGTTGAAATTCCAGAAGAAGCGAAGCCAGTTTTGAAAGAATTTGAGGATGTATTTCCAAAAGAGTTGCCTAAGGAGTTACCGCCACTGAGAGACATTCAACATCAAATTGATCTTGTTCCGGGAGCAGTATTGCCGCATAGACCACATTATCGAATGAGTCCGAAGGAACATGAAGAGTTGAGGAGGCAGGTGGAAGAGTTACTTGAGCAGGGACGTGTGCAGGAAAGTTTAAGTCCATGTGCTATGCCAGCTTTGTTAGTACCAAAGAAGGACGGAACGTGGAGGATGTGCACTGACAGTCGAGCATTGAATAATATTACTGTGAGATATAGATTTCCAATGCCGAGGTTGGATGACTTGCTAGATCAGTTGAGTGGGGCAACTATCTTTTCGAAGATTGATTTGAAGAGTGGTTATCACCAAATTCGGATTAGACCTGGAGACGAATGGAAGACAGCCTTCAAGACGAGAGAGGGGTTGTACGAATGGTTGGTTATGCCCTTTGGTTTATCAAATGCACCTAGTACATTCATGCGGGTGATGAACCAAATCTTTAGACCATTCATTGGGAAGTTCGTGGTGGTTTATTTCGATGATATTCTGATATATAGCAGGAGTATGGAGGAGCATGTTCAACATTTGAGGGAAGTGCTGATTATTCTTCATGAGGAACAATTTTATGCTGCTACGAAGAAATGCGTGTTCAAGACGCATGGTGTTTTATTTTTGGGTTATGTCGTTTCAGGAGAAGGTATACAGGTGGACCAGGATAAAGTTGAAGCAGTCAGAAATTGGCCACAGCCGAGGACAATTACAGAAGTGAGAAGTTTTCATGGGCTAGCGTCATTCTACCGAAGATTCATTCCACACTTCAGTAGCGTGATAACTCCAGTTACTGATTGTATGAAGGGTAAACAGTTTTCGTGGTCAGAGGAAGCCGGGATTGCTTTTGAGAAGATCAAGGAACTATTGACGACAGCACTGATTCTTGTTTTACCAAATTTTCAGTTGTTGTTTGAATTGCATACTGATGCGTCGAAGGTGGGAATTGGTGGAGTTTTAAGTCAGAATGGAAGGCCAGTTGCTTATTTCAGTGAGAAGTTGTCAGGAGCAAAGATGAGATATAGTACTTATGATGTTGAATTTTATGCTGTCGTACAAGCTGTTAAACACTGGAGACATTATCTATTTCAGAAAGAGTTTTTTTTATACACTGATCATGAAGCGTTGAAGCATTTACAAGGTGTTAACGCTAAAATTTAAACGCTAACACCCTGGTGTATAGGATGTAATTGTGAAAGCACCACCCGTTTGTACGGGAATTAGAAACAAGTAGAAAACTAGCAGAAAAGCAGTAAGAGACACGATATTTATAGTGGTTCAGCTTATAATCAAGCCTACATCCACTTTATCTCCTTTATTACTGATTCGATTACAATTCTTTACAAAACACTTCGATTACAACACATTTTGACGAATAGCTCAAACTTCGATGAAAAGCAATCTCTTGAATCCATGATGAATGATGTAGATCCTTTCTCGGAGTTCATTGTATTGCTTGAATTCAGAAGTGGCAGGGTGTAGTTTTCTTCAAGAAAGTGATGGCCAAAAAGTCCCCTCAATGTTATAGGTGGTTGCGTATTTATAGGCTCTGCTCGGAGTTAGGTCGCAACTTTAGACCGGTCTAAAGTTGGGTCGTAGGTCAGCTCCGGGTTAGGCTAGGTCGCAGGTTATTTTCCTTTTCTAATGCGAGGTCTCCGGTTTTAGGTTGAAGTCCTAGGTCGGGGCTGAGATAGGTTAAGCTCTGGGTCGTTGCCGAGATAAGTATGAACCACTTTACTTTTAGCATTTAGGTCGGCCATTAGTTCGAGTAAATAGGTCGGCTTCCATACTAGGTCGGAATTCTCCTTAGGTCGGCATAGCCTCGTTAGACCGGCATCCCTTCATGCCTTAGGTCGGTAGCACCTTTAGGTCGGCATCCCATCAGGCCTTAGGTCGGCATCCCTTTTAGCCTTAGGTCGGCATCCCTTTTAGCCTTAGGTCGGCATTCCATCAGGCCTTAGGTCGGCATCCCTTTTAGCCTTAGGTCAGCATCCCTTTTAGCCTTAGGTCGGCATTCCATGCTATGTTACTAGGTCGGCACCCGCTTATCTCGTTAAGTCGGTTGACCCTTTAACTCCTTAAGTCGGTGCCACCTCTTGAGTCGCCACTTATTGAGTCGCCCACTTCTTGAGCAGTTAGGTTGCTGGCCTCGAATAGAAGATAGGTCGCTTCATTCTTTAAGTCGTATACCGTTTTGGTCGGGGCGCTGCCCCGCACCCCGCCGGGGGCGCTGCCCCCTGGACCCCTGCGACCTGACCGGTCAGGTCGAACACCGTAAGCGGTGGCGTTGCCCCCGCACCCCCACCTTGGGGGGTTGGCACCCCCCCTGGACCCCCCCTCCATAGGGGATCTTATCTGAAAATACATTCAACAGAACTTGCTTTGTTGGGGGGTTGAGTTGACCATCCTTCGAAATGAACTATCATTAGCTTCTCGGTCGATTTTTGATATCACGGCCTTGCTGAAAAAGTGGAGTTAACACTTGCCCCTCGAAGTATACGCCTAGGGACTAGGTCGTGTGCTTCGATTCTTCTTAACTCGTGCTTTACTGAGCTGTTGAGCTTGTACTTAGGCAACTTTGCATTGCTTTTGAACTGAAGCCTTTTAAACTTGACCAATGCGATTCAATGGAACTTTGACCTGAACTTGCTGCATCTCTTTACAGATTATTTTAACAACCTGTTAAACGCAACATTTGTAGAAAAATAGGGCGAATATACTCATCACCGATTGCCCATATCGAGTGATGGATTAGATCGAAGAACTGGTATTTTACTGTAAGCAAATTAGTATGGTTTTGATGAAGTGTTGCGAATCAACTGTCTTGAATGAAGTATCAACACAAAGTTTACACAGTTATAACTGCTATCTGCATTGACACCGCACTTACTTTCAAATAACAAGCCTCGAATTTTTCTGAATTGACATATGCCAACCAGTATTATTTCAAGTATTGCTTTAATTACTTGTTATTTTAGTAGCCTTGCACAACACTTCATACGCTTTTAGAAAACGTGCACCTTTACTTTTGAATATTCAGCTCTTCATATAGAATATCCTTTCGATAAGAAGAGTAGTGGGGCAAACTGGATCTTTCCATTTCTGGGATTTTCAAAATCCAAGTTGTCCGGTACCAATTTCATTCTTTACTTTTGCATCACTTCCTTCCTTTTTCCAAATATTCCAGTCACAAGTCAATTTTTAAAAGACTAAGTGCTGTGACGGTTAAGGAGAGGAGTGTTGAATTTTTGCTGAAAGATGAATTCTTGCACTAATTCGGACTTTTGCACTCCTTTTGGTCGACTTAGCTTCACGATGCCCCTGGTTTTCAAGCACAAACTTCAGATGCCCCAACTTTCGCAAAGGAACTTGCATCAATGGAACCTATTGCGGAAGCCTTATTGGTGTAATGTTTTACTCCATTTGACGGTGTGGGGTCATCCATCTTGTTTTGCCTTTTGAAACCTGCACGTGCATAACAAATTTTATAGAAATTTTTGCCTGTATTTGAGAATGTATTTATTCCTCATTTTCATACAAGTTTCTTTATTCTCTTTTCATGATATTGCAGTGAGCTTGTGGTACGTTGCTTGGGTTCTGCTTTTATTAATGTAGCAATACTATATTGCCCCATACCACAGCTCATTGTAATATTCTCCTTTTTGAGGAGATTTGTGGAGAACAATTCTTCTGTTTTTAGAAGACTTGTACTCTTACTTTAGAGAATAACTCTTCCATTTTGAGAAGGCATGCACTCTTTCTTTAGAGAATAATTTTCCATTTTTGAGGAAATATTATTCTTGCTCTGGTAGAGTGCGCCTTGTATTGGAGAAGCCTTTTTCCCTTTTTCTTCTTCTTTTTTTTTTTTTCTTTTTTTTTTGTTGCGCCTCGCTAGAGGGCTTTGATTTGACATTTCAACTCTGGAGGAGTGGGCCTCCACAGAGATTGCACTTCAGCTCCGGTGAAATGTGCCCCCGAAGAGGTCTTTATCCTTTGAAGGGTTGTGCCTTTGCGTAGGGCTTTAGTTTAAGTTTTAAACATGGGAAGCGTGCCTCATTGGAGGGCTTTAGTTTAAGCTTTAAACATGGGAAGCATGCCTCATTGGAGGACTTTAGCTTGCGCTTCAAACATGGGAAGCGTGCCTCATTGGAGGACTTTATTTTGCACTTCAAACTTGGGAAGTGTGCCTCATTGGAGGACTTTATTTTGAGCTTCAAACATGGGAAGCGTGCCTCATTGGAGGACTTTAATTTGCACTTCAAACTTGGGAAGTGTGCCTCATTGGAGGACTTTAGTTTGCACTTCAAACTTGGGAAGTGTGCCTCATTGGAGGACTTTAGTTTGCACTTCAAACTTGGGAAGTGTGCCTCATTGGAGGACTTTAGTTTGCACTTCAAACTTTGGAAGTGTGCCTCATTGGAGGACTTTAGTTTGCACTTCAAACTTTGGAAGTGTGCCTCATTGGAGGACTTTAATTTGCACTTCAAACTTGGGAAGTGTGCCTCATTGGAGGACTTTAGTTTGCACTTCAAACTTGGGAAGCGTGCCTCATTGGAGGACTTTAGTTTGCACTTCAAACTTGGGAAGTGTGCCTCATTGGAGGACTTGTGCCTCCGAAGAGGGCTTGTGTGTTTTCTGTCTGCTTGCCCATGCCTCTTCACCATCTGCTCCTTAGTGATTCCTCGTTATCTTTTCCACAGCCATGTTCTTTTCTTTGCCAGTTATTTGTCTCTTTTCCAGAGAAATGCTCCTCATTGTTAAGTGAATTCATAGGGTAGAACCAAACTACCCGACTAGATGTCTGTTTGCACAAACGATCTTTGTCGGTTAGTGAGGGCCTGAAACCTTCGCGTTGGGAAGGTGCCCTTTTGGTTGTATCAACTGTTCGTGAGGAACATTTCTTATGCAGGAATCCAATTTGGAACCTTTTCTGGCTTGAAATTTATTTGCTCAATGACTTATAGGAATCGCTTTGCTTTGCGATGTGCTGACTAGGTAAGCTTTGCTTTAATTGCCTGCAATATTAAATCAACATTTTAGCAATATATTCAAGATATTTGGCATATCGAAATGAAACAGGTCTTTTATAGTAATAGAAAACACAAGATTTATAGTTCCTATCTTTCATTTGCAATGTTTTTACAATGACTTTTAATATGAGAATGATAAATCCATCATTCTTTTACAAATTTGTAACAAAGCCTTAAAGTAAAACATGGGTGCAAGTCATTGCTGTCCCAAGCATCTCGGGATCGAATCTCCAGTGTGAGAATAGGAACATTCTCTTCCTTCGGGGCTTTTCTTAGAGCATGAGCGTATCCTTCCATCCCATCATGATTCATGACTGCCGGGTGAGGGCCTCCCCTGAGTGGATGAGGATGGGTCATTCCTGTCTCTTTTGACATATTGCGGAAGTTTATTCTGTCTCAATAGTTCTTCAATCAAATTCCTTAAATGACGACATTCATTGGTGTCATGACCAGGTTGGTTGTGGAACTGACAGAACCTCCCATTATGCATGGCATTTTTCCCAACCTTCAACTCAGGTGGCTTAGGATAATCAAAAGCATCCTTGGTTGCGAGAAAGATGTTCTCCAATGTATCAGTTAAGAGAGTAAAGTCTGATAGTTTAAAGCGGCGAGCTTTCTTCAAGTCTCTCTGCTTTTTTCCATCATCGTTCTTCCTCTTCTGTCCTCTAGATTCTTTTTTATCAGAAGTAACACCGACATTCAAAATTTCAGCCTCGATTGCTCTTGATGTCGTAGGAAAGCTTTCCAAACGCATAAATTCATCAGCCTTCTTATAGAATTTCTCAAGTGAGTTTGGCTCCTTCATTTTTAGCCATTTACCGAATTCACTCGATTTATCGATAGCCCGCATTAGATAAGTCAAAACTATCCTTGGCTCTGCGTTCTCGACTTCAGCTAGGGCTATATTGAAACGATTTAAGAATGATCTGGTAGATTCTCCGGGGTTTTGTTCTAGACTAGAGAGAGACATTATATCCTTGGCTTTTGTAGCATATAGCCTGAACTGATCCTTGAACTTCCGTGTTAAGTCAGAGAATTGATCCACGGATCTAACTGGCAGCTTTGTGAACCAAAGTAAGGCCACTCCCTCTAAGTATACCGGAAAGTAACGGCACTTGATCTCATCTGTTGCTCTTGCCCCGGTCATATGCCAATCGTACTTGTACAGGAATTGGTTAGGGTCACTTGTTCCTCGATAAGCTGGGATGGTAGGAGGTGCAAATTTCTTGGGAAACTCTGCCTTTAAGATTTTTTCGGTGAAAGGTGTCTTACTTGGGGCAAATCCCCAATCATTTTCATCCTCTTGCCTTTGCATGCTTTCTTTCATAATCGAGCGAACCATCCCTGATAAGTACTCCTCATCGTTCAAAGGTCTTGCCGGGCAGACGTCTGTGTCCGCTGTTCTTTCGGAAGTTTGCCTGGGCAAATATTCGCGAAAAGTTGGTTGCGGCCTTGAACCTTCAGCTTGGGAAGGTCCCCTTGCAGTGGTGTTGTCCGCTTTTTGGGGAATACCTTTCTCTTGGGGGTCACGGGCATCTTCAGCATAGATTGTTTCATTATCCTGTCGTTGGTGATTTGCCTCAAGTAGGGTGTTTAACCTATCCATAATCAAGGCATTCTGGGCATTCTGGGCTTCCAACTGCGCATTTTGAGCATTCAATTGCTGATTCAATCCCAAAACTACGGCGTCCAATTCTGCTCGTGTAACTCCAGCAGTTGGAGCTGCTTGACTTGAAGGAGGAGAGGTAGCAGTATTCTCTTGAACATTATCAGATCTTGCGGAACTTCGCTTTCTCCCAGGAGCCATTATTTCCAATGAACTTCTGGTCTTTAGAGAGATTCTTTCAACAAACTTTCGCGAAGCAATGGTGAAAGTATTCCTGAGTTGGGTTCTCAGTGAAAGCACCAAAATGTTAACGCTAAAATTTAAACGCTAACACCCTGGTGTATAGGATGTAATTGTGAAAGCACCACCCGTTTGTACGGGAATTAGAAACAAGTAGAAAACTAGCAGAAAAGCAGTAAGAGACACGATATTTATAGTGGTTCAGCTTATAATCAAGCCTACATCCACTTTATCTCCTTTATTACTGATTCGATTACAATTCTTTACAAAACACTTCGATTACAACACATTTTGACGAATAGCTCAAACTTCGATGAAAAGCAATCTCTTGAATCCATGATGAATGATGTAGATCCTTTCTCGGAGTTCATTGTATTGCTTGAATTCAGAAGTGGCAGGGTGTAGTTTTCTTCAAGAAAGTGATGGCCAAAAAGTCCCCTCAATGTTATAGGTGGTTGCGTATTTATAGGCTCTGCTCGGAGTTAGGTCGCAACTTTAGACCGGTCTAAAGTTGGGTCGTAGGTCAGCTCCGGGTTAGGCTAGGTCGCAGGTTATTTTCCTTTTCTAATGCGAGGTCTCCGGTTTTAGGTTGAAGTCCTAGGTCGGGGCTGAGATAGGTTAAGCTCTGGGTCGTTGCCGAGATAAGTATGAACCACTTTACTTTTAGCATTTAGGTCGGCCATTAGTTCGAGTAAATAGGTCGGCTTCCATACTAGGTCGGAATTCTCCTTAGGTCGGCATAGCCTCGTTAGACCGGCATCCCTTCATGCCTTAGGTCGGTAGCACCTTTAGGTCGGCATCCCATCAGGCCTTAGGTCGGCATCCCTTTTAGCCTTAGGTCGGCATCCCTTTTAGCCTTAGGTCGGCATTCCATCAGGCCTTAGGTCGGCATCCCTTTTAGCCTTAGGTCAGCATCCCTTTTAGCCTTAGGTCGGCATTCCATGCTATGTTACTAGGTCGGCACCCGCTTATCTCGTTAAGTCGGTTGACCCTTTAACTCCTTAAGTCGGTGCCACCTCTTGAGTCGCCACTTATTGAGTCGCCCACTTCTTGAGCAGTTAGGTTGCTGGCCTCGAATAGAAGATAGGTCGCTTCATTCTTTAAGTCGTATACCGTTTTGGTCGGGGCGCTGCCCCGCACCCCGCCGGGGGCGCTGCCCCCTGGACCCCTGCGACCTGACCGGTCAGGTCGAACACCGTAAGCGGTGGCGTTGCCCCCGCACCCCCACCTTGGGGGGTTGGCACCCCCCCTGGACCCCCCCTCCATAGGGGATCTTATCTGAAAATACATTCAACAGAACTTGCTTTGTTGGGGGGTTGAGTTGACCATCCTTCGAAATGAACTATCATTAGCTTCTCGGTCGATTTTTGATATCACGGCCTTGCTGAAAAAGTGGAGTTAACACAAGGACAGGACAAGATTTCGGCGAGACATGCATCGTGGATTGCCTATTTACAGCAATTTACTTTTGTTGTCAAACACAAGTCTTGGGTGACGAACCGTGTAGCTGATGCTTTGAGTAGGAGGAGTCATTTATTAACGACAATGAAAGTTGAAGTGACAGGTTTCGAATTATTGCCAGAGCTGATTGAAGAAGATCCTTACTTTGTAAAGTTTGTTGAGAAAGTTAAGGATGGGAATACTGATGAATTTGTGTTGGTTGATGGTTTTCTGTTTAAAGGAAATCTGTTATGTATTCCAGAGAGCAGTTTGAGATTGAAGATTATCAAGGAGTTACACGAGGAAGGACATGTGGGCCGTGACCGTACTTTGCATTTGATTGCTCAATCATACTTTTGGCCGTCAATGAGGAAGGAGGTTGAACGGTTTGTGGAGAGATGTCATATATGCCAGGTTTCTAAGGGAACAGCGACCAATGCGGGGTAATATATGCCATTACCCGTGCCTATTAAACCATGGGTTGATATTAGTATGGATTTTGTGTTGGGTTTGCCGAGAACTCAGAGGGGGAATGATTCTATATTTGTTGTGGTGGACAGGTTTTCGAAGATGACACATTTTATAGCCTGTAAGAAGACAGCGGATGCAGTTCGAGTGGCACAATTATTCTTTAAAGAAATCTATCGATTACATGGGTTGCCGGAGTCTATTGTTTCAGACAGGGATACCAGATTTTTAAGTCATTTTTGGCTTAGTTTGTGGAAGATGGTGGGAACGAAACTGAAATTTAGTAGTGCTTATCATCCGCAAACAGATGGGCAAACAGAGGTGGTGAATAGATCATTGGGAAACTTGTTACGATGTCTTGTGAAAGACAATTTGAAGAGTTGGGATTTGAAGTTGTGTCAAGCTGAATTTGCTCACAATCATGCAAATAACCGAAGTACAGGTTTCAGTCCGTTTCAGATTGTATATTCAAGTTTGCCAAAGGGGCCGCTGGATTTAACAATAGTGCCACAACCGAAAGGAACAGTTAAGCGGGCTGCTGATTTTGTTGATGGGTTAACAGAATGTCATAGAATCGTTCAGGAACGATTGAAGAAAACGAATGAGAGGTATAAACAAATGGCGGATAAGAAACGAAGAAGTGTAATCTTCAAAGAGGGTGATTTTGTTTATGCCGTTTTGACGAAAGATCGTTTTCCGGCTGGCACTTATAACAAGTTGAAAACTCGAAAGATTGGACCAGTAGAAATTATAAAACGAACCAATGAAAATGCTTATAAGTTGAAGCTGCCAGAGGATGTTTACACTTCTGATGTGTTTAATATGAAGCACTTAATTCCGTATTATGAGGAGGTACCTATCAAAGATGACGAGAGTATAAGGATCAATATAGCATAGCTAAGTTGGTTAACAAAATGGGGCAAGGATCAAAATAACCTTACATATAGCATTGCTAGGTCGTTTCATCGAATAGCATAAGGATCAATATAGCCCGTGGCTTTTTACCAGATGTCAACATCCACGTATACACTACAACAAACAGTTGGCTTCGCAGTGCACAAGTTGTTCTTGTACCTATTATGCCATAAGTCTCTGTGCTAATTGTTGAAAATATCAGAAATTTGGAAAGGAAAAATTATCATGATTTGACAGACATATATTCCTTTAGGTTGTGCCTGTTCTCAACATCTATTTGCACGTGCACACTGCACACGCATGCTAAGAAGTTCTTCACACATGCTATGTGCTTTATAGGCATTCGTGATATTGTAGTGTCAATTTTACATTTTCTATTTGCTCTTCTAATCAAGAGTGCAAGTGAAACTTAATATATATACTTTATTATTTGAAGTTGTTTCTAGATATGAAACTAAAATAATTTGCTTCTACTTCAAAATATTCCCTAACATGCATTTGGTAATTGATAGCATAATACTATAAACTTCATCGTTAGTGAGTGTACACCTTCCAAACCGATGTAAGTTTCATGCAAACTAGCCAGCAACATATACATGAAACAACATTTTAGCTACATGAAAATATATGTATACACCTGCATATATTCCCAATTTCATAGCATTGTAACTTCATCATCCCTACCTTCGCCAGTTCAAAAGATCAAAAAGTAATGACAATCGTAGGGCAAATCTCCTTTGGCAACTCCGACATAACAAAATAATATTTGCAGCAGGGATATTCATGGTGTTTGGGTGCCCAAGGAGAGTTGCACTGCAAGTTTCAGACCCAAACATAAGTACATTACTCTTCTTCTTACACGATATAATTGAATAATTCAATCTCTGTTTTTATAACATGGGAATTAATATGTATATGCTAATCGGATATGCCCAGTTATTATGCTCAAGGACAAAAGAACTTCCCTTCCCTCTTGTATTCTTAATGCCCTATGCTTTTTTTTCTTTTTCTGTGCCTCGTCCTTTAATTTCTGCTGCTTCCTCTATACCTTGAATGTTCTCATTCTTTCATTATCCCTATATCTTCCATATATGCTCCTTTTATTTTGTACCCCAACATTTTGTCTTAGTCATTGCAATATAACTTTATATGTATAATATATTCAACGCTTGATAGCATGTTTATATATACTAAATTGTCACATATTCTGTCAAAAGGTATAAACGATATCAGGTCTCCACATAGTAGGAATCGATTGCTTGTCCTCTCTCTTTAATCCAACTTGGACTACCATTTACAAAACTCTAAATTCACTGTAATGTAAGGGAATGTAATTTAAAGATAAAAGTTTTGAACTGTTCATCTTCGGTTGGTGTACCATTGTTTGTGCACATCTTTGGTGCTTTCAGAGCATTATAAACTATTTGAAGGAAAATAGAAAGCTAGGACTAAGTTTGTTATTAAAAAATTGAATTGCTTGCGCTGATCAATTAAAAAGTAGGTGTACTTTTTGACCATTTGGAAAGCTAGCTAGTGTTCAATCAATGCATTTGATAAATTAATATACATTATGAATCCGAATGAATAAGAAAAATACATTGATTTAACAAACCCTTCATTGTCCATTTCCACAAACAGTCATTATCTGATTTGAAAACGAGTTTTGTCTTTTGCATTTTCAATATGTATTTCAAATTGCGTGAAAAGAATGAGAAGTTGGAAAATTCTAATTATTCCAATAAAAAAGAGTAGACGAAAAGTGTAGTTTTTTACATTTACTATAAAGCGGAAATTAAAAAAATCCTTTTCAATTTTATGTGTTAAAACCATTTTTCAGATCAATCGTGTTCATCATCTTCTCTCTTATGTGTATTTTCAAGTACATGTTAAAAACCCAGAATAGAAAACACAACTTATTTACAAACCAAAAGTCATCTAACGTTGGTGAAAATAGGACATAGACATGGATATGACAATCATTGCAAATGTAAGTTAATTGACCAATTACTTTCTATAAAATAAGAGCTTATATTAAGGGTTTTAGGCTCAAGGAAAAAGTTAGAGAAAAATTTAGTTTCAGGGATAAAAAGTTTGGTTTTTAGACTGAAGGAAACTTTTTGGTGTAAATCATAGAATGATAGTTGTAACTATCATTTTCAGTGAACACTGAGAAGTGTCATTCAAACTAAAAAGCAAACTTGTTGTCCCCGAGACTAAGTTTTTTACAACTTATTCCTTATACCTATTTACCTGCTTATATTATGTATATTTTTATATGTAGAATGATGCTAACTAATTTTATCTAGGTAATATCTATACTTCATGTATATAAATGAATATTAGTTGCTCAAAATTATTTGCAATCATCATATTGTGTTATCCCGTTTTGGGAGTGATCCAATTATGGAATGTTATACTAAATTAATTAATTACATAATTAATTTGATTTGAAATTTAAATTTAGTTGCTCAATTGATAGTTTTATCATTAAAATTATCGACGTTTAAATGGTTAATTAAATTAAAATATGGGTAATCCAATTAAGATGCAACTAAATAAAATATTGTGAACGAGAATAAATTTTAATAATAATTTCTGATCATAAGTTTAAGTTTGATGCATTTGAATGGTGTGAATTTTGATGTAATAAGACAACTTTAAGGAATTAGTTGATTACGCAAAAAGGGAGCTCGAAGCCCATGATAACAATGCTTATGCTTTTTAAACGTTTTTAATCTCTTTGTTTTAGTTACACAAAAGAAAAAACAAACCAACAAACCTAAGGTTTGGCCGCCATTATCAAGAGGAGAGAAGAGAGAAAAAAAGTCAAATACATGTTGAATATCCAAGTATATGATTTTTGTTTGATGATAATAAACATATATATGTATATTCATTTAAATGTATTTGTTAATATATTATTTTATTTTTTACGTAATTAAATAAATATTTGCTGACTAAAATAAATAGTACACTATTTAAATTCAAACAGATATTTTCTTCAAAAAAATATTTATTATGATTTTGAATAGTACAAATTTGAGCTCTCACTATATATATACAAATTCAATGACAATGCAATTTCGGTTACATCACAATTTCTAATTTACAAATGCATCTCACTACATATCGCTCATTCACTCGTATTTATCTTCAACTTTATTCCAGATTGAATCTATCATCTGAGCAATCTGCAAAAATAAATACTGACGCAGTAAAATTGAAAAGAAAATATTTTTGCAGTGTAAAATGAAATGTATTTTGAAAATATTATTTGCCTTAGTTATTTGGATTGTTCGTCATCATTTAATTTTGAATTCATCATACATGAACAGCTTGTGACGTACACAGTGTATCACTGGATATGCCACAAGCCCGTGCACATCGATATACACTTGATAAAATTGCAGGGACATGTGAGCACACGGTCAAACCCAATTAAAAGCCGGGTTCAACTCAAGTGCAATACAGATAAAGTCACAACACGAGCACAAGGTCAAACCTGAGCTATAAGCTTGATTCAACTGAGGTGCAATACAAAGCACAAGTCCAGTACAAGTGAAAATGCTCAATGCAAAACAAAACAGCAAAAACTAGGAACTCAATAATGTCCATACCTTACCAATATACATGCATCTGACTCAATACAACAAAACATTGGAACCACGCTAGTGAAACAAAAATATCAAACATACGGAGGCAAAGTTCAAAAACACATGAATGGATATATATGCAGTGCACCATGTATATGCAAATTACAAAACTGCAACAAGTTTGCATAATAGTAAAGTATGAATGCCACGACATCAGAGGCGACTTCAAGATGACACAAGACAAGTACAAACCAATAGTACGATATGACTCAAGACCATAAATACCAACACAATGCATATATGTTTATATGTACACATGAATCAAATGGCCAAGACCAGATACAAGAATACTATTCAAACTCAACTGAATCAATATGTGCAGAACACACATGTATGCAATGCACAAGTATAGGCCGAACTCTGTCAGAGGTAAAACACAACAGTGAAACCAGAGGCAAATGTACAAAGACAAAACTAACTACACATGATACATGACTTGAAGGCCTCAACATCAAACAACAACCGAGTATAGCTCAAAGTTTCAACTGCAACGACATGGTGACACGATTCGAGTTCAATAATAATCACAGAGTCCAATGCAAACAATGTCAACATGACCACATACAAGTCCAAAACCAAATAAAGCATTGGACACAATGTGACGACCCAAACTCGATCTCCGACAAACAACATCAAATTCGTATCGCCGGAGCTTATAACAACATTAGATGTAAATAAACAGCGGAAACAACATGAATATCGTTGATCATAACACAGATACAACTTTGATACAATATCTGATACAACAGATGATACAATAGATATCAATATACATCAGAGATATGATACAAGAAAATAGCAGCGGAAAAGAATGAAATAGATAACATCAGTAGCGTAACAATATAATTCTAAGATAATCTTCAAAAGAGAACTCCAGCGGCAGCTCGAGTCAACATCACGATACACTAAGCAAGCAAGTCTCGTCCACAACCAAAGACGGAACTAGCTCCAGATAACCTACTAAACCTGAGTATCTAAAAAACGCAACTCTAGACTGCCCGTGTGGAAAATTGTAAGCACCTAGAGTTTAGGATAGGAACAATAAACTCCGGATCAGTCATGGGACTGGTGTGAGTAACAAAAATAGTTTATCTTTAAAAACAAACAGCAAAAGAATTTTAAAGTAAATCCGCAATGCTTTTCGAAAATGAAACTACCATAAGACCTCCCGCCACACACACAATGCAAACGCAGAATTGGAGGAGATTTCTTCTTATGATAGTCAAACATGTTTGATACGAGAAAATTTCTGATATTATTATAATAAGTGCACAGTGGAAAACATTTCGAAAGTAGAATATAAATCTTATCCAGCATAGGTACCACTATATTTTGCCCGCTATAGCTACCATTTTAAATGGCAGGTTCTACAACTAAAACCGTACAAGGCTCGTATTGTTTTGTTTGGATTTTCCAACAAATGGTCGGGCTAAGGAACTTCCCACTGTCCATGGGTACGCCTCTGGCGGGACGTCCGGAGAGCTTAACCAGCTCTCTGCCAACACAAGGCCGGGCTACCTCCGTAACTAGGTAACTTCAACATGAATATGTCATCCCCCGGTCCCTTTGGACCTTTATCCGAGCGCTCGATAACCAACATCACACATTAATAAATATACTGTGTCAATATGAGTACGTATCTGGGCTCCATACCATGATACCACCCTTTCCAGAAGGAAATGACATACCCTAAAGGGCGCGACCCTCATAACCTTGCCACATATTCCTGTTTTGACCATTTCCAGGGAGTGAGGTCTGACGAAGTCTCGTCCACAAAGCTACGCTTTTTCACAAAGCCACGCTTTGATCAACAAATGAACAATAAATAATCATCACACAGCAACACTCGGCATGCCACATTACCAAATTGGGAATATATCACTAGTAACCATCAACTACATAACCTCTGAGCTCGTGCGTCTCAGAGAAGGGTGTTAAGCTAAGAGAATAAATTCTCCATCACCGACAGAAATGTATTTGATAGAAACCAGATTTACATCTCAAAATGTAACGTCAGACATACATCCATACAAGTCTGTTCCGGGTTCGAACAGAAACGAAGGCACTTCAGAAGAAGCCCTTGCAATCCAGGTATTTACAATCCCGATCAGACTTCCCATCACTTAGGAAATCTCTATACCGGGGATCAGCCAGTGCAGAGACAATCGATAGGTCATCCTATCACTCTCGCAAATACTCGGTCTTCACCATCGGTCTTCTATGCTATCCATATACGTCGTATCACTATTCGGAATGGGTTATATGACACAAAGGTCCTCCCCCGGCTAAACCGAATAACGAGCGCAATACTTAAAAAAAAATCATATGGATACTGGGGTCTCAATTAAATAACATCTTAAAGCCCAAAACCTTTCATTTGAATGGTTAAAACAAATTACCATTTCCAATCTTTTAAACAAAAAGATTCATTTCAAAAACCTTCAATGGTTTAAACAAATTCCACACTTTTAATCTTTGAAACAAAAAGATTCAATTCACGAAGTTCACCCCATTTAGAAAGATCCATTCGTGGATTTCAAATCAATTACCATTTCAATTGGATTTACTCGTTAAATCTTTAAAATCAAGATTTAACTTCATAGCTTTCAAAATTCGATTAACTCGTTGAATCAAAGATTCAACTTATAGCTCTCAAAATCGTTTCCAAAGATTCATTCATAGTCTTTCAAAAACAATTCCAATTCAAGTTGGATTAACTCTTTCGGTCTTTAAATCAAAGACTCATTTCATAGCTTTCAAAACATTTCAATTCCATTTCAACTTGAAACCTTACAACACAATTCAGAAATCCTTTCTTAAAATGAAAGCTATTATTATTTGAAAACAAATAGTTTTCGTTTCGAAAAAATTCAATCTCATTATACAAGTTAAAATCTTCGGGTTAATTCAAATTCCTAAAATCAACACTTAAAAATGGTTTAAAACCCATATAAACTTGTATACCATTTAATATCATAAATACTGAATATAGAATTCAATTTCAGATATTGAATTCCAATTTAAATCAAATTATTCAAATTTTAAATCTTTATTAAGTTATTCAAAATAACTTACACTTTTTAAAACACCTTTTCAAAAGTTTTTCACTTTAAACCCAATTTATTTTCAACCCATTTGAATTTAAAATTCAAATTAAACTATTTTAACAAATTTGTGACTTAACCGATTTCCACGTGCAATCCATATTTGTGTGTGTATAAGTGTGGTCCAGGGATTTTACACAACAATGCACAATATCAATCATCACAGATATACCAATTTCGATAAGCTGTATAATCCATAACACTTATCTTCATTCACAGATTCATAGATGAAACAAATTTATCAGTCACAAAGATTCATCATTAAATTCGATGTGGGTTTCAGATAACCAACTGGAATCCGACTCCCTGTCGCATCGAAATTCAAATGCCGTTTTATGGGCAACGGGATTTTCACATCAATACAGAACAAACTACAGTCATTGTATAGTACATGGCAATTTATACCATACAGTATCACAATCAGAACAGAAATATCAATAACGTGTACAGCCATAGTTAATTATTTTCCAATGTGGTTTAAATAAATTAACTACACAATTATTTGCAGTGCTGTTTAAATCAATGATTTAAAATCTGGATAAATAAATTAAATCTTAATTAACTCGATTTATTGTTTCAAAATTAGTTATTTAATTAACCGCCAATTTAGATTAATCGATTTTAATTTTCCTGAATAACAATTTCTTAATTTACAAATCAATTTGAACACTCAATTGTTTTATAAATCAATTTAATTACAAATTGTAAATCATTCTTAATTTCTTTTCAAAATCATTAATTAATAAACATTATTTACCTTTATTACCATTTGAAAATCTTCTTTATACTTTGGAAATCAATCTATTATAGTTATAAAAAGTTTAATGTTAATTAACTTAAATTCTTATTTTAATTTTATTATTTACAATATAAATTAGATTATTAAGTATCCAGTTAGTTTATTAAAATTAGTCATAAGCCTTTTATTCAATATAGTCAAGATTCATTGCCTTAAAATCTGTTGACAGTAAAGGTTAAACTTTTATTTGGGTCCAAACCCATATTCAAAGTAACCCGAGCAAACCCAGGCAAACTCGGGTCCAAACCCGTGTATTTCCCAACTTTCCCCGAGTCTCCCTGTACCCTTTTCTTCTTCTTCTTTTTTATCTCTTTTTTTTCTTTTCCCAGGTTCTAAGTACCTAACCCAAAATAGCCCAGATATACTCGCGTACGCGAGTTTCATTCCAAAGCAAACGAGAATTTTCTCGAGTTTGGAACTCAAACCTTCGAATCAGTAACCTACCGATACCCAATGCGACGTGCACGTGCACATCACCGCGCCGCCCCTCCGATGGTCACCACTATCATCGGCAAGTCAGAAATTCCACCTGAACACGAAATCGATAATCGATTCGACCCAAAAAACTGGAATCGAAATTTCACTGTGTCGACGAATTTGAAACTCGAACGTACCCGGACCAATTCGCCTCGTTCTCCTCCTACAGTCCACCAGAAAATTCATGCTTTCGGCAATAGCACGTCGATACCTCGCACTCTCATTCCCCAAAAGCACATGGAGATCGATCGTCTTGTGGTGACGAAATCACCATGCTTACAGAACACTGCAAAATCCAGGTATAACCCTAAATCGAATTCGTCCTCCTAATCCACGCAATAGAAAATTTATTTGATAATTTTTATGAAGTCACTGGTGTTCAAGCTAGCTTCGAACTAAATTTTAGCATTTATAATTGAATCGATTGTTAGAAATTTGTAAAAGTTCACTTTTTATTCAAATACAAACTATTCTTAAAATAACCAACTAAAAATCTTCATTTTTGTTTTAAAAATCATAGATTGAAGTATAGATCCAGATTATAATCTTGAATTAATATTTTACAACCTTTTATTTTTATCAAATTTTTACTTGAAACCTGTAAAACAATATTACAGTGATGTGCTTGATAAAGAGGATTTTAAATCAACCTTTAAAAATCTTATTTTTAAGTTTAACAACTTTTTTTAGTTGAAAATCAAAGCTTACAAAATGTTTTAAACAAAAATAGTTTGAATGTTTGAACAAAAAAATGAAATCTGCAACAACTTTCAAAAAACACAGAGCCTATTAAAATCATGTGCTAACTGAAGCATATACAAACTGTTTATAAAGGAAGTTTAAACTGTTTTAAATAAATTTAAACTTTTTAAAGATTATGTTTACTCACATGAAATTATTTGGAGACAGAGAACACGTTTCTTTTGTTTAGAAAGTCTGCAGTTTGATACTCTTCTCTTTCTTCCTTTCTTCTTCAAATTTGTTTTTAACTTGAAATATAAAGTGATGTTTGCTTTTTCTTTTAAATTTCTGATCTTTGCTAATATTCGCTTACTTATGAACGAACTGGAAATGAATATGGATGTATATAAATGAAGAAGGCAGCTTGTATAGGTAGGTGTTACCTGGTACTACCTTTTCTTTTGATCAGACCTTTTTCTATTTGTTTGGACAGGTTAGTACAGATATTTTTTTCTTTCTTATAAACTGAAATGAAATCTAATTTCGGCTGATACAATTTGTTTTGGTGTGCTTGAGCAGAATGTTATTAAATGCTTATGTCCTATTTTGTTTACTTTGTACATAAATGTTCATAAGATGGCTGATATGTTAATATCATATGCATGTACTATTTTGTTTACAGCAAATCCACTTTTGTACTTCTTTGTTTTGTTTAGTAGATATTTCTCCTTTTTTCCTTTTCTTCTTGTTTACATCTTGCTTTGCCAGTTTGATGAATTCTATTGTCTTCTTGTATACATTTTTGTTTTGTATGTACAATTTGTTACTACCTTATAGTTTGATTTTATGTTGCCTTATAATCATAAAATATTATTTGTATTTCTTTTGTTATTATTTTATAGTTTTATTTTGTAATTTATTTTATAATTATATTTCTAACATAAGTATTAAATGTATAACGTATATTTTATTTTATACTCTTATATTCAATGTTGATTAGTAGTCTTTATTCTTATACATTTTATTTATAATTCAATTCAACTGAAAATATCCATTTTGAGTTTCAATCCAAATTCAAAAGCAAATAAGTATACATTTCTTATTAAATTTGAAAAAAAATCAAATAAATACACAATTTAACCCAAGAATTTAATTAAATTACAAATTCAAATTCGTCTTTAAATCAAGATCGTTATAGATTCCCCCCTTAAGAAATTTCGTCCCCGAAATTTGCCAAGGAGACAAATAAGATAGGCGAAAGATAGAGAAATATCTTTCCAAATCAAACTGGATATCAATTCTGCATTTGGCTTACCAAATCAGAATATCAACAATAGATATGAGAACAAACTCAATCAATTATGAAACGATTGGGTTATCTGATCTACGAAGTATACAGGGATATTGGTTAGTACGAAGGGATAAGTAACCATTCGTAGAATATATCGAAACCCAATGAGATAGACAAAATAGATTCGATTACGATCTCAGATTCAAGACTTAACTCATTTATGAGAACTAAACTATGGGTAGTTCCTGTATCGAACAAAATTTGAAAATTACTATCTTAAAGGAGAAAGTTACCTTCCAAAATTCCTTTTCCCTTATCAGTCTTTGAGGTTGAAGGATCATCCTTGATTGCATACACCTTTGCTACATGAGCTTGCTTCATGATTAGGTAGTTTCTAACTTCATGACCTAGCTTGTGGCAGTAATAGCATTTCTTAACTCCCTGACCCGTCTCCACAAATTGTTCTTTCTTAACTTGTTTCCTCGGATTCTTGCAGTTATTTGCATAGTGGCCCTTTTCTTGACAATTATAACAAGTTATATCTTTCATCGGGTTTCTCTGACTGTCCTTCTTTTTCTCGCCTTGATATGGTTTCTTGTTCCTGAACTTTCTTTTCTTCCAATTTTGATTGTTTGTATTTCCTTTTTCCCTTGGGGTTTCTTGCATATCCAGGGTAGCATACCTATACCCCATATCTATCAATTCAGAAAAAGATTCTTTAACGTGGGCTGTCATCCTTCCGTGGAATTTCTTGTTCATTCCACGAATGAATCTTTCATTCTTTTTCAAAGGTGTATTTACTAGTTCCGAACCAAATCGAGACAGCTCATTGAATTTGTTCAAATATTCCTCAAACGACAAACTTCCCTGTTTCAAATCCATAAATTCCTGGTACATTCTAGAGATACCAGCAGATGGCATATATCGTTTCTCAAACACTTCCTTAAATCGTTCCCAAGTAAATTCTTCTTCTGGCTTATCCACAGTAACTGTCTTCCACCAAGCTAATGCTTCTTCTTGGAGTTGCCAAGAAGCTATCAATCGCATTTGATCATCTTCTAACTTCAATCCTTTAAAGATTTTTTCACATAAACGAATCCAGGTTTGTGCTTCGATAATGGATTCTTTGCCATTGAATGGCTTGCCACCAAGTCTAGTAAAGCTTCGATCCAAATCAGCCAAATCCGGCTGAGGCTGAGCGCAAATAGCTGTTGTAGCTGTTGCAAGGACTTGACCAGCTGTAGTGGTATTTCCCCGACCCCTACCTTGTCCTATTCTTCCACTCATTCTTACTATCTGTAAATAGTAAGAAAACTTGATTTAGGTATTTGGACAAGATATCTTAGAGAATAATAACAGTTAAAGGAAGCAAACTAAGTAACTTTAGGGTTTCGGTTTCTCGGTTGTACGCATTCTAGGGTATACTTCAGCCTATCTCTAACGAGCCATCTAATGTGTTATACTCTGTAGCTAAAGTTCTTACTCAACCTTCAGCTCTGATACCACTTGTGACGACCCGAACTCGATGTCCGACAAACAACATCAAATTCGTATCGCCGGAGCTTATAACAACATTAGATGTAAATAAACAGCGGAAACAACATGAATATCATTGATCATAGCACAGATACAACTTTGATACAATATCTGATACAGCAGATGATACAATAGATATCAATATACATCAGAGATATGATATAAGAAAATAGCAGTGGAAAAGAATGAAAAAGATAACATCAGCAGCGTAACAATATAATTCTAAGATAATCTTCAAAAGAGAACTCCAGCAGCAGCTCGAATCAACATCACGATACACTAAGACAAGCAAGTCTCGTCCACAACCAAAGACGGAACTAGCTCCAGATAACCTAATAAACCCGAGTATCTTAAAAACCCCAACTCTAGACTGCTCGTGTGGAAAATTGTGAGCACCCAGAGTTTAGGATAGGAACAATAAACTCTGGATCAGTCATGGGACCGGTGTGAGTAACAAAAACAGTTTATCTTTAAAAACAAACAACAAAAGAATTTTAAAGTCAATCTGCAATGCTTTTCGAAAACGAAACTACCATAAGACCTCCCGCCACACACATAATGCAAACGCAGAATTGGAGGAGATTTCTTCTTATGATAGTCAAACATGCTTGATACGAGAAAATTTCTGATACTATTATCATAAGTGCATAGTGGAAAACATTTCGAAAGTAGAATATAAATATTAGCCAGCATAAGTACCACTATATTATGCCCGCTCTAGCTACCATTTTAAATGGCAGGTTCTACAACTAAAACCGTACAAGGCTCGTATTGTTTTGTTTGGATTTTCCAACAAATGGTCGGGCTAAGGAACTTCCCACTGTCCATGGGTACGCCTCTGGCGGGACGTCCCGAGAGCTTAACCAACTCTCTGCCAACACAAGGCCGGGCTACCTCTGTAACTAGGTAACTTCAACACGAATATGTCATCCCCCGGTCCCTTTGGACCTTTATTCGAGCGCTCGATACCAACATCACACAGTAATAAATATAGTGTGTCAACATGAGTAAGTATCTGGGCTCCATACCATGATACCACCCTTTTTAGAAGGAAATGACATACCCTAAAGGGCGCGACCCTCATAACCTTGCCGCATATTCCTGTTTTGACCATTTCCGAGGAGTGAGGTCTGACGAAGTCTCGTCCACAAAGCTACGATTTTTCACAAAGCCACGCTTTTTCACAAAGCCACACTTTGATCAACAAATGATCAATAAATAATCATCACACAGCAACACTCAGCATGCCACATTACCAATGGGAATATATCACTAGTAAGCATCAACTACATAACCTCTGAGCTCGTGCGTCTCAGAGAAGGGTGTTAAGCTAAGAAAATAAATTCTCCGTCGCCGAAAGAAATGTATTTGATAGAAACTAGCTTTACATCTCAAAATGTAACGTCAGACATACATCCATACAAGTTTGTTCCGGGTTCGAACAGAACCGAAGGCACTTCAGAAGAAGCACTTGCAATCCGGGTATTCACAATCCCGATCAGACTTCCCATCACTTAGGGAATCTCTATACCGGGGATCAGCCAGTGCAGAGACAATCGATAGGTCATCCTATCGCTCTCGCAAATACTCGGTCTTCACCACCGGTCTTCAATGCTATCCATATACGTCGTATCACTATTCGGAATGGGTTATATGACACAAAGGTCCTCCCTTGGCTAAACTGAATAACGAGCGCAATACTTAAAAAAATCATACGGATACTGGGTTCTCAGTTAAATCACAGCTTAAAGCCCAAAACCTTTCATTCGAATGGTTAAAACAAATTATCATTTCCAATCTTTTAAACAAAAAGATTCATTTCAAAACCTTCAACGGTTTAAACAAATTCCACACTTTTAATCTTTTAAACAAAAAGATTCAGTTCATGAAGTTCACCCCATTCACAAAGATCCATTCGTAGATTTCAAATCAATTTCCATTTCAATTGGATTTACTCGTTAAATCTTTAAAATCAAGATTTAACTTCATGGCTTTAAAAAATTCGATTAACTCATTGAATCAAAGATTCAACTTATAGCTTTCAAAATCGTTTTCAAAGATTCATTCATAACCTTTCAAAAACAATTCCAATTCAAGTTGGATTAACTCATTCGGTCTTTAAATCAAAGACTCATTTCATAGCTTTCAAAACATTTCAATTCCATTTCAACTTGAAACCTTACAACACAATTCAGAAATCCTTTCTTAAAACGAAAGCTATTATTATTTGAAAACAAATAGTTTTCATTTCGGAAAAATTCAATCTCATTGTACAAGTTAAAATATTCGGGTTAATTCAAATTCCCAAAATCAACACTTTAAAAATGGTTTAAAACCCATATAAACTTGTATACCATTTAATATCATAAATACTGAATATAGAATTCAATTTCAGATATTGAATTCCAGTTTAAATCAAATTATTCAAATTTTAAATCTTTATTAAGTTATTCAAAATAACTTACACTTTTTAAAACACCTTTTCAAAAGTTTTTCGCTTTAAACCCAATTTATTTTCAACCCATTTGAATTTAAAATTCAAATTAAACTATTTTAACAAATTTGTGACTTAACCGATTTCCACGTGCAATCCATATTTGTGTGTGTATAAGTGTGGTCCAAGGATTTTACACAACAATGCACAATATCAATCATCACAGATATACCAATTTCGATAAGCGGTATAATCCATAACACTTATCTTCATTCACAGATTCATAGATGAAACAAATTTATCAGTCACAAAGATTCATCATTAAATTCGATGTGGGTTTCAGATAACCAACTGGAATCCGACTCCCTGTCGCATCGAAATTCAAATGCCATTTTATGGGCAACGAGATTTTCACAACAATACAGAACAAACTACAATCATAGTACAGTACATGGCAATTTATATCACACAGTATCACAGTCAATATCAATAACGTGTACAGCCATAGTTAATTATTTTCCAATGTGGTTTAAATAAATTAACTACACAATTATTTGCAGTGCTGTTTAAATCAATGATTTAAAATCTGGATAAATAAATTAAATCTTAATTAACTTGATTTATTGTTTCAAAATTAGTTATTTAATTAACCGCCAATTTGGATTAATCGATTTTAATTTTTCTGAATAACAATTTCTTAATTTACAAATCAATATGAACACTCAATTGTTTTATAAATCAATTTAATTACAAATTGTAAATCATTCTTAATTTTCTTTTCAAAATCATTAATTAATAAACATTATTTACCTTTATTACCATTTGAAAATCTTTTTTATACTATGGAAATCAATCTATTATAGTTATAAAAAGATTAATGTTAATTAACTTAAATTCTTATTTTAAATTTAATTATTTAAATATTAATTAGATTATTAAGTATCCAATTAGTTTATTAAAATTAGTCATAAGCCTTTTATTCAATATAGTCAAGATTCATTGCCTTAAAATCTGTTGACAGTAAAGGTTAAATTTTTGTTTGGGTCCAAACCCATATTCAAAGTAACCCGAGCAAATCCAGGCAAACTCGGGTCCAAACCCGTGTATTTCCCAACTTTCCCCGAGTCTCCCTGTACACTTTTCTTTTCTTCTTTTTTTTATCTCTTTTTTTCTTTCTTTTTCCAGGTTCTAAGTACCTAACCGAAAATAGCCCAGATATACTCGCGTACGCAAGTTTCATTCCAAAGCAAACAAGAATTTTCTCGAGTTTTGAACTCAATCCTTTGAATCAGTAACCTACCGATACCCAACGCGACGTGCATGTGCACATCACCGTGCCGCCCCTCCGATGGTCACCACTATCATCGGCAAGTCAGAAATTCCACTTAAACACGAAATCGATAATCGATTCGACCCAAAAAAACTGGAATCGAAATTTCACTGTGTCGACGAATTTGAAACTCGAACGTACCCAGACCAATTCGCCTCGTTCTCCTCGCACAGTCCACCAGAAAATTCATGCTTCCGGCCATAGGACGTCGATACCTCGCACTCTCATTCCCCAAAAGCACATGGAGCTCGATCGTCTCGTGGTGACGAAATCACCATGCTTATAGAACACTGCAAAACTCAAGGTTTAACCCTAAATCGAACTCGTCCTCCTAATCCATGCAATATAAAAATTCTTTGATAATTTTACGAAGTCACTGGTGTTCAAGCTAGCTTCGAACCAAATTTTAGCATTTATAATTTAATTGATTGTTAGAAATTTGTAAAAGTTCACTTTTTATTCAAATACAAACTATTCTTAAAATAACCAACTAAAAATCTTCATTTTTGTTTTAAAAATCATAGATTGAAGTATAGATCTAGATTATAATCTTGAATTAATCTTTTACAACCTTTTATTTTTATCAAATTTTTACTTGAAACCTGTAAAACAATATTACAGTGATGTGCTTGATAAAGAGGATTTTAAATCAACCTTTAAAAATCTTAATTTTAAGTTTAACAACTTTTTTTTAGTTGAGAATCAAAGCTTACAAAATGTTTTAAACAAAAATAGTTTGAATGTTTGAACAAAAAAATGAAATCTGTAACAACTTTCAAAGAACACAGAGCCTATTAAAATCATATGCTAACTGAAGCATATACAAACTGTTTATAAAGGAAGTTTAAACTATTTTAAATAAATTTAAACTTTTTAAAGATTATGTTTACTCATATGAAATTATTTGGAGATAGAGAACACTTTTCTTTTGTTTAGAAAGTCTGCAGTTTGATACTCTTCTCTTTTTTGCTTTCTTCTTTAAATTTGTTTTTAACTTGAAATATAAAGTGATGTTTGCTTTTTCTTTTAAATTTCTGATCTTTGCTAATATTCGCTTACTTATGAACGAACTGGAAATGAATATGGATGTATATAAATGAAGAAGGCGGCTTGTATAGGTAGGTGTTACCTGGTACTACTTTTTCTTTTGATCAGACCTTTTTCTATTTGTTTGGACAGGTTTGTACAGATATTTTTTCTTTTTTATAAACTGAAATGAAATCTAATTTCGGCTGAGACAATTTTTTTTGGTGTGCTTGAGCAGAATGTTATTAAATGCTTATGTCATATTTTGTTTACTTTGTACATAAATGTTCATAAGATGGCTGATATGTTAATATCATATGCATGTACTATTTTGTTTACAGCAAATCCACTTTTGTACTTCTTTTTTTGTTTAGTAGATATTTCTCTCTTTTTTTCTTTGCTTCTTGTTTACATCTTGCTTTGCCAGTTTGATGAATTCTATTGTCTTCTTGTATACATTTTTGTTTTGTATGTACAATTTGTTACTACCTTATAGTTTGATTTTATGTTGCCTTATAATCATAAAATATTATTTGTATTTCTTTTGTTATTATTTTATAGTTTTATTTTGTAATTTATTTTATAATTATATTTCTAACTTAAGTATTAACTTTATAACGTATATTTTATTTTAGACTCTTATATTCAATGTTGATAAGTGGTCTTTATTCTTATACATTTTATTTATAATTCAATTCAACTGAAAATATCCGTTTTGCGTTTCAACCCAAATTCAAAACCAAATAAGTATACATTTCTTATTAAATTTGAAAAATTCAAATAAATACACAATTTAACCCAAGAATTTAATTAAATTACAAATTTAAATTCGTCTTTAAATCGGGATCGTTACACACAAAGACAAGACTCCATGTAGACCTGACTACAAGTGTAATGCACAGTGAAGACAGTTCACATATAAACAATGATGTATATAAGAAGTCCAACAGTAACATAAGTCAACATTCTCACATATGTAATCGACTCAAGTCTGCAACATATAACATATAACTTAATATATACATATGAGTACAAGATACATGCACCAGTGAAACAAAAATGAAGCAGCTTGATATCCAAGCAGGATACAATGAAGCATATGCATATGAACTCAAATATCAGTGGTGAATCATGAAGATAAACAAAACTGAAATGCAGCAAGCACTCGGGTTAACAGAGGTGTATCAAATATCATCGTATAAACTACTTTCAAAATATACTTAAGACGATTCAAAAATCATGGTACATCAGTAAGTTAAATGTGAAGGCATGGAGACAACATAGTGTTAAACTGCATTCAAATATCGGGTTAAAATTACAACAGAGCAATTAACAGTTTTTACCATAGTCGAAGTCAGGTGACAATGAATAAGTCAGAGTCAAGCCAAAAACTCACACAACAGAATTAAAATTGTCGAAGTCAACCACGATCAAAGTCAAGGCCGATGTCAATAGAGAATTCAAAACCGTAGAGACCAAGGAAGTTCGAACAAATCATAATCAAAGCCGTGTTAAACAAGCAATCACAACATATACTAATTGAAGAAGTCAGAAATCGTCTCAAACATTCAATCAAAATCATACGGCCGAGCAAAATCATTAACGAATTAAAATGAATTTATACGAACGAAAATATAGGAATTCAAATCCTATAAAACCCATTCATCATTGGATTTTAGAAACCATTCGAGTTCGATAAACAGAGAATATTAAATCAATAACTCGAATCAAATCGAGTTCGAGCATATAAACAAGAATTAATAAAAAGGAAATCACATACCAGATCATTCAACCGAACTCAAAAATTTGAAGTAGCTATTTTCAACTCAAAGAAACACTTGATCGACAAAGCAAGCATCGATAAATCATCTATTTCGATCTAGCAACCGAAAGCGGCGACTTCAGATTGCAAAGCCCTAATTTTATTAGAGAGACGAACGAGCATAAAGGATGCTGATATTTATTCACAAACAAAAGAAACGGGCCAAACAATATAAAAGGAAGCAAAAGGAAGTTGGCCTTGTTTTATTTTTTTATTTTAATGATATAAAGGCATTATTTTATTTAAATTAGGGTTTGATTGTTTTTATTGTTTTAAAGTGTTTTTAATTTCTCTATTAAACATTGTAATTTGTAGTCGTGTGACTGGACGAACTACAGCGGGGAAGTCGAGAATTCGCAATTCAGTGGCAGAGTTGTGGCAGGTTTTTGAGCGTAGAGTTAGGTTATCGATAGCAGGTATCGCGAGTTTACGCGTGTAAGCGTCGGACTACTTAATTTCTAGTAGAAACCTTGGGGGCAACACGTAGGCAGGGTTTTGCCGAAGCTGGGTAAATCTATGTGTTCTATTTCTGCATTTTTTATTATTCTGCTACTATTTGTGCTACTATTACATGACTATTATCTGTGCTGAAATTAATTTATATAAACTTCCGCAATCATTTTTATAATTAATAGTATCACCCTATTCACCCCCTTCTAGGGTGAAATCGATCCCACAATACAAAGGAAAGCATTCATTTTTACAAAGAGTAAATGGTACTAATCAATTTCTTAATCTAAATGAGTAATGCTACAAATTTTCCCATCCAAATCCGTGTATGTCGGTTAACATCTGTTTTCTATTTATGATGAATATAAACAAGTTTTGTGAGAATAAAATGAGTAGAAAATGAATTTGTATGAATTATGTTTTTAAAGGTTAAGATACCGACCAAATTAAAAGTGAAATATTAGTTAATCAACTTTCAACAGTTTGAAATTTTGAAATGATGTTTATAATGTTAAATCAAATATAGGATTTTAATTCATAATTTTCTCATGTGTATATTAATTATTATGAATTTCGAATGTTATCTAAGTAGTTTTCTACTGTAAAAAATGTTGAAAAATATGAAAAATTAATATTGTGATCCAAAATTTTACGAAAGATAGAAAAACATGCACTGCACCAGAATTGTCATTTTGTAATGGTTATAACAGTTGGTAATCAAATTCCCAACAGTTATAACCATTGGTAGCAAGTACATTATAATTTTTTTTACATATTTTATCATGGTTATAACCGTTGGGAATTTGAGTTATTCCTAATGGTTATAACCGTTGGAAGCAACTGCAATTCTCAACTGTTATAACCGTTGGGAGCAATCGCAATTCCCAACGGTTATAACCGTTTGTAATTACCGTTGTTCCCAATGGCTATAACCGTTGGGAATTTTTTTAGTTTCCAACGGTTATAACCATTGGGAATTTTTTTAATTTCTAACGGTTATAACCGTTGGGAATTTTTTTAATTTCTAACGGTTATAACCGTTGGTAATTCCTTACACACATAAATAAATAGCAAAATTACCAACACTTATAAGTGTTACAAATTTGGTATAGCTGAACCATATCTTATTTAGCATCAAATAATATTTCATTCAACTATATCTATACGAATTTATAACAATAGTAAACACAAGACTAAATTTCAAAACTAACATATCATCAAATCATTAAAAAACATCAAACATACGAAATAGAACAAATCAAATTCTACAAAGTTCACTATGACAATTTCAAATTTCACTATTACAGCATATTTAGAAGCTTACAAACAACGAATATGGCACTCTGACCAAACTACAAAACCACCATCAACCAACTCGGATAATGTATAATGACCATTTTAAGGTGCATCAAAAAGTGAATCTGTAACGTCCCGCCTTTTCGCACGCTTTAAATCGACACACGTGCCAATTCAAATCGTTCGGAAGGGCGGATTGTTATGGGGTAAATAAGAAAACGAGAAAGAAATAAAACAAAATAGAATCTCAGCGGAAGGATAAAATATAATAATCAAATATACAGTTTATAAAGCTGTTTAAAAATATTCGATTATACTTATACAACATATATCAGAGTTACACATACCATATATCAATGCAGCGGAACAATAGGAGTGTAGTGGAATATAATAATAATAATAATAATAATAATAATAATAATAATAATAGAAATCTTCGACTTCGTCCTCCAGAGATAAAATCTTCGATCCTGAAACGCTCGGACTGAACCGAGCGAATTTGAAAAGACAAAAATACTCGAGTCAGAACTAAAAGATCTTATGTGAGTTAAATTAACAGAAGTAAATATGAGTGCAATAACTCAAGAGATGCTCGGGATTTACATCGTTAAACTATTTACTATGTAGTATATCGCGCTATTATAATAGTGTCTAATTGTAAAATAAACTTACTTTAAAATAGCGTTAAGGAGTGACCCAATATTTCCCTTAACACAAATAATGCCAACAGTCTATACAGTGCCTGCATATCTCCTGATCGGGAGACTACGAGAAGACACTCCATAGGTACGACACAAATAGAAACTCGTATAAGGCGCGATATGGTAGGTGACACGGCACAACTAGGCAATGCCAGGGTAGATATACCAATTACGCTTCCGGGTCGGTGGTAACGCGTAGCGCGCAGCTACCGCCCACCTCGAACAAACTCCTCCAAATCAAAGAAATCAAAAATGAAGGTGGCCACCGAATCAATCCAAAGTATAATATCGAAGGGAAGTGTCCGATCAGAGGTGCTACCTCATTAACCCGTCGATCGCTCCTGTTTTAGCCACCTTATGCCAACTCACGGGAGTTGAGTCCACGTATTTACCTTACAGGAAACGCCGCCACCAACCTACTTCATTCTGGAATCTCCACCGCGTACACGGTTGTTAAAGTGGTTTTCGGAGTTGGCAGAGAGTAAGACAACTTCCGATCCCGGTCTCTTCAACAACCAAACGTTATTATAACGCCGCGGTCTTTAAAATAGTTTACACTTTCAAAACCAGATTATAATTATCCATTTTTAAAACCCAAAAATACGATATCATTTCCTTTTAAAAACCCAAATAAATATTATATCATTTTATTTTAAATATATTTCTTTTCCAAAATCATGCCACTTTTAAAATTTATAATACCTCGAAACCAAATATTTGAATTTTAACTTTCAACATAATACTTTGAAATCCATAGTTTTAAAAACATAACTTTCAAACTTAAATGGTTTGGATATTCAACAGTATATAAAATAAAACAGTTGAATTTAAAATTTCTTTAAAAGTAAATAATTTCCACACCTTCACAAATTTTTATTCACTTTAAATTCAGTCTAAACCCATACCTTTTAGATTCACTTTCAGTTTGAATAAAACACTTCGATTTCAATATTCTCAAACTTTGAGTATTTAATGAATTTCAAAACTAAGGTTGGGAATTTCAAATCAACAATTCATTTTTCTATTATTTAGTTTGAAAGGTTTACATGATAAATCCATAACCATTTAAAATAAACTAAATTTATTAACACTAATTATTTCCTTCCATTTATTTATACTAGAATTATTCATCAAATTTATCTTGAATAAAGAATCCAGATATGAATATCATACCTTTAAAATTTCCAATCTTAATAAGTTTACATTAACTTATGGAGTTTAATTTTTAAATAAACCCAATTCTAAATAAATTTCCTACTTATCTTCAAATCTTAGTTGATTGGAATCATTAAACTCTATATATAAAATATCTTAAACCTGTACTTAATCGTATAATATAAATTGTCAAACTTCACTATTCAACTTATTTATTTATATTCAACAGATTTATACGTAGCTTAAATTCTAAATTTAACTATAAAATATCCAAATTTAATATTTATTAAACCATATCATATCCAAACCAAAAATCATTTCAAAATAATTTTTTATATATATACCACCTTGCCTGTATAAAATTTTCTACCCTATGGTCAAGTGATATGGATATTTATCATTTCAACCCGCAATTTAAAAAAAATAAAATAAAATAAAAATGCGGTTGTATATCATTTCAAACCGCAATCCCGAATAAAATGAAATGCATGATAACTGACAGATTTTTAATTATAGCACACATCATCCATTCACCAAACATCAAACATCAACCATTAATTATAATCATCATCCAATTTTACGACATCAATATAGAGCATATAAATATAACAGGGAATAAGTAACAGGTATTAACTAACAGTTTATATTCAGTAATAAATTTAATAACTGTTTAACTAGCAGTTTATATGCAAATAAATAAATTCCAACTGTCATTTTATATGCAATAATAAAAATTAGTAAACACTTAAATTAAATAAATACGATTTAACTAAGATGATGAATAAAACATGCCAAAAAATCATAAATAAATTTCTACTCATGTCTTAAGTCAAATTAACAAACATAAGAAATTTTAGAAGTTGTGAGTGGGTTAAAACATTCACCTTTTGAATTTAAATCGAATTTAAATCTGATTTAAACCCAAAAATTCGACAGTCTCCAAATCTGTCCAAACCAGCATCAAAAGATCTGGAATTTAATTACGATCCTAACAAAAAAAATTCCGCGTGAAACGGAGTCCGCATGTGGAAGTTATAGCGGTATATGTGATTTAATTTTAAATATTTAATATAAAAAAAACAAAACAACTTACCTAAACCATTTTGCCACGTCAACACGTATTTCCCTACGCACGTAACTCACGCGGCATCTATAGGATTTCTCGACCGAAACCCTACCTAGCCGCCTTCCTTCAATCAAATTAAAGCGCCGCCTCGAACGATTTGAGTCAGATCCACGGTCGCCGTTGAACTCAGTAGGCCGAGCTGCCCCTAGCCCCAATGCGTCGCCACCTCCGGCACCCTATATCTCGACCGCCGCCATGAGTTAATTGGCCAAATTCGAGGCGAATTCTGGTGCTCATATCAGGAACTAACCGTATGGATCGACTCCATACGTCGTGCTCCACGCTCCAGTACCCTCTGATCATCACCACGTCGAAGATTTGTCGTTGATTGACCACCCATACCATGAACGGCCGAAAACAATTTGACATTTTCTGGACGAAAAATAGCTCCAATTGAAAAACGAACCATACCAGCAGATTATGCTCTTCGAGAACTATGACATATAATTTTTGTGAATTTTTCCAGAGACTTTGAATTTTTGACTTTTAATTTGTATTAAAACTGGATCTAGGGTTTGCAGCCATTGGAAAGGAGGAGTTGAGGGAAAAGAACGCACAAAGAAATGAGAATAGATGGAGGCTAGGGTTTATAACTGGATTTATATAGGTAGGTTAGAAATAGAATAGATGGATCCGATAAACAAACGTGCTAAACGATAATTGGCCCAAAAAGCCCGTTCTGACCCCGTAACGAAATTGGTTAAACCCATATATCCAAATAGGTGTTTAAAATATTCTAAGCGCGATGAAAAAAGTTTCACGTCCAAATTCGATCGTATGAAGAAGTTATGCTGAAACCAATATTTTCAAATTGATTTCAAATTGATTTCAGTTTATCGATTTCAAGGCGTTTTGCGTTCGTACGATCAAACGATAAGTCTGATCGCTACGAAACTTGAAACCCTACAATAATTCACTGTTACGGATCTGATGAAACTGGTTTCGTCGAAATCCGAGTCAGTGGCCAAAATGGCTATTTTTATATAAATTAAATAAATTAATAATTAATTGGTTAAATCGTTATTTGAAATTCAATTTTTATAATTCATAAATTCATCACCTTATATTACTTAAGAAATTTAAAAATCCTTTAAACCAAATCTCATATCAAGGTAAAGTAAATAAATTCACAAATTATAGTATTTAACATTCAATTTAATAAATCCATTTATTTATAATTATTGCTTTACCTGATTTCAATTCTTCCATTATCTATTTAATCCTTTCAAAAACCATAGTTAATATTTGTCTTTCTTTTTATTATACTAGTGTTCTTATTCCATCAAGTTTCAATTTACAAAATATTAAATATTGAATTTCATTTAGTTGCAATAAATTCATTTATTGAACTCTGCACTTAATCAAATTAATAAATCTTGCCTCTTTACTTTTTAAATCAATGAGGTTTCATATAGCAAATAGGCTTATCATAAAATTCAACTTATAAAATTAACTATCTTAAATTCCGAAACAAATCTACCCTAACTGCAGCAATTTTAGTCAATTAACTGTAATTGATTCCACATTAATTGTTATTAATTAAAGTTGAAACATCAATAAATTTCGTTTATTGATTTTAAAATTTTGTTATTCAGTAAATACATTAAATGGGTAAACAAAACTTTGAATTATAATGCATTTCTCATGCATGCTTCATCTCCTAAAAATTCCCCTTTATTAACTAAATCACATTGACAAAACAAAATAATAAATTTAGATTTATTTCAATCGATTACCAGTCTTGACTTAATATACTAAATAAACGGTTAACCTACAACGATTGTTACCCTTTAGCATTCAAGTTTACTTACGACTATCATTAACACAATGTTGTTATTGATTTATATTTATTTAAATAAATTATATGAATGGGTAAAACTTTACAATTATCTCACCTGCCAAATTTTTACTCACATTCATCCTAAATTACCAACTTACAATTTAATTTTTATTTCTAAATTTGCATTGATTTTATCAAGTTGAAATTAAATACGTATTATTTCCTCAATTAATAAATCTTTGTATTTAAATTCCTAAATCCACAAATTATGTCCTAACATAAATCCATGCTTTTATTATTTTACGTTCACACTTCCGTTACTCTATAACTAATCACCAAGTAACGTTATCATAAACCAACATTAATTAATATATTAAATCCTTACATTTATTTCTCTATATCCTATTTGTTCCAACTTTATTTATTAATGTTATCCCCTTATTTTGGTTACTACTTATCAACTTGCTCAAACCTTACTACCTAAATTTCTTGTTATTGTAAACCTTTAATATTTTCATCTAAATTAAATATAAATTTCAATTCAATCAACTCTTCAACACGCAACTTATAGCAACAGCTTACAAGTACGAATGGAATTATCATTTATTATAATATTTCCTTAATTTACATTAACCTATAAATAAATTTCCTTTAAATGAATCTTATATCTAGGTATAATACTTGCTCCATTTCATTTATTGAAATTTATTCAAATTGCTAGTAAATAGGTTTTAAGTCGCCATTTATAAAATTTAATTTAGCGTTTATTTCAATATTTGTTATAAAGTTTTTTTTCCTCTTTTTCTTCTAGATTTAATTACAAAACTTATTAATTTAACCAAATTAAATCCACGAAATTTACGGGTCGTTACAGGATTGTTCGGATTAAGAACATCCTCCACCAAAACAACCTCTTCTCCATCTCTAAAATTTCAGCAACAACATCTCTTTCAAAATCTTCCAAACTAATTACTCCTTCGTTACCATTAATACTAGCTTCTGATTTCTGCATCTCTTCTGCTACTTCTATTAGAGACTAAATATTAAAACGAATTGATAAAAAAATTAGTATTAACAAATGATAGTAAAAATGGACTGGGATAGTTAGTGAAGAGATAGAAGTTTAAAACATTCAATTTTAACTAATTGTAGCATAATATAAAAAAATTACCACAAGCCCAATAAAGATGAAAAACATGATAATATGGATACTTTCTGTCGCGAACGTATATAAAATTAAGGAAGGGATTCTGAAATGAAACTACACATGAAAGTCACCTACGGGCAATGAAATGTTATCCTAAGCATGTGTGCGTGCGCACCACATCCCTCTCCGTCTTTTTATGCAAAAAATATTCGAAGTGAAGTAATTTTTCTAGATTCTATTGGTATGCAAGGTCATCTATGCAAATTTTGAATTATTTCAAAACATTTAGCCCCTTCAAAACCGCAAATAAGTACCAACCGTTAGAAAATCTTTATTTCAATGGATGGCTTGAAATGTAATGTTGAAGGAGTTATACATCAAAGTGATTTAAAATTTTGCATAGATGATCTTCCATACAAGAACATATCTACAGAATTTACTTCGTTTTGTTTAAAAAAATTGAATAGAAGACAGGTAGATAGAAAGAATTCATAAGAGGAGAGATCTAATCCTTTCCCTGTGTATATATTCCAAATGTTCTTCTAGTTTCAAAAATTTTATTTCTTCATTTTTCCATTCAATTCATTTTTGCTCAATTTTATTCCAAATCTTCTTAACTTCCGTTTCACCTTTTTTGTTATAAAACTTAATATTTTTTAATTTAGCAAATTGTTTTTATAGTGTTCTTTGCATGGTGCTAAAGTAAAAATATCAAAATAGCCTGGGTGTTTTAAATGATGGCTCCGTCTTTGATAACTTCTATCCATAGATTTCGTCTCTATAATAAACAGTGTGACAAAATTATAAAATTTATCTTAAGATTTCTGTAGACAGAAAGTTATCGTTTGATTCCTTGGATTTTCTAATAGTATTTACTTAAGGATGGATAGTTTGCAACAAACAAAGGTCTGTTGTATCAGAAACTGACAGATGATTTAACTACCCATATTCTAAGCAATATTTCACAATAAAATAAAAAAATATTTTTTTTTATATATAAAATAAAATAAAAACACCAAGGATCAACATATGATATATTGACGATATTATCTTGCAACGTTGTATGATATTAAATACCTTTTGTGTGTGTAAGTATAGAGACTGTAACACTAATTTATAACATTACATACTTATCATATGTCTTAATTTAAAAAAATGGAACAAAATTACACTATCTTGTATCATATATTTTGACTCTAATCTTGCATGATCTCATGTATTGTAACATTATAAGAAAAACTACGTTTTTCTCAAGTTTGTGATCAACTTAGCATCTGGCCAATGCAATATAAATTTCAACTGTAAGGTGTCGTCAATAAATACATTGGCACTGACTTAACTCTCAAAGTTAAATACAAATTAAAGTTTTTTCTTTGAGGGAAAAATACAATTTAAAGTTATTCAACAATTAATCAAATACAACTAGAAATAAAGGTTGCCAAAGCATAAAACATCAAAACAAAAACAAAATATTGTTGAATTAATCACAATATAATAGAGGTAGAAATATTTCATATTACTGTGATGAAATAAAATTTAATATAAGCTAAATAGCTAACCATTTACAACAAGTAAAGACAAAGAATTAGTGATAAACTTGCTTGTTCAAACATAAACATCTACAATATTTAGTTTTTTAATCTATTATGAAATATTTATGCATCTTCACTACTACCATGTAATGGGTAAAGGAGAAGAATATCACACACGATTGATTGCAAGGGATAAATAGTGATAAACTAAAATTAACGACTTAATTGATTGCTATTAACAAATTTGCACTAAAAATACAGTTCAATAATGGGAATGTTAATAGGTAGATGGTTTCGGGTAACTTGGCTATATATCATGTTTATAACTAATCAAGAAAATACAAAACAAATGCAACTAACTTTTGTTTCTTTGTCCCAACAACTTCCAATGTTTTAAAATGAGTATCGATAAGAATAATGGTACCTTCACTGCCCATACGAAGAGCCTCAGCAAATGAACTTGCACCGACTGGAAGTATCATAAATTCTTGCGTAGCCAAATTGTTACCAGCATGACTCCCACCGTTTATGACATTAAACGTTGGAACTGGCACAACAAGCTCCTTTGTTCTAGAAATTTCTTGAATATGCTTATACAGAGGGATTCCTTTAGCAACTACCCCTACTCTACATGCACTAAGTGATACTCCAAGAATGGCACCGACTCCAAGTTTTGACTTAATTAAAGTCCTTTCTATCTACGGCATGAGTGCATCAACCTCAGCTTGGTTTCTGGGTAAAAGAAGAAAAACACGCTACTGAGATAAATCAGCCCCTTTTTGCAAAGAGCAATCCACTGACAAGCCACATGCCAGTTCATCCTTTTGTTACAAATATTTAGGCAACTGATATAAAAAGAATCAGGAAAAAAATAGCCCTAAACTACACATATACATACATAGTACATGCTTACACACTTTGTAGAACTGATTTGTCAATCTATTTGCTTAGAAAATTGGCTATGAACATTCAATTCGTGTGTTTTCTATCCTATCATTTAGGCTTGACAAATAGAACTTGAAGTTAGTTTTCTCTATTTTCTTCTGTGAGTTGTATTATAATTGCACCACTTATTTACAGTTAAATAATATGGTAACTAAAGTTCTATTGTACAATAACAGTGAATACTAATTGCCAAAATTAGTCTAAGAATATACAAATATGCAATAATTGTTATCAACCTCCCAAATTAATTCTTTCTCTTCGAAACCTATCATCAAAATAAAATTATGCCCTTAGGTACAAAATTATGTATTTATAACTTTTTCATAATCTCGAAAGAACTATTTTGAACTATCATTGAACTATTGGAAAATTATAGTAATATTAGGTAACATAATTGGTGATGGATATCTGAATCTATATACATGTATAGAATTATATCAGATAAAATATATAATGCCATAATTAAGATTTGAAGCATTGTATATTTTGAATTTTTACACAATAAATCTGAAAGAAATGTTTTTAAATGCTACCAAAAATATGGATGAACATAATAGTAATATTAGGAAATATAACTAATGATGATTATTCAAATCTAAACAAATCAAACATTATTAGCTCTGATTGCTAAGGCAATCTGAGAAAAACAAAAAAAGATTTATTAACATTGTCATAAGAATGTGAACAAACCAACCTTTTTATATACAAGAAGATTATGACTTAATCCTTGATATTTTCAAACTAATAATACAGTTTATTTTTTATTTGCAAGATATATTATTGTTTAAAAAATTCAAACGTTCAACATTTTTTGATTAGTATGCATCTTAATGTTCATTTCAACCTGTACCTTGCAACACTTAGAATAATATTTGACTTGCTAAATAATATTTCCATGGAAAAAAATTATGTGTTGTTAATTTAAATTGGACATATTCAATATTCTCAATGCAATACATAAGCATAAAAAAATTAGAAGCATGCATTCAAATAGTCTTCATAAGCTTTCAGGTAAAAAAACCTATTCATTTAAATGATTAAAAAGTAACTTTTGTACAAAAATTATACTTGCGAATTGCTCTTGGTAAGATATAAAAAATCCTATAAGCTACACCCACCAAGGTTTCTTTTTATACAGATGAAATTTCTAGAAATTAATCAACATATAGAAATCATTCAACAATATAGCAATTTGAATGCCAAAAAAGAATATACCTGAACAAAGCGGTAGAAGACTAGGACAATAGCTTTGGCTTTCAGAAATGACAAAATTAAGAAATTTCGGACCTGCGTTCATTTAATTATATTGTTATGAACATCAAATATATATTATACACTAATAATATTCATCTACGAATATCAAGCATTATAAAATGTAGGAAAAGAAAACAAAATATAACAAGCTTGTATCAAAAATGCAAGAAAAGAAAACAACCATAAATTTATTTTTTGGATACAAGAATGAAATTAAGGTAAGTATTGGCCATGCATGATATCAATAATATCAGCAAGTACTTCATCTATAATAGATAAACGGTGGCCACTCATTTTGTGTCGTATACAATTTTCAATAATTAAACTATAAGCATAACCCTTCTTTCATTTCATATTAATTGTCTTGAATATGTTCGATTGTAAATACAGGTTATGATGATGTCAAATTGATTGTGAAATGAAAAATCTGAAACTTGGTATATATGATCTTGTGTGGCTTCCGTCAGTTTTATTTTGTGTATATGCATTTAGAGCATATATTTTATTTTACACTAGACTAGAATACAGATGATGCCTATTGGTCAAAATAAGAGAGATAAGTGTTCCAACTTAGTTGCAAAAATAAATGAAACCAAATGCACTTTAGAGCGCTGGGCCTACGAAAATTCATCTATATTTAATGTTGTCAATGAAATTCCAAAATATCGTTTTTACATTTTCTATATATATTTTGCATCGTTAAAACTTGTTAGTATTTTTTAAGTTTGAGAACTACTTCAGTTTATGAGAAAGAACCTATGCTTACTAAGTAAAAGTATGGATCTTTATTTTACCCAAGTGAGAAACAACAAAATTTTGGTCTTAGTTCGAAAAAAAAGAAAAACGAAAAGACAGATATCCATAACCTATTGTGCACAAAAAGTGTTGCAACCTAGTTATCATAGATATTTGCCATTTCTTCTATGGGATAAGTGCTTTAAGAAGTTACCAAATGCTAGCAAAAAAGCAGTTGTGCACAAAAAGTCTTGAGCAAAATAAAAACCCTTTATAAGCAAGTAAAGTGTACTGAATCGTACAGTCTATCTATCTTCATAGATGTCTATCCAAATTTAAAAGGTATATAATAAAACCAACAAGATAGAGCTGAGTTACCAAAAATGATACAAGGGGGTTAAAGAAATGAAACTTGTCACTAAAGGCCAAACTTGTTGCAGTTAAATTATGCAAAAGAATAAAAAATAAAAGATTTAGTATTAGTTAGAAGGTTCATTAAGATAGACAGACAAAATGCTGGCATATTAAATACTCTCTCAATTAAAAGTTCACTAGGTAGTCGCATCTTTCTCAGAAAAAATTTAAAAATAGATAGAAGATTTTGATTAGAAGCCAAAATATGGAAAAGATTTAGTTCAAAAATATGATACGTATGTCAATTACAACCAAATTCGGTAGAAATATCAATAACTTAATTGGCTTTTTAAAGTATAATAGTACTACAACTTTTATTTTCATAAATAGTAAGTACACGCTATCTGTTAATCTATTTCCATCAAAAAAATGTTGAGATCCAAATCTGGAATAGTAGCAAAAAAGTTTGGAGTTCTAAAAATATTAAATCAACCAAACGAAAATTGAAATCATAAACCAAATGAAAATGGAAACGAATTCTTGGTCCTTGATAATTACATCTGCATGCTAACTTTATTATATATCACTAATTGTCTATTAGTAGCACCGTTCTTGTACAATTATAAAAAAAACTTCGAGACAACCCTATTTTTATCTTTAAAAGCTAAAAGTTCATCAGTTGTGTTTTTTCCATTGTTCTTATATAAATATAGTGTTATCCCGCCTTTAGTCAAAGCCATGAACAGGAGGATTCAACCCAACCAACTTCACGATTATTGAGTCTAGAATAGGATGGATTCAGTTTGAAAGAATGAAGTTCACTTGGATATGTCATTTGGTCAAGAAATGGGGGGTTGCATGGCTCGGTTTGGAAGATTCCCCTCGATCGGCATACCTCACCTCGCTCGGCATATCTCACCTCGATCGGCATACCTCACCTCGCTCGGCGTACCTCACCTTATTCGGCCTTGATGGGCCTAGGTTATTCAGAGAGCCCAACAACTACCTGGACATGTCTATAAATACATCATGTAGGAGTTCAGAAAATGGATCTTCTTCTTCTCTTCTACTCTCTGACTTTTTATTTCCTAAGACGAAGGCTGGTCTACTACTTTGTAACTGTAATTGATTCGAACATCAATAAAAAGAAAACTTCTGGAGTGGACGTAGGCCGAAATTAGCCGAACCACTATAAAACTTGTTGTTCTTTACTGCTTTCATTTTAATTTTAACTGTTCTTCATATTATTACTCTCTACACACACTTTATCTGTTATCAGTTGTTATTAATTGGTGCTTTCATTTACATTTGGGTGTTAGTGACCAATTTTGGCGCTAACATTAAGTGCTTTCAATGAGAAGGCAAGAACTCGGGGATTTTTGAGCTAGGAACTTGGATTCCAGGAAACAATGGTTAGGCCATCAGCAAGGAAGCAAGTGATAGAAAGGAGCAATCAGGAGGGAAGTCAGGAGGCTTCCTTTGGAGCTGGAGCAGATCAAGCATCCATCTACATCACCAGAGACAAGATGAAAGCAATGATGAAAAGACACGAGGAGATGATGCAGGCTCTTCTCAGACAATTTGCACAAGCAGGAAATGCAGGAGTTTAGATCCGTGGAGCTGGATCAGAAGCATTCAACCAGCAAGCAAAGGGAATGGCTCGGTAGGGGTTAGCCCCCAATCAGCAAACGGCTAACAATCTAGATGGATCTAGACTCGGGGGCACACGACCAGAAAATGCTGGACCAATCCATGGAGGGATACCAGATGACGCTGTGCAACCCAACACCAACAGGAGTGCAGAAGTGCGAGATGAGGAGTATGTGCCTAAATTTCCTCATAAACTCGGGGGGCAGACCGGAGGCGACGGACATGGATTACAACTTGGCGACAATGATAGACTGGCGGAGATGGTTAGACGAGCTATGAGAGGTGGTTTGGTAAACAAAGACTTGGAGGATGTGAATAGGAGTTCCTTTACCCCTACTATCATGCAAGCTAGAAACCCACCGGATTTTAAGCTACCATCATTAGAGATGTATGATGGGAGGACGGATCCTACGGTTCATCTGACAAAGTATATGAGTCATATGGAAGTGCTGGGGGCATCAGTGGAAGTCATGGCCTGATGCTTCCCATTGTATCTGACGGACATAGCAGCACTATGGTTTAGACAATTGAAGAGCGGTTCCATTGGAACGTGGACCGAGTTGACTGGGAAGTTTATGAGGCAGTTCAGAGTTCACATTTCGAGACCTAAGAATGTGATGAGTTTGACAGCGCTAAAGCAGAGGACCGGGGAACCTTTGAGAAGCTTTCTGACGCGATTCAATGCAGCGCAGCATCAATGGATCGACCAGATTCATCCATGGTCTTAATGGCAGCTGTATATGGCATAGCTAATGGAACAGAGTTCAAAAATTCACTAACAAGGGATCCACCTATGGATTTAGGGGAGTTTTATCATGAAGCCGAAGGATTTCTACGGTTAGAGGATGCAAATTCTGAGAGAGAGGAAGGTGAAGGAGATGGTGTTTATGCAGTCAGGGCTGAAAATCCTTCTAAAAAAGATTCAGGAACTGATAAAGAGAAACGGAAGGCGAGGGATAACAACGATGGACCAATGCGACCACAAAAGGAATTGAGGTTCACCTCTTATTCAGAGCTGAATGAGACTTTGGAACGAATTACCAAGACACTAGAGGGCAGATTCCCTATCGAAGGCCAATGAGAAGGGATCCGACCGGCGATGAAAGAAGATCGAACAAGTATTGCTTGTTTCATGAACTGAACGGTCATAGCACAAATGATTGTAGGCACTTGAAGGATGAAGTTGAGGGGCATATCCGGAATGGTCTGCTATCCCAATATGTGAGAAGGAGGGCCACGATGGTGGAACAAGAACGACCACCACCTGCACCTACTGGGGACGGCACAGGATCAGGGCGTCAGCTTATTATCAACTGATTGAAATAATGACGAATGAGTAGCAAACTCCACACCAACGTGATTAAGTTATTTACACATGTACAGAACCGCGAACAATCCCCAGGCATGCTCTGATACGACTATAAATCACATCAATGTAGGTGTTTGCACTTGGACGTCCCTGCTTTGCTTTTATTTTCCATTTCTTATGTTTGGACTTGATTTTGTTTGACATTTTCGTTGAAAGAATCATCTTGAATGAAAATATGCTATTTGTGATTCCATAACGGTTAAACCACTTACACATGTGCAGGGTCAAGAATGGTCCTTAGGCATGCTATGAGATGGCGATAAACCGCCACAACAAACGGTTCAAAAACTTACTTGCACGTGAAATCTGACATTAATGATATTAAGTCTCCCCGGGCACTCACAAATCGCCTCCAATGGCACCAGATCGCGAACGATCACAATTCGCCTCGAACGGCACCCGACCACGAATGGTTACAATCGCCTCGAACGGCACCCAATCGTGAACGATCAAAAATCGCCTCGAACGGCGACCACGAACGGTCCTAACTCGCCTTGAACGGCACCCGACCGCGAACGATCAAAAATCGCCTCGAACGACACCCGACCGCGAACGGTCCTAACTCGCCTTGAACGGCACCCGATCGCGAACGATCAAAAATCGCCTCGAACGGCACCCGACCGCGAACGGTCCTAACTCGCCTTAAACGGCACCCGATCGCAAATGTTCACAAATCGCATTGAACGGCGCCCGATTGCGAACGATCACCATTCAACGCGAACGACACCCAACCTCGAACGGTCACATACTACCCTGAATAACATACGATCGCGAACGATCACCATTTGCGGTTAGATAAGACTATCAATTTCTTTGCAGGTCATTAACAAGATACGAACATCCAGCTTATTGCGCTACAAAACACACCTTCCAATAGCAAGGCATGTTTTGGGAGGCAAAGTGTTAACCTGCCTTTAGTCAAGGCCATGAACAAGCGGATTCAACCCAACCAACTTCACGATTATCGAGACTAGAATATGATGGATTCGGTTTAAAAGAATGAAGTTCAATTGGATATGTCATTTGGTCAAGAAATGGGGCGTTGCACGGCTCGGTCTGGAAGATTCCCCTCATCGGCATACCTCACCTCGCTCGGCATACCTCACCTCGATCGGCATACCTCACCTCGCTCGGCGTACCTCACCGCGATCCGCATACATCAACTCGATCGGCATACCTCGCTCGGCATACCTCACCTCGATCAGCATACCTCACCTCGATCGACATACCTCACCAAGTTCGGCATATCTCACCTCAATCGACATACCTCGTCTCGGTCGGCATAACTCGCCTCGGTCGGCATACCTCACCTCGTTCGGCATACCTCACCTCACTCGGCATACCTCACCTCGATCGGCATACCTCACCTCGGCCGGCATACCGCACCTCGATCGGCATACCTCACCTCGATCGGCATACCTCACCTCGATCGGCACACCTTGGTCGGCATACCTCACCTCGTTCGGCATCCTTCACCTCGATCGACATACTTTGCCCGGCATACCTCACCCCGGTCGGCATACCTCACCTCGATCGGCATACCTTGCTCGGCATGCCTCACCTCGATCGGCATACCTCACCTTGTTCGGCAAGCCTCACCTCGATCGGCATACCTTGCTCGGCATACCTCACCTCGGTCGGCATACCTCACCTCGTTCGGCATACCTCACCTCGATCGGCATTCCTCGCTCGGCATACCTCACCTCGTTCGTCATACCTCTCCTCGATCGGCATACCTCACCTCGTTCGGCATACCTCACCTCGTTGGGCATACCTCGCTCGGCATTCCTCACCTCGATCGGCATACCTCAACTCGATCGGCATACCTCACCTCGATCGGCATACCTCACCTAGATCGGCATACCTCGCTCGGCATACCTCACATTGGTCGGCATACCTCACCTCGATCGACATACCTCACCTGGATCGGCATACCTCGCTCGGCATACCTCACATCGGACGGCATACCTCACCTCGATCGGCATACCTTACCCCGATCGGCATACCTCACCTCGATCGGCATACCTCACCGCGATCGACATACCTCACCTAGATCGGCATACCTCACCTCATTCGGGATACCTCACCTCAATCGGCATACCTCACCTTATTCGGCCTTGATGGGCCCGGGTTATTCAGAGAGCCCAACAACTATCTGGACATGTCTATAAATACAGCGTGTAGGAGTTCATAAAAAAGATCTTCTTCTCTTCTACTCTTTGACTTTTTATTTCCTAAGACGAAGGCTAGTCTACCACTTTGTAACACGAACATCAATAAAAAGAAAACTTCTAGAGTGGACGTAGGCCGAAATTAGCCGAACCACTATAAAACTTGTTGTTCTTTACTGCTTTCATTTTAAGTTTAACTGTTCTTCATATTATTACTCTCTACACACGCTTTATCTGTTAGCAATGACTATTAGTTGGTGCTTTCATTTACATTTGGGTATTAGCGATCAATTTTGGCGCTAACATAAAGAAAACCTTTACCACAGTTACACTTGATGATCATGAGATTATTATAGAAATTTTAGACATTATTGAATTATAAAAAAGATTCACATAAAGTTTTACATTTACCATCTCCGTAACCATATGAATTATGAAGTTAAGAACCTAGAATTCCCTAATTTTTCAAACATGACAGCCGCAAAAAAAAATCTCAAACTACCTAATTTTGAGCGTCTGACCCTTGCCTAGATCTCAATTTCAATATGATACCTTCAAAACTTGCAAACCAATGTTCCCGATTCATCACTACTAAACTCAATTAATAAATAAATAAATAATAGCATATAAAAAACCTACTCAAAGCTTTTGACAGTCTTGCCAATGCTGCGTCTAATTTCAGGCAGCTGTTTAGAGTCAAATAAAAGAGCGGCAATGCCAGCAATCACTGTTAACCATGGTAGGCACACACACATATATAATTGCTGAAGCATAGTTGCTCCGGTGGTCATAACATGTTCAATAAAAAGGATAAATAACATTAAAAAAATAAAAATAATTTTCAATAAAATGGAGAATAGATTATTGAAACAGTTTCTGAAAGAGAGAACAGATTAAACTAAAGCAACATCTAGGCAATCTGCATAGCATGTAACGCAGCTATAATTCGTATGTGATCCCTAGATACAAAAATATCTGGCCCATGATTTCCAGACTCGGATAAATCTTCATCAATATCACTAACCATTGTATCGTCTTATTTGATACTTGTATGAAATAAAAATGGTTAACTAAACTGGTACAAAGGTCTAACCTTTTTCGTTTGCCTTTTTTCCCTCCATAAATGAATGCATGTTGTTACCTCTTTCAACCAGTGTAGGAAAACGATTAGATGCTCTATCATCAATTACAATGACTTCAACAGCTTCTCTAAGGATTTCCCTTGTGTCATCATCAAGTGGATTTTCAAACTGCAGATTGACTATTCATCCCAGGGACCCTTATGTAAGGTTACTATCACCCTAACATCATTGTCCTCATTCAAAAAATTTCTTTTTTTTCACGAGCTTTAGTTCCTCTCCATTGTATCCGTTAGACTATAGTGGTGCATTGTGTGAGAATAAACTGAATGCATATTGCTGATCAAAGATTTTACACCTGGGCTATTTTGCCTTCTAAAACCTCACAGGTTTGCAGTTCAGGATCTTCCAGTACAGCTGCAAGGCTGCACCAGAATCATTTGCTACTTGAAGGTGCCAACAACAATTTGCATAACCTATGATAACAATATAGTATCAAAACGCAGGAATGTCAACATCAGTTAACTGCTACTAATCAGGGTTTAGTAATTTATGAAATGCATTTGCAATTTACACGCAAACATTATATCATTAGATAACAGCTTCATAGCTTTTATTTATAAGGTTATAGTCACTATCGGAGCATGATACAAATTTTTTATAGAGGCTATACACTAAACAGAACATGCTGTATACATCTTTTTATACAAAGGTTTGCATAAAAACATATTTTTCACTAGAGGAAAATGATTCTCTGTTCATGGTATAACTAATTAGCTGTGTAACTTTGTCACAAATCAAACTCTTTAACCCACCCGAAGACTTCACTTTGCTCCATCTTGTTTGTATACTGAAAAACATTCAATTCAAGTGAGCTAGATTAAAGAATGATTGAAAAAAGTGAGCTGGAAAGATTTAGTTCAATTGATATTAGTTGAAAAATGTCAGCTGGATCTACACAAAAATTAGAGTTGAAAAACAAAGCTAATTAGCTGTACAATGAAAGTAAAATAACTCTTCTCATGATGCATAAAAATGTAAGAAACTAATCAAAACAGATTCACATAAAAAGTATACTGCCTTTTTATTTATTAACAGATAGCAGATGTAGATTTTTATATGTTTTTGACAAATCTACACAAATGATTTTACAGCATTTTGTCTTGATATGGTTTTTATATTATCATTGTGGATTAAGCACAATCATCTTTTATCCAACTTGGCTATAATATATGTCACCAAAATCGAACCCAAGAACTTTGGTTATGCAAACATCCTACCAATATTACTTTTAGTCTAAACCTCTTTACTTTTGGTCTAAATCTCCCTTTTCTTCATTATGGTACTTAATTAAGCATGCTACATGTATAAGGATTAGACTTGAATTGCAACGATTTGTAATCTATGCTATATTGAGCATCAACAATATACTCACCTTTGCCCATCAATGCAACGGAGTGGCAGCTATCAAACAAATGATAGTGGAACAAAGGGTTCGCAATAATCGCACCTTTACCCACCCTCACATCACTCATGGCATCTGCACTCGCCTCCAGTATAAAAAGTAGCATATTCGCGATAATGTGGTAATTAATTGAGCTATTATCCACCACCACGACTCCTTCTCAACCGATATTTGTGCTATCAACTTACTAATCCTTGAGCTCTAAAAAGCGCATTATCAACCCAATCGAAGCTCTCTAGAGTTGATTTTTGGATTTCATACTCTCGATCTTCAAAATCTGCCAACTGATCGGCGGTTGGCAAGAAGTTATTGGGCTTTGTAAGGGAACTTTCACTGGGAATTAATTGAAAGGTACTCATGACCAACTGCACATTGCTTGTACTTTTGATTTGTGCGGTGATATCAGATACAACCTGCACTTTTGATTTGGTTTCCTTGTTTTCCAAATTCTGGGATCCGATGTTGCTTTTGGTATGTTGACTGATGGATTAGAAACAAAAATGGCAGCACTGTAATGAAAAACAATATAAATCATTTACGTTTCAAAAATAATATACATTCAACACAATCATTTACACTTCTAAAAATGGTAAGGATGAACATTGGTCACGAGTTTGAGTTGTATGTCCCATGGATAGTCCAAATAGATCATTGTAGAAATATTACTACCGAAGGCAATGGAATATGAGACCGCATACAAGTGGAGAAATTTCAAAAATTCCACAAACACTCGATAGCTTTATATATGATGTTTACTGACGAATATGCATTGCAAACATGGTTTAGTTTGCTCCATTAAGTACTCATCATCTAATAGCAAACAAAATATTAATAATCACAAACTGATTAAAGCAAAAACACCACGGTAGAGGGGCAATGAGATACGAGACCGCTTCTGAGCAAACAAAATTCCAATACAATATTGCATCAGTGCCGATAAATTCTACATTGGAAAATTATCCAGGAATATGAAAAAATGATTTGGTATGTTCCATGAGCGCTCGTTGAAATGATATTAGTTAAAAGCAATACAACTAAACCAACAAAAAAATCTTCAATCAATAAATCAAATTCAAACCTATACAACTGAAATAACCTAAATCTAAACAGTCGAATACAGTTTTATAAGACACACAACAGTATAATTTATTCAAAACAGTCGTTTACATTTCAAATTAATGGAAGAAAGTAAGTGGAAATTGATCTTAGTAATAAATTTGAGTTGGATGTCTCATGGCCAGTCCAATCATATCATTACAGCAATGCCATTAGCGAAGGCAATGGAATATGGGACTACTTGCAAGCATAGAAATTTCAAAAAAAATTCATCAATACTCAATAGCTTTATATCCGATGTTCACTTAGGAATATGCAAAGACGGTTTATTTTGCCCCATCAAGTACCCAGCATAGAATAACATAGTAAGCCAAATAATATTTATAACCACAAACAACTTTAAATTAATAAACAACAATCTTACGATCTTGCATAGATCATTGGAAAAAAATAGCTTAGTGTCTTAATTTCCATATACACATAGATAACAATTTCAAGACAACTAGGAGAAATAAGTAAAAGCAATGTAATCAAACTAAAATACAGTTTTGATCAAACTAAAATACAATTTTAATCAAACTTAAAATACAGTTTGATCAGACAAAAATACAGTTTAATAAAATATTCAATAATCATTAATTGTTAAAGTAATTTTAGGATGATATTGTGAACTAAATTAGATATAAAACTGGTATAGCAAATTGAGGAAGAAAACTAATACAAAAGAATCATTTGTTCTAACATCTCGACGAGGATAAACAAAAGAACAACCAACTCCGCAACAGTGGTCACTCGGATTCAAACAGTGACTATGAAGGAATGTGTACAGTGACTCGGATTCGTACACTGGCTGTTAACTAGGGTACGGCCTAACCGAACAAGCAACGACACACTCCCATTCGTCGATGGCGTTGCGGGCTCAGTTCTCCTCTTTTTATGCGCTGAACTCAAATTAGTAATTTGTTTGGACGATAAGTAATTTTTGGAGAAGAAAAAAGAACTCGAAGACGAAAAATTAATTAAAGGCAGTTGCAGAAAAGCAGAGGGAAATTACAAGAGCGAAACCCTAGAACTGAAGAGGAACTAAAATGACGATGAAATGTTATGCGTGATAAATAGATAAGTAATACTAAAACATAAAATTATAATACTGCCCATATTTTTTTACAGTATTTACGAAATTACGGGATGTAGTCACCGTAGTAACTATGACAAACATTTCTTAATATTCGTTAAAAAATTGTAACGGTTATTACCGTTACAAAATAAAAACAGAAAAGTGTTACAAAATGTGTTGTTTGGTGTAGTGATATTTAAGATTTTATGCAAATATTTGGTAATTTTCCTTTAACTTTTGTATATTTATATTGATACGTTTGGTGAATGCATTTAATTGGATTAAAAAGTGAGGCGTGGAATTATATATATATAGTTGATTCAATTTCTTTATTGGCATATATATGAGTTGTGCGGATGTAGTAACGAATAAAATAAGAAAATATACGAAGGGAACATAGTTGTATATGGAAAAATAAATGTTTTTACTATTCATTTTTCTTCAGCACAAAATTTGGATGCAAGCTCATGCATGATTATACGAAAAAATGAGTAGAAGAAAAAAGCGCCTATTTCATGTCCTTTTCTTTCGCTTCCTGGGTGGTATCTCCTTAGGTGGAGATGGTTAAGTGCTAGCCTCCATGGCCTTGCACTTTCTCTTCTCCTCACGCACAACAGTCTCGTGTTCTTTGAAGGGAGAGCTTTGGATTTTTCATCAATAAAGTTTTCCACTCTCTCCTTTTTCACCTGACATAGAGTGATTCTCTAGGAGTGAATGATGTAGTGGTGATAGGGTTCTTTCCCAAGCGTATGTGAAATTACTACATTGCCTTCATCCTCGATATCAATTACCACATCTTCCGTTTCATCAAAGGCTTCAAAATTTTCCGTTTTAGGTTTAGGTTTGGCTTTGTCATCTCTGGAATTGTGGTTATAGGAGCATCAACCGTTGAAGATGTAATCAAGTGACCTGTAATTTTGAGAACAGGAAGATAGATGTTATGAGTTTGAAATGGGTCATTTGCATTAATGGAGAAGAGATTGAAATATCGTTGATCGAGGGAGTGTCAACACTCCCATAAACCTTTAGTCTAGGGTGACTGAAGTCAACTCCTCTTTGGTAATTGTGATACTCCGAAATTTTGATAAATATTACAATTATATATTAATAATATAATAGAGTTAAATAATTGGATTTAATTTGAAAATAAAATAAAATAAAAATTAGGAGGGGTAAAATGTTTATTTTTCTAACTTTCGAATTTGATGATGGAACTGACACCATTACGATCGTCTCCTTTCTTAGATTCACATAGTATTTTGGTTTGCCTCATTTGAAGTTAGCATGAACGAACTTGATATTTTGAATTTGGATAAGACGGTTATTTTCCCTTCTTTGGTTCAAAACAGAAAATTCACGTACGCCATAATTCAGTTTTTAGAATAAAGTTTGGAGCCAATAAAATGAGTTACAATAGTAAGGGTATGTGTTTAAGGCGATGAATAGGGTGATGATTTAGAAGATTATCTCGGAGTATTACAGGAAATAACTAACACTGCTTATGCGGTACCCGATCATGACGGATCGCTTGTAGATCATGGTGGATCCAATTCAGATGAGCATGATGCACATATCATGTCTCATTTTATGCAAACCGATGCTCTTATTGTTGTTGATGTTCCCAATCCATCTACTCGTGCATCTAGGATGGACTCTCGCTCCGTCGGACAAGTTGGTATTTATAAGAAAGCTAAAGGACGGTAAGTAACTAATTTTTCGAATAAAAAAACAATCATACACGCAAACACCATACACACATATATACATTTGTACATGCATATATATTGGTACACACGCTCATACATACATACACATACACTCATACACACACTCGCACACACTCATATACATACATCTATAAATACAAATTATGCGTGTGTAGGTTAGACTTCAGCAATAGCGGCACGTCTGATACCATTTGTGAAGGCATGCTTACACGTATCATTGATTTTTAGCCCACATTTAGGGACATCCACAATAACGTGAAGAAAATCATGGTAAAATAATTTTATTACAAAGTTATATACACACATACACACACATATATATCTTATAAGTATTATTGTCATTTTCTTCATAATATATTCAACTGTATGTGTATGGAAAATATGCTTGGAAAGAGGACATTTCTCAATAAATTATGAGAAAATTTTGGGCATCCAAACCAAGCATTAAATATTGGGAATGGCCTTACACTATGAGCAAGAAGGGTAAAAAGCATCCAACGTTTGCATAAGAGATAAATAAGAAGTTCTTGACTCATTGCATCAGAGGACCGACCCTAAAGCTAAACCAAAAATAAATTGAAATTTGAAGAAAAACATCCAAAATTGCATTATTGTGGCTCTAGATCATACAAAGATTATCGTAACGATCTGGCATTTACTTACTAAATTTACTAACATTTAAATAAACTAAAATATGTATATGGCATTTTTTTTAAATTTTTAAGTATGAAGAGTAGCATGGCGAACACACTCCTGGCAAGTCTACTATAGGACTCACAAAACTGAGTAGAGGGAGAGATCCACCACCAACAGTTAGGTAGACTATACTTCGATGGAGTTTGTAGTAAATAAACCATAAAACATTGTTTAAATGATATTTACTTATGTATGTAATTCCGATGAATATGAAAATTGCAACTTAAACAAAATATTAGGTTAAGATCAATGAGCTTCAAAGCCGATGTATGGTGATTTCAAATGATGAACTAGAATAGATGTTTAGCGCACTCAGGATAAATCTTGCCAAAATGGTCGATTGTACGCTCACTTACGATAATATTCCAACAATAACTGCTTAAAACTTTAGTGAACTAATTATATTTTTGATATTATTTTTTTGCCTATTCACTGACATGGTTATAGTTCACAAGTAGTGAGTAGCTTCGTAATTCAAAATTATATCATCATATCAAAATTGCAAGGATATAAGAATTTAAATTTAATCAAGTGCAAAAAAAGAATATATAAGAAACTTATATCAACTTTATATCAAAATTGAAATTTACTCAAATGTAAGATCAAAACTGTAAATTTTACCACAAATATCTTTGAACTTTATATTCCAACAATTTAATATGTAATCAACCTTTTATTTATAGGTAATCAACTTGTATCGAAATAAAACTAAATAAGTAATCAAAATAAAAATTGGTACAAAAATTATAAGTTTATAATTAATCAACATTTTACATTACACTTAATAGAAATTTGCTTCATTACAAGGAATTGTATTCAAACTAATTATTTAAATTATCCAAAATTGAATAACTATTCCAAAACTTATATACAAAATGGTTTTGAAAAAAAAAGTTTTCAAAACCATTTTGTATAAAAGTTTTGCAGATAATTTTGGATAATCAAAATGGTTTTGAAACTAAAATTTAATAAAAATCTTGATTGAAGTTAAACTTGTATGAAAAATAAAATTTAATCGAATTTAATACTAGAATTTTTAATTTTATTAACTGCTTGTATCAAAATGGTTTTATAAGAGGGAATTAAGGAAAAAGACAAATTTTAAAAAAAAATAAGCTGAAGGACATCAAGTTTTATTTTTAGACTGAATGAAAAATGCTAGTTAGAAACATGGTTCGAGATTCCGTCCGGCACGTCGGAATCTCTACCATTCTGACCCGGTTCCGGCGTTGACCGGACCGGAATTTGCCTCAGGAACCGTTTCCGTTGATCACGAGAAAAATATCTGTTTGCAATCAATTACTTGTTGCTAGCAGCAGAGAAAGCGGATGATTCGAGAATCGACCTTTTAGCCTCTATTGATTTTAGGGTTACACCGAGGAAGTGAAATTGGAGATTTCAAGGTCGAGCATCAGCATGAAGCGGGAAGATATTGAGTAAACGTACGAGCTTGAAGAAAAAAAAGGAAATGGTAAACGAAAATATGAGCTATCGGTTGAAGGAGCGGAGGGATAAGGAGATAAATGAAAAGGGGGAGAAGGAGATAAATGGAGAACGAGAATAACAAAGTCGGCTATGTTGAAAATTAAACTATATGGCTACTGAGAATATTTTTTGGGTTACTGTAAAATACAAATTTTACTTGGGCTATTTTAGTTCTTGGGCTTTGATTTGTTTATTTTGCTCTTAGAAAAGGATTTCAGTTCAGAAATAAAAAAAGGAGTATAACATATAATTACAACTACATGAATTATTTTATTAATTTATATATATAAAGAATTCAAAATGATACGTGAATTCAGAACCGGAATAGCCGGAATTTTCGAAATGGAACCAAAACTTTAAAATTTTCAAGTGATCGAAACGGAGTTGAAAACCGAAATTCTGAACCTTGGTTAGAAAGTGTTAGCTTTCAATTATTCTTTAACCAGTCTATACCGCCCGCAAAGCAACAAACATAGGCATAAAGTATTGCAAAACAAAAGAAGAGGTGAATGGCCTGGACCACTAATCTTCAGATTTTATTCCCTTTATAAAAGTGACTAGCAAGTATCATACCATGATAGCGGTTCTAGCAGAGAGTGGCGACAAGTAATTGAGTAGTATATGCGGAGACTCGGTATTAAATCCTTGTCCATATTTTATGTTTAGATAATAATACGTGAACAATTGAGTATGTATATAAAACGTTATGTATATACATTCCTTAAAATGATATTGCAATAACTAACATAATAATAAAAAAGGCATAAACCTAGTACAAAAACGCAACACATCGGCGTGTTTCATTTTCTTTTTCTTTTTTTACAAAAAAAAGACACAAGGAAAAAGTTGCAAAAAAATTTAGTCTTCGGTATAATAAGTTTGTTTTTTAGTTGAAGGACATATTTAGTGTAAACTGAAAACGATAGTTACAACTATCGTCCTGTGATTTACACTAAAAACTATCTTTCAGTTAAAAAACAAACTTCATTTCCCTGAAACTAAATTTTTCTCCAACTTTTTCCTTAAGTCTATAAACCCCTTCTTTTTATATACAGAATCAAATTAAATTAAATTAAAATGAGCATACTTGGAAGACACAAGATCGGTGGCAGAATAGGAACGTCCAAGGTATAGAGGGAGCAGTAGAAACTGAAGGACACAACACAGAAGAAAAGAAGTGAAGGGCAATAAGCATAAAAGAGAGCAGGGATGTTCTTTAAACATTGAGCATAATACCAGGGCATAAAAGACTGAATTGTTCAGCTGCATGTAGCAAGAATAACAGTCATATATAAGTTTGGATTGGAGGCTTACATTGCAGATCTCTTTCGGCACCCAAACACCATGAATATCCCTGCTGCACACATGATGTTCTGTTATGTCTGATGGCGCCAAAGGAGATTTGTCCTGCCATTCTCATATTCCCTTTTTGACGTTTTGATTTGGCAGCAGTAGAGACGATGAGAGTACAAAGCTGCCAATTGGTAATATGTTGTTATAGTGTTGCTAAATTAACTGTCTTTGGTAGCTCTAGTTTCCATGAAACTTAAGATCAGTTCTGATACATCCACTAGCTATGAAGTTTAAATTGTTATTATACCATGTAAAACATGCAATATGTAAGGGGTATTCTGGTAGTAGAGAATGTAGTACGAAGAAGATATATTATATACATGAATATCATAAAATCAGTTGGGATAAAGTGTGCAGACCTAAAAAAGAAGGAGGATTTGGTATTAGGAATATGAAGGATCTCATTCTAACATGTCATTTAAAATTATTTTGAAGGTTTGTGAATGCAGACTCTCTTTGGGCCAGATGGATGAGGTCCAAATACCTCAAAAATGATAATTTTTGAACTGTTTTACCTAAAAATAACCAATCTTATGCATGGAAACAAATCTTAGAATGCAAAAGTATTAGTAAATCTTTTTTATAGAGAATATTTAATTAGGAGAACAAACTAGTCTATGGTTTGACCCATGGTTTAATAATGAATCTTTTGTTAATAAAGTGGGTTGGGATAGTTTAGTCTTTTGTGGTGGGGTTAGTGATATAGTGGCAATGATAATAAAGGGCAATCAATGGCAGCTACAGTTGCATCCTATCACATACCCACATAAAAATAGTATATGTCAAATTCCTATTGATATTCATGCAGACAGCGATTATTGGGACTGGAAAGCAAGTACCAAAGGGAAGTTTTCTGTTAAAATTACTTGGGAAAATATTAGAAATAAAATCCCTACTGTTGACTGGTATAATTGCATATGGAACAAAGTGAATTGAACCAAAATGGCTTTCTGTACATGTTTTGCAGTCAACAATATACTGCCAACTTGGGATAAAGTTAATAAATGGGGAAATTCTAATAATTCACTTTGTTTCCTATGCAATCTAGTAAATGCAAGTACTAATCATTTGTTTTTTGAATGCAGCTATTCTTAATACATTTGGAATCATATTCAAAACATACTGCATATTGCCAATAATGGTCAGATGAGTCTTGTACAAGCTATTCAACACATCAACAGCAATTTTAAACCTAAAAGTTGCGTAAGAGACTACGCTCACATATTATTAACTACTGTTGTGTTCCATATATGGAAAGAGAGGAACTTCCGAACACATAATAAAAGTAGCATGAATAAAGAATAGAAGTAGATACTTATCGAGACAGAGAGCAGGATAACTCTTCATAAATCAAAGAAAAAAATCAGGAATCAAACCAAGTTTTATTTCTTAGCTGATGAATGGAGCCATGAAGCTGGCAGAAAACATCTAGAATTATTTCTCGCTCGTGCTAAAGATTCTCATGGCAAGCAACAACCTTTTGAAGCTAACGACCCTTATAGAGCTCGTTTGCTACTGACAAAGACATCTTTTTAAATCAGCAATTAAGCGAGACTACCAAGCTGAAATGGAACTCAAATTCAAACGAAGATACTGCTAGGGAAAAAAAATTAACAGATGTAAGTCGTAAAGAACTCAGATCTGCTAATTTCCCCTTGATCTCACTTCATCAGAGAAACAACAACTTTAAAGAGAGCATCGATGGGATGCAAGGGGGTTTTAACAGCTGCTTATCATACTGGGAGAGAGGAGAGTCGAGCGGCATAAATAAAAGTGGCAGAGAGTCATGGTAGAAGAATCGCTGACACTCCCTCTTGCCATTTTTAGGGTTTTGAGAAGTGTTGTTGTTTAAGAGTTGGGATTACCGAATGTATATTTAGAAAGGGTCTCGGGTTATTAGGTTTTAACCTGTTTTTGTATCGGGCTTGACCCGTTTGCCATTATTTCAAAAAAAATTATATCCATGAATAACTTTAACATTGCAAAACCAATTATTCACACTATTCCCCAGGATGACTCACAGGTGGGGTGGCTTAAATGCTAGCATGCACACATTTCATATTGAGAGAACTTATAATGTTTCCACGTTTATTAAAAATAGCATCAAATACTATATAGTCTTTGACATGTAATGTGTGAAAAATTTCTTACTCTCAAAACGAAGATAACTCGGGATGCATGAACAGAATATTCATATTTATATATGGATCTATTTCAAAAAATAACAATAATAACAGAAATATAACAACAATGATGATGATAAGTAGAATGTTTATTTTATGACTCTAGTCTAGATGTGCTATGTTGAGTGGATCATTATATATTGAACAATACTGCTATACCCGTTTATTGCATTAGGAAAAATAAAGACCAATACTATTAAAAATCAGTTAAAAGACCTGTATAAAGGCCGAAGATGTTGCACTTAAAATTTGGATCAAAAGGACACTCAGAAACATTCGTAAACAAAGCTCAAGACAACCGCTACTCGACACAGGCGCTGAACCAAAGCAATCTCCAAATCATCCATATCAAACCAAGAGTCAAATTTGAAGATTTTCTCAAAGCTCAAAACTATAGGATCAGCGTCTCCCTTGAAATATGCTCTAAATCATTCCCCAAAACTAGAGAATCAAGCCATCTTTTGACCCCAAGCATCATCTGCTCAAGCTCGACCTTGAGTGCTTCAAAGCTCGAACAAAAGTAAAGATCGCTCGGACCCACGATCCTCACCACAAACCTTTGAAGCACTTCTACCTATCTCTATCTGTTCGAAAGATGAAGCTCCATCATGCAACTGTTCAAAGCTCGACCTTTCAAACTCAGATTGGTTGATTTCGACCCTTAATCAAATTCAACCTTGATCAAAATTTGCTTGTGGCTCTAAATATTTCAAATTTAAGTAAGTTCGAAAATAAGGGGTGTATCGCTAATTTCCACTTGTCTTATCTACCAAATTATACACTTAAAGGAATCCATGCATATACCTTTTTTCCCCTGCACTTTAGAAATCATCATCATGGTATTAATTTTCTATTTATTGATATTAATAATGTATATCAATTTATAACAAACATTCATTGAACAGTGGCTAGTTTTAAAAATTTTAACATTATAAATTAATCAGCGCCAAAGATTTACCTATTTATGAACAAAATAAACTTTGTCCCAGCTTTCTATTCTTCTTCAAATAGTTTATAATGCCCCTAAACACAACAAGAAACTAAAGCATTTTCGATGGCTCAAAACCATCGGCGGCCTTCTGAAATAACCGTCGGCGGCCGTCGGAAATAACCGTCGGTGGCTGTCGAAAATAACCGTCAAAAACAAGGTCGTCGAAGGATTGTATTTCTAATGGCTCCATCGAAATATTTTCAACGGCTGACGAAGATATTTTGATGATGTCCGACTGTAACGACCCGTTAAATTAGATAATATTGAATAAATTTAATTTATATGTTTTCTAATCTAATCCAGAATAAAATAGAAGCCTTAGGATTTTTAAAGAAATGGAATGTGAGGGTTAGATAGTAACTGTAATTAAAGTTAAATAACTTAAATGTTATATGTCATAGATTGAAATAACTGGAATTTGTGATTGAGGTTATAAGTCATGATTTGTTGATTTTAAACGGTATTAATGAAACTATAACTGAATTGGATTGCATAGACATAAATATTAGGAAAAAATGTATTAGGTGGACTAAAATTTTTAAAGTTCATAAGTTGTGTAATCCAATTTAGTAGAAACTCTAAATTATAAACGAAGATGTAAATAGACGCTAAAATTTAACTATGTAAATGGTGACTGAAGACCTAGTTATAAGAAATGGGAATATAACCTAACTTGAGTTAAGTAGAAGAAGGATTTGATTTAATATGAAAATTATTGTTCTAAGTATTGAATAAAATTGGGAATCAAATTTTATTTAATGATAATAACGTTAGTATTGGTTAATAAATAGATTTCAATGCAGTAACCAAATGAATGGAATAAGATGAGTATATATTGCATAGAAATGAAATGTAAATTGTCACATTTGGTTGGAGCTAATTTTTAGAAACATATAAATGTTGAATCAGTAAATATTAAATTCCATTTAATATAAGAATTCAAAGGTGGAAGATTTACATTTGGATTGGAAAATGGATAGTTATTAATTAAAAGTGACCATTGAATAAATTTATGCAAACGTGATATAATGTAAATAGATGGGGATCAACTTTTATTTATGTGGTTAAGGGAATTTAATTTCTATAGTATGATAATCGAAATTAATGGAAGTTGGAATAGCTAATTTATATGTTAGTTGAAATTTAGCTAGAATATGTGGATATTGAATGATAGTAAAAATTTAATGGATATAAAAGTTTCAATTATACATTGAAATTCATACTCGCCATAAAAGGTTAATTGAGACCGAAGAAGTAGTATAGGAATCTAACCTTCTTTATTAATTTGGATTTATTGCAATAGTTAATTTCATAAAATAAAGGTAAAGCTAATTCAAATTTAACTGGACCATTGTTGGTATAACTTTAGAAGCAAGATTTATTTATGATTTGAGTATTTAATTCAACAAGTGGTATTTACGACAAATAAAATAGAATTGAACGTAAAATATTACGTTATTAAATTGAAATGGAATTTGTAAACATTGAGTGAAATCTTAAACTAATGTTAGTATTCGTCGTATTTACAACAATAACTTTGAATAATAGAAAGGAAGTGAATATAATAAATTAATCAAATTTATAGTGTTGAATTCAATTGGATTGGAATTAATAAATAGTTAAGAAAAATAAGGGTTATTAATAATTTGGAATTTAATTATGGTAAAAAGGTTAATTGCAATCCAAAGATGAGTTGGAATGGAAATCAAGTATTTATTTAATTTGATTTAAGAGGTGAGTATAAAGGTATAAGATTTAATAATTGGGTTTAGAATAAAATTTATAATCTCTAAATAATAAGGAAGTGCAGATATTTAGCTGCAGATTTATATACGGATAGATTTTAATTCACATCCAAGCTTGGTAAATAATTTAGAATTGATTGAAGTATATAAGTAATGAAATTTGGCCAATATTTGAAGTTAATAAAAATTTGATTTTTATGATTTATTTTAATTTAATTAATGAATATAAAAATAGCCATTTTGGTCACGGACTCAGATTTTGACGAAACTAGTTTCATCGGATCCGTAACGATGAATTATAATAATGTTTCAAGTTTCGTAGCGATCGGACCTGTCGTTTGATCGTACGGACTCGAAACGCCTTCAAATTTATGCATTGAAATAAATTGAATTTGAAATTATTGTTTTCAGCATAACTTCTTCATACGATCGAATTTGGTCGTGAAACTTTTTCCATCGCATTCAGAATATTCTAAAACACCTATTTGGATATATAGTTTTAACAGATTCGGTTCCGGGGTCAGAACGGGCTTTTTGGGCCAACTACCGTTTAGCACGTTCGTTGTCCGTACCCACCTAGCCTTCTTCTATTTGTCTATATATATGCGATCATAAACCCTAGCCTCCTTTCTTCTGTCAATTGAATATACGTATAATTTCTTCATCCCTTTCTCCTCTCCAATGGTTGAAAAACCTAGATCTAACCACAGTTCAAAAATCAAAAGTCAAAACTCAAAAATTTCAGAAAATTCTCAAAAAAATATATGTCGATGTTCTCAACATACGTAATCCAGCAATGCAATTCGTTTTTCAATTGGAGCTGTCGTTCATCCAGAATAAATTCAAACAGCCCCAAAACCGTTCATCATCGTCGCACAAAACTTTATCGGATCGAGATTCTGTTTCTGGGTATTGTAGTATGGACGATGGGGAGCGCATCTATATAATTTGTTTGGCAATTCAACGGTCGGATTGGAGTCAAAATTCAATTAGGGTTCGAGATGCAATAGGCGGCTGCTGGGTTTATGGCCGATGGTGGCCACGTGGGGCGAACGCGAGTGGTCAAGGGGGAGGAGTGGAGCTCGGCGCAGCGTCTGGAGGGCTCGTAGGAGGAGCGGCGGCTTCGTGGTGCGTGCGAGGGTTTGTTTTTTTTTTTTTTCTTCTGTGCTTGCGTGCGTGGGTAGGCTCGGGTGCGTGATCCTGTAGAAATTGAAACGTTGAGGAAGAAAGTGGGGAGGTGACGTGGCGTATTATTAAGAGGTGAGTGTTGTTTATTTCTTGTTTTAATTTAAATTTAATTTCCAAGCGTTTAATCGTATAACTTTCTCATATGTGATCCGATTGAAGCGCGGTTTCTTTTGTCAGGATCGTAATTTAATTCCGGACTCGATGACGCTGGTTTGGACGAATTCCGAGACGGGCGAATTTTTGGGTTTAAATCGGGTTTAAATTCGATTTAAATTCAAAAGGTGAGTGTTTTAACCCACTCACAACTACTGGAAGCTTTTATGTTTGTTAAATAAATTTTTGAAATGAATAGAAATTTATTTATGAGCTTTTGGCATGTTATTTCATTCATATCTGTTGAATTGCATTTTATTGAATTTAACTGTTAATTTAATTGATTTATTGCGTATTAATTGGCTGTTAGAAATTTTTGTTTGCAATTAAGCGAGACTACCAAGCTGAAATGGAACTCAAATTCAAATTTATTGCGTATTAATTGATTTAAATTCAAAAGGTTATGGTTTGAAATTATGGATTTCAAAATATTATGCTTGGAAAATATTTGGGTTTCAGAAGTTATGAAGTTTAAAGCATTATGATTTTGGAAAATTATATTTGGGATAAACGATGTCATATTGGTTTGGGTTTTAAAAGAAGAAATGATATCGTAGTATTATGGTTTAGAAATGGATTATATTCTGGTTTTAAAGTATAAACTATTTTTAAATGACCGCGGTGTTATAATAACGATGGGTTGGCAAAGAGACCGGGATCGGATATGGACATACTCTCTGTCGATACCGAAAACCACTTTGACTAACCGTGTACGCGGTGGAGATTGCAGAATGAAGTAGGTGGTGGCGACGTTTCCTGTAAGGTAAATACGTGGACCCAACTCCCGTGAGTTGGCATAAGGTGGCTAAAACAGGAGCGATTCTCAGGCCAATGAGGTCATTCCTCTGATCGGACGCTCCTCTTCGATATTATACTTTGACTTGGATTTGATTCAGTGGCCACTTCTATATTTTGATTTTGGGGAGTTAGTCCGAGGTGGGCGGTAACTGCGGCTACACGTTTCCACCAGCCTGGATAGCAATTGGTATATCTACCCTGGCATTGCCTAGTTGTGCCGTGTCACCTACCATATCGAGCCTTTACTACGAGTTTCTATTTGTGTCGTACCTATGGAGTATCCTCTGGTAGCTTCCCGATCAGGAGGTACTACGGTACTGTATAGACTATTGGCATTATTCTGTGTTAAGGGCTATATGGGTAACCCCTTAACGCTACTAAAAAGTAAGTTTATTTTATAAATAGACACTATTATAATAGCGCAATATACTACATAGTAAATAGTTTAACGGATCCTTAGGAGATGTAAATCCCGAGCATCTCTTGAGTTACTGTACTCATATTTATTTCTGTTTATTTAACTCACATAAGATATTCTAGTCTGACTCGAGTGTTTTTGTCTTTTCAAATTCGCTCGGGTCAGTCCGAGCATTTCAGGATAGCAGATTTAGCTTGGAGGACGAAGACGAAGATTCAGCATTATTTTATATATAGTATTGCACCACACACTCTTTATATTCCGCTGCATTGTTGTATTGGTATGTGTAACTCTGATGTTCATTGTATAAGTGAAATAACTGTTTTATAAACTGTTTGAACTGTATATTTATTATTATATTTTATCTTTCCGCTGTGAGATTCTATTTTGTTTTATTCCTTCTCTGTTTTTCTGATCTACCCCATAACACTCCGTCCTTGCGTATGCTTTGAATTGGCACGTGTGTCGTTTTAAAGTGTGCGAAAAGGCGGGATGTTACACCGACGGCCCGTCGTATACACGTGTTAGGTTATGAGTTGTGCAAAAGTGTTGTTGGCATCCGTTGAAAACTGTCAAAATAATTGGAAGATAAGCCGTCTAAACCGTCGACAGCCGTCAAAATTTTTAACCAGCAATCAGTCGACAACCATTAGAAATTTGGAGCTTTTTATTATGCCAGCAGCCTTTCACACCCATACATCACATATATATCAATATCTGAATTTCACATATATATAACTTGTATATATTAAAACCAAATCACATATATAACATCAACAATAACAAAACATCAATATTTACAGCAAACCAAACTCAAATAGTACATAACATACTCAAACATTCAACAACATCCCAAAATACATTTCAGAATGTGTCATAAATCCAACATCATCTCAAAACATCTCAAACTCACACACATCCAACAACTCAAAATGTATCAAACAACTCAAATAAACCTCACTCATCTCAAACATATCTACCAAATCAAACTCTCAAATATCCAAGCATATGTGTACAATGTTTCAGCACTAACACAAAAATCATACCTACCAATCTCGGTCATCGCCTCCTGATTCACTTGATGAGGAAAATATGCACATACACTAATTTACATATAATTAGTAAAGTAAATTTATATATAATTAAGGATATATACACTAATATAAAGAGATTATGTAAATAAAATTTTTTTGTCGACATTTTTCATAACACATAAACTAGTTAACACCAAATTATGTTACACTAGTACACACATACATAATCAACCCAAACTAATCCTAGTTACACATTACTTATCGGATTTAAACATTAATAATTCTAGTTGACATTTCTCAATCAACCAATATACACAATTATAACCAATCAATAGGCTATTATCCATAAATTAACACTAATTTTACCATAATTCTAATCAAGTAGTTTAGGAGAAGAATATATCTGATTTTTGATGAATTGAAGGAGTAGGCGATTGGAGATTGCAAATTGATAAAGAAACCGAAGGATTGCGACGGTTCATAGTAGTAGGGACGAATATGAGGGATTTTGGGGTTTATTGCTGAATGATTCTAATGTGGATATGAAGAAGAAAATGGGTTCGGCTACTGCTGTACATGCGACTTTCCGACGGTTTTTGATGTCCATTGACGGTAAAAAATTCGACCGTTTTCGACGGCTGTATTTATCTTTTCAATATTTGTAACAATAAGTTAAGTTTACTAAAATTTAATTTGATATATATTTTTAAAAAGTTTATAATAACACAGTTTTGTTTCTAACTATTTAAAAGGTCATTTTTATTCGTTATATAATAATTTTTTATCGATTTAATTATTAATTGTGAATTTTAAATGTATTTAAAATAATAAATTCATATAAAATAAAATATTTAGTAAAAAATTAAATTTGTTGACTTTTGTCCTTCAAGGTATTTTTTGGCATATGCTCGAAATATAAAAGTAAAATAAACAAGTTTAAGATATCAAACTTGATTTTTTAAATTTATAGTCCTTCGTCGACATTCAAACGTAAACCTTTCGTTTGAAGGTCAAATAATCTTCAAACGAGACGAAATTCGAACTGTACATAAGATTCTACGTATTTATCCAACCCGCATGGTTGAATTTAAAAAAACATATAGAAAAATTTAGACTTCAAAAAGATCATTTTATATATAAGTTGTCATAACAATATATATCAATTGTTATACAACTCCTTGGAAAGTGATATATTTTGAGTCTAATTTTTTTCTTTCATTTTTTTTCTTGATTCTAGCAGCACAGATTGGATAAATACGTTACAAAGTATATGTGATCTGAATGTCATCTTGTTTGAATATCATTTGGCCTTCACATGAAATGTTATTAGTCATAATGCAGACGAACTGCTATAAATTTGAGAATCATGATCATCGTCCTAAATTTATTTACTTTTTTATCATTTTTGGAATTAGGTCCAAAGTATTTTGGATCGACATAAGATTCAAAAAAATTATTTTTTCCTGGAATATTTTCTTTTATATGAATTTTAAACTTTAAATACATTCAAAAATTCATAATTACTTATACAATGATTAAAAAATATATTTAAATTAATAAAACTATTACGCATCATAAATTTCACCAAAGCAGCACAATTGACAAACTGAAAGTTGTATAATTGATCATTTGAGTTTGATTTTCAATAAAGTTAAATATCAAATTACACCATAAAAGATTATCGTAAACACTAATTTAATTAACCACGACAATCATAAAATCACAGAAGTGAATAAAAATATCTTCATTAATTTTTAGAAATTAAATTAGAATTTTTAAACAAATTTCAAACTTTTATAAATAATAAGTAAAATAATATGATAAATTAAATTAATTAAGATAGGGAACCGTCCAAGCCTATACGATGGGGGCGTCGGAAGCTTGCATCGGAATTCCTGTTGTTTCTTGTAATGAAAGCACTAAAATGAGCATGGCTAATGGTACAACAACCGAAGATGTACATAGTACAAAACTTATTCTTTATATTACATTCCTTTATAGAATAGTGATTTTGAGTCTTGTTGTGACGATCCAGAATCCAGTGTCCGAAAATCGACATCCAATATCTCACTCGTATTCGAATGTTGGAGATTCAAACGTCGGAGTCCAGTTCACTGGAGCTTATAATAGCATTAAGTGATAACAACACAGCGGAAATAAAATGAATTTTCATTGATAAACAACACATGGATTCAACATGGATACAACATCATCACAACAATTGAACATCATCATTAGAGCATAATGTATATGATACAACAACTAAACAATAACACACAGCGGAACAACAATAGGCTACAATAACTTCAACAAGTTCTTCAAAAGAAAGAAAGAGTGAGAATCCAACATAAGCACCTTCAATCCAAACTTCAAAGCTCCAACCAAAAAGCTCCAAAAAATTCAAAGACCAAAGGCATCAAAAGACATCTAGATCCAAATCTACATTCCAACTTTGCTTCAGAACATGGATAACCTGACTCTAGGCTGCCCGTATGGGAAATTTTGGGCACCTAAAGTTTAGCAAAGGGAACAATAAACTCCGGGTCAGTCATGCGACTGGTATGAGTAAACATAAAATAGTTCTTTGAAAAAAAAAATTTACAAGAAGAAATCCGTTATGCTTTTTGGAAAATGAAACTAGCACAAGGCCTCCCGGCACACACACAATGCAATCGCACATTTGGAGGAGATTTCTTCTTATGATAGTCAAACTTGCTTGACACGTGAAAATCTTTTTGATATTATTATTAGTGCGTAGTGTAGAGAATATTTCGAAAGTGTAATATTAATCTTAACCAGCATAGGTACCATTATATTATGCCTATATAGCTATCACTTGAGGTGGCAGGTTATACAACTGAAAACCGTACAAGGCTCGTATTGAGTGATTAGATTTCCAACAAATGACCAGGCTCGTAAAAATTTCTCTGTCCCTCCCAACCAAAAAATTTCTACATCCCTCCTCTCTCAAATTTTCTTATTCTTATTATACTTCTCTCAGTACCACAAATCTATATTCCAATTAAAACCCTAGATCCATGACTAAAAAATTCATCTCTCTTCGCCTGCAATCACATTACACAACTCACCGGTGCTGCTCAGCTCTAGTGTAGCCTATCACCAAGTCTACAATGAATCTCGCATCTACACAATTGAAACTTATTTGGTTGCAAAGCTGAAGTAGCTGATTTTATTCAAATTGAAAAGGCAATGCTTTTAATTTGACTGTTTATTCATTTACAATTCCCAAATCAATTTTTTATTTTGCATACAATTTCCTTTGTTTCGAGTATCGACGGTTGAAGGCAACTATTTAAGATCGAGGGTGCTGAGAAGTGGCGATTTATTTGGGTTGTGGGAACTGGTGATTAGGGATTTCGTGGTCGATTGACGAATGTCACAGAGGTAGTAACTATCGATCTAGGGTGATGTTTTAGGGTCTAGACGGATGCGTTTGCAGTCGAATTTGAATTTGTGGTTGGCGATTCGATTGGGGGATGTATATGGTGCGGTCAGGCGATTGGGAAGGTTGCTTTTGGGGGCGACGAAATTGGGTTGATGGTTGACAACAACAAGAGTTTGTTTTGGAGAAGGCATTGAAACTGCACTTGCGGTGCAGGTAATGATTGGTGAGCAGGTAATGGTTGCATGTAGGATGGCCTTTAGAATTCAAAACTAACAAGCAGCAGTAGTAGTAATGGTCGAAGCAGTAGTAGTTGTATGATGGGGGTATTTGATGTCTTTATGCAGTGTTATCTGAATGGGTGATTTTGATATATGGTGTGGCTGCTGTTCGTTGAGATGAAGGAAGAGTCTGGTTTGGGGATTGTTGTGTCTTAGGTTAATGAAGTGAAGGTGTTGAGGCCATGATGGAACTACGGTGATGTATGGATGTATTTGTGACAGGTGGAAGCACTGTTGCTCAGACAGGTGGATGTATTTGTGACAGTGTGGGTGGCAGCAGTGGTTGATCAGAGTTGATATGTGCATGATATATGGGTGGTTGTTGCAATTGTTTTGGGACTGTGTGAAGGGTGTGTGCAGGTTGTTGGAAGGTTTGTGGAAGTGAAAGGTGTTAAGCAGTGCAACATCCTCCTCTGCATCTATTAGATGGCTCATAAACGTAGCATATGCTGTGAAATTGTTCTCACTTTTCAAGCATTGTTCAAATGCTATAAGGTTGGTGAAATTAACTTGTGTTGTCTCATCAAGGTGCAGTATTGGATGCTTATCTCTGTACCTTTTTGTGTAATGTCCATGAATTCATACTCCATCGTGTATTTCTTCTTGAAACTGAACCCAGTGTCACGCAGATAACTAGCATTTGATATTCCTGATAGCAACCCCTTTTCTTGTCTATCATCTTTGTTTAATTTGGCTATCATTTCCTCCCACCTTATTTTAATGCCAGAAGCAAAACTCGAGATTGGTGCCCAAATTATTTTCTTCAATAAATTGTATATTTTCCAAATCACACCACCATCTGAAACGTGACATGAAGCTAATGCTTGATGAAGTGGAACAAGATCATGTATTTTATTGACAAAATTTAAAATTCTAACTATATGGGGTGTTTGAAAAACTGACCAACAAGATGTTCTAGAACTTTCCTTTTCCCTGTGTTTTGATAAATGTAAGTTCAGCGAGTAATGGTACAAATTGAGGAGGAGGTCAAATTTGGTATTGATTTCATGAAATTTACGAGCAGCCCATAACACGTCTTTCATATCACCCATAAGAAATGTCAATGCAATTTCAACTAATGTGATTGAAGGATATGTTGAATTATGCTTATGGTGGTCTTCCTCTGTAATTTTCTTAAACTCCGGAATTTTAATGAAATATTTGAATAATTTCTCCACAAAAAAGAAAGGGATTTGGTTTTCGACAAGCAACAAATCATTTTTCAGCACCGGTAGTTTTGACAAGAGCTGTTTCAGCTGAGCTTTTCCTCCTTCTAGAAACCACTTAATTAAAAACTTGATTAAAAGACAACCGTCTCCCAGCATTACTTTCACAAATTGTTCCTCAATCATTTCCGTTGAACTTGAATATTTTTGCATTGCTTCAGTCTTATGATCTTGAGCTAATTGAATGTACGTGTTTAAGGAAATATCAGGTCTTCTTTTCATCAGATCATGAAAATATTTTATCTTTACATATTGCAGGTTTTCAAGACATGTATTTCTTGAATAGTGGTGCGGACCAACAGATATGAGTTTTGGTATGTACATGTGATTGTCAGCGTCACAAAGATATGAACTTACCTCGTGGATTGTAGCTGATTGATTTTGCTGTTGTTCTTGAAATCTGCCTAAAGTTCTTCGAAAGTTGGTTGTTAAATTCAGCAATGGTTTCCTCTGAGTGTTCTTCAAAGTCGGATTGTGATGGAGGTTTTTCATTATCATTATCTCCCATTTTCTTTTCTATCATAATCTTTGTTAGATTAATAGTTTGGAGTATATGATTAGTGTATGAGTGGAATTTAATGGTGAGAAAGTCAATGACAGAAAAGAGTTGGGTACCACTTGCTTATTGTTTACTGTATGATTAGCGTCTATGTTTACTACTATATATCTTTTTTTTAATGTATGTTTAACATGATGATTCACATATGTGACTATAGAACCACATGAAGGAAGCTTTTCAGAATCGAATGTATAAATTATTTTAATTCCAGTAATAATCAGACAAATGGAAATTGTATTTATTTATTTTTCAGCTTGAGATTCATTCAACATAGATGATGCATAGCTATGTAATGTGACTGTTTGTATATGAAGTAACGTGCTATGTTTAGTTCAATAGTTTGCAATTTATAATGAACCGGTCATTTATTTTTGCAGTTTCGCGAATCAAAATTAACATTATTGAATTCGCTTAATTAATACATATGTATTGATAGAAAGAAGAGTTTATGCAGCTTGGTGTTGCCAAGAGTTCGTTGATGGAAGATTTGATGGTGGAATGGTTACGTTTAATTTAGAGAAGGTTGAGGGGTTGAATATGAGTGGGTTGTGCACATATCAGCCTTTTTGATGGAATCAAGGACTTGAAAATCGTAAGTACGTTTAGTTTTCATACAAATTAGACAATTTTTTTTTGATATTTTAGTATCTAGATATTGAAATAGGAATCCATTAATTTTTTCCTATCAGTATTGTTTTATGTTTTGGGTTTATGGTTAAGTGTGTTGTTGACCATTTACTTGCTTAACCTTTAGTCATTGAAGAGTCTTTAAACTACATGTAGTACATGTTCCCATGTTTTCATTTTGCTTATAAACTGATGTTTTTTGAAAGAGACCAATTTTGTTAAATTGGATATTGATAAGTTATTCTACGTATAATCTCTATATGATAACTTTATGTCGGTGACATGGTCATATGATAAATAGTTAAATTAATGAAGAGATCTAACTCCCGGTGCCATTCAATTAACATCCATCCTTCTTTGACATCCGCACCTAGCTAGCTTATTATATAAATAATAATGTAGCCTTGTGAATATGAACTCAAATTTGGAGTATTTTCTCTTCTGATATGATATGTAGTGCTCACAACTGAAAATAGTGAATCGGGAAGTACCAGTATGGGTTAAGGGTGGTGCAAGGAGTCAGACTAGGCATGGTAGCTCGAATGGAGCTAATGGCAGATTTATCAAGGGTGGTCGTGTTTCTAAATTGGTGGATCATTTTCGTACCTTGCAAGAAAATGAAAACGAGGTATGTTATTAGCAGTAAAGCTTCTTGTCAACATGTGTCTTAAAGGCAGATGTGAAGTTGGTTTGATTGCAAAAATACACCTAAGCATTAATTGTACTAGATATAACTAATAAATTAAATTGTAGGTAATTTTATAATCTGAAAGCATAGTTAACTCTTTCCTTCTCTGCTAACATTTTCTCGTTAGCATTAGTTAGTGGTGGATCACTTTTGTAGTTCACTAGGAAATGATAATGATGTGCGATGTTGGTAATAGTTAGTTAAAAATCTATTTGGTAACTAAAAATATACAATAATTTTGCCTTTATCAAAAAGTGTCTTGATTATAAGAAGTATTGAAAAATCTGTTTGTCAATGCACAGGTTAGTTTAGTTAAAATATTTTCTTTCAAATAAAGTCTAAATAAAATGACATGTTAAAAGTGTTTTAATTTTTGGCATTGAAATTGTTATTTTAAACTTATGCAACATATAATGTTTAATGATACATTACCCAGTTACCAATTTTGAAGTATTGATTTACATATTTCTAATTTGTCCTTTAAGTAGATCATACAGTGCAAAATGTGTATAATTTCTGGCATACACCAAACCTTCCATTTATTTTTAACGTACCAAGTACATCATTAATAATTATGGCCATAGCTATTCAAGGGGAAAATGGTTCCATGTATGAATCCTAAAACAAAAATCTCTCTTCATTTATGACCAATTATGGCCGTCTAGTAACCTCTGCTGATAAATTATAAGATTTTACTACCGTGACAACAAGAATTTTCTATCAAAATGTAAGTATACTGTATTTGGGGGGATTTAGAGAAATTCAATTTGGTAATTTGCTCTATGGTCCCTCCTAAAATTTTGTTTCTATGGTGGAATATGTAGCATTTTAATAAATTTTATGGATGATTCTTCAAAGAAATGGAATGTAGTTATATACCTCTTTCGTCTTTTCAAGGACGTAATATTTTTATCATTGACATGTACAAGCTATAGCTTCCTAATACAACAAAATTTCTGCTCTAATGATCAACACCATGAACTACTAATTTTTTTACTTCATTGCTTACTTATATTACCGATTATTTGGCAACAACCTGTAACAAAAGCCGTGTGAATCATTGTCTTTAGTTTGATGTACATCTCATATTGCTTCCTAAGGACAAACAAAGTGCACATACATTAGAGAGGCCGTACATTTGCTGTCGACCAACTGTCACTATTGGACAACTCTATCAAGTGATATTTTGCTCTTTGCATACCAATATTATTAATACAAAAATCATACTATAGCTCCTTCACTTAAAATGCTTATTCACTTATGCAATATATTGCTATTGAGACTTCAGCAAAAGCTGAAGAAGTCGAGGTGTTCACAAGGAAACCTCAAAATGCAGCTAAGACTAAACCAGTAGACTCAACAGCAGCGAAATCGGAAGATTCACTAGCTAGCTTGCGCGATTCATTTACTAATAGCAGCAGAGATTCGGTACACAATATGATCATTTTATAGAAATTTTGTGTGTAGTTTATTGTATACATTTGATGTCAATGATCCTATTCTATCATGTTAGGTGTTGGAGTACATGATAAAGATGCAGAGTTTGTAGAGTAGGGAACAGTACTTGAGAGTTGGAAATATGCTTGCATGTACAGCTTCAGGTTCTGTGGAGGACGTAATTTGGGCTTGAACTTATTTATGTTTTGCATGAGGCAGCGTGTGCTCTTGACGCTACAGGTTAGCCTTGTAATACAGACCACTGCAATTTCATTTTTCTAGTTTTCAACCTCGATCATTTTGTATTTGGAAGGTCATTTATGTTGAATGTCTCATTTTTTTTCATCTTCTAATTTTAGAATTAAAATACCAACTCTTCTTGATTGAGTCTATTTTCAAGAAGATCCAAGTTTGAGAGCCACTAACCTCACTTATCAAATATATTTTCCAAATAACTTCGTTCCTCTTATTTAATTTTGTTTATTCTTATTCATTTGGTTGTCTAGAAAGAAGAAGGCAGTTCACAAATCCAACACAACAGATGATAAAAAGCTTCAAAGCACTTTGACGAAACTTACTAAACTAGAATTTCTCACGACAGATTTTAGCTTTCACTTGTGCATGCAAAAAAAAGTTATAGGTTATTGAGCATTTTGTTAGCATCAGTTTGGTATAACATTTTATTAGTACTTGGTGTGTAAATTTGTGTACGAATGTTTATTGTATGTTGGTCATTTTATAAAAAATCGACTGTATTAGAATGGTTATGGATTTCTTATTTGATTATATGATTAATATTTTTTTAATTGTTCGAATATAATGATTATGTGAGTGATTGTTGATTGATATAGTAGAAATAAAATAGACCATCAACAGGAAATAATAGCAGAAAAAATGATGCAAAATGATCAATAACTTTTAGTAGCGTTTCAAAAACGCTATGGAAATACATATAGTGGCGTTGAGTAAACGCAACCGTAAAGTAGGGTTAAAGTTGGAAATTCTATTGGTAGCGTCAACAAACGTTTTGGTAGCGTTTTATATACGCTGCAAAATAATAATTTAATGACGTTTCATAAATGTTGCAGTAAAACAATTTATGGTAGCGTTGAGATAAGTGCAAATAAAACTCAAGTATTTTTAGTCGCGGGCTTTATAACAGCGTTCATCAAAACATTGCTAAAACTTTTAGTAGCGTTTTTTGAGCTCTACTAAAAATCAAAATTCTTGTAGTGCACATAAGTTAAATATTTGGACTCCATACCAGAATACCACTTTTTATCCAAAAGGAAATGCACATACCCTGAGGGGAGCGACTCCCATAACCTTGCCGCATCGTTCCTGTTTCGACCATTTTCGAGGTGTGAGGTTCGATGAAGTCTCTTCCCACAAAGCTACACTTTTCACAAAAGTCATGCTTCGATCAACCAATGATCAACACTTAGCATGTCACACTACCAAATTGGGAGTATATCACTAGTAACCATCAACTACATAACTTCTGAGCTCTTACGTCTTAAAGAAGGGTGTTAATGTAAGAGAATAAATTATCCACCACCAAACAGAAATGTATTTGATAGAAACTAGCTTTACATCTCAAAGTGTAACATTAGACATACAACCATACAAGTCCATCATGGGTCTAAATGGAACTGAAGGTACTTCATCCAATAAAGGAAGAATTCCTTGCAAATCCGGGTATCCATAATCCCGACCAGGCTCCCCATCACATATAGAGATATCTATACCGGAGCAACTCAGTGCAGAGACAATCAATAGGTAATCCTTTCGTTCTCGAAAATACCCGGTCATCAACCACCATCTTCAAAAGCACTCCCATTTCGTCGTATCATTATTCGAAATGGGTTTTATGACTTAATGTCCTCTCCCAACTTAACCGAATAAGAAGCGCTTATTTTAAAAACACGTAGATATATAAGTCACAACAAATTTCCATTTATAGCCTTTTAAACAAAATATTCACCTTTAAGATTCGATGTGTTTTTCGAATAAGCATTTGGAATCCGACCCCCGGTCACATCGAAAATCAAATGCCGTTTTAAAGGCCAACAATTTTACTTCAATTCAGAAGTTCACAATCACATAGCAATATATCACAGATGTCACAGCTCAAAACAAAGCAATTTATATCACAAAGTATCACAATCACATATCAGAGATGTTAACCAATCCAAGGCATTCAATAATAATTCAATCATTTATAAGCAAGACGAATTAGTTGTTCAACTCTCAATTAATCCAATTTGATTTTCCAAATAAATCAAGTTAATTACTTTAACTACTTTTAAGTCCTGCTTTATGATTAAGTAATCCCAATCATTTTAATTAATTATAATTAATTAATCACATAATTACTTTAATTAATTATCCTTAATTAATGATTAATTATCCTTAATTAATGATTAATTATCCTTAATTATTAATTAATTAATCATTAATCATTAATTAATTAACCTTAATTATTTGTTAATTAATCTTTAATCATTATTAGTTATCCTTTAATCAATACTTAATTAACCTTTAATTGTTCTTTAATTATTTTCATTAATTAATAATCTTTAATTACTTAAAAACTTAATTAACTAAAAGATAAATTATTTATCTTAATTAATTACTTAATTATCATTAAACATATTTAATTAATAAACCTTGTAATTAATTATCATTAACATATAAATCAACTTAAGATATTTAAGTTGATTAACCTTTAAACACTTTATTTTCTTAATTAACTCCTTAATTATACGATTAAGTTTATTTAAAATAAACTTAAAGAAAAGGTTATATATGTTTAAAAGATTTTAAAACTTAAACAAAATTATTTCAAAACCTTTAACTACATTTCAAACTTAACAAACAAGTATTATTTTTAAAAGAAATAATTGAAAAATTATTTGAACTTGTTTTATTTAAAAATTTAAAACCTGTCTCAACACCTATTCGAGTCCGTCCCGAGTGTCACCCCGAGCTAGAAACAAAATCTCCCGAGTTCTTCCTCGAGAAAAACTTACCCTTTTTTTTCTTCTGTTTTATTACAAAACTTAAAATACCCGATAACAGATCCAAGCTACTGCTTCATCCTTCCGAGAACGACTTCGAGTCGAAACCTTTCTTCCCAAAACTCAACCTTACTGACATACAGCTACACATACATGTACACAAAGATTTCGGCCACCTCCGGTCGATGCTGAGACCATCAGCAAGACGTCGACGACCTCCCCTAAGTCTCCGACCACCCAAAAACCCGAAATGACGACGAACTCGACATTGAGCTACTCGACCCAACTTGGAACAAAAATTCGATCAACAAATCTTCCTCGCGCCGACGATCTAGATCATCAGAAGCCAAGCCACCTCGACCATAGCCTCGCCGTTCAAACACACACCATTTCCCCTAGCTTCGGTCAATCCCGATGCATTGACGACACCGTAATCGCCACTCAAACCCAAACAATCCAAAAAAATTTGAAAACCCTAAACCCTCATCGTGCCGCCTCCACGATGATCGAAAAATTCTCCGATCATTTTTCCCAAACTCGGCAACCTCCAAGTTACCCTCAGCCACAATCCAGAGACCCATCTCCTCTCCGATCTTCGTAAATTGCCAAAAACCCATTTCACGTTCAACTTCAAATTCCTCGAATGACGCGATACTAAAAATCTTGATACTCTTTTAAAATTCATGGTTTTCCAAGACTAATTTGGTGATGTAAAGGAAACTGAAAATAATGGTGTTCAAATTTTTTAATTCTTTAAATTCTACCATATTTTCCTAACTCTAGAAAATATTTTACTAATTTTACTTATAAATATTTTTACAACTTAGATCTTAATTTTACAAACACATTTTGTTTAAAACTTAAAGCCTAAAAAAGATTAGAAGAAAAGATTTGGATTTTTTAAACAGGTTTGAAACCTATAAACCTGGAACAGAGCCATGTATACCTGTTCAACGGACATGCATATATATGTGTATACATATTTGTCTATATGCAAACATATTTACATACTTTCAAACCTTTTTTACAGCCTCACTTTTATAAATACCAAGTTATGAATCGATTTAGAGTTTGTTTACTCACCTGTACATGTATGAACAGAAGATGATTTTGGAAAGAAACTGGAAACTGTTTTTGATATTTGAAATCTGGAAATGTTCTGATTTGATTTTCTTTGATCCTTGGATTTGAAATTGATCTTGATTAACTTGATTAACTGAGTTGAATCTTTGAATTTGCTTTGATGTTGAAACGATCTGAACTTGTGGTTTGCTTCAGATTTGAGATGAATTTAACTTGTTTTATATATTTTTATTTTCCTGGTTTGAGCTTACAAGTTTTATTTTGATTTTCTTTTAGTTTGTAGTTCTCTTGAAAATGAAAAGAAAATGAAGAGTGGAAGATAGATATATATATAAACATGTTTTCTTTATTTATTATTTTTTAAAAATAAAAGAAAATTAGGACACTTATTAATTACATGTCTTACTTAACTCACACTTGTTATTTTTGTCTTATTAACTTACACTTGTATTTTTGCATGAGAATATGTTTTTATATAATTTTTAAATTATATTTTCTATTTTTATAAAATACATTTCCTTTGTTATATTTATATAATTTCAAAGAAAATGATTTAAAACTAATATATACTTAAATAAAAATCATACATATATTATTTTAAATCCAAATTATTTTAGGACTTTTATATTTGAATTTCAAATTCAAATTCTATTTACAATCTATATATAGATACATAAATAAACAAACACAAATTTATTTGTTTTGGAAAAATTTCAAATTAATTCACAATTAAATACCAAAATTAATATTAATTTCTAAATTTAAATTTGTTTTAGAAACGGGATCGTTACAGATTCCTCCCGTAAAAAAAACTTGTCCTCGAAATTTGAAAGACAAGGAGACAAACAAAGAACATATGAACACATAGAAGATAGAGAAATGGCTTACCAAATCAAGCCGAAATATCCATTCAACATTTAGGATAGGACCTTTGCATGCTTTCCTCTGTTTCTCAAATACAATCATTCGAATCTCCACTCCATTGAACTTTCAGCAATTTCACCACTATATTCCTCAATTTCTTTTCATCTCGATCAATAATCTTTAATGGTTCTCTCTTTACTGCCAAATGAGGTGTGATCTCTAAATCCCGCTGAGCGGCCTCCTCAATAACATGATTTGGATCGTGTACATATTTCCAAAGGTGTGAAACATGGAATACATTATGTACACTAGATAACCAATTAGGTAACTGCACTCGATAATCCAAAGGACCAATCCTCTCAAGAATAGGAAAGGACCTACGTATCGTCGTGCCAGCTTACCAGTCTTTCCAAATCTCAAAACTCCATGCATTGGAGAAACCTTTAGGAAAATTGAATCTCCAACCTAGAATTCTAAAGTTCTTCTCATACGGTCAGCATAACTTTTCTGATGACTTTGGGCAATTTTCAATTTCTTTCGAATAAAGTCAACCTTCTCAGTAACTTCCCTTATCATATCTGGACCAAGGACAAGCCTATCACCTGACTTAATCCAACACGTAGGTTATCTGCAAGGATGACCATACAATGCTTCGAAAGGAGCCATCTTAATACTGGCCTGATAACTATTATTACATGAAAATTCAACTAGATGCAAATGGTCCTCCCATGAACCTCCAAAATCAAGAATACAAGCATGCAAAAGATCTTCCAAGATTCGATTTATCCTTTCAGTTTTCCCTTCAGACTACAGATGGTAAGCAGTACTGAAGTTCAACTTGGTTCCTAGTGCAGCTTGAAATGCCTCCCAAAATCTGCTAGTGATGATCGGGTCATGATCACTCACTATACTACTTGGTATTCCATGGAGACAAACAACCTCTTTAACATATAGCTCTTCCAAACTTGTTGCCATTCGGGTGGATTTTACTGGGATAAAGTGGGCAGTCTTGGTTAGATGATACACAATAACCAAAATCGCCTCATTACCCTTCCGAGTTCGTGGCAAACCATCTATGAAATCCATAGACTCTTGATCCCATTTCCATTTAGGCACTTCTAGTGGTTGAAGTGAACCCACCATCTTCATTTGATCACTATTGATTTGTTGGCACGTTGCACATCGACTAACGTAAGTAGATATACCTCTCTTCATTGTTTTCCACTAGAAAGTCCTTTTAATATCTCGATACATTTTATTAACCCCTGGACGGATATTAAGCATGGACCTGCGACATTCGTCCAATACTTCTCGTTTTAGATCCGGGATGTCTGGAACACACATCCTCCCTTTCAACCTTATAATTTTAGTATTGTCGACTTCATAGTTGGAATCTTCACTTCGATGTATTCTCTCATAAATTTCATGAAGAAACTTGTCTTCTTTCTGCTTACTAGCAACCTTCTCAAGAAGAGTAAGAGTGAAAACAAGATAAGCAAGAACAGTATGTCTTCTACTTAAAGCATCAGCTCCCACGTTGGCTTTACCAGGTGTATACTGAGTATCTGGGTCGTATGACGTTAGGAATTCCAACCAAGGTTATTGCCTTAGATTTAAATCCTTCTGGGTAAAGAGATACTTCAAAGATTTATGGTCGATGAACAATTCAAAATTTTCACCTAGAAGATAATGACGCTAGATTTTCAAACCATCGGTGCAAAGTCTCCTGCAAGAGATGAATAACGACTATAATGGAAGGAGTATTCCCCACTCTTGGTAGATAGTGCATCAAGCTTTTTGCAAGGGCCAACTTGATACTCTTCCCCAAGGATCCAAAGATAAATTCCAAGAGCTCAAGATCGTGGGTCGGGTATTTTTTTCTCATGGGGTCGCAATTGTCTACTCGCGTAGGCAATCACTCTGCCTCCTGCATTAGAACAACGCCCACACCTTCACCACACACATCTGTGTAAACAGATAAACCTTGATTCCCGTTAATAATAGCAAGAACTGAAGTAGTGGTCAACCTTCTCTTCAATTCCTAGAACGTTTCCTTGCACTTCGGAGTCCAATCAAATTGGCATTCTTCATAGTCAGCTTAGTTAATGGACTGACTAACTTGGAGAAATCCTGGACAAACTTTCGGTAATATCCAGCCAATCCCAGAAAACTTCTGACCTCCTTTGGTGTTGTGGATTGCTTCCAATCTAGGATAGCGGAAACCTTACCAGGATCTACAGAAATTCCCTCTGCGGTAACAATATGTCCTAGAAATCTAACTTCTTTAACCAAAAATGTCATTTAGAAAATTTGACAAATAGATGTTCCTCCTCAATATTTCTCAAACTATCTTTAAGCGTTCAGCATGCTCTTCTTCAGTTTTGGAGTAGATCAAAATATCATCAATAAATACGAGAACGAATTTATTCAACACTTCTCGGAATACTCGGGTCAAACAAGTCTACGAAATATGCAGGAGAATTGGTTTGTCCGAAAGGCATAACTAACCATTCGTAAAATGTGTCAGGACCCCTAAATGTAGTTAAATGAATACAATCTTCTTCAATTCTCAGTTGATGGAATCCTTGGGCTAGATCCATCTTAGAAAAGAATCGAGCGCCATGCAACTGATCAAACAGGTCATCGATTTTGGGTAAAGGAAATTTGTTTTTAAGAGTTAATTTATTGGGATCGCTTTAGTCCACACACAATCTCAAAGATCCATCGGACTTGACTACGAATACCACAGCTGAGCCCCAACTGGAACGACTGGGATGTATGAATCCTTTCTCTAGTAAATACTGGGTTTACTTGACTAACTCTATTCTTTCCCTTGGTGCCATCCAGCGACTTGCATGCACAACATGACAATCATTGGGAACCAAGTCGATTCTGAATTCAATTTCCCTATATGGAGGTAAAGACTTAACTTCTTCGAGTACGTCCGGAAATTCTCGAACAATAGGTATGTATTCCAAACTTGGGTCGAGATACCTACATTAGCTTATCCCCTTTCGGACTTGGGTCCTCACAAGAAATCACAACGAAATTCCCAAATATGGTTTTGACCGAAATCGTACGATTGTTACAATCTAATTTAGCTTCGTATTTTGTTGACCAATTCAATCCAAGTAAAATTTCAAATTCATTAAAGTCGAGAACGAAAAGGCTGATAGTAAACAGATGATGAGAATACGAGATAGGAACCTTTCTACAACGTAGACAAAGATTTGCAGGGCCACCAACCGGATTCTTCACACAAATAGATTCATCTATGAATTCGGGTTCAAGTTTTAATTCGTTTACGATTTGTTGATAAATAAAGCTATGTGTGGCTCCGGTGTCGAACAAAACTCTAACAACTTTATCATAAAGAAGAAGGTTACCTTTTAAAACTCCTTTCCCTTTATCTTCCTTTGGGGTCGAAGGTTGATCCTTGATCGCATACACTTTTGCTATTTGAGCCTGCTTCATTGTCGGGCAATCTTTAACTACATGTCCTGGCTTATGATAATAATAGCATTCTCTGGCTCCTTGACTTGTCTTCATAGGTTGATCCATCTTTCCTTGCTTCTTGGGCTTTCTGCAACTACTCGAGTAATGGCCCTTCCCCAAACAGTTGAAACAGGTCATATCCTTTGCCTTATTCTCTTGATTATTCTTCTTTTCCTTGCCATGCCACGGTTTCTTTCCTCTGAACTTCCTCTTCTTCCAATTCGAATTGCTTCCGCTTCCCTTCCCTTCTGAAATTTCTTGTTTATCCAGGGCAGTATCTATATCCCATATCTATCATATCAGCAAAATATGCCTTCGCATGGGTTATCATCCTCTCATGAAACTTCTTGTTCGTCCCTCTAACAAATCTTTCATTCTTCTTAAGAGGGGTATTCACCAATTCTGGACCAAATCAGGATAGCCCGTTAAACTTATTCAAATATTCTTCAAAAGACAAACTTCTTCCTTCAAGTCAGTGAACTCTTGGAACATCCTGGTGATACCAACTGACGACATATAACGCTGCTCAAACACTTTCCTAAATCGATCCCAGGTAAACTCATCCTCTAACTCAGCCAATGTAATGACTTCCACCATGCTAAAGCTTCTTCCTGGAGCTGCCAAAAAGCTATCAATCTCATTTGATCATCCTCTAACTTCAATCCTTTAAAAATCCTTTCGCAAGATCGAATCCAGGCTTGTGCTTCTATAATAGTTTCCTTGCCTATGAATGGATTTCGCCCAAGTCTGGAGAAACTTCGATACAAATCTGCCAGATTCAGCTGGGGTTGGATAGGAAGAGCTGCTTCCATTGTTGTAGGGTCTTGACTCGTTGTAGTGGTACTTCCCCGTCCCCTACCTCATCCTCTTCTTGCACTCATTCTCACTATCTGTAAATAGTAAGAAAACTTGATTAAACCATACGGATGAGATATCTTAGGGAATACACTCATTCTAGGGTTTTTCTAACCCTATTTCTAATGAGTCACCTAATGTGTTATACTCCAAACCTAAAGTTCTTACTCAACCTTTAGCTCTGATACCGCATATGACGACCCGAAATCCAGTGTCCGAAAATCGACATCCAATACCTCACTCGAATTCGAATGCCAGAGATTCAAACGTCGGAGTCCAGTTCGTTAGAGCTTATAACAACATTAAGTGATAACAATGCAGCGGGAATAAAATGAATTTTCATTGATAAACAACACATGGATTCAACATAGATACAACATCATTACAACAATTGAACATCATCATCAGAGCACAATGTATATGATACAACAACTGAACAATAACACACAGCTGAACAACAATAGGCTACAATAATTTCAACAGGGTCTTCCAAAAAAAGAGAGAGTGAAAATCCAACATAAGCACCTTCAATCCAAACTTCAAAGCTCCAAACCAAAAAGCTTCCAAAAACTTCAAAGACCAAAGGCTTCAAAAGACATCTAGATCCAAATCTACAGTCCAACTTCGCTCCAGAACACGGATAACCTGACTCTAGGCTACTCGTGTGGAAAATTACGGGCACCCAGAGTTTAGCAAAGGGAACAATAAACTCCAGATCAGTCATGGGACTGGTATGAGTAAACATAAAACAGTTGTATGAACAAAAACAATTTACAAGAAGAAACCTGTTATGCTTTTTGGAAAATGAAACTACCATAAGGCCTTCCGGCACGCGCATAATGCAATCGCACACTTGGGGGAGATTTCTCCATATGATAGTCAAATATGCTTGACACATGAAAATCCTTTTGATATTATTATTAATGCATAGTGTAGAAAACATTTCGAAAGTATAATATTAATTTTAGCTAGCATAGGTACCATTATATTATGCCTACTTTAACTACCATCTGAAGTGGCAGGTTAAACGACTAAAAACCGTACAAGGCTCGTATTGAGTGATTGGATTTCCAACAAATGGCCAGGCTAAGGAACTTCCTTTCCGAATGGGTACGCCTCTGGAGGGACGCCCTAAGAACCTAACCGGATCTCTGCCAATACAAGGCCGAGTTACCTCTGTAACTAAATAACTAACTGTCACGAGTATGCCATCCCTCGGTCATAACCGACCTTTATTCGGAGACCCAACGACAACCAATAACCATATAAGTTAAATATCTGGACTCCATACTAGAATACCACTTTTTATACAAAAGGAAATGCACATACCCTGAGGGGCGCGACCTCCATAACCTTGCCGCATCCTTCCTATTTCGACCATTTCCTGGATGTGAGGTTCGATGAAGTCTCGTCCTACAAAGCTACGCTTTTCACAAAAGCCATGCTTCAATCAACCAATGATCCACACTTAGCATGCCACACTACCAAATTGGGAGTATATCACTAGTAACCATCAACTACATAACCTCTGAGCTTGTACGTCTCAGAGAAAGGCGCCACCAAACATAAATGTATTTGATAAAACCCATCTTTACATCTCAAAGTGTAACGTCAGACATACAACAATACAAGTCCATCCTGGGTCTGAATGGAACCGAAGGCACTTCATCCAATAAAGGAAGAAGTCCTTGCAAATTCGGATATCCACAATCCCGACCGGACTCCCCTTCACATATAGAGATCTCTATACCGGAGCAACTCAGTGTAGAGATAATCGAGAGGTAATCCTTTCGTTCTCGAAAATACCCAGTCTTCAACCATCGTCTTCAAATGCACTCCCATTTCGTCATATCATTATTCAGAATGGGTTTTATGACTCAATGTCCTCTCTCGGTTTAACGGAATAAGAAGCGCTTATTTTAAAAACACGTGGATATATAAGTCACAACAAATTTCCATTTATAATCTTTAAAACAAAAGATTCACCTTCAAGATTCGATGTGGTTTTCGGATAACCATTTGGAATCTGACCCTCGGTCGCATCGAAATTAAAATGCCGTTTTAAAGGCCAACAATTTTACTTCAATTCAAAAGTTCACAATCACACTGCAATATATCACAGATATCACAACTCAAAACAAAGCAATTCATATCACAAAGTATCACAATCATATGTCAGAGATATCAACCAATCCAAGGCATTCAATAATAATCCAATCATCTAAAAGCAAGATGAATTAGTCATTCAATTGTCAATTAATTAAATTTGATTTTCCAAATAAATTAAGTTAATTACTTTAGTTAGTTTTAATCCTGGTTAATTATTATTAAGTAATCCCAATCATTTTAATTAATTATAATTAATTAATCACATAATTACTTTCATTAATTATCCTTAATTATTAGTTAATTAGTCCTTAATTATTAACTAATTAACCTTATTTATTAATTAATCTTTAATCATTATTTAACTATCCTTTAATCAACAATTAATTAACTCTTAATTATTCTTTAATTACTTTATTAATCAATCAATCTTTAATTACTTAAAAACTTAATTAATTAAAAGATAAATCATTTATATTAATTAATTACTTAATTATCATTAAAGATCTTTAATTACTAAACCTTGTAATTAATTATCATTAACACATAAATCAACTTAAGATATTTAAGTTGATTAACCTTTAAACATTTTATCTTCTTAATTAACTCCTTAATTATATGATTATGTTTATTTAAAATAAACTTTAAAAATGAAGGTTATATGTGTTTAAAACATTTTAAAACTTAAAAAAATTATTTCAAAACCTTTAACTACATTCCAAACTTAACAAACAATTATTATTTAAAAAAATAATTGAAAAATTATATGAACTTGTTTTATTTAAAGATTTAAAAGGTGTCTGAACACCTACTCGAGTCCATCCCGAGTGTCACCTCGAGCCCGAAACAAAATCTCTCGAGTTCTTCCCCGAGAAAACTTCCTCTTCTATTTTTTTCTTTAGTTTTATTTTAAAACTTAAAACCTGTTATACATTCGAGCAACTACCCGATAGCAGACCCGAGCTACAGCTTCATCCTCCTGAGAATGACTTCGAGTCGAAACCTTTCTTCCCAAAACTCAACCTCACTGACATACAGTTGCACGTACACGTGCACAAATATTTCGGCCACCTCCGGTCGATGCTGAGACCATCAACAAGACGTCGACGACCTCCCCTAAGTCACCGACCACCCAGAAACCCGAAAGACGATGAACTCGACATCGAGCTACTCGACCCAACCTGGAACAAAAACTCGATCAACAAATCTTCCTCGCGTCGACGATCTAGATCATCAGAAGCCATGCCACCTCGATCATAGCCTCACCGTTCAACCCTGCACCATTTCCCTTAGCTCCGGTTAATCCTGATGCATTGATAACACCGTAATCGCCACTCAAACCTAAACAACCCAAACAAGTTTGAAAACCCTAAAGCCTCACCGTTCCACCTCCATGATGATCGAAAATTTCTCGATCATTTTTTCCAAACTCGGCAACCTCCAAGCTACCCTCATCCACAATCTCGAGACCCATCTCCTCTTCGGTCGTCGTAAATTGCCAAAAACCCATTTCACGTTCAAATTCAAATTCCTCAAACAATATGATACTAAAAATCTTCATTCTCCTTTTAAAATTCATGGTTTTCCAAGACGAATTTGGTGATGTAAAGGAAACGGGAAATCATGATGTTCAAATTTTTGATATTCTTTAAATTCTACTGTATTTTCCTAATTCCAAAAATATTTTAACTAATTTTACTTAAAAATATTTTTACAACTTAGATCTTGATTTTACGAACATATTTTGTTTAAAACTTAAAGCCTAAAAAAGATCAGAAGAAAAGATTTGGATTTTTTAAATAGGTTTGAAACCTGTAAACCTGGGACAGAGCCATGTATACCTGTTCAACAGACATGCACAGATATATGTATACATATTTGTATACATGCAAACATATTTACATACTTTCAAGCATTTTTCACAGACTCGCTTTCACAAAATTCAAGTTATGAATTGTTTTAGAGTTTGTTTACTCACTTGTATGTGTATGAATAGAGGATGATTTTGGAAAGAATCTGGAATTTTTTTTGATATTTGAAATCTAGAAATGCTCTGATTTGACTTTCTCCGATCCTTGGATTTGAAATTGATCTTGATTAACTTGATTAACAGAGTTGAAACTTTGAATTTGCTTTGATGTTGAAATGATCTAAACTTGTGGTTTGCTTCAGATTTGAGATGAATTTAACTTGTTTTTTATTTTTTATTTTATTTTCCTGGTTTGAGCTTACAAGTTTTATTTTGATTTTCTTTTAGTTTGTAGTTCTCTTGAAAATGAAAAGAAAATGAAGGGTGGAAGATAGATGTATATATAACAATGTTTTCTTTATTTATTATTTTTTAAAAATAAAAGAAAATTAGGACACTTGTTAATTACATGTCTTACTTAACTCACACTTGTTATTTGCATGTCTTATTAACTTACACTTGTATTTTTGCATGCGAATATGTTTTTATATAATTTTTAAATTACATTTTCTATTTTTATGAAATACATTTCCTTTGTTATATTTATACAATTTATAAGAAAATGATTTAAAACAAATTTATGCATAAATAAAAATCATACATATTATTTTTAAATCCAAATTATTTTTAAGGTTTTTATATTTGAATTTCAAATTCAAATTCTATTTACAATCTATATATAGATATATAAATAAACAGACATAAATTTATTTGTTTTGAAAAATTTCAAACTAATTCACAAATAAATCCCAAAATTAATATCAATTTCTAAATTTAAATTTGTTTTAGAAACGGGATTGTTACACTTGTAAATCATGGTCCTAGTTGAATTAAAGAGCGTGTGGGAACTTGATATCGTTTATACCTTTTGACATGAATATGTGAATAATGTAGCATATTGGGGTAAAAAAGGGCATATATGGAAGATATGGGGATGGTGAAAGAATGAGAACATTCAAGGTATATAGAAAGCAGCAGAAATTAAACGATATGGCACAGAGAGAGAAAGAAACAAAGAAAAAGTGAAGAGCATTAAGAATATATGAGGGCATGGACGTTCTTTTCCTTGAGCATAATACCTGGGCGTATCTATCCAATTAGCATATCCAGTGACACCATCCTCATTTTCCCTTTATAAATACAAAGATTGGAATTTTCATTTGTATCAATTAAGAAGAATAGTTATATTTGTTTAGGTTAGAGACATATAGAGAAAATCTCCTTCGTACCCAGATACCATGAACATCCCGCTGCATGATGTTCTGTGTCCGATGAATGACGTACATATGTTTGTATGTATGCATGCATGTGTTGACACCTGATAGATAGACTCGTTGGAAAAACATGTAATGAAATGTTGTATCCAAATGCATAAGCAGTAAGATATAATATATACACGTTTTATTTTCATTTTAAATCTAACTTTACAACAATTTATATTGATTTCGGTTGTTACTAAAATAGCTAAATGTCTTTCAAAGAGCTGTTATATGTGTGTTGGGGAAAAAATCAATCTTACTAAGAGATGTCATATAAAAATTTCACGAAGAAATGACTCGAAATTTGTTGTATATCATTTCCTTAAAAATGTAAATTTCATGAATGATATCTTTTGAAGAATAAACATAAAGAATTCAAATGTATTTCATGAAAAAAATGTACTAAGAAAATATTCATAATAAATGTTATTTATATTATAGAATAAAAAGACATTAAAGAAAGAGGAAGAAAATATTTTATTCACTACAGAGATTAATCATTCATTTTCATTACATTAGCTCCTTTATAAAAGGCATAGAAGCTTGGGATATATCATATTCATTATTTATATTTACATATGTTATAACACTCCCTCTTGAATATGCGTCTTCAAAATCTTGAATCCTCTGATAACTTGAAATTGTCCCTTTTGTAACGTATATGATGATTGCTCCCCCTCATTGTTATCTTGCTTGCATTTATTCATTCAATCGATCTAGATATTGTCCGTTGCCTCATTAAAAACCTCCGTCAGGAAAACCCAGTGGGAAAAACCTTAAACGAGAAAAAGAGTGCAACTTGTAAAATCATATTAAAAATGATATTCTTTCTAAAGGATTTGATACTTCAGAATCAAAACAATGCCTCATTAAAATCTTACTAAGAAAAATCCTATGGGAAAAATCTTAGTGAAAGAAAAAGAGTACAATATAGTATGACATATTTCAATAAATTACAGCATTAAATAGAGTTTGATACTTCTAGATCAATATAATATTTCATTAAAAACCATACAAAGGAAAACTCGATGGGAATAACCTTAGTCAAGGATAAAAATACAATTTAACTTAAATAAAATATTTGAGATATTATATCTTGAAAAAACATTTGATTCTTCTTAGGATAATGCCTCATTAAAACCTTAGTAAGAAAAAGACGGTGGGAAAAATCTTAAATAAGGAAAAAGAGTACATTATAACTTATTTTCAAATGTTAATAGGAAGTTGATACTCCTGGATCAAGATAATGCCTCATTAAAAGCTTACTAATAAAAAAAACCAGTGGGAAAAAACTTAATTAAGGAAAAAGAGTACATTATAAAATACTTATGGATGCTCCCCTTGATTTAGAAGTTTCCTCTGAATTCATATTCGTCTTTCGATAACTCAAATTGATTATAGATGCTTCTGGATCCATAAATATGTATCTCATTAATAATACAATTTATTAATAGTTTCCTTCGATACAATCGAAATTTCCAAGGTTGTTTCTTCCAAATATAATTTGATCTTTTTTGTATACTACTTTTATGAAAAACACATCATGTGCTTTTATTTTTGTGCTTCAAATCAGTTTTGCATATTGCAACTACATTTGTGATGAATATCAAAAGTTTTATTGCAACAATACTAAAAAGCAAAAAGTAATCCACTCATCTTAAAGTGCATTAAGATTTTCGTTGCAATAATAATTAAAAGTAGGTTGTAATCTATCGCTCCTAGTTCTTTGAATTCTTTATAACCACGAAAGTTATTTATATTCTTCAGGAATTTGTATACTTTCATCATTTAATATGATTAAGCCATATGTATACCTTTGGGATATATTAAGCGTTTCAAGCATTTTCACTACTTTGCGGACTACATTCCATATTTCTCTATTAGTAAAGAATTCATGATGGCCAGTCATGTTTTCCACTAATTCAAGATCTTTAATCTATTTATGACATTAAGCGCTTTGTTATTTACAAATTTATCATCGATGATTATTTCTTGTCAGTTCTAGATATGATTTATTGAGATCTCTTTAATCATCATGTATTAGGTACGTAAACCACTTCTAGGGTTATATGACAATCAAGTCATGGATCTCTTTTAGAGCACCTTTAAGCGTTTCTTCAAGAACACTCACCTCCTTTATTTGGCATCTTTATTACTTACTCCAAAAATATTTTGAACTAACTTTTGAACCACATTTCAGATGTGGTTTACATATTTTGATCCTTCAAGGAATCAGATCTATATTGAAGAAAGTCTACTAGGGATATTATTAACAATTTATTCAAGTTACGTAATATTTTGCAACATTGTATATTTTAACAAATATTTAACACTGATGATCAAAATGAACTTGTATCCCTTTATCCTCTGCATCAATGTTGACGAACATTGTCACATTAAGTATTAATCATCTTTGGATTCTCATTTTGATCCATTATGATATTGCTACTAGTAACTACACCATACACATTAATAATAGGAGGATAATTTTTTTTTAGTTGATAAATTGCATTCAATTAATATTGCTTATTAGAGTTTAATCTCATTCATTGATCTAGTCAATTGGAGGAATTTACTTATTGTATAGATCATTTGAATATATACACGACTTCAGGTCATTCAATATTTATGTTGATTTAAATCACTAAATAATATCTATACATAATCTATAAGGCGAGCTCATAACAAACTTCAAGTTGTTAGCTGAATATTTGCATATATGGATATACACGTACGTTCACGTATTACATTTATATTATGACATTTCATATTCTTTCTCATTTGAATTATTGATTTTTAGAACAAACTATTATAAGGATCAAGACTATTAATTTCTTGTTTCTCACTCGATGTAAATGTGAATCCTTAAAGATTAAATGGTAGTTTCCAAAACATCTAGTTTGAAAATACATATACATCAAGTTTGACTTATCAATGATAACTTCAAGTATTTGATATGTTGCAACTTTTAGTTATAGAATATGTTGTAACTTCTAGTTACCATTGGCTAGCAATAATAAGAATTTCAAGATCAAAATCTTAAAATTTGTTAGTGTTCTTGCTTTATTATTGAAGTCTAACTTTTCTTAGTAATAATTTCCAAAGCCTCTGCTTTGATAATTCATAAAACTTGCAATATTTCATATGACTTTTTTTTGTTTCCATTATCAAACTTCGAACTTTATGTACATTTTTGTACACTTAAATGTATGGACCTATGCAGATATTAATATAATTGAGACTTTATGCATATTTTTATTTGAAAATGCTAAAGAACAACGTCCTTCGAGTTAATAATTCAAATATAACTAAATGGTTTTCTATTCTAACCATGTTGAACTTCTGGTTCAAATAAATTATTTATACAAATTCAAGTTGCTAAAGTTTATTCTTTAATTATATTTCAAATATCTCTTTTGAACATTATTTACAATTATATATCAGAGATTAAAACATAGTTCGAATTATATATTGACATCTCTTCAGAAGAGTTCAAAAATGATAGTAATAATAATTTTTATAACAGAAATAAGGATATCTTTTGGACACCGATATATTATAGAAATATGCAATTATATTTGTTACAGATCTTTATAAGACCGTATTTATAGCTTTTGTGAAAATTGTGACATGACATATAGATTATCATTTCAGGAGAATACCTAAAGATTTTACTTCAAGAATAGTTATGCATATGATATTCAATTCGTGGTATATTTTGAAAAGTAATAGATCACAGATCACTATTTACTCTTAAATTTCTCCAATGGAGCTACAGGTCCATGACAATGGTTGATTAAATTTTGTAAATGTATTTTGCACCCATTTCTACTGGTTCTATTTTGAATTACAAATTCTTTGTTTTATTTACTACCACATCACTTCTTGAAGTGCTATATCATAGTTGAAAATATGACATAGGCAATGCTTTTATAGTTCTATACAAGGCTATAATATCTCTTCTAGAGATGAATTAATATCACTGCTACTGGAGTTTTATATGACGTTCCCTCAGGGATATAGCGTTTCTTTTTAAGCAATTGCAATTTAACAAATAAAAAAAATCTATAACATCACTTCTGGGATGTTGGATTTTGCAATATAATAAATATAAATAAAGCTCTAAAAAAATCTAGTATTAAAATCTATTTCTTCAACAAAATAGGTAGGCATACATGCATAAAAATAATTTATCAAAATTTCAAATTTTACAGCAGTGTGTGATTAGTGAAAATCATCATATCTACTAATATAGCATTCACTGAAACTTCAAGTTTGAGTTATATAAGACACATAAATAATAAAGAAAGAAGGAGAACAACAATTTGATGCATTACCGTGTAGGTAGCATTCACCATATGAACGAAACCATTCAAATCTTGCTTCTATATCTTTTAAAGTTTTAGTTCTGCTTTTATTAGTAATAGTATATACATTAAGGTGACAGAGCAACGTTAAATATACAGGGAAAAACAGACGCGGGAACAAACTGAAAAGGTGAAAACACTTTACTTTGAGGTTAAATATTCTTTCTAAACTCAATTAAAACAAACAATGTCAGAATGCTTTAATCTTACTGTACTTAAAACCAAATTTATCTTCAGTTTTTTTTAATTTTAAAACAGAATTTGAAACTAAGATGTTTTGTGATAATTTTGAAATACCTTAAAAGTGAAAAAACAGTGGGTATACAAATCCAAATTTTCAAAAATTCTTATAAATTAAGATTTGAAATGTTGGATGTGGGTGATTATTTTAGCACAAATATGGTGACAATTACGTGATGAAGAAAATAAGCACCTTAATTGATTAATATAATAGTTGAGCCACATTATCATCAAAACATTAGGTTTCACTTGAAATACGTGCTCTAGCCCCCAATACTCAAATAAAGCATGTAAAAAATATCGTACATTATTAGATTGCATCTGAATGATTTTTATCAAACAACATGATACAAAATGAGATTGTCATCTTCGAAAGAACTAGCTAAGTTGAAGTTCAAGGATTTACACATACGTGCATACACATCTTCGTGCATTTAGACTGCAAAGTGCAAACCATCAAACTCGAGTTTGTCACAACATTCTAAATCGGTTGAGCTTAAAGTTATATTGTTTGCTAGAGGATAATCAAAGGTAAGGAGTGATGGTAATTTTATCAACATATTACCATAAAAACCAACTTATTGACTTATTAAGATATACTTGATTAAGGATGCAACTAAGCTTAAAGTGGTGCATGAAAGAAATACCCTTACAAGCCTAAAATGCGAGCAATTATGGAAATGGGTACAAGGAATACAGATTCAACCCATGTTGGTAGCTTTGGCTTTGAAGCTTTTATAAATGAAATAGTTAATTTGTCATTATTATTATAACTTATTTAGCTTGGGCTGGATTGAGGTTACATCTTTCCCACGGCAGCAATTTAATTTTAGCTAACTACATTATGAAATAAAGTTAATAATTTAATTAAGTACTGTAGGAAAAATTAAATTTAAAAATGCAAGAAAGAATAAACAAAATAGGTTTCATTAAGATGTCATCGAATCGTAGTACTTCGTCAAATTTAAAGAAATAAATAGAATCAATAAATAAGAAAATGATTATGCTGAGTAATACTAGGTTGCTAATTCTAGATCTGCAATTTATGTCTCAGACCTGAAAGTTTTCCATTTGGGTATTGACTGTTGAATTGTTTATAAAAAGGCTCTATACTCTAACAATGTCAATTTGCAAATTTCATATTCCCATTACCATCATCTACTAGTACTATTTCTCTTATGATTATAACCAATAACCATATTTTGTATGAGATAAGATGGGTTCTAGCCTAAAATAAGAGTCGGCATTTGCTCTATGTTCTTAATGGAAAGAAAATATAATATTTAAAAAAATAAACATAAATTTCCCATACCACCAAAAGATTTTTATATGTAGCAAATATGACAATGCCTTCTATTGTCAATGAAGAACCTTTATTAAAAAGATTCCATTCCGTCTCATTGTTAACTACGCCTCCCACCATGCTGTGTAAACCACTGGTTGACATCTAGATAAAACATCATGCCGATAACGTATTATAGAATAAAAAGACATTAAAGAAAGAGGAAGAAAATATTTTATCCACTACAGAGATTAATCATTCATTTTCATTACATTAGCTCCTTTATATAAAGGCCTAGGAGCTTCAAATAGAACTAATCCCATGATGTGGGACTAAATAAAAAAACAGTATATAGCATATTCACTATTTTTATTGATATATATTATAACAATTTAATTCATTTTCACTGGTACTTACCAAGCTTTATTTATTTTTAAACGGTTAATGATAAACTCGACGGAACTCAATTTTCAAATATTTGGCATAATTGCAAACAATTATCTTTCATGAAAGATGAATGCCCCCCTCTATCTGAATCCAAAATCATATGAAAACAATTACGCCTATTAGTTAGCTCTCCTAATAGGATAAAGGCCATGAAGTTTTTACAACTTTAAATTATTGTTAATCAATATTTTGGTGTTTTAATGGTAACAACCATACAATAATGGTACTAATAATTTTATCGAGATATTTTTGATTTATAATGTCCAACGGGGCCACAACACAAATAAGTTCATGAGGGAAAACAATAAGCAAGAGTCAGAAGATGATATGCATGCACGATAAACTAAAAATGGAGCAAACAAGACACGGAGGAATATATAAGCTTTCAAGAAGTTATGATTGAATTAAAAAATCTCTTGAAGCATAACAAAGTCGAAGAATCACTTAAAAATGACAAACGAGCATATAAGTCAAGTATAATATTTATCGAGTCCATATCGAGTCCTCATAATTAGATTTATACGTAAATAATCTTCTAAGCACTTTTATTTTTAACATAACATTTTAGACATCTTGAAGTATTTTAGAGAGTTCTTTAGATTTTTTGCAACAAATAAAAAGAGCAAAAGATCTTTTTTAGGATGCATCTAACTGCACTATACATACTGGCCACAGTTGCAAAGGTCAACATGTGCAAAATGTATAGGTCGACTTGTGCATTTTGCGCATGCCAACTTGTGTTGCTTTGGTCGGTACGTTAAGGTCGCGTTGCAGGAAAATTTAGATTTCCTTTTGAACGGTTGCAACTTCACCTTCTTTTTCTCAGTTCGAACTGTTAGGTATGGCTCACATTGTACTAGAGTGTGTGCGTAGATTGGATTATGATTAGTCTCACATCGCAAGATATTCTAAAAGAGATCAGCATATATATGTGATTGGTAGCTTGTATCAACAAGGGATTCCTTCTGTTACAAATAAATGTTGCCATAAAAATATATATATGCTCTAGACGGATGTAGGGGTATCCAATCATGACGCTAGCACCAAAAAGAGCTTCGTCCAGTGGTGTTGCCTCTTCTACACTAAATGAAGTGCGCGCATAGCGGAAGACGCGAGGGGTGCCGAAAATTACAACATGGTATTAGAGCCGATGGTTCCATGGGACCAATATGATGCAGAGTTGACCTAAGCATGCTCCAATATGTGTGGTTTGAGCTCGGGATTCTCATTAAGGTGGAATTATAAGTTAGAACGCGACCTGCTCCAACTGTGTGAAAGAGAACTCTTTGTGAAACAGCTTGGCTCAACTGTTGGAGGTGGTAGTGACTTAATCTAAACTGCTGGAGGTGTTAACGACCTTATCCAAGTGTTTGAGGACTCTATATAACTTCAAGTTGAATAGATAAAATGCTCGCCAAGGTGGAGATTTGTTAGGTGTTGCTCGCACTGTATTAGAGTGCGTGCGTAGATTGGATTATTATTAGTCCCACATCGCAAGATATTCTAAAAGAGATCAGCATATATATGGGATTGATAGCTTGTAACAACAAGGGATTCTTTTTGTTACAAATAAATGTTGCCATGAAATATATGTGCTCTAGGTAGATGTAGGGATATCCAATCATGACGTTGGCACCAAAAGAGCTTCGTTCAGTGGTCTTGCTTCTTCTACACTAAATGAGGTGCACGCATAGCGAAGGATGCGAGGGGGTGACGAAAATTACAACACGAACAATTGTCTCTTCATTTCCCCTAATGAGATAAGAACTTCTTTTTCATAATATACTTCATTTCCCCTTCTCTTATCTGTTGTAACAAATTTTCTCAAAAGTCTTTTGAGAATAAGAAGAAACCGAACATAATAAATTTATCGCTTAAATAAGTGAATTTATTTACGTTTAGATGAAATTATTTTGCATTCTCAAACATTTCTTTTTGATAACAATAACGATACTTTATTTAAGTAGAGCACTTATTTTGATGTCTCGAGCTTCGAAGTAATAACCTCTAGGACCTTAGCCTAAAGCGTTATAGGAATTGCCACTGAGCTAATGGTCCTCGACTATTTTCAAATATTAAAAAAATTCACAAAGTAGGCTAATGCTATATAAAAATATTTTATTAAGTATACAGATTTATAGATACCTAGAAGAGAAAATGCACTACAAATATGGAAAATGAAAAAAATACAAATGAAGAATTTTCCACATCTGATGCCATTCGTGAAGGCGTGCTCGCATGTACCCCTGATTTTTGGCCCACATTCAGTGATATCCTTGCTGACGTGAAGAAAGTCAAATTTGATGATTTCACAGTGAAATAATTTTATTACACAATGAAATATATAAGTCTGATAAGTATGCTTATCATGTTATTCATAATACAGCCAACTACAAGTGTAAAGAAAATTTGCTTGGCAAGATGACGTTTCTCAAGGAATTGTGAGAAAAATTTGGACATCCAAAGCAAGCATAAATTATTAGTAATGGACCTACACTATATTGATCAGGTAGGGCGAAAAGCAACTAACCCTTGCATAAAAGATAGACGAGAGTTCTTGGCACATTGGGAGTTATCGGACTTTAAAGCGAGTTGGAAAAGAATTCTGAAATTAGAAAGAAAAAAAATCCCAACTTGCATTATGGTAGCTCTAGATCACACGCAGAATACCATAACAATCTTGTATTTACCTGCTAAATTTATAATATCTAAATAAACTAAAATATGTTTATTGAAATTTATTGTTTCAATTTTTCACCATGAAGAGCAGCATAGCAAACCCACCTCCTGGTAAGTCTATGACATGACTCACAAGATTGACTCAGGGGAGGGGTCCACCAGCAATAGTTGAGGATGTTTCGATAGAGTTTGTAGTAAGTCATTTATAAACTTTGTTTGAATGATATTTATCTATGTATGTAATTCTATTGAATATGAAAAATGCAAAAGAGACGAAATACTATGCTAAGATCAATGAGCTTCAAAGTCAATGCGTGGTGATAGCAAATGAGGTATTGGAATAGGTATGCAGTGTGCTCAACATTGCTCTTGTCAAATGTTTGGACCGTAATCCCAACCACTGCAATATTCCAACTTCAATTGTTTAATTTTTTTTAGTGAACTTATTGCATTTAAAATATTTTAGTGAACTAATTACATACTGATATTGATTTTTTTACCAATTCACTGACATGGTTATAGTACAACAAGTGGTAAGTAGCTTCACAATTCGAAATTATACCATCATATCAAAATTGGCATGATATAACAATATAAATTTAATTAAGTGCAAAATACAATATATAAGAAACTTATATCGACATTATATCAAAAATTGAAATTTAATCAAACGCAAGATCAAAACTGTAAATTCTACCACAAATTTCTAAGGACTTTATATTCCCTAATCAACTTTTTATTTATAAGCAATCAACTTGTATCAAAATAAAACTAAATAAGTAATCAAGATAAAACTTGGTATAAAACTTCTAAGTTTACAATTAATCAACATTATATATTACACTAATTAGCAATTTGCTTCATTACACGGAAATATGTTTTGGAAAATGATTTAAATTATCCAAAATTGAGTAACTTATCCAAAACATTTATACAAAATGGTTTTGAAATAAAAAAGGTTTCAAAAACCATTTTGTATAAAAGTTTTGCTACATGTATTATTGATGAATTTACCCCACGGATTTAGGTGAAATGTATTCTTGACGATGCTGTGTTTGATGTTGTATTCGGTTGATTTTGGATTTGATTAACATATTCGTTGTGATATTGACAAATTTTGGTTCATGGATTTAGTGGTTATGTTTGCGATATTGTTATGGTTGATTGATATGCTATTCTGTTGTTCATTGTGTGTTGGATAAATTTTGTATTTAGGCCAATTTTGTAAATAAATTACAGGAATATGCCAATTTGCAAACTAATTACAAAAATAGACCAGTTTTCGCCACGTAGGACGTCACGTGTGCTGGCGGCATCTCAAATGCCGCCAACACATGTGCATTTTGGAAAATAACACTGGCGGATTTGAGATGCCGCCAGTATGCGGCATCCCAAATGCTGCTATTTCTACTGCTTTATTAGGCAGCCACCTTTTAATGTTTGTCTTCTTCCAAACTTTTCTTAGATCTACTAAAATTCTAAACTCCAAACTGTTAAATTATTTGCAAATTGTAGTTTAATCTTGGTTGGATTCAGTTACAGACAAGGAACAACCTCTAATTCTTCCTCTTCAACAAGGAATTAGCTATAGCAGGTATGTTTTTTTGGAAACCCTAGTTCAATTTTTTTAATCTCATTTGCTGTTTGGTATCAACTGATAATAGTTTACTAGTTGATTGAATAAATTGTAGAATGAGTTCCAAGTGTGTACCGACCATTTGTTATTTCGATGGCGAATTGGTTGTTAATAAACTTAATTGTCGAAAATATATCGGGGGGTCGTATAAGCCAGCTAAAATGTTGAAAGGTTGTAATTTGGTATAGTTGAAAGAATCGATCTATAAAGCAACCAAGATAAATCTGAAGAATTTGACATAGAGGTAGTGTGTAACTATGTAACGACCCGCCTTTCATTCCATAGAAAGACGCATCATTAAGAAGAAAGAAAGGGATAGAAAAGAGAAAGAAAAGAAAAGAAAGGAACAGACAACATCAGAATCTCACAGCGGAACAAATAAATTATATTATATCACATAAAACTTACATAGAATCGTATACATCGGAGTTATACAACTAATACAACACAAACTAGGCAGTTATAAACATCTGTCTAGTAATTACAATTCAAGTATCGGAGTAAAACAGATACAACTCAAAACACAGCGGAATCTCTATATCTACACGTCGAAGCCTCCTGCTCCATTATCTCCTTCAGAACTCATCAAAGCAATCCTGAATCACTTGACTACTCATACGTAATATGAGTACCCAAGAGTTTAATAAAACAGAAAATAAACACTCGGGTCAGACATGGGTCTGGTGTGAGTAAACGGGGATAAAAGTTGCTTAACCTTGAAAATCCTTTGAAACAAAAGGTATCACGTAAGACTTCCCATACATAAACATGGAAAAGTTTTTATCTTACGCTAACCAAAACATTTGGTAGGAAATCCAGTGATATAATAATAGTGTCTGGGGTTTTAAAAATAAAATACAGAAATAGTTGGAATGCTTAAATCTCACGTTCCAACATAGTTGGGCACAATCAAAACCGTATAGGCACTTATTGGATTGTGGATTCCATCAATGGCAGGGCTACTGGGGTACCGCCTGTCACAGTACGTGGCATAGATCACCGTACCGAGGAGTACGCACGCTCCCCTGCAACACAAAGCCAGAACCATTCCTTACTCAACAGTTCCGAACAAGACCACCCCGTAGATTGGCCGTCGCCAACTGCCACACAGCCGAATATAAAGGGACCTCTAGACAGGGGTAAATCTTGCTCTCCAATGGGGGCTACCCACGAAGCCTTGCTGAACCTCCCCTGTTTTAGTCATTCCCGGTTGATGAGGCTTGAGGCTACGATTACCTTTATAGGACACATCAACCTTAGAATGCTCATCGTCCACCTGACGATTTTCTGAAAGCATTCAATCCATACAAGTTGGTTCCGGGTTCGAACGAAACCTAAGGCATTATCTCGTTACACTCATTTTGGAATCACCCTCAGAGTTAACGACGATAACCCTTACACTCTGAATCACTATCTCGAACCTATAAGTACTATTCCGTCAAACTCATCACGGAATCACCCACAGAATTATACTGACGTATAGTTCTTACACCTCGAGTCCTCACTTGCTCCACTTGGATTAACGACCTAACGTTTAATTGGAATCGATGTGGTTTTCGGATATCCAAATATGGAAACCCGATCGCGGTCTCACCGAAACCAAACGTCATTTTAATGTCCAAGTTGTACTTAAGGGTTTTAACCAATTAACTCATTTCATTATTATCTATTTCACACAGATAGATAAACTACATATCACAATAGATAATCACATTCACATCATAAACAGATAATTTGTATCATCATCACAAACAGATAATCATCATAAAATAGATAATCCATATTATCTTACTATAACTAAGCATCCATATCAAACAGATACTACTTATCTCATTACTGAGATCACAATCATCCAATTAATATCATCCATAAGCAAAGATTTATTACCATCATCTATAATTAATTTAAAATAAATTAAATTAATTACAATCATCTCTAATTAATTTAAAATAAATTTAATTAATTACTCATCTATAAATCCTGCATAATATCCATTAATTAATTAACCTAGTTAATTAATCATTCACTAAGTATTCAACTTGATTAAACACCTTTGATTAATCATTCTCTAATTACAATAAGTAATTAGTACTTAATTAATTTTCACAAATTAATTAAACTTATTCATAAGTAATTAACATTTAATTACTTCATTTATTAATTAACTATAATTAATTATATTTAGCTTTAAATAATTACAATTAATTAATCACTTTATTAATTAATTATTATTACTTGATTAAACCATTCTTAATCACATCATTAATTAATGACCTCTAATTTAAATTAATAACTTTATTTAGAATTAATTACATTTGGTAATTAATCTAAAATTAAAATACAATTATTAATCACCTTGATAAAAATTTAATCCAGTAATTAACTACCCTTAATTACTCATTAACAAATTAATTATCTTCATTAATTAATTCCTTGATTAATTACAAAAGTAATTATCCAAATTACTCATCTTCACTAATTACATTTCAGTAATTATCATTATTACTTCTCTAAGTAATACTGCTATATTAATTTCATTAAGTAATTACTCCCATTAAACCATCAAATGATTTACTTAAATTAATTAAACTAAAATAATTAGTTTAAAAAAATCACATTATCAAAATTTATAAGTAATTAATCCTTTAATTACTTTATCAAGTAATTTTACTTAACCATTAACAATTTATTATCTTTAATTTATTAATCCAAATAAGTTATCAAAATCAATCACATTTATTAATTACTTAATTATCCTAAGATAATTAACAATATTCTCTTTCATTACTTCCTTAAGAAATTTATCTTAGATTAATTATTATTAATCAACACCAATTAAAAATTAATCCAAATTATTTTTTAAAATTAAATAAATAAGTAAATTCTTATTTATCTTAATTATTTATAAAACAATTCATTTACTTATTAATGACCTTATTTACATTCAAATGTATTTAAAACAATACATTTCTAAATGAAATTCAATTTCCATTTTAAAATTTTAAGTTTTTAAAATGTTTAACTATTTTAAACATTTATCCATATTTTAAATATATTTATTCTTTAAATAAAAAGTGAAAACATTCATTACTTATAAAAGAAAAGTTTAAAAAAAATTACTTAATTTATCAAAGAATCAAGCTTTTAAAATAAATTGAATTTCTAATTTCAAATAAAAGTTCAACACTTCATAATTTTAATTCCAATATTAAGAAAAGAAGTCTTCCAAGTTTTAACATTTATTTGATACAGACTTACTTTTAATATTTACTTTAAAACATTTGGATTCGTTCAACTTTTTTTTTAAAAAGTTTACAAAACTGTTTTAAAATTCAAATCTAATTTCTTAGAAATCTTGAGACCATGATTTACCTTGATTTTAAACTTAATTTAAATCTTGCTTAAATTTAACTATTTTCATTTTTAAAACTTTGAATTCAAAAGTACACTTGAATTCAAATTCATCCTAACTTGGTATTTAAATCCTTGTTAAATTCCTGTTTTAAAAATTTAAATTCTTCTAAGTTTTCAAAACTGCACACTTTCAGGTTTTAAACCTGTAACATCACTAACCCGAGTACCCCCCATATCTACTTCCAGTTCCCAACCCAGCTGCTTCGGGACAGAATCACGAAAACCCGAGAAATACTCGAGACAAAATACTGCACCACCCCAAATAAGTTCACCAGAATTTACATATGCACGGTGCATATGCACCGGTGCTCAGATCATCACCAGCCACCCTAGGCAACTCCTCCTAGTCGCCGACCATCCACAAACAAGCTTACGGCCATCAGAAACCCCTCTTCAACTTGGAATTAAATTTGAGAAATCAACTGCAACCTGGAAACCCAACTGCACCATATACCCCAAACCTGTCAACAGCTTACAAACCCACCTCCAATCATTTGGTCACCCACAACTCCGGTCATCTCTTCTTCAACATCTCCTCTACCCAATTCCAGAGTCTTGCATCACTCGATGCAACAGAGATTACAAGAAGCTACAAAAACCCCTAACTCTAGAAAACTAGGGTTAGAACCTGGAACCCACAAATGCCATCGCCTCCCACCTCTGATCATCTACTTTCAAATTTTCTCCCACTCTCTAATCAACACTCCACCTCCAAGAAGAAATACAGCCTCCAAAATCCACTAGATGATCAGATAGACCCAAAAATCCCACTTCTGTTCAATCCCCAAATGCTAACTCCACAGTTGATTTAAAAATGTGATGTTTGTTTTATAATTTATGATTTCAATCATGCATTCAAGTTATAAGCTTGATTTAATAATTTCAAATGTTTGATATTTCTCATTTGAAACAAATACCGTCAGTACTGTTACAGAGACAACAATTAAATTTTCAATTTAGCTTAATTATGATTCACAAACCTGAATCTATACTAAACATACACATTTTGCTTACATATTAATGCCAGTAGAGAATCAAATCTAGTGGAAATGAATTTCCATCAAAATCTGAGTTTCAAAACAGAGACAGGTATGTAGATAGTTTCTGGCATCAGCTACACACATAAACATATTTATACATGTATACACAAAACATCATCACAAAACAAGATCCAACAACATGCTTACTTCTATAAGAACACATGCACAACTAATTTAAAGCAACCTTTAAAGTTGTGAAGTTATTCATCAAAAATGAAGGCACTGCAGTTTCAAATCATAGCAGTTTTGATTTTTTTTTTAAACGACAGTTTTGTTTGAACTTGAGTTTTAGTACATTTCTTAAGTATTAATTTTAAAAGAAAGATCTGCTTTTAAAATAGAAGTTTACTCACCTTTAAATTGAGGATGCAGAGAACAATTCGAGATGCAAATTTCATTTTTCCAGTAACTTAATTTGAAGCTGCATTGGTGATGTTGAATCTACTTGTTGAAGTAGATTTAAAAACTGTATTTGCTGATTGAAGTTGATCTTTAAACTGCATTTTGATTGATGAATTAAAAACTGCATGCAGACCATTCTCTTTTGCTTGAGTTTGAGTTGAAGATTGCTTTCAGATTTGCAGATTTTACACAGTTTTGATTTGCAGAATTTAGATTGTATTTGGGTTTTGATTTTGAACAAGAATTGGTTTTTTTTAGATTTGGATTTTGAATCAAATTTGGGTTTTGATTTTTAATTAAAATTCGATTTTTAGTTTTTCAATTGAAGATAAATGGTTTTAACAAAATGCATTGTTACATTTTCTTATTAATATATTTTTAAATAAAATGTTTCTAAAACAATGCCACTTGTTATCTTAGTATGATCAATATTTACAAGTGTCTTCTCTTATGCACAAATGTCTTACATATGTTTATCTTTATACTAAAGAAATTTCTTTAATTGATGAATGTGTTTTAAATTTATCTAAAACAACACCTAACTTAATTTAGCATGTTTTAAATGTTTTATTTACATTAGTCTTTAAATAAATACATGTTTACTTATAAACTTCTTCATAAAATTATACACAATTTAAATGTTTATTTGAATGTTTTCAAAATAATATTTTTTAGAACTAATTTTCAAAAGAGAAAATTTTAAAAAGAATAAGAATGTTGAATTCAATTTTATTCAAATGTTTTCAAATCTAAATACTATAATCTAATATAAATGAACTAAGTTTATTTCAAAAGAAAAAAAACAATTTTTAAAATAAAACAAAATAAACCTTTATTATAATTCACAATTTAAACTATTATATTTATAAACAAAATAAATATAAACTTATATTTCTTTGATGATGTAAGAAAGACTTTTAAATTTACCTTTGAAATGTTTTCAATACCAATTTTAAATCGAATCAATCAATTCATAATTTAAACATCTATATACAAAATAAAATGGAAAATATTCTTCATTAAATTTAAATTTAAATTAAAGTCAAAATCAAAACTCCTATTTACAATGTATACACATACATACATTATAAATAAAATATCTCTGAATCAGCTTAGAAAGATAATTATATTATTTAAATATTTTTAACATTTGAAAACAATAAAATTCTCAAATTAAATTATCATTATTATAAATTTTGAAAAGAATATCATTTGTCAAGTAAAATAATTATTAAATTTTAAAAGAAAATTTCTATTTGAATTAAATTATTAGATCAATATCTCACATTTAAAATAATTATTAATGAAAATTATTAAATAAGTATTGCCTAAATTTTTGGGACATCACATTCCTCCCCACTTAAAAGAATTTCGTCCTCGAAATTTAAAAGCAAAGATAATTTAATAATCTCATACAGATTTTAATTTAGAAAACATATGCTGTCAATCCAATACTAGCAACCATAGCAACCAATTCAACAAACAATTCTAACTATCCAGACAAAATTCTGGATAAGATTTCCTAGAGTTTCCCAAGTATAAACACCGGTACACTCGTCCAATAGAATCTAAACTAGCTACACCACTCAGGTCTAGAGTTCTATATATCTAGATCTACAAGTCTAAACAGGATACTGGACCACAGACAAGTCCTGACCAACTTCCAAATCTCCCAGAACTACTGATTCTAAAATCAGTGATTGACCATACACTCCCTCAAAGATACGTGAAAAACAAAAAAAATTCCAGCCATCCGAACTGGCAATTCAATCCTGTAGACCAAACACTTAACTCTTAAGAGAAAACAGAAAGATCCAATACACTTATCCACAGATCTCTCCTGTCGATCCTGGGCTGTCTTCAACCTTCTAGATCAATGAAAACTTTGCAGATGCTTCATGGAACAAATCTGGACAAAGAAATAAACGATCTCTAGATCCTACTCAACCAAATGATTCTCCCAAAATCCATCAAAATCTACCACACAAACTCTATTACACAAACATCAGGAGACTTCAAACACACTACTCCTATTCTGGAAACAGAACAGATGCATAAGACAATCAAACCTCCAGATCCAAAATGCATTTCCTGTAGAAATCCTCTGATCCAAAACAAAACTCAAATTCCCAATGAATCGGGTGTTGCTTCTATTCTGAAATAGCTGCCACCATGCTTCCACTGCACAAATCTGATTTGAGAATGTTGTTGATGAACACAAGTATAAACTCGATCAACTTCTCCCTGAAACACTGTTCATCAAATTCCATAAAATCTCAGTGACCTTTCCGATTCGGTCACAAATACCATAGAAAAAATTCAACCAAAAAACTAGATCTGATTAATCCTTCCAACCTAGACAGATCTCTTTCTCAAAGAACCCTCCTACTAAGCTGAACCACCGGTAAAGCTCCAAGAACCAAGTCGAAACAGAACTCAATCTCTCGGTGCGGATGCAAATCTTAACCCGTTCGAAGATATCCATAAAATCAAATCACTTCGATAACTCTAACATCCTCTAGAGATGCTTTAATCCAAACAAAGATTACTCAGAGAACTTCCGAACAATCGCAAGTCACTTTTGCATTTCCCCTTAGTTCAGATCCCAAGAAATTGTTCTCTCTTCAACAATCAAAACAGCTAAATCCTTCTAATCCAAAGAAGAAACTTCGACTTCGTCCTCCAGAGATAAAGTCTTCGATCCTGAAACGCTCGGACTGAACCGAGCGAATTTGAAAAGACAAAAATACTCGAGTCAGAACTAAAAGATCTTATGTGAGTTAAATTAACAGAAGTAAATATGAGTGCAATAACTCAAGAGATGCTCGGGATTTACATCGTTAAACTATTTACTATGTAGTATATCGCGCTATTATAATAGTGTCTAATTGTAAAATAAACTTACTTTAAAATAGCGTTAAGGAGTGACCCAATATTTCCCTTAACACAAATAATGCCAACAGTCTATACAGTGCCTGCATATCTCCTGATCGGGAGACTACGAGAAGACACTCCATAGGTACGACACAAATAGAAACTCGTATAAGGCGCGATATGGTAGGTGACACGGCACAACTAGGCAATGTCAGGGTAGATATACCAATTACGCTTCCGGGTCGGTGGTAACGCGTAGCGCGCAGCTACCGCCCACCTCGAACAAACTCCTCCAAATCAAAGAAATCAAAAATGAAGGTGGCCACCGAATCAATCCAAAGTATAATATCGAAGGGAAGTGTCCGATCAGAGGTGCTACCTCATTAACCCGTCGATCGCTCCTGTTTTAGCCACCTTATGCCAACTCACGGGAGTTGGGTCCACGTATTTACCTTACAGGAAACGCCGCCACCAACCTACTTCATTCTGGAATCTCCACCGCGTACACGGTTGTTAAAGTGGTTTTTGGAGTTGGCAGAGAGTAAGACAACTTCCGATCCCGGTCTCTTCAAGAACCAAACGTTATTATAACGTCGCGGTCTTTAAAATAGTTTACACTTTCAAAACCAGATTATAATTATCCATTTTTAAAACCCAAAAATACGATATCATTTCCTTTTAAAAACCCAAATAAATATTATATCATTTTATTTTAAATATATTTCTTTTCCAAAATCATGCCACTTTTAAAATTTATAATACCTCGAAACCAATTATTTGAATTTTAACTTTCAACATAATACTTTGAAATCCATAGTTTTAAAAACATAACTTTCAAACTTAAATGGTTTGGATATTCAACAGTATATAAAATAAAACAGTTGAATTTAAAATTTCTTTAAAAGTAAATAATTTCCACACCTTCACAAATTTTTATTCACTTTAAATTCAGTCTAAACCCATACCTTTTAGATTCACTTTCAGTTTGAATAAAATACTTCGATTTCAATATTCTCAAACTTTGAGTATTTAATGAATTTCAAAACTAAGGTTGGGAATTTCAAATCAACAATTCATTTTTCTATTATTTAGTTTGAAAGGTTTACATGATAAATCCATAACCATTTAAAATAAACTAAATTTATTAACACTAATTATTTCCTTCCATTTATTTATACTAGAATTATTCATCAAATTTATCTTGAACAAAGAATCCAGATATGAATATCATACCTTTAAAATTTCCAATCTTAATAAGTTTACATTAACTTATGGAGTTTAATTTTTAAATAAACCCAATTCTAAATAAATTTCCTACTTATCTTCAAATCTTAGTTGATTGGAATCATTAAACTCTATATATAAAATATCTTAAACCTGTACTTAATCGTATAATATAAATTGTCAAACTTCACTATTCAACTTATTTATTTATATTCAACAGATTTATACGTAGCTTAAATTCTAAATTTAACTATAAAATATCCAAATTTAATATTTATTAAACCATATCATATCCAAACCAAAAATCATTTCAAAATAATTTTTTATATATATACCACCTTGCCTGTATAAAATTTTCTACCCTATGGTCAAGTGATATGGATATTTATCATTTCAACCCGCAATTTAAAAAAAATAAAATAAAATAAAAATGCGGTTGTATATCATTTCAAACCGCAATCCCGAATAAAATGAAATGCATGATAACTGACAGATTTTTAATTATAGCACACATCATCCATTCACCAAACATCAAACATCAACCATTAATTATAATCATCATCCAATTTTACGACATCAATATAGAGCATATAAATATAACAGGGAATAAGTAACAGGTATTAACTAACAGTTTATATTCAGTAATAAATTTAATAACTGTTTAACTAGCAGTTTATATGCAAATAAATAAATTCCAACTGTCATTTTATATGCAATAATAAAAATTAGTAAACAGTTAAATTAAATAAATACGATTTAACTAAGATGATGAATAAAACATGCCAAAAAATCATAAATAAATTTCTACTCATGTCTTAAGTCAAATTAACAAACATAAGAAATTTTAGAAGTTGTGAGTGGGTTAAAACATTCACCTTTTGAATTTAAATCGAATTTAAATCTGATTTAAACCCAAAAATTCGACAGTCTCCAAATCTGTCCAAACCAGCATCAAAAGATCTGGAATTTAATTACGATCCTAACAAAAAAATTCCGCGTGAAACGGAGTCCGCATGTGGAAGTTATAGCGGTATATGTGATTTAATTTTAAATATTTAATATAAAAAAAACAAAACAACTTACCTAAACCATTTTGCCACGTCAACACGTATTTCCCTACGCACGTAACTCACGCGGCATCTATAGGATTTCTCGACCGAAACCCTACCTAGCCGCCTTCCTTCAATCAAATTAAAGCGCCGCCTCGAACGATTTGAGTCAGATCCACGGTCGCCGTTGAACTCAGTAGGCCGAGCTGCCCCTAGCCCCAATGCGTCGCCACCTCCGGCACCCTATATCTCGACCGCCGCCATGAGTTAATTGGCCAAATTCGAGGCGAATTCTGGTGCTCATATCAGGAACTAACCGTATGGATCGACTCCATACGTCGTGCTCCACGCTCCAGTACCCTCTGATCATCACCACGTCGAAGATTTGTCGTTGATTGACCACCCATACCATGAACGGCCGAAAACAATTTGACATTTTCTGGACGAAAAATAGCTCCAATTGAAAAACGAACCATACCAGCAGATTATGCTCTTCGAGAACTATGACATATAATTTTTGTGAATTTTTCCAGAGACTTTGAATTTTTGACTTTTGATTTGTATTAAAACTGGATCTAGGGTTTGCAGCCATTGGAAAGGAGGAGTTGAGGGAAAAGAACGCACAAAGAAATGAGAATAGATGGAGGCTAGGGTTTATAACTGGATTTATATAGGTAGGTTAGAAATAGAATAGATGGATCCGATAAACAAACGTGCTAAACGATAATTGGCCCAAAAAGCCCGTTCTGACCCCGTAACGAAATTGGTTAAACCCATATATCCAAATAGGTGTTTAAAATATTCTAAGCGCGATGAAAAAAGTTTCACGTCCAAATTCGATCGTATGAAGTTATGCTGAAACCAATATTTTCAAATTGATTTCAAATTGATTTCAGTTTATCGATTTCAAGGCGTTTTGCGTTCGTACGATCAAACGATAAGTCTGATCGCTACGAAACTTGAAACCCTACAATAATTCACTGTTACGGATCTGATGAAACTGGTTTCGTCGAAATCCGAGTCAGTGGCCAAAATGGCTATTTTTATATAAATTAAATAAATTAATAATTAATTGGTTAAATCGTTATTTGAAATTCAATTTTTATAATTCATAAATTCATCACCTTATATTACTTAAGAAATTTAAAAATCCTTTAAACCAAATCTCATATTAAGGTAAAGTAAATAAATTCACAAATTATAGTATTTAACATTCAATTTAATAAATCCATTTATTTATAATTATTGCTTTACCTGATTTCAATTCTTCCATTATCTATTTAATCCTTTCAAAAACCATAGTTAATATTTGTCTTTCTTTTTATTATACTAGTGTTCTTATTCCATCAAGTTTCAATTTACAAAATATTAAATATTGAATTTCATTTAGTTGCAATAAATTCATTTATTGAACTCTGCACTTAATCAAATTAATAAATCTTGCCTCTTTACTTTTTAAATCAATGAGGTTTCATATAGCAAATAGGCTTATCATAAAATTCAACTTATAAAATTAACTATCTTAAATTCCGAAACAAATCTACCCTAACTGCAGCAATTTTAGTCAATTAACTGTAATTGATTCCACATTAATTGTTATTAATTAAAGTTGAAACATCAATAAATTTCGTTTATTGATTTTAAAATTTTGTTATTCAGTAAATACATTAAATGGGTAAACAAAACTTTGAATTATAATGCATTTCTCATGCATGCTTCATCTCCTAAAAATTCCCCTTTATTAACTAAATCACATTGACAAAACAAAATAATAAATTTAGATTTATTTCAATCGATTACCAGTCTTGACTTAATATATTAAATAAATGGTTAACCTACAACGATTGTTACCCTTTAGCATTCAAGTTTACTTACGACTATCATTAACACAATGTTGTTATTGATTTATATTTATTTAAATAAATTATATGAATTGGTAAAACTTTACAATTATCTCACCTGCCAAATTTTTACTCACATTCATCCTAAATTACCAACTTACAATTTAATTTTTATTTCTAAATTTGCATTGATTTTATCAAGTTGAAATTAAATACGTATTATTTCCTCAATTAATAAATCTTTGTATTTAAATTCCTAAATCCACAAATTATGTCCTAACATAAATCTATGCTTTTATTATTTTACGTTCACACTTCCGTTACTCTATAACTAATCACCAAGTAACGTTATCATAAACCAACATTAATTAATATATTAAATCCTTACATTTATTTCTCTATATCCTATTTGTTCCAACTTTATTTATTAATGTTATCCCCTTATTTTGGTTACTACTTATCAACTTGCTCAAACCTTACTACCTAAATTTCTTGTTATTGTAAACCTTTAATATTTTCATCTAAATTAAATATAAATTTCAATTCAATCAACTCTTCAACACGCAACTTATAGTAACAGCTTACAAGTACGAATGGAATTATCATTTATTATAATATTTCCTTAATTTACATTAACCTATAAATAAATTTCCTTTAAATGAATCTTATATCTAGGTATAATACTTGCTCCATTTCATTTATTGAAATTTATTCAAATTGCTAGTAAATAGGTTTTAAGTCGCCATTTATAAAATTTAATTTAGCGTTTATTTCAATATTTGTTATAAAGTTTTTTTTCCTCTTTTTCTTCTAGATTTAATTACAAAACTTATTAATTTAACCAAATTAAATCCACGAAATTTACGGGTCGTTACAGGATCGTTCGGATTAAGAACATCCTCCACCAAAACAACCTCTTCTCCATCTCTAAAATTTCAGCAACGACATCTCTTTCAAAATCTTCCAAACTAATTACTCCTTCGTTACCATTAATACTAGCTTCTGATTTCTGCATCTCTTCTGCTACTTCTATTAGAGACTAAATATTAAAACGAATTGATAAAAAAATTAGTATTAACAAATGATAGTAAAAATGGACTGGGATAGTTAGTGAAGAGATAGAAGTTTAAAACATTCAATTTTAACTAATTGTAGCATAATATAAAAAAATTACCACAAGCCCAATAAAGATGAAAAACATGATAATATGGATACTTTCTGTCGCGAACGTATATAAAATTAAGGAAGGGATTCTGAAATGAAACTACACATGAAAGTCACCTACGGGCAATGAAATGTTATCCTAAGCATGTGTGCGTGCGCACCACATCCCTCTCCGTCTTTTTATGCAAAAAATATTCGAAGTGAAGTAATTTTTCTAGATTCTATTGGTATGCAAGGTCATCTATGCAAATTTTGAATTATTTCAAAACATTTAGCCCCTTCAAAACCGCAAATAAGTACCAACCGTTAGAAAATCTTTATTTCAATGGATGGCTTGAAATGTAATGTTGAAGGAGTTATACATCAAAGTGATTTAAAATTTTGCATAGATGATCTTCCATACAAGAACATATCTACAGAATTTACTTCGTTTTGTTTAAAAAAATTGAATAGAAGACAGGTAGATAGAAAGAATTCATAAGAGGAGAGATCTAATCCTTTCCCTGTGTATATATTCCAAATGTTCTTCTAGTTTCAAAAATTTTATTTCTTCATTTTTCCATTCAATTCATTTTTGCTCAATTTTATTCCAAATCTTCTTAACTTCCGTTTCACCTTTTTTGTTATAAAACTTAATATTTTTTAATTTAGCAAATTGTTTTTATAGTGTTCTTTGCATGGTGCTAAAGTAAAAATATCAAAATAGCCTGGGTGTTTTAAATGATGGCTCCGTCTTTGATAACTTCTATCCATAGATTTCGTCTCTATAATAAACAGTGTGACAAAATTATAAAATTTATCTTAAGATTTCTGTAGACAGAAAGTTATCGTTTGATTCCTTGGATTTTCTAATAGTATTTACTTAAGGATGGATAGTTTGCAACAAACAAAGGTCTGTTGTATCAGAAACTGACAGATGATTTAACTACCCATATTCTAAGCAATATTTCACAATAAAATAAAAAAATATTTTTTTTTATATATAAAATAAAATAAACACACCAAGGATCAACATATGATATATTGACGATATTATCTTGCAACGTTGTATGATATTAAATACCTTTTGTGTGTGTAAGTATAGAGACTGTAACACTAATTTATAACATTACATACTTATCATATGTCTTAATTTAAAAAAATGGAACAAAATTACACTATCTTGTATCATATATTTTGAGTCTAATCTTGCATGATCTCATGTATTGTAACATTATAAGAAAAACTACGTTTTTCTCAAGTTTGTGATCAACTTAGCATCTGGCCAATGCAATATAAATTTCAACTGTAAGGTGTCGTCAATAAATACATTGGCACTGACTTAACTCTCAAAGTTAAATACAAATTAAAGTTTTTTCTTTGAGGGAAAAATACAATTTAAAGTTATTCAACAATTAATCAAATACAACTAGAAATAAAGGTTGCCAAAGCATAAAACATCAAAACAAAAACAAAATATTGTTGAATTAATCACAATATAATAGAGGTAGAAATATTTCATATTACTGTGATGAAATAAAATTTAATATAAGCTAAATAGCTAACCATTTACAACAAGTAAAGACAAAGAATTAGTGATAAACTTGCTTGTTCAAACATAAACATCTACAATATTTAGTTTTTTAATCTATTATGAAATATTTATGCATCTTCACTACTACCATGTAATGGGTAAAGGAGAAGAATATCACACACGATTGGTTGCAAGGGATAAATAGTGATAAACTAAAATTAACGACTTAATTGATTGCTATTAACAAATTTGCACTAAAAATACAGTTCAATAATGGGAATGTTAATAGGTAGATGGTTTCGGGTAACTTGGCTATATATCATGTTTATAACTAATCAAGAAAATACAAAACAAATGCAACTAACTTTTGTTTCTTTGTCCCAACAACTTCCAATGTTTTAAAATGAGTATCGATAAGAATAATGGTACCTTCACTGCCCATACGAAGAGCCTCAGCAAATGAACTTGCACCGACTGGAAGTATCATAAATTCTTGCGTAGCCAAATTGTTACCAGCATGACTCCCACCGTTTATGACATTAAACGTTGGAACTGGCACAACAAGCTCCTTTGTTCTAGAAATTTCTTGAATATGCTTATACAGAGGGATTCCTTTAGCAACTACCCCTACTCTACATGCACTAAGTGATACTCCAAGAATGGCACCGACTCCAAGTTTTGACTTAATTAAAGTCCTTTCTATCTACGGCATGAGTGCATCAACCTCAGCTTGGTTTCTGGGTAAAAGAAGAAAAACACGCTACTGAGATAAATCAGCCCCTTTTTGCAAAGAGCAATCCACTGACAAGCCACATGCCAGTTCATCCTTTTGTTACAAATATTTAGGCAACTGATATAAAAAGAATCAGGAAAAAAATAGCCCTAAACTACACATATACATACATAGTACATGCTTACACACTTTGTAGAACTGATTTGTCAATCTATTTGCTTAGAAAATTGGCTATGAACATTCAATTCGTGTGTTTTCTATCCTATCATTTAGGCTTGACAAATAGAACTTGAAGTTAGTTTTCTCTATTTTCTTCTGTGAGTTGTATTATAATTGCACCACTTATTTACAGTTAAATAATATGGTAACTAAAGTTCTATTGTACAATAACAGTGAATACTAATTGCCAAAATTAGTCTAAGAATATACAAATATGCAATAATTGTTATCAACCTCCCAAATTAATTCTTTCTCTTCGAAACCTATCATCAAAATAAAATTATGCCCTTAGGTACAAAATTATGTATTTATAACTTTTTCATAATCTCGAAAGAACTATTTTGAACTATCATTGAACTATTGGAAAATTATAGTAATATTAGGTAACATAATTGGTGATGGATATCTGAATCTATATACATGTATAGAATTATATCAGATAAAATATATAATGCCATAATTAAGATTTGAAGCATTGTATATTTTGAATTTTTACACAATAAATCTGAAAGAAATGTTTTTAAATGCTACCAAAAATATGGATGAACATAATAGTAATATTAGGAAATATAACTAATGATGATTATTCAAATCTAAACAAATCAAACATTATTAGCTCTGATTGCTAAGGCGATCTGAGAAAAACAAAAAAAGATTTATTAACATTGTCATAAGAATGTGAACAAACCAACCTTTTTATATACAAGAAGATTATGACTTAATCCTTGATATTTTCAAACTAATAATACAGTTTATTTTTTATTTGCAAGATATATTATTGTTTAAAAAATTCAAACGTTCAACATTTTTTGATTAGTATGCATCTTAATGTTCATTTCAACCTGTACCTTGCAACACTTAGAATAATATTTGACTTGCTAAATAATATTTCCATGGAAAAAAATTATGTGTTGTTAATTTAAATTGGACATATTCAATATTCTCAATGCAATACATAAGCATAAAAAAATTAGAAGCATGCATTCAAATAGTCTTCATAAGCTTTCAGGTAAAAAAACCTATTCATTTAAATGATTAAAAAGTAACTTTTGTACAAAAATTATACTTGCGAATTGCTCTTGGTAAGATATAAAAAATCCTATAAGCTACACCCACCAAGGTTTCTTTTTATACAGATGAAATTTCTAGAAATTAATCAACATATAGAAATCATTCAACAATATAGCAATTTGAATGCCAAAAAAGAATATACCTGAACAAAGCGGTAGAAGACTAGGGCAATAGCTTTGGCTTTCAGAAATGACAAAATTAAGAAATTTCGGACCTGCGTTTATTTAATTATATTGTTATGAACATCAAATATATATTATACACTAATAATATTCATCTACGAATATCAAGCATTATAAAATGTAGGAAAAGAAAACAAAATATAACAAGCTTGTATCAAAAATGCAAGAAAAGAAAACAACCATAAATTTATTTTTTGGATACAAGAATGAAATTAAGGTAAGTATTGGCCATGCATGATATCAATAATATCAGCAAGTACTTCATCTATAATAGATAAACGGTGGCCACTCATTTTGTGTCGTATACAATTTTCAATAATTAAACTATAAGCATAACCCTTCTTTCATTTCATATTAATTGTCTTGAATATGTTCGATTGTAAATACAGGTTATGATGATGTCAAATTGATTGTGAAATGAAAAATCTGAAACTTGGTATATATGATCTTGTGTGGCTTCCGTCAGTTTTATTTTGTGTATATGCATTTAGAGCATATATTTTATTTTACACTAGAATACAGATGATGCCTATTGGTCAAAATAAGAGAGATAAGTGTTCCAACTTAGTTGCAAAAATAAATGAAACCAAATGCACTTTAGAGCGCTGGGCCTACGAAAATTCATCTATATTTAATGTTGTCAATGAAATTCCAAAATATCGTTTTTACATTTTCTATATATATTTTGCATCGTTAAAACTTGTTAGTATTTTTTAAGTTTGAGAACTACTTCAGTTTATGAGAAAGAACCTATGCTTACTAAGTAAAAGTATGGATTTTTATTTTACCCAAGTGAGAAACAACAAAATTTTGGTCTTAGTTCGAAAAAAAAGAAAAACGAAAAGACAGATATCCATAACCTATTGTGCACAAAAAGTGTTGCAACCTAGTTATCATAGATATTTGCCATTTCTTCTATGGGATAAGTGCTTTAAGAAGTTACCAAATGCTAGCAAAAAAGCAGTTGTGCACAAAAAGTCTTGAGCAAAATAAAAACCCTTTATAAGCAAGTAAAGTGTACTGAATCGTACAGTCTATCTATCTTCATAGATGTCTATCCAATTTTAAAAGGTATATAATAAAACCAACAAGATAGAGCTGAGTTACCAAAAATGATACAAGGGGGTTAAAGAAATGAAACTTGTCACTAAAGGCCAAACTTGTTGCAGTTAAATTATGCAAAAGAATAAAAAATAAAAGATTTAGTATTAGTTAGAAGGTTCATTAAGATAGACAGACAAAATGCTGGCATATTAAATACTCTCTCAATTAAAAGTTCACTAGGTAGTCGCATCTTTCTCAGAAAAAATTTAAAAATAGATAGAAGATTTTGATTAGAAGCCAAAATATGGAAAAGATTTAGTTCAAAAATATGATACGTATGTCAATTACAACCAAATTCGGTAGAAATATCAATAACTTAATTGGCTTTTTAAAGTATAATAGTACTACAACTTTTATTTTCATAAATAGCAAGTACACGCTATCTGTTAATCTATTTCCATCAAAAAAATGTTGAGATCCAAAACTGGAATAGTAGCAAAAAAGTTTGGAGTTCTAAAAATATTAAATCAACCAAACGAAAATTGAAATCATAAACCAAATGAAAATGGAAACGAATTCTTGGTCCTTGATAATTACATCTGCATGCTAACTTTATTATATATCACTAATTGTCTATTAGTAGCACCGTTCTTGTACAATTATAAAAAAAACTTCGAGACAACCCTATTTTTATCTTTAAAAGCTAAAAGTTCATCAGTTGTGTTTTTTCCATTGTTCTTATATAAATATAGTGTTATCCCGCCTTTAGTCAAAGCCATGAACAGGAGGATTCAACCCAACCAACTTCACGATTATTGAGTCTAGAATAGGATGGATTCAGTTTGAAAGAATGAAGTTCACTTGGATATGTCATTTGGTCAAGAAATGGGGGGTTGCATGGCTCGGTTTGGAAGATTCCCCTCGCTCGGCATACCTCACCTCGCTCGGCATATCTCACCTCGATCGGCATACCTCACCTCGCTCGGCGTACCTCACCTTATTCGGCCTTGATGGGTCTGGGTTATTCAGAGAGCCCAACAACTACCTGGACATGTCTATAAATACATCATGTAGGAGTTCAGAAAATGGATCTTCTTCTTCTCTTCTACTCTCTGACTTTTTATTTCCTAAGACGAAGGCTGGTCTACTACTTTGTAACTGTAATTGATTCGAACATCAATAAAAAGAAAACTTCTGGAGTGGACGTAGGCCGAAATTAGCCGAACCACTATAAAACTTGTTGTTCTTTACTGCTTTCATTTTAATTTTAACTGTTCTTCATATTATTACTCTCTACACACACTTTATCTGTTATCAGTTGTTATTAATTGGTGCTTTCATTTACATTTGGGTGTTAGTGACCAATTTTGGCGCTAACATTAAGTGCTTTCAATGAGAAGGCAAGAACTCGGGGATTTTTGAGCTAGGAACTTGGATTCCAGGAAACAATGGTTAGGCCATCAGCAAGGAAGCAAGTGATAGAAAGGAGCAATCAGGAGGGAAGTCAGGAGGCTTCCTTTGGAGCTGGAGCAGATCAAGCATCCATCTACATCACCAGAGACAAGATGGAAGCAATGATGAAAAGACACGAGGAGATGATGCAGGCTCTTCTCAGACAATTTGCACAAGCAGGAAATGCAGGAGTTTAGATCCGTGGAGCTGGATCAGAAGCATTCAACCAGCAAGCAAAGGGAATGGCTCGGTAGGGGTTAGCCCCCAATCAGCAAACGGCTAACAATCTAGATGGATCTAGACTCGGGGGCACACGACCAGAAAATGCTGGACCAATCCATGGAGGGATACCAGATGACGCTGTGCAACCCAACACCAACAGGAGTGCAGAAGTGCGAGATGAGGAGTATGTGCCTAAATTTCCTCATAAACTCGGGGGGCAGACCGGAGGCGACGGACATGGATTACAACTTGGCGACAATGATAGACTGGCGGAGATGGTTAGACGAGCTATGAGAGGTGGTTTGGTAAACAAAGACTTGGAGGATGTGAATAGGAGTTCCTTTACCCCTACTATCATGCAAGCTAGAAACCCACCGGATTTTAAGCTACCATCATTAGAGATGTATGATGGGAGGACGGATCCTACGATTCATCTGACAAAGTATATGAGTCATATGGAAGTGCTGGGGGCATCAGTGGAAGTCATGGCCTGATGCTTCCCATTGTATCTGACGGACATAGCAGCACTATGGTTTAGACAATTGAAGAGCGGTTCCATTGGAACGTGGACCGAGTTGACTGGGAAGTTTATGAGGCAGTTCAGAGTTCACATTTCGAGACCTAAGAATGTGATGAGTTTGACAGCGCTAAAGCAGAGGACCGGGGAACCTTTGAGAAGCTTTCTGACGCGATTCAATGCAGCGCAGCATCAATGGATTGACCAGATTCATCCATGGTCTTAATGGCAGCTGTATATGGCATAGCTAATGGAACAGAGTTCAAAAATTCACTAACAAGGGATCCACCTATGGATTTAGGGGAGTTTTATCATGAAGCCGAAGGATTTCTACGGTTAGAGGATGCAAATTCTGAGAGAGAGGAAGGTGAAGGAGATGGTGTTTATGCAGTCAGGGCTGAAAATCCTTCTAAAAAAGATTCAGGAACTGATAAAGAGAAACGGAAGGCGAGGGATAACAACGATGGACCAATGCGACCACAAAAGGAATTGAGGTTCACCTCTTATTCAGAGCTGAATGAGACTTTGGAACGAATTACCAAGACACTAGGGGGCAGATTCCCTATCGAAGGCCAATGAGAAGGGATCCGACCGGCGATGAAAGAAGATCGAACAAGTATTGCTTGTTTCATGAACTGAACGGTCATAGCACAAATGATTGTAGGCACTTGAAGGATGAAGTTGAGGGGCATATCCGGAATGGTCTGCTATCCCAATATGTGAGAAGGAGGGCCACGATGGTGGAACAAGAACGACCACCACCTGCACCTACTGGGGACGGCACAGGATCAGGGCGTCAGCTTATTATCAACTGATTGAAATAATGACGAATGAGTAGCAAACTCCACACCAACGTGATTAAGTTATTTACACATGTACAGAACCGCGAACAATCCCCAGGCATGCTCTGATACGACTATAAATCACATCAATGTAGGTGTTTGCACTTGGACGTCCCTGCTTTGCTTTTATTTTCCATTTCTTATGTTTGGACTTGATTTTGTTTGACATTTTCGTTGAAAGAATCATCTTGAATGAAAATATGCTATTTGTGATTCCATAACGGTTAAACCACTTACACATGTGCAGGGTCAAGAATGGTCATTAGGCATGCTATGAGATGGCGATAAACCGCCACAACAAACGGTTCAAAAACTTACTTGAACGTGAAATCTGACATTAATGATATTAAGTCTCCCCGGGCACTCACAAATCGCCTCCAATGGCACCAGATCGCGAACGATCACAATTCGCCTCGAACGGCACCCGACCACGAATGGTTACAATCGCCTCGAACGGCACCCAATCGTGAACGATCAAAAATCGCCTCGAACGGCGACCACGAACGGTCCTAACTCGCCTTGAACGGCACCCGACCGCGAACGATCAAAAATCGCCTCGAACGACACCCGACCGCGAACGGTCCTAACTCGCCTTGAACGGCACCCGATCGCGAACGATCAAAAATCGCCTCGAACGGCACCCGACCGCGAACGGTCCTAACTCGCCTTAAACGGCACCCGATCGCAAATGTTCACAAATCGCATTGAACGGCGCCCGATTGTGAACGATCACCATTCAACGCGAACGACACCCAACCTCGAACGGTCACACCCCTCATCGGCATACCTCACCTCGCTCGGCATACCTCACCTCGATCGGCATACCTCACCTCGCTCGGCGTACCTCACCGCGATCCGCATACATCAACTCGATCGGCATACCTCGCTCGGCATACCTCACCTCGATCAGCATACCTCACCTCGATCGACATACCTCACCAAGTTCGGCATATCTCACCTCAATCGACATACCTCGCCTCGGTCGGCATAACTCGCCTCGGTCGGCATACCTCATACCTCACCTCGTTCGGCATACCTCACCTCACTCGGCATACCTCACCTCGATCGGCATACCTCACCTCGGCCGGCATACCGCACCTCGATCGGCATACCTCACCTCGATCGGCATACCTCACCTCGATCGGCACACCTTGGTCGGCATACCTCACCTCGTTCGGCATCCTTCACCTCGATCGACATACTCTGCCCGGCATACCTCACCCCGGTCGGCATACCTCACCTCGATCGGCATACCTTGCTCGGCATGCCTCACCTCGATCGGCATACCTCACCTTGTTCGGCAAGCCTCACCTCGATCGGCATACCTTGCTCGGCATACCTCACCTCGGTCGGCATACCTCACCTCGTTCGGCATACCTCACCTCGATCGGCATTCCTCGCTCGGCATACCTCACCTCGTTCGTCATACCTCTCCTCGATCGGCATACCTCACCTCGTTCGGCATACCTCACCTCGTTGGGCATACCTCGCTCGGCATTCCTCACCTCGATCGGCATACCTCAACTCGATCGGCATACCTCACCTCGATCGGCATACCTCACCTAGATCGGCATACCTCGCTCGGCATACCTCACATTGGTCGGCATACCTCACCTCGATCGACATACCTCACCTGGATCGGCATACCTCGCTCGGCATACCTCACATCGGACGGCATACCTCACCTCGATCGGCATACCTTACCCCGATCGGCATACCTCACCTCGATCGGCATACCTCACCGCGATCGACATACCTCACCTAGATCGGCATACCTCACCTCATTCGGGATACCTCACCTCAATCGGCATACCTCACCTTATTCGGCCTTGATGGGCCCGGGTTATTCAGAGAGCCCAACAACTATCTGGACATGTCTATAAATACAGCGTGTAGGAGTTCATAAAAAAGATCTTCTTCTCTTCTACTCTTTGACTTTTTATTTCCTAAGACGAAGGCTAGTCTACCACTTTGTAACACGAACATCAATAAAAAGAAAACTTCTAGAGTGGACGTAGGCCGAAATTAGCCGAACCACTATAAAACTTGTTGTTCTTTACTGCTTTCATTTTAAGTTTAACTGTTCTTCATATTATTACTCTCTACACACGCTTTATCTGTTAGCAATGACTATTAGTTGGTGCTTTCATTTACATTTGGGTATTAGCGATCAATTTTGGCGCTAACATAAAGAAAACCTTTACCACAGTTACACTTGATGATCATGAGATTATTATAGAAATTTTAGACATTATTGAATTATAAAAAAGATTCACATAAAGTTTTACATTTACCATCTCCGTAACCATATGAATTATGAAGTTAAGAACCTAGAATTCCCTAATTTTTCAAACATGACAGCCGCAAAAAAAAATCTCAAACTACCTAATTTTGAGCGTCTGACCCTTGCCTAGATCTCAATTTCAATATGATACCTTCAAAACTTGCAAACCAATGTTCCCGATTCATCACTACTAAACTCAATTAATAAATAAATAAATAATAGCATATAAAAAACCTACTCAAAGCTTTTGACAGTCTTGCCAATGCTGCGTCTAATTTCAGGCAGCTGTTTAGAGTCAAATAAAAGAGCGGCAATGCCAGCAATCACTGTTAACCATGGTAGGCACACACACATATATAATTGCTGAAGCATAGTTGCTCCGGTGGTCATAACATGTTCAATAAAAAGGATAAATAACATTAAAAAAATAAAAATAATTTTCAATAAAATGGAGAATAGATTATTGAAACAGTTTCTGAAAGAGAGAACAGATTAAACTAAAGCAACATCTAGGCAATCTGCATAGCATGTAACGCAGCTATAATTCGTATGTGATCCCTAGATACAAAAATATCTGGCCCATGATTTCCAGACTCGGATAAATCTTCATCAATATCACTAACCATTGTATCGTCTTATTTGATACTTGTATGAAATAAAAATGGTTAACTAAACTGGTACAAAGGTCTAACCTTTTTCGTTTGCCTTTTTTCCCTCCATAAATGAATGCATGTTGTTACCTCTTTCAACCAGTGTAGGAAAACGATTAGATGCTCTATCATCAATTACAATGACTTCAACAGCTTCTCTAAGGATTTCCCTTGTGTCATCATCAAGTGGATTTTCAAACTGCAGATTGACTATTCATCCCAGGGACCCTTATGTAAGGTTACTATCACCCTAACATCATTGTCCTCATTCAAAAAATTTCTTTTTTTTCACGAGCTTTAGTTCCTCTCCATTGTATCCGTTAGACTATAGTGGTGCATTGTGTGAGAATAAACTGAATGCATATTGCTGATCAAAGATTTTACACCTGGGCTATTTTGCCTTCTAAAACCTCACAGGTTTGCAGTTCAGGATCTTCCAGTACAGCTGCAAGGCTGCACCAGAATCATTTGCTACTTGAAGGTGCCAACAACAATTTGCATAACCTATGATAACAATATAGTATCAAAACGCAGGAATGTCAACATCAGTTAACTGCTACTAATCAGGGTTTAGTAATTTATGAAATGCATTTGCAATTTACACGCAAACATTATATCATTAGATAACAGCTTCATAGCTTTTATTTATAAGGTTATAGTCACTATCGGAGCATGATACAAATTTTTTATAGAGGCTATACACTAAACAGAACATGCTGTATACATCTTTTTATACAAAGGTTTGCATAAAAACATATTTTTCACTAGAGGAAAATGATTCTCTGTTCATGGTATAACTAATTAGCTGTGTAACTTTGTCACAAATCAAACTCTTTAACCCACCCGAAGACTTCACTTTGCTCCATCTTGTTTGTATACTGAAAAACATTCAATTCAAGTGAGCTAGATTAAAGAATGATTGAAAAAAGTGAGCTGGAAAGATTTAGTTCAATTGATATTAGTTGAAAAATGTCAGCTGGATCTACACAAAAATTAGAGTTGAAAAACAAAGCTAATTAGCTGTACAATGAAAGTAAAATAACTCTTCTCATGATGCATAAAAATGTAAGAAACTAATCAAAACAGATTCACATAAAAAGTATACTGCCTTTTTATTTATTAACAGATAGCAGATGTAGATTTTTATATGTTTTTGACAAATCTACACAAATGATTTTACAGCATTTTGTCTTGATATGGTTTTTATATTATCATTGTGGATTAAGCACAATCATCTTTTATCCAACTTGGCTATAATATATGTCACCAAAATCGAACCCAAGAACTTTGGTTATGCAAACATCCTACCAATATTACTTTTAGTCTAAACCTCTTTACTTTTGGTCTAAATCTCCCTTTTCTTCATTATGGTACTTAATTAAGCATGCTACATGTATAAGGATTAGACTTGAATTGCAACGATTTGTAATCTATGCTATATTGAGCATCAACAATATACTCACCTTTGCCCATCAATGCAACGGAGTGGCAGCTATCAAACAAATGATAGTGGAACAAAGGGTTCGCAATAATCGCACCTTTACCCACCCTCACATCACTCATGGCATCTGCACTCGCCTCCAGTATAAAAAGTAGCATATTCGCGATAATGTGGTAATTAATTGAGCTATTATCCACCACCACGACTCCTTCTCAACCGATATTTGTGCTATCAACTTACTAATCCTTGAGCTCTAAAAAGCGCATTATCAACCCAATCGAAGCTCTCTAGAGTTGATTTTTGGATTTCATACTCTCGATCTTCAAAATCTGCCAACTGATCGGCGGTTGGCAAGAAGTTATTGGGCTTTGTAAGGGAACTTTCACTGGGAATTAATTGAAAGGTACTCATGACCAACTGCACATTGCTTGTACTTTTGATTTGTGCGGTGATATCAGATACAACCTGCACTTTTGATTTGGTTTCCTTGTTTTCCAAATTCTGGGATCCGATGTTGCTTTTGGTATGTTGACTGATGGATTAGAAACAAAAATGGCAGCACTGTAATGAAAAACAATATAAATCATTTACGTTTCAAAAATAATATACATTCAACACAATCATTTACACTTCTAAAAATGGTAAGGATGAACATTGGTCACGAGTTTGAGTTGTATGTCCCATGGATAGTCCAAATAGATCATTGTAGAAATATTACTACCGAAGGCAATGGAATATGAGACCGCATACAAGTGGAGAAATTTCAAAAATTCCACAAACACTCGATAGCTTTATATATGATGTTTACTGACGAATATGCATTGCAAACATGGTTTAGTTTGCTCCATTAAGTACTCATCATCTAATAGCAAACAAAATATTAATAATCACAAACTGATTAAAGCAAAAACACCACGGTAGAGGGGCAATGAGATACGAGACCGCTTCTGAGCAAACAAAATTCCAATACAATATTGCATCAGTGCCGATAAATTCTACATTGGAAAATTATCCAGGAATATGAAAAAATGATTTGGTATGTTCCATGAGCGCTCGTTGAAATGATATTAGTTAAAAGCAATACAACTAAACCAACAAAAAAATCTTCAATCAATAAATCAAATTCAAACCTATACAACTGAAATAACCTAAATCTAAACAGTCGAATACAGTTTTATAAGACACACAACAGTATAATTTATTCAAAACAGTCGTTTACATTTCAAATTAATGGAAGAAAGTAAGTGGAAATTGATCTTAGTAATAAATTTGAGTTGGATGTCTCATGGCCAGTCCAATCATATCATTACAGCAATGCCATTAGCGAAGGCAATGGAATATGGGACTACTTGCAAGCATAGAAATTTCAAAAAAAATTCATCAAATACTCAATAGCTTTATATCCGATGTTCACTTAGGAATATGCAAAGACGGTTTATTTTGCCCCATCAAGTACCCAGCATAGAATAACATAGTAAGCCAAATAATATTTATAACCACAAACAACTTTAAATTAATAAACAACAATCTTACGATCTTGCATAGATCATTGGAAAAAAATAGCTTAGTGTCTTAATTTCCATATACACATAGATAACAATTTCAAGACAACTAGGAGAAATAAGTAAAAGCAATGTAATCAAACTAAAATACAGTTTTGATCAAACTAAAATACAATTTTAATCAAACTTAAAATACAGTTTGATCAGACAAAAATACAGTTTAATAAAATATTCAATAATCATTAATTGTTAAAGTAATTTTAGGATGATATTGTGAACTAAATTAGATATAAAACTGGTATAGCAAATTGAGGAAGAAAACTAATACAAAAGAATCATTTGTTCTAACATCTCGACGAGGATAAACAAAAGAACAACCAACTCCGCAACAGTGGTCACTCGGATTCAAACAGTGACTATGAAGGAATGTGTACAGTGACTCGGATTCGTACACTGGCTGTTAACTAGGGTACGGCCTAACCGAACAAGCAACGACACACTCCCATTCGTCGATGGCGTTGCGGGCTCAGTTCTCCTCTTTTTATGCGCTGAACTCAAATTAGTAATTTGTTTGGACGATAAGTAATTTTTGGAGAAGAAAAAAGAACTCGAAGACGAAAAATTAATTAAAGGCAGTTGCAGAAAAGCAGAGGGAAATTACAAGAGCGAAACCCTAGAACTGAAGAGGAACTAAAATGACGATGAAATGTTATGCGTGATAAATTGATAAGTAAAATTATAATACTGCCCATATTTTTTTACAGTATTTACGAAATTACGGGATGTAGTCACCGTAGTAACTATGACAAACATTTCTTAATATTCGTTAAAAAATTGTAACGGTTATTACCGTTACAAAATAAAAGCAGAAAAGTGTTACAAAATGTGTTGTTTGGTGTAGTGATATTTAAGATTTTATGCAAATATTTGGTAATTTTCCTTTAACTTTTGTATATTTATATTGATACGTTTGGTGAATGCATTTAATTGGATTAAAAAGTGAGGCGTGGAATTATATATATATAGTTGATTCAATTTCTTTATTGGCATATATATGAGTTGTGCGGATGTAGTAACGAATAAAATAAGAAAATATACGAAGGGAACATAGTTGTATATGGAAAAATAAATGTTTTTACTATTCATTTTTCTTCAGCACAAAATTTGGATGTAAGCTCATGCATGATTATACGAAAAAATGAGTAGAAGAAAAAAGCGCCTATTTCATGTCCTTTTCTTTCGCTTCCTGGGTGGTATCTCCTTAGGTGGAGATGGTTAAGTGCTAGCCTCCATGGCCTTGCACTTTCTCTTCTCCTCACGCACAACAGTCTCGTGTTCTTTGAAGGGAGAGCTTTGGATTTTTCATCAATAAAGTTTTCCACTCTCTCCTTTTTCACCTGACATAGAGTGATTCTCTAGGAGTGAATGATGTAGTGGTGATAGGGTTCTTTCCCAAGCGTATATGAAATTACTACATTGCCTTCATCCTCGATATCAATTACCACATCTTCCGTTTCATCAAAGGCTTCAAAATTTTCCGTTTTAGGTTTAGGTTTGGCTTTGTCATCTCTGGAATTGTGGTTATAGGAGCATCAACCGTTGAAGATGTAATCAAGTGACCTGTAATTTTGAGAACAGGAAGATAGATGTTATGAGTTTGAAATGGGTCATTTGCATTAATGGAGAAGAGATTGAAATATCGTTGATCGAGGGAGTGTCAACACTCCCATAAACCTTTAGTCTAGGGTGACTGAAGTCAACTCCTCTTTGGTAATTGTGATACTCCGAAATTTTGATAAATATTACAATTATATATTAATAATATAATAGAGTTAAATAATTGGATTTAATTTGAAAATAAAATAAAATAAAAATTAGGAGGGGTAAAATGTTTATTTTTCTAACTTTCGAATTTGATGATGGAACTGACACCATTACGATCGTCTCCTTTCTTAGATTCACATAGTATTTTGGTTTGCCTCATTTGAAGTTAGCATGAACGAACTTGATATTTTGAATTTGGATAAGACGGTTATTTTCCCTTCTTTAGTTCAAAACAGAAAATTCACGTACGCCATAATTCAGTTTTTAGAATAAAGTTTGGAGCCAATAAAATGAGTTACAATAGTAAGGGTATGTGTTTAAGGCGATGAATAGGGTGATGATTTAGAAGATTATCTCGGAGTATTACAGGAAATAACTAACACTGCTTATGCGGTACCCGATCATGACGGATCGCTTGTAGATCATGGTGGATCCAATTCAGATGAGCATGATGCACATATCATGTCTCATTTTATGCAAACCGATGCTCTTATTGTTGTTGATGTTCCCAATCCATCTACTCGTGCATCTAGGATGGACTCTCGCTCCGTCGGACAAGTTGGTATTTATAAGAAAGCTAAAGGACGGTAAGTAACTAATTTTTCGAATAAAAAAACAATCATACACGCAAACACCATACACACATATATACATTTGTACATGCATATATATTGGTACACACGCTCATACATACATACACATACACTCATACACACACTCGCACACACTCATATACATACATCTATAAATACAAATTATGCGTGTGTAGGTTAGACTTCAGCAATAGCGGCACGTCTGATACCATTTGTGAAGGCATGCTTACACGTATCATTGATTTTTAGCCCACATTTAGGGACATCCACAATAACGTGAAGAAAATCATGGTAAAATAATTTTATTACAAAGTTATATACACACATACACACACATATATATCTTATAAGTATTATTGTCATTTTCTTCATAATATATTCAACTGTATGTGTATGGAAAATATGCTTGGAAAGAGGACATTTCTCAATAAATTATGAGAAAATTTTGGGCATCCAAACCAAGCATTAAATATTGGGAATGGCCTTACACTATGAGCAAGAAGGGTAAAAAGCATCCAACGTTTGCATAAGAGATAAATAAGAAGTTCTTGACTCATTGCATCAGAGGACCGACCCTAAAGCTAAACCAAAAATAAATTGAAATTTGAAGAAAAACATCCAAAATTGCATTATTGTGGCTCTAGATCATACAAAGATTATCGTAACGATCTGGCATTTACTTACTAAATTTACTAACATTTAAATAAACTAAAATATGTATATGGCATTTTTTTTAAATTTTTAAGTATGAAGAGTAGCATGGCGAACACACTCCTGGCAAGTCTACTATAGGACTCACAAAACTGAGTAGAGGGAGAGATCCACCACCAACAGTTAGGTAGACTATACTTCGATGGAGTTTGTAGTAAATAAACCATAAAACATTGTTTAAATGATATTTACTTATGTATGTAATTCCGATGAATATGAAAATTGCAACTTAAACAAAATATTAGGTTAAGATCAATGAGCTTCAAAGCCGATGTATGGTGATTTCAAATGATGAACTAGAATAGATGTTTAGCGCACTCAGGATAAATCTTGCCAAAATGGTCGATTGTACGCTCACTTACGATAATATTCCAACAATAACTGCTTAAAACTTTAGTGAACTAATTATATATTTGATATTATTTTTTTGCCTATTCACTGACATGGTTATAGTTCACAAGTAGTGAGTAGCTTCGTAATTCAAAATTATATCATCATATCAAAATTGCAAGGATATAAGAATTTAAATTTAATCAAGTGCAAAAAAAGAATATATAAGAAACTTATATCAACTTTATATCAAAATTGAAATTTACTCAAATGTAAGATCAAAACTGTAAATTTTACCACAAATATCTTTGAACTTTATATTCCAACAATTTAATATGTAATCAACCTTTTATTTATAGGTAATCAACTTGTATCGAAATAAAACTAAATAAGTAATCAAAATAAAAATTGGTACAAAAATTATAAGTTTATAATTAATCAACATTTTACATTACACTTAATAGAAATTTGCTTCATTACAAGGAATTGTATTCAAACTAATTATTTAAATTATCCAAAATTGAATAACTATTCCAAAACTTATATACAAAATGGTTTTGAAAAAAAAAGTTTTCAAAACCATTTTGTATAAAAGTTTTGCAGATAATTTTGGATAATCAAAATGGTTTTGAAACTAAAATTTAATAAAAATCTTGATTGAAGTTAAACTTGTATGAAAAATAAAATTTAATCGAATTTAATACTAGAATTTTTAATTTTATTAACTGCTTGTATCAAAATGGTTTTATAAGAGGGAATTAAGGAAAAAGACAAATTTTAAAAAAAAATAAGCTGAAGGACATCAAGTTTTATTTTTAGACTGAATGAAAAATGCTAGTTAGAAACATGGTTTGAGATTCCGTCCGGCACGTCGGAATCTCTACCATTCTGACCCGGTTCCGGCGTTGACCGGACCGGAATTTGCCTCAGGAACCGTTTCCGTTGATCACGAGAAAAATATCTGTTTGCAATCAATTACTTGTTGCTAGCAGCAGAGAAAGCGGATGATTCGAGAATCGACCTTTTAGCCTCTATTGATTTTAGGGTTACACCGAGGAAGTGAAATTGGAGATTTCAAGGTCGAGCATCAGCATGAAGCGGGAAGATATTGAGTAAACGTACGAGCTTGAAGAAAAAAAAGGAAATGGTAAACGAAAATATGAGCTATCGGTTGAAGGAGCGGAGGGATAAGGAGATAAATGAAAAGGGGGAGAAGGAGATAAATGGAGAACGAGAATAACAAAGTCGGCTATGTTGAAAATTAAACTATATGGCTACTGAGAATATTTTTTGGGTTACTGTAAAATACAAATTTTACTTGGGCTATTTTAGTTCTTGGGCTTTGATTTGTTTATTTTGCTCTTAGAAAAGGATTTCCGTTCAGAAATAAAAAAAGGAGTATAACATATAATTACAACTACATGAATTATTTTATTAATTTATATATATAAAGAATTCAAAATGATACGTGAATTCAGAACCGGAATAGCCGGAATTTTCGAAATGGAACCAAAACTTTAAAAATTTCAAGTGATCGAAACGGAGTTGAAAACCGAAATTCTGAACCTTGGTTAGAAAGTGTTAGCTTTCAATTATTCTTTAACCAGTCTATACCGCCCGCAAAGCAACAAACATAGGCATAAAGTATTGCAAAACAAAAGAAGAGGTGAATGGCCTGGACCACTAATCTTCATATTTTATTCCCTTTATAAAAGTGACTAGCAAGTATCATACCATGATAGCGGTTCTAGCAGAGAGTGGCGACAAGTAATTGAGTAGTATATGCGGAGACTCGGTATTAAATCCTTGTCCATATTTTATGTTTAGATAATAATACGTGAACAATTGAGTATGTATATAAAACGTTATGTATATACATTCCTTAAAATGATATTGCAATAACTAACATAATAATAAAAAAGGCATAAACCTAGTACAAAAACGCAACACATCGGCGTGTTTCATTTTCTTTTTCTTTTTTTACAAAAAAAAGACACAAGGAAAAAGTTGCAAAAAAATTTAGTCTTCGGTATAATAAGTTTGTTTTTTAGTTGAAGGACATATTTAGTGTAAACTGAAAACGATAGTTACAACTATCGTCCTGTGATTTACACTAAAAACTATCTTTCAGTTAAAAAACAAACTTCATTTCCCTGAAACTAAATTTTTCTCCAACTTTTTCCTTAAGTCTATAAACCCCTTCTTTTTATATACAGAATCAAATTAAATTAAATTAAAATGAGCATACTTGGAAGACACAAGATCGGTGGCAGAATAGGAACGTCCAAGGTATAGAGGGAGCAGTAGAAACTGAAGGACACAACACAGAAGAAAAGAAGTGAAGGGCAATAAGCATAAAAGAGAGCAGGGATGTTCTTTAAACATTGAGCATAATACCAGGGCATAAAAGACTGAATTGTTCAGCTGCATGTAGCAAGAATAACAGTCATATATAAGTTTGGATTGGAGGCTTACATTGCAGATCTCTTTCGGCACCCAAACACCATGAATATCCCTGCTGCACACATGATGTTCTGTTATGTCTGATGGCGCCAAAGGAGATTTGTCCTGCCATTCTCATATTCCTTTTTTGACGTTTTGATTTGGCAGCAGTAGAGACGATGAGAGTACAAAGCTGCCAATTGGTAATATGTTGTTATAGTGTTGCTAAATTAACTGTCTTTGGTAGCTCTAGTTTCCATGAAACTTAAGATCAGTTCTGATACATCCACTAGCTATGAAGTTTAAATTGTTATTATACCATGTAAAACATGCAATATGTAAGGGGTATTCTGGTAGTAGAGAATGTAGTACGAAGAAGATATATTATATACATGAATATCATAAAATCAGTTGGGATAAAGTGTGCAGACCTAAAAAAGAAGGAGGATTTGGTATTAGGAATATGAAGGATCTCATTCTAACATGTCATTTAAAATTATTTTGAAGGTTTGTGAATGCAGACTCTCTTTGGGCCAGATGGATGAGGTCCAAATACCTCAAAAATGATAATTTTTGAACTGTTTTACCTAAAAATAACCAATCTTATGCATGGAAACAAATCTTAGAATGCAAAAGTATTAGTAAATCTTTTTTATAGAGAATATTTAATTAGGAGAACAAACTAGTCTATGGTTTGACCCATGGTTTAATAATGAATCTTTTGTTAATAAAGTGGGTTGGGATAGTTTAGTCTTTTGTGGTGGGGTTAGTGATATAGTGGCAATGATAATAAAGGGCAATCAATGGCAGCTACAGTTGCATCCTATCACATACCCACATAAAAATAGTATATGTCAAATTCCTATTGATATTCATGCAGACAGCGATTATTGGGACTGGAAAGCAAGTACCAAAGGGAAGTTTTCTGTTAAAATTACTTGGGAAAATATTAGAAATAAAATCCCTACTGTTGACTGGTATAATTGCATATGGAACAAAGTGAATTGAACCAAAATGGCTTTCTGTACATGTTTTGCAGTCAACAATATACTGCCAACTTGGGATAAAGTTAATAAATGGGGAAATTCTAATAATTCACTTTGTTTCCTATGCAATCTAGTAAATGAAAGTACTAATCATTTGTTTTTTGAATGCAGCTATTCTTAATACATTTGGAATCATATTCAAAACATACTGCATATTGCCAATAATGGTCAGATGAGTCTTGTACAAGCTATTCAACACATCAACAGCAATTTTAAACCTAAAAGTTGCGTAAGAGACTACGCTCACATATTATTAACTACTGTTGTGTTCCATATATGGAAAGAGAGGAACTTCCGAACACATAATAAAAGTAGCGTGAATAAAGAATAGAAGTAGATACTTATCGAGACAGAGAGCAGGATAACTCTTCATAAATCAAAGAAAAAAATCAGGAATCAAACCAAGTTTTATTTCTTAGCTGATGAATGGAGCCATGAAGCTGGAAGAAAACATCTAGAATTATTTCTCGCTCGTGCTAAAGATTCTCATGGCAAGCAACAACCTTTTGAAGCTAACGACCCTTATAGAGCTCGTTTGCTACTGACAAAGACATCTTTTTAAATCAGCAATTAAGCGAGACTACCAAGCTGAAATGGAACTCAAATTCAAACGAAGATACTGCTAGGGAAAAAAAATTAACAGATGTAAGTCGTAAAGAACTCAGATCTGCTAATTTCCCCTTGATCTCACTTCATCAGAGAAACAACAACTTTAAAGAGAGCATCGATGGGATGCAAGGGGGTTTTAACAGCTGCTTATCATACTGGGAGAGAGGAGAGTCGAGCGGCATAAATAAAAGTGGCAGAGAGTCATGGTAGAAGAATCGCTGACACTCCCTCTTGCCATTTTTAGGGTTTTGAGAAGTGTTGTTGTTTAAGAGTTGGGATTACCGAATGTATATTTAGAAAGGGTCTCGGGTTATTAGGTTTTAACCTGTTTTTGTATCGGGCTTGACCCGTTTGCCATTATTTCAAAAAAAATTATATCCATGAATAACTTTAACATTGCAAAACCAATTATTCACACTATTCCCCAGGATGACTCACAGGTGGGGTGGCTTAAATGCTAGCATGCACATATTTCATATTGAGAGAACTTATAATGTTTCCACGTTTATTAAAAATAGCATCAAATACTATATAGTCTTTGACATGTAATGTGTGAAAAATTTCTTACTCTCAAAACGAAGATAACTCGGGATGCATGAACAGAATATTCATATTTATATATGGATCTATTTCAAAAAATAACAATAATAACAGAAATATAACAACAATGATGATGATAAGTAGAATGTTTATTTTATGACTCTAGTCTAGATGTGCTATGTTGAGTGGATCATTATATATTGAACAATACTGCTATACCCGTTTATTGCATTAGGAAAAATAAAGACCAATACTATTAAAAATCAGTTAAAAGACCTGTATAAAGGCCGAAGATGTTGCACTTAAAATTTGGATCAAAAGGACACTCAGAAACATTCGTAAACAAAGCTCAAGACAACCGCTACTCGACACAGGCGCTGAACCAAAGCAATCTCCAAATCATCCATATCAAACCAAGAGTCAAATTTGAAGATTTTCTCAAAGCTCAAAACTATAGGATCAGCGTCTCCCTTGAAATATGCTCTAAATCATTCCCCAAAACTAGAGACTCAAGCCATCTTTTGACCCCAAGCATCATCTGCTCAAGCTCGACCTTGAGTGCTTCAAAGCTCGAACAAAAGTAAAGATCGCTCGGACCCACGATCCTCACCACAAACCTTTGAAGCACTTCTACCTATCTCTATCTGTTCGAAAGATGAAGCTCCATCATGCAACTGTTCAAAGCTCGACCTTTCAAACTCAGATTGGTTGATTTCGACCCTTAATCAAATTCAACCTTGATCAAAATTTGCTTGTGGCTCTAAATATTTCAAATTTAAGTAAGTTCGAAAATAAGGGGTGTATCGCTAATTTCCACTTGTCTTATCTACCAAATTATACACTTAAAGGAATCCATGCATATACCTTTTTTCCCCTGCACTTTAGAAATCATCATCATGGTATTAATTTTCTATTTATTGATATTAATAATGTATATCAATTTATAACAAACATTCATTGAACAGTGGCTAGTTTTAAAAATTTTAACATTATAAATTAATCAGCGCCAAAGATTTACCTATTTATGAACAAAATAAACTTTGTCCCAGCTTTCTATTCTTCTTCAAATAGTTTATAATGCCCCTAAACACAACAAGAAACTAAAGCATTTTCGATGGCTCAAAACCATCGGCGGCCTTCTGAAATAACCGTCGGCGGCCGTCGGAAATAACCGTCGGTGGCTGTCGAAAATAACCGTAAAAAACAAGGCCGTCGAAGGATTGTATTTCTAATGGCTCCATCGAAATATTTTCAACGGCTGACGAAGATATTTTGATGATGTCCGACTGTAACGACCCGTTAAATTAGATAATATTGAATAAATTTAATTTATATGTTTTCTAATCTAATCCAGAATAAAATAGAAGCCTTAGGATTTTTAAAGAAATGGAATGTGAGGGTTAGATAGTAACTGTAATTAAAGTTAAATAACTTAAATGTTATCTGTCATAGATTGAAATAACTGGAATTTGTGATTGAGGTTATAAGTCATGATTTGTTGATTTTAAACGGTATTAATGAAACTATAACTGAATTGGATTGCATAGACATAAATATTAGGAAAAAATGTATTAGGTGGACTAAATTTTTTAAAGTTCATAAGTTGTGTAATCCAATTTAGTAGAAACTCTAAATTATAAACGAAGATGTAAATAGACGCTAAAATTTAACTATGTAAATGGTGACTGAAGACCTAGTTATAAGAAATGGGAATATAACCTAACTTGAGTTAAGTAGAAGAAGGATTTGATTTAATATGAAAATTATTGTTCTAAGTATTGAATAAAATTGGGAATCAAATTTTATTTAATGATAATAACGTTAGTATTGGTTAGTAAATAGATTTCAATGCAGTAACCAAATGAATGGAACAAGATGAGTATATATTGCATAGAAATGAAATGTAAATTGTCACATTTGGTTGGAGCTAATTTTTAGAAACATATAAATGTTGAATCAGTAAATATTAAATTCCATTTAATATAAGAATTCAAAGGTGGAAGATTTACATTTGGATTGGAAAATGGATAGTTATTAATTAAAAGTGACCATTGAATAAATTTATGCAAACGTGATATAATGTAAATAGATGGGGATCAACTTTTATTTATGTGGTTAAGGGAATTTAATTTCTATAGTATGATAATCGAAATTAATGGAAGTTGGAATAGCTAATTTATATGTTAGTTGAAATTTAGCTAGAATATGTAGATATTGAATGATAGTAAAAATTTAATGGATATAAAAGTTTCAATTATACATTGAAATTCATACTCGCCATAAAAGGTTAATTGAGACCGAAGAAGTAGTATAGGAATCTAACCTTCTTTATTAATTTGGATTTATTGCAATAGTTAATTTCATAAAATAAAGGTAAAGCTAATTCAAATTTAACTGGACCATTGTTGGTATAACTTTAGAAGCAAGATTTATTTATGATTTGAGTATTTAATTCAACAAGTGGTATTTACGACAAATAAAATAGAATTGAACGTAAAATATTACGTTATTAAATTGAAATGGAATTTGTAAACATTGAGTGAAATCTTAAACTAATGTTAGTATTCGTCGTATTTACAACAATAACTTTGAATAATAGAAAGGAAGTGAATATAATAAATTAATCAAATTTATAGTGTTGAATTCAATTGGATTGGAATTAATAAATAGTTAAGAAAAATAAGGGTTATTAATAATTTGGAATTTAATTATGGTAAAAAGGTTAATTGCAATCCAAAGATGAGTTGGAATGGAAATCAAGTATTTATTTAATTTGATTTAAGAGGTGAGTATAAAGGTATAAGATTTAATAATTGGGTTTAGAATAAAATTTATAATCTCTAAATAATAAGGAAGTGCAGATATTTAGCTGCAGATTTATATACGGATAGATTTTAATTCACATCCAAGCTTGGTAAATAATTTAGAATTGATTGAAGTATATAAGTAATGAAATTTGGCCAATATTTGAAGTTAATAAAAATTTGATTTTTATGATTTATTTTAATTTAATTAATGAATATAAAAATAGCCATTTTGGTCACGGACTCAGATTTTGACGAAACTAGTTTCATCGGATCCGTAACGATGAATTATAATAATGTTTCAAGTTTCGTAGCGATCGGACCTGTCGTTTGATCGTACGGACTCGAAACGCCTTCAAATTTATGCATTGAAATAAATTGAATTTGAAATTATTGTTTTCAGCATAACTTCTTCATACGATCGAATTTGGTCGTGAAACTTTTTCCACCGCATTCAGAATATTCTAAAACACCTATTTGGATATATAGTTTTAACAGATTCGGTTCCGGGGTCAGAACGGGCTTTTTGGGCCAACTACCGTTTAGCACGTTCGTTGTCCGTACCCACCTAGCCTTCTTCTATTTGTCTATATATATGCGATCATAAACCCTAGCCTCCTTTCTTCTGTCAATTGAATATACGTATAATTTCTTCATCCCTTTCTCCTCTCCAACGGTTGAAAAACCTAGATCTAACCACAGTTCAAAAATCAAAAGTCAAAACTCAAAAATTTCAGAAAATTCTCAAAAAAATATATGTCGATGTTCTCAACATACGTAATCCAGCAATGCAATTCGTTTTTCAATTGGAGCTGTCGTTCATCCAGAATAAATTCAAACAGCCCCAAAACCGTTCATCATCGTCGCACAAAACTTTATCGGATCGAGATTCTGTTTCTGGGTATTGTAGTATGGACGATGGGGAGCGCATCTATATAATTTGTTTGGCAATTCAACGGTCGGATTGGAGTCAAAATTCAATTAGGGTTCGAGATGCAATAGGCGGCTGCTGGGTTTATGGCCGATGGTGGCCACGTGGGGCGAACGCGAGTGGTCAAGGGGGAGGAGTGGAGCTCGGCGCAGCGTCTGGAGGGCTCGTAGGAGGAGCGGCGGCTTCGTGGTGCGTGCGAGGGTTTGTTTTTTTTTTTTTTTCCTTCTGTGCTTGCGTGCGTGGGTAGGCTCGGGTGCGTGATCCTGTAGAAATTGAAACGTTGAGGAAGAAAGTGGGGAGGTGACGTGGCGTATTATTAAGAGGTGAGTGTTGTTTATTTCTTGTTTTAATTTAAATTTAATTTCCAAGCGTTTAATCGTATAACTTTCTCATATGTGATCCGATTGAAGCGCGGTTTCTTTTGTCAGGATCGTAAATTAATTCCGGACTCGATGACGCTGGTTTGGACGAATTCCGAGACGGGCGAATTTTTGGGTTTAAATCGGGTTTAAATTCGATTTAAATTCAAAAGGTGAGTGTTTTAACCCACTCACAACTACTGGAAGCTTTTATGTTTGTTAAATAAATTTTTGAAATGAATAGAAATTTATTTATGAGCTTTTGGCATGTTATTTCATTCATATCTGTTGAATTGCATTTTATTGAATTTAACTGTTAATTTAATTGATTTATTGCGTATTAATTGGCTGTTAGAAATTTTTGTTTGCATATGAACTGCTAGTTAACAGTTATGTCAATTATCACTGAATATAAACTGTTAGATTAATAGTTGATAAATATAATTTGAAATAAAACTGCCAATTATTACTTGTGTCTATTACCAAACATATATTGTTATTGATTGATATTGCTTGATGTTTGTGATTAGATGATGGATGTGTTGTTGAATGGATGTTTTATTTGTATATCATTATATTGCCAATTATCATGCATATTTATTTCATTCGGGATTGTGGTTTGAAATGATATATAACCGCAAATTTTATATCTTTTAAATTGCGGATTGAAATGATAAATATCCGTATCACTTGACCATAGGATAGAAAATTATATACAGGCACCGCGGTCTACGTATAACTATTTTAATATGATTTCTATGGTTTGGATGGAATACGGTTTATAGTAATCTTAAAATTTATACTGTATAAATATTTTTTTCCATATTTATATACATATGAAGTTGAAATTTTGGAATTAAAAGGTGTATAAATCTCTTTATTAAAAATGGAAGAAAATTTAAAAAAATGGAGTTTGATAATTTATATCCTATGTTTAAATGTTAAGTTGGAAATTTTAGGATATGATATTTATAATTGAATTTTTCCAAAATGAATTGAAATGAATATTCTAGTATAAATTTGAATTGGAAAAATATTCTAGTATAATTTGAATTGGAAAATATATATGTTTTATCACTAGAATTGGAGTTTATTTAGTATGGGTTTATGTGAATATTCAAGGCTAATTAATAAAGCATTGATTTGTAGAAAGAAAAACCCAACTTTAGTTTTGAAATATAAATACTCCAAATGAATATAGGCATATATGTATATAAATTGAAATGATTTTGGAACTCAAGAGTGATATTTAAGTTATGGTTTAGACTTTAAAATAAAGAATTTTATTTATAAAGCCGTAGAAATTATTTCTTTACGAAGTAAACTTTAAAAGTTAAACCATTTACTCTATATACCGTTGAATATCCAAATCATTTGAGTTTTAAAGGTTATGGTTTGAAATTATGGATTTCAAAATATTATGCTTGGAAAATATTTGGGTTTCAGAAGTTATGAAGTTTAAAGCATTATGATTTTGGAAAATTATATTTGGGATAAACGATGTCATATTGGTTTGGGTTTTAAAAGAAGAAATGATATCGTAGTATTATGGTTTAGAAATGGATTATATTCTGGTTTTAAAGTATAAACTATTTTTAAATGACCGCGGTGTTATAATAACGATGGGTTGGCAAAGAGACCGGGATCGGATATGGACATACTCTCTGTCGATACCGAAAACCACTTTGACTAACCGTGTACGCGGTGGAGATTGCAGAATGAAGTAGGTGGTGGCGACGTTTCCTGTAAGGTAAATACGTGGACCCAACTCCCGTGAGTTGGCATAAGGTGGCTAAAACATGAGCGATTCTCAGGCCAATGAGGTCATTCCTCTGATCGGACGCTCCTCTTCGATATTATACTTTGACTTGGATTTGATTCAGTGGCCACTTCTATATTTTGATTTTGGGGAGTTAGTCCGAGGTGGGCGGTAACTGCGGCTACGCGTTTCCACCAGCCTGGATAGCAATTGGTATATCTACCCTGGCATTGCCTAGTTGTGCCGTGTCACCTACCATATCGAGCCTTTACTACGAGTTTCTATTTGTGTCGTACCTATGGAGTATCCTCTGGTAGCTTCCCGATCAGGAGGTACTACGGTACTGTATAGACTATTGGCATTATTCTGTGTTAAGGGCTATATGGGTAACCCCTTAACGCTACTAAAAAGTAAGTTTATTTTATAAATAGACACTATTATAATAACGCAATATACTACATAGTAAATAGTTTAACGGATCCTTAGGAGATGTAAATCCCGAGCATCTCTTGAGTTACTGTACTCATATTTATTTCTGTTTATTTAACTCACATAAGATATTCTAGTCTGACTCGAGTGTTTTTGTCTTTTCAAATTCGCTCGGGTCAGTCCGAGCATTTCAGGATAGCAGATTTAGCTTGGAGGACGAAGACGAAGATTCAGCATTATTTTATATATAGTATTGCACCACACACTCTTTATATTCCGCTGCATTGTTGTATTGGTATGTGTAACTCTGATGTTCATTGTATAAGTGAAATAACTGTTTTGTAAACTGTTTGAACTGTATATTTATTATTATATTTTATCTTTCCGCTGTGAGATTCTATTTTGTTTTATTCCTTCTCTGTTTTTCTGATCTACCCCATAACACTCCGTCCTTGCGTATGCTTTGAATTGGCACGTGTGTCATTTTAAAGTGTGCGAAAAGGCGGGATGTTACACCGACGGCCCGTCGTATACACGTGTTAGGTTATGAGTTGTGCAAAAGTGTTGTTGGCATCCGTTGAAAACTGTCGAAATAATTGGAAGATAAGCCGTCTAAACCGTCGACAGCCGTCAAAATTTTTAACCAGCAATCAGTCGACAACCATTAGAAATTTGGAGCTTTTTATTATGCCAGCAGCCTTTCACACCCATACATCACATATATATCAATATCTGAATTTCACATATATATAACTTGTATATATTAAAACCAAATCACATATATAACATCAACAATAGCAAAACATCAACATTTACAGCAAACCAAACTCAAATAGTACATAACATACTCAAACATTCAACAACATCCCAAAATACATTTCAGAATGTGTCATAAATCCAACATCATCTCAAAACATCTCAAACTCACACACATCCAACAACTCAAAATGTATCAAACAACTCAAATAAACCTCACTCATCTCAAACATATCTACCAAATCAAACTCTCAAATATCCAAGCATATGTGTACAATGTTTCAGCACTAACAGAAAAATCATACCTACCAATCTCGGTCATCGCCTCCTGATTCACTTGATGAGGAAAATATGCACATACACTAATTTACATATAATTAGTAAAGTAAATTTATATATAATTAAGGATATATACACTAATATAAAGAGATTATGTAAATAAAAATTTTTTGTCGACATTTTTCATAACACATAAACTAGTTAACACCAAATTATGTTACACTAGTACACACATACATAATCAACCCAAACTAATCCTAGTTACACATTACTTATCGGATTTAAACATTAATAATTCTAGTTGACATTTCTCAATCAACCAATATACACAATTATAACCAATCAATAGGCTATTATCCATAAATTAACACTAATTTTACCATAATTCTAATCAAGTAGTTTAGGAGAAGAATATATCTGATTTTTGATGAATTGAAGGAGTAGGCGATTGGAGATTGCAAATTGATAAAGAAACCGAAGGATTGCGACGGTTCATAGTAGTAGGGACGAATATGAGGGATTTTGGGGTTTATTGCTGAATGATTCTAATGTGGATATGAAGAAGAAAATGGGTTCGGCTACTGCTGTACATGCGACTTTCCGACGGTTTTTGATGTCCATTGACGGTAAAAAATTCGACCGTTTTCGACGGCTGTATTTATCTTTTCAATATTTGTAACAATAAGTTAAGTTTACTAAAATTTAATTTGATATATATTTTTAAAAAGTTTATAATAACACAGTTTTGTTTCTAACTATTTAAAAGGTCATTTTTATTCATTATATAATAATTTTTTATCGATTTAATTATTAATTGTGAATTTTAAATGTATTTAAAATAATAAATTCATATAAAATAAAATATTTAGTAAAAAATTAAATTTGTTGACTTTTGTCCTTCAAGGTATTTTTTGGCATATGCTCGAAATATAAAAGTAAAATAAACAAGTTTAAGATATCAAACTTGATTTTTTAAATTTATAGTCCTTCGTCGACATTCAAACGTAAACCTTTCGTTTGAAGGTCAAATAATCTTCAAACGAGACGAAATTCGAACTGTACATAAGATTCTACGTATTTATCCAACCCGCATGGTTGAATTTAAAAAAACATATAGAAAAATTTAGACTTCAAAAAGATCATTTTATATATAAGTTGTCATAACAATATATATCAATTGTTATACAACTCGTTGGAAAGTGATATATTTTGAGTCTAATTTTTTTCTTTCATTTTTTTTCTTGATTCTAGCAGCACAGATTGGATAAATACGTTACAAAGTATATGTGATCTGAATGTCATCTTGTTTGAATATCATTTGGCCTTCACATGAAATGTTATTAGTCATAATGCAGACGAACTGCTATAAATTTGAGAATCATGATCATCGTCCTAAATTTATTTACTTTTTTATCATTTTTGGAATTAGGTCCAAAGTATTTTGGATCGACATAAGATTCAGAAAAATTATTTTTTCCTGGAATATTTTCTTTTATATGAATTTTAAACTTTAAATACATTCAAAAATTCATAATTACTTATACAATGATTAAAAAATATATTTAAATTAATAAAACTATTACGCATCATAAATTTCACCAAAGCAGCACAATTGACAAACTGAAAGTTGTATAATTGATCATTTGAGTTTGATTTTCAATAAAGTTAAATATCAAATTACACCATAAAAGATTATCGAAAACACTAATTTAATTAACCACGACAATCATAAAATCACAGAAGTGAATAAAAATATCTTCATTAATTTTTAGAAATTAAATTAGAATTTTTAAACAAATTTCAAACTTTTATAAATAATAAGTAAAATAATATGATAAATTAAATTAATTAAGACAGGGAACCGTCCAAGCCTATACGATGGGGGCGTCGGAAGCTTGCATCGGAATTCCTGTTGTTTCTTGTAATGAAAGCACTAAAATGAGCATGGCTAATGGTACAACAACCGAAGATGTACATAGTACAAAACTTATTCTTTATATTACATTCCTTTATAGAATAGTGATTTTGAGTCTTGTTGTGACGATCCAGAATCCAGTGTCCGAAAATCGACATTCAATATCTCACTCGTATTCGAATGTTGGAGATTCAAACGTCGGAGTCCAGTTCACTGGAGCTTATAATAGCATTAAGTGATAACAACACAGCGGAAACAAAATGAATTTTCATTGATAAACAACACATGGATTCAACATGGATACAACATCATCACAACAATTGAACATCATCATTAGAGCATAATGTATATGATACAACAACTAAACAATAACACACAGCGGAACAACAATAGGCTACAATAACTTCAACAAGTTCTTCAAAAGAAAGAAAGAGTGAGAATCCAACATAAGCACCTTCAATCCAAACTTCAAAGCTCCAACCAAAAAGCTCCAAAAAATTCAAAGACCAAAGGCATCAAAAGACATCTAGATCCAAATCTACATTCCAACTTTGCTCCAGAACATGGATAACCTGACTCTAGGCTGCCCGTATGGAAAATTTTGGGCACCTAAAGTTTAGCAAAGGGAACAATAAACTCCGGGTCAGTCATGCGACTGGTATGAGTAAACATAAAATAGTTCTTTGAAAAAAAAAATTTACAAGAAGAAATCCGTTATGCTTTTTGGAAAATGAAACTAGCACAAGGCCTCCCGGCACACACACAATGCAATCGCACATTTGGAGGAGATTTCTTCTTATGATAGTCAAACTTGCTTGACACGTGAAAATCTTTTTGATATTATTATTAGTGCGTAGTGTAGAGAATATTTCGAAAGTGTAATATTAATCTTAACCAGCATAGGTACCATTATATTATGCCTATATAGCTATCACTTGAGGTGGCAGGTTATACAACTGAAAACCGTACAAGGCTCGTATTGAGTGATTAGATTTCCAACAAATGACCAGGCTCGTAAAAATTTCTCCGTCCCTCCCAACCAAAAAATTTCTACATCCCTCCTCTCTCAAATTTTCTTATTCTTATTATACTTCTCTCAGTGCCACAAGTCTATATTCCAATTAAAACCCTAGATCCATGACTAAAAAATTCATCTCTCTTCGCCTGCAATCACATTACACAACTCACCGGTGCTGCTCAGCTCTAGTGTAGCCTATCACCAAGTCTACAATGAATCTCGCATCTACACAATTGAAACTTATTTGGTTGCAAAGCTGAAGTAGCTGATTTTATTCAAATTGAAAAGGCAATGCTTTTAATTTGACTGTTTATTCATTTACAATTCCCAAATCAATTTTTTATTTTGCATACAATTTCCTTTGTTTCGAGTATCGACGGTTGAAGGCAACTATTTAAGATCGAGGGTGCTGAGAAGTGGCGATTTATTTGGGTTGTGGGAACTGGTGATTAGGGATTTCGTGGTCGATTGACGAATGTCACAGAGGTAGTAACTATCGATCTAGGGTGATGTTTTAGGGTCTAGACGGATGCGTTTGCAGTCGAATTTGAATTTGTGGTTGGCGATTCGATTGGGGGATGTATATGGTGCGGTCAGGCGATTGGGAAGGTTGCTTTTGGGAGCGACGAAATTGGGTTGATGGTTGACAACAACAAGAGTTTGTTTTGGAGAAGGCATTGAAACTGCACTTGCGGTGCAGGTAATGATTGGTGAGCAGGTAATGGTTGCATGTAGGATGGCCTTTAGAATTCAAAACTAACAAGCAGCAGTAGTAGTAATGGTCGAAGCAGTAGTAGTTGTATGATGGGGGTATTTGATGTCTTTATGCAGTGTTATCTGAATGGGTGATTTTGATATATGGTGTGGCTGCTGTTCGTTGAGATGAAGGAAGAGTCTGGTTTGGGGATTGTTGTGTCTTAGGTTAATGAAGTGAAGGTGTTGAGGCCATGATGGAACTACGGTGATGTATGGATGTATTTGTGACAGGTGGAAGCACTGTTGCTCAGACAGGTGGATGTATTTGTGACAGTGTGGGTGGCAGCAGTGGTTGATCAGAGTTGATATGTGCATGGTATATGGGTGGTTGTTGCAATTGTTTTGGGACTGTGTGAAGGGTGTGTGCAGGTTGTTGGAAGGTTTGTGGAAGTGAAAGGTGTTAAGCAGTGCAACATCCTCCTCTGCATCTATTAGATGGCTCATAAACGTAGCATATGCTGTGAAATTGTTCTCACTTTTCAAGCATTGTTCAAATGCTATAAGGTTGGTGAAATTAACTTGTGTTGTCTCATCAAGGTGCAGTATTGGATGCTTATCTCTGTACCTTTTTGTGTAATGTCCATGAATTCATACTCCATCGTGTATTTCTTCTTGAAACTGAACCCAGTGTCACGCAGATAACTAGCATTTGATATTCCTGATAGCAACCCCTTTTCTTGTCTATCATCTTTGTTTAATTTGGCTATCATTTCCTCCCACCTTATTTTAATGCCAGAAGCAAAACTCGAGATTGGTGCCCAAATTATTTTCTTCAATAAATTGTATATTTTCCAAATCACACCACCATCTGAAACGTGACATGAAGCTAATGCTTGATGAAGTGGAACAAGATCATGTATTTTATTGACAAAATTTAAAATTCTAACTATATGGGGTGTTTGAAAAACTGACCAACAAGATGTTCTAGAACTTTCCTTTTCCCTGTGTTTTGATAAATGTAAGTTCAGCGAGTAATGGTACAAATTGAGGAGGAGGTCAAATTTGGTATTGATTTCATGAAATTTACGAGCAGCCCATAACACGTCTTTCATATCACCCATAAGAAATGTCAATGCAATTTCAACTAATGTGATTGAAGGATATGTTGAATTATGCTTATGGTGGTCTTCCTCTGTAATTTTCTTAAACTCCGGAATTTTAATGAAATATTTGAATAATTTCTCCACAAAAAAGAAAGGGATTTGGTTTTCGACAAGCAACAAATCATTTTTCAGCACCGGTAGTTTTGACAAGAGCTGTTTCAGCTGAGCTTTTCCTCCTTCTAGAAACCACTTAATTAGAAACTTGATTAAAAGACAACTGTCTCCCAGCATTACTTTCACAAATTGTTCCTCAATCATTTCCGTTGAACTTGAATATTTTTGCATTGCTTCAGTCTTATGATCTTGAGCTAATTGAATGTACGTGTTTAAGGAAATATCAGGTCTTCTTTTCATCAAATCATAAAAATATTTTATCTTTACATATTGCAGGTTTTCAAGACATGTATTTCTTGAATAGTGGTGCGGACCAACAGATATGAGTTTTGGTATGTACATGTGATTGTCAGCGTCACAAAGATATGAACTTACCTCGTGGATTGTAGCTGATTGATTTTGCTGTTGTTCTTGAAATCTGCCTAAAGTTCTTCGAAAGTTGGTTGTTAAATTCAGCAATGGTTTCCTCTGAGTGTTCTTCAAAGTCGGATTGTGATGGAGGTTTTTCATTATCATTATCTCCCATTTTCTTTTCTATCATAATCTTTGTTAGATTAATAGTTTGGAGTATATGATTAGTGTATGAGTGGAATTTAATGGTGAGAAAGTCAATGACAGAAAAGAGTTGGGTACCACTTGCTTATTGTTTACTGTATGATTAGCGTCTATGTTTACTACTATATATCTTTTTTTTAATGTATGTTTAACATGATGATTCACATATGTGACTATAGAACCACATGAAGGAAGCTTTTCAGAATCGAATGTATAAATTATTTTAATTCCAGTAATAATCAGACAAATGGAAATTGTATTTATTTATTTTTCAGCTTGAGATTCATTCAACATAGATGATGCATAGCTACGTAATGTGACTGTTTGTATATGAAGTAACGTGCTATGTTTAGTTCAATAGTTTGCAATTTATAATGAACCGGTCATTTATTTTTGCAGTTTCGCGAATCAAAATTAACATTATTGAATTCGCTTCATTAATACATATGTATTGATAGAAAGAAGAGTTTATGCAGCTTGGTGTTGCCAAGAGTTCGTTGATGGAAGATTTGATGGTGGAATGGTTACGTTTAATTTAGAGAAGGTTGAGGGGTTGAATATGAGTGGGTTGTGCACATATCAGCCTTTTTGATGGAATCAAGGACTTGAAAATCGTAAGTACGTTTAGTTTTCATACAAATTAGACAATTTTTTTTTGATATTTTAGTATCTAGATATTGAAATAGGAATCCATTAATTTTTTCCTATCAGTATTGTTTTATGTTTTGGGTTTATGGTTAAGTGTGTTGTTGACCATTTACTTGCTTAACCTTTAGTCATTGAAGAGTCTTTAAACTACATGTAGTACATGTTCCCATGTTTTCATTTTGCTTATAAACTGATGTTTTTTGAAAGAGACCAATTTTGTTAAATTGGATATTGATAAGTTATTCTACGTATAATCTCTATATGATAACTTTATGTCGGTGACATGGTCATATGATAAATAGTTAAATTAATGAAGAGATCTAACTCCCGGTGCCATTCAATTAACATCCATCCTTCTTTGACATCCGCACCTAGCTAGCTTATTATATAAATAATAATGTAGCCTTGTGAATATGAACTCAAATTTGGAGTATTTTCTCTTCTGATATGATATGTAGTGCTCACAACTGAAAATAGTGAATCGGGAAGTACCAGTATGGGTTAAGGGTGGTGCAAGGAGTCAGACTAGGCATGGTAGCTCGAATGGAGCTAATGGCAGATTTATCAAGGGTGGTCGTGTTTCTAAATTGGTGGATCATTTTCGTACCTTGCAAGAAAATGAAAACGAGGTATGTTATTAGCAGTAAAGCTTCTTGTCAACATGTGTCTTAAAGGCAGATGTGAAGTTGGTTTGATTGCAAAAATACACCTAAGCATTAATTGTACTAGATATAACTAATAAATTAAATTGTAGGTAATTTTATAATCTGAAAGCATAGTTAACTCTTTCCTTCTCTGCTAACATTTTCTCGTTAGCATTAGTTAGTGGTGGATCACTTTTGTAGTTCACTAGGAAATGATAATGATGTGCGATGTTGGTAATAGTTAGTTAAAAATCTATTTGGTAACTAAAAATATACAATAATTTTGCCTTTATCAAAAAGTGTCTTGATTATAAGAAGTATTGAAAAATCTGTTTGTCAATGCACAGGTTAGTTTAGTTAAAATATTTTCTTTCAAATAAAGTCTAAATAAAATGACATGTTAAAAGTGTTTTAATTTTTGGCATTGAAATTGTTATTTTAAACTTATGCAACATATAATGTTTAATGATACATTACCCAGTTACCAATTTTGAAGTATTGATTTACATATTTCTAATTTGTCCTTTAAGTAGATCATACAGTGCAAAATGTGTATAATTTCTGGCATACACCAAACCTTCCATTTATTTTTAACGTACCAAGTACATCATTAATAATTATGGCCATAGCTATTCAAGGGGAAAATGGTTCCATGTATGAATCCTAAAACAAAAATCTCTCTTCATTTATGACCAATTATGGCCGTCTAGTAACTTCTGCTGATAAATTATAAGATTTTACTACCGTGACAACAAGAATTTTCTATCAAAATGTAAGTATACTGTATTTGGGGGGATTTAGAGAAATTCAATTTGGTAATTTGCTCTATGGTCCCTCCTAAAATTTTGTTTCTATGGTGGAATATGTAGCATTTTAATAAATTTTATGGATGATTCTTCAAAGAAATGGAATGTAGTTATATACCTCTTTCGTCTTTTCAAGGACGTAATATTTTTATCATTGACATGTACAAGCTATAGCTTCCTAATACAACAAAATTTCTGCTCTAATGATCAACACCATGAACTACTAATTTTTTTACTTCATTGCTTACTTATATTACCGATTATTTGGCAACAACCTGTAACAAAAGCCGTGTGAATCATTGTCTTTAGTTTGATGTACATCTCATATTGCTTCCTAAGGACAAACAAAGTGCACATACATTAGAGAGGCCGTACATTTGCTGTCGACCAACTGTCACTATTGGACAACTCTATCAAGTGATATTTTGCTCTTTGCATACCAATATTATTAATACAAAAATCATACTATAGCTCCTTCACTTAAAATGCTTATTCACTTATGCAATATATTGCTATTGAGACTTCAGCAAAAGCTGAAGAAGTCGAGGTGTTCACAAGGAAACCTCAAAATGCAGCTAAGACTAAACCAGTAGACTCAACAGCAGCGAAATCGGAAGATTCACTAGCTAGCTTGCGCGATTCATTTACTAATAGCAGCAGAGATTCGGTACACAATATGATCATTTTATAGAAATTTTGTGTGTAGTTTATTGTATACATTTGATGTCAATGATCCTATTCTATCATGTTAGGTGTTGGAGTACATGATAAAGATGCAGAGTTTGTAGAGTAGGGAACAGTACTTGAGAGTTGGAAATATGCTTGCATGTACAGCTTCAGGTTCTGTGGAGGACGTAATTTGGGCTTGAACTTATTTATGTTTTGCATGAGGCAGCGCGTGCTCTTGACGCTACAGGTTAGCCTTGTAATACAGACCACTGCAATTTCATTTTTCTAGTTTTCAACCTCGATCATTTTGTATTTGGAAGGTCATTTATGTTGAATGTCTCATTTTTTTTCATCTTCTAATTTTAGAATTAAAATACCAACTCTTCTTGATTGAGTCTATTTTCAAGAAGATCCAAGTTTGAGAGCCACTAACCTCACTTATCAAATATATTTTCCAAATAACTTCGTTCCTCTTATTTAATTTTGTTTATTCTTATTCATTTGGTTGTCTAGAAAGAAGAAGGCAGTTCACAAATCCAACACAACAGATGATAAAAAGCTTCAAAGCACTTTGACGAAACTTACTAAACTAGAATTTCTCACGACAGATTTTAGCTTTCACTTGTGCATGCAAAAAAAAGTTATAGGTTATTGAGCATTTTGTTAGCATCAGTTTGGTATAACATTTTATTAGTACTTGGTGTGTAAATTTGTGTACGAATGTTTATTGTATGTTGGTCATTTTATAAAAAATCGACTGTATTAGAATGGTTATGGATTTCTTATTTGATTATATGATTAATATTTTTTTAATTGTTCGAATATAATGATTATGTGAGTGATTGTTGATTGATATAGTAGAAATAAAATAGACCATCAACAGGAAATAATAGCAGAAAAAATGATGCAAAATGATCAATAACTTTTAGTAGCGTTTCAAAAACGCTATGGAAATACATATAGTGGCGTTGAGTAAACGCAACCGTAAAGTAGGGTTAAAGTTGGAAATTCTATTGGTAGCGTCAACAAACGTTTTGGTAGCGTTTTATATACGCTGCAAAATAATAATTTAATGACGTTTCATAAACGTTGCAGTAAAACAATTTATGGTAGCGTTGAGATAAGTGCAAATAAAACTCAAGTATTTTTAGTCGCGGGCTTTATAACAGCGTTCATCAAAACATTGCTAAAACTTTTAGTAGCGTTTTTTGAGCTCTACTAAAAATCAAAATTCTTGTAGTGCACATAAGTTAAATATTTGGACTCCATACCAGAATACCACTTTTTATCCAAAAGGAAATGCACATACCCTGAGGGGAGCGACCCCCATAACCTTGCCGCATCGTTCCTGTTTCGACCATTTCCGAGGTGTGAGGTTCGATGAAGTCTCTTCCCACAAAGCTACACTTTTCACAAAAGTCATACTTCGATCAACCAATGATCAACACTTAGCATGTCACACTACCAAATTGGGAGTATATCACTGGTAACCATCAACTACATAACTTCTGAGCTCTTACGTCTTAAAGAAGGGTGTTAATGTAAGAGAATAAATTATCCACCACCAAACAGAAATGTATTTGACAGAAACTAGCTTTACATCTCAAAGTGTAACATTAGACATACAACCATACAAGTCCATCATGGGTCTAAATGGAACTGAAGGTACTTCATCCAATAAAGGAAGAATTCCTTGCAAATCCGGGTATCCATAATCCCGACCAGGCTCCCCATCACATATAGAGATATCTATACCGGAGCAACTCAGTGCAGAGACAATCAATAGGTAATCCTTTCGTTCTCGAAAATACCCGGTCATCAACCACCATCTTCAAAAGCACTCCCATTTCGTCGTATCATTATTCGAAATGGGTTTTATGACTTAATGTCCTCTCCCAACTTAACCGAATAAGAAGCGCTTATTTTAAAAACACGTAGATATATAAGTCACAACAAATTTCCATTTATAGCCTTTTAAACAAAATATTCACCTTTAAGATTCGATGTGTTTTTCGAATAAGCATTTGGAATCCGACCCCCGGTCACATCGAAAATCAAATGCCGTTTTAAAGGCCAACAATTTTACTTCAATTCAGAAGTTCACAATCACATAGCAATATATCACAGATGTCACAGCTCAAAACAAAGCAATTTATATCACAAAGTATCACAATCACATATCAGAGATGTTAACCAATCCAAGGCATTCAATAATAATTCAATCATTTATAAGCAAGACGAATTAGTCGTTCAACTCTCAATTAATCCAATTTGATTTTCCAAATAAATTAAGTTAATTACTTTAACTACTTTTAAGTCCTGCTTTATGATTAAGTAATCCCAATCATTTTAATTAATTATAATTAATTAATCACATAATTACTTTAATTAATTATCCTTAATTAATGATTAATTATCCTTAATTATTAATTAATTAATCATTAATCATTAATTAATTAACCTTAATTATTTGTTAATTAATCTTTAATCATTATTAGTTATCCTTTAATCAATACTTAATTAACCTTTAATTGTTCTTTAATTATTTTCATTAATTAATAATCTTTAATTACTTAAAAACTTAATTAACTAAAAGATAAATTATTTATCTTAATTAATTACTTAATTATCATTAAACATATTTAATTAATAAACCTTGTAATTAATTATCATTAACATATAAATCAACTTAAGATATTTAAGTTGATTAACCTTTAAACACTTTATTTTCTTAATTAACTCCTTAATTATACGATTAAGTTTATTTAAAATAAACTTAAAGAAAAGGTTATATATGTTTAAAAGATTTTAAAACTTAAACAAAATTATTTCAAAACCTTTAACTACATTTCAAACTTAACAAACAAGTATTATTTTTAAAAGAAATAATTGAAAAATTATTTGAACTTGTTTTATTTAAAAATTTAAAACCTGTCTCAACACCTATTCGAGTCCGTCCCGAGTGTCACCCCGAGCTAGAAACAAAATCTCCCGAGTTCTTCCTCGAGAAAAACTTACCCTTTTTTTTCTTCTGTTTTATTACAAAACTTAAAATACCCGATAACAGATCCAAGCTACTGCTTCATCCTTCCGAGAACGACTTCGAGTCGAAACCTTTCTTCCCAAAACTCAACCTTACTGACATACAGTTACACATACATGTACACAAAGATTTCGGCCACCTCCGGTCGATGCTGAGACCATCAGCAAGACGTCGACGACCTCCCCTAAGTCTCCGACCACCCAAAAACCCGAAATGACGACGAACTCGACATTGAGCTACTCGACCCAACTTGGAACAAAAATTCGATCAACAAATCTTCCTCGCGCCGACGATCTAGATCATCAGAAGCCAAGCCACCTCGACCATAGCCTCGCCGTTCAAACACACACCATTTCCCCTAGCTTCGGTCAATCCCGATGCATTGACGACACCGTAATCGCCACTCAAACCCAAACAATCCAAAAAATTTTGAAAACCCTAAACCCTCATCGTGCCGCCTCCACGATGATCGAAAAATTCTCCGATCATTTTTCCCAAACTCGGCAACCTCCAAGTTACCCTCAGCCACAATCCAGAGACCCATCTCCTCTCCGATCTTCGTAAATTGCCAAAAACCCATTTCACGTTCAACTTCAAATTCCTCGAATGACGCGATACTAAAAATCTTGATACTCTTTTAAAATTCATGGTTTTCCAAGACTAATTTGGTGATGTAAAGGAAACTGGAAATAATGGTGTTCAAATTTTTTAATTCTTTAAATTCTACCATATTTTCCTAACTCTAGAAAATATTTTACTAATTTTACTTATAAATATTTTTACAACTTAGATCTTAATTTTACAAACACATTTTGTTTAAAACTTAAAGCCTAAAAAAGATTAGAAGAAAAGATTTGGATTTTTTAAACAGGTTTGAAACCTGTAAACCTGGAACAGAGCCATGTATACCTGTTCAACGGACATGCATATATATGTGTATACATATTTGTCTATATGCAAACATATTTACATACTTTCAAACCTTTTTTACAGCCTCACTTTTATAAATACCAAGTTATGAATCGATTTAGAGTTTGTTTACTCACCTGTACATGTATGAACAGAAGATGATTTTGGAAAGAAACTGGAAACTATTTTTGATATTTGAAATCTGGAAATGTTCTGATTTGATTTTCTTTGATCCTTGGATTTGAAATTGATCTTGATTAACTTGATTAACTGAGTTGAATCTTTGAATTTGCTTTGATGTTGAAACGATCTGAACTTGTGGTTTGCTTCAGATTTGAGATGAATTTAACTTGTTTTATATATTTTTATTTTCCTGGTTTGAGCTTACAAGTTTTATTTTGATTTTCTTTTAGTTTGTAGTTCTCTTGAAAATGAAAAGAAAATGAAGAGTGGAAGATAGATATATATATATAAACATGTTTTCTTTATTTATTATTTTTTAAAAATAAAAGAAAATTAGGACACTTATTAATTACATGTCTTACTTAACTCACACTTGTTATTTTTGTCTTATTAACTTACACTTGTATTTTTGCATGAGAATATGTTTTTATATAATTTTTAAATTATATTTTCTATTTTTATAAAATACATTTCCTTTGTTATATTTATACAATTTCAAAGAAAATGATTTAAAACTAATATATACTTAAATAAAAATCATACATATATTATTTTAAATCCAAATTATTTTAGGACTTTTATATTTGAATTTCAAATTCAAATTCTATTTACAATCTATATATAGATACATAAATAAACAAACACAAATTTATTTGTTTTGGAAAAATTTCAAATTAATTCACAATTAAATACCAAAATTAATATTAATTTCTAAATTTAAATTTGTTTTAGAAACGGGATCGTTACAGATTCCTCCCGTAAAAAAAACTTGTCCTCGAAATTTGAAAGACAAGGAGACAAACAAAGAACATATGAACACATAGAAGATAGAGAAATGGCTTACCAAATCAAGCCGAAATATCCATTCAACATTTAGGATAGGACCTTTGCATGCTTTCCTCTGTTTCTCAAATACAATCATTCGAATCTCCACTCCATTGAACTTTCAGCAATTTCACCACTATATTCCTCAATTTCTTTTCATCTCGATCAATAATCTTTAATGGTTCTCTCTTTACTGCCAAATGAGGTGTGATCTCTAAATCCCGCTGAGCGGCCTCCTCAATAACATGATTTGGATCGTGTACATATTTCCAAAGGTGTGAAACATGGAATACATTATGTACACTAGATAACCAATTAGGTAACTGCACTCGATAATCCAAAGGACCAATCCTCTCAAGAATAGGTAAGGACCTACGTATCGTCGTGCCAGCTTACCAGTCTTTCCAAATCTCAAAACTCCATGCATTGGAGAAACCTTTAGGAAAATTGAATCTCCAACCTAGAATTCTAAAGTTCTTCTCCTACGGTCAGCATAACTTTTCTGATGACTTTGGGCAATTTTCAATTTCTTTCGAATAAAGTCAACCTTCTCAGTAACTTCCCTTATCATATCTGGACCAAGGACAAGCCTATCACCTGACTTAATCCAACACGTAGGTTATCTGCAAGGATGACCATACAATGCTTCGAAAGGAGCCATCTTAATACTGGCCTGATAACTATTATTACATGAAAATTCAACTAGATGCAAATGGTCCTCCCATGAACCTCCAAAATCAAGAATACAAGCATGCAAAAGATCTTCCAAGATTCGATTTATCCTTTCAGTTTTCCCTTCAGACTACAGATGGTAAGCAGTACTGAAGTTCAACTTGGTTCCTAGTGCAGCTTGAAATGCCTCCCAAAATCTGCTAGTGATGATCGGGTCATGATCACTCACTATACTACTTGGTATTCCATGGAGACAAACAACCTCTTTAACATATAGCTCTTCCAAACTTGTTGCCATTCGGGTGGATTTTACTGGGATAAAGTGGGCAGTCTTGGTTAGATGATACACAATAACCAAAATCGCCTCATTACCCTTCCGAGTTCGTGGCAAACCATCTATGAAATCCATAGACTCTTGATCCCATTTCCATTTAGGCACTTCTAGTGGTTGAAGTGAACCCACCATCTTCATTTGATCACTATTGATTTGTTGGCACGTTGCACATCGACTAACATAAGTAGATATACCTCTCTTCATTGTTTTCCACTAGAAAGTCCTTTTAATATCTCGATACATTTTATTAACCCCTGGACGGATATTAAGCATGGACCTGCGACATTCGTCCAATACTTCTCGTTTTAGATCCGGGATGTCTGGAACACACATCCTCCCTTTCAACCTTATAATTTTAGTATTGTCGACTTCATAGTTGGAATCTTCACTTCGATGTATTCTCTCATAAATTTCATGAAGAAACTTGTCTTCTTTCTGCTTACTAGCAACCTTCTCAAGAAGAGTAAGAGTGAAAACAAGATAAGCAAGAACAGTATGTCTTCTACTTAAAGCATCAGCTCCCACGTTGGCTTTACCAGGTGTATACTGAGTATCTGGGTCGTATGACGTTAGGAATTCCAACCAAGGTTATTGCCTTAGATTTAAATCCTTCTGGGTAAAGAGATACTTCAAAGATTTATGGTCGATGAACAATTCAAAATTTTCACCTAGAAGATAATGACGCTAGATTTTCAAACCATCGGTGCAAAGTCTCCTGCAAGAGATGAATAACGACTATAATGGAAGGAGTATTCCCCACTCTTGGTAGATAGTGCATCAAGCTTTTTGCAAGGGCCAACTTGATACTCTTCCCCAAGGATCCAAAGATAAATTCCAAGAGCTCAAGATCGTGGGTCGGGTATTTTTTTCTCATGGGGTCGCAATTGTCTACTCGCGTAGGCAATCACTCTGCCTCCTGCATTAGAACAACGCCCACACCTTCACCACACACATCTGTGTAAACAGATAAACCTTGATTCCCGTTAATAATAGCAAGAACGGAAGTAGTGGTCAACCTTCTCTTCAATTCCTAGAACGTTTCCTTGCACTTCGGAGTCCGATCAAATTGGCATTCTTCATAGTCAGCTTAGTTAATGGACTGACTAACTTGGAGAAATCCTGGACAAACTTTCGGTAATATCCAGCCAATCCCAGAAAACTTCTGACCTCCTTTGGTGTTGTGGATTGCTTCCAATCTAGGATAGCGGAAACCTTACCAGGATCTACAGAAATTCCCTCTGCGGTAACAATATGTCCTAGAAATCTAACTTCTTTAACCAAAAATGTCATTTAGAAAATTTGACAAATAGATGTTCCTCCTCAATATTTCTCAAACTATCTTTAAGCGTTCAGCATGCTCTTCTTCAGTTTTGGAGTAGATCAAAATATCATCAATAAATACGAGAACGAATTTATTCAACACTTCTCGGAATACTCGGGTCAAACAAGTCTACGAAATATGCAGGAGAATTGGTTTGTCCGAAAGGCATAACTAACCATTCGTAAAATGTGTCAGGACCCCTAAATGTAGTTAAATGAATACAATCTTCTTCAATTCTCAGTTGATGGAATCCTTGGGCTAGATCCATCTTAGAAAAGAATCGAGCGCCATGCAACTGATCAAACAGGTCATCGATTTTGGGTAAAGGAAATTTGTTTTTAAGAGTTAATTTATTGGGATCGCTTTAGTCCACACACAATCTCAAAGATCCATCGGACTTGGCTACGAATACCACAGCTGAGCCCCAACTGGAACGACTGGGATGTATGAATCCTTTCTCTAGTAAATACTGGGTTTACTTGACTAACTCTATTCTTTCCCTTGGTGCCATCCAGCGACTTGCATGCACAACATGACAATCATTGGGAACCAAGTCGATTCTGAATTCAATTTCCCTATATGGAGGTAAAGACTTAACTTCTTCGAGTACGTCCGGAAATTCTCGAACAATAGGTATGTATTCCAAATTTGGGTCGAGATACCTACATTAGCTTATCCCCTTTCGGACTTGGGTCCTCACAAGAAATCACAACGAAATTCCCAAATATGGTTTTGACCGAAATCGTACGATTGTTACAATCTAATTTAGCTTCGTATTTTGTTGACCAATTCAATCCAAGTAAAATTTCAAATTCATTAAAGTCGAGAACGAAAAGGCTGATAGTAAACAGATGATGAGAATACGAGATAGGAACCTTTCTACAACGTAGACAAAGATTTGCAGGGCTACCAACCGGATTCTTCACACAAATAGATTCATCTATGAATTCGGGTTCAAGTTTTAATTCGTTTACGATTTGTTGATAAATAAAGCTATGTGTGGCTCCGGTGTCGAACAAAACTCTAACAACTTTATCATAAAGAAGAAGGTTACCTTCTAAAACTCCTTTCCCTTTATCTTCCTTTGGGGTCGAAGGTTGATCCTTGATCGCATACACTTTTGCTATTTGAGCCTGCTTCATTGTTGGGCAATCTTTAACTACATGTCCTGGCTTATGATAATAATAGCATTCTCTGGCTCCTTGACTTGTCTTCATAGGTTGATCCATCTTTCCTTGCTTCTTGGGCTTTCTGCAACTACTCGAGTAATGGCCCTTCCCCAAACAGTTGAAACAGGTCATATCCTTTGCCTTATTCTCTTGATTATTCTTCTTTTCCTTGCCATGCCACGGTTTCTTTCCTCTGAACTTCCTCTTCTTCCAATTCGAATTGCTTCCGCTTCCCTTCCCTTCTGAAATTTCTTGTTTATCCAGGGCAGTATCTATATCCCATATCTATCATATCAGCAAAATATGCCTTCGCATGGGTTATCATCCTCTCATGAAACTTCTTGTTCGCCCCTCTAACAAATCTTTCATTCTTCTTAAGAGGGGTATTCACCAATTCTGGACCAAATCAGGATAGCCCGTTAAACTTATTCAAATATTCTTCAAAAGACAAACTTCTTCCTTCAAGTCAGTGAACTCTTGGAACATCCTGGTGATACCAACTGACGACATATAACGCTGCTCAAACACTTTCCTAAATCGATCCCAGGTAAACTCATCCTCTAACTCAGCCAATGTAATGACTTCCACCATGCTAAAGCTTCTTCCTGGAGCTGCCAAAAAGCTATCAATCTCATTTGATCATCCTCTAACTTCAATCCTTTAAAAATCCTTTCGCAAGATCGAATCCAGGCTTGTGCTTCTATAATAGTTTCCTTGCCTATGAATGGATTTCGCCCAAGTCTGGAGAAACTTCGATACAAATCTGCCAGATTCAGCTGGGGTTGGATAGGAAGAGCTGCTTCCATTGTTGTAGGGTCTTGACTCGTTGTAGTGGTACTTCCCCGTCCCCTACCTCATCCTCTTCTTGCACTCATTCTCACTATCTGTAAATAGTAAGAAAACTTGATTAAACCATACGGATGAGATATCTTAGGGAATACACTCATTCTAGGGTTTTTCTAACCCTATTTCTAATGAGTCACCTAATGTGTTATACTCCAAACCTAAAGTTCTTACTCAACCTTTAGCTCTGATACCGCATATGACGACCCGAAATCCAGTGTCCGAAAATCGACATCCAATACCTCACTCGAATTCGAATGCCAGAGATTCAAACGTCGGAGTCCAGTTCGTTAGAGCTTATAACAACATTAAGTGATAACAATGCAGCGGGAATAAAATGAATTTTCATTGATAAACAACACATGGATTCAACATAGATACAACATCATTACAACAATTGAACATCATCATCAGAGCACAATGTATATGATACAACAACTGAACAATAACACACAGCTGAACAACAATAGGCTACAATAATTTCAACAGGGTCTTCCAAAAAAAGAGAGAGTGAAAATCCAACATAAGCACCTTCAATCCAAACTTCAAAGCTCCAAACCAAAAAGCTTCCAAAAACTTCAAAGACCAAAGGCTTCAAAAGACATCTAGATCCAAATCTACAGTCCAACTTCGCTCCAGAACACGGATAACCTGACTCTAGGCTACTCGTGTGGAAAATTACGGGCACCCAGAGTTTAGCAAAGGGAACAATAAACTCCAGATCAGTCATGGGACTGGTATGAGTAAACATAAAACAGTTGTATGAACAAAAACAATTTACAAGAAGAAACCTGTTATGCTTTTTGGAAAATGAAACTACCATAAGGCCTTCCGGCACGCGCATAATGCAATCGCACACTTGGGGGAGATTTCTCCATATGATAGTCAAATATGCTTGACACATGAAAATCCTTTTGATATTATTATTAATGCATAGTGTAGAAAACATTTCGAAAGTATAATATTAATTTTAGCTAGCATAGGTACCATTATATTATGCCTACTTTAACTACCATCTGAAGTGGCAGGTTAAACGACTAAAAACCGTACAAGGCTCGTATTGAGTGATTGGATTTCCAAAAAATGGCCAGGCTAAGGAACTTCCTTTCCGAATGGGTACGCCTCTGGAGGGACGCCCTAAGAACCTAACCGGATCTCTGCCAATACAAGGCCGAGTTACCTCTGTAACTAAATAACTAACTGTCACGAGTATGCCATCCCTCGGTCATAACCGACCTTTATTCGGAGACCCAACGACAACCAATAACCATATAAGTTAAATATCTGGACTCCATACTAGAATACCACTTTTTATACAAAAGGAAATGCACATACCCTGAGGGGCGCGACCTCCATAACCTTGCCGCATCCTTCCTATTTCGACCATTTCCTAGGTGTGAGGTTCGATGAAGTCTCGTCCTACAAAGCTACGCTTTTCACAAAAGCCATGCTTCAATCAACCAATGATCCACACTTAGCATGCCACACTACCAAATTGGGAGTATATCACTAGTAACCATCAACTACATAACCTCTGAGCTTGTACGTCTCAAAGAAAGGCGCCACCAAACATAAATGTATTTGATAAAACCCATCTTTACATCTCAAAGTGTAACGTCAGACATACAACAATACAAGTCCATCCTGGGTCTGAATGGAACCGAAGGCACTTCATCCAATAAAGGAAGAAGTCCTTGCAAATTCGGATATCCACAATCCCGACCGGACTCCCCTTCACATATAGAGATCTCTATACCGGAGCAACTCAGTGTAGAGATAATCGAGAGGTAATCCTTTCGTTCTCGAAAATACCCAGTCTTCAACCATCGTCTTCAAATGCACTCCCATTTCGTCATATCATTATTCAGAATGGGTTTTATGACTCAATGTCCTCTCTCGGTTTAACGGAATAAGAAGCGCTTATTTTAAAAACACGTGGATATATAAGTCACAACAAATTTCCATTTATAATCTTTAAAACAAAAGATTCACCTTCAAGATTCGATGTGGTTTTCGGATAACCATTTGGAATCTGACCCTCGGTCGCATCGAAATTAAAATGCCGTTTTAAAGGCCAACAATTTTACTTCAATTCAAAAGTTCACAATCACACTGCAATATATCACAGATATCACAACTCAAAACAAAGCAATTCATATCACAAAGTATCACAATCATATGTCAGAGATATCAACCAATCCAAGGCATTCAATAATAATCCAATCATCTAAAAGCAAGATGAATTAGTCATTCAATTGTCAATTAATTAAATTTGATTTTCCAAATAAATTAAGTTAATTACTTTAGTTAGTTTTAATCCTGGTTAATTATTATTAAGTAATCCCAATCATTTTAATTAATTATAATTAATTAATCACATAATTACTTTCATTAATTATCCTTAATTATTAGTTAATTAGTCCTTAATTATTAACTAATTAACCTTATTTATTAATTAATCTTTAATCATTATTTAACTATCCTTTAATCAACAATTAATTAACCCTTAATTATTCTTTAATTACTTTATTAATCAATCAATCTTTAATTACTTAAAAACTTAATTAATTAAAAGATAAATCATTTATATTAATTAATTACTTAATTATCATTAAAGATCTTTAATTACTAAACCTTGTAATTAATTATCATTAACACATAAATCAACTTAAGATATTTAAGTTGATTAACCTTTAAACATTTTATCTTCTTAATTAACTCCTTAATTATATGATTATGTTTATTTAAAATAAACTTTAAAAATGAAGGTTATATGTGTTTAAAACATTTTAAAACTTAAAAAAATTATTTCAAAACCTTTAACTACATTCCAAACTTAACAAACAATTATTATTTAAAAAAATAATTGAAAAATTATATGAACTTGTTTTATTTAAAGATTTAAAAGGTGTCTGAACACCTACTCGAGTCCATCCCGAGTGTCACCTCGAGCCCGAAACAAAATCTCTCGAGTTCTTCCCCGAGAAAACTTCCTCTTCTATTTTTTTCTTTAGTTTTATTTTAAAACTTAAAACCTGTTATACATTCGAGCAACTACCCGATAGCAGACCCGAGCTACAGCTTCATCCTCCTGAGAATGACTTCGAGTCGAAACCTTTCTTCCCAAAACTCAACCTCACTGACATACAGTTGCACGTACACGTGCACAAATATTTCGGCCACCTCCGGTCGATGCTGAGACCATCAACAAGACGTCGACGACCTCCCCTAAGTCACCGACCACCCAGAAACCCGAAAGACGATGAACTCGACATCGAGCTACTCGACCCAACCTGGAACAAAAACTCGATCGACAAATCTTCCTCGCGTCGACGATCTAGATCATCAGAAGCCATGCCACCTCGATCATAGCCTCACCGTTCAACCCTGCACCATTTCCCTTAGCTCCGGTTAATCCTGATGCATGGATAACACCGTAATCGCCACTCAAACCTAAACAACCCAAACAAGTTTGAAAACCCTAAAGCCTCACCGTTCCACCTCCATGATGATCGAAAATTTCTCGATCATTTTTTCCAAACTCGGCAACCTCCAAGCTACCCTCATCCACAATCTCGAGACCCATCTCCTCTTCGGTCGTCGTAAATTGCCAAAAACCCATTTCACGTTCAAATTCAAATTCCTCAAACAATATGATACTAAAAATCTTCATTCTCCTTTTAAAATTCATGGTTTTCCAAGACGAATTTGGTGATGTAAAGGAAACGGGAAATCATGATGTTCAAATTTTTGATATTCTTTAAATTCTACTGTATTTTCCTAATTCCAAAAATATTTTAACTAATTTTACTTAAAAATATTTTTACAACTTAGATCTTGATTTTACGAACATATTTTGTTTAAAACTTAAAGCCTAAAAAAGATCAGAAGAAAAGATTTGGATTTTTTAAATAGGTTTGAAACCTGTAAACCTGGGACAGAGCCATGTATACCTGTTCAACAGACATGCACAGATATATGTATACATATTTGTATACATGCAAACATATTTACATACTTTCAAGCATTTTTCACAGACTCGCTTTCACAAAATTCAAGTTATGAATTGTTTTAGAGTTTGTTTACTCACTTGTATGTGTATGAATAGAGGATAATTTTGGAAAGAAACTGGAATTTTTTTTGATATTTGAAATCTAGAAATGCTCTGATTTGACTTTCTCCGATCCTTGGATTTGAAATTGATCTTGATTAACTTGATTAACAGAGTTGAAACTTTGAATTTGCTTTGATGTTGAAATGATCTAAACTTGTGGTTTGCTTCAGATTTGAGATGAATTTAACTTGTTTTTTATTTTTTATTTTATTTTCCTGGTTTGAGCTTACAAGTTTTATTTTGATTTTCTTTTAGTTTGTAGTTCTCTTGAAAATGAAAAGAAAATGAAGGGTGGAAGATAGATGTATATATAACAATGTTTTCTTTATTTATTATTTTTTAAAAATAAAAGAAAATTAGGACACTTGTTAATTACATGTCTTACTTAACTCACACTTGTTATTTGCATGTCTTATTAACTTACACTTGTATTTTTGCATGAGAATATGTTTTTATATAATTTTTAAATTATATTTTCTATTTTTATGAAATACATTTCCTTTGTTATATTTATACAATTTATAAGAAAATGATTTAAAACAAATTTATGCATAAATAAAAATCATACATATTATTTTTAAATCCAAATTATTTTTAAGGTTTTTATATTTGAATTTCAAATTCAAATTCTATTTACAATCTATATATAGATATATAAATAAACAGACATAAATTTATTTGTTTTGAAAAATTTCAAACTAATTCACAAATAAATCCCAAAATTAATATCAATTTCTAAATTTAAATTTGTTTTAGAAACGGGATTGTTACACTTGTAAATCATGGTCCTAGTTGAATTAAAGAGCGTGTGGGAACTTGATATCGTTTATACCTTTTGACATGAATATGTGAATAATGTAGCATATTGGGGTAAAAAAGGGCATATATGGAAGATATGGGGATGGTGAAAGAATGAGAACATTCAAGGTATATAGAAAGCAGCAGAAATTAAACGATATGGCACAGAGAGAGAAAGAAACAAAGAAAAAGTGAAGAGCATTAAGAATATATGAGGGCATGGACGTTCTTTTCCTTGAGCATAATACCTGGGCGTATCTATCCAATTAGCATATCCAGTGACACCATCCTCATTTTCCCTTTATAAATACAAAGATTGGAATTTTCATTTGTATCAAGTAAGAAGAATAGTTATATTTGTTTAGGTTAGAGACATATAGAGAAAATCTCCTTCGTACCCAGATACCATGAACATCCCGCTGCATGATGTTCTGTGTCCGATGCATGACGTACATATGTTTGTATGTATGCATGCATGTGTTGACACCTGATAGATAGACTCGTTGGAAAAACATGTAATGAAATGTTGTATCCAAATGCATAAGCAGTAAGATATAATATATACACGTTTTATTTTCATTTTAAATCTAACTTTACAACAATTTATATTGATTTCGGTTGTTACTAAAATAGCTAAATGTCTTTCAAAGAGCTGTTATATGTGTGTTGGGGAAAAAATCAATCTTACTAAGAGATGTCATATAAAAATTTCACGAAGAAATGACTCGAAATTTGTTGTATATCATTTCCTTAAAAATGTAAATTTCATGAATGATATCTTTTGAAGAATAAACATAAAGAATTCAAATGTATTTCATGAAAAAAATGTACTAAGAAAATATTCATAATAAATGTTATTTATATTATAGAATAAAAAGACATTAAAGAAAGAGGAAGAAAATATTTTATTCACTACAGAGATTAATCATTCATTTTCATTACATTAGCTCCTTTATAAAAGGCATAGAAGCTTGGGATATATCATATTCATTATTTATATTTACATATGTTATAACACTCCCTCTTGAATATGCGTCTTCAAAATCTTGAATTCTCTGATAACTTGAAATTGTCCCTTTTGTAACGTATATGATGATTGCTCCCCCTCATTGTTATCTTGCTTGCATTTATTCATTCAATCGATCTAGATATTGTCCGTTGCCTCATTAAAAACCTCCGTCAGGAAAACCCAGTGGGAAAAACCTTAAACGAGAAAAAGAATGCAACTTGTAAAATCATATTAAAAATGATATTCTTTCTAAAGGATTTGATACTTCAGAATCAAAACAATGCCTCATTAAAATCTTACTAAGAAAAATCCTATGGGAAAAATCTTAGTGAAAGAAAAAGAGTACAATATAGTATGACATATTTCAATAAATTACAGCATTAAATAGAGTTTGATACTTCTAGATCAATATAATATTTCATTAAAAACCATACAAAGGAAAACTCGATGGGAATAACCTTAGTCAAGGATAAAAATACAATTTAACTTAAATAAAATATTTGAGATATTATATCTTGAAAAAACATTTGATTCTTCTTAGGATAATGCCTCATTAAAACCTTAGTAAGAAAAAGACAGTGGGAAAAATCTTAAATAAGGAAAAAGAGTACATTATAACTTATTTTCAAATGTTAATAGGAAGTTGATACTCCTGTATCAAGATAATGCCTCATTAAAAGCTTACTAATAAAAAAAACCAGTGGGAAAAAACTTAATTAAGGAAAAAGAGTACATTATAAAATACTTATGGATGCTCCCCTTGATTTAGAAGTTTCCTCTGAATTCATATTCGTCTTTCGATAACTCAAATTGATTATAGATACTTCTGGATCCATAAATATGTATCTCATTAATAATACAATTTATTAATAGTTTCCTTCGATACAATCGAAATTTCCAAGGTTGTTTCTTCCAAATATAATTTGATCTTTTTTGTATACTACTTTTATGAAAAACACATCATATGCTTTTATTTTTGTGCTTCAAATCAGTTTTGCATATTGCAACTACATTTGTGATGAATATCAAAAGTTTTATTGCAACAATACTAAAAAGCAAAAAGTAATCCACTCATCTTAAAGTGCATTAAGATTTTCGTTGCAATAATAATTAAAAGTAGGTTGTAATCTATCGCTCCTAGTTCTTTGAATTCTTTATAACCACGAAAGTTATTTATATTCTTCAGGAATTTGTATACTTTCATCATTTAATATGATTAAGCCATATGTATACCTTTGGGATATATTAAGCGTTTCAAGCATTTTCACTACTTTGCGGACTACATTCCATATTTCTCTATTAGTAAAGAATTCATGATGGCCAGTCATGTTTTCCACTAATTCAAGATCTTTAATCTATTTATGACATTAAGCGCTTTGTTATTTACAAATTTATCATCGATGATTATTTCTTGTCAGTTCTAGATATGATTTATTGAGATCTCTTTAATCATCATGTATTAGGTACGTAAACCACTTCTAGGGTTATATGACAATCAAGTCATGGATCTCTTTTAGAGCACCTTTAAGCGTTTCTTCAAGAACACTCACCTCCTTTATTTGGCATCTTTATTACTTACTCCAAAAATATTTTGAACTAACTTTTGAACCACATTTCAGATGTGGTTTACATATTTTGATCCTTCAAGGAATCAGATCTATATTGAAGAAAGTCTACTAGGGATATTATTAACAATTTATTCAAGTTACGTAATATTTTGCAACATTGTATATTTTAACAAATATTTGACACTGATGATCAAAATAAACTTGTATCCCTTTATCCTCTGCATCAATGTTGACGAACATTGTCACATTAAGTATTAATCATCTTTGGATTCTCATTTTGATCCATTATGATATTGCTACTAGTAACTACACCATACACATTAATAATAGGAGGATAATTTTTTTTTAGTTGATAAATTGCATTCAATTAATATTGCTTATTAGAGTTTAATCTCATTCATTGATCTAGTCAATTGGAGGAATTTACTTATTGTATAGATCATTTGAATATATACACGACTTCAGGTCATTCAATATTTATGTTGATTTAAATCACTAAATAATATCTATACATAATCTATAAGGCGAGCCATAACAAACTTCAAGTTGTTAGCTGAATATTTGCATATATGGATATACACGTACGTTCACGTATTACATTTATATTATGACATTTCATATTCTTTCTCATTTGAATTATTGATTTTTAGAACAAACTATTATAAGGATCAAGACTATTAATTTCTTGTTTCTCACTCGATGTAAATGTGAATCCTTAAAGATTAAATGGTAGTTTCCAAAACATCTAGTTTGAAAATACATATACATCAAGTTTGACTTATCAATGATAACTTCGAGTATTTGATATGTTGCAACTTTTAGTTATAGAATATGTTGTAACTTCTAGTTACCTTTGGCTAGCAATAATAAGAATTTCAAGATCAAAATCTTAAAATTTGTTAGTGTTCTTGCTTTATTATTGAAGTCTAACTTTTCTTAGTAATAATTTCCAAAGCCTCTGCTTTGATAATTCATAAAACTTGCAATATTTCATATGACTTTTTTTTGTTTCCATTATCAAACTTCGAACTTTATGTACATTTTTGTACACTTAAATGTATGGACCTATGCAGATATTAATATAATTGAGACTTTATGCATATTTTTATTTGAAAATGCTAAAGAACAACGTCCTTCGAGTTAATAATTCAAATATAACTAAATGGTTTTCTATTCTAACCATGTTGAACTTCTGGTTCAAATAAATTATTTATACAAATTCAAGTTGCTAAAGTTTATTCTTTAATTATATTTCAAATATCTCTTTTGAACGTTATTTACAATTATATATCAGAGATTAAAACATAGTTCGAATTATATATTGACATCTCTTCAGAAGAGTTCAAAAATGATAGTAATAATAATTTTTATAACAGAAATAAGGATATCTTTTGGACACCGATATATTATAGAAATATGCAATTATATTTGTTACAGATCTTTATAAGACCGTATTTATAGCTTTTGTGAAAATTGTGACATGACATATAGATTATCATTTCAGGAGAATATCTAAAGATTTTACTTCAAGAATAGTTATGCATATGATATTCAATTCGTGGTATATTTTGAAAAGTAATAGATCACAGATCACTATTTACTCTTAAATTTCTCCAATGGAGCTACAGGTCCATGACAATGGCTGATTAAATTTTGTAAATGTATTTTGCACCCATTTCTACTGGTTCTATTTTGAATTACAAATTCTTTGTTTTATTTACTACCACATCACTTCTTGAAGTGCTATATCATAGTTGAAAATATGACATAGGCAATGCTTTTATAGTTCTATACAAGGCTATAATATCTCTTCTAGAGATGAATTAATATCACTGCTACTGGAGTTTTATATGACGTTCCCTCAGGGATATAGCGTTTCTTTTTAAGCAATTGCAATTTAACAAATAAAAAAAATCTATAACATCACTTCTGGGATGTTGGATTTTGCAATATAATAAATATAAATAAAGCTCTAAAAAAATCTAGTATTAAAATCTATTTCTTCAACAAAATAGGTAGGCATACATGCATAAAAATAATTTATCAAAATTTCAAATTTTACAGCAGTGTGTGATTAGTGAAAATCATCATATCTACTAATATAGCATTCACTGAAACTTCAAGTTTGAGTTATATAAGACACATAAATAATAAAGAAAGAAGGAGAACAACAATTTGATGCATTACCGTGTAGGTAGCATTCACCATATGAACGAAACCATTCAAATCTTGCTTCTATATCTTTTAAAGTTTTAGTTCTGCTTTTATTAGTAATAGTATATACATTAAGGTGACAGAGCAACGTTAAATATACAGGGAAAAACAGACGCGGGAACAAACTGAAAAGGTGAAAACACTTTACTTTGAGGTTAAATATTCTTTCTAAACTCAATTAAAACAAACAATGTCAGAATGCTTTAATCTTACTGTACTTAAAACCAAATTTATCTTCAGTTTTTTTTTAATTTTAAAACAGAATTTGAAACTAAGATGTTTTGTGATAATTTTGAAATACCTTAAAAGTGAAAAAACAGTGGGTATACAAATCCAAATTTTCAAAAATTCTTATAAATTAAGATTTGAAATGTTGGATGTGGGTGATTATTTTAGCACAAATATGGTGACAATTACGTGATGAAGAAAATAAGCACCTTAATTGATTAATATAATAGTTGAGCCACATTATCATCAAAACATTAGGTTTCACTTGAAATACGTGCTCTAGCCCCCAATACTCAAATAAAGCATGTAAAAAATATCGTACATTATTAGATTGCATCTGAATGATTTTTATCAAACAACATGATACAAAATGAGATTGTCATCTTCGAAAGAACTAGCTAAGTTGAAGTTCAAGGATTTACACATACGTGCATACACATCTTCGTGCATTTAGACTGCAAAGTGCAAACCATCAAACTCGAGTTTGTCACAACATTCTAAATCGGTTGAGCTTAAAGTTATATTGTTTGCTAGAGGATAATCAAAGGTAAGGAGTGATGGTAATTTTATCAACATATTACCATAAAAACCAACTTATTGACTTATTAAGATATACTTGATTAAGGATGCAACTAAGCTTAAAGTGGTGCATGAAAGAAATACCCTTACAAGCCTAAAATGCGAGCAATTATGGAAATGGGTACAAGGAATACAGATTCAACCCATGTTGGTAGCTTTGGCTTTGAAGCTTTTATAAATGAAATAGTTAATTTGTCATTATTATTATAACTTATTTAGCTTGGGTTGGATTGAGGTTACATCTTTCCCACGGCAGCAATTTAATTTTAGCCAACTACATTATGAAATAAAGTTAATAATTTAATTAAGTACTGTAGGAAAAATTAAATTTAAAAATGCAAGAAAGAATAAACAAAATAGGTTTCATTAAGATGTCATCGAATCGTAGTACTTCGTCAAATTTAAAGAAATAAATAGAATCAATAAATAAGAAAATGATTATGCTGAGTAATACTAGGTTGCTAATTCTAGATCTGCAATTTATGTCTCAGACCTGAAAGTTTTCCATTTGGGTGTTGACTGTTGAATTGTTTATAAAAAGGCTCTATACTCTAACAATGTCAATTTGCAAATTTCATATTCCCATTACCATCATCTACTAGTACTATTTCTCTTATGATTATAACCAATAACCATATTTTGTATGAGATAAGATGGGTTCTAGCCTAAAATAAGAGTCGGCATTTGCTCTATGTTCTTAATGGAAAGAAAATATAATATTTAAAAAAATAAACATAAATTTCCCATACCACCAAAAGATTTTTATATGTAGCAAATATGACAATGCCTTCTATTGTCAATGAAGAACCTTTATTAAAAAGATTCCATTCCGTCTCATTGTTAACTACGCCTCCCACCATGCTGTGTAAACCACTGGTTGACATCTAGATAAAACATCATGCCGATAACGTATTATAGAATAAAAAGACATTAAAGAAAGAGGAAGAAAATATTTTATCCACTACAGAGATTAATCATTCATTTTCATTACATTAGCTCCTTTATATAAAGGCCTAGGAGCTTCAGATAGAACTAATCCCATGATGTGGGACTAAATAAAAAAACAGTATATAGCATATTCACTATTTTTATTGATATATATTATAACAATTTAATTCATTTTCACTGGTACTTACCAAGCTTTATTTATTTTTAAACGGTTAATGATAAACTCGACGGAACTCAATTTTCAAATATTTGGCATAATTGCAAACAATTATCTTTCATGAAAGATGAATGCCCCCCTCTATCTGAATCCAAAATCATATGAAAACAATTACGCCTGTTAGTTAGCTCTCCTAATAGGATAAAGGCCATGAAGTTTTTACAACTTTAAATTATTGTTAATCAATATTTTGGTGTTTTAATGGTAACAACCATACAATAATGGTACTAATAATTTTATCGAGATATTTTTGATTTATAATGTCCAACGGGGCCACAACACAAATAAGTTCATGAGGGAAAACAATAAGCAAGAGTCAGAAGATGATATGCATGCACGATAAACTAAAAATGGAGCAAACAAGACACGGAGGAATATATAAGCTTTCAAGAAGTTATGATTGAATTAAAAAATCTCTTGAAGCATAACAAAGTCGAAGAATCACTTAAAAATGACAAACGAGCATATAAGTCAAGTATAATATTTATCGAGTCCATATCGAGTCCTCATAATTAGATTTATACGTAAATAATCTTCTAAGCACTTTTATTTTTAACATAACATTTTAGACATCTTGAAGTATTTTAGAGAGTTCTTTAGATTTTTTGCAACAAATAAAAAGAGCAAAAGATCTTTTTTAGGATGCATCTAACTGCACTATACATACTGGCCACAGTTGCAAAGGTCAACATGTGCAAAATGTATAGGTCGACTTGTGCATTTTGCGCATGCCAACTTGTGTTGCTTTGGTCGGTACGTTAAGGTCGCGTTGCAGGAAAATTTAGATTTCCTTTTGAACGGTTGCAACTTCACCTTCTTTTTCTCAGTTCGAACTGTTAGGTATGGCTCACATTGTACTAGAGTGTATGCGTAGATTGGATTATGATTAGTCTCACATCGCAAGATATTCTAAAAGAGATCAGCATATATATGTGATTGGTAGCTTGTATCAACAAGGGATTCCTTCTGTTACAAATAAATGTTGCCATAAAAATATATATGCTCTAGACGGATGTAGGGGTATCCAATCATGACGCTAGCACCAAAAAGAGCTTCGTCCAGTGGTGTTGCCTCTTCTACACTAAATGAAGTGCGCGCATAGCGGAAGACGCGAGGGGTGCCGAAAATTACAACATGGTATTAGAGCCGATGGTTCCATGGGACCAATATGATGCAGAGTTGACCTAAGCATGCTCCAATATGTGTGGTTTGAGCTCGGGATTCTCATTAAGGTGGAATTATAAGTTAGAACGCGACCTGCTCCAACTGTGTGAAAGAGAACTCTTTGTGAAACAGCTTGGCTCAACTGTTGGAGGTGGTAGTGACTTAATCTAAACTGCTGGAGGTGTTAACGACCTTATCCAAGTGTTTGAGGACTCTATATAACTTCAAGTTGAATAGATAAAATGCTCGCCAAGGTGGAGATTTGTTAGGTGTTGCTCACACTGTATTAGAGTGCGTGCGTAGATTGGATTATTATTAGTCCCACATTGCAAGATATTCTAAAAGAGATCAGCATATATATGGGATTGATAGCTTGTAACAACAAGGGATTCTTTTTGTTACAAATAAATGTTGCCATGAAATATATGTGCTCTAGGTAGATGTAGGGATATCCAATCATGACGTTGGCACCAAAAGAGCTTCGTTCAGTGGTCTTGCTTCTTCTACACTAAATGAGGTGCACGCATAGCGAAGGATGCGAGGGGGTGACGAAAATTACAACACGAACAATTGTCTCTTCATTTCCCCTAATGAGATAAGAACTTCTTTTTCATAATATACTTCATTTCCCCTTCTCTTATCTGTTGTAACAAATTTTCTCAAAAGTCTTTTGAGAATAAGAAGAAACCGAACATAATAAATTTATCGCTTAAATAAGTGAATTTATTTACGTTTAGATGAAATTATTTTGCATTCTCAAACATTTCTTTTTGATAACAATAACGATACTTTATTTAAGTAGAGCACTTATTTTGATGTCTTGAGCTTCGAAGTAATAACCTCTAGGACCTTAGCCTAAAGCGTTATAGGAATTGCCACTGAGCTAATGGTCCTCGACTATTTTCAAATATTAAAAAAATTCACAAAGTAGGCTAATGCTATATAAAAATATTTTATTAAGTATACAGATTTATAGATACCTAGAAGAGAAAATGCACTACAAATATGGAAAATGAAAAAAATACAAATGAAGAATTTTCAACATCTGATGCCATTCGTGAAGGCGTGCTCGCATGTACCCCTGATTTTTGGCCCACATTCAGTGATATCCTTGCTGACGTGAAGAAAGTCAAATTTGATGATTTCACAGTGAAATAATTTTATTACACAATGAAATATATAAGTCTGATAAGTATGCTTATCATGTTATTCATAATACAGCCAACTACAAGTGTAAAGAAAATTTGCTTGGCAAGATGACGTTTCTCAAGGAATTGTGAGAAAAATTTGGACATCCAAAGCAAGCATAAATTATTAGTAATGGACCTACACTATATTGATCAGGTAGGGCGAAAAGCAACTAACCCTTGCATAAAAGATAGACGAGAGTTCTTGGCACATTGGGAGTTATCGGACTTTAAAGCGAGTTGGAAAAGAATTCTGAAATTAGAAAGAAAAAAAATCCCAACTTGCATTATGGTAGCTCTAGATCACACGCAGAATACCATAACGATCTTGTATTTACCTGCTAAATTTATAATATCTAAATAAACTAAAATATGTTTATTGAAATTTATTGTTTCAATTTTTCACCATGAAGAGCAGCATAGCAAACCCACCTCCTGGTAAGTCTATGACATGACACACAAGATTGACTCAGGGGAGGGGTCCACCACCAATAGTTGAGGATGTTTCGATAGAGTTTGTAGTAAGTCATTCATAAACTTTGTTTGAATGATATTTATCTATGTATGTAATTCTAATGAATATGAAAAATGCAAAAGAGACGAAATACTATGCTAAGATCAATGAGCTTCAAAGTCAATGCGTGGTGATAGCAAATGAGGTATTGGAACAGGTATGCAGTGTGCTCAGCATTGCTCTTGTCAAATGTTTGGACCGTAATCCCAACCACTGCAATATTCCAACTTCAATTGTTTAATTTTTTTTAGTGAACTTATTGCATTTAAAATATTTTAGTGAACTAATTACATACTGATATTGATTTTTTTACCAATTCACTGACATGGTTATAGTACAACAAGTGGTAAGTAGCTTCACAATTCGAAATTATACCATCATATCAAAATTGGCATGATATAACAATATAAATTTAATTAAGTGCAAAATACAATATATAAGAAACTTATATCGACATTATATCAAAAATTGAAATTTAATCAAACGCAAGATCAAAACTGTAAATTCTACCACAAATTTCTAAGGACTTTATATTCCGTAATCAACTTTTTATTTATAAGCAATCAACTTGTATCAAAATAAAACTAAATAAGTAATCAAGATAAAACTTGGTATAAAACTTCTAAGTTTACAATTAATCAACATTATATATTACACTAATTAGCAATTTGCTTCATTACACGGAAATATGTTTTGGAAAATGATTTAAATTATCCAAAATTGAGTAACTTATCCAAAACATTTATACAAAATGGTTTTGAAATAAAAAAGGTTTCAAAAACCATTTTGTATAAAAGTTTTGCTACATGTATTATTGATGAATTTACCCCACGGATTTAGGTGAAATGTATTCTTGACGATGCTGTGTTTGATGTTGTATTCGGTTGATTTTGGATTTGATTAACATATTCGTTGTGATATTGACAAATTTTGGTTCATGGATTTAGTGGTTATGTTTGCGATATTGTTATGGTTGATTGATATGCTATTCTGTTGTTCATTGTGTGTTGGATAAATTTTGTATTTAGGCCAATTTTGTAAATAAATTACAGGAATATGCCAATTTGCAAACTAATTACAAAAATAGACCAGTTTTCGCCACGTAGGACGTCACGTGTGCTGGCGGCATCTCAAATGCCGCCAACACATGTGCATTTTGGAAAATAACACTGGCGGATTTGAGATGCCGCCAGTATGCGGCATCCCAAATGCTGCTATTTCTACTGCTTTATTAGGCAGCCACCTTTTAATGTTTGTCTTCTTCCAAACTTTTCTTAGATCTACTAAAATTCTAAACTCCAAACTGTTAAATTATTTGCAAATTGTAGTTTAATCTTGGTTGGATTCAGTTACAGACAAGGAACAACCTCTAATTCTTCCTCTTCAACAAGGAATTAGCTATAGCAGGTATGTTTTTTTGGAAACCCTAGTTCAATTTTTTTAATCTCATTTGCTGTTTGGTATCAACTGATAATAGTTTACTAGTTGATTGAATAAATTGTAGAATGAGTTCCAAGTGTGTACCGACCATTTGTTATTTCGATGGCGAATTGGTTGTTAATAAACTTAATTGTCGAAAATATATCGGGGGGTCGTATAAGCCAGCTAAAATGTTGAAAGGTTGTAATTTGGTATAGTTGAAAGAATCGATCTATAAAGCAACCAAGATAAATCTGAAGAATTTGACATAGAGGTAGTGTGTAACTATGTAACGACCCGCCTTTCATTCCATAGAAAGACGCATCATTAAGAAGAAAGAAAGGGATAGAAAAGAGAAAGAAAAGAAAAGAAAGGAACAGACAACATCAGAATCTCACAGCGGAACAAATAAATTATATTATATCACATAAAACTTACATAGAATCGTATACATCGGAGTTATACAACTAATACAACACAAACTAGGCAGTTATAAACATCTGTCTAGTAATTACAATTCAAGTATCGGAGTAAAACAGATACAACTCAAAACACAGCGGAATCTCTATATCTACACGTCGAAGCCTCCTGCTCCATTATCTCCTTCAGAACTCATCAAAGCAATCCTGAATCACTTGACTACTCATACGTAATATGAGTACCCAAGAGTTTAATAAAACAGAAAATAAACACTCGGGTCGGACATGGGTCTGGTGTGAGTAAACGGGGATAAAAGTTGCTTAACTTTGAAAATCCTTTGAAACAAAAGGTATCACGTAAGACTTCCCATACATAAACATGGAAAAGTTTTTATCTTACGCTAACCAAAACATTTGGTAGGAAATCCAGTGATATAATAATAGTGTCTGGGGTTTTAAAAATAAAATACAGAAATAGTTGGAATGCTTAAATCTCACGTTCCAACATAGTTGGGCACAATCAAAACCGTATAGGCACTTATTGGATTGTGGATTCCATCAATGGCAGGGCTACTGGGGTACCGCCTGTCACAGTACGTGGCATAGATCACCGTACCGAGGAGTACGCACGCTCCCCTGCAACACAAAGCCAGAACCATTCCTTACTCAACAGTTCCGAACAAGACCACCCCGTAGATTGGCCGTCGCCAACTGCCACACAGCCGAATATAAAGTGACCTCTAGACAGGGGTAAATCTTGCTCTCCAGTGGGGGCTACCCACGAAGCCTTGCTGAACCTCCCCTGTTTTAGTCATTCCCGGTTGATGAGGCTTGAGGCTACGATTACCTTTATAGGACACATCAATCTTAGAATGCTCATCGTCCACCTGACGATTTTCTGAAAGCATTCAATCCATACAAGTTGGTTCCGGGTTCGAACGAAACCTAAGGCATTATCTCGTTACACTCATTTTGGAATCACCCTCAGAGTTAACGACGATAACCCTTACACTCTGAATCACTATCTCGAACCTATAAGTACTATTCCGTCAAACTCATCACGGAATCACCCACAGAATTATACTGACGTATAGTTCTTACACCTCGAGTCCTCACTTGCTCCACTTGGATTAACGACCTAACGTTTAATTGGAATCGATGTGGTTTTCGGATATCCAAATATGGAAACCCGATCGCGGTCTCACCGAAACCAAACGCCATTTTAATGTCCAAGTTGTACTTAAGGGTTTTAACCAATTAACTCATTTCATTATTATCTATTTCACACAGATAGATAAACTACATATCACAATAGATAATCACATTCACATCATAAACAGATAATTTGTATCATCATCACAAACAGATAATCATCATAAAATAGATAATCCATATTATCTTACTATAACTAAGCATCCATATCAAACAGATACTACTTATCTCATTACTGAGATCACAATCATCCAATTTATATCATCCATAAGCAAAGATTTATTACCATCATCTATAATTAATTTAAAATAAATTAAATTAATTACAATCATCTCTAATTAATTTAAAATAAATTTAATTAATTACTCATCTATAAATCCTGCATAATATCCATTAATTAATTAACCTAGTTAATTAATCATTCACTAAGTATTCAACTTGATTAAACACCTTTGATTAATCATTCTCTAATTACAATAAGTAATTAGTACTTAATTAATTTTCACAAATTAATTAAACTTATTCATAAGTAATTAACATTTAATTACTTCATTTATTAATTAACTATAATTAATTATATTTAGCTTTAAATAATTACAATTAATTAATCACTTTATTAATTAATTATTATTACTTGATTAAACCATTCTTAATCACATCATTAATTAATGACCTCTAATTTAAATTAATAACTTTATTTAGAATTAATTACATTTGGTAATTAATCTAAAATTAAAATACAATTATTAATCACCGTGATAAAAATTTAATCCAGTAATTAACTACCCTTAATTACTCATTAACAAATTAATTATCTTCATTAATTAATTCCTTGATTAATTACAAAAGTAATTATCCAAATTACTCATCTTCACTAATTACATTTCAGTAATTATCATTATTACTTCTCTAAGTAATACTGCTATATTAATTTCATTAAGTAATTACTCCCATTAAACCATCAAATGATTTACTTAAATTAATTAAACTAAAATAATTAGTTTAAAAAAAATCACATTATCAAAATTTATAAGTAATTAATCCTTTAATTACTTTATCAAGTAATTTTACTTAACCATTAACAATTTATTATCTTTAATTTATTAATCCAAATAAGTTATCAAAATCAATCACATTTATTAATTACTTAATTATCCTAAGATAATTAACAATATTCTCTTTCATTACTTCCTTAAGAAATTTATCTTAGATTAATTATTATTAATCAACACCAATTAAAAATTAATCCAAATTATTTTTTAAAATTAAATAAATAAGTAAATTCTTATTTATCTTAATTATTTATAAAACAATTCATTTACTTATTAATGACCTTATTTACATTCAAATGTATTTAAAACAATACATTTCTAAATGAAATTCAATTTCCATTTTAAAAATTTAAGTTTTTAAAATGTTTAACTATTTTAAACATTTATCCATATTTTAAATATATTTATTCTTTAAATAAAAAGTGAAAACATTCATTACTTATAAAAGAAAAGTTTAAAAAAAATTACTTAATTTATCAAAGAATCAAGCTTTTAAAATAAATTGAATTTCCTAATTTCAAATAAAAGTTCAACACTTCATAATTTTAATTCCAATATTAAGAAAAGAAGTCTTCCAAGTTTTAACATTTATTTGATACAGACTTACTTTTAATATTTACTTTAAAACATTTGGATTCGTTCAACTTTTTTTTTAAAAAGTTTACAAAACTGTTTTAAAATTCAAATCTAATTTCTTAGAAATCTTGAGACCATGATTTACCTTGATTTTAAACTTAATTTAAATCTTGCTTAAATTTAACTATTTTCATTTTTAAAACTTTGAATTCAAAAGTACACTTGAATTCAAATTCATCCTAACTTGGTATTTAAATCCTTGTTAAATTCCTGTTTTAAAAATTTAAATTCTTCTAAGTTTTCAAAACTGCACACTTTCAGGTTTTAAACCTGTAACATCACTAACCCGAGTACCCCCCATATCTACTTCCAGTTCCCAACCCAGCTGCTTCGGGACAGAATCACGAAAACCCGAGAAATACTCGAGACAAAATACTGCACCACCCCAAATAAGTTCACCAGAATTTACATATGCACGGTGCATATGCACCGGTGCTCAGATCATCACCAGCCACCCTAGGCAACTCCTCCTAGTCGCCGACCATCCACAAACAAGCTTACGGCCATCAGAAACCCCTCTTCAACTTGGAATTAAATTTGAGAAATCAACTGCAACCTGGAAACCCAACTGCACCATATACCCCAAACCTGTCAACAGCTTACAAACCCACCTCCAATCATTTGGTCACCCACAACTCCGGTCATCTCTTCTTCAACATCTCCTCTACCCAATTCCAGAGTCTTGCATCACTCGATGCAACAGAGAGTACAAGAAGCTACAAAAACCCCTAACTCTAGAAAACTAGGGTTAGAACCTGGAACCCACAAATGCCATCGCCTCCCACCTCTGATCATCTACTTTCAAATTTTCTCCCACTCTCTAATCAACACTCCACCTCCAAGAAGAAATACAGCCTCCAAAATCCACTAGATGATCAGATAGACCCAAAAATCCCACTTCTGTTCAATCCCCAAATGCTAACTCCACAGTTGATTTAAAAATGTGATGTTTGTTTTATAATTTATGATTTCAATCATGCATTCAAGTTATAAGCTTGATTTAATAATTTCAAATGTTTGATATTTCTCATTTGAAACAAATACCGTCAGTACTGTTACAGAGACAACAATTAAATTTTCAATTTAGCTTAATTATGATTCACAAACCTGAATCTATACTAAACATACACATTTTGCTTACATATTAATGCCAGTAGAGAATCAAATCTAGTGGAAATGAATTTCCATCAAAATCTGAGTTTCAAAACAGAGACAGGTATGTAGATAGTTTCTGGCATCAGCTACACACATAAACATATTTATACATGTATACACAAAACATCATCACAAAACAAGATCCAACAACATGCTTACTTCTATAAGAACACATGCACAACTAATTTAAAGCAACCTTTAAAGTTGTGAAGTTATTCATCAAAAATGAAGGCACTGCAGTTTCAAATCATAGCAGTTTTGATTTTTTTTTAAACGACAGTTTTGTTTGAACTTGAGTTTTAGTACATTTCTTAAGTATTAATTTTAAAAGAAAGATCTGCTTTTAAAATAGAAGTTTACTCACCTTTAAATTGAGGATGCAGAGAACAATTCGAGATGCAAATTTCATTTTTCCAGTAACTTAATTTGAAGCTGCATTGGTGATGTTGAATCTACTTGTTGAAGTAGATTTAAAAACTGTATTTGCTGATTGAAGTTGATCTTTAAACTGCATTTTGATTGATGAATTAAAAACTGCATGCAGACCATTCTCTTTTGCTTGAGTTTGAGTTGAAGATTGCTTTCAGATTTGCAGATTTTACACAGTTTTGATTTGCAGAATTTAGATTGTATTTGGGTTTTGATTTTGAACAAGAATTGGTTTTTTTTAGATTTGGATTTTGAATCAAATTTGGGTTTTGATTTTTAATTAAAATTCGATTTTTAGTTTTTCAATTGAAGATAAATGGTTTTAACAAAATGCATTGTTACATTTTCTTATTAATATATTTTTAAATAAAATGTTTCTAAAACAATGCCACTTGTTATCTTAGTATGATCAATATTTACAAGTGTCTTCTCTTATGCACAAATGTCTTACATATGTTTATCTTTATACTAAAGAAATTTCTTTAATTGATGAATGTGTTTTAAATTTATCTAAAACAATACCTAACTTAATTTAGCATGTTTTAAATGTTTTATTTACATTAGTCTTTAAATAAATACATGTTTACTTATAAACTTCTTCATAAAATTATACACAATTTAAATGTTTATTTGAATGTTTTCAAAATAATATTTTTTAGAACTAATTTTCAAAAGAGAAATTTTTAAAAAGAATAAGAATGTTGAATTCAATTTTATTCAAATGTTTTCAAATCTAAATACTATAATCTAATATAAATGAACTAAGTTTATTTCAAAAGAAAAAAAAACAATTTTTAAAATAAAACAAAATAAACCTTTATTATAATTCACAATTTAAACTATTATATTTATAAACAAAATAAATATAAACTTATATTTCTTTGATGATGTAAGAAAGACTTTTAAATTTACCTTTGAAATGTTTTCAATACCAATTTTAAATCGAATTAATCAATTCATAATTTAAACATCTATATACAAAATAAAATGGAAAATATTCTTCATTAAATTTAAATTTAAATTAAAGTCAAAATCAAAACTCCTATTTACAATGTATACACATACATACATTATAAATAAAATATCTCTGAATCAGCTTAGAAAGATAATTATATTATTTAAATATTTTTAACATTTGAAAACAATAAAATTCTCAAATTAAATTATCATTATTATAAATTTTGAAAAGAATATCATTTGTCAAGTAAAATAATTATTAAATTTTAAAAGAAAATTTCTATTTGAATTAAATTATTAGATCAATATCTCACATTTAAAATAATTATTAATGAAAATTATTAAATAAGTATTGCCTAAATTTTCGGGACATCACATTCCTCCCCACTTAAAAGAATTTCGTCCCCGAAATTTAAAAGCAAAGGTAATTTAATAATCTCATACAGATTTTAATTTAGAAAACATATGCTGTCAATCCAATACTAGCAACCATAGCAACCAATTCAACAAACAATTCTAACTATCCAGACAAAATTCTGGATAAGATTTCCTAGAGTTTCCCAAGTATAAACACCGGTACACTCGTCCAATAGAATCTAAACTAGCTACACCACTCAGGTCTAGAGTTCTATATATCTAGATCTACAAGTCTAAACAGGATACTGGACCACAGACAAGTCCTGACCAACTTCCAAATCTCCCAGAACTACTGATTCTAAAATCAGTGATTGACCATACACTCCCTCAAAGATACGTGAAAAACAAAAAAAATTCCAGCCATCCGAACTGGCAATTCAATCCTGTAGACCAAACACTTAACTCTTAATAGAAAACAGAAAGATCCAATACACTTATCCACAGATCTCTCCTGTCGATCCTGGGCTGTCTTCAACCTTCTAGATCAATGAAAACTTTGCAGATGCTTCATGGAACAAATCTGGACAAAGAAATAAACGATCTCTAGATCCTACTCAACCAAATGATTCTCCCAAAATCCATCAAAATCTACCACACAAACTCTATTACACAAACATCAGGAGACTTCAAACACACTACTCCTATTCTGGAAACAGAACAGATGCATAAGACAATCAAACCTCCAGATCCAAAATGCATTTCCTGTAGAAATCCTCTGATCCAAAACAAAACTCAAATTCCCAATGAATCGGGTGTTGCTTCTATTCTGAAATAGCTGCCACCATGCTTCCACTGCACAAATCTGATTTGAGAATGTTGTTGATGAACACAAGTATAAACTCGATCAACTTCTCCCTGAAACACTGTTCATCAAATTCCATAAAATCTCAGTGACCTTTCCGATTCGGTCACAAATACCATAGAAAAAATTCAACCAAAAAACTAGATCTGATTAATCCTTCCAACCTAGACAGATCTCTTTCTCAAAGAACCCTCCTACTAAGCTGAACCACCGGTAAAGCTCCAAGAACCAAGTCGAAACAGAACTCAATCTCTCGGTGCGGATGCAAATCTTAACCCGTTCGAAGATATCCATAAAATCAAATCACTTCGATAACTCTAACATCCTCTAGAGATGCTTTAATCCAAACAAAGATTACTCAGAGAACTTCCGAACAATCGCAAGTCACTTTTGCATTTCCCCTTAGTTCAGATCCCAAGAAATTGTTCTCTCTTCAACAATCAAAACAGCTAAATCCTTCTAATCCAAAGAAGAAACTAGTGGTCAACCTACAACCACAAACATCACACCCAGCTGAGCTTCTAGATGAAATGGACAAGCTACACCATCTGCCTGGCCTACTGACAAAAGAATCACAGAGACTTCTGAGCCATCGAAGAAACGGGCCACTCACTGCTGCTACTGCTACCATTGTCTTCCTTATCGAACCTCAAAGCTACACCAGCCACTTCCACAATAGAGCCTTCAGGAAGACAGACATCTCTCAGGAAACTCGACTTTAAACCAAGCACAAAACTCTCTGCCAATTTGAGTCTCAAACTCACATACAGACAGAACTCCTTTCTAAGGTTGCCAAGATACCAACTGGCTTTAGTACTTCCTACTGATCCAAATTCAAGAAAAACCACTCGCACGAGTGAAACCAAACTTACATTCCAAAGATAAACTCTGATTGTTGAAAAGATTTCCTTCTAAGATTGGTGAAATCCTTCACACTAAACTGCAAAACTACTCAATATTCCCAAAACTGCCCTAGCATATCCACTTCCAACCTCAAACATTGGACTCCAACCATCGGTAGTTGTGTTACACACACCACTACCCTATCTACCTTTATTACTTATATTGGAAAACCTGAACAGGTAACCCAATCAAATAGGTAGAAATATATATATATATATATATATATATGTATGTATGTATATATATATTTAAAATTACAAATACGCTCTCTCAAGATAGACACCACTCCAGAGCTTAGGTATTCACTCAACCTAGTGCTCTGATACCACAATGTATTGATCTGCCTTTCATTCCATAGAAAGACGCATCATTAAGAAGAAAGAAAGGGATAGAAAAGAGAAAGGAAAGAAAAGAAAGGAACATACAATATCAGAATCTCACAGTGGAACGAATAAATTATATTATATCACATAAAACTTACATAGTATCATATACATCAGAGTTATACAACTAATACAACACAAACTAGACAGTTACAAACATCTGTCTAGCAATTACAATTCAAGTGTCGGAGTAAACAGGTACAACTCAAAACACAGCGGAATCTCTATATATATCTACATGTCGAAGCCTCCTGCTCCATTATCTCCTTCAGAACTCGTCAAAGCAATCCAGAATCACTTGACTACCCATACGTAATATGAGTACCCAAGTGTTTAATAAAACAGAAAATAAATACTCGGGTAGACATGGGTCTGGTGTGAGTAAATGGGGATAAAAGTTGCTTAACTTTGAAAATCCTTTGAAACAAAAGGTATCACGTAAGACTTCCCACACATAAACATGGAAAAGTTTTTACCTTACGCTAACCAAAACATTTGATAGGAAATCCAGTGATATTATAATAGTGTCTATGGTTTTCAAATAAAATACAGAAATAGCTAGAATGCTTACATCTCACGTTCCAGCGTAGTTGGGCACACTCAAAACCGTACAGGCACTTATTGGATTATGGATTCCATCAATGGCAGGGCTACTGGGGTACCGCCTGTCACAGTATGTGGCCTAGATCACCGTACCGAGGAGTACGCTCGCTCCCCAGCAACACAAAGCCGGAACCATTCCTTACTGAACAGTTCCGAACAAGACCACCCTGCAGATTGGCCGTCACCAAATTGCCACACAGCCGAACATAAAGGGACCTCTAGACAGGGGTAAATCTTTCTCTCCAATAGGGGCTACCCACGAAGCCTTGCTGCACCTCCCCTGTTTTAGCCATTCCCGGTTGATGAGGCTTGAGGCTACGATTACCTTTATAGGACACATCAATCTTAGAATGCTCATCGTCCACCTGACGATGTTCTGAAAGCATTCAATCCATACAAGTTCGTTCCGGGTTCGAATGAAACCAAAGGCGTTATCTCGTTACACTCATTTTGGAATCACCCTCAGAGTCAACGACGATAACCCTTGCACTCTGAATCACTATCTCGAACCTATAAGTACTATTCCATCAAACTCATCATAGAATCACCCATAGAGTTATACTGACGTATAGTTCTTACACCTCGAGTCTTCACTTGCTCCACTTGGATTAATGACCTAACGTTTAATTGGAATCGATGTGGTTTTCAGATATCCAAATATGGAAACCCGATCCTGGTCTCACCGAAACCAAACGCCATTTTAATGTCCAAGTTGTACTTAAGGGTTTTAACCAATTAACTCATTTCATTATTATCTATTTCACACAAATAGATAAACTACATATCACAATAGACAATCACATTCTCATCATAAACATATAATCTGTATCATCATCACAAACAGATAATCATCACAAAACAGATAATCCATATTATCTTACTATAACTAAGCATCCATATCGAACAAATACTACTCATCTCATTACTGAGATCACAATCATCCAATTAATATAATCCATAAGCAAATATTTATTATCATCATCTATAATTAATTTAAAATGAATTAAATTAATTACAACATCTCTAATTAATTTAAAATAAATTAAATTAATTACTCATCTATAAATCCTGCTTAATATCCATTAATTAATTAACCTAGTTAATTAATCATTCACTAGGTATTCAACTTGATTAAACACCTTTGATTAATCATTCTCTAATTACAATAAGTAATTAGTACTTAATTAATTTTCAAAAATTAATTAAACTTATTCATAAGTAATTAACATTTAATTACTTCATTTATTAATTTACTATAATTAATTATATTTAGCTTTAATTAATTACAATTAATTAATAACTTAATTAATTAATTATTATTACTTGATTAAACCATTCTTAATCACATCATTAATTAATGACCTCTAATTTAAATTAATACTTTATTTAGAATTAATTACATTTGGTAATTAATCTAAAATTAAAATACAATTATTAATCACCTTGATTAATATTTAATCCAGTAATTAACTACCCTTAATTACTCATTAACAAATTAATTATTACATAATTAATTATCTTCATTAATTAATTCCTTGATTAATTACAAAAGTAATTATCCAAATTACTCATCTTCATTAATTACATTTCAGTAATTATCATTATTACTTCTCTAAGTAATACTGCTCCATTAATTACATTAAGTAATTACTCCCATTACATCATCAAATGATTTACTTAAATTAATTAAACTAAAATAATTAGTTTAAACAAATCACATGATCAAAATTTATAAGTAATTAATCCTTTATTTACTTTATCAAGTAATTTTACTTAACCATTAACAATTTATTATCTTTAATTTATTAATCCAAATAAGTTATCAAAATCAATCACATTTATTAATTAATTATCCTAAGATAATTAACAATATTCTCTTTCATTACTTCCTTAAGAAATTTATCTTAGATTAATTATTATTAATCAACACCAATTAAAAATTAATCCAAATCATTATTTAAAATCAAATAAATAAGTAAATTCTTATTTATCTTAATTATTTATAAAACAATTCATTTACTTATTAATAACCTTATTTACATTCAAATGTATTTAAAACAATACATTTCTAAATGAAATTCAATTTCCATTTTAAAAATTTAAGTTTCTAAAATGTTTAACTATTTTAAACATTTATCCATATTTTAAATAAATTTATTCTTTAAAATAAAAAGTGAAAACATTCATTACTTATATAAGAAAAGTTTAAAACAAATTACATAATTTATCAAAGAACCAAGCTTTTAAAATAAATTGATTTTCTTAATTTTCAAATAAAAGTTCAACACTTCATAATTTTAATTCCAATATTAAGAAAAGAAGTCTTCTAAGTTTTAACATTTATTTGAAACAAACTTACTTTTAATGTTTACTTTAAAACATTAGAATTTGTTCAACTTTTTTTTTAAAAAAGTTACAAAACTGTTTTAAAATTCAAATCTGGTTTCATAGAAATCTTGAGACCATGATTTAACTTGATTTTAAACTTAATTTAAATCTTGATTAAATTTAACTATTTTCATTTTTAAAACTTTGAATTCAAAAGCATACTTGAATTCAAATTCATCCTAACTTGGTATTTAAATCCTTTTTAAAATCCAGTTTTGAAATTTTAAATTCTTCCAAGTTTTCAAAACTGCACACTTTCAGGTTTTAAACCTGTAACATCACTAACCCGAGAACCCCCCATATCTACTTCGAGTTCCCAACCCAACTGCTTCGAGACAGAATCACGAAAACCCGAGTAATACTCGAGACAAAATATTGCACCACCCCAAATAAGTTCACCAGAATTTACATATGCATGGTGCATACGCACCGGTGCTCAGATCATCACCAGCCACCCTAGGCAACTCCTAGTCGCCGACCATCCATAAACAAGCTTACGACCATCAGAAACCCCTCTTCAACTTGGAATTAAATTTGAGAAATCAACTGCAACCTGGAAACCCAACTGCACCATATACCCCAAACCTGTCAACAGCTTACAAACCCACCTCCGATCATCTGGCCACCCAAAACTCCGGTCATCTCTTCTTCAACATCTCCTCTACCCAGTTCCAGAGTCTTGCATCACTCGATGCAACAGAGAGTACAAGAAGCTACAAAAAACCCTAACCCCAGAAAACTAGGGTTAGAACCTGGAACCCACAAATGCCATCGCCTCCCACCTCTGATCATCTACTTCCAAATTTTCTCCCACTCTCCAATCAGCACTCCACCTCCAAGAAGAAATACAGCCTCCAAAATTCACTAGATGATCAGATAGACCCAAAAATCCCACTTCTGTTCAATCCCCAAATGCTAACTCCACAGTTGATTTAAAAATGTGGTGTTTGTTTTATAATTTATGATTTCAATCATGCATTCAAGTTATAAGCTTGATTTAATAATTTCAAATGTTTGATATTTCTCATTTGAAATAAATACTGTCAGTATTATTACAGAGACAACAATTAAAATTTTAATTTAGCTTAATTATGATTTACAAACCTGAATCTATACTAAACATACACATTTTGCTTACATATTAATGCTAGCAGTGAATCAAATCTGGTGGAAATGAATTTCCATTAAAATCTGAGTTTCAAAACAGAGACAGGTATGTAGATAGTTTCTGGCATCTGCTACACACATATACATATTTATATCTGTATACACAAAACATCATCACAAAACAAGATCAAACAACATGCTTACTTCTATCAGAACACATTCACAACTAATTTAAAGCAACATTTAAAATTGTGAAGTTATTCATCAAAAATGAAGGCGCTGCAGTTTCAAATCATAGCAGTTTTGAATTTTTTTTAAATGATAGTTTTGTTTGAACTTGAGTTTTAGTACATTTTTTGAGTATTAATTTTAAAAAAAAAGATCTGTTTTTAAAATAGAAGTTTAGTCACCTTTAAATTAAGGATGCAGAGAACAATTCCAAATGCAAATTTCATTTTTCCAGTAACTTAATTTGAAGCTGCATTGGTGAGTTGAATCTGCTTGTTGAAGTAGATTTAAAAACTGTATTGGCTGATTGAAGTTGATCTTTAAACTGCATTTTGATTGATGAATTAAAAACTGCATGTAGATCATTCTCTTTTGCTTGAGTTTGAGTTGAAGATTGCTTTAAGATTTGCAGATTTTACACAGTTTTGATTTGCAGAATTTAGATTGTATTTGGGCTTTGATTTTGAACAAGAATTGGTTTTTTTTTTTCAGATTTGGATTTTGAATCAAATTTGGGTATTGATTTTTACTTAAAATCTGATTTTCAGTTTTTCAATTGAAGATAAATGGTTTTAACGAAATGCATCGTTACATTTTCTTATTAATATATTTTTAAATAAAATGTTTCTAAAACAATGCCACTTGTTATCTTAGTATGATCAATATTTACAAGTGTCTTCTCTTATGCACAAATGTCTTACATATGTTTTTCTTTATATTAAAGAAATTTCTTTAATTGATGAATGTGTTTTAAATTTATCTAAAACAATATCTATAATTTAGCATGTTTTAAATGTTTTATTTACATTAGTCTTTAAATAAATACATGTTTACTTATAAACTTCTTTATAAAATTATACACAATTCAAATGTTTATTTGAATGTTTTCAAAATAATATTTTTTAAAACTAATTTTCAAAAGAGAAATTTTTAAAAAGAATAAGAATGTTGAATTCAATTTTATTCAAAAGTTTTCAAATCTAAATACTATACTCTAATATAAATGAACTAAGTTTATTTCAAAAGAAAAAAAATAATTTTTAAAATAAAACAAAATAAACCTTTATTATAATTCACAATTAAAACTATTATATTTATAAACAAAATAAATATAAACTTATATTTCTTTGATGATGTAAGAAAGACTTGTAAATTTACCTTTGAAAAGTTTTCAATACCAATTTTAAATCAAATTAATCAATTTATAATTTATACATCTATATATAAAATAAATTGGAAAATATTCTTTATTAAATTAAAATTAAAATTAAAATCAAAATCAAAACTCCTATTTACAATGCATACACATATATACATTATAAATAAAATATCTTTGAATCAGCTTAGAAAGATAATTTTATTATTAAAATATTTTTAACATTTGAAAACAATAAAATTCTCAAATTAAATTATCATTATTATAGATTTTGAAAAGAATATCATTTGTTAAATAAAATAATTATTAGATTTTAAAAGAAAATTTCTGTTTGAATTAAATTATTAGATCAATATCTCACATTTAAAATAATTATAAACGAAAATTATTAAATAAGTATTGCCTAAATTTCCGGGACATCACATTCCTCCCCCCTTAAAAGAATTTCGTCCCCGAAATTTAAAAGCAAAGGTAATTTAATAATCTCATACAAATTTTAATTTAAAATAGAAAACATACGCTATCAATCCAATACTAGCAACCATAGCAACCAATTCAACAAACAATTCTAACTATCCAGACAAAATTCTGGATAAGATTCCCTTAGAGTTTTCCAGGTATAAACACCGGTACACTCGTCCTATAGAATCTAAACTAGCTACCACTCAGGTCTAGAGCTTCTATATATCTAGATCTACAAATCTAAACAGGATACTGGACCACAGACAAGTCCTGACCAACTTCCAAATCTTCGAGAACTACTGATTCTAAAATCAGTGATAGACCATACACGTACTCCTTCAGAGATACGTGAAAAACAAAACAAATTCCAGCCATCCGAACTGGCAATTCAATCCTGTAGACCAAACACTTAACTTTAAGAGAAAATAGAAAGATCCAATACACTTAACCACAGATCTCTCCCGTCGATCCTGGGCTGCCTTCAACCTTCGAGATCAATCCAATCTTTGCAGATGCTTCACGGAACAAATCTGGACAAAGAAATAAACGATCTCCAGATCCTACTCAACAAAATGATTCTCCCAAAATCCGTCAAAATCTACCATACAAACTCTATTACATAAACATCAGGAGACTTCAAACATACTACTCCTACTCTGGAAACAGAACAGATGCATAAGACAATCAAACCTCCAGATCCAAAATGCATTTCCTGTAGAAATCCTCTGATCCAAAACAAAACTCAAATTCCCCATGAATCGGGTGTTGCTTCTATTCTGGAATAGCTGCCACCATGCTTCCACTGCACAACTTTGATTTGAGAATGCTGTTGATGAACACAAGTATAAACTCGATCAACTTCTCCCTGAAACACTGTTCATCAAATTCCATAAAATCTCAGTAACCTATCCGACTCGGTCACAAACACCACAACAAAAATTCAACCAGAAAACTAGATCTGATTAATCCTTCCAGCCTAAACAGATCTCTTTCTCAAAGAACCCTCCTACTAAGCTGAACCACCGGTAAAGCTCCAAGAACCCAGTCGAAACAGAACTCAATCTCTCGGCACGGATGCAAATCTTAACCCCTTCGAAGATATACGGAAAGTCAAATCACTTCGACAACTCTAACATCCTCTAGAGATGCTTTAATCCAAACAAAGATTACTCAGAGAACTTCCGATCCATCGCAAGTCACTTTTGCGTTTCCCCTTAGTTCAGATCCCAAGAAATCGTTCTCTCTTCAACAATCAGAATGGCTAAATCCTTCTAATCCAAAGAAGAAACTAGTGGTCAACCTCCAACCACAAACATCACACCCAGCTGAGCTTCTAGAAGAAATGGACAAGCTACACCATCTTCCTGGCCTACTGACAAAAGAATCACAGAGACTTCTGAACCATCGAAGAAACGGGCCACTCATTGCTGCTACTACTGCCAATGTTTTCCTTATCGAACCTTAAAGCTACACCAGCCACTTCCACAATAGAGCCTTCAGGAAGACAGACATCTCTCAGGAAACTGGACTTCAAACCAAGCACAAAACACTCTGCCAAACTGAGTCTCAAACTCACATACAGACAGAAATCCTTCCTAAGGTTGCCAAGATACCAACTCTGGCTTTAGTACTTCCTACTAATCCAAATTCAAGAAAAACCACTCGCACAAGTGAAACCAAGCTTATATTCCAAAGATAAACTCTAAATCTTGTAACTCTAAATTCAAGATAGACACCACTTCAGAGCATAGGTATTCGCTCAACCTAGTGCAGATACCACAATGTAACGACCTGCCTTTCGTTCCATAGAAAGACGCATCATTAAGAAGAAAGAAAGGGATAGAAAAGAGAAAGGAAAGAACAGACAACATCAGAATCTCACAGCGGAACGAATAAATTATATTATATCACATAAAACTTACAGAGCATCATATACATCAGAGTTATGCAACTAATACAACACAAACTAGACAGTTATAAACATCTGTCTAGCAATTGCAATTCAAGTATCGGAGTAAACAGATACAACTCAAAACACAGCGGAATCTCTATATATATCTACACGTCGAAGCCTCCTGCTCCATTATCTCCTCCAGAACTCATCAAAGCAATCCTGAATAACTTGACTACTCATACGTAATATGAGTACCCAGGAGTTTAATAAAACACAAAATAAATACTCGGGTCAGACATGGGTCTGGTGTGAGTAAACGGGGATAAAAGTTGCTTAACTTTGAAAATCCTTTGAAACAAAAGGTATCACGTAAGACTTCCCACACATAAACATGGAAAAGTTTTTACCTTACGCTAACCAAAACATTTGATAGGAAATCCAGTGATATTATAATAGTGTCTAGGGTTTACAAAATAAAATACAGAAATAGCTGGAATGCTTATATCTCACGTTCCAACATCGTTGGGCACAATCAAAACCGTACAGGCACTTATTGGATTATGGATTCCATCAATGGCAGGGCTTGGGTTACCGGCCGTCACAATACGTCGCCTAGATCACGTACCGAGGAGTACGCCCGCTCCCCTGCAACACAAAGCCGGAACCATTCCTTAATGAACAGTTCCGAACAAAACCACCCCGCAGATTGGCCGTCGCCAACTGCCACACAGCCGAATATAAAGGGACCTCTAGACAGGGTCAAATCTTGCTCTCCAGTAGGAGCTACCCACGAAGCCTTGTTGCACCTCCACTGTTTTAGCCATTCCCGGTTGATGAAGCTTGAAGCTACGATTACCTTTATAGGACACATCAATCTTAGAATGCTCATCGTCCACCTGACGATGTTCTGAAAGCATTCAATCCATACAAGTTCTTTACGGGTTCGAACGAAAACGAAGGCATTATCTCGTTACACTCATTTTGGAATCACCCTCAGAGTTAACGACGATAACCCTTGCACTCTGAATCACTATATCGAACCTATAAGTACTATTCCATCAAACTCATCACGGAATCACCCACAGAGTTATACTGACGTATAGTTCTTACACCTCGAGTCTTCACTTGCTCCACTTGGATTAACGACCTAACGTTTAATTGGAATCGATGTGGTTTTCGGATATACAAATATGGAAACCCGGCCCCGGTCTCACCGAAACCAAACGCCATTTTAATGTCCAAGTTGTACTTAAGGGTTTTAACCAATTAATTCATTTCATTATTTTCTATTTCACACAGATAGATAAACTACATATCACAATAGTTAATCACATTCTCATCATAAACATATAATCTGTATCTTCATCACAAACAGATAATCATCACAAAACAGATAATCCATATTATCTTACTATAACTAAGCATCCATATCAAACAAATACTACTCATCTCATTACTGAAATCATAATCATCCAATTAATATCATCCATAAGCAAAGATTTTGTAACGACCCGTAAATTTCGACCATTTTATTTGTTAATTTAAATTGATTTTTGTAATTTAATGTGGAAAGAAATAAAAATCATATAATTGAAAATTGGAGTGAACGTTAGAAATTAAATGTTGCATTGGTAAATAAAATAAATTTTGACAATTGGAATGAAATCCAATTGAAGAAATAGTGGAAACCCTTATAATTTGTTAATTTAATTTGATTGTGAAATTAATACTGGAAGGAATAAATTGGAAGAAAAAAATTAATGAAATAATAACTGAATTTAATTACAACTATATAAATGGTAGTAAATTTTATTAAGTGGATGTCAATATTGAATAATTTAATGGAAATTGAACGTAAATTGAGATAATAAAGTGAATGTTAGAATTTAAATGAGCAATTGGAATGAATGGAATAATATTGAAACGAATACAATTTGGATAGATTTAATGAAACTGAAATAAGTGAAATAGGGTAAGTTATACCTGAATATAATTAAATATGGAGAAACATAAAAGTAAGTATTGAATTCAAACTATGTATAATTTGGGTGATAAAATAAGTTTATTTATGGAGTTAGAATTTGTTTATATTATTTTAGGCTATAAATCAAATAGAAGAGAACAAGCGTAAATTATAAGGGTATGATAACAATTATTTTATATTACCTAATTTATTTGTCAATCAATTTATTTGAAATAAAGTCCTCTTAAATGTTAAGTAATTTTAATATTGTTATTGATGAAACGTTACTTAATGATTTTTAATTTAGTAACGGAAGAGTGAATGAGAATTTATAGAAAACATAAACTTATTTATGAGTAAACAAGAGTATTTATTGAACAAATTTGTGATAAATGGATAATGCAGTGTTAATGAAATTAATTAGTGTTATGTATGGGATTTATACCTGGGTGGATAAGTAGTAAACTTATAAATGAAAGAAAGTAAGTAGGTGACCATTTATTTAGGTTATTTATTCAATTTAGTATGTTAAATAAAAATATAGGAATCAGATCTCAATTAAGGGAAATCAAGCTGTATGCTAATTTGAAATAAAATCTATTAAATATTAAATTTATAGGGAATGTAGTACGAATGGTTAGGGATTGTAAAATTTGGTAAAAAGGGATTGGACTTAGGAAACTTTGTTAATTGAGTTTAAAACCTTAATTAATACGCGTAATTGACAAGATTCACATTTTAAAAAAAGTAATCGTTGATACAAATCTAAGATGTATATAGAAGTATTAATGTAGTGAAAAACAAACAAATATTAACTATATTATTTGTGTAATTAATGGATAGGAATACCAAAGGCTAATTGTAGTAAGGAATATAAGTGGTAGAATAATAGAAATTTATGATTTTATTTTTGTTAACATATGATATGTTTATGATCTTAATTTGAACTTCTACTAATAACATGTATTACAGTAAGATAAAAAAAATGATAACATACGTCAGGTGTATTTAATGACATTGTTGAATGTAATTAATAACGGTGATTATAATAATAAATGTTAATAAAGGATAAGAATGAATAAGTTTAGTAAAAGAGCTGAAAGATTGATTGTAGAGATGAGAAACTATTATTTAGTAAGAAATATATATATATATATATATATATATATAATTACTGTTTGTAGCCAATAGTGTATTAATATGTTTAAATTACTATTATATAGGAAATAATTGTTATACTTCTCATTACACTCATTTAGTCCATTTTGAAACTTAATCAACTGAAATTAATGTAATTGAAAATTTCTAATTAATAGGAGAGAGAATACTAATTGTAAATTTATAGGTGTAAATAAAAGCAGCATAGGTTTTGTGAAAATATAGGGAAAGTTTGATTTAATAAAGAGAAAATTTTATATCAAATAAAATGAATGTTTCATCTATGAATGTACGTTTAATTTCATTGAAATAAGAACATAAAGATTGATTTTAAAGAAAGAAATATATGTTTATTTGAACTGTATTTTAGCTTACAGACTGATTACAAGAATAGGAAAATAATCTATTTATTACTCTTGTGTATAAACAATAAATTTATAAACGTGTTTAAATAAACAATTGTTCTATTTTTTTATCCATTTTAGTTGTCTGATTTAAAATTTAACTTTGTAAGTAACTGCAATTAATGTAATTCAAATGTTTCAATTAAAAATAAAGGAAACGTTGATTGCAATTAATAGATTTAATAAAAGAAACGCATGTTTTGTGTTAAACAAAAAGGGTGTTTTAATGGAAATAAAAGATCATTTTGAGAAAATAAAATTGAACGTTCTCATTTTTAAGTTAAGTATAAATATTTTATTATACGTAGATAAAAACTAAATGCGTACAAAATTCTACTTTCATTTGCAAACTTTTCCATTCCTACGTACATTCCCTTATCTATTATTAACGCCTGAAGCTTTATTAATAAAACGTGACATTTATTTTAGTCACTCCACATTCATTTCCTAATTATAAATAACCTACAACTTATTTCTTCTTCTACATTTTGTTTCTCCTAACACCTCATATTCAAAAACTCTTATTCTTGCAACTTCAAAAGCATTCTTTTATAAAAATGATCTTTTTTCAATTTTCGTACACTTCCTATCCTCATCTTAGTTGTTCTTCAATCTTTTCCTGAAGCCTCATCTTGAGAAAAAGTAAGTATTAAAATTTGTTTATTTATATATATTTTTAACGTGTACTAATTTTTATTTTAATAATATTTCTTGTAACATGAATATCTTTTGCATATAAACTTTGATTCACACGCGATTTCTTCTGTTGGATTCAAATTTTTATTCCGGACAACATGAAATTGAATTAGTTGAATTTGGAGATTGTTGAGTTTTGCGCTTCTGTTTGGATTTTTATGGGCTAAATCAAAGGTGAGTGTTTTAACCCACTCACAACTTCTAAGTTTTCTTATATTTGTTAAATTGATTTAAGATATGAGTAGAAATTTATTTATGACTGTTTTGCATAATTTATTCATCATCTCAGTTAAATCGCATTTATTTAATTTAACTGCTAATTAATTTTATTATTGCATATAAATTGATAGTTAAGATTTATTTATTTGCATATAAACTGCTAGTTAAATAGTTATTTATTTATTTATATATTTTGAATATAAACTGTTCGCAGATACCTATTATATTTTATATGCTCTATTGATGTTTGTTTAAATTGATGATGATTGCAATAAATTGGTTGATGAATGATATTGGGTGAATGGATGATGTGTTTTATATAAACTGCAAGTTATTATGTTTTTTTCATTTCATTCGGGATTGCGGTTTGAAATGATATACAACCGCATTTTTATTTTTAAATTGCGGATTGAAATGATAAATATTTGTATTACTTGACCATAGGATAGAAAATTTTATACAGACACCGTCGGTCTATATATAATTATTTTGAAAATGATTTCTATGGTTTGGATAGGATACGGTTTAATGAATATTAAATTTTGATATTATATAAATATTATTTTATATATACATATATAGTTAAATTTTTTGAATTTAAGCTATGTATAATCTGTTAAATAAAAATGAATAAGTTGGAAAAATGGAGTTTGATAATTTAAATTATATGTTTAAATACAGGTTTAACATCTTGTGTATATATAGAGTTTTAAATGATTCAAATCAATTAAGATTGGAAGATAAATTGAAAATTTATTTGGAATTGAGCTTATTTAAAAAATTTAACTCCATAAGTGATGTAAACTTATTAAAATTGGAAATTTTAAAGGTATGATATTTATAACTGGATTTTTATTTAAGATAAATTAAATGAATATTTCTAGTATAAATAAACTGAAGAAAATATTTAATTGTTAGAAATTGAGTTTTATTTATGGATTTATTATGTGAATGTTTCAAACTAAATAATAGGGCAATGAATTGGTGAATATAAATTTCCAACCTTAAGTTTTGAAATTGTTAATTACTCAAGTTTGAAATATTTGGAAATTGAGGGGGTTTATTTAACTAAAAGTGAATTTAAAATTTATGGATTTGGACTAAATTTTAAATGAATAAAATTGTAAAGTCGTGGATAGTATTTTATTTTATAAAGTAATTTTGAACTCAAACCATTTTACTCTATATACTGTTTGAATATCCAACCCATTCAAGTTTTAGAAGTTATGGTTTTAAAGTTATGAATTTCGAAGTGTTATGTTTTGAAAGTTATAATCCAAATGTTTGGTTTCCAGATATTATAAATTTTAAAGCAGTATGATTTTGGAAAAGAAATATATTTGAAATAAAAATGATACTATTGATTTGGGTTTTATAAAAATAATATCAAAATGAGTTTGTTTTGAAAATGGAAATGATATCGTATTTATGGGTTTGAAATAGATAATATATTCTGGTTTAAAGTATAAACTATTTTTAAAGACCGCGGTGTTATAATAACGTTTGGTTGTTGAAGAGACCGGGATCGGAAGTTGTCATACTCTCTGCCAACTCCGAAAACCACTTTAACAACTGTATACGCAGTGGAGATTCCGGAATGAAGTAGGTTGGTGGTGGCGTTTCCTATAAGGTAAATACGTGGACCCAACTCCCGTGAGTTGGCATAAGATGGCTAAAACAGGAGCGATTGACGGGTTAATAAGGTAGCACCTTTGATCGGACACTTCCCTTCGATACTATACTCTGACTTTGGATTGATTCGGTGGCCACCTTCACTTTTGATTTCTTTGATTTGGGGGAGTTTGTTCGAGGTGGGCGGTAGCTGCGCGCTACGCGTTACCACCGACCCGGAAGCGTAATTGGTGTATCTACCCTGGCATTGCCTAGTTGTGCCGTGTCATCTACCCTAGCGCGCCTTATATGATTTTGGTTTTTTTCCATACCTATGGAGTGCTCTCTGACAACGCAATGGAGTCCCAATCCTCGGTTTTTATTTGTAGAGTCTCTATTCCTCGGCAATCGAAACCCAAAGATCTATGAATTAGTTCATGCTTGACTAGCCAATCAGATAAACGAACCCCCATCTTCCCGATTTCTCCCACATTTGTATTTTCCAAATCATTCCCGCAGTGGATCCGGACCCATTTTTTTTGATCCTTCGATAATTCATTCTCCTCATAAAAAAGAGGAGGTAGAACCAATAAAGATTTCTTTTTCGATTCATCTCTGGAGCCTCATTCAATAATTTTTTTTGATCCAACCCGTAGGAATCAATAGAAAAGGCAAATCCCCTATGATACACCAGATCCGGCTCGGTTATTGATAGAGTGAATAGATCTGCCATTTCTTGAAATCTCTCTTCTGATTTTGTCCAGTACGGGGGAGATTACGGTACTGTATAGACTATGGGAACATATTATGTGTTAAGGTGGAAAATGTAAAGCCTTAACGCTATTTTAAAGTAAGTTTATTTTACTATAGACACTATTATAATAGTGAAATATACTACATAATAAATAGTTTAACGGATCCTTAGGAGATGTAAATCCCGAGTATCTCTTGAGTTACTGCACTCATATTTATTTCTGTTAATTTAACTCACATAAGATCTTTTAGTTTTGACTCGAGTGTTTTTGTCTTTTCAAATTCGCTCGGGTCAGTCCGAGCGTTTCAGGATTGAAAGATTTTATTCTGGAGGACGAAGACAAAGATTTGTAGTATTACTATGTACTATGTTATTCCACTACACTATTTAATTCTGCTGCATTGATATTTATTGGTATGTGAACTCTGATATTTATTGTATAAAGAAGAATCAAATGTTTTGTAAACAGTTTTATGAACTGTATATTTATTATTATATTTTATCCTTCCGCTATGAGATTCTGTTTAGTTTTTTTTTCTTCTCTATTTTTTCTTATTTACCCCAAACAATCCGCCCTTCCGTATGGTTTGAATTGGCACGTATGTCGATTTAAAGTGTGCGAAAAGGCGGCATGTTACAGTATGTATCAGAGCGTTGGTTTAGCTATAAACCTTAGCTTTGTGGGGTCTGACTCTTTGCTAATAGGGTAGTAATACCCTATGGGAGTTGCTGAGTGTATATAGATGAGAGAGTGTATTTTTTAGTGTTATAAAAAGGTTTTAATATTGTGTTAATCTGTTCCGTTTTGTATTTATAAATTCTGGTTGATGCATGGGATGCTGTGACATCAATAGGGATTTTTAAACACTTAATAGGACAGATCGACAAAATATTTGTTTTTAATAAAGGTGAATGAAATAATTTTTCCTATTATATTTTCTATATATGTAAAATAATTTTTTATAAAAGATTATATTTGGTTGTATTATAATATTGGTTGTTAGGAAATGAAGATTATAAATAATAGTTGAAATAGGATTGAAAATAAAATAATTGAGAATTCGGAAATTTTAGAACTTAGGTTCCGGAGTTTTGAAACTTTCTTTTGAATGACTTTGAAATATAAATAATAATATTATTAAAAGAAGTATTTTCTGATATAAGTATTTTCATATAATTTGAAAGAAATGTTTTAAAAGAAATTTGAAAAAGAAATAAGTTCTATACTCCCCTCTCTGTCGCTGGAAAATAATTTCATTGATGAGTGCACGCATCATCGACATTCATTTTCGAGTTTCAAAGTGGGAAGACCACTGTTGTAGTTTCACTACAGATTATTTTTGATAAACAGAAGTAAATTTTTGGATATAGATAAGTTGTAAGTATATTTATATATTATTTTAAAATAATTTGAAATTAAACCCAGTATTTAATTCTTAAGTTTCCATTTATTAATAGTTTAAACGGAATTTAACTAATAATTGAAACCCTAAATGAAGTAAGGGATTTAATGCTAGGTTATTAATGGTATTAAAGAAAATTTGAAATTTGTAACATAGGAAACAAAGTGTAATATTATTGAACATTAAATTTAATTAAAGGATGAGATAAACTTGTATAAGTTCATTTGCAATTTCTTTAACATATATAACTTACCAAAAGATATAAAAAGTTGAAAATGTTAATAAGAAAATGTAATAGATATTTATACAAGTAATTAACTTGAGGTAATGAAAATAATTAATGGAATTCTTTAATAAATAAGAATTGATGTGTAGTTGTATAAACTTAAGTAAAGGATTGAAGCTATTTATTAATAAAATAAGAAGAAAAGATGAATGCAGTAAATATGTAAGTGTAGACTTAAATTAATGTATTAATGTGCTAAGAAATTGATTTACACATGAATGCTATAAACAAATGAAGTTATGCAATATGAAATGAAAAGAGAAAAATGAATTATATATATATAAGTATAAGTGCAAACAAGTGTAATAAACACTGAATTAATGAATGGAGATAAAAGTTGTAAGAAATAAATGTAAAGTAATAATGAAATTATAAGAATGAGCTTGATTTATTATTTGGAATTGTTGCTTGTTTGGTTTATGGTTGTTTGGGGGTAAGATACTTTAAATTTGGATTTGGATGAATGAATAATCTATTTAGTTTTATCTAAGACTGTTGAGTAAATGATACACTTGATAGCTTATTTTTCATTCCGTACAATTTAAAGTTTTGAACCCGAACAACTATTTGTTTGTTTGATATGAATGAATGACTGAATTGTGTTGATTTTGTGTGATGGTTGCATGCCTTGTTGGAATTGATTGTTGTTGTATTGATTGTTGTGTGATTGAAACAACCTTAAATATTTCATTTTATATAATTGTTAACCCTTTGGATTATACAAGTGAAAATGTTTTCAAACTTTATTAATTTGAGTATAAAAGGTTTAATGGTTAAAATTTTGTATCTTTTATTTAAAGTAACTAATTTTGTAAATTTAATTGTTTATAGAATTAATGTTTTTAAATAAGAGATATTGATTACTTAATTCTTCTTTTCCCTTCTTTTTCCTTTTCGGGGATGAAAAGTTTTGAGTGGGGGAGAGTGTAACGACCCATAAATTTCGACCATTTTATTTGTTAATTTAAATTGATTTTTGTAATTTAATGTAGAAAGAAATGAAAATCTTATAATTGAAAATTGGAGCGAACGTTAGAAATTAAATGTTGCATTGGTAAATAAAATAAAATTTGATAATTGGAATGAAATCCAATTGAAGAAATAGTGGAAACCCTTATAATTTGTTAATTTAATTTGATTGTGAAATTAATACTGGAAGGAATAAATTGGAAAAAAAAATTAATGAAATAATAACTGAATTTAATTACAACTATATAAATGGAAGTAAATTTTATTAAGTGGATGTCAATATTGAATAAATTAATGGAAATTGAACGTAAATTGAGATAATAAAGTGAATGTTAGAATTTAAATGAGCAATTGGAATGAATGGAATAATATTGAAACGAATACAATTTGGATAGATTTAATGAAACTGAAATAAATGAAATAGGGTAAGTATTATACCTGAATAAAATTAAATATGGAGAAACATAAAAGTAAGTATTGAATTCAAACTATGTATAATTTGGGTAATAAAATAAGTTTATTTATGGAGTTAGAATTTGTTTATATTATTTTAGGCTATAAATCAAATAGAAGAGAACAAGCGTAAATCATAAGGGTATGATAACAATTATTTTATATTACCTAATTTATTTGTTAATCAATTTATTTGAAATAAAGTCATCTTAAATGTTAAGTAATTTTAATACTGTTATTGATGAAACGTTACTTAATGATTTTTAATTTAGTAACGGAAGAGTGAATGAGAATTTATAGAAAACATAAATTTATTTATGAGTAAACAAGAGTATTTATTGAACAAATTTATGATAAATGGATAATGCAGTGTTAATGAAATTAATTAGTGTTATGTATGGGATTTATACCTGGGTGGATAAGTAGTAAACTTATAAATGAAAGAAAGTAAGTAGGTAACCATTTATTTAGGTTATTTATTCAATTTAGTATGTTAAATAAAAATTTCGGAATCAGATCTCAATTAAGGGAAATTAAGTTGTACGCTAATTTGAAATAAAATCTATTAAATATAACATTTATAGGGAATGTAGTACGAATGGTTAGGGATTGTAAAATTTGGTAAAAAGGGATTGGACTTAGGAAACTTTGTTAATTGAGTTTAAAACCTTAATTAATATGCGTAATTGACAAGATTCACATTTTTAAAAAAATAACCGTTGATACAAATCTAAGATGTATATAGAAGTATTAATGTAGTGAAAGACAAACAAATATTAACTATGTTATTTGTGTAATTAATGGATAGGAATACCAAAGGTTAATTGTAGTCAGGAATATAAGTGGTAGAATAATAGAAATTTATGATTTTATTTTTGTTAACATATGATATGTTTATGATCTTAATTTGAACTTCTACTAATAACATGTATTACAGTAAGATTAAAAAATGATAACATACGTCAGGTGTATTTAATGACATTGTTGAATGTAATTAATAACGGTGATTACAATAATAAATGTTAATAAAGAATAAGAATGAATAAGTTTAGTAAAAGAGCTGAAAGATTGATTGTACAGATGAGAAACTATTATTTAGTAAGAAATATATTTATATATATATATATAAATATACATATATAAAATTACAGTTTGTAGCCAATAGTGTATTAATATGTTTAAATTACTATTAGATAGGAAATAATTGTTATACTTCTCATTACATTCATTTAGTCCATTTTGAAACTTAATCAACTGAAATTAGTGTAATTGAAAATTTTCAATTAGTAGGAGAGAGAATACTAATTGTAAATTTATAGGTGTAAATAAAAGCAGCATAGGTTTTGTGAAAATATAGGGAAAGTTTGATTTAATAAAGAGAAAATTTTACATCAAATAAAATGAATGTTTCATCTGTGAATGTAGGTTTAATTTCATTCAAATAAGAACAGAAAGATTGATTTTAAAGAAAGAAATATATGTTTATTTGAAATGTGTTTCAGCTTAAAGACTGATTACAAGAATAGGAAAATAATCTATTTATTACTCTTGTGTATAAACAATAAATTTATAAACGTGTTTAAATAAACAATTGTTCTATTTTTTTTAATCCATTTTAGTTGTCTGTTTTAAAATTTAACTTTGTAAGTAACTGCAATTAATGTAGTTCAAATGTTTCAATTAAAAAGAAAGGAAACGTTGATTGCAGTTAATAGATTTGATAAAAGAGATGCTCGTTTTGTGTTAAACAAAAAGGGTGTTTTAATGGAAATAAAAGATCATTTTGAGAAAATAAAATTGAACGTTCTCATTTTTAAGGTAAGTATAAATATTTTATTATGCGTAGATAAAAACCTAAATGCGTACAAAATTCCACTTTCATTTGCAAACTTTTCCATTCCTACGTACATTCCCTTATCTATTATTAATGCCTGAAGCTTTATTAATAAAACGTGACATTTATTTTTGTCTGTAACAACCCGAGTTTTTCTGAAAATTTATTATCGTCATTTAAATAATTATTGTCGCTAGCAAATTGAGGATGGATTTTTTGTTTTACCGGGTTGAAATTCTTAAAAAAATAAAATAAAATTGGTCAAGTGTTGTGAGCTTTGAAATTGTGAATATCGGCCTCTTATTTTTTTTGAGTGCCGTTCGAACCGTCCCCCTCTTTACGTTCTTTAACCCGTTCCCCTTTTTTATTTTCTTCATTTTTCCCATTCACTAGCCCGAAAGCAAACGAGAGCGAGAGAGTTAATGGCGGCTTCGTCCTCCTTCCTCTTCGTCCAAAAATTGGGGCTTCGGCAATCAGTTAACAACTTCAAATCGTTCGTGTTCGATTCCGATGGCCTCTGCTTCGATTTGGCAACAAGGTGAGTAATTTATACTCACATCTAATTCAAATTCTTTGACCTCGTTTGCTTATTTCGTTTCTTTGTTTCGGCCTTGACTTGATTTTGGATGTTGAATTGGTTTTGAATTCGCTAGTTCGACTTTGGCATTGACTTGCGTACTGTCGGCCTTGGTATTTTTATTGGCATTATTTGAAACCACTTCTGATATGAATGTTTGACCTTGACTTGTTTATCTTGGTTTTGGGTTTGGTGTTGCATCCATTGTGATATTTGTAGTAGCACTGTGCTTGAATCATTTTTGTAGTCTGCACATTGCATGCCTGATGGTTCTGTCCACTTCGAATTGTGATCTTTGTAGTTGCTTGAGGTCACTCATATGCTGTTAGCTACTGCATACTTGTAGTTATGTGCCAGTTGAGTTTGAGCATGTTTCCAGGCTAGTTCATTCAGGTTGTATTTGGTATCTTCACTTGAATTATTTAAAGTGTAGGTTGCTGAACTGTTAGCTTCAACTTTGAACTTGATCATTAGTAGCTAGTCTGCATTTACATACTTCACGGTAGTACTGCCACTGCCTATTTCAAAATGCATTTCGATGTTCTCTTGACACCTGTTTTGTTTTGAACTCAAACCCACTGAACCTTATTGTTATATTTGAACTTTATGCGTGTTGTCCCTTGCACCATTCATCAGTTGCATCCATTATGTTTGTTGCGATTTGTGACATTCAGGTCAGTTGCACACTTAATTCATGTGGTCTGGGTTCTTCCCTGACCTATACACTTTGATATTTTTAGACCACTGTCTTCATTGCATATGGATAATTTCTGAGGCATATCGTAGCATTGCTTGCATTACTGTCTCATTTCGATATTGAGGTTCACTGTTTGGTTAGACTTGAACTGACTGCACACATATATGTATATGTTTACTTCATGTACATATTCATATTTCATATGTTGGTCTGGTCCTGTTTTTGCATTGAACTGTACTCAGTTTAACTTGAGTTTTGTTGCACTGCATGTTGTATACATTGAGTAGCCTGGTCTTTGTTTCTTATTCATCTGATGGAAAATTAGTCCAGATTTGTGTCCCTTTTGTCCATGTTCACATGAGTTTGCTTCGTGTTGCGTGGTGCTGCATATTCACCACTGTCTTAACTGTATTTGACTCACTGCTTCGAGTCACTTGCGCATGCTCTCTGAAGTTGTGGCATTCATTCTTTACTACCCTGATTATGTTGTAGCCATTTTACTGTATATATATATATATATACAATGGAGGCTGTACATTAGAGTCTTGTTCATGCCATTTGGCACTGTGCTTCGAGTATATAAGCAGTTTCAATTTGTGTTGAAGCTGTCTTGACCCTTTGAACTTAGTTGATGTTGGTTTTGTGATTTTTGGTTTATTGCAGTTTGATGTAAATTGCATCTTTCTTTTGCACCATGTTGTATCATTGCCATGTGTATTTGGTCATTCGAGCCTTCGTGCTCTGTTGGTTCAGGTTGCATAAATCCATTTTGCCTGCATCACTTGTATACTACATTTGCTAGTCTAGTCATTGCACTACACTTGTTTATGTGCACTTGTATATGCACAGTACTTGTTCATGTGCATTTATACATTCTTTACTTTGTTTTAGTGTACATGACTTGCTACTTTGCTCATCGCCTTGTGTTGAGCCTAAAATTCATTGGGCTTGACCTCGCATTTGTCTCTGCAATTTAATCGACACTTGGCCTTATGATATTCACGGCGACGCTTGTGAATTTTCATTGGGTACATCATCACTATAGTGGCAAGGCAGTGCACGCAAGCGTGAACTACAGCCACACGGTATTCAATGGGTACATCATCACTATAGTGGCAAGGCAGTGCACGCAAGCGTGAACTGCAGCCACACGGTATTGGTTTTGGTGTTATTTCTTTTGCTTTTGATTTATGGATCTATTTCGTATTCAATATGTTGTAGTGGCGTGGCAGTACACGCTTGCGTATACTGCAGCCCTACTCGAGTTGTCGTTTTAATTGATGTTCCCAATTACTTGATTGTTTCCTTTGTCCAATTCATCCTTATTAGTGATTGGATAGACGAGATTTATTGTGATTGTCATCTATTCGTTATTTGATTATTATTGCTTCTGTGCATTAATAACTGAGTTTGAATTAGACTGACTCGGGTATTATTTTCTTTTGATTGTAATACTCGGGTCAGACCCGAGTTATTTCAGGTTGTAGATATTCTGCTTTGGGATGCTGCTCGAGCTATGAAGTTCTTTCATATCTTTTGGAGTTGTCGTGTCATAGTATAGGTTGATATGTCTTCATGTATATTAATCGTTAATGTACTTGTATATGTAACTTCCTGAGTCGACTGTTGTAGTTGTATCACATGTACCGTGTCAAATGTATTGTAACTGACATCAGCTATTATATATATATATATATATATATATATATATGAGACTTTTTGTTTCATCTGTGTTCCGCATTTATATTATCTGTGTTATTATTTTATATTTTTGTCCTAGACTATTATAGCCACTGTGTAGTAGCTTTGAGTTTGCATCGGCATGTCGGATTTCCTCCTGAAATGAAATGCACGCTTTTACTATCTGGCATATCGGTGCTCGCACAAAGCAATTACACGGATGGTCGCTCCTCAACAGCCATATTCTCCGTGCTAGTTGACAGCACTACACCGTAGTGTTCTTGGCTAGCGTGGGTATAGAGGTGGGGCGTTACATTGTCACTTCACATTCATTTTCTAATTATAAATAACCTACATCTTATTTCTTCTTCTACATTTTGTTTCTCCTAACACCTCATATTCAAAAGCTCTTATTCTTGCAACTTCAAAAGCATTCTTTTATAAAAATGATCTTTTTTCATTTTTCGTACACTTCCTATCCTCATCTTAGTTGTTCTTCAATCTTTTCCTGAAGCCTCATTAGTAAGTATTAATTTTTTTTTATTTATATATATTTTTAACGCGTACTAATTTTTATTTTAATAATATTTCTTGTAACATGAATATCTTTTGCATATAAACTTTGATTCACACGTGATCTCTTCTGTTGGATTCAAATTTATATTCCGGACAACATGAAATTGAATTAGTTGAATTTGGAGATTGCTGAGTTTTGCGCTTCTATTTGGATTTTTATGGCTAAAATCAAAGGTGAGTGTTTAACCCACTCACAACTTCTAAGTTTTCTTATGTTTGTTAAATTGATTTAAAATATGAGTAGAAATTTATTTATGACTGTTTTGCATAATTTATTCATCATCTCAGTTAAATCGCATTTATTTAATTTAACTATTAATTAATTTTATTATTGCATATAAATTGACAGTTAAGATTTATTTATTTGCATATAAACTGCTAGTTAAATAGTTATTTTTTTTTTGAATATAAACTGTTCGTAGATACCTGTTATATTTTATATGCTCTATTGATGTTTGTTTAAATTGATGATGATTACAATAAATTGGTTGATGATTGATATTGGGTGAATGGATGATGTGTTCTATATAAACTGCAAGTTATTATGTTTTTTTCATTTCATTCGGGATTGCGGTTTGAAATAATATACAACCGCATTTTTATTTTTAAATTGCGGTTGAAATGATAAATATCTGTATCACTTGACCATAGGATAGAAAATTTTATACAGACACCGTCGGTCTATATATAATTATTTTGAAAATGATTCCTATGGTTTGGATAGGATACAATTTAATGAATATTAAATTTTGACATTATATAAATATTATTTTATATATACATATATAGTTAAATTTTTTGAATTTAAGCTATGTATAATCTGTTAAATAAAAATGAATAAGTTGGAAAAATGAAGTTTGATAATTTATATTATATGTTTAAATACAGGTTTAACATCTTGTGTATATATAGAGTTTTAAATGATTCAAATCAATTAAGATTGGAAGATAAATTGAAAATTTATTTGGAATTGAGCTTAATTAAAAAATTTAACTCCGTAAGTGATGTAAACTTATTAAAATTGGAAATTTTAAAGGTATGATATTGATAACTGGATTTCTATTTAAGATAAATTAAATGAATATTTCTAGTATAAATAAATTGAAGGAAATATTTTAATTTTTAGAAATTGAGTTTTATTTATGGATTCATTATGTGAATGTTTCAAACTAAATAATAGGACAATGAATTGGTGAATATAAATTTCCAACCTTAAGTTTTGAAATTGTTAATTACTCAAGTTTGAAATATTGGGAAATTGAGGGGGTTTATTTAACTAAAAGTGAATTTAAAATTTATGGATTTACACTAAATTTTAAATGAATAAAATTGTAAAGTCACGGATAGTATTTTATTTTATAAAGTAATTTTAAACTCAAACCATTTTACTCTATATACTGTTTGAATATCCAACCCATTCAAGTTTTAGAAGTTATGGTTTTAAAGTTATGAATTTCGAAGTATTATGTTTTGAAAGTTATAATCCAAATGTTTGGTTTCCAGATATTATAAATTTTAAAGCAGTATGATTTTGGAAAAGAAATATATTTGAAATAAAAATGATATTATTGATTTGGGTTTTATAAAAATAATATCAAAATGAGTTTGTTTTGAAAATGGAAATGATATCGTATTTATGGGTTTGAAATAGATAATTATATTCTGGTTTAAAGTATAAACTATTTTTAAAGACCGCGGTGTTATAATAACGTTTGGTTATTGAAGAGACCGGGATCGGAAGTTGTCATACTCTCTGCCAACTCCGAAAACCACTTTAACAACCGTGTACGCAGTGGAGATTCCGGAATGAAGTAGGTTGGTGGCGGCGTTTCCTATAAGGTAAATACGTGGACCCAACTCCCGTGAGTTGGCATAAGATGGCTAAAACAGGAGCGATTGACGGGTTAATACGGTAGCACCTTTGATCGGACACTTCCCTTCGATACTATACTCTGACTTTGGATTGATTCGGTGGCCACCTTCACTTTTGATTTCTTTGATTTGGGGGAGTTTGTTCGAGGTGGGCGGTAGCTATGCGCTATGCGTTACCACCGACCCGGAAGCGTAATTGGTATATCTACCATGGCATTGCCTAGTTGTGCCGTGTCACCTACCCTAGCGCGCCCTATACGATTTTGGTTTTGTACCATACCTATGGAGTGCCCTCTGACGACGCCCAGTACGGGGGAGATTACGGTACTGTATAGACTATGAGAATATATTATGTGTTAAGGTGGAAAATGTAAGCCTTAACGCTATTTTAAAGTAAGTTTATTTTACTATAGACACTATTATAATAGCGAAATATACTACATAGTAAATAGTTTAACGGATTCTTAGGAGATGTAAATCCCGAGCATCTCTTGAGTTATTGGGCTCATATTTATTTCTGTTAATTTAACTCACATAAGATCTTTTAGTTCTGACTCGAGTGTTTTTGTCTTTTCAAATTCGCTCGGGTCAGTCCGAGCGTTTCGGGATTTGAAGATTTTATTCTGAAGGACGAAGACGAAGATTTGTAGTATTACTATGTACTATATTATTCCACTACACTATTTAATTCTGCTGCATTGATATTTATTGGTATGTGAACTCTGATATTTATTATATAAAGAAGAATCAAATATTTTGTAAACAGTTTTATGAACTGTATATTTATTATTATATTTTATCCTTCCGCTGTGAGATTCTGTTTAGTTTTTTTTCTTCTCTGTTTTTTCTTATTTACCCCAAACAATCTGCCCTTCCGTATGGTTTGAATTGGCACGTTTGTCGATTTAAAGTGTACGAAAAGGCGGGATGTTACAGTTTTATTACCATCATCTATAATTAATTTAAAATGAATTAAATTAATTACAAGCATCTCTAATTAATTAAAATAAATTAAAGTAATTAGTCATCTATAAATCCTGCTTAATATCCATTAATTAATTAACCTAGTTGATTAATCATTCACTAAGTATTCAACTTGATTAAACACCTTTGATTAATCATTCTCTAATTACAATAATTAATTAGTACTTTATTAATTTTCACAAATTAATTAACCTTATTCATAAGTAATTAACATTTAATTACTTCATTTATTAATTAACTACAATTAACTATATTTAGCTTTACTTAGTTACAATTAATTAATCACTTAATTAATTAATTATTATTACTTGATTAAACCATTCTTAATCACATCATTAATTATATTAATTGACGACCTCTAGTTTAAATTAATAACTTTATGTAGAATTAATTACATTTGGTAATTAATCTAAAATTAAAATACAATTATTAATCACCTTGATTAATATTTAATCCAGTAATTAACTACCTTTAATGACTCATTAACAAATTAATTATTCCATAATTAATTATCTTCATTAATTAATTCCTTGATTAATTACAAAAGTAATTATCCAAATTACTCATCTTCACTAATTACATTTCAGTAATTATCATTATTACTTCTCTAAGTAATACTGCTCCATTAATTACATTAAGTAATTGCTCCCATTAAATCATCAAATGATTTACTTAAATTAATTAAACTAAAATAATTAATTTAAACAAATCAGATTATCAAAATTTATAAGTAATTAATCCTTTAATTACTTTATCAAGTAATTTTACTTAACCATTAACAATTTATTATCTTGAATTTATTAATCCAAATAATTTATCAAAATCAATCACATTTATTAATTACTTAATTATCCTAAGATAATTAACAATATTCTCTTTTATTACTTCCTTCAGAAATTTATCTTATATTAATTATTATTAATCAACACCAATTAAAAATTAATCCAAATCATTATTTCAAATTAAATAAATAAGTAAATTCTTATTTATCTTAATTATTTATAAAACAATTCATTTACTTATTAATGACCTTATTTACATTCAAATGTATTTAAAACAATACATTTCTAAATGAAATTCAATTTCTATTTTAAATATTTAAGTTTTTAAAATGTTTAACTATTTTAAACATTTATCCATGTTTTAAATAAATTTATTCTTTAAAATAAAAAGTGAAAACATTCATTACTTATATAAGAAAAGTTCAAAACAAATTACTTAATTTATCAAAGAATCAAGCTTTTAAAATAAATTGATTTTCTTAATTTTCAAATAAAAGTTCAACACTTCATAATTTTAATTCCAATATTAAGAAGAGAAGTCTTCCAAGTTTTAACATTTATTTGAAACAAACTTACTTTTAGTATTTACTTTAAAACATTTGAATTTGTTCAACTTTTTTTTAAAAAAAGTTACAAACTGTTTTAAAATTCAAATCTAGTTTCTTAGAAATCTTGAGACCATGATTTAACTTGATTTTAAACTTAATTTAAATCTTGCTTAAATTTAACTATTTTCATTTTTAAAACTTTGAATTCAAAAGTACACTTGAATTCAAAAGTACACTTGAATTCAAATTCTTCCTAACTTGGTATTTAAATCCTTGTTAAAATCCTGTTTTAAAAATTTAAATTCTTCCAAGTTTTAAAAACTACACACTTTCAGGTTTTAAACCTGTAACATCACTAACCCGAGAACCCCCCCATATCTACTTTGAGTTCCGAACCCAGCTGCTTCGAGACTGAATCACGCAAACCCGAGTAATACTCAAGACAAAATACTGCACCACCCCAAATAAGTTCACCAGAATTTACATATGCATGGTGCATATGCACCGGTGCCCAGATCATCACCAGCCACCCTAGGCAACTCCTTCTAGTCGCCGACCATCCACAAACAAGCTTACGACCATCAGAAACCCCTCTTCAACTCGAAATTAAATTTGAGAAATTAACTGAAACCTGGAAACCCAACTGCACCATAAGCCCCAAACCTGTCAACATCTTACAAACTCACCTCCGATCATCTAGCCACCCACAACTCCGGTCATCTCTTCTTCAACATCTCCTCTACCCAATTCCAAAGTCTTGCATCACTCGATGCAACAGAGAGTACAAGAAGCTACAAAAACCCCTACCAGAAAACTAAGGTTAGAACCTGGAACCCACAAATGCCATCGCCTCCCACCTCTGATCATCTACTTCCAAATTTTCTCCCACTCTCCAATCAACACTCCACCTCCAAGAAGAAATACAGCCTCCAAAATCCACTAGATGATCAGATAGACCCAAAAATCCCACTTCTGTTCAATCCCCAAATGCTAACTCCACACTTGATTTAAAAATGTGGTGTTTGTTTTATAATTTATGATTTCAACCATGCATTCAAGTTATAAGCTTGATTTAATAATTTCAAATGTTTGATATTTCTCATTTGAAACAAATACTTTCAGTATTATTACAGAGACAACAATTAAATTTTCAATTTAGCTTAATTATGATTTACAAACCTGAACCTATACTAAACTTACACATTTAGCTTACATATTAATGCTAGCAGAGAATCAAATCTAGTGGAAATGAATTTCCATTAAAATCTGAGTTTCAAAACAGAGACAGGTATGTGATAGTTTCCGGCATCAGCTACACACAGATATATATTTATATATGTATACACAAAACAAGATCAAACAACATGCTTACTTCTATCAGAACACATGCACAACTAATTTAAAGCAACCTTTAAAATTGTGAAGTTATTCATAAATAATAAAGGCACTGCAGTTTCAAATCATAGCAGTTTTTTTTTAAATGACAGCTTTGTTTGAACTTGAGTTTTAGTACATTTCTTAAGTATTAATTTTAAAAGAAAGATCTGTTTTTAAAATATAAGTTTTCTCACCTTTAAATTGAGGATGCAGAGAACAATTCCAGATGAAAATTTCATTTTTCCAGTAACTTAATTTGAAGCTGCATTGGTGATGTTGAACTGGTTGTTGAAGTGGATTTAAAAACTGTATTTGCTAATTGAAGTTGATCTTTAACTGCATTTTGATTGATGAATTAAATACTGCATGCAGACCATTCTCTTTTGCTTGAGTTTGAGTTGAAGATTGCTTTTAGATTTGCAGATTTTACACAGTTTTGATTCGCAGAATTTAGATTGTATTTGGGATTTGATTTTAAACAAGAATTGGTTTTTTTTTTCAGATTTGGATTTTGAATCAAATTTAGGTTTTGATTTTTACTTAAAATCTGATTTTCAGTTTTTCAATTGAAGATAAATGGTTTTAACAAAATGCATTGTTACATTTTCTTATTAATATATTTTCAAATAAAATGGTTCTAAAACAATGCCACTTGTTATCTTAGTATGATCAATATTTACAAGTGTCTTCTCTTGTGCACAAATGTCTTACATATGTTTATCTATATATTAAAGAAATTTCTTTATTTTATGAATGTGTTTTAAATTTATCTAAAACAATATCCAATTTAATTTAGAATGTTTTAAATGTTTTATTTACATTAGTCTTTAAATAAATACATGTTTACTTATAAATTTCTTTATAAAATTATATACAATTTAAATGTTTATTTGAAGTTTTCAAAATAATATTTTTTAAAACTAATTTTCAAAAGAGAAAATTTTAAAAAGAATAAGAATGTTGAATTCAATTTTATTCAAAAGTTTTCAAATCTAAATACTATACTCTAATATAAATGAACTAAGTTTATTTCAAAAGAAAAAAAACAATTTTTAAAATAAAATAAAATAAACCTTTATTATAATTCACAATTTAAACTATTATATTTATAAACAAAATAAATATAAACTTATATTTCTTTGATTATGTAAGAAATACTTTTAAATTTACCTTTGGAAAGTTTTCAATACCAATTTTAAATCAAATTAATCAATTCATAATTTATGCATCTATATATAAAATAAATTGGAAAATATTCTTTAATAAATTTAAATTTAAATTAAAATCAAAATCAAAACTCCTATTTACAATGTATACACATATATACATTATAAATAAAATATCTTTGAATTAGCTTAGAAAGATAATTTTATTATTTAGATATTTTTAACATTTGAAAACAATAAAATTCTCAAATTAAATTATCATTATTATAAATTTTGAAAAGAATATCATTTGTCAAATAAAATAATTATTAGATTTTAAAAGAAAATTTCTGTTTGAATTAAATTATTAGATCAATATCTCACATTTAAAATAATTATTAATGAAAATTATTAAATAAGTATTGCCTAAATTTCCGGGACATCACAAACTAGCCGACGGACTCAGGATCGAAAGCCATTAAAATAGCCGATGATGATGATGTCGAGCTAATGTTTTCAGCGACATCGAAATCAATTGAGCTGTTTGTTGGGAAAATTAGGCGCTTGCAAGTAGAAGAACGGAAGAAAACAAGAAGTTAACAGTGTTATTGAGGAGCACCGAAGAACGGTTGAGGCAGTATCAACCGCGGAAACGCGTCCTCGAATTTCATTAATCCGACTATGACAGCGACGTACGGTCAACAAAAAGGTCTATATGGATATCCTCCGTGTATGACCTATCAACAAGGCATTCAGTATACGTACCCATATCCAAGTCAAGGCAGCTTTACGCATTTGCTCGGAAGGTGAAACGTTTATTTATGAAATTTAGGTCGTTTTAATTTGATAGTTGTGCACTGCTAAACAGTTTTTTTTACCCTTATATGCAGTTATCTTCCTTGTCGACCAACACTGCCTAGTCCCGCTGGACCATCACAATGTCATACGTCTCAATTTATGTATCCAACTCCATCCGAGTTATATGATCTTAGTTAGAGGTATGAATCATGAAAAATCAAATTTTTGTAGGTAGTAATTACGATAATGGTTTTAAAGTAATACGTATGTTTAAATAGAAGATTTCCCGCAAACGATATTGCTATGCAATCTAATGCTGATTTGGAGAATGTAAACGTAAACATAAACAATGGAGATGTTGATATTGAGATAGATGGGGACGAAGGTGAAGATGTCAACGATAAACCCCTGTAAATAGTATGGATTTAGTGAACATGGTGGAGAACGACATGTCGTGGATAGGTAGTATACAAGTGAACAATGAACCTTTGAATTATCCGGTTGAAGACAATATTTCCCAAGACAGTGATGAGGTGGAAATGGAAGTTCTTTTGGATGATGATTTATGCAACACACATATTATGGCAAGGTCAATCGTTGGAAATCTTGAGTTCAACAATGAGATGTTTTCAACGTAAGAGTTCAGAATGGATTTAATGTTGGTTTGATTTTCGAGACGAAAGCCAAGTTGTTACAACAATTGAGAGAATGGTCGATTTTGCATGCCGTATCTTTTAAAGCGATAAAATCAAATAAAACCAAATACACCGCCGTTTGTAATATAGATGCAAATTGTCCATGGAGAATTCATGCTATTGTCTCAAAAAAAATCATAGCAGAATTGGTGGATTGTAAGGAAATATCCTAGCGAACACAATTGTGTTAATCCAACGATGAACTCCACCCACAAGCAGGCAACGTCTAACTTTGTAGTGGAAAAAATATTACCTTTTGTGAAAGCCGATCAAAATATTACAGCCGGAATGGTACAAGTTTTGATGGAAGAACAGTTATTTGTGAAAACTAGTTATATGAAGGCTTGGAGAGCTTTGGGTAAGGCGGTGGAAAGAATTTATGGTGATTGGACGGAGTCATATAGTAGTCTAAGGAAATATTTTGCTGAAATAACTGGATCGAACCCGAGAAGCGTTGGACACATTACGACCGATGATTATGGAGTCTTCGATCGAGCTTTTTGAGCCTTTGGACCTTGTATTGAAGGATTTGTTCATTGTCGTCCATTGTTATGTATTGACGGGACACACTTGTATGGAAAATATAAAGGGACGCTACTTGTGGCCATTGCTGTTGATGCGGATGATCACCTATACCCTTTAGCGTACGCAATTGTAGAGTCCGAATCTGGGGATAGTTAGGGGTGGTTTGCTGCCTGCATGTGGCGGTTCATTCACAGAGTTAACAACGAATTACCTTCATTTCAGATCAAATGAAAGGAATACCATCGGCATTGAAATCGAAATGGTGTTTGCCACATAAACATAGATTTTGTGCTAGACATCTTAAAGCTAATTTTCAAGATGTAGGGTTTAGAGAAAAACGATTAACCGGACTATTTTATGCTACAGCTTATGCTGCGGAAGAAGCCGAGTACATCAGAATACGTGAAGAAGTAAAAACTATAAGCATCAGGGCTCACAATTGGATAGAAAGGAGTTTGGGAGCGCACAAGGAGAATAGGGTATTGTGTAAAGATGATGGCGGTCGATTTCATGTCATGACCACCAATTGTGCAGAAAGTTTCAATGGTGTTCTTAAAGGAGCTAGGTCTTTACCTGTCAAAGCTCTAGTTGAACGCACCTTTTTCAGGCCGGTTGATTATTTTTATCAACGAAGAGAAGCGGCAGCAAAACCGACTTCCCGTCTAAATCCAAAGTGGGAAGGCAAGATCACCGAAAGAGCTAACGAAGCTAGGCATACAAGAATTATTCGATTTAGTCAATCTGAGTGGAAAGTTGTACACTATTTCGGTGACAAGTTCAAAGTACTAATCAACGGTAATAGTTGCTCTTGTACGTGCAATATCCTTCTTTTAGAGCACCCACCGTGTGCATGTTATGGCCGCTTGCTCAACGGTTTCCAACGGAGCAAATAGAGCCCATCACGACTTTGCCACAACATGGTATTCCACAGCGAAATACCTGGCAGCTTACACCACTGAGTTTCACCCAGTACGAGATAAACGTTATTGGAGTTGAAGTGACAGTCAATTGGTCCTACCTCCGGTTGCTAAAAGACAACCAGGACGTCCACATTCAACTAGAATTAAAGGTACAATGGACGAGATGCAGACCCCTAAAGGAATAAGTGCAGCAAATGTGGTGTTCTTGGTCATAAAAAAATCGTTGCAATACAGCAACTTAATGTTTTTGTTTTATTTTTTTTGTAATCCTAATTCGAATGCATTCTAGTTTGTTTGAGAAAAAATGTTTATGTAATCTAATGTTGTACGCAAATGTTATTTCGATATTTATTATTTTGTGTTAGCCTTCTAACGCAGTGTGTATTCTAAGTTCATTTTGGACTTAACCACAAAGTTGCAGGCATTGGGAAGTATTGGGCAGAGCGACATTTCAAATGCTGCTTGGATGGGGCATTTTAAGTACCGCAGCGGGCGTCATTTGAAATGTCGCGTGCTGCAGCATTTAAAATGCCGCTTGCTGCGGCATTTCAAAAGACGCTATTAGCGCCATTTGGGATGCCACGCCTCTGCTGCCTATATATTTTTCTAAGTTTTTGCAACTACCCCACCCACACCCTAACTTTACCAAATTTATTTTAGCGAAAGCTCTATGTTTCATATTGATATACTATTCTCGTCCGATTTCAACAATTTGCAACTACCCCTCCCCATGTTTCAATTCAACATTGTCGTCCCAAAGTTAAGTATTATACTTTTCTCGTGCAATTTCAACAATTGTTTTGTCGATATATTTTTGTTTGTATTATAGGTGTATAATGGACTATTGGAAAATTGATGACATAACAATTATGAAAATGTACGACGAATTCGAACAAAATAGAGGAAAGGGGATTTCAAGTGGCGCCGACCTTGAAGTTGATTTTGTACCAGATACTGAATTCGAAGAAGAACCCCCGAATGAGTATAGTGGAACATCATGTGGAGAAGCCGCGGTTGATAGACCAGTCCAACAATCGCTCCATGCACGTCTTTTACGGTGTTCTAGGTCGGCAAAATCGTACAAGCTCAAGCTCCCATGCTACACGTGTAGTTTGTGGCTGTGGAGAGGAATGCAAAGTTTTCGTTTGCAGAAATGATAGGAACGCTGGACGTCCTTTCTACCGCTGCGTTGGATACAACGATCACAAGATTCGACCAAATCAGGTTGAATGCTGTGATTTCTTTAAGTGGCTCGATCCACCACTGTGTCCTAGAGGGGTGGAATATGCTTTAGAAATGCAAGCAGAAGTTAGTCGTTTGGAAAAGTTAAACCTTGAATACCGAAACGCATTGTTGGTTCATGGGTATAAGTATTCGGCGTTGTGGCCACGTAGACCGTTGAAGGATGATTGAAATATAACGTAATGATATTAGAAACTTGCTGTGTGATGAACAAATATCTGAAGCGATCATTCGAAGTATGTTATGCATCATTTGAAGTATGTTATGCATCGTTGAAGGATAATTGAAATGTAATTGAAGTATGTTATGTTATGCATCGTTTGAAGTATGTTATGCATTGTTTGAAGTATGTTATGCATCATGCGAAGTATGTAACGTAAAATCTAATGCCACAAGAGGCATTGTTGGTAAAGCAAAGTAACAGAGCGGCATGCCGCAAAGGGGCGGCATTTGAAATGACGCCGCATGCGGCATTTGAAGTGACGCCTCACGCGACATTTGAAATGCCGCTCTGGTACTTACTCAGACAAACTTCAAATGGAAAATACAGTGTCAATAATTCGGCACCAACGTAATAGTTGTTTCTGAACCTTGACCACTGCAACTTTCTAAGCTCATGACTACAGTTACCAACAACAGATACAAGTCTATAACCAGTAACATTCACAACAACATCGGAATACTAGAGTCACTTCTACAATCACAAGGACAAACACTAGTCTACATTAGTTAATAACCAAACATCCCAAACGAACAAATACAGACCATGATCAGTCAATACTACAGTCAACATACCACACAAACGATCAACGAACACTACAGTCAACAAATAGAAACTACAGTCCACTACGGTAGTCTAAAATTTCATCTCAAAATTTTTAATTCCCTAGGAGTTTTCTTCTTCGTTCTTCTTGGCTTGAGCATGAATTCCTCCTCTTCCAGTGATAGCTCTTCACTGCCCTCCTCTTGCGTCCCTTCTATTGGGGGTTGCGATGGTCGGACTGGTTGTGTATGCTGAGAAGATATCGCTATGGAACTCTCGCCCTCTTTTTTCTTCCATACTTTCTCTTCGGTGAGGGGGCCAGTGGGACTACAGTTATGTCCTCATACGATGCAGGAGGGGCAATATCCTCGATAAGTGGTGGCACTGCAAGAGGAGGAGGCGGAGGTGGGATGGGCCTTGACATTTTGTTCTTCGATAAACAGGATAGCAAAATTTGTTTGATGGAGAAGCATTTTGCCTTCCTCTTTTTAGGAACCTCCTACGCAAGCTCGTCGACAATGTCCAACACATGATACACCATCCGCGTACGCATAACATAAACCCGTATGAGTTTCATAAGTACTACATAAGTTGTCAATATTAATACGTACCACACTCCATTCTAGCGGAGCTCATGGAGTGTAAGGTGCCACCTCTTGCTTGGGTTCTTCCGCTCGTCTTCGTAGCACATAACGACGAGTGATATTCCAACACCATCTAAGATACTCCTTATCGATCAAAGTGACTTCGTGCTCGTCTTTCCCAGCTATGAAACAGTTGTTCCATAACTCAATCATCATTTCGAACTCATCTTCGCCGTATGGAAGCATGTAATATGGAGCAGGATACGGTAGGTGCCGTCAAAGACCAAGCTGTATCACGACTCTGTCTGGCAGATGGTATGCTAAATCCTCGAAATAAAAAATCATAAGTCTTGCCCGCCATAACGTCATGTCCATTGTACAAATAGCCGGAAGTGCATAAAGGTTGCTTTGGAATACAGATTCCATGTTATTGCATTATAATCTAAGACGTTATGCTCATTCCGGTAGAAGGTTAAATTGTGTATGTGGGTCATTTTTGTATTCTTCGGGCCAATCCACCTGTAATAGCAACATGTTATAGGAAATTCAATTTTAGTGTCGATACAACAACACTAACAACACTGTTTTACCTCGCTCTATAAAGCTTTGAATTGTCAATTGCGTCTTCATAGAAATACGACCAACCAGAAGGTAGGTCCATGACCAAAGCTACAAGTGTGAAACTTAATTTTAGTTACGGTTTTACGAAAAACTCAACTATGCAACAACGAATGACTATGTCCGTACCTGAAGTAGAGTTATACAACCTTCGATAGACCGTTGTTGACCAAAGCAACTCTCGTAAGCTCCGTATAGGTGAAAGCAAGCATCGCACTACCCCATCAGTATTGTCGACATGAATCGATCTCTTCTAACAACGGAAGCCACTGAAGGGCCACTCTTGTCTTCGATCGATCACAAAAAAGACGCTGCATGATGGTGTGCAACATAATAGCGCGGGCACGTTGGGCAATCTGCAAAGGAGAGACACGACGGGGAATATCACCAGCCAACTGCTCCCTAAACCACGTGACCACTATCGATTCATTTCCCCACCTCACGTCTGCTGAAGGAGCCGATCCAAGCAAGGTCTCACACAATTTCATATAATTTCTTGGAAAATTCGGTTTCAGGATGGGATCCCCGTTAATCAGCAATCCAAGCAATACAGCTACGTCTTTCAAAGTGATTGTCATCTCACCTACTCTAAGATGAAATATAGACGTCTCCGGTCGCCATCTATCGATCAAAGCTATCAAAAGATTTCGGTCGAGCTGTGTATATCCCAACTTATTGACAATACCAAATCCAGCTCTGTCTAACCGTTCCAACACGCCTAAATGCGCTGACGTGACAAACTTTAAAGTTGATGAATGGTCAATGGAGCCGTCCGGCTCAACCCCCTATCGATACATAGTAACAAAACAAAGCAATTATGGTAATTACTAGCAATTTGTAGAAGTAATAACAAATTATTTGACATTGTACCTCCATCATATCGATGTTGTTTGTGCGGTGTTGAGGTTGGAGGTAAAACATGCTAGGATCGATCTGTCCGGGAGCCATTTCATCATATTCTACCACAATAACATTGCATAATCATACTCAACTTCAATGGGTATAGAATCATAGATTTGCAATTATACAACTTCATTATACATGATGGAAAAACAATTAAACATGCGCTCTAAGTGAGCACTCAACTTCATTGCACTATACAATCATAAATTTGCACTCATAGAACAATTTTAGCACCAAAGCCTAAATTGAAAAAATGACAATTAGAGACAAAATTGATAGATTTCATACCCATAGAATGTGCTTGAGACGATGATGAAACCATAGTTCAAATTCTAACTAGATTTTGGTAGTTGGAAGATTAAGATTTTGATTTTTGGTGAATTGAAAAGGGGGTGAGTACGGTTTTTTTGAAGATGAGGTGAGAGAAGGAGAAGTGGGGTGGTATTGATGGAAGGGCTGAAAATTTACAGAAAGCAGCAGAAGTAGCAGAAATAGCGGCATTTGAGATGTCGCATACTGGAGGCATCTCAAATGCCACCAGTGTTATTTTACAAAATACACGTGTACTGGCGGCATTTGAGATGCCGCCAGCACAAGTGGCATCCTACGTGGCGAAAACCGATATATTTTTGTAATTAGTTTGCAAGTTAGTCTATCCTTGTAATTTGTTTACAAAACTGGCATAAATACAAAATTTATTCTTGTTTGTTTGATTGAAATATTGTTGAATTATCTGAATGTGTGATGGAGGCAAAAAATCCTGTTGCAACGTAGAATAAAAGTTTGAGCTAAGCATCTCTAGGTCGTTGGTAAGACATTTGAAAATCTAGAACTTTGAAAAGACGTCATGTAGACGTGGGTAAAGTCCAAAAATGACCTCGATTTGGATGTGGGTAAAAGGTCCTACGTCGGTGGCTAATCTGAAAATTCATTTTGGAGGAGCATCTTTCCGAAGCCATATGTGGTACCCTGGCATAAACGACTCCTTTTTGGCATTTGAAAAAGAAACAGTAGCTTCTTGCAGTGATTAATCACTACTGGTTGAATTTTAAATACTTCTTTTAATTGATGAGCTCAAAAGTGTTCTTTGTTTTCCTTTTAAACAAACATATAGTCTTAGCTTTCAATTGTTCTTTAACCAGTTTATACCGTTTGCAAAGCAACAAAGATGGGCATAAACTATTGCAAAACAACGGAAGAGATGAATGGCCCAGACCACTAATCTTCAGATTTTATTCCCCTTATAAAAGTGACTAGCAAGTATCATATCCTGATAGCAGTTTTGGCAGAGAGTGGTGACAAGTAATTGAGTCATATATGCGGAGACTCGGTATTAAATGCTCGTCCATATTTTACGTTTACATAATAATACGTGAACAACTGAGTATATATATGAAACCTTATGTATATATATTCCTTAAAATGATATTGCAATCATTAACACAACAATAAAAAAGACATAAAGCCTAGCAAAAAAACACAATACATTGCCGTGTTTCTTTTTATGTATAGTGTCAACATAAATTAAATTAAAAGGAGGATATGTAGAAGACACGGGATCGGTGAAAGAATAAGGACGTTCAAGGTACACGGGAAGCAATAGAAACTAAGGGACAAGGTACAGAAGAAAAGAAGTGAAGGGCAATAAGCATAAAAGAAGGCAGGGACGTTCTTTAATCCTCGAGCATAATGCCAGGGCATATCCACCAAATTAGCATATCCAGTGACACATTTCCCCCCTATAAATGCAAAGATTGGAATGTTCAGTTGTATTAAGTAAGAAGAACAAGTAATATATGGTTGGGTTGGAGACTTACAGTGCAAATCTCTTTCGGCACCCAAACACCATGAATATCTCTGCTGCACGCATGATGTTCTGTTATGTTCGATGGTGCCAAAGGAGATTTGTCCTGCCATTCTCATATTCCTTTATCGACGTTTCGATTTGGCAGCAGTAGAGACCATGAGTGTACAAAGCTGCCGATTGGTAATATGCTGTTATATTGTAGCTAAATTAACTGTTTTGGGTAATTGTAGTTTCAATGAAACTTAGATCGGTTCAGATACATCTACTGGCAATGAAGTTTAAAGCGTTATTATACCGTATAGAAAGTGCAATGTGTAAGAGGTACTCTGGTAGCAGAGAATGTAGTACAAAGAAGATATATCATGTCGTGTATAACTTAGCATTAGGACACCAACAAAATGTACCAAAGAGCTTATCCAGCAACGTAAAATTCTACATTACGTTTGACATTCAGCTTCACAAATAGAATAACCACAACAACTTCAACTTTTAACAGCTGCAGGAACTGCATGTAGATGTATTGCGAAAAACTTGTATTTGGGAGGTGGCGAAAGTTGAATAAGTTCGAAAGTAAGGCTGTATCTCTAATTTAGGCTTGTCTTATTTACCAAATAATACATTTAGGGGAATCCATGCATATACCTTTTTTTCCCATGCACTTGTAGAGATAAATATCAAATTATTAATTTTCTTGTTTCTTAATATTCGTCATAATGTATATTAATTTATAACATACATTCATTGAACACTAGCTAGTTTTTAAAATTTCTGACAATTTCTAAATTAATCAGCTTCAAAGATTTAACTTTTTATTAACAAACTTTGTCCTAGCTTTCCATATTCTAATGCCCCTAAAGCAGCAAGAACAAAGGTACAACAACCGAAGATGGACATAGTTCAGAACTTTAATCTTGAAATTATATTCCCTTATATTATGGTGAATTTAGAATTTTGTAAATGGAGTTCCTACATGGATTAAAGAGAGTGAACAAGTAATTGACTCTTGTATGTAGAGACATGATATCGTTATATACCTTTTGATTTTGACGAATACGAGAACAATTTAGTATATATAAACATGCTATCAAGCTCTGAATATATTTTGCAAAGTTATATTGCAATGACTACCACAATATGGGTACAAAATAAAATAAAAGGAGCATATATGGAAGATATGTGGATGGTGAAAGAATGAGAACATTCAAGGTATACAGAAAGCGATGGAAATTAAAGGACAAGGCATACAGAAAGACAAAAAAAAGTGAAGGGCGTTAAGAACGTATGAGACCGAGAACGTTCTTTAGTCCTTCAGCATATTACCTGGGCATATCCAATTAGCATATCCACATTCATTTTCGTGCTATAAATATAAAGATTGAAATGTTGAATTCTATTGAGCACAAAGAAGAGTTATGTTTGGATCTGAGACTTGCAGTGCAAAACTCCTTCGGCACCTAAGCACCATGAATATCACTGCTGCAAATATTATTTGGTTATGATGACGGAGGTGCCAAAGGAGATTTGCCCTGCAATTCTCATTCCTTTTAATGTTTTGAGTTGGCAGTGTTGAGGATGATGAAAGTACAATGCTGCAAAAATGGTAAAATATGCTGGTGTGTGTGTGTGTGTATTTCATGTAGCTCAAATTTTATTTTATGTATATGTTGCTGCCCAGTTCGCATGAAACTTACATCTGTTTGAAGAGTGTATATTCACTCGCAATGGAGTTCAAAGTGTTATTATTTCTGTTAAGAAGTGTGATTGTAAGGGGATTTGGTAGTATAGAATGTAGCACAGAGAAGACAGATCATGTATAAGAAAAACTTTGTGCATTGCAGAACTAATTGTTTGCTGTAATATATGTGTGGCTATTAACGCTAATAGATAGCCAAAGCACGATTCAAGTACTCTTTGTTCTTTTCCCCGTCCCTCCATGTCAAATTCATCTCATCCATCAATTTTGATATGATTTGGTTACTTTAACGACATGGTGAGATCCACTCAGAAATTAAAGCATATGATTTGTGGTTGAGATTTAATTCGCCACACGGGACAGCCGAATTGAGGATAGAGGAATTAAGCTGGCCAAAGGATGTTCATGACTGCTGACTAACATTTTCTTTACTAAATTAATACTTACTTTTGTAATGAAATACATATTGAAAATATAATACCTTCGAGGGAGAAACATGTAATGAAACGATGGATCCAAATGCCTAAAAAAGATATAATACACACATTTTATTTATGTTTCAATCTAAATTTTATGCAATTTAAATTCAATTTTAACTAGAAGTCTTCAAAATAGCTGTTACACACAGGTATATGTGTATGTATATATGTATATATATGTGTCTGTTGAGCCAAAAAGTAAAATAACACCCCAATCGAATAGTTGAGAGTAGGCAGTAATAATAATGAAAACAGTAACGACACATGGAATTTTATAGTGGTTTGGCAGATTGTATAGCCTACGTCCACTTTAATCTTATTATAAATTGCTTTCATGGGTACAAAGGCTTTACAATTCATTTTTAAGTCTAGAACAACAAAAGTAAACCTTTAAGTGATAAGATATGGATAGAGATGGACGATAAAGAAGAGAATGACTAAAAATCTTCTAAAAATTGCTCTAGACTTGCTATTTATAGAATAATTTCCAACATAATCGTCAGATGGCCGAAGACTAGGTAAGGATCCAGATGAATGAGAATAATAGGAAGACGAGGTCATCCCACAATACATGACCACTCAGTACCGGCATAAAACCACTAGGTACCAAGAGATTTTGCCTTCCGCACAGTCCTGCACAACTCGACACTGAGTTGGCACTTCGTGTCATCTTTCAAAGGAATTTCTCCAGGACCCTTAGTTCCCTTATAAGATGGTTGGCCTCTCTTGACTTACTAGCGGGTTTCCATAAAATTCTACGTACTTTAGTTGAACTCTTGACTTCCCATGTTGCAGTTCTGAATTTTTTACTTCCTATCAGATCATTCGATGGTTCTGACGCGTCTAGATGTGGCATGATTGAAAGGGAGGACAACACCCTCCCCCAAAGTACGCCTTGTATGCTTGGACCGAGACAAGCCGTCGATTTCAAATTCTACTTTTATTTGATCTCTCCATTCTTTGAACTGTTCATCGTTGATCAATGCTTCTTCTCCAGATCTTCGTGTTGTCTTGAACAGCTTTTGGATTCACATCTATTAGATAGTATAAAATTAAAGCTCGTAGTTCGAGTTTGTTATTGGAACTTTGAAGATTCTGGATGTACTTTCTTTATTCAGTCAAGTAGAATTCTAACATCTAAACTTTGCATTCTCTTGCATCACGAACTCCACTTTCTATTTTCTTTTCTATCTTTTTCTTCTTTTTTTCTTTTTATTTATTTATTCAAAGATGGGTACTAATCTGTTAACCTTAGTTTGGAAACAAAATTTTCACCTATTTTTTAGAGGAAGTAGTACTTAAGCTTTTGGACCCCTCTTTTACTTGCTCATTTTGTTTCCTGAGTACTTTCGAATCAAGGACTCCCCATTGCCGAACTTTATCGTCGATTTTACCTTACTCCTCCTACGACAATTGTTGCCATGTAACATTGTCGTCGTTATTCTTGAACATCGTTGAGGATCATTGCGTTTAGATTTGGAAGTACTCGAGCTCAATCCTTAAATCAATTACGAGTTTCCCACGTCTTTCCTATTCATACGATCCTTAACTTTAAATTTCACCAAGTCGACTTCAATAGGTGGCGATGTTGCATTTGATGGCTTGTCGGTAGTCGATCATTGACTACTTCCAATCACAGTTGGAGATTCACTTTCCCCCTACTTGGATCGGTGACAAACTAAGACTTAGGGAATTTTTTTTCAATATTTTTAAAAAATCATAATATTTGGCCTTGTATTTAGTTATAACTTAGGAAAAACTCGAAGCATGCTCAAGGATTTTCGAGGAAAGATTCGAGTGTTGACTTGGATTTTGCTATTCACCGCCTTCTTTTAGACAGCTACGAGTCCTACCCGGGCTTGGCTCGAGTTTTTCTAGTGGCTATGAATTTTTGAAATATTTTCAACTGAAATTTCTGTAAATCAAAGAGGACGGAAAAAGCGGAATTCCAAGGCGATTTTGGTCATGTGGTGATCGATAACTATGATTCATTAGGAAGGTTTCATGTAACAGTCGCATTGAATGTGCTCCAACATTTGAATGGACTTTATACCAGTACTTTAACTTGTCACTTCACTTCGATGTCCCTAAAAAAAAGAAATTCCGTGTCGCTCCGACTGTTATGTAAATCATACGATAGTGGGTAAAATTCGATGCATGATTTCATTACGCGACGGTGCTCATTTGCCGACACAAGCAAGCTATATACAAAGAGTGTTTGCATACACCATGCTCTTAGACATAAAACACACACTAAATAGATTATATAGTGCATTATTGCCACTTGTCTATATATAAGTTTCGGTCAGTCAACATACATTGATAGCCGGTGGATCTTATGCATTAGTCGATCAATGTTTTACTTCAGCAGGGGAATTAAAGATGATTTCCACCCGACCTTTTTCATTTGTGAAGTTTTCAATAGCTAAGGATCGCAAATGTTCCTCTCATATCTCAGCGATGGCTATGGGTCTGTCTACATCAAATTTATTCCAATTAGTAACAAAATCAGATTCAGACTCCATCTCAACATCTTCAATACAATCTACTTCATCGACTTTTCAGGCCTAGCCACCATGCCACATAGTGAGGCAATCTCTAGAAATTGTCCCCTTTGTAATGGCAGGTGAAGACTTTGCTGGAGTTGCCTCTGAAGTTGATCTCAAGGATGTTATCATCCTCAATAACCATTGGACTCCCCAACATCCAGAATTAATAGGCCGGTCGTCTTAATAATATGTGATAGGCACACTATCTATGTTGAAGATGTTCTTGTCCCAAAGCCTTATCATTGGGCTCATAACCCGCCTAAAGGTTATATTGTGTTCAATAAATATATGTGCTTATTTGGGTGTGTCCCACCATGCAATCACTTCATTTGAATCATGCTCCAATACATGAAGCTTGCCCATGTTCAGCTTCATTACAACAATTATGCCTTATTGAATAGTATTTACATGATTTTTCTACAAAATCTAGGTAAGATTCTGATGCTAGAAGAGATTCGATACTTATATGCCTTCAAGAAACAATAAGGAAGTCTCTCTCTCTCTCTCATTTATTTAGAGCCATCCTCAAGCAGCCAAGTCATCCGAGGCCTTTTCATCAAACTCGGCTACTTCAAGTGGGAATATTTCTTTGTGCCATTTCCTCCTAGGTTTCCCTGGAAGTGGCTATTTGGATTTAAGTTCTACAATCATATGTGATTCATGCGATGCTAACTCATTCGAGTTATTAATTCTTTTATTTTTATGGATTTTCTAATATTCCAAGAAGGTCTAGTAGCTCGATCTTGGTATGTACCCTTCATCGGTTGCTTGTGGCAGATGAATGGGAGATGAGGTATCTGCTGGCAGATGAGAGAATGAGGCATTTTAATCTTTTGGATCCTAACCGTAGCTTAGGCATCACATCCATTGTTCATGAAGGAGCCCAGCACGCTGTTGATCTTCAAGAAAATGTAGACGTTCCCCTTGTCCAAGATCACTAGGTCAGTGTAGAAGAGTACGTGAGGGGAGATAGAAATGTAGACGTCACGGCTGAAGGTGGTGATGGTAATGAGGATGATGATGACAGTGAAAATGGAGGTGTCAATAAGGATATAGATCTTGGTCACAAGTCTTCTAGTTACATTAGTGGTGTTGATAATGTGCCACTGATTTCTAGATGGTCAAAACTAAAGATTATTTAATACATGCATCTTTGTAGCCGCCACCGGCTTCTGTAGTAGAAGGGACACCAATCCCTCTATCTGGCAATATATGTGGAGCATTAGGGATATACCAGATGAAATAACTTCTTTCAATCTTGAGAACATTAGCATGGGTGATATTGATTTTCATATTCGCTTGCCAAATGATGTGCCTACAACTGGTACATAGGAGATAATCTTTGTGAGAAAACTTCAAGACCACGATGCATGGCGAGCACTAGGATACACAAATACTACACAACACTACATGCTTATATTGCACATTCTATCTCTTGATCTTTCTAATAATAACTTGTTTGTACTTTTTTTTTTACAGATTTCATGGGTTGTCAGCGTCTCTTTGACGAGCTTTAGAGCTATGGAGGTGAATATAAGAGGTTCAGTATATTGGGTTGTTCTAAACGAATCATCTCATTAGTAAGACTCAAGTAGGCATCATACGAGGGAATACAGAAGGCAGGATAGAGACTACAAGCACTATGATTGACTGCCGTGGAGGGTCTGGTAGTACTTTACCTCATCGACATATATCTCGTTCTTCGTTGCTACATAGTATGGATAGGCATTCAACGAGGCCTAACCCTATCCCCTCGATTCAAGTTCCAACTGCTCCATTTTCATTTCCACCTACGACACAACCTATGGTGACTTCCCATATACATCGACAATTTGACCAGCCATCTAAGCTTGTGCCTTCCGACACTTCTAAACGAAGGCACAGGAAAGAGCAACTTCCCATCACCGCTATGACTGCACAAACCGAACTTTCTCGAACACACATCTACTCGCCATTAAAAAGGCCTTCCTAAAGATTTCTTTTGATGATGTCAAGATCGTTCCTTACTTGAAAGATATTTCTCGACATATCAAACCCAGACTCTTGGCTTATGTGAGTGGCATATACGACCAATACCATCAGTGGAAGAGGCTAGCAAAGGTCATCTCTAAAGCAAGTGATGCTAAATCGGTATCTTTTCAAGGGAAGGAGCATGTTGAAAAAGACAATAAGCTCACTATCGACAATTTTGATAAAGAAGTTAAAGGGAACAGGGTTTCATCAGCTGAAGCCAAGAAAAAGCTGGATAAAAAGACTAAATCTTTTGAATAACAAAACAAGACCCAACAAAAGAAAATTAAGGTGGCACACCACAAGAGTCATATCTTTACATTGGAAAATGAAAAGCTGCAAATGACCATGGATAAGTAAGCCTTAGGGATTCAAAAGTAGAAAGAGGAGTTAGAGGTTGTGAGGAAGCAGAAAGTCGATGCTCTTACTTAAGCCAGGATTATTTCAATGAGTTATTAGCAAGGTCCGAAATTCCCTTTTTCGTTTCCGTTTCGGTCATTGGTAATTTCAAAATTTTCAGTTCCGTTCCGGAAATTTCGAAAATTCCGTTTTAATTCTGGTTTTCTAATTCCAGTACCGTTTTTGCTTTAATTTGCTATTTATGCTAATAAATATTCAATACTGTGATAAATTTATAGTACATTTTTTACACATATAAAAATACACTTTGATTAAAAAACATTGTTTAAAAATCTGTATTGTTCATTTGAGATTTTAAAATTTTGGTCAATTTTTGAAATTTTTGTTATAATTTGATGTAAATTAACAAAAATATAACAACTTTTTTTATCCATACACATGATTTTTTGTCAATATTTATTGTCCTGTTTAATTTGCTTTTCTTTTTTTAATTACTATATGTTTGTTATATTTTTGTATTTTTTATAATTTTTTTCAATGTTTGAAAATCAAATCCGGAATTTAGGCCGGAACCGGAATTTTGACCGGATTCCGTTTCGGTTATGACCGGAACCGGAACGGAATCACCGGAATAACCGGAATTCCGCCGGAATTTTGAACCATGGTTATTAGATGCCTGGCAGGTGCAAGATAAAGTTGAAGTTCGAGCGAAGACAGTTGATGACCGAATCAATGCAGCGAAGGATTGGGTTAAATCTAAAATCAAGCCTACACTCATTCGATTTTACGCCGACATTGTCATGTTTGGGAACTTGAGGTGGTTAGGCGAGAAGGATCCTAAAGCTATTTCCTAGAAAGAAATTTTAAAGCAAGAATGGGAGAATTCTAGTGGGGTCGAGATCGACGAAGACAAGTTAAAGCTTGACCTCTTGGAAGATAAAGATATAATAGCGCTTGAGGCCGCCCGACTCTTTCTAACGTCTGAAGTTGTTCTCCAAACCAGTGTGTCTGCCAAGGCCCAGCACAAACCTAGCTCTAAATGTTAGGGCAAGATTTCCAGTTCTGTTCCTAAAGGACCGATGGTAGCGACTTCAATGCAGATGGCGGGCACATCTGACGCCACCACTTCTTTTACATTGGGGCAACATATCACTGAGCTTGTTATTCCTCCCTCCGGTTATCCTACGACTTCCGACGTGGCCTTAGGTGTTTTGATTGCTTTAATGTCTTCAACCGATGCCAAATATATTCTTGAGCAACCTTGATATACTAAATGGGAGTGCTTTCGAAGCTACCTATCTTATTCCCCATCACGGAGGGAAGTTCACCGAAGACCTCTTTACCTTCTGGAGGTATATCACTAACCTCACATGTATTCTAAATGGCTTACATGACTCTAATTTATGTCTCTAATCTCTAATTTTCCTTTTTCAAGTTTTAGGTCCACCTGCACTTGCCTTCTCACTTGCAGGAGGTTGTCCATAGGTACACAAGCTACAATAAACGAATCAGTCATATTGTAAACCACTATTTTGATTCCAACCTCATTATTGGGTCCTACTTCTGGCCCGATGCTAAAATGATCCATGCTTTAGATGAAAAGGCCATATATGATCCTCACGTGATGTACAAGGATGAAGATGTTATCACCATTGGGGCTACAAAGCATATATCCAAGCCAACAATGTAGAAGGAAAAGAAACCATGAACTATAAAGATTGGAAACATTAAGATGAAAAGGATAAATGACATTCCTCCTCCCCTCTCGATTTTACTGCCTATGCCACCTATCGCCATCCCTACTACTGCCTCTGCCACTGGTAGCATCCAAGATAACGCTCTCAAACCACCGAGGAGCGACTCTTATTGAATGCTGACCATAAAGGCCATCTATATTAGGTAGGTAGAGGCATAAAGCTTAGCAAGGGGCATACCATGCATTCTTCTAGGGACAGGAGGAGGAAGAAGAGAAAAGTCCAGCTGCTATTTTTTTGCTATGTTATCACTTGTTTATTTGTTTAGCTTTTGGTTCATGTCAATTGGCTAGTGTTCTGCGGGCAAAGTCCCTGCTTTTGTCTCAAAAGTTTGTTAATAATAAATAAAATAGTTTTCTTTCAAATATTTGCTTCATTTACCTATGTACTTAGTTTTTTCACGTTAATTGTCATTGCTTTTGAATCTAATATTATTATAATCCATCGTAACCATGTACGTATGGACGATTTCTTGCAGCTACTTAGTTAAATTAGCAGCTTGCTTAACTTATCTCTATTCAAGTTTTGTTTGACTAGTGAAAAAGTTGGATTTTCTTATCACTCCTTGTATTTGAGGAGTGGCATTTTGGATATCTATATCTAGACATCCATGCTCGATCCTGCCTATCTCTGGGCATTGATGACGATCGTTCACCTATCTCTGGGCGTTTTGGAGTGGTTTAAATGTCTATCTTCGGATGATTGAATATGATCTCGCCTAACACTGGGCGTTGATTATTTTTGACCAAGATGATTATTCTCCTCCTATGTCCTATCTCTAGGACTTAACAGGTAACATGCCTATTTTTGGGCATTGCATGTCGACCTTACTAATCTCCGAACGATGGTCTTAATATAGAAGCATAGGGTGTATCATTGCGATCGACCCTACCGTTTTTATACTCTAGCATTACAATCATGGATTGAAGGAGTTAGCTGGTATCTATCTTTAGGTACCTACAATGGTAATATTCCTAAGATCCAATTATCGATCAGAAGTGTCGATCGGCACCTATCTTTGGATTCTATGTACCTACATTTTCAAAGCGTAAAACATTCAGTTTAGCTGTTATCCACAACATATGGTTAGGCTAATGAGAACAAAATTCCATCAATCCCCAAAACAAATTCATTTCATTTTCATAAGAATGGTAGACTATGCCTTGTTACATTAGAGCCTATTTAAGTATTTACAAAGATATATTTAAGCAAAAGAGCGTAGTAAATGTTTGCTATTCCACACCCTTGCAAGTGAGATTCTATCAACATTTACTAGCTTGAATGTTCCATCTCCAAGCTTGTGTTCAATGGTGTAAGGACCATTCGAGTTTGGGACCATATTCACTGGGCCAGGAAAGATTTATTTAAGGGTAGGATGACCGATATCAAAGGTCTAACTCCCGACCTTTGCATTAAATTTCCTAGCTACTTATTTCTAATGATCAACAACTCTTAAGTCAGCTTCTTCGCGCTTCTCACCGATCATATTAAGGGACTCAAGCAATAGTCCCTCGTTCATCTTAGGATCATAATGGATCCTTCAATGAGAAGGCATTTCCAATTCTATTGGAATCATGGCCTCTAATGCATAGGCCATGATGAATGAAATATGGGGAATCACGGGCTTGTGGGTTGTTTGTTAAGCCCAAAGTGATAAAGGTAATTCATCAGTCCATTTGCACTTGGCCTTTGTCAGCTGCTTCTTCAAGATGGACTTGATGATTTTATTCACTGCCTCCACTTGTCGATTTGCCTATAGATGTGCTATTACTACAAATCTCTTCTTGATCTGGTACTTGTTATGAAAATTCTAAAATTCGACACCGTTGAATTATGTTCCATTGCAGAAATGATTGTTTGTGAAATCTAAAATTGGAAGACAACACTACTACAAAACAGGCCATTTGCATCGGTTGTTTGCCCCCCTTTTGCATCAGTTCAACATCCGATGCATATGCAACCGATGCAACAGGCTTAACAGTTTTGCATCAGTTCTAAAACCGATGCAAAACGGTCCTTTTTGCATCGGTTGTTACTAACAACCGATGCAACATAAGAGTCTTTGGGTTTAAAAGGCTTCTTTGTTGCATCAGTTTTTTATAACAACCGATGCAAACTAATCCCTCCATTGCATCAGCTATTTATACCTGCTGCAAAAAACCATTCTCAGAAATCATTATTACAGTACTCAAATAGATAATATATATATATTATTGATTATAACAAACAATTATTGCATGCAATATTACAATCATTCAAAATTAAATTTGATGGCAAATACAAACTGAATAACATAATACCAACACCCATATATACTCTGTCCAAACTTCTCTGTAAAAACAGTAGCATATATCTTTCATATCATAAGCATCCATTTCAGTTAACATTTCACCTCCTCATTTACAAGCCTCAGTCACAACCAAGACTTGCTGCCACCTCTCTCAGCCATACATAACCACTGATAGCATTTTCAAACCACTGCTACACTTACTACTATAAATTGCTTGACCACAATACAAACTATCTCCATTTGTTTTACTGCACCACCCTGCATCATATCAACATTACTGTATAACATAAGTAACACATTAATTAAAAAGATTTAAAAGGCTACCAAAGTAATCTTGTCAAGAAATTGGCATAATAACCCTGTATATTAATTAGATTCAGTGGATCTTCAAGAATATATGCAAGTATTTGCCTACTGAAGAAAGAACTTTAATTCACAGAATATAAATGCGTTTATTTTCACTAAATATTTGTGGTGCATAAAACTTGTCTATGATTCCACTCAGTATGATGGGTTCATGTTTTCAGTTAGTAGGGGGAAAAGATTCATTTATTTATTGTGTGCCATTGTTGCATGCAAATGGACAGATTTATCATGTGAGATAAACTTGTTGTGGACTAGCTGATTGGGACTTGACTATATTTTGGACTGATTCCTTTTTTAATCAACTTGCATACTTTTACCCTCAATACCGAATAAAGATTTTAATAACAACCTTTTGCAATTCGTTATATTTTAAATTGAGGTGTTTTCTGTCAATCGCCTACAAATTAATTTAATTATCATGTAACCAGTGAGTTGCGTAAAGTAGCCTTGAGAAGAATAACAATGTTGGACTTACAAGCACATTGTTATAGATACTGGTATGCTAGCCTATGTCACAGGTGGAGATCATCTGATCCCTGGATTCTCTATCCCATGTGCCATCCAATCAATATTTGATAGTTCTTCATGTTATTTTGACATAGATCCACACAAGGATGTATATTGGACTTTTTTCCCTCTCCACAAAATTAAAGGTTGTGGCCAGTTAATAGATGAGAAAGCTCGCTCCTATGATAAAGCTGTGTCACCAGTTAATGACTTCATATTCATAGGGAAGCAGCTATTTTCTGAGCTTTTAAGATGAAGTATTCGTATGCACTAGATTCATTTAAATTGTTTTTCTTTAACCTGTAATTGATTGTGGTTATTAAGTATTTGAGTCTAAATACTGTATTATGAACAAATTTTTGTTATTTCAACATGTCAAGCTACAGAAGAAATAATGTACTAGTTGAGACAGTAATTAATTGATATAGACATTTTAGTTATGGTATGTAGTAAATTCATTAGCAAGATTTCAACATTAGGCAGTGATTTTCAATGTAATATTATTATCCATATTATAAGAAGGGATAGGGAAAAAAATATAGATTGCTCACTGAATAGGTTTAAGTTATCTTATTCCATAACATTTTCTATATAATTCTTTTCATAGGTGATCAATATAAGAGGACTGAATAGAGTGAGAAATAAGACTTAATAGTGATTTTATTTACGACATTTTCTTTATTTGGATAGAGTATTAAGAAGTTATACCATACGCATACCATTGCTGCACCTACGGGCTAGATTTCCAACAACCTGAATCAAATTTAGCAAAATGAATTGTTTGCACATATAGACACGGTAGCGACAGTATATAGACACAAAAGATATGCACAAACTGAAACAGTTTGAAATAATGTTCACAAGAAGCATGAAAATCAATCAGAAAGGTTTTGTAACATGATTGTTTTTAAGCATAAGTGCAGGAACAGAAAAATGACAAGATATAGTCTTACTTGTATCAACTTCATCACCTCCCAAATGAATAAATTTGAACTTTAACACCTTGCTAAAATCTGATCAATCAATAAAAAGAAAACGATAATCAGTTTAGAAATTACCATCAAAACCAACATTAAGGGATGATAAAAATATTCTTGAAGAAATGGGAATCACATGAAAGAATACCATATATGATTTGGAAGGTGAACTCATTACTAACATCAAGTGGTTGTTGACAATTTTTAGATGGCCACAATGTAGGATAACCTTTACCCCTGTAAAAAATGTAGGGTTAATGTTTAATAAAATCAAAAGGCCGTGAAGCACATTTTATCTAAGACTAACTGATTGATATATCAAAATTAATCGAATATATGTTAACATAGTCATGCATTAGTACCATGACTTTGAATGGCCAGGTATATCAAGCTCTGCCAGTACATGGATTCCTCTTCATGCTGCATAGCTGAAAAATTACATCTACTTTTAGGAAGGCTATATGATTCATTAGACAAAAGTTTATCTGAACTCACTTTACGATATCCTTAGCATCAGCCATTGTATATCTTTCTGAAGAAGAGAAAGCTCCCCTCCATAGTTTTGGGTAGGATGGTATTTCTAGAGGGAAAGATTGTTCGTCCATAATATGCCAATGCAGAATAGTCTGCATTTAATGTATAATTTTGATATGTATATATCTCAGTTGTATTCTTGCATACTAGAAATATTCTTATGATCCTCAAAAAAAGGTCTTACCAACTTTGTATATGACATAGAATCAATCACGCTCTTTATAACTGGCATAGGCAAATAGTGTTGTGCAGTATCTACAATTGGAATAAACAGTTACTAATTTCATCTAACTAAGTAACAGTGACCATGGGTTGGGTACTGCATTAAACAAAAATTTGGTTCAACTCACCAATTAGAATCCCTCTATAGGAAAACCTTGGCCCATCAGTGATGTTGCAAGGAGCATGTCCTAGCTCAATCGTCCTTATCATAAGATTAGTTTCGCATAATTGGCTAAATGTCTGAAAATAACAAGTTTTATAAAGTGATTGTTGTCATTGTATGAGGTGAATGATGGTAACATAAATGCCTATAAAGACCATTGAGTTTCAAATAGGTGTCTTAATTTGTGTCATGACTAAGAAGAGCTTTCTTTTTGTCATGACACAGTTAAATTGCTCTTTATAAATTGAAGGTATTAGCTTACCTGTAAAGCATGAAGTGCTCCATATACTGTTTGTGCCTGCAATGGAATTTGATCAAATTAAATATCATAGACTAATAATCAACACATGAAATTATATATCAAGAAAAAGATTGAAATTTATACTGCAATATAATGACCTCAATGTATGTTTGCAAAGGATCCTTGCTAAGCAAAGGAATTAACAATTTGTAGGATTCATCAATGCCATAAGTCAGCTGTAAAATTGATAAACTGATTTACAACAAGCCATGATCTAGGAACACTATTGACAAAATTCATGTAATCCAAATAAATAATAAAAATCCAGATACACTTCAACATTATTTTAAATAAGAGAAGAAAAAAATGCTTAAATCTAGAGCTTAGAAACAGATATACCGTATCATTAGGCGATTGAATAAGGACATGCATACCCTCAAGAACTTTAAGTCCTTCTAAACTTCCAACTGCAACACGGTCTGCTTTGATAATATTTATGATTCATGCAAAACCATCTTTCAAAATTCCTGAATCATCATTATATTTTCTCCCATTTGTAATCAACTTAAAATCATTACTCAAATACACAGATTTGTTTCCACAGCTCAGTGTCTTTGACATAGGCCATATATTAGCGATGTCATTAATGGAGTATTGTGAGTCCTTTTATGATCAGAGGCCAACTCCTACCAAAGATTGATCAATTTATGAGATCACATATTGGTGCCTGGAACCATAAAATCATTGATATTCAGGAGAAAACTAAAGAGGTTAGAAAATTTTCATTTGTAGAAATTATATGACATCCGGTTGTTTCAATCCTCAGTAGAGAGAGTGAATGAAGAGTGTGGTATCAAAGTTAAAATTGTTTTATTCTTTGATGATCAGATGGAACTCTTTTCAAGGCTGAAGCAAATTGCTAGCATTGAAAATAATCCATTTGCTGAAGCATTAAAAATAGAAATATTTCAGCCGGTTCATAGAACTCTTTCTTTGCCAATTAATCTATCATATTAAGGCCTACGCGTCATACTAATCTAGCAAAGGAACATTCTTTTTATTTTTAACAAAAATAGTAATAATGGAGTTTCTGGTAGTGTCTGATAACCACCAAAATTCTCTCAACAAATAGTCAGTAGAGCTAACAACGTCCACAACAATTCATACTTCTTTACCTTAAGCCACTTCCATCAACCACTCTTTTAAACATCCACGCTATGCTCTTTTATTTGCCATCACCATAACAGCAACAACATACTCAACAGAACACTACAGACAAGCACCGTGCTTTCATACATTTCCCCTACATAACCATCATGTATTTATCACAAACCACTTGCATATATCGTGTTCAAAATCCAATGCAGATCCTGTGCAAAATCGCCAACCAATTCCATCAAATGGTGGATCTTAATCCACATAACCTGAAGTTCTTTACGTGCTACATCTCTATCTGAAATAAGGTACTTCCTCTCCAACGTCTTCTAGTCACCTGGTGAAAGCTTGCTCTTGCCTCCACGTAATGGTAGTTTCTCAAATTTTAGGTATTTCTCTCCTCATCCGCCACCCTCCTTGGATTTACTTTTAATAATGGTTGTTTTAATTGATTTCATTTCGATTCATGGTGATTTGTATCGCTATATACAGTATGTTGATTATCATTGATTGATTTCTATTAGAAAATAATACTTTGCTGCCACTGTTTATTGGACATATGATGTTTGTAATGCTGCCAACTCCACCAGTTCCTCCCTTCTTACTTAGCATACTTATTGTGAAAGTAAAAAGTTAATAGTTTTTGAAATAAAATTAAAATTGCTTTTCTCATGAGAAATTTTGCTCATCCTCTGACCAAAAAAATGATGGTGTTAGGTTCAGGATATTAGCTGATAGTTATATATCCCGGATATTTATTTTATGTTTTGTTGTTCTAAAAAAATACAATAGTGTGAGAGTTTTCTGGAAGAACGATATAAAAGTGGCTATTTTCGTGAGTGTATCAGAAATAGAGGTTATACAATAGTATATTTTTTTATTGCATTTGCAGTTGTAGTTCGATGATATTCTATGGTATTTAGGTGATCCATTTTCCATATTCGCATATGAAGCTGAAGTTCGACATGGGTCTGTGTTGTATCATGATAAAGTGATTATAATCCGATTGCAAATGAAGTTAAAATTGGATAGTGGACTGTCTTATTCTAATAGTTGGTGGTTTGTTTCGGCAAATAAATAGAACTCTATTTTTTTTTAATTTTTAAGTTTTATGTTTCTTTTAACTTTTTTGGTGACAATCGATCAAATGATATTATTCATTGGGAAAAAATATCATGGCTAATTTGCAAAACTAGGGTTAATTAGAATTATCTGTGCCATCAAGATGATAGGGATTTATTGAATGTATTGATGCAGGGTAACAAAGTAATTGCAGTAAAAATGATAGGAGAAACAAAAAATTTGTTAATCCTTCACAACATTTATCAGTTCATCAACTGGCCATTAGGAAATTTATCTTACCACAGTGATGCAAAATGGAATTATCTTAAGCAAAAAAATCAAGGGTCATAAAGACTTTATCTTTTATCTGTCTTGGTTCTCTATAATCTCAGATTGATTCTTTCATGCTTATTTTGATATTGAAAATGATGCTGAAACTAGTATATTTATATTTCAAAAATTAAATTAATAACCTTCCATTCCACTGATCGCCTGCGTATATCACAATTGTTACCTTCTTTATCTGCCTCGACAACTACAACTTGACCTAAAATCGTGACCACTCCTGAACACTGCCACCATCCAAATCGCCTACAGCCCAATTCCTTAAAATCACCATAATCGCGCAAACCAACCTCTACAACCATCAGCGACCCAATTCGAACAATCCTTGCCTCGCCTCGTAACCCAATCACCCGTAATTCGAATCTCTTCTTAACGGAAGATTTGGTACCTTGAAAATGAGGAGCTGTGGCCAAATCTAATCCGAGAAATCACGTTTGAATTTAACAGTGAAAATCAATTTCTAGGGTTTTTTATGTTTTGAACCAGGCAAAATAATTTTTGGGAAAGAAAATAAGCTGCAGAAAAGGTGCGTAAAGAAGACAACCTAAACAAGTTGAAATTGCATCGCCTTCGCCAGTGACCGATGTGAAAATGTGTTGCTAAGGGATGCAAATTAACGAAGTTGCATCGGTTGACTTTAAAACCGATGCGACTAAAACTATTTGCATCGACGTATTTGCATCGGTTGTTGGTGACAACAGATGCAAATTTGATTTTTTATTACCTATTGCTTTCCACGTACCAATTGCATCGGTTATTAAGATAAAACTGATGCAAATAGTTCTATTTGCATCATTTTTTACTTCAACTGATGCAAATGAGGCGAAGCAATATGCACTTTTTGTACTAGTGTAATGTTCTATACTACGAAATTAATCACTTTCTTCGTTGTGATCATGGTAAGTGGTTCAGCTTTAGCCATTTCGTAAAGTTGTCAACTAGAACAACGGAAAACTTCGATCTGCCTTTTGACATTGGTAGCACATAGATGATGTCAATTCCCTTAACCACAAACGACCACGGGTTGACCATTAATGTGATCTATGTAGATTGGGCCTTAAGAATCTTTGCTTATCTTTGGCATCTATTGCACCTCCTAGTGTAATCTTCTTTATCCCAGTTGATTGTTGGCCAAAAATATCCATGGTGAGAATCTTCCTTACCAAAGTTCGACCCTCGATGTGATCGTTGTAGGCTCCTTCATGCATATCTACAATGATCCTTTTAGCTACTTCGATGGCGACCTAAAGCAGTAGGGGAGCTGAAAATCCTCTCCTATATAGTACTCGTTCCCGAAAAATAAATCATGGAACTTTTCGCATGAGTTTTCTTTGTTTGTTCCTTCCATTCGAGAGAATTCCTTTTAGTAAGTACTCCATCATCGAAGTTATCCAAGATTTTTTTTCAACTTCGACCTCCAAAATCCAATCGACGTCTATCTAGACGATGCTAGAAGCTGATAAAACCGATATAGAAAGCTAAACCATGAGCTGTGCATCCCTAGATTAACCAGCTTGGCTAAAAGTCAGCCTTTGTGTTTTTCTCCCTAGAAATATGCAATATCATGTAGTACTTTATGTCATTGAGCAGGTCCATAAGCTACGTCAAGTAAGGGGTTGGTCTCTCTCCTTTAGCATGAAGCTCTTTCTTCACCGGGTACACTACCAATTAAGAGTTGCTATCTACATGCAATGTTTTGACACCCACATCAATTGCTATCTTTAGCCCAAAAATAAGTGTTTCTTATTTAGCTTCGTTGTTCGTTGTGGTAAAATCAAGTTTCAAGGTATAAACAGATTGATTGTTCTTTAGGGATTACCAAGATTACTCCCGCCCCCGAGTAATGTTATATAACATCCATTGAGTGCTTTGCTCCATGCCTTCCTCTCTTTCTTCATATCTAATGAAGAGTTCAGCAATGAAGTCGACACCAATGCCTATTCTCATATTTACCTCTTAGGATGATACGATATATCATATTGAGTCAATTTGATATTCCACTTCAACAGCATTCCCAAGTCTCGGGTAGGTGCAACACCTGTCTCAAAGATTGGTCAGCTAGCACTTATGGTCACATGAAGATATACCCATCTACCAAAATCTATATCGGGATCAATTCCTCTCATCAAAGCCATCAATACCATGTCCTCCTTAACATCGCTTACTTTCATCACATCCATATTAAATATACTCAAGAAATCTATTGGAGACTCTTCATTATTTTGAAAAATGTTAGACACTGACATAACATCTTTTGGACAAGAAGAATGTAACTCGAAATGCTCCATGAACTTTCTAACCAGCTGGTTAATGAAGATATGGTTTTCGACAGTAGCTAAGTAAAACACATAGTAGCAACTCCTTCCAAAAACATTGGGAAACGTCTACAATGCATAACATCGATAGCTTTAGAGCTATTCATATGTCATTCATATTTTAGAGGATGTTGCTATGGATAAGTTGTTCCATTATAGGACAACATTGTGGGCATAATAAACCTTCTGGGTACTCCTCTTACCTTAACTGGTTCCTACTAGGAGAAGAACCCCAGTCATCATTACCTTTGTGTTGGTTTTCGTTCACTGGCTTTCTTACCATATCCACTAAAAACTCTAGCTTTAACAAATCAGCTAAACGGCGATCGTCATGGTCTTCCCAGAGTGTTTGGATCCATAACTAATCTCGGCTTGTTCCACAGTATCTTGATTCTTAAATCTTTAGTAGAACGACTCATGAAGTTGATCGATTTCTACGATCTATGCGAGACAGGTCAACCATAACTGTCTAGACTCCAGCACTATGGGCACTAGCAACGTGGTCATCACCATCAATAAAATAATCTTGCAAGTAAACAAAAATTTCATTATCTAAGGCTCGATGAGTAGGATCAGTATCGATTTGCAAGGGTGCTTCGACACTAACCTGTGCTCTACCAAACTGGGATTTGACTACTCCAATCTTTGAAGTTCCAACTTCCTTCCTCTATATTTTCTTCTTTCCCTCTCTATGGTTTCTACCGGATGAGGAACTATTTTATTTTGATTCTGATGGCGATAACTCCTCCTTATTCATTCTACGACCTTGAGGTAGCTAGGTGATCAACTCCATATTATCTTTTATCTGCGTCATCATACTTCTGAATTTCAACCAGCTTTTCATTCGTCTCTCTCATCATTCTATCCAAATAACCCTGGTGATCATTTCTAAAGCACTCTGAACTTCAACAGTTGCAAGCTGATAGGTTTCCTCTTCATAATGAGAGCTAGCATTCTCCACATCATCAGTGACTTTTCCTTGGTATTCCTTAAGGTCATTCTCTTGGAAGATCCTATGATAGGTTTTTAGAGAAACCTGAATAATCACAAGCCTCTTGAATAGAACTTATAGATCTATTTCATGGATTATAGCAATCCAAATGTTAAAAATAAATCCAAACAGCGAGAAATTTTAGTTTTCTTAGTGAAAGTACAAAATGTTAGCACCAAAAATTGGACAAACACCTAACTAGATTGATGTAGAGAATAAAATGAAGAAATTAAATGGAAAATGAGATAAAAATAGCACATAATAATTTATTGTGGTTCAACTAAACTCTAGCCTATGTCTACGTAACAACCTATCTTTATACCCATATTTTTTCTTTCTTTCTTTTCTTTATAAAGTTATTTCCTATTCAATTTAATTGTTATAAAAATTCTAACAAAAATTATATTTACATTACTCAATTACTTACTTAACATAACAAAATTATATAGAGTTTATTTTCCACAAATTTCCTTCACTTCACAAAACAAAAATTATTTCCATTTTAACCGATTAAATCTCAATTATAAACTTTAATTAATTGCTTCTTAAAATCCCATGTTGTCATATATCTTCCCTTAAGAAAATTGCGTCCCTATAGTTTCTTCTTAGGGAAATCTATAACATTCATATAAACACCTGTACTTTAAAAAAATATGTATATATACACACACCTTCAGAATTGTATCGTATAAACATTAAGGTATTTTCAATCATCACTTCCCAAAATAAATATATTATACTGGAATTTTCAAATCATTCACGAAAAGTTTTTCAAAATCAAGATTCACAATGGTGGAGTTGTTTTCAAAACATTTAATAAAACATGTTTTTTTCTTCTCAAAATACATTTTCGATGGTGGACGTTTCTAAAAATCAAAATACACAATATCAACAGCTTTTGAAAAATCGAAGTCTAAATCGAATCTCATTTCCAAACCACACATATCACTTTTTATAAGATTTCCAAACTTATTTTCACCAAATATTTTCTAAAATCAATTTTTCAAAAATCACCTTTTAAAATATTCCCCTATCATATTTAAATTTATCAATTCAAATCATTTGAATTTTTTTTCCAACTCTTTAAATCGTCTTCCAAATTTGGAGAAAAACAACTACCAATGGATAAATGCAAACCACCACTACTTGCACCTCACATTTGGTGTATGGCCCTACAATTACCATCCTCACTCGGTCAAAGTTGGGTTATCACACCTCAATTCCCAACACAGCAAATATTAATCACGAAAGTGCCGAGTGGAATCACATCGTAGTTTCCAAAGATAGTAATCATTCCAATTTCATCGTCAAACCATATTTTCACAATTCATGTTTCACAAAAATGGGGAAATAATAATTCTAACAAACATGCTTTCCATAGAAAACATTTTACTAAACATCTATTTCACTTTTCCATTAAAATCATAATATTTCAAAAATACTATAAAATGACCTTACTTCCAAAATATTTCCACTATTTGTTTAACAGTCATTAAACTTATAAATCTCTTTGGAATTTTTTTCGCTTTCAAAAATACTACCATCATTTCAAATTTTCAAATAATTTGAAACCAACTTGAAATTCTTTTGTAACAAAATTTATCATCCATTTTGTTTTCTAAAACATTCTACCACTTTTAAAATTATTTCCACTTTGCAAACTTTTCACAAAACATTTGGAACCATATTCCAAAACCATCGAAAATCACTTTCTTTCAAATTTCTCAGATTACTAGTAAATTGCCAAGTTTCAAAAACTTCATAGATTTCCATCTCATAACACTTACTATAATAGGCAAGAATTACATTTAATAAATCGTACAAATTATATGTATACTCTTACTTATTTTCAAAATTTGAAAAAAAAAAATATTTAAGAAAACTACTTATGAGAGTCGTATAGAAACTAGGTAACTTTCCTAGGTCTTTCTCTTCTAAGGCTAAATATGTGCTTTCGAATTTTCACATTATTTTGAACCTTGCTCTGATACCAAAAATATAACACCCAACCTCTATACCTATATTTTTTCTTTCTTCCTTTTCTTTAAAACTATTTCCTATTCAATTCAAACTAATATAAAAATTCAAATAAAAATTATATTTACATTACTCAAGTATATACTTGACACTACAAAATTTTATAGAGTTTATTTTCCATAAATTTCCTTTACTTCACTTCACAAAACAATTATTATTTCCATTTTAATGGATTAAATCTCAATTATAAATTTATTTAATTGCTTCTCAAAATCTCGGGTTGTTACTATGTCCACTTGAACATTGTTAATCATTTATGAAGATTTTACACACTCGTTGTTCACAACTCGATGTTTACAACTTGGTAAGAATCCAACAACGTGGTAGAGTAAAATTAGAAAGTTCAAAAATCGAAAAAGGACCCCAAAATAGTGAAAATCTCCTCTTATTTATAGATTTAAATTAGCGAATTAGGCTTTTATATTGGCTACCCATGTTCTTCATGTTTAGGAGGAGGTTCAGAAAGAAGACTGTGGCCATGTTCATAAGTCGTGGGTAAGTTTAGTACAGAGTTGGGCCTCACAACTGGGTACCGACGTATGACTTGTACCAAATTTAGGCTTTTGGTATTGATTTCTTGTTTGCTTTGACGGAGAGCTTGTGACCAATCCCTCTTCACTTCAAATCTTGCCTTATTTATGATTTGTTCTTTGATTGCCTTTAAATTGTTTAAACTAGCTCGTGTTTACGGATTGGTCAAAGTAGTCTTGCATAACTTAGCATCGAGTTCGTACTTCTTGTCATCTTTTAGTGAAATTTCTATGGACCACTTGGTTCCCTTTGAAGATATCTTGCCTCTCATGACATGATAGTAGGTTTCCATATCATTCTCCGAGTTATGGTTCAATGATTACTTCCCGGGTTGTAGTTCTAGGTTTTTGACATGCTATATGATCATTTGATAGTTCTGACTCTTTTACATATGGCCTGCTTCAAAGGTAGGATATCATGCACACCACTTCTTCTTCCTTTACTTCATATTGCATATTTAAGTCTTTGAGCTTCGGGCACTTTCTAACATTTTGAGAACCTTCTGGTATCGAAAGATTTGGCTTCATCCGGTACTTGTCTTCTTTTGCATTGGTTTGGAATTGTTGACCTACAACTTTAGAGTTATTCATATACTCCTTTATATATAAACTTTGAGACGACCACTCTATATTCCTATTGCTTAACCATAGAAATACTATTCAAAGTAGTTTAAAGGGGATCTCTCAGCACCGAGTCCTTTTGTGGACCTCTCGACATCGACAGCTTTACAATAGCACCTTAGAACTTCAAACTTCTTAAGTTTTCTTCCATGGCCATCTTGAGCCTGCCCCTACGTTCTTGAACCCTTTCATCTTTATGTTGACCTTTAGATTCACATGAAACCTGCTTGGTTTAAACGTTGGATAGCCTTGACCTTCCAAAATACAATTCTATTGAAAACAAAGCATGCTTTGGATTAAGACAAGCAAAATATAGTTGTTTATATAAGTCCACTAGTTATCTAGCAATCTCTTCGAAGAGTTGTCTCCATTCCAAAAGCATTCGTTCAATCAATTTATATAGTTAGTGAACTTCTTTTCGCACCAAGATTTAAATCTACATCACTCTAAAGATTGTTCCACGCCTTGGCCATGTGAGACTTTCTTCTCTTCTTTCTTTCTTTTCGTTTGTCTTTTTTTTTCTTTTTTATATAAATCATGCTTGTACCAAGAGGTACCTGTAGGTGTCTTTACATGAATTCCAGCTTCAATTCGATCACTATATGACTGTGGACATAGAGAAGTTTACATCATTCTTACCTTTTTCCTTTTTCTCAACCCCAACTCCTTTTATTCAGCACTAAGCCACGTGACTTCAAATCATCAACCATTGCCGTATACATTGACAAGGTCAACTCTACCACTTCACCTCAGCTGCCATCGTCTTTCTTTAACAACTGTCGCAGCCAACACTCCAATCGACTTACCTCAAAGATCTCGACCCTGAAATCTTCTGCCATTTTCGACTTATGGCGATATGCCATGGGTGGGATGAGGACATGGTCAAAGTCCATCCATGGTCAAAGAGCGTAGATATCTCGATTTGCGATTGGCCATTATGCATACTTCTTGGTTATTAATGGTTTAGGTCTTTCCATGGATTTACCCCGAGTACAATCTGAAATTAGCACCATAATTACCCAAAATTTGTATTGCTAGACCTCTACTTGGTGTTAGCTTTGCATTTGTACCTTTTCTGCTTTGGGTTTTTCATAGCACGCCTTAGTCTTGCGATAACCTAAATCTCTTTTAAAGTTTGATTGATCGTGAATCACCATTCGAACTTTGATATAACAGTCTTGATGAACGGCCGCATCGAATGCACTTTAACGCTGAACATCCTTGTCGTCCAACGTTTCAAGTCATTGCACAATCCTGTATTCTTATAAAAAAGGCTCGGTGTTGCTCAAAACGGTGGTTCTGTTATTGTTCAATCCATGGCAACAGGTAAGATCCGACACATAGTTCAATCATGTGACGCAGCTCATTTGCCATCACGAGTGGACTATCTATACAGAGTCTTCCGTACACCATGCTTTGGACACAGGATGCACACTACATAGTTTAGCACTTTATACTGCCCCGTTCGATGTCTAGAATCCGACTGGTCAACATATGTTGACATCCGTTCGATTCCTTATGCTTGCTACAAGGGCGTGTATTAAAGTAGAAATTCAAAATAAAACATACTTGATCATGTTCACCATCAAGCTTTCCAGTCTAGAATGACTTGATAATTTCCTCGTTTCAAGGTCATTTATGAACCTTCAACTCATCTTGAAGCTGGCTCTTCTAATGCTCAGGCTTCTACGTCTATTCCATCCAGAGGCAGATGTTCTATAATGGTTGAACTTCATGGAAAAGTAGTTCCGATGGTACCTATTGATGAGGTTTTTTGTCTCAAAAAGACCCAAATATTTAGAAGTAATCACGTCATTGAATGCTACCGTGATTAGCGATTAGGAAAATTAAGTAATGTTAAATTTTCCTTTAAAGGAGGTGATTATGCTTATAGCGCTAACACAATTATGAGAAAAATATCAAAATGTTAATGATAGGCCATTGTCCAATTCGTTAACAAAAATAATATTGAAGCCAAAAAAGTAAAATCAAGTACCAAAGCAATAAATGTAACACAGAGAATTTATGTGGTTCAGATGTTACCGAGTCCTACGTCCATAGGGAAATATCATTTCTTTTATTTTGTTCTAAGTACAAATAAACAAGTATAGTTTTTGATTTCAGTGCTTCCAAAAAGAGTAAAGTGTAAAAATCATCCTCTCTGCTACAATGCTTTCTCTTTTTATAATACAAAGAATTATCAGAATTGCTTTCGCCACTCACACTTTTTCCTAATTCCGACCCTTAGATCTTGTCACGTCGCAATCACTCATTTTGCTTGTTTAATATGTGTAACGACCCGTAATTTTTGATAATTAAAAATAGTTAATTTAATAAGGTTTTGTGATTTAATGTTGGAAGAAATAAAAATTTATGATTTAATAATAAGAAGATAACTAGAATACAATGTAATAGTATTAATTTAAAGTAATTGATAACCGCTTTAAATGTAATTCTAATTAATTAAAATGATTAAAAAGTTATAATTGGTTATGGATTGTAAATTAATTGTAACAATATGTATTAATTGATAATTGGAGTAAAGGAGTAATTGATAATTTAAAGGTTGTATTAATTAGTGAAATAGTATGTAATAAATTGTAATTGATAAAAGTAGTGTTGTGGTAGTAGTTATGGCATTTTGCGTAGACAACAAACTTACAAATGTTATTAAATTAAGAAAAGGTAATGATTGTTATTTGTTACCAAATTATTTAATTTGTTGAATTAAATTTGAAATCAATTGCAAATTAAACATAATTAAATATCACGTTAATATGAGTTAAGACGATAACTGCAAATTATGAACGTAATAAAGGTATGGAAATGTTAATTATATTCATAAGGAAATAGTTGATTTAATAAAAAGAGTGAAAAAAATATAAATTAATTTGTTGAGATTTTAAATTATAATAAAATTGAGAAAAATTCAATGTAATTGAAATACTGCAACTAATATGGTAAAAGATGATAATTGTAGAATATTAATGTAATAACATATATACAAATGTTAACTATGTCTATAGAGCAATAATTGATTGAATAAAAAGATTGAAATCAAATTAAATCAATTTATTGGAATTAAATTGTATTTAATTGGATTTAATTTCGGTTGAAATTGAACAATGTAACTAGTGTAATAATTAACAATGAATTGATATGTAAAGTTGTTTTAAATTATTGTAACTGTCTAAGTAATCAAAAACGATAAAAATTGTTAGTTATTAAAAGTTGAATTAAAAAGTGATTTAATTAGTTTAATAATAATTTATTTAATTAACGTGAAAATAGCCATTTTGGACCACTGTCTCGGTTTTCGACGAAACCAGTTTCATCGGATCCGTAATGATGAATTATTGTTAGGTTTCAAGTTTCGTAACAATCAGACTTGTTGTTTGATCCTACAGATTTGAACGCGTAGAAATCAATTTAATTGAAATCAAATTGAAATAAGCTGACTTTTAAGCTAACTTCTTCATATGGTGGGATTAGGACTTGAAACTTATTCCATTATGTTTAAAAATGTCAAAAATATCTATTTTGATATATGGGATGTCCTGCTTTCGTTTCGAAGGCAGAACGGGCTTTTCGGGTCATTATTGTCGACTCAAATCTATCCGATTGTGTTCATTTTTCTATCGGGTCTTGTCCACATATATAGACCTTTCTAAACCCTAGCAGCTTTTTTCTTTTTCTCATTTCTATACATATCTATATACTCCATCCATGAGTTCCTTCTTCTTCCAATGGCTGTAAATCCAAACCCAAATTCAATTTTAAAACCAAATCAAAAAAATCGAACTCCTCCAAATCATATCAAATTATATACTTCTTCGAAGCTCTCGACGAGCGTAACCCAGATCTGTAATTTGTTTTTGCCGTCGAATCACCATTTGTCCAGAAATCGAGGAATAACCGCAGCCATCCATTCTAGGTTTTGGACGATCCAAGGTGGATCGTCGCCCGATCAATGATCGGGAAGTGGCATCGGGATGGGGAGGGCGAGCAAGTCTCAGATCGGGCCTTTGTTCGTCGCGCAAGCATTGGAATTCACTAGAAATTAGCGAAGAATTTGGTGGCGGCCTTTTCTAATGAACCGAGTGGGCCACGTGACCAGCGTCAGGTGCGGCTTGGCGTGGCTTGTCTAACGGTGTTGGTCGATCAAGTTTTTGTGGGACGTGGGTGATGCAAATTTTGGTCGGCTCTGGTTCTAACAAGAACGATGGTTTTAAGGTTTCGACGTTTCTAGAGGTGATGTGTAAACTAGTTTTGTTATTTAATTAATTTAAATTTATATATTATGATCTTCTACTTGTTATAACTTTAAAATATGAACTCGGATTTGGACGTGATTTATTCCGTTGGGATCATATCGAAATTCTGGACATTTTGAAACTGGTTTGGATGATTTCTGAGACAGTTGAATTTTGGACCTTATTTTGCATTTCAAATCGATTTGAAATCAAAGGTGAGTGTTTTAACCCACTCACAATAAATTAAATTTATGACGTGATTAGAAATTGATTGATAAATGTTTGGTATGTTTAAATTATCATTATAGTTAAATTTGACTTTTATTTCATTTAATCATCGTTTAACTTAATATTAAATTTAATGGTCAATTTAATACCTTTTAATGATGGTCAGTTATCCATTGATGTTTATTGGTTGGTTTGGATGGTGACTGTGATGGATCTTTGATTGTGATATTGGATGACTGGATGTTGTATTTTTATATTTTACAACACTTCAAGTTTCCTACGGGTTGAAATGATGCATACCCGAACGATCTATAGATTAGGGAAAAATCAATATGGGTTGAAATGATAGACTCGAACGATTTTACGGATTTTATTTAGTTCGGGATTGCGGGTTGAATGATATGTGCTCACAAAATTTTAAATTGCGGATTGAAATGATATATATCCATATCATTTGACCATAAGGTAGAGAATTATATAGGGACACCGGATTGGTTAAACTAAATGATTTTAATTCGGTAAATTTTGAATTCAGTTAACTGGCATTTTGAAACAGAAATTGATTTATATAAACTGAATTATTTTTGATAATCCAAGCGTTAATGTTGAAATTGGAATTGATCTAATGAATTGTCAAGGATTTAAACTCGAATTTCAAAGTTAAAGTGTCAAATATAAATGAATTTATCAAAATTGAGTTATTGAAAATGTTTGGATATAACTTTGAAATCTATTTTAAACTAATTTAAACTAATTTATTTATTTTAAATATTTTAATCAATTTAAACTATTTTAATTTATTTCAATCTATTATAACCTATTTAATCCAGCTTAATCTATTTTACCTATTTTAAACTAATTAAATTTATTTAATCTATTTTAAATCTATTTAATATAATTTAAATCTGTTTAATATATTTTAGACCTATTTAAATCATTTAAATCTAATTAAGTCCAATTTAAATGTAAAATATTTTTTCTAATATTTAAACTATTTTAATTTATTTAAACTATTTTTCTACTGGTTAAACTATTTTAATATATTTAAACTATTTTTTACTATTTAAACTATTTTAATCTATTTAAACTATTTTAAGCTATTAAAACTATTTATGACTACCTAAACTATTTTTTAAAATTTCAGACTGTGTAAAGTTGAAGTATTTATATTTAAATCCTTGATGATGATTCAACCTAAGTTGGAATTCAAAGTTGATACATTTTTGTGAAATGACATATTTGAGTAAATATGATGATTTTGGAACGAGGATTTAGTTAACCTATCTTATCGATAAATTCAAAAGTGAATATGATTTTTGAAAGTGAATATGAGTTTGGAAGTGAATGTGATTTTGAAAGTGAATATGATTCGAAAGTGGTATAGTTTTGAGAATATGATATTTTGATATCAATATGAAATGGTTTTGGAAATGTAAAAGAACCATCCGGTATGAAATAAGTGTTTTGTTGTTAAAGAGACATGGATCAGATATTGTCATACTCTCTGCCAATATCGAAAACCATTTTAACAACTGTGTACGTGGTGGAGATTTCAGAAATGAAGTTGGATGGTTTGGTAAATGATTTTGTATGAGGTATTTACGTGACCCTAACTCCCATGAATTAGCTTGGATGTGATTAAAACAGGAACCACGCCAGGCCAAGTGAGGTCGCACCTCCGATCAGGCATATTTCTTCGATACCATATCATGAATTTGTGTTGATTTGGTTGCCATCCCACAATTTTGATTATCAGAGTGTGTTCTGAGGTGGGCGGTAGTAGCTGTTACGTGTTACCACCAGTCCGGATCCGCAATTGGTATATCTGTCCTGGCACTGCCTCGAGTGCCGTGTTCACATGCCCTATCGCGTCTTCTACAAGTTTGTTTTGTGTTATGCCTATGGAGTGCTCCCTGATAGCCCACCTGTGGGTGGAGGTTACACTATCTGTATAGACTATGACATTATATAAAATGTGTTAAGGGGGATATGGTAACTCCTTATCGCTATTTTAGTACTTTACTTTACTATACACACTATTATAATAACGTATTTTACTACATAGTAGATAGTTTAACGGGTTCTTAGGAGATGGGAATCCCGAACATCTCTTAAGTTATTGACTGACTGTAGACACTGGATAGAAGATGTCAAACCACATAAACATCTCTAACGTCGTTACACTCATATTTATTTAATCTTGATTTAACTTACATAAGATCTTTTAGTCTCGACTCAAATGTTTTGTCTTTTCAATTCACTCGGGTCAGTCTGAGCTTTTCAATTTATCGAAGACTGCTTTCTAGAGGATAAAGACGAAGATTTTGCGCTATTATCATTTATTATATTTATTTCACTGTATCATGTTGTTTTGCTGCATTTATTTATTATTTATTCTTGTTATATGTAACTCTGATCTGTATTATAAAAGTATAATCAATGTTATTTGGAAACAGCTTCATGAACTGTTTGTTTGATTATTATATTTGGTCATCCACTACGAGATTCTGTATTTGTTTTCTTTCTTTCTTTGCTTTTTCTTATTTACTCCATAATAATCTGCATTTTTGAATGGTTTGGGTCTGACGTATGTGGTTTATCGTCGATTTAAACCGTTCAAAAGGCGGATTGTTAGAATTAGAATTAGAGGTCAGGTTTAGCGATAACCTTAGCTTTATGGGATCTGACTTTTTAGAAATAGGGTATACTACCCTAGAATGTGTCGCTGAGTGTATATATACGAGAGAGCTTATTTGTTAGTGTTATAAAAGCTTTTTGTATTGTGTTAGTTTGTTCTGTTTTGTATTTATAAATTCTGGTCGGTGCATAGGACACTATGAAATCTATAGGGACTTCTAAGCACTTAATATGGCAAACTAACACAATATTTATTTTGAAATATAGGTAAATGAAATAATTTTGCCTATTATATATTTTGTATATAAAATAATAAATTTTTTAAATGATATATTTGGATGTAACATGTTGTTTGTTAGGTAGAATTTTTTTATTAATATTGATTGAAAAATAAGATTCACAAATAAAGTAAATATAAATTGGAAGTTTAGAGCTGAAGTTTTAGGATTTTTGATATTTATTTCAAAAGGTTTTGGAATATAATATTAATAGTATTTAGAAGTATTTTCTTATATGGATATTTCAAGATGATTTGAAAGAAACTTTTAAAGGGAATTTTAAAGGAAATAAGTTTTGTACTCCCCTCTTAGTCGCTAGAAAATAATTTCCGTAATGAGTGTATGCATCATCGATGTTCATTTTCGAGTTTCAAAGTGGGGAGACTACTGTAGTAGTTTCACTACACATCTGTTTTGATCAATAAAACCTAAAATTTGAATTTCTAAATATGATTTATCTATAAAGGAAATATATATATACACACACACACACACTATTTTCTAAGTGCCTAAAATGAACCCAGAGTTTAGTTCTTAAATTTTCTGATAATTAGTAGTTTTCAATTATTGAAATGAATGAAATCTTAATTATTTTAATAATTGGAAGTTTCTAGAATGAATAAAAGTATAATTAAATAGATGCTAAGTGATTAATGGTGAATATAAGAAACTGGAAACTTGTAAACTTAAGAAAAATGAAAATTTAGAAGATGAATTATTGAACTTTGAAACAAATGAACAAGATGAACTTGTGTAACTTTTAATTGCATTCTTAAGACATATATATATATATATATTATATCTTACCAAAATGTTAAAAGTTTTAATATTAATAAGAATATGTAATGCAATATTATACAAGTAAAACTTAAATAATGAAAATCTTTAATGTAATTATGTTTTAAAGGGAGAATTAAGATGTATAAGCTTATTGCAAACCTAAGTAAATAATTCGAGTGCTACTAATTAAAGTAAGAAAAAGGGTGAACACTATAAGTAGATAATTATAAACATAATTTAATATTGAAGCTATTTATAATTAAAATGAGTATTACGTTAGTTGAATGGTTATAACTTCAAAAAGCATTGAAATAATTTAGAATTGGATTTAATATTCAATAATACTATATATGGAAGAATGAATGTGAAAAGGAAATAATCCAATAATGGTGAATTAAATGGTCAAGAGATTTACATAATAAATAATCTAATAATCAAAATGGAAATAACTTATGTAAGCAATGAATGTAAAGTAATAAAAAGAAAATGGTATTGTATAAATGAATGGAAAATGAATTTTGTAAATGATAAGTGTAAAGAAATTAAATAAGCATATAAACAAATGAAAAGGAACAGTAAATAATGTGGAAAAAAGTAATAAGAATAAAATTTAAATATTATCTGAAATTATTTTTGTGTGGCTTATGGATTGGCTGGGAAAGGATACTTTTATTGTGTAAGGATGTTTAAGTGACCTATAAAGTTTTATCAGTGTATGGTTTACTTCATAGTTTATTTATCATTTTATATGATTAGAAGTTCTAAACCTGAACAAACCATTTGTTTTGGTTGCTATGGATGGATGTTTGGTTTCTTGGTTGAAATGATGTTTATATTGTTTGTTTGCAAATGATTATTATTATGATGTGATGTTTTGTTTGTTATTTATTGAAACAACTTAAATATTTCTCTTTTATATAAAATTATTAACTTGTTTGTATTATATAAGTGTAATAGAGGTTTATGGAAGCAAATACTACTGCTTTTGGTTTCATAAATTAAGCATGGTTTGCCCAACAAATAGGCACGTTTTTGGATTATGGTTTTCTAGCGCTATTATTGTTTTTCCCGTAGTTTGGGATATAATATTTTGAAATATATAGTATATATTGTTATTATTGTTATTGTTGTTTCTCCCAGACCGTACAAAGGAGACTTTGTCAAAATTTTCTGTGAATTTTGGACTTAGAAAATTTTTGTGAAATGTTTTTCAATCTTTTATTAACTTGAATTTAAAAGGGTTTAATTATTTATAAGTTTATATACTTTATTTAAGTTATTTAATTATATAATTTAATTGTTTATAAATTTAATATTTTGAATAAGATATATTAATTTCTTAATTCCTTCTTTTCAATTCTTTCCCTGTTCTAGAACGAAAAGTTTTGAGTGGGGGAGAGTGTAATGACCCGCAATTTTCCATAATTAGAAATATTTAATTTAATAAGTATTTGTGATTTTATGTTGGAAGAAATAAAAATTTGTGATTTAATAATAAGAAGATAAATAGAATGAATTGTAGTAGTATTAATTTAAAGTAATTGATAACTGCCTTAAATGTAATTCCAATTAACTAAAATGATTAAAAAGTTATAATTGGTTATAGATTGTAAATTAATTGTAACAATATGTATTAATTAATAATTGGAGTAAAGGAGTAATTGATAATTTACAAGTTGTATTAATTAACGAAATATTATGTAATAAATTGTAATTGATAAAAGTAGCGTCGTGGTAGTAGTTATGGCATTTTGCATAGATAATAAACTTACAAATGTTATTAAATTAAGAAAAGGTAACGATTGTCATTTGTTACCAATTTATTTAATTTTTTTAATTAAATTTGAAATCAATTGCAAATTACATGTAAAAATATCATGTTAATATGAGTTAAGATGATAACTGCAAATTATGAATGTAATAAAGGTATAGAAATATTAATTATATTCACAGGGCAATACTTGATTTAATAAAAAGATCAAAACAAAGATAAACTAATCTATTGAGATTTTAAATTGTAATAAAATTGACAAAAAATTCAATGTAATTGAAATACTGCAACTAATATGTTAAAAGGTGATAATTATAGAATATTAGTATAATAAGATATAAACAAATGTTAACTATGTCTATAGAGTAATAATTGATTGAATAAAAGATTGAAATCAAAATAAATCAATTTATTGGAATTAAATTATAATTAATTGGATTTAATTTCAATTGAAATTGAACACTGTAACTAGTGTAATAATTAACATTGATTTGATATGTAAATTTGTTTTAACTTATTGTAAATGTCTAAGTAATCAAAAATGATAAAAATTGTCAGTTATTAAAAGTGGAATTAAAAAGTGATTTAATTAATTTAATAATAATTTATTTAATTAACGTGAAAATAGAAATTTTATGCTATTGTCTCGGATTTGGATGAAACCAATTTCATGCGATCCGTAATGGTGAATTTGTAAGGTTTCAAGTTTCGTAACCATCGGACTTGTCGTTCGATCGTACGGACTCGAAACGCGTAGAAATCAATTTGATTGAAATCAAATTGAAATAAACTGCTTTTTAAGCTAACTTTTTCATATGGTGGAATTAGGACTTGAATCCCGTTCCATTAAGTTTAAAAATATCAAAAACTTCTATTTCGGTATATAGGATGTCCTACTTTTGTTTTGGAGGCAGAACTGCCTTTTCGGGTCGTTATTGTCGATTCAAATCTATTCGATTGTGTTCATTTTCTTATCGGGCCTTGTCCACATATATAGACCTTCCTAAACCCTTGCAGCTTATCTATTTCTCATTTTTGTATGTATCTGTCTATTCCATCTATCAGTTCCTTCTTCTTTCTAATGGCTGCAGATCCAAACTCAAATTAAATTTCCAAACCAAATTAAAAAAAATCAAACTCCTCCAAACCATATCAAATTATATACTGTTTCGAAGCTCTCGACGAGCATTACCTAGATTTGCAATTCGTTTTTGCCATCAAATCACCGTTTTTCTAGAAATCGAGTATGAACTGCAGCCGTCCATTCTAGGTTTTGGACGAACCAAAGGTGGATCGTTGCCTGATCAACGATCGGGACGTGGTGTCGGGAATGGGAGGGTAAGCTGGTCTCAGATTTGGTCTTCCTTTGTCGCGGAGGCATCGGATTTCATCGAAAATTGGTTAAGAATGTCATGGCGGTGACATTTTCTGATGATCGGAGGGGGTCGGGTGACCAACGTTAGGTGCGGCTTGGCGTAGCTTGTCCAATGGCGTTGGTCGATCAAGTTTTATTGGGACGTGGGCGATGCGAATTTTGGTCAAAGGCGTGAAGGAGTAGCGGCTTTGGTTCGAATGAGAACGATGCTGTTAGGGTTTTGACGTTTCTGGAGGTGACGTGTAAACTAGTTTTGTTATTTTATTTATTTTTATTTTGTATCGTACGATCTTCTAATTGTTATATCTCTTACATATGAACTCGGATTTGGGTGTGGTTTGTTCCGCTGCGATTGTATCAAAATTTCGGACATTTTGAAACTTATTTGGATGATTTTGAGACTGTTGAATTTTGGACCTTATTTTGAATTTCAAATCGATTTGAAACTAAAGGTGAGTGTTTTAACCCACTCATAATTACTAAACTATCTTATATTAGTTAAATTAAATTGATGATGCGATTATAAATTGATTGATGTTTGGTATGTTTAAATTGTCGTTCTAGTTAAATTTGACTTTTATTGCATTTAATCATCATTTAATTTAATATTGAACTCAATTGTCAATTTAATACCTGTTAATGATAATCAGTAATCTATTGATGTTTGTTGGTTGATTTGGATGATGATTGTGATCGATGTTTGATTGTGATATTAGATGACTGGATGTCGTATATTTATATTTTTATAGCATTGCAAGTTCCCTATGGGTTGAAATGATACATACCCGAACGATTTATAGATTAGGGAAAAATCGTTATGGGTTGGATTGATAGACTCGAGCGATTTTATGGATTTTATTTAATTCGGGATTACGGGTTGAAATGATATATACCCGTAAAATTTTAAATTGCGAATTGAAATGATAAATATTCAAATCATTTGGCCATAGGGTAGAAAATTATATACGGACACCGGATTGGTTAAACTAAATGATTTTAGTTTCGTGAATTTTGAATTCAGTTAACTGGCATTTTGACATAGAAATTGATTTATATAAACTGAACTATTTTCGATAATCCAAATGTTAATGTTGAAATTGGAATTGATTTAATGAATTGTTCAGGAATTTAAATTTGAATTTCAAAGTTGAAGTGTCAAATATAAATGAATTTACTTGAATTGAGTTATCGAAAATGTTTGGATATAATTTTGAAATCTATTTTAAACTAATTTAAATTGTTTTATTTATTTTAACTATTTTAATCAATTTAAAATATTATAATTTATTTTAATCTATTATGACCTATTTAATCCAATTTAATCTATTTTACCTATTTGAACTAATTAAATTTATTTAATTTATTTTAAATCTGTTTAATATAATTTAAATCTATTTAATCTATTTTAGATCTATTTAAGTCATTGAAATCTAATTTATTTTAATTTAGACCCATTTAAACTATTTTTTTTACTATTTAAACTACTTTAATCTATTTAAACTATTTTTTGACTATTTAAACTATTAAAACTATTTATGACTATCTAAACTATTTTGTAAAATTTAAGACGGTGTAAAGTTGAAGTATTTATGTTTAAATCCTTGATGATGATAGAACCTAAGTTGGAATTCGGAATTGATACCTTTTTGTGAAATGACATATTTGAGTAAACATGATGATTTTGGAACGGGGATTTAATTCACCTATCTTATCGATAAATTCAAAAGTGAATTTTATTTTTGAAAGCGAATATGATTTTGAAGTGAATGTGATTTTGAAAGTGAATATGATTCGAGAGTGAGATGGTTTTATGAATATGATATTTTGATATCAATATGAATTGGTTTTGAAAATATAAAAGAACCATCCGTTGTGAAATAAGCGTTTGCTTGTTAAAAAGACCGAGATCGGATATTGTCATACTCTGCCAATAACGAAAACCACTTTAACAACTGTGTACATGGTGGAGATTCCAGAAATGAAGTAGGATGGTTTGGTGAATGATTCTATATGAGGTATTTACATGACCCTGACTCCCGTGACTCAGCTTAGATGTGACTAAAATAGGAGCCACGCCGGGCCAAGTGTCGCACCTTCAATTGGACACATTTCTTCAATACCATATTTGACTTTGTGATGATTTGATGGCCACCCCTCGATTTTGATTATGGGAGTGTGTTTAGAGGTGGGCCGAAGTAGCTGCTATGCTTACCACTAGTTCAGATCCGCAATTGGTATATCTACCCTGGTATTGCCTCGAGTGCCGAACCTATGGAGTGCTCCCTGATAGCCCACATGCAGGTGGGGTTTATAGTATCTGTATAGACTCGGCATTATATAAAATGTGTTAAGGGGGATATGGGTAATGCTTTAATGCTATTTCAATACTTTACTTTAGTGTAAACACTATTATAATAGCATAATTTACTACATAGTAGATAGTTTAATGGATCCTTAGTAGATGGGAATCCCGAACATCTCTTAAGTTATTGCACTCATGTTAGACACATGATAGGAGATGTCAAACCCCATAAACTGTTGGATATGCCAGTATATGATTTTTGTATGAAGATAATAAACATATATATATATTCGTTTAAATATATTTGTTATTGTACTATTTTATTTTCACATAATTAAATAAATAGTTGCTGAATAAAATAAATAACACAGAATTTAAATTCAAACAGATATTTTATTCTAACAAATATTTTATTACAATTTTTGAATAGTATCAAATTTGAGCTCTCACTATATATACAACATTTCAAATTACAACACAAATTTTCACTATACAATTATCATTTACATTAGCACCTCACTACATATCACTCGTTCTCTCATAATTGTTCTTCAGCTATGTTCCAATTTGTATCCAGCATCTGAGTTATCTGCAAAATAAACATGACATAACAAAATTGAAAAAGAAATATTTTTGCTGTGTGAAATAAAATGTTTTTTAAGTATTATTTGCCTCAGTTATTTGGGTTGTTCGTCATCATTTCCATTTGAATCCATTCATACACAAACAACCTGTGACATGCACAATGTATCACTATACATGCCACAAGGCCGTGCACACCGATATACACTTGATGAAATTGCAGGGATATGTAAGCACAAGGTCAAACCCGAGCCGAGGCTGGATTCAACTCAGGTGCAATATAAAAGCATCACAAATTGTCAAGTACAAGTTCTCATGCAACAAGAATCCAAAACCAACATAAAACAAGACTCGACCAAAAAGTCAGTGAGTACACATGAAAACAACTTGACCATTCAAACTCAAGGCGAGTGTGAAGACCACCAGTGAAACAGAAGCTCAACAACTCAATGCAAACAAAGCAGTATCAAGATAACAGTGGTGCACATACATATATACAGTGTCATATACACATGTATACATATATACATATATATGTGTACATGTATATAGTTCAGAATTGCTCCAGACAAAATGTACAAAATTAGGTACAGTGGTCAAGGAAAATAAAGAACACACCCAAAAATAGGTCAACATGCTCAAATGTACATAAGTGTGTCAACATAACAAAACTCAACGAACTTGAAGCTCACATGAAATGCAACAATAATGACCATAGTAAAGACACAAGAAATCTAAAAGTTAAATGTTCAATGACTCGAAGTTTATACAAGTGGACAAATCAAATACACATGACTCGAAGAAAATGCAAACACTAGAACAATGGTCTAATTGGAAAACTTATATGCATGTATACAACTCAACAGTTCAGTACAACAAGATATATGCAAAGTCAGCATGTATGCAGTAGAGTGCATAAGCAGACTACATAACACAAACAACCCAAATATGAACACAATATAAATATCAACACATGTACACATATATGCTATGCGCATGAATCAAAAGGAAAATGATTTATCAATTGGTCTGCAAAAAAGACCAGAGGCAACTCCAAGCAGACCACACATGAATATGTACATATATGGTGATATAGCAAGTTCATATGGATATGCAAGCAGTGCAACCCAAAGAAAATGCAAAGCTATAAGAGAGAATACAAAAGTGTAGACCATAAATCCAACTCAATGCAAAGACCATGTCAACGTACTTCGATGAGCAAACTCAATGTCACAGGGATTTCAAAATGGATATATCTAATTTATTCAAGGCTATTAATTCTGAAGCATCATCAACACAACAAGTATGAATCAAAAATGGTTAAAAGCCGTAGGTCATCAAGGTACAATTCGAACAAGAATCGAGCTAATAGTTAATTGGAGCCTCAACAAAATATACACATGAAGTTCATATGCAAACCAAACCAGACTCAAGTGAAACTATTGAACCAGTCAATACAAGAAATTGAACATGTCAAGTTAAATGCCAAAGTCAAATCCAATTGAACAAGTCCAGCAAATTCAAATACCATAAACCAAGGCGCAAGAATTATCTCAATTTTTAAATAACAAAATCAAAGCCAGGTGATAATAAGTCGAAGTTAAATTTTTACAAAATCGAAGTGGTCGAAGTCAAAAGGAATAAAGAAAGGAACCAAATCCAAAGTCCACACTATCACAATTTTAAATATGAAAGTCAGAGTCGTGGCGACCAAGGTAAAGGCGAACAAGTCAAAATCAAAGCCATGGTAATCAAGCATAGCACATAAGAAAATATACGAATTGAAAAAGTCAGAAAACATCACCAACATTCTAGTTAAATCAAACGGCCAAGCATATCAATTGAAAAAATTGAATAAAATATACACGAACGAGATTATAGGATTTTGGATCCTATTTAACCCAATCTCATCATCGACTACTATGCATTCGAGTTAAAATCAATATCACAGAGCAAAGTTTCAAATCAATAACTCGAACCGAATCGAGTTCAAGCATATCAACGGGAATAGAAAAAGGAAATCACATACCAATTCAATTCGAACTCGCCAATTTGAAGCATCTGAAAGAAAATCGAAGATTAGAGACAATTGATAGAGAACAACGAAGAAAATCACTTCAATCGCTCAAAAAACAAACGACCGCTTCAATTTTCCGAAGCCCTAATTTATTTCGAAAGAGGAATGAACTTTCTCGAGCAAAGGAAAGAAGCAGCCATTTTTCACAGAGCATTTATGGGCCGAAGACATATATAAAAAGAAAAGGGGACATATCCTTTATCACTATTTTACTTTGGGCCGTTTTTGATAAATAGAATCGGGCATTTATTGTTAATTTGGGTTTTGTGTTTTAGGTTGTTTTCGTTTGTAATTTACTTCCAAAATTTTGTAAAATTCTAGTCATGTGACTAGGGGATGAACTACGGTGGTGTAGTTCGAGAATTCGCAACTCAGTGGCTGAGTTGTGGTAGGGGTTTAAGCGTAGAGTTAGGTTAGTCGATAGCGGGTGTCACGAGTTTATGTGTGTAAGCATCTGACTACTTAATTTGTAGTAGAAAACTTGAAGGCTGCACGTAGACAGGGTTTTGTTGAAGCTGGTTAAATCTGTGTTGTTCTATTTTTTATTTTATTATACAACCATTATCTATGCTGCAATTATTTTATATATTTCCACCTTAATTTTTATAATTATTAATATCACCCTTTCACCCCCCCTCTAGGGTGAAATCGATTCTATAAGTGATATCAGAACTAGGAACAAAGGTAAAAATTTATTTTAAAATTTTGATTTTTCAAAAAACAAATTATTGTTTCAAAATTTTGATTTTTTTAAAATGGCTTCTTTTAATAATTCTTTTGCTGAGGGTCAGTCCATATTTAGACCACCAATGTTCATTGGTGAATATGCTTACTGGAAAAACAGAATGATTTTTTTTCTGATAACCATTGATGCTTGGAATATTGTTGAGACGGGATGTAGGACACCAAATATAGTGGTAAATAATCAGAAAATAGAAAAACCGATGGATCAATGGAAAGATCTAGAAAATAAATTACAGAATGCTAATGCTAAATGTATGAATTCTATTATTTTTTATTGGATCAAATCGAATTTAATCTTGTCTTACATTGTGCAACTACGCAGGAAATCTGGTACACACTTGAAGTGACTTACAAAGAAACAACTCAAGTCAAAGAATCTCGCCTTGCCATGCTTAGTAGCGAATACGATAACTTTACAATGGCCAAGGATGAAAATGTCAATGAGATGTATGGACGACTTTCCAATATCGTATACAAATCAAAAGCTCTTGGAAAATCATACACAGAGCTGGAAATAGTCTGAAAAATCCTCAGAGTCCTGCCATAAAATTTTAAAGCCAAAGTCACTACTATTCAAGAATCGAAGGATTTAAAACATATTAGAGTTGAAGAATTTATTAGAAATCTCACCACTTATGAGCTAGAAATGAAATTCAAAGAAGAATGTGAAGGAGGTAATAATCGAAAGTAATCGATAGCACTCAAAGGAACAACTGAAAGTGAAGATGATGATGGTGAAGCTGAACTGGCATTAGTAATAAAGAGATTCAAAAAGTGGAACCTCAAATATAGAAATCCAACTCTAAATCAACAACTGAAAACCAAAATAGTCAAAGTACTAGACAACTCAGAAGAGTAGGAGATCAATTGTCACAAGTGTAATAAACTCGGTCATATCAAGCCAAATTGTCCTCAGAATTGACACAGCTATAGAAAGAAATAGAAAAGGAGAAGATTTGCATCCAATTGTGATGAAATTGATTAAGATAATAAAAGCACTACCAGGGAGAGTGAAAAAGCAGATTTGTGTCTTCAAGGTGATATAACTGATAGCGATGACGACGAGCCAAGCGAGGTATCAAAACTTACTCATTCAGAATTACTTATATATTTTCACGAAGTAAATCGCTGTTTTTAAAGACTTAGGGAGAAATATGCTAAAATTGAATCATAAAGAGATATTTTGATAGATTTAAATAAATAACTTGACCAATTAGTAAAAAGTATCGAAACAAGAGCCCTAAGTGTGACAAGTGTCCATCATTTGTAGAAGAAATTAAAAAATTAAAATTAAAATTAAATCACTTGAAAACGAAATTCTGATTTTGAAAGAAAGTAAAAACACCAGAAGAGAAAATTCCATTAAAAAGTGCACACTATTATTTAATGAAAATGAATCTCTCAAAACACAAGTCCAATAATTGTCTGCAACTTTAGGAATTTTTTCCAAATGAGAAAGAACGCTAAATATGCTAATAGGAAAACAAATTGTCAATACTGATAGACAAGAACTTGGGTATAATCAATCTGAACATGTTAGAAGTGAAATTAATCAAGTCAATTCCAAGTGCATAATATGTTGAAAAATTGGGCACAATCACAGTAATTGTTGGTATCACGTGAATACAATTCCAATTTGGGTTCCAAAAGGTTCTAATATAAAATCCCTTAAAGTCAAACAAATCTGGATTCCAAAAGGAATGAATATAAATAGTCTTGGGTCTACACAAACATATTTTTCAAAACATTTTTCCACTAACAACCATGGATCTATAAAAACAAAAAGGTCACAAAAATCTTTTCTCGTGTAGGTGTGGTGGTAGGCTAAGGAATAATAATAGTGGATTCTGGCTGTTCCAGGCACACGACGGGCGGCAAATCAAAGTTCCTTAGCCTAGTACAAAGGTAGCAGAATCATAATGGGTAACAATGACAAATGTAGAATTAAAGGTAAAATAGGTAACAGTATATTTATCCTGAACGGTTTATTAAATGTGAAAACCTACACCATAATCTGAATTAAATCAGCCAGTTGTGTGATAAGGAGATAAATGTTAATTTTGACTCTGAATTATAAAATTATTGGCCAATTATCTTTTTATGCCAAGAACACATAAGTGCATCTAAAGTTTCTGAACTAGTTCATATAGATTCGTTTGAACTAACGATATTGCAAGTTTAGATGATAAGAGATATTGTCTTGTATTGTTTTTTAATTACTCTAAATATACATGGATATATTTGTTTATCTTACTGCTTCTAGATGTGACACTATGTTCACTGTTTGTTTATTTGCACGGCTTCTGTAACAACCTGCATATTTAACGATTATATATTTAAATGTTTTATTTAAATACAGCGTCGTTAGTCGGATTTAGGTCCGAAATGTTACTTTTTGCAAACTGTCGAATTGGGACTCGAAACCACTTCCATTGAGTTCAAAATGGCGTTTGCGATTTTTGAGTATAAACTTCAATATGTTTGGAGTAACTCGAATCTTTGCTACATTTTCTATTTGGGTTTTGGGTTTGGGTTCAGCCCATTAGCCTAACTTAATACCCTAACTCAACCCCTCTCTTCTCCATTCACTCTTTTCATTTCTAAAACTTAAGCTAAACTGAAAATGGGGGAAAGGAAGAAGAAATAGAAATTTCATGCCCTAGTTTCCTCTTGCAAACTCAAATTCTTGCTTCATAATCCAAGAGAAGCTATTAGTAAGCCCCCTCTTCATCTTCTCCAACTCTTTCTCTCTTCAATTTCAGAAATTCCTAAACCTAAACTTAGGAAATACTTGTTTTGATCTTAGATTGAAGCTTGTAGAGTTGAAGTGGAGAGTGGTTGGTCTTTTCTTAGCATTTGAGCTTCTCATCCGTGTTTTTGAGTTAAAGGTGAGATTTTTATCTCACATCTATGTCTACAACTATCTTGGGTTGTTAGGAATGAATTCCTAACATAATTACATGTTCATTTGCTTTCGATTTGGATTGATTCGGTGAAATTGCCAATTTATGGTTTTTAAGCCGAATCTATGAAATCCTTATATGGTTGATGTTTAGGTGGTTCAGAGTGTTTAGGTGAGTCGTTAAGGTTGGGTAGTCGTTTGACGTAAGCCCCCGTAATCATCGCTCATCTGATCGCTTTCGATTTGCTTTGGCCATCAATGGCCTAGGTTCAGGAAATACCTGAGAAACAGGTTTCAGACGTCTGAATCCTCATTTTCAGACGTATGAATATTATACCGGGAAATTTTATTCCTCAGTTTTCAGACGTCTGAATTGGTTCGAGGGCAACCAGAAAGAAAATAGGCTTAAAATTGCCATTTTCAGACGTCTGGAATGTATGGTTCAGACGTCTGAATTATGTTCTGGAAATCATTTAATTTTCCAGATTCAGACGTCTGGACCATATACTTCAGACGTCTAAATCTGCAGTCTTATGCCCAAATTTCTTTTGGGATTGAAATTCAAATTTTTATCGGCTTTGGTTGTTCCGATTGTTGTTATCATTCATATTTGACTTTGATGATTCCTTTTTGACTTCATACAAGGGGTTTTATAAAATAATCTTTTAAATGGTATTAAAAGCTCATCTCCAATTTATAAATTCTATTTAAAACACACACAATTTCGCACTCCAAGCGAAGTGGGAGGAGAATTAAATGATTAGGTAAAACGCGTGCTGTGAACATGTGCGTTCATCTTCTAAGTTAATTCCCAGTCTATTCGTTTGAACGTTTTGACCTTTGGGTCCGGTTTACTGATGAGATGAGGTAAACTTTGTACTGCTTTGAGTATGAAATTGACTAACGGATAGTAAACCGTTTAGTGCGAACGGGTGGTTATGGGACTCACGTTAACACTTTTCGGGTTCCTTTTCGAGAGTTGTGACACATTTTGCCAGTTAGTGGTGTCTAGTACTGGGACTCCGGACCTTCACCACTACGGTTTGTCGCCTTTAGGATCATGTCTTCGGACTGTCTCCTTCTGGTTTGTTGCCTTCTGATTTGTTGTTGCCTTTGGGATAGTGTCTTCGGACAGTCTCCTTCTGCCTCATCACCTTCAGGATAGTGTCTTCGGACTGTCTCCTTTGGGTGTTGTCTCTTATGGATCCTTGTTATACAGTACTGAGCTCGAGCATCTTTTGTTTCATTGATATTTATATTCCCTAGGTACCGCCCTTTGGTGTTGGTCTTTTCAAACCGCACGATATTAGCGGTTACCTTGTGGAACTTGTATTACCTTCATTGTATTTGTTTTTTTGCCTTTTTGGCTTGTTTTGGGATATTCATATCCTTGTTTATTTGTGTTGCCGATGTTACGAGGCTTATCTTGTTATGATTCATCTTTTGTTAGATGATTGTGTTATCTCTTTTAGGGATATGTATTTTGTGACCTTGAAGGTTCATTATTGTTCAGTTTATCTAACTGATTTGTTTAGCTAGACTGACCCGTGTATTTATACTCGGGAAAGACCGAGATGTTTCAGGTTAGGTACTTTTGGACTTAGCCTATTTTGCTTCCGCATGGACTATTCAGCTAGCTCCTTTTTGTTATAGCTTTTTGTGTGCTCCTTTTTGGTTATAACTCTGATATGTAGTCTTTTGGATTCGCTTGTATATTGTGGTTTGCTATACCACTTGACATGTATCAGTTTGTGTACTCTATTATGTATCAGTATATGCGTATACGATGATCTACTGTTTTGTGATGTATATTACATTTGAGTTGTTATATTCTGTTCTGATAGATCCTCCAGCCACCAATGGTTTTGTTTTAAGTATTCATTGGATACGACGATCTACTTGGTATGACAATTATCGATGTATTCAATTGATAGTTAAAGCAAGGCTATAGATGGTCGCTCATATCTAGCTCTATTCTCCGTATTGGCAGACGGTATTATCTAATAATACTCTTTGCTAATGTGGGTCTCAGAGTTGGGAGTCACAGCTTGGTATCAGAGCTGAGTTTGGAACAAAATATGATAAACACAGAATAGAAGCACATATTCTGTACATCAAAGTGTATAAGTGTACAAATCTTTGAACCAACGTGCCTCTATTTTCCTTCTGTGCCTTTGAGGGTAGATAGAATTTGGGAATACATTTAGGAATGCATTTTGTTCCGTAGTATTCCACATTTGGATTAATGATATCTACCTTGTGAATAATCTTGTTCTTATCTTAACTTTCAGCGTGTGGCTGGAAGAGGCAGGGGACGACGTTCGGATGCTGGGCAATGCAGTGGCTCACATCCGGATGGCGTTTATATGTCTGCTGATCAGTTTTTGGAGTTGTTTAGGAGCACTCAGCCTCCAGCTCCTACTCGAGTATCTCCACCTCGCAAGTCTGCCTTTGCACGCCTGTGCAGTGATTTTTCTTCCAAGAAGTCCATGCCTTTTCCTTCCAAGAAGAAGAAGACTGGTGGTTATAATTCTCAGTCTCATTCTGCTGGAACACCTTCCATTCGGAATTGTTTCAATCGTGGTTCTCCTGATCATATGATTCGAGCTTGTCCTAAGCCTCTCTTTTGCCGCTATTACAAGAAGGAAGGTCATCGTGTTTCCACATGCCCTACTGTTCCTGCTGGTGCCAAGTCTACCAAGCTTTATGCTGCTAAGGCTTCTGAAGGCTCTTCTTAGCCCAAAGGTATATCTCCATCTATTTTGGAAGGTTCTATTTTATTTCATGATCATAGTATTCGAGTTCTTTTCGGTATGGGTGCTTCACATTCTTCCGTATCGAAGAAGCTCGTCGATGATTTATCTTTGGATGTTTCTTGTATGGTTACTTCATTGAGGATTGCGAATCCTATTGGAGGATCCGCGACCCTTAGCTTGTTTTTTGATGATGTTGAGATTGTTTTATGTGGCTTTTTTTTTCATGCGAATCTGCACGTTATTTCTTATATGGGATTTGATATGATTTTGGGTATGGACTGGCTAGTGAGATACGATGCCAGGATTATTTGTTCTGAGAGGATTATATATCTTCGACATCCGGATTCTTCTATTCAGCTATCACTTGTTCTTCTGGATGTGGATAATTCCGAAATGGCTTTATATTCTCTTGACTCGCGAGATGATGAAGATATATCTCGTATTCCTATTGCTTGTGACTTTTCTGATGTTTTTGAGCCTGTTTCGGGTTTATCACCCAAGCGGGCAATTGAGTTCCACATCGATCTCATTCCAGGCGCACAGCCAGTTAGTCGTCCTCCCACGAGTATGTCTACAAAGAAAAATGGGAAACTCAAGAAACAGCTTTTAGAGCTTGAGTCCAAGCAGTTGATTCAGTCCAGTTTTTCACCGTGGGGAGCCACAGTCGTCCTCGTGAAGAAGTCCGATGGAACTCTTAGGCTTTGCATTGAATATCGCAAGCTTAACGAGTTAACAATCAAGAATAGGTATCCATTGCCTAGGATCGATGATATGTTCGATCTATTGTGTGGTGCTAAGGTCTTTACTCAGCTCGACCTTGCCACAGGTTTTCATCAGTTACGAGTCGCGGAGGATAGCATACCTCTTACAACTTTCCGCACTCGATATTGTTCTTTGAGTGGCCCGTTATGCCGTTCGGTTTGACGAACGCTCCTGCTTTCTTTGTCGATCTCATGAATCGAGTATTCCGAGAATATCTCGATAAGTTCGTCCTTGTGTTTATTGATGACATCCTTATTTATTCTAAGTATGAAGCTGAGCATGCTAATCACTTGAGAATTGTCTTGAGTACTCTCCGTTGCCATCAGCTTAGAGCCAAATTCTCCAAGTGCTATTTTTGGGAGAATAAGGTTAAGTTCTTAGGCCACGTTGTATCTTCCGAGGGCATTTCAGTCGATCCCTCAAAGATCGAAGCCATCCAGAATTGGAAGAGGCCTGAGAATGTTCATGAAATTCGTAGTTTCCTTGGATTGGCAGGTTATTACCGTCGGTTCATTAAGGATTTTTCCCGTGTTGTGCTTCCTCTCACCAGCCTTACTGGGAAAGGCATTCGTTACATTTGGTCTGACAAATGTGAAGCTTCCTTTCTGACATTAAAGGAACTTATCACTAATGCTCCCATTCTTGTGGTTCCCGAAGGGAATCATGACCTTGTAGTCTACACCGATGCTTGTTGTAGTGGTTTCGGTGCCGTTCTTATGCAGAAGGATCAGGTAGTTGCTTATGCTTCTAGGCAACTGCGTCCGAATGAAGTTCGCTATGCCACTCATGATCTTGAGTTAGCCACCATTGTCTTTGCCTTAAAGATTTGGCGACACTATTTATTAGGCGAGCGCTTCACTCTCTATACCGATCATAAATTCTTGAAGTATTTGTTCACTCAGAAGGAACTCAATATGAGGCAGCAACGTTGGCTCGAGTTTCTTGCTTCCTATGACTTAGATATCTAGTATACCCCTGGTAAGGGTAATCGTGTTGCTGATGCGCTTAGTCGTAAACATTCGGCTGTTGTTTCTATGATGCTTGCCGAATGGAATATTCTTGAGACTCTATCTTTTTGTGAAATTCGTGATCGAGGTTCATCTTCTGATTCTCCTATTCTATTATTTAGGTTAGGAGCTCGACCCATTTTATTGGATCGTATTTCCGATGTTCAACGGCGTAATCTAGAGTTGTTGCATCTTATTCAGCTTTGTGAGTCTGGATCCTGTGATGAGGCGTTGTGGGATTTCAGCATTGATTCTCATGGGTGTCTTCGCAAGAAGAACCGTCTTTTTGTGCCTTCTGATTTTGCACTTAGGCATGACATTCTTGATGACTGTCACCGTTGTAAGTATACTATTCATCCTGGTAGTAGTAAGATGTATGCCGATATGCGTCGCTTTTATTATTGGGAAGGCATGAAACGCGATGTGGCGAGTTATGTGAGTAATTGCATAACCTGTCAGCGTATCAAGGCCGAACATCAGCGTCCTTCGGGTCTTCTTCAGCCTCTAGAGATTCCATTGTGGAAATGGGATCAAATTTCGATGGATTTCATTAACGGCCTACCTCGTTCGAGATCGGGCCATTCTAGCATATGGGTTATTGTTGATCGCCTCACCAAGTCTGCTCATTTTATTCCTATTAATTCTAATAGGACTGCTTCTCATTTGGCTAAGTTATATGTCAAGGAAATCGTGAGACTTCACGATGTTCCTTTTTTTATTGTGAGTGACCGTGATCCTTTATTCACGAGTCATTTTTGGCAGAGTCTTCAGCAAGCTTTGCGAACAAAGCTTAATTTTAGCACAGCTTATCATCCGTAGTCTGACAGACAGACTGAACGGGTGAATCGTATCTTGGAAGATCTCCTCCATATTTGTATTCTTTATTTTGGTGGTACTTGGGAGGATCACCTACCTCTTGTAGAGTTATCGTACAATAATAGTTTTCAGTCCAGTATCGGTATGGCTCCTTTCGAAGCCTTACACGGAAGGCCATGTCGATCACCTTCTTGTTGGTTGGAATTTGGGGAGAAGCTTATTCTTGGCCTAGATTCTGTACGTGATTCTTCTGAGAAGATTGATCTTATTCGTTAGAGAATGAAAGAGGCGCAGAGCTGCCAGAAATCCTACGCGGACAACCGTAGAAAGCCTCTCGAGTTCTCAGTTGGTGATCTTGTTTTTATTTGTGTTTCTCCTTTGAAAGGGGTTATGCGCTTCACTTCGACTGGGAAATTGGCTTCTCGCTTTATAGGACCATTTTCTATTACTAAACGTATTGGCCCTGTGGCTTATAGAGTTTCACTTCTTGCTCATTTATCTGGCATTCACGGCGTGTTTCACGTCTCTCAACTTCGAAAGTGTCTTCGAGAATCAGATTCTATTGTTAATTCTCCCGATTTGCAAGAGCTCGAGGTCTCACTAGACTTATCTATTGTACGGAAGCCTATTTGCGTACTTGCCACGGAGGTGCGACACCTTTGAAACAAGGATGTGCCGCTCATTAAAGTTCAATGGTCCGCTAATACCAATGACTGTACTTAGGAAACCAGAGAATTTATCGAGCGATCTTATCCGAGATTTCTATCTTTGGTTGGCAACGGTGAGAATATCTTTTCATCTCAAGCTCATTTCCTTTTCTTTTTGGATGTTGTATGTATGTAGTTGTTACAAATATCGTCTCTAGGAATTACTTGGATGCAATTTTGTAAGGACGGGAGATCTGTAACAACCTGCATATTTAACGATTATATATTTAAATGTTTTATTTAAATATAGCGTCGTTAGTCGGATTTGGGTCCGAAATGTTACTTTTTTCAAACTGTCGAATTGGGACTCGAAACCACTTCCATTGAGTTCAAAATGGCGTTTGCGATTTTTTGAGTATAAACTTCGATATGTTTGGAGTAAGTCGAATCTTTGCTACATTTTCTATTTGGGTTTTGGGTTTGGGTTCAGCCCATTAGCTTAACTTAATACCCTAACTCAGCCCCTCTCTTCTCCATTCACTCTTTTCATTTCTAAAACTTAAGCTAAACTAAAAATGGGGGAAAGGAAGAAGAAATAGAAATTTCAAGCCCTAGTTTCCTCTTGCAAACTCAAATTCTTGCTCCATAATCCAAGAGAAGCTATTGGTAAGCCTCCTCTTCATCTTCTCCAACTCTTTCTCTCTTCAATTTCAGAAATTCCTAAACCTAAACTTAGGAAATACTTGTTTTGATCTTAGATTGAAGCTTGTAGAGTTGAAGTGGAGAGTGGTTGGTCTTTTCTTAGCATTTGAGCATCTCATCCGTGTTTTTGAGTTAAAAGTGAGATTTTTATCTCACATCTATGTCTACAACTATCTTGGGTTGTTAGGAATGAATTCCTAACATATTTACAGGTTCATTTGCTTTCGATTTGGATTGACTCAGTGAAATTGCCAATTTATGATTTTTGAAGCCAAATCTATGAAATCCTTATATGGTTGATGTTTATGTGGTTCAGAGTGTTTGGGTGAGTCGTTAAGGTTGGGTAGTCGTTTGAGTAAGCCCCTGTAATCCTCGCTCATTCGATCGCTTTCGATTTTCTTTGGCCATCAATGGCCTAGGTTCAGGAAATACCTGAGAAACAGGTTTTAGACGTCCGAATCCTCATTTTCAGACGTCTGAATATTATACTGGAAAATTTTATTCCCTAGTATTCAGACGTCTAAATCAAAGTTCCAGACGTCTGAATTGGTTCGAGGGAAACCCGAAAGAAAATAGGCTTAAAATTGCCATTTTCTGACATCTGGAATGTATGGTTCAGACAACTGAATTATGTTCTGGAAAACATTTAATTTTTCAGATTCATACGTCTGAACCATATACTTCAGACTTCTGAATCTACAGTCTTTTGCCCAATTTGCTTTTGGGATTGAAATTCCAATTTTTATCGGCTTTGGCTGTTCCAATTGTTGTTATCATTCATCTTTGACTTTGATGATTCCTTTTTGACTTCATACACGGGGTTTTATAAAATAATCTTTTAAATTGTATTAAAAGCTCATCTCCAATTTATAAATTCTATTTAAAACACACACAATTTCGCACTCCGAGTGAAGTGGGAGGAGAATTAAATGATTAGATAAAACGTGTGCTTTGAACACGTGCGTTCATCTTCTCAGTTAATTCTCAATCTATTCGTTTGAACGTTTTGACCTTTGGGTCTGGTTTACCGATGAGATGAGTTAAACTTTGTACTGTTTTGAGTGTGAAATTGACTAACCGATAATAAATCGTTTAGTACGAATGGGTGGTTATGGGACTCACGTTAACACTTTTCGGGTTCCTTTTCGAGAGTTGTGACACATTTTTCCAGTTAGTGGTGTCCAGTACTGGGCCTCCAGACCTTCACCACTACGGTTTGTCGCCTTTGGGATCATGTCTTCGGACTATCTCCTTCTGATTTGTTGCCTTCGGGTTTGTGCGTTCAGGTTTGTTGCCATTGGGATAGTGTCTTCGGACTGTCTCCTTTTGGCTTATCACCTTCAGGATAGTGTCTTCGGACTGTCACCTCTGGGTGGTGTCTCTTATGGATCCTTGTTATACAGTACTGAGTTCGAGCATCTTTTGTTTCATTGATATTTATATTCCCTAGGTACCGCCCTTCGGTGTTGGTCTTTTCGAGCCGTACGATATTAGCGGTTACCTTGCGGAACTTGTGTTACCTTCATTGGTATTTGTTATTTTCCTTTTTGGCTTGTTTTGGGATATTCATATCCTTTGTTTATTTGTGTTGCCGATGATATGAGGCTTGTCTTGTTATGATTCATCTTTTGTTAGATGATTGCGTTATCTCTTTTAGGGATATGTATTTTGTGACCTTGTAGATTCATTATTGTTCAGTTTATCTAACTCATTTGTTTAGCTAGACTGACCCGTGTATTTATACTCAGGTCAGACCGAGATGTTTCAGGTTAGGTATTTTTGGACTTAGCCTATTTTGCTTCCGCATGGACTATTCAGCTGACTCCTTTTTTTTCATAGCTTTTTGTGTGGTCCTTTTTGGTTATAACTCTGATATGTATTCTTTTGGATTTGCCTGTATATTATGGTTTGCTATACCACTCGACATGTATCAGTTTGTATACTCTATTATGTATCAGTATACGTGTATATGATGATTTACTGTTCTTTGATATATATTAAATTTGAGTTTTTATTTCTGTTCTGATAGATTCTCCAGCCACCTATGGTTTTGTTTTAAGTATTCATTGGATATGTCAATCTGCTTGGTATGAAAATCGTCGATGTATTCAATTGATTGTTGAAGCAAAGCTATAGATGGTCGCTCCTATCCAGCTCTATTATCCGTATTAGCAGATGGTATTATCTAATAATAATCTTTGCTAATGTGGGTCTCGGAGTGGGGCGTCACAACTTCAATTCAAATTCAAAAGAATTTCACTTAAAAGCTGTAAAAAGGATTTTAAGGAATTTGTTGCAACTTTATGATTTGGTCTATAACATCCAACTAAAGGTAATCTTGAGTCAAAGGGAAATTCGTATGCAGATTACACTGGTAATCTAGTTGATAGAAAAATTACTAGTGGAACGCGATTTATGTTAAGACATTCAGTAGTTGCATCGTTTTCAAAGAAAATATCTGCATATTTTTCATTTCAACTGATTTTCAATTAGCAGACATTTTCTTATAAAACCCGTTCCGGAAAATAGTTTTTTGTTGACCTTGTTTCAGATTAGTCAATTTGATTTTATAATTATTTTTGGATTTGATCTTAAATGACTACATTAACTAATCTAACTCTCTATTGATTATCGGAAAGATAAATAGTGATTAAAAAGATGATGAGTGTTGATATTAATCATATATTATAACTTGAGATAATATATGTAGTAAATTTCTTTAAAATTTAAACAAGATTTATAATAACTTTTGATGGGTAAAAATTCCGTGACCATCTCTATTACTATCATATTTCTAACGACCATCACCATCCAAATTCCAATATAGTATGTCAATATGTAGTATTTTTAACAGGAAATTATTCGTTTTTATTTTATTTATTTTTTTAATAAAAAATCTAAAGTATTCACTCTTATTTAAAAGTCCTCATGGTTATGCATGGGTGAATTTCTTGGAATATTTGTATACGTGCTTTCATGCTCATTTAAAAGTCCTCACGATTATGCATGTATGGAACACACATCAAAATTGATTATTAAATAGATAAGTTGATTCTAATCCCATTTAAAAGTCCTCATGGTTATGCGTGGTTAGAAGATGGCTAAAATTCATTTTTTTTTACAAAATTGAGAATACTACTAATCCCATTTAAAAGTCCTAACGGTTATGCACGGTTAGTAGATATTCAAATTTCTGATATAAATATACCACAAAATACACAACTATATGGTTTTATATGCCGACATCATCCATATCATTCTAAAGTAGAATATGCGCCTAATAGAGTATTTAAGATTTTTGTTTGATTTTTTATTGGAATTTAATATTTATACCCGATTGGGTATTAATATTGTATTAATGTCTATCACTTTATCTCTATTTTTTCTAATACTATTATTATTTTGTTGATAACAAAAGGGGGAGATAAGAGTTAAGATTTTGACGAATAAAGGTCAAATATTTTATTTGCATATTCCCATCTAGATTCATTTGCATATTTTTATTTATTTTCAAGCATATATGAAGGGGGAGCTTTGTTGTAGTGAGGGAGCATTAAAATAGGGGGAGCTAATAGAGTTCATCAATGACCAAATACATTTATTAAATCCAAAATCTTAAATATATGTTAGTTATCATGAAAAGGAGTAGATTCTTGAATATGCTAGTATAAGATTTTTTTAATGATAATAAACATATATATATATATATATATATTCATTTAAATGTATTTATTATTGTACTATTTTATTTTCACATAATTAAATAAATATTTGCTGAATAAAATAAATAACACAAAATTTAAATTCAAACAGATATTTTATTACAATTTTTGAATAGTATAAAATTTGATCTCTAATTATATATAAAAAAATTCAAATTACAACATAATTTTTCACTATACAATTATCATTTACATTAGCACCTAACTACATATCACTCATTCACTCATAATTATTCTTCAACTGTATTCTAATTTGTATCCAGCATCTGAGTTATCTGCAAAATAAACATTGACGTAGTAAAGTTGAAAACGAAATATTTTTGCAGTGCGAAATAAGATGTTTTTTTTTAAATTTTATTTGCCTTAGTTATTTGGGTTGTTCGTCATCACTTTCATTTGAATCCATTCATACACGAACAACCAGTGACATGCACAGTGTATCACTATACTTGCCACAAGGCCATGCACACCGATATACACTTGATGAAATTGGGAGACAGGTGAGCAAAAGGTCAAACTCGAGTCGAGGCTGGATTCAACTCTGGTGCAATATAAAAGCATAACAAAATTGTCGAGTACAAGTTCTCATGCAACAAGAATCCAAAACCAACATAAAGCAAGCCTCGATCAAAAAATTAAGTGGGTACACATGAAAACAACTTAACCATTCAAACTCAAGGTAAATGTGAAGTTCACCAGTGAAACAGATGTTCTACAACTCAATGCAAACAAAGCAGTATCAAGATAACAGTGGTGCACATACCTATATAAAGTGTCATATACACATGTATACATATATATATATATATATATACATGTATATAGTTCAGAACTGCTCAAGACAAAATGTGCAAAATCAGGTATGGTGGTCAAGGAAAACAAAGAACAGACCGAACAATAGATCAACATGCTCAAATGTAAATAAGTGTGTCAACACAACCAGACTCAACAAACTTGAAGCTCACATGAAATGCAACAACAATGATCATAGTAAAGACAAAAGAAATCTACAAGTTAAATGTTCAGTTACTCGAAGTTTATACAAGTGCAAAAATCAAATACACATGACTTGAAGAAAATCCAAACACTAGAATCGTGGATTAATTGGCAAACTTATATGCATGCATACAACTCAACAGTTCGGTAGAATAAGATATATATGTAAAGTCAACATGTATGCAACAGAGTGCATAAGCAGACTACATGACACAAACAGCCCAAATATGAGCACAATACAAATATCAGCATATGTATACATATGTATACACACATGTATACATATATATGCTATGCACATGAATCAAAAGACAAAAGGTATATTAATTGGTCTGCAAAAATGACCAGAGGCAACTCCAAGCAGACCACACTTGAATACGTACATATATGGTGATACAACAAGTTCATATGGATATGCAAGCAGTGCAACCCGAAGAAAATGCAAAGCTATGCCAGAGAATTCAAAAGTGTAGGCCACAAATCCAACTCAATGCAAAGATCATGTCGATATACTTCGATGAAAAAAGTCAATGTCGCAGGGATTTCAAAATGGACATATTAAATGTATTCAAGGCTATTAAGTCTGGAGCATCATCAACACAACAAGTATGAATCAAAAATGTTCAGAATCCATGGTTCATCAAGGTACAGTTCAAACAAGAATTGAGCTAACAGTTAACATGGAGCCTCAACAAAATTTACACATGAAGGTCATATGCAAACCAAATCAGTCTCAAGTGAAACTATCGAACCAGTCAATACAAGAAACTGAACATATCAAGTTAAATGACAAAGTCAAATCCAATTGAACAAGTCCAGCAAATTCAAATACCACAAATGAAGACATAAAAATTATCTTAATTTTTAATTAACAAAACCAAAGCCAGGTGATAATAAGTCGAAGTCAAATTTCCACAAAATCAAAGTGGCCGAAGTCAAAGGGAATAAAGAAAACCAAATCCAAAGTCCAGATTATCACCATTTTAAATGCCAAAGTCAGAGCCATGGTAACCAAGGTAGAATCGAACAAGTCAAAATCAAAGTTGTAGTAATTTAGCATAGAACATCACAAAATATATGAATTGTAAAAGTCATGAAACATCACCAAACATTCAAGTTAAATCAAATGGCCAAGCATATCAATTGAAGAAATCAAATAAAATAAATACGAACGAGATTATAGGATTTCGAACCCTATTTAACCCAATCGCATCATCGGCTACTATGCATTCGAGTTAAAAACAATATCCCAGAGCAAAGTTTCAAATCAATAACTCGAATCGAATCGAGTTGAAGCATATCAACGAGAATAGAAAAAAGAAATCATATACCAATTCAGTTCGAACTCGCCAATTTGAAGCAACCAAAAGCAAATCGAAGATAGGAGCCGACTGACAAAGAAAAGCGAAGAAAATCACTTTAGTCGCTTGAAAAACAAACGACCACGTCAATTTTCCATATCCCTAACTTTTTTTGAAAGAGGAACGAACGTTCTCGAGCAAAGGAAAGAGGCAGCCATTTTTCACAGAGCAAAACGGGCTGAAGATATAAATAAAAAGAAAAGGGGACACATTCTTTTGTCACTATTTTATTTTGCGCCGGTTTTGATAAATAGTATTGGGCATTTATTTTTAATTAGGATTTTGTGTTTTAAGTTGTTTTCATTTGTAATTTACTTTCAAACTTTTGTAAAATTCTAGTTCGGTGACTAGGGGACGAACTACGATGGTGTAGTTCGAGAATTCGCAACTCAATGGCTGAGTTGTTGCAGAGGTTTGAGCGTAGAGTTAGGTTAGTCGATAGTGGGTGTCGCGAATTTACGTGTGTAAGCGTCCGACTACTTGATTTCTAGTAGAAACCTTGGAGGAAGCACGTAGGCATGGTTTTGCCGTAGCTGGGTAAATCTGTTTTGTTCTATTTCTACTTTTAATATTCTGTTATTATCAGTGCTACAATTATTTTATATATTTCCACTTTAATTTTTTTTAACTTTTAGTATCACCCTACTCACCCTCCTCTAGGGTAAAATCGATCCTACATAAACATCTCTGACGCCGTTATACTCATATTTATTTACTGTTAATTTAATAAGATCTTTTAGTTCCGACTCGAGTTTTTTGTCTTTTCAATTCGCTCGAGTCAGTCTGAGCTTTTCAGTTTATCAAAGACTGCTTTCTGGAGGATGAAGACGAAGAATTTGTACTATTATTATTTATTATATTTATTTCACCACATCATGTTGTTCCACTTCATTTATTTAGTATTTATTCTTGTTGTATGTAACTCTGATCTGTATTATAAAAGTATAATCAATGTTATTTGGAAACAGCTTCATGAACTATTTGTTTGATTATAATATTTTTTCATTCCGCTGCGAGATTATGTATTTTTTTTCTTTCTTTCTCTGCTTTTTCTTATTTACCCCATAACAATCTTCCCTTTTGAATGGTTTGGGTCTGGCGTGTGTGGTTTATCGTCAATTTAAACCGTCCAAAAAGGTGGATCGTTAAATTATGCATGGACTCTGGAAGTGGCCTTTGACTCCGTAAATTTCTACCTGTGGATCTTGCCACATGTCGATCATCCATTCTGTTGATTTACTATGCAAGGATTGTCAATGTGTTCTTCAGTGAGAAATTGTGATTTGAGTTGGAAAATTTTAAACTTAGGCAGGAAGTTTAAAATTAAAGTGGAAAAATCCAATTTTGAATAGACCTAATTTTATGATTCTATAACGTAATGGGCTGTTGGATCGCATGTGCATTAATGAAGTCGCAATGAGAATCTGTCTTCCATTTGAGGAAGAACTACATAATTATCAGTATTTGCAACATCGCTTTAGTTTATTGGGAATTGCACTTTCATTATATCCAGGGTAGTGATACCGTTTAGTATTTGTAGATCTTCAACACTTCCAAAGATGCAGTGCACTATTCAATGTGAATAATCTATGAAGTATAGTGTTGGAGACAGTAGAAATTGAGTTGTATGGCTTAGAAGAAAAGACTATGCTGCTATTTTTGAAGAGTGATCACCTTGCATGAACCTGTTCCAAGTCATTCTCAACAACAGAGGACCGTGCCAACGCTCTTGTCTTTGAGCTTGACTTAATGATCTAGGAGATAAATTTAGGATCCCAAGGTTTGCCTTTGAGGAATAAGCCTCGATTGTTGGTTAAGAAACAGTCTTACCCCATTGCCCCATCCGTTGATTCCTTAAGTTTATAGGCAGTGTTTTAGTATTGTAGCACCATTCTGTCGCATCAAGATGGCGATGCCTACCTTTTACTTTTATGTTGATATAAGAATGCAGAGTAGCCTTACTACATTAAACCTTAGCACAATCCTTTTGTTTTGCTATTCTTTTAAGATTGTGCTGTAGTTTTGACCCATAAAGGCTTACTTTTTGTATCACAGTGCAACCTTTGTATTTGGTATTTGGAAGCAATGTAATTTGAAGGTTGTGCCATAGTACTGCCCCTTGAATGTTAGGGTTAAAGACCAATTCTTGCACTTTTGTGGCTACCTCAGTTCATTGGCACAACATTATCGCATCAATACTGTATTTGATCGAATGGTGAGGTTTTCATGTATTTGCTACCGTTTCGAAGTTTTGGCGTGGTCCCACCTAGGCTTTGTTCTAGTTTTCTTTTCCTGGTACAGCTTCTTTCATGGGGCAATTCTTTCAGCTTAAAACTTCCATCAGTTTATCTTTAATATAGTTAGGAAAATATGGATGTAACACTTGCCCCCCAATATGCAGCAATCGTAGATTGATGTGCACTTGTCTCTATGTCCATGTTTTTCTATATCGCATTAATTCCTATTTTTCCCTTTTCCTTTTTCCAAAATAAAAACGTTTTTACAACCATTTCACATTTAATCTCCTAGTACACTTGTCATCTCTTATTAGCTAATTTTCTAGAAAGCTGTTACTTTAGTCTTTTCAACTCCTAAGAAAATCTATATGGATCCTCTAATTAATCTCCGTTGTCAATAACCGGTTGATGTTTTTTGAGTTGTTTCACCATTGCAATTATGTGGCTGAGATTCTAATCGAGATAAGTATATATCATTATCTTTCTTCTTCTTCTTCTTCTTCTTCTTCTTCATATCTTTACCTACTTTCGTAAATCCTAATTGTCAATCTCGTCTTCTCCAAGAATAGCTTTTTTCCAAGTAAAAGTATAGTCATTCTCTCTTTTATAGTTTCATTTTCTTGTATCTTAATGGTAGCTGATCTGACAACATTCTCTTCCTTTCCCTTATCCTTGCGATCTACGGTAATTAAATTAGGGGAAATGGAGGGTATTCTTGATCATTTTAGGTTTGAGGGCTATATGGGTAGGGTACTTGTAACGACCCAAAATTTTATGGCTTAGATTTGTGAATATTTCACTAAATTAAAAAAATAATCAATTATTGGTTTTTAATAATCAACTAACCCTCATTTAATTAATAAATAATGATGATGAACTCATTTTAGAATTTTTTTTTACAAAAATAAATACTTGAATGAAAAATTGAAAATATGACCGAAATTCATTTTCGAATTTTTGACTTTTCATTGAACAAGAGTTGTTAAAAGTTGTTATGCACACTAGTGTACAGATGTGCACACATATATAGAATTAAGAAAATACTTTTTACTAATTAAAGGGGCTAGATAAAATCACATTCTAGAAGACGATTAAAGAATTAATGAAGGACCTTTCTTCTTTATTTGAAATAATAAAGTACTGAAAAGTACACTAATAGATGATGATGTGATGTCCTAAGGTCCTAGAGGGGAAGTGGCACATGGAATATGGGGAGGGAAGTAATATAAGGCAAGGAGGCAGTGGCTTGAATTAAGGAGGGGTATGTTGGTCGGTTTTCACTTTACGAGCAACCTTTCTTCATTTTCTCCTTTACTACATTTTTTTTGCATTTTAGCTTTCTTCTTCTCCACTATTCTTCACCCTTCTTGTACTTAAGTTTTATAAAAGAAATCAGTTCAAAAGATTATTCTTTTCACCTCTGAACGCTTAAATAAGCCTTTAAAAATAGAGATAACACCTTTTATTCTCAAAAATACCAAGTCAAACCCAAAACCCCCTTGACCAAGTCATGGCCGAGCACTCTCGAAGTTTTGGGGGCTTGGGCCTGAGAAATAGGGGTGAAAGGGAGGGGTTTCCAAATGCAAGCGAGGTGTGATTGGGTGGAGAGTTTCATTTGAAAATAGGAGAAGGTGGTAGCTTTTCGAAGGGGTTTTGATCAAGATTAAACTGAGATATCTCACTTTGAAATAGTTTCAAAATGATGTGGAATGTTGTAAAAATATTATTGTTTATGTTGTATATATAGATGTATATATGTATTTGATGATGTTTGATTCTCGCTTGAAAGCGGATGGCATACATAACCATTTTTGCAAGAGATCAAAGCAAAGGAAGTCGAAGTGTTTCATAGCAAATAAGTCGCAATGAATACACTTCAAAGTACTAGAAAATTTTCAGAGGGACTCTAAAGAGTTCCTTACCATGTTGATTTTATTTACATATATTCTTATTTATATAAATGCTTGTGATATGATTTGGAAAGTTGAATTCTTTTGGGATAGGAATATTTATGGCACTTGATTATGTGTTAGAGTAGCCGCTAAGCCTCTTTTTGTTATTTGGAAGGTTATTTCTTATGCTTTTGATTTACTTTTGATAACATTTGGTTTCAAATGTTAATTTCAAGAAATGGAGTTTAAAAGCAGTTTGAATTACAAAACAAAGTTTTAAAAGTTACGGTCCATATAACGATAGTAGGTACGAATGCACTTTAGAAATCCATGATTATAATAAAGTATAAAAGGTTATCAACTTTAGATATTTTTTAAATTCTGTTTCAAATGTGCTTTAGAAGGGTTATTTAAATATTAGTAAGGGGTTTGAAGTTATATATTTTAAGAATTTATTTTAGTTATTTAAATAAGAGGCTTAAATTTTATAACGGAAAAATCTTATCTCAAATCAAAGTTGGGTTTTATTTAAAGATCGTCAAGCAATGTTTTCTATAAAAATTTTGAATTATAATTTAAGTATTTTAAAATTTAATTTGAAAATAGAATGTTTAAAAGATATTTGAGACTTAAAGGATTTGTTTTAAGATACTTAAATAAGTGATTTACATAAAGGAAATCTATTTACTTTTCAAAGTCGAATTCTTTTTTAAAGGTGATAGCTTTAAATTATGATTTAAAAGAAAGTTTTAAAACATTGTTTTAAAGAGTTTAAAAGAGGTTCGAAATTTATAAAAGTGATTTGAAAGATTATTTGATATAATAAAGCAAGTTATAAAGAGGGAAACTCCTCTTTTTATAAAGTCAAATTCTTTTCCAAAAAGTGGTGAATTTTTAAGTGACCTTTTAATGAAGATTTTAAAAGATGTTTATATTGGTTTAAATATGATTTTAAGTAAGAAGAAAGCATGGATTACTACATCCTTGATGTAATAATGTTTTCGAGAAAAGAAAGTAGATTAGAGACTATAACATTCTTGTAATAATAGTAAATGATTTTGGGAATTGAAAAGGAAGTTTGGTTTATAACACTTGTTTTAAATTAAATAGGATATGCAATTTATGAAGTCTTTTATTTAAGCTTCGAGGTAGGGAAACTTCTACCTATCCTGAAAGATAAAAAAATTATCGAGTCAAGATTTGACATGTAATAATACCCCTACTTTTGCGGCTTCACTGTTAACCAAAGGAAGGCTTAAGTTTGAAATCCTAGATTGATGGTATGTATATGAAGTATTGTTTATGCACACAAATTCATTTACTTATGGAAATTAAGTAGTCCTATACTTTGGCACAAAAAGCCGATGAGTAGATTGATCCTCTATCCGTGAGATTTGCAATCAATTTTTTTTAAATAAGGTAAGGCCAAGAACAATCAGTGTCCTCACTTACCTGGTTTCTTTTTACGCAAGGGATAAAGTAAGTCGAAATGTTGGAAACATGAAAAGAATAGGAGATTTGTCTATGAATGATCTTTATAATTTATGATGGTTTGAAAAGTATCCTTTTCATACATAACACCAAATTCTGAGGTTGGAAAACTCATCTCTATCGGTGAGAGCTTAAGAATGAACGCTGAGGCAAGAATAGTGCTCTAACTTGTATGACTACATTGTTAATTGAAGGATAGTACAAGTTTGAAATTAAAAAGTAGCGGTTAGTATATTTGGTCTAATTTATATATGATCTATTTACTTTCACCGAAAGTGTTTGGGTTTATTGCTATCAATGTTTTTAAATGATATTTGTTTTTGACCCATTAGAGTATGCTTTTGATTATAAATCTTCCTTAATATTTTGTGAATATACTTATACCATTGAGATAAGTATACACTTTCTAAGTATTGAAATGTATGGTGATATGTTGATATAGTTGTATGGCTGAGATAAGAATATAAATACTTTTTCAAGGATTGAGTAGAAATGCTTATTTATATCTTTGGTAAAGGTATTTTAATACAAGTATTTAAAAAGTGATTTTAATTAATAAAATGATTAATTAAAGAGGCTTAGTGGTTGCTTATGTGCTTAATCATTCTTGGTTTCCATATGAAATTAAATCTATGATTTGATTGTTCGCTTATTTTGTAGTTAAATAACCGACTATCAAATCTTAGCAAGTTTTAAAACTATTAACTATTAATCCGAAGAGGCCGGGATCAGATAAGTTATGTAAAAACCACTTCGAACTGACATAAGCGTTCGAATTGAAGACAGTGTTCTTCGAAGTGCAAGGGCTATTTGCTACTAATCCTATGGGTGATTCCAAGTAAGGTGTAGTAGATGCAGTGCCTTAGGTTTTTTCATATCCTAAATAACTTGTATCGGTGAATGCTGACATTGCATTATTTCTTGTAGGGTAGTGTTGGCGTTCCAAGTAGGATTTGCTAGAAAGTTAAAATGTAGCCATAAGCCTCACACCTGATAATGACCAAAACATGGATATAATTCAGTGCTATGTAGTTTGCAACCATTAGGGTATTTTCATCACTTATATCTAGATCAATATTTCCAAATTATGTACGTGGTGGCCACGGAAGCATTTTGTTGGGGACAACCGAGGTGATGACATATTCGATATTATTCAGGAATGGGTAGGCCGGTTCTAATTCATAGGGTGTCAGCTAAGGCACTCAGTACATTTTTTAGAGGTGTACTACGACAAGCAGTAGCCCAATTACCTTTTCAATGACGAAGTCCATTCTCCAATACATACCTTTACGGATTTAGTTTTATAATAAATACGTTGATTAATGTAATTAACGTAACCATTTCCGCTATGTTAAATATTTATTTTAAATACACATTATTATAGTATCACTAGTTTCTAATAAGTTTAGTTATCGTAAGGTAAAAAACCCACTCATGTTTATATGCAGTGTGGTCTTATGAGATACCTTTATTTTTAAAAGGTTTTATAACATTAAAAATCCATATGATTTGTGTTTATCATGTTGGTTTACCAGACTGATACGGGTGTTATTTTCTTATAATGCTCCGATGAGACCTGAGTTCATTTCCAGATTTGGCTAGCGTGCTTTGGTGATTTAGGAGAAGGGATTGATGCCTCCAAGACCTTTTCATGTTTTTTTTCTACTGCATTTGTTTTATATTTGTCAACATCTGCGAGGACAAGCTGTTATAACTGTCCAGACTGATGATAGGTTAGTTACTCAAATTGTTATATGTATATTAAAATTTTCTTTTATAAAGTTCTATTGCATATTATATACTACTCATCATGATGTGAGATTATACTCTATCTTTTCTTTTCTTTTACCCCAATAATATATCTTTCCAACACTTGGATGATCAGCACATGAATACCATGGATGTACTAGTGTCAAGTTTTGAGGGTCAAAAAGACTGGTCAAATGGTATACGAGCGTAGGTTAAGTGAACACATAGGCCTTGGTGGGGCAAACATTATTAGAGATAGTGTAAGAGACACCCTAGAATGAGTTTGAGTGTGTGTATGAGAGCATATTTGTTAGTGCTATAAAAACCTTTATGTTGTATTGATTGATCAGTTGAGTAGTTTATGAATTTCGATCAATACATAAGGTACCACAATATTGATAGGAATTTCTAAATACTTAGACAAGGAAAACCGATACAGTATAATTTTTGAAAATCAATAAAGGAATTAATTTTATGTAGGATTATATTATATATATAAAATAATAATTTAAAAAAAAAATTAATACATTTATTTATGATGTGTTTGTTTATTAGAAAATGATAAGTTTAAATTATTATCGTTTGTTGTTTGATTAGTCGTACTCATCCAGGTAGAAGCATAGGCTATTGTTTGTAAGCTCAGTTAATTTATGAGCATTTATTGGTTTAATTTAGATTACAACTTATAAATTAAGTTTCATCGTTTGACTATAGGGTGTTCGGTAGTAATGTTGATATAAAATTTTATTTTTGATACAAGAAGGAATGATTAAAGACAAAGATGATTTTATAAAATTGGTTTTTAAAAATGTGTTTTAAATATAAAGAAGATTTTTTTTAAGAACTTAAATCCTAATGTCTCTAAAAAAATATTTTAGATGATTTTTGGAAAAAGTAATAATCATATTGCTTGAAAGTATTTATAAGTATTTTCAAAGGGAGTTGTAAGAAAAGTACATTTTTTTGGATATCCGGGAAATGAGTCTCGATTAGTTTTGTGATAATATGAATAGTCTTCTAAGTAATGATCAGATGTTTTCTTAGGCGAATGTTGTAGTGCATATTGTAAATTCTTCCCTTTCCCATTGTATGATTGAGATGAGTTCGAATCCACATGAACCTAGAAGTAAGTAGTAATTAATATTTTTCTGAAAACTGTTTTATATGGAAATATATAGCGTATTAATTCAAAATGGGATTCGACAACGAAGAAATCTTTGAATGTTAACTAGTTCGAATAGCTCGAAAATGGCTAAAAATAGCAAGAGATGTGTTCAAATGATAAACAGTTCTCTTAGGTATTACCCTTCTTAGTAAGGAAATTCATGATACTACCTCTTAGGACCCAGTTCCTTGGTATCATTTTGGTGTTACTCGGTCTATATGTATATTTTCTATGGACTAAAATATATAGTATCATTCAAAAGGATTTTGAAATATAAATTGGGTATTTAGTTCTTAAGTTTCCTTACATAAAATGCATTCAAATAAAAATATATTTGATAAAAGATTTTTTTAGATAAATGAAATGTTTTCATAAATAATTTTAGAAGTAAAAAGATATTGTTATAAGTGAGAACCAATAAGAATAAGTATATAAGTTGTACATAGATCATTTCTTCACATGGTTCTTGATCCAAGATTCGAATAAATGATATTGAGGTGATTCATACCGATCCAAATAAGGATTTATCACTCGATTCTTGACGGCGAATACTAGGTGAGGTTCCTTGAAGTGGCACCAAAGTTGTAGTAAGTCGGTAATTCGAACACTTCGTCTTCGAAAATCATAACATTTTATAATTAAGTGTTACAAATATGATTTTACAAACATGTTAGTCATCATTTAATTAATTTATAAAGGCAAGAAACCTTTTTTTGAAACTTGTTTACAAAAACATATTCTTTGATAAAATCGATCATGTGACCTAAAAATGGTTTATCGTTAAACATCTTTTTGATCAATATAAGTTGTTCAAAGTCTTTTGAACTTGTCTAATGATCAAGTGAGCATATTATCAACTAATTAACTCACACACCTCTTTGTAAAAATGGAAGGTTCTAGAAGCTTTCAAATGAACAAGGGATATTATCATGAGAAAGGAATAAGTGTAATTTGCTAAAGGAAAAGTGATGTGATGGAGAAGTGATGGGAGATGCGTCCTCCATGGAATGGTGGAGTTGGGAACAAGAATAAGGAGCACCATTCTTGATCCAATATAAGGAGAGTCATATAAGAGATAATAAATCACAAATTCCCAGAGCCAAGATAGGCTTTCATCCATGTCTTCTTCTTCTCTTATGTCCTAAATAATTTTTTTGCAAATCTTATCCAAATCAACTCGGATTTGGAGTGAAGCCTTGGGGGAATCTTACAACACATCCTACCTAGTTAGAAAGATGAAGAAGTGAAGCAACACTCAACTCAGCTTGGAAGGCCGTGAGCAAATAGTAAGGGAAGGAGAGAAAAAGCAAGAGGAGAAAGGAAGGAAAGGTGGTTGAAAGGTTGGTTTTGGACTTTGATTCTTGGATTTTGGTTGTTTGTTAGATAAAAGGTGAGTTAACGCACATCTTTTAATGAAAAATATAATGTAGATATGTTAGTGCTTGATAGTGTCTAAGTTGTTTGATTTAATGTTGACATATGTTGAAATATTGGTTTGGATTCTTATTTCAAAAGCAAGAAGCATATGTGATCCATGTTTATGGAATTGGAATGGACTTGAATGAGCTTGTATGACTTGTGAAAAGCAAAGCACATTATTTATAGATGGACTTTGGTTTAGATCGGACTCGGATCTGAAAGTGCATTTATTGCAATTGTCTCTATGTATGCACTTTTGAATTGCCTTGTTTTTTGACGATTTCCATGGAACTTTGTAAAGGGATCCTTAGGTGTTTAGTTTACCATATTTATAATTTTCTATATGTATGTTAGTTTCTATAAAAAGTTTGAATAGTCAAAAGTTAAGTAACATCTAAAGTGGCCAAAACTTTCCTTGTGCAAAACTGCTTCGTTTAGCCTTGATTTTTTGGCTTTAAATGTTTGACAAGATATTAAAATTAACCTATTTCATTTGATTATTTTTACAAATAATTACTAACTATTATTAGAGTATTTTAAAAGTTGTTTTAGATATTTATGATCTTAAGAATTAGTTGTGAATTTTTAAAGAAGATGTTTTTAAAATGAATTTTTTTTTAAAGTTTTTAAGAAAATTATAAAGTTGTTATTTTTAAGTAATATTTTGTGAAAATGTTTTAAACACTATTATAAATATTATAAAGTATTTTAAAAGAATTTTTAAGTAAATATGGTTCTTAGAAAATAAGTTGACTATTTTATATCTTATGTAATAAATATCTTCTAAACGTTCTTTATTTAATATCTAGTTTTATAAATAAATTACTACACACACATATCAGTTTTACGAAGGATTTTGAAAAGTATAAACAAAAGGTTTAGAAAGGAGTTAGGAATTAGTTAATGGCCAAATGATTAATCGATTAATTACTTACTTGAAAAGTAATTAACAATACTTAACACTAAAAGCCAATGAAGTAGGCTTATCTATTTATAAGAGTTAAGATTAATGTTTGTGTAGAGATATGAGCAGTAGAGCTCTAACCTACATGCTTCCTTCTTGACCGAGGAGTAGTTAAATTGGGAATGCCAAAAACGTGTTAATCATGTTGATTTTTTACCTTTTTAAGGGAATCATTAATATACACTTAACAAAAAAACCAATGAAGTAGGTTTATCTATTTGTAAGAGTTAAGATTGATGTTCGAGTAGGGATATAAGCAATAGAGCTATAACTTACTGGATTCCCTCTTGACCGAAGAATAGTTAAGTCGGGAATGTTGGAGACATGTTAATCATGTTAATTTCTTACTTTCTTATGGAAATCATTAATACCATGTTAACACTAAAATCCAATGAGGTGGACCTATCTATTTATGAGTGAAACACCCTACACCACTTAATATACCCAAAAAGGGCACACTCAAGGATATGGTGCGTTATAGGTATAGCTAAAGCATCACAGAGACTAAAATTCACAAGACAAATAAGCAAAAACAACAGAAAATTTAAATAATAACTTATCATTCGAAATTAAACTTCATCTCAAAATAAATCAATAAATACATAACATGTCTCAAAAATTCAAAATATCTCATGTCTCATGAAAACACATCTCAGTCTCATAAAATCAGAGTATAAAGTAACAATAATAATAGTAATCCCTCTCATAAGTGCAAGTCCATCATAAGCTAAATGAAAAAGATGAAGAGAAAAAGATTAATCTAAAATGAGAAATCTCCAAGAATGAATCTCCAAGCAACCTGAATCAACTCAACTCTGATGGCCTATTGGGAAAAAAGGGAAATAGAGGTGTGGGTCAGACTATAAGTATGATGAGTGAAAGTAATTACTAGCATTTCTAAGCAGGATAAAGATAATAGACTAAGCAATAGTTCTAGTATGGAAAGAAATAACGAAACGATAAAACTGAGGTAAAAAACTATTTTTGATTCTGATTGACTGTTTCAATTGTTTGCACTTGTCTTAGATTACTGCTTTGATTAGGATGAAACCTTAATCCTATTTTAATTAGGCCAAAATCCTAATTCTACCCATTGAATGAACTTCTATCTCTGTTGAATGTGAGCTGGTCCAAACCTATTGATCCCATAGCAAAAGACACCTATTTAGCGCTTGGAACACGATAGCGAATTATTTACCCTAATCGACGTCGCACGCTCGGTCATCGCTAGTATACACTAACTGTCACTCCCTCTTTTGACCTCTTATTTACTGTAATCAGCATAAGCGTGCCCAACCTCACCTAATCTATTGTGAGACCATCGGTCCTACTCTGAAAAGGATGCTGCCCAGCCTCACCCAAGTGTTGTGAGACCATCAGTCCTAGTTTGAAAAGGAATGCCGTTGTACTGGTCCTGACAAACAAAGTCTAGTTTGCGCCCCTTGTCCAAGTTCCCAGATTTGAGCCTCTTTTTATTGGCCACTTATTTACCCTAGTTAGCATAAGCATGTCCCAGCCTAACCTAACTGAACGGGAATGCTGTTGATATGGGCCCTGCTTCTATTTTTGCTTATTAATTTAGTGTAAGTTTTAGAATAAGCCTCTTTTGTTATGCTATATTTGCTTATTAACAAGATCTAAGTTTTAAAATAAGCCTCTTCTGTTATTTCTGCTATATTTGTTTATTAACATGATCTAAGTTTTAAAATAAGCCTCTTCTGTTAATTCTGCTATATTAGCTTGTTAACAAGATCTAAGCTTTAAAATAAGCCTCTTCTGTTTCTGCTATATTTGTTTATTAATAAGATCTAATTTTTAAAATAAGTCTTTTTTGTTCTTTCTGCTTAATTATAACCTATGTTACAATTGTTACTCTTCTATTCTATCCTCTAGTTATAACCACTAGTTATAAACATGCTTGCAAATGTCACAAATTTGCCTATTTCAGCGTATCTTCTTTTTATTACAGTTCTTTTTTATTTTACATCTAATTTCCATAAATTCAGTGTTTATTTCTATTTAATCCATATTAGTGAATTCACCTCTTTTTAATATTCTTATATTTTATTCGCGTAAAAAGGAATAAAATGAAATTAACATTTATAGGCTAAATTCTAACGTAAAACAGATGTAAATAAATACAAATAACCATAAATAACTGTAAATAACTGGATAAAATAGCTGAAGAAAAATATTTGAATAAAATAAACTGAAAAGAAATTTATAAACTAACTGTAAATAACTTATATAAAAACCGTCTCAAAATTGCAGAAAAACTACAACTATTGGGAACCTTATGATTTTAAGTTACTTAAAAATCTAAAATAATTACAAAACACTCACATATGGCCCTTAGATCTATTCCTTGGCCTTCCCGGATCCACTTCTAGGGCCTAGAATATTTTTATTCGAAAGATCTCCTCCCATGAATTTTTTTCTTTTTAGAGTTCAGCATCAAACAATGAACCCAATTGAGAAAAAATATGAATGAGAAAATAGCTAGGTCTAGGGTCTTATTTATAATGTAGCTTAGCGATCTCAGGATGTTGGATTTAAAAATTAAATCTAGTGCAACCACATCATAGGTTCACTAGAAACCGTCAGATGGAAGCACGAACACATAGGGTTTGATGAAAATTGCAAAATACGTTTATCGGTACGCACCTGGACGATTCTACGTCCAAAACAAAAGGTGGGTCGACCTATATACATTGTGGGTCGACCCAAAGGTCGACCTAATCCATGTATGGGTCAACCTATAGGTTGAGCTAGCCCATATATGGGTCGACCTAGGCCTTGTAATATATTTTTTCGTTTTGTTTATTAAATTCTGGATTCTTGTTTCTCTCATATCTTCTCCATACTGACTCGGATTTTGACAAGTTATATATGAAAATTGATCAGAAAATCGCCATGGACACAATAGTGCAACTCCCGTAGCTCGATTCTAAAAATTTCATAAACTTTCTTTATTATTTAATTAATTTGTTATTAATTATTATAACTTAAATTTGGGGTTTTTATATTCTTCCCTCCTTAAAGGATTTCGTCCCTGAAATCTCCAAGGATAAAAGAATGAAATAAATATTTTTATCCAAATTCTAGAACCACATATCCAACCATCATCCATTACATCCATTGTCCTTAAGCTTTCTATTGCAATTTATGCTATATACAATAGCGTAGTGTCAATGTTCCTACCTAATGCGAAAGATTAGGCGGTCTACTAATTAAGTCGACCTCCTTTTATGCAATCATGTCTGTGCCATGTATCCAAACGAATGCAAATTTCCTAATGATAACTGATAGTTATATATGCATGCTACATTCATCATCCAAATGCAACAATCATATGATAATCATCTATTAATAGCAACATGAAATAAAATAAAAAGAAAATGCGCACACATCCATATGCATAGGCTTTAGTGACCTAGTTAGGCCGATCCCTAAGAGATAATAATGCCCAATTTATATATATGCATCCATTAGCATCCACTAGCAAACACTTTCAACCACTTGCATCCATCATACACAACATGTTCTAGTACCATTTTTACATTCAGTCATACCATCCATAGGTTAAATCCTAAGATCTACCCTCTCAAAGGATACTAAAGGAAAGAACCTATTCAAAACTACAATGGAAATAGGAAATTCAAGATGTACCATCAAAAAGATGCGAATAAGAGGTACGTATTTTCTCTTCAGCCTCTCATGTAGCGTCCTCAATGTTGTCTCCCCATTACAACTTAACCAAAGGTACTTCCTTATTCCTAAGCTTCTCGATACCATGTCCAACGATCTTGGTAGGAATGTGACGAACCAATGCTCCTCTCTCCACTTCCACTTCCTTAAGTTGACTTGGTTCCACTACCTCTGCTGAATCATGTAAGCACTTTCTCAAGTGTGAAACATGAAAAATATCATGAACTCCTGTGTGCCTCTCCAGTAGCTTTATCCAATACACCATCTTCCTTACCCTTTCCACAATGGGGAACGGTCCTACGAATTTAGGAGCAAGTTTCCCACTTGATCCAAATCTCACTATCTTTAACGAAGATACCTTAATGAAAACGAAATCTCCTACCTCAAACTCAATATCCCTTCTCCACTTACCTGCATTGGATTTCTGTTCATTTTGGGCTATCTACATCCTTCAACTAATCAAATTAATCTTTTCTGAAGTCTTTCTAACCATGTCGGGACCAAGTAGCAATCTTTATATAGACTCCAACCAACACGAAGGCGACTTACAAGGTCTTCCATAAAGAGCTTCAAAAGGTGTTATCCCAATGCTAGTTTGAAAACTATTATTATGTGCGAATTCCACTAAAGGAAGATTCTCCTCCCAAGTTCCTCCAAAATCAAGAATGCACAACCTCAATAAATCCTCAAGAACTCTATTAACTCTCTCCATTTGGCCATCCGTCTAGGGGTGTTAGGCCGTACTCAATCTAAATTGCATCCCAAAAGCCTCTTGCAAGCTTCTCCAAAACTCGCTAGTAAAGATAGGGTCTCTATTGCTCACTATGCTAGAGGGAACTCAATCGGACTATCTCACGAACATTAAGGATGCCAAATAAGGTGTTGTCCTCTTACTTTTGACCGAAATGAAGTGGGCACTCTTAGTCAAACGATCTACAATCATCCAAATACTGGTATTCCTCTTCTTAAATATGGGTAAACCATCTATGAAGTCCATCGAAACACTATCCCACTTCCATTCGGGTACATCAAATGGTTGAAGCTATCCACTGGGCTTCTACTGCTCTTCCTTAACACTTTGGCACACAAGACACTTAGTTACAAACTCCGCCACATCCTTCTACATGCCGCTCCAGTAGAACACACTCTTCATGTCCCTATACATCTTACCATCACTCGGATGAATAGTCAATCGAGAATGGTGTGCTTCTTCTAGAACTGTTCTCGTCAAATCACTAGTGCAGGGGGCACAAAGTCTTCCATCTCTCCTTAGCCTCCCTTTACTATTAATGTAATAGAATTGGAGATGTATATATACCTATCCTCTGCTAATCCTATCCAAAATATCCATAAGCACTAAATCCTCTCACCGCCTTAAGCCAATCTGATCTATGAGGGTCGGGTTAACCTCAAGTGCTACCAATAATCCGGGGGTAATGTCTGTAAATGGCTTAAAATCTAAGGTGGAAATAAACTCTAGGCTTTTCCACTCCATGAACGTTGGACTAAGGGTTTCTCTTTTCCTACTTAACGCATCTACAACTTCATTCCCTTTACCAGGGGTATAGGCTATCTCAAAGTCATATGATGCTAGAAACTCCATCCAATGCTGTTGCCTCAAGTTTAAATCCTTTTGTGAGAATATGTACTTCAATGATTTATAGTTAGTGAAAAGCTCGAATCTCTCTCCAAGCCAGTAATGTCTCCAAGACTTGAGCGCAAAAACAATATTAGCTAACTCCAAATCATGGGCGGGGTATTTCTTCTCATGAGTTCTCAACTGCTACTTCCATGATATACTACCCTTCCTTCATGCATCAATACCGCTCCAAGACCAGTCCCACATGTATTAGTGTATACTATAAAAGGCTTAACTCCATTGGGTAAAACTAACACTGGTGCACTAGTAAATGCCCTCTTCAGCATCGTGAAGGAATCCTCACAATCTACGTCCCACACAAATGCCATATTCTTCTTAGGCGAGTAAGCGGTGCTGAAATCTTAGCAAAATCTCTAATAAACTTCCTATAATAGCCAGCCAAACCTAGGAAGCTTCTAACTTCGGTAGCTTTCTTGTGGGCCTTCCATTCCTGTACTACTACTACCTTAACAGGATCCACAGCTAAACCCTCTCTTGAGACTATATGCCCCGAGTAACTCCTCACACCAAAAGTGACACTTTGAGAATTTTGCTTTCAACTGATGAACACAAAGTGTACGAAGAACCTCCTCAAGATGAATAGCATGCTCTTCCATATTCTTGAAAAACACCAAAATGTCATCCAATAATACTATAATGAACTTATTTTGGACATCTTAAAAAACAAGGCTCATCAAATCTACAAAATAGTCTGGGGTATTGGTCAGCCCTAACGGCATAACCAACCACTCAAAGAATCCATCGGGTGTCCTAAATACTGCCTTATCGATGCTATTGTTAGCGGCCCTAAGCTCATGAAATCCAATAGCTAAATCAAGCTGAGAAAATACTGAAGAGCCAGCCAACTAATCGAAAAGATCGTCTATCCTAAGAAGTGTGTAACGGTTCTTCTTCGTGAGCTTATTCAACTCTCTATAGTCTACATAAAGTCGAAGGGAACCATGTGCTCCGTCTGATGAAGACTTTCTCCAATATCTCACCAATCTGCTTACTTAACTTCTTCCTCTTCCTAGGGGCCACATGTCTCATGGGAAATGCTACTGGCTTAACATTGTCATTCAGATAGATCCTAAAGTCGATATCTCTCTTAGGGGGTAGTCCCCTAACCTCCTTAAAAATGTCTAGGAAATCTCTAACAATAGGAACTGAATCTAACTCTCCCAGTGATGAATCAAGGGAATAAAGGAAGCTCAACATGTTGTGGGTTGCAAGTAACCTCAAGAGACCTTCCGCTACATGTCTCTAGTCTAACAACTCTCCTCTCGTAGTCTAATATCGCTCCATAAGTGTATAACCAATCCATCTCCAAAATCATCCCATATCCCAAAAATCCCAGTACATAGGCATCACAATCAATTTCTACATCTATTATAAAAAATTTCAAACTCCTACAAATCATGGATAAATGTGCCGATCATATTATAGGGTTTGAAACAACTCTATGGTCTATAACTAGAGAAATATCTAAGTGCAAAAAATCAACCAAGGAACTAGAAATGAAAGAATGCGATGCTCTGAAGTCAAAAAGAGTCTGAATAGGAAAATCTAAAATAGAGATCTAACCTTCTACAAAGACATTCCTACCTTGATCCGGTCCACTAGAAGGTGCTGAATCCAAAGCCTATACTTGTAGTGTAGGTGTGTCTGCTCTCTGCCCTGCCCTCTAAGGACAAAATCTACTAAGGTGACTAGGCTGCCCACAGTTGTAACACCTCCCCTTCATCGTGTCCTTCTTACAGTACTTTGTGAAATGACCAAGCAATCCACAACTATGACATTTCTCACCTTTCTTGATCTGTCCCTTCTGAGGTCCTCCTCATGTCTTCTTGTTCTTATCCCTCTTATTCTTCCACCATTGCTTCTTAAAGTTTTCTGACTTTGGAACCTCCTTAAGCTTTCCTTTTAGCTGCCAAGATGCAAGCTGAACTCTCTGTTGGTCCTCCTAACAGTCCAAATGTCTGCTCCATATTCCTCAACTAAGCTCGTACCTCTACGAAATCCTCCATGTCGAAAAATGTCTTACCTTTTAGACTGGCAAAGTCCTTTCATAGCTTAGAAAAATTGGTTTCTGCAGGTGGATTAATGGATCTCCACTTGTTGGTGCTGCATTGGATGCTTGCCTTTGCACCTCTGGTGCCGTAGCTTGGAGGTATCTACGGAACCAACCAGGGACTTGGACACCCTTTGGAATATTGGGGGCATCCATACTATGCAAAGAAAAAGAGAATTTAGGCTCGAAAGAATTGAAAGAAGGTTAAACTGGACTTTGAGGGGATTTTTATAAGAACTCTCTTAAACATGAAAACCATTAATGTGATAAGAGTTTATTTTTGAAAAATACTTTTAGTTTGAAGATATGTTACTTTTGAAAAATACTTTACATTTAAAACAAGTTTTTAGGAATCCTGTGACCTTAGGATCTGATACCAAGTGAAACATCCCAAACCCCTTAATATACCCAAAAGGGCACACTAATGGATATGGTACGTTATAGGTATAACTGAAGCATCACGGAGACTAAGATTCACAAGATAAATAAGTAAAAACAGCGGAAACATTTAAATAATAACTTATCATTCAAAATTAAACTTCATCCCAAAATAAATCAATAAATACATAACATGTCTCAAAAACTCAAAATATCTCATGTCTCATGAAAATACATCTCAGGCTCATAAAATCAGAGTACAAAAGTAACAATAATAATAGTAATCCCTCTCACAAGTGCAAGTCTATCATAAGCCAAATGAAAAGGACGAAGAGTAGAAGAATACATCTGAAATGAGAAATCTCCAGAAATGAATCTCCAAGCAATCTGAATCAACTAAACTCTAATGGCCTATTGAGGATAAAAGGGGAAATAGAGGTGTGGGTCAGACTATAATTCTGGTGAGTGAAAGTAATTACTTGCATTTCTAAGCAATAGTTCTAGTATGGAAAGAAATAATGAAAAGATAAAACTGAGGTAAAATATTGTTTCTCATTCTGCTTGATTGTTTTCTTTGATTATTTCAATTGTTTGTACTTGTCTTAGATTACTGCTTTGATTAGACTAAAACCCTAATCCTATTTTAGTTAGGCCAAAATCCTAATTCTACCCGGTGATCGGGCTTCTATCTCTATTGTGCAACTGTGAGCTGATCCAAACCTGTTGGTCCCACAGCAAAAGACACATGTCTGGCGCTTAGAATGCAGTAGCAAATTATTTACCCTAATCGATACCACATGCTCGGTCATCGTCGGTACACACTAACTGTCACTCCCTCTTTTGACCTCTTATTTACCCTAATCTACATAAGCGTGACCAACCTCACCTAATTTGTTGGGAGACCATTGGTCCTACTCTAAAAGGGAAGCTGTCCAGCCTCACCTAAGTATTATGAGACCATCAGTCCTAGTTTGAAAGGGAATGCCGCTGTACTGGTCCTAACAAACAAATTCTAGTTTGTGCCTCTTGCCCAAATTCTCAGATTTTAGCCTCTTTTTATTGGCCACTTATTTACCCTAGTTAGAATAAGCATGTCCCAGCCTCACCTAACTATTGTGAGACCATCAGTTCCCGACTGAAAGGGAATGTAGTTGGTACGGGCCCTGCTTCTATTTTTTCTTTTTAACTTAGTGTAAGTTTTAAAATAAGCCTTTTCTGTTATTTATGATGTATTTTCTTATTAACAAGAATTAAATTTTAAAATAAACCTCTTCTGTTATTTCTGCTATATTTTCTTATTAATAAGATCTAAGTTTTAAAATAACTATCTTCTTTTATTTCTACTATATTTGCTTATTAACAAGATCTAAGTTCTAAAATAAGCCTTTTCTGTTCTTTCTGCTTAATTATAACTGATTTTATAATTGTCACTTTTTTATTCTATCTTTTTTGTTATAACCACTAGTTATAAACATGCTTGCAAATGTCTTAAATTTGCCTATTACAGTATGTCTTCTTTTTATTACAGTTCTTTCTTATTTTACATCTAATTTCTGTAAATTCGGTGTTTATTTCTATTTAATCCATATTAGCGAATTCTCCTCTTTAAAATATTCTTATATTTTATTTGCATAAAAAGGAATAAAAAGAAACTAACATTTACAGGCTAAATTCTAACGTAAAGCAGATGTAAATAAATACAAATAACCTTAGATAAATGAATAAAATAGCTGAATAAAAATAGCTGAATAAAACAGTGTGAAAAGAACTTTAAAAACTAACTGTAAATAACCTATATAAAAATAGTCTCAAAATTGCAGAAAAACTACAATTATTGAGAACATATTATTTTAAATTATTTAAAAACATAAAACAATTACAAAACACTCACCTGTGGTCCTTAGGTCTATTCATTAGCCTTTTCGAAAACATTTTTCGAGCGTAGAATATTTTTTTTATAAAGATCTCCTTCCAAGAATTTTTTTTTGGGTCCAGCCTCAAGCAATGAAACCTATTGGGAGAAAATTTAGTGAGAAAAATAGTCAGGTCTAGGTTCTTATTTACAGTGTAGCTTAGGAATCTCAAGCCGATGGATTTGAATATTAGATCTGGTGTTACCATATCATAGGCTTACTAGGAATTGTCAGACGGAAGCATGAACGCACAAGATTTGAAGAAAATTGCAAAATACGTTTATCAGTATGCATTTGGACGATTCTACAACCAGAACATAAGGCGGGTCGACCTAAATACAATAGAGGTCGACCCTAAGGTCGACCTAAACCATGTATGGGTCGACCTAGCCTATGTATGGGTCGACCTAGGCCTTGTAACACACACACACACAAATATATATATATATATATATATATATATATATATATATTTGTTTTGTTTATTAAATTATGAATTCTCATTTCTCTCATATCTTCTCCATACTAACTCGGATTTCGACAAGTTATATATTGAAATTGATCAGAAAATCGCCACGGATACAATAGTGCAATTCTCATAGTTCGATTCTAAAAATTTAACAACTTATTTTATTATTTAATTAATTTTTTAATTAATTATTATAGCCCAAACTTTAGGTTGTTACAATGAGATTCAAGAATGAAGCGTTTCGGAAGGCTTTGATATGCAACCAGTGTTCTAACTTACTTGGCTTTTCTTTTGGATGAGAAATAGTTAAGTTGGAATGTAAGTAACGAGTTAGGTATACGAATATCGATTTGTATAAGCAAATGTTTTGACTAGATAATCGATTAGTTGATTATCATGCTTGGCCTATATTAACTTAGGAAGTATCTAAATGTGTCACGATTTCATACCAATGAGAACCATCGGAAAAGAGCATTGTTGTAAAACATCCCTAGCTTTCATTTACTTTTGAATGAACCAAAATTGAGTTTACTAAAAATTCATCAAATTGGTTTTGAAAAGACCAATATTGGTAAGTGTTTTACTTATTAAACATCACTTTAAAACTAGTATACTAGTTCCATGTTTTAGGAGTAGTTGTGAAGGGAAATGTTATAGAGTTTGACTATTAATCCTAAGGTTAACTCTAAGGGAGATGTCAATATTGATATTTCAAATGATGCTATAATGTGAGACTGTCTATGTTGAGAAATATTCCAAAAGAGAGGACAATGTTACCATTTGTCAGAGGACTTATGCAAGAATCTACATGGAGATTTAAGATTTGATTGAGATGCTCGAATCCATGGTCTGTTCAAGATATGGGAATCCATTTGGGGATTCGTGTTCTGTTCGACCAATGAACACTCATGTGAAAGATGCCTAGCATAACCTCAAAATCGAAAATGGAAAAAAATAGAGTAGGATGCACAATTTGGGTTGGTTTAGCCGACTGGCATCAGGGTATTATCAACACCTTATCTAGAGATACTTATCGGTTGTTCCCCGATGGGAATTTTTGATGCTTGGTTTATGTTGTTAATGTTCATGTTCGGACGCTCCGCCACTTGTTTTTACCTTAATAGTAGAGATATATGTGCTTGGAATGTACTTTCTGACCCTTATGCATCGGGTTTGGATTTAGCTTCTACGAAGAGATCTCCGTGGAAAAATATAATATGTGAACGTACCTCGGCAGTTTTGATTGTAACCTAAATATGTTGTGGTGTGACCAACGTAAACATCACATGTAACAACCCGAAATTCAACCCATAATAATTAATTCGTTAATTAATTAAATAATAAAATAATATTGTGAAATCATCTGAATTGAGCCATGGAAGTTGCACCATTGTGTCCATGGTAATTTTCAGGTCAATTTCTGTATATAGAACGTCAGAATCCGAGTTAATATGTGCAAGGAACAAAATAGTCAAAGAAACGAAATATATATATATATATATATATATATATATATATATATATATATATGCCAGGTCGACTGGCTAGTTGACAGGGCACAAGGGTGATCCATCCGCCTGCCCATTTGGGATAACGAACGATTCATTTATTCGAAAGTGAACATGTAATTTGCATTGTTTAAACTGATCTAGTCCTTCTATTCTTGCATCAGATGGCTCCTATTCAACCTATGACGTGGTTGCATCCTATTGAATCCCAAAATCCAAGGGTCGAAATCCACTTCTACACCTACAAATAGAGCCCTAGGCCTAACACTTTTCTCATTTTAGATTTTCTCTACTTGGGTTCACCTTTTCAAGAAGGACCCTAAAAGGAATAATTTTCCTAGGAGAGATTCTTTGTTAATAAAAATATTTTAATACCCTGAAGTGGATCCATGAAGGCCTAAAGGGAAGAGCTAAGGACCAGAGGTGAGTGATTGTAATTATTTTAAATTTCATTAAGTAATTTAAAATAATAGAAATTTAAAATAATAGGATTTTCAATAGTTGTAGTTTAACTATGATTTTTGGAATAACCCTTTTAGCAATCTATTTACAGTTTTTTTAGAATTATTTTCAGTCTATTCCTTCTAGCTATTCTTTTCAGTTAATTTTAGTTTATTTCAATTAACTATAGCTTTCCCCATTTAATTATAGTTTATTTACAGTATTTTAATTTATTTACTATTACTTATGTGCTATTTACATTTTCTTCCTACGTCTTTGATTTCCTTCTATTTTCATTTTTCTTTTATTTCTCCTTTTTCTTCTCCATGTAAGGATTATAATATAATTAATGTAAAATTGGATTAAATTATAAGAAATCTAAAATAATGGAATATGAGATGTAAATCACAAAGACTGTAAATGGAATAAGGCTGAAATTATGACTAATTATGATATTAATTGGACTAAATAAGAAGATTGGCCTATTTATAACTTAGAATTATAACTAAAAAAGAATAAAAGAAGAAAGCAGCTCATTTTACACTTATACCTTGGGTTAAATAATAAGCATGATTATAACGTAAGTTATTAATTGATAAACTATGGAAACTATGGTAAACTATGGAAACTATGGCCCTTATTTCATGACTTAGGATAAATTAATAAGAAATAACAGTAATTGATAAAAAATGCTTATTTAAATAATTTATCTAAGTTAATAAGCATAGAAGAGTAGGACCTGTACCAAATAACATTCCTCTAATATTTCTATGGTTACGATGTTTTACATAATCTTGAAGTGGGACGAGGTGCTTCACATAATCCTGAAGTGAGGCGAGGGGTACACTTATATGCTTATAATGGTAGTACATGGTTAATTTATGGTATTTCAAATCAAGAGGATTTGACAAGGGGAGTAACTAGATTTTTGTTTGATAGTGACAAGTACCGGTAGCATTTTCCCTATTTTTCCATGGACACGGTGTTTCACATAACCCTGAAGTGAGACGATGTGCTTCACATAATCTTGAAGTGAGGCGAGGGGCACACTTATGTTGACTAGGGTAAATAAAAGGTCAAAAGAGGAAGTAATAGGTAGCATGGACATGGTGGTAATTATGCATGCGACTTCCATTTTGGTGCTTAGTAATCGCTGTGAGTTCCAAGCGCTTAGTAAGTGTTTCTTTCATAGACACCAAAGTCTACTGTGTAGGGAAACGTCAGTCCATAGTAAATTCTTTGAAGTAGCAGGCCGATCAAAGTTACGAATTTAGCCTGATCAAAGTTACGAATTTAGCCTAATCAAAGCAGCTATCAAGGACAAGTGCAAACAATCAAAGTTGACCTATCTTACTAATTGATTATGAGTTTATTCTTATTTATTTCCAGTATCTCTCTTTTCTATTTCCTTTATTTTCGTTTGTATACTAGAACTATTGTAAAGTCTATTACTTTTATTTTGCTTAAAGATTCTAATAGTTACCATCATTTCCCAGACTTTTTGTCTGACCCACTCCTCTATTTTCACCTTCTCCCTATAGGCAATCAAGGGAGAGGACAATAGATTGCGGTTACTTGAACGGTTCGTGGAGAAGATTTTTACCATGTATTTCTTTTATTCTAGAATTAGCTCTTTTAGTGTACTGGCTTATTATAAGGGATATTATGAACTTTGATTTTTGAGACTATGAGTTTTTATGAGACATTTTGGGTTTTGAGACATGTATGTGTATTTGCTATTTGGCTTACTTGATTTATAAAGCAATTATGAAGTCTTGTTTTAAATAAGGTATTATTTTAGTTTCCGCTATTTTTACCTTTTTTTCTTGTGAATCTTAGTCTCTGTTAGTTTCAGTCATACCTACAGCACACCATGCCTTTTAATGTGTCCTTTTGGGTATATTAAGGGTGTGGGGTGTTTCACTTGGTATTAGAGCCTAAGGTTGCAGGATCCTTAAAAATTTATTTTAAAAGTAAGGTATTTTCCAAAATAACTTATTTTGAAAAGTATTTTTCAGAAAAGAACTATTTGAAATGTTTTTAAGTATAAAAGAGTTTTTACAAAAAAACCTCATAAGTCCAGTTCAATCTCCTTTGACTCTTTCCAAAACTATCTTTTTCTTTTCATAGAATGGCCGATTCCCCAAACCTTCCCGAGTGCATTCTAGTCCTAGCCTAGTTTCGTAGGTACTTACAAGCCAGGACTCCAGAGGTGTACGGGCCAGTGCCCAATCCTACACTAGCGGATGGGAACTCCGTCAACCCACCTGCCACCATCAATTTCTCTAAGCTTTGTAAGGATTTTGCGAGTTTGGACGGAAAGACTTTTTCCGCAAGGAGACTTTTATGGAGGCGAGAGCTTAGCATTGAGACGCCAAGAGGATATTTGTCTTATTAGAATTGGAGGACCAATTGCGGGTTCAGCTAGCCTCTTGGCAGCTAAAAGAGGAGGCTTCTTATTGGTGGAAGGTTGTTGAGCTGGAAGGAAGAGAAGTCGATTGGAATAGGATTGCAGAGAGGTTTGATAGGATGTTTCTGTCTCAAGCAGATGAAAGTGTTCAGATGGAGAGGTATGTCAATTTGAAGCAAGGGAGTTTATCTGTTAAGGAATACATTAATCAATTCAATGAATTGTCACGATTTGGTATGGAGTTGGTGAATACGCCGCACAAGAAAGCTATGAAGTTTGCGAAGAGATTGAACCCACCCCTTTAGGGATTATTGTTGACTCATGTATCGATGGGAGATACTTACGAGTCTTTGGTTGAGATGGTGCTTATGTCAGATGCAGTCAAGGAAAGAGAGTCTAAAGAAGTGGTTAAGTCAGAAGGTTCAAAGAAGAAGTGGTGGAAAAACAATAAGGAGAAGAAGAATGTCAACGACCCTCAGAAGAATATTAAGAAAGGTTTGAAGTGCAGTAATTGTGGGATTGTTGGATATGTCACCAAGGACTGCAGAAGGTATAAGATGAAGGGAAAGTGCTTCAATTGTGGACATCCCAGTCACTTGAGTAGGAATTTTCTCCAAAGAGCAAGGCAGGGGACTAGTGCATCACTCATGCAGATCCAGGCATTAGACGCGTCACCTTCGGGCAAAATTCCGGAAAGAGATAGGAAAGTCACAGGTGAAGGTTTGATTTCTATATCTGATTTTTCCATTCAGACTTTATTCGATTCTGGAGCATCACACTCTTTTATCTCTAGTTCTCTTGTGGATTGTTTGAACTTAGACATTTCTTTAGTGGTATACCCTATTGTTGTTTCAAACCCCATAGGTGGATCGGCACACTTGTCTATGGTTTGTAGGGGTTTGAAAATTTATATCCTAGGCATAGAATTTGACTGCGATGCCTATATTTTTGGATTTCGAGGTATGGGACGATTTTGATGATGGACTGGCTATCCACATATCGATCTATATTAGACTGCAAGAGGAGAGTCATTAGATTAGAGACATGCAGTGGTAGGATTCTCGAGGTATCTTGCGACCTATAAGGGTCAGTCATGTTGATTTTTCTCTATTCCCTCGATTCATCTTCAACAGAGCTTGATTCGGTTCCTGTCTTTAGAGATTTTTCGGACATCTTTAAGGAGTTTGGGGACTACCCCTAAGAGAGAGATTGCCTTCAGGATTTATTTGATCGAGAATTCTTAGCCACTGGCTTTACTAGTGAAGCATATGGCACCTAAGGGGAGGAAGGAATTGAGAAAGAAAATTAGTGAGCGTTTAGAGAAGGGATTCATAAGAAGGAGCATATCAGAAAGGGGAGCATCGGTTGTCTTCACTACTAAGGCGGATGGTTCTCTTCGACTTTGCATTGATTAAAGAGAATTAAATAAGCTCACAAAGAAGAACCAATATCCACATCCTAGGATTGATGACCTTTTTGACTAGTTAGTTGGCTCTTCGGTATTCTCCTAGCTTGATTTAGCCATGGGATTCCATCAGCTTAGAGTCGCCGATAACAACATAAATAAGACTACGTTTAGGACTCCAGATGGACTTTTGAGTGGTTGGTTATGCCTTTTGGGCTAACCAATGCCCCAGCCTACTTTTTTGATTTGATGAGCCATGTCTTTAGAGAAGTACTAAATAAATTAATAGTGTTATTCGTGGATGACATCTTGGTATTTTCCAAGAATATGGAGGAGCATGCTATTCATTTAGAGGAAGTTCTTTGCGCACTTCGTAGTTACAATTTGAGAGCTAAGTTTTCGAAGTGCCACTTTTGGAGAGAGGAGGTACATTTCTTAGGGCACGTGGTCTCGAAGGAAGGTTTGGCTGTTGACCCTGCCATGGTTATTGCAATACAAGATTGGAAGGTCCCCAAGAATGTCACCGAGGTTCGAAGCTTCCTAGGATTGGCTGACTGTTATAGGAAGTTCATTAGAGACTTTGCCAAGATTTTAGCACCACTCACGCACCTTACTAAGAAGAATAAAGCTTTCGTGTGGGATGTGGATTGTGAGGATTCCTTCACAAAGCTTAACAGATCCTTTACTAGTGCACCAATGTTAATACTACCTGATGGAGCTCAGTCATTTACCATATACACTGATGCATATGGGACGGGCATAGGAGCAGTGTTGATGCAAGAAGGGAGGGTGGTACGTTATTTTAGTAGGCAGTTGAGGACGCATGAGAAGAACTACCCTACACATGATTTGGAGTTGGCTGCCATAGTTTTTGCACTCAAGTCTCGGAGGTACTATTTGCTTGGAGAGAGGTTCGAACTTTTCACCGACCACAAGTCACTGAAGTATTCTCTCAGAAGGACTTGAACTTGAGGCAACAAGATGGATGGATTTTTAGCCTTATATGATTTTGAGATAGCTTATAGCCCTAGCAAAGGTAATGTAACATCCCCGAATTTTGACCATATTATTATAATAAGTTTTTAATCTAATTTAAATAAAATACAAGTTTTTCATGTATAAATAAATAAGATTTTGGACATTATTAGTTGTATATGTGTTATAAAGGAAATTTTAATTTCAAAATATAAAATAGACTCTTTTAACAATATTTAAATAAATTCTAATTTATTCAATTAAATTAAAGGCTATGTATTAGTGACATTTAATATCAGATATATGAATGTAATTAATAATAATAATATTTACAATAACACAATTCTATTCATATTAAATATAAATATAAAGTATACAAATACAAATATAAGTTACAAATCAAATATTTGGAAGATTTAACTTTAAATAAAAATAAAATTAAGAAGTGTTTTTAACAACAACTTTTCTAATTAAAATAAAATAAAAATATGGATATAAACATATGTACATAAACATAGGAAACCATAATATTAATATATGTATAAAATAGACAAGTAAGAATACCTGACATGTATAGAGTGTGTTCAAGCTAGATGAAGATAAAACAATTTTTTTATACAAAATCATTGCACAAATACACACCAGACAAATACAAGATCAGCAAGTATCTTTACAAAATAAAATTTGTCAACAAACATAATAAGTTATAAACCTATATGAAGACATGCATTAATTAGCTCCACAAATTGTCATTTCAGATTTATAAAAATCTTTCAGCCGAAATATTTTTCCTTAGCTCAGATTTACAGTACTTTATTATAAAATAAAATATGATCAAAGCCAGTTAAGGCTTGTACCAGAAGTTATCTTTGTTCAAAGCTGTATATATGTATATTTATCATTCTATTTGTTCATATTATTTTAGTTCGTTTATAACTTAAGAAGCAAAACCCGAGAAAAGCAAAAGAAATATAAATAAACATCATACTTTCAAACTCAATCAGATTCAAAGGCAAAGAAAGCTTTTAGAAATTCTAACTGCGGTCTTCTTTCAACAAATCCTTCTGTTTCAACAGTATATTGGTGAGTAAACTTAATTTTTGAAATTTAAATATTAATAATTGATTCATGAAAAAAATACTATGCTGATAAAAATATGTTCTTTGATGTTTGATACTGCATGTTCTACTTATAGGATGTTCTTCTAGTTTTATGTTGCTGAGATAAAAGAAATAGAGAATAAATCATACTTTTTATATAAAAACATTTTCTTTACTTAAAAACTTAACTAAATAAATTTCTTTAAGCTAAAGATTAAGGTTTGAATTTTTTTTAAGGTAGTTGTGAAATATAAACACTGTAAACTCAAGTTTACAGTAAAAGTAAAATAATGGTCAAAATTCGAATAACTTGAATTGTAAATTTGAATTATATATATTGAAACAACATACAAAAGTATGATTTTTAAGACAAAAATTATGATTTTTAGTTAACTATTCTTAGAGCAGTTCGTTAGTGAACCGAAAGTGCTTTTTCATGAAAATCTGATGATTCCTTCAATTATTGTTGTTGAAATTTGACGTGAAGCTAGAATATTGATTTGTGAGCACCAGAAAAATGTTAGAAAAAATTCGAATGCATGGATATTTGGGAATGATTGAAAGTAGGGTTTTTGGGTTCGTTGTTTTGAGCTCTGTACATTTGATGTTTGCATCGCCGTAGATCCACCGAGCTCTGTGAAATTTTGGGAAGTGGTAGAGGGGGTTGATGGCGAGGTATGGCCGGAGCCATGTCGTCGCAGGTGGTCGAGATCGAGAGGACGAGGAGATTTCTTCTTTCGTGTTTAGGTTGCAGTTCGTCTTTTCGAGCTTATTTTGATTCCAAGCCTATTGTGTTAAACTGGGCTGTGATTTCGAACGAGTGGTGATTTTGTGATTTGCTGGGGGCATGGGGGGTCGTCGGAGTGGTGACGAATCACCATGCATGTGCACGGTGGCGTCATGTCTATCGAGGTGAGTACCGGCGGCGTCGCGTGTTCTACTCGAGAAAATTTGAGGGTGGCTTTGGGTTCTCTTGCGCGTGCGAATGTGAGTATTTAACAGAAGTTTAAAAACTTGAACTAAATAAATAAAACAAAAAGAAGAAGAAAGAACAGAGGAAGGAGAAGAGGAATGCAGGGATAGACGCGAGAAGGGTTCTGGGTAGTCACGAGTTCGACTCGAGTAAATCACGTTGTTATCTTCGGGTTTCAAATTCCAGGAATTAGCCAACTATAATGCTAAGTTGAAAGGGGTAAATAAGTTAAATATCAATTAAGTAATTAGTGTTGACAAATTGTTTTTAAGCTAAGATTAACTTTAAATTTATTAAGAAGGTTTTACAGAAACGTAAGGTGAGTAATTAATTTAAATCGAAGTTAATTAAGAATGTAATAAATTTTATAATTAAAATTAAATATGTGGTATAAGATTTAATTAAATCTGTAATTAAAGATTTATAAATAATCTTGTGTAAATCAATTTGTAATTAAAGAATTTAATTAACCATTTGAAGTTGATTAATTGACAAAATCATAGTTAACTGATTAAATAATTAATTTAGGATTAAACGATTAAGTTAATTAGTAATTAATGGTTAATTAAGTAATTAGTAATAATTAAATGAGTAAATGAGTTTTATAAATCAATAATTAAGGTTATTGATTAATAATTAATTAAGTGAATAATTAATAAGTAATTAATAAATTTAAATAAGTTAATTAATTAGTAATTAACTAATTAGGAATAAAATATGGTTTATTCTTAAGCAAGTAATTAAGTTTAAATTAATCAAACTAAATGTTGATATGAATCGATGATTCTATTTGATTGACTCTGATATTTATTTATATCTTGTGATGTTCTATGATATTCTGGATATATCTGTAATGACCGTGTATGATTTATCTGTGATAAATTGCTATGTGAATTCAATTGTTGAATTTAAACTGTTTAAGTTGATTAAACAACTTGGCCTTTAAAATGGCGTTTGGATTTCGATGAGACCGGGATCGGGTATCAATTTGATATTCCGAAAACCACATCGATCCAAATTAAACGTTAGGTCATGAAATCTCAAGTGAAGATTGAGATGGTGTTTTCAGAATGCAAGGGTTATTGTCGTTAACTCTGAGGGTGATTCCAAAATGAGTGTAATGAGATAATGCCTTCAGTTTCGTTCGAAACCGGAACGAACTTGTATGGATTGAATGCTTTCAGCACATCGTTAAGCGGACGATGAGCATTCTAAGAGATATGTTCTATAAAGGTAAACGCAGCCTCAAGCCTCATCAACCGGGAATGGCTAAAACAGAGGATGTGCAGCAAGGTTAGGTGGGTCATGCCTAAGCAGGACGAGGAATACCCCTGTCTAGATGTCCCTTTTATTCGCCTGTGTGGGCGGTTGGTCTGCAGCCAACTGCGGGGTTATCTTGATCGGGACTGTTCAGTAAGGAATGGTTCCGGCCTTGTGTTGCAGGGGAGTTAGAGTGGCTCCTCGGTACGGTGACCTAGGCCACGTACTGTGACGGGCGGTACCCCAGTAGCCCTGCCATTGTATGGGATCCAATTTCCAATAAGAGCCGTACGTTTTGATTGTGCCCAACTATGTTGGAATGTGAGATGTAAGCATTTCAGCTATTTCTGTATTTTACTTGGAAACCCTAGACACTATTATAATATCACTGAATTTCCTATAAAGTGTTTTGGTTAGCGTAAGGTAAAAACTTACCCGTATTTATGTGTGGGAAGTCTTACGTGATACCTTTATTTCAAATGATTTTCAAAGTTAAAGAACTTTAACCCGTTTACTCATACCAGACCCATGTCTGACCCGGAGTTTATATTTTTTTTCATAAACTTTTGGGTACTCAAATTTTTATGAGTAGCAAGTGATAGGTTTCGGAGTATAGAGTTTTTTGGAGGAGTTGGAGCAGAAGACCAGACGTATGTAGCTATCTATATAGTTCCGCTGTGTTAGTTAGTTTATAATATTTAGGATGTATGTTTTGACAGATATGTATATGATAGTCCTATTGTACGATATTGTATAGCTCTGATGTATATATAACTATGTAATAGATATGTTGATGTATTATATTTTGTTCCGTTCTGCTGTGAGATTCTGATGTTGTTATTCTTTCTTTCTATTCTTTTCTATTTCTATCTCTTTCTTTTCTTATTGATGACACGTCTTTCTGGAGTTAGAAAGTCGGGTCGTCACAGGTAATGTAGTTGCGGATTAATTGAGTAGAAAGAAAGCAACTCTTAGTCCTTTGTTAGTACAGTGGAGGAGCTTGGGGTTTGTAACAACCCGAGATTTTTGACATCCCAAATTGTGAATATTAATTTATAATATTCAATAATACTGTATTTTAATATACAATATTCCCATTAATCAATAATTAACAACTGTACACAATTTTCCAAAACCAATATAATTTGAATTTTCAGTTCTATATTAAAATACAGACTGATTTAAATGGAATTTCTTATATATGTATATTTTGGTTTAAAAGTAAAATATGAATATTTTGTTAGATAAAATATGTGTATTTTATTTTAAAGACAAAATATGTATATTTTATTCTAAAGATAAAATAAAATAAAGAATTAAAATTAATTAGGAAAAATCATATGCTTATATTTTTTATATATAGGAATAATAAATTTATATGTATATAAAATTTGGATAAGAAATTCATAATGAAGTAAAAAGAGATATTTTTGATTTTGGCATATATAAACAATATTGTTTATATTAAATAAAGGAGTTTTAAGTTTCTAAAATGATATCTATACATTGCGTTAGAAAAATTATATATTTGTAATGATAAGTTTAAAAGGAGAATTTATAAGATTTAAATAGATGTAAAAATGTTATAAGTTAAGGGACGTGTATAATAATCACTTAAGTATAAATAAGAGAAAACTATATATATACATAGATAACAAATGAATTTAGTTTATTTGAAAGTAATATATATATATTAATATATATTTTCATTATAAATTAAAAGATGTATATATGGATACATACATACGTGAATGCTTAAAAATAGTTTCTAACATCTTATAGTCCTTATAATACATATGAATATAGGGTGTTAATATTGAATGTTATTTATTTTATTTAAGTAACATATGTATATTAAGGTGTATTAACTAAAAAGTGTTATTTTAATGAATTGGTCTCTCACCTTTATTTTAAAAATGTACGAGTGACAAATGAAAATACAACTTGGTCAAAAGCAAAGATAATTTTAAGCTACTTTGTATCTTTGTTTGAGTCTCTCTGTGTGTGTGTGTGTGTATTTATATACGAGAGCGCGTATTTGTTAGTTATATAAAAATGGCTTTATATATTGTGTTAATTGATCGGTTAAGTGGCATACGGATTCTTGTCAATACGATTAGCTAACGTTATTGATAGGGATCTCTAAACACTTGAACCAGACCAACAGACACAATATTGTTTTAAGGGGTAGATGAAATAATTTACCCAGATATATTTTCTATATAAAAGGTATGATTTTTAAATATATATATATATATATAGTATTTAATATGATTGGTTGTGATGATAATAACTTATCATCTAGGATCTGAGTGGTCTTAGCCATTAACCTTGGGTATACCTTAGAAATCTGAACACTTTAAAATTTGAATCTTTGGAATATGAATTTTTATTAAGTTTTATTTGCCAAAGGGATTTACAAAAATTTTAAACTAATATTCTGGAAAATTTTCCACCATTGATTATAATTTTATAATAGTGGATTTCTAAAAGGATATTTGAGAATTTAACCTTATAACACTTTACTTTGTTGTATATAAATATATATAGATTTATAAATTGAAGGAATAATTTGTTTATAAACTTACTATATGTATATTTTTCTCTACCTCAAAATCACCTTTCAAATATATACTTAAATTATTTAGGAAAGATGATTTTACAAAATCTTGGATAATAGAAATTTAGGAGGGGGAATAAATTTTGGAATATAAACTTTGATGTACTCTTAGCCTATAGAAGTCTAACCTCATGATCTCACCTTTGGGTTTTGGTATTGATTGTAGAGAACCCGTAGCATCAGTCATGGTGGAGCTTTGGCTAGGGCTAGGAGGGATGGTGACTTTGAGCAGGTCAGGAGAATTCGGGTGGATCTTAACGAGCCGTCCTTATATGAAGAAGAGCCAGAGGAGCCGACAGAGTCTGTTAAGAAACCTCAGCCTCAGCCTCACCTTCAAGAAGAAGACCCCAAGGATGAATTCAATAGTGAAGAAGAGTTTGAAGTCTAAGGTGAGGATGTTGAGTTTGACGACAAGGAAGAGTTCGAAGTGGAGGAGGATCTCGAATCAGAAAATGACGATGAAGTCATTTGGGAGATGTGAGAAATGCGGAATATGGATCTTAAGGCTAGGATTAACACTATAGAGGGATGAATAGTGTTTTAAGGAATTACTAAATCTTTTTGAGTTTTTGTTAATTTGAACACAAATGTATGTAATATTCAGACACAGATATGATCACAGAAACAAACATAGATGCCAAAATAAAGTAAAAGCAATAAAGGAAAGAACACACCGGATTTTATACTGGTTCGGAGTTACCCCACATCCAGTCCTGCACACAAGTACAGATTTCCTTTCAAAAGCAATTGTACAATTACACCCTCGATTTCAAGGCCACGAGGTACACTACTTCAGATTCACAATCCTCTTGGTAGAGATACTTGATTTCACAGGCAACTAGTTCACCCAATTGATTTCCAAGGCTACAATCACACCTTTTCTCACTTGATTGACTTCACAGGCTACAGTCACACCTTTTCTCGCTTAGTTTATTATAAAGAAGTCTATAACTCTGAATAGCACTGAGATCTTGTTGAGATAGTGATAGAGAATCAAACCAGAGATGATATAGTTAGATTCAATGTTGATTTCGGCAGAGTAATGGTAAAAATGTGTATATAGAAATGTGGAAGAAGAAGAGGAGTGAAATCAGAGAAAATATGAATACAAATTCGTTCAAAACTACCCCTATTTATAGTAGAACATCAGCGATGTCCATTCGTGAGATGATATGACGAATAGACACTTCCTTTGAAATTCAATTTTTTGAAATAAACTGCTACCATGTCGACAAGGGGTACTTGAGGATGTCGACATGACTAAGGTATTTTTGGTAGTTTTCTTTTCTTTAAAAATAACTTCTATCTTGTATTAAAACTATTTTAAACTTTATAAATATAGTTAACTATAGTTAAAATACATAAGTAAATATATAGAATAATATTTTGATATATATATATATATATAAAATTTTACTATAGTTTTATATTTAAATCTATAAATATTAAAAGTTAAATATATTATTATTAAAAGATAGTTTAAAACTAAGGATAATTTGATTTTTAAAATAAAGATTATTTTGAGGCTAAAAGTATTTAAAACCAGGATAGATGTTTTTGATTCTTTTGAAAGGAAGGTTTTGAAATCATTTTGAAAACAAGATATAATTTTGTAAAAACATTTGAATAAAAGGTAAGTGGATACAAAACACTATTCCACTAGATTTTTCATAGGTTCCATTCTGCTTAGGGTTCCATCCTTTTAACAGGCTCGAAGTGGATTCCATTCCACGAATAATCTTGATTTTAAGATGCCGGTGCTTTTCTAGGAGTTTTAACAAAATTCCTAATTATATTACTTATTATTGAAATTTTGAGCTCTTGGTACTCATGAGTCTTCAATCTTGATATCTTGAATCTCTATACTGTACAGTCTTCATTCTTGGTACCTGCATGGTTAAAACCTGCATATACATATATATATATATATATATCTAAACTATAATGTTAGTATTTATATTTTATAATCTTATTCTAAGGTTGTTGTCATCAAAACCATCATCTTAAGGACTAACAATCTCCCCCTTTTTGATGATGACAACCTTTGTTTATAAAATATTACTTCTATCCTAATAACTCCCCCTAAAACTAATAACTCCCCCTTAATCTATGCCTAACTATCCTATTTTATACTTCTTCCGCTTTGTCATCAAACTAACTCTAAACTATAGAACTCCCCTTTATTCTTGTACTAAAATACTTGCATTAATATTATATTCAATGGAGTATATAGTAGATAGATTAGGAGATAATTATACTGATAACTAATCAAAGAACATATAAATATCAGTGTGTTTTTATACATGTTTTTCTCACCAAACATCGATCTATCCATACGAAACCAAATCAAAACAAATCAAATCAAATCAATCCAAGCAATCAAATAAAATCAAACAAAGCAATCAAATAAAATCAAACATTACGAGGAACTTCCACCTATCCTTCTTCTACAAATATAGGTTCTGCTTTAATGGCATCCTACTTTTCATTATCATTGGTGAGAGAGACAGGAGGATGTGCTTCATTATCATCTTTGTGCATGGAGGAAATCATCCATCATATCGCATCGAAATACTTTTCTTGCTCCTTGATCATCTGCATTTGAATCAACTCTAAGTGTCGCTGGTTACGAAGAATGAAAGAGAGAATATTCTTGAAAGAATTAAGGGTTTCTTCAAGATTCTCGGTTAAATTATGGATTGGATTGGCCATTTTTCATTTTGTGAGAAGAAATGTAGATAAAGTAGATAAGAAATGATTTTGAGTGATGAATTCTGGAAGAAATAGGTATTTTTAGGTGCAGAAATTCATTTTAAATGAATAGACATAAGATAGTTCTTCAAATTTCAAATTTAAAATGAAAAGTCATTTCTGACCAGTACATGTCGACATGGTCATGGGGGGTTGTCGACATGGTAAGTCAATTTTGATGACTTATTTTGATTTTGTGAATAATTGTGTATATATATATATTTATATAATATACTAATATTTACTCTGGAGATAAGATAAGCTAGATAACAGAAAAGTAGTTCAATTTCATTTCATAATAGAACGATACAATGATTAAACATTAAGAACTACACGAACATTCAAATCAAAATAAACTAAAACAAATACAACAACATATGAAAAGGTAGAACTAGTTAGAGGATGACGAAGATAATCCAAGCTTCTTGCTGACTTTGGAGAAAAACTTGTTCATCTTCGATGACATTTTATCCAATTTCTTACTAACGGACTGTTTAAGAATCTGTTGATTCTCGACGATAGTCTTTTGATTTTTGAGTAAGGTTTTGTTGGTTGGATTATGAGGATAGTCAATGCCTTCCAAAGAGGTTTCACCTTCTTCTTCTTCTTCTATTTCCATTTCATCCCCTTCTTCTTCTTCCTCTTCCTCCTCTTCCATCTCCTCATGAGTCAAACACTCTTTCTTTTCAGCAAGAGTCTCATAGGTTGAAAAACAAATGGAATTTTCATAAGCGAAATGTTTGAGTGATTAAAAATCCTTTCTTGAAACAAATTCTTCTCCTTTGAAATCTACCCCCAAATAGTTAAAAAATGTGAGTGAGATAGATTCCATGATACAAAGTGTTTTCACCCATTTCAAGATTTTTGGGACGAAATTCATCTAAAATAACTTGCTCCTAATTAATATCATAATTTCCAAAAATAGCAAAAAGTGCTTTGCAAACTTTTGAAGTTGGATTGTTAAAATTCCACGATCTTGGGGTCAAAGTATGTTGTAAAAAGATTAACAATTCTAGCTTTTGGTCGAAAGTTTCGATTTTTGTATTCAAAATTATCATTTCCTTCGAAAATGTAATGAAATGTCTCACGATCATTTTCATTGATATTAAAACTAGAAAAATCCATTCCCGTGCTTTTGCAATTGAGAATGGTACCCAAAAGATCACAATTGAAAACGGTTCTAGTGCCTTTGACAATACTCCAAATTTCATCATCATTTCCACTATAAAATCCGTAGTTAAGATTTGCATAGAAAATTTTAAAAAGACTTGGATAACAAACAAAATCATTTTGAGAATCATCAACAAGACTAAGAACTTGGTTACTTGCAAAAAGAGAATCGATTTCATAAGTAGAGAAATCTTGAAATAAAGCAAACTTCACGGGATGGACATTTCCATAGTTAGCATAGTTGATATATGCTTTTATAGCCTCTGGATCATTGTAGAGTTGCTCTTTTATCTTTTTGGAAATTCTCATTGTGGAAGGGTTGCTTGAAGAAGCCATTAGAGTAGAGAGTAGGGAGCTTGAAGTTTTGAGATAAGAGTTTGAATTTGAAAATGAGAGTGAAAAGTTGTGATAAGAGATAGTGAATAAATAGATTCTCAAATGACATATTCTCCGGTCAAAAGGTGGCTTTTCAGAGAATTGAATGAAGTGAAAAGATGGAGGAAAATTCAATATTTGAATTAAAATTTTGAATTTCAAATTTCTGTACCCACGTCGACATCATGGTGGGGACCATGTCGACATATCTCTTTGAATTTCCATGATTGTTTTTCTTAAGTATTCTAATATATATATATATATATATATATATATTGTTTTTAGTGTCTATATATATGTCTGGAATATTATTGGAATTATAGTATATTCAATAAATATTATGATACTATTAAAAATAAAAATAAAAATAATACTAAAAATAATAATAAAATAATAGTAAAAAAATAAAAATTTTAAAATTCAAACAACACACCAATTCAAAATCAATCAATCAAGCATCCAACTCTAAGCATGCAATTTCAATTAATTGTATTGTAAATGTGTACCTTTTTCTGAGTCCGTTTCTCTAAATTCGTCGGAGTCGTGAACTGCCATGAAACACATTTTTGAATTACTTGTCTTCTGATCATCATCGCTTGAGGACAAGTCTGAGTCATCTAGAGTAGCAGTAAATGAATGTTTTCGTTTCTTTACGGAATCATTGTTTATAGGAAGATTTTGCCTATCTGGATGCGAACAGTCTCTTTTGATATGGCCTGGTTCGTCGCAGTTGAAATATTTGATATTGTTTGGCACTACATTCTGATTTCCAGAGTTCTTATAGTTGTTTCTCTTGAGATTTTTCATCTTTCTGTGTTTTAGAAATTTTTTAAAATTCTTGGTCATAAGGGCTATCTCTTCATCATTATCGTCGCTTGAGTCTGATCCATCGGTCAATGCAATGAAGGCCATTAATTTCTTTTCAGACGCTATGCTTTCTCTTCTCTCAATCATTTGGACTTCAAACGACATTAGATTTTCAATTAATTCTTCTATCTTTAAGGTACTGATGTCATTTGCCTCTTCGATCGCAAGTGTCTTTTGATCCCATTCTAGAGTAAGAGAATTTAAGATTTTTCTGACTTGATCTTCTTTCGAAAATTCCTTTCCCAAGGATATTAGAGAATGCACAAAGTTATGAAATCTACTATACATATCTGAAATAGACTCATTAGAATTCATTTTAAATAACTGAAACTAGTTTGTGAGCATGGAAATTTTGGTATGTTCAACTTTGCTTGTTCCTTCATGAGTAACTTGCAAAATTTTCCAGATTTCATATGCAGACTTACAAACTGGCACTCTATTAAATTCATTTCAGTGAACAAAACAGAATATTCATAGCTTTAGAGTTATTTTGTGCAACATTCTTTTGCTCAGCAGTCCACTGTGTAGAATCAGTTGTGGGTTCAGAATATTCAGTCTGTGTGACATTCCAAGTGTCTAGTCCTACAGATTGTAAATATATTTTCATCTTACATGCCCAATATGCATAGCTACTGCCATTAAAAAGTGGTGGTCTGACAGTAGACTGACCTTCTACAAATGAACTAGTGATAGGATTAATAGAACTAGTGTTGGTAGTGTTAACAGTACCAGCGTTGGTAGCCATTTTGAAAATTATTCAAAATTCAGATTATGAAAACTTTGAAAACCTTGCTCTGATACCAAATGTGAGAAATGTGGAATACAGATCTTAAGGCTAGGATTAACACTAGAGTGGGTGGTTAATAGTGTTTTAGGGAATTACCAAATGTTTTTGAGTTTTTGTTAATTTGAACAAAAATGTATGCAATATTCAGACACATATATGATCACAGAAACAAATACAGATGCAGAAATAAAGTAAAAGCAATAAAGGAAAGAACACACTGGATTTTATACTTGTTCGGAGTTACTCTACATCCAGTCCCGCACACAAGTATGAATTTCCTTTCAAAAGCAATTGTGTAATTGCACCCTCGATTTCAAGGCCACGGGGTACACCACTCTAGATTCACAATCCTCTGGGTAGATATACTTGATTTCATGGGCAACAAGTTCACCCAATTGATTTCCAAGGCTACAATCACACCTTTTCTCACTTGATTGATTTCACAGGCTATAATCACACCTTTTCTCGCTTAGCTTATTACAAAGAAGCCTATAACTCTGAATAGCACAGAGATCTTGCTGAGATAGTTATAGAGAATCAAACTAGAGATGATCTAGTTAGATTCAATGTTGATTTCGGCAGAGTAATGGTAAAAATGTGTATAAAGAAATATGGAGGAAGAAGAGGAGTGAAATCAGAGAAAATATGAATACAAATTCGTTCAGACTACCCCTATTTATAGTAGAACAACAGCCATGTCCATTCGTGAAAGGATATGATGGATAAACACTTCCTTTGAAATTCAAATTTTTGAAATAAACTGCCACCATGTCGACAAGGGGTACTTGAGGATGTCGACATGCCTAAGGTATTTTTGGTAATTTGCTTTTCTTTGAAAATAACTTCTATCTTGTATTAAAACTATTTTAAACTTTATAAATATAATTAACTATAGTTAAAATACATAAGTAAATATAGAGAATAATATTTTGGTGTATATATAAAATTTTACTATAATTTTATATTTAAATCTAAGTATAAATATTAAAAGTTAAATATATTATTATTAAAAGATAGTTTAAAACTAAGGATAATTTGATTTTGAAAATAAAGATATTTTGAGGCTAAAAGTATTTAAAACCAGGATAGATGTTTTTGATTCTTTTAAAAGGAAAGTTTTGAAATCATTTTGAAAACAAGATATAGTTTTGCAAAAACATTTGAATAAAAGGTTAACGGATACAAAACAATGTTCTACTAGATTTTTCGTAGGTTCCATCCCACTTAGGGTTCCATCCCTTTAACAGGCTTGAAGTGGATTCCATTCCATGAATAAATTGGATTTTAAGATGCCATTGCTTCTATAAAAGTTTTAACAAAATTCCTAATTAGATTACTTATTATTTAAATCTTGAGCTCTTGATAATCTTGAATCTCTATACTGTATAGTCTTCATTCTTGGTACCTACATAGTTAAATCCTGCATATACATATATATCTAAACTATAATGTTAGTATTTATATTTTATAATCTTATTCTAAGGTTGTTGTCATCAAAACCATCATCTGAAGGACTAATAGGAGATAGGGGAAGTTTTTGAGGAGCTAGTTGCTGGTGTAGATTTCCTTCCGAGAGAGCCTAGTCCAGAGATTGTTTAGGTTCCGGACAGTGATGTAGAGTCTGGGGAATTGTTGGGACCCGAAGGAGAGGACTTTGATAGCAAGAGTCCATAGTTAATTTGGGTTGCTTTCTCTTGGTAGTGTGTGCCTTTTTTTATGTGTTTACGACCCTTAGACGTCATGGATATTAGGTGTTAAAGTTTGGTAGGGCAATATATATATACACATATATGTATGTATGTATGTATGTATATGTATATACATATGTTTGTATAGACAATGACAAAATTTGTAGGAAATTTGATGTATATTTTGATATACTAGTGTGAAATCTATGTATTTACTGGTGTGGTTTGGGTTGCTATTAACCAGTTCAAAATGTGTATAGATAGTTTTTTTTAAAAAACTAAATATGGAATTTCGGGGACGAAATTCTTTTAAGGGGGAGGAATGTAACGACCCGGGATTTTTGACATCCTGAGTTGTGAATATTAATTTATAATATTCAATAATATTGTATTTTAATATACAATATTTCCATTAATCAATAATTAGTAACTGTATACAATTTTCCAAAACAAATATAATTTGAATTTTCAAATCTATATTAAAATACAGATTGATTTAAATGGAATTTCTAATATATATATATATATATTTTGGTTTAAAAGTAAAATATGTATATTTTTTTAGACAAAATATGTGTATTTTGTTTAGAGACAAAATATGTGTATTTTATTCTAAAGATAAAAATAATAGAGAATTAAAATTAATTGGGAAAAATCGTATGCTTATATTTTTACATATAGGAATAATAAATTAATATGTATATACAATTTGGATAAGAAATTCATAATGAGGTAAAAAGGGATATTTTTGATTTTGGTATATATAAACAATATTGTTTATATTAAATAAAGGAATCTTAAGTTTATAAAATGATATATATACATTGAGTTAGAAAAATTATATATTTGTAATGATAAATTTAAAAGGAGAATTCATAACATTTAAATAGATTTAAAAACGTTATAAATTAAGGGATGTGTATAATAATCAGTTAAGTATAAATAAGAGAAGACTATATATATACATAGATAACAGATGAATTTAGTTTATTTGAAAGTAATATATATATATATATATATATATATTATAAATTAAAATATGTATATATGGGTACATATATACATGAATGCTAAAAAATTGTTTTTAACATCTTATAGTCCTTATAATACATATGAATATAGGGTGTTAATATCGAATGTTATTTATTTTATTTAAGTAACATATGTATATTAAGGTGTATTAACTAAAAAGTGTAATTTAAATGAATTAGTCTCTCACCTTTATTTTAAAATGTATGAGTGACAAATGCAAATACAACTAGTTCAAAAGCAAAGATAACTTTAAGCTACTTTGTAATCTTTGTTTAAGTAACATATATATTTGTATAGGTATATATACCAAGAAGTATTATTGTAATCTAGTTTCTTATTTTTGTTTTAAAATATATAAAGTGTATTGAAACAAATGCAACATTAATAAGTATAGGCTGTCTATTTTCTGAAGTATACATCCATGTACTTTAAAGAATTTATAGTTTGTACATAATAATAAAAGACTTCAAGCTATTTACTGATTAAGTGAAAAATAGTTTTTAATAAAGAAAAACTATGGGTAAATTAGTAATAAAAATTTAGATCAATAAAACAAACTTATATTATCGGTAAGACAGCTGAAACATGTTGTGATAATTATTTTCTTTCTTTTCAAAATTTCACTCAGCAAAGAAAATGTCATTTCAGCCTCTAAAATCTCTTTCCAGTCTAAATGGATATTTTAAAGTTTGTATGTCTGTGTGTGTGTGCGCGTGTGTATTTGATCTATGTTGTTTTAAAGAATACATCTGTTCAAAATTTATCTCTGTTCAATATTTTTAAGCAACAAAATCAAAATTTAAAAGAAGAGAAAAAAAGTACTCTGTAAAACTAGCCTGGAAGTTTAAGAAGACATGAAGTATTCTCTGTTTTTAAAATCAAACCCAATCTAAGCAATCAATCAAGAATTTGGGTAAGATTAAAATCAAGTTCAAGTTTTTAGATTTAAAGATTTCAAATTTCAACTTTAAAGCCTTTAGAATCAAGATGTCTAAGGTGAGAAACCTAAATTTTAACCAGGAAATTTAATTGTGCAGTTAACTGTAAACATATTGTTCATCCCAGTAATTCAAAAATCTATATCTCTTCACCTAGTTCATATTGCATGTTGATGTAAACTAAGAAAATGTCTATTTTCTAGTATAGTTTTAGTTAAAAATAGTTTGTGAATAAATTTTTCCGTGTAGTTCATTATTCACAAGCTTTTATAGTAAATATCACACTATAGTGAAAATTCAATGTTTTTAAAACATGAATTCATGCATGTAATCCGGATGATTGTGTGAAAATATGAATTTTAGCGGTGAGATTGAATTTTATAGTGATCTTTATCTCGAGAAATGGGAAGATGAAAAGTTTCCATTCAAAAATAAATTTCAGGTAATCTCGTCGCAATGAGTTGGCGTGGCCAGGTCTGGAAGGGGCAGATGGATAAAGGGGAGGTGTCGACCATGGCGAAATTTGGGTTTTGGGTTGGTATTGGTTGTACGAGTGGGTTTTAGGGTTTTAGAGAAGTTTCGGCTATGGTGGTATCGAGATGTTTTTGAGGGAAGGAGGTGCGACCGGAGTTCGTGTGGTGTGATATCCCGGAATTTTTGGCAATATCAATTTAATAATCTGTATTAAAATTAAATTGATTTGACAATATTATTAAGGATAAATTTGGATATTCTTTGATAAATATTTAAATGTGTGATTCTATCTTTTAAAAGCTAATCAAATTGTCTCCTATTTATAATATATATATCTGTATATATTGTAAATAGATAATCCTTGTTTTAAGTTTAATAAAAATAAATGCATGATTTTTAATTTTAATATTTTTAATAAATTGGAAATTTGATTTAATTTAATATTGAGTAAATAAATCATATGACTTTAAAATACCCAAGATAAAAACTTAATTGTTTAAGATTGATTTTAGCTTAAGTTTAAACAAAAAGATTGTTTTGTTATATAGCTTGATAAGATAAGTAAACTTATTAGTAAAGAAATGATTTCTTTTATAAATTTATTTTAATTTAATAAGGAGTTATTTTTAAGCACTATTAATAATATACTGTTTTTACAAATGAATCTTAATGGAGATTGTCATTTCAAATTTATTTATAAAGGGAAGCTATGTTTTGAAAATTTGAAATAAAACCTTTCTAAATATTTAAAATAAAATAAACTTTATAATATTAAACTTAAGTATAAATCAAATGTAGGATATTATCGCAAATATGAAAATAATAAGTAAATTTAGTATTGATAATTTTGGTTTTTAAATAAAAAGTGAAAAAATAATAATAAGCACTTGTATTAAAAAAAAGTAACCCATAAGTTAAAAATCTATTAACAAATAACTAAAAAGAAAAGAGCAAAGTAAAAATAAAACAACTTTTTATCTATGAACATAAGTATGAATCAATTTTATAATCATAAATATAAGTATAAGAAAGTATGATATTAACATAAGTTAATAATTTATAACAAATAACGATAACAAGCTATACATATGTTAGAAATAGAACTGAGTACTTAAGTTAAATTTTTATAACATACTAAACAAAAGCATAGGTAGGCAAATAAACAAAGACTAAAGCAAATCAGGCAAGAGGTAAAATATAAAAACATCTCTGTACAAACAAAATAAAATATCTATGTACATGTTAGACATATAAGGTAAGGATTGTAGACATAAGGTACCATTGCATTTAATGCTTTCAAACTCTAGCACGCAACCAAGTCAATTCGAAAATGTAGAAAATCATTTCAGCTCAACATAATCTTGCTTGGTCAGATATGTATAAAAAAAAGGAATCATCTCAGCCTCCTAAATAAAAGAAAGATCTCTGAACAAATATATTTTGTACTAGCTGATACACCTCTCCAGCAAACACTCTTTTATATATCTTCTACTTGTTTTGTTCGTTCATCAAAACAAATGCCTGTAACCCATTTTTTTAAGCAAGACTGGAAATCATTAAAAAAAAAAAAGGTAGCATGTGTATTCTTCTTCAAACTAAAGATCATCTGCATGCATTCAAACTTCCAAGCTCTTCAGCATTCAAACATTTCAACATCCCAGCATTTCTAAGGATTGCAAGTTTAAAAAGTAAAAGCAATTTCAGATTTTCAAAAATTCAAAACAGTTTTCGAAAGAAGGCACTGTTTTCATTTCAGGTGAGTAACATTTATTTTTTAAAAGCTTAAATGTATAAATCTGATTGCATGATCTATGTATGAAATGGGTGGATTTGTGTGAATATATGTTAGTGAATCTCTGTGCATTTTTGGATGTGAGTTGTATACATGTTTTCTGAATATCTGTAAACACATATATTCCCAGTTCTTAAAACTATAGCTTTAGTTAAAAATCCTTATCTCTGGATTAAATCATTTTTGGAATTTATGGTATAAACAAAAGTTGATTGTCCAATCATTTGTCAAAGTATAAAAATTTATCTGAGTAGAAATAAATTGTGTGTTGCTCTGGAAACTAAAAATAAACAAGAAAGTTAAGTTTTGGATAAAATTCAAACATTCGAAATTGTTGATTCAGGGTTATGATCTGAATACTTAACCAAAATAATGATTTTTAAAATTGAAATCACTAATTTTTATAGCAAAATGAATGTGTAGTTATGTTTTTACTGGAAATTAGTATTTTAGTGGTTTTTGATGTTCTCAAGTATCTGAGAGGGTGTAATTGCCAGAGGTGATAGTTGAACCATCGGTGATGGTGGGAAAATTAGTTGAAGTGGCGGCAGATCACGGTGGTGGTGGTGGTGGCGATTTTAAGTTTCTAACCCTAGTTTGGCAAAGCTGGAGGAACAAGCCTACCCCGTGGTCCCTGGTGCATCGAGTTCAACGAGATGCTGGGAAGTTGAAGCTTGGACGTGGTCGAAGCGATGGACGGAGCCGCTGATTTTCTGATTTTCAGATTTTTGAAATAAGTTATAAAAATCAAAATGTTTGATTTGGTTTAAATATTTATGAGTCAAAGTATGTTTGGATTTAGATTAAATTTGGTTTTAAAACTCATCTAAATTTCTTTAACTCTTGGTTTTTAAAAGATTTTAATTTGGTTTAAAAATTGTAAAGTTAAATTTGTAGTTATTTCAAATATTTAATTTGAAATGAAATTTAAAAGTGAATTTGAAACAAAATGTTGAGTATGATAATTAAATCATTAATAAAATGAGTTTTATGTTAAAATAATTAAGGTTTAATAATTTTTAATTCATTAAATTTTTTGGAGGAGATTTCTTCTTATGTTAGTCAAAGATGCTTGATACGTATTAAAATAAAACATTTGATATTATTACTAGTGCATAGTGTAGAAAACATTTCAAAAGTAGAATATAAATCTTAGCCAGCATAGGTACCATTATATTATGCTTACTATAGCTACCATATTAGATGGCACGTTCTACAACTAAAACCGTACAAGTTTCGTATTGTTTCTTTGGATTTCCAACGAATGGTCAGGCCAAGGAACTTCCCATTGCTACATGAGAATGCCTCTGGATGGACATCCCCGAGAACCAAACCGGATCTCTACCAACACAAGGCCGGGTTACCCCTAACTGAGTAACAACTGACCGAATATGCCATCCCCCGGTCCTTTGGGACCTTTATCCGAGAGCTCTCTAATCAATTCACACAATCATAATAATAAAGTGTTTCAACATGAGTAAGTATCTGGGCTCCATACCATGATACCACCCTTTTCCAGAAGGAAATGCACATATCCTAAAGGGCGCTACCCCTCATAACCTTGCTGCTTCTTTCCTGTTTTGACCATTCCGGGATGTGAGGCTCGACGAAGTTTCGTCCACAAAAACATACTTTATACAAAAGCCATGCTTTGGGTCAACAAATGATCATAGAAATGATCACAAAGATAAACGATCAAACAAATGATCCTATCACAAATAATCAACACAATGATCATTTCACAGCAACACTCAGCATGTCACATTACCAAATTGGGAATATATTGCTGATAACTTCAATTATATAACCTCTGAGCTCGTACGTCTCAGAGAAGGGTGTTAAGCTAAAAGAATAAATTCTCCCCCACCAACAGAAATATATTTGAAAGAAATCGGCTTTATAACTCAATTTGTAATGTCAGACATACAATCCATACAAGTCTGTTCCGGGCTCGAACAGAACCGAAGGCACTTACAAAGAAGTCCTTGCAATCTGGATAATTTCTAATTACGTTCGGATTTCCCATCACATATGGAGATCTCTATACCGGGGATCAGCCAGTGCAGAGACAATCGACAAGAAACCCTTTCGTTTTCGAAAATATCCGGGTCTTCAACACCGGTCTTCGAATGCAATTCATAACGACGTACCACATATTCGGGATGGGTTATACGACCCCATGGTCCTTTCCCGGTTAACCCGAATAGTGAGCGCTTATTTTAAAAAATAAGTGTGGCATTCAATTTCAAGCAAATCACAACAAATACCATTCAAAGGTAAATATCGATAGTCGGTTATTGAACTATCAATGGATATGCACAACATCACCAGATTCCAAATAATTTTCCAAATTATTTATTTTCCAAAATATCTTTAGAAGATATAAACATAATTTCCATATTTTAAAAATAAATCGATATTTATTTTTAAACCCATATTCCAAATTTCATTTATAAATTCCATATTGAATTTACATTTCCAAAATATTTATGAATATACAATTTCTATTATTCATTTTTAATTTATCTTCAAAAAGATAAATTCTCTAAACTTTTCATTTCTCATTGGAAAAACATTTCCATACTTATTAAATAAGTAATTCACAATCTTTTATTTTCAACACTTGGAAAATATTCAATATATTCTAATCGAAATTAAGTATATATTTCATTCTTTAAGAAAATTATTCTCTTTAACATATTTATTTGGGCCAAAACGAATGTTGCGTAAAACATCGTTACGACAACCCAAAATCACTAGTATAGGGATTCGAAATTAAAATAGATATATAAATCCCACTACTATACAAAACATTTCCTTTCGGAAATCATTTACTATAACAACAGTGTTATAGTCCACCATTTCCTTTTATTTCTCGAAAACATCCATTTCAACAATAAATGTTGAAATCTATGGTTTCGAATCTCAACACCTTTTAAAACATCTTTAGATCGTTTTAATTCTATTTAAAACATCACATTCAAAACAATTTCTTTAACATATTATTCACTATTCAAAAACGTGAATATATTTGTTAACCAATTTAATCATTTCTATTAAATTTGTTTTAAAGGATTATTCACTGTCTAAAACGTGAATATAACTCCATAAATAAATTACAACAATTCACTTATCAAGATAAGTCGTTGCGGATTTATAAAACAATGTTTATAAATTTCATTTCTATTTGTTTTACAACAACTTCCTTTTATAAATTTCCTTTATAAATCTATTCAATTTATAACTCAATTATAAACCAAAAGTTCACGTTATAAGTTAAATACTTATAATTTATTTGTTTGTAAAAAAAAACATTCTTTTAAAATTTCCCAAATCTATAAATCTTATAACTTATAAGGTTTATTTATTTATCCAAAATATATTCCTTTAAATAACTTTACAAATTTTATAAACCTACTGTTTATAAAATTCCATTTATAACTTCACCGTTATAATTATATAAATTCCATTCATCTATGAAATTCATTCACAATTCATTCTAACTCTTATAAAAACTTCGTTTTATAATTTCAATATTTTAATTTACAAATATCAATTTATAAATCTTTTATATAAATCAATTTATATCATTCTTTTAAAACATCTTTAAACTCCTTTATAATTTCACCATTTTCTTTGATTTATAAAATAATCAAATTTTATAAGTCCTATATTTAAACTTTTTACAATAACTTCAAAAATCCCGATTTAAACTATTTTATAAAATCATTAATCCCATATTTTCAAAAATCAACTTTTAACTGTATTTCTCAAAAATCATAATTTTTATAACATAAAAATTATAACGTTTATTTATTTAAGATGAATTAATTCCAAAAATATTTTATAAACGTATACTTCCAAAAATTATTTTAGAATCCCTTAAAAATCAAAATCGTTATTTTTTTTAAACTTTCAAAATTGGATCCGATGATGCAACACATCAAATAGTCAATCACGACTTTCAAACATCATATATCATCCATGATAAACAATCAAATATCACAATATATGAAATCAAATAAATATTTGTGAGGAATCCAGTTGGATCCCTCCAACCTGTTTCCCTGCATCCACAGACATTAGCACAATACCAATTCCGTTTCAAGACGGAATATCGCGGTATATGGGATTTTATAAATATTATCCGCTTACTAACGGCGCAATAGGGTCTATTCACATCCAATATATATATATATATATATATATATAACAATCAGCATTCAAGCATTCAATCAACACATCTAACAAATTTTAAATCTAACTATTTAAAATTTAAATAAATCCTTTTGAGTGAGAAGTTCTCACCTTTGCTTCTATTAGCAATCCATTTCCTTCTTGACTCGATTTTCTTGATTTATACCTTGTATAAATATTTATACAATCTATTAATATTCGAATCAATCGAACAAATTAAATTTCATTTGATAATTTTAATTCATTGGCGATTTTTTTTATAATGCAAAAATTTAATTTTTTTAACTGATTTCCTTTTGAAATAAACTTATTTAACTAAGGTTTAAATTTTATACTTATGATTTTATTTAAACCAAAAATTAAATTAAATTAACCAAATTCTCTTTTAAATAATTTAATCAATTATAAATTCGATTTTTAACTAAAAATTTCTTTTTAGCAACTAAAATAGATAAAACAAATTAATTATCGTAAACTATTTATTTTATAACTTAACTAATCATTTTACTTTAAATTAAGATCCTTATATCAATTTCTTTTAATTAACTTGTTTAACTAAGAATTTAAATTTTAAACTAAATTCCTTTATTAGCAACTATTAAATTTCTTTTTCTTATCAATTAATAATTTTAATTGACCAATCTTAAATTTATACAAATTTTCTGGTTTCAAACTAAAAATCTGAATTCAAACTGATTTTTCTTTAATTAAATTTTTTTAATCAAAAGGTTACAAATTTTAAAACTAAATCCCTTTTTAATAAATTGTTTTTGGCTTTCAAACAATTTCTTTTTTTCTTATACTTTGATCTAACAAAAATTAAATTCAAAACTATTCTTTATAAATTCCAATCTTTTTTTATTAACTGCATTTAAATTCCTTTTCAGTAAAATTTGAAAACTGCATTCATAAAAAATTCCACTGTGTATATATATATATTAATATTTTTACTCGTATATACAAATTAATTTAGAAATCGAAAAAAAAAAATTACCTTACTGCAAATCGAAGAACCCCGGCCTCGACTTCGTCTCCATCGCGTGCTCCACGCATAAGCACGCGCGTACGCGACTTCGAAGCGCCACCGTAAGTCCACGACGTCACCTTGAATCGCACGCCAATTCATTCAACCCTCACGCGATGCCCCACCATGTCGCGTTCAACCTTGATTCGCGCGCCTACCCAGAATTGCCGCCGCCCCACGCTCGAATCCCTAGCCTCGCGACGCCCCAGAACGCCGCCGCACTCGAACTGCATCGCGACCCACAAACTCGCAATTTCCATCGCGCGCCGCCGCCTTCGCTGTCTCTAGACGCTGCCGCGATTGATTTTAAATCGAACGAGAGAGGGGAATGAAGCTCGGCCATATTTTCTTCTGCGTGATTCGATTTTGAAGAGGGGGGGGGGTCATCGACTTCGGCCATTATTTTTTTTTTTCTCTTTTAACATTTTTTTTTGACTGAAGAGGGAGAGACGGTTATTTAAAAAGGGAAGAAGTATGCTCGGCCATGCTCTGCACGATCTCGTTCGTGATTTCAGTGGCGTGATTTTAGGCGTAAGCAAGGGAGCGTGATGTTAGGCATAATAGAAGGGATGCTGTCGTTTATTTATAAATTTAAATTTAAATTGAATTCAATTTAATTTCGACGCGTTTTCTCACCGTGTGCTCACATATCAACTCCGATTGATACGAAATTTGAAATCCGGCAATAATTCAATATTACGGACCCAATGGAACTAGTTTCATCGAATTCCGAGAATGTGCCTCGGACGGCTATTTTTGAATATCAATCCAAACGATTAAATTTCAAAACTGAACAAAGCAGTTTCAAATTAAATTCTGAAGCTTCTATAATCTTCAATATTATCAATATAAATTTTACAAGCCCTTGAAATATTTTTAATCGGCTTAAAATTGAAGATTTAAATTTTTATTCAACTTCCATCAGATTAAATTCTATAATTTAATCGACATATTTATTCTGATAATTTAAAATTCAATTCAAACCATCATTCAAATATTTAAAATTAATTAAATATTTTCAAATTAAATTGTTAAAAATTTTGGGTCGTTACAATCTTCCTCCCTTAAAAGAATTTCGTCCCGAAATTATAAGTTAAGAAGAATGCCCTTATCCCGTCTATTATTTTTCACAATTTAAATAGTTTTATCAACTTACTAACCTAAATCTTTTTACTAGAGATTCATTATCATTTCAACTAGCTTTCTAACTTCAATTATAAGTTTCAAACAACATTGTTTTCCTAACAATTTAAGTTTAAATTCAAATTCAAATTTCAAACTTTCAAATTTTTCTCAAAATTTTTCTAACACCCTAAATTTTCGAAAAAATTCGCCAGCGTTTCCTTCGCGCGGCTCGATCGGTACGACTACAAAATGGCACCACGGCCCCTCAGAATCAAAAAGAAAAGAGAAAAGCCAAGTGGCTAGAGAAGAAAGTCATCAAATCTCATACTGAAATTGAAATACGTACCTTTTTGTCGAGCAAATAAATTTTATCTTCGAATCAAAATCTCAATTCCATTTCTTTTAATACACCTGTATAACCTGCTAGTAGTAGCATCCAAATCCAACATTCAAACCATTTTGCCTATTCCATTACAAAATTTTCAATATATGCTTCTTATACGTTTTACTTCACTATTGAAGTTACACATTCATTCTCATTCAATTCTATTTGAATTCAATTCTCAATTCCATTTCTTTTACTTACTTGAATTTATATACAAATTCAAATTTATCTTCAAATTTAGCTCACGACTAAACTTTCAATTTAACCAATTCATTAGTCCATGAATTTATAATTTATCAAGTTAGTTTACTTGAATTCAATCCATTTTATTTTATTTCCATATACTAATGATAATAATTCAATATTATCACTTCCTAACAATCATGCAACCATATACTATAATAATTCATAGAAAATCATTTCTTTTCATACAAAATAGTTTTGGGCAAAGTTATCTTATTTACCCGATTCAAAAACAATTTTATATTCACTAACAAATACGCGCTCATATCTATTATTACACTCAAACTCATTCTAGAGTACTGCTGACTCTATCTCTAATGAGTAATACCCAACAGAACCATGGTTGTCGCTTAACCAACAGCTCTAATACCAAATGTAACGAAAGCGATTTTTCGTTGCCGAAAAACCGAACCATTAGGGTTTTAAGAAAGAAAAAGAGGTAGAAGAAGAGAGAAAGGAAAACAGAACAGAAAGAAACAACAGAACAACATCAGAATCTCACAATTCGCAGCGGAACAACATATGATAATAAATGAATAATCTTTAAACAAAGAACTATATCAGTTATTACATTACATCACATCATATCATCAGAGTGTACAACATCATACAATAACAAACAGCGGAAAAAGAAATACTATATTAAGTAATATGCTACGCCATCCAGCTTGCCTCCTGCAATTCCTGAATTCCAGAATATCCTGATAAACCTAACTCTTAACTGCCCGTGTGGAAATTGGTGGGCACCCAGAGTTTAGGAAGGAAAACAATAAACTCCGAGTCAGTCATGTGACTGGTGTGAGAATTCAAAACAGTTTATTTTCTTTAAAATCAAAATAGAGGAATATTTTTAAAGTCAATTCGAAATGCTTTTAAAAATGAGACTACCATAAGACCTCCCGCCACACACACAATGCAAACGCAGACTTGGAGGAGATTTCTTCTTATGTTAGTCAAAGATGCTTGATACGCATTAAAATAAAACATTTGATATTATTACTAGTGCATAGTGTAGAAAACATTTCAAAAGTAGAATATAAATCTTAGCCAGCATAGGTACCATTATATTATGCTTACTATAGCTACCATATTAGATGGCATGTTCTACAACTAAAACCGTACAAGTTTCGTATTGTTTCTTTGGATTTCCAACGAATGGTCAGGCCAAGGAACTTCCCATTGCCACATGAGAATGCCTCTAGATGGACATCCCCGAGAACCAAACCGGATCTCTACCAACACAAGGCCGGGTTACCCCTAACTGAGTAACAACTGACCGAATATGCCATCCCCCGGTCCTTTGGGACCTTTATCCGAGAGCTCTCTAATCAATTCACACAATCATAATAATAAAGTGTTTCAACATGAGTAAGTATCTGGGCTCCATACCATGATACCACCCTTTTCCAGAAGGAAATGCACATATCCTAAAGGGCGCTACCCCTCATAACCTTGCTGCTTCTTTCCTGTTTTGACCATTCCGGGATGTGAGGCTCGACGAAGTTTCGTCCACAAAAACATACTTTATACAAAAGCCATGCTTTGGGTCAACAAATGATCATAGAAATGATCACAAAGATAAACGATCAAACAAATGATCCTATCACAAATAATCAACACAATGATCATTTCGCAGCAACACTCAGCATGTCACATTACCAAATTGGGAATATATTGCTGATAACTTCAATTATATAATCTCTGAGCTCGTACGTCTCAGAGAAGGGTGTTAAGATAAAAGAATAAATTCTCCCCCACCAACAGAAATATATTTGAAAGAAATCGGCTTTATAACTCAATTTGTAATGTCAGACATACAATCCATACAAGTCTGTTCCTGGCTCGAACAGAACCGAAGGCACTTACAAAGAAGTCCTTGCAATCTGGATAATTTCTAATTACGTTCGGATTTCCCATCACATATGGAGATCTCTATACCGGGGATCAGCCAGTGCAGAGACAATCGACAAGAAACCCTTTCGTTTTCGAAAATATCCGGGTCTTCAACACCGGTCTTCGAATGCAATTCATAACGACGTACCACATATTCGGGATGGGTTATACGACCCCATGGTCCTTTCCCGGTTAACCCGAATAGTGAGCGCTTATTTTAAAAAATAAGTGTGGCATTCAATTTCAAGCAAATCACAACAAATACCATTCAAAGGTAAATATCGATAGTCGGTTATTGAACTATCAATGGATATGCACAACATCACCAGATTCCAAATAATTTTCCAAATTATTTATTTTCCAAAATATCTTTAGAAGATATAAACATAATTTCCATATTTTAAAAATAAATCGATATTTATTTTTAAACCCATATTCCAAATTTCATTTATAAATTCCATATTGAATTTACATTTCCAAAATATTTATGAATATACAATTTCTATTATTCATTTTTAATTTATCTTCAAAAAGATAAATTCTCTAAACTTTTCATTTCTCATTGGAAAAACATTTCCATACTTATTAAATAAGTAATTCACAATCTTTTATTTTCAACACTTGGAAAATATTCAATATATTCTAATCGAAATTAAGTATATATTTCATTCTTTAAGAAAATTATTCTCTTTAACATATTTATTTGGGCCAAAACGAATGTTGCGTAAAACATCGTTACGACAACCCAAAATCACTAGTATAGGGATTCGAAATTAAAATAGATATATAAATCCCACTACTATACAAAACATTTCCTTTCGGAAATCATTTACTATAACAACAGTGTTATAGTCCACCATTTCCTTTTATTTCTCGAAAACATCCATTTCAACAATAAATGTTGAAATCTATGGTTTCGAATCTCAACACCTTTTAAAACATCTTTAGATCGTTTTAATTCTATTTAAAACATCACATTCAAAACAATTTCTTTAACATATTATTCACTATTCAAAAACGTGAATATATTTGTTAACAAATTTAATCATTTCTATTAAATTTGTTTTAAAGGATTATTCACTGTCTAAAACGTGAATATAACTCCATAAATAAATTACAACAATTCACTTATCAAGATAAGTCGTTGCGGATTTATAAAACAATGTTTATAAATTTCATTTCTATTTGTTTTACAACAACTTCCTTTTATAAATTTCCTTTATAAATCTATTCAATTTATAACTCAATTATAAACCAAAAGTTCACGTTATAAGTTAAATACTTATAATTTATTTGTTTGTAAAAAAAACATTCTTTTAAAATTTCCCAAATCTATAAATCTTATAACTTATAAGGTTTATTTATTTATCCAAAATATATTCCTTTAAATAACTTTACAAATTTTATAAACCCACTGTTTATAAAATTCCATTTATAACTTCACCGTTATAATTCTATAAATTCCATTCATCTATGAAATTCATTCACAATTCATTCTAACTCTTATAAAAACTTCGTTTTATAATTCCAATATTTTAATTTACAAATATCAATTTATAAATCTTTTATATAAATCAATTTATATCATTCTTTTAAAACATCTTTAAACTCCTTTATAATTTCACCATTTTCTTTGATTTATAAAATAATCAAATTTTATAAGTCCTATATTTAAACTTTTTACAATAACTTCAAAAATCCCGATTTAAACTATTTTATAAAATCATTAATCCCATATTTTCAAAAATCAACTTTTAACTGTATTTCTCAAAAATCATAATTTTTATAACATAAAAATTATAACGTTTATTTATTTAAGATGAATCAATTCCAAAAATAGTTTATAAACGTATACTTCCAAAAATTATTTTAGAATCCCTTAAAAATCAAAATCGTTATTTTTTTTTAAACTTTCAAAATTGGATCCGATGATGCAACACATCAAATAGTCAATCACGACTTTCAAACATCATATATCATCCATGATAAACAATCAAATATCACAATATATGAAATCAAATAAATATTTGTGAGGAATCCAGTTGGATCCCTCCAACCTGTTTCCCTGCATCCACAGACATTAGCACAATACCAATTCCGTTTCAAGACGGAATATCGCGGTATATGGGATTTTATAAATATTATCCGCTTACTAACGGCGCAATAGGGTCTATTCACATCCAATATATATATATATATATATATATATATATATATATATATATATATATAACAATCAGCATTCAAGCATTCAATCAACACATCTAACAAATTTTAAATCTAACTATTTAAAATTTAAATAAATCCTTTTGAGTGAGAAGTTCTCACCTTTGCTTCTATTAGCAATCCATTTCCTTCTTGACTCGATTTTCTTGATTTATACCTTGTATAAATATTTATACAATCTATTAATATTCGAATCAATCGAACAAATTAAATTTCATTTGATAATTTTAATTCATTGGCGATTTTTTTTATAATGCAAAAATTTAATTTTTTTAACTGATTTCCTTTTGAAATAAACTTATTTAACTAAGGTTTAAATTTTATACTTATGATTTTATTTAAACCAAAAATTAAATTAAATTAACCAAATTCTCTTTTAAATAATTTAATCAATTATAAATTCGATTTTTAACTAAAAATTTCTTTTTAGCAACTAAAATAGATAAAACAAATTAATTATCGTAAACTATTTATTTTATAACTTAACTAATCATTTTACTTTAAATTAAGATCCTTATATCAATTTCTTTTAATTAACTTGTTTAACTAAGAATTTAAATTTTAAACTAAATTCCTTTATTAGCAACTATTAAATTTCTTTTTCTTATCAATTAATAATTTTAATTGACCAATCTTAAATTTATACAAATTTTCTGGTTTCAAACTAAAAATCTGAATTCAAACTGATTTTTCTTTAATTAAATTTTTTTAATCAAAAGGTTACAAATTTTAAAACTAAATCCCTTTTTAATAAATTGTTTTTGGCTTTCAAACAATTTCTTTTTTTCTTATACTTTGATCTAACAAAAATTAAATTCAAAACTATTCTTTATAAATTCCAATCTTTTTTTATTAACTGCATTTAAATTCCTTTTCAGTAAAATTTGAAAACTGCATTCATAAAAAATTCCACTGTGTATATATATATTAATATTTTTACTCGTATATACAAATTAATTTAGAAATTGAAAAAAAAAATTTACCTTACTGCAAATCGAAGAACCCCGGCCTCGACTTCGTCTCCATCGCGTGCTCCACGCGTAAGCACGCGCGTACGCGACTTCGAAGCGCCACCGTAAGTCCACGACGTCACCTTGAATCGCACGCCAATTCATTCAACCCTCACGCGATGCCCCACCATGTCGCGTTCAACCTTGATTCGCGCGCCTACCCAGAATTGCTGCCGCCCCATGCTCGAATCCCTAGCCCCGCGACGCCCCAGAACGCCGCCGCACTCGAACTGCATCGCGACCCACAAACTCGCAATTTCCATCGCGCGCCGCCGCCTTCGCTGTCTCTAGACGCTGCCGCGATTGATTTTAAATCGAACGAGAGAGGGGAATGAAGCTCGGCCATATTTTCTTCCGCGTGATTCGATTTTGAAGAGGGGGGGTCATCGACTTCGGCCATTATTATTTTTTTCTCTTTTAACATTTTTTTTACTGAAGAGGGAGAGACGGTTATTTAAAAAGGGAAGAAGTATGCTCGGCCATGCTCTGCACGATCTCGTTCGTGATTTCAGTGGCGTGATTTTAGGCGTAAGCAAGGGAGCGTGATGTTAGGCATAATAGAAGGGATGCTGTCGTTTATATATAAATTTAAATTTAAATTGAATTCAATTTAATTTCGACGCGTTTTCTCACCGTGTGCTCACATATCAACTCCGATTGATACGAAATTTGAAATCCGGCAATAATTCAATATTACGGACCCAGTGGAACTGGTTTCGTCGAATTCCGAGACTGTACCTCGGACGGCTATTTTTTAATATCGATTTAAACGATTAAATTTCAAAACTGAACAAAGCAGTTTCAAATTAAATTCTGAAGCTTCTATAATCTTTAATATTATCAATATAAATTTTACAAGCCCTTGAAATATTTTTAATCGGCTTAAAATTGAAGATTTAAATTTTTATTCAACTTCCATCAGATTAAATTCTATAATTTAATCGACATATTTATTCTGATAATTTAAAATTCAATTCAAACCATCATTGAAATATTTAAAATTAATTAAATATTTTCAAATTAAATTGTTCAAAATTCTGGGTCGTTACAGTAGCCCTGCCATTGTATGGAATCCACAATCCAATAAGTGCCAACGGTTTTGATTGTATTACCCACTTTTGTGGCTAGTAGCTGGAATTTAATCATGTAACAATTTCGGCTATTTTCTATTTACTTGAAAACCCTAGACCTATTATAATATCACAGAATTTCCTATCAAATGTTTTGGTTAGCGTAAGGTAAATTTTTTCCATGTTTATGTGTGGGGAGTCTTACGTGATACCTTTTATTTTCAAAAGATTTTCAAAATTAAGCAACTTTAACCTGTTACTCATACCAGACCCATGTCTGACCCGGAGTTTATTTTTGTTTTTCATAAACTCTCGGGTACCTAAATTTTTACGGGTAGCCAAGAGATTCAGGTTAGCTTTGACGAATACGGGAGGAGCAATGGAGTAGGAGGCTTCAGCGTGTAGATATATATATTTATAGTTCCGCTGTGTTGTTATCTCTATATTGACTTGTGTATTGAGTTGTATAACTAGACAGGTGTTTATAACTGTCTATTATGTGAGGTATTGTCTGTATAACTCTGATTTATGTTGTATATTATGTAAATATTTATGTGATTATCATAATTTATTCGTTTTGCTGTGAGATTCTGATGTTGTTGTTCTTTCTTCTCTATCTTTTCTATTTTCTCACCCCTTTCTTTCTTTAAGACGAGGCGGTTTTCTGGGCATAGAAGGCCGGGTCGTCGCAGTTGGTATCAGAGCGCTAGGTTGAGCGAATACCTAGGCTCTTGTGTGATTTCTTTCTTGAGAGAGAGCGTATTTGTAATTTTGTTATATATATATATATATATATATATATATATATATATATATATATATATTTCTATCTATTGTTGGGTTACCTGTTCGGGTTTTCCAATGAGTTATAAAGGTAGATAGAGTAGTGGTGTGTAACACAACTACTATTGGTTTGAGTTTGGATGTTTGAGGTTGGAAGTATAATTGTCGAGACTGTAGACCTAATACCGTCTCGAGTTAGTTTTGCTGTGATGGAGGTTTTCATCAATCTCCGAAGGAAACCTGTTAAATTTCGGAGTCCATCATTTAAGTGTAAGATGATCGCGCTCGTGTGAGCGGATTCTTGAGAGTTTGGATCTGTCGGATGAGCAGAAGCCAGTAATGGTATCTTGATACCTCAGGAAGCAGTAGCTGTGTGATGAGACGCAGTTATTATAGATGATTCCGAAGATATTTCTTTGGAATAAGTTTAAGGAAGTTTGTTTGCTTCGGTGTTGTGGCTAGGTTCAGTAGGGTGTTTGTGTTTGGTATGTGGTCCGAGTTTCTCGAAGAGCTTTGGATAGGAAGTTTTTGGCATCTGAGTCAGCAATGCAGATCGGGGTGTTCTGTGTGCCGTCAAGGAGATCTTCTGGCTTAGTAGTTTTTCTTGAGGTAATTTTAGAAGTAGCAAAGTGGATCCATTTCTTCAATGGATTGGCTGATTAAGCATAGGCTGTTCTGTTTGGTAGAGAGAGAATAGTTTTTCTTTGGAATTAGGTTGTGTTGATCGCAAAAGTGACTTGCAATAGCTGAGTGTTCTTTTGGGTTGTTAGAGATTTTTTTCTGGATATCTTCAGAAAGTCAGAGTTTTGTCAGCATTTGGAAATTGAGTTTGGTATCGACGGGATTTCAGAAGAAGTACTCATGGTTCAACTCAGTAATAGGATGGCTTTTGAGTTTGGTAAGTAACCCGGATTTTAGAGGAACTTCAGAATTTTCTTTTTGATCTGTGAACTTTATTTTTGGAATGTGTTGACCAGTCTATGCTTGAGTTCATCTTCAGCATTTTCATCTGCTCAGTCAAAGTTGCACAGAGGAAGTATGGTGGTAGCTGTTTTAGTTTAGAAGCAATTGGATGTTACAGTGTTTGGATTAGAGAATTCTACAGGAAATTTTTCAGGATCTGAGGCCAGATTGGAGTGCACCTGTTTAATTTCTTATGGATAAGAGACGGACGAATTTGGATTCCGAAGTCGGAGATTTGATTTTGGATAAGTGTTTAGTCTTCAGGATTGGATTGTCAGTTTGGATAACTGGAATTCGAGTGTTTCACGTATCTCTGAGGGAGTACGTGTAAGATCTATCTTGATTTTAGAACCAGCAGTTCAGGGAGTTTTAGTTGTTGATTCAGGCTTGTCTGTAGTTTGATATCCTGTCTTGTTTTGTAGATCTAGATGTGTGAAAGTTCTGTAGCTTAGTAGTATTGTTTGTTCAGGTTCTATAGAGCGAGTAACCCGGTATTTATACTTGGGGAAACTCGAGACAATTCTATCTAGGATTCTGTCTAGATAGTTAAATTTGTTTGATTGGATGAATTGGTTGCTATGATTGTTAACTTATGATTGATATATACTTGTGTTTTAAAATTAAATCTTTAATTGGATTATTAAATTACCTTTGTTTTAAATTTCGGGGACGAAATTCTTTTAAGGGGGGAGGAATGTGATATCCCGGAATTTTTGGCAATATCAATTTAATAATCTGTATTAAAATTAAATTGATTTGACAATATTATTAAAGATAAATTTGGTTATTCTTTGATAAATATTTAAATGTGTGATTCTATCTTTTAAAAGCTAATCAAATTGTCTCCTATTTATAATATATATATCTGTATATATTGTAAATAGATAATCCTTGTTTTAAGTTTAATAAAAATAAATGCATGATTTTTAATTTTAATATTTTTAGTAAATTGGAAATTTGATTTAATTTAATATTGAGTAAATAAATCATATGACTTTAAAATACCCAAGGTAAGAACTTAATTGTTTAAGATTGATTTTAGCTTAAATTTAAACAAAAAGATTGTTTTGTTATATAGCTTGATAAGATAAGTAAACTTATTAGTAAAGAAATGATTTCTTTTATAAATTTATTTTAATTTAATAAGGAGTTATTTTTAAGCACTATTAATAATATACTGTTTTTACAAATGAATCTTAATGGAGATTGTCATTTCAAATTTATTTATAAAGGGAAGCTATGTTTTGAAAATTTGAAATAAAACATTTCTAAATATTTAAAATAAAATAAACTTTATAATATTAAACTTAAGTATAAATCAAATGTAGGATATTATCACAAGTATGAAAATAATAAGTAAATTTAGTATTGATAATTTTGGTTTTTAAATAAAAAGTGAAAAAAAATAATAAGCACTTGTATTAAAAATAAGTAACCCATAAGTTAAAAATCTATTAACAAATAACTAAAAAGCAAAGAGCAAAGTAAAAATAAAACAACTTTTTATCTATGAACATAAGTATGAATCAATTTTATAATCATAAATATAAGTATAAGAAAGTATGATATTAACATAAGTTAATAATTTATAACAAATAATGATAACAAGCTATACATATGTTAGAAATAGAACTGAGTACTTAAGTTAAAATTTTATAACATACTAAACAAAAGCATAGGTAGGCAAATAAACAAAGACTAAAGCAAATCAGGCAAGAGGTAAAATATAAAAACATCTCTGTACAAACAAAATAAATTATCTATGTACAAGTTAGACATATAAGGTAAGGATTGTAGACATAAGGTACCATTGCATTTAATGCTTTCAAACTCTAGCACGCAACCAAGTCAATTCGAAAATGTAGAAAATCATTTCAGCTCAACATAATCTTGCTTGGTCAGATATGTATAAAAAAGGAATCATCTCAGCCTCCTAAATAAAAGAAAGATCTCTAAACAAATATATTTTGTACTAGCTAATACACCTCTCCAGCAAACACTCTTTTATATATCTTCTACTTGTTTTGTTCGTTCATCAAAACAAATGCCTGTAACCCATTTTTTTATGCAAGACTGGAAATCATTTTCAAATAAAAAAAAAGTAGCATGTGTATTCTTCTTCAAACTAAAGATCATCTGCATGCATTCAAACTTCCAAGCTCTTCAGCATTCAAACATTTCAACATCCCAGCATTTCTAAGGATTGCAAGTTTAAAAAGTAAAAGCAATTTCAGATTTTCAGAAATTCAAAACAGTTTTCAAAAGAACGCTCTGTTTTCATTTCAGGCGAGTAACATTTATTTTTTAAAAGCTTAAATATATAAATCTGATTGCATGATCTATGTATGAAATGGGTGGATTTGTGTGAATATATGTTAGTGAATCTCTGTGCATTTTTGGATGTGAGTTGTATACATGTTTTCTGAATATCTATAAACACATATATTCCCAGTTCTTAAACCTATAGCTTTAGTTAAAAATCCTTATCTCTGGATTAAATCATTTTTGGAATTTATGGTATAAACAAAAGTTGATTGTCCAATCATTTGTCAAAGTATAAAAATTTATCTGAGTAGAAATAAATTGTGTGTTGCTCTGGAAACTAAAAATAAACAAGAAAGTTAAGTTTTGGATAAAATTCAAACATTCGAAATTGTTGATTCAGGGTTATGATCTGAATACTTAACCAAAATAATGATTTTTAAAAATGAAATCACTAATTTTAATAGCAAAATGAATGTGTAGTTATGTTTTTACTGGAAATTAGTATTTGAGTGGTTTTTGATGTTCTCAAGTATTTGAGAGGGTGTAATTGCCAGAGGTGATAGTTGAACCATCGGTGATGGTGGGAAAATTAGTTGAAGTGGCGGCAGATCACGGTGGTGGTGGTGGTGGCGATTTTAAGTTTCTAACCCTAGTTTGGCAAAGCTGGAGGAACAAGCCTACCCCGTGGTCCCGGGTGTATCGAGTTCAACGAGATGCTGGGAAGTTGAAGCTTGGACGTGGTCGAAGCGATGGACGGAGCCGCTGATTTTCTGATGGTCGGAGGAGTGAAGGGGAAGTGATGCCAGATTTGAGGATTTGGTTGCGTATGGAATTCCAGATTTGCATTTTTTTGGGTTGCAGTGTCGAGCTTGATGCTCGATTGTGAATGGACGCTTCGATCGTCGATCTGATGATGGAGATGGGTTCGCGTATCGAACACCGATGTGGGGACGTGGTCGGTGATGGTCGGAGAAGGCTAAGGCCCCGGTGCACGTGCACGTGCAATTTTGATGCCTGATGGTATCTGTTGAAGGGTAGTGTGGGTTGTGAGTTTTTCTCTGGCATTTGTTTGTGTGAGTTGCTTGAAGATGGGATGCCTGTAGTGTTTTATGCAGGGCAGTGAAGTGTGTCTGGGTTAAAATTTTTAAACAAAAATTTAATATAAATAAAACCTGATTTTAAAACAAGTTTAAAAATCAAAAATTGAAGTTTAAAACCAGATTTTTGAAATAAGTTATAAAAATCAAAATGTTTGATTTGGTTTAAATATTTATGAGTCAAAGTATGTTTGGATTTAGATTGAATTTGGTTTTAAAACTCATCTAAATTTCTTTAACTCTTGGTTTTTAAAAGATTTTAACTTGGTTTAAAAATTGTAAAGTTAAATTTGTAGTTATTTCAAATATTTAATTTGAAATGAAATTTAAAAGTGAATTTGAAACAAAATGTTGAGTATGATGATTAAATCATTAATAAAATGATGTTTTATGTTAAAAATAATTAAGGTTTAATAATTTTTAATTCATTAAATTTTTTTGATAATTAAATGGTTAAATTAATAAGTTAAGTAATTTATGATTTGAATTAATTAAGATATTAAGGGTTTTAATAAATAAATTAAGATTAAATTTAATTTGAAATTAAAAATCATTAATTAGATAAGTTGAAATATAATTAATGATTAGGAATTAATAAATCAAGTAATTAATAATTAATTAAGTTAAAATTCAGAAATTTATTATGTAATTAGAAATTAATTAATTTGTGATTAAGGATTAATTAATTTGTAACTAAAAATGATTAATTTAAGTTAATTACTTAGAGAAGTAATTAAAGGATGGGTAAATGATTGTAATTAATGAAAGGGTCATCAATTAAGGATTATCAAATGATTAATTAATGGAATTAACTTAATTTAATTAATTTTATTGATTAATTATAGATAATCAATTGTGAAATTTGGTAAGTGAGGTTACTTAGTGTAAATTGAAGGCGTAATTACTTGATGGAAGTAATTAAGAGATTAATTACTTATTGTAATTAATTATGGTAATATGATTAGTTAAGTTAATTAATTTAGTTTAATTAATTTAAGAAATCATTGGATGATTTGATAAGTGTAATTACTTAACTGTAATTAATGGAGATAATTACTTAGGGAAGTAATTTAATAATAATTACTGGAATGTAATTAGTGAAAGGTGATTTATAATAAAGTAATTTGGGTAATTACTTTTGTAATTAATCAAGGGATTAATTAATGAAGATAATTAATTATGGAATAATTAATTTATTAATATAAGTAATTAAGGGTAGTTAATTACTGGTTGATATTAATCGAGGTGGTTATTAATTGTGTTTAATTAAAGATTAATCTCTTAATGTAATTAAATTAAATAAAGTAATTTGATTTAAATATGAATTAGAGATCATTAATTAATGAAATTAATGATGAAATTAAGAATAGTTTAATTAAGAAATAATTAATAATGTGGTGATTAACTAAGGATAATGTAATTAATTGTATTTAATTATAAATAAAGTAATTAAATGTTAACTACTATAAATGATTTAGGATAATTAATGTGGAAAATTAATTAAAGACTAATTACTTACTGTAATTAGAAGGTGATTAATTGAAGAAGTTAATCAAGATAAATATCTAGAGATTAATTAATTAAGTTGATTTAATTTAATAGTTGTATAAGCAAGATTTGTAGATGAAGTAATTAATTTAATTTACTTTAAATTAATTAGAGATAGAAGTAGTTAATTTGATTCATTTTATACTAATTACAAAATGGTATGATTATAAATCATTGCTTATGGATGAATGATAGTGATATTTCATTTGATGGTTGTGCATTCAGATCTGACTTGAATAATATCTATGTGATATGGATGCTTGATTTAAAGTATGATAATATTTAATTATCTGTTTTGATGATAACATGAATTATCTGTTTATGATGATGTGATTATCTATTGTGATATTATGAATTATCCATATGTGTGTATATTGATGATATTGAATTAAACTGTTAAGACTAAATAGACAACTTGGCCTTAAAAGACACGTTTTGGATTTCGATGAGACCGGGATCGGGTTTTCCGCATTAGGAACATCCGAAAACCACATCGATTCCAAATTAATGATAGGTCGTAAATCTGAAGGAAGATGAAGTTTCAGAGTGCAAGGGTTATCGTCGTTAACTCTGAGGGTGATTCCAAAATGAGTGTAACGAGATAATGCCTTCGGTTTCGTTCAAACCCGGAACGAACTTGTATGGATTGAATGCTTTCAACACATCGTCAGGTGGGCGATGAGCATTCTAAGAAATGTATTCTATAAAGGTAATCATAGCCTCAAGCCTCATCAACCGGGAATGGCTAAAACAGGGGAGGTGCAGCAAGGTTAGGTGGGTCATGCCCAAGCAGGACAAGGATATTCCCCTGTCTAGATGTCCCTTTTATTTTCGGCTTTGTGGGCAGTAGCGACGGCTATCTGTGGGGTTATCTTGTTCGGGACTGTTCAGTAAGGAATGGTTCCGGCCTTGTGTTGCAGGGGATGAAGGGAGTAATCCTCGGTACGGTGATCTAGGCCCCGTACTGTGACGGGCGGTACCCCAGTAGCCCTGCCATTGTATGGAATCCACAATCCAATAAGTGCCAACGATTTTGATTGTATTACCCACTTTTGTGGCTAGTAGCTGGAATTTAATCATGTAATAATTTCGGCTATTTTCTATTTACTTGAAAACCCTAGACCTATTATAATATCACAGAATTTCCTATCAAATGTTTTGGTTAGCGTAAGGTAAAAACTTTTCCATGTTTATGTGTGGGGAGTCTTACGTGATACCTTTTATTTTCTAAAAGATTTTCAAAATTAAGCAACTTTAACCTGTTACTCATACCAGACCCATGTCTGACCCGGAGTTTATTTTTGTTTTTCATAAACTCTCGGGTACCCAAATTTTTACGGGTAGCCAAGAGATTCAGGTTAGCTTTGACGAATACGGGAGGAGCAATAGAGCAGGAGGCTTCAGCGTGTAGATATATATATTTATAGTTCCTCTGTGTTGTTATCTCTATATTGACTTGTGTATTGAGTTGTATAACTAGACAGGTGTTTATAACTGTCTAGTATGTGAGGTATTGTCTGTATAACTCTGATTTATGTTGTATATTATGTAAATATTTATGTGATTATCATAATTTATTCGTTCCGCTGTGAGATTCTGAGGTTGTTGTTCTTTCTTCTCTATCTTTTCTATTTTCTCACCCCTTTCTTTCTTTAAGACGAGGCGGTTTTCTGGGCATAGAAGGCCGGGTCGTCACATGTGGCTTGGCTCGGAAGTAGCTGCTGGAGTGGGTCTTCATCGGAGATGGGTGGCATGCGGAGCAGTGGCCAGTAGTCATTGTGATGGATCGATTTGTGGAAGAAGGTTGGTATTCGGTTTTCTGAAGGTTGAGGAAGAGGATCAATTCTTCGATCGGCGGGTTTAGAGCATCGGAGTCATGGTATTTTGGATCAGGGGAGAGTATAGGACTGGGTGGTGGTGCCATGGTGTAACGACCCGTATTTTATGTATCGAAGGATCGTAGAACTATGGTTATTAGGTCGTTAGTGTTGATAAATCGTCCAGAGTATAAGTTGACCAGAGCTTAAGTCGTCCAGAGTTAGGTCGTATAGTAGCTTAGGTCAGTGGAGCGACTTAGGGGATTGGAGCAACCTAAGGAAAGACAGCGACTTAAGTTAGTTAACGACCTAGTAGTTAGCGGCTTAAGGGATAGGCGACTTAAGGAGGGTAGCGACTTAAGGATTAGCGGCAACGACCTAGGAGTTAACGACAGAAGCGAGTTAATGAACGAAGGAACTAAGCGGGTTAACGACTTAAGGATAATAGGTTAAGTCGTTATAGTTAGGTCGTGAGATCCTGTGTGTATAGTTGGGTCGTGAGCGACTTATATTAGGTCGTTGTGTTTAGCTAAGTCGCTAAGCCGTGTTTAGTTATGTCGTGTAGCATTAAGTCGCTAAGCCATGTCCCTGTTAGGTCATTGTGTTTAGTTAGGTCGTAGACGACTTATGTTGGGATGGATGGTGTAGTTAAGTCATGACCAACCTATGCTAGGTCACGTGGGTACTTAAGTCGTTAAGTCACGTAGAGGGTTATGTTGTTAGATCGCTTAAGTCGTTGAGTGTTAGGTCATGTGTGCAGTTGAGTCGCATGATAGCTTGAGTTGCAGGGTCGTTAGGTCGGGGAAACTGCTAGGTCGTAGGTCGGCCATGGTTAGGTCGTGAGCGACCTAATAGCAAGCGAGCGACCTAAGGTTCGGCCTATAAATACAAGGGGTGTGCTTCACTTTTCGGGATTCGGATTTTGAAGCGACGAAGTTCTGCCATTTTGAGAGCTCGAGTGCTGCACTTCTTCACTTCTTATCTCTTCTTTAATCTAGTACTTTCTTCCATCCAAATTGAAGATCAAATCGAAGATCCAAGAGCTTAGATTGAAGATCTCCATCCTTTGAAGAGAGATTTAATCGTTTGAAGCGGAATTTTGGTGGATCAAGCTAGATCCTTCGCTCTCCAGATCTGAAGTGTGTTGCTTTTGAGGTGTTTCGGTGATTCGGTGAGTGGTGGTTATCTCTCGCACGGACCCAAAGGAGTATATTGGATTGGTGGCTTGATTTTGTGTTAAAAATAGTGATTTCATGCATTTTCGTAAACCTAAGTATAGATCCATGGTTCATAAAGATTTGACATCCATTATAATACATGTTAACCTATGCAAGTTCATCCATTAAGTTGTAGAGATAATACTTATGATTCATGCTTGTTAGATTTGGACTCTTTATTTACAAGATTGCCATTTTAGTTATAATTGCTTTTAGATCATGTTTGAATGCTTAATTACTTGGATTAATGATTGTCTTGATTGATTTTTATGAATTAGTTGATTTATGGTTGAATTTGGACAAGTTTGGTCGAAGATGATTCAAAGCTAAGGGAAAGGCTCTTGAATAGGAAAAGCTGCTCGTGACATATGTGGCGGAGGATGAAGCCCATATGGACAGATTTGATGATGATGTTGAGATGGACTTTGCTATGATTGAGATGAAGCAAGGCATGATATGAGGTAGTCTTGGTATAATCCAGACGGGGTCATTCCAAGCACGTTGATAACTCGAGGGATGGTTCGAGTTTGTGGATAATGGTTGGCTCGAGAGGCGTTTGAGCTAGTATGAGAATAGTCGTCGAGGAGGATGACTAGAAGGCTGAGATTTCATCGTTGTTGAAGGTTCTAGCAGGCTCAAAGCAAGAGTACGCTGGGTAGATTCGATAGTCCCAAAAGACTAATAGTTGATGGTCGAGTACTCTGGGCAGATTCGATAGTCCTAGGCACGGGCTGCGACGACGTGCGGAGTTCTATCTAGAACCAGGGTTACCATTAGCCCTTGGCGGACGGCTGAAAGAATGTGCCGGTATTCAATTAACGGTGATATCGAAGCAATGATAACAGTGGTAGCCAGAGTCATGGATGTTTGGATGTTTTGGATGTATCATCATTCGGTCTCAAGAGTGATGTTTTCCGGGTGCTTATCTGATCTTGGTTTAGGCCTTGGGGGTTTGTACTTGGAAAATATCGACCTTGACCCGAGTGATAATTGCTGTAACGACCCGGAATTTTGGGCAATAACAATTTAATAATCTGTGTTAATAATTTAATTGGATTGATAATTTTCATTGTAATTTTAATTTAAATTTGGCTAATGTAATCTTTTAAAGGTTAATGAATTTATAATCTGGCAATAAAATTGATAAGAATTGTTTTTCAAAAGCTAATAAAATTTTATTCTATTTATAATGTATACATTTGATATATATTGTAAATAGGAGATCTTTTGTTTTAAAGATGAATTTTCAAATTATAATATATATGTATTTATATGTTATAGTTTGAGTTGTTTTGAAATTTAATCTTAATCAATTGATAATTTAGATATGAATGAATATTGTAATTTAAAGCTTTGTTTTAATTTATATTTTCAAAAGTTAATTTAAAGATTTATTCAATTGTTTTAAAAGTATAAAGATTAATTTATTGTTTTCAAAATATAAGATAGTTGTTTATTTAAATTATGGTAGTTTATAAAGGAATTAATCAATGTTTTATTTTTATTTTTGTTTTCTTTAAAATGTTTAAATTTAAAATGGCTATGAATGTATAAAATAAATGTTTTAGACTTTTAAAATGCATACATAAGTATTTATGTATTTAGTAAATTAAAATATTTATACTTGTATATGTATCAAAATTCAAAAGTTTATTAACATAAAAACATCTCATAAATATAAAATTCTCATTCACATAAATATAAGATGTAAGTATCTTTGTAGTAAGATTTTAAATACAATTATGCAAAAAGATTAACACATGTAAAGCTATTAAACAAATTAAGTGACAAATGTAAATTCTTTAGACAAGTGGCAATTTATTTATATTAATTTTTAATAAACATTTTTAGAAGAAAAATTAGTTTTCTCTAACACTTTCATTCTTGTTTCCACTCCTCAACTAAAATTAATGGCTACTTCAAAATCTTAAAATAAAATCCAAACCTGAAAATGAAAACTGCAATTATCAAATCTGCAATTTCAATCTGCTTTTCAAATGGAAGTCTGAACCTGAAATTCAAACTAAAGTTGCAAATTTAAATCTGCATTCATATGGATGTACAACCTGCATTTCAAATGAAAGGGCAGCAGCAAGTTTCAACATTCTAAGTGAAAAGATTTTAAGCATGCAAGGCATTTTCAACAACATGCATACCAAAGCTTTTCAGATTAATATTCAAAGGCCTGGAAGTAAAGATAAACATGCTCTGCTCTGTTCTACATATTTTATTTACAGGTGAGTAAATGTTTTTAAAAACAGTTGAATCTTATTCTAATATCATGCATGTGTTGTATTTACCTGTATTAAGATCCTATAGCTTGAATTTTTAAGTATTAGTACTTGTATGCTGTGAGAATTGTTGATTGCATGCAGGTGAGTTTACTGTAAAAATGATCTGTTAAAAAGAAAATTTTAACACCTCTGTATTTCAAAGCAAAATTTCTGAGTAGACTTCAAATTGAAATACAGTAAGGTGATAATGAGATATGGAAGTTAGATTCAATTTGAGTTAAGTGTTAAAGATCAATTTGCATATGAAACAGTTAAGGAAACTGTGGGAAGTAGAATATGCAGTAAAATTTAATAATTATATCAAGTAAATCATGATCGAATTTTGATGAATAAAATTTATATCCTAAACCTATAATGCATGATATGAATTCTAAAACAGAAATCAAAATTTTTAACTTACAGTGGAAAATGAATTTTGGATTTTTCTAAATTTGGGGGTTTTGACAAATTCATATGACTAAGTGATTTGTAGGCTTTGAAATTTGAATAGTAGCTGTGTTAATTGTCACTTAACACTCGAAAAATACAGATCGAATTTATTATGATACACAGATTTTAGAAACTTGATTTGTAGGGTTTGGGTACTGTTTTATTTTGAGTTTGGGAAATTCGATTTTGTGGAGCGTGGAGATGATCGAGCTGGGGTTGGCTTGGGGAGGAGTCGTGTTTGGGTAGTGAGAGTTCATGGCCGGAGTGGGAAGGCGTAGGTGGTCGGCGCCGTGGGGGTTGGGATTGATTTCCTGGCGACTGCAGTTGAAATTTTTAGGTTCGAACAACTCAATTTCATGTGAGCTTGAATGGATGGGTTCTGGGTTTGTTATCGCTGTCGCGTGAGGTTGAGTGATCATCTACGATAGTCGCGACGTACGCCAGTGGTCGGCGGCGGGGGTGCATATGCACCGTGTCTCTCGTGCATGGTTTGAGGGACTGGAATTGGGTGTTTGGTGAAGACGTGTTTGTCTCGAGTTTCTCTCGGTTATGGGATCGTGCAAGTATCGGGGGCGACTCGGAGTAGAGGAGCAGTTTGTTTACTTGGGGGATGACCGTGTTATTTACGTGTTAGTCTGGGGTTTTAGGGACGTTATATGATTTCTGTGAAATGGAGGAAGTTGTGTAGCAACCCAACTTTGAAATTAATGAAGGTAAGCTTTAAGATTTAAGATCAAGTTTATAAAAGAAATCAATTTTCAAAAGTTATAACTTGATCTTTTAAGTAAAAAGTTAATCAAACTTTAACATACTAATTGATTTATTATAAATTTTAAATTGTTTTAAATTGATTTCTTTTGTAAGTAATCAACTAATTAAATTTTGAATTCAAGAGTGTTTTGGATTTAATTATTAAATCAAAGTTTTAAAATAGATTATTAAGTAATGTTTTAAAACTTAAGTTTCAAATTTATTTAAAACGAATAAGTTAAAATATGAATACTAAGGTGTTTAGATTTTAAATTTGATTTCTAAATGTTTATTTTCAAACAAGCTTAATGTTATAATTTTGTAATCCAAATAGAACAATTTGTTTAAGATTTATTAATGGAAATAATTAAGGATTTTGAAATTATAAGAAGTTAATCAATTAATTGTTTAATTAATTTTAAATAATTAGTTAAATACTTATTTAATTTTAAATAATCACTTAATTATGAATTAATTAAGTATAATTTCTTAATAAAGTAATTAATGATTAATAATTAAATGAATTTAAGGAAGTTAATTACTTATGGAAGTAATTAATGATAATTACTCATGGAGTAATTAGTAGAAGTGATTATTGTTTAATCACTTAATGATATCAATTAATGAATTGATTAATATAAATTGTTGAAGTTAATTAATTATGAAGTGATTAATTAACTAAAGAATCAAGAATTATTTAATGACGTGATTAATTAAATAAGAGATTAATTAAGGTTTATTGATGAAGTAATTAGAAATAATTACTTATGAAGAGTTAATTACTTAATTATTTAGTTAATTAGTCAATATGATTAATTAATTAATAAATGAGTTTAATTTTAAGATTAATTACCAAGAGTAATTAACTAAATTGTAATTAATTAATTAATTAAGTAATTAATTAAGGATTATTTATTTATTTAATAATAATTACTTAATGAAGTAATTATGGATTAATTAATTGAATTAATTAATCAAGAATTGAAATAATTAAATTAGAAGTTCATTAATTAAAATAAGTAATTACAAATTGTTAATTACTGATTATGATAAATGAGTTGATTAATTATAAGCTAATTAGTTAATTAAAGTATGAATAAGGATCATTAATGAATGTGATTAATGATATTAATCAAAGTTGATTAATATAAGTAATTAATTTAAATGTGATTAATTAATTGTAATTAATTAAGGTTTAATGTAATTAATTATAGTTAATTAATTAATGAAGGATCATTAATTACTGTAATTAATGATAGTAATTAAAGGTTAATTACTGAATATGATTGAGGATAATTACTTGAATGTAATTAAAGATAATTAATCAGGAAAGATTAATTAAAGAAGATCATTAAGAAATGATTAATGAATTTGATTTGAAATAAATCAATGAGCAGGATTTAGATAATCCAAGTAATTAAAGGATAGTAATTAATTTAATTATAGGTTAATTAAATTGATTTAGAGTTAATCAATTCTGTATGAATGATTGATATTGGATGATTGGTTGATATTGAATGTTGATTGATATTGAGTGATTGAATGATATTGGATGATTTGGATATATCTGTTATGTGATATGCTGTTTATGAGATGAATGTTTGATATGATTATCTGTTGTGATAATGTTATTCATCTATCTGTTTATTATATCATCCTGTATATAAGTTTAAACTGTTAAATCCCTTAAGTACAACTTGGACATTAAAATGGCGTTTGGTTTCGGTGAGACCGGGATCGGGTTTCCATATTTGGAATCCGAAAACCACACCGATTCCAATTAAACGTTAGGTCGTTAATCCAAGTGGAGCGAGTGAAGACTCGAGGTATAAGGGCTATACGTCAGTATAACTCTGTGGGTGATTCCGTAATGAGTTTGACGGAATAGTGCTTATAGATTCGAGATGGCGAATCAGAGTGCAAGGGCTATGGTCGTTGACTCTGAGGGTGATTCCAAAACGAGTGCAACGAGATAGTGCCTTCGGTTTCGTTCGAACCCGGAACGAACTTGTATGGATTGAATGCTTTCAACACATCGTCAGGCGGACGATGAGCATTCTAAGTGATATGTTCTATTAAGGTAATCGCAGCCTCAAGCCTCATCAACCGGGAATGGCTAAAACAGGGGAGGTGCGCCAAGGCTTCGTGGGTAGCCCCCACTTGAGAGTGAGATTCATCCCTGTCTAGAGTCCCTTATTTATTCGGCTGTGTGGGTGGTTGGTCGCGCCAACCACGGGGTGGTCTCATTTGGAACTATTCAGTAAGGAATGGGTCCGGCCTTGTGTTGCAGGGGAGTTAGGGTGGCTCCTCGGTACGTTGATCTAGGCCACGTACTGTGACGGGCGGTACCCCAGTAGCCCTGCCATTGTATGGAATCCAAAATCCAATAAGTGCCTGTACGGTTTTGTTTGTGCCCAACTATGTTGGAACGTGAGATGTAAGCATTCCAGCTATTTCTGTATTTTATCTTGAAAACCCTAGACACTATTATAATATCACTGGATTTCCTATCAAATGTTTTGGTTAGCGTAAGGTAAAAACTTTTCCATGTTTATGTGTGGGAAGTCTTACGTGATACCTTTTCTTTTCAAAGGTTTTCTAAAGTTAAGCAATTTTAAACCGTTTACTCACACCAGACCCCTGTCTGACCCGAGTGTTTATTTTCTGTTTTATTAAACTCTTGGGTACTCATATTATGTATGAGTAGTCAAGTGATTCAGGTTAGCTTGACGAATTCTGGAGGAGTTATGGAGCAGGAGGCTTCCACGTGTAGATATTATGTTTCCGCTGTGTATGATATATCTGTGACTTGTATACTTGAGTTGTATGAATTAGACAGATGTTTATAACTGTCTAATATGTGTTGTATAAGTTGTGTAACTCTGATGTACTCTGATACTATGTAATATTTTATGTGATATATTATATTTATTCGTTCCGCTGTGAGTTATCTGTTGTTGTTGTGTTCTTCTTTCTCTTTCTTTTCTTCTTCTATCCCTTTCTTTCTTCATCGGCAACACGATTTCCTGGAGATAGGAAGTCGGGTCGTCGCACTTGGTATCAGAGCAGTAGGTTGAGTGAATACCTAGGCTCTGAAGAGTGTCTTTCTTTAGGGAGCGTTAGGTTGAGTGAATGCCTAAGCTCTGGAGTGTGTCTTTCCTGAGAGAGCGTATTTGTAAATTTTTATATATAACTATATTTATATATCTATATCTACCTAATATGTTGGGTTATCTGTATGGATTTTCCAACATAAGTTTTAGAGATAGATGGAGTAGTGGTATGTGTGTAACACGACTACCACTAATGGATGAGGTCCATATGTTGAGATTGGAAGTGTCTGTTGAGACTGTAGACCTAATACCGTCTCAAGTAAGGTGTGTAGTTTGGAGTAAGGATTTATCAGATATCCGAAGAAAATCTTTTTAAAAGATTCGGAGTTCATCTTGGAAGTGTAAGTTTGGATCTGTCGGAAGTGCAGAAGTAAATGATTATATCTTGATAACTGCGAAGTGAGATACAGTATCCTTGGATATTTTCTGAAGATGTTTTCTTTTGAAGCAGTTTTAGAAGTAGTTGAGGAGCAGTCTTTACCTACCATAGGGAAGACTCATCTGTGTAGAAGTTGTCTGGATCTTTAGCAAAGAGGTTGGCTGTTTTGGGATACGAGACTAAGGCCTATGAGTTGTTTCGCTTCGGAATGGTCTCATTTTTTATTTCTTAAGGAAAGCGAGATGTTGATGCTTGGTTTGGAGGCTGAGTTTCTTTGAGTTGTCTGCCATCTCGGAAGTCCGTTGTGTGGTTTGTTGAAGGTTTTGGAGTTGAGAAGCCTTTGGATCAGATGTTTTTGGGTTAGCTATGGTAGCAGTGCAACTCGAAGTATTCGGTGTGCTGACGAGAAGGTCTTTAGCTTTGCCGTATCATCGAGATAGAGTTGAAAGCTGCAGTGTGTTTTGTTCTCCTTTTGTTCAAGAATCTTTTGTGCTTCTTCTTTTAGCAGTCCGAGCAGATGGTGAATGTTTCTTGAGGGTGAACCTTGTTTGGAAAAGTTTAAGACTGTTCTAATTGGTAAAGTGGGGACAGTTTCTTTGAAATTCGAACTAGGTAGGATCGCAAAAGTGACTTGCGTCTTATTTGGGAATTATCTTTTGTTTGAGATGAGGGTTCTCATGTGGAAGTAGGAGCTATTGAAATGATCAGAGTTTGTCTGCATCTGGAGTTGAGTTCCCTATTGATTTGGTTCCAGAAGCAATTTTGGGTAGTTTGCCTGGTTGTAAGATGGTTCTTGGAGAAGTAAAGAGTTGGTGTAGCAGCTCGGAAAATTTTTGGAATTTGGATTGGTCAGATCCAGTTTTGAATTGGATTCTGATATAAGGTTGTGTGACTGAGTCGGATGTGTCACTCAGATTTTTATGGATTTGGTGGACAAAGTTTCCCGGATATATTGGATAAGTTTGTATTCGTGTTCATCAATAGTATTCTCATTTATTTCAGAATCAGAGTTGTGCAGCGGAAGCAAGGTAGCAGCTGTGTAAGGAAGGAAGCAAGTTATGTTTGCTATTGCTTTGGAGTGGAGTTTGTGTTCTGGATTTCGACGAATTTTGGAAGCTTTTCTGTTGGATAGGATCCAGAAACTGGTTTGCTATGGTCTAGTTGTTTCTGGAAGCATCAGCATAGATTGAGCTGATCAGGAAGAAGATGGGAAGCCCAGGATTATTTGTTGAGTTATGCAGATTTGAGATAAGGAGTTTGGAATTCAAAGTAGGAAACTTCGTTGTTGATAGATTTCTCTGGTTAAGAGAGCAGTATGATTGGATAAGATTGAATTGTCAGTTTGGATAGCTGGAATTCATTGTATTTCACGTATCTCTGAGGGAGTACGTGTATGATTCATCAATTGGTTGTTGAATCTGTAGTTCAGTTGGATTTTGATGTTGAGCTGGATTTGAGAATAGTCTGATGTTCTATTCAGATTGATGGATCTAGAGAAGAGAGGAGCTCTGGATATTGGTGATGTAGTTTGTTAGTTTAGCTTCTGTAGAGCGAGTCACCCGATGATTTATACTTGGGAAACTCGACGTAGTGTTAGAATATTTATTCTGATCTATATCAGGATAATTAGTTAGGGATTGTTTGTATGATTGATTGCTATGGTTGTTAGTAATTGGTTGATAGGAATGCTTTAATGTTTGAAATTTAAATTCTGTACTGGGTTATTAAATTACCTTTATTTTAAATTTCGGGGACGAAATTCTTTTAAGGGGGAAGGATTGTAACGACCCGGAATTTTGGGCAATAACAATTTAATAATCTGTGTTAATAATTTAATTGGATTGATAATTTTCATTGTAATTTTAATTTAAATTTGGCTAATGTAATCTTTTAAAGGTTAATGAATTTATAATCTGGCAATAAAATTGATAAGAATTGTTTTTCAAAAGCTAATAAAATTTTATTCTATTTATAATGTATACATTTGATATATATTGTAAATAGGAGATCTTTTGTTTTAAAGATGAATTTTCAAATTATAATATATATGTATTTATATGTTATAGTTTGAGTTGTTTTGAAATTTAATCTTAATCAATTGATAATTTAGATATGAATGAATATTGTAATTTAAAGCTTTGTTTTAATTTATATTTTCAAAAGTTAATTTAAAGATTTATTCAATTGTTTTAAAAGTATAAAGATTAATTTATTGTTTTCAAAATATAAGATAGTTGTTTATTTAAATTATGGTAGTTTATAAAGGAATTAATCAATGTTTTATTTTTATTTTTGTTTTCTTTAAAATGTTTAAATTTAAAATGGCTATGAATGTATAAAATAAATGTTTTAGACTTTTAAAATGCATACATAAGTATTTATGTATTTAGTAAATTAAAATATTTATACTTGTATATGTATCAAAATTCAAAAGTTTATTAACATAAAAACATCTCATAAATATAAAATTCTCATTCACATAAATATAAGATGTAAGTATCTTTGTAGTAAGATTTTAAATACAATTATGCAAAAAGATTAACACATGTAAAGCTATTAAACAAATTAAGTGACAAATGTAAATTCTTTAGACAAGTGGCAATTTATTTATATTAATTTTTAATAAACATTTTTAGAAGAAAAATTAGTTTTCTCTAACACTTTCATTCTTGTTTCCACTCCTCAACTAAAATTAATGGCTACTTCAAAATCTTAAAATAAAATCCAAACCTGAAAATGAAAACTGCAATTATCAAATCTGCAATTTCAATCTGCTTTTCAAATGGAAGTCTGAACCTGAAATTCAAACTAAAGTTGCAAATTTAAATCTGCATTCATATGGATGTACAACCTGCATTTCAAATGAAAGGGCAGCAGCAAGTTTCAACATTCTAAGTGAAAAGATTTTAAGCATGCAAGGCATTTTCAACAACATGCATACCAAAGCTTTTCAGATTAATATTCAAAGGCCTGGAAGTAAAGATAAACATGCTCTGCTCTGTTCTACATATTTTATTTACAGGTGAGTAAATGTTTTTAAAAACAGTTGAATCTTATTCTAATATCATGCATGTGTTGTATTTACCTGTATTAAGATCCTATAGCTTGAATTTTTAAGTATTAGTACTTGTATGCTGTGAGAATTGTTGATTGCATGCAGGTGAGTTTACTGTAAAAATGATCTGTTAAAAAGAAAATTTTAACACCTCTGTATTTCAAAGCAAAATTTCTGAGTAGACTTCAAATTGAAATACAGTAAGGTGATAATGAGATATGGAAGTTAGATTCAATTTGAGTTAAGTGTTAAAGATCAATTTGCATATGAAACAGTTAAGGAAACTGTGGGAAGTAGAATATGCAGTAAAATTTAATAATTATATCAAGTAAATCATGATCGAATTTTGATGAATAAAATTTATATCCTAAACCTATAATGCATGATATGAATTCTAAAACAGAAATCAAAATTTTTAACTTACAGTGGAAAATGAATTTTGGATTTTTCTAAATTTGGGGGTTTTGACAAATTCATATGACTAAGTGATTTGTAGGCTTTGAAATTTGAATAGTAGCTGTGTTAATTGTCACTTAACACTCGAAAAATACAGATCGAATTTATTATGATACACAGATTTTAGAAACTTGATTTGTAGGGTTTGGGTACTGTTTTATTTTGAGTTTGGGAAATTCGATTTTGTGGAGCGTGGAGATGATCGAGCTGGGGTTGGCTTGGGGAGGAGTCGTGTTTGGGTAGTGAGAGTTCATGGCCGGAGTGGGAAGGCGTAGGTGGTCGGCGCCGTGGGGGTTGGGATTGATTTCCTGGCGACTGCAGTTGAAATTTTTAGGTTCGAACAACTCAATTTCATGTGAGCTTGAATGGATGGGTTCTGGGTTTGTTATCGCTGTCGCGTGAGGTTGAGTGATCATCTACGATAGTCGCGACGTACGCCAGTGGTCGGCGGCGGGGGTGCATATGCACCGTGTCTCTCGTGCATGGTTTGAGGGACTGGAATTGGGTGTTTGGTGAAGACGTGTTTGTCTCGAGTTTCTCTCGGTTATGGGATCGTGCAAGTATCGGGGGCGACTCGGAGTAGAGGAGCAGTTTGTTTACTTGGGGGATGACCGTGTTATTTACGTGTTAGTCTGGGGTTTTAGGGACGTTATATGATTTCTGTGAAATGGAGGAAGTTGTGTAGCAACCCAACTTTGAAATTAATGAAGGTACGCTTTAAGATTTAAGATCAAGTTTATAAAAGAAATCAATTTTCAAAAGTTATAACTTGATCTTTTAAGTAAAAAGTTAATCAAACTTTAACATACTAATTGATTTATTATAAATTTTAAATTGTTTTAAATTGATTTCTTTTGTAAGTAATCAACTAATTAAATTTTGAATTCAAGAGTGTTTTGGATTTAATTATTAAATCAAAGTTTTAAAATAGATTATTAAGTAATGTTTTAAAACTTAAGTTTCAAATTTATTTAAAACGAATAAGTTAAAATATGAATACTAAGGTGTTTAGATTTTAAATTTGATTTCTAAATGTTTATTTTCAAACAAGCTTAATGTTATAATTTTGTAATCCAAATAGAACAATTTGTTTAAGATTTATTAATGGAAATAATTAAGGATTTTGAAATTATAAGAAGTTAATCAATTAATTGTTTAATTAATTTTAAATAATTAGTTAAATACTTATTTAATTTTAAATAATCACTTAATTATGAATTAATTAAGTATAATTTCTTAATAAAGTAATTAATGATTAATAATTAAATGAATTTAAGGAAGTTAATTACTTATGGAAGTAATTAATGATAATTACTCATGGAGTAATTAGTAGAAGTGATTATTGTTTAATCACTTAATGATATCAATTAATGAATTGATTAATATAAATTGTTGAAGTTAATTAATTATGAAGTGATTAATTAACTAAAGAATCAAGAATTATTTAATGACGTGATTAATTAAATAAGAGATTAATTAAGGTTTATTGATGAAGTAATTAGAAATAATTACTTATGAAGAGTTAATTACTTAATTATTTAGTTAATTAGTCAATATGATTAATTAATTAATAAATGAGTTTAATTTTAAGATTAATTACCAAGAGTAATTAACTAAATTGTAATTAATTAATTAATTAAGTAATTAATTAAGGATTATTTATTTATTTAATAATAATTACTTAATGAAGTAATTATGGATTAATTAATTGAATTAATTAATCAAGAATTGAAATAATTAAATTAGAAGTTCATTAATTAAAATAAGTAATTACAAATTGTTAATTACTGATTATGATAAATGAGTTGATTAATTATAAGCTAATTAGTTAATTAAAGTATGAATAAGGATCATTAATGAATGTGATTAATGATATTAATCAAAGTTGATTAATATAAGTAATTAATTTAAATGTGATTAATTAATTGTAATTAATTAAGGTTTAATGTAATTAATTATAGTTAATTAATTAATGAAGGATCATTAATTACTGTAATTAATGATAGTAATTAAAGGTTAATTACTGAATATGATTGAGGATAATTACTTGAATGTAATTAAAGATAATTAATCAGGAAAGATTAATTAAAGAAGATCATTAAGAAATGATTAATGAATTTGATTTGAAATAAATCAATGAGCAGGATTTAGATAATCCAAGTAATTAAAGGATAGTAATTAATTTAATTATAGGTTAATTAAATTGATTTAGAGTTAATCAATTCTGTATGAATGATTGATATTGGATGATTGGTTGATATTGAATGTTGATTGATATTGAGTGATTGAATGATATTGGATGATTTGGATATATCTGTTATGTGATATGCTGTTTATGAGATGAATGTTTGATATGATTATCTGTTGTGATAATGTTATTCATCTATCTGTTTATTATATCATCCTGTATATAAGTTTAAACTGTTAAATCCCTTAAGTACAACTTGGACATTAAAATGGCGTTTGGTTTCGGTGAGACCGGGATCGGGTTTCCATATTTGGAATCCGAAAACCACACCGATTCCAATTAAACGTTAGGTCGTTAATCCAAGTGGAGCGAGTGAAGACTCGAGGTATAAGGGCTATACGTCAGTATAACTCTGTGGGTGATTCCGTAATGAGTTTGACGGAATAGTGCTTATAGATTCGAGATGGCGAATCAGAGTGCAAGGGCTATGGTCGTTGACTCTGAGGGTGATTCCAAAACGAGTGCAACGAGATAGTGCCTTCGGTTTCGTTCGAACCCGGAACGAACTTGTATGGATTGAATGCTTTCAACACATCGTCAGGCGGACGATGAGCATTCTAAGTGATATGTTCTATTAAGGTAATCGCAGCCTCAAGCCTCATCAACCGGGAATGGCTAAAACAGGGGAGGTGCGCCAAGGCTTCGTGGGTAGCCCCCACTTGAGAGTGAGATTCATCCCTGTCTAGAGTCCCTTATTTATTCGGCTGTGTGGGTGGTTGGTCGCGCCAACCACGGGGTGGTCTCATTTGGAACTATTCAGTAAGGAATGGGTCCGGCCTTGTGTTGCAGGGGAGTTAGGGTGGCTCCTCGGTACGTTGATCTAGGCCACGTACTGTGACGGGCGGTACCCCAGTAGCCCTGCCATTGTATGGAATCCAAAATCCAATAAGTGCCTGTACGGTTTTGTTTGTGCCCAACTATGTTGGAACGTGAGATGTAAGCATTCCAGCTATTTCTGTATTTTATCTTGAAAACCCTAGACACTATTATAATATCACTGGATTTCCTATCAAATGTTTTGGTTAGCGTAAGGTAAAAACTTTTCCATGTTTATGTGTGGGAAGTCTTACGTGATACCTTTTCTTTTCAAAGGTTTTCTAAAGTTAAGCAATTTTAAACCGTTTACTCACACCAGACCCCTGTCTGACCCGAGTGTTTATTTTCTGTTTTATTAAACTCTTGGGTACTCATATTATGTATGAGTAGTCAAGTGATTCAGGTTAGCTTGACGAATTCTGGAGGAGTTATGGAGCAGGAGGCTTCCACGTGTAGATATTATGTTTCCGCTGTGTATGATATATCTGTGACTTGTATACTTGAGTTGTATGAATTAGACAGATGTTTATAACTGTCTAATATGTGTTGTATAAGTTGTGTAACTCTGATGTACTCTGATACTATGTAATATTTTATGTGATATATTATATTTATTCGTTCCGCTGTGAGTTATCTGTTGTTGTTGTGTTCTTCTTTCTCTTTCTTTTCTTCTTCTATCCCTTTCTTTCTTCATCGGCAACACGATTTCCTGGAGATAGGAAGTCGGGTCGTCGCAATTGCTTTACTTTAAATGTCTGATTTGCTATGTTTACTTCTGCTTAGTGTGTCTGGGGGCTATCACTGTAGAAAGAGGTGGAGTGGGTGGGTTAGGTTCCTATTCCTTTTACCTTTATGCTTTTTTTTGGTATGTTGTTAGTTAATTCGCCGCTCACTAAGACTGTTGTCTAACTCAAGGTTTTATGTTCAACTCTTATTACCTTGGGCAGTTCATCCATTTTGGGATGGGCAGACTAGGTAGCATGTGACAGGTGCTGTTCTTAGTGACCAACGATGCTGATGACGAAGACGAGCTGGAGGCTTGCATATTATTTTCTTACTATATGTACTGGATGTTCCGCTGTTTGTATTTTCTTTGAGTGATATGTAGTGAGGCCTGATGTATTGACTATTCAGATTTTTGTATCAAACTACTATGAGGCTTATTTGATGAGATTCTGTTTGTGGGGCTTCACTATATATATATATATATATATATATATATATATATATATATATATATATATTCTAGTGTACTTTACCCATGCGCTGTGAGTAATACGATAGACTCCGTTATTTTTACCTTACCTTGATGATCATCCATGGCTGCCTGGCACACCTTACAGCGCATTATTTCCTTGTTTAGTGCAGGAGCCATGGGCGGTCGTCACATTTGGTATCAGAGCTTTGGTTAATCAATTTTAGCCAACGCTCGCTGACGTAACCACGTATGAGAGACGTAATTGTAATTTTGATGGATGATTACTGTATATAATATAGTAGCTTAGAAGGATTTGAACCGTTTATGCAGTTGTTCTCAAAGTGTACTAATCATTTTTTTTTAGATATTCAGAATGAGTCGAAGAGAGAGACAAGCTGCTAGGGAAGGCCGTGCTGCTGAGGAAGTTGCTGATTATGCTGCTATGTTCGAGGCCATGATGACTTCGATCATGAGAAGGATGCCAGCTCCGGGGCCAACTGTAACATCCCGCCTTGTCGCACACTTTAAACCGACACACGTGCCAATTCAAAGCATACGCAAGGGCGGATTATTATGGGGTAAATAAGAAAAAAAACAGAGAAGAAATAAAACAAAATAGAATCTCACAGCGGAAGGATAAAATATAATAATCAATATACAGTTCATGATAACTGTTTACAAAATATTTATTTTACTTATACAATGAATATCAGAGTTACACATACCAATACAATCAATGCAGCGGAAATTTAGAGTGTGGTGCAATACTATAAATAATATAATACGGATTCTTCATCTTCGTCCTCCAAAGCTAAAATCTTCGATCCTGAAACGCTCGGACTGACCCGAGCGAATTTGAAAAGACAAAAACACTCGAGTCAGACTAAAAGATCTTATGTGAGTTAAATTAACAGAAATAAATATGAGTACAGTAACTCAAGAGATGTTCGGGATTTACATCTCCTAAGGATCCGTTAAACTATTTACTATGTAGTATATTGCGCTATTATAATAGTGTCTATTTATAAAATAAACTTACTTTTGAATAGCGTTAAGGGGTTACCCATATAGCCCTTAACACAAATAATGCCAATAGTCTATACAGTATCGTAATACCTCCTGATCGGGAAGCTACCAGAGGATACTCCATAGGTACGACACAAATAGAAACTCATAGTAAAGGCTCGGTATGGTAGGTGACATGGCACAACTAGGCAATGCCAGGGTAGATATACCAATTGCTATCCAGGCTGGTGGAAACGCGTAGCCGCAGTTACCGCCCACCTCGGACTAACTCCCCAAATCAAAATATAGAAGTGGCCACTGAATCAATCCAAAATCAAAGTATAATATCGAAGAGGAGGGTCCGATCAGAGGAATAACCTCATTGGCCTGAGAATCGCTCCTGTTTTAGCCACCTTATGCCAACTCACGGGAGTCGGGTCCACGTATTTACCTTACAGGAAACGTCACCACCACCTACTTCATTCTGGAATCTCCACCGCGTACACGGTTGGTCAAAGTGGTTTTCGGTATCAACTGAGAGTATGTCCATATCCGATCCCGGTCTCTTTGCCAACCCATCGTTATTATAACACCGCGGTCATTTAAAAATAGGTTATACTTTAAAAGTCAGAATAAACATTCCATTTCATAACCATGAATACGATATCATTTCAAACCCAAAGCCATATTTTATCACTTATCCCAAATATAATTCTTTTCCAAAATCATAATGCTTTAACTTCATAACGTCTGAAAATCAAATATTTCAAAGCATAATATTTTGAAAATCATAATTTAAAACCATAACTTCTAAAAACTTGAATGGTTTGGACATTCAACGGTATATGAATTAAATGGTTTAACTTAAATGTTACTTTGTAAAGAAAATAGTTCTCATGGCTTTACAAATACATTTCTTTATTAAAGTCTAAATCAAAATTTATATTATCTCCGTCAAGTTCCAAAACCACTTCAATTTATTTATATATACGTATATCCATTTTGAGTATCAATATTTCAAACTAAAGTTGGATTTATTCTTTCAACAAATCAATTGTTCTATTAATTAGTCTTGAATATTCATATAAAATCCATAAATAATAAGACTTCAATTTCTAGTAATAAAATATATATATTTTTCCCAATTCAAATTATACTAGAATATTCATTTCAATTTATTTTGGGAAAAATCCAATTATAAATATCATATCTTAAAATTTCCAAACTTAACATTTAAACATATGACATAAATTATTAAACTCCATTTTCTTAATTTTCTTCCATTTTTAATAAAGATTTTTATACACCTTTTAATTTCAAAATTTTCAACTTCATATGTATATATATATATATATATGGAAGAAAAATATTTATACAATATAAAATTTAAGATTATTATAAACCGTATTCCATCCAAACCATAGAAATCACATTTAAATAGTTATATATATACCGCGGTGCCTGTATATAATTTTCTATCCTATGGTCAAGTGATACAGATATTTATCATTTCAATCCGCAATTTAAAAGATATAAAATTTTGCGGTTATATATCATTTCAAACCACAATCCCGAATGAAATGAAATATGCATGATAACTTGCAATTTAATGATATACAATAAACATCCATTCATCAACATCATCCATCATCCAAATCGCAATCATCAATCAATATCAATTAATAACAATATTATTTTTGGTACTACATAACAGGTAATACTGGCAATTTTATTCAAATTAAATTTAACAGCTATTAATCTACAGTCTATATTCAGTAATAAATTATATAACTGTTAACTAGCAGTTCATATACAAACAAATAAATTTTAACTGTAAATTTATACGCAATAAATTAATTAAATTAACAGTTAAATTAAATAAATGCAATTCAACAGATATGAATAAAATAAACATGCCAAATACTCATAAATAAATTTCTATTCATTTCTAAAATTAATTTAAACAAACATAAAAGCTTCTAGTAGTTGTGAGTGGGTTAAAACACTCACCTTTTGAATTTAAATCGAATTTAAATTCGATTTAAACCCAAAATTCGCCCTTCTCGGAATTCGTCCAAACCAACGTCATCAAGTCCGGAATTAAATTACGATCAAATATATGTGCCACGTCACTCCTTCTATTCCCAGAAACGCACGCGGCCCCCTTCCAGAAACCCTATGCATTCGTGAACCCCTCCCACGTTTGAACGCAGCTGCCAGAATTCGCCACCTTCACGTTCGTCTCCGATCAAACAAGGCTATCGCGGCCAAGCTCATCATCCCAAATCGAACCGCCTTCCTCCAAACGGCCACGCGAGCACGAAAATCTGTGCTCCCAGCAACAGCCGCCCATGTAATTCGAAACCCAAATCGAAGATCTACGACGATCTAACCGTTGAATCGACACAAAAACCATATAGATGCGATCCCCATCGTCCACTCTACAAAACCCAGAAAAGGTTTGACGATCCGACGAAGTTTGCGACGACGATGATGAATGGTCACGGACTATTTGAATTAATTCTGGTCAAACGAATGTTCAAAACAGAAAACGAATTGCACCAGTAGATTACGTGCCTCGAGAACATTAACATATATTTTTGTGGAATTTTTCTGAAGTGTTTGCATTTTCACTGAAATTTGGATTGGGGTAGATCTAGGTTGCATTCATTTGAGGAGGAGAAGGAGATGAAGAAATGAACGTACAACAAAAGGGAAAATAAAATGGGGCTAGGGTTTATAACCGTGCTTATATAGGTAGACTAGAGATAGCGTAGATGGATCGGATAAGTGAACGTACGAAACAAACTATGGCCCAAAAAGCCCGCTATGCCTCCGGAACCGAATTTATTAAATCTATATATCCAAATAGGTATTTTAAGATATTCTGAACGCGATGGAAAAAGTTTCACGTCCAAATTTGATCGTATGAAGAAGTTATGCTGAAAACAAAATTTCCAAATTGATTTCAAATTGATTTTAATTAAATCGATTTCAAGGCGTTTCACGTCCGTACGATCAAACGGCAGGCCCGATCGATACGAAACTTGAAACCCTGTAATAATTCACCGATGCGGATCCGATGAAACTGGTTTCGTCGAAATCCGAGTCCATGGCCAAAATGGCTATTTTTAATATTCATTAAATAAATTAAATAAATTATAAAAATCCAATTTTATATTAAAACTCTATAATTGACTAAATTTTATCGCCAAAAAAAAATTCATAATCAATTTAAATGACCTAACAAGTTTAGCTGTGAATTAAAGTTGACAAGTACATTAATTGCAATGTTAATTTCTACACTTTCTTATATTTAAGAATTTTATAAATTAAATCCTCAAAACCCATACTTTAGATTTTTTTTTTACCTTTATATTCTAAACTTTTACCTAAAATAAAGATGCTACTAACATTAGCTCAAGATTTCATTATAATGTTTACAAATTCCATTTTAATTAATATTTTACGTTTAATTCCATTTTATTTGTAATAATAAATACCATTTGTTGAATTTAATACTCAAATTAAAAATTAAAAATCTTGCTTTCTAAAGTCTATATCAACCAATGGTCCAATTAAAATAAAATTAGTATAGACCTCACCTTATAGAACTAACTACTGCAATTACAAACCAAAACTACGCAACTGTAAAAATTTAGTGAATACATTTGGGATTTGATTTCGAAATAAACTTAACAACAAATAAGATAGGTAACGAACAATAATTATTGTTGTCAAATCTATTTCAAAAGTCTACACTCAAATATTACCTTAAAGTAAGTCTTACGTTTCTATAAATTTATTCATACTTCCGTTACTATATTTATACTTAATAAAGTAACGTTCATTCTTAATAACAACATTATAACTATTCAACATATAAAAGAACTCTATTCCCAAATACATTCATTGACAAATAAGTTAGGAAATTTATAATGGTTGTTATTCTTTCTTAAATTTACCTCCAAATTAACGTACTATCAAATTTCATTCACTTATGTTCTATCCAACATTCCTTTATATTTTATTTCCATAAATTTGTTAATATTTACATTCATTTATTAACAATTTACTTCCATTATACAATTGCAATCTATTAAAGTTTTTATTACATTAATACTATTTCAACTTTATTCTTTTAGTATTAATTAAACAATCGTATTAAATTAGGATATTATAATGATTTTCACTGTTTATATATACTCCATTAAACCCAACAGTCGTTCCAATCACCTTTGTATTGCATTAAATTGGTTATCCCTCACTGCCATTTATTTTACTTCCTAAATTCCCATATAGTTACAATTTTACCAATATATATAAACACATAGGAAATTTAAATTCTTGTCATAAATTCTTAAATTTATTTTTATTCAAGTGCAACAATTACGCTATTTCCCTATTTATATTTCACCTAATTTAACCCTTATATCAGTTTCTTATATTTAACTTTAAATCAAATTGTGACAATCTACATTATCCAAATCTATTGTCATAAAATTTTATTGTTACACTAAATTACAACTACTATACCAAATTTCTACATTTATTCTCAATTAGATTAGAAATTATATTAATTCAATTCATTTAATATTATTAATTTAACGGGTCGTTACACCAACGGTAGATGTTGGAGTTCAAGTGCAAGCTCCAAAACCGGTGGATTTTGCTAAGCTGTGTAAAGACTATATTGCTCTTGGAGGGAAGGTTTTCTAGGGAACAGAGTCAACCATTGAAGTCCAGAGATGGATAGATGCTTGTAGAAGAATCTTTGGTGATTTGGGAATTGAGGATGCAACCAAAAGAAAGCTTGCATCAAAACAGCTTCAAGGGAGAGCTTCTGATTGGTGGAACTCTATCACCATTGATACTCCGGAGGAAGAAATTACTTGGGGGCAATTCCAAGTCAGATTTGAAGCTAAGTTCATTTCTACAGCTCAGAAATCTATTCTATTCAAGAAGTTTGTGGAGCTCAAGCAAGGAGGAAGACCAGTTCTTGAGTATGTTTCTGAGTTTGAAGCCTTGTCCAAGTATGTCCGGTCGTATATTGAATCCCCATATCAGAAGAACGAGAAGTTTGTGACAGGCTTGGACATTTATCTTGGGAGGCAGTTCGTGGATCATCTGGACGATCAATTTGAGTAGCTTGTGGAGAAGGCTCTCAGGCACGAGAATCTGTTTCCTAAAAAAGGATCTGTTGTTGCTGTGACAAAAGATGAGTCTAAACCACAGCAAGGTGGGAACAAGAAGAGGAAGCAGCAGCAGCAGAAGGGTAAGAATGGCCAGAAGAAGCCGAAGGGTGAAGTGGCCTGCTACAATTGTCAGCAAAAGGGCCATTTCTCTAGAGATTGTAAGAATCCAAAGGTGCCGGTGATGTGCCACAACTGTGACAAGCTGGGGCATATCAGGAAGAATTGTCCAGAACCATGGAAGGACAAACAGATTGTGCAAGCTTATGCTTTGGGGGCTGTGCCATCATCTTCAAAAGCTCCTATGGCGGAAGAGAAAGGAAAGAGTGTGGTGTTCCAGTTAGAGTGTTATTCGATACTGGAGCGTCGCATTCCTTTGTTTGTAATGAACTTGTATGCCGGTTGGGTTTAAAACCAGATATTGTTGATAGACCATTGGCTGTGACTAATCCAGTTGGGGGTTCGTCCTGTCTGTGTATGATATGCCGTGGTCTGGTTGTATGGAGTCATGATTTCTCTTTTGTTTGTGATTGTTTTGTTCTGAACTTTGTGGGGTTTGGAATTATTTTGTGTATGGACTGGCTTAGGAAGTATGCGGCAAAGGTTGATTGTGAAAGGCTGGAGGTGACAGTCGAGAATGTGGAAGGGCGAAAGGTTGTGATACGGTGTAAGCATGAGGAAGGCGTCTTCATGAGCTTCATGTATTCGCTGGTTGTTCCACGGGATGGACTGTCATCGGTGCCGGTCGCAAATGGATTTAAGGATGTCTTCGATGAGGTCAAAGGGTTACTGCCGCATAGAGAGATCGAGTTTCGCATCGATTTAGTTGAAGGAGCCAGACCTGTTGTGATGCCTCTTAGGCGGATGGCGCCTAGGGAACAGCAAGAGTTGAAGGTGCAAGTTGATGATCTTTTACAGAAAGGATTCATTCGGCGAAGTGTATCCGAATGGGGTGCACCAGTTGTGTTTGCAACCAAAGCGGATGGATCGTTGAGGTTGTATGTGGATTATCGTGAGCTGAATAAAGTAACTAAGAAGAAGAAGTATCCATTGCCGAGAATAGATGACTTGTTTGATCATCTTCACGAAGCCAAGGTGTTTTCCCAGATGGATTTGGCAACGGGATTTCACCAATTAAGAGTGGCAAAGGATAATGTGCCGAAGACTGCTTTTAGGACACCATCTGGTTTCTTTGAGTGGCTGGTAATGCCGTTTGGATTGACCATTGCACCAGCATATTTTGTGGATCTTATGAATAGAGTGTTCAGGGATCAGTTGAACAAGTTCGTACTAGTGTTCGTGGATGATATTTTGATTTATTCCAGTAATGAAGAAGAGGACAAGACGCACTTGCGTATTATTTTGGAAATCTTGCGGAAACATCAGCTGAAGGCTAAGTTTTCGAAGTGTCACTTCTGGAAGAGCGAAGTGAGGTTCTTAGGCCATTTTATCTCTGGTAATGGAATAGCAGTTGATCCCGCTAAGGTGGCAGCAGTCCAGGATTGGGACCTAAGAATGCATCTGATGTGAGAAGTTTTCTTGGATTAGCAGGATACTATCGTCGATTTATCAAAGACTTTTCCAACGTAGCTGCACCATTAACAGGATTGACGAAAAAGAATCAAGTATTCAGATGGGATGCTAAGTGTGAGAAAGCTTTCAGAATCCTGAAAGAGCGACTGACAAATGCTCCTGTTTTGACTATTCCAAGTGGAAATGATGAGATGGTAGTTTCACCGATGCATGTGGTACTGGACTTGGAGCAGTGCTAATACAGAAGGATAAAGTTGTTGCGTATGCAAGCCGACAACTGAAGCCGCATGAAAGGAATTATCCGACTCATGATTTGGAGTTAGCGGCGATTTTATTTGCTCTGAAGATGTGGAGACATTACCTACTGGGAGTTCGGTTCGAGTTGTTTACAGATCATAAGTCATTGAAGTATCTTTTCTCCCAAAAGGAATTGAATCTCTGACAGCAACGATGGTTAGAGTTTTTAGCATCATATGATTTTGGTATAGCCTATATTCCGGGAAAAGGTAACGCAGTGGCAGATGCGTTAAGTCGAAGACATGCAGGATTGGGAGCCATGTTTTTAGAATGGAAGAGTCTCGAGTATTTGGCTGGATTTGACTTCAGGCCCAGATGTGAATTGGAACCTGAGATGTTGGCAAACTTATCGATAAGACCTACTCTTATGGAAAGGATTGGCGAAAGCCAAAAGCGAGACAATAAGCTTGTCAAGATTATCCGTGATTTGGAATCTGGGTTGGACCCAGGGAAGGATAAAGGATTCGAGGTCGATCGAGAGGGTTGGCTTCGAAAGCAAGGACGACTAGTTGTTCCCGATATAGATGAATTGAGAGACGAAGTTCTAAAGGAGAGTCATCACTCGAAGTTGACAATTCATCCAGGTGGAAATAAGATGTATCGGGATATGAAAAGCACCTATTACTGGGAAGGTATGAAGAAGGATGTTAGAAATTTTATTTTCAAGTGTATGAACTACCAGTTGGTAAAAGCCGAGCAGAAGAAGCCCAGTGGATAGCTTCAGCCATTAGAAGTTCCTACATGGAAGTGGGAGCAAATATCGATGGATTTTATCGATGGGTTACCTAGAACAAGAGTGGGAAATGAAGGGATTTGGGTCATCATAGATCGTTTGACTAAGAGTGCAAGATTTATTCCTATTCGATCAACTAGGACTGCATCGAAGTTGGCTGAGCTATATGTTAAGTAGATAGTTCGATTCCATGGTATTCCGAAAAGTATAGTGAGCGATCGAGACCTATTGTTCACTAGTGGATTTTGGAAGAGCTTCCAGGAAGTTTTAGGAACCGAGTTGTGTTTGAGTACATCTTATCACCCCCAAACAGATGGTCAGACCGAGAGAATCAACCGAGTTTTGGAAGATCTCCTTAGAGCATGTGTTTTGGACTTCGGAGGATCATGGGAAGATCATCTTCATTTGGTGCAGTTTTCATATAATAACTGTTACCAGTCAAGCATTAGTATGGCACCTTATGAAGCATTGTATGGAAGACCGTGTAACTCTCCAACATGTTGGTTGGAAACAGGAGAAAAGTTAATACTTGGGCCAGAAATGATTCGACAGACTTCGGATTGTATAAAGATCATTCGGCGACGAATGAAGGCAGCCCAAGACCGTCAGAAAAGTTATGCCGATAAGCGTCGTAAGGATTTGGAATTCGACGTAGGCGATAGGGTTTTTGTGAAGATTTCTCCACTGAAGAATGTTATTAGATTCGGGAAGAAAGGGAAATTGACTCTGAGATTTGTTGGACCATTCCCGATCATCGAGCGAATTGGAAAGCTCGCCTATAAATTGGAATTACCAGAAAAGATCTCGGGTGTGCATAATGTTTTTCATGTATCGTATCTACGGAAGTATGTGCATGACTCGAATACAGTGGTTTCTGCTGATAGCTATGAAGATTTTGAGGTTGATTCAGTTGATAAGAGACCTCGTAAGCCGCTTCGTGTTGTGGAAACTGACACGAGACAGCTTAGGAGGAAGGTAGTCAAATTGCTCAAGGTACAATGGGGTGATGATGTTAACGACTGTACATGGGAGGAGGAAGAGAGGATGAAGGCAGCTCATCCTGAACTCTTCGAGGTATGACCGTGAGGTGTCGTGACATCTCATGACATTGTAACTTGTTATAGTCTTAGAATTCTGCATGTTAGGCTAGGAATTGGATGCATGGTTTGTTGATTGCTATGGATGGTAGGCATGTAGAATAGCCTTTGATTGCTCTTGTTTGTTCGGAATTTCGGGGGTGAAATTCCTAAGGGGGAGAGAATGTAACGACCCGTATTTTACGTATCGAAGGATCGTAGAACTATGGTTATTAGGTCGTTAGTGTTGATAAACCGTCCAGAGTATAAGTTGACCAGAGCTTAAGTCGTCCAGAGTTAGGTCGTATAGTAGCTTAGGTCGGTGGAGCGACTTAGGGGATTGGAGCAACCTAAGGAAAGACAGCGACTTAAGTTAGTTAACGACCTAGTAGTTAGCGGCTTAAGGGATAGGCGACTTAAGGAGGGTAGCGACTTAAGGATTAGCGGCAACGACCTAGGAGTTAACGGCATAAGCGAGTTAATGACCGAAGGAACTAAGCGGGTTAATGACTTAAGGATAATAGGTTAAGTCGTTATAGTTAGGTCGTGAGATCCTGTGTGTATAGTTGGGTCGTGAGCGACTTATATTAGGTCGTTGTGTTTAGCTAAGTCGCTAAGCCGTGTTTAGTTATGTCATGTAGCGTTAAGTCGCTAAGCCATGTCCCTGTTAGGTCATTGCGTTTAGTTAGGTCGTAGACGACTTATGTTGGGATGGATGGTGTAGTTAAGTCGTGACCGACCTATGTTAGGTCGCGTGGGTACTTAAGTCGTTAAGTCGCGTAGAGGGTTATGTTGTTAGATCGCTTAAGTCGTTGAGTGTTAGGTCGCGTGTGTAGTTGAGTCGCATGATAGCTTGAGTTGCAGGGTCGTTAGGTCGGGGAAACTGCTAGGTCGTAGGTCGGCCATGGTTAGGTCGTGAGCGACCTAATAGCAAGCGAGCGACCTAAGGTTCGGCCTATAAATACAAGGGGTGTGCTTCACTTTTTGGGATCCGGATTTTGAAGCGATGAAGTTATGCCATTTTGAGAGCTCGAGTGCTGCACTTCTTCACTTCTTACCTCTTCTTTAATCTAGTACTTCCTTCCATCCAAATTGAAATCAAATCGAATATCCAAGAGCTTAGATTGAAGATCTCCATCCTTTGAAGAGAGATTTCATCGTTTGAAGCGGAATTTTGGCGGATCAAGCTAGATCCTTCGCTGTCCAGATCTGAAGTGTGTTGCTTTTGAGGTGTTTCGGTGATTCGGTGAGTGGTGGTTATCTCTCACACGGACCCAAAGGAGTATATTGGATTGGTGGCTTGATTTTGTGTTAAAAATAGTGATTTCATGCATTTTCGTAAACCTAAGTATAGATCCATGGTTCATAAAGATTTGACATCCATTATAATACATGTTAACCTATGCAAGTTCATCCATTAAGTTGTAGAGATAATACTTATGATTCATGCTTGTTAGATTTGGACTCTTTATTTACAAGATTGCCATTTTAGTTATAATTGCTTTTAGATCATGTTTGAATGCTTAATTACTTGGATTAATGATTGTCTTGATTGATTTTTATGAATTAGTTGATTTATGGTTGAATTTGGACAAGTTTGGTCGAAGATGATTCAAAGCTAAGGGAAAGGCTCTTGAATAGGAAAAGCTGCTCGTGACATATGTGGCGGAGGATGAAGCCCATATGGACAGATTTGATGATGATGTTGAGATGGACTTTGCTATGATTGAGATGAAGCAAGGCATGATATGAGGTAGTCTTGGTATAATCCAGACGGGGTCATTCCAAGCACGTTGATAACTCGAGGGATGGTTCGAGTTTGTGGATAATGGTTGGCTCGAGAGGCGTTTGAGCTAGTATGAGAATAGTCGTCGAGGATGATGACTAGAAGGCTGAGATTTCATCGTTGTTGAAGGTTCTAGCAGGCTCAAAGCAAGAGTACGCTGGGTAGATTCGATAGTCCCAAAAGACTAATAGTTGATGGTCGAGTAATCTGGGCAGATTCGATAGTCCTAGGCACGGGCTGCGACGACGTACGGAGTTCTGTCTAGAACCGGGGTTACCATTAGCCCTTGACGGACGGTTGAAAGAATGTGCCGGTCATTCAATTAACGGTGATATCAAAGCAATGATATTAGTGATAGCCAGAGTCATGGATGTTTGGATGTTTTGGTTGTATCATCATTCGGTCTCAAGAGCGATGTTTTCCGGGTGCTTATCTGATCTTGGTTTAGGCCTTGGGGGTTTGTACTTGGAAAACATCGACCTTTACCCGAGTGATAATTGCTTTACTTTAAATGTCTGATCTGCTATGTTTACTTCTGCTTAGTGTGTCTGGGGCTATCACTGTAGAAAGAGGTGTAGTGGGAGGGTTAGGTTCCTATTCCTTTTACCTTTATGCTTTTTTTTGGTATGTTGTTTGTTAATTCATCGCTCACTAAGACTGTTGTCTGACTCAAGGTTTTATGTTTAAATCTTATTACCTTGGGCTGTTCATCCATTTTGGGATGGGCAGACTAGGTAGCAGGTGACAGGTGTTGTTCTTAGCGACCAACGATGCTGATGACGAAGACGAGCTAGAGGGTTGCATATTATTTTCTTACTATATGTACTGGATGTTCCGCTGTTTGTATATTCTCTGAGTGATATGTAGTGAGGCCTGATGTATTGACTATTCAGATTTTTGTATCAAACTACTATGAGGCTTATTTGATGAGATTCTATTTGTGGGGCTTCGCTATATATATATATATATATAAATATAAATATATATATATTCTAGTGTACTTTACCCATGCGCTGTGAGTAATACGATAAACTCCGCTGTTTTTACCTTACCTTGATGATTATCCATGGCTGCCTGCACACCTTACAGCGCACTATTTCCTTGTTTAGTGCAGGAGCTATGGGCGGTCGTCACACATGGCGGCGAGACGATCAGTAGAGTGGGTGTGCACGTGCACATTCGTCACCGTACACAAGTGATCCAAGTTTAGAGGAGTGTTCTCATGATTGATGTGTGTGATCGGCTATGGTCTCGGGTTTTATCGAAGTGATGCTCGTATTGATCGAATTCTAGGTTGTGATTTTGTGTCGAACTTTGAACTGGAGTTGGTATTGGAAGTAGGGAGCGCTGATGAGAGAAGAAGGTAGGATGGTTTTCAGTTTGTTTTTCTTTGCTTTGGGTTAGGCTACGGCCCGTTTGGGTTTGTTCGAATATTAAGCGTGGGCTGATTTTATTTTTAGGTTGTGGGCTTCAGGTCGATGGGCTATGTTTATTTTAAACAAGATTTGTTAATAAAGAATTTGGATATAAAGTAAAAATAAAATCATAACCAATTTTTTTTAAAAGCATATAGCAAGCATGGGATAAGTGAATTAATCAGAGTATATGGTTTGAACCATTCCACCTTTACATCGAAATGCTTATTTAAGTTTTAAATAAGAACAAGGGATTTTTTAAAATAATAAATTTGTCTTATTTTAAGACTATTTAATTAAGACATTTAAATAAATTGTTTTTATTTCAAATTAGTCAAGCTTTCAAAAAAAATATTATTAATACTTGAGTTTGTAAATTGAAGTATAATGTAGAAAATTAAGGGAAAATAAAATGTTTTAAACTATTGAACTTATTTAAGGTCTTAAGTGATTTTTACATATAATAATTATTTTGTAACGACCCGCCGCTCTGACCGCCTCTAGTCGGTAATTAAACCAACTAGAAACGTTCAAAATGACGGATTGTTATTTAGTTTATAACATTTAAACAGAATCAGCTACAGAATCACAGAATAATAATCATATTTCCCATAAAAGAACTTTTCTTTTATATACAAATATCAGAGTTATACAATGAACTACATTTTATACAGCGGAACAAACATATATCTTTTTAAAGTACAAGAAATTTTTTTCTGAAAAGCTTTAGTGAAGTGCTTCCCCTCTCTCTCTCTAACTTCGCTGCGAGAAAATCTCCAAGCTGTAAAAAAATACTCGGTCTGACCCAAGCGTTTTATGCAAAACACAAAAACACTCGAGTCAGGATTAATCTTTATTCAAGTAAATAAATTTGCAATGAACTGAATAAAATAGTAACAGCAGTAAAGCATGAACATGTGTGGACAATGGTTAAGATCAAGGAATAGCGATGAATGGATGAAGAGACCAGTAGTGAATACAACAAACACAGAGGCAACAGTGATGCATGCTGCAGCATACCAGAGCACAAAGAAGTACAAAATGAAAACTACAAGAAATCATGTATGCAGACCAAATGCTCAATGTCACAAATATACAACAACAAGCATCAGAGTGCAAAGTGCTCGAGTACAATGAACAAAGAACGGCATGCACCAGTGATGAAAGTTACAAACAGAGACTACAAGGCAGTGAACACTTGAATGCATCAATAAACAAATTGCAAGACCTCAAGTGTACGTGGAACAATGCAACACAGTGACCATTATCACTGACTCAATTAAACAAGACACATACTGCAGTGGACAGACCAAAGTGCAACAGGATGAACCGCAAAGCCAAACAAGTGCAGGTGAACAAGTAATACCAGCTACAAATAAGCAAAGACCATATGGTCAGTGCACAAGAACAAGGCCCAACAAAATCACAAACCAAGTGCAACTGGAAATAACAACATGCAATGCATGAATACAACTACAAAGGTTCAAGGCTGAGACAAACCCAATGCACTAATGCAACAACATACGAGGTGCAGACTACAAATGAGTGCAAACAAAATAAACCAAATGCAACAGTTATACCAACATAGTGCAACAATGAAGCACTGAAGTATGCAGACCAGCACCAGGGTTAAACATATATGGATAGAGTGGAATCAAGTCAAAGCATACCAACACAGCTAAGACAAGAACCAGTTTTAAGTGATTTCAAAAATTTTCATTAATAAGTCCAAATATAGTGCCACAACTTGTAACAATAGTATGGAAATTTACAGAAAGGTTGGGCTTACATTTTTTTCCCCAGTAAAAGAAAGAAAATTTCAAAACTTACTTAGTTTGTTACTAAACATGGTGCAAGTTTAAGGCACAAAACCAGAGATTAAAAAGTACACAGTCAACATGCAACCTTCAAAACTTATATATACACTTATTTGGTAAAATATGTTCAGGCAAGAAGTAACAAAACTTTGGTTATTGTACTAGTCAAATCAAACAATAATAATAAATGCCTATACACTCTTGCTTTCCAGTTACTATGTGTATATATACATGTTTGACTATTTTTTTTCCTAGTTCATACTTGAACAAGCCAAATTTTTTTGTTTTAAAAACTAAGGCCTATCAGAGACCAGGGATGAAGGAACAGAATTTTGATCAAATTTTTTTTTACTCTGAACTATGAAACAGAGGGGTGACATGGAAATACCAGGCATGCACACTTAAATAAAAATCATATTCACTAATTTATACACATGCAGTCATCATCTTCACAAAGATTTTATAGGCAACAACCATAAATCAACTTAAAGCATATTAAATCATCTGAAATGGAATTTTAAGCAAATTCAAGAACCTGGAACTTAAAAACAGAAAACACATTCACACTGCAGCATGCATTACAACATACATTCATATATATGCACCAGTAATAAGCTTGAAAAAGACATGCAAACATTTTATTTCTAGAGTAAACAGCAACTAGATTCATACTAAAATTTAGGAAGAGTGATGTTACTCACAGTGACATGTATATGCATAAATACATATTCACATACATACTTTCAATTCCATACCTAAACAAACATTCAAGCATCACATAATGGATTCAAGAATTTTAGCAATGCATCAGATTCATCAAACAATTGTTTTGGACTTGTAAATTTTGTTACTTTCAGATTATAGGATGTTCACAGACCTTTATAACTGGAATCATTCTTATATAGGCATGCAAGCATAATACACAGCAAAACATCAAAGAACACCACAAAGCAGTTCATATATATCAACTTAAAGAATTTAGAAAAGTGGTTTGCTCACAAGTATTTTCAGAACTAAAGTATTTTTATTTCCTTACTACATTTTCCTTAAACAACTTAAGACTGACAGGTAAAAGAGGAAATGATTTGGGTTTTGAAATAGCTTGCATCTGAGAACAAGAATAGGGGGTTTTACAGACACATACATACATCACATATGAACTGAAGTTCAAACAAGCGCATGCAAACAAAATTTTCCTCATCTAGATTCAAAGATCCATCACATGCAGCAAAAACAAAACAAGTCAAGTTTTAATAGCATCTGTTCTCATCAGATTTTTAAATGATAGCATCTGTCCTCATCAGTTTAAAAACAAATTTTAAAGAGCATCTGTTCTTATTAGTTTAAAACAAATTTTAAATAGCATTTGTTCTTATCAGTTCAAATTCAAGCAATCAAGCAAATGATAGCAAATAACACCCCAACAAACATACATGCAGAGACTTATCTTGTCTTATCAGTTTAAATTAAATTAACTGAGCAAATGATAACAAATAACACCCCAAATCATAACATGCAACCAAGCACCCAATTCAAACAAATTTAAAAACTTGAATAACGATTAATCGTGAGAAAACTCACCTTTGTCGAAGCGAAGATGAAAGCCAAAAAAAAAAAAAATTTCAAAGAGGCCGAACGAGAACGAAGCAACAGTGAGCAACGAAGAATAGATCGAGCAAGGCAACACGCAAATTCCTATCGGTCAAGCAAATAGCGCAGCTTCGAAAGTCCTAGTTTTGGACGAAGAGGAACACGAAGCCGCCATTGTTGTTTCTTTCGTTCGTTTATTTTGTTTAGGGTTTAAAAAATGAAAATGGGTAAAAGGAGACGGGTATACTTAATCACGGCACTAATATCAAACGCGGGCCAACCAAAATTTTCAAAGCCCAAACAAAAATTAACAAATTTTCCTTTTATATTTTTATTTTGAATCTCAATGGGTTTTATTATTACTTTGCTTTGTTATGTTTTTGTTTAAATTATGTTGTTAAAATTTCCATAATATTTTCAATATTTATAAATATGTTGTTTAAATTTTTACTATGTGTATTTATTTATCTAATTTGTATTGATTAAAATTTTATTCCTTTTTATTTTAAAGAAAAGAAAAAAATGTTATTTAAAACTAACTATCCATTTATAAATTTACATAAATAATAATTCTTGTATCCAAATTATTTTTCTAAGTCATTAGGTTGAATTAAAAATACAAATTCAATATTCAATTTCAACTCCAAAGTCAAATTTAAATTTTTATTCAACTTTTTATAGATTAAATTTTAAAATTTAATCGCCAAATTCATAGTTGTATTGGGAATTAAATTTAAATTATCATTCAAATATTTAAAATTAATTAAATATTTTCAATTTAAATTGTTCAAAATTCAGGGCCGTTACAATCTCCCGTCCTTAAAAGAATTTCGTCCCGAAATTACAAGTAAGGAAAAATGATTGTTAAAATTTCACTAATATTTATACCCTACTCAATTTTATCAAGTTTGAAACTTATTAAAAATAAATAAATAAGTATAGGATTCATTTTATTTGTTTTGTCTCATTAGCTTTGTTAATTAACTCATGTTCATTAATTTCTAAAATCAAGACGCAAAAGTCTTCTACTAAAATTTCCAACTTAAAAAAAACTCAATTTTAAACTTGAAACACTTCATTTACATATTATATCTTTTCCAAAGCTGTGGACTTTCAAAACATTTCAAAAATCCTCTTCCTTAGTTTATTAAGTTGGAATTATGTAATTTTACTTTCAGACTATTGATTTTCTATTTAAAGTTTGAAAATACTTGCTAACTCGAAATTTAACAAGTCTATTGTCGTTCTTAAAGACATTAGGCATACGTTGGCCAGGCGCAAGTCTAAAAATCTCCAAGTACTAAATACTCTTGAATTTCGCCATGGTTGTTGCCGTAGATCGCGGTCCACACGGCGGTTACGCTACTATCCCAGTAGAATCGCTTGTGACCGTAGGCATCTCGCCCCTCGAATTTCGCTTTGGCATCTAGATTGCAGTTTACACGGCGGTTGCGCCACTATCCCAGTGGAATCGCTTGTAACTGTAGGCATCTCGCCCCTCAAATTACGCTAGTCACTCCAACTAATGGAAAACAAATGGCCAATCCAACTAATGGAAAAAAATGGCCAATCCAACTAATGGAAAACAAATGGTCAATCCAACTAATGGAAATCAAATGGTCAATCCAACTAATGGAATTCTACGTAGCTACGATCTTCAAATGGACACTCATCTCGAGTTCCAACAACCTTCGCAAATTTTAAATGGAAGGTACTTTTCCATATCCTCAATTTGGAAAACATAATATCATACATACATATATAATATTTCATTTCACATTCGTACATATCATACTCATGTACTTACATAAGTTTTCCATAACAATTTCTTTCCAAACTAATGGTTTCCGAATTTATCGTATTCTCATATATACGTTCTAAAAACCTCAATATCTCATACCCATAACAAATAGAGGATTCACAAATTTTCCATTTCATTATCCATTTAAAATTTTCCTCTAAGTCGATTTGGAAATTTAAGGTTATCTCAAACCTAATTCACATTCATAATCCAATTTACTATCGACTTCACACTCGATTTGGATTTTACCTGACATCGTAAATTCTCAACACATAATTGATGTCTACCGATATATAACCTCTGAGCTCGTACGTCTCAGAGAAGGGTGTTAAGCTAAGAGAATAAATTCTCCGCCACCAAACAGATATATATTTAATAGAGATCAATTGCTATGTCATCAATTTACAATGTTAAACATACAATCCAAATCAACCATCCAATTTCAAGTTGAACTAATTGTTCCAATTTCCCAAAAATATCTTTACAAGATATATAATTTTCCACACTTAACCATTTGAAAACAAATTTCAAATCATTTTTCACCTTTCAATCTTTGAAAACAAATTTCAAATCATTTTTCACCTTTCAATCTTTGAAAACAAATTTCAAATCAATTTCCTTAAACGGAAACATTTCCAAATATTTATCCATTTTAAACTTAAAATGGTTCATTTAAATCAATCAAATAAATCCTTACCGATTTATTTTAAACTTATGTTCCAAATCCGTAAATTTATTTTCATATTTCAAAAATAAATCAATGTTTATTTTTAACAGATTTCCCTTTCTTTTATAAATTCCATAATGAATTTACATTTCCAAAATATCTATGAATATACGATTTTCAAATCGATTTCAAATATTCATTTTCAATTTATCTTTAAAAGATAAAATCTCAAAACATTCACTTTTCACTTTATCTTTAAAAGATAAAATTTCAAACCTTTCATTTCATATTGGAAAATATTTCCATACTTATTTAATAATAAGTAATTCACAAATCCATTTATTTCCAACACTTGGAAAACATTCAATATACTTAAATCATAATCAAGTATATATTTCATTCTTAAAGGAAATCATTCTTTAAACACATTAACTTGAGTCAAAACGAATGTTGCGTAAAACATTGTTACGACGACCCAAAATCACTAGTATAGGGATTCGAATTTAAGATAGATATATAAATCCCAATACTAACTTTTATTTATAAAACTTCGATTATAATCTCCTTTATTAATTTGATTCAATCTATATAACTCAGTTATAAACCAAAATCCATATTATAAGTTAAATACTTATAATCCATTTATTTACTAAATCGTTCTTCACAACGTTTGAAATCAATTTTTCAAAAGAATTCAGAATCAAATCCCCAAGTTATAGTTCAATAATTCTCTTGATTATAACCAAATTGACATGTCATTTCATTTCCCAATTATTTCGGAGATATTCAAAATATTTGGTTTAAACCAATTCATCAATTCACTAAACTCATATTTCATTTTCCGTAAATCTCAACAATTCGATAACGAGTTTTCGAACGATCGGGACCCAAATCTAAGGAGACCTCACCGAAGAGAACTATCGCAAACCTAAATTTAGATAGGGTAATTTTCAAAATAATTCTAATTTTCAAAATACTTTTTATTTTGAAGAAAACAATTTTAAACTTCTTTAGGTTTGAAAACACTTTCTTTAAAGTGATTCTAGTAATATTCATATTAAACGCCATAAACTAAGCTTTGTGTAAACCAAAGCCCTGATGCCACTTTTGTAACGACCCGCCGCTCTGACCGCCTCTAGTCGGTAATTAAACCAACTAGAAACGTTCAGAATCAGCTACAGAATCACAGAATAATAATCATATTTCCCATAAAAGAACTTTTCTTTTATATACAAATATCAGAGTTATACAATGAACTACATTTTATACAGCGGAACAAACATATATCTTTTTAAAGTACAAGAATTTTTTTTTGAAAAGCTTTAGTGAAGTGCTTCTCCTCTCTCTCTCTCTAACTTCGCTGCGAGAAAATCTCCAAGCTGTAAAAAAATACTTGGTCTGACCCGAGCGTTTTATGCAAAACACAAAAACACTCGAGTCAGGATTAATCTTTATTCAAGTAAATAAATTTGCAATGAACTGAATAAAATAGTAACAGCAGTAAAGCATGAACATGTGTGGACAATGGTTAAGGTCAAGGCATAGCGATGAATGGATGAATAGACCAGCAGTGAATACAACAAACACAAAGACAACAGTGTGCATGCTGCAGCATACCAGAGCACAAAGAAGTACAAAATGAAAACTACAAGAAATCATGTATGCAGACCAAATGCTCAATGTCACAAATATACAACAACAAGCATCAGAGTGCAAAGTGCTCGAGTACAATGAACAAAGAACAGCATGCACCAGTGATGAAAGTTACAAACAGAGACTACAAGGCAGTGAACACTTGAATGCATCAATAAACAAATTGCAAGACCTCAAGTGTACATGGAACAATGCAACACAGTGACCATTATCACTGACTCAATTAAACAAGACACATACTGCAGTGGACAGACCAAAGTGCAACAGGATGAACCGCAAAGCCAAACAAGTGCAGGTGAACAAGTAATACCAGCTACAAATAAGCAAAGACCATATGGTCAGTGCACAAGAACAAGGCCCAACAAAATCACAAACCAAGTGCAACTGGAAATAACAACATGCAATGCATGACTACAACCACAAAGGTTCAAGGCTGAGACAAACCCAATGCACCAATGCAACAGCATACGAGGTGCAGACTATAAATGAGTGCAAACAAAATAAACCAAATGCAACAGTTATACCAACATAGTGCAACAATGAAGCACTGAAGTATGCAGACCAGCACCAGGGTTAAACACATATGGATAGAGTGGAATCAAGTCAAAGCATACCAACACAGGTAAGACAAGAACCAGTTTTAAGTGATTTCAAAATTTTTCATTAATAAGTCCAAATATAGTGCCACAACTTGTAACAATAGTATGGAAATTTACAGAAAGGTTGGGCTTACATTTTTTTTCCAGTAAAAGAAAGAAAATTTCAAAACATACTTAGTTTGTTACTAAACATGGTGCAAGTTTAAGGCACAAAACCAGAGATTAAAAAGTACACAGTCAACATGCAACCTTCAAAACTTATATATACACTTATTTGGTAAAATATGTTCAGGCAAGAAGTAACAAAACTTTGGTTATTGTACTAGTCAAATCAAACAACAATAATAAATGCCTATACACTCTTGCTTTCCAGTTACTATGTATATATATACATGTTTGACTATTTTTTTTTCCTAGTTCATACTTGAACAAGCCAAATTTTTTTGTTTTAAAAACTAAGGCCTATCAAAGACCAGGGATGAAGGAACAGAATTTTGATCAAATTTTTTTTACTCTGAACTATGAAATAGAGGGGTGACATGGAAATACCAGGCATGCACACTTAAATAAAAATCATATACACTAATTTATACACATGCAGTCATCATCTTCACAAAGATTTTATAGACAACAACCATAAATCAACTTAAAGCATATTAAATCATCTGAAATGGAATTTTAAGCAAATTCAAGAACCTGGAACTTAAAAACAGATAACACATTCACACTGCAGCATGCATTACAACATACACTCATATATATGCACCAGTAATAAGCTTGAAAAAGGCATACAAACATTTTATTTCTAGAGTAAACAGCAACTAGATTCATACTAAAATTTAGGAAGAGTGATGTTACTCACAGTGACATGTATATGCATAAATACATATTCACATACATACTTTCAATTCCATACCTAAACAAACATTCAAGCATCACATAATCGATTCAAGAATTTTAGCAATGCATCAGATTCATCAAACAATTGTTTTGGACTTGTAAATTTTGTTTCTTTCAGATTATAGGATGTTCACAGACCTTTATAACTAGAATCATTCTTATATAGGCATGCAAGCATAATACACAGCAAAACATCAAAGAACACCACAAAGCAGTTCATATATATCAACTTAAAGAATTTAGAAAAGTGGTTTGCTCACAAGTATTTTCAGAACTAAAGTATTTTTATTTCCTTACTACATTTTCCTTAAACAACTTAAGACTGACAGGTAAAAGAGGAAATGATTTGGGTTTTGAAATAGCTTGCATCTGAGAACAAGTGTAGGGGGTTTTACAGACACATACATACATCACATATGAACTGAAGTTCAAACAAGCGCATGTAAACAAAATTTTCCTCATCTAGATTCAAAGATCCATCACATGCAGCAAAAACAAAACAAGTCAAGTTTAAATAGCATCTGTTCTCATCTGATTTTTAAATGATAGCATCTGTCCTCATCAGTTTAAAAACAAATTTTAAACATCATCTGTTCTTATTAGTTTAAAACAAATTTTAAATAGCATTTGTTCTTATCAGTTCAAATTCAAGAAATCGAGCAAATGATAGCAAATAACACCCCAACAAACATTCATGCAGAGACTTATCTGGTCTTATCAGTTTAAATTAAATTAACCGAGCAAATGATAACAAATAACACCCCAAATCATAGCATGCAACCAAGCACCCAATTCAAACAAATTTAAAAACTTGAATAACGATTAATCGTGAGAAAACTCACCTTTGTCGAAGTGAAGACGAAAGCCAAAAAAAAAAATTCAAAGAGGCCGAACGAGAACGAAGCAGCAGTGAGCAACGAAGAATAGATCGAGCAAGGCAACACGCAAATTCCTATCGGTCAAGCAAATAGCGCAGCTTCGAAAGCCCTAGTTTTGGACGAAGAGGAACACGAAGCCGCCATTGTTGTTTCTTTCGTTCGTTTATTTTGTTTAGGGTTTAAAAAATGAAAATGGGTAAAAGGAGACGGGTATACTTAATCACGGCACTAATATCAAACGCGGGCCAACCAAAATTTTCAAAGCCCAAACAAAAATTAACAAATTTTCCTTTTATATTTTTATTTTGAATTTCAATGGGTTTTATTATTACTTTGCTTTGTTATGTTTTTGTTTAAATTATGTTGTTAAAATTTCCATAATATTTTTCAAAATTTATAAATATGTTGTTTAAATTTTTACTATGTGTTTTTATTTATCTAATTTGTATTAATTAAAATTTTATTCCTTTTTATTTTAAAGAAAAGAAAAAAAATGTTATTTAAAACTAACCATCCATTTATAAATTTACATAAATAATAATTCTTGTATCCAAATTATTTTTCTAAGTCATTAGTTTGAATTAAAAATACAAATTCAATATTCAATTTCAACTCCAAAGTCAAATTTAAATTTTTATTCAACTTTTTATAGATTAAATTTTAAAATTTAATCGCCAAATTCATAGTTATATTGGGAATTCAATTTAAATTATCGTTCAAATATTTAAAATTAATTAAATATTTTCAATTTAAATTGTTCAAAATTCAGGGCCGTTACATATTTCTTTCCAAATGTTAAATAAAATAAGTGTTATTAAGAAGATGGGTTGTATCGACGGATGTTACGCCGTCATACAATCCATTGTGAAATTGAATAAGTGAAATTTTACAAACTTTTGCAAACAGAATTAAATCACCATTTGGTAATGAATGCCATTGAATAATTTTATACGGCCAAACTATTAAGATGTTCCCAAACCGAATAGATGTGTTTATTGTAGATTATTCAAGCTGTTTGACATCTGGTCAGCGGAAACAGACACCATTCTGCTAAATAGTTAATTTAACTTCTGTGGATGGTATAAGCCATTTATTTGATATTATCTGTGAAATTGTTTACTAGCACTGATAATATCTGATCTGCTTATTCATGCATATATCTGATTATTTACTAGTTAGTTATATTTGAGTATTAATGTGAATCTATCTATGGAAGCTGATTGATTTTGAATAACTGTATTGACTGTGAATTGTAGATTGATAAGTAATGTTGAGACTGATAAGCCTTATTCTATTTGGATTGATTGTGAACCTAGTTTTGTATTAAAAATGAATATTATTTTTAATGATGTTTTTAAAAAGAATTGATAAATATTTTGGAAATATCAAAAGTAGTTGATTATTATTTTTCGAAATCTTTATAAAGGTATAATTTTTATAAGTATGTATTATTTAAACATTTCAAGTATAAAACTATTTTTGTAATAATTATTTAAAAAGGTAAATTTTTTACTAAATTATTATTTAAGTATATTTTCTTCAATATAATCTATTAAATATAAGTGTTGTTTTAAAATCATATATTATAGAATTTTTTTATAAAAGAGTATTTTTATTTAATAAACTTGAGGAATGTATTTGGAAATTTTGTAAGTATGATTTGGAAAGAAGTTGTTTTAAATTTATGTTAACCTAGTAAAATAAGCTTTCTTGATAAATTTTAATCTGTTGGGATTTTTAAATGTAAACAAGGTTTAATGGGTGCAAGGGGAAATAACTTGGTTGAATTGATTGATTGTTTTGATAGTTAAATAACCAACTATCAAATCTGGACAAAAACTTAACTTTGGAAATATCCAGAGGAAACTAGGGAATTATATGGTACGGTTACCGTTCGAGTTTCTATACCGTATGTACAAAGCCGTTTTTTCTCTAGGAAGAATTATAAGGAAACCAGTTCACTAACGGTTAGGAGGTGAACTCCGATCTTATATTTCGTCTGTGTGCTTCCTAAAGAACCGGGGTTGAGTTTACCGGGATATAACGAATTTTGTTCCGAAGAGACCGGGATCAGATTTATAATCTGAAAACCACTTCGATCCAACGAGTACATTTTCGTGATGAAGACTAAAGCTTGGAATCGAAGATGGAGCAGTGAAGTGCAAGGGCTAGTCACTACTAATCCTGAGGGTGACTCCAAAATGGATGTAGTAGGAATAGTGCCTTAGGTTCCGTTCAATCCTGGAAAGGACTTACATAGATGAATGCTTTCAGATCATCGTCAAAAGGATGGTGAACATTCTAAGTGATATGTTCTAAAAAGGTAACGCTGAGCCATGAACCTCATCAAACGGGAATGACTGAAAATCAGGGGATATGCCGCAAGGTTAAGTGGGTAGCACCCAAGTAGGGTAAGGTCATCCCTGTCTAGAGGTCCCTTTTTATTTCGGTTGTGTGGGCGGTTGCTGATCCCAACCGTGGGGTAATCTTACTCGACTATCTAGTAAGGGGTAGTCCGGTCTTGTGTTGCAGGAGAACAGAAGGGTCCTCGGTATGCTGATCTAGACCAGGTACCGTGATAGGAGCTACCCCAGTGCCTAGTCATTCGTTAGAAATCCATTCTCCCTACGTGCCCTTTACGGTTTTGATTGTAGAATCCACTTTGTGGCTAGTATGCTGGACTTTGATAATGTAACAATTTCAGATATTTGAATAAGTATTTGTATATAGACACTATTATAATATCAGAGGATTTTATAAGAAATGTTTTGGTTATCATAAGGTAAAAACCCGACATGTTTATTTATGGCGTGGTCTTACGAGATACCTTTGATTTCAAAAGGATCTTTAATTAATCAAGTTGAGTGTGTTTCTCACGCTGTTTTACCAGACTGACCTGGGTTTGGTGTTATTCCTATATGCTCGAGTCAGACCGAGCATATTTCCAGGTTTTGCTGGAAGAGTGGAAGCTTCAGAAGAGGAGCTAGAATTAGGAGACGTATTCATGTAGATGCTTATATTAAGTTGTATTTCGGATGTGTTGTCAACTAATTTTAAGGACAAGATTGTTATAAACTACACGAGTTGAATGGTTGTAACTCTGATTTAAAGTCTGTATATGTTATTAAAGTAACAGTTTTGGTTTCATGTGAAGATTTGTTTATATTATAGTTTATTCGTTCCGCTATGAGATTCTGATTGTTCTCTTTTTTTCTATCTTCTTTCTATTTCTACCTTATTACTTTCTTTCACTATCCGTCTTCCCATGCGATTTGGTTAACAAGTGTGGTTTAAAATCGGTTTAAGTCGGTACAGAAAAATGGGTCGTGATAAGGTTCATTTCTACTTTCGATTTTAAGCCCTCTACGGACATTCCTCCTGGATTGTTAGCAGCATTAGAGGTGAGACCTACCCTTATGTATCAGATTGGCTCAAGGCAGCGAGAGGATTCAGAGCTTACGGATGTGATGGATAGGATTAACCAAGAAGAGGCCTCTAGATGTCTCTACCGTTATTCCATTATAGCAAAGAGTGGCTTAAGAGAGATAGGAGGCTTTGTGTTGCCCGCGCAAGTGATTTGTTGAGAGCGGTTTTGGAGGAGAAACATCATTCCCTTATGACTATTCATCAGGGTGGTGACAAAATGTATCGGAATATAAAGAGGATGTTATATTGGAATGGCATAAAGAAGGACGTGGTGGAGTTCATAGCTAAATGCCGCATTTGCCAAAGGGTAAAAGTAGAGCAGTAGAAACCCGGTGGATTACTTCGGCCTTTAGATGTGCCAGAATGGAAGAGGGATAATATTTCTATGGATTTTATAGATGGTTTACCCCGTTCTAGGAATGGGATACTAGCATTTGGGTGATTGTTGATCAGTTGACCAAGAGTGCCCACTTCATCCCAGTTAAGAGTAAGCGCACGACATCATATTTGGCATCCCTTTATATTCGAGAAATAGTCCGACTTCACGGAATCCCTTCTAATGTGGTGAGTGATAGAGATCCTATTTTCACTAGTTGGTTTTAGAGAAGCATACAGGAGGCGTCAGGGATGCAATTTAGATTAAGTACAACCTATCACTCATAGACGAATGGCCAAACGGAAAGAGTGAATAGAGTTCTTGAGGATTTTCTACGGATGTGCATTTGGACTTTGGAGGAACTTAGAAGGAGCATTTTCCATTGGTTGAGTTTGCGTATAATAACGGTTTCCAAACATCATTGGAATGGCACCATTTGAGGCTTTTATATGGTTGGGTGGAGTCTATAGAAAAGTTGCTACTTGGGCCTGACATGGTGAGGGAGACATCAGAGAGAGTGGATTTAATTCGACGAAGGATGAAGACAGCCCATGATAGGCGGAAGTCCTATGTGGATAGGCGGAGGAGAGACATTGAGTTTGAGGTTGTAGACTTAGTTTTTATCAAAATATCCCTACTTAGGAAGGTGGTAAGGTTCGGATCGAATGGAATGTTTGCTCCCTGATTTGTTGGACCATTTCCTATCATAGAGAGAGTCGAGAAGATAGCTTACCGAGTGAAGTTGCCACATAGGCTCGTAGGAGTGCATGACGTTTTCCATGTTTCGCACTTGCAAAAGTGCTTGCATGACTCGGCGGAGGTTGTAGAGCCTAGTCAGTTAAAGGAGGTGGAGGTAGAAAGGGAAGTATCTTTTTGGTGTATCCCCATGAAGATTGTTGGAAGAGACATTAAGCGACTAAGGAATAAGGAGGTTCCTCTAGTAAAGATGCAATGGGGTGATGATGTTTCAGACGCCACTTGGGAAGCAGAAGAGAAGATTCATACTTTCTATCCTCATCTTTTCGATAGTAAGTTTTTGGAATTTCCATCATTACTTTTGAATAGGTTCTTTCCTTTATTATCCTTTGGGTGGATAGAACTTAGTATTTAACCTATGGATGGTAGGATTTGATGTAAACATGTTATGAATGATGTATGCTGGTGGTTGTAAGTGTTTGCTAGTGGATGCTAATGGACATATAGGTACACTAGGAACTATTATTCTTTAGCGATCGACCTACCTCGGACACTAGCGCATATACATATGGATGTGCGTGCATTTTTATTCTATTTTTCATGGTTGCTATAAATGGATGATTATCACATGATTGTTGCATTTGAATGATGTCTCTAGCATGTATTGAACGATCAGTTCTCATTAGGGAATTTTCGTATTCATTTGGATACATTGCACGGACAAGATTGCATAAAAAGAGGTCAACTAAATCAGTGGACCGTCTAATGTTTTGCATTAGATAGGAAAATTTGTACTACACTACTTGCATAAGTAACATAAATTGCATTAGAAAAACTTAAGGACAATGGATGAATCGTCAATGATTGAGTAGTTGGTTGTAGAATTGGATGAAAACATTTAGTACATTCTTTTATCCCCAGAGATCTCAGGGACGAAATCCCTTAAGGAAAGGAAAATAAAACAACCCAAAATTTAATCTATAATAATAAATTCGTTAATTTAATAAATAATAAAATAACCTTTTGGAATTATCAGAATTGAGCCACGAGAGTTGCACCATTATGTCCATGATAATTTTCTAGTCAATTTCCATATATAGACAGTCAGAATCCGAGATAATGAGCAAGGAACAAAATAGTCAAAGAAACGAAATACATATACACATATGGGCCAGGTCGACCAGCAGGTCAACCTGGGCATAAGAGCGACGACCACCCGGTCGATATGCCTACCCATTTGGGCGAACGAACGAATGTTCATTCGAAAGTGAACATGTAATTTGCATTGTTTAAACAGATCTGGTCCCTTTTCTTGCATCCGATGGCTCCTCTTCAGCATATGAAGTGGTTGCATCCTATTAAATTCCTAAATCCAACGATATCCTCTTCTACACCTATAAATAGAATCCTAGGCCTAACACTTTTTCTCATTCTAGATTTTCTCTACTTGGGTTCACCTTTTCAGGAAGGACCCTAAAAGGAATAATTTTTCAAGGAGAGAATCTTTTTTAATAAAAATATTTTAATACACTCAAGTGGATCCGTGAAGGCCTAAAGGGAAGAGCTAAGGACCAGAGGTGAGTGGTTGCAATTATTTTAAATATCTTTAAGTAATTCAAAATAATAGGACTTCCAATAGTTGTAGTTTAACTACGATTTTTGTAGTAACCATTTTAGCAATTTAATTACATTTTTTTAGAATTATTTCCAGTCTATACCTTCTAGCTATTCTTTTCAGTTAATTTTAGTTTATTTCTATTAATAATAGCTTTTTCCATTTAATTACAGTTTATTTATAGTATTTAATTATTTACTGTTATTTATGCGTTATTTACATCTTCTTCCTACGTCTTGGATTTCCTTCTATTTTCGGTTTTATTTTATTTCTCCTTCTTCTTCTTCGCATATGGATTAGAATAGAATTAACGCGAAATTTGATTTAATTCTAAGAAATCTAAAATAATGGAATATAAGATGTAATTCACAAAAGCTATATTATAATTGGAATAGAACATAAATTATGACTAATTATGATATTAATTGGACTAAATTAAGAAGATTGACCTACTTATAACTTATAATTATAACTGAAAAAGAATATAAGAAGAAAGAAGCTTATTTTCACACTTAGACCTTGGGTTAAGTAATAAGCATGATTATAACGTAAATTATAAATTGATAAACTATTGAAAATATGGTAAACTATGGAAACTACGGCGCTTATTTTAAGATTTAGGATAAATTAATACGCAATAATGGTAATTGATAAAAATAAATAATTATTCAAATAATTTATCTAAGTTAAAAGCAAAGAAAAGGGTAGGACCTGTACCAAATAGCATTTTCCTAATATTTCTATGGTTACGGTGCTTCACATAATCTTGAAGTGGGACGAGGTGCTTCGCATAATCCTGAAGTGAGGCAAGGGGTACACTTATGCTTAAAATTGTAGTAAAAGATCAACCTATGGTAGTTCAAATCAAGGGGATTTTAACAAGAGGCGCAAGTAGATTTTTTTTGATAGGGACCAGTACCGGAAACATTTTCCTTATTTTTCTATGGACATGGTGTTTCACATAATCCTGAAGTGAGATGAGGTGCTTCACATAATCCTGAAGTGAGTTGAGGGGCATGCTTATGCTGACTAGGGTAAATAAAAGTCAAAAGAGGGAGCAAAAGGTGGCGTGGGCATGGTGGCAGTTACAAGTGCGACTTCCATTTCAGTGCTCAGTAATCTCTATAAGTTCCAAGCGCGTAGTAAAGGTGTCTTTCTTAGACACCAAAGTCAAATGTGTAGGGAAACATCCAGTCCACGGTAGATTCTATGGAGTAGCAAGCCGACCAAAGTGTAGAATTATGAATTCAGCCTAATCAAAGCAGCTATCAAGGACAAGTGCTAACAATCAAAGTTGACCTATCTTACCAATTGAACAATAGTTTATTCATATTTATTTCCAGTTTCTCGTTTTCTATTTCCTTTGTTTCCTTTTATATATTGGAATTGTTGTAAAGTCTATTACTTTTAGTTTGCTTAAAAATTGCAGTAGTTACTATCATTCACCAGAATTTTAGTCTGACTCACTACTCTATTTTCCCCTTCTCCCTATAGGCAATCAAGGGAGAGGAAGTAGATCACGGTTACTTGGACGGTTCTTGGAGAAGATTTCTACCATGTATTTCTTTTATTCTAGCATTATCTCTTTTTGTGTACTGGCTTATTATGGGGGATATTATGTACTTTGATTTTTGAGACCACGAGTTTTTATACGACATGTATGTGTATTTGGTATTTGGCTTATTTGATTTATGAAACAAATATGAAGTCTTGTTTTAAATAATTTATTATTTTAGTTTCCGCTGTTTTTACTTATTTTTTTGCTTGGGAACCTTAGTCTCTGTTAGTTTCAGTCGTGCCTACAACGCACCACGCCTTTTAATGTGTCCTTTTGGATATATTGAGGGGTGTGGGGATGTTTCATCACAGTTATTTGATAATTATATTCTACACCCTAGACAATATTATCTATCATATCACTATATTAAACCTAATGAATGGTTGGTTGTATTGAGGGGAAAACCGTTACGGTAATCTTTATGGTCTCAAAAGGTGTTATTGTATGTTATACTTTTTTCTTGAGTTTCTCACACTAGTTTGCCAAACTGATCCGGGTGTTATTTCCTTATAATGGTACGGTTAGCCCGTGTATATTTTCAAATTTAGCTTTAGACGCTTTGGAGCTTATGGAGATGAGCTGGATTTTTACCTAACATGGTATTATTATTTCTGCTGCATTACTGTATTGTATATATCAGCACTATGAGGATGGGTAGTTATAACTATCCAGGCTGATTATAGTACATAGGTTTTGGTAACTCTAAAATTTCTGTATTTGGAGAAACCATTTGTATTATTCCTTTGATATTATATATTTGTAACAACTTGCATTCTAGTGGGCCTAGATTTTCGTTAACCCGAAAACCCAAGTCCAGTCAAATAAGGATCGTTGGTTTAGTATCCTTCAAAAGAGAAGCTATATCAGAGCACTAATGGTAACAACTCACATCGGAAATAAGTAAATATAATAGATCATAATAATTACTGATCTAGAATTGACACCTCAAATATCAAGTGTCTCAACCAGACCACTGCTTCAAAATACTACCAACACCCACCCTTCTAAATCCTGTGGGTTGTAATGAGGAGTGGGTAAAAAATGTTCTGGTAATTGGTAAATTATACGTCTTATACATAACACTTTCTTATGCCGATTGTTCACCATTTCTTATTATGTTAGATTTATCATTAGTTGCTATGACTACATCGCGCGTACGAACCATTCCAATATACACCATGTATACATATATAAGTATATGTATCTCGTCGTCCACTAATAGACCTAGATATTATCCCCATTAGTATCTATCGCTCAGTACCTCATAATGATTCATCACCTGGCTGCATCATGATCATTGTACCACTCGAGAAAGTCCTATAGTGTGCACCGACGACCTCCAATCTATAAGGTCCTATATTCTTCGGGAATTTTCATCTTTACCTACTTCATATATCATAGATTTTTGGCCACATGCACCTCCACCCTGTCAGTGTTTGAAGGAATCTCTAGATGGGTTAACTAGCCTTGTCTTATTAAATAGACTAACAAACAATTATGGTGGTGCATAACCTAACTAAATCAATCTTGGTAGGCGGAAAAGATCAGTTAGGTGTAACTTTGTCCTTCCCATTGACAACGTGGGACTAATGTCGAGCTTGCTAAATATGAAACTCCTACCCTTGTTTTGGTACCTACCACGCTAGCTTTTGCATACTTTGTTGCATAAGTCCGATCCCACCTTTCGTCCATTTAGATTGCCTAGTGCAACCAAGGCAATACACTCCTCTAACAAATTTGAAGCAGACTACTAATACTAGTATAGTCTCGCCATTCATAAATGGTCTGCCCATTGCCTACAATTATAGAGGTTCCTCTCCAAGCACCCACAAACTTGAGGGTATCACTTCATCTATATGCAAGCATATACTCTCCACGGGTTCTATTCGTTGAATATATTTCTAGCATCCCAACCGAATCTAATGACCTTAAGTCATCTATTCTCTATAATTATAATAGAAAATTAATAATTATTCACACCCATCATAAACACGTATCTAAGGCTGTGTGTGTGTGTGTGTGTATTTAAGTATATTTATTCTTCTTACTTTTTTTACTACCTTTACATCTTTTATTTTTGACCCTTAGTCTTCATTTCACTTTTCACATATCAAATTCATTTACCGCTTCTCATTTTCTATCATTCAACATCATTGCCACTACACTCATTACTACAATTTTGATTCTTATTCCATTTCATTTAATTATCAGACTTGATCGAATTCATTAAATTATCAGATTTAATTCATTTCATTCAATTATCAGACTTAATCCATTTCATTAAATTATCAGACTTAATACATTTTATTATCAGACTTAATCCATTCCATTTCCTGCTTCTTTTTCTTGCCTATTACTCAGACTTCCTTTTTCGTTGGTTTTCACTCTACTAACTTTTCAGTTTCATTCTTACTTAAATACTACACCTTTGGGATTTATTACATTTTAATAAATTGGAACCTAAACTTTAACAATTAACTGTTACACGATAAATTAAAAAATGGTATCTCCAATTATAGCCCCTCTAGGGTGTAAAATATATCTTTTCTCGTCATGCCCATAATGTATGAGACAAATGTATGCATTTCGATTAGGGTCATATTCTATGGTTACGATTCTACCATATATGTCTTGTTCATTCCGTCGAAAATAGATTTTACGGTATAGACGCTTATGACCTCCCCTTCTATGTCTTGCGGTAATGATTCCTCTGGCATTACGACCTTTACCACAATGATGTTGTCCATAAACCATATTATATGATGATGAGCATGAACAAGAATATTTATCCAAAATGTATGATCCTTTTTTTGAATGCACCTTATCGCGGAACAATAAAAAATGTAGATTCGGATGAAATCATGACTGAATGGATATTAGGTATAGCCCCTTCGTTCGACAATTCTTAATACATTAAGACGAAAGTCGTATCCATTTGTAGATGGAACTTCTACAGCAACCAGGTCTAGAGGGAAGTTATGAGAATTACGTTCATGCATTACTTCCATACCAAGGTTAGCACGATTGATGATATCAGCCTAAGTGTTAATAACAGGACCTTCACTATCAACTACAGATTGGTTGAAATTGAAATCATTTAGGTTGAAAGCCATAGTACTAATACCTAAAGCAGTGAACCAGATAACTACTACAGGCCAAGCAGCCAAGAAGAAATGTAGGGAACGAGAATTGTTGAAACTAGCATATTGGAAGATCAATCGGCCAAAATATTTAAATGCAGTAATTTGTCCTCTTAAAAAGGAAAAATTGAATGAATTGATCGTAAATTATGATATTTTGGTATTTCTTTTTTTTTCTAAATAAGATACTAATCACAAGGAAAATGGAATTCCCACAATAGTTGCAAAACTTTTTGATATAATTTGAGAATAAAAATGAGAAAAAAAAAATGTTCGTTTGTGAAGTATTACGAAACTCCCTTCGACTCCATGTCCGAATAAAATAAAGTGGTAATAAGTTCTAAAAAATCAATTGATTAATTCACGGTAAAATCCCTTCACGATGCATTTTATTACAATTTTAATAAAGCGAGGGTTTCATTATTTTCTCCTAAATATTTCATTTCAATTGGACTTTGGTTATTCACGATGTACAATGAGCCTTGTTAAGCATCCATGGCTGAATGGTTAAAGCGCCCAACTCATAATTGGCAAATTCGTAGGTTCAATTCCCGGGAGAGCTTTCAGCTTTCTATGGGTTCTATTCTATTTGAAATGGAAAAAAAGAAAACAATGCAAGACCAAGATGATTCCCATCAACAATTGTATCCCACTGAACATAGGATTTCCGGTTGTCCCCGACCCCCTTCGTATGGTATGCAACATTCCAATCTCCCTCGAGTCGAGCGCTACAACTTAGCATTAATGGCCTGTATACTTATTGTTTGTAATTATGAGTTCTCTTTTTATTTATTGAAATAGACAGTACAAAATACTATACTACCTTTATTTTGTGCATCTCTTTCTTTTTTAGACATATGTTTGTTCCTTGTCATTTCAAGCACCGCACTGTTGCTAAATTTAAACTTGATAGTAAACAGAAATCTACTTACAATGATATACATTCCAACGAATTAAAATATCCCTAAAATCTAAAAAGTCCAATTAATTTAATCACCAATATCAAATAAAATGAAATCTCAATCACTATATTTTTAGTTAACTAATCCGATGTAAAATTGATAACTAAAATCATTTTGCAATTGCAGAATTAAATTAATCATTACACTTCTATAAGTATCAATAAAAATTTATGGGCAAGTTACAATCTTCAACATTTCCTACATATGAATTAATTTAGAATTAAATTATCAGACTCAGGCATATAGAAATAGACCTGCAACGATAAAATTTGATATTATATAAAAATATACAATATTCCCACTTACCTTTAATTAGCGCTTCCAAATCCCTAGATCTAACCCAGATCTAACCCTGTTATCCGTATTCTCCACTTTTTAACTCCCTATTCGGATCCACATACTATATTTATACAAATCTCATTAAAAACTGGATTAGAGAAAAGAGATTTGGTTTTAGATTTATTAATCAGAACAAGATCTAGAAGCTTACCTTTGATTTAGCAACATGATTTAAACCTATTTCCTATCCTTTGTTCTTTCCTATTCTTCTCCAAAGTGTATCCATGCAATTTAGATATATTTCGGTGTATTTATAAATTCTGGAGGAGAAAGGAAAATAGCAGAGCTTCTGCACTCATTTGAAAAATAATGAGCTAGAAGTGAAGCCCTGGATCCTAATTTATAGAGGTTCAAATCAGCGCCAAACATCAGATGCAACTGGATTAGATCTAGGCCACATGACATCCCTTTACTGTTGCCTACAAAACATGGCGGGTCGACCGCCCATGACCTAGGTCAACTGGTCATAGTCGACCTTGTCTAGGTCATTCTCGACCTGACTAAGCCAAAAATAGTGTATTTTTAGCATTAGTTGATTTAATTGATTTTTTACCATTTATTCTCCATTTAACGTTAACCTGTGTTATCTTATGCCTTAATTAATTTTCTTAAACATTAAGCTACCGCTAACATTAATGGTGTTAAACAATCACTAATTAATTTTAAATTATTTCCTTAATTATACATATACTTATTTCCAATTACGAAAATTCAAACGATGATAACTTTTTCATTTAAAGTCCAATTGGAAAAGTTTATATATGAAAACTGATTAGAAAATCACCACGAATCCAGTGGTATAATTTTCTTGGAAAAATTCCAATGTTTGTAAATTTTCCATTTTCAATGTTTATTACTTATAAATTAATTTCTGCTTTAATTAATTAATGTAAAAACACGGGGTGTTACATTCTCCCTCCTTAAAAGAATGTCATCCATGAAATTCCACAAGGATTCGATCATATAAACCATCGCACATCCATTCTATACTAACTATCAATTAGTGTACAAATAATTTTATAGCAATCCATGTACATGTGCACAGTGCATCACAATACATATGATATATGTGAACAATAATTTCTAATTAGCACCTCTTATATGCATTATATCCTCTTTAAACCAATTTCGGAAATGTGATACCATCGTCCTATGTATACTAACAGTTCTACATGAATGCAACTTTTTGAAAAATCAAAAATGGTCTTTCAACCAAATTTTTCTACACCTCTATGAGTAGAAGCGTAGTTGAACCGATCTTTCATCCAATCCTTTCTATCCAAATTCCTAGCACACAATTGCTCGTCCATATTTAGAAGAAATTAGTTTTCTAAACGTAGTCTCTTATGCTCGGAAAGGGTCTGGATGGAAAATTCCATATTTCCATCTTTCTCTTATGTAACCTTTTTGCTCCAAACCTTTTCTTACTTTCCAAAGTACAGTTTGCTTAAGTAACTTTTTTTTTGGCAAAGCCAGCCGGTTTTTATAGTGGACCGTCCAGTCTTTATTATAGAAAATAATAAAACAATACAAAGCAGGAGATAAGCGGGACGCCTATGAGCTAATACAAAGTTTTCAAAGTGGACCGACCACTATATCTAAACTAGATTATAGCACAGGTTTCGGACAACACACCCGAACTACAAATACAAGCTGCACATGGCAGTCACAATCACCACGCCTGGTGAAAAACGATCAATCAAGCACACAGAAACTTAACAAGTATCAAAGATACCGAACATTGCAAATAGCCAATGGAAAACAACATCAACAGGCATGCCATAATTGGCAAAACAAAACTAATCATGAGAAATATGACCAACAGAGACATTCGGCCATAAGGTTGAAGAGCACAAAAGTAGAGAAGCGACAAAATAACAACGACTCCAAAACCAAGCAATCGAACACCAGAATTGCATAACAGAGATTGCACATCCACCCAAAGGCATACCAGACTTGCTCACCACCAGCTACAGACAACCATAGAAACCACCACCACAAAGACAACCAGGCCCCAAAGGAAGTCAACCAAGCATGAAAATAACACCCGCTCATCAACACAAGACGAACCACACAGTCACTTCACAAACCAAAACAGCAAAAGCGACTCAAAAACCAGGTCGCCTCGCCGGAATGAGGTAGAAGGAGAGGTGCAGGAACTCAACGAGTATCAAAAATAGGACTTTGTATAGATATACCTTGGAAGAAGACAACGAAGATAGGACGCCAACGTTGCAGCAGATCGAAGATTGAATGCAACCAGAGGAAAGCACGAAGAGCAACACCTTCACGATAGCACTACACAATTTCAAGAAGAAAATGCACAACTAGGAAACCACGACGACAAACCGGAGCAGGGGCACACAGAAGCCATCCACATCCAAATTCGAGAAGATCTACAAGAAGTGAAAGCTGATCAGAGGCAACCAAACCCGACAGAAAAAACGACAATCCAAATCAAAAATCCACTTCCGTTGCAAGCAATCACCAAGAGCGAGATGAAAGGATGAGAAACGCAGGTAGATTGCTAACCAAAAAGACCAATACTCCCAACAACCAGAATGATAACAGAACTGAGATGCAAATACAGGAGTGCGGAAGCAGAACTAATTGGGGAAAAATAGAGCGATAGGGAAATTGTGCGAAGCGAGGGTAACAAGCAATAACAACAGGGAAAGCTAAGGTTGGGGGAGAAAAACGTGAAGAAAGAAGGAGGAGAAATGTAGAGACGGACCGAAGTTGAAGAGGAAAAAGAGAGGCGGCAAGTCAGAAAACCCTAGTCCCCATTGTTGAGAGCAAGACTACCTTGCATTTTTGTATTCCTACGAGTAACTTTTTTTTTAAAAGTTAAAAAACATTGATATTAAAAAAAATCATCTTTTTAAATTTCCCTCATTGACAAGGTTCCTTAGAAAACTTCCATAAACAAAACAGCTTCTTGTCGCTCACCATATCCATTTTAGTGCAACTATCGCTACATGTTAAAATGTACACTGACCAGCTTACCGACTAGTCTCTAATGTCAAGATGTTGTAATTTAAAATTTATAAAACTTAAAATCCAAAACTTTTAAAATCATTTCAAAAATATGTATATATTTATAATTAAAACTTTTCAAAATTTTTGTTTCAAAATATATGTATAATTACATTTTATAAATAACTTTTTCTGTATTTCTGATGTTTGAGTTTAGTCACCATCCATTGGCCATAACGGACCTCACTTAGTTGTGCGGTAAAATTTTAACTTCTCAAAAAATTATTTTTCTTATTAATATCAACCAGCGCATATGTTGAATTTTAAATTTCTGTCTTTGAGGAACAGGTACATTGATCCATGGCTAACCACTTAGTAATCCTGTCTCCGTCCATTGAAATTTCATTCCTCGAAAAGTTTCAATTCTTTTCGAAATAAACATTTTCATTTTACTTTCATTTAGTAGTTGTTAAGTAAATTTTTCTTAATTTATTATTTAACTCCCAGTTTTAATTATTTTCTTTTCCCTTGCATTAATTACATGGCTTTCACTGAAATTTCCGTTTTATTGTTTTCTCAAGTCATTATTGTCCACCTAAAAAACACATAAAATGAATATTTCCCTAAATGTACGCAGTTCATAGCAACATTTAATTCTTACAACCCACAAAAAGGAAAAATAACATTAAAAGGAAACACAACATCTGTAACAGCCCGCAAATTCGTACCCCTTGAATCAAGACTATTCAACCTCTATTAACTCAAGTGGCACGGAATTACGAACCATTAGGGTTAAAGAAGAAGAGATAGAAGAAGAAGAAACTAAACAATATCAGAATCTCACAGTCGCAGCGGAATAAAATATAATAGTAAATATAGAACTTTACACAAAATGAAAACTATCACTGTTTTATACATCATATCATCAGAGTATCTCATACATCAACAATCACAAATCAGACCTACCATACAATCACAGCAGCGGATACACATATATAGGTACATATAATACGTCTCGGACTCCAGCTCCTCTCCTGCTCCATAGCATCCTGACCTGAACATATAATACTCGGTCTGACCCGAGCATTATAATGAAATAACACCCGAGTCAGTCTGGAATACCAGCTGATAATAATGCATCCAAATTGATTATTAAAGTTTCAAAAATTCTTTGAAAACAAAAGCATCTCGTAAGACCACGCCACAAATAAACATGTCGGGTTTTTACCTTACGATAGCTAAATCACTTTTTATAGAAATCCTCTGATATTATAATAGTGTCTATTTACAAATACTTATAAAATAGCCGAAATTGTTACATGATTAAATTCCAGCTACTAGCCACAAAAGTGGGTAATACAAACAAAACTCGTACAAGGCTCGTAGGGAGAATGGATTTCCAACAATGACTAGGCACTGGGGTACCACCTATCACAGTACGGGGCCTAGATCACCGTACCGAGGATTACTCCCTTCATCCCCTACAACACAAGGCCGGAACCATTCCTTACTGAACAGTCCCGAACAAGATAAACCCCGTGGTTGGCGCGACCAACCACCCACTAAGCCGAAATATATAAGGGACATCTAGACAGGGGAAATATCTTGTCCTGCTTGGGCATGACACACCTAACCTTGCTGCATATCCCCTGATTTTCAGTCATTCCCGGTTGATGAGGCTTGAGGCTAAGCGTTACCTTTAGAACGTTTTCACTTAGAATGCCCATCGTCCACCTGACAATGTTTCGCAAGCATTCGTCCATACAAGTCCGCTCCGGGTTCGAACGGAACCGAAGGCACTACTCCTACTACATCCATTTTGGAAATATCCTCAGGATTAGTAGCGAATAGCCCTTGCACTTCACTGCTCCATCTTCGACTCCGAACACGTTTTTTGCACGAAATGTAAAAACCGGATCGAAGTGGTTTTCGAGAAATAAATCTCAATCCCGGTCTCTTCGAAACGATCAACGCAGTTGTCCAATATTGATAGTCGGTGATTTAACTATCAATTTATATTCAAAAACATCCATAAACATCCATCACACAATAAATAATTCCCATATTATTTATTTACCCAAATATCTTTAAAAGATATATTTTCAAATTTCCAAAACCCATTTGGAAACAATTTCCCAAATTCTTCCTTTACAAGGTAAATCCTTTGCCATATATTTCCATTGGAATAACCAAGTTCAAAACATTTGGATTTAAAACAGTAAAAACACTTTATTCTGAAATATACTTTAAAATATGTAACTTTACTACTAATTATTTACTAAAAATATAGTTTAAAAATATTTAAAGTTAAATCATTTATTAAGATATAAATCTTGATTTAAATAAGGGTTTTAGTTTAAACTAAACTTATAAGTAGAGTTTTTAAAAGGCTAATACTAATTTCAATAACTTAGTTCAAAACTAGTCTTTTGAACAAATCCATTTGTAAAAATAATTGTTAAGATATTTATAAAATTTACTATTGCTAATTTATAAATAGTTACTTTTGAAATAATAATTTTCAAACACTCTTTTAAACAAGCTTGAATTTTTAAAGTTTCCTTTTTATAAAATCAGTTTAAACTCGAATATGGTTTTCCTAGGGAACTCATTTCCACTTAAACATCACAGAAATCCTTCTCACAATTTCTGTCAATTTATTTCAATTCAGGTTTATATTTTAATAACATAATCTTATTTCCCATTTATCAACTAATAACTTTTCTCTTTGTTTATCATTCCAGATTTACCAATTTTCAACTTTCATTCCAAATGGATTTCAAATTTTAATTCTTTTAAATTCATTTTTTTAACAATATCTTTTATTTCACTAAAATTCAATTTATCCATTTATAATTAAATTCTGAATTTATAGTTTATCCAACCATATTCTTTATTTCTTAAAACCCAAATTTTATTCCTTTAAATTCTTTATATAACAATTTCTTTTATTTTCTTAAATCTCAATTAATCCCGTTTACAATAAAAATTCAGGATTTATATTTATTTCAACAATATCACAGTACAATTTAAACTCAGATTTATCAATCACAATAAGAAAACAGATCACAACATCAATTATAAAGATAATTATTATAATATGAGGAATCCAGTTGGATCCCTCCAACCTGTTTTCCCTGCATCCACAAATATTAGCACAACGCATATATATAGATATCAATCCAGACTAAATAAGAACAATAATATGCAACCAATCACACAGATATTTAAATATTTATTATTTAAATAAGCCAATATCCAGATGTGAGTGAGAATAACTCACCTTGAGTTTGGACGAGCATTCGAAATTTAAATTAAACCGAACGACGTTCAATTTAACTCAAATTTCTACTTGCCCAGAATGATTCCGGATCTACACCATCGCGTAGTACTCTTCCCTGCGATTCCAACGCTTCTAGATTCACCTCAATCTGATATCGTACGCAATAGTTATGAATTTTTGAAGTTTAAGTACCAATTTGGAAACAAATTCGTTTAAATTTATTTTGATTATACCAAACGAAATCCTAGCCGTTCGAAACAAGCTTCAGATCTCGGCCGCACAGGGGCTTTCTTCCTCACGCACGACATCAATAGGGAGTACGAACCCATCTCACGCGCGCTAGGGTTTGAAAACGCCCCTCCAACCTTCGCCTCCACGTCGATCAGGACCTACCACTTCAATGCCCACCACGTCCCCTATGCTCGACCCCAAACTCGGCGAACTCGGTCGTCCCTAGGCGACGCAGCAGCCTCCCAAATGCGCGACAAACACGATGAACCCACGCCGTCCACGTTGCGTTAAACTCCATCACCACCGTACACAACGTAGATCTCAAAGCCCTCTTCGATTCTCCAGTTGAAAGTTTTCAAAATAGAAGCATGGATCGAGAGAAAAAGAGAGGGGAAGCACGAGTAATATCGGCCATTGGAGATATATTAGCCGCGGCCTGAAGTTTTGCTAGGGCTTGGAACGATAATGCTAATATATAATTAATTATTTAATAATATTTTAATCTCGTTCTTCACATTTTAATACCCTATGCAAACGAACTCCAATCTACGCGTTCCGACAGGCGTTCCTAAGGTTTTTCCGTGTTCCGGACACAATGGAATAGGTTTCGTAAGCTAATACGATCGTATGCGCGAGTTACGGAATTAAACGATCAATTTAAAATTAAATCGGTTAAAACGATTTCGATGCGTTTCGAGCTACCGGGGTCAAACGGCAACTCCGATTGCTACGAAAATTGAAATCCGGTAATAACTAACTATTACAGATCCAATGGCACTAGTTTCGTCGAATTCCGAGACTGTGCCCCGGAAGGCTATTTTCACTCGTCTATTAAATCAAGCGATTTTCAAAATTGTCGAAAACGCTTAAAAATTTACTTTTAAAATTTTTACTAACTTAATAATAATTCATATAAAATTTATAAACACCATAAAAATCATTCTGGCTCATGCCGAACTAAAATCTGATTAAATTGCATTTTAATAATATTAAATTCATTTTTAAATTAATACAAAATCCCAAATATTAATTTATCAACTTTAAAATTCTTCTAAAATTCCCACCACACTATTTACACTCAAATAACTCAAAATAAATTTTTAAAACCCTTTTTATCACTATTTACGTCCAGATTTACTTTTATTTAAATTCCGAATATTCAAAATATTATTTTCTCATTATTTAAATTCAACCGGAATTACTAAAATTAAAAATTATAGCTTATTTCATTGATTGAACCCGAATCCATTCATTTCAAAATCAATTAAGAATTCACATTAAACATTTAAAATGAATTAAATGTTCAAATTCAATTGCTTAAAAAATACGGGATGTTACATTCCTCCCCCCTTATAAAAATTTCGTCCACGAAATTTGCTAGGGTAGAAAAATACTTCCCAACTCATTTACTTACCCAATTTGCTAAGTTAAAAGCTTATAGTTACTTTCCCAAAATCCTTTAGCTTAATCCCAAACTCATTTGCTTCTTTTACTCTAAGTCTTTAATTTTTAACTTATAACTTTCCAAGTTAATAAAATTTTCCCAAAATCCCAAAAAATTTCTAACTCCCAAAATTTCCGGAAAATTTTGGTAGAGTCTCCCCTGTACGGAGGAGCTTTCGCGATATCGCGATACAAACAAATATATATACATCGACCCATACGGTCGGAAACCAAAATATATCACAATATATATATCATTTCCCAATTATATTTGCGTAGGCGTACCTTTTTAGCAAAATTTTAATAGCAAGTAGCTAATATACCGCATATACGCGCTCCAACTCTCTCGAACGCCTCCCACACCTGTACTATACACAACAAACACATTAATTTTCAAAGATATGAGCATTTTAATCAACATTTCCAATGTAAATGCGAGCCAAACATATCCAATGCATAGCCAAACCAAACAAACTTCATCATTTAATAATGTTAACCATATTTATCAACAATTCAAGGATTTAAATCACCTTTCAAATTACCTATTCAAGTTCAACTTCATTTTTATTTCACTTGAATGATTTATACTCAAGTCCACTATATACAATCCATATTTATTTCAACCAATTCATTTCTATTTCAATATGATTACATATGCCTTCCTTACATCTTTTCATTTCAATTTTAAATTCCCAATTTGATTTACAATTAGATTTTATTTAAATTGGAAGCATTTGCATTTCTTTTACGATCCATTTCCATTCATATGCAAAATCACTTAATAACATTTCAATCCATCCCAATTAATTAAAAACCAATTATTTGCTTACTTTAAACTATTTTATCTTCATTTACCACAAATCGACAAATTCACAATGCAAATTTACATGTTATTCATGGAATAACCCATTACTTAAGTTTATAATAGTTTTAAAATTAATTCCCAATTAGATTCGTTTTAATTTATCAAATTCTGCATGATTCACAATCCAAGCATTCTTATTCCATTTCAATTATTAAATCAATCCTTATTCTCACTTTTCAAATTTATTAATCATCTTAAGTTTATTATTATTATATTATTATTATTATTATATTATTATTTTTAAAACCAAGTCTTGATTTTCATATTTCAAATCCATTATTCAACTTAAGTTTACTTTTATCATTCCATCTTATTTACAACTCATATATTCTTTCTTTCTCACAATTACAAATCTTAAAAGTCATTTGCTTGCATTCAAAATTTTATTTTGCAAACAAATTTCATTTAAAGCTATTTTCATAAGCTTAAAATAACCATCTCATCATTCTCTTAAATGATTACAATTCCATAATATCTCAATTCATTTCCATCTTAATGGATTCTTACCAAATCAAACCCTTTACAAATTTTAATCCAACTAGCTTATACATTCAGCTTAAGTTCAAATTAATAACATCTCATTTTATATTATTTACAACTCTTCCTATCTTTGATTCATACTTGCTTACTCCATTCCAATAATTAATTAAAATTCTCTTCACTTGCATTTCAATCTCTGCATCTAAACAAATTTATCTAAAACCACATTATTCAGCTTAATCACAATTATTTAATTTGCTTAAGCTTTCTTTACAATATCTCCATTATCTTCTTATAAATCAAATTTTTATTTTCATTCGACTCTCATCCAAATCAAATTCCAATTCATTAACAAACTTTAATGCACTTTGCCTATTTATTAAATCCATTTTAGACTTATTTTATTAGCAAAGAAACCACTTTAAATTAGTTCACTCATTTGAATTTATCTACAATTCAAACCATCACTATTATAATTTAATTCCATTTTCATTCACACTTCATTATTTGTTACCACCAATTTAAATCCCATGCTACAATTGGATTTCTATTTACTTTCCAAATTTTTGATCAATTATCAAAATTCTATCCATTACAATACAGATCCCATTTAATTGTAATTCACTTAGTCTCTAACCTAATCCATATTAGGTTTTAATACTCTTTCCCAATTCATACTAAACTTATTTATAATACGACCATTCTCAAATGTTCTAAACAAGAACTAGGTTCCATTTTACCCTTCAATTATTAACAAGCTTCCCAAAATTATACCCGTTCCCGTACTATTTTCATTTAATTTAGCTTATACTAAATTCACCATCAAGCTTCTCTTTATTTAATTCAGCTTATGCTAAATTCATTCTCAAATAACCCCTTTGAATTTAGTTGAGTCAAACTTTTATTCATACAATATCCCTTCAGCAAATTAGATTTCTTTCAATTCAAGTCTTTCCAAATTTTGATTCAAGTTTTAACTAAATTTATTTAGCCATCTTGAATTCATTTCATTTTCCCTTACTATCTTAAATAAGGATTTAATTCCATTCATATTTATTCACAACACAATTGAATCTTGTTTTTAATTAAATCCAATTCCATCTCAATTCCATTCGATTGAAGTTAAATCCAATTCAATGTAATTTTAATTCTCCATATACAAGTTCAAAACTTATTTACTAACTTAAGTTCATTTACTTCTTTTATATCTCACTTTACCTTATCTCAATTTACATTTCATTTGAGATTAAGTTTGAATCCACCATACCATTCTACTATTTCCCAACTGTGATTATAATTTCATTCTTATTTATATAAGTTCACCAACTTATTTATTTTAAAGCTCATTTTAATCCATCTACATCATATAATCACAATTTCAAATTTTATATATATATGTGTATCACTGAATTCTTAAGGATACAAATTTTCCTTCACCTTAATCCTTTACACAATTCTAAATTCATAATCTCAACTATAAACATAATACTTAATAGCTTGTGGGTATAATCCATTACACAATAACCCACAATTACAAAGTTATTTTACATTTCCATTCGACCCAAATCAATTTAATTCCAATTCCCAATTTTATTTAACTTATCCCAAGTTAAATTCAAATTTCATTCATTACAATAATTTCATTTACCTCCATTTACCCAAATTAATTTTAATTTCAGGATTAAAATTTCATTCCCTTTCTCACTTAATATCAACTCCAATTCCTTTTAAACCAGCTTTATTTACAGGTTATATAGTTGATTCATTTTAACTTTCACATTTTTATTCTAAACAGAATCTCCAGAATTCAATTTACCCGGATTTATTTCAAAACCAATTTGAAACAAAAATCAACAGATTCCCATTTGATATTCAAATCAAATCTCCAGATCTCTAAACAACTTAGTTGTATCAAAATAATTTCTCCATTGTGAATTTTTCCAAAACACTTGTTATACCCAACAAGTCCCAAACAATATCATAACCAAGCACTTGTGAAGCAATCCATCACTTTAGAAACTCGAAAATGAATTCTAATGATGTGGCCATCATCATCAGGATTATTTTCTAGCGACTGAAGTGAGTTCAGTGCTTCTTTACTTTTCTAAATTCATTTCAAAACAGTTTCCATTTAAAATTATTTCCCAAAACAATATTCCAACATTGCCTTCAGACACCTTCAAATCTCAACAAACATTTCAAACTTTCTCAGGATTTTAAATTTCCAAACTTTTACTTTTATTTTATTTAAAATCCTTTCCAAAACTTCCGGGATTTAAATTCTGGATGGGTTTAAATTAGTTATTCTCTTTTGTATACTTTATACTCATGGAATTTATTTGGTTATAACCATTCCAAATTTAAGATTAACTTTAGATTCTTATTTGATTTTAGACATTAACAACCAATCATCCAAATATATATATATATAATAATTTCAGAAAATTATTTCTTTTATATCAAAATATAATTTTGGGTAAAATTATTTCATTTACCCCCTTTAAAAATAATACTATGTCGGTTTATCTTGTTTAAGAGTTTAGAAACCCCTATCGATACGGTTGTACTTCCCGCACCGACCAGAATTCATAAACACTCAACCGATAAGTCAACACAGTATAAAAACAATTTTATATTCACTAACAAGTATGCTCTCATAACTATTATTACTCTCAACTCATTATAGAGTACCATCGACTCTGTTTAATGAGTAATTTTCCAGACCAAAGCCTAGGTTGTCGCCAACCTAAGCTCTAATACCAAGTGTAACAACCCGCAAATCCGTACCCCTTGAATCAACACTATTCAGCCTCTATTAACTCAAGTGGCACAGAATTACGAACCATTAGGGTTAAAGAAGAAGAGATAGAAGAAGAAGAAACTAAAAAATATCAGAATCTCACAGTCGCAGCGGAATAAAATATAATAGTAAATATAGAACTTTACACAAAATGAAAACTATCACTGTTTTATACATCATATCATCAGGGTATCTCATACATCAACAATCACAAATCAGACCTACCATACAATTTACAGCAACGAATACACATATATAGGTAAATATAATACGTCTCGGACTCCAGCTCCTCTCCTGCTCCATAACATCCTGACCTGAACATATAATACTCGGTCTGACCGGAGCATTATAATGAAATAACACCCGAGTCAGTCTAGAATACCAACTGATAATAATGCATCCAAATTGATTATTAAAGTTTCAAAAATTCTTTGAAAACAAAAGAATCTCGTAAGACCACGCCACAAATAAACATGACGGGTTTTTACCTTACGATAGCTAAATCACTTTTTATAGAAATCCTCTGATATTATAATAGTGTCTATTTACAAATACTTATAAAATAGCCGAAATTGTTACATGATTAAATTCCAGCTACTAGCCACAAAAGTGGGTAATACAAACAAAACTCGTACAAGGCTCGTAGGGAGAATGGATTTCCAACAATGACTAGGCACCGGGGTACCACCTATCACAGTACGGGGCCTAGATCACCGTACCGAGGATTACTCCCCTCATCCCTTGCAGCACAAGGCCGGAACCATTCCTTACTGAACAGTCCCGAACAAGATAAACCCCGTGGTTGGCGCGACCAACCACCCACTAAGCCGAAATATATAAGGGACATCTAGACGGGGAAATATCTTGTCCTGCTTGGGCATGACCCACCTAACCTTGCTGCATATCCACTGATCTTCAGTCATTCCCGGTTGATGAGGATTGAGGCTAAGCGTTACCTTTAGAACGTTTTCACTTAGAATGCCCATCGTCCACCTGACAATGTTTCGCAAGCATTCGTCCATACAAGTCCGTTCCGGGTTCGAACGGAACCGAAGGCACTACTCCTACTACATCCATTTTGGAAATATCCTCAGGATTAGTAGCGACTAGCCCTTGCACTTCACTGCTCCATCTTCGACTCCGAACACATTTTTCGCACGAAACGTACAAACCGAATCGAAGTGGTTTTCGAGAAATAAATCTCAATCCCGGTCTCTTCGAAACGATCAACGCATTTGTTCAATATTGATAGTCGGTGATTTAACTATCAATTTATATTCAAAAACATCCATAAACATCCATCACACAATAAGTAATTCCCATATTATTTATTTACCCAAATGTCTTTAAAAGATATATTTTCAAATTTCCAAAATCCATTTGGAAAAAATTTCCCAAATTCTTCCTTTACAAGGTAAATCCTTTGCCATATATTTCCATTGGAATAACCAAGTTCAAAACATTTGGATTTAAAACAGTAAAAACACTTTATTCTGAAATATACTTTAAAATATGTAACTTTACTACTAATTATTTACTAAAAATGTAGTTTCAAAATATTTAAAGTTAAACCATTTATTAAGATGTAAATCTTGATTTTAAATAAGGGTTTTAGTTTAAACTAAACTTATAAGTAGAGTTTTTAAAAGGCTAATACTAATTTCAATAACTTAGTTCAAAACTAGTCTTTTGAACAAATCCATTTGTAAAAATAATTGTTAAGATATTTATAAAATTTACTATTGCTAATTTATAAATAGTTACTTTTGAAATAATAATTTTCAAACACTCTTTTAAACAAGCTTGAATTTTTAAAGTTTCCTTTTTATAAAATCAGTTTAAACTCGAATATGGTTTTCCTAGGGAACTCATTTCCACTTAAACATCACAGAAATCCTTCTCACAATTTCTGTCAATTTATTTCAATTCAGGTTTATATTTTAATAACATAATCTTATTTCCCATTTATCAACTAATAACTTTTCTCTTTGTTTATCATTCCAGATTTACCAATTTTCAACTTTCATTCCAAATGGATTTCAAATTTTAATTCTTTTAAATTCATTTTTTTAACAATATCTTTTATTTCACTAAAATTCAATTTATCCATTTATAATTAAATTCTGAATTTATAGTTTATCCAACCATATTCTTTATTTCTTAAAACCCAAATTTTATTCCTTTAAATTCTTTATATAACAATTTCTTTTATTTTCTTAAATCTCAATTAATCCCGTTTACAATAAAAATTCAGGATTTATATTTATTTCAACAATATCACAGTACAATTTAAACTCAGATTTATCAATCACAATAAGAAAACAGATCACAACATCAATTATCAAGATAATTATTATAATGTGAGGAATCCAGTTGGATCCCTCCAACCTGTTTTCCCTGCATCCACAAATATTAGCACAACGCATATATATTGATATCAATCCAGACTAAATAAGAACAATAATATGCAACCAATCACACTGATATTTAAATATTTATTATTTAAATAAGCCAATATCCAGATGTGAGTGAGAATAACTCACCTTGAGTTTGGGCGAGAGTTCGAAATTTAAATTAAACCGAACGACGTTCAATTTAACTCAAATTTCTACTTGCCCAGAATGATTCCGGATCTGCACCATCGCGTAGTACTCTTCCCTGCGATTCCAACGCTTCTAGATTCACCTCAATCTGATATCGTACGCAATAGTTATGAATTTTTGAAGTTTAAGTACCATTTTGGAAACAAATTCGTTTAAATTTATTTTAATTATGCCAAACGAAATCCTAGCCGTTCGAAACAAGCTTCAGATCTCGGCCGCATAGGGGCTTTCTTCCTCACGCACGACATCAACAGGGAGTACGAACCCATCGCACGCGCGCTAGGGTTTGAAAACGCCCCTCCAACCTTCGCCTCTACGTCGATCAGGACCTACCACTTCAATGCCCACCACGTCCCCTATGCTCGACCCCAAACTCGGCGAACTCAGTCGTCCCTAGGTGACGCAGCAGCCTCCCAAACGCGCGACAAACGCGATGAACCCACGCCCTCCACGTTGCGTTAAACTCCATCACCACCGTACACAACGTAGATCTCAAAGCCCTCTTCGATTCTCCAGTTGAAAGTTTTCAAAATAGAAGCATGGATCGAGAGAAAAAGAGAGGGGAAGCACGAGTAATATCGGCCATTGGAGATATATTAGCGGCGGCCTGAAGTTTTGCTAGGGTTTAGAACGATAATGCTAATATATAATTAATTATTTAATAATATTTTAATCTCGTTCTTCACATTTTAATACCCTATGCAAACGAACTCCAATCTACGCGTTCCGACAGGCATTCCTAAGGTTTTTCCGTGTTTCGGACACAATGGAACAGGTTTCGTAAGCTAATACGGTCGTATGCGTGAGTTACGGAATTAAACGATCAATTTAAAATTAAATCGGTTAAAACGATTTCGATGCGTTTCGAGCTACCGGGGTCAAACGACAACTCCGATTGCTACGAAAATTGAAATCCGGTAATAACTAACTATTATGGATCCAATGGGACAAGTTTCATCAAATTCCGAGACTGTGCCCCGGAAGGCTATTTTCACTCGTCTATTAAATCAAGCGATTTTCAAAATTGTCGAAAACGCTTAAAAATTCACTTTTAAAATTTTTACTAACTTAATAATAATTCATATAAAATTTATAAACACCATAAAAATCATTCTGGCTCATTACGGACCAAAATCTGATTAAATTGCATTTTAATAATATTAAATTCATTTTTAAATTAATATAAAATCTCAAATATTAATTTATCAACTTTAAAATTCTTCTAAAATTCCCACCACACTATTTACACTCAAATAACTCAAAATAAATTTTTAAAACCATTTTTATCACTATTTACGTCCAAATTTACTTTTATTTAAATTTCGAATATTCAAATTATTATTTTCTCATTATTCAAATTCAACCGGAATTACTAAAATTAAAAATTATAGCTTATTTCATTGATTGAACCAAAATCCATTCATTTCAAAATCAATTAAGAATCCACATTAAACATTTAAAATGAATTAAATGTTCAAATTCAATGGCTTAAAAAATACGGGATGTTACGACATCACTAACTACTACTACTACAAGAACGGACCTTTTTAACAGGCCATCCCCGTACAACAACCTTCATACTTATCCTTCTTTATTACTTCCTATAAATAAGGTCTATTAATCTCTTATATTCCAAACCCATAATGAAATAACTATGTGTCTTCGCATTGCAATGGATAAGAAATACAATCTATGAAATTTTTATACTAAATGGCATATAAGCTTGAAGAAATAACCTTTCCAATTCCTCTCTTGTTTCCTCAACTTAAGTCTACCACCATCCTCCATGTGTGTTACCATCTCATTACCCAATGTTACTATATTTCTTAATCCCATTCGTTTGATAGTATTCTCAATCCTTGATATTTCCTTTATCCATAAGCCTCGTACAAGCATATCCAAAACTTACTGAGGTGTACTTTAATATCCGCTTTATGGTTTACACACATATCAAAATAACATTCCTAGGCTCTTTTAAGTGTCCGTTACACTCTAAAGGGATTTCTTGTTACTATTCCAAAAGTAGTCATAGCTCTCTCCGTTATATCTTTATTCTTTTCCCTCTCTCACTTAGGCTCTAATTCCTATCTACTCCACATTTAAAATTCTGGTTTGGACTTTTATTAAAACTTCAAAAAATTGAAATATTTAATCCTAAAACTCTTGTCTTTATAAATGCTACTTAGAAACTTTATTAAATTCAAATATACATGGTGTCGTAACCCTTTTCAACACTTACATTTTAAGATTTTTAAAGTTAGTTTATTCACTAAACTTTAAAGGGAACATTAACAATTCTATGTTTAAAATCAAATCGGCCTTTTCTTTTAAAGACCACTATAACTCTTACTAAAAATTTTGGATTCTAGTTTGACTATTTATCAAGTTTTTCTTTCAAAACTTATTTATTTCACCAAACTATTTCTTTCAAAAATATATTTTACATGTTTCCAAAACATCTTTCATAACTTTTAAACTATAAAAACTGGAGTAGATAAGGACAACAATCATCCTATTATTTTTCTTACCTCTCATACTCTCCTTACATCAAAAGTTTGACAGAGTTTCCAACAAGGGGGCTTCTAATAGACACTAGAAATAAATGTGCATAATAATGGAAAATGTCCATTTTTCTTTGCTCTGCTTCTTTAATTAGGTTACTAGCATTGTTTTAATATAGTTTACTAATCCCATTAAGAGGAATCGTTAATGCTATAATTCTCTATGGATCGCTTAGAAGAGGATTCATGTTTTGTGTGAAATTCCAAGGAATTATATTTAATTTTCTTTATTAAAATAGACAGTACAAAATATAGAATTTCTGATATTTTTCATATCTCTTCCTTTGCATTTATATTCCCTATTATTTCAAACAAAACACCTTTATTTGTAACTTAATTGATTCATAGAAACTTATTTTTATCTCTTTTTGTTCCAATGAATTAAATTTGTGAAATATCAATCTAATTATAATAAGTCAACCTCTCCTTCATTTATACATCCTAACTTCGTACTACTCAATTCTTCAGTCCAAACTACACTAATTCCAATTGTTTTTTTTCTTCTTAATTTACCATCCTTTTTACCTAAACTATTGTATTGTAGCGACATACAGCTTAGTTGTTAAGAATTTAAGTCTTCTTTTCTATACCATTCACCTTATTTCAGTTTATATACTACTTATACTGTCCAACCATTAAAAAAATTAATATCCAAAAAACTTTAAGGCCATAGACAGATCCACGAGCTATATTGTTCTATTACTTCTTTTCAAAAAACATCACTTGCTAAAACCTTTGTATATGTATATGTATATGTATATGTATATGTATATGTATATGTATATGTATATGTATATGTATATGTATATGTATATGTATATGTATATGTATATGTATATGTATATGCATATGCATATGTATATGTATATTTTATTTTATTTTCCAAAATTAAACATTTACTTACTGTTTCATTAAAAATCCTTTTTAAAGTATACAATTTATACCATTTTTCCCAAAAATTTCTCATTATTGGGTTGGACTCAATGTGGACTGCCAACTATTCTTTCAAGTCATCCTTCTTTCCAAATCCAAAAGTCCAATTATTACTTAGGAGTGACAATTTCACACCCTTCTTTAGAAACTTCTCCACCTTCCACTATCCCTAACATATGGACTCTTATTTTCCCTTTGTCTGACCTATTGCACATTATCAATCGATAATCAAAATGTGGATCGACAATCATTGGGCTATCAATGCTCGACTAGAGCGCCATGTACCATCCAGTTTTAGGGACTTTTCCATATGCAACTACTCTATAGATGGAAGTCTAAGGATTTTACCATATATCATATTTATGTTTATAGTCAAAATAAAAATCTATTCACTCAACTTTTCCTATTTTTTGGTAATCGACTAACCTAAGCTCTGATACCAAACATAACAATCCGCACCGATGGACCTAGATTTTCCCTAACCCGAAAAGCCAAGTCTACTAAAATACGGATCATTGGTTTGATATCTTGCAAAAGAGAAGCTATATCAGAGCACTAATGGTAATAACTCACGGCAGAATTAAGCATATATAACAGATCATAATAATTATTAACCTAGAATTGACAACTCAAAGTTAAGTGCCTCAGGCAGACCACTGCTTCAAAATAATACCAGTGCCTGCCCTTCTAAATCATGTGTGTTGTAATGAGAAGGGGTCAGAAAAATGTTCTGGTGATTGGCAAATTATACATCTTATACATAACACTAACTTTTGCCGATTGTTCGTTAGATTTATCATTAGTCGGTAGGGCTACATCGCTGTGTGCGAACCGTTCCAATCTACACCATTTAGGTATGTGTGTGTATGTATGTCAGGACCCGATTCTTCGTCTTCCGAAAATTCAACATCGATACTCACTTTATCGACTGCCGAGCAATCGAACGACGGAAAACCGAACACTGAGGGTTTTAAGAAAAGAAAAAGAGGATAGAAGAAGAGAGAAGAAGACAGAAAATAGGGATAAGAAAGAAAATAGAAAATAGAACGGAACAGAAACAACAAGACAATAACATAATCTCACAATTCGCAGCGGAACAACATATGATAATAAATGAATAATCTTTAAACAAAGAACTATATCAGTTATTACATTACATCACATTTTAATTACATCATATCATCATCAGAGTGTACAACTACAACAACAAACAGTGCAGCGGAAAAGAAATACTATATACTAGTAATACGCCATGCCATCCAGCTTGCCTCCAGCAACTCCAGAATATCCAGAATATCCTGATAAACCTTAACTCTTGACTGCCCGTGTGGAAATTGGTGGGCACCCAGAGTTTAGGAAGGAAAACAATAAACTCCGAGTCAGTCATGTAACTGGTGTGGGAAATCAAAACAATTTATTTATCTTTTAAATCAAAATAGAAGAATATTTTTAAAGTCAATTCGCAATGTTTTTAAAAATGAGACTACCATAAGGCCTCCCGCACACACACACAATGCAAACGCAGAATCGGAGGAGATTTCTCCTTATCATAGTCAAAGATGCTTGATACGCATTAAAAAGAACATTTGATACTATTACTAGTGCATAGTGTAGAGAAAATTTCATTTTGAAAATAAAGATATAAATCTTAGCCGACATAGACATTTCGAACTATGCCTACTATAGCTACCATGTTCAATAGCGGGTTACCGCCACATTCCATAGCAGGTTATACAACTAAAACCGTACAAGGCTCGTATTTGAAGAATGGATTTTCCAACGAATGGTCAGGCCAAGGAACTTCCCATTGCCACATGGAAACGCCTCTGGAAGGACGCCCCGAGAACCACCGTTCTCCGCTAAACAAAGCCGGGAATCCCTTTTCCCAAGGGATATTACAAACCCTCAGATATACCACCCCCGGTCCTTTGGAACCTTTAAACCGAGCGCTCGTCACCATCATCACACAATCATAAAGTGTTTTCAACATGAGTAAGTATCTGGGCTCCATACCATGATACTACCCTTTTCCAGAAGGAATGGTCATACCCTAGGGAAGCGATCCCTGGAAACCTTGCCGCACAATTCCTGTTTCGACCATTACCGGTTTGTGAGGCTCGACGAAGTCACGTCCACAAAAACACACTTTATACAAAAGCCGTGCTTTGGGTCAACAAATGATCATAGAAATGATCACAAAGATAGACGATCAAACAAATGATCCTATCACAAATAATCAACACAATGATCATTTCACAGCAACACTCAGCATGTCACATTACCAAAATTGGGAATATATCGCTGATAACATTCAACTACATAACCTCTGAGCTCGTACGTCTCAGAGAAGGGTGTTAAGCTAAAAGAATAAATTCTCCGCCACCAACAGAAATATATTTGAATGAAATCGGCTTTATATCTCAATTTATAATGTCAGACATACAATCCATACAAGTCTGTTCCGGGATCGAACAAAACCGAAGGCACTTACAAAGAAGTCCTTGCAATCCGGATAATCTCTAATCACGTCCGGACTTCCCATCACATAGGGAGAACTCAATACCGTAGCTACTCGATGCAGAGTCAATCGACGAGTTGTCCTTTCGCTTTCCAAAAGATCCGGTCTTCAACACCGATCTTCAAATGCAATTCACAACGACGTATCACATATTCGGAATGGGTTATACGACCCCATGGTCCTTTCCCGGTTAACCCGAATAGTGAGCGCTTATTCAAAAATAAGTGTGGCATTCACATTCAAACAAATCACATCAAATTACCCATTCAAAGGGAAATATTGATAGTCGGTTATTGAACTATCAATGGATATGCACACATCACCTGATTCCAAATAATTTCCCAAATTATTTATTTTCCAAAAAATCATATCTTTACAAGATATATAACTTTCACACTTCAAAAATAAATCAATATTTATTTTTAAACAAATTCCACTTTCACATATAAACTCTATAGTGAATTTATATTTCACAATATCTATGCATATACGATTTCAATTATTCATTTCAATTTATCTTCAAAAAGATAAATTCTCAAAATATTCAATGAAATATTAGAAAACATTTCCATACTTATTTATTCATGAGTAATTCACAAATTTTATTTATTTTCAACACTTGGAAAATATTCAATATACTTAAATCGAAATTAAGTATATATTTCATTCTTTAAGGAAATCATTCTCTTAAACATATTTATTTGGGCTAAAACGAATGTTGCGTAAAACATCGTTACGACAACCCAAAATCACTAGTATAGGGATTCGAATTTTTAAGATAGATATATAAATCCCAATACTATACAAAACATTTCCTTTCGGAAATCATTTACTATAACAACAGTGTTATAGTCCACCATTTCCTTCTATTTCTCGAAAACGTCTATTCCAACAATAAATGTTGAAATCTATGGTTTCGAATCTCAACACAATTAAAAACATCGTTAGATCGTTTTAATTCTATTTCAAATATCACATTCAAAGCAATTTCTTTAACATATTATTCACTATTCAAAAACGTGAATATACTATGTTAACAAATTTCATCCTTTTATTCATTTTATTTCAAAGGATTATTCACAGTCAAAAATGTGAATATAACTCCATTAATAGGTTTCAACAATTTACTTATCAAAATAAGTCGTTTGCGAATTCATAAAACAACGTTTATAAATCCCATTTCTATTTATTTATAACAACTTCCTTTTTATACGTCTCCTTTATTAACCTATTCGATTTATAACTCAATTATATACCAAAGGTTCATATTATAAGTTAAATGCTTATAAAATGATTATTTTACAAAATCGTTCCTTTGAACTTCATAATTATAAATCTTATAACTTATAAGATTCAATTATTCACCCAAATATATTCTTTAATAATTTCACAAAATCTATAAATCTTACTATTTATAAATTTCATTTATAACTTCACCATTTATAATTTTATAAATTCCATTCATTTACAAAATTCATTTTCACTTCATTCAAACACTTATAAAAACTCGTTTTATAATGTCAATATTTCAATTTATAAATATCCATTTATAAATCTCTTAATATAAATCAATTTATATTATTCTTTAAAACGTCTTTAATCTCCTTTATTATTTAACCATTTTGATTCATAAAATAATTAAATTTTATAAATCATATATTTAAATTTTTCACAATAAATTCTAAAATACCGATTAAACTATTTTATAAAATCATTAGCATCATATCCTCAAAACCCAGTTTTTTACTATATTTCTCAAAAATCATAATTTTTATAACTTTAAAAATTATAACGTTTATTTATTTAAAATGGATCAATTCCAAAATTATTTTATAAAACGTATACTTTTCAAAAATCACTTTAAAAATCATTTTAAAAGTTTCAAAATTTGGTCCAATGATGCTACATACCAAATAGTCAATCACGACAACAACGATATCATATATCAATATGATAATCCATCAAATATCAAAATATTTGAAATCAATTAAATACTGTTGAGGAATTCAGTTGGATCCCTCCAACCTGTTTCCTGCATCATAAACATTAGCACAATACCAATTCCGCTCTAGTACGGAATTATCGCGGTATATGGGATTAATAATATTATCCGCTTAATAGACGGCGCAATAGGGTCTCATCCGCTAAACAAATAAATGTGGGAAATCAATAACTCCAATATATACATATGCCAATATATATATATATTGCTATTTTATATAATACCAATTTCACTGTTTATGAAATATTCGCGGTATATGTTTTTAATAAATAACATCCGCTTACTAACGGCGTATAATGTCTATTTTAACAATCAATAGATAACAATCATCATTCAAACATGCATTCAAATATTTTAAATCTAACTATTTAAAATAAAATCGAAACTGATTCGATTGAGTGAGAAGTTCTCACCTTGATTTTAAATTCCGTTTTAGCGATTTATTTCGAATAAAATTAAACGGACGTTTAATTTTACCCAAAATTATCACTAACTCCAAACGACTCCAATCCAATTTCATCGCGTAGTGCTTGTCCATACGATTCCAACGCAACTGGTTTCGTGCGTTTTCGACCTCGTATGAAAAAGATATCAATTTTTGAAGTTTACACGATTTTTATTATATAAATTACAACATAACTCTAAAATTTTAACCTATTCAATCTAGAGCCGTAGGATCCATCATCTCTTCATCTGGACCGTGCGTGCAAACCCCCCCCTCCCCTTCTTCCTTCGTTCGGCTACAGGTAACACGAGCACAACCCATGAACATAAACTAGGGTTCCACTTATCCACCACCTCGACGAACTCTAGCATGATCAGCAACTTGCATTTTGAAGCCCCTAACTTCCTCTATGTTCGGCCCCAAGCACCCTGAGCTTGGCCCTCTCTTCTTCCTTGGGTTGCGTGCGTAGCCGGCCCCCTTCAAACCCAATTTCCCGTCGTTCCATTGCTCCAAACGCGATCATAACCGTTGGATCTCTAGCTCTCTTCATGCTCTACCACTTCCTAGTTGGAAGTTTTCTCTAATTGTTAGTGGATTGGAAGAAATCGAGGGAGGAAGGATACTAATTTCTGGCCGTTGTTTGCTAGGGTGGCGGCTAGGGTTTGTTTTAATTTTTTTTTTATTTTTTTTAGAGTGAAGGGCTATTTATAAGGAACCGACGAAACACTATTCATCCCGGAAATTCCGAACTCCGATTTACGCGCCGTAACCAGCGTTTCTAGGGTTTACCCCACGTTCCGGACACAATGGAACAGGTTTCGGAAGCTAATTCGGACATCTGTGCGAGTTATGGCAATAAACGTTCGATTTAAATTAAACCGATTTAAGCGATTTTCTAGGCGTTTTAATTTGTACCGGACAAACGGTAAATCCAATTGACACGAAATTTGAAACCTTACAATAATATCACATTACGGATCCGATGAAACTAGTTTCGTCGAAATCCGAGACTGTTTGAAAAATGGCTATTTTAACTCGCCAAATTAAAATTAAAAATAATTCGATGCGTTTCGAGCTGCCACGATCAAACGATAGCTCCGATTGACGCGAAAATTGAAATCCGATAATAACTAATTATTACGGATCCAATGGAACTAGTTTCGTTCAATTCTGAGACTGTTCAAAAATTGACTATTTTCACTAGTCGATTTAAATATTAAAATATTCAATTTTCACAATTTAACTTTTAATTCGATTTTAAAAGTTCTAAAATATCGTTCTAACTTCAATATGATAAAATAAAATTTTACAAATCATTTTCAATCATATTTAACTCAATTTTCAATTATTTCCATAATAACATATTAAATTATTGATTTAATTATTCAATTAAATCCAATTATTCAAATTAAAATTTATTCGACTTATAAATTTCACTTATTAATATCTAAAATTAATTAAATATTCAAATTTTAATAAATTAAAATTCTGGGTCGTTACAATCTTCCCCCCTTAAAAGAATTTCGTCCTCGAAATTATTAAGTAAGAAAATCACAGAATCTATTAACTTTCCAAAATTCCATAGTTAAATTTCTTATAATAACTTTACTAAGTTTTCCTTATCATACTTAGTTATCTTTTCAAAAACAACTACTACTGTTTAACTTTCAATTTCAAATCAAAATTAAAGTTTTCAAAATTTTCCAATTTTTCTCAAATTTTTTCTAACGCCTTAAATTTTCGGAAAAATTCGCCATAGTCTCCTTTGCGCGGCTCGATCCAAAAAAAAATGACAGTATATATATATCACAAATATACATCTCATCAAGTAATGAGGCATCCCGCAGGGAAAAAGTATAAAAGTACGGTATGTAATCCGAGATATGTACCTTATATTTTATTAGCAAGCATATACGGCTAATATAGCGCGAATGCGAGCTCCAAATGCGAAGCAAACGCGATCCGCACCTACTAAACACTCAACAAACAACATGAGAACATGCATATATGAACATAGTTTCGATATACAACATATAGTAACATAATAACTATACATGCCAACATAGCAAATGCAATAAAAGTAACAAATGCAAACATCAACCAACTATCATCCAACTAACATTCATAACCAATAAATATTCATTTATATTCTCATTAATATTCAATGAAATGGTTTTCAATTTAAATCATATTTGATTCATTAACAGTGGATGTTTACTAACATTCATTTTCAATTCTCATTAATATTCATATTCAAGTTGGTTCACTTCCAATCAAATTCAATTCTATTTAATCACTTAACTTCCAATTGAATTCCAATTACTTTAGCTTTCAATTTCATTAATTCAATTCCATTAACACTTAATGAGTTATATACAATTAATGTATATTAATTGCAACCAAATTCCTTTGCTTTCAATTGGTTTAATTTAAATTGATTTTCATTCAATTATTCAACTTTCTAATAACATTAGATTTTAATGAATTAACACATACATCCATTATTTCTTATCAATTATTCACATTTAATTGATTAACATTTTATCCATTCATTCAATTCAATTCTAAAGTAAATTTCCATTTAACTTTAAATTCATTTTTATTTCACAATTGTAAATCACTTTAATTATAATTCAATTCTTATAATTCTTTTTACTTATACAATAATTCTTTTATTTAGATTATTCAAACAACTAAACAATCAACTTATATACACTTTAATAATTCTGAAAAATTATTCCTTCATATATAAAATATACTCAAGGTAAATTTATTTTATTTACCCAATTTTAAAATCAATATTGTGCCGAATTGTTCTATTCAAGTGTTTAGAAACCCCTTCGGCATAGTTGTACAGACCGTGCTGACGAAAGTTCATATGCCACTCAACAAGCCAATCATCACAATATAATACAATTTATATTCACTAACAAATACGCACTCATATCTATTATTACACTCAAACTCATTCTAAAGCACTACTGACTCTATCTCTAATGAGTAATACCCAACAGAACCATGGTTGTCGCTTAACCATAAGCTCTGATACCACATTGTCAGGACCCGATTCTTCGTCTTCCGAAAATTCAACATCGATACTCACTTTATCGACTGCCGAGCAATCGAACGACGGAAAACCGAACACTGAGGGTTTTAAGAAAAGAAAAAGAGGATAGAAGAAGAGAGAAGAAGACAGAAAATAGGGAGAAGAAAGAAAATAGAAAATAGAACGGAACAGAAACAACAAGACAATAACAGAATCTCACAATTCGCAGCGGAACAACATATGATAATAAATGAATAATCTTTAAACAAAGAACTATATCAGTTATTACATTACATCACATTTTAATTACATCATATCATCATCAGAGTGTACAACTACAACAACAAACAGTGCAGCGGAAAAGAAATACTATATACTAGTAATACTCCATGCCATCCAGCTTGCCTCCAGCAACTCCAGAATATCCAGAATATCCTGATAAACCTTAACTCTTGACTGCCCGTGTGGAAATTGGTGGGCACCCAGAGTTTAGGAAGGAAAACAATAAACTCCGAGTCAGTCAAGTGACTGGTGTGGGAACTCAAAACAATTTATTTATCTTTTAAATCAAAATAGAAGAATATTTTTAAAGTCAATTCGCAATGCTTTTAAAAATGAGACTACCATAAGGCCTCCCGCACACACACACAATGCAAACGCAGAATCGGAGGAGATTTCTCCTTATGATAGTCAAAGATGCTTGATACGCATTAAAAAGAACATTTGATACTATTACTAGTGCATAGTGTAGAGAAAATTTCATTTCGAAAATAAAGATATAAATCTTAGCCGACATAGACATTTCGAACTATGCCTACTATAGCTACCATGTTCAATAGCGGGTTACCGCCGCATTCCATAGCAGGTTATACAACTAAAACCGTACAAGGCTCGTATTTGAAGAATGGATTTTCCAACGAATGGTCAGGCCAAGGAACTTCCCATTGCCACATGGAAACGCCTCTGGAAGGACGCCCCGAGAACCACCGTTCTCCGCTAAACAAAGCCGGGAATCCCTTTTCCCAAGGGATATTACAAACCCTCAGATATACCACCCTCGGTCCTTTGGAACCTTTAAACCGAGCGCTCGTCACCATCATCACACAATCATAAAGTGTTTTCAACATGAGTAAGTATCTGGGCTCCATACCATGATACTACCCTTTTCCAGAAGGAATGGTCATACCCTAGGGAAGCGATCCCTGGAAACCTTGCCGCACAATTCCTGTTTCGACCATTACCGGTTTGTGAGGCTCGACGAAGTCACGTCCACAAAAACACACTTTATACAAAAGCCGTGCTTTGGGTCAACAAATGATCATAGAAATGATCACAAAGATAGACGATCAAACAAATGATCCTATCACAAATAATCAACACAATGATCATTTCACAGCAACACTCAGCATGTCACATTACCAAAATTGGGAATATATCGCTTATAACATTCAACTACATAACCTCTGAGCTCGTACGTCTCAGAGAAGGGTGTTAAGATAAAAGAATAAATTCTCCGCCACCAACAGAAATATATTTGAATGAAATCGGCTTTATATCTCAATTTGTAATGTCAGACATACAATCCATACAAGTCTGTTCCGGGATCGAACAAAACCGAAGGCACTTACAAAGAAGTCCTTGCAATCCGGATAATCTCTAATCACGTCCGGACTTCCCATCACATAGGGAGAACTCAATACCGTAGCTACTCGGTGCAGAGTCAATCGACGAGTTGTCCTTTCGCTTTCAAAAAGATCCGGTCTTCAACACCGATCTTCAAATGCAATTCACAACGACGTATCACATATTCGGAATGGGTTATACGACCCCATGGTCCTTTCCCGGTTAACCCGAATAGTGAGCGCTTATTCAAAAATAAGTGTGGCATTCACATTCAAACAAATCACATCAAATTACCCATTCAAAGGGAAATATTGATAGTCGGTTATTGAACTATCAATGGATATGCACACATCACCTGATTCCAAATAATTTCCCAAATTATTTATTTTCCAAAAAATCATATCTTTACAAGATATATAACTTTCACACTTCAAAAATAAATCAATATTTATTTTTAAACAAATTCCACTTTCACATATAAACTCTATAGTGAATTTATATTTCACAATATCTATGCATATACGATTTCAATTATTCATTTCAATTTATCTTCAAAAAGATAAATTCTCAAAATATTCAATGAAATATTAGAAAACATTTCCCTACTTATTTATTCATGAGTAATTCACAAATTTTATTTATTTTCAACACTTGGAAAATATTCAATATACTTAAATCGAAATTAAGTATATATTTCATTCTTTAAGGAAATCATTCTCTTAAACATATTTATTTGGGCTAAAACGAATGTTGCGTAAAACATCGTTACGACAACCCAAAATCACTAGTATAGGGATTCGAATTTTTAAGATAGATATATAAATCCCAATACTATACAAAACATTTCCTTTCGGAAATCATTTACTATAACAACAGTGTTATAGTCCACCATTTCCTTCTATTTCTCGAAAACGTCTATTCCAACAATAAATGTTGAAATCTACGGTTTCGAATCTCAACACAATTAAAAACATCGTTAGATCGTTTTAATTCTATTTCAAATATCACATTCAAAGCAATTTCTTTAACATATTATTCACTATTCAAAAACGTGAATATACTATGTTAACAAATTTCATCCTTTTATTCATTTTATTTCAAAGGATTATTCACAGTCAAAAATGTGAATATAACTCCATTAATAGGTTTCAACAATTTACTTATCAAAATAAGTCGTTTGCGAATTTATAAAACAACGTTTATAAATCCCATTTCTATTTATTTATAACAACTTCCTTTTTATACGTCTCCTTTATTAACCTATTCGATTTATAACTCAATTATATACCAAAGGTTCATATTATAAGTTAAATGCTTATAAAATGATTATTTTACAAAATCGTTCCTTTGAACTTCATAATTATAAATCTTATAACTTATAAGATTCAATTATTCACCCAAATATATTCTTTAATAATTTCACAAAATCTATAAATCTTACTATTTATAAATTTCATTTATAACTTCACCATTTATAATTTTATAAATTCCATTCATTTACAAAATTCATTTTCACTTCATTCAAACACTTATAAAAACTCGTTTTATAATGTCAATATTTCAATTTATAAATATCCATTTATAAATCTCTTAATATAAATCAATTTATATTATTCTTTAAAACGTCTTTAATCTCCTTTATTATTTCACCATTTTGATTCATAAAATAATTAAATTTTATAAATCATATATTTAAATTTTTCACAATAAATTCTAAAATACCGATTAAACTATTTTATAAAATCATTAGCATCGTATCCTCAAAACCCAGTTTTTTACTATATTTCTCAAAAATCATAATTTTTATAACTTTAAAAATTATAACGTTTATTTATTTAAAATGGATCAATTCCAAAATTATTTTATAAAATGTATACTTTTCAAAAATCACTTTAAAAATCATTTTAAAAGTTTCAAAATTTGGTCCAATGATGCTACATACCAAATAGTCAATCACGACAACAACGATATCATATATCGATATGATAATCCATCAAATATCAAAATATTTGAAATCAATTAAATACTGTTGAGGAATCCAGTTGGATCCCTCCAACCTGTTTCCTGCATCACAAACAGTAGCACAATACCAATTCCGCTCCAGTACGGAATTATCGCGGTATATGGGATTAATAATATTATCCGCTTAATAGACGGCGCAATACGGTCTCATCCGCTAAACAAATAAATGCGGGAAATCAATAACTCCAATATATACATATGCCAATATATATATATATATATATATATTGCTATTTTATATAATACCAATTTCACTGTTTATGAAATATTCGCGGTATATGTTTTTAATAAATAACATCCGCTTACTAACGGCGTATAATGTCTATTTTAACAATCAATAGATAACAATCATCATTCAAACATGCATTCAAATATTTTAAATCTAACTATTTAAAATAAAGTCGAAACTGATTCGATTGAGTGAGAAGTTCTCACCTTGATTTTAAATTCCGTTTTAGCGATTTATTTCGAATAAAATTAAACGGACGTTTAATTTTACCCAAAATTCTCACTAACTCCAAATGACTCCAATCCAATTTCATCGCGTAGTGCTCGTCCATACGATTCCAACGCAACTGGTTTCGTGCGTTTTCGACCTCGTATGAAAAAGATATCAATTTTTGAAGTTTACACGATTTTTATTATATAAATTACAACATAACTCTAAAATTTTAACCTATTCAATCTAGAGCCGTAGGATCCATCATCTCTTCATCTGGACCGTGCGTGCAAACCCCCCCCCCCCCCCCCCTTCTTCCTTCGTTCGGCTACAGGTAACACGAGCACAACCCATGAACATAAACTAGGGTTCCACTTATCCACCACCTCGACGAACTCTAGCATGATCAGCAACTTGCATTTTGAAGCCCCTAACTTCCTCTATGTTCGGCCCCAAGCACCCTGAGCTCGGCCCTCTCTTCTTCCTTGGGTTGCGTGCGCAGCCGGCCCCCTTCAAACCCAATTTTCCGTCGTTCCATTGCTCCAAACGCGATCATAACCGTTGGATCTCTAGCTCTCTTCATGCTCTACCACTTCCTAGTTGGAAGTTTTCTCTAATTGTTAGTGGATTGGAAGAAATCGAGGGAGGAAGGATACTAATTTCTGGCCGTTGTTTGCTAGGGTGGCGGCTAGGGTTTGTTTTAATTTTTTTTTATTTTTTTTAGAGTGAAGGGCTATTTATAAGGAACCGACGAAACACTATTCATCCCGGAAATTCCGAACTCCGATTTACGCGCCGTAACCCGCGTTTCTAGGGTTTACCCCGCGTTCCGGACACAATGGAACAGGTTTCGGAAGCTAATTCGGACATCTGTGCGAGTTATGGCAATAAAAGTTCGATTTAAATTAAACCGATTTAAGCGATTTTCTAGGCGTTTTAATTTGTACCGGACAAACGGTAAATCCAATTGACACGAAATTTGAAACCTTACAATAATATCACATTACGGATCCGATGAAACTGGTTTCGTCGAAATCCGAGACTGTTTGAAAAATGGCTATTTTAACTCGCCAAATTAAAATTAAAAATAATTCGATGTGTTTCGAGCTGCCACGATCAAACGATAGCTCCGATTGACACGAAAAATTGAAATCCGATAATAACTAACTATTACGGATCCAATGGAACTGGTTTCGTTCAATTCTGAGACTGTTCAAAAATTGACTATTTTCACTAGTCGATTTAAATATTAAAATATTCAATTTTCACAATTTAACTTTTAATTCGATTTTAAAAGTTCTAAAATATCGTTCTAACTTCAATATGATAAAATAAAATTTTACAAATCATTTTCAATCATATTTAACTCAATTTTAAATTATTTCCATAATTTAACATGTTAAATTATTGATTTAATTATTCAATTAAATCCAATTATTCAAATTAAAATTTATTCGACTTATAAATTTCACTTATTAATATCTAAAATTAATTAAATATTCAAATTTTAATAAATTAAAATTCTGGGTCGTTACAATGTATATCCCATCATCCACTAATGGATCTAGATAATATCCGCACTAGTATACATCGCTCAACACCTCGTAAGAATTCATCACCTGCTGCATCCTGATCATCGTATCACTGGAGGAAACCCTGTAGTGCACAATGAGAACATCCAGTCCATAAGGTACTGTATTCTTCGAGGATTTTCATCTTTCCCTGCTTCATATATCATCCATTTTTGGCCCCAAGAACCTCCACTTCATCCATGTTTTGAAGGAATCTCTACATGGGTTAACTAGCCTTGCCCTATTAAAGACTAAAAAAGAACTATGGCAGTGCATAACCCAACTGAATCAATCCTGTAGGCAGAAAAAATCAGTTAGGTTAACCCTATCCTTCCCATTGACCTCAAGGGACCGATGTCAAGCTCGCTAAGTACGCAACTTCTACCCCCTATTTTGGTACCTATGCATGCCAGCCTTTGCGTGCCATGTTGCCTGAGTCTGATCCCACCCATCATCCATTTAGATTGCATAGTGCAATCAAGGCAATACCCTTCTCTAACAAATTTGAAGCAGACTACTAGTGCCAGAACAGTTTTGCTATTCGTAAAATGCCCACCCATTGCCTGCAATTACGGAGGTTCCTTTCCAAGCAACCACAGACTTAAGGGTATCCTTTAATCTATATGCAAGCACATACTTTCCATGGGTCCTATTGGTTGGATAAGTTTATAGCTTCCTAACCGAGTCTAATGACCTTAAGTCGTCTATTCTCTACAATTATAACAGACAATTTGTAATTACTCACACCCATCATAAACACATATCAAAGGCCACATATACATATTTAATATTATGTTTATTTATTCGTCTTACATTTTCATTACTGCCTCTAAATCTTTTATGTTTGATCCTAGGTTTTCAATTTATTGCATGTTTAACTTTTCACTTATCAAATTCATTTAACGCTTCTCATTTTCTATCATCAATATCCTTGCTACTACATTCATTAGTTCAACTTTGATACATATTCCATTTCATTTAATAATCACATAATCCAATTAATTCAATTATCAGATTTAATCCACTTTATTCAATTTTAGACTTAATTCATTTCATTCGGTTATTAGATTTAATCCATTTCATTAAATTATCAGACTTATTTATTTCATTCAATCATTAGACTTAATCAATTTCGTATTTTTCTTACCTATTAACAAATTTTTTTTCATTGGTTTTCACTTTATTAACTTTTTAGTTTCATTCTTATTTAAATATTACACCTTTGGAATTCACTGCATTTTGATAAATTGGAATCTAAACTTTAATAATTAACTGTTACACAGTAAATTTCCATATTTTGTCACAAAGAGGTGGTTTGTGCGATGTTATAATTATGAGGAGTTCTCTTTTTCATTTATTAAAGTCGTAGTAAAAATGTAACAACACGCAGATTTAACCGGTTTTAATAACGTATTAATTGAAATTTTATGGGAATTTAAACGATAAAATTTTGAAATATAAATTTGATATTTGGAATGCGTCTAGTTAAACATAGCGACTAGTAAATTTTCATCCAAAAATATGGAAGTTTATTTCGTGCGTAAATTTATTTTAATTTAAATCACTTAGTAATCGATGAAAATAAAACGTTTTCCGAAACCCAAATACGTCAACACGAGAAAATTTATTTAGAACACTTCGAATAAGACTGCGTAATTCATTTCGCAAATTTCAGACGTTTCTAGCTCCGTTTGGATTTTTCCGTACGGAATAGCAACGTAGATCAGTGTCCGTATCGACTTTTGATCGGATGATCCTATCACCGATATCTGTATACCATTTTAATCGTCTCGTCTTGGTGATCTCTACGGTATATTCACTTTTGTGTTTTGAAATCCGCTGCACAATGTAATCCGCGTAAATGGTTATACGTACCGGTACACGTTTTAAAAACTTTTGGTTTGCATCTATCCTTTCGTCTACTTAGCTTTTCAAATCTGACAGTTTTTTGCATTTAATGTTTTGTAATTTTTGGTTATTTCAATGTATTCTCTAGTTCCCAAAAAATTTATCTCTTCAACTTTCATTTGGCCAGTGCATTTAGTATTACCTCTGTAGCTCCTTCCTACTTTTCTTCTACCCCTCTCTGTTGTCATTTCTTCTTTTTATATGTATATTTTTTTAACCTGCTTGTAAAAAATTTCTCACGACCACCTTCATTTTATCCAAGACCACCACCTCCCTCTTCCTAGTGACAACAGAATCACCTCGAGCACACAGCAGCAGATCCGCCCACGCACGCAAGCAAACGACCCTCCTCTACCTCATCGCCTTGTGCCATCTCCCCATACGACCCGCCTACCATCGCACGACTAAACTCCCTGACCCTTTGCCTCTTTTTTTGCTATCTCCGCCTGCTCCGTTTGCTCGTCCATCAACCCTCAACCACCAACGCCGGCTCTCCATCATCCTCCAACAGCCACCACCTCAGTTTGGCCGAGCATTTCCACCATCGCCCACGCGCAGCACTCACCTCTCCACTTCCTCCACCACTGACGCGACACAGCCTCCGCCCCACCACCCAAAGCAATTCCATCTCCACTCTGCTTCGCTCCATCTCATCGATCTCTGCCTCGACCTCATTCCCAGGTCGGGCCCCGCTTTCCGAGCCCCTCTGCCTTGTTTCGCCACAAACCACGACTTGGTTCTGGGCTTATGTTTCTCTTGAGCTTGATTTATTTATCAGGTACTCATATATCTCTATGCTTATTCATATTGATATTTGGTGTATTTCTAATTCGTATAATTTTTTTTAATGGTATATTTTTTTGTAGAAGTAGTGTGTGGTTTTCTGTTGCGTAGTAGCTTGATACATATGTTTTATTACAGCAAACTTTATATATCAATTTTAAGATGTTTATGTATGATAGTTTATCTAGTTTATATGTTAGTGCGTTGTTACACACATAACCAGAGACCTTAATATATTCATATAGGTTGTATAACTTTATGAAGATCGGTCTGCATGCATTTTTGTTTGGTTGATCATCGTTTTGTACAAATAAGTGTATATATTTGAAGTAGGCTCGGCTATACAATTGTTTTATGATTTTAAAATTTTATTGTTTCTCTGTATATATGTTTTAACAAGTGTATGAGTTATATATATATATATATATGCTACTTGCATATTATGGGTTTAAGTATAGAAATGTTAAAGTGGTGCATCTATTAAAGTTAGTTTATCTATATTGTGCTTGAGCAGTTTTCTTTGTAAAGTATATTTTATAAGATTATTTTGTATAAATTAATTGTTTATATGGGATGTTGATAGTATAAGTTATACTAGCTACAAGTTCATATACTTAAGTCTAAGCTTCGTCTATTTGCAGGGGTTACTTTATAAATGTCTTGTGATAAAGTGCCATTTATTTTTACAAATAAATTTTATTTGAAGCACATATATAAAGAAAAGTAATAATAGTTTATACATAATGTGCAGTTACTATGTAAGCTATATAACATATATGTAGATTTTAAATTTTAGTCTGAAATGATTTTATGGTCAGTCCGGGTTTGGAAACTGTATATCTATATATATTTTCAAAATGAATAAATAATATATGCAAATATGTTGCATTTTTAATTGGTATATATATGTGTGTGTGTATTTATTTCAAATTATATGGTATGGATATGTGTTTTATTCTATATGTTTTAATTAAAAACAATGATTTTAAATACACATATATTCAATTTAATATATGCTAAAATTTGAAATGATTCGATATATATAGTTATATATGTAAATTCACTTATACCAATTCCCGTCATCGATATAGTCCTGATCTGATTCGTCTATTCCTATTTATCGGCTTCGTTCGTTGATTCGTGCCAATCTAGTTTCGCTTTGGAATTCGTGCTTGGATTCACGATTCTTCCCATTCTCGTCCATCTCAAACCTCAAAAGGTGAACAATCACTACTATTAATGTTCTTTTATTTATTAAATTTGATTTCAATCGAAACGATAATTGAAATATGCTGCTGTTAGTTATTTACACTGTTATATATGCTATTACCTGCATCTGTTCACCTATGACATCTGACACCATTATTTGTTAATTATTTATGCGATGATAATACAGTTTGGTTGATAATTGATTGATTGATTGTTGTTTATATTGGGCGTTAAATTGTAATGTATAAAGTGATAATATTATGCAATTGAATTTGACGTAGGATAGTTAAAAATTTGAATCGACATATGCTTTGAATTTTGATTAGTTAAATTTGTAAAATATGACCCTCAAATGTTTAATTATTTGACACATACAAAAATAGTTAATTACCCTTGAACCATTTGAATTTATGTTGTATTAATTGATGTAAGTATGAAATTGAATAATTGATGTAAATTGAAGAACCGCATAAATATTGGTGTAATAATCTTTAATCTACATGAAATGTTAGTGTAGATTCTAGAAATAATTATATTAATTTGCACAAATAACAATGTGAATTAATACGATTATTTCAGGATTATTTGAATTGATTATTGAATTATTATTGATTATTGTTATTGCTTGTTTATTTAATTTGACACCATTCCAGTTATCACACTACAAGTTCCCTTTATTATGCTTGATCTTGAATTGAAATTGGAATCGGGTTGAAATGATATATACCCAAATGAATTTGACCTAGGGTAGAGAATTAAATAAAATCCGATTGGTCAATAAATTGATTTAAAAATAAAATAATGATTTTATTCGAGCAAAGATAAGTTTTGAAATGAAGTTGGAATTTGAATTTTTGAAAGGAAAATGTAAAGATTGAAACCTGAAACAAATTTTACCGTAGTAATTGATGAAAGAACGTTGTTTGAAATATTGGAATTATTAATAAATAATTTGGAATTAGTAATGATTGAGTTTTGAAATTATTAAGTTTGAAATCATTTAATAATTAAATTTGAAATAATAATTTAAGTTTGAAACTATAATTAAGTTTGAATTATTAAGATGAATTCATAATTAAATTGAAATGATTTAATAAATTAAGTTTTAATTTATAATTAAGTTTGAAATTATTAATTTTGAAATTATTAATAATTAAGATTGAAATTATTTAATAATTGAATGAGAGTTAATTATTTGATAATTGAATAAAATTGAATTCTTTGATAAGAGAAATTGAACTTTTGAATAAGTGGATTTGTACTTTGTTAATAAATGAAATTGAGTTTTTTATTTATTAATTAAGCTTTGGAAAATTTAAGTAAGTTAATAAGTAAAATTAAACTTCTCGAATATATGAAATTTAGTTCTTTATTAATTGAGTTTGAAATTTGTAACGAAGTCAATAAATAAGTGAAAATCGAATTTCTTTAACAAGAAATAAAATGAGATTTATTGAAATTAACGTAAGACTTGTAATTTAAAGAATTGATTTGACAAATTTAATTTATATCAATTTGAAGTTTTGATATAATGAAGTTGAACGTAAGTAATTGATTTAAATGAATTGAAATTTAAATAGAAGTTGTGTGAAGGATAAATTTACTTAGCGAATATTGAATGAACTCGATAAATGAATTTAAATTGATTTGAGTGAAAATTAAACCATTTTAAATGATTTCGGAATGGAACTTATATACTAACTTGAATCAATATTTGAATTGTTTAAATAAAAGTTGAAATCGAATTATAAGATTTTTAAACGGTAATTTGGAAGTTTTGAAACGTAAACTTTGGAAATTGATTTAGGAAGACAAACGAAATGTTGACTTACGAATTGAAATTGAAATTGAGTTTGATATGGTTTGAAATACACTAAACGACCAATCGGTGTAATAATTACGAAAGTTATTAAAGAGACCGGAATCAGTTATGGATATAATCTCTATCTAAACCGAAAACCACTTTAATAACTATACGTGGAGTGATGATTCAAAATGAAGTGGTTGGAATGATGTACGTGATGACTGAAGAAAGAGAACGATAATGGATAGCCTTGACACTTGTGTCAAATTGGAAATGACTAAAATCAGGAGCCGTGCCGGGCCAAATGGGGTTAGCCACCTCGAGCGAACACACTTTTTCGTAACTACTACTCATTACTTGTTATTGATTGGTGCACCATCGTACTTTTGGGAGTGTTGTTTCGCGGTGTTGCGATCGTTGCGGCGATGCATTCTCACCAGTCCGGATCAGGCAAACGGCAGATTCACTACCTTGGGTATTGCCTCATGTGCCTTGTCATACTTATATCCCCATATACGCGACCACTACGAATTTTCTTTGTGTTATACCTATGGAGTACTCCCTGATATCCCACCAGTTTATGGCGGAGTTTACAGTGCTGTATAGACTATGATGCTATAAAATGTGTTAAGGGGGATAATGGTAACGCCTCAACACTATTTTGATACTTTATATTACTGATAGACATTATCTATTTAGCGTATATTACCACATAGTAGATAGTTTAACGGATCCTTAGAGGTTGGTGATTCCAGCATCCTATGAGTTACTTGTATTTCGATTGCTTTTTCACTTGAGTTGGATTTATTGATATGAGAATATTAATCCTGACTCGAATGTTTTGTGTTTTGCTTTACGCTCAGGTCAGACTGAGTGTACCAGTATTCGAGGCTCACCTTTGGAGTTGGAGCTTTGCTTGAAGATGCAGCCATCTATTCTGCTTTTAGTATTCGATGATTCCAGTGTTGTATTCTGATTTGTACTTGATGTATCGTATTTCTCTTTTGTTGTAAACTCTGATGTATCTTATATATTTATATAGTAGCTTCATGAACTACTATCTCTTTTACTTCCGCTGCATATTATTACTCTGTGTCTGTGATTATTTATTTACTGTATATCTGAGTTTTGCCAAATTTTAAATTAACAATTTGGTATTTTGAATTATTCAAGTCCGACGTATGCGGATGCGAATAGTCCAAAATAGCGGGTCGTTACAGTGGTATCAGAGCTTTGGTAGCTCTAGGCAAAACTCAGCATATAGGGTAAATGTATTTACAGAATCACTCTCATTCGAGTTTCAATCTCTTCCTTTTGATTCAATTACTTTGAATTTTGGAACGTTCACGGTGGTTCTAAAATTCATTTGTGTCCTCACATTTCGTCTTCTTTCAATTCTGGAGCATCCCATAACTCCACTTTGAATGATCTTTATAATGAGTGGGCGATCTTGCCAATCTCAAATTTATTTATATGAAGGGGTGAAACTACTATACAATAGCATTGATTTACCGGAGATTTCTGTATCCTCGTTTTACGATGCTATCTATCTCCTGCAATACCTGAATTATATTTCTTGAGATCGAACGTTGATTTATCTCGGAATTCAGCATCGATCTTACTCTTGAAATTACGGTCAACCTGGTTAAGGTTGCCCGTGAATTAAATAAGCTTATCCATCTACCGATTCTGTAAATTGAATTATCTTATCTTCAGTTTCGAACTTATAATCGAATCAAAATTCTCTTTGATTTGATTTCTATCAAAATTTAAAATCTCTATACTTATTTAGAAATCCATCTTTGTATCATCGAACGAGGAATTGTATTTGTAAATTAATTTTAAAAATGTTTTATATATATTGTGTTGTTTGAGTTGTTGATGTTGATTTAGATTTTCGATCGATTCGTCTGATCAACGCTATCGATAGAATTTCTAAAACACTTGAACAGAGCAAACTGACACAATATTGCTTCGAGTTTAGTAAATAAAATAATATGGAATGATTTTATCATATATACGTATAAATTTTTCTGAAATTAAAATGTTAATGAATCTGTTTTCCGAAATGTGAAAAATTAAATTTCATTTATTGTTTTGTAAACCATTGACTTTGACAATATAAATAAATGAATTTATAAAACTTAGTTATAATTTGATTTGGAATTCGAAACATATTAAAATTAGAATTTGAGAACTAAATTTCCGAAGATTTCAAACTTTGATCTGTAAGTTTTAAAGTGTATAATATTTAAAATATTTTCAAATAGAAATCATTTCAAGGAATTTTAAATGTTTAAAATCAGTGCTCTCCTATTTTATTGCTGGAAAATAATTTCAGTGATGACGGTCGCATCACCGACATTCATTTTCGAGTTTCGAAGTGGAGATACTATTCTGTAGCTTTGCTACGTTTTGTTTTGAAAAATAAATTGATTTGAATTTCTTAAAGTATGATTTGATTTGTGATATATATATTTATATATGATTTAAATTTGATTCGATATCTTATTTAATTTATTTATCTCTCTTAATAAATTTGAAGTTACTCGAAAATTTAATTCTTAATTCATGATAAAGGATAATTTCAATTATAATATGAAATCGAAATTTTAAATGAAAATTTAAGCCTGAATAATTAAATTAGAAATTTTCTTGTATAATACTAAATTGCATTCAATATAACTTATAAGAATATTCAAAAGTATTATGTAATTGAATATTATACAATATAAATGATATCAAAGAAATTTTTAAATAAATTTGAGTAGTTATAATAAATGTAAATATACAAAATATATATGTAATAGGATATATTAAGTAGAATAAATTTAATAATAATTTGGAATGAAGAAGAATTAAATTTGTCGAATAAAGTATGATTATAATAAATAACTAATTAAATTTACGATCTTTGAAATTGTAAATTTAAGAAAATTGGATAATACACGATATAAATTGTTTTTATAAATAAAATGTGAGTGCGTATAATAAATGTTATTCATTTAAATTTTAAATTATAAATGTTTATGGAGATAAATAGAATAATAAGTTAATTGAACAATAAATGTAATTAATAAAATAAAATTTTGTTTTGAAAGTTAATAAATCAAAATTAAATCAACGTAATGAGATATCTTGAATTAATTGAATTTAAAATTAAATTTCGTTTGAAAGAAACCTTTTGTATCTAACATTAATAAATGAGAAATTAAATAAATGGAAACCTTGAATTAAAAAAAAACAAATTGTCGAATGTAAATTGTTTAAATTGAAATTTATATGGTTTAAATTAATTGTTTATAATGAAATTCAAGTCTATTTTCTTTTGGTTGTTTCTATTCTCCTACCTACTTCCTTTTCGAGGACGAAAAGTTTTGAGTGGGGGAGAGTGTAACAACCCGCAGATTTAACCGGTTTTAATAACGTATTAATTGAAATTTTATGGGAATTTAAATGATAAAATTTTGAAATATAAGTTTGATATTTGGAATGCGTCTAGTTAAACATAGAGACTAGTAAATTTTCATCCAAAAATATGGAAGTTTATTTCGTGCGTAAATTTATTTTAATTTAAATCAGTTAGTAATCGATGAAAATAAAACGTTTTTCGAAACCCAAATATGTCAAAACGAGAAAATTTATTTAGAACACTCCGAATAAGACTGCGTAATTCGTTTTGCAAATTTCGGACGTTTCTAGCTCCGTTTGGATTTTTCCGTACGGAATAGCAACGTAGATCAGTGTCTGTATCGACTTTTGATCGGATGATCCTGTCACAGATATCTGTATACCGTTTTGATCGTCTCGTCGTGGGGATCTCTATGGTATATTCACTTCTGTGTTTCGAAGTCCGATGCACAACGTAATCCGCGTAAATGGTTATACGTACCGGTACAAGTTTTAAAAACTTTTGGTTTGCATCTATCCTTTCGTCTACCTAGCTTTTCAAATCTGACAGCTTTTTGCATTTAATGTTTCGTAATTTTTGGTTATTTCAATGTATTCTCTGGTTCCCAAAAATTTTATCTCTTCAACTTTCATTTGGCCAGTGCATTTAGTATTACCTCTGTAGCTCCTTCCTACTTTTCTTCTACCCTTCTCTGTTGCCATTTCTTCTTTTTATATGTATATTTTTTTTTACCTGCTTGTAAAAATTTTCCCACGACCACCTTCATTTTATCCAAGACCACCACTTCCTTCTTCCTAGTGACAACAGAATCACCTCGAGCACACAACAGCAGGTCCGCCCACGCACGCAAGCAAACAACCCTCCTCTACCTCATCGCCTTGTGCCATTTCGCCATGCGACCCGCCTACCATCGCACGACTAAACTCCCTGACCCTTTGCCTTTCTTTTTTTATATCTCCGCCTGCTCCGTTTTCTCCTCCATCAACCCTTAACCACCAACGCCGGCTCTCCATCATCCTCCAACTGCCACTACCTCAGTTTGGCCGAGCATTTCCACCATCGCCCACACGCAGCACTCACCTCTCCACTTCCTCCTCCACTGACGCGACACAGCCTCGGCCCCACCACCCAAAGCAATGCCATCTACACTCTGCTTCGCTCCATCTCGTCGATCTCTGCCTCGACTTCATTCCCAGGTCAGGCCCCGCTTTCTGAGCCCCTCTGCCTTGTTTCGCCACAAACCACGACTTGGTTCTGGGCTTATGTTTCTCTTGAGCTTGATTTATATATCAGATACTCATATATCTCTATGCTTATTCATATTGATATTTGGTGTATTTCTAATTCGTGTAATTTTTTTTAATGGTATTTTTTTTAGAAGTAGTGTGTGGTTTTCTGTTGCGTAGTAGCCTGATACATATGTTTTATTACAGCAAACTTTATATATCGATTTTAAGATGTTTATTTATGATAGTTTATCTAGTTTATATGTTAGTGCGTTGTTACACACATAACCAGAGACCTTAATATATTCATATAGGTTGTATAACTTTATGAAGATCGGTCTGCATGCATTTTTGTTTGGATGATCATCATTTTGTACAAATAAGTGTATATATTTGAAGTAGGCTTGGCTATACAATTGTTCTGTGATTTTAAAATTTTATTGTTTCTCTGTATATATGTTTTAACAAGTGTATGAGTTATATATATATATATATATATATATATATATATATATATATATATATATATATGCTACTTGCATATTAATGGGTTTAAGTATAGAAATGTTAAAGTGGTGCATCTATTAAAGTTAGGTTATCTATATTGTGCTTGAGCAGTTTTCTTTGTAAAGTATATTTTATAAGATTATTTTGTATAAATTAATTGTTTATATGGGATGTTGATAGTATAAGTTATACTAGCTACAAGTTCATATACTTAAGTCTAAGCTTCGTCTATTTGCAGGGGTTACTTTATAAATGTCTTGTGATAAAGTGCCATTTATTTTTACAAATAAATTTTATTTGAAGCACATATATAAGGAAAAGTAATAATAGTTTACACATAATGTGCAGTTACTATGTAAGCTATATAACATATATGTAGATTTTTAATTTTAGTCTGAAATGATTTTATGGTCAGTCTGGGTTTGGAAACTGTATATCTATATATATTTTCAAAATGAATAAATAATATATGCAAATATGTTGCATTTTTAATTGGTATATATATATGTGTGTGTGTGTGTGTGTGTATTTATTTCAAATTATATGGTATGGATATGTGTTTTATTCTATATGTTTTAATTAAAAACAATGATTTTAAATACACATATATTTAATTTAATATATGCTAAAATTTGAAATGATTCGATATATATAGTTATATATGTAAATTCACTTATACCAATTCCCTCCATCGATATAGTCCTGATCTGATTCGTCTATTCCTATTTATCAGCTTCGTTCGTTGATTCGTGCCAATCTAGTTTCGCTTTGGAATTCGTGCTTGGATTTGCGATTCTTCCCATTCTCGTCCATCTCAAACCTCAAAAGGTGAGCAATCACTCACTATTAATGTTCTTTTATTTATTAAATTTGATTTCAATCGAAACGAAAAGTGAAATATGCTGCTGTTAGTTATTTACACTGTTATATATGTTATTACCTGCATCTGTTCACCTATGACATCTGACACCATTATCTGTTAATTATTTATGCGATGATAATATAGTTTGGTTGATAATTGATCGATTGATTGTTGTTTATATTGGATGTTAAATTGTAATGTATAAAGTGATAATATTATGAAATTGAATTTGACGTAGGATAGTTAAAATTTTGAATCGACATATGCGTTGAATTTTGATTAGTTAAATTTGTAAAATATGACCCTCAAATGTTTAATTATTTGACACGTAGAAAAATAGTTAATTACCCTTGAACCATTTGAATTTATGTTGTATTAATTAATGTAAGTATGAAATTGAATAATTGATTTAAATTAAAGAACCACATAAATATTGGTGTAATAATCTTTAATCTACATGAAATGATTGTGTAGATTCTAGAAATAATTATATTAATTTGCACAAATAACAATGTGAATTAATACGATTATTTCGAGATTTTTTGAATTGATTATTGAATTTTATTGATTGTTGTTATTGCTTGTTTATTTAATTTGACACCATCCCAGTTATCACACTGCAAGCTCCCTTTATTATGCTTGATCTTGAATTGAAATTGGAATCGGGTTGAAATGATATATACCCAAATGAATTTGACCTAGGGTAGAGAATTAAATAAAATCCGATTGATCAATAAATTGATTTAAAGATAAAATAATGATTTTATTCGAGCAAAGATAAGTTTTGAAATGAAATTGGAATTTGAGTTTTTGAAAGGAAAATGTAAAGTCTGAAATAAATTTTAACGTAGTAATTGATGAAAGAACGTTGTTTGAAATTTAATTATTTAATAATTAAATTTGGAACTATTAATAAATAATTTGGAATTATTAATGATTGAGTTTTGAAATTATTAAGTTTGAAATCATTTAATAATTAAATTTGAAATTATAATTTAAGTTTGAAGTTATTAAGATTAATTCATAATTAAGTTGAAATGATTTAATAAATTAAGTTTGAATTTATAATCAAGTTTGAAATTATTAATTTTGAAATTATTAATAATTAAGATTGAAATTATTTAATAATTGAATGAGAGTTAATTATTTGATAATTGAATTCTTTGATAAGAGAAATTGAACTTTTGAATAAGTGGATTTGAACTTTGTTGATAAATGAAATTGAGTTTCTTTATTTATTAATTAAGCTTTGGAAAATTTAAGTAAGTTAATAAGTAAAATTAAACTTCTCGAATATATGAAATTTAGTTCTTTATTAATTGAGTTTGAAATTTGTAACGAAGTCAATAAATAAGTGAAAATCGAATTTCTTTAACAAGAAATAAAATGAGATTTATTGAAATTAGTGTAAGACTTGTAATTTAAAGAATTGATTTGACAAATTTAATTTATATCAATTTGAAGTTTTGATATAATGAAGTTGAACATAAGTAATTGATTTAAATGAATTGAAATTTAAATAGAAGTTGTGTGAAGGATAAATTTACTTAGCGAATATTGAATGAACTCGATAAATGAATTTAAATTGATTTGAGTGAAAATTAAACCATTTTAAATGATTTCGGAATGGAACTTATATACTAACTTGAATCAATATTTGAATTGTTTAAACAAAAGTTGAAATCGAATTATAAGATTTTGAAACGGTAATTTGGAAGTTTTGAAATGTAAACTTTGGAAATTGATTTAGGAAGACAAACGAAATGTTGACTTACGAATTGAAATTGAAATTGAATTTGATTTGGTTTGAAATGTACAAAACGACCAATCGGTGTAATAATTACGAAAGTTATTAAAGAGACCGGAATCGGTAATGGATATACTCTCTATCTAAACCGAAAACCACTTTAATAACTATACGCGGAGTGATGATCCAGAATGAAGTGGTTGGAATGATGTATGTGATGACTGAAGAAAGAGAACGATAATGGATAGCCTTGACACTTGTGTCAAATTGGAAATGACTAAAATCAGGAGCCGTGCCGGGCCAAATGGGGTTAGCCACCTCGAGCGAACACACTTCTTCGTAACTACTACTCATTACTTGTTATTGATTGGTGCACCCTCGTACTTTTGGGAGTGTTGTTTCGCGGTGTTGCGATCGTTGCGGCGATGCGTTCTCACCAGTCCGGATCAGGCGAACGGTAGATTCACCACCTTGGGTATTGCCTCATGTGCCTTGTCATACTTGTATCCCCATATAGGCGACCACTACGAATTTGCTTTGTGTTATACCTATGGTGTACTCCCTGATATCCCACCAGTTTACGGTGGAGTTTACAGTGCTGTATAGACTATGATGCTTATAAAATGTGTTAAGGGGGATAATGGTAACGCCTCAACACTATTTTGATACTTTATATTACTGATAGACATTATCTATTTAGCGTATATTACTACATAGTAGATAGTTTAACGGATCCTTAGAGGATGGTGATTCCAACATCCTTTGAGTTACTTGTATTTCGATTGCTTTTTCACTTGAGTTCGATTTATTGATATGAGAATATTAATCCTGACTCGAGTGTTTTTTGTTTTGCTTTACGCTCGGGTCAGACTGAGTGTACCAGTAATCGAGGCTCACCTTTGGAGTTGGAGCTTTGCTTGAAGATCCAGCCATCTATTCTGCTTTCAGTATTCGATGATTCCAGTGTTGTATTCTGATTTGTACTTGATGTATCGAATTTCTCTTTTGTTGTAAACTCTGATGTATCTTATATATTTATATAGTAGCTTCATGAACTACTATCTCTTTTACTTCCACTGCATATTATTACTCTGTGTCTGTGATTATTTATTTACTGTATATCTGAGTTTTGCCAAATTTTAAATTAACAATTCGGTATTTTGAATTATTCAAGTCCGACGTGTGTGGATGAGAATAGTCCAAAATAGCGGGTCGTTACAAAAAAATACAGTAATTACCTTTTGTACATTTTTTTATTTATACATCACGCTTTTGCTAAATTTAAACTTGATAGCATATCGAAATCCACTTACAGTGATATACATTCCAATGAATTAAAATATCACTAAAATCCCAAAAGTCCAATTAACTTATTTTCAATCTCAATAACTAATGTCGAACAAAATGAAATCCCAATTCATTATGTTATCGGTTAACTAATCTAATGTAAATTTGTTAACTAAAATCATTTTGCACTTACACAATTAAACCTAATCATTATGCTTCTGTGATTATCAATAAAAACTTATAGGCAAGTTTGTTTTCAACATTTCATATATTTGAATTCATTTAAAATTAAATTATTAGACTCAGGAATATTGGAATAGATCTATGATAATATAATCTAATATGATATAAAAATATACAATACTCCCACACACCTTTAATTAGCACTTCCAAATCTCTAGATTTAATCCATATCAAACCCTGCTATCTGTATTCTCCACTTTTCACTCCGTATTTTGATCCATAGATTATATTTATATAAATCTCATTAGAAATTGGATTAGGAAAAAGAGATTTAGATTTTGTAACAACCAGAATTTTCGATCCTTTAAAATCGACAATAATTTGTTCACTATATTGCGTGCCAAGAAATTAAATGCCAAAAAAACCCAATTGTTAGGGAAACAGAAAGAAGACAGAAGAAAGAAGAGTGAAAAAACAACAATACAGAATCTCACAGTAGAACAAAAAATCTATAAGACACAACAGTGTTTACACAAAGAAGAAACGTAATATACATATATTAAATAGAGTACACTAACCTATTTCAGCCCGGGCAATTATAACAACATATCCTCATAATTGCTGATAAATACAACAATGAATGTAGCGGAAAAATAACCATATACGTGAATACATCTCTGGCCTCTAGCTTATCTCCTGAGTCTCTAAAGCATCCAAACCAGTTTGTAATATGCTCGGTCTGACCCGAGCATTATAATAAACAACTATCGAGCCAGTCTAGTAAACACAGTTAGAAAAACTTACCTCAATTGAATTTTAAATTTATAAAAACCTTTTTAAAATAAAGGTATCTCGCAAGACCACGCCACACATAAACATAGATGAGTTTTTACCTTACGTTAACCAAACCATTTCATATGAAATTCTCTGATATTACAAAATTGTCTAAGATACAAATACTTATTGATCATTGTCAAAATTGTTACATTAATTAAATTCCAACATACTAGGTTCTACAGTCAAAACCATAAAGGCATGTATTGGAGATTGGATTTCATACTATGACAAGGTAAAGAACTACCTTTCGAAGGTACATCTCTAGAAAAAAAATGCATCGGGGTATGACAAGAACATCATGTACCCCTGCCACACCGAACTAGCCTACCACTTGACTAGTAGTACCGAATACGATCACCTTACAAGTTAATGGGCCATGAAGCCTGAATAGATCGTAATCGATCTAGATTTGGAATGACCATACCCTAATAGGAGTGACAAACATGGCCCTACTACATGCTTGATTTTTTTTCATTTCCCAGTTGATGAGGCTAGATGCTACGTTTTACCTTTTATATAGCGCTTCCCACTTGGAATGCTAAAACTGCCTTCCAGGCCGCAATGCAATGCCAGCATTCATCCATACAAGCTCGTTCTGGGATTAAACGAAAAGCTTGAGACCTCCATCTTCAATTTCGTCATCTTCAAAATGTCTTTGCTTTGAAATGCTTGAGTTGTATCGAAGTGGTTTTGGAAAACTTACCTGATCCCGATCTATTTGAAACAACATTCGAGAATTTTCGGTATACTCAACCCTGATTCTTTAAGAAATAGAGAGTCAAACATAAGAGCAGAGATCATATGTTAACCGTTAATGGATGGATTTCCTTATCATTTATCTGAGGAGAACGAAGCATGATTTATACGCATAGTGCAGCATCATCGGGGATGACTGTGCTATATAACTCACGTGTTTCTCCTAAATATTTCCAAAGTATCATTTTAGGGTCCATATTTGATAGTCGGTTATTTAACTATCAAAACACACACATTCAAATAAGGGATTTATTCCAAAAGGGAAAACCAACATTGGTTAAGTATATAAGCAATCACTAGCCTCTTTAAATAATCTTTTCAATAATTTAAATCACATCATAAAAATTTGTACCAAAATGCGTTTACAATTCATTCACAAACCTTAATTATTTTCAATCTTGGAAAATATCTATATACTTATCTCAATGGTATAAGCATATTCACAAAATAGTGAAAGGCTTCTTTTTTATATAATTCTAAATCATTTACAAACTCCGTCATTAATTTCTAAAAACAATTATAATTCTATTTTATAAATCTTTGAAATCATTTATAAAACTCTATATAGAAACCCCTTATAAAAACTAGTTTCCATTTCCAATTATGAACTCGTGTAAAATCTCAAAACATTTATAAACATTTTTATAAATCCATAAAACTATTTGTAAAACTCTTCTTATAAATCTATAAACCTCTTCCTTAAATTCTTTTATAAATATATAAAACCATTTAAAAACTCTTTTTTCCCTTTTTCTAATCTTCTTTAAGTTTCCAAACTATGTTATAAAACACCTCTTGTAACGACCCGGTATTTCGTGCCATTCACATCTGCACATGTCAGTGTTGAATTGCTCAAAACAACATACTGTTAATTTATATTTGGCAAAAATCAGCATATACAGTAAATAAATCAATCACAGAATCACAGACATAGAGTAATATAATAATAAGCAGCGGAATAGATAAATAGTAGTTCATGAAGCTATTACATAAGTATCAGAGTTTGAAATAACATACAACAGAAACATAAAATACAATGAAGTCTCGAATACAAACAGATGACTTCTCTGAACAAAACAACTAGAAAAGTTGAATAGATAAACAGATCTTCAAGCAAAGTTCAAATCTCTAAACGGTGAGTCTCAAATGCTGTGACACTTAGTCTGACCCGAGCGTAAGCAAAACACAAAACACTCGAGTTAGGATCAACATTCTTTTATTAATAAATTCAACTCAAGTGAAATGTCAACTGAAATACAAGTAACTTAAAGGATGTTTGGGATTTCCATCTTCTAAGGATCCATGGAACTGTTTAGTATGTAGTAATATACGCTATTATAATATGTCTATAGTAAAGTAAACTATTAAAATAGCGTTAAGGCGTAACCCATATCCCCCTTAACACATTTTCATAATGCCATAGTCTATACAGATACTGTAAAATCCACCCGCAAGTGGGCTATCAAGGAGCACTCCATAGGTACGACACAAAACAAACTCGCAGAAGGTGTGATAGGGCATGCGACAAAGCATCGAGGCAAAGCAAGGGTAGATATACAATTTGCATATCCGAACTGGCGGTAATGCATAGCAACTACTACTGCCCACCTCGTGACACACTCCCAAATCAAAGGGTGCACCCAATCAAATCACAAAAGAAATAGAATGGTATTAAAGAAATGTGTCCGATAGGAGGAATGGCCTCACTTGGCCTGGTGTGGCTCCTGTTTTAGTCGCATCAAGCTGACTCACAGGAGTCAGGGCTACAAAAATACCATATATAATCGTCACCAAACCATTCTACTTCATTCTGGAATCTTCACTATGTATACAGTTGTTAAAGTGGTTTTCGGAATTGGCAGAGAGTATGACAATATCTGATTCCAGTCTCCTTAACAACTAATGTAACGACCCAAAATTTTCGATCCCGAAATTTCCAGATAGTTAGAAAATAAGAAGAGATAGAAGAAAAAGAAACAGAAACAAGACATAGAAAACCTCACATTCGCAGCGGATCAAAAAATAATATCACATAATAACAGTTTACAAAAAGAACTGTATCTGTACACTTACATTTTCATATATCATAGTTACAACAATTACACAACACATGACCGTTATAAAACAACATGTCCTAGATATATAACTATATATCACAGCGGGTACGCTCCGTACGTTCCAGCCATCCAGCTCGCCTTCTGTGCTCCGGAACGTCCTTACCTAGAAATTTGTAATACCCGGTCTGACCCGAGCATTGCATCAAAGTAACACCCGGGTCAGGCTGGAAACCAGCGTGAGTAAACTCATCTAACAAGGAATATCCCAAAACATACAACTTATATAAACCCGGGGTAACTCGGGGAACTTGTATCAATTTACACTTCACAAGTCATTATAAACATCAACCATTTCACACGTTAAATCTAAGTGATAAAAACTTAGATTTAAATGGTCCGATTTACTTAAGTCATTCCATTTCAGCCTATTAGTTTCACATTCCAAATTATAAGAATCGAAGTGGTTTCGGGTATTTGCTGATACCCGACTCCTGTATCTTCGAATCCAATGTCATCTTAACCCAAATTATTTAAGTGGATACAATTTTCTTTTAAATACTGGATTTCACTTTACACAGCATTTCATCATTAGGTAACCACATTATTACTATTCAACCCAACATATCATATTATAGGACATTTCATAGAACAATCAACACGATCACATAACAAGGATAACAAATAAATCCAAGGCGTTCAAATATCATTCAATTATTCATAAGCAAGATAAATTAGCCATACCGTTCTAATTAATTTAAACAAATTAAATTAAATAAATTAGCCATTAATCACTTTATTAGTTAATTATTTTAACTAATTAAATTGATTTATTAACCTTTAATTAATCACATTAAGTAATTAATTATTCTCTGATTAATTACTTCCAGCTATTTCTTTAATTACTAACGCTAAGTAATTAACTATACAATATTTATATTTATAAAGTATAATTACATTTAAAAAACCCTAAAATATTGAGAAAAACCTCATTCTTTTGTTAAATACTTAGTTTCAACAATGAACTCATTTAAAATCAAGGTTTGAAGTTACCTTATTCAAAACACCTCTCTATTTAAGTTTTTAAACTTCTTGATAAAATGTTTAAGAATCATTTATTCAAAAAGAAACAAATAGTATTCAAAACAACAAGATTCATTACAAAATAAAATAAAATAAAAATCTTTGCATAAATTGAAACTTGTTTTATGAAACTTCTAAACTTTTGAAAACTTCCTTTTAATCAATCAGTTTGGTTGAAGTAGAGTATCGCTCGAATTCCACTTCAGGTTCCATTTTTTCTTCTTCAAAAGTTAGTTTAAATTTAAATTTTGAAGCCTGAAGCAAAACAAATGGTACAGGGAAAAACTACAGACAACTCGAGTCCATACTCGGGTCTTCCTTCCAAATACCCGAGATTATCTTTGGGTAAACCCACTCAAAGCCGACAGGTTTACACCACCCTATGACAACCAATCACCCGAGCCGACATAAAAATGTCTTCGAGACAATCCACCCCAATTTTCGAGCAACTATGCGAACAACTCGAGAAATAACTCGAGTAACTCCTCTCTGCTCAACCCAAAATTTACCAGATACAAGAAAATGCACAGTGCACTTGCACGGTGTCCTCGACCAACGCCGGTCAACCCCGAAAGTTTCCCCACATCGACGATCATCCACTCACCTTATCCCGATCATCTAAACATCAACACAAACTCGAAATCGAATTTGCGCACCCAAGCCCAAATTTGGAACACAGACCAAACCCGGACAATCTTCAACCTTGCTCCATCGACCACCGGAGTATCAAAGATCCCAGCAATGCCTTTGACCATCCCTAAACTTCCAATCCCCAAATCCTGGTGGAACTCGATCCACCAGAGGTTCCATGGGTACCCAATTCCTGATCTATCCTAAAAACTAGGTTTACAAACTAAGTTGAACAACCACCGCCGCTACAGTGCTTTGCTCCACCATTTGATATCTTACCCACCATCTCCGATCCTCCTAGCATCACCAAAGAAAATCCTGATCTTCCCGAGTAAGTGGATCACCAGGAAACCCCCAAAAATACATTTCTGATCAAACCAGAATTGCTCCAATATCCCATTACTAAAAATCATGATTTTAGTTTCAAAAATCGATTTTTAGTTCAAGTATTCAATTTATTCCCTGGATTAATGAATCAGGATATTTGAATTTGACCTATATTAAATTTGCTCTGTTGTTTGTTTTTTTTATTTTATTTTTAGAGACCATACAAAACTATTTTATCCTAAATAAACTTTAAACCTTAAATCTATGCTACAACAACCATTATTTGGTTTGAAACATAAAGCCTAACATGGATTAAATCATGAGAAAAAATGATTTTTGTTTTAAAACTTGAGCCTGGAAATTAAAACAGTAAAGCATAGATATATTGCAGCATGCACCCATCTACATACATTCATATTCACAAAAAAAATGCTAGGACAATTCTCACACACAAACATATTTTGTTCCAGAAAAATAGCATGTGATCAGATATATTCAAATGCTTAAGCTTTATAAGTGAAACTTTAAGGTTTAAAGGTGAAGTTACTCACATTTTGTTTAACAAATGAACAGAACCTTAATTTTGAATTTTTTGGAAAAAAATTTCTCTCTTCTGTCTAACAAATAATTTTGTTTTTACACTGTCACAAATCAACTTTCTTTATAACATTCATGCTAAAATTAAGTCAGGTAAAGTGATTTAAATCTTCTCTTTGAACATATTTTGGTTTATTGCAATTAACAGAAACAAACATATGTTCATTCAGGCAGGCAACATAAATTCTATTTGTATACCCAGACAACACCCATCCCAAATCATACTTAAGTTTCTGTTATCATTGATTGAGGCATGCATAAAACTATACAGATGATTTATTCTTAAAGGAATTAAAGTCAACTCACCTGTAAAGTGATGGACATAGCCCCCCTTTTAAACTGGAACTTGATTTTGGAATTGTTTTGTTTTCCGGGCTTGCTTCAGGCTTGCTTGCTTTATTTATTCTTGATTCAAAATTTTGAGTTGCTTTATTATAGAAACTGAATCACAGATGATGCTTCTGGCTTTATCTCAGATTTGAAAAGAAGATGGTTGCAAGCTTTGTTCCAGGTTGAAGAAAAACTTGCAGGCTTATGTTTGATTATTTCAGATGTGGGAATTTTATTTTTATTTTTATTTTACTTGAATCTAGGTTTGCCTTGACCCAGATTCACTTGCATGCAATTGAAAAACTTGCAAATGCTTAAACTTTTGAAAACATACTGCAGGCATGCAGTTTTGAAGGATGTTTACATACTTGGTTTATAAACAGAGATTGATTTTTGAGTTTGAGGAATAAATGGCAGGCCTGAGAACATTACTGATTGATTTTCTTTTTTAGAGGAGATTACAAACTTGTGTTTGATTCTAGAAAATGAATTTGGTGAGGAGTATTTTACAGGTTGAGGAATTTTAGATTTGAAAGTAAAAATTGCATTTGAACTTGAAGAAAATTTCAGATTTGATTTGGGGATTTTCTGATTTTTGAAGAGTAAAGATTGCATTGATATTCTATTTTCTTTTTAGGAATAAACATAGATTATAAAGAAAAAAAGAAAAAAAAATGAAGATAATATAGTGTTTATATAAGCTGATTTAAGTTTTTTTATCAAAATTAAAAGAAAATTAAAATAATGTGACACATGTCATTAACTCACATTAGTATGTCAACACTTGTAATCAAAGAGATTTATAACTTAACACATGTCCTAATTTATTTATATTTATCCTAAAAGAATTCTAAAAGCTTTTTAAATAAGGTTTACTAATTAACCAATATGTCTTCTTAAATTTTTTTTTAACTAAATTCCTAATTAACTAATATATTTATAAATTTGTAAATGTAACTCTGTTTATCTTAAAATAACACATAAATATTATTGGTTTGAAATTAACAATTTTGTCTAATTTAAATAATTTACTTATATAAACAATCATCATTACTTATTTTTAAAAGAATACGTTTTCAATTATATTGAGATATAATCGAATAAATATTTATCCAAACGTAAATATTTACGATTAGATTCATTTTTTAAATTTACAATTCAGTATTTCTATCAATTAACCCAATTATTATCCATTATAGATGCCCAGAAATTCGGGTTATCACATTCCTCCCCACTTTAAATCTTTTCGTCCTCGAAAAGGAACGAAGCCCGAATTTATTAAAATGCTTGAAAGCAGATAAACTTTCATTGATCATTTTTAAAACATTTTAGAAATTTATATAATATTATAGTAATAGTTTTATAAAAATACTTTTATAACTCGACGTCTCAATAAGTCCATCCTCGTTCTCATAGAAATTCGGTCATACGTTGATCAGGCGTAAGACTGAAAATCTATAAGTACTTAGCAGACCCATCTTTAACACTCAGTGAAAATACTTCAAAAATAATTTTATTGAAATATCGAAATCATTTTGAAAATAGAGGAAATATCTTCGGTGAGAATGCTCTGGAAATCATCACCCCCATCCATGGTCGCAGTTAACCCGATGGTTACTGTGACGCCCCACCGCTATACCCACGCTAGCCAAGGACACTACAGAGTAATGCCGTCAACTAACACGGAGAATAAGGCTGGTTAGGAGCGACCATCTATAGCCTTGCTCTAACTATCTATTGAATACATCGACAATAAACATGCCAAGCAGGTCGACATATCCAATGAATACTTAAAACAAAACCATAGGTGGTTGAAGGATCTATCAGAACAGAATATAACAACTCAAATGTAATATACATCACAGAACAGTAAATCATCATATACACATATACAGATACATAACCGAGTTTACAAAATAATACATGTCAAGTGGTATAGCAAACCACAATATACAGACGAGTCAAAAGAATACATATATCAGAGTTACAAATAAAAGGACTACACAAAAAGCTTTAACAAAAAAGGAACAAGGTGAATAGTCCATGCGGAAGCAAATAGGCTAAGTCCAAAAGCACCTAACCTGAAACATCTCGGTCTGACCCGAGTATAAAATACACGGGTCAGTCTAGCTAAACAAATCAGTTAGATAAACTGAACAACAATAAACCTGTAAGGATACAAAGCATAACAAATATCTCCAAAGGAGATAACACAATCATCTAACAAAAGATGAATCATATGATAAAAAGCCTCATATCATTGGCAACATATAGAAACAAAGGATACAAACATCCCAAATCAAGCCAAAAAGGCAATAACAAATACCAATAAGGTATACAAGTTCCGCAAGGTAAACGCTACGCATCATGCGGCTCATAATGACCAACACCGAAGGGCGATACCAAGTGAATATACATATGAATGAAACATCAGAAAATTGCTCGAGCTCAGTACTGTATAAACAAGGATCCATGAGCCCGAAGACTCCAAACCCAATATCACCCATGCGGCTCATAATGACCAACATCGGAAGCGATACTAAAGGGCAACGCAATATCACCGATGCGGCTCATAACGACCAACATCGGAAGCGATACTATAGGGCAACAAACCCGAAGGCACAAACCCGAAGGCATATACCCGAAGGCAACAAACCGTAGTGGTGAAGGTCAGAGACCCAGTACTGGACACCACTAACTGGCGGAATGTGTCATAACTCTCAAAAAGGAATCCGAAAAGTGGTAACGTGAGTCCCATAACCACTCGTTCGCACTAAACGATTTACTATACGTTAGTTAATTTCACACTCAAAGGAATACAAAGTTTACCTCATGTCATCGATAAACCAAACCCGAAGGTTAAGACAATCAATTGAATAGGTCGGGAATTAATCGGAAGGATGAACGCACAGATTCATGGTCCGTGTTTTGCCCAACCATTTAATCACCCTTCCACTTCGCTCGAAGTGCGAAATTGTGTGTGTTTTTAAATAGAATTTATAATTTGGAGAAACGAGCTTTTAAATGTGATTCGAGAGATTATTTTATAAAAACTCGTGGATGAAGTCAAGAATAAGTTATCAAAGTCAAAGATGCAATAACAACTACTAAGAAGCAACTTGAATCGATAAAATTTGGATAACCAATCAAAATATGCAAAAATAAGCAAAACAGGAAAAACATGAGCAGGTCGATCGACCGGTTGCAGGGCTCGGTCGGCTGGCCAGATACAGGAAATTAGAACATGGCTCGGGGTAGCAGGTCGGTCGACCGGTTGCAGGGCTCGGTCGGCCGAACCTGATGATTTTGCACTTCCTGCCCTATTTCAATGAAATGCAAATTCTTCCAAACCGCGACCATTCGAGCAATGGACCTAAGGAGCTTTAACTAATAGATACCCCAGCTCCATTAGCTCTCCGATTCGCAACCAAAACATATTCAAAACATCAAAGTTAGGATCTTTAAAGAATTGGACCCAAACACTAAAAATTTGGATATTCACCAATTCAATCCAAACCAAAAGCAAGAGCATATGAACAAGTGCTAGGAAATTCATACCCAACATCAAAGAAATCAAGAGAAGTAGATGTGAGTTCAAAACTCACCTTTAACCCAAAAACAAAGAAGATGAAGCTCAATAACAAGGAGAAGACCAACCAAACTCTACTTCAACTCAACAAGCTTCGATCTAAGAATAAAACACATATTTCCCAATTTAGGTTTAGGAAATTTTCTGAAATTGAAGAGGAGAAGAGTTGGAGAAGATGAAGAGGAGGCATACCAATGGCTTCTCTTTGATTTTGGAGCAAGAATTTGGAGTTTGCACATGAAATTAGGGCTTGCAATTTCTATTTCTCTTTCCCTTCCACCATTTCAGTTTTAGCTTGAGAAAAGAAATGAAATGGAGATGAATGAAGAGAAGGGGTTGAGTTAGAAGGTTAGTTAAGCTAGTGGGCTGAACCCGAACCCAAAACCCAATAGAAAAAGGTCAAAATTTCACAATCTCCAAACATATCAAAGATTATACTCAAAAAGATCGCAAACGCCATTTTGGAACCAATGGAGGTAGTTTCGAATTCCAATTCAGCCATTTGCAGAAAGTAGCTTTTCGGACCAAAATCCGACTAACGACATTATATTTAAATAAAACTTTTAAATATAAAATCGTTAAATATGCGGGTTGTTATAGATCTCCCCTCCTTACAAAATTGCGTCCCCGCAATTCCTAGAGACGATATTTGTAACAACTACATACATACGACATTCAAAAGAAAAGGAAATAAGCTTGAGATGAAAAGACATACTCACCGTTCACAAGATAAGATAGAAAACCTGGATAAGATCGCTCAATAAACTCTCTGGTTTCCCAAGTACAGTCATTGGGATTAGCGGACCATTGAACTTTAACGAGCGGCATGTCCTTGTTCCGAAGGTTTCGCACCTCCGTGTCAAGCACGCGAATAGGTTGTTGTACAATAGATAAGTCCGGTGAGACCTCAAGCTCTTGCAAATCAGGAGAAGTAATAACAGAATCCGACTCCCGAAGACACTTCCGAAGTTGCGAGACGTGAAACACGTCATGAATACCAGATAAATGAGTTGGAAGTGAAACTCTATAAGCCACAGGGCTAATACGTTCAGTAATAGAAAATGGTCCTATAAAGCGAGGAGCCAATTTCCCAGTCGTACTGAAGCGCATCACCCCTTTCAAAGGAGAAACACGAATAAAAACAAGATCACCAATCGAGAACTCGAGAGGCTTCCTACGGTTGTCCGCGTAGGATTTCTGGCGACTCTGTGCCTCTTTCATTCTCAACCAGATAAGATCAATCTTCTCATAAGAATCACGAACAAAATCTGGACCAAGAATAAGCTTCTCTCCATATTCCAACCAACAATAAGGTGATCGACATGGCCTTCCGTATAAGGCTTCGAAAGGAGCCATACTGATACTAGACTGAAAACTATTGTTGTAGGAGAACTCTACAAGAGGTAGGTGACCCTCCCAACTACCACCAAAATCAAAAATACAAATGCAGAGAAGATCTTCCAAGATACGATTCACCCGTTCAGTCTGTCCATCAGACTGCGGATGATAAGCTGTGCTAAAATTAAGCTTTGTTCCCAAAGCTTGCTGAAGACTCTTCCAAAAATGACTCGTGAATAAAGGATCACGATCACTCACAATAGAACTAGGAACACCGTGAAGTCTCATGATTTCCTTGACATATAACTTAGCCAAATGCGAAGCAGTTCTATTTGACTTAATAGGGACAAAATGAGCAGACTTGGTGAGGCGATCAACAATAACCCAAATACTAGAATGGCCTGATCTCGAATAAGGTAGGCCATCAATGAAATCCATAGAAATTTGCTCCCATTTCCACAATGGAATCTCTAAAGGCTGAAGAAGACCAGAAGGACGCTGATGTTCGGCCTTAAAACGCTGACAAGTTATGCAATTACTCACATAACTCGCCACATCGCGTTTCATGCCTTCCCAATAATAAAGACGATGCATATCGGCATACATCTTACTACTACCAGGATGAATGGTATACTTAGAACGGTGACAGTCATCAAGAATGTCATGCCTAAGTGCAAAATCAGAAGGCACAAAAAGACAGTTCTTCTTACGACGACACCCATGAGAATCAATGCTGAAATCCCGCAACGCCTCATCACAAGATCCAGACTCACAAAGCTGAATAAGATGCAACAAATCAGGATCACGCCGTTGGGCATCGGCAATATGATCCAATAAAATAGGTCGAGCTCCCAAACTAGATAATAGAATAGGAGAATCAGAAGATTAATCTCGATCACGAATTTCACAAAAAGATAGAGTCTCAAGAATATTCCATTCGGCAAGCATCATAGAAATAACAGCCGAATGTTTGCGACTAAGCGCAACTACAACACGATTACCCTTTCCAGGGGTATACTGGATATCAAAATCATAGGAAGCAAGAAACTCGAGCCAACGTTGTTGTCTCATATTGAGTTCCTTCTGAGTGAACAAATACTTCAAAGATTTATGATCGGTATAAAGAATGAAGCGCTCGCCCAATAAAGAGTGTCGCCAAATCTTCAAAGCAAAGACAATGGCGGCTAACTCAAGATCATGAGTGGCATAGCGAACTTCGTTCGCGCGCAGTTGCCTAGAAGCATAAGCAACTACCCGATCCTTCTACATAAGAACAGCACCGAGACCACTACCACAAGCATCGGTGTAGACAACAAGATCATGATTCCCTTTGGGAACCACAAGGATAGGAGCATTAGTGAGAAGTTCCTTCAATGTCAGAAAGGAAGCTTCACACTTGTCGGACCAATCAAAACAAATGCCTTTCCGAGTAAGGCAAGTGAGAGGAAGCACAACACGGGAAAAATCCTTAATGAACCGATGGTAATAACCCACCAATCCAAGGAAACTACGAATCTCATGAACATTCTCAGGCCTCTTCCAATTCTGGATGGCTTCGATCTTTGAGGGATCGACAGAAATGCCATCGGATGATACCACATGGCCTGAGAACTTAACCTTATTCTCCCAAAAGTGGCACTTGGAGAATTTGGCTCTAAGCTGATGATGACGGAGAGTACTCAAGACAATTCTCAAGTGATTAGCATGCACGGCTTCAGACTTAGAATAAATAAGGATATCATCAATGAAGACAAGGACAAACTTATCGAGATATTCCCGGAATACCCGATTCATGAGATCAACAAAGAAAGCAGGAGCGTTCGTCAAACCGAACGGCATAACGAGCCACTCAAAAGAACCATACCGAGTGCGGAAAGCAGTAAGAGGTATGCAATCCTCCGCGACTTGTAATTGATGAAAACCTGTGGCAAGGTCAAGCTGAGAAAAGACCTTAGCACCACTCAATAGATCGAACATATCATCGATCCTAGGCAATGGATACCTATTCCTGATGGTTAACTCGTTAAGTTTGCGATAGTCAATGCAAAGCCTAAGAGTTCCATCGGACTTCTTCACGAAGACGACTGCGGGTCCCCACGGAGAAAAACTGGACTGAATCAACTGCTTGGACTCAAGTTCTAAAAGCTGCTTCTTGAGTTCCTCATTTTCCTTTGTAGATATTCTCGTGGGAGGACGACTAACTGGCTGCGCGCCTGGAATGAGATCAATGCGAAACTCAATTGCCCTCTTAGGTGGTAAACCCGAGACAGGCTCAAAAACTTCAGAAAAGTCACAAGCAATAGGAATACGAGATATATCCTCATCATCTCGCGAATCAAGAGAACACAAAGCCATTTCGGAATTATCCACATCCCGAAGAATAAGAGATAGCTGAGTAGGCGAATCCGGATGTCGAAGATACAAAAATCTCTCCGAACAAATAATCCTGGCGTCATATCTCACTAGCCAGTCCATACCCAAAATCATATCAAATCCCAGACAAGAAATAACGTGCAGATTTGCACGAAAAGAAAAGCCACATAAAACAATCTCAATATTATCACAAAGCAAGCTAAGGGTCGCGGATCCCCCAATAGGATTCACAATCCTTAAAGAAGTAACCAAACAAGAAACATCCAAACATAAATCATCAACGAGCTGTTTCGATACGAAAGAATGTGAAGCACCCGTATCGAAAAGAACTCGAATGCTATGATCACGAAATAAAATAGAACCTTCCAAAATAGATGGAGATATACCTTTGGGTTGAGAAGGACCTTCAGAAGCCTTAGCAGCATAAAGCCTGCTAGACTTGGCACCAGCCGGGACAATAGGGCAAGCTGAAACATGGTGACCTTCCTTCTTGCAGTAACGGCAGAAGAGAGGCTTAGGACAAGCTCGAATAATATGATCAGGAGAACCACAATTGAAACACTTTCGAACGAAAGGTGTTCCGGAAGACTGAGGCTGAGAGCTAGGACCACCAGTCTTCTTCTTCTTAAAAGGAAAAGACCTGGACTTCTGGATTGGAAACGGTCTCTTGTTGGGGTTCTTGGAAACCTCAACATCAACATCACTATCACACTCCTTCTCGACAGTCTCGAGGTGAAGTGCCGAATCAACCAACTCCTCAAAAGAAAGTTTAAGTTGGAGCAACAAAGATTTCTTAAGATATTTCTTAAGGTCGGAGACAAACTTCAAATTCTTCTTATAAGAAGTGCTGATGAATTCAAGACCATACTTAGATAAAGCCTCAAATGATGCAACATACTCTGAAACAGAAGACTTCCCTTGCTTCAACTCAAGGAAGCGACGGGTCAATAAAACTTTTTTAGATTCAGGAACGAACTTGAGTTCAAATCACTCCTGAAACTGAGTCCAAGAAAGAGTAGACTCATCAATCTCGGCTACAAGAAGCTCATACCAATCAAGAGCACGCTCTTGTAATAAACTAGAAGTTACAAGAACTCTATCATGGTCAGAAAGATCCATACGAGAGAAGATACGCTCGCATGTGCGAAACCAAGCTTGGACTTCAAGAATAGATTCAGAGCCCTTAAACGGTTTTCCTCCAAGGTGAGCAAAATCACTGCATTGGCGTGCAAAGGCAGACTTGCGAGGTGGAGACACTCGAGGAGGAACTGGAGGCTGAGTGCTCCTAAACAATTCCAAAAACTGATCAGCAGACATATAAACACCATCCGGATGTGAGCCACTGGATTGCCCAACATCCGAACGTCGTCCCCTGCCTCTTCCAGCCGTACGCTGAAAGTAAGATAAGAACAAGATTATTCACAAGGTAGATACTTCATTACGGAATACTACGGAATAAAATGCATCCCTAGACGTATTCCTAAATTCTATCTAACCTTGATGGAATAAAGAGACACGATGATTCAAAGATTTGTATCACTTGCACACTTTGATGTACCGTAATATGTACTCTATTCTGTGTTTATCATATTTTGTTCTGAACTCAGCTCTGATACCACGCTGTGACGCCCCACCTTTATACCCATGCTAGCCAAGGACACTACAGAGTAATGCCGTCAACTAACACGGAGAATAAGGCTGGTTAGGAGCGACCATCTATAGCCTTGCTCTAACTATCTATTGAATACATCGACAATAAACATGCCAAGCAGGTCGACATATCCAATGAATACTTAAAACAAAACCATAGGTGGTTGAAGGATCTATCAGAACAGAATATAACAACTCAAATGTAATATACATCACAGAACAGTAAATCATCATATACACATATACAGATACATAACCAAGTTTACAAAATAATACATGTCAAGTGGTATAGCAAACCACAATATACATACGAGTCAAAAGAATACATATATCAGAGTTACAAACAAAAGGACTACACAAAAAGATTTAACAAAAAATGAACAAGCTGAATAGTCCATGCGGAAGCAAAATAGGCTAAGTCCAAAAGCACCTAGCTTGAAACATCTCGGTCTGACCCGAGTATAAAATACACGGGTCAGTCTAGCTAAACAAATCAGTTAGATAAACTGAACAACAATAAACCTGTAAGGATACAAAGCATAACAAATATCTCTAAAGGAGATAACACAATCATCTAACAAAAGATGAATCATATGATAAAAAGCCTCATATCATTGGCAACATATAGAAACAAAGGATACAAACATCCCAAATCAAGCCAAAAAGGCAATAACAAATACCAATAAGGTATACAAGTTCCGCAAGGTAAACGCTACGCATCATGCGGCTCATAATGACCAACACCGAAGGGCGATACCAAGGGAATATACATATGAATGAAACATCAGAAAATTGCTCGAGCTCAGTACTGTATAAACAAGGATCCATGAGCCCGAAGACTCCAAACCCAATATCACCCATGCGGCTCATAACGACCAACATCGGAAGCGATACTAAAGGGAAACCCAATATCACCCATGCGGCTCATAACGACCAACATTGGAAGCGATACTATAGGGCAACAAACCCGAAGGCACAAACCCGAAGGCACATACCCGAAGGCAACAAACCGTAGTGGTGAAGGTCAGAGACCCAGTACTGGACACCACTAACTGGCGGAATGTGTCACAACTCTCAAAAAGGAATCCGAAAAGTGGTAACATGAGTCCCATAACCACTCGTTCGCACTAAATGATTTACTATCCGTTAGTTAATTTCACACTCAAAGCAATACGAAGTTTACCTCATGTCATCGATAAACCAAACCCGAAGCTTAAGACGATCAATTGAATAGGTCGGGAATTAATCGGAAGGATGAACGCACAGATTCATGGTCCGTGTTTTTCCCAACCCTTTAATCACCCTTCCACTTCGCTCGAAGTGCGAAATTGTGTGTGTTTTTAAATAGAATTTATAATTTGGAGAAACGAGCTTTTAAATGTGATTCGAGAGATTATTTTATAAAAACTCGTGGATGAAGTCAAGAATAAGTTATCAAAGTCAAAGATGCAGTAACAACTACTAAGAAGCAACTTGAATCGATAAAATTTGGATAACCAATCAAAATATGCAAAAATAAGCAAAACAGGCAAAACATGAGCAGGTTGGTCGACCCGTTGCAGGGCTCGGTCGGCTGGCCAGATACAGGAAATTAGAACATGGCTCGGGGTAGCAGGTCGGTCGACCGGTTGCAGGGCTCGGTCGGCCGAACCTGATGATTTTGCACTTCCTGCCCTATTTCAATGAAATGCAAATTCTTCCAAACCGCGACCATTCGAGCAATAGACCTAAGGAGCTTTAACTAATAGATACCCTAGCTCCATTAGCTCTCCGATTCGCAACCAAAACATATTCAAAACATCAAAGTTAGGATCTTTAAAGAATTGAACCCAAACACTAAAAATTTGGATATTCACCAATTCAATCCTAACCAAAAGCAAGAGCATATGAACAAGTGCTAGGAAATTCATACCCAACATCAAAAATATCAAGAGAAGTAGATGTGAGTTCAAAACTCACCTTTAACCCAAAAACAAAGAAGATGAAGCTCAATAACAAGGAGAAGACCAACCAAACTCTACTTCAACTCAACAAGCTTCGATCTAAGAATAAAACACATATTTCCCAATTCAGGTTTAGGAAATTTTCTGAAATTGAAGAGGAGAAGAATTGGAGAAGATGAAGAGGAGGCATACCAATGGCTTCTCTTTGATTTTGGAGCAAGAATTTGGAGTTTGCACATGAAATTAGGGCTTGCAATTTCTATTTCTCTTTCCCTTCCACCATTTCAGTTTTAGCTTGAGAAAAGAAATGAAATGGAGATGAATGAAGAGAAGGGGTTGAGTTAGAGGGTTAGTTAAGCTAGTGGGCTGAACCCAAACCCAAAACCCAACAGAAAAAGGTCAAAATTTCACAATCTCCAAACATATCAAAGATTATACTCAAAAAGATCGCAAACGCCATTTTGGAACCAATGTAGGTAGTTTCGAATTCCAATTTGGCCATTTGCAAAAAGTAGCTTTTCGGACCAAAATCTGACTAACAACGTTATATTTAAATAAAACTTTTAAATATAAAATCGTTAAATATGTGGGTTGTTATACGTTGCCATCCCGACAAAATCCACAGATAACTGTAGGCCTCCGCGCACCTCGATTGCACCATGGAACCCGCTACAGATCGCAGCTATAACTGGGGTTACGTAGCTATCACAACAAAAACCCATATAACTGTAAGCATCAGCGCCCTCGAATTTCGCTGCCAAAAAATGAAACTTCTCCACTCCACTTGACCATAGATCGCAGTCTACCGATGTTGCGATGCCTTCCCGGCAAAATCAAGTGTAGACCGTTGACATTCATCCTCCACATGATTTTCGCTATGGTCCCCACAGTAGACCGCAATGACATCGAGTTACACTGTCGTCACAGCATAACCCAAATGCCCCTGTAGGCATCAGCGCCCTCGACTTTCGCTACCCAATAATCCTCAGGAACTAATTTGTCCGGACTCCTCACAGGATCAACTTTAGAACCCCCCCCCCCTTGGGCCTCAAGGCAGCATCACCCGGTGGTACTCCTGAGAAGTCCATTCCAAGGGAGCGCCTTTTTCACCAGAGCCATCTTAAAAATATTTTATACTATATATATATAGTATCTTTAAATCATACACTTAGTATGATCTCATTCAAAGCTCCTTTATACAAAATCGATTATCCCAAAATCAATAATTCTCAAATTAGGCTTTCCAAATATAATATTAGTTTTACCCAAAAATCAAAAGCCTTTCCAAATCCATAGCTTCCCAAAACCTTTTTCCAAAATCCTCATATGATCCTTTACATATATATATATATATATACAGATATATATAATTTTTAAAACTTTGGATCATTTCAAACTTGTATAAAACTCTTTTATACTTCATACACCTCCAAAAACCATTTTCTTCCGGCAAAAGATTCATCAGGGGAGTTTTATCTTATATAACAAAGATATATAACTTTCTTTATTCAAAATCAAATAATCAAATTTGATTACTCTTTTCAATATCAATTTCATTCAAATTCGTATGATGTACACATATCATCCGTACGCTATACCAATCTGATCGCCCACTCGATCACACAATTTCAGTTTCGAACTAGTATCGTCCACCCGACTTTCTAGTACGGACATAGATCTGGTTTCTTGATCAGAAACCGTCATTCTCCTTGCATAGCCTAACTATGATAGAGAATATCCATAACCAATCAAAAATCCATATCCAGGTTCGCCGTCGAAAATCGAGTGAAAAATCCCACTCGGATCGATATAACTATCTCGAAATTCTGTGCTTGAATCTGGATCAAATCACTATGCGAATAGAATAACATACGTACACCCTACATATTTGTCTTATTGGTCATTAGCCAAATTAATTTCATTTCTATTCACATTCACTTTGATTTACATTCACTTACTCACAATTGCCTCAATCCATTAGGATTATCACCTCTATTCCTATCTCAATTGGGTATTTGACCAATAACAGTTTGAACTCCGACCAGTTTATTTAGAAAATAGTTTGAAAATTTTGAAAACAGATAAGTAGTTGGAAAATAATTACTAGTTTGTAAAATAGGTGTAAAATAGTTAGGAAATAGTTAAAATAATTATAGAAATTTTAGATAATTGCAAAATAGCTACAAAATAGTAATTAGTAGTTGAAAATGGTAATTAGTTTATAAAATAGTTAGAAAATTGTTAAACAGTTTCAAATATAATTGTAAAACAAGTATAAGATTATTTGGCTTTTAAAAGAAAGGATATATATATAATGAATAGCTTGGAAAATAGGTTTATATTAAATCAACTTATATTGAAAATAGTCCAGAGTCAAAACTGCTCATTTCCCAATCTCCATTCTCATCAATTCAATTTAAATTCCCTTTTCCATTTAAATTGACCCAATTCCAATTTAAATAACTTCAATTTCCATTGAAATTTATTTAACCCCAATTCAAGTTGAATTAACCTTAGTTTCTTTCCAAATTTAATTTTATTCAATCTTAATCTCAAATTCTATTAATTCAAATAAATTTCAATTGAACTAGTTCCAATTTTAATTCATTTCAACTCCAGTTTGAATTAATCCCAATTTTAAACTCTATTTCCAAATCAAGTTGAACTATTCTTGATTTCTTCCGAATTCAATTCAAATTCCATTTGAGTTTTATACTATTCAACTTTAAGTACAATTCCAAATTATTTAAATCAATCTAATTCAAATTTTCGATTTGAATCTTATACTCATACAACTTCAATCACCATTTCAATTAATTCAAATCAAATTCAATTTGAACTAATTTCAATTCAAATTCCAAATTTAAACCATCTCGAATTATGTAAATTCGAGCTAATACTTCAAATATTGATTTAATTCCTTTAAATCAAATCAACTCATATCTTTAAACCACTTAATTCTGAATCCAAATTCCAATTTACTTTAATAATGGATATATTACTGCACCATATTTCTCATTCATTTAAAACAAATCCAATTCACAACTTAAAGATTTGTAACAATAGAATGATATCATACAAATTATTTTAAAACATCCCTCCATTTCCAATTTTCGGATCTCAAACCTATTTTGAGATCACTCAAACTTCCTAATCCAAATCAACTATTTAACTTTTTCCCCAAGTTAATCTCAATTCACTTAATCCAGTCAATCTTACCCAATTTGAATCTTCCATTCTAAATTTTGAACTTTTCATAAATAATCTTCCCACTTATTAAGTTCAAAAACTTATCACCTTGGGTATCACATCTTATTCCAAACTCAAAACTCACAATTTAGAGTTTATTTCCAACCACCTTTGATATTATGTATATCCACATGTATACATATTAATTTCTTTTACATACCAAGTTATACTTTAAAATTTTAAACCACCTTTGGTTTTAATTCAAAACAAATTTCTTTTAAATTTTCAAACAACTTTTGTTTGAAATAGGACCATTTCATTCAAATGCATTAAATAATATTATTTGTTATTTCTTTAAATTAATTACATCATTAATTAATCACATTCGGTAATTTATTTATTTATTAATTACCTTCATCAAGTAATTGTCCCTTAAATTACTTACCTCTAGTTACTTCATTAAGTAACTCCCTCTTATACATCAATTCAAGTTGTTGTCCATTAATTAATCTCATTAAATAAAGTTTAATTAATTACATAAATTAATTGATTATCCTTATCCTGAAACCTTTCCCAATTTCAAGATTTAATTTCAGTTTGAATCCATTTCAAACTTGTCTTTAATTTATTCTGTATTTGGTTTTAATTTTATTACCACTTAATTCTTACTATTACTTTTAATTTAATTAATACTACAACCAATTTCCTTAATATAATAGATAATCTATTTCTTATAAAATTCATTTACTTTTGAAATCATTTAAAAACCTTTATATAAGAAAATAACAAGTACACTCTCTCATATTTACACACTCAACTCATTATAGGGTACCACTTACCCTATCCTTAATGAGTAATCCCAACAGAGCCAAGGTTCTCGCTCAACCTTCTGCTCTAATACCAAATGTAACGACCTGAAATTTTCGATCCCGAAATTTCCAGATAGTTAGTAAAGAAGAAGAGATAGAAGAAAAAGAAACAGAAACAAGACACAGAAAAACTCACATTCGCAGCGGATCAAAATATAATATCACATAATAACAGTTTACAAAAAGAACTGTATCTGTACACTTACATTTTCATATATCATAGTTACAACAATTACACAACACATGACCGTTATAAAACAACATGTCCTAGATATATAACTATATATCACAGCAGGTACGCTCCATAAGTTCCAGCCATGCAGCTCGCATTCTGTGCTCCGGAACGTCCTTACCTGAAAATCTGTAATACTCGGTTTGACCCAAGCATTACATCAAAGTAACACCCGGGTCAGGCTGGAAACCAGCGTGAGTAAACTCATCTAACAAGGAATATCCCAAAACATACAACTTATATAAACCCGGGGTAACTCGAGGAACTTGTGTCAATTTACACTTCACAAGTCATTATAGACATCAACCATTTCACACATTAATTTCTAAGTGCTAAAAACTTAGATTTAAATGGTCCGATTTACTTAAGTCATTCCATTTCAGCCTATTAGTTTCACATTCCAAATTATAAGAATCGAAGTGGTTTCGGGTCTTTGCTAATACCCGACTCCTGTATCTTCGAATCCAATGTCATCTTAACCTAAATTATTTAAGTGGATACAATTTTCTTTTAAATACTGGATTTCACTTTACACAGCATTTCATCATTAGGTAACCACATTATTACTGTTCAACCCAACATATCATATTATAGGACATTTCATATAACAATCAACACGATCACATAACAAGGATAAAAAATAAATCCAAGGCATTCAAATATCATTCAATTATTCATAAGCAAGATAAATTAGCCATACCATTCTAATTAATTTAAACAAATTAAATTAAATAAATTAGCCATTAATCACTTTATTAGTTAATTATTTTAACTAATTAAATTGATTTATTAACCTTTAATTAATCACATTAAGTAATTAATTATTCTCTGATTAATTACTTCCAGCTATTTCTTTAATTACTAACGCTAAGTAATTAACTATACAATATTTATATTTCTAAAGTATAATTACATTTGAAAAACCCTAAAAAAATTGAGAAAAACCTCATCCTTTAATTAAATACTTAGTTTCAACAATGAACTCATTTGAAATCAAGGTTTGAAGTTACCTTATTCAAAACACCTCTCTATTTAAGTTTTTAAACTTCTTGATAAAATGTTTAAGAATCATTTATTCAAAAAGAAACAAATAGTATTCAAAAAAACAAGATTCGTTACAAAATAAAAAATAAAAAAAATCTTTGCATAAATTGAAACTTGTTTTATGAAACTTCTAAACTTTTGAAAACTTCCTTTTAATCAATCAGTTTTGGTTGAACTCGAGTATTGCTCGAATTCCACTTCAGGTTCCATTTTTTTTTCAAAAGTTAGTTTAAATTTAAATTATGAAACCTGAAGCAACACAAACGGTACAGGGAAAAACTACAGACAACTCGAGTCCATACTCGGGTCTTCCTTCCAAAAACCCGAGATTATCTTCGGGTAAACCCACTCAAAGCCGACAGGTTTACACCACCCTATGACAACCAATCACCCGTGCCCACATAAAAATGTCTTCGAGACAGTCCACCCTATTGTTCGAGCAACTATGTGAACAACTCGAGAAATAACTCGAGTAACTCCTCTCTGCTCAACCCAAAATTTACCAGATACAAGAAAATGCACCGTGCATTTGCACGGTGGCCCCGACCAACGCCGGTCAACCCCGAAGGTTTCCTCACATCGGCGATCATCCACTCACCTTATCCCGATCATCAAAACATCAACACAAACTCGAAATCGAATTTGCGCACCCAAGCCCAAATCTGGAACATAAACCAAAACCCGGACAATCTTCAACCTTGCTCCATCGACCACCGGAGTATCAGAGACCCCAGCCATGCCTTTGATCATCCCTAAGCTTCCAATCCCCAAATCCTGGTGGAACTCGATCCACCAGAGGTTCCATGGGAACCCAATTCCTGATATATCCTAAAAACTAGGTTTACAAACCAAGTTGAACAACCACCGCCGCTATAGTTCTTTGCTCCACCATTTGATATCTTACCCACCATCTTCGATCCTCCTAGCATCACCAAAGAAAATCCTGATCTTCCCGAGTAAGTGGATCACCAGGAAACCCCCAAAAATACATTTCTGATCAAACCAGAGTTGCTCCAATATCCCATTACTAAAAATCATGATTTTAGTTTCAAAAATCGATTTTTAGTTCATGTATTCAATTTATTCCCTGGATTAATGAATCAGGATATTTGAATTTGACCTATATTAAATTTTCTCTGTTGTTTGTTTTTTAATTTTATTTTTAGAGACCATACAAAACTATTTTATTTTAAATAAACTTTAAACCTTAAATCTATGCTACAACAACCATTATTTGGTTTGAAACATAAACCCTAACATGGATTAAATCATGAGAAAAAATGATTTTTGTTTTAAAACTTGAGCCTGGAAATTAAAACAGTAAAGCATAGATATACTGCAGCATGCACCCATCTATATACATTGATATTCACAAAAAAAAATGCTAGGACAATTCTCATACACAAACATATTTTGTTCCAGAAAAATAGCATGTGATCAGATTTATTCAAATGCTTAAGCTTTACAAGTGAAACTTTAAGGTTTAAAGGTGAAGTTACTCACATTTTGTTTAACAAATGAACAGAACCTTAGTTTTGAAATTTTTTGAAATTTTTGTCTCTCTTCTGTCTAACAAATAATTTAGTTTTTACACTGTCACAAATCAACTTTCTTTATAACATTCATGCTAAAATTAAGTTAGGTAAAGCGATTTAAATCTTCTCTTTGAACATATTTTGGTTTGTTGCAATTAACAGAAACATACATATGTTCATTCAGGCAGGCAACATAAATTCTATTTGTATACCCAGACAACACCCATCTCAAATCATACTTAAGTTTCTGTTATCACTGATTGAGGCATGCATAAAACTATACAGATGATTTATTCTTAAAGGAATTAAAGTCTACTCACCTGTCAAGTGATGAACATACCCCCTCCCCCTTAAACTGGAACTTGATTTTGAAACTGTTTTGTTTTCCGGGCTTGCTTCAGGCTTGCTTGCTTTCTTTATTCTTGATTCAAAAATTTGAGTTGCTTTATTATAGAAACTGAATCACAGATGATGCTTCTGGCTTTATCTCAGATTTGAAAAGAAGATGCTTGCAAGCTTTGTTATAGGTTGAAGAAAAACTTGCAGGCTTATGTTTGATAATTTCATATCTAGGATTTTTTTTTAAACTTGAATCTAGGTTTGCCTTGACCCAGATTCACTTGCATGCATTTGAAAAACTTGCAAATGCTTAAATTTTTGAAAACATACTGCAGGCATGCAGTTTTGAAGGATGTTTACATACTTGATTTATAAACAGAGATTGATGTTTGAGTTTGAGGAATAAATGGCAGGCCTGAGAACATTACTGATTGATTTTCTTTTTGAGAAGAGATTACAAACTTGTGTTTGATTCTAGAAAATGAATTTGCGGAGGAGTATTTTACAGGTTGAGGAATTTTAGATTTGAAAGTAAAATTTGCATTTGAACTTGAAGAAAATTTCAGATTTGATTTGGGGATTTTCTTATTTTTGAAGAGTAAAGATTGCATTGATATTCTAGTTTCTTTTTAGAAATAAACATAGATTATAAAGAAAAAAAAGAAAAAGAAATGTAGATAATATAGTGTTTATATAAGCTGATTTCAGTTTTTTTAATCAAAATTGAAAGAAAATCAAAATAATGTGACACATGTCATTAACTCACATTAGTATGTTAACACTTGTAATCAAACAGATTTATAACTTAACACATGTCCTAATTTATTTATATTTATCCTAAAAGAATTCTAAAAGCTTTTTAAATAAGGTTTACTAATTAACCAATATGTTTTCTTAAATGTTTTTTTTTAACTAAATTCCTAATTAACAAATATATTTATAAATTTGTAAATGTAACTCTGTTTATCTTAAAATAACACATAAATATTATTGGTTTGAAATTAACAATTTTGTATAATTTAAATAATTTACTTATATAAACAATCATCATTACTTATTTTTAAAAGAATACTTTGTCAATTATATTGAGATATGATCGAATAAATATTTATCCAAACGTAAATATTAACGATTAGATTCATTTTTTAAATTTACAATTCAGTATTTCTATCAATTAACCCAATTATTATCCATTATAGATGCCCAGAAATTCGGGTTATCACATTCCTCCCCACTTTAAATCTTTTCGTCCTCGAAAAGGAACGAAGCCCGAATTTATTAAAATGCTTAAAAGCAGATAAACTTTCATTGATCATTTTTAAAACATTTTAGAAATTTATATAATATTACAGTAATAGTTTTATAAAAATACTTTTATAACTCGATGTCTCAATAAGTCCATCCTCGTTCTCATAGAAATTCGGTCATACATTGATCAGGCGTAAGACTGAAAATCTATAAGCACTTAGCAGACCTATCTTTAACACCCAGTGAAAATACTTCAAAAATAATTTTATTGAAATATCGAAATCATTTTGAAAATAGAGGAAATATCTTTGGTGAGAATGCTCTGGAAATCATCACCCCCATCCATGGTCGTAGTTAACCCGATGGTTACGTTGCCATCCCGACAAAATCCACAGATAACTGTAGGCCTCCGCGCCCCTCAATTACACCACGGAACCCGCTACAGATCGCAGCTACAACTGGGGTTACGTAGATATCACAGCATAAACCCATATAACTGTAGGCATCAGCGCCCTCGAATTTCGCTGCCAAAAAATGTAACTTCTCCACTCCACTTGACCATAGATCGCAATCTACCGATGTTGTGTTGCCTTCCCGGCAAAATCAAGTGTAGACGTTGACACTCATCCTCCACATGATTTTCGCTATGGTCCCCACAGTAGATCGCAGTGACATCGAGATACACTGTCATCACAGCATAACCCAAATGCCCCTGTATGCATCATCGCCCTCGACTTTCGCTACCCAATAATCCTCAGGAACTAGTTTGTCCGGACTCCTCACAGGATCAACTTTAGAACCCCCCCCTTGGGGCTCAAGGCAGCATCACCCGGTGGTACTCCTGAGAAGTCCATTCCAAGGGAGCGCCTTTTTCCCTAGAGCCATCTTCAAAATATTTTATACTATATATATATATATATATATATATATATATATAGTATCTTTAAATCATACACCTAGTATGATCTCATTCAAAGCTCCTTTATACAAAATCGATTATCCCAAAATCGATAATTCTCAAACTAGGCTTTCCAAATATAATATTAGTTTTACCTAAAAATCAAAAGCCTTTCCAAATCCATAGCTTCCCAAAACCTTTTTCCAAAATCCTCATATGATCCTTTACATATATATATATATACAGATATATATAATTTTTAAAACTTCGGATCATTTCAAACTTGTATAAAACTCCTTTATACTTCAAACACCTCCAAAAACCATTTTCTTCCGGCAAAATATTCATCAGGGGAGTTTTATCTTATATAACAAAGATATATAACTTTCTTTATTCAAAATCAAATATTCAAATTTGATTACTCTTTTCAATATCAATTTCATTCAAATTCGTATGATGTACACATATCATCCGTACGCTATACCAATCTGATCGCCTACTCGATCACACAATTTCAGTTCCGAACTAGTATCGTCCACCCGACTTTCTAGTGCGGACACGGATCTAGTTTCTTGATCAGAAACCGTCATTCTCCTTGCATAGCCTAACTATGATAGAGAATATCCAGAACCAATCAAAAATCCATATCCAGGTTCGCCATCGAAAATCGAGTGAAAAATCCCACTCGGATCGATATAACTATCTCGAAATTCTGTGCTCGAATCTGGATCAAATCACCATGCGAATAGAATAGCATACGTACACCCTACGTATTTGTCTTATTGGTCATTAGCCAAATTAATTTCATTTCTATTCACATTCACTTTGATTTACATTCACTTACTCACAATTGCCTCAATCCATTCGGATTATCACCTCTATTCCTATCTCGATTGGGTATTTAACCAATAACAGTTTGAAATCCGACCAGTTTATTTAGAAAATAGTTTGAAAAATTTGAAAACAGATAAGTAGTTGAAAAATAATTACTAGTTTGTAAAATAGGTGTAAAATAGTTAGGAAATAGTTAAAATAATTATAGAAATTTTAGATAATTGCAAATTAGCTTTAATATAGTAATTAGTAGTTGAAAATAGTAATTAGTTTATAAAATAGTTAGAAAATTGTTAAACAGTTTCAAATATAATTGTAAAACAAGTATAAGATTATTTGGCTTTTAAAAGAAAGGATGTATATATAATGAATAGCTTGGAAAATAGGTTTATATTAAATCAATTTATATTGAAAATAGTCCAGAGTCAAAACTGCTCATTTCCCAATCTCCATTCTCATCAATTCAATTTAAATTCCCTTTTCCATTTAAATTGACCCAATTCCAATTTAAATAACTTCAATTTCCATTAAAATTGATTTAACCCCAATTCAAGTTGAATTAACCTCAGTTTCTTTCCAAATTTAATTTTATTCAATCTTAATCTCAAATTCTACTAATTCAAATAAATTTCAATTGAACTAGTTCCAATTTTAATTCATTTCAACTCCAGTTTGAATTAATCCCAATTTTAAACTCCATTTCCAAATCAAGTTGAATTATTATTGATTTCTTCCGAATTCAATTCAAATTCCATTTGAATTTTATACTATTCAACTTTAAGTACAATTCCAAATTATTTAAATCAATCTAATTCAAATTTTCCATTTGAATCTTATACTCATACAACTTCAATCACCATTTCAACTAATTCAAATCAAATTCAATTTGAACTAATTTCAATTCAAATTCCAAATTTAAACCATCTCGAATTATGTAAATTCGAGCTAATACTTCAAATATTGATTTAATTCCTTTAAATCAAATCAACTCATATCTTTAAACCACCTAATTCTGAATCCAAATTCCAATTTACTTTAATAATGGATATATTACCGCACCACATTTCTCATTCATTTAAAACAAATCCAATTCACAACTTCAAGATTTGTAACAATAGAATGATATCATTCAAATTCTTTTAAAACAACCCTCCATTTCCAATTTTCGGATCTCAAACCTATTTTGAGATCACTCAAACTTCCTAATCCAAATCAACTATTTAACTTTTTCCCCAAGTTAATCTCAATTCACTTAATCCAGTCAATCTTACCCAATTTGAACCTTCCATTCCAAATTTTGAACTTTTCATAAATAATCTTCCCACTTATTAAGTTCAAAAACTTATCACCTTGGGTATCACATCTTATTCCAAACTCAAAACTCACAATTTAGAGTTTATTTCCAACCACCTTTGATATTATGTATATCCACATGTATACATATTAATTTCTTTTACATACCAAGTTATACTTTAAAATTTTAAACCACCTCTGGTTTTAATTCAAAACAAATTTCTTTTAAATTTTTAAACAACTCTTGTTTGAAATAGGACCATTTCATTCAAATGCATTAAATAATATTATTTGTTATTTCTTTAAATTAATTACATCATTAATTAATCACATTCGGTAATTAATTTATTTCTTAATTACCTTCATCAAGTAATTGTCCCTTAAATTACTTACCTCTAGTTACTTCATTAAGTAACTCCCTCTTATACATCAATTCCAACTGTTATCCATTAATTAATCTCATTAAATAAAGTTTAATTAATTACATAAATTAATTGATTATCCTTATCCTGAAACCTTTCCTAATTTCAAGATTTAATTTCAGTTTGAATCCATTTCAAACTTGTCTTTAATTTAATTTCTATTTGATTTTAATTCTATTACCACTTAATTCTTACAATTACTTTTAATTTAATTAATACTACAATCAATTTCCTTAATATAATAGATAATCTATTTCTTATAAAATTCATTTACTTTTGAAATCATTTAAAAACTTTATATAAGAAAATAAAATGTACACTCTCTCATATTTATACACTCAACTCATTATAGGGTACCACTTACCCTATCCTTAATGAGTAATCCCAACAGATCCAAGGTTCTCGCTCAACCTTCTGCTTTGATACCAAATGTAACGACCCGAAATTTTCGATCCCGAAATTTCCAAATAGTTAGAAAAGAAGAAGAGATAGAAGAAAAAGAAACAGAAAGAAGACACAGAAAACCTCACATTCGCAGCGGATCAAAATATAATATCACATAATAACAGTTTCCAAAAAGAACTGTATCTGTACACTTACATTTTCATATATCATAGTTACAACAATTACACAACACATGACCGTTATAAAACAACATGTCCTAGATATATAACTATATATCACAGCGGGTACGCTCCATACGTTCCAGCCATCCAGCTCGCCTTTTGTGCTCCGGAACGTCCTTACCTGAAAATCTGTAATACTCGGTCTGACCCGAGCATTACATCAAAGTAACACCCGGGTCAGGCTGAAAACCAGCGTGAGTAAACTCATCTAACAAGGAATATCCCAAAACATACAACTTATATAAACCCGGGGTAACTCGGGGAACTTGTATCAATTTACACTTTACAAGTCATTATAGACATCAACCATTTCACACATTAATTTCTAAGTGCTAAAAACTTAGATTTAAATGGTCCGATTTACTTAAGTCATTCCATTTCAGCCTATTAGCTTCACATTCCAAATTATAAGAATCGAAGTGGTTTCGGGTCTTTGCTAATACCCGACTCCTATATCTTCTAATCCAATGTCATCTTAACCCAAATTATTTAAGTGGATACAATTTTCTTTTAAATACTGGATTTCACTTTACATAGCATTTCATCATTAGGTAACCACATTATTACTGTTCAACCCAACATATCATATTACAGGACATTTCATATAACAATCAACACAATCACATAACAAGGATAACAAATAAATCCAAGGCATTCAAATATCATTCGTAAGCAAGATAAATTAGCCATACCATTCTAATTAATTTAAATAAATTAGCCATTAATCACTTTATTAGTTAATTATTTTAACTAATTAAATTGATTCATTAACCTTAAATTAATTAAATTAAGTAATTAATTATTCTCTGATTAATTACTTCCAGCTATTTCTTTAATTACTAACGCTAAGTAATTAACTATACAATATTTATATTTCTAAAGTATAATTACATTTGAAAAACCCTAAAAAAATTGAGAAAAACCTCATCCTTTAGTTAAATACTTAGTTTCAACAATGAACTCATTTGAAATCAAGGTTTGAAGTTACCTTATTCAAAACACCGCTCTATTTAAGTTTTTAAACTTCTTGATAAAATGTTTAAGAATCATTTATTCAAAAAGAAACAAATAGTATTCAAAACAACAAGATTCATTACAAAATAAAAAATAAAAAAAATCTTTGCATAAATTGAAACTTGTTTTATGAAACTTCTAAACTTTTGAAAACTTCCTTTTAATCAATCAGTTTTGGTTGAACTCGAGTGTCGCCCGAATTCCACTTCAGGTTCCATTTTTTTTTCAAAAGTTAGTTTAAATTTAAATTATGAAACCTGAAGCAACACAAACGGTACAGGGAAAAACTACAGACAACTCGAGTCCATACTCGGGTCTTCCTTCCAAAAACCCGAGATTATCTTCGGGTAAACAAACTCAAAGCCGACTGGTTTACACCACCCTATGACAACCAATCACCCGAGCCCACATAAAAATGTCTTTGAGACAGTCTACCCCATTCTTCGAGCAACTATGCGAACAACTCGAGAAACAACTCGAGTAACTCCTCTCCGCTCAACCCAAAATTTAACAGATACAAGAAAATGCACCGTGCACTTGCACGGTGGCCCCGACCAACGCCGGTCAACCGCGAAGGTTTCCTCACATCGGTGATCATCCACTCACCTTATCCCGATCATCAAAACATCAACACAAACTCGAAATCGAATTTGCGCACCCAAGCCCAAATCTGGAACACAAACCAAAACCCGGACAATCTTCAACCTTGCTCCATCGACCACCGGAGTATCAGAGACCCCAGCCATGCCTTTGACCATCCCTAAGCTTCCAATCCCCAAATCCTGGTGGAACTCGATCCACCAGAGGTTCCATGTGAACCCAATTCCCGATCTATCCTAAAAACTAGGTTTACAAACTAAGTTGAACAACCACCGCCGCTACAGTGCTTTGCTCCACCATTTGATATCTTACCCACCATCTCCGATCCTCCTAGCATCACCAAAGAAAATCCTAATCTTCCCGAGTAAGTGGATCACCAGGAAACCCCCAAAAATACATTTCTGATCAAACCAGAATTGCTCCAATATCCCATTACTAAAAATCATGATTTTAGTCTTAAAATATATTTTTAGTTCAAGTATTCAATTTATTCCCTGGATTAATGAATCAGGATATTTGAATTTGACCTATATTAAATTTGCTATGTTGTTTGTTTTTTATTTTTATTTTTAGAGACCATACAAAACTATTTTATCTTAAATAAACTTTAAACCTTAAATCTATGCTACAACAACCATTATTTGGTTTAAAACATAAACCCTAACATGGATTAAATCATGAGAAAAAATGATTTTTGTTTTAAAACTTGAGCTTGGAAATTAAAACAGTAAAGCATAGATATACTGCAGCATGCACCCATCTACATACATTCATAAAAAAATGCTAGGACAATTCTCATACATAAACATATTTTGTTCCAGAAAAATAGCATGTGATCAGATTTATTCAAATGCTTAAGCTTTACAAGTGAAACTTTAAGGTTTAAAGGTGAAGTTACTCACATTTTGTTTAACAAATGAACAGAACCTTAGTTTTGAAATTTTTGGAAATTTGTTTCTCTCTTCTGTCTAACAAATAATTTTGTTTTTACAATGTCACAAATCAACTTTCTTTATAACATTCATGCTAAAATTAAGTCAGGTAAAGTGACTTAAATCTTCTCTTTGAACATATTTTGGTTTGTTGCAATTAACGGAAACATACATATGTTCATTCAGGCAGGCAACATAAATTCTATTTGTATACCCAGACAACACCCATCCCAAATCATACTTAAGTTTCTGTTATCATTGATTGAGGCATGCATAAAACTATACAGATGATTTATGCTTAAAGGAATTAAAGTCTACTCACCTGTCAAGTGATGAACATAGCCCCCCCTTTAAACTGGAACTTCATTTTGAAACTGTTTTGTTTTCCGGGCTTGCTTCAGGCTTGCTTCAGGTTTGCTTGCTTTATTTATTCTTGATTCAAAAATTTGAGTTGCTTTATTATAGAAACTGAATCACAGATGATGCTTCTGGCTTTATCTCAGATTTGAAAAGAAGATGCTTGCAAGCTTTGTTCCAGGTTGAAGAAAAACTTGCAGGCTTATGTTTGATTATTTCAGATCTGGGAATTTTTTTTAATTTTTTTTTACTTGAATCTAGGTTTTCCTTGACCCAAATTCACTTGCATGCATTTGAAAAACTTGCAAATGCTTAAATTTTTGAAAACATACTGCATGCATGCAGTTTTGAAGGATGTTTACATACTTGATTTATAAACAGAGATTGATGTTTGAGTTTGAGGAATAAATGGCAGGCCTGAGAACATTACTGATTGATTTTCTTTTTTAGAGGAGATTACAAACTTGTGTTTGATTCTAGAAAATGAATTTGCCGAGGAGTATTTTACGGGATGATGAATTTCATATTTGAAAGTAAAAATTGCATTTGAACTTGAAGAAAATTTCAGATTTGATTTGGGGATTTTCTGGTTTTTGAAGAGTAAAGATTGCATTGATATTCTAGTTTCTTTTTAGGAATAAACAGAGATTATAAAAAAAAATGAAGATAATATAGTGTTTATATAAGCTGATTTCAGTTTTTTTTATCAAAATTAAAAGAAAATTAAAATAATGTGACACGTGTCATTAACTCACATTAGTATGTTAACACTTGTAATGAAAGAGATTTATAACTTAACACATGTCCTAATTTATTTATATTTATCCTAAAAGAATTCTAAAAGCTTTTTAAATAAGGTTTACTAATTAACCAATATGTTTTCTTAAATGTTTTTCTAACTAAATTTCTAATTAACAAATATATTTATAAATTTGTAAATGTAACTCTGTTTATCTTAAAATAACACAAAAATATTATTGGTTTGAAATTAACAATTTTGTCTAATTTAAATGATTTACTTATATAAACAATCATCATTACTTATTTTTAAAAGAATACTTTGTCAATTATATTGAGATATGATCGAATAAATATTTATCCAAACGTAAATATTTACGATTAGATTCATTTTTTAAATTTACAATTCAGTATTTCTATCAATTAACCCAATTATTATCCATTATAGATGACCAGAAATTCGGGTTATCACAACTAAACGCTTATTTTAGACTGTGGTCATTTCATTTCAAATAGTTCATACTTCGTATCTGTGACGCCCCACTTCTATACCCACGCTAGCCAAGAACACTCCGGAGTAGTGCTGTCAACTAGCATGGAGAATAAGGCTGTTGAGGAGCGACCATCCATGTAATTGCTTATCACACGGTGGCTATAAATAATCTTCGGAAACAAACATAGAAATAATCATAACATAAATCAATCACAGATATCCATATCACAAAGGCGGAAGAAGATATGAATATATAACTAACACATGAAAGTGTACATCAGAGTAGTGGTCTGTAAGATCCACGATAATACAAAAGAATAGCAACACGTGCTATACAAAAGAATACAACTATGAGTCTATATCTCAAGTGTATACAACAAAAACTGCTAATCTAAACAGTTAGCCAAAAGTCAGAGTGATGAATCCCTGGGAAAAAGTCAAGCAGAAGCACCTGTAATATCTCGGTCTGACCCGAGTATTATTTAAGAAAATAATAAACGGGTCAGTCTAGCTATAAATATCACATGACATGATATAACATAAAAGATATGGCATAAACATAAATATCCATAATGACATACCACTATAAGTATGTAAATAATGATCAACAGAAGATCAATCAATAAGAGATAATCAATATCACAAGAATCTTCTCAAAGATTCAGAAAGGGCATCATACCCCAAACTTGTACTCATAACAAGTCAATGACATAAATTCTAGAAATCAATGCAAGAAGTACAGAAATCATAGAAAAGAGAAAGAGGCCTATCACATGACGGTCCGAAGACCAAGGGGAGCTACCCCACATGTGTGAATGGAATCACACAGATTAAGGTCCAGACTAACCAAAAAGAAAAAAGGTATGTGTGAGTGGAATCACACAAGTGGTGTCTAGTCTAACCTCGTAACAAGAGACATCGCACAGTTGCTAGTCTAAATCATCAGAATGATCGTCATGATCAACGAGAAGTGTCAATTACACTAAGCTAGTAAATATAGAAGTTTAGCTTCATGTCCCATAACCACTTGCTTAACTTAAATATTTACGAACAAACTGTAAATCTTCACTAATAAAATTGTCACAAGAGGTTCAATCGAACAAGTCCAAGAATTAACCGACGAAGTGAACGCAAGCGTTTCATACCACTTGTTTTACTAAGTCGTTTAATTAGATTTCTCATCCGAGTGAGGTAAAGGTTTGTATATACTAATAGATTGGAAAACGGTTTAAGAAAAGAGCTTTGTTATTAAAAATAGAGTTGAAATTGTTTGTTAAAAGAGTTTTGATATTTACTACTAGTATTGAAACCTTTATATTATAAAGTGACAAAACACAGAAGCAATTGTAGAAACAATTAGTCACAAAAATCACATACGGAGATGTGAATAAAATCCAAGGAAATCAGCTCAATGTTTTTCAGATAAGATCCCCTACGGAGGGGGGGTCCGGGGGGGTGGCAACCCCCCAAGGTGGGGGTGTGGGGGCAACGCCACCGCTTACGGGGTTCGACCTGCCCAGTCAGGTCGCGGGGGTCCAGGGAGCAGCGCCCCGTCCAAAATGGTACGACCTAGTAAAGACAAAATGAGATCTAACGACCTAAGAGGAATAGGGTCGAGCGACCTAATGGTTGCGACCTAGGGGTCTAAGGGGTCAAGCGACCTATCGGGATAAGGTCCAACGACCTATGAGTCAGAGGTCCAACGACCTATAGGGTTATAATGTCATGCGACCTATCGGTTTATAAGGTCATGCGACCTAAGGAAGGTAAGGTCTAACGACCTAACGCTCACGACCTAACGGTCTAAAAGCCACGTGACCTAGAGGATCTGCGAGCTAACGAGGCCGACCTAAGGTGCAAGCGACCTAAGGGACTACGGCCTAAAGTATCGTACCCGACCGAAAAGATGGCGCGAACAAGGTGAGAGCAGGTCGAGCGACTTAAGGCGATGCGCGACCTAAGACCTAGTGACCTAAGGGGATGCGCGACCTAAGAGAGGCATTAGGTCGAACGACTTAAGGGTTATGCGACCTACGACCTAAGCTCAAATACGAGCTACGAGCTAGCGACCTACAACCTAAGCTCAAATGCGAGCTAAGGCCTACGAACTAAGGCCCTAACGTACTAACATTTGTTGCGACCTAAGTGGTGACGACCTAACAAGGAAAGGCTGAGCGGCCTAACGCTGCAGAGGGGATTTAAGGCCAGAAACGACCTACGACCTAAACCCTATACGACCTAACGTGAAACAACCTAACTCCGAAGTGAAAATTCAAGGCAGTGCGACCTAGCGCGATAACACGCGAACGACCTAAGGGTTAGGTCGCGAGCGACCTAACTCCGAACACATGAAAATGGCCAGAACGACCTAAGTGCAGAAAATTCACCAAAACGCTAAAAATTGGAGTTTTTGCCAATGCAATCCAAACCAAATGCTAATATGCATGCAAAAATGATAGGGAATCATTCCCAACAGTCCAATATAGTTATAAGCTAGAATTGTGAGATAAAAATCTCACCTTTGCACAAATTCAATGAAAAAATGAAGTTTGAAGCAAGCAAGAATCAATCCCTCTTCTTTCTAAGCACAAGAAGCTTGAATCCAATGTCTTCTTCTTGAATTTGGAGTAGAAAGATGGATTGCAATTGAATTTGAGTTTTGGAATTTTAATTTCCCATTCCCTCCACCATTTTTGAAGAAGCTTGAAGACTTAGGAAAATAGAAATGAAGTTATGAAGAGGAGGGGTGAAGGTTGGGTCTAATAGGCTAAAAGCCCAACCCAAAGTCTCAAGTGAAAAAGTAGTGAAATTCTACTACCTCCAATCATATCAATGTTTATACTTAAAAAAATTGTAAACGGCATTTCGAACTCAATGGAAGTGGTCTCGAGTCCTAATTTGACCGTTTGCAAAAAGTAGCTTTTCGGACCAATATCCGATTAACGACAAAATATTTAAATATAAAATCGATAAATATGCGGGTTGTTACAATATCAAAATGTCATATTCTTTTTAAAACCATGTCAATTCGATATATTTTTTTCACTTAAATAATATTCATTTCTAGAATCATAACATTTTCAAAATTGTAAAACTTTTGAAATCAAAGCACTTTTGAAATCATAACACTTGGGAATCATAACACTTTGAAATCATAGCACTTTTGAAACCATAATAGTTTAAATATTGAAATAGAATATGTATTAAAATAGTTATAAATTATAATAGTTTATATATTAAAATAATTTATAAATTAAAATAGTTTATATATATTAAAATACTTTTTATAATAAACTTAGTTTCCTCCAATTTCACAATTTGATTCAATCATCTTAAATTCCAAAATTCAATTTAAACCAATTCCAGTTTAACCATTTTAATTTAAAGGTTAGAGGTTCACTTCGAATTCTCAATAAACCATTTCAATTATCTCTATTTTTAATCCATATTTGAACTATCTCTTCAATTCCAATAAGATTTAAAGTTAAAAATTCAAACAATTTCAATCTAAGTTTCATTTAGATTTCAATAGTTAACTTTAAATTTATTCAAATTGAAAATGTGACGCCCCACCTCTATACCCACGCTAGCAAAGAGTATTAATAGATAATACCGTCTGCTAACACGGAGAATAAGGCTGTTTAGGAGCGACCATCTATAGCCTTGCTTTAATTATCTATTGAATACATCGACAATTGTCTTACCAAGCAGATCGACATATCCAATGAATACTTAAAACAAAACCATAGGTGGCTAGAGGATCTATCAGAACAGAATATAACAACTCAAATGCAATATACATCACAGAACAGTAAACCATCATATACACATATACTGATACATAGCAGAGTATACAAAATAATACATGTCAAGTGGTATAGCAAACCATAATATACAGACGAGTTCACAAAAATACATATCAAAGTTACAACAAAATAGGACTACCCAAAAAGCTATGACAAAAAGAAGCTAGCAGAGTAGTCCATGCGGAAGCAAAATAGGCTAAGTCCAAAGGCACCTAACCTGAAACATCTCGGTCTGACCCGAGTATAAAATACACGGGTCAGTCTAGCTAAACAAATCAGTTAGATAAACTGAACAACAATAAACCTGCAAGGTTACAAAGCATAATAGATATCTCCAAAGGAGATAACACAATCATCTAACAAAAGATGAATCATATGATAACAAGCCTCATATCATCGGCAACATCTAGAAACAAAGGATACAAATATCCCAAATCAAGCCAAAAAGGCAAATAACAATTACCCATGAGGTATACAAGTTCCACAAGGTAATCGGTACACATCATGCGGCTCAAAAAGACCAACACCGAAGGGCGATACCAAGGGAATATACATATCAATGAAACATCAGAAAATTGCTCGAGCTCAGTACTGTATAAACAAGGATCCGTGAGCCCGAAGACTCCATACCCAATATCACCCATGCGGCTCATAACGACCAACATAGAAAGCGATACTATAGGGTGACAAACCCGAAGGCACAAACCCAATATCACCCATGCGGCTCATAAAGACCAACATCGGAAGCGATACTATAGGGCGACAAGCCGTAGTGGTGAAGGTCGAAGACCCAGTACTGGACACCACTAACAGGCAGAATGTGTCACAACTCTCGGAAAGGAATCCGAAAAGTGTTAACGTATGTTCCATAACCACTCGTTCGCACTAAATGGTTTACTATCCGTTAGTCACTTTCACACTCAAGGCAGTACAAAGTTTACCTCATATCATCGGTAAACCAAACCCAAAGGTTAAAACGATCAATTGAATAGGTCGGGGATTAATCGGAAAGATAAACGCACAGATTCATGGTCCGTGTTTTGCCCAACCATTTAATCACCCTTCCACTTCGCTCGAAGTGCGAAATTGTACGTGTGGTTTAAATAGAATTTATAAATCGGAGAAGCGAACTTTTAATACGATTTGAAGAAGTAATTTATAAAAACCCGTGAATGAATTCAAAAAGAAATTATCAAGGTCAAATATGCATAAACAACTAATTGGAATCAATATGCATTGATCAAATTTGGAAAATTAAACGAACAAGGCAAATTGGCCAAAAACAGCATATTCAAACGTCTGAAAGAAGGGATTCAGACGTCTGAATCTGGAAATCAATTTGTTTTCCAAGACAGAATTAGACGTCTAAATCCTAACATCCAGACGTCTGAAATAGGCAATATTTTGCCTATTGCCTTTCTGGTCGAAATTTAGCCAACTCAGACGTCTGGAATATAAATTCAGACGTCTGAATCTGAAAATAAATTTCTTCCCAAGAACAATATTCAGACGTCTGAAATGGGCATTTCAGACGTCTGAAACCAGATGGCCAGGCATTTCCTAAACCTAGGCCAACTATGGCCAAACAAATCGAAAGCGATCGGATGCGTGTTGATTATGGGCTTACGTCAAACGACTACCCAACCTTAACAACCCCCCAAACACCCCGAACAACATAAACACCAACCATATAAGGTTTTACATAGATTTGGCCTCAAAAATCATAATTTGGCAATTTCACCGAATCAACCCAAATCAAAAGCAAAAGAACATATGAACAATTGTTAGGAACTCATGCCTAACATCAATGATATCAAAAGAAGTAGATGTGAGTTCAAAACTCACCTTTAACCCAAAAATAAAGAAGAAGGAGCTTAATCACAAGGAGAAGACAAACCAATCTCTACTTCAACTCTACTAGCTTCAATCTAAGATCAAACAAGTATTTCCTAAATTTAGGTTTAGGAATTTCTGAGATTGAAGAGAGAAAGAGATAGAGAAGATGAAGAAGAGGCTTACCAATAGCTTCTCTATGAACTTGGAGCAAGAATTTGGATTTGCAAGAGGAATTAGGGCTTGGAGTTTCTATTTCCTATTCTCTTCCCCTATTTTCAGTTTTGCTTGAGTTTATGAAATGAGGATGAGTGAATGGAAGGAGAGAAAGGGCTGAGTTGGTTTAAACTAACAAATGGGCTGAACCCAAACCCAAAACCCAAATAGAAAAGTTGCAAAAATTCACAAACTCCAAACATATTGAAGCTTACACTCAAAAAGATCGCAAACGCCATTTTGAACTCAATGAAAGTAGTTTCGAGTCCTAATTCGGCCATTTGCAAAAGGTAACATTTCGGACCTAAATCCGACTAACGACGTTATATTTAAATAAAACATTTAAATATAAAATCGTTAAATATGCGGGTTGTTACAGATCTCCCCTCCTTATAAAATTGCGTCCCCGCAATTCCCAAAGACGATATTTGTAACAACTACATACATACAACATTCAAAAGAGATGAAAATAAGCTCGAGATGAAAAAGACATACTCACCTTTTCTAAACAAAGATAGAAAACCCGGATAAGATCGCTCGATATACTCTCTGGTTTCCCAAGTACAGTCATTGGGATTAGCGGACCATTGAACTTTAACGAGCGGCACGTCCTTGTTCCGAAGGTGTCGCACCTCCGTGTCAAGTACGCGAATAGGTTGCTATACAATAGATAAGTCCAGTGAGACCTCAAGCTCAAGCAAATCAGGAGAATCAATAACAGAATCTGATTCCCAAAGACACTTCCGAAGTTGCGAGACATGAAACACGTCATGAATGCCAGATAAATGAGCTGAAAATGAAACTCTATAAGCCACAGGGCCAATACATTCAGTAATAGGGAACGGTCCTATAAAGCGAGGAGCCAATTTCCCAGTCGTACTGAAACGCATAACCCCTTTCAAAGGAGAAACACGAATAAAAACAAGATCACCAATCGAGAACTCGAGAGGCTTCCTACGGTTGTCAGCGTAGGATTTCTGGCGACTTCCTCTTTCATTCTCAACTGAATAAGATTAATCTTCTCGGAAGAATCACGAACAAAAACTGGACCAAGAATAAGCTTCTCTCTAGATTCCAACCAACAAGAAGGTGATCAACATGGTCTTCCGTATAAAGCTTCGAAAGGAACCATACCGATACTAGACTGAAAACTATTATTGTAGGAGGACTCTACAAGAGGTAGGTGATCCTCCTAATAACCATCAAAATCAAAATTACAAATACGGAGAAGATCTTCCAAGATACGATTCATTCGTTCAGTCTGTCTGTCAGACTGCGGATGATAAGCTGTACAAAAAATTAAGCTTTGTTCCTAAAGCTTGCTGAAGACTCTGCCAAAAATGACTCGTGAATAAAGAATCACGGTCACTCACAATAGAAGCGTGAAGTCTCACGATTTCCTTGACATATAACTTAGCCAAATGCGAAGCAGTCCTATTAGACTTAATAGGGACAAAATGAGCAGACTTAATGAGGCGATCAACAATAACCCAAATGCTAGAATGGCCCAATCTCGAACGAGGTAGGCCGTCAATGAATTCCATAGAAATCTGATCCCATTTCCACAATGGAATCTCCAGAGGCTGAAGAAGACCAGAAGGACGCTAATGTTCGGCCTTAAAACGCTGACAAGTTATGCAATTACTCACATAACTCGCCACATCGCGTTTCATGCCCTCCCAATAATAAAGACGGCGCATATCGGCATACATCTTACTACTACCAGGATGAATGGTATACTTAGAACGGTGACAATCATCAAGAATGTCATGCCTAAGTGCAAAATCAGAAGGCACAAAAAGACGGTCCTTCTTACGAAGACACCCATGAGAATCAATGCTGAAATCTTGCAACGCCTCATCACAAGATCCAGACTCACAAAGCTGAACAAGATGCAACAACTCAGGATCACGCCGCTGGGCATCGGCAATACGATCCAATAAAATAGGTCGAGCTCCTAAACTAAATAATAGAATAGGAGAATCAGAAGATGAAGCCCGATCACGAATTTCACTAAAAGATAAAGTCTCAAGAATATCCCATTCGGCAAGCATCATAGAAATAACAGCCGAATGCTTGCGACTAAGCGCATCTGCAACTCGATTACCCTTTCCAGGGGTATACTGGATATTAAAATTATAAGATGCAAGAAATTTGATCCAACGTTGTTGACACAAATTAAGTACCTTGTGAGAAAATAAATATTTTAAAAATTTACCTTTTATAAGTCAATTTATTGTGTCAAATTGTCTCATCAAAGCGTTTAGGAGATTCCTATCGATAACGTTGATCAAGCGCATCGACCAGAATTCTTAAAGCACTCAATGGGCAATACAATCACAAAATCATCTTCTATATAATGAAAATGGCTCTTAAAAACTTTATGAATACTCTTTATTCGTTTCAAGAACAAAAATCCTACTTATAAATATCTTATGAAAAAGATTCGCAAAATTTTAAATTGCTAATTTCATCCAAAATCAACAAATACAAAAATGGAATCATCGAGATATTCTAGAATACTCGATTCATAAAGTGGATGAAATGAGCTGGAAAAACTGAATGACACAACAAATCATTCATAAAAATTACAACGAGTGCGGAGAGCGGTAAGTGGAATGCTAACTTCCGCCACTCGTAGTCAAATGAAAACCGGTGGTAAGGTCGAGCTAAAAACACCTTAACACTACAACAAAAGATTGCTTAGGTGATAATCCTAAGACAAAACTAGAAATACCAGAAAATTCCCAAACTACAAGAATGAGAGAAGCAACACTTTCCTCATCATGAGGACTTAAAGAATAAAATGATGAGATCAAATGGAATCGAAATCACAAAGAAAATAGAAATCTGTTTAACAGATTGAAAATGTTGAGGATGAATAGTCCACTCGGGATAATCCTTTCAAAAATATCAATTCCGAAGCCTAAGTAACGCATAACATGTAAATTGGCTCAGAAAGAAAAATCACATAAAATAATCTCGTCATTAATACAAGAAAACTGAGCGTTGCGGGTCCACCAATTCGGATTCGCAATTTTCAAAGAAGTAACCAAAGAAGAAACATCCAAAGATAAATCATCGAAGAGCTTCTTCGATACGAAAAAAAAATGCAAAGCCCCGTATCGAAGAGAACTCGAATAAAATAGTCAAGAAATAAAATAGAACATTCCTAAACAGATGGAGATGTACCTTTTCTCCGAGAAGAACCTCTAGAAGCATCTATTATCTTTAGCTTGCCAGATAGAGGATTATTGGAACAATAGGACAAGTGAAAATACGATGGTCTTCCTTCTTGAAATAGTGGCAGAAGAGAGGCATAGGGCAAGCTCGAATCATATGATCAGGGGAACCACAATTGAAACACTTCCGAGTGGAAGGTGTTCCAGCAGACTGAGACTGAGAATTAGATTCGACGGGATTTTTCTTCTTAGAAGGGAAAAATTTCCGCTTATCGAATGGAAACTGCCTCTTGTTGGCGTTCTTGCGAACCTCAACATCGTTCCCACAATCACACTCCTTCTCGAAGGCTTCGAGATGAAGTGCCGAATCAACCCACTCCTCAAAAGAAATCTTAAGCTGGAGCATTAAAGACTTCTTAAGACATTTCTTAAGACCAGATACAAACTTCAAATTCTTCCTATACGAGGTACTAATGAATTCAAGACCATATTTTGATAAGGCCTCGAAAGATGCAACATATTCAGAAACGGAAGACTCCCCTTGCTTCAATTCAAGAAAGCGCCGGGACAACAAAGCTTTCTCCGATTCAGGAATGAACCTGATTTCGAATCGTTCCCGAAACTGAGTCCAAGAAAGAGCAGACTCATCAAATTCAGCTAAAAGAAGCTCGTACCAATCAAGGGTACGCTTTTGCAATAAGCTAGAAGTTACCAGAACTCTATCATGGTCAGACGGATCCATGCGAGAGAGAACATGCTCGTACAAGCGAACCCAAGCTTGGACCTCAAGAACAATCTCGGAGCCTTTAAATGGCTTCCCTCTAAGATGAGAAAAATCACTGCACAAACGTGCGAAGGTGGACTTGCACGGAGGAGATGTTCGAGTAGGAGCCGGAGGTTGTGTGCTCCTAAACCACACCAAAAACTGATCGGCAGACATATAAACGTCGTTCGGATGCGAGCTACTGGATTGCCCAGCATCCCAGCGTCGTCCTCCGTCTCTTCTAGCCATAAACTGAAAGTAAGATAAGAACAAGATTATTCACAAGGTAGATATTGCAATATGGAATACTACGGAATAAAATGCATTCCTAGACGTATTCCCAAACTCTATCTAACCTTGATGGAATAAAGAGACACAATGATTCAAAGATTTGTATCACTTATACACTTTGATGTACCATAATATGTGCATATATTCTGTGTTTATCATATTTTGTTCTGAACCTCAGCTCTGATACCACGCTGTGACGCCCCACCTCTATACCCATGCTAGCAAAGAGTATTAATAGATAATACTGTCTGCTAACACGGAGAATAAGTCTGTTTAGGAGCGACCATCTGTAGCCTTGCTTTAATTATCTATTGAATACATCGACAATTGTCTTACCAAGCAGATCAACATATCCAATGAATACTTAAAACAAAACCATAGGTGGCTAGAGGATCTATCAGAACAGAATATAACAACTCAAATGCAATATACATCACAGAACAGTTAACCATCATATACACATATACTGATACATAGCAAAGTATACAAAATAATACATGTCAAGTGGTATAGCAAACCATAATATACAGACGAGTTCACAAGAATACATATCAGAGTTACAAAAACATAGGACTACACAAAAAGCTATGACAAAAGAAGCTAGCGAAGTAGTCCATGCGGAAGCAAAATAGGCTAAGTCCAAAGGCACCTAACCTGAAACATCTCGGTCTGACCCGAGTATAAAATACACGGGTCAGTCTAGCTAAACAAATCAGTTAGATAAACTGAACAACAATAAACCTGCAAGGTTACAAAGCATAATAGATATCTCCAAAGGAGATAACACAATCATCTAACAAAAGATGAATCATATGATAACAAGCCTCATATCATCGGCAACATCTAGAAACAAAGGATACAAATATCCCAAATCAAGCCAAAAAGGCAAATAACAATTACCCATGAGGTATACAAGTTCCACAAGGTAATCGGTACACATCATGCGGCTCAAAAAGACCAACACCGAAGGGCGATACCAAGGGAATATACATATCAATGAAACATCAGAAAATTGCTCGAGCTCAGTACTGTATAAACAAGGATCCGTGAGCCCGAAGACTCCATACCCAATATCACCCATGCGGCTCATAACGACCAACATAGAAAGCGATACTATAGGGTGACAAACCCGAAGGCACAAACCCAATATCACCCATGCGGCTCATAAAGACCAACATCGGAAGCGATACTATAGGGCGACAAGCCGTAGTGGTGAAGGTCGAAGACCCAGTACTGGACACCACTAACTGGCAGAATGTGTCACAACTCTCGGAAAGGAATCCGAAAAGTGTTAACGTATGTCCCATAACCATTCATTCGCACTAAACGGTTTACTATCCGTCAGTCACTTTCACACTCAAAGCAGTACAAAGTTTACCTCATATCATCGGTAAACCAAACCCAAAGGTTAAAACGATCAATTGAATAGGTCGGGGATTAATCGGAAAGATAAACGCACAGATTCATGGTCCGTGTTTTGCCCAACCATTTAATCACCCTTCCACTTCGCTCGAAGTGCGAAATTGTACGTGTGGTTTAAATAGAATTTATAAATCGGGGAAGCGAACTTTTAATACTGTTTGAAGAAGTAATTTATAAAAACCCGTGAATGAATTCAAAAAGAAATTATCAAGGTCAAATATGCATAAACAACTAATTGGAATCAATATGCATCGATCAAATTTGGAAAATTAAACGAACAAGGCAAATTGGCCAAAAACAGCATATTCAGACGTCTGAAAGAAGGCACTCAAACGTCTGAATCTGGAAATCAATTTGTTTTCCAAGACAGAATTCAGACGTCTGAATCCTAACATCCAGACTTCTGAAATAGGCAATATTTTGCCTATTTCCTTTCTGGTCGAAATTTAGCCAACACAGACATCTGGAATATAAATTCAGACGTCTGAATCTGGAAATAAATTTCTTCCCAAGAACAATATTCTGACGTCTGAAATGGGCATTTCAGACGTCTGAAACCAGATGGCCAGGCATTTTCTGAACCTAGGCCAACTATGGCCAAACAAATCGAAAGCGATCGGATGCGTGTTGATTACGGGCTTACGTCAAATGACTACCCAACCTCAACAACACCCCCAAACACCCCGAACAACATAAACACCAACCATATAAGGTTTTACATAGATTTGGCCTCAAAAATCATAATTTGGCAATTTCACCGAATCAACCCAAATCAAAAGCAAACGAACATATGAACAATTGTTAGGAATTCATGCCTAACATCAATGATATCAAAAGAAGTAGATGTGAGTTCAAAACTCACCTTTAACCCAAAAATAAAGAAGAAGGAGCTTAATCACAAGGAGAAACAAACCAATCTCTACTTCAACTCTACTAGCTTCAATCTAAGATCAAACAAGTATTTCCTAAATTTAGGTTTAGGAATTTCTGAGATTGAAGAGAGAAAGAGATGGAGAAGATGAAGAAGAGGCTTACCAATAGCTTCTCTATGAACTTGGAGCAAGAATTTGGATTTGCAAGAGGAATTAGGGCTTGGAGTTTCTATTTCCTATTCTCTTCCTCCATTTTCAGTTTTGCTTGAGTTTAAGAAATGAGGATGAGTGAATGGAAGGAGAGAAAGGGCTGAGTTGGTTTAAACTAACAAATGGGCTGAACCCAAACCCAAAACCCAAATAGAAAAGTTGCAAAAATTCACAAACTCCAAACATATTGAAGCTTACACTCAAAAAGATCGCAAACGCCATTTTGAACTCAATGAAAGTGGTTTCGAGTCCTAATTCGGCCATTTGCAAAAAGTAACATTTCGGACCTATATCCGACTAACGACGTTATATTTAAATAAAACATTTAAATATAAAATCGTTAAATATGCGGGTTGTTACAGAAAATAGTCACTTAATCATTTTAATAACAATCAAATAAAATCTCAAAATCAATAAGTTCATATAAATTCTTATTTAAATTCAATTATTAACCAATTCAAATTCCAAGTCAACATTAATTTATCTTTACAACCTTTATTATTAAAGTTATAAAATATATTTTTAAAATATTAATATAAATTTAAGTAAATACTAAACATATTATATACTAGTTATGTTAAATTTCATTAAGTTACATCTTATTATCAAATGTAACTTGTATTAAATCTTATTTTACACATTTTTAAAAAAGAAATTTATAATAAAATCTTAAAATTCATATTTTTCAAAATTAACTTATAAAATAAAATTTACGAAACACATTATTTTTAAAAATATAAATTTAGACATATATAAAAATGACATTTATACATATTATATTTTAGAAAATCAATATTTATTAAACCCATATATTTCCTTTTAAATCTTTGGAAGTCATTTCAAAATATTGACCAACGGTGTCTTTATATAATTTTCTATCCTATGGCCAAGTTATACGGATGTTTATCATTTCAATCCGCAATTTAAATATCTATGGGTATATATCATTTCAACCCGCAATGCTAAAATTTCAAAATCAATGAAAATCGTTTAGGTTTATCATTTCAACCCATAACGATTTTCTCCTAGTCTACAAAATCGTTCGGGTATGTATCATTTCAACCCATAGGGAATTCTAAATTAACAGGGGACTTATAATGCGAGAACAAATATGATAAAATATAACATATCAATAACAAGCATATATCATTAGTGATAAATTAAATAAAATATCTACAACAGGATATGGTGTCATATATCACGGGTGAACAATTGCGGATAACGACATATCATATTTAACAATTAAATGATTTGCAGTTCAATTTAGCAGCATATTTCAATTGTCATTATTAATGAAATCAAATTTAACAAATATAAGAATGTTAATCGTGAGTGATCACTCACCTTTCGAGGTTAATGGAAATTGAATGAAATGAATTACGAATCCAAATATCAATTAGAAAGCAAAGCAAGATTTGTACAAATTTGACGGACAAAGCTGATAAATAGGAATCGATGAGAACAAATCAAAATTGCTTGATATAAACTGAAACGAAATATGGTTTATATACATATATATTTCAAAATCATTTTTTTAACATATATGTATGAAAACCAAACTCAAATCAACCTATCTACATAAACCAATATATAAACATAGGTATAAACTTACATACTTACTATATTTACCATCAAAAATTATAAAAATCAATATAACTTAAATTATATATGAACTCAGCAAATCATATATATATACTTATAAAATAAATTATATATATCACATTCTCTTAACACAGCATCAACATATTATACACAAAACAATATATATAAAATAAAAGAAATTATATATATATATATATATATATATTATCAAATCAAAATATTAACATGCAAATAAAACATATTATATATATATACTTTAAACATAATATATTAACTTAAACACTTTCGAACATATCCTATATACTTAGACTACATTTAATATAGTTTGAAAACCTTTATATACGTAGCAAAATATCAAAGCTTATAAGGCTTATAACAACATGTTTTATATAACCAATATAAGTTTACATTCGTAACCAACAGATCTTATTTATTTATATCGACCATAATATAAATCATAATAAGTATGCAGAGCTTGTAAATCATAATAAATATATCAACTGTATAATATACAAATAAACTCAATAGAAAAAATATACCCAACTTGTATAGCTTACATACTATATTATATACCATAGAACATATCATATATAAGTTTATACGCTAACATATTTTATGCAAATTTATACATTTCAGAATACCAACATCTATTAAACATTTATATTTATATTGAAATCAAAGTATCTGTAAGTTCTGGAAAATCACTAGACAAAATCAGTGTACATATAACTCTGTATATACAAATATATATAGGCTTAAGTAGACAATAAACAGATTACAAAATTTATAACTTGTATATATATATATATATATATATATATATATATATATATATACACATATATATATAAATCAATAGTTCTTATATAATCTATCTAAACTTTTCTCTATATATATATAGTGTTTTTTTCTATCTCTTCACACCAAAAGAAAATAAGCTTTGCATTGTATAAACACGTAAATATAAACTATGAATAATAGAAAACTATAAAATAAGGGAACGCATAACAAAAACTTTACATATAAACAACGGTCTAATCTATGAAATTTATATATATATATATGTGTGTGTGTGTGTGTGTGTGTGTAAATATATATTGCTACCGTATTAGTTCAATTAGGAGGACATGGGCTGACGTCGAAGAGGAAGGGCGTTGGCGGAGACTTGGCCGACCTGATGGAGGTTACGGAAGTGGGCGGAGGGGAAAAATTGCGGCCACTAGGTGGATGACGTGGGATGGTTCGGCGAGGTGGCCGCGTGCTCGGTTTTGGAAGGCATGGGGGTAGTGGAGCTGCAAGTTGGCGGACTTGAGCTCGGGTTGTTGGTGGTTCGAGGTGGTGAGGAGGTAGGGAATCGGCTGTTGAAGGGGAAATACTTGTGCAAGAAGGAAGGCATTGAATTCAGAGAAAATAAGAAATGAAAATGGTTGCAAATATATGGAAGCCATATATATAATACTCTATTATTATATATTTTCTTGGGAAGATTGGCACCGAAAGAAGGGAGAGGAAGGAGTGGCTAGTTTGAAGAATAGAGGATGTACGTACATTTTATTTCATTGTTATATTATATAAATATTAAATATTTTTTCCTAAATGAAAGAAAAGTAAGTGAAGGTGAAACAAAAATAATATAACAGATTCAATGTGAAAAGGAAATGGACGAGCCGGTGAATAAAAACTGAAATTGAAGGGGACAGAGTAAATAAATGAACCGTTACATTAAACAGAAATAGGAACAGAAGAGTCAGCACTATTATAAAGTGAACAGTGGAATAGTGGGAATAGTGAAGGTCGCATAATATTGAAACCAGTGAAAATAAAAAGCCATGTACGATTAGAACTCAAAAAAAATAACAATTGCAAGCGGTTATTTGGTTCATAATGGATAATGAAAAGATAAGACAATTGAAAAGGCTCAAATATGAAACCGATACGACTGATCGATTTACCGATTTTATCGTGTCCCAGACTCTGAAACACACGAATGATTATACTATGGACATTAGCACGACGAGACAATCAAAACGGTATGCAGATATCAACGATACGACCGAACTATCAAAAATGCTGCTAAAATGCTGAAAATAAGACAAACGGAGCAATAGTAGTAAAAATTTGACGAAACAAAATATGACGTCTCACTCGGAAGATGATTTACAAATTTATTATATAAAAAGATTCAGGTTTCGAAAATATTTTATTATCGTCTAATATTAACTGATTAAAATTTAAAAAAGTTACATTACAAAACTAACTTCCATATTATTAGATGAAAATTTACCTTTTTCTATTTTTAAATAAACGTATTCCAAATATCAAATTTTTATTTACAAATTTAATTATTTAAAATTTCACAAAATTTTAGTTAATTATGTTAATAAAATTAATAAAAATGTATGGGTCGTTATACTCTCCCCCACTCAAAACTTTTCGTCCCTGAAAAGGAACGAGGTAGGAGAATGGAAACAACCCGAAAGAAAATAGATAGGAATACAAAATAAAACTATTAATTAAAAACCATATAAATTTCATTAGTTTTATATTGATTAAAATTCAAAAATTTGGGTTCAAACTATTTTATTCAATTAATAATATTAACTTATATTCGTATTTTGCTGATATTCAATTTAAGCTATTTTCATTCAATTTGATTTGTTTTAGTTTATTGATATTTGTTACAAAATTTCTTTCAAACCAAATTTATTTGATTTTACCGATTTATTAAATCTATTTACCTTCATTTGAGTTGACTTCACTGAAATTATAATTCCGATGAATCTTGAGTCTATATTTATTTATTTAAAAGTATTTTCCCTTTATTATTTAATTTATTTCGCCTAACATATTTTGCAACATATATTACGTGTATAAACATTTTATAACCATATATTATTAAACAAATAAACTTTCTTTTTATTATTCAATTTGTTATCCAATTTATTATCTGTAGATTTCTTAACAAGACACCATTTTTTCCTATATTTTATATCATAATATATACTATCCAATTACATTCCAATCAAATTTAAACTTTTCCATGTAAGTTATAGTAAGGTTCTATGTGTAATTATATACTATGCAAATTTTCCTTTTTATTTTCAACATTTATATTAGTCAAATTTTAGTTTGAATTATTTATTACTTTATTTCTCTTGTATAGCCTTCAATTTAATATTCACCCTAACAATTTAACTTTTTGAATATTTTAGGTAAGTTATATATATTAGGATGTAGTTGATTTTAATACAAATAAATTCTATTCAAATTCAACTATGTCAAGCTATTTTAGATTTCAATTCTAAAATTTAAACACTTCGAATATTTCATAAACTTTTTTTTCAATAATTGAAAACTCTAACTTTACACAGAATTTAAGAACTAAATTTTCAATTTCACTTCAAATCATTTTGAAATAAATATATACACACTACAACAAAACAGTCTTTTTACAACGGGTAATGCCCGTTGTAATATGGTTTTCGCAATGGGCATGTGCCAATTGTAATAAGCCTCATTGTGATAGATCCACCATATTTTACAACGGGCAAAGCACGTTGTAAAAATATGTATTGACCCTTGTAAAATACCTATTTAACAACGTGTGTTGACCATTGTAAAAATCTTACATAACAACGTGTAGTGACCGTTGTAAGAAGCTCATATAACAAAGCATATTGCGCGTTGCAAAATAAATACAAATTTTAAAAAAAAATTACAGCAGCATCCATGCAATACATCCATACTAATACTAAATATTGTCGTAAAATAATTAAAATCAGATACGAAAAGACTAAAAGCTAGAGTCATAGAATTCTAACACTCCAAAAAGTTAGATAAGTTTACATGCCAGATACATAAAGCATTAACACATAACAGCCCGCTACAAATATCATGTTCTAAGTACAATCACACTATACCATAGAGATGAAGTCTTTATGCCACGCGACGGTTGATCCAATGGCCTCTTTGATAGTCTGCATCTCTCAATTTGTCGTAAATAAAAAGGCTTCTGGTTCCACCGCTACATTAACCCATATTTATGCGCACACTTCCTCACCTCTATGTTCCTCATTCAACAATACAACAATACAACTATTCTTACTGTCTGAACTCTAACCATACTTCCATCTGCCTTTCCACTTCCACATATACCAACTACCAAACCCACTGCCATACAAAACACTTCATCGCTGACATACACCAGAGCTCCTCCCTGACTTCACCTCCCTAAACCACTTAACCGTTCCACAACAAACATATCATACAAGTGCACAACACTGCTCCATTTCCATATCCCACTGATACATTTTGCACAACGTATACTACTGTCTGACATCATTGCTACCACCATCTTCAAACCATCAGCCTTACTCCTCAACATTCAACCATAAATCAGTGCAACGGCACAGTGGACTTCAACCTTTCCACTGTACTTTACTACATAACTCTCTACCATCCCTTCAACTTCATAACACACCTCTACATTCTTTTCACTGCAACTACACCAGTCACCCCAAACAATCACCATACTTCATTCCATCGAATCACTGACCTATACCACCTATCATATACCCCTCTACTCTATGCAAGTATCACAACACTCTATACATCAACATGTTCATTTCCAACACATACATTCCTCTCCAGACCTGTTGCACAGACCACACATCAAATACCCCATTGCCTACAACTTGCCCATATTTGCTACCACCCATTTTCCACAAAAACTGCTAACCTCCTTCTTCTGCACGAACTAACCTCCTTCTGCTATTGAACTTTCATCTTCACACCGTGAACATACCATCCATAACCAATTCCAAACTACATACAATCCCTCCTTCACATTCATACAACCACAACTTCCTCTCACTGTGCATTACACAACTTGCCTTTCACAACCACCTATACAAGATCATCCACTACACACCCCTAAGCCATTACTCCTTTCTGTCCCTCTGCAACAACCTCCTTTCAACCACATCCCCTCATTGCAACATCCCCTATCACATAAAAGCACACTAACCTCTGCAACAAACACTTCGTACCCACAAATACTTTTGAACTGTCAATTACTTCACATAGCCTTTCAAACTAGTCACCTTCTTCCAATACAAAATAACTATCTACCATCAACCACTACCCTCCGTCAGACTTCACAACAGCCACCTCATCACATTAACCACAACTTCCAAGCTTCAACATCAACCCACAACAGTTCACTTGACCACCAATGCATGGCAGCCATTCTAACCTCACCGCAACAGTAAATTTCAGACCAACAAACTCCATCACGAACCGCGACATGCCAAAATCACCTGAGCAACTCACCTTTGCAATCAAACTCGACCTGAAATACTAAAAGGAAAAATAAATCGCAAAATTGTCCCACATGGTACTTTAAATGCAACATGCTACATGAATTTTACTATAAGAAATCATTTTTTAATTTGTACATAAATCAATTCAAGTAATATCCAAAAATTTACGCAAGCAGTCATTCAACAACTCTCAGATATTAAAGTATTTGAATGTGATTATTTAACCATAATTTAAATCCTTATGTAATATATGCCAAACTAATAGCTAATAATTATAATTTTAATAGCACTTACAACTGCTGTTTAACCTCAAATTCAATCAGCATAGTTCTCTTCTCAGAAAGACCCTTCTTTGATTATTCCAGAGTAATTATACCGTTGTCAAAGTCCATGCTTTTAAACATATTCTTTAGCCCTTGAATTTCTTCTTCTGATAAACAACCTGTTATCTTATGTCATATTTAAACATAATATTCTTAATAGATAGAGAAGTTATATATGACTTTGATCTTGAGATATAGGATAAAGTTACCCTCAATGCAGCTTTCTTGAACTGGTACATAGCCCTGAATTGCTCCAACCTGTTGAGTACAACATCTTCAAGAGGAGTATAAGATGCTTCCTCATCTTCTTTAATCCATGGTTAATCTGAATTTTTCAGCATAATATTAGATTCAACAGCTATAGCACTATACATTAATATTTAACACTTACTGTGAGCTTCAAAAGCTATCAGGCATTTTGAAGGATCTTTGAAAAGCATCCTTTTAACAAAATCCTTTGCACTGTCTGAAATATTTGGCCATGGGTTGCTTTCTGGTGATGCGCGGAACCTGAAGTCGCGAGAGTCGTCGATGCCTGGTAATGTCGCCTGGAGAGATAACGCATCGCAATTGAGCCGGCACTTGATGTCGCTTTAAGGTCGCACCGTGAGAAGCCACCGTCAAGTTCCGATGTTGATGAAATGGGAAAAGCGCCACATGTGCCAAGCCACAGCTGAGAAGCAAGTCGCGATGAAGGTCAAGAAGCAGCATATGTTGATTTGGGATTTAGGTATTTAGGATCGATGAAGGTAGAGAAATGAGCGACCTGGGATTTAGGGGAATGGATTATGGAATTGGGTTTCTAATTAAGGAAAATTAAGTGGGTGGGCGGTGAATTAAAATTAGAGCGCGGCATAAAATTTTAGAATGGCGCCTTGATTTTTGTTTGTAAAAAGTAGGTTGGATGGTGGTTCATATAGGTTGTAAAATATGGTAAATATAATTAGCGTAAATGAAATGTTATTTGTGAGTAATTATATATTACTAATTAATTATTAAATATTACTTTTTAATTATTATCAGTAGGAATTAATTAATAAATATTAATTTTTAATTATTATCAGTAGGAATTAATTATTAAATATTACTTTTTAATTAATAATTATTAATCTGTTATTTATTATTAACTATAAATTACTGACTGTTATAATATTTAAAAAAAATAGTAAATATCTATTACAACGGGCACCTATGGACCATTGTGGAAAACTGATGTCTATTACAACGAGCAGGGAAGAACCATTGTAATAGATGTCTATTACAACGAGTTATTTTTAACCGTTGTGATATGCGCTGCAAACTGATGCCTATCACAACGGGCTTGAAAAAACCGTTGTAATATGTACCAATTACAACGGTTTTTTTGGACCGTTGTAAAATCGCTATTGTAATAGGGTCTTTTTTGTAGTGACATATATATTATATAAATCAAATCATATTCAAGAATTTCAAATCAAATCCGTTTTCTAAAAAAAAGTGTAGCAAAGCTACTAACTCGTCTCTCCCCTTTGAAACTCGAAAATGAATGTCGATGTTGCTGCAGTCATCACCGAAATTATTTTTCAGCGACCAACGAAGATAGTACAGGCTTGATTCTTTTAAAATTTATTCTTTGGAAACAAATTCCATTCAAAATACTTTCAAATAATATATATATCAAAACTTTGAAAAACAAAGTTTGAAAAAGCACCGGAAATTAATTTCTCAAATTCTTAATTTAAACTCATTTCAATTCCAAATCAATTTATAGACCATATTTTATAAATTCATTTATTTATATCATGTTGCAATATTCATTAGTTTACAAAATCATAAATGATAACCACATAATATCATTTCTACAACCAATTCATTTAACTATTTAATTTCAGAAATTTTTTACTAATATATAAAATATAATCATACAAAATTTATTTCATTTACCAAATTTGAAAATAATATTGTATCAGTTTGCTCTGTTGAAGTGTTTTGGAATTCCTATCGATATCGTTGATCAAACGAATCGATTGAAACCTCACATCAACATTAACAACTCAAACAACACATTATATAAAACATTTTTATATTAATACAAATACACTCCCTCACTCGATGATACAAAATAGATTATAGAACAATGATAGAGATTCAAATTTAGAGAGACCCTAATCGAGTAGAAAAATCTAACAAGAAGATAAGCTCAATACGAATATAAGATGATTAAATTACAAACGAGGAAGATGGATATACTAATATAAATCATGGGCGCCCTTAACCGGGACAATCGAGACTTCAAGAATAAGTTCGATACGGTATTCTGAAGCAAATCAACATTTGGTCGCAAGAGATAGAATTCAGGCATAGCAAGAGATAGCGGCATCTAAACCGAGGATATAAAATCTCTAGTGGATCAATGCCTGCTGTAAAGGAGTTTCACCCCTTTACAATCATACAATGAAGTTATGGGATGCTCAAGAATCAAGAAAACATGAATAGAGAGAGACAATAATGGTTTTCAGAATGAAGGGGGAAGTTCCAAAAATTCAATGGAAACCTGAATAAAAAAGGAAGGAGGTAATTCTATAATTAAATTCAATATATATGCTAAATTTTGTCTAAAACCAGAGCTCTGATACCAACTGTAACGACCCGGTATTTCATGTCATTCGCATCCATACATGCCGGACTTGAATTGCTCAAAACAACAGATTGTTAATTTATATTGGCAAAACTCAACATATACAATAAATCATCACAAAATCACAGATACAGAGTAATATAATAATAAGCAGCGGAATTGATAAATAGTAGTTCATGAAGCTACTATATGAACATCAGAGTTTGAAATAAAATACAACAGAAATATCAAATACAATGAAGTCTCGAATACAAACAGAGGACTTCTCTAAACAAATCAACTGGAAAAGTTGAATAGATAAGATAGTTCTTCAAGCAAAGCTCCAATTTCCGAACGGTGAGTCTCAAATGTTGTGACACTCAGTCTGACCCGAGTGTAAAGCAAAACACAAAACACTCGATTCAGGTTTAACATTCTTATATTAATAAATTCAACTCAAGTGAAATGTCAATTGAAATATAAGTAACTTAAAGGATGTTTGGGATTTCCATCCCCTTAGGATCCATGGAACTATATACTATTTAGTAATATACGCTATTATAATATATCTATAGTAAATTAAACTATTAAAATAGCGTTAGGGCATTACCCATATCCCCCTTAACACATTTGTTATAATGCCATAGTCTATACAGATACTATAAATTCCACTCACAAGTGGCTATCGGGGAGCACTCCATATATATATGACACAAAACAAACTCGTAGAAGGCGCGAAAGGGCATGCGACAAGCCACTCGAGGCAATGCCAGGGTAGATATGCCATTTGTGTATCCGAACTGGTGGTAACGCATAGCACCTACTACCGCCCACCACGTGACACACTCCCTAATCAAGGGGTGCATCCAATCAAATCACAAAAGCAATAGAATGGTATCGAAGAAATGTGTCCGATAGGAGGAATGACCTCAGTTGGCACGACGTGGCTCTTGTTTTAGCCGCATCAAGTTGACTCACGGGAGTCAGGGCTACGTGAATACCATATAGAATCGTCACCAAACCATCCTACTTCATTGTAGAATCTCCACCACAACACAGTTGTTAAAGTGGTTTTCGGTATTGGCAGAGAGTATGACAATATCTGATCCCGGTCACTTAACCAACCAAACGCTTATTTCACACCGTGGTCATTTCATTTCAAATAGTTCATACTTCATATCAAAAATCATATTCTTTTCGAAACCATATCAATTCGATATTTTTTTTCTTCACTTAAATAATATTCATTTCCAGAATTGTAACATTTCAAAATTGTAACACTTTCAAAATCATAGCACTTTTGAAATCATAACACTTTGGATATCATAACACTTTGAAATCATAGCACTTTTGAAATCATAACATTTTAGATATTGAAATAGTATATATATTAAAATAGTTATAAATTAAAATAGTTTACATACTAAAATAATTTATATGTTAAAATAGTGTATATATATATTAAAATACTTTATATAATAAACTTAGTTTCCTCCAATTTCACAATTTGATTCAATCAGCTTAAATTCCAAAATTCAATTTAAATCAATTCCAGTTTAACTATTTTAATTTAAAGGCCAGAGGTTCACTTCAAATTCTTCACAAACCATTTCAATTATCTCGATTTCAAATCTGAGTTTAAACTATCACTTCAATTCTAATAAGATTCTAAGTTTAAATATTCAAACAATTCAATATAAGTTTCATTTAGATTTCAACAGTTAACTTTAAATTTATTCGAATTGAAAACATTCACTTAATCATTTTAATAACAATCAAATAAAATCTCAAAATCGATAATTTCAAATAAATTCTTGTTTAAATTCAATTATTAACTAATTCAAATTCCAAGTCAACATTAATTTATCTTCACAACCTTTATTATTAAAGTTATAAAATGAAATTTTAAAATATTAATCTAAATTTAAGTAAATACTTAAACATATTATATACTAGTTGCATTAAATTTATTAAATTACATCTAATTATAAAAAGTAATTTTTATTAAATATTATTTTATATATTTTAAAAAAAATTATAAGAAAATCTTAAAATTCTATTTTTCAAAATTAACTTACAAATTAAAATTTCTAAATAATATTATTTTTAAAAATCTAAATTTAGACATATGTAAAAATAACATTTATACATATTATATTGTAAAAAATCAATATTTATTAAAATCCATATATTTCCTTTCTAATCTTTGGAAATCATTTCAAAATATAGACCAACGGTGTCCGTATATAATTTTCTGTCCTATGGCCAAGTGATACAGATGTTTATCATTTCAATCCGCAATTTAAATATCTACGGGTATATATCATTTCAACCCGCAACTCTAAAATTTCAAAATCAATGAAAATCGCTTTGGTTTATAATTTCAATCCATAACGATTTTCCGCTATTCTACAGAATCGTTCGGGTATGTATCATTTCAACCAATAGGGAATTCTAAATTAATAGGGAACTTGCAGAGTGAGAACAAATATGATAAAATGTAACATATTAATAACAGGCATATATCATCAGTGATAAATTAAATAAAATATCTACAACAGGATATGGTGTCACATATCACAGGTGAACAATTGTAGATAACGGCATATCATATTTAACAATTAATTAATTAACAGTTCAATTTAGCAGAATATTTCAATTGTCGTTTCAAATGAAATCAAATTTAATAAATATAAGAATGTTAATCATGAGTGATCATTCACGTTTCGAGGTTTGAGAAAATTAAGAACGAAATGAGTTATGAATCCAAACATGAATTCCAAAGCAAAGCAAGATTTGCACAAATTTGACGGACAAAGCTGATAAATAGGAATCGATTAGAACAAATCAAATTTGCTTGATATAAACTGAAATGAAATATGTTTTATATACATATACATATACATATACATATATATATATATATATATATCAAAATCAGTTTTTAAACATATATGTATGAAAACCAAACTCAAAACTACCTATCTACATAAACCAATATATAAACATAGGTATAAATTTACACACTTACTATATTTAGAATCAAAAATTGTAAAAATCAATATAACTTAAATTATATATGAACTCAGCAAATCATATATATATATATGTACTTATAAATATAAATTATATATATCACATTCTTTTAACACATCATCAACATATTATACACAAAACAATATATATAAAAGAAAACATATATATATTATAAAATAAAAATATTAACATACGAATAAAACATATTATATAGATATACTTTAAACATGATATATTACTTAAACACTTTCGAAGATATCCTATATTCTTAGACTACATATAATATAGTTTGAAAACCTTTATATACATAGCAAAATATCATAGATTATAAGGCTTATAACGACATGTTTTGTATAACCAATATAAGTTTACATTCGTAACCAACAGATCTTATTTATTTATATCGACTATATAATATAAATCATAATAAATATGTAGAGCTTATAAATCATAATCAATATATCAACTATATAATGCACAAATAAACTCAACAGAAAAAAATATACCCCATTTGTATAGCTTGCATACTATATTATATACCATACAACAATTAGATATAAGTTTATATGCTATAATATTTTATGAAAATTTATACATTTCAGTATACCAACATCTATTAAACATATATATTTATATTAAAATCAAAGTATTCGTAAGTTGTAGAAAATCACTAGATAAAATCAGTATACATATAACTTTGTATATACAAACATACATAGGTTTAAGTAGAACATAAAAAGATTACAAAATTTATAACTTGTATATATAATTCAACAGTTCTTATATAATCTATCTAAACTTTTCTACATATATATACAATGTGTTTCTTTTCTTTCTCTTCACAGCAAAAGAAAATAAGCTTTACATTGTATAAACATGTAAATATAAACTATGAATAATAGAAAACTATAACTAAGGGTACGCATAACAAAACACTTTACATATAAACAACAAACTAACCTATGAAATATATATGTGTGTGTGTGTGTAAATATATATTGATACCGTATTACTTCAATTAGGAGGACATGGGCTGACATCGAAGAGGAAGAGCGTTGGTGGAGGCTTGGCTGACTTGGTGGAGGTTACAGAAGTGGTCGGAGGGGACTTGCGGCCACTAGGAGGATGACATAAGATGGTTCAACGAGGTGGCTGCGTGCTCAGTTTCGAAAGATGCGGGGGAAGTTGAGCTGTAGGTTGGTGGACTTGGGTTCGAGTTGTTGGTGGTTGAAGGTGGTGAGGAGGTAAGGAATCGGCTGTTGGAGGGGAAAGACCTGGTGGCAGAAGGAAGGCATTGGCTTCAGAGAAAATAAGAAATGAAACAGGTTGTAAATATATGGAAACCATATAATATAATACTCTACTATTATATATTTTCCTGAGAAGGTTGGAACCGAATGAAGGGGAGAGGAAGTAGTGGGCAGGTTGAAGAATAGAGGATGAACGAACGTTTTATTTCCTTATTATATTATATAAATATTATATTTTTTTCCTAAATGAAAGAAACATAAGTGAAGGTGAAATAAAAATAATAGAATAGATTCAATGTAAAAAGGAAATTGACGAGCCGATTGAACAAAAACCGAATTGAAGGGGCTGGAGTAAATAAATGAACCAGTTACAGTAAATAGAAATAGGAACAGAAGAGTCAACACTGTTATAAAGTGAACATTGGAACAGTAGGAATAGTGAAGGTCATGTAATATTGGAAGTAGTGAAAATAAAAATCCAGGTATGATTAGAATTCAGGAAAATAATAATGGCATGTGGTTATTTGGTTCATGATGGATAACAAAAGGATAAGACAATTGAAACGGCTCAAATAAGGAACCGATACGACCGATCGGTTTACCGATTTTATCGTGTCCCGAACTCGAAAAACTCGAATGAATATACTATGGAGATCTGCACGACTAGACAAACAAAACAATATACAAATATCAACGATATGACCGAACTATCAAAAGTTGATATTCGGTACCGAAAATGCTCCTAAAACGCCAAAATTAAGACAAACGGAGCAATAGCAGTCGAAATTTGACGAAACGAAATATGATGTCTCACTCAAAAGTTGATTTACAAATTTTTTGTATAAAAAGATTCAAGTTTTGAAAATATTTTATTATCATCTCATATTACATGATTTAAATTTAAAAAAATTACATAACAAAACTAACATCCATATTATCAAATGAAAATTTACTATTTGCCATGTTTAAATAGACGTATTCCAAATATCAAACTTTCATTTACAAATTTAATTATTTACAAATTTAATTATTTACAAATTTAATTATTTAAAATTTCATAAAATTTCAGTTAATTACGTTAATAAAATTAATAAAAATTTACCGGTCGTTACTTCTCTTAGAAAACTCAAACTATTTATAAAACCCTATTTATAAATCTCGAACGTTTGTAAATAATAATTGTTTACTTCATCACTAATATTTTTTGAGAGAAATGTATGATCCTTTAAAATAGAGGAGAGTACACATGTGTGTGTAACACCGAAAACAAAGGTGTTGCCAATATGCCTGGCAGGTAGCTAATCATAGTACAAATATAATGAAAAGGACATAGGTGCAACTAGATTTGGCTCCAGCAAGGCCATTGCTCATTACACCTCATTATCGAGATTCGACAAAGTCACCACCCATAATGAGGAGTTAGAAATACCCAAAAATCATGAAACATCTCAGTGCTGATGATATCAATAGATAGCTCTAGCAAAGAAAGAAACGCGGAAGAACAAGAAATTATGGATTATATATGGCCCGTAACAAAAACCCAGAAAGAACTTCTCACTGCAAATGTGAATGATCCAGAATGAAGAATGCCACTTAGTAGAGCAGAAGAATTGAAAAGAATGCCTCACTGCAAAAATGAGTGATTTAGAATGAAGAACGCCACACTGTAGACGCAGAAGAACTGGGAATAACACCTCAGAGCGAACTTGGATGATTCAGGAAGAACGTCTCGCTATAACTCTGTCACCAACAAACCTAAGAACCTGCAAATAGTAATCTAGGACTATTTCTGGCCTAGATCTGTATCTATAAAAAGAACACAAAAAAATAAGAATAATAACATATATGTATATAAATGAAATTTACATACATATATATGTATTGAAGAAGTAAAAGTAATTATACTATAGTTATAATTATGAGACAGAAAAGCAACAAAAATAAGAAACATACTAAAAAAGAATCCAAGCTTATTATGCAACATGTTAACCAACACTAAAGATGTAAAAAAATGAACGATTTAAATAATGTTTCTTCAATCAAAAGAACATTATTATCGTTCAAATTAGAAAAAAATGTTAATGCTGTGATTATTAATATTAAAAATATTGTTATTACGTTTAAATATATTAATACTATTATTAACCTTATTAAGATATTCTTTGAAATGATTATTTTTAGCTAATCTATATTTAGGATTTGAGATCCATTTAAAACAAAATGATGATATTGTAAATATCAATTTACTAAAATGACTATTATAATTGTTAAAAGGTCTCTAGTTTCTCTCAAACCAAATATATCAACAAATTATAATGAATAAAGTATCAAGTAAAAATCTATTTTTTTTTTGGACTTAAATCTTAAATTATTCCAATAATAATCGCAATCATTAACTTTAGTCGTTAGATTAAAGTTTAAGATTTTAAAAGTATTATTTAGAATGTAACAAGTATCCATGCAATCATAATATACATGTTTAATATTTTCAAAATAAAGATTACAAAACGAATATTTATTATCAATTTGCACATTTTTTCTTTTTAAAAATTCAACAGTATTTAGTTCTCCATTCATGATTAACAATATATGTATTTTTGACTTAGGAGGAGAATTTTTTTTCCAAATAAGTTTAAAAGAGTTATTAGCTAGGCCCTAGAAATTAAGAAATTTATAAAAAGATCTAGAAGTGAATTTCTTACTCTTATCTCATTCCTAGTTATTATTATCATTTTCGTTATCTATATTGTAATCTAGCATAAAGCAAAGAAATTTGCCTAAGAGTTGCACCTTCTAAAATTCTATTAAAACTAAAATTCTAGGGGGATCATTATCCGGAGAAAAAACATCTAAAATTAAAGCATTCTTAAATTTACAAATTTCGAAAAGCTCTTTGAATTCTATCCTAAGAGGAATTACAGAAATCCAATGATCATGCCAAATAGAAGTATTATTTCCTTATTGTACAATTGTATTAGTACCAAGGTTAAAGATCTCATGACATTTTAAAATTGATTTTCAAAAAGTAGACAACTTGTTAATAATTGTAGGTGTATTTTGGTATAAATTATTACTACCATTATAATAATATTTAGAAATGATTTCTTTCCAAATAGAGTTATCGTTAACATCCTTAAATTTCCATAACCACTTTCCTAACAAAGACAAATTCATATTACGCAAGTTAATGACTCCTAAACCACCTTCCTTTTTAGGTTTACAAACTATTTCCCAATTAACTAAGCATTTAATACTACTCTTAGAATTATCTCCACTTTATAAAAAGTCCCTTCAAATTTTATCAATTTTGTTAATTACCCAATCAGGTAAAATATGCATAGACATCAAATAGATCGGAAGAGCTAATAAAATAGAGTTAGTGAGAACTAATCGACCCGCTCTCGATAAAAACCTACCATTCCAATTAGATTTTTTTATTTATTTTGTTTGTTATAATTAACCAGTCATCATGTTTAAGTTTAGTTGGTCTAATCGAAAAACCAAGGTAATCAAAAGGGAAAGTCATAGATTTACAATTAAGCTTATTAGCAACTAATCCTTCATTCTTATCAACATCATTTAATACTAAAAGAGAACTTTTATCGAAATTAATTTTGAGTCTTGAAAGAAGTTTGAAGCTATATAAAATAAATTTAAGGGTACTGACATAATTAAGAAAATAAGAGGTAAATAATAACGTATCTTCCACAAATTGAAGAACAGAGTGACCATTGCGTTAGATTTCACTACCAACAGTCCCTAAAGATCCATTACCAACTGCTTTTTAATTATCATTGAAAAAACATTTGTAGCTAAGTTAATCAAAAGAGGCGATGAAGGATCACCCTGCCTTAAACCTCGTTTAGATTGAATTTCAGTCCTTGAAATACCGTTAACCATTATACTAGATTTTCCAGTCTTAAGAAAAGTCATAATCCAGCCTATACACTTGTGACTAAAACCTCTAGCCAATAACATATCAAATAGAAAATACCAATCCATCGAATCAAAGGCTTTCGCAAAGTTTAATTTTAGAATTGCACAAGTAATATTATTCTTACAATAGTGATTAATTTATTCTTGAACAACAGCCACACCATTAGTAATATTTCTACCCTTAATGAAAGAAGTTTATGAACAATCAATTAGATCATTCATTCTTTTACTAACTCTAATAGCTAAAAAATATGAAATAATTTTAAAAAAAACGGTTAACTAAAGAAATGGGCTAAAATCTTTTAAATTATTAGCACCCATTTTTTATGTAATAAAATTATATTTGCAAAATTAAATCTTCCTAATCGTAATTTCCTATTATAAAATTCATTAAACATACTAATTAAATCAAATTTTAAAACATCCTAAAATATTTTGTAAAAGAAATTAGGGAACCCATCGGAACCTGGGGCTTTATCACTAGGCATGTCATTAATAGTGTTCAAAATTTTCTCTTCAAAAAAAAGGGTTACCAAACTCATAAAGGTCAATTCTAGATTCAATAGGATAAAGATCATTCCATTTAATGTTAATTATATGCTTATTTTTATTACCAAAAATATCATTACAATAATCAGTTAATGCCTTATTCAGATCCCTTTGATCGACCAATTCCACATTATTCACAAAAATAGAATTTATCGTATTACTACGCTTTCGACCATTAGCTATATTATGAAAAAAAAATCGCATTATTTTCAATTTATTAATCCATTGAATTCTAGATCTCAATTTCCACATAATCTCTTCATTTTCTAAAATTGAATTAAACTCTTCTTTTAAATTAGCTAGAACGTTACGCTCATCTAGATGTAGTTGTCTAGTTTCTTCTATCTTGTTTATTTTAAGCATTTCAGAAAGAATGTTTTCTTTTTTTTATTTTAATACTACGTAAAACATTCTTACTCCAATTCTTAGAAAAGTTTATAAGACCCCTTCGTTTTAAAACAAAAATTTTTGAAAAAATTATCTGTATTTCTGATATTATAAAATTTCATTGAAATCCATTTATTTTTAATTAAATTTGAAAAATTGCATTCTAATAACCATAATTTTTCAAATTTAAAAGTACTATTAACAATTCTATTATGATCACATGTGAGAATGATAGGACAAAGATCAAAATAAGGGTAAGGCAAACCAAAAACTCTACAAATGGAAAATTTATCCTCAATTTTGTCACTGACGAAAAACCTATCTAGAAGGGCCATACATGGGGACCCTCTAGAATTAGTCCATGTGAATTCTCTATTAGAAAGAGGAATTTCCATCAAATTAGAATTAATAATAAATTAATCAAATTCTTCCATAACAGAGAAATCACCTTCCTGTGGTGAACGCTCTCCTAGAAAACACGTAACATTGTAATCACCCCCTATAATCCAAGAATCAGGAGCTAATGATCTAAATTCTAGACATTCATTCCATAGAAATCAACGACCAATTTTTGAGTTTTCCCATAAACATTATAAATATTTAAAATAGAATTGTCGCTAAGGTTGATGAGAATAATATGTAAAGGGTGTTTCTTTGAAATGCATTGGAGATGTTTAAAAGAGCTATCCCTCCACCCTATAAGCAAACCCTCAGCAATTCCAACAGAAGGTAAACAAACCAATTCCTAAAACGACAACCATTTAATCTTCTATAAAAACGAGTGTTAGGACATTCAATTTTAGTTTCCTGTAAAAGTGCAATGCCAGTGAAATAGTCTTCAAAAAAGCTCTGATTTTATCACATTTAACTAAATCATGCAAACCTTTAATATTCCAGCTGATAATCCTCATACACCAACAGATGTAGCCCTCCCAATCTTCCTATTCCTAATATAAGAAGAATCTAAATCAAAGTCAGAAAAAACAAAAGCGGTATCTGTAACGACCCGTCCTTCACGACCCTTGGAAATCGACACAAATACGCCACTGTATAATATGCCGATGATCGAGTGTCGGAAAAGACGGGTTGCTGAGGAAAGAAAGAAGGTGGTAGAAGAAGAGGAAACAAAACAACATCAGAATCTGCGGAATAAAATATAACAGATAATGACTGAAATTTACACAAAATGAAACCATATCTGTTTATACATTACATCATCAGAGTACACCACAATCAAAACAATTACTGGGTAGTTATCTTAACTTGCCCTCACAAAAGCTGACTATACAGCTTATACAACACAGCAGAATATACTTCAAATATGTGTGATATGTCTCGCCATCCAGCTCGTCACCTGAGCTCCACAGCATCATATCCTGCATATAATACTCGATCTGACCTAAGCATTATAATAAAATAACACCTGAGTTAGTCTGGAAAACCAGTGTGAGAAAAATACACTCACATGAATTATTAAAGTTTTCAAAATCCTTTTGAAATTAAAGGTATCTCATAAGACCACGCCATAAATAAACATGTCGGGTTTTTGACCTTACGGTAACCAAAACATTTCTTATCAAATCCTCTGATATTATAATAGTGTCTATATACAAATACTTATTCAAATAGCCAATATTGTTACATTCATTAAATTCCAGCAATACTAGCCACAAAGTGGGTTCTACAAACAAAACCTTAAATGGCACGTAGGGAGAATGGATTTCCAACTAATGACTAGGCACTAGGGTACCACCTATCATAGTACCTATTCCAGATCAGCATATCGAGGACCCCTCCGTTCCTCTGCAACACAAGATCGGACTATCCCTTACTGGATAGCCAGAGTAAGATTGCTCCACGGTTGGGAACAACAACCGCCCACACAGCCGAATAAAAAGGGACCTTTAGATAGGGATGACCTTACCCTAATTGGGTGCTACCCACTTAGCCTTGTTGCATAACCTCTGATTTTAAATCATTCTCTATTTGTAAGGCTCGAGGCTAAGCGTTACCTTTTTAGAACACAACTCACTTAGAATGCGCATCGTCCTCCTAACAATGTTCCGAAAGCATTCATCCATACAAGTCTGTACCCGGTCCGAACGGAACCGAAGGCACTACTCCTACTACATCCATTTTGGAATCACCCTCAGGATTAGTAGCGATTAGCCGTTGCACTTCACTACTCCATCTTCGACTCCAAGCTCTTGTCTTCCTCACGAAAACGTACTCGTTGGATCGAGGTGGTTTACGGAACACAAATCCGATCACAGTCTCTTCGAAACAACATTCGATATTTCCCCGTACACTCAACCTCTGTTCTTTAGAAAAGAAACAGACGAAGATAAGATCGAAGATCACCACCTAACCGTTAATAGATGGATTTCCTTATAAACGTCCTAAAAGAACGAACGAGTTTATACGTACAGATAGCACCTCGAATGGTAACTATTCCATATAATTCCCATACTCTTCCTATATATTTCCATAGTCATATTTGGGTCTAGATCTGATAGTCATTTATTTAACTATCAAATAAATAAATCAATTCAACCAATTATTTTAGTCCCACTAAAAACGCAAGTCTTATAAAAATTAGATTTTTAAACAAATTTAAATCACTTTACCCAAAATTTTATATCCTTAAAATATTTTAAATGAACTACTTAAAACACTTTATTCAAAATAATAGTTATGAAAATCTATAAAATTTCCAAATAAAACATCAGCTAAACTACTTTTTAAAATAAACTAATCTATAGATATAAATATCTAATAGCTATCCTTTACATCAAAATACTAATTTAACCATTAAAAAATTGTTACTACTATAATTAACTAAATAAATATTTATTTTAAAGTTTTTAAAACAATTTAAGAAAATAATTTCTCCAAAAACATTCTTTTTAAAAACCAACTTTAAAACTTTAATTTATACTTAAAAGCTACTTTAAAACATACTTGACTTTTCAGGAAATACACTTTCCATTTCAATATCGCCCATCTAATCCTTTATAAATCCTCGATTTATTCTAGTTTAACTTATGTCCCAATTTCGTAAATTTCTTTTAATACTTTAAAAATAAAACCAATTTTTATTTTTAAACGCATTCCCCATCCCCTTATAATCCCTTCAAAAATATACCTAAATTATTTAAATTAAGGCTATTAAAATTACTTAAATGAAAATAATACTTAAGAAATTCTACAAGAGTTTCCAAGTAAACTTAAACCAAAATTTACCTTTAAAATAAAGTTATTATATCAAATATTTATTTTAAAATGTCCTTTTAAAAATCATAATACTAATTTACTTTAAAAATAATTAACCACCATAATTAACTTAAATAAATATTTATTTTTCGCTTAAAAATAAATAAAATAATAAATTTTCGGAAAACAATCTTAAAAACATTTTAAAACTTCTAGTTTATACTTTGAAATCATTTCCTTAAAAATATACTTAGTTCTTTAGGAAAATATATTTTCCAGCTTTTAAAATCAAAATCACCTTTTCATTTTTAACAGTGAATTGCAACATTTCTTATAAACTCCCACCGGAATCTATACTTCCAAATTTATCCACTGATAAATATTCCACTTCATTTATAAACCCATTTTACAAATTTCCATTCCTCATTTCCTTTTAAATCATAGTTTCCAAAATTCTTAATCAATTTCAAATTGATATCCTAGTTTAAATTCCCTTCTAAATGTATTACTCGATTTATTCAAATGCCCATTAATTATTTACTTAAAAATTTTCTTTTCATTTCCTTTTAAAAACCCAATTTATTCTATTCTATATTTTGAATACCAAATTATTTATTCATCCAAACCATAGCATCGAATAATTAAATTCCCAATTCAATTCTATCACAGGATGAAAAATTACATATCACTGATTATGGAAATAATATTAATATTCTGAGAAATCCAGTTGGATCCCTCCAACCTGTTTTCCTACATCCACGGATGTTAGCACAACATAAAAATACCAATTCCATTTCGAGATGGAATATCACGGTATAAAGGGTCATCCGCTATTATGCGGGGCGCATAGGGTCTCATCCGCTATATAATGCGGGAAATCAATCACTCCAATATATATATATATATATATATATATATATATATATACACATATACACACTACTATATATAATATCGTATCCAAACTGATAATAATATTCACATTCAACCCATCAATCAATAATTTAAATACTAACTATTTAAATTAATTGACTATCCCGAAGTGAGTGAGATTAACTCACCTTGAATTTCTTCGAGCGTTTCAATTTTAAGTTAAATCAATCCCGTTCGATTTAATCTAAAATTCTCGCTAGCTCCGATCATCCCCAGATCTGCTCCATGTGTAGTGCTCGCCGCTGTGATTTCGGCGCTTCGCGTTTCGCCCAATTTCGACCTCGCACGCATTAGACAAGTTATTTCAAAGTTCGTATATACATTATACAACAATTTTCTTTTCTTTTCTTTTATAATATTACCCTCATATCTGCTGTTAATTTCCGCTTTAGGAATCAAGGCCATCATCTCGTACTTAGGATCGAAGAACCTACCTTCGACAACCATCCAACGACCACCGTTCCATGCTCGTACCACACAAGTTCGATCAGAACCTACCACGCGATAGCTCGTCATGGGCTCCACCTTTGGCCAAAGTCACGTTGAATTCGACGCCATCCTCAATGCAAAAATCACCCCCAAACGCAAAGCAAACGTATCCCTCCCCTTCCCTTTACGTTGCGCCTTCATCAATCTCGGGCGTTGGATTGGAAGAGCTTGGAGTGCTCTATAATTTCTTAGTTAGGAGTTTTCGAATTAAACTAATGGATCGAGAGATAATCAAGGAGGAACGAAAGCAAGCTTCGACTATTGAAAATAAGAACGGCGGCCGAAGAGAAACTCTCTAGGGTTTCTGTTTGTAAGCGTATTTATACGTATATCCATCATTATTTAAATATTTTATTCAATTTATCAAACTTTAAAAATAAACTCCAAACAACATATGTCGCTTGGCGTTTATAAGGTTTTACCCATATTTCGAACACAATGAAACGTTTTTTGGGGATCAATTCAATCATATGGGGAAGATAGCTTTTTGAATCGATTTTAAATATTCAATTCTAGATTTCAATTTCAACGCGCTTCTCACCCGTACGAACAAACGGTAGCTCCAAACACTACGAAAATTGAAATCCGACAATAATTAACTATTGCGGATCCAATGGAACAGGTTTCATCGAATTCGGAGACTATGCCCCGGACAGCTATTTTAACTCGTCGACTAAATCGAGGGATTTTCAAAATCGTCGAAATCATTTAAAATTTCACTTTTAAAACTTTACTAACTTAGCTATAAATCATATAGAATTTATATTCATATTAGAAATCATCCTGATTCATCTAAAATCAAAATATGATTATTTACATTGTTATTATATCTTAAATCCCATTATTAAATTAATATAAAAGTTCCAATTTTAACTTATCGACTTTTGATTCCATCCAAAAGTAAAATTCAAATCCAACTAGACTTTAAATATATTTTAGAAACCATTTTCATATCTATATACACTAGATTCACAAATTATCTCAATTTTCAAATATTAAATTATTATTAACCAAATCCAATTAAATTGTCATATTTGAAATTACAACTAATCTCATTGATTTAACCAAAATCTTCTAATTTTAAAATCAATTTATATTTAACACTCAACATATAAAATGAATTAAATGTTCAAAACCTAACGACCGAAATTCCAGGTCGTTACATTCCTTCCTCCTTATAAAAATTTCGTCTCCAAAATTTGCTAAGGTAGGAAAAATGCTCCTAAACTCATTAACTTACCCAAATACCATTTAATTCAAACTTACATTCATTTTTCAAAACCTTTTAGTTTAATCCAAACCACCAGGTTTCATTTCTAACTCAAAAACTTTGATTGCTAACATCGTTTCAAAAATCACTTTTCTAGTTAAACAAAAATTTCAAAATTCCAAAAAATTCAAACTTCCAAAATTTTAGAAAATTTTTGACAGCGTCTCCTTTGTACAGAGAGCATTTTACAATACCACAATTATGATAAATATATATTCATCGACCCACACGGTCAGAAAACAAAATATATAACAATATGTTATCATTTTTAATTTATTATTGCGTATGCGTACCTCATATTAGCGTTTTAAGCGAGCGACTAATTTATTATGCATTTACGCTCTCCAAACTCTATCTGATTTCCTCCTGCACATGTACTTACTTAACAAGCACATAAGTTTCCAACAATATGAATTTTAACAACATTCCAATTATTTAACTAGCCAAATACATCAATTATATATCCCAAACAATAAACTTCATAATTCTACAAATTAACCATATATTATAACCAATCACAAGGTTTCAACTCTATTTTAGTTTCCTCCATAAATTCATATATCATTTTATTCCACTCGAAATGAATTACAACCAATTTCACTATATTCAATATATCTTTGCACCAACTAATATCATATTCATATCAAATTGGTTTATATGCCTTACTTACATAAATTTACTTCTATTCAATTCCAAATTTATATATATGTTGGCATCACATTATGATTCACTTCCAATTATATGCAAATCCATTTAATTAAATTTCAATCTATTCCAGTTGATTCAAAAACCAATTTTATTTACTTTTTTAATTCATTTACTTTCGTTTACGACAAAACGACTAATTTCTATGCAAGTTTGTTGTTATTCAAACAAATAACAATTTCTTAAGATTGTACCCATTTTAAATCAATTCCAACTCAATTATTCTCATTTCCATTACATTTAAATCCCTTCACTTGCATTTCATTATCCAAACAGGATTTATTCAAAACCATTTCACAATTTGCTTAAGCTATTTCAACTTACTCAAGTCCAATTCACTCTCTATTTACAAATTCAACTTTTCCAATTCTTTTACTTTATTACCAAACCATCTTCATCTTTGTTTATTATTTCATCTCCCAATTCATAAGTTCAAAACTTATTTACTTACTCAAGTTTATTCTAAATTATAATTCAACTTATTTCATTAAATAGTTAGTTATCAAATTAGTTCACTTCCAAATCTTAAATCAACATTTTATTTTTATTTCAATATCATTTCCAACTTAATTTAATTTTCTTCCAATTCAATTCTTTTCATTTCTTTTACTAATTTAAATAAGAATTTAATTCCATTTCTTCTATTCACAAGTTCACAACTTATTTACTTAAAATCTTATATTCATCATTTGGATTATTTATTTCACTTAAAGACTTAAGTGTATTCATTCCATTCAATAATTGTAACTTATACAATTATCCTACCTTTCAACCTAATATCCAATTTAATTCAACCCAAATTTTATTTTTTATTTAACTTATCTTAAGTTAAATTCCAATATATCTTATCCACTTTGATTTACTCAAGTTAAAATTTTAATTTCCAGGGTTAAAATTTTCAATTTCCTTTCTTATTTAGATCAACTTCATTTTATAAATTCAACACTGATTTCTCCTGGCTTTTTCACATCATTTAAATAGAATTCCTAGAATTCAATTTCTCGATTTTATTTCAAAATCATTTTGAAATCATAAATAGCACATACCCACTTGGTATATCAAATCAAATTTTTGGATTTCCAAACAACTTGGTTTTACCAAAAAAATCTCCCTTTTTGAAATTTCTAAAACGAAATTGTTTATCAAACAAGTCCAACAAAAATCATACCAAACCACCCGGGTAGCAATCCATTATTTAGAAACTCGAAAATGAATAATAATGATGTGGCCATCATCACCATGATAATTTTCAGCGACTAAAGTGAGTTCGGTGCTTCCTTACTTCCATAAATTTTTTCAAAACAATTTCTATTCAAAAATATTTCCCAAATAATACTCTGTTATTCCTTTGAAACCACTATGGAAAGCATTTCCAAAAATTTCCAAGATTTAAAAATTTCCACACTTGGTTCAAACTCATTTTAAACATTTTTCAAAATTTTTGGGATTTAAATTCTGGTTTAAATCAAATTTTTGTTATGTTCCATTGTATTATTTCATACTTTTACAATTCTTATTTGGTTATAAATATAGACCATTTCAAATTTTAGATTCTTATTTGATTATAATATTAACAACCAAACATCCCAATAAATATAATAATTTTAGAAAATTATTTCTTTTATATCAAAATATAATTTTGGGTAAAATTATTTCATTCACCCACTTTAAAAACAATACCATGTTGATTTATCTTGTTTAAGAGTTTAGAAACCCCTATCGATACAGTTGTACTTCCCATACCGACAAGAATTCATAAACACTCAACCGATAAGTCAACACAATATAAAATTAGTTTTTATATTCACTTACAAACACGCACTCATATCTATTAATACACTCAACTCATTCTAGAGTACTGTTGACTCTATTATTAATGAGTAATTCCCACCAGAGCCAAGGTTATCGCCAACCTAAGCCTTGACACCACTGTAACGACCCGTCCTTCACGACCCTCGAAAATCGACACAAATACGCCACTGTATAATATGCCGATGATCGAGTGCCGAAAAAACTGATTGATGAGGAAAGAAAGAAGGAGGTAGAAGAAGAGGAAACAAAACAACATCAGAATCTCACAATCGCAGTGGAATAAAATATAATAGATAATTACTAATCTTTACACAAAAAGAAACCATATTTGTTTATACATTACATCATCAGAATACATCACAATCAAAACAATTACTTGACAGTTATCTTAACTTACCCTCACAAAAGATAACTATATATCTTATACAACACAACGGATTACACTTCATATACGTGTGATACGTCTCGCCATCCAGCTCATCTCCTGAGCTCCATAGCATCCTGTCTTGTATATAATGCTCGGTCTGACCCGAGCATTATAATAAAATAACGCCCGAGTCAGTCTGAAAAACTAGCGTGAGAAAAATACACTCAACTGAATTATTAAAGTTTTCAAAATCCTTTTGAAATCAAAGGTATCTCGTAAGACCACGCCACAAATAAACATGTCAGGTTTTTACCTTACGATAACCAAAACATTTCTTATTAAATCCTTTGATATTATAATATTGTCTATATAAAAATACTTATTCAAATAGCCGAAATTGTTACATTCATTAAATTCCAGCAATGCTAGCCACAAAGTGGGTTCTACAATCAAAACCGTAAATGGCACGTAGGGAGAATGGATTTCCAACTAATGACTAGGCACTGGGTACCACCAATAAAGGTACCTGGTCTAGATCAGCATATCGAGGACCCCTCCGTTCCTCTGTAACACAAGACCGGACTACCCCTTATTGGATGGCCCGATAAGATCACCCCGCGATTGGGATCAGCAACCGCCCACACAGCCGAATAAAAAGGGACCTCTAGAAAGTGATGACCTTACCCTAATTGGTTGCTACCCACTTAGCCTTGCTGCATAACCCCTGATTTTCAGTCATTCCCAGTTGATGAGGCTCGAGGCTAAGCGTTACCTTTTTAGAACAGATCTTCACTTAGAATGCTCATTGTCCTCTTGACAATGTTCTAAAAGCATTCATTCATACAAGCCCATTCCTAGTCCGAACGGAACGGAAGGCACTACTCCTACATCCATTTTGGAATCACCCTCAGGATTAGTAGCGATTAGCCCTTGCACTTCACTGCTCCATCTTCGACTCCAAGCTCTTATCTTCCTCACGAAAACGTACTCGTTGGATCAAGTGGTTTTTGGATCACAAATTCAATCCCGGTCTTTTCGAAACAACATTCGATATATCCCGGTAAACTCAACCCCGGTTCTTTAGGAAATAAACAGACGAAGATAAGATTGGAGATCACCTCCTAACCGTTAGTGGAAGGATTTCCTTATAAACATCCTAAAAGAACGAACGAGTTTATACGTACAGTATAGCACCTCGAACGGTAACTGTACCATATAATTCTCGAACTCTTCCTATATATTTCCAAAGTCATATTTGGGTCCAGAACTGATAGTTGGTTATTTAATTATCAAATAAACAAATCAATTCAACCAATTATTTCATTCCCAATGAAAATGCCAAGTCTCATAAAAATTAGATTTTTAAACAAATTTAAATCACTTTACCTAAAATTTTATATACTTAAAATATTTTAAATAAACTACTTAAAACACTTTATTCAAAATAATAGTTATGACAATCTATAAAATTTCCAAATAAAACTTCAGCTAAAGCTACTTTTTAAAATAAACTATTCTATAAGATATAAATATCTAATAGCTATCCTTTACATCAAAATACTAATTTAACCTTTAAAAAAATTGTTACTACTATAATTAACTAAATAAATATTTATTTTAAAGATTTAAAACAATTTAAGAAAATAATTTCTCTAAAAACATTCTTTTTAAAACCAACTTTAAAACTTTAAATTATACTTAAAAGCTACTTGAAAACATACTTGGCTTTTTAGGAATTACACTTTCCATTTTAGTATAGCCTATCTAGTCCTTTATAAATCCTCGATTTGTTTCAATTTAATTCACGTCTCAGTTCCGTAAATTTCTTTTAACACTTTAAAAATAAAACCACTTTTTATTTTTAAATACATTTGCCATCCCCTTATAATCTTTTCAAAAATATACTTAAATTATTTAAATTTAGGCTGCTAAAATTACTTAAATAAAAATAATACTTAAGAAATTCTATAAGAGTTTTCAAGTAAACTTAAACCAAAATTTCCCTTAAAATTAAAGTTATTATATCAAATATTTATGTTAAAATTTCCTTTTAAAAATCATAATACTAATTTACTTTAAAAATAATTAACCACCATAATTATCTTAAATAAATATTTATTTTTCAGTTAGAAATAAATAAAACAATAAATTTCCAGAAAACAATCTTAAAAACATTTTAAAACTTCTAGTTTATATTTTGAAATCATTTCTTTAAAAATATACTTAGTTTTCCAGGAAAATATATTTTCCAGCTTTTAAAAATAAAATCACCTTTTCATTTTTAAAAGTGAATTACAACTTTTCTTATGAATTCCCAACGGAATCTATACTTTCTAATTTATCCACTGACAAATATTCCACTTCATATATAAACTCAGTTTACAAATTTCCATTCCTCATTTACTTTTAAATCATAGTTTTCAAAACACTTAATCAATTTCAAATTGATATCTGGTTTAAATTCCCTTTTAAATGTATTACTCGATTTATTCAAATGCCCAATAATTATTTACTTAAAAAATTTCTTTTCATTTCCTTTTAAAAACCCAATTTATTCTATTCTATATTTCAAATACCAAATTATTCATTCATCCAAACCATAGCATCGAATAATTAAATTCCCAATTCAATTCTATCACAGGATGACAAATAACATATCACTGATTATGGAAATAATATTAATATTCTGAGGAATTTTTAGTTGGATCTCTCCAACCTGTTTCCCTGCATCCACAGATGTTAGCACCATATAAAAATACCAATTCCACTTCGAGGTGGAATATCGCGGTATAAAGGGCCATCTACTATTATGCGGGCGCATAGGGTCTCATCCGCTATTCAATGCGGGAAATCAATCACTCCAATATATATATACTACTATATATAATATCATATCCAAACTGATAATAATATTCACATTCAACCAATCAATTAATAATTTAAATTCTAACTATTTAAATTTAACTGACTATCCAGATGTGAGTGAAATTAACTCATCTTGAATTTCATCAAGCGTTTCAATTTCAAATTAACTCAAGCTCGTTCAATTTAATCTAAAATTCTCGCTAGCTCCGATCGTCTCTAGATCTGCTCCACTGCGTAGTGCTCGACGCTACGATTTCGGCGTTTCCTGTTTCGTCCAATTTCGACCTCGCATGCATTAAATAAGTTATTTCAAAGTTCATATATACATTATACAACAATTTTCCTCTATTTTATTTTATTTTATAATATTTGTGATATCCCGGAAATTTAGCAATATAAATTTAATAATCTATGCTAAAAATTAAATTGGTTTGGTAAATTTTGATAATAAATTTTGAATTGATCTAATAATTTTTTTTTAATAAATATTTAAATTTGTAGATTTTATCTTTTTAAAAAGCAAATCTAAAAGAAATTTGAAGTTTTCAAGTTCAAAGCAACATTCAGGTTCCAGCTTTGCTTAAACATGTGCTCTGCTCATATAAAATCTGTGAGTAACATTTTTTTATATTAAATAAACTTAGTGAATATAGTTGCTTGATTTATTCATGTGATAATCATGTTTGGAATGGATGAATATGATGATATTCTCTGTAATATGTTTGAATGCGTGTTGTGTTGTAAACTTATTTTTGCCTGTTCTAGATTCTAGGTTCTACTTATGTTCAAAAATCATGACCTCATGTTAAAATCCTTGTTATAGTTTAAAATTTAAACATAGTATGTTATGTAACATAAGTTAGAGTTAAAACTTTATTAATATAAGAAGAGAAAAAAAATCTCTGTAGTTGACTCTGGGAAACAAACATATAACAGAACAAATTTTATGAAAGTAGTAATTTTATTTACCAGATTCATTGATTAAGCTTATAAACCAATTACATGATCAATGACTTGATTTTTTAAAATTAAAATTTGAATTTTTAGTTTGCATGTGATTTTGTATTTCTGGTTTAACCAAAAAACATGACTGGGTTAGAACTGTCATTCTAGGAGGTCGGGGTGACCATGGTTTTCTCTGGTGATTGAGGAATGATCGTAGATGCAAGGAAAAATGGTAGTTGAAGTATTAATGCAGTGAGGCCGTAGTAATTTGGGATTAAAGTTTAAAACCTAAGTATTCTGTTCATCTGAAAATTGATTGCCACAAACTCTGGAAGCGATCGAGTTCTTCCTAATTCAAGCTGGTGGTAGATGGGGTATAGAGGAGTTCGAGGCCGGAGGCGTAGATTTGCTGATGATCGGAATTTTGAGTTAAGGCGAATTGCAGTATCGACATTCTGTTCCAGTTTTCGAGCTCGATGCTCATTTTTGATTTGGGATTTCTGCAGTTGGATTGAAGGTCGATTTGGTGTTTGGTGATGATCAGTGACTTGCAAGTGGGGTCGCGAGGGGTTGGAGTAGGTTGCTCCGGTGGTGCAGGTGCACATGGAACTTGGGTATCAGCTGTGTTTTAGAGAATGGTTCTCGTGTTTTGTTCGGGTCACTTCTTGTTTCTGCTCGAAGTATTTGAATGGTGGACTCGAAGGGGGTTGATGTGTGGGCTCGGGTGAGTTTATTTGTTACAGGTTTGTGAAAAACCTGATTGTATTTGAATTTGAATAAATTGCAAAATGAAAATGATTCTCGAGTTACTCAAGTGGTTTCGAGTTTTTCTCGAGCTAATTTGTTGCAGTTTAGAATTTGTCATGTTTCAAATTTTAAACTAAAAATTTAAAGTACCAAGAAAAGATTTAAATAACGTTTTAAATCAAATTTTCAATTATGAGTTCAAGTTTAATTTGAATATTAAGATGAAAATGAATAAGTTTAAAAATTTAAATTTGTTTAAAATACTTTAAAAGGGTTTATTGTTTAAAAATGTTTTAAAAGAAATTTGATTTTAAATTGGAAATTGAATGTAAAGAAATGTTTAAACAAAATTTTAAACTGATTCAAATCTGATTTTGAATCTTTGTTTTAAAATAAATTTAAATTTTATAAATTTAAGTGTTTAAAAATTTGATTGATAAAGTAAAATTTAAATGCTTAAATTTAAAAAGAAATTTGTTTTTAAACTCTTGTAAAATTTCTTTTATAAGTAAGGTATTAATTATCATTTAAATTTAAGGGTTTTAAATTGATTTGTAAAACTTGTTGAAGTTAAATTATAATTTAATGGTTTGTTATGCATTCAATTATTAGGGTAATTAAATAAATAATTAATTAATTTAATAAATTAATAAAATAAATAATCACTTAAAGTAATTAAGGGATTAATCTTAAAGGTTTAAGATTAATTATTTTTAGAATAATTAACTTGTAATTTAAGAATCATTAATTAATAAGATTAGATTTTAACTAATGATTAGTAATTAATTGATCAAGTAATAAAGGATTAATTAAATTATAGTTAACACTTAATTAATTAAATAATTAGGGGTTAATTAATGGGTTAATTAATGACTAATTAATTTGTAATTAATAATGATTAAATAAGTTAATTATTTAAGAGAAATAATTAATGAATGGTTAATAGTTAATGAGGTCATTAACTAAGGATTATTTAATAATTAATTAATGTGATTAATTTTTAATTATTAATTAGATTAATTAATTTAAAGATAATCATTTGTCTAAATTGTTAAGTATAATTACTATGGAAGTAATTAAGGAATTAATTACTAATTGTAATTAATTAAGTTTAATTTGATTAAATTAAGTTAATTAATTAAGTTTAATTTGATTAAATTAAGTTTATTAATTCAGTTTAATTAATTTAGAACAATCATTTGATGATTTGTGGAGTATAATTACTTAATGTAATTAAATGAAGAGAAATTACTTAGGGAAGTAATTTATGGGTAATTACTGTATGTAATAAATTGAAGGTGATCTGTTGATGAAGTAATTTGAGTAAATCAAGGGATTAATTGGAGATAATTAATTAATGAGTAATTAATTTATTTTGTGAAGTAATTAAGGATAGTTAATTACTGAATGGAGTTAATCGAGGATGATTAACAATTATGGTTTAAATAAAGATTAATTACTTAATGTAATTAATTTAAATAGAAATGTAATTAGAGATCATTAATTATTATAATTAATGATACAATCAAGAATGGTTTATTTAGAAATAATTACTAAATGAAAAGGAATTAATTAATGTGATTAATTAAGAAGTAATGTAGTTAATTTATAGTTAATTAATTAAGGAAGTAATTAAAGATTAATTACTGTATTTGTTTAAGTATAATCAATTTGAGAAATTAATTAGTAAATAATTACTTGAATGTAATCAAAGGTTAATTAATCAGGGATGATTAATTAAATTAAATAATTGGTTGATGATTAATTAATTGATTGATAACTAATCAATAGTGATATAAGCAAGTTGATATTGATGAAGTAATTAATTTAATTTACTTTAAATTAATTAGAATGGTGTAATTAATTTAATTCATTTTAAATTAATTATATTTGGTGTGATTATTAATCCTTGCTTATATGGATGGATGATGTTATTTTCCTTGAATGGTTTGAATCTCATATATGAGATAAGTAATGTTGAGTGATTTGGATGCATTGGTTGTATTGTGATGATGATATGGATTACCTTATAATAATGATAATATGGATTATCTGTTGTGATGATAATATTGATTATCTATTGTGAATCTGTGATTTATATATTTGTATATATAGATAACTGAATTGTTTTAAACCTTTAAAACAACTTGGCCTTAAAAGACACGCTTTGGATTTCGATGAGACCGGGATCGGGTTTCCATATTTGGATTTCCGAAAACCACATCGATCCAAATTAACGATAGGTCGTGAATCTTATGTGAAGAGTGAAGACTCGAGGTGTAAGAACTATATTCGTCAGTATAACTCTAAGGGTGATTCCGAGATGAGTTTGACGGAGTAGTACTTACAGGTTCGAGATGAAGATTCAGAGTGCAAGCGCTATGGTCATTGACTCTGAGGGTGATTCCAAAATGAGTTCAACGAGATAGTGCCTTCGGTTTTGTTCGAACCCGGAACGAACTTGTATGGATTGAATGCTTTCAGACATCGTCAGGTGGACGATGAGCATTCTAAGAGATGTGTTCTCTAAAGGTACTCGTAGCCTCAAGCCTCATCAACCGGGAATGGCTAAAACAGGGGAGATGCAGCAAGGCTAAGTAGGTCATGCCCAAGTAGGACGAGATTTTCCCCTGTCTAGAAGTCCCTTTTTATTTCGGCTGTGTGGGCGGTTGGAACGTAAGCCAACTGCGGGGTTGTCTTGTTCGGGACTGTCCACTAAGGGATGGTTCCGGTCTTGTGTTGCAGGGAAGCGGGCGTACTCCTCGGTACGTTGATCTAGGCCACGTACTGTGACGGGCAGTACCCCAGTAGCCCAGCCATTGATGGAATCCAAAATCCAATAAGTGCCAACGGTTTTGATTGTATTACCCACTTTTGTGGCTAGTAGCTAGAATTTAATGAATGTAACAATTTCGGCTATTTCATATTTATTTGAAAACCCTAGACCTATTATAATATCACTGGATTTCCTATCAAATGTTTTGGTTAGCGTAAGGTAAAAACTTTTCCATGTTTATGTGTGGGAAGTCTTACGATACCTTTTCTTTTCAAAGGTTTTACAAAGTCAAGCAACTTTAACCTGTTACTCACACCAGACCCATGTCTGACCCAGAGTTTATCTTCTGTTTTCTTAAACTCTTTGGTACTCAAATTTTTACGATTAGCCAAGGGATTCAGGTAAGCTTTTGACGAATTATGGAGGAGCAAATGGAGTAGGAGGCTTCTGCGTTGTAGATATATAGTTCCACTGTGTGTTCTCTGTGTTGGTATCTCTATTTTGAGTTGTATTGAGTTGTAATAACTAGATAGATGTTTATAACTGTCTAGTATGTGATGTGTAATCTGCGTAACTCTGATTAGTGTTGTATACTATGTAATATTTATGTTATTAATAGAATTTATTCATTCCGCTGTTGAGATTCTGATGTTGTTTCTTCTTTCTTCTCTTTCTTTTCTCTTTTCTATCCCTTTCTTTCTTCATGATGATACGACGTTTCTGTGGAGAGAAAGTCGGGTCGTCACAGTTGGTATCAGAGCGCTAGGTTGAGTGAATACCTAGGCTTTGAAGTGATTTTCTTTCTTGAGAGAGCGTATTTGTAATTTTAAATATATATATATATATATATATATATTCTACCTATTTTTGGGTTACCTGTTTAGGTTTTTCCAATATAAGTTATAAAGGTAGATAAGGTAGTGGGGTGTGTAACACGACTACTACCAATGGTTGGAGTTTGAGTGTTGAGGTTGGAAGTGTATCTGTCGAGACTGTAGACCTAATACCATCTCGAGTGAGTTTTGCTTGGGGTAGGGATTTCGTAGATCTCTGAAGGTAACCTGTAAAGGTTCGAAGTTTATCTTTGAGTTGGATGAGTAGAGTTTGGATCTGTCGGTTGGACAGAAGAAAATAGTTGTATCTTGATACCTCAGGAATTAGTAGTTATGTGATGAGACACAGTGACTATGGATTTTTCCGAAGATTTTTCTTTGGAACAAGTTTAGGATGTATATCAGCTTCGATGTTGTGGCTGGGTTTAGAAGGATGTTTCTGTCTGGTTTGAGGTCCGAGTTTCTCGAAGAGCTTTGGATTAGGAAGTCTTGGCGTCGGTGTCAGCAGTGCAGCTCGGAGTGTTCTGTGCCAGCAAGAAGGTCTTCTGGTTAGCAGTTTTTCTGAAGCTAGAGTTCAGAAGCAGCAGAGTGGATCCGTTTCTTCGATGGGTTGGCTAGTTAAGCGTAAGCTGTTTTGATTGGTAAAGAGAGAACAGTTTTCCTTGGATATTGGACTGGTTGATCGCAAAAGTGACTTGCGATAGTTTGAGTGTTCTCTTGAGATCCAGAGGTTTGGTGAAGAAGCTTAGGATCAGGTGGGACATATGAGTTTTCTTTTATGGATCTGTTGAACCATATATCTGAGATGTGTTGTCCAGTTTGTGCTTGTGTTCTTCATCAGCGTCTTCATCTACTTCAGATCAGAGTTGAGCAGCGGAAGCAGTTTGAGAGTGCTTTTGTTTTATCTTTTCCGGATAAGAGAAGTAAGTTAGTCTTCTGATGTTTGTGGAGTAGAGTTGGTGTTCTTGGTTTGGGATTAATCTTAAGGAGATCATTCGGTTAGGTTGTTTTGGTCCAGTTTGTTTCTAGAGACATCAGCGAAGGTTGAGCTGATCGGGAATGATGAAGGTAGCCCAGGATCGTCAGAAGTGTTCTGTAGATAAGAGATGAAGGAATTTGGATTCCAGAGTCGGAGATTTGATTTTGGGTAAGTTTTCTCCGATCTAAGGAGCTATAAGATTGAGTAAGACTGGGTAAGTCAGCTCCGAGGTGTTTTGGATCTTTTCTATGTTCTTGTGAGGATTGGAGTTTGATTTTCAAGGTTGAATTGCCAGTTTGGATAACTGGGATTCGATGTGTTTTACGTATCTCTGAGGGAGTACGTGTATGATCTATTTCTAGTTGTGGAACCAGCATTTCAGGCGGATGTGATTGTTGAATCAGACTTGTCTACAGTCTGATATCCTGTTTAGTTTTGTAGATCTAGTTGGATAGGAGCTCTGTATCTTAGTAGTATAGATTGTTTGGATTCTGTAGAGCGAGTACCATGGTATATATATACTTGGGAAACTCGAGGAAACCCTATCCAGAATTTCGTCTTGATAGTTGATTTGTTTGTTTGAGTGAATTGGTTGCTATGGTCGTTAGCATATGTTTGATAATATATGCTTGTGTTTTAAAATAAAATCTTAAGATAGAATATTAAATTACCTTTGCTTTTAAATTTCGGGGACGAAATTCTTTTAAGGGGGAAGGAATGTGATATCCCGGAAATTTGGCAATATAAATTTAATAATCTGTGTTAAAAATTAAATTGGTTTGATAAATTTTGATAATAAATTTTGAATTGATCTAATAATTTTCTTTTAATAAATATTTAAATTTGTAGATTTTATCTTTTTAAAAAGCAAATCTAAAAGCAATTTGAAGTTTTCAAGTTCAAAGCAACATTCAGGTTCCAGCTTTGCTTAAAAATGTGCTCTGCTCATATAAAATCTGTGAGTAACATTTTTTTATATTAAATAAACTTAGTGAATATAGTTGCTTGATTTATTCCTGTGATAATCATGTTTGGAATGGATGAATATGATGACATTCTAAGTAATATGTTTGAATGCGTGTTGTGTTGTAAACTTGTTTTTGCCTGTTCTAGATTCCAGGTTCTACTTATGTTCGAAAATCATGACCTCGTGTTAAAATCCTTGTTATAGTTTAAAATTTAAACATAGTATGTTATGTAACATAAGTTAGAGTTAAAACTTTATTAATATAAGAAGAGAAAAAAAATCTCTGCAGTTGACTCTGGGAAACATACATATAACAGAACAAATTTTATGAAAGTAGTAATTTTATTTACCAGATTCATTGATTAAGCTTATAAACCAATTACATGATCAATGACTTGATTTTTAAAACTAACATTTGAATTTTTAGTTTGCATGTGATTTTGTATTTCTGGTTTAACCAGAAAATATGATTGGGGTTAGAACTGTCATTCTAGGAGGTCGGGGTGGCCATGGTTTTCTTTGGTGATTGAGGAATGATCGTAGATGCAAGGAAAATGGTAGTTGAAGGATTAATGCAGTGAGGCAGTAGTAATTTGGGATTAAAGTTTTAAACCCTAAGTACTCTGTTCATCTAAAAATTGATTGCCACAAACTCTGGAAGCGATCGAGTTCTTCCTAATTCAAGCTGGTGGTAGATGGGGTATAGAGGAGTTAGAGGCCGGAGGCGTAGATTTGCTGATGATCGAAATTTTGAGTTAAGGCGAATTGCAGTATCGACATTTTGTTCCAGTTTTCGAGCTCGATGCTCATTTTTGATTTGGGGTTTCTGCAGTTGGATTGAAGGTCGATTTGGTGTTTGGTGATGATCGGTGACTCGCGAGTGGGGTCGCGAGGGGTCGGAGTAGGTTGCTCCAGTGGTGCAGCTGCCCATGGAACTTGGGTATCAGCTGTGTTTTGGAGAATGGTTCATGATGTGCACGTAAATGTGCATATATTTACATCCATATTTTATCTCCTTCTATTTAAATAAACATAATATTTGGGCATCTTAACATGTTTAAAACCAAAATTCAATTATTTTCAAACCATCGTATTTTCATCTTCATTCAAGGGCAAAATGGTCATTTTTGTGCATGTCAATTTAAGAATTTTTACTCGGACACATTTTGATAATTTTTGTAGGAATTTGGATGCATATGGAAGAGGCTTATATGAAGATGTATGCATGCACAAATGAAATACAAAGGAACGAAGAGGAAATAATTCAAGTTCAAGATCATAGAGGACACCACCCACTTACCTAAAAGAACAATTATGAGCTAAAGGACAAGTAAGTGGAGGATAAAGCTTCATGCACAACAAATGATGGATTAATTAGTGGCTGATGGTTACTTAGTGGCCACACTTCCTAAAGGGCATTTTAGGTAGCCCCCTAAAATTAGAATTAGGGTTTTATGCATGTATATATAGCCCTCTTATGTATATGAAACCATCTTCTACTCTTTCATTTTACTTAGGAAATTAAGAAATCAAAGTGTAAGCTCAATGTTCTATGAAATAAAAATGTCTTTCAAGCCTCTTTCTTCTCTCTTTTCTACATGTTTTTCTTTATTTTATTGTTAATGTTTATTTCTATGCTCTCTTTCTCTTTATGCTCATAGCTTAGATTTACATTTATGCAAGTAGTTAGTAGCTAATCTCTTTTTCTTTCTTTGCTTATTTTCTATTCTCTTTTCTTTTTAATGTTGAAATTTACTTGTGTTGCTTCAATGCCACAAATGAGTAGCTAAACCCCTTCAATTTAGGGGTGATGAAGCTCTCTAACTTTATGTAATTTCAATATTTTTATGATTTATGATCTCTTTGTTTATGCTTCATGAATGTGAATTTTGATGTAAGTTTATACAAGTGGGTTTGATAGCTTATATTGCTTGTGCAAATGAGCTATTCTTATTCAACATAAATACAATTTACATCATCATTTGCTAATTAATTTTTGATTATGAAATGAAAGTAAAAATGAAATTTGATGATCTATATTACTAGTTACAATAGTAAATAGATCATACTTAAAATAGCTTTTGCTTTGGCTTCATTTTAATGAGAATTATAAGTGGTATAATTATTGTATTATAGTTTGATGGTTTGAGGTATGTTAACTAATCACATAAACAAACCATACTTATGATAAATGCAATGATTATTTCACTTAATATCAAAGTTAGAGATCATAAATTATATGTTTGTTGATTTACAAAATTTTGAGAGTGGATTTGCCTCTAAATTGTTCTCTAGTCCAATAGTTTTCTAATCATATTTTAATTCTAGTTTTAGCTTCATTTTAATTCTAGTCAACAATTCCTCCTCCTTTTGGTCTAATTTTATTGAATAGATTTTTAAAACTCTAACAACTCCCTGCGGATCGACCCGTATTCGCCACGTGCTACATTCGTACACCGTGCGCTTGCGGTTATTTTTATTTCAAAATTCGTCCGACGGTTTTCTAAACCGATAGAATTTCCGTCGTCCGAACAAGTTTTTGGCGCCGTTGTCGAGGAATTGTTTTGATTTTGATTTTCTATTCTTCGGATTATTTTTGTGTGATTTTATTTGTGTTTTATTTTGTATGTTTTTTTGCATTTTAAAAAAAAATTGTTGTGTGTTTCTTTTGTGAATTTTGCTTCCATTTTGCTTTGTTAGTTTATTGCCTTTTCTATTTCCATTTTTGCATTCCAATTGAAAAAAAAACAAAACACAATTTCAAAAGAAAAAAAAGTTTTACTTCATTTGCAATTTACATTTCAGATATTTACATTTACAAGTTTTTGAAACTATAGACACACACACACACACACACTGTGCATTCCTGCACATACACAGTGCACACTGCCTCTGTCCTTCATTCTCTGTTTTCTTGTTCTCTAATTGTCTTGCCTCTGTTTGCCTATACCTATTTCCGTGTACAGACCAATTCCCTCTACATCACCCACCATACAACAAACAACAAACTGTGCCATTCCCCCCTTCCAGCCATCAACAGTTGCTCACCATTCACCATTTCAATATCTCACAACCAAACTTCAGTAGCATACTTCTGCTTTCAACCACCTTTCTAACCATTTCCATACAAAACTACCAACTGTGCCACTGTTCCAGTGCAAACCTCAATTCCACAACACTTTGTACTATACCTCGAAACCCCCTCCAACTGCTCCCTGCATACCATCTCTACCCTCTTCACCCCCAAACTATCACAACATCACCAATAACAGCTGCAGTCCCCTGTCGACCCCCCCTTCTTGCCTTCACTGACCAGAAACCACTGCTATTATGAATAAACTCTGCTGACCAAAACCACAGTGTCAACAACAGTGCACATTTCACCTTTCTAACCATAAACCATAAACTTCAACCATTTCCCTACATACTTTAAAATCTGCTACTTCCATCATCCATTACAACTGAGACTCTCCAAAATCTGCTTGCATCATAGCAGTTCTTCCTCACAATTCAAACAACTGCACAATGCCTTCCACTAACAACCCATACAAACCATCTCACTGCCTCTGTTCACAAACATCTTTAAACTCCTCAACACTAACATCAACAACTCCTGTCATCAACCATAAACCTCCTTCAACATCAAACTACCGACAGCCAAAAAAATTGCACAGTTCATTATCATCACAACATTCTACCCTTCACAAAACAGCTGCACGTTCCCAAAAAAAAGAAAACAAACAAAAAAACAAAAAAATTCAGTCCACATCCATCACTGTGCAACTATAGAACACCCTTGTGCCACTCAACCTCCCCTTTATCCAAACTCCTCCCCCCCCATACTTCCTGCAGCACATTCAACTAACCACTGCACTACCCTTCCATACTTCAACTCCTCGACCCGACTTCCAGTAGTCTCCTCAACCTCGTGAACTACATAACTCCATCACAAAACAACCACCTTCATCACTCAACATCATCCCCTGCCCACCGATTACAAACCATCCAACCACTGTCTTCCCACTTTCCTTGTTATAACAGACCATCAACTACCCCACAGCAACTCCACAAACTCAACCATCAAACCTGACCAAACCATCAATGTAACAACCCAGAATTTCTGTTAATTAAAATTTGTATATTTAATTAATTTTAAATATTAATAAGTGAAATTTATAAGTCGAATAAATTTTATTTCGAATAATTGGATTTAATTGAATAACTAAATCGATAATTTAATAGTTGGAAATACAGAAATAATTGAAATTGGGTTAAATATGATTAAAAAATGATTTGTAAAATTTTATTTTATCATATTGTAGTTAGAATGATATTTTAGAACTTTTCAAATCGAATTAAAAGTTTATTTGTGAAAATTGAATATTTTAATATTTAATCGACTAGTGAAATTAGCCGTTTTTCGAACAGTCTCAGAATTGGACGAAACTAGTTCCATTGGTTCCGTAATAGATTGTTATTACCGGATTTCAATTTTCGTAGCAATCGGAGTTTTCGTTTGATCGTGGCAGCTCGAAACGCATCGAAATTTGTTTTAATATTAATTTGGCGAGTTAAAATAGCCATTTTTCAAAAAGTCTCAGATTTTGACGAAACCAGTTTTATCGGATCCATAATGTGATATTATTATATGGTTTAAAATTTCGTGTCAATCGGATTTATCGTTTGTCCAGTGCAAGCTAAAACGCCTAGAAAATCGTTTAATCGGTTTAATTTTAAATCGAACGTTTATTGCCATAACTCACACAGATGACTGAATTAGCTCCTGAAACACATTCCATTGTGTTCGGAACGCGGGGTAAACCTTAGGATTGCCAACCGGCACGCTTCGTTTGGAGTTTGGAAATTCCGGGATGAATAGTGTCGTTGGAATTTCTTATATAAGGACATATAACTCACAAATTTGCAAAAGAAAACAAACTAGGGTTTTATCATCTGCAGGCGGCCTCCATTTTATTCAATGGCCAGAAATTCATCATTTTCTTCTCTTAATCTCTCTCAATTTATATACAATTAGAAGAAATGCTCAACTACAAAGTCGAAGAGCTCGATGAGAGCTTTGATTCTATACGCTGATGATCGTGTTTGGAGCGTTAGAGGGGGAGCTAGGGGGGCCGACGGTCGCGTGTTGTGCATGCAAATCAAGACGAAAAGGGGGGCCGAGCTGGACGTGGGTACAGGCAAAGGTAGAGGAGAAGATGGGCTTCGAGATGGTACCTTCTGATCGTGTTCATGTTCGTCGTGGAGGTCGTATAATTTAACCCTAAAGTTGCGTATATGGGTTCTATGTACGCACGGTTTCTGGGGGATGAACGTGAGATAGAAGATGAAGAAGGAGAAGTCACGATTGCAGGGAATTGAAATCAAGGGCTGAGATTTAGCTGTAGGTTTAAAATAAAGAAATTATGTTGTAATTTTATAATATAAAATTCGTGTAACTTTGAAAATTCATATCTTTTTCATACAAGGTCGAAAACGCGCGAAACCAGTTGCGTTGGAATCGTATGGACGAGCACTACGCTACTGAATTGGATTGGATTCGTTTGGAGTTAGTGAGAATTTTGGGTAAAATTAAACGTCCGTTTAGTTTTATTCGAAATAAAAGCTGAAAACGAAATTGAAATCAAGGTGAGAACTTCTCACTCAGTCGAATCGGTTTCGATTTTAATGTTAAATAGTTGGATTTAAAATTCTTGAATGCATGTTTGAATGATGATTGTTATCTATTGATTGTTAAAATAGACATTATGCGCCGTTAGTAAGCGGATGTTATTTATTAAAAACATATACCGCGAATATTTCATAAACAGTGAAATTGGTATTATTTATGTACTTGGAATTGATTTCCCGCGGTATATAGCGGATGAGACCCTATTGCGCCGCCTATTAAGCGGATAATATTTTAATTCCTATATACCGTGATAGTTCCGTACTGGAACGGAATTGGTATTGTGTTAACATCTTTGGATGCAGGAAAACAGGTTGGAGGGATCCAACTGGATTCCTCAACAGTATTTATTTGGTTTTGGATATTTTGATATTCGTTGATTATCATATCGATATATGATGCGGTTGTTGTCGTGATTGACTATTTGGTATGTAGCATCATTGGGCCAAATTTTGGAATTTTAAAAGGATTTTTAAAGTGATTTTTGAAGAGTATACGTTTATAAAATATTTTTGGAATTGATTCCTTTTAAATAAATAAACGTTATAATTTTAATGTTATAAAAATTATGATTATTGAGAAAAATAGTTAAAAGTTGATTTTTGAAAATATGGGGTTAATGATTTTTTTAAAATGGTTTAAATCGGGATTTTTGAATTTATTGTGAAAAGTTTAAAAATAGGATTTATAAAATTTAATTATTTTATAAATCAAAATGATGAAATTATAAAGGAGTTTAAAGACGTTTATAAATAATAATATAAATTAATTTATATAAAAGATTTATAAATTGATAATTTATAAATTAAAATATTTGAATTATAAAACGAGTTTTTACAAGTGTTAGAATGAATTGTGAATGAATTTCATAAATGAATGAAATTTATAGAATTATAAACGGTGAAGTTATAAATGGAATTTTATAAGCAGTAGGTTTATAAAATTTGTAAAGTTATTAAAGGAATAAATTTGGGTAAATAAATGAATCTTATAAGTTATAAGATTTATAATTTGGGAAGTTAAAAGAACGTTTTTGTAAACAAATAAATTATAAGTATTTAACTTATAATATGAACTTTTAGTATATCATTGAGATATGAAATTGAATAGATTAATAAAGGAAATTATAAAAGGAAGTTGTTATAAAATAAATAGAAATGGAATTTATAAACATTGTTTTATAAATCCGCAACGACTTATTTTGATAAGTAAATTGTTGTAATTTATTAATGGAGTTATATTCACGTTTTAAACAGTGAAAAATCTTTAAAAAAAATGTATAGAAATGATGAAGTTGGTTAACGAAGTATATTCACGTTTTGGATAGTGAATATTATGTTAAAGAAAATGTTTTGCATGTGATATTTTAAATAGAATTAAACGATCTAACGATGTTTTCAAAATGTGTTGAGATTCGAAACCATAGATTTCAACATTCATTGTTGAAATAGACGTTTTCGAGAAATAGAAGGAAATGGTGGACTATAACACTGTTGTTATAGTAAATGATTTCCAAAAGGAAATGGTTTGTATAGTATTGGGATTTAAATATCTATTTTAAATTTTGAATCCCTATACCGGTGATTTTGGGTTGTCGTAACGATGTTTTACGCAACATTCGTTTTGGCCCAAATAAATATGTTTAAGAGAATGATTTCCTTAAAGAATGAAATATATACTTAATTTAGATTTAAGTATATTGAATATTTTCCAAGTGTAGAAAATAAAAAGATTTGTGAATTACTTATTAAATAAGTATGGAAATGTTTTCCAATATAAAGTGAATATTTTGAAAATTTATCTTTTTGAAGATAATTGAAAATGAATAATTGAAATCGTATATTCGTAGATATTTTGAAATGTAAATTCACTATGGAATTTATAAAAGAAAGGGGAATTTGTTTAAAAATAAATATTGATTTATTTTTGAGGTATTGAAATTTTATATCTTGTAAAGATATTTTTGGGAGATAAATAATTTGGCAAATTATTTGGAATCTGGTGATGTTGTGCATATCCATTGATAGTTCAATAACCGACTATCAATATTTACCTTTGAATGGGTATTTGTTGTGATTTGTTTGAATTTGAATGCCACACTTATTTTTGAATAAGCGCTCACTATTCGGGTTAGCCGGGAAAGGACCTTGGGGTCGTATAACCCATTTCGAATATGTGATTTGACATTATGGATAGCATTTGAAGGCCGGTGTTGAAGACCGGGTATTTGCGAGAGCGATAGGATGACCTGTCGATTGACTCTGCACCGAGTTGCTCCGGTATAGAGTTCTCCATATGTGACGGGGAATCCGATCAGGATTGTGGATATCCGGATTGCAAGGACTTCTTTGTAAGTGCCTTCGGTTCTGTTCGAGCCCGGAACAGACTTGCATGGATTGTATGTTTGACATTACAAATTGAGATATAAAGCTGATTTCTTTCAAATATATTTCTGTTGGTGGCGGAGAATTTATTCTCTTAGCTTAACACCCTTCTCTGAGACGTACGAGCTCAGAGATTATGTAGTTGAATGTTATCAGCGATATATTCCCAATTCGGTAATGTGACATGCTGAGTGTTGCTGTGAAATGATCATTGTTTGATCATTTGTGATATGATCATTTGTTTGATCACTTATCTTTTTGATCATTTCTTTGATCATTTGTTTACCCAAAGCACAACTTTTGTATAAAGCGTGGCTTTGTGGACGAGACTTCGTCGAACCTCACACCCCGGAATGGTCAAAACAGGAAAGATGCGGCAAGGTTATTGGGGGTAGCGCCCCTTAGGGTATGTGCATTTCCTTCTGGAAAAGGGTGGTATCATGGTATGGAGCCCAGATACTTACTCATGTTGAAACACTTTATTTATTACGGTGTGAGGTTGGTTACGAGCGCTCGGATAAAGGTCCCAAAGGACCGGGGGATGGCATACTCGTGTCAGTTGTTACCTAGTTTGAAAGGTAACCCGGCCTTGTGTTGGCAGAGATCCGGTTAGGTTCTCGGGGACGTCCTTCCAGAGGCGTTCTCATGTGACAATGGGACGTTGCTTGGCCTGAACATTTGTTGGAAATCGAAAGAAACAATACGATCTTTTACGGTTTTAGTTGTAGAACCTATCATTCACTTATGGTGGCGCCCCACTGTTTGGATGGTAGCTATAGTAGGCATAAGTGCGGAATGCCTATGCTGGCTAAGATTTATATCTTTACTTCAAAATATTTTCTACACTATGCACTAGTAATAATATCAAATGTTTCTTTTTAATGCGTATCAAGCATCTTTGACTATCATAAGGAGAAATCTCCTCCGATTCTGCGCTTGCATTGTGTGTGTGTGCGGGAGGCCTTATGGAAGTCTCATTTTTAAAAGCATTGCGAATTGACTTTAAAAATATTCCTCTATTTTGATTTTAAAAATAAATAAACCGTTTTGATTTCTCACACCAGTCACATGACTGACTCGGAGTTTAATGTTTTCCTTCCTAAACTTTGGGTGCCCACCAATTTCCACACGGGCAGTCAAGAGTTAAGGTTTATCAGGATATTCTGGAATTCAGGAGTTGCTGGAGGCAAGCTGGAGGGCATGGCGTATTCACTTGTACATAGTATTTCTTTTCCGCTGTTTGTTGTTGTTGTTGTGGTACACTCTGATGATGATGTGATGTAATGTAATGTAATGTAATAGCTGATATAGTTCTTTGTTTAAAGATTATTCATTTATCTATTATATGTTGTTCCACTGTGATTGTGAGATTCTGATATTGTTCTGTTGTTTTCTTTTTGTTCTATTTCTCTTTCTCTCTTCTTTTTCTTTTTCTTCTTCTTGAAACCCTAACATTTCGGTTTTTCGGCAACGAAAAATCGCAAGCGTTACAATGTGGTATCAGAGCATATGGTCAAGCGACAACCATGGCTCTGTTGGGTATTACTCATTAGAGATAGAGTCAGTAGTACTCTAGAATGAGTTAAGCGTAATAATAGCTATGAGAGCGTATTTGTTAGTGAATATAAAATTATTGTATATTGTGATGATTGGTTTGTTGAGTGGCATATGAACCTTCGTCAGCACGGTATGAACAACTATGCCGAAGGGGTTTATAAACACTTGTACAGAACAATTCGACACAGTATTATTTTAAATTGGGTAAATGAAATAATTTTACCTTGAGAATATTTTATATATAAAGGAATAATTTTTCATAATTATTAAAGTGTATATAAGTTGATTAGAAAATGTAAGAATACATATATAAGTTATTAAAAGATGTTTGAATAATCTAAATAAAAACATGTTGTAAAAGAATAATTGTATAAGAAAATGAATTATAAGAATTGAATTATAATTAATGTGATTTATAATTGTGAAATAAACTTATATATATATAAGAAGTGAAACTATATGAATATATTTATGAATATGAGTGTAAATAAAAAATGAATTTAAAGTTAAATGGAAATTTGGAAGCTGAATTGATTTATAAGTGGGAATTTAAGTTAAGTAAAAACAAATGATGTTTATAAAATGAAGTATAACTTAAGTGATGTTGAATGAAGTTGATATTGGTATCAAAGTAAATTAATAGAGTTAAGTGATAAATGTGAACTTGAGTTATGTAATGAAATTCAACTTTTGTAATTGAATTAATGAATTGAATGTGAATCAATTGAATGTAAATAAATTGGTAAGAAATAATGAATGTAAATGTTAATTCATTAAAATCTAATGTTATTGGAAGTTGAAAAATTGAATGAAAATCAATTTAATTAAACCAATTGAAAGTAAAGGTGTTAAACCAAATTAGATAAATATAAGCAAATAAATTTGGTTGTAATTAATATACATTGGTTGTTATATGATAATTAGTTGATTGTATAAAAACCCATGTACAATTGAGTTAATGAAATTGAAAGTTAAAGTAATTGAAATCAAATTGGAAGTTAAGTGAATCTTAAATCGAATTGAATTTGATTTGGAAGTGAACCAAGTTGAATATGGATTAGTGAATATAAACTAATTGAAAATGAATGTTAGTAAAAACATCCACTGTTAATAAATCAAAGGTGATTAAATTGAAAACCATTTCATTCGAATATTAATGAGAATATGAATGAATATTTATTGGTTATGAATGTTAGTTGGATGATAGTTGGTTGATGGTTGAATTTATTGCTTTTACTGCATTTGCTATGTTGGCATATATAGTTATTATATTGCTATATGTTGTATATCGATACTATTGTCTATATACATGTTTCTCATATGTTTGTTGAGTGTTTAGTAGGTGCGGATCGCGTTTGCTTCACATTTGGAGCTCGCTTTCGCGCTATATTAGCCGTTTATGCTCGCTAATAAAAAATATAAGGTACATATCTCGGATTACATACCGTACTTTTACACTTTTTTCCCTGCGGGATGCCTCTTCACTTGATGAGATGTATATTTGTGATATATATACTGTCATTTTTTTTCGGATCGAGCCGCGCAAAGGAGACTATGGCGAATTTTTCCGAAAATTTAAGGCGTTAGAAAAATTTTTGAGAAAAATTGGAAAAGTTTGAAAACTATTTTTATTTTGGAATTGAAAGTCAAACAATAGTAGTTGTTTTTTGAAAAGATAACTAGGTATGATTTGGAAACTTAGTAAAGATTTTGTAAGAAGTTTAACTATAGATTCTGTAACTTTTCTTACTTGGTAATTTCGAGGACGAAATTCTTTTAAGGGGGAAGTATGTAACGACCCAGAATTTCTTTTAATTAAAATTTGTATATTTAATTAATTTTAAATATTAATAAGTGAAATTTATAAGTCGAATAAATTTTATTTCGAGTAATTGGATTTAATTGAATAATTAAATCGATAATTTAATAGTTGAAAATACAGAAATAATTGAAATTAGGTTAAATATGATTAAAAAATGATTTGTAAAATTTTATTTTATCATATTGGAGTTAGAATGATATTTTAGAACTTTTAAAATCGAATTATAAGTTTATTTGTGAAAATTGAATATTTTAATATTTAATCGACTAGTGAAATTAGCCTTTTTTTGAACAGTCTCGGAATTGGACGAAACAAGTTCCATTGGATCCGTAATAGTTTGTTATTATCGGATTTCAATTTTCGTAGCAATCGGAGTTATCGTTTGATCGTGGCAGCTCGAAACGCATCGAAATTTGTTTTAATATTAATTTGGTGAGTTAAAATAGTCATTTTTCAAAAAGTATCGGATTTCGACGAAACTAGTTTTATCGAATCCATAACGTGATATTATTGTATGGTTTAAAATTTCGTGTCAATCGGATTTATCGTTTGTCCGGTGCAAGCTAAAATGCCTAGAAAATCGTTTAATCGGTTTAATTTTAAATCGAACGTTTATTGCCATAACTCGCACAGATGACCGAATTAGCTCCCAAAACACGTTCCATTGTGTTCGGAACGCAGGGTAAACCTTAGGAACGCCAATCGGCACGCTTCGTTTGGAGTTTGGAAATTCCGGGATGAATAGTGTCGTTGGAATTTTCTATATAAGGACATATAACTCACAAATTTGCAAAAGAAAACAAACTAGGGTTTTATCATCTGCAGGCCGCCTCCATTTTATTCAATGGACAGAAATTCATCATTTTCTTCTCTTAATCTCTCTCAATCTATAAACAATTAGAAGAAATGCTCAACTACAAAGTCGAAGAGCTCGATGAGAGTTTTGATTCTATACGGTGATGATCGTGTTTGGAGCGTCAAAGGGGGATCTAGGGGGCCGAAGGCCGCGTGTTGCGCACGCAAATCAAGACGAAAAGGGGCCCGAGCTGGCTGTGGGTTCAGGCGAAGGTAGAGGAGAAGATGGGCTTCGAGTTGGTACCTTCTGATCGTGTTCATGTTCGTCGTGGAGGTCGTATAATTTAACCCTAAAGTTGCGTATATGGGTTCTATGTATGCACGGTTTCTGGGGGATGAACATGAGACAGAAGATGAAGAAGGAGCGGTCATGATTGCAGGGAATTGAAATCAAGGGCTGAGATTTAGCTGTAGGTTTAAAATAAAGAAATTATGTTGTAATTTTATAATATAAAATTCGTGTAACTTTGAAAATTCATATCTTTTTCATACGAGGTCGAAAACGTGCGAAACCAGTTGTGTTGGAATCGTATGGACGAGCACTACGCTATGGAATTGTATTGGAGTCGTTTGGAGTTAGTGAGAATTTTGGGTAAAATTAAACGTCCGTTTAGTTTTATTCGAAATAAAAGCTGAAAACGAAATTGAAATCAAGGTGAGAATTTCTCACTCAATCGAATCGGTTTCAATTTTAATTTTAAGTAGTTAGATTTAAAATTCTTGAATGCATGTTTGAATGATGATTATTATCTATTGATTGTTAAAGTAGACATTATGTGCCGTTAGTAAGCGGATGTTATTTATTAAAAACATATACCGCGAATATTTCATAAACAGTGAAATTGGTATTATTTATGTACTTGGAATTGATTTCCCGCAGTATATAACGGATGAGATCTTATTGCGCTGCCTATTAAGCGGATAATATTTTAAATCCTATATACCGCGATAATTCCATACTGGAACGGAATTGGTATTGTGCTAACATCTTTGGATGCAGGAAAACAGGTTGGAGGGATCCAACTGGATTCCTCAACAGTATTTGTTTGATTTTGGATATTTTGATATTCGTTGATTATCATATCGATATATGATGCGGTTGTTGTCGTGATTGACTATTTGGTATGTAGCATCATTGGGCCAAATTTTGGAATTTTAAAAGGATTTTTAAAGTGATTTTTGAAGAGTATACGTTTATAAAATATTTTTGGAATTGATTCCTTTTAAATAAATAAACGTTATAATTTTAATGTTATAAAAATTATGATTTTTGAGAAAAATAGTTAAAAGTTGATTTTTGAAAATATGGGGTTAATGATTTTTTTAAAATGGTTTAAATCGGGATTTTTGAATTTATTGTGAAAAGTTTAAAAATAGGATTTATAAAATTTAATTATTTTATAAATCAAAATGATGAAATTATGAAGGAGTTTAAAGACGTTTATAAATAATAATATACATTGATTTATATAAAAGATTTATAAATTGATAATTTATAAATTAAAATATTTGAATTATAAAACGAGTTTTTACAAGTGTTAGAATGAATTGTGAATGAATTTCATAAATGAATGAAATTTATAGAATTATAAACGGTGAAGTTATAAATGGAATTTTATAAGCAGTAGGTTTATAAATTTTTTAAAGTTATTAAAGGAATAGATTTGGGTAAATAAATGAATCTTATAAGTTATAAGATTTATAATTTGGGAAGTTAAAAGAACATTTTTGTAAGCTAATAAATTATAAGTATTTAACTTATAATATGAACTTTTAGTATATCATTGAGATATGAAATCGAATAGATTAATAAAGGAAATTATAAAAGGAAGTTGTTATAAAATAAATAGAAATGGAATTTATAAACATTGTTTTATAAATCCGCAACGACTTATTTTGATAAGTAAATTGTTGTAATTCATTAATGGAGTTATATTCACGTTTTAGACAGTGAATAATCCTTTAAAACAAAATGTATAGAAATGATGAAGTTGGTTAACGAAGTATATTCACGTTTTGGATAGTGAATATTATGATAAAGAAAATGTTTTGGATGTGATATTTTAAATAGAATTAAACGATCTAACGATGTTTTCAAAATGTGTTGAGATTCGAAACCATAGATTTCAACATTCATTGTTGAAATAGACGTTTTCGAGAAATAGAAGGAAATGGTGGACTATAACACTGTTGTTATAGTAAATGATTTCCGAAAGAAAATGTTTTGCATAGTATTGGGATTTATATATCTATTTTAATTTCGAATCCCTATACTGGTGATTTTGGGTTGTCGTAACGATGTTTTACGCAACATTCGTTTTGGCTCAAATAAATATGTTTAAGAGAATGATTTCCTTAAAGAATGAAATATATACTTAATTTAGATTTAAGTATATTGAATATTTTCCAAGTGTAGAAAATAAAAAGATTTGTGAATTACTTATTAAATAAGTATGGAAATGTTTTCCAATATAAAGTGAATATTTTGAGAATTTATCTTTTTGACGATAAATTGAAAATGAATAATTGAAATCGTATATTCGTAGATATTTTGAAATGTAAATTCACTATGGAATTTATAAAAGAAAGGGGAATTTGTTTAAAAATAAATATTGATTTATTTTTGAGGTATTGAAATTTTATATCTTGTAAAGATATTTTGGGGAAATAAATAATTTGGAAAATTATTTGGAATCTGGTGATGTTGTGCATATCCATTGATAGTTCAATAACCAACAATCAATATTTACCTTTGAATGGGTATTTGTTGTGATTTGTTTGAATTTGAATGCCACACTTATTTTTGAATAAGCGCTCACTATTCGGGTTAGCCGGGAAAGGACCTTGGGGTCGTATAACCCATTTCGAATATGTGATTCGACGTTATGGATAGCATTTGAAGACCGGTGTTGAAGACCGGGTATTTGCGAGAGTGATAGGATGACCTGTCGATTGACTCTGCACCGAGTTGCTCCGGTATAGAGTTCTCCATATGTGATGGGGAATCCGATCAGGATTGTGGATATCCGGATTGCAAGGACTTCTTTGTAAGTGCCTTTGGTTCTGTTCGAGCCCGGAACAGACTTGTATGGATTGTATGTCTGACATTACAAATTGAGATATAAAGATGATTTCTTTCAAATATATTTCTGTTGGTGGTGGAGAATTTATTCTCTTAGCTTAACACCCTTCTCTGAGACGTACGACCTCAGAGGTTATGTAGTTGAATGTTATCAGCGATATATTCCCAATTCGGTAATGTGACATGCTGAGGGTTGCTGTGAAATGATCATTGTTTGATCATTTGTGATATGATCATTTGTTTGATCACTTATCTTTGTGATCATTTCTTTGATCATTTGTTGACCAAAAGCACAGCTTTTGTATAAAGCGTGGCTTTGTGGACGAGACTTCGTCGAACCTCACACCCTGGAATGGTCAAAACAGGAAAGATGCGGCAATGTTATTGGGGGTAGCGCCCCTTATGGTATGTTCATTTCCTTCTGGAAAAGGGTGGTATCATGGTATGGAGCCCAGATACTTACTCAAGTTGAAACACTTTATTTATTACGGTGTGACGTTGGTTACGAGTGCTCGGATAAAGGTCCCAAAGGACCAGGGGATGGCATACTCGTGTCAGTTGTTACCTAGTTTGAAAGATAACCCGGCCTTGTGTTGGCAGAGATCCGGTTAGGTTCTCGGGGATGTCCTTCCAGAGGCGTTCTCATGTGGCAATGGGAAGTTCCTTGGCCTGACCATTTATTGGAAATCCAAAGAAACAATACGATCTTGGACGGTTTTAGTTGTAGAACATATCATTCACTTATGGTGGCGCCCCACTGTTTGGATGGTAGCTATAGTAGGCATAAGTGCGGAATGCCTATGCTGGCTAAGATTTATATCTTTACTTTCGAAATATTTTCTACACTATGCACTAGTAATAATATCAAATGTTTCTTTTTAATGCGTATCAAGCATCTTTGACTATCATAAGGAGAAATCTCCTCCGATTCTGCGTTTGCATTGTGTGTGTGTGCGGGAGGCCTTATGGTAGTCTCATTTTTAAAAGCATTGCGAATTGACTTTAAAAATATTCCTCTATTTTGATTTTAAAAATAAATAAACCGTTTTGATTTCTCACACCAGTCACATGACTGACTCGGAGTTTATTGTTTTCCTTCCTAAACTCTGGGTGCCCACCAATTTCCACACGGGCAGTCAAGAGTTAAGGTTTATCAGGATATTCTGGAATTCAGGAGTTGCTGGAGGCAAGCTGGAGGGCATGGCGTATTCACTTGTACATAGTATTTCTTTTTCGCTGTTTGTTGTTGTTGTTGTGGTACACTCTGATGATGATGTAATGTACTGTAATGTAATAACTGATATAGTTCTTTGTTTAAAGATTATTCATTTATCTATTATATGTTGTTCCGCTGCGACTGTGAGATTCTGATATTGTTCTGTTGTTTTCTTTATGTTCTATTTCTCTTTCTCTCTTCTTTTTTTTTTCTTCTTCTTAAAACCCTAACATTTCGGTTTTTCGGCAACGAAAAATCGCAAGCGTTACCATCAAATAACCCATTACCATCATCAAACATCATCTCATAGATCCCCCACATAACTGCTACTGTTTACCTGCCATCGCATTCCCTACATATATCATCTCTAACTAACCGCTACTTTGAACAACCTCAAATCGCTTCGCCCAAATAGAAGTCGAACATCACTTCACCGATAATCGAACATCTCCCCACCTCTTACACTCAAGAATCGCCTCACAACCCGGAATTGGATTTCAATTTTATTTTGAATTGTGAATTTGCGATTTAGTGAAGTACAGGATTTGGTTAGCGAATTCATTTTTGTTTTATTTATTTTGAGTAGCTGAGTATTTACTTTTAATAAAGATAAAAATTTGGGCCGGGTTGGCTTGAAGCCTTAATGACTAAATTTTTCTTTTCTGTCTTTTAGTTTGTTTCCCTTAGTTTTAATTTGTTTAGTTTCATCATCTTAAAAAAAATCCTTTGCTTTTGAATTGTTTGAATTTTTGAATAATCTTATTCATAAAAAATAAGGGGTTTTCTTTGTTTCATTTGATTTTAATTGTTTTTATTCTCCGTATTTTTTTAGACATCCTCCTCTAAAAAAAAGACTCTTTTGTTTACTTTTAGTTTTCATTTGTTTTGTTCTCACTCGTTTTGTTTTAGTTTCTTCTTTAACTTTTAAAAAAAAATTGTAAATATATCGTTTTCTTTATTTCAGGTTGCCAAAGCAGAAATTCAAAAGGGAGAAGTGCTTGCCAATAAACTGCTTTGCTTTGCTAAGAAAAATCGCCGCTAAAAAAAAATATTGCTAAATAATCTGCATGCTCTGGTATCGTGCACCTTTTTTTCTTGTTTATTTTATTTGCATTGTTGGTTGCTTGCATTTGCATTAAAAAAAATTCAAAATCCAAAAAACCAAAAACAAACTTCAATTTAGTTGCATTGTTAATACACGTTTAATTTCTTGTTTTGCATTCATCTCATCTTATTTTCTTTTCTAAGGGCAATACCCCAATTCACATAAGGTGAGGGATTTCATCACCCTTTCCTTAGCCCACAAACGCATTTCATCGTAGAATTTGACTAATAATAAAGGTTAGACGTTGGACCTAAGGGTGTCACGAGCTCACTTAGGGCTTAATTGTATCTTCACAATTATTTTATTTGAACGATTTTATTTCTTGGTGTCTAGGCTACGGCAGAGTAATAACCAGTTATAAAAATTACGGCGATAAGTAAATATTATATTGGTTGTTCCTCTGAAGGTACTTAAACCTTCGGCTGCATTGCTACGGTGATTCGTGGTGCACCGATAACCCCTGTCTGTTACCTGGCTGAGAAATATTTTTGTTGATTTAAGACAAAGTGTGATTATACAGTTTTGGGTTAGGAGCTATTAAGGACAGAAAACTGTAATTAAGTCCTTTACATTCATTTAGTTGCATTAGTTCATGCATATTTTAAAAAAAAACTCAAAAATCCAAAATCAAAAAAATATATTGTAAATTCTACTTAACTTAGTTTTTAATCCAAAAGAAAAAAAAATTCCTTTCCTTTGAAAATTTTCAATCAAAAATAAATTCAAAAAATATATATATATAATCTTTTCAAAAAGAAAAAAATTTGAAAATTCAAAACAAAAATCAATTTCCATTTTCTAAAAACAAAAAAAATCCTTTCGGTATATATTTGAAAATACAAAAACCAAAAACATATTAAAAAAAATTGAAAAACCAAAAACAAAAAAAAATCAAACTTTTCTTTTGAAAATAAATCTCACTTGGTAAATAGTTTCCTTCCTTGTAAAAAAAAAAGAAAGAGAAAATTCAAAAAAAAAAAAACAAGTTTTCAAATCTTCTTTCATTCTCTAAACTCATTTCTAACTTCTTTCTCTTCTCACACTTCACTAGTGCATGAGTACTTGGACTCGCGACCCTTCTACAAACCGTTTAACTCGAACAGACGATCCTCCTGAAATGGCGAACGAGAATGCCCCTCGAACTCTTATGGATAGAATCTTTTTCGATAGAGTTTCTATTCCATCTTGCATCACGTTACCCGCCCCTACGGGTAACCATTTCGAAATCTATTCGAACCATATTGCCATGCTTCCAAAATTTGGCAATTTCGAGCACGATGATCCATACATCTTTTTGAGGAAATTAGAACAAGTTTGTGCAACCATTAAACTCCAACAACTTTCTGATGAGGGAATCAAACTTCGATTAATCCCATTTGCTCTTACGGATTACGCTGAAAAATGGTTGTATAGCTTACCTTCGAACTCAATTAAAACGTGGGAAGAATTTGTAAAAGCTTTCTTAAAAAAGTTCTACACCTTGGAAAAAACAAGTAGAATTCGAAACGAAATTGTAAATTTTCATCAATTCAAGGGTGAATCATTTGGAAAATATTTTGAAAGATTCAAAGAGCTTCTGATAAAATGTCCATACCATAACTTTGAAAAATGGACGATTTGCCAAATCTTATACGATGGACTAGAAAACAGCTCACGAACGATGCTCGAATCAATGTGCCAAGGAAATTTTCTTGCCCAACATCATGATGATGCTTGGAAATTTCTTGAAAACCTCACTGAAAATTCATCCCAATGGGAACGTTCGAACGAAAAATCAATCTACTCACGATCGAGTGCACACTCGATAGGATCTTCTGTTGCTTTGGAAGCTAAGATCGACGCAATGATTAAAAAATTCGATAACGTTTTCTCATCAAATAAAATGAACCAAGCTTCCCAACCGATGTGTTATAAATGCAATGATCCTAATCATACAGCCGATCAGTGTCCCAACTCTATCGAACAAATCAATGCTTTCAATAAAGCAAAAAACAACCCGTTTTCTCCAACGTACAACCCTGGTTGGAGAAATCATCCGAATTTTGCGTGGAGCGAAAACAATTCCAACACGAATACGATTCGTCCCAATTTTCAAGCATTTTCGAATAATGCTTCGAATCCTCCCTCTCAGCCCAATAATTTTCAACCAAACTTTGCGGTCCCGTCTCATAATCAACCGCAACAACCAAATTTTCTACCAAACTCTTCTCATCCTCCACAAGACGATAAAGGTTTAACTTCGCTTGAGAAAACTCTTGAAACGTTGGCTAAGGCAACTACTCAAAGCCTTCAATCAAATAGCAATTTGCAAAATTTATTGACTTCATATATGCAAAACACAAACCAATCGATTGCAAAACTCGAAATGCAAATGAGTCAATTAGCCACGTCTGTTAGTGAACGTGAACGAGGAACATTCCCAAGCCAGCCCCTTCCAAACCCCAGAAATCAAAACACAAATTCAAATCAAGCCCATGTTGTTCAAGATAGAAACGTCACCCAGTTGAATGCTATCACAACTCTCCGTTCTGGTAAACAAATATTTCCAAAAACTAAAGATAGCCCCTTCCAAACTATGGTCTATCTATTATGAGAACTTGATTTTATTTGAAATTTTGACAAGTAAATTTTCAAGACAATGACCAAAACTTATATTTAACTTATTTGTGTCTATTTAAAAGTAAATCATTCATTTGTAAATATTTCCAAAAACTCGCATTCATCTCTTTGTAAATAAATCTTGCATTTTGTAAATATTTTCACTTTGCACTAGATTTTGTGGGTAGTATCCGCTGAAAACCCTCACGAGACAACACTCGTCCTACTGGGGACACCCAGAGGTTTAACGGCTTGTTGCATACGCTCAATGCAATCGTGCTCCCTGCGAAAACGGATTTATCTTAGTTTTCCTTTATTCGAGGACGAATAAAAAGATAAGTGTGTGGGTATTTGATATGCACGTAAATGTGCATATATTTACATCCATATTTTATCTCCTTCTATTTAAATAAACATCATTTTTGGGAATTTTAACATGTTTAAAACCAAAATTCAATTATTTTCAAACCATCATATTTTCATCTTCATTCAAGGGCAAAATTGTCATTTTTGTGCATGTCGATTTAAGAATTTTTACTTGGACACTTTTTGATAATTTTTGTAGGAATTTGGATGCATATAGAAGAGGCTTATATGAAGATATATGCATGCACAAATGAAATACAAAGGAATGAAGAGGAAATAACTCAAGTTCAAGATCATGGAGGACCCCACCCACTTACCTAAAAGTACAATTATGAGCTAAAGGACAACTACGTGGAGGATAAAGCTTCATGCACAATAAATGATGGATTAATTAGTGGCTAATGGTTACTTGGTGGCCACACTTCCTAAAGGGCATTTTAGGTAGCCCCCTAAAATTAGAATTAGGGTTTTATGCATGTATGTACAACCCTCTTATGTATATGAAACCATCTTCTACTCTTTCATTTTACTTAGGAAATTAAGAAATCAAAGTGTAAGCTCAATGTTTTATGAAATAAAAATGGCTTTCAAGCCTCTTTCTTCTCTCTTTTCTACATGTTTTTCTTTATTTTATTGTTAATGTTTATTTCTATGCTCTCTTTCTCTTTATGCTCATAGCTTAGATTTACATTTATGCAAGTAATTAGTAGCTAATCTCTTTTGCTTTCTTTGCTTATTTTCTATTCTCTTTTCTTTTTAATGTTGAAATTTACTTGTGTTGCTTCAATGCCACAAATGAGTAGCTAAACCCCTTCAATTTAGGGGTGATGAAGCTCTTTAACTTTATGTAATTTCAACATTTTTATGATTTATGATCTCTTTGTTTATGCTTCATGAATGTGAATTTTGATGTAAGCTTATACAAGTGGGTTTGATAGCTTATATTGCTTGTGCAAATGAGCTATTCTTATTCAACATAAACACAATTTACATCATCATTTGCTAATTAATTTTTGATTATGAAATGAAAGTAAAAATGAAATTTGATGATCTATATTACTAGTTACAATAGTAAATAGATCACACTTAAAATAGCTTTTGCTTTGGCTTCATTTTCATGAGAATTATAAGTGGTATAATTGTTGTATTATTGTTTGATGGTTTGAGGTATGTTAACTAATAACATAAACAAACCATACTTATGATAAATGCAATGATTATTTCACTTAATATCAAAGTTAGAGATCATAAATTATGTGTTTGTTGATTTACAAAAATTTGAGAATGGATTTGCCTCTAAATTGTTCTCTAGTCCAATAGTTTTCTAATCACATTTTAATTCTAGTTTTAGCTTCATTTTAATTCTAGTCAACAATTCCTCCTCCATTTGGTCTAATTTGATTGAATAGATTTTTAAAACTCAAACAACTCCCTAACGGATCGACCAGTATTCGCCACGTGCTACATTCGTACACCGTGCGCTTGCGGTTATTTTTATTTCAAAATTCGTTCGACGGTTTTCTAAACCGATAGAATTTCCGTCGTCCGAACAGTTCACGTGTTTTGTTTAGGTCATTTCTTGTTTCTTCTCGAAGTATTTGAATGGTGCACTCGAAGGGCTTGATGTGTGGGCTCGGGTGAGTTTATTTGTTATAGGTTTGTGAAAAACCCGAGTATATTTGAATTTGAATAAATTGCAAAATGAAAATGATTCTCGAGTTACTCAAGTGGTTTCGAGTTTTGCTCGAGCTAATTTGTTGCAGTTTAGAATTTGTCATGTTTCAAATTTTAAACTAAAAATTTAAAGTACTAAGAAAAGATTTAAATAAAGTTTTAAATCAAATTTTCAATTATGAGTTCAAGTTTAATTTGAATATTAAGATGAAAATAAATAAGTTTTAAAATTTAAATTTGTTTAAAATACTTTAAAAAGGGTTTATTGTTTAAAAATGTTTTAAAAGAAATTTGATTTTAAATTGGAAATTGAATGTAAAGAAATGTTTAAACAAAGTTTAAACTGATTCAAATTTGATTTTGAATCTTTGTTTTAAAATAAATTTAAATTTTATAAATTTAAGTGTTTAACAATTTGAATGATAAAGTTAAATTTAAATGCTTGAATTTAAAAAGAATTTTTTTTAAACTCTTGTAAAATTTCTTTTATAAGTAAGATATTAATTACCATTTAAATTTAAGGGTATTAAATTGATTTTTAAAACTTGTTGAAGTTAAATGATAATATAATGGTTTGTTATGCATTTAATTATTAGGGTAATTAAATAAATAAATAAATAATTTAATAAATTGATAAAATAAATGATTACTTAAAGTAATTAAGGGATTAATATTTAAGGTTTAAGATTAATTATTTTTAGAATAATTAACTTGTAATTTAAGAATCATTAATTAATAAGACTAGATTTTAATTAATGATTAGTAATTACTTAATCAAGTAATAAAGGATTAATTAAATTATAGTTAACACTTAATTAATTAAATAATTAAGGGTTAATTAAATGGTTAATTAATGACTAATTAATTTGTAATTAATAATGATTAAATAAGTTAATTATTTTAGAGAAATAATTAATGAATGGTTAATAGTTAATGAGGTCATTAACTAAGGATTATTTAATAATTAATTCATGTGATTAATTTTTAATTATTAATTAGATTAATTAATTTAAAGATAATCATTTGTGTAAATTATTAAGTATAATTACTTATGGAAGTAATTAAGGAATTGATTAATAAGTGTAATTAATTAAGTTTAATTTGATTAGATTAAGTTAATTAATTCAGTTTAATTAATTTAGAATAATCATTTGATGATTTGTGGAGTATAATTACTTAATGTAATTAAATGAAGAGAAATTACTTAGGGAAGTAATTTATGGGTAATTACTGTATGTAATAAATTTATGGCGATCTGTTGATGAAGTAATTTGAGTAAATCAAGGGATTAATTGGAGATAATTAATTAATGAGTAATTGATTTATTTTGTGAAGTAATTAAGGGTGGTTAAGTACTGAATGGAGTTAATCAAGGATGATTAACAATTATGGTTTAAATAAAGACTAATTACTTAATGTAATTAATTTAAATAGAAATGTAATTAGAGATCATTAATTACTATAATTAATGATATAATTAAGAATGGTTTATTTAGAAATAATTAATAAATGAAAAGGAATTAATTAATGTGATTAATTAAGAAGTAATGTAATTAATTTATAGTTAATTAATTAAGGAAGTAATTAAAGATTAATTATTGTATTTGGTTATGTATAATTAATTTGAGAAATTAATTAGTAAATAATTACTTGAATGTAATTAAAGGTTAATTAATCAGGGATGATTAATTAAATTAAATAATTGGTTGATGATTAATTAATTGATTGATAATTAATCAATAGTGATATAAGCAAGTTGATATTGATGAAGTAATTAATTTAATTTACTTTAAATTAATTAGAATGATGCAATTAATTTAATTCATTTTAAATTAATTATATTTGGTGTGATTATTAATCCTTGCTTATATGGATGGATGATGTTGTTTGCCTTAAATGGTTTGAATCTCATATATGAGATAAGTAATGTCGAGTGATTTGGACGCATTGGTTGTATTGTGATGATGATATGGATTACCTTATGATAATGATAATATGGATTATCTGTTGTGATGATAATATTGATTATTTATTGTGAATCTGTGATTTATCTATCTGTATATAAAGATAATTGAATTGTTTTAAACCTTTAAAACAACTTGGCCTTAAAAGACACGCTTTGGATTTTGATGAGATCGGGATAGGGTTTCCATATTTGGATATCCGAAAACCACATCGATCCAAATTAACGATAGGTCCTGAATCTTATGTGAAGAGTGAAGACTCGAGGTGTAAGAACTATATTCGTCAGTATAACTCTGAGGGTGATTACGAGATGAGTTTGACGGAGTAGTACTTACAGGTTCGAGATGAAGATTCAGAGCGCAAGGGCTATGGTAGTTGACTCTAAAGGTGATTTCAAAATGAGTGCAACGAGATAGTGCCTTCGGTTTCGTTCGAACTCGGAACGAACTTGTATGGATTGAATGCTTTCAGAACATCGTCAGGTGGACGATGAGCATTCTAAGAGATGTGTTCTCTAAAGGTAATCGTAGTCTCAAGCCTCATCAACCAGAAATGGCTAAAACAGGGGAGGTGCAGCAAGGCTAAGTGGGTCATGCCCAAGTAGGACAAGATTTTCCCCTGTCTAGAAGTCTCTTTTTATTTCGGTTGTGCGGGCGGTTGGAACGTAAGCCAACTGCGGGGTTGTCTTGTTCGGGACTGTCCAGTAAGTGATGGTTCCGGTCGTGTGTTGCAGAGGAGTGGGCGTACTCCTCGGTACGTTGATCTAGGTGACGTACTGTGACGGACGGTACCCTAGTAACCCAGCCATTGATGGAATCCAAAATCTAGTAAGTGCCAACGGTTTTGATTGTATTACCCAGTTTTGTGGCTAGTAGCTGGAATTTAATGAATGTAACAATTTCACCTATTTCATATTTATTTGAAAACCTTAGACCTATTATAATATCACTGGATTTCCTGTCAAATGTTTTGGTTAGCGTAAGGTAAAAAAAAAATCATGTTTATGTGTGGGAAGTCTTACGTAATACCTTTTCTTTTCAAAGGTTTTTCAAAGTTAAGCAACTTTAACCTGTTATTCACACCAGACCCATGTCTGATCCAGAGTTTATCTTCTGTTTTCTTAAACTCTTAGGTACTTAAATTTTTACGAGTAGCCAAGGGATTCAGGTTAGCTTTTGAGGAATTATGGAGGAGCAAATGGAGAAGGAGGCTTCTGCGTTGGATATATATAGTTCCGCTGTGTGTTCTCTGTGTTGGTATCTCTATTTTGAGTTGTATTGAGTTGTAATAACTAGACAGATGTTTATAACTGTCTAGCATGTGATGTGTAATCTGCGTAACTCTGATTAGTGTTGTATACTATGTAATATTTATGTTATTAATATAATTTATTCGCTCCGCTTTTGAGATTCTGATGTTGTTTCTTCTTTCTTATCTTTCTTTTCTCTTTTCTATCCCTTTCTTTCTTCATGATGATACGACTTTTTTGTGGAAAGAAAGTCGGGTCGTCACAATATTGCACTCAGATCTGCCATTAATTTCCGCTTCAGGAATCAAGGCCGTCCCTCTTGTATTCAGGATCGAAGAACCCACCTTCGACAACCATCCAACGATCGATGCTACATGCTCGTACCACACGAGTTCGATCAAAACCTACCACGCGATAGCTCGTCGCGGGCACCACCTTTGGTCGAAGTCATGTTGAATTCGTCGCCATCATCAATGCAAAAATCACCCCCAATTGCAAAGCAAACGCAGCCCTCCCCTTCCCTCTATGTTGTGCCTTCGTCGATCTCGGCCCTTGGATCGCAAGAGCTTGGAGTGCTCTACAATTTCTTAGTTAGGAGTTTACGAATTAAACTAATGCATCGAGAGATAATCTAGGAGGAACAAAATCAAGCTTCGACCATTGAAAATAAGAATGGCGGCCAAAGGGAAACTTTCTAGGGTTTCTGTTTGTATGCGCATTTATACATATATCCATCATTATGTAAATATTTTATTCAATTTATCAAACATTTACAAACATACACCAAACAACACATGCCGCCTGGCGTTTATAAGGTTTTACCCATATTTCGAACACAATGGAACGTGCTTCGGGGCTCAGTTCAATCATATGTGGAAGATAGCGTTTTGAATTGAGTTTAAATATTCAATTTTAAATTTCAATTTCAACGCGTTTCTCACCCGTACGAACAAATGGTAACTCCAAACGCCACGAAAATTGAAATTCGCTAATAATTCACTATTACGGATCCAATGGAACTGGTTTCGTCGAATTCCGGGACTGTGCCCCGGAAAGCTATTTTAACTCGTCGGTTAAATCGAGAGATTTTCAAAATCGTCGAAATCGTTTAAAATTTCACTTTTAAAACTTTGCTAACTTAATTATAAATCATATAGAATTTATATTCATATTAGAAATCATCCTGATTCATCTTAAATCAAAATATGATTATTTACATTGTTATTATATATTAAATCCCATTATTAAATTAATATAAAAATTACAATTTTAACTTATCGACTTTTGATTCCATCCAAAAGTACAATATTAAAATTCTAATCCAACTAGACTATAAATAAATTTTAGAAACCATTTTCATATCTATATACACAAGATTCATAAATTATCCCAATTTTCAAATATTAAATTATTATTAACCAAATCCATTTAAATTGTCGTATTTGAAATTACAACTAGTCTCATTGATTTAACCAAAATATTCTAATTTTAAAATCAATATATATTCCACACTCAACATTTAAATGAATTAAATGCTCAAAATCTAACGACTAGAATTCCGGGTCGTTACATTAGTAGCTAAATCATACTCAATGTACTCAATGGATGACAAACTACCAAGAGCATAAGAAGAAAAAGTATTACCTGTATCAAAACTCATACCAAGCCTAAATTCGATGCACCACTCATGGAATTCAAATTAGGTAACTCACCCAAAAATGAGAGTGACTACTATGAATCCTAACACTACGACGAACGGGACCCGCTTACGGCAATAGATTTCCTATGCCAACCTCTCTTCGACAATGAAGAAATTACAGAGGCTATATTATCTTCACCACTCTTTACTTGAGAAATAATAGTTGCTTCAACATCACTCTTAATCTTTTGAACATCTGATAAGTCTTTATTCACATTGCAATGCTTGATAAAAGAAGAAACCCCAACCACTAAACCATCCTTATTCATAAACAAATTAGAGTCCACAACTTTTTTATCCTCCGACATAAGACTCCCCTTATCAGCAAAAATGGAATCTACTGATACAAACGCACGTTAATATATAGATAATAAACATTATAAATAAATAAATAAATAAATATTATTCACCTTAAAACATCTTAAAAGGATAATTACCCATTTCAAAATAATAATAATTAATATTCACCATTATTGTAATTAATAATAATTAATTTTCAAAATTATATTAATAAATCCTTATTGTTAATTTCAAGCCACACTTTTTTTCAAAATAATTAACTTTCAAAACATTAATATATTGATAAATAACCCTAAAAAATATTAATTATAAGTGAATATCTTGAAACAATATTAAATATATGAAAATAATTTAAAAACAATATAAATATAAGTAAATAGCTTTAAACAATATAGATGTAAAGGTTAAAATAAAATAGAAATTAAATCCTTTAAAGAAAAATATTTTCGAAACCTAATTTTGGATTTAAAATCATTTCCTGTCTCAAAAACAAATTCCAACTCAAATAGAGATTTATAGTATTTTTAAAATACAAATTCAAGGCCAATTGTAACGACCTAGAATTTTCGAACCCAAATATTCCTGATAGTTAGGAAAAGAAGAAAAGAGATAGAAGAAGGAACAGAAATGAAACACAAAATCTCACATTCGCAGCAGATCAAAATATAGCATCAAATAAAATAACAGTTATGCAAGGAAAAACTATATCAGTTAATTTACATTAATACATCAGAGTTACAACAATTACACAAACACTGGACAGTTAAGATTTACTTGTCCCAGATAAACTACAATATATCACAGTGGAATACACTCCATACGTTCCTGCCATCATCTTGCCTCCTGAGCTCCGGAAACGTCCTTACCTGAAAATCTATAATACTCGGTCTGACCCGAGCATTACATCAACGTAACACCTGGGTCAGGCTGGAAACCAGCGTGAGTAAACCTATCTAACATGAAATACTAATGTGTAAAACTTATTTAAACCCGGGTAACTCGTATTCCACTACAAGTCCACGACTTGTTATAGTCAATATTTATTTCACAAATCAATTCCTTAGTACCCTTACTTAGTTAAATGGTCCATATTATTCTATTCCAGCCTATTGATTCCAAAGTCAAATCCATAAAGAAATTTTTGTAGACTACAAATCGAAGTGGTTTTGGGTATGTACCGATACCCGACCCCAGTCTCTTCGAATCCAATATCATCTTAAAACAAAGCAGTTAAAATTTTAAACAATTCCATATATATCCAGAATTACATATTTACATAGCCATTCATCACGGATAGACAAACCCTATCATCTCAGTTCAGTCAAATCATACCATGTCACATAGCATCACTTATCAAGGATATCAAGTAATCCAAGGAATACAATATCATTCATTTTTTTTCATAAGCAATATTAATTAATCACACCATTCCAATTAATTTAAATAAATTAAATTAATTCCTTTAATCGCTTTTAATCCTGCTTACTTAACATTAATTAATTACAATCATTAATTAATCATCCCTTATGTTTTCTTCTAATTACATTAAGTAATTTTCTTTTAATTAATAACCTTCACTCATTCACATTAATTACATTTATCCTTAATTAATTACTCAAATTAATTATTCTATAATTACTTACATTCATTAATTATCCCTTAATTAATCACACTCCTTAAATAACCCTTAATTAATTTCCATAATTAATCAATTCCTAGATTAATCAATCCTATAATAAATTACACCACGTAATTAATCCTTAATTACTTCCATTAAGTAAATTTCCTCAAATTACTTTCATCCAGTAATTATTCTTTTGGTTAATTGTCCTCAATTAATTAACCTCTAATCATTAATTAATTTAACCTTTAATTCATAATTAAATTAATTAATCCCTAACAATTTATCCTTTAATTACTTACATTAAGTAATTAATCTCTAATTACTTACATTAATTGATCACTAATTACCAATTAATTAATCTCAAATTAATTAATTATAACCCTTATTTATTAATTTATTAATTCCTTAATCAATAATAAATTAATTTATCTTTAATTTCTTAATTTTATTAATCTTTAATCTCGAAAGTCCTTGACTTACTTAAAAATAACCCATTTATCCTTATTTAGTACTTAATCTTTGTTAACACATAATGTAATCTTTTAATTTAACTTCTTAATTACATACTTTAATTAAGTTTAAATAAACTTAAGAATGAATTTAATTTAAGTAAAACCTATTATTCATCTTCTTAAACCAATATTAATAACATTATTATACAAAGAAACTAATTTTATTTTTAAATCAGTTAAACTTGATTACCTAAAGTTTTAAAATAACTTTTATTTATATTTATAAAATCTATTAAACCCCTACTTCGGGTTCAACCCATAATCATCCCGAGTTGTCCCCTGAGTAAACTTTCCTTCTTTTTTTTTATAAAACTTAGTTATAGGTTAAGTTTAAAACTGTTAACAATCACACACGCGAAGACCTGAAGATACACTCGAGGCCTCCTCACGCTTTCTCGAGCACGCCTTGAGTCATCTCATCTTCACGAGCTCAACACCACAGCCATGGCTACAAATAAAACAGGAATTCATGCACGTGCACAACACATCGGAACCCCTTCGATCAACTACAACACATCCGATTAGTTGCCGGTGACATGCCGACCAACCCTAGCCACCCAGATTCACCATAGTACCCTACAATCAAAATCGAGGAACCTCGACACAAACTGAAACTCAAACCCGATTGAAAAATCCTTTGTCGACGACTATATAGACCACCAAAAAGTCTGCCCCTTCATCCACGGCCGCTTCTCAAACTCCAATATCGTCTCCCCCTTATGCGATTAGACCCGATCTAACCTCGACGTCGCCAATACTCCTAAAACATCGTCGGTAAAAATGGGTTCAAAACCCTACATCGCCACATTGTCGTTGCCATGGTGATTTCTAAACACTCCGGTCATTTTTTTCCACCATCGTCAATCCACGAACTACCCTCATCCTGAAACCCAACCCTCAGTTCAACATCGATCGACTGATATTGACCATAAACCTAAAATTGATCAACTCGCCCATTCCTGACAACCCCAACGCTAGAAATTATGAAGTCTATTCCAAAAATCATGATTTCCAAATGTGAATCAAGTTATTAGCTTGAAACATAGATTTTGAAAGATTTATTTTCTGACTTTCATTTATTTTTACTGAAACTTTCACCTCCCTGTAAAACTATCTACTTTTAATCCTAAAAATCATTTTTAAGAATAAATTCAAGTCATCCCAAATATATATCCTTCATGCATCAACACCTCAAATGGTTTATATAAGGAGGAATTGGGTTCTGAATGTGTTTATGATCTGAAAACTCAAGAACAGAGGTACCCATACATATATACAGACATGCAGGTATACATATATGTGTTTGCGCCAAAATTAGTCACAAACCCCAAGTGTTGTGAAAGCACCAGTGTATGAATATAAATCAACGATATCCAAACACAAATCACAGATCTAAGCAAGCAACACGCAGCAATACAGAAATTATGAACAAGAACACACGATTTATAGTGGTTCGGCTATCTCCGGCCTACATCCACTTCAAAGGTTTTAACTTTTATTGATGTTCTTCGTTGATTACAGTTGATTATGGCAGATTACAATGGATCATAGCTCTGAAATTCGAGTACAATCATAGTTGTGGAGTGCAAAGTAGAGTCTGGTAGAGTCTCGGCGCTTCAGAATCTAAATCCAGCCAGAGAGAGATCGATCCCTTTTCTGAATGACCTGGGGATCTATTTATAGGCGTTGGAGGCTGATATTTCTCTTAAAATCCGGGGAGACCGCTTCTGGCACGTGAGGGGGCCCACATGGCCGAAACCTGGAGATCCGGGCCCACATTGGGATCGATTCGACCCTTGGTTCGAATCGATCAAAAAAGTGTCCAATCGTGATGAAACTTGGCGTGGACATTCTTCGACATGTAGGCAAACTCCTGTAAAAATTTCATGGCATTTGGATCAAGGGATTGAGAGATATGATCGATTCAAGATGGTGTTCTTCGGCTTGCTGGTTGCTTCGACTTGATCCTATGGATTCGTTCGAATCGACATGGTTCGAATCCATAGGGTCGAATCCATGCTCCTGATGACGTGGCGTGCGTTCTTCGTGTCGATCCTCTTATTTCTCCGAGTTGAATGGGTCGACTCCGAGTTTTTAGCCGTGTTTTCTTGGTGGTTTCGAGTGTTGGATTCGAAGGTTCGCTTCGAATTGATGGAGCTGGTACTCGTTCGAATCGATCGAAATATGTTACTCTGGATCGATTCGAAGTTGCCTTTAACATGGGGATTCGAAGGCGAGTAGGGAATGGAGTCGTAGCTCCCGTGGTTGCATGGATTCGAGGGACTCTTCTTTGATGGATTCGAAGGTGGGTGCGCTCCGATGGTTCCGAGCTTTAGGCACGCATGGATGGATTCGAAGCATAGCTATTGAGGGCTTGCTCGATGGAGTAGAAGTAAAGGTGCTCCTCATGGATTCGAAGCAAGGATGCAGAGTGGCTTCAGTTGGATGGATACGAAGGGAGGCCATGGGATGGATTCGAAGTAAATGGAGTCGAAGTCGATGGATGCGAGGCAGGCACTGGCTGATGGATTCGAACGACGTCTCCGCCTATGGATTCGAACATGGTGCCTGCTCTGATGGGTTCAAACTTAATGGATTCGAACTAATGAAGGGGTGATGGATTCGAAATGAGCAAGGTTCATCTCTCTCAAATCGAATCCATCATAGCTCGAGCATATGATCTCGGATTGACTTGAAATTTGAACCACTGGCTTCTATGATCTTTCTGGCCATGTACTATCAATTGTAGCTCAATCTGGACTCGGACAAAATTCATCGATATCCATGGTTATCCTGCAGTACATAGTTGATACTCAAGAATAATAATCATTGATTCTTAGAAAATTTCGGATATCTTAACTTTGCCAAAAGTTGGGATAACACTTTGCCCCCCAAAACATGCCTTTTGGTAAAAGGTATGTTTTGAACGGTCTTAAATCGGGTGTAGTAAGTTTACGTTTCATTCATAGCTGCAGTGTTATCAATCAAGTTTATGGCTATTCGAAGCCAAATCAGCATTCGTTCTTTCCGTAGAAGTTGAGAATGAAGTTCTGTAGTCTCTCCGGACTACTAAGGGCTTCTATGAACCCTTACTAAGTCCATTCTAGACTTAGTGATTGAATAGAAAGATCCTATTGCACTTTGGCGTTGCCTTCTATCCCTTGCACTCTGGTCCTGGTTAGGACGTATAGTGATGTCATGGTCGTTCTGGACCGATCATTGCCTCTCCGGGCTCTTGCTAGATCCCATCCTGTCACTCTCCGGTGAAGGGGAAACAACGCTTAAGTGGGTTGATCCTGTCGCTCTCTGGCGAAGCAACTCACTTCTTGCACTCCGGTTCAGTGTATCTGAACATTAAGCGATGTATTGGTCGTTCGAGACCGATCATAGCCTCTCCGGGCTCTTGTTGGATCCCATCCTGTCACTCTTCGGTGAAGGGGAAACAGCGCTTAAGTGAGTTGATCCTGTCGCTCTCCGGCGAAGCAACTCACTTCTTGCACTCCGGTTCAGTGTATCTGAACATTAAGCGATGTCTTGGTCGTTCGAGACCGATCATAGCCTCTCCGGGCTCTTGCTGGATCTCATCCTGTCACTCTCCAGTGAAGGGGAAACAGCGCTTAAGTGAGTTGATCATGTCGCTCTCCGGCGAAGCAACTCACTTCTTGCACTCCGGACCCCGCCTCTCCGGGTAGGGTCATAAAGCGATCATTTTTATATTGGTATTTAATGTTCATCTTCTGACTCTCTGGTCAAAAGGTTTATTGCAAGAGATTCTAATTTATTTATTAAAATTCGAGTTCTAGATGTTCAATCTCAAACATCAGAAAAAGCTAAAAATTGCCTCTCCGGGCATAACGGTTTATCTCCATCTCAGAGCATGCCTAGGGATCTCTCCGGTTCCCGTACATGTGTAAGTGGAGTAACCGTTTATTCTGAAAACAAGTCTAAATGAAACTATTCGACCAAAGTCCAAATCTTGGACTTGGCCCTTTCCATCTTTCATTAGTGGATGACGAGTCGTGATCCCGATCCAGGATCGTTCCTGTTAGGTGGAAGCGGTAGTTGTTCAGGTCTTACCGCCGCTGTCCGTTCTCTGACAAATTATGGCAATCCACCACTCCTGGCATGTTCTTCCACCTCATCCTTTAGGTGGCGGCATTCATCTGTGGTGTGCCCATCCAGCTCATGAAATAGGCAATATTTTCCAGTCCTGCGCTCCCGCTCAGTGGGATCCCTTATAGGTGGCTTTCGATAGGGGAGTTGCCCCCGAGTTTCAGTGTAGATTCTTTCTAGGCCTGCAATCAGATCTGTGTACTGCCTAAATCTCGGTTCTTGAAATTTCTTCCGTTTATCAGGACCATCATGTCTGTCATCCTGTTTCCTCCTTCCCTTGTCCGCTCCGGACTGTTCTCCGGAGGTTCCTACGCTTTGCGTGGCATTTATTTCTAGCCTCTCGGCTCGTGATTCTTCTAATCAGATGAACTTTTCAGCTTTATGAAAGAACTCTCCAAGATCTTGTGGTGGATCTTTAGTCAGAGAATCTTTAAATTTGGTACCTTCCGCGACCCCTGCCACCGCCGCCATCAAAATCATCGATGGATCCGGGCGATCTACAGAAGTCACTGTTACATTGAATCTTAGTAGAAAATCTTTTATGGATTCTCCGGCCCTTTGCTTGATCGAAGCTAAAGTCATCACGCTCTTGGGTCGCGTCACATGGACCTTAAACTTTCTCATGAAGTAGTCTACAAGCTCGCTCCTTGTTCTGATTGATCCAGTCTCTAGCTGCCTGAACCAAAGTGCAGCCAAATCTGACAAATATAGAGGGAAGCATCGTTCCATCACTTCCTCGGATGCCCCCAGCACTTCCATGTGCCTAATATATCTGGTAATATGCATGGTCGGGGCTGACCTCCCGTCATAAGGTTCTAGCGTTGGTAGTTTGAATTTTGGAGGGTTCTTTGCGTTTTGGATGTTCGGAGTGAACGAACTCCAGCTATCTTCTTCCAGCCCTCCGCTAGGCAGTCCTCCTCTCATGATTCGTCGCATTAGGCCAATCATTCTCTCGTCTCCATCTAGGGGTTGGCCCCTTGTCAAGTTCCTATCCTGCCCCCCGAGCCATGAAGGGAATTCTGGTACGTATTCTTCTGGTGGCTCGTTAGCATAAGCATTGGCTCTGGCTTGTTGAGCTCCGTTTGTTGGTCTTCCAGTATCGGACCCTGAAGGTCTGCCCCCAAGTCCTCGTCGGTCACTTTCAGTTCCTGCGTTCTGGTCTTGAACCTGTCCTTCGTTAGCTTCTGTAATCCTGATTCCTTGTCCCGCGCTCGCAGTTGTTGTGGTTGTTCCAAGGTTCTGCATATTCGCCGCCCTCATTCGTTCAAGGAAATTCTGCAGCATCTCCTGTTGGGTCTTCATCATGCTTTCGCGTATTGAATTAGCCATAGCCTCCATTTCATCTCTAGTGATGTAGACGGAAGCTTGTCCTTCTCCTGCTCCTGAGGATGCTTCTTGGCTTCCTCCTTGTTGGCTCCGATCAACTCTTTGTCTTGTTTGTCGAGTCATTGTCTTTGAATCGGAATTCTTCAAACTTTCAAATCTGAATTCTGAATCTGATGTAGCGGGTGCTGGTTCTTCTCAGTGAAAGCACCAAAGTGTTTGCGCCAAAATTGGTCACAAACCCCAAGTGTTGTGAAAGCACCAGTGTATGAATATAAATCAACGATATCCAAACACAAATCACAGATCTAAGCAAGCAACACGCAGCAATACAGAAATTGTGAACAAGAACACACGATTTATAGTGGTTCGGCTTTCTCCGGCCTACGTCCACTTCAAAGGTTTTAACTTTTATTGATGTTCTTCGCTGATTACAGTTGATTATGGCGGATTACAATGGATTATAGCTCTGAAATTCGAGTACAACCGTAGTTGTGGAGTGCAAAGTAGAGTCTGGTAGAGTCTCGGCGCTTCAGAATCTAGATCCAGCCAGAGAGAGATCGATCCCTTTTCTGAATGACCTGGGGCTCTATTTATAGGCATTGGAGGCTGATATTTCTCCTAAAATCCGGAGAGATCGCTTCTGGCACGAGGGGGCCCACACGGCCGAAACCTGGAGATCCGGGCCCACATTGGGATCGATTAGACCCTTGATTCGAATCGATCAAAAAAGTGTCCAATCGTGATGAAACTTGGCGTGGACATTTTTCGACATGTAGGCAAACTCCTGTAAAAATTTCATGGCATTTGGATCAAGGGATTGAGAGATATGATCGATTCAAGATGGTGTTCTTCGGCATGCTGGTTGCTTCGACTCGATCCTATGGATTCGTTTGAATCGATATGGTTCGAATCCATAGGGTCGAATCCATGCTCCTGATGACGTGGCACGCGTTCTTCGTGTCGATCCTCTTATTTCTCCGAGTTGAATGGGTCGACTCCGAGTTTTTAGCCGTGTTTTCTTGGTGGTTTTGAGTGTTGGATTCGAAGGTTCGCTTCGAATTGATGGGGCCGGTACTCGTTCGAATCGATCGAAATATGTTACTCCGGATCGATTTGAAGTTGCCTTTAACATGGGGATTCGAAGGCGAGTAGGGAATGGAGTCGGAGCTCCCGTGGTTGCATGGATTCGAGGGACTCTTCTTTGATGGATTCGAAGGTGGGAACGCTCCGATGGTTTCAAGCTTTAGGCACGCATGGATGGATTCGAAGCATAGCTATTGAGGGCTTGCTCGATGGAGTCGAAGTAAAGGTGCTCCTCATGGATTCGAAGCAAGGATGCAGAGTGGCTTCAGTTGGATGGATACGAAGGGAGGCCATGGGATGGATTCGAAGTAAATGGAGTCGAAGTCGATGGATGCGAGGCAGGCACTGGCTAATGAATTCGAACGACGTCTCCGCCTATGGATTCGAACATGGTGCCTGCTCTGATGGGTTCGAACTTAATGGATTCGAACTAATGAAGGGGTGATGGATTCGAAACAAGCAAGGTTCATCTCTCTCAAATCGAATCCATCATAGCTCGAGCATATGACCTCGGATTGACTTGAAATTTGAACCACTGGCTTCTACGATCTTTCTGGCCATGTCCTATCAATTGTAGCTCAATCTGGACTCGGACAAAATCCATCGATATCCATGGTTATCCTGCAGTACATAGTTGATACTCAAGAATAATAATCATTGATTCTTAGCAAATTTTGGATATCTTAACTTTACCAAAAGTTGGGATAACAATATGTATGTTAGGCATAACATATTAATTCGTTAAGACATTTTCACAGCCACTACTTCCATGATTTCCAGATATGTATATATCAGAATATAAAGAAGATTAAATTTCCAGGTGAAGTTTACTCACCTGTGTTGAAAATAGAGAAGTTTCGTCCTAGAAGCAATTTTGATGTATGAACTTAACCTCCTTTGAATTGAATTTACTTACTAGATGTCCAGGCATTGATTGGTTTAAACTGATGATCTAAAGCTTGGTTGTTGCTTGATTAACTTGTTTGAACTTGATTTACTTCAGGTTTTTCTTACTTTGTTGATTTGTTTGAAAATGTTTACAGGTTAAAGATAAATGTTTACAGGCTTTAATGTTTGGTTTGTAATGTTTTACATGTTTGTTTTTATATTTACTAGTTTATGGATTTTCAGGCTTGAATGTTTAAAACTGAGAAAATTTTTGTTTTTCTTTCCTACTTATTCAAATTAAAAGAAATTCATAATGCCACTTGTCTATATTGTTAACACTTGTTTATTTCTTACGTTAAATGATTTACATTTGTTACTTTGTGTGTTAAATCTTAACACTTGTTTTTAACATGAGAATTGTTATTATATAATTTATATACCCTTTATAATACTTATATTTATTTATTTATTTATATTTTATTATATATGTTATAAATTTATATTTATACTTCTCTTTTATTTGTATTTATATATCCTTTGAGAAAATAAAATTTGAAACTAATTTATACATAAATAAATAATCGCATTCTCATATATATATATATATATATATATATATATATATATATATTTAAATCCAATTTCATTTCAAGAAATTTATCTTTTGAATTTCAAATTCAAATTCCAATCAAAATCCACTAACAAATATTTATAGTTAAACAAACACATATTTAATTTGTTTGAAAATAAAAAAAATTCTATTTAAAATCTACTTATATATATATATATATATATATATATATATATATAAACCATTGCTATTTGTTTTAAAAGAATAATTTGTCAAATTTTAATATACTAGGAGATTATCAAATATTTATCCAGATATAAAAATTCAGTTTCTATTATTTATATTCAGATATCCTTTATTATCAGAATTCTTATCTGTTCAATCTATAAACCAGATAATTATCAATTATCTGATGTTCAAAAATCCGGATTATCACATTCCTCCCCCCTTAGAATCTTTTCATCCTCGAAAAGGAACGAAGCCAGAATTCATTAAAATGATTATTATTAATTACTCTATGATAAAATTTAAAACACTTTAAAATATTATAAAATAGTTTTTATAAAGATACTTTTATAACTCGATGTTTCAACCGGTCCATCCTCGTTCTCACATAAATTCGGTCATACGTTGATTAGGCGTAAGACTAAAAATCTATAAGTACTCAGTAAACCCATTTTCAACACCCAGTGAAAATACTTAGAAAATAATTTTATTGAAAATATAGAAAACATTTTTGAAAATAGAGGAAATATCTTTGATGAGAATGCTCTGGAAATCATCACCCCTATCCACGGTTGCAGTTAACCCAATGGTTACGTTGCCATCCCGGCAAAACCGTAGATAACTGTAGGCACTCCGCGCCCCTCGATTATGCCATGGAACACGCTACAGATCGCCGCTACATCCGGGGTTACGTTGTTATCATAGCAAAACCCATATAAATGTAAGCATCAGCGCCCTTGAATTTCGCAGCCAAAAGAATGAAACTTCTCCACCCCACTCGACCATAGATCGCAGTCTAGCAATGTTACGTTGACTTCCCGGCAAAATCAAACGTAGACCTTTGACACTCACCTCCACGCGATTTCTGCTATGGTCCACAGTAGATCGCAATGACATCGAGTTACACTGTCATCATAGCATAACCCAAATCACTCTGTTGGCATCAACGCCCTTGACTTTCACTACCCAACAATCCTCAGGAACTTCAGTTTGTCCGGACTTCCTCATAGGATCCACTTTAGCGTCTCCCCCTTTTGAGGCTCATGGCAGTACCAACCTATGGTACTCCTGAGAAGTTCATTCCAAGGGAGCGCCTTTTTATCCAGAGCCATTTTCAAAACACTTAATACTATACACATATAGTATCTTCCAAATCATACACATATGAATCTCATATAAGTCTCCTTTCTTAAAATCAATTATCTCAAATCGATAATTCTCAACTAGGCTTTCCAAGTTTCCAAAATTGATTTCTTCCCCAAAAATCAAAAGCCTTTCCAAATCCATAGGTTCCAAAAAAAAGCTTTCCTCAAAATTATATTCTCATAAGATCTTCCATATATATATATATATATATAACCTTGTAAAATCTTTGGATCATTTCATACTTGTATAAAGTCCCTTTTTATACTTCAAATACTTTCAAAAACCCTTTTCTTCTGGCAAAAGATTCAACAAGGGAAGTTTTATCATATAAATAACAAAGATATATAACTTTGTTTATTTCAAATCAAATATTCAAGCTTGATTACTCTATAAAGTCACTTACCATATTACTTACTTCCATAAAGTAGAATTCCTACCACAGAAATATCCAATTTCCACTTTATTTCATCATATATTTCACAAATATACTTTCCATTTCAAAAACCATTTTACAGTTCTTATCCATAAATTTCCAATATCAATTACATTCAAACTCGTACGATGTACACATACCATTCGTACGCTATATCAATCTGATAACTCACTCAATCACACAATTTCACTTCCGAACTAGTATCGTCCACCTGACTTCCTAGTACGGACTCAGATCTGGTTTCTTGATTAGAAACCATCATTCTCCTTGCATAGCCATAACTATGATAGAGAATTCCCAGAACCAATCAAAAATCCATATCCAGGTTCACCGTCAAAAATCGAGTGAAAAATCCCACTCAGATCGATATAACTATTTCGAAATTCTATGCTCGAATTTGGATCAAATCACTATGCGAATAGAATAATATACGTACATCCTACGTATTTATCTTCATTGATTGTTAGCTAAATCAATTTCGCTTTCTATTCACATTCACTTTAATTTTCATTCACTTATTTACAATTGCTTCAACCCCATTTGGATTATAACCTCAATTCTTATCTCAAATGGATATTTAATCATGAACAGTTTGCACTCTTACCAGCTTAAATTTAGAAAATAGGTTGAAGAATTTAAAAATAGATAAGTAGTTGAAAAATAATTTTTAGTTTGTAAAATAGCTGTAAAATAGTTAAGTAATTGTAAAATAGTTGGAAAATAGTCAAAGAGTTATAGAAATTTTAAATAATTGCAAAATAGTTGTCAAATAGTAATTTGTGATATAGTGGTTGAAAAATAGTAATTAGCTTATAAAACAGTTGAAAATTTGTTAAATAGTTCCAAAAATAATTGTAAAATAAGTATAAAATAGGTTGGCTTTAAAAAAGAAAGGTTGTAGACAGTAAATAGCTTGGAAAAATAGGATTACATTAAAACAATTATTTTGAAAATAATCCAGAGTCAAATTGTTCAATTCCCAATCTCCATTCTCATCAATTCAATTTAAATTTCCACTTCCATTTAAATTGATTCAATTCCAATTTGAATTAATCCCAATTCCATTCAATTGCCAATTCCCAATTAACTTTCAATTTCAATTCAATTTAAGTTAACTTCCACTCCCATCCCAAATTCAAATCAACTTCCTATTTGAATTTAAACGCATTCAATTTCAATTCCATTTCAAATTTATCCACTTCAAATTTTCCATTTGAATTTTAAACTTATCCATCTTCAATCACAATTCTAAATAACTCAAATCAAATTCAACTTGAACTAGCCCTATTCAAATTTCAACTTAAAACCATCTCGAATTATATAAATTTGAGTTATATTTTAAATGTTGATTTAATCAAACTAACCTTTACTTTTAATTTAACAGCCTAAATGGTTTTAAACAATTTAAATTTGAGTCCAAATTTTCAGAACTCTATTTTAAATTGCCTTTATTTAACTCATACAAGGTTCAAGTAAGAGTTCAAAACAATTTTAATTTACAAGTTCAATTCTTAACATTCAAATTTTAAGTTCAAAGTGATTACATATCCTTAATTTCAAATTAAAGTTTAATTTCCCATTTATCTCAATAATGGATATATTACCACAGTCCATTTCTTCATTCATTTAAACAAATTCAATTCACAGTTTAAAGGTTACTAATAATAATGGGATGATATCGTCCAAATTATTTAAAACATCCATTCATTTTCAATTTCCAATCTCAAACCCATTTTGAGATCACACAAATTCCCGATTCAAATCAACCATTTAACTTTCCAAGTTAAATCTCAATTTTCATCTTGAAATTTCCAAATCATGTTGTTCATTCAAACTTATTTAACTTTTTCTAAGTTAAATTCAATATAATCCCATTAATCCTCTCAAAATTTGAATTCTCTATTTCAAATTTATATCACTTAAAAGTTCAAAAACTTATTTTACTTTGGGTTTTTACATTACATTTTAGGGAGAATCAAAACTCATCACTTTAGAGTTTATTTCAAATCATCTTTGATGCTATATATATCCGCACATATATACATATTACTTTTTGGCCCACCAAGCCAAATTTTTAAAATTTAAACCACCTTTGGTTTTAATTCAAAACAAATTCTTTTAAAGTTTCGGACAACAATTTATTTTTAAAATAATATTATATTTAAAATAATCTGAATAATATAATTTCCTTTAACATTTTGAGACAATTTCAAATGTTTTTAAACCTAGAATTCAAAACTTTACAATTTAAAACACACTTCAATTTACAAGTCATTCTTATCTAAAAGTTTACTTCCTTAACACATTTTATTTTACTTTATCATTATTTAGTAGGGAACAACATCCCATTATATAATAACCATTCCATATTCTGGTTCAAAAAAATTTTTAATTTATCTTATTCTGAAAACACTTCTACAATTCAGGATTTTAGTTTCAGTTTGGATCCATTTCAAACTTATCTTCATTCACTTTCTATTTGGTTGTATTACTGCTACCACTTAATTCTCATTATTTTATTCTAATTTCAATAATCAACAACCAATTTTTTTTAATATATTTGATAACTAGAAAAAATTTATTTCTTTATATATCAAAAGATAAAACTTATAGAAAATCATTCTTAGAATTATTTTATAAGAAAATAATAAATACGCTCTCATATATACTACACTCAACTCATTCTAGGGTACCATTGACCCTATCCTTAATGAGTAAACCCACCAGAGCCAAGGTTCTCGCTTAACCTTCTGCTCTGATACCAAAATGTAACGACCAGAATTTTTTACCTCGAATATTCCAGATAGTTAGGAAAAGAAGAAAAGAGATAGAAGAAGGAAAAGAAATGAAACACAAAATCTCACATTCGCAGTAGATCAAAATATAATATCAAATAAAATAACAGTTATAAAAGGAAAAACTGTATCAGTTAATTTACATTAATACATCAGAGTTACAACAATTACACAAACACTGGACAGTTAAGATTTACTTGTCCCAGATAAACTACAATATATCACAGCGGAATACACTTCAAACGTTCCTGCCATCCAGCTCGCATCCTGAGCTCCAGAAACGTCCTTACCTTAAAATTTGTAATACTCGGTCTGACCCGAGCATTTCACCAAAGTAACACCTGGGTAAGGCTGGAAACCAGCGTGAGCAAACCCATCTAACATGAAATACTAATGCATAAAACTTATTTAAACCCGGGTAACTCTTATTCCACTACAAGTTCACAACTTGTTATAGTCAATACTTATTTCACAAATCAATTCCTAAGTACACTTACTTAGTTAAATGGTCCATATTATTCTATTCCAGCCTATTGATTCCAAAGCCAACTCCATAAAGAAATTTTTGTAGACTACAAATTGAGGTGGTTTCGGGTATGTATCGATACCCGACCCCGGTCTATTCGAATCCAATATCATCTTAAACAAAGTAGTTCAAATTTTAAACATTTCCATATATATCCAGAATTACATATTTACATAGCCATTCATCACGGATAGACACACCCTATCATCTTAGTTCAGTCAAATCATACTATGTCACATAGCATCACTTATCAAGGATATCAAGTAATCCAAGGCATACAATATCACTCTTTTTTTTCATAAGCAAGATTAATTAATCACACCATTCCAATCAATTTAAATAAATTAAATTAATTCCTTTAATCACTTTTAATCCTTCTTACTTAACATTAATTAATTACAATCATTAACTAATCATCCCTTTTGTTTTCCTTTTAATCACATTAAGTAATTTGCTTTTAATTAATAACCTTCACTCATTCACATTAATTACATTTAACCTAATTAATTACTCAAATTAATTATCCAATAATAACTTACATTGATTAATTATCCCTCAATTAATCACACTTCTTAAATAACCCTTAATTAATTTCCATAATTAATCAATTCCTACATTAATCAATCCTATAATAAATTACACCAATTGATTAATCCTTAATTACTTCCATTAAGTAAATTTCCTCAAATTACTTTCATCCAGTAATTATTCTTTTGGTTAATTGTCCTCAATTAATTAACCTCTAATCATTAATTAATTTAACCTTTAATTCATAATTAAATTAATTAATCCATAATAATTTATCCTTTAATTACTTACATTAAGTAATTAATTATTTAAGTAATTAATCTCTGATTACTTACATTAATTGATCACTAATTACCAATTAATTAATCTCAAATTAATTAATTTATAACCCTTATTTATTAATTTATTAATACTTAATCAATAGTAAATTAATTTCTCTTTAATTCCTTAATTTTATTAATCTTTAATCTCCAAAGTCCTTGACTTACTTAAAAATAACCCATTTATCCTTATTTAGCACTTAATCTTTGTTAACACATAATTTAATCTTTTAAATTAACTTCTTGATTACATACTTTAATTAAGTTTAAATAAACTTAAGAATCAATTTAATTTAAGTAAAACCTATAATTCATCTTCTTAAATCAATATTAATGGCATTACTATACAAAGAAAATAATTTTATTTTTAAATCAGTTAAACTTGATTACCTAAGTTTTAAAACAACCTTTATTTATATTTATAAAATCTATCAAACCCCTACTTCGGGTTCAACCCGTAATCATCCCGAGTTGTCCCCCGAGTAAACTTTCCTTCTTTTTTTATAAAACTTAGTTATAGGTTAAGTTTAAAACTGTTAACAATCACACATGTGAAGACCTGAAGATACACTCGAGACCTCCTCACACTTTCTCGAGCACGCCTCGAGTCATCTCATCTTCACGAGCTCAACACCACAGCCATGGCTACAAATAAAACAGGAATTTGTGCACATGCACAACACATCGGAACCCCTCCGATCAACTACAACACGTCCGATCAATTGCTGGTGACATGCCGACCAACCCTAGCCACCCAGATTCATGAAAGTTCCCTCCAATCAAAATCGAGGAACCTCGACACAAACTGAAACTCAGACCCGATTGGAAAATCCTTCGCCGACGACTATATCGACCACCAGAAAATCTGCCCCTTTATCCACGACCGCTTCTCAAACTCCAGTATCGTTTCCCCTTTATGCGATCAGACCAGATCTAACCTCGACGTCGCAAAACTCCTAAAACATCATCGATAAAAATGGGTTGGAAACCCTACATCGCCACATTGCATCGCCATGGTGATCTCTGAACACTTCGGCCATTTTTCCCACCATCGTCAATCCACGAAATACCCTCGGCCTAAAACACGGCCATCCGTTCAACATCGATCGACAGATATTAACCATAAACCCAAAATTGATCAACTCGCCCATTCTTGACAACCCCAACACTAGAAATTATGAAATCTATTCCAAAAATCATGATTTCCAAATGTAAATCAAGTTATAAGCTTGAAACATGGAATTTGAAAGATTTATTTTCTGACTTCAATTTATTTTTACTGAAACTTTCACCTCCCTGTAAAACTATCTGCCGTTAATCCTAAAAATCATTTTTAAGAATAAATTCAAGTCATCCCAAACATATATCCTTCATACATCAACACCTAAAATGGTTTACATAAGGAGGAATTGGGTTTTGAATGTGTTTATGATCTGAAAACTTAAGAACAGAGGTACCCATACATATATAAAGACATGCATATATATATATATATATATATATATATATATATATATATGTTAGCACCAAAATTGGTCACTAACACCCTTGAGTAGAGTTATGTAGAGAGATTAATGAAGAGAGTAAATTAGAACAAAAGAATAGTGTAATTCAATGCAAAAAGAATAACAAAAGCGAGAACACCAGATTTATAGTGATTCGGCATAATTGCCTACGTCCACTTTAAGTTTAACCTTTATTGCTTTCTCAATTACTTGAATACAGATACAATCCATAAATCAATCAGTTGAATACAAGTTTTGAATTAAAAAGAGGAGAGTATAAAAAATGGCAGGGTCTCCCCAGTGTTCCCGAAAAAGGTCCATTTCACTGTACCCATGCCCTTCTATTTATAGATGAAGATGGGTTGGACTTCCCGCACGGGCCTAGGAACAAGGTATCTTGGCCCGTGATAAGTAGCTTCTGCGCACCGAGCCAGGTATGCCGAAACATGTCGATTGCATCGAACCGTTATACCTTCAGGCTCTTCATGGTCAGAATCTTGTCTAGTGCTAATAATAATATCTTCAACTGTCGTTTTATAGCCGGCCCAAGATGCCGGGTAACACTTGCCCCCCAAAATGTGTCGTGTGAAGCAACATGACACGCTTTGAATCAGCGAGTATTCCTTGTTTACAGAAAGAAATCCATCATGTTTCCTGAATAGTCATTATTCTTCAATTTTATCCTCCCAAGGTGTCGTATCCTTCTTTGGTCGTCATGATGCTTGGTCGATTCCTAATATTATAAATCCAGGGATGTAGTTCATCAATGGCCATCCGTGTCTGGTTCTACAAGGCCAGTAAGCTTCAGCTATTTGATCTAGTCTCTTCTTAATAACCTTAAGTGAGAATTCAATTCCCTGTTGATTCCAAGAAGTCGAACTTTTTTTTGGATGTACACATGCATGTTCGGGTACATGTTTTTGCCATTGGCTGTCGGATGCGTTTTATATGCTCGTAAGTCACCATCAATTCCATCTAGTTCAATTGCAATTCAATTGCGATTCCTGATTTGTATTTTTTTGTGAAATAAGGGTTGTAATCAACCACTTGATGAGAGGGGATTTCAACTTTTACATGGATGACGACCTCAGAGCAGTAAGCAAGGGTGAATGGGGTACAACTAGTCATGGACTCATGGGTAGTTCTATAAGCCCATAATGCTGTTGGAAGTTCATCCACCCACTTGCCTCTAGCCTTTTCCAAACGCTTTTTCAATATGGATTTGATTATTTTGTTCACGGCTTCCACTTGTCCATTGGCTTTCGGATGAGAAACTGCTGCAAACTTTTTCTCAATGCCATATTTTTGGCAAAATTCTTTGAACTCCTTGCTTTCGAATTGACTTCCATTGTCTGTAATGATAGTTTGTGGAAGGCCAAATCGGCATATAATATTTCGTACAACGAAATTAATGACCTTTTCGGTGGTGATAGTGGCTAAAGGCTCTGCTTCTGCCCACTTAGTAAAGTAATCGAGCGCAATTATCGCGTATTTCGCACCACCTTTGGATATGGGTAAGGAACCGACCATGTCGATCCCCCATATTGCAAATGGCCAGGGACTAACCATTTGTGTAAGTTCCGTCGGTGGAGCTCTTGGGACTTTTGCATCTTTCTGGCATTTGTCACATCTCCTCACATAGTCTGTGGCATCTCGATTTACAATCGGCCAATAGTATCCGTAGCGGAGGATTTTCTTCGCTAATGTCTGCCCCCCGGTATGGTCACCGCACTATTTTTCATGGACTTCCTTCAAGACTCGTATTATCTCATCATGGGTAATGCATCGGAGTAAGGGGGTCGAGAATCCCCTCCGATACATTGCCCCATCTTGCACCACATAACGCGAAGCCTTGCGAATGACATGTCGTCTTTCGCTCCTTCTTTCGACCCCATGTAGTAAGTATTGCTTAAATGAGGTCATTCATGATTCCTTATCGATTTCGGTTTCTAACACGAAATCTACCTCCATTATATTTATACTCGGAGTATGTAAGGTTTCAATGGGAACCAATCCCATTTGTTGGGCATCGCTAGTGCTCGTAAATTTGGCCAATGGATCAGCTTCTTTATTTTGTTCACGCAGGACATGCGAGATATCATAATATTCTAGATTTGCTAACAGCTCCTGAACCCGTTCAAGATACGGGGCAAGTCTCTATCCCTTTGCTTGATAATCTCCCCGCACTTGGTACACCACCAGTTGCGAGTCAAAAAGATTTCAACCGATTTTACTCCCAGTTCATTGATAAGTCTCAAGCCAACAATCAATGCTTCATACTCGGCTTCGTTATTTTTACTGGGAATTCAAGCTTCAAAGCATAACAAACTGATCGGTTTTCAGGAGTCACGAGTACTACGCCAGCCCCCGAACAACGGTCGTTAAATGCCCCATCGGTGTACATCTTCCATCGAATGGGAGGCATGACATTATGGTCGTTTGAGTCATCTGACACAATGAATTCAGCAATGAAGTCTGCTAGTGTTTGCCCCTGTATGGCCCTTCATGGCAGGTAGGTAATATCAAACTGACTCAACTCGATATTCCATTTTAACATCCTTCCAAAAGTTTTCGGTCATTGGAGTACCTGTCGCAAGGGTTGATCGGTGTAAACACTGATTGAGTGTGCCTGAAAATATAGGCGAAGCTTGCATCATGCAATCACCAAGCAATAGGCTAATTTCTCGATCTTAGGCTAGTTTCTTTCTGCCCCCGTCAGACGTTTACTAACATAGTAAACTGGCTTTTGAACTTGGTCCTCTTCGCGAACCAAAGCCGTACTGATAGCATGCTGGGATACTGCCAAGTACACATACAACATTTCATGGTCTATTGGTTTTGATAGCACCGGAAGACTTTCCAAATGCCTTACCAGAGGTCGAAATGCTTCCTCACAATCGGATGTCCACTCGAAATTCCTCCTTCCTTTCTTTATCACCTTGAAGAAAGGAATACACTTGTCTGTAGCTCTAGATATGAATCGACTGAGCACAGCCACCTTTCTATTCAAGCTTTGTACCTGCTTTATAGTTTTGGGCACTTGTATGTCTCGGACAGCTTGAATCTTCTCCGGGTTAGCTTCGATTCCCCGCGCATTCACAATGAAACCAAAAATATTTCCCAACGCTATGCCAAATGAACACTTCAAAGGATTGATTTTTGTTCCATAATGCCTGAGTATATCAAACTTATCTGCTAGGTCTCGGATGTGGTCGTTTGACTGCAATGACTTCACGAGCATGTCATATACATAGACTTCCATCGTTCTACCAATCTGGTCTTTAAACATTCGATTCACCAGACACCGATAAGTGGCTACCGTGTTTTTTAGTCCAAAAGGCACTACCACATAGTAATATAGCCCCACATCTATGACAAAACTTGCGTGTTCTTGGTCTGGAATATGCATCAGGATCTGATTTGTATCCCGAATATGCATCCATAAAGGACAATAATTCGTGTTCGGCCGTAGAGTCGATGAGCTGGTCGATTCTAGGTAAAGGGAAACTATCCTTCGGGCATGATTTATTTAGATAAGAGTAATCAACACAAGTTCTCCACTTCCCATTTGCTTTCCTCACAAGCACGGGGTTAGAAATCCATTCAGGGTTGAGGGCATCGCGGACGAACTCAATGGCTTTGAGTTTGTCCACCTCCTCTCTGAGAGCAGCGGACCTCTTCGGGTCCATGCCTCTCCTTTTTTTTACAGGGACGTATTCCGGGTCTATGTTCAACATATGACTCGAAATAGCGAGAGAAATCCTGCACATATCAGAATGTGTCCAAGCGAAAACGTCTAGATTCGCTCGGAGGAAATCAGTAAGATCTTCGGCCAATGACGGGTCGAGTTGCGATCCAATCTTAAGGACTCGTGATGGGTCATCCCAGCTGACTGGTATGTCAATTGTCAGCTCAGCCGGTGCTTCATTCATTTCCCTAAGTCCCCTATCATCATATCTCGGATCTACGTCTCTGTAGATCCGAGAATGCTGCCCGAGCCAGGGCTAGGGCACTACTTGCCAATTGTCAGTGTTTTGGATGCCGGCGGAGCTGTCCACCTTATCTGCATCTCGACTCCTAAACACTATATCGTCTATCATCATGCATCGTTGTTTTTCAGGGGTTCCATCTTCCACATTCGAGCAACATTCATGATCTGCATGCCTCGGGTTGGAGTGACAGTTAGTTGCCCACTAGCTTAGGTATCGATTTAATGATTCTATCCCTAGGCATTCTTTCGGTCATAGCCTTGAGTAGTTGTAAACATTATATATAAGTTTCAATATTGAGCTATCGCAGTCAGTCTTTGGATGACCACGCATTTGCTTCCAGTCTCGGGTTGATAAATGTACTACATGGACGGTTGAGTCTCGTCCTAGCTATGTTTATATTCCCACCTAAACTTCGAAAACATAGAGTTGATCGATGAATAGTCAATTCACATTCATGTTGCTACTAGCTCATGCCCCCAGGTCTGGGGCATATATACCAATAAGTAGGAAGGTCAGTCATGCCCACTTTAGCATTACTCTCTTTCCCGTTGAATTGGGGATCAGGTCAGTCGATGGGAGACGGGGTCTCGCCTATCTTGGATTTTATCGTGGTTTTTCATTCCAAGAGGAATACTTCGATGCCTCGTTAGTTTTAGGGCATAATTTGGACACTGGACGGTCATCCACGTGCACTTTGGTTCATGTTCTGTAATCAGATCTCGAGGTAAAGTTGGCTACAATGCAGTCGGCTCATGCTCATCCAGTTTCATACTCCTCCTAATGGATCGAAGGAGGGTGCTGGAGAATTTTTGACCAAGTCTTCTTGGTTTACTCTCCTTTCCACACTCTGGAGGTCATAGTTTTTCAAGGATCATCCCAGTCACATTCGTATGTGCTTAGCGCTTATCGGTATTGACCCTCGATCTAAGGTATGATGTAGTCGGTTGCTCATAGCTTTGGATGCCATTTCGATTAGTTCTGTATTGAGGCCTCCATCTATTCGTTGCCTTAAGTTACAAAGAACGCCAATCTAGGCTATAGTAAGTTGTCGTATTCAGCTTTTAGTGATTTGTACCCCTACTCCCAACATTGATTTAGCCAGGCCACTAGTTGGATTGTCGAGCTCCATCCTTAGCGACTTAATAATCCTCCTGTCGATTTTAGGCCGAAGTTTGCAGAATAGAGAATGGTCGGAATCCACTCGTCTATTTATCGATTTTTATACACCACTTTGCATCTTGGTGACTTAGTGTTATTCTCCCCTCGTTCGACTCGCGCCTAATTTTTGTTCATGCTTCAGTCCGTGCTCCGGGGACTTAGAGATTTATCGAATAGTTTATGCTTTAGTCCACAGTTCGAGACGCAGAGATTTTCGTCAATTCGTTTATATTCTAGTCCGCAGTCCAGGGACTGAGAGTACTTTAGACCGCTTTAGGGACTTAGAGGTATTTAAGTCGTTTATACTCTAGTCCATGCTAAGGGGACTGAGAGTACTCTAGTCCGCTTCAGGGACTCAGAGGTTTTTAAGTCATTTATATTGTAGTCCGCACTCAGGGGACATAGAGTACTCTAGTCCTCACTCTGGCGAAGTAGAGGTTTTTAGTCGTTTATACTCTGGTCCGCACTCTGGGGACTCAGAGTACTCTAGTCCGCACTCCGGGGACTTGGAGATTTTGAGTCGTTTATACCCTGGTCCACACTGTGGGGACTCAGAGTACTCTAGTCCGCACTCTGGGGACATAGAGGTTTCGAGTCGTTTATACTCTAGTCCGCACTCTATGGACTCAGAGTACTCCAGTACTCGGGTCCGCACTTTGGGGACTTGGAGATTTTGAGTCGTTTATACTCTGGTCCGCACTCTGGGGACTAAGAGTACTCTAGTCCGCTTTCTTGCAACATAGAGGTTTTTAAGTCGTTTATACTCTAGTTCGCACTCTGGGGACTTAGAGTACTCAGTCCGCACTCCGGGGACTTGGAGATTTTGAGTCGTTTATACTCTGGGGACTCATAGTACTCCAGTCCACACTCCGGGGACTTGGAGATTTTGAGTCGTTTAAACTCTAGTCCGCACTCTGGGGACACATAGTACTCCAGTCCGCACTCCGGGGACTTAGAGATTTTGAGTCGTTTATACTCTGGTCTGCACTTTGGGGACTCAGAGTACTCCAGTCCGCACTCCGGGGACTTGGAGATTTTGAGTCGTTTATACTCTGGTCCGCACTCTAGGGACTCAAAGTACTCCAGTCTGCACTCCGGAGACTTGGAGATTTTGAGTCGTTTATACTCTGGTCCGCACTCTGGGGACTCAGGGTGCTCCAGTCCGCACCCCGGAGACTTGAAGATTTTGAGTCGTTTATACTCTGGTCCGCACCCTAGGGACTCAGAGTGCTCCAGTCCGCACTCCGGGGACTTGGAGATTTTGATTGAAAGCAGTCGTATTTCCATTCTTTAATTTGTATTTCATTTACTGTATCGAGGCTAATGTCGTCGAATGAACGATCGACCCACGTTTGCTCATGGAATGAGATTCTGCCCCCAGCATGAGGGATGAAACTTGAAGAATGGACGGCCGATTCTCGTCCGCTTGGTGATTATATCTCTTCCAATCAAGTCAAGGAAGGAGTTATATGACAGATGGTTGGATCACATCCATGCTGGGTTAGATAGTCAAATCTCACACAATTTTTTCGTATCTCTTTCTAAAAACTAAGAATAATGGATTATTGAGTAGACACAGTAAGTTGCATATGTTTCAAGGTGCAGTCGTGTCCATGTATTGAGATCGATGGTTGACGAGTAGGTAGTCCATCACAACTACTCCAAGTCGGGCTTTCGAACAACCTTTTGTGTTCAAGGTAGGATTTGATGTGTAGACGATCAAATTACGTCCACTCTAGACAGATCCCGACGTCACTGAGCTTCAAAAGGGGCATCTGTATTTTGTCGAACTTTGTTATGTGACTCGATTTGTGTGGATGATCGGACCATACTCATTCCAAGCCTTGCTTAGGTCCCCAAGTCAAATGTGGAGGTCGATGAATGTGAGGTCAGTCGTGTTCACTTTGTATTGGGCTCTGATCGTGATGAGCTTTTCTATATCTAGTCCATAGCCCTAAATCAAAGGCATATGGTTGATGATGAGTGATTGAATTATGCTCGTCTGGATGTAACTCCACATATCCGATCATGGTCTGTGTGGATTGGTTGGCGACCAAATCTGAGTACCTGGTCACCTGCATCGTTTTGAAAGTAGTTTAGTTCAAGCTAGTCGTAGTTCATTGAACAATTGAAATAGAAATAGATCTGGAAATATTTCAAAGAAGATTAGGATAGATATCATTGATAAGTGAACCAGCATCGTGTGCTCGCTATTCGACTTTGCCCCTGGCTCTTTTCAAAGGGATGTCAGCCGTCATCCAGTTGATAATCATAGCCCTTTATAAATAATCACCGGATGTTCGCTGCCCGCCATTCTGCAGGACATGTACACACTACTGAAGCTTTCCTTTCCAGATCGGTTTTTCGATCACACCTCGGAGGTGTTCGTAATCGCCCGTGTTAGGATTAGTGAGCATCTGGGAATATACAACATTCCCCTGATTTTCTTTAGACTTTGGTGTACTCTCTCGAGGTTGGTTTTCAGTACCACTCTGAGTTGCGAGTCTTCAAGTAGAGGTTGTCGATCGAATCTTTGAAAGAGCATATGAGTCGAATTTTGAGATCTTGTTCTGTCTACTGGAATCAACGTCCTTAGCCATGGGCCTTCAATGTTATTTTTCCTAGTCTGTTCCACTTCTCCTCACTTTGGTTCTGATTCATTTTATAACAGAAACAATCCATGGTCGTAGGAGGCTCTCCAGCTAACTAGCGGCCAAAATATATATGGAGGTCGATTCTCCTCAAGGGTGATCAGTATGATATCCCTTTGAGAGTATCATTTGAGTAGCGGTAGTTTGTCCGTTCCCTTGTTGTCGTTCAGAAGCTGCCTCTAGATCCTCTATGCCCTGGTCGATCATGGTACGTAAGGGAAGTAAATATAATGTTCCTTTATTAAGTTGATTGGCCTGGATGCCGCTCGGCATAAGAATGTCATTCGGCCTAAATAACGTTCGGCCTAAATATTGACCGGCCTTTATTCTGTTCGGCCTTCTTTCTTTTCGGCGTTCTTCCTGTTCGGCCATTATTCTGTTAGGCCTTCTTTCTGTTCGGCCTTCTTTCTGTTTAGCCTTCTTCCTGTTCGGCCTTCATTCTGTTCAGCGTTCATCCTGTTTGGCCTTCATTCTGTTCGGCCTTCTTTCTGTTCCGCCTTCATTCTGTTCGGCCTTCTTTCTGTTCGGCCTTCTTCCTGTTCCGCCTTCATTCTGTTCGGCCTTCATTCTGTTCGGCCTTCATTCTATTCGGCCTTCGTTCTGTTCGGACTTTATTATGTTCGGCCTTTTTTCTGTTCGGCCTTCATCCTGTTCGGCCTTCTTTCTATTCGACCTTCTTCCTGTTCGGCCTTTATCTTGTTCGACCTTCATTCTGTTCGGCCTTCTTCTGTTTGGCCTTCTTCCTGTTCGGCCTTCTTTCTGTTCGGCCTTCGTTCAACTCGAATGCAAACTTCAACGTCCAATCTCCGGATCTTGCGTACATCAGTGAACCCAATCTACGGCTATGAGCTTCTTTTAGATTTCTTTCAAATCTGAGTAGAATAGGAAGTATTCTAGTAGACAACTGGATCTATCTCACGAATATGGAAATCCACTAGTAGACGATGAGATCCAATCACGCTGAGAATTTAATTCTCAGTGAAAGCACCAAAATGTTAGCACCAAAATTGGTCACTAACACCCTTGAGTAGAGTTATGTAGAGAGATTAATGAAGAGAGTAAATTAGAACAGAAGAATAGTGTGATTCAATGCAAAAAGAACAACAAAAGCGAGAACACCAGATTTATAGTGGTTCGGTGTAATTGCCTACGTCCACTTTGAGTTTAATCTTTATTGCTTTCTCAATTACTTGAATACAGATACAATCCATAAATCAATCACTTGAATACAGGTTTGAATTAAAAAGAAGAGAGTATAAAAAATGGCAGGGTCTCCCCAGTGTTCCCGGAAAAGGTCCATTTCACTGTGCCCTTGCCCTTCTATTTATAGACGAAGATGGGTTTGACTTCCCTCACGGGCTTAGGAACAAGGTATCTCGGCCCGTGGTAAGTTGCTTCTGTGCACCGAGCTAGGTATGCCGAAACATATCGATTGCATTGAACCCTTATACATTCAGGCTCTTCTTGGTCAAAATCTTGTCTAGTGCTAATAATAATATCTTCAACTGTCGTTTTGTAGTCAGCCCAAGATGCCGGGTGACAATATATGTATGTATGTATGTATGTATGTATGTATGTATGTATGTATGTATGTACGTACGTACGTATGTATGTATGTATATGTATGTATTTATGTATGTATGTATGTATGTATGTACATGTATGTATTTATGTATATGTCCGACATAACATATTAATTCATTAAGACATTTTCACAGCCACTACTTCCATGATTTCCATATATATATATATATATATATATATATATATATATCAGAGTATAAAGAAGATTAAATTTCCAGGTGACGTTTACTCATCTGTGTTGAAAACAGAGAAGTTTCTTCCTGGAAGCAGTTTTGATGTATGAACTTAACCTGCTTTGAATTGAATTTACTTGCTAAATGATCCAGGCTTTGATTGGTTTAAACTGATGATCTGAAGCTTGGTTGTTGCTTGATTAACTTGTTTGAGCTTGATTTGCTTCAGGTTTTTCTTGCTTTATTGATTTGTTTGAAAATGTTTACAGGTTGAAGATAAATGTTTGCAGGCTTTAATGTTTGGTTTGTAAAGTTTTACAGGTTTGTTTTTTTTATTAACTGGTTTGTGGATTTTCAGGCTTGAATGTTTAAAACTGAGAAAATTTTTGTTTTTCTTTTCTATTTATTCAAATTAAAAGAAATTCATAATGCCACTTGTCTATATTGTTAACACTTGTTTATTTCTTAAGTTAAATGATTTACATTTGTTACTTTGTATTTAAATCTTAACACTTGTTTTTAGCATGAGAATTTTTATTATATAATGTATATACCCTTTATATTACTTATATTATATTTATTTATTTATATTTTATTATATATATGTTATAAATTTATATTTATACTTCTCTTTTATTTGTATTTGTATATCCTTTGAGAAAATAAAATTTGAAGCTAATTTATACATAAATAAATAATCATATTCTCGTATATATATTTAAATCCAATTTCATTTCAGGATATTTATATTTTGAATTTCAAATTCAAATTCCATTCAAAATCCACTAACAAATATTTATAATTAAACAAATACATATTTAATTTGTTTGAAAATAAAAAATTTCTATTTAAAATCTACTTATATCTATATATATATATATAACCATTATTATTTGTTTTAAAAGAATAATTTGTCAAAGTTCAATATACTAAGAGATTATCAAATATTTATCCAGATATAAAAATTTAGTTTCTTTTATTTATATTCAGATATCATTTATTATCAGAATTCCTATCTGTTCAATCTATAAACCAGATAATTATCCAATTATCAGATGTTCAAAAATCCGGGTTATCACATCAATAGCGACCAAACACTTTTTTTGAGAAAAATGTGTGATCCTCTAATAAAAGAGGAGAGCACACATATAGCGCTATATATAAAACAAATAATAAGGAGCTGCCAACATGCCTGGTAGGTGGCACATCTATAAAACTAGAAAAAATAAAGAAATGGAAACCCCTCAAATGAGCTCCGGTAAAGCCACCGCCCATATCACCCTAATACCGAGCTCCGGCAAGGCCATCGCCCAATACTAGAGTGTTAGAGGTATCTAAAATCCGAAATGCTAAAGTACAAAACACAAAGAAAATGCCTCAGAAGGTCCATATAGAAGAACTCCAAAAGATGGACCAAAATGAAGAACTCCACACTGAAGACCTGGAGTAACCAAAAAGAAATGCCAGATGCAATCCGAATCCCTGCGAAAAGCTACCCTGCCAAACTGAATAAAGCTGCAAGCTATCCTGCAAACCAATCAAGAGAAAAACCAGCAACCAACCAAATCCAAACCTGTAACATAACTAGGAAATCAAGTTAGAAAGAATCACATATATGTATATAAATAGTATTTATATACATATATGTGAGAATAAAAACCAAAGAGTAAAATAAAATAAGGATAAACTAGAAAAAAAAACAAACAGTTCTAAAAAACTAGAAACTGATTTATGGGCCTAATATTGTAAGAGAATTATGGTGCATCATGTGATCATTATTAAAATCAGAAAAGGGATAAATATAAGAATTATTAGAAACAAAATTATTGATGTTAAGTTTGAATATGTTAATATTATTTCCAACCTAGTTAAGGTAATCCTTAAAGCCATTATTTTTGGCTAATTTATATTTGGGATTAGAAATCCAATTTAAGCAGAAATTAGAAACTAAAATAATCAAATTATTATAATGTTGATTTTTATTATTAAAATCCTTTGATTTCTTTCAAACCAAATGAACCAACAAGAAATAATGAATAAAGAATCAAGCAAGAATCTAAAATCCTTATTGAACATAAATCTAAAAGAGTCCCAATAGAAAAAACAATCAGAAACTCTAGAACTAATATTAAACTCAAAAATATTAAGGGTCCTAATAAGAATATAATGAGTATCCAAGCATTCGTAATAATATGATTAATATCTTCAGAGTGTGTGTTGCAAAAATAACATTTATTATCAATGATAATATTTTTCCTTTTTAAAAATTCAATAATATTTAATTTACCATGAATGATGAGCCACATATGGATCTTTGATTTAGGAGGAGCATTAGACTTCCAAATAAATTTAACACAATTGACAGAAACCCCCGAAAAGTTAATAAATTTGTAAAAGGAATTAGAAGAATATTTCTTACTCTTATCCCACTCCCAACTAATATAGTCATTATCATTGTCAATGTTATACAGATTAATCTTAGCATAAAGCAAATAATGTTGTCTAAGGGTAGGGCCTACTAAAATACTATTAAAGTTGAAAATCCAAGCAGGGTCACTATCAGAGTTAAAAACATCAGAAATAAACGCAAATTTAAAGTTACAAATATCATATAAATCTTTGAACTCATTCTTAAGAGGAATAGAGGAAATCCAACTATCGTGCCAAAAAGATGTATTATTACCAGAATGAACAATAATATTAATACCTAAGTTAAAAATATCACCACATTTTAAAATAGATTTCCAAAAATAAGAAAGCTTACTATACATCAAAGGACTAATTTGATAGAGATTATAACTACCATTGTAGCAATATTTAGAAATAGTCTCCTTCCAAATGGCATTATCACTAGAATCTCTAAATTTCCATAACCATTTACCAAGAAGAGACAGGTTCATATTATGTAAATTAATGACTCCTAAACCACCCTCTTTTTCAGACTTACAGACAGTATCCCAATTAACTAAACATTTAATGCTACTGTTAGGATTATCACCACTCCAAAGGAAATCCCTTCTAATTTTATCTATTTTATCTATCACCCAATCAGGAAAAAGGTTCATAGACATCCAATAGATAGGGAGAGCTATAAGACAGAATTAATCAAAACCAGTCTACCAGCTCTAGATAAGAATCTCACATTCCAATTACAAATCCTATTTTTAATTTTATCAATGATTATTAACCAATCATTGTGCTTAAGTTTTGAAGGTCTAATAACAAAACCAAGATAATCAAATGGAAAACTCATAGTTTTACAATTTAAAGTATTAGCAACTAAATTTTCTACATTGTCAAAATCATTTAAAACTAAGACAGAACTTTTATCAAAGATTATTTTTAAACCTGATAGAAGTTCAAAACTATAAAGAATAAACTTGAGAGCAATTATGTGTCTGGGAAGATGGGAGGAAAAAAGCAAAGTATCATCAGCAAATTGAAGGACAGACAAATCAAAACTAGAAATATCATTACCAATAAAACCCAAAAGATTATTGCTAACAGCGTTTTTAATAATTTTAGAAAAGACATCAGCCGCTAAATTAAACAGAAGAGGCGATGAAAGATCCCCTTGCCTTAAACCTCTCTTGGATTGAATTTTATTACCTAAAAAAACAATAACCATAATACTAGAGTTACCCGTTTTAAGCAAGTTAATAGTCCAGTTAATCCATCTATTACTAAAGCCTCTGGCAAGGAAAATTTCTATAAGAAAATCCCAATCAACCAAGTCAAAAGCTTTAGCAAAATCTAATTTTAAAATAGCACAAGTAATATTATTTTTACAACATAAATTAATATATTCTTGAACAACATCTACACCATCAGTAATATTTCTTCCTTTAATGAAAGCTGGTTGAGAACAATCAATTAGATCATTCATTTTCAAACTAAGTCTATTAGCTAAAACTTTAGAAATAATCTTGATAGAGCAATTAATCAATGAAATAGGTCTAAAATCTTGTAAAGTATTAGCACCAACTTTTTTATGTAATAAAATAACATTAGCAAAATTAAAACAACATAATTGGAGATTACCATTATAAAATTCATTAAACAAACAAATTAAATCTAATTTTAAAACCTCCCAAAAAGATTAATAAAAGAAGATAGGAAAACCATCCGGGCCCGAAGATTTATCTCCTGGTAAATCAAAAATAGCTTTTCTGATTTCCTCTTCAGAAAAAGGAACATCTAAATCAGAAACATTAATGTTAGAGACAGATGGATAAAGGTCATTCCGTCTAACACTAACTCTATGCTTATTTTTATTGCCAAAGATTTCTTTGTAATAATCAGTAAAAGCATTATTAAGGTCACGTTGTTCAACTAATTCCACATTATTAACAATAATGGAATTAATTGTATTACTACGTTTTCTACTATTAGCTAAATTATGAAAAAAATGGTATTATTGTCGCCTTCATTGATCCATTGAAAATTTGATCTCTGTTTCCACATAACTTCCTCTTTTTCAAGAATAGAATTAAAATCATTTTTTAATTTATTAAGAACATTTCTCTCACCTAAACTTAAATGTCTAGATTCTTCAATCTTATTAAGTTTCAGCAAATCAATAAGAATATTATCTTTTTTAATTTTTATATTACCAAAAACGTTTTTATTCCAGTTTTTAAGAAAAATCCTGAGTTTTCTAAGCTTAAGCACAAAAGCTTTGGCTGAATTGTCACGATACTTAAAACTATAATAACTCATAGAAGACCATTTATTGATGATTAAATTTGAAAAACCTGGTTCTAGAAACCACATTTTTTCAAATTTAAAGGCTCTACAAATAATTCTATGACTGTCACAAGAAAGAATAATGGGACAATGATCTGAAAGAGTGTAAGGAAAACCTGACACTCTACAGATAGGAAATTTCATCACTAACGAAAAATCTATCTAATAGAGCAAAAGAGGGAGAATCCCTATTATTGCTCCAAGTAAAAACTCTATTGGATAGAGGAATTTCGATCAAATTAGAATGAATAATAAATTGATCAAATTCCTCCATAGCCGAATAATCTCCTTCCCAGGGAGAACGCTCCCCAATGAAACGAGTAACATTAAAATCACCCCCCAATATCCAAGATCCGAGGGCAAGAGATCTAAACTCGAGACATTCATTCCAGAGAATCCGTCTATCGATTTTAGAGTTAGGCCCATAAACATTAGAAATATTTAAAAAAGAATTATCTGCTAAATTAATTAAAATAATATGTAAAGAATGTTGCTTTTGAATACACTGCATTAATTTAAAGAGGTTACCTCTCCAACCAATCATTAAACCCCCCGAGAAACCCACCGAAGGAAGAAAAACCCATTTACTAAAACAAAAGCCACCTAATCTTCTAAAAAAACAAAAGTCAGGACATTCTATTTTAGTCTCTTGTAAAAGAGCAATATCAATAGAAAAGTCTTTAAAAAAGATTTTAACTTTATCACATTTATTAAGGTCATTTAAATCTCTAATGTTCCAACTAATGACTCTCATAAGCCCATAGATCTAGCCCTATCAAGTTCCTTATTTATAATAAACTCACAATCTAGCTCAAAGTCGGTGAAAATAAAAGCAGAGCTATTGGCTAACTGACTGAAATCAGAAGCAGATAAGTCACCCAAAGCATAAGACGAATAAATGCTACCCAAATCAAAATGCGATCTGAGCCTGATTCCGAAACACCGCTCACGGTGTTCGAACCAGGAAACTCAACCGATGGCAGAGAGCAACTGTCACGAATCCTGACACTCCGACGAACCAACCCACTAGAAGCTGCAAACTTTCTACGTCTACCTCTCCTCGAAGAAGAAGAAGAAGGAGCATAAGCACCACCAGTCTCACCTGACTGACCAGACAAAGCACACCCAGAAACACTAACCAAATCACCAGGTTTAGTAGAAACAGCGGGACCCTTATATTCCACTATCTTATTCACAGTCTCATCCAAATGAACTACAGAGGAAGAATCTGTGATATCACCAACATCACAAGAGATAGGATCCAATTTATCACTTAGACAACTATCCACCAAGTAATTAACCAATTTCGAAGAATTAACTGTAGGGGAAATCACATCAGACATAACCTCTCTATCCAGATCAGTAATATGATCAACCTGAACAAATAAATCAAGTGCACCATGCACAACATGAACATCAATCCTTCTTGCCATAAGCTTTTCAATATCCAAATGATTCTCAACAACTGATACCATCTCATCATCTAGAAGCGATTCATCATTTAAGCACCAATCCCTAAAGAACACTGATTGCCTCAGCAAATCAACAACAACAATATCAGAAACCCCTGTAGAAAGAGGAGCTACAACCCCATTAAAAGCTTCTTCTGACCAAAAACTGAAAACGAAGGAATCCAAGTTAAACCCAGTACCCATAGGTAAATCAAAAACCAAGTCAATCTGTTTTCTATTAGAATCATCAAAATAAAGGCAACTATCAACCACATTGAGAGAACTAATGTCACTCTCAGGAATGAAGGGTTGAAGATCACCAAAGCTATTTGTTGAATCGAAATAAACAGCAGAGGGACAATCTGAAACAACATAAGAGCGATCACCTTCATCTTGATTCGAGGAACGATGTAACGATACGAATTTTTCGCGCTCGAAAATCGACATCCATACTTTACATCGTACTCGAATGCCGTAGATTCGACCGTTCAAATCCGAGTCGCCGGAGCTTATAACAACATTAAGTAAACAACACAGCGGAAAAGAAGAATAATACATTGATATACGACACAGATACAATATCTGATACAACAGAGTGATACAATGAATATCAATATACATCAGAGATATGATACAAGAAATAGCAGCACAAAAGGAAAATAGATAACATCTAGCAGTGGAACAATATAACTCTAAGATAGTCTTCAAAAGAGAACTCCAGCAGCAGCAGCTCGTTCAACATCACGATACGCAAAGACAAGCAAGTCTCGTCCACATCCAAAGACTGAACTAGCTATCTGAAAAACCCAACTCTGAACTGCTCGTGTAGAAAATTTTGAGCACCCAGAGTTTAGGAAAGAAACAATAAACTCCGGATCAGTCATGGGACTGGTGTGAGCAACAAAAAAAATAGTTGTCTTTTAAAACAATCAACAAAAGATTTTAAAGTCAATTCGCAATGCTTTTAGAAATGAAACTACCATAAGACCTCCCGCCACACACACAATGCAAACGCAGAATTGGAGGAGATTTCTTCTTATGATAGTCAAACATGCTTGACACGTAATTTCCTTGATATTATTACTATAAGTGCAAAGTGCAGAAAAACATTTCGAAAGTAGAATATAAATCTTAGCCAGCATACGACCATTATCGTATGCCTACTATAGCTACCATGTTCAATAGCAGGTTACCGCCACATTCCATGGCAGGTTATACAACTAATACTGTACAAGGCTCGTATTGTTTCTTTGGATTTCCAACAAATGGTCAGGCCAAGGAACTTCCCATTGCCACATGAGAACGCCTCTGGAAGGACGTCCCCGAGAACCAAACCGGATCTCTGCCAACACAAGGCCGGGTTACCCCTAACTGGGTAACTACTGACACTAGTATGCCATCTCCCGGTTGTAAACAACCTTTAACCGGGCCCCGGCAACAAATCACAAAGTAATATATATATATATATATATATATATATATATATATATATCTGCGATATCAACATAAGTTAAGTATCTGGGCTCCATACCATGATACCACTTCTATCTAGAAGGAAATGCACATACCCTAAGGGGTGCTACCCCCAATAACCTTGCCGCATCTTTCCTGTTTTGACCATTTCCGGGGTGTGAGGTCCGACGAAGTCTCGTCCACAAAGCCACGCTTTGGTACAAAGCCATGCTTTGGGTCAACAAATGATCAAAGTAATGATCACAAAGATAAATGATCAAACAAATGATCATATCACAAATGATCAAACAATGATCATTTCACAGCAACACTCAGCACGTCACATTACCAAATTGGGAATATATCGCTAATAACCATAAACTACATAACCTCTAAGCTCGTACGTCTCAGAGAAGGGTGTTAAGCTAAGAGAATAAATTCTCCGCCACCAATGGAAATATATTTGAAAGAAATCTGTTTTATATCTCAATTTGTAATGTCAGACATACAATCCATGCAAGTCTGTTCTGGGTTCGAACAGAACCGAAGGCACTTCAAAAGAAGTCCTTGCAATCCGGATATTCACTAATCGCGTTCGGACTTCCCATCACATATGGAGTCTCTATACCGGGGACCAGTCGATGCAAAGACATTCGACGAGTTGTCCTTTCATTTTCGAAAATATCCGGTCTTCACCACCGGTCTTCAAATGCTATCCATAACGACATATCACATATTCGGAATGTGATATATGACACAAAGGTCCTCTCCCGGCTAAACCGAACAGTGAGCGCAGTATTTCAAAAACATATGGATATTGGGATTTCAATTAAGTCACAACTTAAAATCCAAAAACTTTCCTTTTCAAATGGTTTAAACCAATTACCATTTCAAATCTTTATATTACAAAAAGATTTATTTCACAAAGATCAATTCATAGATTTCAAAACAATTTCCATTTGTTAAATCTTTAAATCAAAAATTTAACTTATAGCTTTCAAACCGTTTCTATAACTTGGAAATTATTTTCATTTTAAACTAGAAATCATTTTAACTCAAATTGGAAGTTCATTTCTTATGTGAAAGCTTTAATTATTTGAAAACAAATAGTCTTTCGTTTCAGAAAAATCCAATTATATTTGCTCGAGTTAAAGCCTTAATTTATATTCATATTCCCAAATTAATACATTTTAAAAAAGTTTAACCCATATATAACTGGTATAACATCTTTAATCCCTAGTTTCAAATCATAGTATTCAGTTTTAAATTTTGAATTTAAATTTAAATCAAATTATTTAAATTTCAAATTTTATCAAGTTATTCAAAATAAATTTCATCTTTGAAATTCTGTTTCTAAAGCTTTTAACTTTAAACCCAATCCATTTCAAACCATTTGAATTTAAAAATTCAAATTCAAAACTATTTTCAAAAATCTATGACTTAATCGATTTTCTCGTGAAATCCATATTTGTGGTGTATGGTGTGGTCCAGGGGTTTAACACAATAGTGCAACATCATTCAATCATCACAGATTAAAACACAGAAATATAGTTGATAAGCGATATAAACTATAATGCTTATCGTCCATTCACAGATTCACAGATAGTATAAAGATGTAAATAAATGAATAAAATACACCGCACAATCCATAGAACAAAATATCACAGATCCGATAGGACAATCAATTTAAGGCATTTCATATAATACAATCATCCATAAGTAAGGTTAAGCATTTAATAATCATTCATAAACAGGATTAATTATTTGTTTAATCTTAATCAACTCAATCTAGTTCCAATTAAATTTATTTACTTATGAATTAATCATCCTATTCTGGTTTATTAATTCCAAATCATTTGTTACCAATTTATCTAATGATTTTCTTAAATTAATTAAACTAAATTAATTAACTTTAATTAATCAAAATATCCAAATTTAATTAAAATAAGTAATTAATCCTTAATTACTTTCATTAAGTAATTACATTTAACAATTTACAAATGATTATCTTAATTAATTAATCTAATTAATTCATAATGTTTATCACATTAATTAATTATGAAATAATCCTTAGTTAATTATCTTCATTTTCTAATAACATTTCTTAAATTACTTTCTTAAGAAATTATCTTAGATTAATTTATTATTAATCATTTCTAATTATAAATTAATCTAATTATTTATTTATAAAATTAAATAAATCATTCTTTAATTTCCTTATTGGTTAAATCATATATATATTTTTTCTTAATTATCTCTAAGATAATTAATTTCTGCATTAATGATTTCATTCACATTTAATGTAGTTTAAACATTACACTTTAAATTTTGGTTTAAATTGCATTTGGGATTTAAAATTCAAAAATGATTATTCTTTTAAACATAAGTTCCATTTTAAAGTTCACTTTATAATTCTTAAAAATGAATGTAAATAACATTTATTACTTATATAAGAAAAGTTTTTAAGCCAATCTTCTTAGTTTTATCATTTGAATCTATTAAATTTAAATACTTGGAATCATTTCCATGCTAGAACATTGATTAATTAAAGTTTAATACTAAATTATTTCAAAACATTTGTTAGTTAATTAATTGAATACTAAAACAATTTATATTAAAAACATTTAACTTTAAATATCTAAAAGTTGAACTCGTTCGAGATCTTGTTTAATAATCTTTACTTTGGAAAATCTAGTTTACAAGCTTTGAAAAACTTATTTATTTAATTAAACTAAAAAAAAAATCTTGTCTAACAAATTTATTTGAAATCTGTTAAGTCATAAATTCCAGAAAAACAGAACAGGTCTTGTTGAAAACCTGTTCAACATATACACTCGAAACCTTCCCACCTTGCTTCGAGTCAAACTGAAGATTGCTCGAGTAAATACATATCTTTCTTGAGTTTGGACCTCGGAGTTCTTCTTCCCCAAAACTTCGAACAGCAGCTGATACTCATATACATAAGTGCACGTGCACAGTGGCGCCGAGCCACTAAGATCATCATCGACGATCTTCCCATATCAACCATCACTCCCAAACTCCAACTCGATCATCAAATCTCCCTCCAAACCTCGAAATTGAATTCGAGCCTTCCAACCAACCTGGAACACCAACAGGAAACGCACGCCAAACCTGGAAAAGTGCCTCGTCTTCGAGACGTCGACCATCTGCGAGCTTCCACCTCCGGCCTCAACTTCGACATCACCCAAACTTCTACCACCAGAAGTGTCAAAACACTCGATCCATCATTGAGGCTGAGGTGATCAAATTTCCATCATAGCTAAAAACTAGGTTTACAGATTTTAAATCCAAATCCCAAAATCCACATAGCTTAATTCCTTGATCCAATATTTTTCCTAGCTACAATGATCACTCCTCTAACCACCGAACCAATTCCGACCTCCCCAGGTTCAAAGAACTGCAGATATACCCAAAAATCCCATTTCTGTTCAACACAGAAATGCACATTCCACTCTCCACTAAAAATTCCCATTTTAGTTTTAAAAATCAAATTTTTATTTATGCAATTGATTCATGATCCTGACATTATAAATTTTGGCCATTAAATTATGTTCATTTCACACTTTATTTACTGCTTAATGTAAACAGAGTCTATCCATATAGATTTTGATCTAATTATACTTTTAAATTTTGAATCCATAGAATAACAGATACCTTTTATTTATACTTAAGATTTTTATACATACTTGTTGTTATCCCATTTTTTGGTCAAAACTAGAATATCAACAAACTGGCAAGGAATGATGGATGTCGGGATTGAAAATCGATTGGAAGCGAGGCAAGAGTTCGTTCGGTATTCGAACTCCCCCTGGTTTATTCGGCATTCTCGGATCCGAAGGCTCATTCGGCATTCTCGAATATGAAGGGATCATTCGGCATTCTATAAGCTCCATTCGGTAGTACCCTCATCGAACCACCACCTCTCCACGCCACTGCCGAATCACCCCTGCCTCCATTCCACTGCCGAATCACCCTTGTCTCCACTACCTACCGAACCAACCATACCGAACCAGCTGCCGGACTAACTACTGCCGAACCAACCTCCTCTACCTACCATACTACCGAACCAACCACCGGTCCAGCTCCATCTCCACGCTACCACCGGTCCAACCTACCACCGAACCCCTATCTCCACTACCTGCCGAATCACCCATGTTACCACTCACCGCCGAACCAAGACGCCGCCGAACCAGAATGCTGCAAGGCCAGATTGCATCAGCCCAAGCCCACCAGCAGCTATATACATCCAAGACCTCCGCCCCCAGCCTCACTCTATAAATAAAGGGGCAGGGGTACAACAATGAGGGGGAGGTTTGAGAGCTCAAACCTGGAAGGAACTTTCAAACAACTTTCATACACTTGTACTACAAGCTTTGTACTCGTAATCGGATTGGAAAAGGAGAATAACATATAAAGTGGACGTAGGCACATTTTGGCCGAACCACTATAAATCTATGTGTCTTTTACAGTTCAGTCCCTACTTTTTACGTATTTGCATAAACCACCTAAATCATTACGAACAACATAAAATCAACTAAATCATACAACTTGGAGTTGTTTGCCCATCTTTTGTGCAAACATATTTGGGTTATTTGCTGAGATCTGTGATTTGTGTTTGAATATCGCTGATTTATATTCATACACTGGTGCTTTCACGGTATTGGGTGTTTGTGACCATTTTTTACGCAAACATTTTGGTGCTTTCACTGAGAAGGACCAGCACCCGCTACATCGGATAGAAGTTTGGATTTGGAAGACAATGACTAGGCAAAACAGTAGAAGGCTAAGGGCTGAGAGAAGCCAACAAGGAGGAAGTCAACAAGCATCCTCCGGAGGTGAGGAAGGACCGGCTTCGATCTACATAACCCGGGATGAAATGGAAGCCATAACAAATTCACTGCAAGAGAGGTTGTTGAAAAGTCAACAGGAAATGATGTAAACTTTCTTGGAGCAAATGAGAGCTGCAGGGATGCAGAACTTAGGAACAGCTACAACGGCTGTGGATGCAGGACAAGAAGCTAGGGTTACGGAACCCAATGAAGGACAGGATACGGAGCCAGGTGGCAATCAACAAGGGCTTGGGGGCAGGCCCACAGGATTCAACACAGGAGAACCTTTGGAAGGAGTTCAACAGGCTAGAACCAACGTTGCTACTAACGAGCTACACGAAGAGTATGTACCGGAGTTCCCTCAGGGGCAACCTCCGACAGACAACGGTGGATTGGTAGATATAATCAGGAAGACTGTGCGAGGTGGTTTGACCAACGGAGACTTGGAAGGAGTAAACAGGAGTCCGTTCACTCGGGAAATAAGGGTGGCTCAGAATCCACCTAAGTTCAAGCTACCTAGCGTGGAGGTATACAATGGCAAGGAAGACCCTACGGATCACTTGATGAGATACACCAGACACATGGAGGTGCTGGGGGCATCAGAGGAGGTGATGGCCCGATGCTTCCCTTTGTACTTGACGGACTTAGCTGCGATGTGGTTCAGGCAGCTGGAAGAAGGATCTATCAGGACTTGGAGGGAATTGGTGGAAAGGTTTTTGGGACAGTTTCGGGTTCATGTCAAGAGACCGAAGAACGTGATGACATTGACATCGGTAAGGCAAAGGATGGATGAATTGCTTAGAGCTTTTCTAACTCGATTCAGTGCCGCAGTTGCTTCGGTGGATCGGCCCGATCCATCGATGGTTTTGATGGCAGCAGTATCAGGAGTCAGGGAGAACTCGGATTTCAAGGTATCTCTGATACGAGATCCCCCACGGAATCTCGACGAATTCTTTCATGAGGCAGAAAGGTTCCTTCGACAAGAAGATGCGAGTACGGATTTAAAATTGAAAAAGGTTAATGCAGTTGAGGTGGGAGGACCATCCAGCAATGGTTCGGATAAAGACAAAGGAAAAAGGAAGTTGGACGGTGATTCTGGAAATGCTAGGAAGCAATGGAAGGATCCAAAGTTTTCCACATACACAGGATTGAACGAGACACTGGAGCGGATATACCTGGATACTCGAAATCGCCTTCACTACCGGAGGCCGGCTAAGAGAGAACCAACAGAACGGGAAAGGACATCGGGAAGGCACTGTCTCTTCCATGATTTGGATGGACACGACACCAACAGCTGCAGACACTTAAAGGACATAATTGAGGAGCATGTGAGGAATGGACAGCTGCCACAATATGTTGGACCTCGGAATGCAACAGCGAGGCAGGAGCAACCGCCGCCTGCCTCAAGCTACGATGGTGGGAGGCCCAGGAATGATGGTCGGTTGATCGTCCCTTGACCAGGTTAATATGAAATAAGTAGCAAACTATTGGCAAGCAACCAAGTCATTTACACATGTACGGGGACGGAGATGGCCCCTAGGCATGCTCTGAATGATAATAAGTTGCGATGCTATGGTTTGTGAAATTTATCTTTTGCTTTTGGATTGGACACTGCTTTTCTTTTTGGTTTTCGGTTTTGGAGCTTGGATTGAGCTCCTGGTTTTTCTCGCCTTTTGATTTGGATTTTCCTCTGGACGATTATTTTCAACTTTGGATGCTGATTTGGATTTCTAGTTTTTTGGTTTTGGATTTGGATTTTGAATTTGGATTCTGGATTTGCATTTTCGGATTTGGATTCTGGATTTGGATTTTGGATTTGGATTTGGATTTTGGATTGGATTTTGATTGGATTTTTATCTGATTTTTGATAAACGGTCATCGGGTATGGATTATGCCTGGCAAGGGGTGAGTCGCTTTGTCCGAACGTGGTAAATTGACTCATTCAGGTCGTCCAGTATGGACTATGCTCGGCAAGGGTCCGGAGTGACCAGGATTCGGCCTAGGACTTAGGCCCTATATTATCAATTGTTATTTTCAGGTCGTTGAGTATGGACTATGCTCGGCAAGGGTCCGGAGAGACCAGGATTCGGCTTAGGACTTAAGCCATGGCATTGTACAGTGCCCAGGGACACTGGGCCAAGGTCGTCAAGTGTGGATTACGCTTGGCAAGAACTCGGAGAGGTTAGCTCAACGTCCAGGGACACTGGACCAAGATCGTCAAGTGTGAATTGCGCTTGGCAAGAACCCGGAGAGGTTAGCTCAACGTCCAGGGACACTGGACCAAGATCGTCAAGTGTGAATTGCGCTTGGCAAGAACCCGGAGAGGTTAGCTCAACATCCAGGGACACTGGACCAAGGTCGTCATGTGTGGATTACGCTCGACAAGAACACGAGGAGGCTAGCTTAACGTCTAGGGACACTGGATCACGACCGTTAGGTGTGGATTGCGCTTGGCAAGAGCCTGGAGAGGTTATGGATTTGGATATCGACCCAGAGAGGTCCTAGATTCGGTTATTGGCTATTGGATAAGGATGGTTTGGGGCTCGGTTGTCGAGTTCGGATGGACATGGAATTGGCTCGAGCTTTGGTTATTGGATTTGGAATTGGATATCGACTCGGAGCAGTCAAGGATGATCTACTCTGCCGATATGGCTATGGACCTTGGATATTGGATTCGGAACTATTCAAAACACGCCTTGTTATCACAAGGCATGTTTTGGGGGGCAAAGTGTTATCCCATTTTTTGGTCAAAACTAGAATATCAACAAACTGGCAAGGAATGATGGATGTCGGGATTGAAAATCGATTGGAAGCGAGGCAAGAGTTCGTTCGGTATTCGAACTCCCCCTGGTTCATTCGGCATTCTCGGATTCGAAGGCTCATTCGGCATTCTCGAATATGAAGGGATCATTCGGCATTCTATAAGCTCCATTCGGTAGTACCCTCACCGAACCACCACCTCTCCACGCCACTGCCGAATCACCCCTGCCTCCATTCCACTGCCGAATCACCCTTGTCTCCACTACCTACCGAACCAACCATACCGAACCAGCTGCCGGACTAACTACTGCCGAACCAACCTCCTCTACCTACCATACTACCGAACCAACCACCGGTCCAGCTCCATCTCCACGCTACCACCGATCCAACCTACCACCGAACCCCTATCTCCACTACCTGCCGAATCACCCATGTTACCACTCACCGCCGAACCAAGACGCTGCCGAACCAGAATGCTGCAAGGCCAGATTGCATCAGCCCAAGCCCACCAGCAGCTATATACATCCAAGACCTCCGCCCCCAGCCTCACTCTATAAATAAAGGGGCAGGGGTACAACAATGAGGGGGAGGTTTGAGAGCTCAAACCTGGAAGGAACTTTCAAACAACTTTCATACACTTGTACTACAAGCTTTGTACTCGTAATCGGATTGGAAAAGGAGAATAACATATAAAGTGGACGTAGGCACATTTTGGCCGAACCACTATAAATCTGTGTGTCTTTTACAGTTCAGTCCCTGCTTTTTACGTATTTGCATAAACCACCTAAATCATTACGAACAACATAAAATCAACTAAATCATACAACTTGGAGTTGTTTGCCCATCTTTTGTGCAAACATATTTGGGTTATTTGCTGAGATCTGTGATTTGTGTTTGAATATCGCTGATTTATATTCATACACTGGTGCTTTCACGGTATTGGGTGTTTGTGACCATTTTTTACGCAAACACTTGTTAAAGAGAAATTTGATTTATTGATCAGGGTTGGATCTGTGAATTTTAAACAGACAGGGTAAATCTGTAACAAACAAGCATCTCAATATTCATATATACATACATACATCCTCACATTGATAACAGATCAAAAGCAACATGTATACAAAGCAATCATCAAGTTATGGACCATTATCTCTATTTTTAGAAGTTAAGTTACTCACAGATTCAAGAAGATGAACAAAGGTTGCTTTGTTGTTTAGATTTGCTTGCAGTTTTGAAACAGGCTTGTAAAACAAAATAAGCTGAAACCCCTTCTTTGATTCTTCTGGTTTTAGTTGATTGTTTGTAATCTTTGTTTAGTTTAAGTTGACATTATTTTCTTGAGGTATCTAGTTCAAATGAACGAACTGATGAAGATTGCTATATGTAGAGTCAGTTCACAGGGATATCACTTTGTACAGGGTAGTTTATATTGTTTGTACAGGTGATAGATATGTTATGGTGGCTGATGTATAACATTCTAGTGGCTAAGGACATGGCATTAATTTCATAGGTCCTTCATGTTTTCATTTGCAAGCTATTTCATATACTTACATTTTTCTTTTGCCTACATACTACTTTACTCGGCTGATGTACAAGAAAGTGTACTTAGAGATGATGGCATTAAGGGCTGATGTACTTTATGTCTCTATAGTTGCCTTATTCTATTCTTTTGTTCATAGATTTACTTTAGTCTTATGGCTTTGTATTGCCTTATATTTCGGCTGCCCACTTCTTCTACTTGCTTTGATTATGTTCATGCAGTATTGTACTTTGCTTTAGTTATGTTTTACTTTGCATATTTATTTACAACTTTGTTTCTTTGTTTTGTTACTTTGTACTGCAAATAAATTTCTATTTTAATTATGTTGTTTGAATTTAGCTATATGTTATTTTATATTTTATAATTTATCTTATTATATATCTATTTGATTTGTCAAATTTATTTTCTAGCTTAAATATTTATTTTAACTTTAATGCTAATTGTTTTAATTTACATTTCGTATTTCAATTTCAAGAATCCAAAGTCAAATTCCAAAGTCGAATTCAAATTTTATTCCAAAATTTGTTTAAAATTTACATTAACTATCAATTTAATACTAATTCAAAATTGGGGTCGTTACAAACGAACAGGAGACAGCACAGATTCAAGGCTAAAGAAATTAATGGAGGAGGGATCACTGACCTCTGTCAAAAATGAACACTCTGAAACTAAATCAGAATCGAGGCAATCAAATTTGTTGGAAATAGGAATCTTAAAAGAATCCAATTTAGAAGGGCAACGCAAACCTATTTTATGCTTTGGATTGATAAAATCATTAACCAGAATAGATTGGCAATCCTCAGTAACTAGCATGGTCTTACAATGAGCAACATCTGGGTCTAACAGAATAGGATCTAAAAAATCAGATTCTTCACTTCTAAAATTATCAAGAAATGCACCTTGATCTACAATCAAATTGACAGAAGAAACTGGATTATCAACACTCTGCTTAGAGACACCAGAAAAATCCTGAAAGCCATTATCAGTGTTTGGCAAATTCACATTGTTGAAATGATTTAAAAGATCATCTAAGAGCTTTAAACCTTTTGAACGCTTGATCCTGAGATTGTTTATTAAGATTCCCCTCAAGTAGATAAATTTCAAAACAATCAAGAACCCATGCTCTGCTAAAAGAACAGAAGAACAGGAGGATACCGAAGAAGAATCGATTTTTCTAAAGTACAATTCAGGATCACCAAATCTACCCCTATAGCCTTTACCAATGTTCGGGGCGTTAACAACATTGAAATGAAGAAGTAGATCTTCCAAGAAGTTGAAACCATCTACTCGAAAATGCCATAAGTGATCAAGCAAAATCGCTTTCAAGAGCATAATCTTTAACACGAATTGAAAACCATTCTCGACCAAGAACTCAGAGGAAATTGAAGAACCAGAAACAGTCGAACAATTGAAGCTTTTGTGACCAAATTTGCCGCACTGGAAACACCTGATGGGTTCTCGACATTGGGACGCGAAATGGTTTCCATCACCACATCTAAAGCAATAAGATTTGAAGGAGCGTGAATCAATCCATCTTTTATTCAAAAATTGAGATCTCGGAACATGAAAAGAAAATGAGGACCCATATCGATATTTATTTTCTATCACTACAAGATTTAAATGTTGAACATATAACAATGTCATAAACCACATTGTCCACAATCAGGTTTCATATTCAAAAATCATATAACATGAATTTTATAGAAATAAATTAACAATAGTGAGGAATCCCGTAGGATTCCTCCAACCTGTCCCCCCGCATCACATCTCATATATGTATCAGCATATATATATATATATATATATATATATATATATATATATATATATATATATATAAGTGGTGAGGAATTATGTTGGATCCTTCCAATCTATTCTCCCGCATTACAAACAGTATATAATTATTTAATATGGGTCCTCTGCTCCAGGGGAGGGAATAAATCCATACCAACTAAAATCATTCAATTATCTAACCAAATTTTTTTATCAGCTATATAATATTTCTGATTAACCGAAAGGCCGAGTTTAAATCACCTTTATTCCAATCGTCGCTTGTGCGTTCTGGTTTCGTCTTTCGATTTAGCGTGAAATTTCCAATAGTTCCATTTCATACCAAACCAATTCCTAAGCAAAGCTAACATCGTAACAAGTGCGACGCAAAATCCGGGCTTAAATCTAACATCATATGAGAGAGTTATGATTTTTATGAATAAGCCATTTTTATAATATAATAATTACTTTAATTACACAATAAATAAGATGAATTTACCTACTGCAATGCTTAATCCCGCGTTCCTCTTGCTTCTTGATCGCGACATCGTCACTCTATCACACTGATATCTCATCGCTAGTGACCATTACCATCCCATCATGAGACTCCCCGACCACCACAAACCCATCTACCCCAGCTTCGATGTCAGAAAACCCTCCACCGTCGTGAAATCCCAAAACAGTCACCTCCCTTCATCCCCTAAATTCGGCCACACTACGCTCTTATGGATGATTGGCCACCAATGATGTCTTTGTAGGGTCAAGGCGCACCTCTTTCCCTCTAGGGTTGAAGGCCAGATCACCCTCTAGCTCATCATGCAATGCTGGTTGGTGGATGGATGGAGCTTCCATTGAATAATACAAATTTGTTAATGGCCATGATGTATAGCTAAACCCTAAATAAACAAAATCATATCCATGTCATCCAATAACATCCAACATATCATATATCACAATATATATGAAATTAAAATCAATAGTGCGAGGAATCCCGTTGGATCCCTCCAACTTGTTCCCCAGCATCACATACAACATATAATCATAAATATATAAATCAACTGCTTCAAAGCGGAATTCATATATGAAGGGTCATCCGCTCTTACACAAGAACGTAATAGGGTCTCATCTGCTCCAATAGGAGGGAATATACGAAACTATTAATATAATTTAGTATATTGTCTAAATAATCAATAATGAAAATGAATAAATATCCAAACATCCAATAAATAATATTTGTTAACTATATAATTTTTCTTCAGCCAAAAATCTTAGATTAACTACCTTTGATTTTTGATTCTTCAAAACATTCTATTTTGAATTAAAATTGAACGAACGTCCAATTTTAATAAAAAAATCCAACTATGAATCCATCCAATCCAATTCTATAGCATAGCCTTCGTCGGTATGATAGCAACGAGACTCGTCGCGTTCAATTTGGACCACGTACAGGTTTAATATGAAAATTTAACATTTGAAGTAATTAAGTATAATTAACAAAGGAAAAAAATTAATAAACCTTTGTCTTCCCACTTTCATATGCAACCAGGCCGACGCTCGCTTATGTTCTTTTTTTTAAACAACTACGAAATCGTCCCACCCACACTCGCCGACAGCTGCTTGCACTACCGTGCTTCCCCTCGGCGTGGCAGCATGCGTGCGTGCCACGCTAAAACTGAGCCTCCCTCTGGCCACAAACGTGGCCAATTTCTGGCGATCTCACCACTCCACGTCCCGACCTAACCATTGGTTAGGTTTTCCTTGCCGAGCGCTACAGATTACTAGTTAATGTCGAGGTCTATTTCGCCCTCAAGTGGCTCTAACAGACGAGGGTCATTGGTTAGAGCATGTTTGAATTTGAAAAAATGCAATCCTTTTTTTCTTTTTTTCTAATGTAAACGCGGTTATAAAGGAGAGAACGTATGGCTTAGAACGTGGGCATAGGTATGGGATAGGTAATGTTTGCGCTAAAAATGGTCACAAACCCCAAATGTCGCGAAAGCACCAGTGTACGAACACAGATCGACAATAAATGATCACCAATCACAGATCTAAGTAACATAGAGGATAAAAAATGAAGAATAATCAACTTAAAACAGAAGGAAGTAGACAGAGACACAGGATTTATAGTGGTTCGGTTATCTTCGGCCTACGTCCACTCCAAAAGTTAATCTTTTATTGACTTTCCTTGCTGGTTACCGTTGATTATAGCAGATTACAGTGAAGAAATTCGAGTACAATAGTAGCTTAGTAGTGCAAAAGAGTTTTCGGTAGAGTCTAGACGTTGGATAGCCAAAAGGTCCTCCTTCTGTACGGTCTAAGGTGTTATTTATAGGCGCTCCATGCAAATATCTCGCTCAAACTTCGGGAGACTTCTTCTGGCACGTGCATGGGCCCACGCGATCGGTCCCTCAAAGTTTTGACTCGATACGTGATCGATACGAACGTAATTCGTATCGATCAAGATTTTTCCAATGGAGTTGAAACTTGGCGTGAACATTTCTTAGCTTATGCATAAGCTCCTGTGAAAATTTCATAGCATTTGGACTTGTAAATCTCGAGATATTATCGATACAAAATGTAATGCTCGTGTGGTATTTCGTTTGTATCGATCAATTTCTATCGATATTGGATCATATCGATATCATGCACGTGCTTATGGATGGCGTGGCCATATCTTCAAAGCTCGATCCACTTCCCATGTCGTGTTGAACGTTTCTTCCCTCGAACCGTGCACATTCTTCGTTCGCATCCATGCTTCGTGCCTTCGTGTCTGTTACTTTGCATCCATGCTCACCTCTCTTCGAATCGACCAAGTTAGCTTCGATGGCGTGTCTCGAAGTTCAACCTTTCACGCAGCTTTAATTGCTTCCTTCGTATCGATCGATACGAATACAATCGATACGAACATGACTCCTGAACCCTTCGTATCCATATGCTACCAACCATCTACTAATGCCTTCGGTCTCCTTCGCATCGACTCGAAGTACCCAATGTCGATCGATACAAGCAGTATTGATTCGAAGTAGTCATGTTGAATTGTACGAACATCATCGATTCGAAGTATGCTGCTATGCTCCATCCCGATCGACACGAATTCATCGAGTTGAACAAACCATCATGTGCCTGCCTATTCAATCCAAATCCACAGCCATCGAGTCGAAAACCACTTTTCCTTCCTCGCTGATTGATGTGAATGTCATGTTCGTGTCGATGGGGATCAATATAAAATGTATGGATATGAACAGTATCGATACCAAACCAGTCCTCTTCTACATTGATCCATCTATATCTCGAGAATACGAACTCTGATTGATCTGAAATTTGAAAGGCGGCCTCTTCTAGCCTTGATCATCATTCCTAATCGATCCCGCCTTGATTGGAGCTCGTCCATATTTTGACGACATCGATTATAGCCTTGTTTTCAATCAATCTCCATTCCTGATATCCATCCTTTCTAGCCACTTTGTTGATATTCCGGCTTTGACCAAAAGGTGGAATAACAGGTAAGGCTGATAGTATGGTAATTAAAAATTATATATATATATATATATATATATATATATATATTAAAAAATATCCAACTTTAATGTCCGAAAATCACAATTTTCAAATGAGGTGTGCCGCTCGGCGTTCTATATGTTATACGCCTATTCCGAATGCAATGGAACTAGTCTCAAGACCCAGTTCGATCATATACATAAGATTTTTTTCAAACCCAATTGTTTTATTAAATTTTCTAAAATTAATCTCTAAGCATTTCGATCTCGCACGCCCAAACAATGCGTCCAATTGCCATGAAATCCATCTACCACTATAATATACTATTATGGACGCAATAAAATTAGTTTCGTCGAAATCCGAGATCGTGCTCCAAAAGGCTATTTTTATATGTTACTTAAAACGAATAATTTCAAAAATCCGTTTAATCACTTTTAAATCCAAATTAAAGTTTACCCTCTTCATCTTGTTCAAAAAGAAATTAATTCAACTTTTAAATTTTTTTTATTCATATTAAACTCAAGATTCAATTATTTAAACAATTTCGAATATTAAATTAAATAATGTAGTTATCAAATAAATCACTATATTCAAAATATAAGTTATTTAACTTACAAAATTAACATTTTAATATTTAAAATCAATTAAATATTTCAAATTCAAATAACTGAAATTCTCAATCGTTACATTCTCAATTTCGTCCCCGAAATTAGCAAGTAAGAAAAATGTCACAAACCCATAAACTCTTCCAAAGAATTAGTTGAAATAAATTACCAATTTCATCTAAACCTTTTAACTTATGAAATCAATTAGTTTAAACTTCATATAAAAACTTTTTCTAAGTCTTCAAATACATTCATAGTTATTAACTAATACCATTCTAAGTTATAAAACCAAAATCCAAATTTTAGTTATCAAAATTAGTAACGACCCAGAATTTGACCATTTTAAAGTATACTATATAAACTGATTTTAAATATAAAATAAGTAAGGTTATATTATTCAAACAATATTAAATAGGATTTGAAAAGAGAAGTATACACAAAAATAGTAACATTTATCTATATCGACAAAAGTGACAAAATGCTGATTTTAGAAAAGTAAGTTTCAATGGTTAAATAATTTATTTTAATTAACTTATGAGTGTTTATATTTGAAATAACATTATACAAATTTTTAAATTTGGTTTACATAAATAAATAGTTTGACTAAAACGTCGAAATGTAACTGTAAAACATTTTGTCAAAAATCAACATTTTGTCGATTAATAGTTGTCGCAACGTCATCGCACCTTTATTTTTTTTATATAGGAACATATATTCAAATAGTGTAAGTATTAATTAATTTATTAATCAAGTTCACTTTTATTAAACATACTAAGGAAATTCTAAAATGTAATTAACAAAAAGTAAGCACAAAAAGACAAACATGTCATTTCAAAGCAAAAAGTAAACATCAAATCAAACCAAACATAATTATTATATTCCTTACGTACTTCTTAAGTGAAAATAACATAAATAAATGATTTGAAATCTGATGTTAAGTTTTGAAAAAATAAGGTTGCTTAAAATGTAAGTAAGGGTATTTTGGTCTTTTCACAAAATATTATTTTAATCCAATTTTTTTTTCTATAAATAAGCATACACTTTCACACTTTTTTTACACTTCTTCTTCTTCCTTTCTCAAGTTTTCTAAATGCTTTTCCAATGGTTCCATGCCTTAGCAAGATAATAAAAAAATATTAGAAAAATAAAGTATTCCACTTCAAAATTTAGTGCAAACCACATCTTTTTCCACCTACAACTCACGGCCGCCACCTCCAAGCCAAGGTCGAGCTTCTCTAACCTCCCCAAGCTAAGCTGAGTGTACCTCCCTCCTCCACAGGTCCAAGCCGAGCCTAATTCGAGGAAAGCAAGCAAGTCGTGAAGCTCCGGAGCAAGAAAAAGAGAGGAAGATGCTGCCGGAATCAAAATGAAAGTCTACGAAAAAGTTTGGTGGAGCAGAACTAATCGTGAGTACTCATATTTTAAGTAACTAATTCCTAAAACTATTTCAAGTTAATTACATAAAAATTTTAGTATATGTTGGATGATTAATGTTTGATAAGTTGGTTGATAATATGATTGATTTTATGCTTGTGATATGAATGATAATTTGGTTTGATAAATGATAAGAGAAATAGTTAGTAAGTATAGTTAATTCAATGGAAATTAAATCAATATAAATGCATGTATGGAAATTATTTAGCCTCTTAATGATTTCAAAATATCTAAAAAGATTGGAAATGATATTATAGTAACATAATATTATAATATGAAATGATGAAAATATTGTTTTAAATGAGTTAAAATAGTTTAAATATGGTTTAAAACAAATTTGAAGTGTTTCGGACAAGTTCTGAAGCAATTCACGAAATTGGTCAAAATCGAGCTCGTCGCGTAGCGGCAGTTCGTAAATTTCGACACGTAACCTCAAATTAACGTAGAGAATGATTTATAAGTCAGATTTCTTCAAAATAAAAAGTCTTCATTCCACAATGATAATATTTTTCCAATGAAGAAAGAAAATCAAGATTTCATCAAATAGAGTTTGAAATATGTCTAAAACAATTTTCTAAAAACATTGCGGTTTTGTAGTTCGGAATCCAAAAAGGGATTTCTTTGTCCATGATATTTTTAAATGATTAAAAATATGAAATAAATTTTGTAAACCTATTAAAATGGTTTAAAATAGATTTGGAATCGATGATATGAATTTTAAAATATTAAAAGGTTGTTTAAATCAAATAAGCTTGTATAGCACTTTCCGCAGCACTTTTATGCTGCAAATTCTATAACGTTTTGAATATGAGTTTAAACGTAACGACACTTTCTAGAAATGATTATGAATGTTTTTAAAAAGGAAAACTAAGAGTTTAAAATATAATTTGGAATCTTATATTCAATTTTGAAATAAAGCTAGCAAAATGAGTATGCGGAAACTGTTGAATATGCGCTTTGCGCTTATATGATTTTTGTTTGATGATAATAAACATATATACATTCGTTTAAATGTATTTGTTAATGTACTATTTTATTTTTCATAGAATAAATAAATATTTGCTGAATAAAATTAAATGACACAGAATTTGAATTCAAACAGATATTTTATTCAAACTAATATTTATTACAATTTTAAATAGTACAATTTCATGCTCTCATTATACATATACATTTTTGATTACAATCACATCACATTTCACATTTACAGTTAACCTCACTACATATCACTCACACTCGTGTTTTTTGTCTTCAACTGCATTCCGGTTTGAATCCAGCATCTGAGTAATCTGCAAAAATATTCTCAAACGCAGTAAAATTGAAAGAGAAATATTTTTGAAATTTGAAAGAAACGATGATTTTGAAAACATTGTTTGCCTCAGTTATTTGGGTTGTTCGTCAACATTTTTGACTGTGCAATATCTGTGCATATCAGTATTTTTATCAGGGACAGGCAATTATAAGTGGCTGCAGTACACACGTGTACATTCGTATACGTGTGCACTGCCTCGCCAACTCGTGTGCACAAATCAAACAAAAGCACTGTTAACAATTCAAGGTCAAACCCAAATAACACACGGGATTCAACTCAAGGCAGCATACAAGCTGCAGTATACCAAAGTGATACAGATACATGCAAATTCGACAAGCAACTGAAGGCAAAAGGTCCAAAGTATCACACATACAAAAAACAAAAAACCAAGGCTACACAATGAACTGCATGAAACAGTCATGAACAATACTCAGCAGCCCCAAATACCAGTGATGCAACTAAACACAAATCACTTACAACATGTATGCAGCCCAATGAACCAGTGACAACAAACTACAAACTCAACAAGACATGTACACAAAGCATAGTGCACCGAAGGAGCAGCAACAATGAAACTGACTCGAAGCAGTAGTGACAGTAAGCAATGCAGCAACGATGGTCAAGTAATATGCATCAGGCATCAAAACAATGTTCAATACATCAAGTGATACAAGGTCAGGGAAGCAACCAGGATGGAGCAGAGACAAGTAATGCATCAAAAGTGCACAGCAACCATCAAGTAGTGTACATGAATACAACTACAACAAATGAACATAATGCCACAGTGCAAGTGAAGATGACACTGAGAAATGCAATGCAAATGCAAATCAAAACAGAGAGTATGGTGATGCAGTCAACAAGGCAACAGTGCAGGTGAACAAATGTGCAAATGCTCAAGACCACACAATGCATATATGTCAAACATGAATGCTACGACTTCAAATGAAGACCAACAAGCTACATGATGAACAAGTGCAAACTGAACGCAACAAGCATGAATAAAGTACAGTGTCAATCTCATGTATGCAACAGATAATGAAACAAGGTGCACCAGACCAAGTTCAAGTAAAAGTGCAGACTAACTTAAACAACAACAATGAACAAGATTTCATGTAAACAAAATGAATACATCATGAATTATATCAGTGAACATCAGTGAACAAAATCACGTCAAGGCTGTAAATGAAATGTACACCATGATATCCAAACCAGAGTTCAATGCATATGAGATCATGCACAAACATATACATGACCAGAAACAGTCCAGTGAAATGTAACAATGCAAACTCGAGCTCACAAACAAAAGACTACAAGTTCACAGTGAAGAACTATTTCAACAGTATGGCCAAAGTAAATCAACTGGTAAAAGCAAATGTCAGCACCGTGATGAACAAGGTTGAATAATTCACAAATCAGAAATCAAGTGTGAGACAAATTGAAACAGTCAATGCCAAGTCGAACCAGCAAAATCAAAACCGTGATAAGCAAGGCAATTCAAAGCCGTGTGAATCAAGCTACTAGAAATAGTCGTATTGAACAAGTCAGATTAATCATCAATCGTTCAAACATCATCAAGCGGCAGAGAAAAAGGAATTGAAAAATTCAAATATATTTAGACGAACGTAATTCAAGGAAGTCGAACGCATATATAACCCAATCATCACTGGCAATTTCAAGCATCGAGTTCAAGTATCAACTTAGTAAAGCAAAAGGAAACAGTACATACCGAATTCACAAACAACGAACTCGATCAAGCAACTGCAAACGAGCGATAGTCAACTATCAGAGAAGCAACGAGCTAGGGCAACATATCTCAGATCGATTGAAGAAATTGAAGCCCTGATTTACACAAGAGCCGAAGCCCTAATTGGAACAAAGGGAACGAAGCCCTAAACAGGACGAAGCCGCCATTACTCTCACGAACGAGACAAAAGGATCGGGTGAAATAAGGGAGTGGGCTGGCCTTATTATTAAAAAAGGGGTTTTTGTTTTTTTTTTAATTTTTATAAAAGGGCTTTATTATATTGTTTAGGGTTATTTTCTATTGTTTTTTAAATATTGTTTTTATTTTACGAATCAAAGAATTTGTAAATCACCCCCTAGGGTTTAGGTAGTGTCTGATTGTCTATTTAGAGTTAGTTCAGTAAGCAGGGGTTGCGAGTTTGCAAAACTCTATAGGTGGTAGCAGGGTTTGCAAGTCTGTTAGAGTGTTTGTAAGCGTGATACTGTTTAATTCTAATAGAAATCTGGGAATGCAGCAGTAGGCAGGGGTTGCCGAAGCTGGGTAAATTTTGTGTGTGATTTACTTTTCAGTATATTTATTTCTGCAGTTTATTTTTGTGTTTAAATCGAGAAAATATGCATTAACCCTATTCACCCCCCCCCCCCTCTAGGGTTAATCTAGATCCTACAAGTGGTATCAGAGCCCGGTATTTTGTTTTTAACTCTAGAGTCATGAATTCACCAAATAATGCTTTTTCTGAGGGGCAATCTATTGCTAGGCCATCCATGTTTAATGGGAACGATTATGCTTATTGGAAAGTTAGAATGTGTATCTATCTTAGTTCTGTTGATTATGATGTTTGGGATATTATTGAAACTGGCTATAAACCTCCCACTATAATCGTTGGTGATACTGAGATTCCTAAACCTAAGGATAGGTGGGATGCTAACGATAAGAAATTGAAAACGACAAATGCTAAAGCCATGAATGCTTTGATATGTGCTCTTGATAAAAATGAATTTAATAGAATTTCTCATTGTACAACAGCACAGGAAATTTGGCACACTTTGGAGGTGACACACGAAGGAACTTCTCAAGTCAAGGAGTCTCGTCTAGCCCTATTCAGCAATGAATACGAAAACTTTGTGATGGACAAAGGCGAAAGCATAAAGGATATGTTTGGACGCTTTTCAACCTTGGTATACAACGCTAGAGCGCTTGGGAAGGTATTCACTGAGGTAGAGCTTGTGAGGAAGATACTACGAGTCCTACCGATGAACTTTGAGGCAAAAGTCACGGCAATACAAGAATCGAAAGATCTGAGTAAGCTAAGCATGGAGGAGTTGATTGGCAACTTGATGACATATGAGCTTGAGCTAAAAGCAAAGGAAGAACGCAACAACTCCGAACCAAAGAAGAAGACGATTGCCTTAAAGAGCAAAGAAGAAAGCGATGAAGAAGAAGAAGATCCAATTAAAGAGCTTGCAATGGCTGTCAATAATCTTAAAAAATGGTCAAGATTCAAGTCACGAAAGAAGAAAATAAGTGGTAATAGGTCAAAGAATTCTGACGATTCCGATAATGAATTGACATGCTATAACTGCAAGAAGCCTGGCCACTTCAAACAAAAATGTCCACTTCTCAAAAACAACAAAGGAAAGAAAAAGAAAAAGAAGGCCTTTGCAGCAACTTGGGATGATGAAGAAGGAGAGGAAGTTTCGAATAATAGCTCAGACGAGGCTAACTTGTGTCTTATGTCAAAATCGGATTCAGAAGCAAGCTTAGAGGAATCTAGTGAGGTAAGTGACTATTCTTATAAAGAACTTGTTTCAATGTGTTGTGATCTTACTAAAATGATTGATACTCTTGAATCTAAAATTGAAAAACTAAAATCTGATAGGAGAGAACTTGTCCATGAAAATTGTAGGTTAGAAACTGAAATTGAAAATATTAAAAACCTAGACTGTAAAAAATGTAAAACTTTAGATTCAGAATTATCAAGACTTAGAAATAGCTTTGTAAATCTTGAAAAAGAAAATTTAAGTCTTAAGGAAAACCTTGACACTAGGAAAAAGGATTTTATAAATAGGTGCACCTCACTTGCAACTGAAAACACAACACTAAAAACCAAAGTCCAAAATCTTGAAAAATCTCTAAATAACTTTTCAAGAGGATAAAAATCATTCAACATGTTATTGAGAAATCAAATTTTTGCTAACAACGGAAAAGGACTAGGTTTTGGGAAAACACAAGTTGATGATAATGCAAAATATAAGAATGTCTTTGATAGATGTGAAATATTTAGATGTCGTGCTGAAAATTATAGTCATAGGAACAAGAACACAAAATTTATACAAGTTTGGGTTCCTAAGAATTCTACAAACAAATTTCATGTCTATTGGAATAAAAATAAAAGGACTAAACAAGTATGGGTTCCAAAGGGATTGTTTATTCACAATGCTTCTATCACTAATAACATTGGACCTAAGAGTTTCTCTAGGTCATCTTCCTCTCTTTTTATGTAGGTCTGTTGGCGGGATAAGGAACAACAAGAATGGTTTCTAGATTCAGGTTGTTCTAGACATATGACAGGTGACAAATCGAAGTTCCTTAGCTTAGAGAATTTTAAAGGTGGAAATGTGATCATGGGAGACAATAGCAAGTGTAAGATTATTGGCAAAGGTGAAGTTGGTAACGGTATTTTTTCCTTGACTAATGTTTTATAAGTTGAAAATCTGCATCACAATCTCATTTCTATTAGCCAACTATGTGGCAAAGGTATGAACTTGATTTTTGATAGTGATGCTTGCAAAATCATTGATAAATCTTCTAATAACATTGTTTTTATGGGCAAAAGAAAAGGGAATGTTTACTCACTTTCATTTGATAATCTAAATCTTTCTAGATGTTTGGTAGCCACTGACGAAGAGGCATATTTATGGCATAGGAGACTTGGACATGCTAGCATGAGTCTCTTAGAAAAACTTGAATCAAAAGAATTAGTCAGAGGGTTACCACATCAGAAATTTAAAAATAATAAAGTGTGTAAAGCATGTTCCTTGGGCAAGCTTAGTCGATCATCATTTCGTCCTAAAAACATTGTTAGCACATCAAGGGTTCTTGAACTAATTCACATGGACTTATTTGGACCAAATGAAATTTCAAGCTTGAATGGAAAACGTTATTGTTATGTATTGGTTGATGATTATTCTAGATTTACATGGGTTTACTTTTTAGCCAAAAAGTCTGAATCTTTCGACTATTTTTCAAAATTTGCAAAACTTGTTCAAAATGAAAAAGGAGTTACAATTAAAACCTTGAGAAGTGATCATGGAGGCGAATTTGAAAATTTGGAATTTGAAAATTTTTGTGAAGAAAATGGTTTAAAACATGAATTTTCTGCTCCACGAACACCTCAACAAAATGGGGTGGTTGAAAGGAAAAATCGTACATTGCAAGAATTGGCAAGATCCATGTTGAGTGAGTATAAATTACCTCTAACCTTTTGGGCAGAGGCAGTGAATACGTCATGCTATGTAATGAATAGAGTAATGGTTAGACCAATACTTGGCAAAACATCTTATGAATTGTGGCATGAAAGAAAACCTAACATTTCTTATTTTCGTGTATTTGGATGTCCTTGTTTCATTCTTAACACAGGTGATCAACTTGGAAAATTTGAATCTAAGGCTGATGAGGGAATTTTCATGGGATACTCAACAAGGAGCAAGGATTACAGAATATACAACAAACGAACAAAAACAATTGTTGAATCAATCAATGTGAAATTTGATGAATCTGACCAAGATAGAACGACTGAAAAGATGGTTGACGATGGGGTAGATCCTGAAGGCACTGAAGAAGGGACATTTAGTGAGAAAACTGAAAGAAGGACTATTGATGCTGATAAATTAAGTTCAAACCTAATCATCCTCCTGAATTAATTATTGGTGATCCTACGGAAGGTATACGTACTCGCTCTTCATTTAATGAAAATTTGTGTGCATTTTGTTGTCATAGTGGTTTTATTTCTGAGATTGAACCTGATTCTGTTGAAATGGCTCTTAATGATGAAAATTGGATTTTAGCAATGCAAGATGAACTTAATCAATTTGAGAGAAACAAAGTTTGGAAATTAGTTCCTAGGCCTAATGACTATCCAATTGTAGGGACTAAATGGGTGTTTAAAAATAAACTTGATGAATCAGGAAATGTAATTAGAAACAAGGCTAGGTTGGTTGCAAAAGGTTATAACCAAAAAGAAGGCATAGACTTTGATGAAACATTTGCTCCAGTTGCTAGGTTAGAAGCCATTGGAATCTTGCTAAGTTTTGCATGTTACAAGGGTTTCAAACTTAAACAAATGGATGTAAAAAGTGCCTTTTTGAATGGTGATTTAAAAGAAGAAGTTTTTGTTGAACAACCACCCGGTTTTGAAAATCATTAATTTCCAAATCATGTGTATAAGCTAGAAAAAGCATTATATGGTCTTAAGCAAGCTCCAAGAGCTTGGTATGACTGCCTCTGTACATATCTTTTGGAAAATGGTTTTAAAAAGGGTAGTGCTGACACGACACTGTTTCTATTACATAAAGAAAGTGATTTTTTGATTGTTCAGATTTATGTGGATGATATTATTTATGGTGCTACTAATGAGCTCTTGTGTGAGAATTTTGAACAAGTCATGCAGGCTAAATTTGAAATGAGTTTGGTTGGTGAATTGAAATACTTTCTTGGATTTCAAATTAAGCAAAGCAGTGATGGTATTTTCATTTCACAATCCAAATATGTGTTGGAGCTATTGAAGAAATTTGGAATCGAAAATTCCAAACCATTGAAAACTCCTATGAGCCCATCAACAAAGTTGGACAAAGATGAGAAAGGAATTGCAATTGATCAAAAGAAATATCGAGGGATAATCGGTTCACTTCTCTATCTTACTGCTTCTAGACCTGATATTATGTTTTCTGTGTGCTTGTGTGCACGTTTTCAAGCTAATCCCAAAGAATCTCATTTAAAAGCTACTAAACGAATTTTGAGATATCTTTCATACACACACAAATTTGGACTATGGTACCCTTCTTGTGAAAATTTTGATTTAGTAGGTTATTCCGATGCTGATTATGCTGGTTCATTAGTTGACAGGAAAAGCACTAGTGGGACATGTTTCATGCTAGGATATTCATTAGTCTCATGGTCAAGTCGGAAACAGAATTGTGTTGCATTATCCACCACTGAAGCAGAATATATTGCTTTGGGAAGTTGTTGTGCTCAAATTCTATGGATGATGCAAACTCTTTCTGATTTTGGCTTAGTCTATAAACAAGTTCCATTAAAATGTGATAGTAGGAGTGCTATAGATTTGTCAAATAATCCTGTTCATCATTCACGCACAAAACACATTGATGTGAGACACCACTTTCTTAGAGATCACATTGCTAAAGAAGACATTTGCATTGGATATATTTCAACTGAAACTCAACTTGCTGATATTTTCACAAAACCTCTCCCCGAAGACAGATTTTCCAAATTACGTTTGGATTTGGGAATTATAGAGATTGACTAATCATTTTTTTTAAAAAAATTTGATTTTTTTTAATTTGATTTTAAATGACAAATTTTGACTAATCTGACTCCCTTTGATTATCGAAAAGATGAATAGTGATTGAAAAAGAGATGAGTGTTGATATTTATCATATATTATAACTCGAGAAAGTATAATTAGAAAATTTCTTTAGAATTTCATAACAAGAGTTATAAAAACTTTTTGTTGGGTAAAAATTCCATGACCATTTCTATTTCTATCATCTTTCTATCGATCATCACTCATCAAGATCATATTTAGTATGTAAATTTGTGGTAGTTTACAAAGGAAATCATTTGTTCTTCAATATCTTTAAATCTGTAAAGGAAATTATTTGTGCTTCAACTTATTATATTTAGCAATAAAATAAATATCCAAAGTATTCACTCTCATTTAAAAGTCCTCACGGTTATGCATGGGTGAATTACTTGGATTTTTGATTATGTGCTTCCATGCTCATTTAAAAGTCCTCACGGTTATGCATGTATGGAACGCATATCAAAATTAATTGATTCAAATAGACAAGTTGATTCTAATCCCATTTAAAAGTCCTCACGGTCATGCGTGGTTAGAAGATACTTGATTTCATTTTTTAAATTAAATTGGAATACTACTAATCTCATTTAAAAGTCCTAACGGTTATGCATGGTTAGTAGATATTCAAATTTCCTGAAATAAATATACCACAAATAGACAGAATTGTATGATTTTTGATGATTTTATCCCCATCACTTCTGAAAGTGGAATATGCGCTTTACAAGGGTAATTATGATTTTTGTTTGAGTTTTATTGAAATTTGATATTTATATTTAATTGAGTTAAATGTTTGATTCATGTCTATCACTTCATCCCTATTTTTATAAAACTGTTATTTTTTTGCTGATAAAAAAAGGGGGAGAGAAAAGTTAAGATTTTGTCAAATAGAATCAAGCAAAGGTCAAATAATTTTCCATTTGCATATAGGCTCATTTACATATTTTTATTTGTATGCATATATGTAGGGGGAGTATCATGTAGAGAGGAAGCATTCAAATAGGGGGAGCAAATTGAACAATCAAATACATTTAATACATTCAAAATCTTAAATATATGTTTGTTATCATCAAAAGAGGGAGATTGTTGAATATGCGCTTTGCGCTTATATGATTTTTGTTTGATGATAATAAACATATATACATTCGTTTAAATGTATTTGTTAATGTACTATTTTATTTTTCATAGAATAAATAAATATTTACTGAATAAAATTAAATGACACAGAATTTGAATTCAAACAGATATTTTATTCAAACTAATATTTATTACAATTTTAAATAGTACAATTTCATGCTCTCACTATACATATACATTTTTGATTACAATCACATCACATTTCACATTTACAGTTAACCTCACTACATATCACTCACACTCGTGTTTTTTGTCTTCAACTGCATTCCGGTTTGAATCCAGCATCTGAGTAATCTGCAAAAATATTCTCAAACGCAGTAAAATTGAAAGAGAAATATTTTTGAAATTTGAAAGAAACGATGATTTTGAAAACATTGTTTGCCTCAGTTATTTGGGTTGTTCGTCATCATTTTTGACTGTGCAATATCTGTGCATATCAGTATTTTTATCAGGGACAGGCAATTATAAGTGGCTGTAGTACACACGTGTACATTCGTATACGTGTGCACTGCCTCGCCAACTCGTGTGCACAAATCAAACAAAAGCACTGTTAACAATTCTGCATAAGGTCAAACCCAAATAACACACGGGATTCAACTCAAGGCAAAATACAAGCTGCAGTATACCAAAGTGATACAGATACATGCAAATTTGACAAGCAACTGAAGGCAAAAGGTCCAAAGTATCACACATACAAACAACAAAAAACCAAGGCTACACAATGAACTACATGAAACAGTCATGAACAATACGCAGCAGCCCCAAATACCAGTGATGCAACTAAACACAAATCACTTACAACATGTATGCAGCCCAATTAACCAGTGACAACAAACTACAAACTCAACAAGACATGTACACAAAGCATAGTGCACCGAAGGAGCAGCAACAATGAAACTGACTCGAAGCAGTAGTGACAGTAAGCAATGCAGCAACGATGGTCAAGTAATATGCATCAGGCATCAAAACAATGTTCAAGACATCAAGTGATACAAGGTCAGGGAAGCAACCAGGATGGAGCAGAGACAAGTAATGCATCAAAAGTGCACAGCAACCATCAAGTAGTGTACATGAATACAACTACAACAAATGAACATAATGCCATAGTGCAAGTGAAGATGACACTGAGAAATGCAATGCAAATGCAAATCAAAACAGAGAGTATGGTGATGCAGTCAACAAGGCAACAGTGCAGGTAAACAAATGTGCAAATGCTCAAGACCACACAGTGCATATATGTCAAACATGAATGCTACAACTTCAAATGAAGACCAACAAGCTACATGATGAACAAGTGCAAACTGAACGCAACAAGCATGAATAAAGTACAGTGTCAATCTCATGTATGCAACAGATAATGAAACAAGGTGCACTAGACCAAGTTCAAGTAAAAGTGCAGACTAACTTAAACAACAACAATGAACAAGATTTCATGAAACAAAATGAATACATCATGAATTATATCAGTGAACATCAGTGAACAAAATCACGTCAAGGCTGCAAATGAAATGTACACCATGATATCCAAACCAGAGTTCAATGCATATGAGATCATGCACAAACATTACATGACCAGAAACAGTCCAGTGAAATGTAACAATGCAAACTCGAGCACACAAACAAAAGACTACAAGTTCACAGTGAAGAACTATTTCAACAGTATGGCCAAAGTAAATCAACTGGTCAAAGCAAATGTCAGCACCGTGATGAACAAGGTTGAATAATTCACAAATCAGAAATCAAGTGTGAGACAAATTGAAACAGTCAATGCCAAGTCGAACCAGCAAAATCAAAACCGTATAAGCAAGGCAATTCAAAGCCGTATGAATCAAGCTACTAGAAATAGTCGTATTGAACAAGTCAGATTAATCATCAATCGTTCAAACATCATCAAGCGGCAGAGAAAAAGGAATTGAAAAATTCAAATATATTTAGACGAACGTAATTCAAGGAATTCGAACGCATATATAACCCAATCATCACTGGCAATTTCAAGCATCGAGTTCAAGTATCAACTTAGTAAAGCAAAAGGAAACAGTACATACCGAATTCACAAACAACGAACTCGATCAAGCAACTGCAAACGAGCGATAGTCAACCATCAGAGAAGCAGCGAGCTAGGGCAACATATCTCAGATCGATTGAAGAAATTGAAGCCCTGATTTACACAAGAGCCGAAGCCCTAATTGGAACAAAGGGAACGAAGCCCTAAACAGGAGGAAGCCGCCATTACTCTCACGAACGAGACAAAAGGATCGGGTGAAATAAGGGAGTGGGCTGGCCTTATTATTAAAAAAGGGGTTTTTGTTTTTTTTTTAATTTTTATAAAAGGGCTTTATTATATTGTTTAGGGTTATTTTCTATTGTTTTTTAAATATTGTTTTTATTTTACGAATCAAAGAATTTGTAAATCACCACCTAGGGTTTAGGTAGTGTCTAATTGTCTATTTAGAGTTAGTTCAGTAAGCAGGGGTTGCGAGTTTGCAAAACTCTATAGGCGGTAGCAGGGTTTGCAAGTCTGTTAGAGTGTTTGTAAGCGTGATACTGTTTAATTCTAATAGAAATCTGGGAATGCAGCAGTAGGCAGGGGTTGCCGAAGCTGGGTAAATTTTGTGTGTGATTTACTTTTCAGTATATTTATTTCTGCAGTTTATTTTTGTGTTTAAATCGAGAAAATTTGCATTAACCCTATTCACCCCCCCCCCTCTAGGGTTAATCTATATCCTACAGAAACGACTAGTACATTTGTCCCGCTTGTGAGATCTGGGAAGATAAAATAATGTGTTTAACTAAGGTTAGTGATGGAGCAACCAGTGCCCTGAACTTACCTGGCCTATATTTTCTCTTCTTAGGCGAGGGGTGGAACAGATCGAAAGGAAAGCCTAAATGCTCTAAAAGATCATATTTAAGTTTTCCAAGATTAAAGGAAAAAACAAATTCTTTGAATGTTAATTAACCACTTAACACCTTTTATCGATGGTTGGTACGAAGGAAACGGGATCAGTTTTGGGCTAATCCTATCCAAAGAACATGGATCGGATTTGGGTGATTCCTATCCGAAAACCACTTCATACTAATTTTCGAAACCACATATGAACTTAACATTTATTATTCGATGATTTGCACGAAGGAACCTGGATCGGACATGGGTGATTTCTATCCGAAGAACTGGGATCGGACTTGGGTGGTTCCTATCCGAAAATTCCTTCAAACTAATTTTTGAAATAAAACATATTGAAGACAAAGATCTTTATAATGTAGGATTACTTACCACTAGTCCCTAGAGGTGAAATTTGCCATATCTAAGGTGGCAGTAGTACTCTATTATGAAAATCTTCGATTTGCAAGAATATGTTTTGAAGTTAAGAACAAATATTTGATTAAGATTTAATAAATGATTTGGGAATAGTTTTCCTAAGTTAAAAGTTATAACTTGAATATAAGAAATCTTTAATTAAGAAATGATTTGGAAAGGTTTTCCTAAATAAAAGAGAAAATGATTTGGAACTATTCCAGGATTTAAGAGAGGTTTAATAAATCAAATTGTTAAACAAACGAGGCTTAGTGATTTCATATACATTTGAAAAGAAAATGGAATAGCTGAAAAGAATATATCTAAGAAATATATTTTATAAAAGATAAAGTAATTGATTGATGATTGATATCCACATATGAACTTAACATCTTTTTCATCGATAATTGGCTTCGAAGGAACCGGAGTTGGATTTGGGTGATTCCTATCCGAGAACCACTTTGAACCTATGTATACATTCGAAAGTGAAGATATGTTGAAGATGATGATTATTGAAGACTGAGGATCTTCATAGTGTGAGGACTGCTTGTTGACATGCTCTGGGTCGCTCCCATTATAGAGTTATTTATAGCAATGGTCTCCTCGTTATGGAGATTTTTTTTTCAGATTGCAAGGACTACTCGCTACTAGTGTTACTAGGAGAGTGCCTTCAGTTTCGTTCAGTCCCAGAACGAACTTGTATTGACGGATGTCTGACATCGCATTTCTAAGACACAACGCTTGACTTTTACAAATGTACATCTTGTTGAATATGCACTTATATGATTTTTGTTTGATGATAATAAACATATATATATATATATATATATATATTCATTTAAATGTATTTGTTAAAGTACTATTTTATTTTTCATAGATTAAATAAATATTTGTTGAATAAAATAAATTACACAGAATTTGAATTCAAACAGAAATTTTATTCAAACAAATATTTATTACAATTTTGAATAGTACAAATTCATGCTCTCACTATACATATACAATTTTGATTCTAATTACATCACAATTCAGTTTACATAATTTCCTCACTACATATCACTCACACTCGTAGTTTATCTTCAACTTCATTCCAGTTAGAATCTAGCATCTGAGCAATCTACAAAAATATTCACTAACGCGGTAAAATTGAAAAAGAAATATTTTTGAAATATAAAATGAAATATGATTTTTGAAAATATGATTTGCCTCAGTTATTTGGGTTGTTCGTCATCATTCACATTTGAATTCATCATACACGAACAATGTGACATGCACAGTGTATCACTGTACATGCCACAAGGCCGTGCACATCGATATACACTTGATAATGCTACAGGGACAGGTGAGCACAGGTCAAACCCAAATGAAAAGTCGGGTTCAACTCACGTGCAATATATTTAAAATCTCGACATGAGCACAAGGTCAAACCCGAGTTTTGAAACTGGATTCAACTCAAGTGAAATTTCAAAAATCAACATGAAGTGAATCAAGTTCAAAGGCAATGCACCAGTGCAACAACTCAAGCAATGACCAGAACACAAAGGCAGTAGTGTACATGAATACAACTACAGGTACAAGGCCAGAACAACTACATGAATGCAGTAACAACCAGAATGGATGTAAAGACTAGTGATACCAATACAATCAAGTATTCAAGAAAAATATCATGCAGTTTTGCAGTGATACAAGGCAAACTGGCAACAACAAGTTAAAGTGAAACAACTCCAGCAGTTTTGAACAAGAAATGATCAAGCACCATCAAGAAACCACTGCAATGATGCAAACTGACTCGAAGAAATGCCACCAAGCAAACAAAATGTCAAAGACCAGACAATAGTGAAGAACACAAGGCATAGCAACTGCATAGCGACTGTAACAGTGACAAACATCATATATAGGACTGCAACAACCAAATGAAAATGCAAGACCAAATACACAAACTTCAATGACCAGTTCATGCATGCATCAGTGACCAAACACAGAACAACAAGCTCAAACCAAAGTATAGTGAAGCAACTCGACTACAAGTCAGTAAATAGTTCAGTGGTAAAGATGAGTGCAGACTCGAATATATAGTTCAAGTGTGTCAACCAAACAACCGAAATGCAAACTGTATCGAACATGATATAGTGACAATATGAAGACAACAACTCAATGCAACACAGTGGAAACCACAAGATGCAGACATAAACAACATCAAAGAAACAAGTCTCGACCAAACTCAGTGAAACTCAAGCAAGTACATATATACAAGCAACTGAAGACTACATGAACACTATAGGCCGAGAACCAAACCATGGAAGTATGACATGAAGCATGTACGTGTGAGAACAGTGAAAACAGTGAAGCCGAAGACAGGGATGAACATAAAGATGGCCGAAGTCGTGTCAAAGCAGATGTTAACCAAGTCAAAAATCAAGTGTGTGCAATTTTTGAAAAAGTAAAAACAAATAAAAGAGGAAAGTTCTTTGCCGTATGAACCAAAGGAAAGTCGAACGCCACAGAATAGAAACCGTGTGCATCAAGTCATCAAATCATGAGATTAGGAAAGTATCGAATTGATACGAACAAATTATAGGGTCTCAGAATCCATATAAATATTCACCCAAAAATTCATCATTGGCATCGAGTCAAGCAAGCATTAAACCAGCAACGAAAGAGAATACATACCATAATCTATCGAACTCGATCAACAAAGGAGCAGCTGCGAACGAGCGCAAGAAAAGCAACCACAGAATCGATCATCAGAGAGCCGCGAACAAGTCAGAAAACCCTAATTTCTGTAAAAAGAGGATCGGCCGCCATATTCACAGAAACAAACAAAGCAAGGCCGTAATTTTTCAAAAGCAAGAAGAAAAAGGAACGGGCAGAAGAAATTAGGCCGGCCTTGGTTTTTGATATAGAAAGGGGCTTTACTTTATTTTTCAAATAGGGTTTATTTTTATCAAGGGGGTTTTTGTTCATTAGTTTTATTTTTTATCTGTTCTTTTCGAATCAAGTCTTGGTAAATCACCACCTAGGTTTTAGGTAGTGTCAGATTGTCTAGTTAGAATTAGTTCAGTGAGCAGGGTGTGCCAGTTTGCAAAACTCTATAGGCGATAGTAGGGTGTGCGAGTTGTTAGAGTGTGTGTAAGCGGGAGACTGTTTGATTCTAATAGAAATCTAGGAATGCAGCAGTAGGCAGGGGTTGCCGAAGCTGGGTAAATTTTGTGTGTGATTTACTTTTCAGCATATTTACTTATCTGCAGTTTGTGTTTGTGTTTAATTCGATAAAATTTGCTATAACCCTATTCACCTCCCCCCCTCTAGGGTTAATCTAGATCCTACACATCTGCTTGGTGGTGGAGAAGACAACTTCTCTTAGCTTAACACCCTTCTCTAAGACATACGAGCTTAGAGGTTGTATGCTTGTAGGAGTCAAATAATGATTAAAAGAATGGCAGTGTGGCATTCAAAGTGGACCTATTATGATCAAAGCGTGGTTTTATATGGAAAGTGTGGCTTTGAAGAAATTGATCGTAGCCTCGCGAGCCTCACACCCCGGTTATGATGGGATTCTATGTGGTTAGATGTACACTTGCATTTCGGATAGTAGTGATTTGGGTTATCAGATGTTCTGAGCCCTAGGTTCTAGATACGTCTGTGCCTCATGGCAGGGATGTGCAAAGTACGAGTCCTTGGATGTTATTTGCATATTGTATCCACTTTTAGCCATTTGTGTTGTTGTACAATGGCATTCAAGTCTTTGACTTAAGCCGTGGATACAGATTGATCGTTCCACTACCTATCATGTTGGAAATCCAATCCCAATATGAGATTTACGGTTTTGATTATATTCCCAAAATAACAAGAAAAACTATAATTGAAATCCTTTATATATCGAATTAATTTAAGAACCACTTGCATCTAAAGCACCTTTTACTAAAATCAATGTAGTTGTATGCAAAACTAGAGTAACTGTAATGACTTGCAAACATTTCAGCTACCCCTTTTGGAATCATATATTCTGTTTAGTATATTCCGTTGACCTAGTCCGGATATATTACCTTAAACTTAGTCCAAATATTGATACCTTATTTGAATAAGTTTATTTGGAAATTAAAAGAATGTCATTAAAGATAATATCAAGTACATTTTGGTATAAAAGTGTTTTTGTTATCATAAAGTAAAAACCAATCTGTATTTATATGTGGGCGTGGTCTTATAAGATACCATTCTTTTCAAAGGCTTTGATAACATCGTCATGATCTATGCATTTAAAATTTCGAATATCTCAAGCTGGTTTATCAAGCCTGATCTGGATATTTTTAATACTCGGGTCAGATCCGAGTAGTTTCATGTTTAGTTGAAGACGATTGGGGTTTCAAGAGGAGAGTTGGAGACTTTCATCATCATATGAACGTATTCTATTATCGCTGCATCTATTGCATTTGTTTTGCTGTTTTCAGCATTTGTAAGGACATAAGTTTATAACTATCCAGGCTGAATCTAGGTTAGACTCTGATATTGTATTTTAAAATTTTCCACTGTAAAGATTATTATTGAAATAATATATGTTATTTCATTCGTGTGAGATTCTGTTCTACCTTTATTTTCTTTCTACCCTTAATGATCCGTCTTTTCGTGCAATTTGAGTTCGACATGTGGTTTATTGTCGATTCAAAGGGTATGGAAAACGGGTCGTTACATTTGGTATCAAAGCTGAAGGTTAAGCGAGAACCTTGGCTTTGGTGGGTTAAAGACTCATCAGAGATAGAGTGACTCATTAGAGATAGGGTTACTAACACCCTAGAATGAGTTTGAGTGTATTATATATGAGTACATATTTGTTATTTGATATGAAAATGTTTTGTGTTAGTTTATCGGTTAAGCGGTTTATAAATTCTGGTCGATATGGAAAGTACAATTGTATCGATAGGTATTTCTAAACTCTTAACAAGGCAATCGACACACAGATTTTGAAAAAAAATGGTAAATGAAATAATTTTACCTTGGATTATATTTTGAATATAATGTATATACCTTGAAAAGTTGTGTAGTTAGAAATTAGGATTAGTGAAATTTAAATATGAACATCTTGTGATTAGAATTTCACAGTTTGACTATAAGATATTTCATGAAGATAATTGATAAATTAGAAATCTGATAAGGTAATTAAGATCTTTAATACTTGTTCCCAAATAATAAATTAAGAAATGATAATGTTAAGTTACTAGCATAAATTGATCAATTGTTTGATTTAAAAGTTTATGTACAAATACCTTGTGAAGTAACTTTAGCGATTTGACTATAAGGTGTTTAATAATAAGATTTGTTTAAGGAATGAACATATAAGATAAAAAGTATTAGAAAATAATTATGTAAAAGGAAAAAATATATAAAAGGAATGAGAATTTAAATTCAAGTAAAAGAATTGCGGTAATTTAAATGAAGCTAGTTAATATAAGATAAAATGAATTTATAAAATAGGTTTATAAAGTAATCTCTAAAGGATTTTGAAAATGGTATTATTTCAAATAAAAAGAGATATTTTGTGATAACTAATTTGATTGACTCGAAAATAAACTGAAAATTGGCAAGAGATGTGTTTGGATGGTAAGTACTTCTCTTAAGTATACTATTCTTGTTAAGAGGATATATGATGCTATTGGTGGTATCCAGTTCCTTATATTGTTTTGGAGTTAGTCAATCTATATAATTTTCTTAAGTTAAAGAGATAATGTGAATCACTAACTGATAAGATAAAGAAGGATTCTCAATGATTTTGGACGGTTGAATTTTTTTGAATCATACCTAACTCAGAGCTAAGAAATTTATGAAAACTTTTGGTAAAAGATTGAAATACATTGAGTAAATGAAATAATATAAGAATAATTTATAAATCCGATTTATAAGTAAAAAAAGGTTTAAGAGTTAACGGTACGAGGATTTAAATACTGGTGGTTTTAAAATCTGTTTTTCAAAGCTAGAAAATTAATAATAGTATCAAATAATAAATAAGTTTTATAACTTATGAATTTGAGATAATAGTAAATTACAACAAAGTCTAAATTTGTTAGATAGACGGATTTAAGTAAAACTATTTGAAATTTGGGATTTGTATATACTCTTATGATATAAAGGTATATCATACAAATATAGATTCAAGTCATGAACTATTTATATACTTAAGTAAAATAATGACTCTTTAAAAAGGTAATTATACCCTGAAAAATGTTTTATTAATGAATTCCAACATTAATTAAGCATTTGGACTTAAGTCTTTATAATATGATTGATTTATATAAGTTATAAGGTGAAATAAACTTAATTAATAGTTTTACGAAATTATTCATAAATAATATTAGTGTTAAAGGAAATATACTGCGTTAAAAGATTGTGGGAATATTTTTTATGAAGATAAATTATCTTTTGAGTGAAAAATGGTTTCTTTAGAATATTTTCCTTTAATAAAATATTTGAAAATAAATAATTAAAGGGATTACATAAAGAAGTGCCTTTATAAAATGTTTAAACTTAAGATAAAAGTTTATGAAAGTTTTTGAAAGTAAATAAATATATATATTATATATACATCATTTCATTACACAAATGTTGATCTGATATCCGAGTACATAACTTTGAGGTGTTTACACTGGTCCGAAAAAGGATTTATCACTCGATTCTTGACAACGAACATTGATGAGGGTTTATGGTTTGACACTTGAGTTTTCTATCATAGTTGAGAGCTATGCAAGGAAAACATAGGTTTCCGAGCAAAGAATCAGAGTCTGCACCAGAGAATTGGGTGGTCGATACTAATTCAGAAATAAAGTTGTGTATTCGAATAAGAGATCGAATTAGATATTTCATACGGATGATCTGTGTATATTATATGGAATTAATTTTAAAGATAAATGTTTTGGGAAAACTTTGTTTGGGTAATTACTATTTAAAGTGATTTTAAATATAAAATAAGTCAGGTTATATGATTCAAACAATATTAGATAGGATTTGGAAAGGAAAGTATACACAAAAATAATAACATTTACTTATATCGACAAAAGTGATAAAATGCTAATTTTAGAAAGGTAAGTTTCAATAGTTAAATAAATTAGTTTAATAAATTTATGAGTGTTTATACTTTTAAATAAAATTGTACAAATTTATTTTTAAATTTGGTTTACATAAATAAATAGTTTAACTAAAATGTCAAAATGTGACCGTAAAACATTTTGTTGAAAATCAAAGTTTTATTGATTAAAAGTTGTCGCAACGTCGTCGCACTATTATTTTCTTATATAGGAATGAATATTCAAATAGTGTAAGTATTAATTAATTCACTAATCAAGTTTACTTTTACTAAACATACTTAGAAAATTCTAGAATGTAATTAACAAAAAGTAAGTACAAAAAGACAAACATGTCATTTCAAAGCAAAAGGTAAACATCAAATCAAACCAAACATAATTACTATATTCCTTACTTACTTCTTAAGTGAAAATGGCATAAAGTAATGATTTGAAATGTGATGTTAAGTGTTGAAAAAATATGGTTGCTTAGAAAGTAAGTAATGGATATTTTGGTCTTTTTACAAAATATTATTTTAATCCAAAACTTTTTCTATAAATCAGCATCCACTTTCTCACTTTTTTATACTTCTTCTTCTTCTTCCTTTCTCAATCTTTCTAAAAGCTTCCTAATGGCTTCCATGCTTTAGGAAAATAATAAAAAAATATTAGAAAAAAAGTAAAGAGAAAATAAATATTCCACTTCAAAATTTAGTACAAAGCACCTCTTTTTCCACCTACAACTCATGGCCACCACCTCCATGATAAGGCCGATCTCCTCCAAGCTCCCCAAGCTAGGCCATGTGCACCTCCCTCCTCCATGAGTCCAAGCCAAGCCCATTTGGAGGAAAGCAAGCAAGTCGTGAAGCTCCGAAGTAAGAAAAAGTGAAGAAGGTGCCACCGAAATTAAAAGCAAAGTCTACGAAGAAGTTTGGTGGAGTGAAACTAATCGTAAGTACTCACATTTTAAGTTACTAATTCCTAAAAATATTTCAAGTTAATTACATAAAAAGTTTGGTATATGTTGGATGAGTAAATGTTTGATAACTTGGTTGATATTATGGTTAATTTTATGTTTGTGATATGGATGATAACTTGGTTTGATAAATGATAAGAGAAATAGTTAGTAAGTATAGTTAATTCAACGAAAATTAAATCAATATAAATGTTTGTATGGAAATTATTTAGCCTATTAATGATTTCAAAATATATAAAAAGATTGAAAATGATATTATAGTAATATAATATTATAATATGAAATGAAATGAAAAATGAGTTTGAAATGACGAAAATATTGTTTTAAATGAGTTAAAATAGTTTAAATATGTTTTAAAATAAATTTGAAGTGTTTTGGACAAGTTCCGAAGAAATTCACAAAATTTGTCAAAATTGAGCTCGTCGCGTAGGGGTAATTCGTAAATTTGGACCCGTAACTTCAAATTAACGTAGAGAATGATTTATAAGTTGGATTTCTTCGAAATAAAATTTTTTGGTCCATAATGGTAATACTTTTCCAATTAAGAAATAAAATAAATATTTCATCAAGTAGAGTTTGAAATATGTCCAAAAAGAATTTCTAAAAACATCGCGGTTTTTGTAGTTCGAGATCCAAAAAAGGATTTTTAATATAAATGACATTTTTAAATGATTAAAAATATGAAATAAATTTTATAAATATATTAAAATGGTTTAAAAGAGATTTGGAATGGAAAATATGAATTTTCAAATATTAAAAAGCTGTTTAAATCAAATAAGCTTATATAGCACTTTTCACGGCACTTTTATGCTGTGAATTCTATAACCTTTTGAATATGTGTTTGGACGTAACGATACTACCTAGAATCAATTATGAATTTTTTTAAAAAGGAAAATTAATAGTTTAAAAGATAATTTGGAATCTTATAATCAATTTCAAAATAAAGCTAATAAACTGAGTTTGCGGAAACGACTATCACATTTGTCCCGCTTGTGAGATCTGGAGAGATAAAATAAGGTGTTTAAATAAGGTTAGGGATGGAACAACCAGTGTCCTGAACTTACCTGGTCTATATTTTCTCTTCTTAGGTGAGGGGTGGAATAGATGGAAAGGAAAGCCCGGATGCTCTAAAAGATCATATTTAAGTTTTTCAAGATAAAAGAAAAGAAACAAATTCTTTGAATGTTAATTAACCACTTAACACCTTTTATCGATGGTTGGTACGAAGGAACCGGGATCGGATTTGGGCAGCTCCTATCCGAAGATCCAGGATCGGATTTGGGTGGCTCCTATCTACAAATCACTACATGTTAATTTTCAAAAACCTATATGAACTTATCATTTTTTATTCGACGATTTGTACGAAAGAACCGGGATCGGATTTGGGTGATTCCTATCCGAAGAACCGGGATCGTATTTGGGTGGTTCCTATCCGAAAATCCCTTCAAGACAAAGAACTTCATGATGTAGGATTACTTACACTAGTCTCTAAAGGTGAAATTTACCATGTCTAAGATGGCAGTAGTACTCTATTATGAAAATCTTTGATTTGTAAGAATATGATTTGAAGTTAAGAAGAAACCTTTGATTAAGATTTGATATATGATTTGGAAATATTTTCCCTAAGTTAAAGGTTATAACTTGACTATAAGAATTCTTTGATTAAGATTTAATGAATGATTTGGAAAAGTTTTCCTAAGTTAAAGAGAAAATGATTTGGAATTATTCTAGGATTTAAGAGAGGTTTAATAAATCAAATGATTAAATAAATGAGGCTTAATGATTCCATATATATTTGAAAAGAAAATGGAATAACTTGAAAAGAATATATCTAAGAAATATATTTTATAAAAGATGAAGTAATTGATTGATGATTGATATCCACATATGAACTTGACATCTTTTTTTATCGATAATTGGCTTTGAAGGCACCAGAGTTTGATTTGGGTAATTTCTATCTGAAAACCACTTCGAACCAATGTATACATTCAAAAGTGAAGACATGTTGAAGATGATGATTTTTGAAGACCGAGGATCTTCATAGCGTGAGGACTGCTTGTTGACGTGCTTTGGGTCGCTCCCATTATAGAGTTATTTATAGTAGTGGTCTCCTCGTTGTGGAGATTTTTCTCGGATTGCAAGGACTACTCACTACAAGTAGTAGTAGGAGAGTGCCTTCGGTTTCGTTCAGTCCCAGAATGAACTTGCATGGATGAATGTCTGACATTGCATTTTTAAGACACAACGTTTGACTTTTACAATTGTACATTTGCTTGGTGGCGTAGAAGGCAACTTCTCTTAGCTTAACACCCTTCTTTGAGACATACGAGCTAAGAGGTTGTATGCTTGGGGGAATCAAATAGTGATTAAAGGAATGGCAGCGTGACATTCAAAGTGGAACCTGTTATGATGAAAGCGTGGTTTTGTATGAAAAGCATGGCTTCGAAGAAATTGATCGTTGCCTCGCGAGCCTCAAACCCCGATTATGGTGGGATTCTATGTGGTTAGATGTATGCTCGCATTTCGAATAGTAGTGATTTGGGTTATCAGATATTATGAGCCCTATGTACCAGATACGACTGGGCCTCATGGCAAGGATGCGTGAAGTCCGAGTCCTTGGATGTTATTCGTAGATTGTATCCACTTTTAGCCATTTGTATTGTTGTACAATGACGCCCGAGTCTTTGACGTAAGTCGTGGATACAGATTAATCTTTCCACTAGTTCCTTATCATGTTGGAAATCCAATCCCAATACAAGATTTACGGTTTTGATTATATTTCCAAAATAACTATAATGACTTGCAAACATTTCAGCTACCCCTTTTGGTATCATATATTCCGTTCGGTATATTCCGTTGACCTAGTCCGGATATATTACCTTAGACTTAGTCCAGATACTGATACCTTATTTGAATAAGTTTATTTGAAAATTGTTTTTAAAAGAATATCATTAAAGATAATATCAAGTATATTTTGGAATAAAAGTGTTTTGGTTATCATAAAGTAAAAAACCGTCTGTATTTATGTATGGACATGGTCTTGCGAGATACCCTTCTTTTCAAAGGTTTTGATAACATCGTCATGATCTATGCATTTAAATTTCTAATATCTCAAGCTGGTTTATCAAGACTGATCTGGGTAATTTTAATACTCGAGTCAGATCCAAGTAGTTTCAGCTTTAGTTGAAGACGATTGGAGTTTCCAGAGGAGAGCTGGAGATCTTCATCATCGTATGGACATATTCTATTATCCTTTACATTTATTGCATTTGTTTAGTTGTTTTCAGCATTTGTAAGGATAGAAGTTTATAACTGTCTAGGCTGAATCTTGGTTAGACTCTGATATTGTATTTTAAAAAATTTCGTTGTAAAGATTATTATTGAAATAATATATGTTATTCCAATCGTGTAAGATTATGTTCTATCTTTATTTTCTACCTACCCTTAATGATCCATCTTTTCGTGCAATTTGAGTAAGACATGTATGGTTTATTTTCGATTCAAAGGGTACGGAAAAACGAGCCGTTACAAAATTTCTTCCAAAATTCTCAAAAAAGTTCTAACTCCATAAATTTTCGAAAAATTTCGCTATCGTTTCCTTTGCATAGCTTGATCGTAAATTTTTTATAATGCATATATAATCATAAATATATATCTCATCTTTGAGGATGAGGCATTCCGTGGGGAAAAATATAGAAGTACGGTATGTAATCTGAGAGTGTGTACTTATTATTAGCATTAGCAAGCATATACAATCAATATCACGCGAAAGTGAGCTTCAAATGTGATGCACACGCCATCCGCACCTCCTAATCACTCAACAACAATGAGAATATGTACATAGAAAATATTATCACTATATAACATAGACTATACCATAACTATATAAAATTATAGTGAATGTAACAGAGAACTTATTAAACCAATAGCATCGATCTAATTTATCTGTTATCATATAAATTTGCATTTCCAAATGTCAACATTACATACTTCCATTTCTTATTAACCTGCTTATGATTCCTTTCAATTTATTCTCATTCAGTTGATTTACATTCAATTGTTAACATTCACTTTAATTACATTCAATCTTAGGTCAACAACAATTCACTTACATTCACTCATTTACCTTTAGTATCTACATCCAATTTATTCATAGCCAATTCATGAACATTCCATATATATGTGCATTCCATTAATCTATGTTAAATCAATTTTCATTGAGTCCATTTGCATCCAATTTAAAGCAAATTCCATTATTCATATATTAATTTCAGTTACATTCCATTCATTAGCTCGATTCAATTCATTTTGCAACTCAAATTGAATTTTACTTTATAATTTAAGTTCCTATTTATTTTTAACAAACAACATACCAAACAACATTTCATTCACTAATTTATTTCATTAGCTCGATTCAATTCATTTTGCAACTCAAGTTGAATTTTATTTCATAATTTAATTTCATCTTCATCTCGAAAGTCAAATTCTAATTTACTTACTCGTTTCATCCCACATTACGTATCTTGAGTTAAATTTCATTTCATAACTCAAGTATATATTCATTTCATCAATTCGTTTCACAACTCAAATTCAACTTCACTTAATTCATTTTACACTTAAGTTAAATTTCATTTTATAATTCAATTTTCAAATTTACTTTTCTTCACATTTGTATTCAAAAAATTTAAATTTTGTTTTAACTTACTCGTTTCAAATCCATAATCTGTAACCTTATTTCTTATTTATATTCAAAAACATATTATCTTATGTTTCTTAAAACATTTAGATAGAAATATTCAGGATGTTTAAACATCTACTTTTATTTCAAATCATTTTGAAATTATATATACACATAACTCTTTTATATATCCTATTTCACTTCGTGAATATAAAACAACTTTGTTTTATAAAAACACAGAACTTCAATGGTGGTAATTCTTCACTTAGAAACTCGAAAATGAATGTCGATGATGCTGCAATCATCACCAGAATTATTTTCTAGCGACTGAGGTGAGTTCAGTGCTTTCAATTTCTTTTATATTCTTTTTAAAATATTTCTACCAAAATAGTTCCAAAATAATGCTATTATTACCTTTCCATAACCCTTGAACAAAAATTTTCAAACCCACTTGAATATAAATTCTCAAACATCTTGTTTCAAATCCATTTTTATTAACAAATCATATTTTTAAATATACTTTAGCGATTCAATTTCCTTTCCATTTATAAATCAAGTTTACAAATCATATTTATAAAATACACTTCTTATGTAATTCATTTCACAATTGTTGATTATTTTAATCATAAACAATACTCTATAATTTATGCTTATAAATTTATTTTCTTATATAACTCAATTCTAAAATGTTTATCCCTTTTTTAGATTATAATAACGACAACTTTTATTAGGACTACAAAAAATGATAATAATCAAATATTATCATTTGCCAACAACCAAACACTCCATATATAGCTATAGTAATTTCTAAAAATTATTCCTTTATATGTAAAATGTAATGTGGGTAAAACTATTTCATTTACCCACCTTTAAAACAATACTGTGTAGGTTTACCTTGTTTAAGTGATTAGGAACCCCTACCGATAACATGACGTCCCACGTATCGACCAGAATTCATAAGCCATTCAACATGTAAATTTACATAATATAAAACAATTTTATATCACTAAAAAGCAAGCGCTCATACACTCTCTCTCTCTCTCTCTCTCTCTCTCTCTCTCTCTCTCTCTCTCTCTCTCAAACTCATTCTAAGGTGCCACTAACCCTATCTCTAATGAATACCCCACCAAAGCCAAGATTCTCGCTTAACCTAAGCTTCGATACCATTTGTAACAATCCTCCAATCCATGCAGTTCACGTTGACAATAAACCACACATGTCTAGGCCAAATCGAAGAGAAAGGCAGATAGTTATGGAAAAGAAAAAGGAAAGAAGTGGAGAAGAATAGAAGAAAAAAGAAATTAAAAACAATACAAAATCTCACAATCACAATAGAACAATATATAATCTAATATCAACATTTTTACAAAGAGAAACCGTTGTATACATACATTCATCATAGTACAACCACATCACAATCATCATCCTGGACAGTTATAACAACACGTCCTCACAATTGTCGATGATTTAAACAACAAACAGCGGAAATAAAACATATATTTAAATAGGACTTGAAGACCTCCAATGCATCCAAAGCAATCTGTAAACATGCTCGGTCTGACCCGAGCATTACAATAAAATAACACCCGAGTTAGTTTGGAAAACCAGCATGAGAAAACATACCCAACTGGATGTTAAAGTTCTAGAAAACCATTTGAAAATCCAAAGTAACTCGTACGACAATGTCGCACATAAACACGGGTGGGTTTTTACCTTACAATAACCAAAACATTTCATATGAAATTCTCTAGTAATATAATAGTGTATAGATACAGATACTTATTAACCTTAGCCAAAACAGCTACATTGATTAAATTCCAGCATAATTGGTGTACAATTAAAATAGTAAAGGCTCCTATTGTAAAATGAATTACATACAATGACTAGGCTACTGAGGTACCGCCTGTCACTGTGTATCTCTAGATAAATAACATCGAGGTCGAACCTATCGACCCCTGCCAACACAGAACCGGCTTACCCCTTATTGGATAGTAACGAACACCCCTCCGTTAATGGGTCCTGAAGCATACAAATGAGAGATAATAGCGACCAGGATGATTATATCTTACTTGGGAACAACCCACTTAGCACTGCTGCATCGCCCTTGTTTTAGTCATTTTCTGTTGATGGGGCTTGAGGCTACATTTTACTTTTTATAAAACACTTCCCACTTGGAATGCTAATACTTCCTTCCAGGCAACAATGCAATACACCAGCATTCATCTATACAAGTCCATTCTGAGACTGAACGAAACATTTGAGAGCTCCATCTTCAACTTCAAGTTCCATCATCTTCAAGTTGTCTTCACTACGAAACGCATTCGTTGCATCAAAGTGGTCTTCGGATAACATACCCGATCCCGTCTCTTCGAAACAACATTCCACAATTCCTGGTAAACTCAACCCCGGTTCTTTAAAAAATAAACAGTCAAAAATAAGATCGGAGATCACCCCATAACCACTAGTGGACGGATTTCCTTATCATTGTCCTAGGAGAACGAAACGAGATTTATGCGCATAGTATAGCATCACCGAAGATGACTAAGCCATATAACTCACGCGTTTCTCCTAGATATTTTAAAAGTTACGTTTTGGGTCCCGCTACACCAAAACAAATGATTCCCAACGAGTATAAGCGTTGCGAAACAATTCAGCAGCACTTATATGTGTTGCTATAGGGGCGTGGACATTTGTTTAGCAACGTTTATAAGCGTTGGCTGATATTTTATCCCAATGCTTATAAGCGTTGGGGAAAAATATGTTCCAAAGCTTGTAAGCGTTGGAGAAAAATACTAACCAACACTTATAAACATTGCGAAATAATATCACTCAACGCTTATAGACGTTGCGAAAAAATATCACCTAACGCTTATAAGCGTTGCATTAAATTTTACCCAACGCTTATAAGCATTGGAAACATATTTTTCCTCGATGCTTATAAACGTAGGAATATATTTTTCCCAAACGCTTGAGCGTTGGGGAAAAATATCACCAACGTTTATAACCATTGTAAATAAATAAACATTTATCGCTAATGTGAATGTTGAAGGATATATAGTAGATTATATTTAATATGAAATATTATCTTAATTTAGCAAATTATACACAATCAATATGAAGAAACACTATTCATAATCGTGGTAATAAAATAGAGCATCAATCAACAAAAGAGAAATTCAATACATAATTAAGTTACGAATACATACTTTGCCAATTCCACACTAACATTAAATTGCAATAACAAAAGATAAGACATAGTTCATAGTTAAAGTTTACAGATACCCAATACGAAACTCTGGCCGTATAACGAAGCATTCATCTGAAAATTCACATAGCTTGTACATCCATTTTGAGGACCATCATAAATAGGTGCATCCGGTTTAAGAAGTTCAACCACCCAAGTGCATTATCTCCTTTTCTTATTATTACAACGATCATGCAAAAATTGTTAAAAACTGTACATAGGTACTCATGAAAATTGGAGGTCGAGTCTTGAATACACACACATGCATAATTCTCAAGTGCATACGTACACCCATACACACTGCATGGTACATTAATAGAAAAATTTGTTCATGTTTTTCTTGCAACTCCAAACTTAGTTCTCACATACCTTACATATAGTGTTGAAGTACAGAACTAGAGTGTTTGGTTGCTCCTTGTGATAGATAAGCATCACTAGTTTGCATTATTACTGGATGGTATGCGCTATTGTAATAAAACCTAAAGATGTATATTATGAAGCTGTAAACGCCGTTCTACCACCAATGCAAAAAATACATAATTGTGTTGCCTACTTGTCGTCATGCTATGTGCATGAAATACTATTGCGATTCTCCAGAATAAGAATTTGATTCGAAAAGGTGAAGGTGAGAATGAGATAGAACTAAAGTATCTAAGATTGAAAAATGGAGTGGAAATGAATATTTAAGCCTTAAAGGCCTGGCGATGGATCTCTAATCCCTGTCAATGGTTTATTTATTTTTGAATAAAGTAGAAAACAGAGGGGTTAGATGTTAAAGTTTAGCATGGTCAACGAGAATAGGATAGCTTTATTATGAAAATTTGAAATAACAGGGAGAGGGGCTGAATGTTAAAATGCTTGTTAAATGAAGGAGAATACAATATTAACTTGTGATAAAATTATGTAGAATAATAACATGGATTAATTATTTAATCTTTCACATAACATGATAGAATGTAGGAAAAAATAATGATATACAAAGATCTAACTCAAATAAAACAATCAAAGTGAATAATAAGAAGAAAAGTACTATCATGTGGAAAAAAACCACAAACATACAGTGGATAAACAAACTTCCAACTATTTCTAGGAAGTTGATATCTTTATTTAGGAGGTGTCTCTTTATTTAATCATACAAAGTTGCTGTAACTTTATCAAAATTAAAAAAATTAGCACATAAAAAACATAAAGATTTTTGTCTTGCTTCTTAGATGAGTCTGATATAATCCTCCATAAAGATTGACAAACTGCACACTTCAGTAAAATTTGCTTCTTTCAGCCCTCTTAACTACCATGTTGGCATAATGAAATATTTTCATAATTAATCCATTTAAATTATGACACATATGAATGATATGACAAAAACTGTACTTCAATTTTCTATGTTTGGAAGAAAAAGAAACAAAGTTTACAGAGTATATGTTAGTATAAGAAAGAAGCAAAGAATTTTGGTGCAATTTACCTTTAATTGTATTTTTGATGTTCATTTGTGCATGCAGGCACAATTTTGTTTATGATCTACCTACACGGAAGAAATTAACATACCCATAGCCCACCATCAGCATCAATTGTTATCAACAGGTTCACAGAATCCATATCCCAAACCTTTATAACGAATTCATCAGCAGCAGCCAAAAAACGATTTTTAGTAGTATCAAATTGAACAACTCATAAGGATGTTTTATGGAATCCATTATATGTTCTTTTCACATCTCCTTCACACTCATTCCATTCCACAAGATATGAATTAATGACCTTCGTTGCTTGTTCCATAGGAAAATGCCTGAATGTGTAGATACGATTATGCCAGTAAGAACTAAAAAACAATAAGGGTTATGAATCCTGTGTAAATGTTACACCAACCTGGAACCATCGGCACTATATGCCATAGTAGTACACCAGTGGCCAGGAGCATCATAGTCAGTTCTAGGTCCAATGTTGTCATATAACCATGCCTTTATTTTTCCATCTACTGATGTTGAAAAGATGAACTGAAGAGTGGAAAAAGTAAGAACATTATTGCATACATTAACACACAATATGTAACTTCACATAATATGTAACTTTACAAATTTGCTATTGTAAGATTATAACCTGAACGTTTTCCTTGTGGTGTGGGCAAACAGAGTAAACGTGAGCCTCATGCCCTTCAAAAGTGTACTGTTTGGTGCCACTAACAGTATCCCATACCTAATAGTTAGCATAGTCAGTGGGAATATGAAAAATCATCGAATCTAATACCATGGAATGTTACAGCAGAAACAAACCTTAATCAACTTGTCATCGCCACAAGTTATTACGCATAATTGCTTTTCTAGTTGAGCAAATTATATATCATTAGCACCGCCAACATGAGCATCAATCTATCAAATATAAATGGAACTCAAACTTACCAAAACAAAAAACAGTAAATATTAAAGGAATAAACTTGCATATATTTTGTTAATATACCTCCAAGTGCTATCTGATAGCATCACGCCCCTGATAAGAGTATATTTACACAATATGCCTTGAATAAGAAACACCTATAGAGCATAATATTTAAGTTAGTTTGCCATAATATCAATAAGTCCAAAATTAACTTCTACATCATACCAAATAAGGAACCATCTGGACTCCACTTTATATGGTCTACCGAAATAATTGGATTTTTATCCAAGACAATCTGAGAACACAGTTTAATTTTACTTTACTTTATGATAAAATTTCAAAGTTAAATGCATTTTGTATTTGTTAAAGCAAAGTACCTGAAGTGACATCGTACATGCAGTTATATCCCAAACCTTGAGTTTGCATGATACATATCAGATGCTGGAGATGACGAAATGCTTGGAGAAACAGCTTTCATGTCAGAATTGAGGTCGGCAGGTGGCGTCAGGGTGACATCGACAGATAACCAAAACGCTTTTCAAACTCGACTTATCCATATGCGATGATTTATACACATAAATATCGTCGAAACCATTATGTTGAGAAACCCAATATCATGGATGTCACTTGGAGAAGAAGGACCGCGAGAAGCCATCGTCAATGTCGCTTGGAGAAGAAGTGTCAAGGCTACGCTTGGAGAAGAAGTGTCAAGCCAATAGCCATCCCTTGTCGTTGACGTCGTGAAGGTGAGATTCGCCTCAAACCCTAGATAATATAAAATTGATTTTTATGCGGCCTGAAAGTAATAGGAAGTGGGAAAGCGTGACAAATTAAAACTTATGTAAAACTACATAACACTACGCTTCATAATAAATTATTTACATATTTACCGACCATTGTAACATATGTGTTATTAATTATAATCCATGTTTATACATAAAACTATATATCATTACTAAAGCTTTCTATATGTCCTAAAACCTTTTTAATGTTGGTTGTTTATCACATTTTTAAGTGTTAGAAATTGTCAAATATAAATGTTACAAAATCACTAATTTGATGCAGTGCCAATTCCGATAGTCGGTTGTTTAATTATCGATTAACAAACATTCAATCATGAATTTAATTCCATGGAAAAAACAACATTTGTTAAACACAAAGCAACACTAAGCCTTTTATTAATAAATCGTTTATTAATTTAATACACTTTGTAATACTTGAACCAAACTTCTTTTACAAAGATTTATATAAATCCACAATCACTATTTCTCAATACTTAAAAAATATCCATATACTTATTTCAATGTTATAAGTATATTCATCAATTTTTTGGAAGGTTCCCCTTTTTATTAAGCTGTAAATCATTTAATAACTCCATTACACATCCACAAGACCGTTTATAAAATCTCTTTCATAAATCCATAAACGCATTCCTTAAATTCTTTTATAAATATTTAAAACTATTTATAAAACGTTTCTACGCTTTTTAAGCAATCTTCCATTATATTTTTCAAAACATGTTATAAGATTCCTCTTATAAATACCACATCTATTTATAAAACTTCATTTATAAATCTCGAAAACAATTATAATTAAATTCCAATCACTTACCTTTAAACACTACTATATACTAATAACATTATAAATAAAAAATTACTAATTTAAAATACCTTAAAATAATAATTAACAATTTTCAAAACATTCTTAAATAACAAAAATAATTTATCTTTGATATTATTATAAATAATATTAATAAATTTCTACATGCTGCTGAATAATTTAAAACGAATTCCAACACATATTAATATTTTTAAGTAATTAACCTTTTAAAACATTTAAAATATTGATAAACCACTTTTAAAAAATATTAATATAAATAGACAACCTTTAAAATATAAATATATTTCCTTGTCAAAAATCCATACTTAATTAAACATACTCATTTCCGTATTTATAAGCCATGTTTGTAAATCTCTTCCCATTTCATAAAACTTCCTGTCATAAAATTCCTTTACTTATGAACCCATTTATACCTTTATTCCTTTATAAATCCTGCTTATTTATAAAACCCCATTCAAAACATAATTTCAACCATTTCAACCTTGCTTCAATGGGTATAAGTTTCTTTTATAAATTTCCTTCAATTCATAAAATATCATTTAACAATCCCAATTCTTACCCTTACTTTCATCAATTTCCAAACTAGAGTCAACTATTTTCTAAAACCAACTTCTATATCTTATAATAAATCCATCATTTGATTTCTTTCACTCATTTGCTAAATAATAATAATTTTCCTTTGATTTATATTACCATTTATGAATCCACTCTTTTATATAAAAAATACGATTTTACAAATATTCACTTCTTTTGTATATCACTTTTATAACTTCTCACATTTATAATTTCCACTATAATATGTGTGTGTGTGTACTGCTATAAATATATATTATTTTATATAAATTAGTTAACATATATATATATATATATATATATATATATCCTTTAAAACATATCCCTTAATTATAAAAGACTAACTTATTCTTAGATTTTAAAAATCTTTATTTTACAAATCGAAAATCTCTATTTAAAATATTTCATAAAACAATTAACTTATAATATCTAAAAATCATACTTTTACTTTAGAAAAATTGTCAAACATCTAAAATTTTCAATATCACTTTAAAATCCATTTTTTAGATCAAATCATTATTTTATAATATTTTAAAATACCAAAAACAAGGCTCAGTGTTCCTAAGCCCTGAATAAACAAAATCATTCATGTGGTCCAATAACATCCAACATACAATATATCACAATATATATGAAAATTAAAATTAACATATGAGGAATTCCGTTGGATCCCTCCAACCTATTACCTGCATCACATACAACATATAATCATAAAAATATAAATCAACCGCTTCGAGACGGGATTCGTATACAAATGGTCATCCGCTTTTACACAGAAACATAATAGGGTCTCATCCGCTCTAATAGGCGGGAGTATATCCAACTAACAATATAATTTAGTGAATTAACTAAACAATCAATAATGATAAGAAATAAACATCCAAACATCCGACAAATAATATCTATTGACTGTATAAAATTTCAGATTAGACAAAAGGCGAAATTAAATCACTTTGATTTTTGATTCATCAAAGTATTCCATTTTGAATTAAAATTGAACGAGTGTCTAATTTTAATCCAAAATTCCAACTAGTTCTGAATCCATTCAATCAAATTCCATAGCGTATCCTTCGTCGATACATCGCAACGTGACTTGTCGCATTCAATTTGGACCTCGTACGAGTTTAATATGAATAAATGAACATTTGAAGTAATTAAACATAATTAACTAAGGGAAAAAAAATAAACCTTTCTCTTCTCACGCTCGTATGCAACGAGGACGAAGGTCGCTTATATTCTTTTTCTTGTTTTTTTAATGGCCATGACATCACGCTCACCGACCATCACCTGCACTATCGCTCCCCCCAAACTCTGCCTCATGCAGCATGTGCGCACGCGACACGCTAAAACCCTAATCGAACCCAAACTGAGCCTCCCTCCGACCACGAACGCGGCCAATTTCTGGCGCTCTCGCCGCTCCATGTACCGATCCAACCATTGGTTAGGTTTGCCTTGCCGAGCTCTTTGATTTACTAGTTGATATCCGGTCTATTTTGGCCTCCGATGGCTCGAACGGACGAGGGCCGTTGGATTAGAGCTTGTTTGAGTTTGAAAAAACGTGATCCTTTTTTTCTTTTTTTCCGATGTAAACGCGGTTATAAACGAAAGAATGTGTGGCTTAGAATGTGGGCAAACGTTTGGGGTAGGTAAGGCTAATAGTATGGCAATTAAAAGTAGTATATATATATATATATATATATATATATATATATATGTGTGTGTGTGTGTATTCAAAAATATCCAACTTTAAAGTCCGAAAATTTCGTTCTTTAAACGAGGTGTGTTGCATGACGTTCTTTATGTTATACCCCTATTCCAAACACTATGGAACTAGTTTTGAGATCAAATTCGATCATATAGAGAAGATAGCTTTTCAAACCCAATTATTTTATTAGTTTTTCTAAAATTATTCTCTATGCGTTTGGATCTCGCATGCCCAAACGGTGCGTCCAATTGCTACGAAATCCTTCAAAGCACTATAACATAGTATTACGGATCCAATGAACTTGGTTTCGTTGAAATCCAAGACAGTGCGTCAGAAGGCTATTTTTATATGTTAATTAAAACGAATAATTTCAAAAATCTATTTATTCACTTTTAAATTTGAATTAAAAGTTTACTATCTTCATCCTGTTCAAATAGAAATTAATTCAACTCTTGAAATCATTTTCGTTCATATTAAACTAAAGGTTCAGTTATTTAAACAATTCTGAATATTAAACAATATAATTATCAAATAATTCACTATATTCGAAATATAAGTTATTTAACTTACAAAATTAAAATTTTAATATTTAAAATCAATTAAACATTCCTAATTCAAATGACTGAAATTCTGGGTCGTTATACATGATATATAAGGGAGATGCGGTATGGTCATCTTAAATGGGATGGGTCTGGTAATGGAAGAGCATGGGATTGGTTATGGGCTTATATGGTAATTATAAATATATATATATATATACACACACACACACACATATATATATTTGTATGTATGTATATGTATATATATGTATGTATGTATATATATGTATGTATGTATGTATATGTATATGTATGTGTATATATATGTGTGTGTGTGTGTGTGTGTGTTTATATATAGATTCGAAAATATCCAATGTTTAACGTCCGAAAATCTCGAACTCCTATCGAAACATGCCGCTTTGCATTCTATATGTAATACCTATATTCCTAGCACTATGGAACTAGTCTCGAGGCCTAACTCAATCGTATGCAGAATATAGCTTCCCAAACCTAGTTATAATAAGAAAATTGAAATTAATTTATAAGCAATTCAAACCCACACGACCTGACGGTACGTCCAATTTCCACGAAATTCTTAACTTACAATAGTTCGCTATTACGAATCCAATAGAAATATTTTCATCGAAATCCGAGACAGTGCCCAAAAGGCTATTTTTATACGTTAATTAACATGAATTATTATAGATCCAAATTAATCACTTTTAAATCTAAATTTAAAAGTTTACTATTATCATTCTTATTTAAATAGAATTTAAATCAACTTTCAAAATAATTTTTTTATTCAAATTAAATTAAAGATCTAATTACTTAAATAATTTCAAATATTAAATTTAATAATTTAATTATCAAACAAACCACTTTATTTAAATATTTAAAACCAACTAACTATTTCAATATCAATTTACTAAAATGCTTAGTCTGTTGGCGTCAAAATTGACCACCAAAACCCAATTGTCCATGGAAGCACCAATATCCAGTCATAGATCATAGATGGTATATGACGTAGAGAATATAATATGAAGAATAATCAAATTAAAATGAAAGCAAGTAAAAGAAACAAGATTTATAGTGGTTCGGCTAACTCCGGCCTACATCCACTCCAAAAATATCCTTTTTATTATACTAAAATTTGATTTCAGTTACAATATAAGATTCTAGAATAAAAATGGGAGAGTAACCTCTAGGTAAAAGAGGAAGAGAAGCGTGATGAAGGACCATTTTCTAAAGCCAAGCATGCTGTATTTATAGGTGAAACTTTGGCTATAGGATCTTCTCACCTACATGGGCCAACATAACGATCAGCAAGCCCAATTCATCCAAAAATGACAATCGACGTAGCATTACCAATCATTATTCCTTCACTTAATTTAATGTTGATCCCTTCCTGAAGCATGCCGATCCAACTATACCGATCCATCCATCTTGAAGCATGTCGATCCCTCTTCCTTTTCTAAAATGTCGACCCTTCCTTATGCAAAATGCGGATCCCGTCTCTTTCTAAGGATGTCGATCCACATTATGCTAAATCATCTTTAGCCGAACCCATACAATGCCAATCCATGCAATGCCGATCCACCATGCTTAGGATGCTATGTCGATCCATCAACTATCGATCCCGCTATCCAAATCCAAACTTCATAGGCTATGTCGACCCCTTGTCCACCCATCTGTACCGATCCCTTACTTGAGAATTTATGTGTGCCGACCCCTTCTTGCCTATAGTGTCGATCCATCTTGCCTCAAACTATGCCGATCCAATTGCCATCGCCAATGCCAATCCTTCCTTTGCTCTGATCACATCGACCCTTACATGTCGACCCCAATCATGCTGACCTCCTCCAATGCCGAGCCCAATCATGCCGACCCCCATCCTATGCCGAGCCCAATCATGCCGACCGTTATTCCTTTGCACATACCGACCCATACTATCCTACTCCATATTACACCGATCCCTTCTTATGTCGATCCTTCCTTATTCAAGCCAATATCCACCTTTCAAGTAGCCTTCATCGTGTATCTACCTAATACGTTTAATCCCGGCTTCGTATTATTATCCATAGTTGGTTTTCCATCCATCCATTTTAGCCAAATCCATGTTATTCCAGCCTCTATAACCGTAAAGTCTATTGGGTTAAACCTGCCTGTATACTGCCATGCCAAAGGGTGGGTTAGCACTTTGCACCCCAAAACATGCCTTGCGGTAGGAAGGAGTGTTTTGAATTGCCATAAATCCAAAGTCCTTAATCCATTGATCGTTATGTTATCCAACCTAGAATCCAATCCATTTCCTTGATCTCTCCAGATCATTAGCGAAATCCATGACTATTCCGAATCAATATCCATTTCCGAATCCATCCCAAATCCATTAACCAAATCCAAGATCTCTCTGTGTCGCTTTATCCAAATCCTGGACCACTCCAAGTCCATATCCAAATCCTTAGACCTCTCAGGGTCGTTTTATCCAAATCCGAGACCACTCCTAGTCCGTATCCAAATCTTTAGACATCTCCAGGTCGTTTAATCCAAATCCGAGACCACTCGGGATCCATATCCAAACCCTTCGACCTCTTTGGGTCCTTGTCGAGCATAATCTATACCGACGATCTAAGTAGGCCGATCCTGTCGCTCTTCATGGAAGCAGCCTACCACTTTACTAGCATAGTCCATACCCGACGATCCTTTATGTTTTATTCTTCAGCCTCAACTCTCCGGTGGAGGACTTAATCCATGGGGTACCCTAGTCTAGCCTTGATCCCAGTCGAGGAAACCCACAAGGTATCCTACTCTGAACTTGATCCCTAGTCGAGGACTTAGCCCATGTTCGAGTCCATCCTGTCGCTCACCGACGAAGGGACTCATAACTCACAGTTATTGCCCCGTCTCTCCGGTCGGGGTAATAACCGGGACTGTGTTATTTATTACATTAATTCGGATTTAATCATTCTAGAGTCTAATTGGTAAAATATAAAATAAAAGCCCATACGACTGAAAAAACTAAATAGCCATAGTATCAGATAAACCAGAGTTTGCAGTAAATAGAAAAAATAAAATTTCATTAATCTAAGCACTATAGTTTATTTTCATCTCAAAGCATGTCTAGGGACAGTCCTCGATCCCGTACATGTGTTAGTGACTTAGCCGGATTACTGTGTGGTTTATTACTTATTCCATGCCATAAATTGAATCAGTTGATGATAAGCTGACGATGATGTCTTGATCCAATGCCATCTTCATTCGAGGTGGACGGTGGCTACTCTTGTTCCACCACTACAGCTTGATTCCTTATATACTATTGCAAATGACCAATACTCACATGTTCCTCAATGATATCCTTCAAATGCCTATAGTCATTCGTACTATGCCCATCTAGCTCATGGAATAAGCAATGCTTTCTTGATGCCCGCTCATATTCGAAGGGTTCCCTTTTGCCGGCCTTTGATACTGGAGGTGCCCTCGAGTGTCAAAATAAATCCTTTCCAGAGTTCCAGTCAAATCCATGTAAGAAGAGAATTTTGGTTCTCTCCATTACCTTTCCGAGATACTACTACCATTATTCATTCTCCGTTTGCCTTTATCGTTATTGTTTAAACTCCTGATGATCCTCCACTTTGCACACCATTCACCTCTAGTTTGTTCGCTCGTGCATCTTCTTGTTGTAGGAACCTTTCTACTTCATGGTAAAACTTCCCTAAATCCATGGGTGGATCCTGTGCTAGTGAATCCTTAAACACTATGCCATCAAGAATGCCAGATATAGCTGCCATCAAAACCATGGATGGATCTGGATGATCCACTGATGTCGCCGCATCATTAAACTGTGTTAGAAAACTCCTCAAGGACTCTTTGGTCCTCAGTTTCAATATTGCCAAACTCATCACATTTTTGGGTCTCGAGATGTGAACTCTAAACTGCCTCATAAACCTTTCGATCAATTCCGTCCACGTGCCAATAGAGCCGCTTTCCAATTGTCTGAACTATAGTGCAACTATATCTGTCAAGTACAAAGGGAAGCACCATGCCACGATGTCCTCCGATGCCCATATATAGTACTTCCATTAGCCTCATGTACCTTGTTAGATGAACAGTGGAATATGTTCTTCCATCATATGTCTCCAGCATTTGTAGTTTGAGTTCCAGTGGATCACTGGCTTGCATATTCATAGGAGCGAAGGGGCTCCTATTCACATCTTCCAAATCTCAGTTGATTAATCCTCCTCTCATGGCATGTCTGATCATTTCCGCCAACCTATCATTGTCAACAAGTGGCTTTCATTGTCTGTTGTCTCCAACTTGCCCCCGGAATCTAAGCAATCCTAAAATCTTCTCTTCTGGCTGATAATAATTCATGTTATGATCAAAGCCAAAGTGAACAGCACTACTTGGTATCCTGCCGGGAATTAAACCAATATGATCCGAGGTTATGCCCCCATGTGTGGAACGATCGGGCATTGATACAATCGGCATTGCTTAGGCTGATCGTTCCTAGTTGGTCAGGGGCTGCTCGCGGTGGCTCCACTCTATCCCATGTCATAGTTGTTCCATTTCCTTGATTCTGATTTTGGACTTCCTCTGCACCTGCTGTTCCAACTCTTTGATCCACATTTACAACATTTTCTGCTACTCCATTCCCTTGGTTTGCACTCTAGCCTGTCCAGTATATCGTAGTAGATTCTGCAACATCTCCTCCTGCCTCTTCAGCATCCTCTCCTACATAACATCCATCATTGTTTCCAACTCGTCTCTGGTAATGAAGATTGAGGTTTGATTAGCTCTCGAGGAAGCCTCCTAACTTATTTCATGATGGGTCCTCTCTATTCTCTGTCTCCTTGACGATTGCCTAGCCATTTCTTCCTAAATCCAAGTTCCCAAGCATTCAAATCTAAGATCCTAACTCCCAAATCCCTGAACGCAAGCTTTCTCAGTGAAAGCACAAAAATGTTAGCATCAAAATTGACCACCAACGCCCAATTGTTTGTGAAAGCACCAATATCCAATCATAGATCACAGATAGTATATGATGTAGAGAATATAATATGAAGAACAATCAAATTAAAATAAAATCAAGTAAAAGAGACAAGATTTATAGTGATTCGGCTAACTTCGGCATACATCCACTGTCGAACAGTCCTTTTTATTATACCGAAATTTGATTACAGTTACAATTTAAGATTCCAGAATGAAAATGGTAGAGTAACCTCTAGGTAGAAGATGAAGAGAAGTAGAATGAAGGTCCTTTTTCTGAAGCCATGCCTATTGTATTTATAGGTGAAACTTCAGCTATAGGATCTTCTCAACAACATGGGCCCACCATAATGATCGGCACGCCCAATTCGTCCAAAAAATGATCAGCATAGCACCACCGATCGTTATTACTTTACTTAATTTAATATCGATCTCTCCCTAAAGCGTGCTGATCAATAGCCTTCCAACCAACTATACTGATCAATCCACCTCGAAACATGTCGATCCCTCTTCCTTTACAAAAATGTCGACCCTTCCTCCCTTATACAAAATGATGATCCCTTCTCTTCCCGAGGATGCCCATCCATGTTATGCTGAACCATCTTTAGTTGAACTCATACGATGACAATCCATGCCAGGACTATCAACCATGCTTGGAATGCATGCCGATCCATCAAGGGTCGATCCCTTCCTTCATATGCTACCCTAAGCCAACCTTCGTAGGCTATGCCGATCCCTTGTCCACCCATTTATACTTATCCCTTACTTGAGAATTGATGTGTGTCGATCCCTTCTTGCCTATAGTGTCGATCCATCTTGCCGCTAACTATGCCGATCCAATTGACTTTGCCAACGCCAATCCCACCTTTGCTCCGACCACGCCGACCCCCAATCATTCCAACCTCCTCCTATGCCGAGCCCAATCATGCCGACCCAGTCCTATGTCGAGCCCAATCATGCTGACCGCTATTCCTTCTCACATACCGACCCATACTATCGTACTCCATATTACATCGACCTCTTCTTATGCCGATCCTTCCTTATTCAAGCTAATATCCACCTTTCAAGCACCCTTCATCGTATATATATCTACTACATTTAATCCTGGCTTCATATTATTATCCATAATTGGTTATCCATCCATCCATTTGAGCAAATCCATGATATTCCAGCCTCGATAATCGTGAAGTCTGTTGGATTAAATAAATACTGTCATGCCAAAAGGCGGGTTAACAAGGTCATTACATTCTCCTCCCCTTAAAAGAATTTAATTCATGAAATTAACATGTAGGGAAAATGCCCCAAACCCATTAACCTTTCACAACCAATTCTTTGAAATAGATAAGTATTTTAAGCTTTAAACTTTTCCAAAATTAATTCATTGAAGCTTTGTTATCCTTTTTCTTAGACTTAAGTTTCATTCATAGATTTAACTAATATCATTCCAAATTATAACATAAAAATTAAAATTTAGTTATCAATTTTTTTTTTAAAATTTATCAAATATTTCCTAACTTTAAAATTTATGGAAAATTTTGACAGTATCTCCTCTGCGTAGCTTGATCGAAAAAATTTATGATACATACATACATACACACGTATATATATATAATCACAACTATACATCTCATCTTCGAGGACGAGGCATCCCATAGGGAAAAATATAAAAATACGATATGCAATCTGAGATGTGTACTTTTTATTAATATTAGCAAACATAGACAATCAATAAAAGTGAAAGCGAGCTCCAAATGTGAAGCCTACACCATCCGCACCTTCTATCACTCAACAACCAATAAGAAAGTAACATCACTATATAACATGTACTAATACAATAATCATATGCAAATGTAACAAATATAACCAGAGAAACCACCAAACAAATAATATCCATCCAATTAATTCATAATCATATCAATTTACATTTTCAATGTCAACATTTACTTTACTAAAGCCCATACGGTGTATATATCATTCGTACGTAATATCACATATGATCACTTGCTTGATCACACTTTTACTTTTGAACTAGTATCATTCACCCAACCACTCTAGTGTAAATTCCGATCTCATTCCTTGATTAGAAACCGCCATTCTCCTTGCATAACCATATATTATGATAGAGAATTACAGAATCAATCAAAAATCCATATCTTAGTGTTCATCGTCGAGAATCGGGTGAAAAATTGGACCGGTCTAGATCATCTCGAAACCATGTACTTGAATCTAGATCAAATAGTTATGCAAATAAAATAGTACACATACAACTCACATATTTATTTCAATTTATTTCTCATTATATCCCACTGTTTATTATCAATTATTATGTTTATTATCACTCCATAACTTAAGTTCATATTTGTTTTAAATCAAATTCAATTTCGTTTAACTCAATTCATTGTTCAATTTGAATATTCAATTCTATCAAATGACATTCCAAAACTTATTTAATTCACTAATTTATTCCTTTAATTCACTTCATTAATTCATTTCAAATCACTATCAATTTCATTCAACAAAAAAATCATGTCATTTAACTTAAGTTAAGTCTTTATTTCAAATTTGATTTTCTCAACATTCATATTAAATTTTTAAACCTTTTTTACTTACCGAATTTAAAAAAATTATAAGTTATAAAAGTTTTTTTTTTCATATTTTAATAAAACATCAATGAAGATTTTCAGAGTTTAAACAACTTGTTCTTGTTTCAAACTATTTTGAACCAATACAATAATTATTTCCTTTGTATTTCAAACCATACTTTTGAAATTCAAAATAAAAATTAGTTTTACCCAAAAAAAACTCCAATAGAAGCAATTCCTCTCTTGGAAACCTGAAAATGAATGTCGATGATGGTGCAGTCAACATCGAAACTATTTTCCAACGACCTAAGAGAGTTTAGTGCTTTCTAACACTTTAAACCCTTTTAAAATATTTCTAGTCAAAATATTTTCAAAATAATACTATTATTATTCTCCTAAAACCTTTTGAAAAACAACTTCTCAAAATCACCGAGTTTTAAACTCTCAAATTCTCAACTTTTAAATCCTTTTACAAACTTATTTTCCTCACATGTAATTTCACTATGGTTTATATAATCATTTCTAAATTGTTTTATCCTTGTTTTCATTATAGTGACAAAAACTTTTACTAGAACACAAATAACAAATGATAGTAATCAAATATTATCATTCATTAACAATCAAACACACCATATATACTACAAAAATGAGACGATCCGCCTCCTCGATCCTCGAAAATCGACAGTAATACATCCTCGGTATTTACGTGCCGCAAATCCCAGTGCCAAAGAGGCGGATTACCGTAGGCAAGAAAGAAAATAAAGACAGAACAGAATCTCACACGAATGGAATAATATATAATATTTCAACATATAACCTTTACGGTACATTTATTAGAGTTAAACATGGACTATTATATATATATATATATATATATATATATATATATATTCCTTACAAAGGTGGAATACAATACCACTCATTTGTGGTGGAAAAAATCTTTAAAAAATATATTCTAACTCCATGCTTCAAGCTCTTCTAGATTTCTACTAACTAAACCTAACTACCAGGCTGCCCAGGGAAAATTAGGGCATCTAGAGATTAAAGGAAAGGAAAATAAAATCTGGGTCAGTCATGGGAATGGTGTGAGAAACTCAAAATACGTGGTTTGAAAAATAGAAGGCATTTCATAAGATCACGTTGCACAAAAACACGGAACGGGTTTTTTCCTTATGATTACCAAAATATTTGCTACGTAAAATATGAGAATATTATTTTTAACGACATTCTTTTAAAACACTTTTCAAGTAAATATATTCAAATAGTCGAAATTGTTTCATTGGTTAAACTTGATGGCATAACAGGTTTATAATTATGTCCGAACGCACTTATTAGAGAATGGATTTTCATACAGTAGCAGGTAAGGGATTGCATTCTATATAGTACATCTCCAGAGGAATTGTACCGAGGATACATAAATAATCCTCTGCATCTGGCAAGACCGACCTATCCTTATTTGGCAGTCATACATAGCCTGGATATTGTTAGTCCGTGAAATGATGGTTTTGATGACAACAACCTTAGAATAGTTTATAAAATATAAATACTAACATTATAAGTTTAGATATATATGTATATGCAGGATTTAACCATGCAGGTACTAAGAAAGAAGACTGTACAGTATAAAGATTCAAGATATCAAGATTGAAGACTTATGAGTGTCAAGATTATCAAGAGTTCAAGATTTCAAAGTTAAGTATTTTTTATTATTAGGAATTTTGTTAAAACTCATAGAAAAGCGCCGGCATCTTAAAATCCTATTTATTCGTGGAATGGAATCCACTTCGAGCCTGTTAAAGGGATGGAACCCTAAGTAGGATGGAACCTACGAAAAATCTAGTGGAACATTGTTTTGTATCCGCTAACTTTTTATTCAAAATGATTTTTCAAAATTATATCCTGTTTTCAAAATGTTTTCAAAACTTTCCTTTAAAAAGATTCAAAACCCTCTATCCTGATTTTAAACAATTTTAGCCTCAAAATTATCTTTAATTTCAAAGTCAAATTACTCCTGTTTTTAAACTATCTTTTAATATAATATATTTAACTATTAATATTTATACTTAGATTTAAAATATAAAATTAGAGTTAAATTCTATATATAGTATTCTCTATATTTACTTATGAATTTTAACTACATTCAAGTATATTTATAAAGTTTAAATTAGTTTTAAATATAAGATAAAGGTTATTTTCAAAGAAAATCAAAACATCAAAAAATGCTTTGGGATGTCGACATGCCTATATACCCCATGTTGACATGGTGTCAGTTGAATTCAAAATTTAAATTTCAAAAGAAGTGTCTATTTGTCATAACTCTTCACGAATGGACATGACTGTTGTTCTTCTATAAATAGGGGTTAGTTTCAACGAATTTAACATCAGATTTTTTGGTTTTTCACTCCTCTTCTTCTTCCACTTTTCTTAATAATATTCTTATCATTACTCTGCCAAAATCAACATTGAATCGAACTCGATTACTTCTAGTTTGCTTCTCTATCACTCTCTACAAGATTCTCAGTGCTATTCAGAGTTATAGACTTCTTTATAATCTATTAAGCGAGAAAAGGTGTGATTGTAGCCTTGAAAATCAATCAAGAAAGAATAGGTGTGATTGTAGCCTTGGTAAATCAATTGGGTAAACTTGTGGTCCGGAAATCAAGTATCTCTACCTAGAGGATCAAAATTCTAGAGGGTGTGCCTCGTAGCCTTGAAACAGAGGGTGTAATTATGCAATTGCTTTTGAAAGGAAATCTGTACTTGTGTTGCGGGATTGGATGTAGGGTAACTCCGAACCAGTATAAAATCCGGTGTTTTCTTTCCTTTACTGCCTTTATTTTATTTCTGTATCTGTGTTTGTTTCTGTGATCATATCTGTGTCTAAATTAACATAAATTGAAAAAGATTTAGTAATTCTTGATTAACACTATTCACCCCCCTCTAGTGTTAATCCTAGCCTTAAGATTCGTAATCCGCATTTCTCATAATTGGTATCAGAGAAAGGTTTTCAAAGTTTCATAATCTGATTTTTGAAAATTTTTCAAAATGGCTACCAACACTGGTACTGTTATTAACACTAGTATCCCTGTCACTAGTTCATTTGTAGAGGGTCAGTCTACTGTCAGACCACCACTTTTTAATGGCAGTAACTATGCATATTGGGCATGTAGGATGAAAATATATTTACAATCTATATGATTAGACACTTGGAATATCACACAAACTGAATATTCTGAACCCACAACTAATTTTTCACAGTGGACTACCGAGCAAAAGACCATTGCACAAAATAATTCTAAGGCATTGAATATTCTGTTTTGTTCACTAGATAGAAATGAATTCAATAGAGTGTCAGTTTGTATGTCTGCATATGAAATCTGGAAAACTTTGCAAGTTACTCACGAAGGAACAAACAAAGTTAAACAGACCAAAATTTCCATGCTCACAAATCAGTTTCAATTATTTAAAATGAATCCTAATGAGTCTATTTCAGATATGTATAGTACATTTCAGGATATTGTGCATTCTCTAATATCTTTGGGAAAGGAATTTTCTGAAGAAGATCAAGTCAGAAATTTTTTAAATTCTCTAACTCCAGAATGGGATCAGAAGACACTTGTGATCGAAGAGGCAAATGACATTAGTACTTTAAAGATAGAAGAATTAATTGGAAATCTAATGTCGTATGAAGTTCAAATGATTGGGAGAAGAGAAAGTAAAGCATCTGAAAAGAAATCAATGGCATTCAATGCATTAACCGATGGATCAGACTCAAACAGCGATAATGACGAAGTGATTGCCTTTATGACTAGAAATTTTAGGAAATTCCTGAAATATAGAAAGATGAATAATCTCAAGAGAAACAACTATAAGAATTCTAGAAATCAGAATGTAGTGCCAAATAATGACAAATGTTACAACTGTGATAAACCAGGCCATTACAAAAGAGACTGTCCGTATCCAGATAGGCAAAATTCTCCTATGATCAATGATCCAGCAAAGAAACGGAAGCATGCATTTACTGCTACTCTAGATGACTCAGACTCGTCCTCAAGTGATAATGATCAGAAAACAAATAATTCGAATTTGTGTTTCACAGCTATTCATGACTAAGACGAATTCAAAGAAATGGACTCAGAAAAAGGTACACGTTTACAATACAATTGGTTGAAATTGCTTGCTTAGAATTAGTTGCTTGATTGTTTGATTGAATGGTTTTGAATTGGTGTGTTGTTTGAATTTTAAAATTTATTTTCTATTTTTTATTATTATTTCATTATTTTATTACTATTGTTATTATTTTAATAGTATAATAATATTTTCTGAAATATACCTGAAGTTTAATAATATTTCAGATATATATAGGCATTAATAATAATAATAATATTTATATATATTAGAGAACTTAGGAAAAATCAATTCATGAAAATTCAAAGGCACATGTCGACATGGTCCCTACCATGATGTCGACATGGGTACCTGATTTTGAATTTCAAAATTTGAATTCAAATGTTTGAATTTCCCTCCACCTTTTCACTTCATTCACTTCTCTGAAAAGCTACTTTTTGACCAAAGAATATGTCCTTTGAGAATCTATTTATTCACTATCTTTTATCATATCTTTTCACTCTCATTTTCAAATTCAAACTCTCTCTTCATAACTTCAAACTCTCTACTCTCAACTTTAATGGCTTCCTCAAGCAACCCCTCCACCATGAGAATTTCCAGAAAAATCAAAGAGCAATTATTCAATGATCCGGAAGCAATAAAAGCATACATCAATTATGCTAACTATGCCAAAGTCCATCCCGAAAAATTTGCTATTTTTCAAGATTTTTCTTCTTATGAACTTGATTCTCTTTTTGCAAACAATAAAGTTCTTAGTCTTATTGATGCTTCTCAAAATGATTTTGTTTGCTATCCAAATCTTGTCAAAATTTTCTATGCTAATTTAAATCGTGGATTTTATCATGGAAATGAGAATGAAATTTGGAGTAGTGTCAAAGGCACTAGAATTGTTTTGAATTGTGATCTTTTGGGTAACATTCTCAATTGCAAGTGCACGGGAATTGATCTTCCTAATTTTAAAATCGATGAAAATGATCGTGAGACATTTCATCACATTTTCGAAGAGATTGATAGTTTTGAATTCAAAAATCGAAATTTTCGACCAAAGGCAAGAATTGTCAATCTTCTTTTGCAACATACTTTGACCCCAAATCAGGGAATTTTAACAATCCTACTTCAAAAGTTTGCAAAGCTCTTTTTACTATTTTCTGAAATTATGACATAAATTGGGTGCAAATTATTTCGGACGAACTTCGTCCTATAAATCTTGAAATGGGTGAGAATACCTTATACCATGGAATTTATCTCACTCAGATTTTAACTATTTTGGAGTGAATTTCAAAGGCAAATAATTTGTTTCTAGAAAAGTTTTCAACCATTCCAACATTTCGCTTATGAAAATTCCTTTTGTTTTTCAACCTTATGAGACCCTTGCCGAAAAAGAAGAGCGTTTGGCACATGAGGAAATGGAAGAAGAGAAAGAGGAAGAAGAAAAAGGGGAAGAAATGTAAATTGAAGAAGAAGAAGGTGAAACCTCTTTGGAAAGCATTGACTATCCTTCTAATCCATCCACCAAAACCCTTCTCAAAAACCAAAAGACGGTTGTTGAGAATCAACGGATTCTTAAAAGATCCGTTAGTAAGAAGTTGGATAAAATTTCATCCAAAATGAACAAGTTCATTACCAAAGTCAGCAAGAAACTTGGACTATCTTCATCTTCATCATCCTCTAACTAGTCTTATCTTTTCATATCTTGTTGTATTTGTTTTAGTTTGCTTTATTTCGAATGTTTAGTTTGTTGTATGCTTAATCGTCGTATTATTGTAGTATGCAATGAAATGAAATTTCCTTTCTTTTATCTATCTTATCTTATCTCTAGAATAAATGTTAGTATAGTATATAAATATATATATAAACAATTGTTCACAAAATCAAATTAGTCATAATTTTTCACCGACCCATGTCGACATCCCCTATATGACCATGTCGACATGTACTGGTCAGAAATGACAATTGATTTTGAATTTGAAATTTGAATAACTAACAAATGTCTATTTATTTCAAACGAATTTCTACACCTATAAATACCTGTTTCTTCCAGAATTTTGCACTGAAATTCATTTCTTATCATCTATATCCTTTATTTCTTTCATAAATTCACCTATGGCTAATCCTATTCACAAACTATCTAAAAATCTGGAAGAAACTCTTAATTCGTTCAAGAATATTCTCTCGTTTATTCTACGAAACCAGCGTCACTTAGAATTGAGTCAAATGCAGATGATTAAGGAACAAGAAAGGCACTTCGATGCGATACGATGGATGATCTCCTATCTATACAAGGATGATAACGAAGCACATCCTCCTGTCTCTCTCACCAGTGATAATAATAATTAGGATGCTATTAAGGCAGACCCAATCTTTGGAGAAGAAGGATGGATGGAAGTTCCACTTAACGTTTGATTTTTATTTGTTTGCTTTGTTTGATTTACTTGAATTGATTTGGTTTGGATTGATACTCTGTGTGGATTGATTTCTTGATATTGGTTTGAAATTTGTTGTATAAAACATATATATATACATTGAAATGTATACAGACTTTGATTAGTTATCATGTTCATAAGTATAATTATTTCTTAATCTATATATTCCGTTACATAGTTTATCAATGCAGGCACTGAAGAATGAGAGGGAGTGAATTTTTTGTTGATAACAAAGGGGGAGAAATATAAAATAGGGTAGTTAGGCATAGATTAAGGGGGAGTTATTAGTTTTAGGGGGAGTTATTAGGATAGAAGTAAAATTTTATAAACAAAGGTTGTCATCATCAAAAAGGGGAAGATTGTTAGTCCGTGAAATGATGGTTTTGATGACAACAACCTTAGAATAGTTTATAAAATATAAATAATAACATTATAAGTTTAGAAATATATGTATATGCAGGATTTAACCATGCAGGCACTAAGAAAGAAGACTGTACAGTATAGAGACTCAAGATACCAAGATAGAAGACTCATGAGTATCAAGATTATCAAGAGTTCAAGATTTCAAAGTTAAGTATTTTTCATTATTAGGAATTTTGTTAAAACTCATAGAAAAGCGCCGGCATCTTAAAATCTTATTTATTCGTGGAATGGAATCCACTTCGAGCCTGTTAAAGGGATGGAACCCTAAGTAGGATGGAACCTACGAAAAATCTAGTGGAACATTGTTTTGTATCCGCTAACTTTTTATTCAAAATGATTTTTCAAAATTATATCCTGTTTTCAAAATGTTTTCAAAACTTTCCTTTTAAAAGATTCAAAACCCTCTATCCTGATTTTAAATAATTTTAGCCTCAAAATTATCTTTAATTTCAAAGTCAAATTACTCTTGATTTTAAACTATCTTTTAATATAATATATTTAACTTTTAAATATTTATACTTAGATTTAAAATATAAAATTAGAGTTAAATTCTATATATAGTATTCTCTATATTTACTTATGAATTTTAACTATATTCAAGTATATTTATAAAGTTTAAATTAGTTTTAAATATAAGATAAAGGTTATTTTCAAAGAAAATCAAAACATCAAAAAATGCTTTGGGATGTCGACATGCCTATATACCCCATGTCGATATGGTGTCAGTTGAGTTCAAAATTTAAATTTCAAAAGAAGTGTCTATTCACCATAACTCCTCACGAATGGACATGACTGTTATTCTTCTATAAATAGGGGGTCAGTTTCAACGAATTTAACATCAGATTTTCTGGTTTTTCACTCCTCTTCTTCTTCCACTTTTCTTAATACATATTCTTATCATTACTCTACCGAAATCAACATTGAATCGAACTCAATTACTTCTAGTTTGATTCTCTATCACTCTCTATACAAGATTCTCAGTGCTATTCAAAGTTATAGACTTATTTGTAATCTATTAAGCGAGAAAAGGTGTGATTGTAGCCTTGAAAATAAATCAAGAAAGAAAAGGTGTGATTGTAGCCTTGGTAAATCAATTGGGTAAATTTGTGGCCCGGAAATCAAGTATCTCTACCCAGAGGGTCGAAATTCTGGAGGGTGTACCTCGTAGCCTTGAAATTGAGGATGTAATTGTACAATTGCTTTTGAAAGGAAATCCGTACTTGTGTTGCGGGACTGGATGTAGGGTAACTCTGAACTAGTATAAAATCCGGTGTGTTCTTTCCTTTACTGCCTTTATTTTATTTCTGTATCTGTGTTTGTTTCTATGATCATATCTGTGTCTAAATTAACATAAATCTAAAAAGATTTAGTAATTCTTGATTAACACTATTCACCACCCTCTAGTGTTAATCTTGGCCTTAAGATCCATAATCCGCATTTCTCACAGATATAACTTAATATGTCATCACCCTGGTCATTACCGACCTATCCGAGGCCCCATAGCATACACCAAATACTCGACATATAGAGAGTAATCTAGAAAGGTGATGACCATATCCTATGTTGCGAACCACCTAGCCTTGCGGCATGCACTGTTCAAGCCATCACTGTGTGATGAGGCCCGAGGTAGCGATTACCTTTCACATGGCACATTCCACTTCGAATGACACAGTGCCATTCTATAGTCACACAAATGATTTCTACAAATGTATAACTCCTGAGGTCGTACGTCTCAGGAAAGGGTGTTAAGCTAAGAGAAGTTGCCTTCTCTGCCATCAAACATATGATACGTTAATAGAGATCAATTTATGTAATTAGAATGCAATGTCAAACATTCATCCACACAAGTTGCCCAAGAATAGGACAAACCGAAGGCACTCTCCTACCACATTCTATCGGGAGTTACTCCTAGGATTAGTAGCAAGAAGACTTTGCATCAAAGTTCTTAAATGAAGAACTACTGCCACATAATATGATATAGGAAATTTCCACCGAGGGTCAGTGACAAGCAGCCCTACATTCCATCTTCCAAATCATATCCATATCTTCACTTCGAATACATAAATTGGTTCGAAGTGGTTTTTGGATAGAAATTACCAAAATCCGACCGCTATTCCTTCAAACCAATCATCGATGAAAAGATGCTCTGTAAATAAAGGAATCATTCTTTAATTAACCAAGTTCTTTATATCTTTCCAAAACATTATTTTCGGTGTACATGGAATCATTAAGCCTCTCTTGTCAAATCCTTTTATTACTTAAAACCTTTTTAAAACTGGGACTAATTTGAAATCATTTCATTCTTTACTTGGGAAAATATTTCCAAATCATTTTCTTTAAATCTTATGATAAATTTCTTAATTCAAAACTCAAATTTTGATTGAGTTAAAACCATGTTATCTAGGATGTTAATCCAAAATCAGTAAATATTAAGTGAGCAGAATCTATAAAAGTCATTTGATTTCTACTCAATATCAATTTCCGTATTCAATAAATACTATGGGTGGAATAACGGTGAAACCACCTTTTAAATTCCATGGATAGTATGAGTTCCCTCTTCGGGATTTAACACTAAGTGTAAGAAGATTATCTTCATAAAATCCAAGTTATTTATATTTGGAAAATCATATCCTTTATTTGGAAAATTTTGATCCGAGCAAATCAAATTTACTATCATCTATTGGGCTAGTCCGAATTGTCAAGGAGAGCAGGAAACTGGTTTTCCAAACGCAAGCCTAGACACTATCTCTCTGAGACCCATAAGGCAGTCAAGTTATTTGATCGACTTGAAATCATTTAACATATAACCATTCCATAAATCTTTCAAATCATCTTTAAAATACTTTATAAATCATTTGAAAACATTTATAAAAGATTTGGAAAAGAACGATTGCGTTTAAAACTATATTTCAAAAGTTATAGAAAAGTGCCGCGGAAAGTGCTTTTTAAGTTTTTTTTTCTTTTGGAAATTCATTTTTAGAACTCAAATCACTTTTAAAACATTTTAAAAGATTTTCAGAATTTATTTTATATTTTTAAACAATTTTAAAATATATTTTCAGAAATCCCATTATGGATTATGAACTGCAAAAACCACGATTTTTTTTAGAAATTTGTTTTACTCATATTTCAAAATTTGTTTATCAAAATCTCTATTTTCTTTCTTTATTTGAAAGTTATGGATATAATAGTTTGGAAAATTCTTATCTTGAAGAATTCCGAGCTATATTCCATTCTATACACTTTGTTTGACTTTTGTGGCGTGAAATCGTGAACTATCATTACGCGATGCGTTTAATTTTTACTAAATTTTCAATTTCCTTTCAAACTTCACCAAAACACTTTTATATATTTACAAAACATTTCAAACTCATTTTAAAACCTTTTTAAAGAAGTTCAACATTCCATATATACCGATTCACTAAATAAAGGAATGCGATTTCCTTTGTGCTTATCGACATGTATTTCCGTGACTTGCATATGTATTCAACATTCATATTAAACAACCAAACTTGATGATAAAAAGACATTAAACATCCATTGCAAATCATATCATCATCCAAAAAATGTAGTATAAATAAGAGTTTCTCACCATTATTGCTTCCTAACTTCGCTAAAAGGACAATAACTCCGCTATGATCACGTGAAAGCTTTTAGAATTGGTCCTTAGACTCTTGAAAAGCTCGGCTAAGACTAGAAGAGGATAGCCAAAAGCATGGAAGAGAAGTGGTAGAGCTTCGACCATTAATTCACTAAACTAAACCCTAAAAATAGGTCATTTTATCTTGGATTTTTGGACAATCTACTCTTCGAATTTGGACAAGCTATCAACATCAAAGTTGTAGATAATTATTTTCTCTATGGTTCAATAAAATGAATCGTTCAATATGGATTATTTTTGAATGAAATATGGTCAAACGAAGAAGTGGCATTCTTGGATTCATAAAAATCACACCCGAAAATGGGTCAAATTCTAGCAAATTTTTGGACAAGTTACTCAAAGAATTATGAAATTTGGTCAAAACAAAAGTTCTTGAAAATTCTTTTATCTACAATTTGAAAAGAAGAAACATTTGATTTCGATTAGTTATGAGGAAGTTGTAATCAAAAGTAGAGAGGGAAATCTTTAATCTAAAATTCTAGGCCTGAAAATGCAATAGAAATTAGTGGGGTTTGAGCATAGCTCCGTTTTGAATGGGAAGAAATAGCTAGAAAGTTGTAGCCACTGAAATATTGATTAGTATAAAAAAATGAATTTTCTCATTTCATTCAGATGAGGATGTTATGGAGGATTAAAGAATGTGTTGTGAAGGGGCTATTTACAGAAAAAGAGAAGGAGGAAAATATCTACCTTTACATCATCCCACTCATCACCGCCATATGCTCCATCCCCATCACCCATTTGTCCCCTTTCTATCCAACATTTCGACTTCCAACATCCACCATCATAACCAACCATGTGTGTGTGCTCAAGTGTGTACTTTGATGTAAGATTGTTGACTTAAAGAAAGCTTATCGGTTATTCTTCTAAAATCTCTTAGATTTTTCCTATAGATGTTCGTATATGTGTGTTTGTGCATGTTTATTTATATGTGTATATATGTTCATGTGAATTTTAGGGTATGTATGTGTATGTTGTATATGTACACATGACACAAAACAAGGTTGCAACGATTTAAAACAACTTTCTTTCGTCAAACCGTTGAAAACTGAGAAACTGATTCCCGGTCACATTTTCACTTAAATATTAAATACATATGTATGTGAAAAAAACTTTGAAAATAAATTTATAATAATTTTTAGTTAATTAAAATGATCACACTTGAATTATATGACCGTACAAATTAATATTAACAATTATTTACAAAAATCCCTATTATATCGACAAAGCAAGTTCGATTTTCCTTATAATTTCAAATTACTTTTATAACTTTATAGAACCGTTATAAATCATTCATTGTTACTTTATAACTAATTAAAATGAATTATTATCATTTTAAAACAATTATTTAAATAATTATATTATTATTAAATCATTTAATCTCAATTTAATTTCATATCAATTTTAAGGGAATCACTGGTGATGTCATAAATACATTTAATGTTCCAAAAATAAAATAAATTATTTGTTTCATATTCTTGTTCAATTATAAAAATAAGTGTATGTACCCAGCTTCATGCGTGACGTTTTACGATTTTAGAGCTGTTTATCGATAAAATGGTTTTAGGCCATTTTATCGATTTAAATTTCGAGAAAAATATTTTTGTAAATATTTATTCAAAATAGGATTATTATTATTATTAGTTGACACTAAAAACAATACTTTTTATTATCAACCTTTTATTTGAATAAATTAAAAATAATATAATTTATCAAAGTGATAAATTTACAGATCATTATATACTTCCCCCTTAAAAGAATTTATTCCTTGAAATTACGCAGGATAAAAACCCAAAGGTTTTGCCCAAAATATTTATTTCTAAACTTACATTTGTATGATACATATAGATCATCCGTACAAAACATCCGATTCGATCTTTTATTCGAATTCACAACTTCACTTTGGAACTAGCATTGATTACATGAGCCTTTAATGCGGACTATGACGAGGCTTTTTGATCGGAACTTTAATTCTTCCTTCCATAGCTCTCAACTATGACAGAAAACTCAAGTATCCAACCACAAAGCTTCATCAATGTTTGTCATAAAGAATCGAGTGATAAATCACTTTTTGATTCGATGTAAACACCTTAAAGTTCTGCACTCAAATCATAGATTAAATTATGTGACAAAATAATCCACATACTTCATGTGTATTTATTAACCTTTCCAAAATTCTTATGAAAATACTTCAGAAAACTTTCATCTTTTATTCCAACTTTTATGAAGATACTTCTTTATATATAACCATTTTACATTTTTATATCCAAATATTTTTATATAAAGTACATTTCTTTCCAAAATGCAATTCAAAGGTTTAAAAACAAATGTTGCTAAAACATCGTTTACTACCAACCCAGGACCATTCATTAATAACTTTAAACATTTAATTTAAAGATCAAAGCATACCCATGCTTGTCAATAAGATAATACACTTTGATTAAAATATACAATCATCAATTAATTTATCAACTAATGATTCACATTATGCTTTTAACTTTAGAAAATTATATTGATCGAATAACTCAAAAATGTTACCAAGGAACTGGGAACTACCAATAGTATCGCATATTTTCTTAACAAGAAGGGGAATACTAAAGAGAAGCATTTACCATCCGAACACATCTCCTGCACATTTTTAATTAATTTCGAGCCAATCGAATTAATTAATTATAAGATTGTATTTATTTTCAAAATCTTATTTAGAAGTAATACTATTATTATTCCTTTTCAAAAAAAAACCATTCGAAATTCCTTTTAAAAATACTAGAATTTAAATTCTCAAAAATTCTTTTATAAGCCTATTTTATATATCCAATTTATAAAATCACTTATATTAAACATATTCATAAGATTTATTTATCTTAGATAAATTGATTTAATAAACATGTTTATTTACCGAATTACCCATAGTCAAACTGTGAAACTAAATTCACGAGGTATTCGTACTTAATAAACAAGCAATCAATCAATGATAATAATTGAGCACTATCCTTTCCTTAATCAAATAACTATATTACTTGAAAAATATTCTTTATATTCAAAATATAATCTTAGGTGAAACAGTATCAATAAATAATTTTCAACATCAAAATCATTTGCATATAATATTGACAAATATGCGCTCATATACACTCAAACTCATTCTAAGGTGTTACTAACTCTATATCTAATGAGTGATCATCCTAATTATTACTAACCCTATCTCTGATGAGGCTTTACACCACCAAAGCTAAGTTCTCGCTAAACCTTGCACTCTGATACCAAATGAGATGACCCACCTCCTCAATCCGTGGAAATTGACGCTAATATATCCTCAATATTTATGTGCCGCAAATCCAAGTGCCAGAGAAGCGGATTATCGATGGTAAGAAGGAAAATAAAGACAGAACAGAATTTCACACGAGTGGGATAACATATAATATTTCAACATATAACCTCTATAATGGAAATTTAAAATACATTTATCAAAGTTAAACATGGACAATTACATATATCTGTCCTCGTAAAGGCGGAATACAATACTACTCAAGTGTGGTGGAAACAATCTTCAAAAAAATATTCTAACTCCATGCTTCAAGCTCTTTTAGATTTGTTATAACTAAACCTGACTACTAGGCTGCTCGGGGAAAATTAGGACACATAGAGTTTGAGGGAAAGGAAAATAAACTTCGGGTCAGTCATGGGACTGATGTGAGAAACTTAAAAAATACGTGGTTTGCAAAAGAAAAGGTATCTCATAAGACTACATTGAAAATAAACACGGAATAGATTTTTATCTTATGATAACCAAAACATTTTCTATGCAAAATATGTGAATATTAATTTTAGTGACACTCTTTGAAAACACTTTATAAGTAAATATATTGAAATAGCCAAAAAAATTACATTGGTTAAATTTGATGGCATAATAGGTCTACATTCAAGTCCGAAGGCACATATTAGAGAATTGATTTCCATACAATGGTAGCTAAGGGACTACCTTGCATACAGTACATCTCTAGAGGAATGTACCAAGGATACACAAACAATCCTCCGCATTTGGCAAGATCAGTCTATCCCTATTTAGCACTCATACATGGCTTGGAAGGAACTGAATATGACATCACACCAGTCGTTACCGACCTATCCAAGGCCCCATAACATACACCACATACTCGACATAAAGAGAGTAATCTAGAAAGGTGATGACCATATCCTAATGGTTTCAAACTACATAGCCTTGTGGCGTACCTTGTTTGAGTCATTACCGTGTGATGAGGCCTGAGGTAGTAATTACCTTTCACATAGCACATTCCACTTTGAATACCACACTGCCAGTCTATAGTCACATAACTGATTTCTACAAACGTATAACTCCTGAGTTCGTATGTCTTAGGAAAGTGTTTTAAGCTAAGAGAAGTTGCCATTTCTGCTACCAAACAGATGATACGTCATAGAGATTAATTTATGTAACTAGAATGCAATGTTAGACATTCGTCCATACAAGTTTCACAAGAACAGGACAAACCGAAGGCACTCTCCTACCACATCCCGTCTGGAGTTACCCCTAGGATTAGTAGCAAGAAATCCTTCCATCGAAGATCTTAAATAAAGAACTACTGCCACAAAATATGATATGGGAAATTTTCTTCGAGGGTCAGTGACAAGCAACCCTACATTCCATCTTCCAAATCATATCCATATCTTCAATTCGAATACCCAAATTGGTTCGAAGTGGTTTTCGGATAGGAATTACTCATATCCAACCCCGGTTCCTTCCGACAATCATTCTTTAATTAATTAAGTTCTTTATATATTTCCAAAGCATTCTTTCCGATGTATATAAAATCATTAAACCTCTCTTAAAAAATCCTTTGATTACTTAAAACTTTTTAAAACTGGACTAATTCGAAATCATTTCATTCTTCACTTAGGAAAATATTCCCAAATCATTTTCTTTAAATCTTAACATAAATTTCTTAATTCAAAACTCAAATTTTGACTGAGTTAAAACCATGTTATCGAGGATGTCAATCAAAAACCAGAAAATATTAAGTGAGAAGAATCTATAGAAATAATCAAATTCTACTCAATATCAATTCCCATAATCAACAAATACTATAGGTAGAATAAATATGGAATCACCTTTTAAAATCCACGAATAGTACGAGTTCCCTCTTCTGGCTTTAACACTAAGTATAAGAAGATTATCTCCATAAAACCCAAGTTATTTATATTTGTAAAATCATATCCTTTATACTTTAAAATTTTTTGATCTGAGTAAATCAAATTTACTAACATCCATCGGGCCAGTCCGGATTGCCAGAGAGAGTAGGAAACTGGTTTTCCAAACCCAAGCCTATATACGATCTCTCTAACAGCCATAAGGCGATCAAGTTATTTGATCGACTACTTTAACCTATAAACATTCCATAAATCTTTCAAATCATCTTTCAAATACTTTACAAATCATTTGAAAATATTTATAAAATATTTGGAAAAGAACGGTGGCGTTTAAAACAAAATTTCAAAAGTTACAGAAAAGTGCTGTGGAAAAGTGTCACGGAAAATGCTTTTAAACTATATTGATCAAAACGTCTTTTTTTAACAATTGAAAATTCATTTTTAGAACTAAAATCAATTTTAAAATGTTTTGAAATATTTCCAAAATTTATTTCATATTTTTAAACAATTTTAACACATCATTTCTAAGAAATCCCGTTATGTATTATGAACTACAAAAACCGCGATTTTTTTAGAAACTTGTTTTACTCATATTTAAAATCTTTTTATCGAGATCTTGATTTTTTTTTATTTTTTGAAAACTATGGATATAATAGTTCGAAAAATTCTTATCTTGAAGAATTCGGAGCTATATTCCATTCTATACACCTGTTTGACTTTTGTGGCGCGAAATCACGAACTATCGTTACGCGACGCGCCTAATTTTGACTAAATTTTCAATTACCTTTCAAACTTCACCAAAATACTTTTATATATTTATAAAACATTTCAAACTTAATTTTAAACTTTTTTAAAGAGGTTTAACATCCCATATATACCAATTTATTAAATAAAAGAATGTGATATACTTTGTGCTTGTCGACGTGTATTTCCATGACTTGCATATATATATATATATATATATATATATATATATATATATATATATATATATATATATATATATTCAACATTCATATTAAACAAACAAACTTAATGATAAAAGGATATTAAACATCCAATGCAAACATCATATCATCATCCTAGAAATATAGTATAATTAAGAGTTTCTCAGCATGGAAACACCCCACAACCCTTAGTATTTTCAAAAAGGGTATACCAAAGGATGTTGTGCGTTATAGGTATAGCTAAAGCATCACAAAGACTAAGATTCACAAGACAAATAATTAAAAGCAATGGAAAACATCTAAATAATAACTTATCATTCAGAATTAATCTTCATCTAAAAATAAGTCAAAAACATAACATGTCTCAAATACTCAAAATCTCTCATGTCTTATGAAAATACATCCCAGTCACACATAATCAGAGTAAAAGTAACAATAATATTCCCTCTCACAAGTGCCAATCCATTATAAGCCAAACGAAAAACATGAAAAGCAGAAGAATACATATGAAATGAGAAAACTTCGGAAATGAATCTCCAGGAAACCTGATATCTTCAACTCTGCTGGCCTATTGAGGGAAGAGGAAAGATAAGTTTGAAAACTCCGGTCACATTTTCACTTATACATTAAATTACATATATATGTAAAAAAATTAAAAATAAATTTATAACCATTTTTAGTTAATTAAAACGATCGCATTTGAATTATAAAACCATATAAATTAATTTTAACAATAATATTCGCTATTATATCGATAAAGCGATATCGATTTTCCTTATAATTTCAAATTACTTTTACAACTTTATAGAACCATTATAAGTCATGCATTATTACTTTATAACAAATTAAAATGAATTATTATCATTTTGAAACAATTATTTAAATAATTATAATATTATTAAATCATTAAATCTTAATTTAATTTCATAAATCAATTATAAGTGCATCGCTAGTGGTGTCATAAATACATTTAATTTTCCAAAAATAAAATAGATTATTTTATTTCATATTCTTTTTCACTATAAAATAAGTGTATGTATCCAGCTTCATGCATGACGTTTTACGATTTTAGAGCTGTTTATCGACAAAACTGTTTTTGGCCATTTTATCGATTTAAATTTCGAGGAAAATATTTTTGTAAATTTTTATTCAAAATAGTATTATTATTAGTCATTTCCACTCAAAACAATATTTTTTTGTATTATCAACTTTTTATTTGAATAAATTCAAAAATAAATATAATCTATCAAAGTTATATATTTGAGAGTCGTTGCAAATAATTTCTAAAAAAATCATTCCTTTATAAAAATGTAATCAAGGTATAATTATTTCATTTACCTAATTTTAAAACAATATTATGTCGAATCGCTCAACTCAAGTGTTTACCGAACCCTATAAATAATGTCAATTACTAATGTTGATCAGAATTATAAGCCACTCAGCAGACCAACCATAACAATACCAACATTTTATATCACTAATAAATACGTGCTCACACAAACTCACAAACACATACTCAAACTTAGAATAAGGCATTCCGTTATCCTATCTCTTAATGAGTTATCCTATCAAAGCCAAGGTTCTCACTTAACCTTGCACTCTGATACCAAGTGTAAATGCCAAGATTTTCGACCCTCGGAAGTCGACACTGATACGTTCACTGTATTGCATGTCAAGAGACCGAATATTGGAAAACTCGATTGTTGGAGGAAAAAGAAGATAGAATGAAGAAAGAAAACTAACAACACAAAATCTCACATAGGAATGAAAAATCCATAATGTACAATAATCTTTACACAAAGAAGAAATGTTATATGCATACATCAAACAGAGTACACCAACCTATTTCAACCCGGACAGTTATAACAACCTTCCTCACAACTGGTAATTACAATAATGAATGCAACAGAAAAGTAACCATATACATGAATACGTCTCTGGCCTCTAGCTCATCTCTAAAACTTCTAAACTAATCTGTAATATGCTCGGTTTGACCCGAGCATTATAATAAATAACACCTGCGTCAGTCAAGTAAACCATCATGAGAAAAATACACCTTAATAGAATTTTAAAGTTATAAAAATATAAAAACCTTTTAAAATAAAGGTATCTTGAAAGACCACACTGCACATAAACACAAAATGCGTTTTTACCTTACGACAACCAAACCATTTCATATGAAATTCTTTAATACTATAATAGTATCTAAGATACATATACTTATTAGCCATAGTTGAAATCGTTAAATTAAATTACAATATACTAGGTATTACAATCAAAACCTTAAAGGCACTTATTGGAGAAGGATTTCATACTATGACATGGTAAGAAACTACCTTCCAAAGGTACATCTCCAGAAAAAAAATGCACTGGGTTTTGACAAGAACATCTTGTTCCTCTACCACATGGGACTGGCCTACCACTTGACTAGTAGTACTGAATATGATCATCCCACTCATTGATGAGCCATGTAGCATACTTGAATTGATGGTAATCGATCTAGATTTTTAATGATCATATCCTGATGGGAGCGACCCACTTGGTCCAACTACATGCTCGATTTTTGTCATTTTCCAACTGATGAGGCTCAAGGCTATGTTTTATCTTTTATATAGCACTTCCCACTTGGAATGCTAACACTGCCGACCAGGCAATAATGCAATGCTAGCATTCATCCATACAAGCTCATTCTGGGACTGGATGAAATGCTTGAGAGCATTGTCTTCAATTCTGCCATCTGCAAAATGTCTTCACTTCAAAACGCTTGAGTTGAATAGAATTGGTTTTCAGATAATATGCCCGCTCTCAATCTCTTCGAAATAACATTTAATAATTTCTAGTAAACTCAACCCTGGTTCTTTAGGAAATAAACAGTCAAAGATAAGAGTGGAGATCACCTCCTAACCGTTAGTGGACGGATTTCCTAATCATTTTGTCCTAGGAGAACGAAACAGGATTTATACGTACTGGAGATCACCTCCACATAACTCTCGTTTTCCTCCTATATATTTCCAAAGTTACATTTTTAGGTCCATATTTCATAGTTGGTTGTTTAACTATCAACAAACACACATTCAAATCAGGGAATTATTTCAAAAGGAAAAATCGACATTGTTTAAGCACATAACCAATTACTAGCCTCTTTAAATAACATTTTTAATTAGTTAAATCACTTTGTAAATATTTGTGCCAAAATACTTTTACAAAGACTCATTCAAAAACCCTTATTATATTCAATTCTTGAAAATATCTATATGCATATCTCATGGTATAAGTTTATTCACAACACGAGGAAAGATTTTCTTTTTGTATAATTCTAAATCATTTATAAACTCCATTATAAAATTCTAAGACCATTTATAATTATTTAATAAATCTCTGAACCATTTATAAAACTCCATATAGAAACTACTTGTAAAACCCAACTTCCATTTCCAATTATAAACTCGTTTATAAATCTCAAAACATTTATAAACTTTTTTTATAAATACATAAAACTATTTATATAACTCTACTTATAAATCAATAAAACCCTTCCTTAAATTCTTTTATAAATATCTAAAACCATTTATAGAACTCTTTTTACTCCTTTCTAATCTTCCTTTAAGTTTCCAAACCTTGTTATAAAACCCCTCTTATAAAACTCAGTCTGTTTATAAAACCCTATTTATGAATCTCGAACATTTATAAATAATAATTGTTTACTTCATCACTAATATATAATTATAGTTATAAATAATAAACATTGTAAGTAAACAAATAATAATTATTTACCTTAAAAATATATTAACGATAATTTCCCATTTCGAAACAACAATAATTAATCTTCACGATTATTATAAATAATAATAATTAATTTTCAAAATATTGTTAATAAATCCTTATTATTAATTTCAAGCCATACCTATATTTTAAAAATAATTAACTTTTAAAAATATTAATATATTCATAAATAATCCTATAACAATATTAATTATAAGAAAATAACTTTAATAATATTAAATATAAGTAAATAATTTTAAAACAACATAAATATAAGTATATAACTTTAAATAATATAGATAAGTAGTTTGAAATAAAATAGAAATTAAATCCTTTTAAACAAAATATTTCAAAAATCAATTTCGAATTTGAAATCACTTCCTATCTCAGAAACCAATTCCAACTCAAATTGTGATTTATAGTATTTTTAAAATACTAATTCAAGGTCAATAGTTGCCCAATACTTAACCAATACTGACATTTGTTTTTTTATCATTACATGGTTTAAGTGTTGAACATATAATAATGTCATAAACCATGTTTTCCACAATCAGGTTTTATATTCAAAAATCATATGTTAGAAATATTATTAAAATAAACTAACAATAGCGAGCAATCTCATTGGATCCCTTCAATCTGTCCCCTTGTATCACATCTCATATATGTATCACCACATATATGTAAATAAATTCAACAGTGGTGAGGAATCCTGCTGGATTCCTGCAATCTTTTCTCATGCATCATAAACAGTATATACTTATACAGTATGGGTCATCCGTTCCAAGGGCGGGAATAAATCCAAACCAACAAATAAAATAGTAAATCATTCAATTATCCAGTCAACAATTTTTATGAACTATATAATATTTCTGTTTAACCGAAAGGGTGAATTTAACTCACCTTTATTCCAATCGTGGCTTGTGCCTTTCGGTTTTGTCTAAATCGAATGACATTTGATTTAGCATGAAATTTCTAATAGCTTCAATTCATACCAAACCAATTCCTAAGCAAAGCTAACATGGTAATAAGTATAATGCAAAAATCCACACTTCTGACATTGTATAAAAGAGTTATGATATATATAAATTAACGATTTTATAATATAATAATTATTTTAATTACACAATTAATAGGATGAACTAACCTAATCCACTGCTTAAACTTATTCCCATGTTCCTCCTACTTCCAGATCACGACATCATTGCTCCGCCACATTGCTATCTCATTGCCATTGACCATCGCTCCTCCATGTGAGATGACCCAACCACCACAAACCCATTTACCCCAGCCTCGACGCCAGAAAATCCTCCACCGCCGTGAAAACCCAAAACAGTCGTCTCCCTTCATCGCCCAAATTCGGCCCCACCACGACTTCGATGAATGATCGGCCACCATAGATGGCTTCATGGGGTCGAGGCACGCCTTTTCCCTTTGGATTCGAAGGCCAGATCACCCTCTAGCTTACCATGCAATGTTGGCCATTGGATAGATGGATCCTCCATTTAAAAAAAATTAATTCATTGATGCCCATGATATATAGGGGAGATGTGGTATGGTCATCATTTAGGGCATGGGTCTGGTAACGGAAGAACATTGGGTAAGGCATAGGCTTAAATGGTAATTATATATATTCGAAAATATCCAACGTTAACGTCCAAAAATCTTGAACTCCTATCGAGGTGTGCCGCTTGGCATTCTATATGCCCTATTCGAGCATAATAAAACTAGTCTCGAGGCCTAATTCGATCGTATGTAGAAGATGGCTTTTCAAACCTAGTTATAATATAAATTTCTAAAATTAAGTTATGAGCCTTGCAAACTCGCACGACGAAACGATACGTCCAATATCTATTAAATTCGTTAACTTATAATAATTCACTATTAAGGAAATCGGCTTCGTGGAAATTTGAGACAGTGCTCGGAATGCCATTTTTACATGTTAATTGAAGCAGATTATTATAAATCCAAACTAATCTTATTGAAATCTAAATTTAAAAGTTAACTATCTTCATTCTTATTTGAATGGAATATAAATCCACTTTCGATATCATTTTTTTATTCAAATTAAATTCAAGATTTAATTGTGTAAATAATTTCAAATATTCAATTTAACAATTTAATTATCAAATAAATCACTATAATTGAAATTAAAGTTATTTAATTTATAAAAATAATAATTTAATATTTAAAATGAATAAATATTTCAATATCAATTTACTAAAATTCTGGATCGTTACAGATTTATTTATTAAAACTAGATCGAAAAGCTTACTATTAGTGTAGTAACCTGATTTGAACCTTTTCCTATCTTCTGTTCTTTCCTATTCTTCTCCAAAGTGTATCCGTGTAATCTAGGTTTATTTTATTGTATTTCACAATTTTGGAGGAGAAAGGAAAATGGTAGAGCTTCTGTGCTCTTTAGAGAAGTGATGAGTTGAAAGTGAAGCCTTAGATTCTAATTTGTAGAGATTCAAATCAGCACTAACTGTCAAATGCAACTGGATTAGATCTAGGCCACACGACCTCTCTTCACCGTCGCCTTCATAAAAAGGCAGGTTGACCACCCATGACCCAAGTCAACTGCTCTTGGTCGACCTTGCCCAGGTCATAGTTGACCTGACTAGACCAAAATTAGTGTATTTATGAGCATTGGTTGATTTAATTGATTCGTTACCATTTATTATCTAATTAACCATAACTAGCATTGTCTTATGCCTTAATAATTTTCTTAAATGTTAAGCTACCATTAACTTTAAAGGTGTTAATCAATCATTAATTAATTTCAGATTATTTCCTTAATTGCACATATAATTATTTCCAACTACGAAAATTCAAACGCTGAAATATTTTTTAAAAACTCCAATTGGAAAAATTTATATAAGAAAATTGATCAAAAATCGCCACTAATCTAATGGTATAAGTTTCATGACCAAATTTCGATGTTTGTAAAAATTCCATTTTTCACCTTTTATTATTTGTTAATTAATTTCTATTTCAATTAATTAACGTTAAAACGTGGGGTGTTATAATATTATCGTTTCATTGTGATATCTGATATTGTGTTTGCTCTTTCTTGTGATATTCTTATTTTTATCTTACTTTAACTTTATGTCTATTCAGCACTTTGGTGATACCGTAAATGTATTTAGTGTCGAGATTTGAGGAACAAAAAGTCGGGTCATTACGTTCGATATCATAGTTCAATATTGAGTGAGGAACTTGGTTTTGTTTAGGTATGGCTCATTAAAGATCGGGTAAGCGGCATCCTAGAATGAGTTGAGTGTATTATACATATGAGAGATTATTTGTATGTTGAGAAACTAGACTTGAAAAAATTATTCCTTAGGAATATCTTCTTCTTAGTGATCCTTTCGTTGAAATAACTCTATCCTTTAGATTACTAAAGAGGTTTTTCTTTTATTAGGTTGTAAACTATATGGATACTAGAGCTTCTAGTGCCGAAGGAAATGGATTAGAAGAGGTGGTGTAGGTTCGACCATAGAAAGACTTTTCTTCGATACAACGCGTGTTTAAGGTGTTAGGTAGAAAGAGGTTTAACGGCACCGAGACTAGCATCAATGTTCAGACTTGGATTAGTTTGTGTGACATAATATGTCAGGACATAACAGATTATATGTAGGGAGAATTCAAGGATATCATAATTTCGGCTTTTCGATTTAAGGGTTCAGCTCCTAAGCCATCTGTATCTACACCAACCAAAAGTAACTAGCGTAAATTCCAACCGTCATAGAATGGCCCTACCAACTTAGCTTGTTATCAGTGTTGGAAGAAGAGGCATCTTATCAAGTACTATAGGTTAGGGAAATGAAGGCAAGTGGCTAGAGCACAAATAGTGAGTGTGACGCCCCACCTCTTACCCACGCTAGCCAAGAACACTACGGTGTAGTGTTGTCAACTAGCACGGAGAATAAGGCTGTTGATGAGCGACCATCCATGTGATTGTTCATCACACGGTGGCTATAAATAATCTTCGGAAACAAACATAGAAATAAGCATAATACAAATCAGTCACAGACATCCATATCACAAAGGCGGAAGAAGATATGAATATATAACTAACACATGAAAGTGTACATCAGAGTAGTGGTCAAAAAGATACACAATAATACAAAAGAATAGCAACACGTGCTATATAAAAGAATACAACTATGAGTCTATATCTCAAGTGTATACAACAAAAACTGCTAATCTAAATAGTTAGCCAAAAGTCAGAGTAGCAAATCCCGGGAAGAAGTCAAGCAGAAGCACCTGTAACATCTCGGTCTGACCCAAGTTTTATTTAAGAAAGTAATAAACGGATAAGTCTAGCTATAAATATCAGATGACATGGTATAAAATAAAAGATATGGCATAAACGTAAAATATCCATACTTACATACTACTATAAGTATGCAAATGATGATCAACAGAAGATCAATCAATAAGAGATAAATCGATATCACAAGAATCTTCTCAAAGATGCAAAGAGGGCATCATACCCTAAACTTGTACTCATAACAAGTCAATGACATAAATTCCAGAAATCAACACAAGAAATCCAGAAATCACAAAAAAAGGGAAAGAGGCCAATCACATGACGGTCCGAAGACCATAGGGAGTTACCCCATATGGGTGAGTCGGAATCACCCAGATGAGGTCTCGGCTAACCAAAAAAAGCAAAAAGGTATGTGTGAGTGGAATCACACAAATGGTGTCTAGCCTAACCTCGCAACAAAAAGGTATGTGTGAGTGGAATCACACAAATGGTGTCTAAACTAACCTTGCGGACAAAGAGATATGTGTGAGTCGGAATCACACCCATGAGGTCTAGTCTAACCTTGCAAATAAAGAGACATCGCACAATTGCTAGTCTAAATCATAAAATGATCGTCATGATCAACGAGAAGTGTCAATTACACTAAGCTAGTAAATATAAAAGTATATCTTCGTGTCCCATAACCACTTGCTTAACTTAAATATTTACGAACAAACTGTAAATCTTCACTAGAAAATTGTCACAAGAGGTTCAATCGAACAAGTCTAAGAATTAACCGACGAAATGAACGCAAGTGTTTCATACCACTTGTTTTACTAAGCCATTTAATTAGATTTCTCATCCGAGTGAGGTAAAGGTTTGTATATACTAGTAGATTGGAAAACGGTTTAAGAAAAGAGCTTTGTTATTGAAAATAAAGTTGAAATCATTTTGTTGAAAGAGTTTTGATATTTACTACTAGTATTGAAACCTTCATATTTCTAAAGTTGTTATCCCGCCTTTATAGCAAGACCGTGATACCATAAAATCGACCGAGAAGCCAAAGATAGATTGTCTCGAAGAATGGTCAACTCAGCATCTCAACAAAGCAAGTTCTGTTGAATGTTTTTCAGATAAGATCCCCTACGGAGGGGGGTCCAGGGGGGTGGCAACCCCCCAAGGTGGGGGTGCGGGGGCAACGCCCCCTCTACGGGGTTCGATCTGCCCGGTCAGGTCGCGGGGGTCCAGGGGGCAGCGCCCCATCCAAAACGGTATGACCTAGTGAAGACCTAAGGGAGGATAGGATCGAGCGACCTAAAGGCTGCGACCTAGGGTACACGTGACCTAAGGGAAACTCGCGACCTAACATGGCCGAGCTAAGGTGCGACTCAACCAGGTAAGCGACCTAAGGGAGGCGAGCGACCTAAGGAACTCGCGACCTAACAATAGCACAGTCCAAGCGACCTAACGTTTTAAGGCCGAACGACCTAATTAAACTCGTGACCTAAAAATGACAAGGCCGATCGAGTTAAGGGGATTGTGCGATCTAGGGTACACGCGACCTAAGGGAAACTCGCGACCTAACATGGCCGAGCTAAGGTGAGGTGCGACTCAACCAGGTAAGCGACCTAAGGAACTCGCGAGTTAGAAGAGGCGAGCGACCTACGAGTTAAAGGGGTCGAGCGACCTAGAGGTGTTCGCGACCTAGTGGTCGAGCGACTTAAGGGGGTACGCGGCCTAAAAATATAAAGGCCTAACGACCTAAAGCCAAAGACGACCCAAATTGGTTGCGAGTTAAAATGGTCAAGCGACCTAAGGATTTAAAGGCCAAGCGACCTATGGGAGTGGGCGTAAGGCCAAAGGGGAACGGCCCAGTATCTCGCTACCTAACGATGTAGTGGCGAGCGACCCACGACCTAAGCCCTAACGACCCACGACCCACGACCTAGCGACCTAACTCCGAAGCGAACGACCTAAGGCATGTGAACGAGTTTAAGGCCAGAAACGAGCTATTCTCTGGGTGACTTTTCAACAGCGAACGACCTAGCATAGGCAGAACGACCTAAGTGCAGAAATTCACCAAGAACACTAAAAATTGGAGTTTTTCGCCAATCCAATTCAAACCAAATGCAAATGTACATGCTAAAGTGATGAGAATTCATTCCCAATAGTCCAAGACAGTTGTAGACTAGAATTTTGAGATAAAAATCTCACCTTTGCACCAAATTTATGAAGAAAAGCTTGAAAACAATGGAGGATTAATCACAAGCTTGAATCCAATATCTTCTTCTTGAATTTGGAATTGAATGTTGGATTTGCAAGAGAATTTGTGCTTGGAATATTAATTTCCCCTTCCACTCACCATTAATGCTAAAGCTTGGTTGTTAGAAAATTTATGAAGAGTGAGGAGAAGGAGAGAAGTGGGTTTGAGTTATAATGGCTAATCTAACCCAAAGTCCAAAGCGGAAAAAGTAAGTGAAATTCCACTAACTCTAAACCTATCAATGTTTATACTTAAAAAAATTGTAAACGGCATTTCGAACTCAATGGAAGTGGTCTCGAGTCCTAATTTGACCATTTGCAAAAAGTAGCTTTTTGGACCAATATTTGATTAACGACAAAATATCCAAATAAAATATTTAAATATAAAGTCGATAAATATGCGGGTTGTTACAGACTCCCCTCCTTAAAGAAATTGCGTCCTTGCAACGTAAGATGGAAATAAAAAGTAACAACCATAAAAGCATATTAACACAAAAGAAATTTGAAATAGGAAATTCACCTCAAAGAGCAGGAGTAAGCAAGTCTGGATGTGTTCGCTCGATGAATTCTCTGGATTCCCCAGAGCAATCCTTAAGATTTGAGGACCATTGAACCTTCATAAGCGGAACATCTTTATTTCGGAGTCGTTTGACCTCCGAAGCGATAATTCGAATAGGATGCTGCTCGTAAGTTAAATTTGGCGAAACTTCAATTTCTTCCACAATACCAGGCTCAAGAATAGAATCAGAATCTCGAAGGCATTTCCGAAATTGAGAAACGTGAAACACGTCATGCATGGCAGAAAACTGAGCCGGTAATAAAAGGCGATAAGCCATGGAACCAATACGTTCAGTGATAGGAAATGACCCAATATATCGAGGCGCTAACTTTCCCGACCGACTGAAACGTACAACACCCTTCATAGGTGAAACACGAATAAAAACAAAATCTCCAACAGAAAATTCTAATTTCCTTCTTCGATTATCAGCATAAGATTTTTGTCTACTCTGGGCTTCTTTCATCCTATGTTGAATAAGTTCAATCTTTTCTGTGGAATCACGAATAAAGTCTGGACCTAAAACCAGCCTCCCACCGGCCTCAAGCCAACAAGAAGGAGATCGTCATGGCCTTCCGTAGAGTGCCTCGAAAGGTGCCATACCAATATTAGATTGGAAGCTATTATTATAGGAAAATTCGACAAGTGAAATATGATCTTCCCAACTTCCACCAAAATCAAGCACATAAGCTCGAAGAAGATCTTCAAGAGTTTGATTCACACACTCGGTTTGTCCATCGGACTGGGGGTGATAAGCGGTGCTAAAATTAAGCTTCGTTCCTAAAGCTTTTTGAAGACTCTTCCAAAATCCACTAGTAAACAATGGATCTTGATCGCTAACAATAGAAGTAGGAACTCCATGCAATTTAACAATTTCTTTGATAAAGAGTTTAGCCAAAAGAGGAACGGTTCGGTTAGATCGAACAGGAATAAAATGGACGGATTTAGTAAGTCTATCAACGATCACCCATAAGCTATCATGACCCGAACGAGAACGGAGAAGGCCATCTATAAAATCCATGGAAATTTGGTCCCACTTCCAAATTGGAATTTCTAAAGGTTGCAATAACCCACCAGGCCTTTGATGTTTGGCCTTGACAAGTTGGCAAGTCATGCAACACTTAACAAAGTTAGCAATATCAGATTTCATTCCCTCCCAATAATAAAGTCGCTTCATATCAGCGTACATTTTACTACTACCGGGATGAATGGTGAATTTAGAACGATGGGAATCTTCTAAAATATCTTTACGAAGATCACCAATATTTGGTACGATAAGTCTACCAAATTTCCGAATGCCGCCACGAGAATCAATATCAAAGTATTTCAAACCTTCAATATCAATTTTATCCTTGACATTTTGGCCAAGAAGAGCCAATTCAGGATCTAGCCCTTGAGCTTCAAGAATGCTGTCTAAAAGAGAAGGATGAGCCTCAAGGCTACATAAAACAAGTGACGAGCATAAATTGGATACGCGCTCTCGAATCTCACAAGTGGATAAAATCTCGAGATCGTTCCATTCGGATATCATCATAGAAACAGCTGCTTGTTGTTTACGGCTAATAGCATCGGCGACACGATTACCCTTACCGGGGGTATAAAGAATATCAAGATCATAAGGTGCAAGGAACTCGAGCCAACGCTGTTGACGCAAATTAAGTTCCTTTTGAGAAAATAAATATTTCAAAGACTTATGATCCATGTAAAGAATAAATTTCTCTCCCAATAGATAATGACGCCAAATTCGAAGGACGAAAACAATAGCCGCGAGTTCTAAATCATGTGTGGCATATCTAGTCTCGGCCGGCTTCAATTGCCTAGAAGCATAAGTAATAACACGTTCTTTTTGCATAAGAACGGCACCCAAACCAACGTGACTAGCATCAGTATAAACAATAAAATCTTGATTCCCTTCGGTAATAACAAGAATAGGAGCATCGGAAAGGAGTTCTTTCAATTTCTGAAAAGAGGCTTCACATTTGTTCGACCAAATGTATTTAACTCCCTTCTTAGTCAAGCCAGTAAGAGGCACGACAATCTTAGAAAAGTCTTTAATGAAACGACGGTAATAACCCGCCAATCCGAGAAAACTACGAATCTCTGCCACTCTCCGGTCTCTTCCAATCTTGAATTGCTTCAATCTTTGAAGGATCCACGGAAATTCCGGATTCGAAAATAATATGACCGAGAAACTTCACACGAGATTGCCAAAAGTGGCATTTAGAAATTTTTGCCTTTAATTGATTACTCCTAAGAGTTTCCAATACAATCCGAAGATGCTTTTCATGCTCCTCCTCGGTTTTAGAATACACAAGGATATCATCAATGAAGATGAGAACAAACCGATCGAGGAAATCTTTGAAAACTCAATTCATGAGGTCAACGAAATAAGCTGGAGCATTCGTTAACCCAAATGGCATAACAAGCCATTCATAAGATCCCTATCGAGTACGGAATGATGTCAAAGGAATGCTATCCTCTGCGATACGAAGCTGATGGAAACCGGTAGCCAAGTCCAATTGTGAAAAGACGTTAGCACCACTAAGCTGATCGAATAGATCATCAATCTGAGGTAAAGGATATTCATTTTTAATAGTAAGATCGTTAAGCTTGCGATAATTAACGCAGATCCTAAGAGTACCATCGGATTTCTTTACGAAAATAGCCGAAGCTCCCCAAGGCGAGGAACTAGAGCGAATAAATTGCTTCGTCTCCAATTCGGATAATTGTTTGCGCATCTCTTCATTTTCCTTATTGGACATGCGATAAGGAGGACGAGTAATAGGTTGAGCTTCAGAGGTAAGATTAATTCTGAACTCAATTGCTCGTTTAGGTGGTAAACCTAAAACGGGCTCGAATATGTCGGAAAATTCACGGACAACATGAATTCGAGAAATGACATCTTCCTCCTCATCATCATCATCATCATCGTCGTCGTTTCGAGGATTTAAAGAATATAAAGATGCAGTCAAAGAAGAATCCGAATCTTTAAGAATAATAGAAATCTGATTTACAGATTGCGGATGTCGGAGATAAATAGTTCGCTCAGGACATAGGATATGAGCTTCATAACGGTTAAGCCAGTCCACACCCAATATCATTCCAAAGCCTAAGTAACGCATAACATGCAAATTGGCTAGGAAAGAAAAATCGCATAAAATAATCTCCACATCTTTACAAAGCAAATTAAGAGTTGCAGATCCACCAATAGGATTCGCTATTTTTAAAGAAGTCATTAATGTAGTAACACTTAAGGAAAAAGTGTCTACTAGTTCCTTTGATATAAAAGAATGGGATGCACCCGTATCAAAGAGAACTCTAATAGGTTGATCATTAAATAAAATAATACCATCAAGAATGGAGTGAGAAATACCTTGGCCATGAGATGTGTTGCCAGGTGTTTGAGCCACATTCAACTTTCCTTCCTTCTTACCTTCACGTTTGAGGCATTGATGTATGTAATGATCTGGGCTCTTACAATAGCGACAAGATTTGGGCTTAGAGCACTTATTCGCAAAATGATCCCCAGATCCACAGTTGAAGCATCTCGCACCACTTGGAGAAGGAGACTTTGCCGCAGGGGTTGCTTGCTTACCCTTTTGTTGGGATAAGGGCCTTTGAATTTACCGGGCCTCTTTTTGTTGTTGAAGTTGGGTTTGGAAGCTACTACTTCAATATCACTTTCTTTATTAGCCTCTTCCAGACGAAGGGCGATATCTATAAGTTGGTCGAAAGGAACTTCTAACTTTAGAAGTATTTGCTTCTTGAGGCTTTTGTTTAAGCCATAAACGAACCTCTGGTTCTTCTTCAATGGGGTGATGATGTATTCAACCCCATATTTGGAAAGCGACTCAAAGGCTGCGACGTAATCAGTCACAGAGGACTTACCTTGAACAGGGTCTATAAAGCGCCGAGACAGAGTTACCTTCTCTGCTTCGGGTACAAATTTTAACTCAAAGCATGTCCGGAATTGCTCCCAGGTAAGGTCCCTTCGTTGAATTCAGAATTAAGAAGTTCATACCAGTCCAATGCTCTCTCTTGGAGCATACTGGAAGCCACCTGAACACGGTGAAGATCGACGAGATTCATGCGAATGAAGATTCGATCGCAGGTCCTCAACCAAGCCTGGACCTCGATGATAGTTTCAGAACCTTTAAATGGCTTCCCACCCAAGTTGGTGTAATCATTGCACAAACGTACAAACCCAGATTTAGGGTGAGTAGGTTCCGGATTAGAACCAGATGCTCGAGCATTCGTGACAAGGTCAAGAAGTTGCTGGGTAGTCATAAAAACTCCATCTTGGGGTAGAGCACTAGATGGTCCAGCTCTGAGACGACCAGGTCTAACCATTTCTCCTCCTTAAGAAAGAAAAAAGAGAAAGAAGAAGATTATTCACCAATAAATATCAAGCAATCTTGCTAGATAAAACAAGGAATCATAAAGGATATAGGACGAATCGGTACGACGACTCGAATTAATCCTAAGACATAACTCTTAAGGTGGACTTAGGATGATGATCCTTGTTAAGTTATTCTACATTGTTCCGAAGTTTGGCTCTGATACCAAGCTGTGACGCCCCACCTCTATACCCACGCTAGCCAAGAACAGTACGGTGTAGTGCTGTCAACTAGCACGGAGAATAAGGCTGTTGAGGAGCGACCATCCATGTGATTGCTTATCACACGGTGGCTATAAATAATCTTCGGAAACAAACATAGAAATAAGCACAACACAAATTAGTCACAGACATCCATATCATAAAGGCGGAAGAAGATATGAATATATAACTAACACATGAAAGTGTACATCAGAGTAGTGATAAAAAAGATCCACAATAATACAAAAGAATAGCAACACGTGTTATACAAAAGAATACAACTATGAGTCTATATCTCAAGTGTATACAACAAAAACTGCTAATCTAAATAGTTAGCCAAAAGTCAGAGTAGCAAATCCCGGGAAGAAGTCAAGCAGAAGCACCTGTAACATCTCAGTCTGACCTGAGTATTATTTAATAAAATAATAAACGGATCAGTCTAGCTATAAATATCAGATGACATGGTATAAAATAAAAGATATGGTATAAACGTAAAATATCCATACTGACATACTACTATAAGTATGCAAATGATGATCAACAGAAGATCAATCAATAAGAGATAAATCGATATCACAAGAATCTTCTCAAAGATACAAAGAGGGCATCATACCCTAAACTTGTACTCATAACAAGTCAATGACATAAATTCCAGAAATCAACACAAGAAATCTAGAAATCACAGAAAAAGGGAAAGAGGCCTATCACATGACGGTCCGAAGACCATGGGGAGCTACCCCATATGGGTGAGTCGGAATCACCCAGATGAGGTCTCGGCTAACCAAAAAAAGCAAAAAGGTATGTGTGAGTGGAATCACACAAATGGTGTCTAGCCTAACCTCGCAACAAAAAGGTATGTGTGAGTGGAATCACACAAATGGTGTCTAGCCTAACCTCGCAACAAAAAGGTATGTGTGAGTGGAATCACACAAATGGTGTCTAGACTAACCTTGCGGAAAAAGAGATATGTGTGAGTCGGAATCACACCCATGAGGTCTAGTCTAACCTTGCAAACAAAGAGACATCGCACAATTGCTAGTCTAAATCATAAAATGATCGTCATGATCAACGAGAAGTGTCAATTACACTAAGCTAGTAAATATAAAAGTATATCTTCGTGTCCCATAACCACTTGCTTAACTTAAATATTTACGAACAAACTGTAAATCTTCACTAGAAAATTGTCACAAGAGGTTCAATCGAACAAGTCCAAGAATTAACCGACGAAGTAAACGCAAGCGTTTCATACCACTTGTTTTACTAAGCCGATTAATTATATTTTTCATCCGAGTGAGGTAAAGGTTTGTATATACTAGTAGATTGGAAAACGGTTTAAGAAAAGAGCCTTGTTATTGAAAATAGAGTCGAAATCATTTTGTTGAAAGAGTTTTGATATTTACTACTAGTATCGAAACCTTCATATTTCTAAAGTTGTTATCCCGCCTTTATAGCAAGGCCATGATACTATAAAATCAACCGAGAAGCTAAAGATAGATTGTCTCGAAGAATGGTCAACTCAGCATCTCAACAAAGCAAGTTCTATTGAATGTTTTTCAGATAAGATCCCTTACAGAGGGGGGTCCAGGGGGGTGGCAACCCCCCAAGGTGGGGGTGCGGGGGCAACGCCCCCGCTACGGGGTTCGACCATGCCCGGTCAGGTCGCGGGGGTCCAGGGGGCAGTGCTCCGTCCAAAACGGTACGACCTAGTGAAGAGCTAAGGGAGGATAGGATCGAGCGACCTAAAGGTTGCGACCTAGGGTACACGCGACCTAAGGGAAACTCGCGACCTAACATGGCCGAGCTAAGGTGAGGTGCGACTCAACCAGGTAAACGACCTAAGGGAGGCGAGCGACCTATGGAACTCGCGACCTAACAATAGCACAAGCCAAGCGACCTAACGTTTTAAGGCCGAACGACCTAATTAAACTCGCGACCTAAAAATGGCAAGGCCGAGCGAGTTAAGGGGATTGTGCGACCTAGGGTACACGCGACCTAAGGGAAATTCGCGACCTAACATGGCCGAGCTAAGGTAAGGTGCGACTCAACCAGGTAAGCGACCTAAGGGAGGCGAGCGACCTAAGGAACTCGCGAGTTAGAAGAGGCGAGCGACCTACGAGTTAAAGGGGTCGAGCGATCTAGAGGTGTTCGCGACCTAGTGGTCGGGCGACTTAAGGGGGTACGGGACCTAAAAATATAAAGGCCTAACGACCTAAAGCCAAAGACGACCCAAATTGGTTGCGAGTTAAAATGGTCAAGCGACCTAAGGATTTAAAGGCCATGCGACCTATGGGAGTGGGCGTAAGGCCAAAGGGGAACGACCCAGTATTTCGCTACCTGAAGATGTAGTGGCGAGCGACCTACGACCTAAGCCCTAACGACCCACTACCCACGACCTAGCGACCTAACTCCGAAGCGAACGACCTAAGGCATGCGAACGAGTTTAAGGCCAGAAACGAGCTATTCTCTGGGTGACTTTTCAACAGCGAACGACCTAGCATAGGCAGAACGACCTAAGTGCAGAAATTCACCAAGAACACTAAAAATTGGAGTTTTTGGCCAATCCAATTCAAACCAAATGCAAATGTACATGCTAAAGTGATGGCCAAGATAGTTATAGACTAGAATTTTGAGATAAAAATCTCACCTTTGCACCAAATTTATGAAGAAAAGCTTGAAAACAATGGAGAAGTAATCACAAGCTTGAATCCAATATCTTCTTCTTGAATTTGGAATTGAATGTTGGATTTGCAAGAGAATTTGAGCTTGGAATATTAATTTCCCTTCCACTCACCATTAATGCTAAAGCTTGGTTGTTAGGAAATTTATGAAGAGTGAGGAGAAGGAGAGAAGTGGTTTTGAGTTATAATGGCTAATCTAACCCAAAGTCCAAAGCGGGAAAAGTAAGTGAAATTCCACTAACTCCAAACCTATCAATGTTTATACTTAAAAAAATTGTAAACGGCATTTCGAACTCAATGGAAGTGGTCTCGAGTCCTAATTTGACCATTTGCAAAAAGTATCTTTTTGGACCAATATCCGATTAACGACAAAATATTCAAATAAAATATTTAAATATAAAATCGATAAATATGCGGGTTGTTACAGTGAGAGCACTGATCAAAGAGGTTTACAAGCTTAAGGCACGGTTTACACCAAAAGGTTGTTATGGTTGCCATCAGCCTGGCCATTTTGTTAGACATTGTCCCATGCTCAAGAAAGAGGAGCGGCCTAATGTCTTTCCTATTACTACAGCTGAGAATGGGAAGAAGATTCTTGAGGGTATAATATTTGTTTATGGCTGTCCTATTCGTCTTTGATTGACTCTAGTGCATCTTATTGTTTAATATCCCATAATCTTATTGATTATTTAAATCATGCGCGATCAGGTTAGGAGCAATGCTTGTTATTCATTTGTGCTCATCCATTTTATGATCTGTTTTACCTTTCTACATCATGTGTTAGGTAGACAGTAATTGTAAGTACATTGAAACGAACATCTTGAGAATCTATTGTCATTGTTTGACTATAAGGCATTCGGTGATAATGATGGGTTAGAAGTTTAAATTTAGTAAAAGATGTTTACTATAATCGATAGGAAATATAAAATATGTTGGAAATGGTTTTTTTTGAAGATACATACATACATACATACATACATACATATATATAAGAAAGTAATTTATATCAGTATGATTTATAAAATATGGTTTGCAAACGAAGAGGATCTAAGAATTTGAGAACTTAAATCCCAGTGTCATTGAAATATTTTTTACGATTTTGGAAAAAACTAATAATAGTATCATTTGAAAGTATATATTTAGGAAATCAGTTTGTGAATTAAGGTCAAGATACTTAATATTATTATACAAAGTATTTGATATCGCTTTGAAATGACTTTGTTTAAGTACCAAAAGTATGGTTTATATGTACTAAACTCACTTTTGTTGCTTGAAAATAATTGCAGTGATGAATGTAGCATCATTGTCATTCAATTTTGGGTTTTCGAGTGGAGAACACTACAGAGTTGTTTGGTAAAGAGGATTTTGATTAAATCCTAAAAGTATGATTTAATTACAAAAGTAATATGTATATATATTATTTTAAAATGATTCGAAATGAAAACCAGTGTTTAGTGCTAAAAGTTTTCTTGTTAAATTATTTCATGGACACATGTAGCCTATGCATTAAAAATGTATGGTATGTACATCATGAAATTATATGCTATTTAGCCATTTTCATTTGCTAAAATAAAATGGGAATTTTGATGATTTTGGATAATCAGAAACTTCTGAATCGTTATAGAACTTGTAGTTAAGTGTTTTTGAAAATATAAAGTTGTGTTTATATAATACTTGAATTTGAAAAGGTAGTAAGTTAAAACAAGTTCAAATTGTTGATCATACTTGTTCAGTAATTTTTTTTTAATGTTTAATCATATATTCTTATGATGTAGTGGAGTATTATACGAGTATTGTGATATCCCGGAAATTTTAGCAATATCAATTTAATAATCTATATTTAAAATTTAATTGATTTGATAAAATTGTAATAAAAATTTACTTGAATTAATAATCCAATTAAATAAATGTGTAATTTATGAATTTTATCTTTTAAAAGCTAATAAATTGATTTCTATTTATAATGTATATGTATATATATTATAGATAGATAAGTTTTGATTTTAGTTAAATAAACAAATAAAATCTTGTTTTTAAAATTCTAATATTCATTTGATAATTTGAAGATTATTATTTATTTAATAATAACTAATTGTTTAAAACACTTAAAGTAATTGTTTTAAATTGTATAATTATATTTTAAACATAGTTTAAATTTTAATAAGATAAATAAAAGTTTATTTTAAATATAGCTTAATAATTTTAATTTGGAATTATTTAAAAATTTAAAATACCATTTATATATTAAAAACATTAATGTATTTAAATAAGTTAAATAGTATATGTAATTTATGATTTCTTTTATAAATGATTTAAAATTTATAAATATGTTATTTTCTAGTAATAATAAATGTATAAATGTAGATATGTTTTAAAAGACAAAATTATCATTGTCAAAGTAAATATGTTAATATAAATTAGTTATTAAATTGGATTTTAAATGAAAATAGCATTTGAATTTGAATTCATTTTGAAATTCAAATGAATAAACCTATATGAATCTTGTAAATAAGTTTTCATTTTTATATAAATTGTTTCACTTCATTTTCTTTAAAAAAGGAATGTATATACATTTACTCATGGAAATAACTTACACATATATAAATACAAATAAAGTGAAAGAGTTTTATTTACTTTTAAAATAAAATAAAAAGAAATACATTTCATTTATAAAACACATTAAGTAATATAAAACAAATGTTAACATTTTAAACAACTAATGAGACAAATGTAAATTTATAAGCTACTCAATTTGAAAAATGTTAAGTTTGTGACAAGTGTCTTTTATTTTGATTTCTTTTAATTTTTTTTAAGATAAATCATTTATACCTATATAAAACATGTTTCCTTCATTTCTATCCTTTCTAATTTTCATTTCTCAAGAATAAGAAAAATCTTAGCTGAAACAAAATTTACTTTCAAACTCTTAAAAATCAAATCTGTAACCATATTCCTAAAACCAAAATCTGGAAATTCTTTTTAAACCAAAATCTGAAATTCCTCTCATATTCATCAACCTGAAATCTTTTCAAAAGCAAATGAAAGCCTGCATTTCCAATTGAAACAAGATCAGGCCTCTGCATTCTTTTAAGTTCTGGAATCAAAGCCTGCATGCAAGTTAAATCAAGTTCAAGTCCCATTAACCTGCATGCAGATCTAAATGCAAACAACTCAGTTCTTTTTAAAGCATGCAACTTCAAGTTTTCCAAATTTAAAGATTCTAATGCATATAGAAGCTAGCCTGCATGCAAAATTCAATTAGTAGGCAAGTCAGTTCCTAAAGCATAAAATCAAAGCTCTGTTTCTTGCAATAACAGGTGAGTAACTTTTTTTTTTGAAAATTTAAATATAATTGTTGCTTAAATAGATATGTTTGTGTATGCCATTTAGATTGCATGTTGATTTGTTTGCCTGTGCATATGATTTTAAGAGTATTGCTGAGTTTGAATGTTTGTGACTGTGCTCATATGATTCAAGTTCCAGATTCTTATACATATAAATTAAAACAAAATCCTCTTTTTCTTGTTTAAATTTTGTTAAGGATTAAGTTCTGAAGCAAATGTGTAAATTTATAACACAGTTTAGTTCAGAAATTTATTTATGTAAAATAAAGTTGGGTGATGCTTCTGAAATTTGTAAAACTTCAGAGTATGTTAAATCAAATTGAAACTCAAACATTATAAAATATAAATTCAGTGTTATAATCTGAAAATTTAAACAAAATAATGATTTTTAAAACTAAAATCATATTGTTTAGTTAGGATTTGGAACTGCAGTACCCATTTGAACAGAAATTGGGTTTTTAGCTAACTCTGATGATCAAGTTAATTTGAGTGTTTGGAATTCTTGGGGATGGTAGAGCAGTGATCAGGGGATGTGGCAAAAAGGTCAGGAAGTTGAACAGAGACAGGTGGAGGCAACGGAAGGTGGATGGAGTTTGTTAACCTAGTTTTGAGCAGTTTTGTAATTTTAGATCATTACGATCCTCTGGTTGATCGAGTTCGATGAAACTCTGGGGGGAAGAAGCTAGGGCATGAACGAGGGCATGGCCGGAGCCGCCGGTGATCTGGTGGTCAGCGGTGGTAGTACGAGACGGTTTCAGGTTTTGGGGTTTGAAGTTTATGCTCTTGCCAGGTTTCTGATTTAGGTTGGGGAAACTCGAATTGGATTTCGAGCAGATTATGAATCTTTGATGGTCGCGATATGATGCAATGATGGACGGCGATTTGTTCGTTGGTTGGGTAGTGGCCGGAGGTGGCTACTGCCACCGTGCATATGCACGGTGAAGGATGGTGTCAGAGGATGTTTTGGGTTATGCAGTATTTTGGTCATGAGATTTACTCGAGAAATTGTAGTTTTTGCTCGAAGTTTCGGATAGTTTTACTCGAAGTAAATAGAAGGTGGACTCGGGTATCTTAAGGGTTATAGGTTTCCAGAGAAACCTGAATCTTATCAACTTTAAATTTAGAAGTAAAATTTGAATCAAGTTTTAAAATAAACTTTAAAGCTTAAATTCTGAGTATGGATTCAAAACTAAGTTTGAATCCCAGTTTAAAATGTAATTTAAATTTTATAAATTAAAATATTCAAACAATATAAAAAGGGGTTTAAATAGTTTAAGTTTAAAAAGTAAAGCTTAAAAATAAAAGTAGAAATTTAACCTTGATTTAAATCTAGATTCAAATTCAGATTTGAATCATAATTTAAAAATAAGGGAAGTTTCTAAAATTTAAACTGTTTAAATACAACTTTGAATGTTAAAGCTAATTTTAAAATATGATTTGTATTTGAGATGAATTTGGGTTTGAATTTCTTTTAACTTCTTTTATAAAATAAGGAATCTTTAGCATAAGATTTAAAGTTTTTGAATGTTTTAAAACTTAGTTTAAGTTAAGTTTGATTTTTTTTAAATTTAATATTTAAAATGTAATTTGAAAACAATTTTAAGATGAATTGATTTAAATTACTTTATTAATAATAAAGTAATCATGAATAAGAAATGTTTTAGTTTTAAAAGTAAATTTAAGATTTAACGATCTTTGTTTCATTTAAAGTTGTAAGGTAATTTAAATAATTTAATTAATTAATTTGTTTAGTTAATTAAAGATTTGAAATAAATTAATTAGGCATAATTAAATTAGTAATTAATTTAAGTTAATTGCTTAAGAAAGGGAATTTAAAAATTTGTTAATAAGTTAATGAAGGTCATTAACTTGTGATTATTTATGAATTAATGTAACTAATTTTGATAATTAATTGGGTTAATTAATTTAAATAATCAATTATGAAACTTAATTAAGTATGATTATTATATGGAAATAATTAAAGATATTAATTACTTTGTGTAATTAATTTATTGATTGGATTAGTTTAAATTAATTAATTAACTTTAATTAATTTAGAATAATCATTAAATGAGTTGATAAGTAATCATTGAGAAATAATTACTTAGAGAAGTAATTAAGTTAAGTAAATTACTGGAAGTAATTAATTAAAGTATGATATTTGGGATTAATTACTTTGTGAGGTGATTAATAATTAATTACTTAATGGAATTAATTTAAGCATTTATTTATTAAGTTATTTGAATAATTAAGTGATGTAATTAATTAAGAGTGATTAATTACTAATGAGTTTAATCAGGGATGATTAATTAATTAATTAATTATTAAATGTAATTAATTTAGGAGTGATTAAGAAAGTAATTAAGAATAGTTAATTACTAAAAGTAATTAATCAAATATGATTAATAATTGTGGTTTAATTAAGGTTAATTACTTAATGTAATTAATTTAAATAAGTAATTAATTTAAATATAATTAAGGATCATTAATTAATATAATTAATGATGTAATTAAGGATTAATTAATTAAGATTAATTAATCAATGATAAGTGATTAAGGAATTAATTAATTAATGTAATTAATTAAGGACTAATGTAATTAATTATGATTAATTAATTAATGAAGAAATTAAAGGTTAATTAGTGATATTAGTAAATGATAATTAGTTTGTAAAATTAATTAGGATAATTACTTGAATGTAATTAAGGGGTAATTAATCAAGGGTGATTAATTAAGGTGATTAATTTGAGGATGGTGATTTAATTGATTGGAAATCAATTAAGAGTTAAGTAAGCAAGTTTTAAATGGTAAAGTAATTAATTTAATTCATTTTAAATTAATTAAAAAAAGGGTAATTAATTTAATTCACTTTAAATTAATTAGAGATAGAAGTAATTAATTTAATTCATTTCAAATTAATTATAGATGGTGTGATTATAGATCTTTGCTTATGAATGGATGATATGGTTTGCCCTGAATGGTTTGAATCTCAGACATGAGATAAATAGTGTTGTGTGTTATGGATGCATTGGTTGCATTATGATGATGATATGAGTTATCTATGGATGATGATAATGTAGATTATCAAGTTATGATGATAATATAGATTACTTGCTCATGATAATATTGTTGATTATCTAATATGATGATGTGAAGTATCTATCTGTGTGTATATAGATAGTTTAAATTGAATTGTTTTAAACTTAAAACAACTTGGACCTAAAAGACACGCCTTGGATTTCGATGAGACCGGGATCGGGTTTCCATATTTGGAATCCGAAACCCACATCGATTCCAATTAACGTTAGGTCGTGAATCTAAGTGGAGCAAGTGAAGACTCGAGGTGTAAGGGCTATACGTCAGTATAACTCTGTGGGTGATTCCGTAATGAGTTGACGGAATAGTGCTTATAGATTCGGGATGGTGAATCAGAGTGCAAGGGCTATGGTCGTTGACTCTGAGGGTGATTCCAATAATGAGTGCAACGAGATAGTGCCTTCGGTTTCGTTCGAACCCGGAACGAACTTGTATGGATTGAATGCTTTCAGAACATCGTCAGGCGGACGATGAGCATTCTAAGATTTGATGTCCTATAAAGGTAATCGTAGCCTCAAGCCTCATCAACCGGGAATGGCTAAAACAGGGGAGGTGCAGCAAGGCTTCGTGGGTAGCTCCCACTGGAGAGCAAGATTGATCCCTGTCTAGAGGTCCCTTTATATTCGGCTGTGTGGGGCAGTGGTTCGCGACAACTGCCGGGGTTGTCTTGTTCGGAACTGTTCAGTAAGGAACGGGTCCGGCCTTGTGTTGCAGGGGAGTGGGAGTACTCCTCGGTACGGTGATCTAGGCCACGTACTGTGACGGGCGGTACCCTAGTAGCCCTGCCATTGTATGGAATCCAAAATCCAATAAGTGCCAACGGTTTTGATTGTATTACCCACTTTGTGGCTAGTAGCTGGAATTTAATCATGTAACAATTTCGGCTATTTCATATTTATTTGAAAACCCTAGACACTATTATAATATCATCGGATTTCCTATCAAATGTTTTGATTAGCGTAAGGTAAAAACTTTTCCATGTTTATGTGTGGGAAGTCTTACGTGATACCTTTCTTTTAAAGGTTTTTCAAAAGTTAAGCAACTTTAACCTGTTACTCACACCAGACCCATGTCTGACCCGTAGTTTATTTTTGTTTTTCATAAACTCTTGGTTACTCAAATTTTTACGAGTAGCCAAGGGATTCAGGTTAGGATTCGGGTTAGCTTTGACGAATATTGGAGGAGCAATGGAGCAGGAGGCTTCTGCGTTAGATATTAGTATTCCGCTGTATGTTCTGTGTTGTCTATGAGATTGTATTATGTTGTAAATACTAGATAGGTGTTTATAACTGTCTAGTATGTGTTGTATTATCTGTGTACTCTGATAGTGGTTGTAAACTATGTAAATATTTTATGTTATTAATATAATTTATTCGTTCCGCTGTTTAGATTCTGACGTGTTGATTCTTCTTCTTCTCTTTCTTTCTATTCTCTATCCCTTTCTTTCTTATTAGCGATGCGATTTCCTGGAGATAGGAAGTTGGGTCGTTACAGTGGTATCAGAGCATTAGGTTGAGTGAATACCTAGGCTCTGTAATGGTGTCTATCTTGAGAGAGCGTATTTGTAGTTTTGATATATATATATATATATATATATATTTATTTATTATTTCTACCTATCTGTTGGGTTACCCGTTCAGGTTTTCCAACATAAGTTATAAAGGTAGATAAGGTAGTGGTGTGTGTAACACGATTACTACCATTGGTTGGAGTTTGAATGTCTGAGGTTGGAAGTGTATTTGTCAAGACTGTAGACCAAATACCGTCTCGAGTGAGTTGTGCAGTGGTGTAGAGATTTCATCGATCTCTGAAGGTAAACTGTTAAGGTTCAAAGTTCAACTTTGAAGATGGATGAGCTGAGTTTGGATCTGTCGGTTTGGCAGAAGTATGTGATGGTGTTTTGATACCTCAGGAAGTGGTAGCTGCGTGATGAGATGCAGTGAATATGGATGTCTCCGAAGATGTTTTCTTTGGAACAAGTTAGGAAGTGTGTCTGCTTCGGAGATGTGGCTGAGTTCGGCTAGATGTTTGTGTTTTGCTTTGAGAGCTGAGTTTCTTGAAGAACTTTAGCTAAGAAAGTTTTGGCATTGGTGTCAGCAGTGCAATTCAGAGTGTCTTTGTTGGAAGAAGTTTTCTGGCTGAGTAATTTCTGAAGGTGATGTTCAGAAGCAGCAGAGTGGACCCAATACTTTATTAGATTGGCTAATTAAGAGTAATCTGTTCTGTTTGGTAAAGAGAGAGCAGTTTTGTTTGGGAATTGGTCTATATTGATCGCAAAAGTGACTTGCAATAGTTTGAGTTTTCTTTTGAGGTATTGAAGAATTTTTGGTTGTCTTCTGAGAAGACAGAGGTTTTTCTGCATCTGGAGATTAAGTTTTCTTATCGTCCGGATTCCAGGAGTGCTACCGGTGGATCAGCTAGTAGAAGGATGGTTTCTCGAGATAGGTTTGGTGAGGCAGCTCATGATTGATAGAACTTCTGAGTTTTCTTGGATATGTTGAGCCATATTTCTATGAAGTGATGTCCAGTTTGTGCTCATCAGCAGTGTCTTCTGTGCCAGATCAGAGTTGTGCAGCGGAAGCAGTTTGGGAATGTTTCTGTTTTGTCTTTCCTGATAGAAGAAGTGAGGTTGTTCTTCTGATGTTTGAAGAGTAGAATTGGTGATCTTAGTCTTGGTTGATCTTCAGGAGATCGTTGTGTTGAATTGTTTTTGGTCTAGATTGTTCCTAGAGGAATCAGCAAGGGATTGAGCTGATCAGTTTGGATGTAGGCAGCCCAGGATCATCCGTAGAGTTTGGAGATAAGAGACGAAGGAATTTGAATTCCGGAGTCGGAGATTTGTTTTGAATCTCTTCTGTGTTTTGGTTGGATTGGTATTTGGATATCAAGAGTTGAATTTCCAGTTTGGATAACTGGGATTCGGTGAGATTCACGTATCTTTGAGGGAGTACGTGTATGAGTTATCTCTGGAAGTGGAACCATCTGTTCAAGAAGGTTAGTGGTTGAGTCAGACTCATTTGTAGTCTGATATCTTGTCTAGTTCTATAGATCTAGATGAGTAGAAGCTCTGTAGCTTCGTAGTTTAGTTTGTTTGTATTTTGTAGGGCGATTATCCCGGTATATATATACTTGGGGAAACTCGTGGAAAATTTATCCAGAATTTTATCTGGATAATTAAATTTGTTTGATTAGATAGATTGGTTGCTATGGTTGTTAGCATATAGTTGATGTATGTTTGTGATTTAAAATTTAAAATTTTAAAATGGGTTATTAAATTATCTTTGCTTTTAAATTTCGGGGACGAAATTCTTTTAAGGGGGGAGGAATGTGATATCCCGGAAATTTTAGCAATATTAATTTAATAATCTGTATTTAAAATTTAATTGATTTGATAAAATTTTAATAAAAATTTACTTGAATTAATAATCCAATTAAATAAATGTGTAATTTATGAATTTTATCTTTTAAAAGCTAATAAATTGATTTCTATTTATAATGTATATGTATATATATTATAGATAGATAAGTTTTGATTTTAGTTAAATAAACAAATAAAATCTTGTTTTTAAAATTCTAATATTCGTTTGATAATTTGAAGATTATTATTTATTTAATAAATAACTAATTGTTTAAAACACTTAAAGTAATTGTTTTAAATTGTATAATTGTATATTAAACATAGTTTAAATTTTAATAAGATAAATAAAAGTTTATTTTAAATATAGCTTAATAATTTTAATTTGGGATTATTTAAAAATTTAAAATACCATTTATATATTAAAAACATTAATGTATTTAAATAAGTTAAATAGTATATGTAATTTATGATTTCTTTTATAAATGATTTAAAATTTATAAATATGTTATTTTCTAGTAATAATAAATGTATAAATGTAGATATGTTTTAAAAGACAAAATTACTATTGTCAAAGTAAATATGTTAATATAAATTAGTTATTAAATTGGATTTTAAATGAAAATAGCATTTGAATTTGAATTCATTTTGAAATTCAAATGAATAAACCTATATGAATCTTGTAAATAAGTTTTCATTTTTATATAAATTGTTTCACTTCATTTTCTTTAAAAAAGGAATGTATATACATTTACTCATGGAAATAACTTACACATATATAAATACAAATAAAGTGAAAGAGTTTTATTTACTTTTAAAATAAAATAAAAAGAAATACATTTCATTTATAAAACACATTAAGTAATATAAAACAAATGTTAACATTTTAAACAACTAATGAGACAAATGTAAATTTATAAGCTACTCAATTTGACAAATGTTAAGTTTGTGACAAGTGTCTTTTATTTTGATTTCTTTTAAATTTTTTTTAAGATAAATCATTTATACCTATATAAAACATGTTTCCTTCATTTCTATCCTTTCTAATTTTCATTTCTCAAGAAAAAAAAATCTCAGCTGAAACAAAATTTACTTTCAAACTCTTAAAAATCAAATCTGTAACCATATTCCTAAAACCAAAATCTGGAAATTCTTTTTAAACCAAAATCTGAAATTCCTCTCATATTCATCAACCTGAAATCTTTTCAAAAGCAAATGAAAGCCTGCATTTCCAATTGAAACAAGATCAGGCCTCTGCATTCTTTTAAGTTCTGGAATCAAAGCCTGCATGCAAGTTAAATCAAGTTCAAGTCCCATTAACCTGCATGCAGATCTAAATGCAAACAACTCGGTTCTTTTTAAAGCATGCAACTTCAAGTTTTCCAAATTTAAAGATTCTAATGCATATAGAAGCTAGCCTGCATGCAAAATTCAATTAGTAGGCAACTCAGTTCCTAAAGCATAAAATCAAAGCTCTGTTTCTTGCAATAACAGGTGAGTAAATTTTATTTTTTTTGAAAATTTAAATATAATTGTTGCTTAAATAGATATGTTTGTGTATGCCATTTAGATTGCATGTTGATTTGTTTGCCTGTACATATGATTTTAAGAGTATTGCTGAGTTTGAATGTTTGTGACTGTGCTCATATGATTCAAGTTCCAGATTCTTATACATATAAATTAAAACAAAATCCTCTTGTTCTTGTTTAAATTTTGTTAAGGATTAAGTTCTGAAGCAAATGTGTAAATTTATAACAAGTTTAGTTCAAAGATTTATTTATGTAAAATAAAGTAGGGTGATGCTTCTGAAATTTGTAAAACTTCAGAGTATGTTAAATCAAATTGAAACTCAAACATTATAAAATATAAATTCAGTGTTATAATTTGAAAACTTAAACAAAATAATGATTTTTAAAACTAAAATCATATTGTTTAGTTAGGATTTGGAACTGCAGTACCCATTTGAACAGAAATTGGGTTTTTAGCTAACTCTGATGATCGAGTTAATTTGATTGTTTGGAATTCTTGGGGATGGTAGAGCAGTGATCAGGGGATGTGGCAAAAATGTCAGGAAGTTGAACAGAGACAGGTGGAGGCAATGGAAGGTGGATGGAGTTTGTTAACCTAGTTTTGAGCAGTTTTGTAATTTTAGATGTGACGCCCCACCTCTATACCCACGCTAGCCAAGAACATTACGGTGAATGCTGTCGACTAGCACGGAGAATAAGGCTGTTGAGGAGCGACCATCCGTGTAATTTCTTTGCGCGAGCACCGATATGTCAGATAATATAACATGCATTCAAGAGGAAATCCGACATACCGACACAAACTCAAAGCTACTACACGGTGGCTATATAAATCCTTCGGAAAACAAATATAGAAATAAGCATAACACAAATCAGTCACAGACAATTCATATCACAAAGGCGGAAATAGATATGAATATTACACTAGAAAGTGTACATCAGAGTAGTGGTCTAAAAAGATCCACAATATCACAAAAGAATAGTTACATGAACTACACAAAAGAATAAGTATACATTATGGAGTCTATATCTCAAATGTATACAACAAAATAACTACTAATCTAAGTAGTTAACCCAAAAGCAAGAGAAATCAATCCCAAGAGAGAAGTCAAGCAGAAGCACCTGTAACATCTCGGTCTGACCCGAGTATTATTTAATAAGAAAATAATAAACGGATCAGTCTAACTATAGATATCAGATGAAACGATATACAATCAGAGTTATGACTAAACACATAATAATCACAAGGCCAAGCTGTGATATATAAGTAGTTGATAACCAACAAGGGATTAATCAATATCACAAAATCTACACAAGAATCCAAGAAGTGTCATACTCTTTATTTCGTTCATCAAACCACAAATATTGACGATAATATCAATGTCAATCACAAAAGTCAATGACACACAAATTCTAGAAGACTACACAAGAAATCCAGAAATCACTAAAGTCAATGACACACAAATTCACCAATGCACAAATATTGATAAAACTTATCAATGGAAATCACGAAAATTGGTGAAACACAAATTCTAGGAATCTACACAAGAAATCCAGAAATCACAAAGGGGGGGTGGCCTATCACAAACGGGAGCATAAAGCCCACCAACACGTGTATCACAAACGGAACGCTAATTCCATGGTCGCTAACCATCACAAATTGAGCCGAAGCTCCACAAACGGCCGGAAGACCATGGGTTGCTACCCCATCACAAATTGAGTCGAAACTCCACAAAACGGGGTTTAGTCTCCCTCACAGACAAAGAGACATCGCACATTGCTAGTCTAAATCACAAAGATGATCGTCATGATCAGCGAGAAGTGTCAATTACACTAAGCTAGTAAATATATGAGTTTAGCTTCATGTCCCATAACCACTTACTTAACTTAAATATTTACGAACAAACTGTAAATCTCCACTAGAAAATTGTCACAAGAGGTTCAATCGAACAAGTCCATGAATTAACCGACAAAGTAAACGCAAGCGTTTCATACCACTTGTTTTACTAAGCCGTTTAATTAGATTTCTCATACGAGTGAGGTAAAGGTTTGTTTATACTAATAGATTGGAAAACTGTTTTATAAACGAATTTGGTATTAAAATAGTATTGAAATAGTTTGAGGAAAGAGTTTTGATATTTACTACTAGTATAGAAACCTTTATATTTTTAAAGTGACAAATCACGAAGAAGATTGTAAGAACAACCAATCACAAAAATTCACATACGAAGACGTGAATAAAACCCAAAGAAATCGATAAAGGATCCATCGAAATGGATATTCAAAAATCCCTAAAAAAAGTCATCAAAATCATAATAGATGATAACAACAAATAGGATTATCACGAATCGATTTAAATTGGAATTTCAATCCAAAAAGGCAAATTGGACTCAAACAGCAGGTTCAGTCGACTGAACAGAGTTTTTCAGTCGACTGACCCTGTACCTGGAAATTTTCCAGGTTCAGGAAACTTTCTGTTTCCAGTTTCAGTCGACTGTGCAGAATTTTTCAGTCGACTGAATCATGCCTGGAAACTCTCGGGTTTCAGGTTCAGTCGACTGTGCAGAGTTTTCAATCGACTGAATCATGCCTGGGCTGTTTTTCAACCTTATTCAAATGAAGAGCAAACTCTTCCAAAATGCAACCGGACGGACTTGGCTCTAAGGGTTTATGCCAATCGGCAACCCGACCCTATATGCTCCTCGATGCATCACCAAAAGCATGATCAAACATCCATAAAAGGATTTCACACAAATTTGACTTAAAAGCTCAAAAATTGGAATATTCACAAAACCAATCCAAATCAAGAGCAAATGCACATGAAGAAGTGTTAGGAATTTACACCTAACAACCAAAGATAATAATAGTCATAGATGTGAGATAAAAATCTCACCTTTTCACAAAATCGAACAAGAAGAAGCTTGAAAGCAAATGGAGAATAACCCTCTCTTCAACACAACCCAATTGAGCTTGAATCTAAGCTAAAAAACAAGAACATTCCCAAAATTAGGTTTAGGAATTTCTGAAATTGGTATGAGAATAAGTTGGAGAAGAAGAAGAGAAGCTTACCAATGGGTTCTTCTTGAGTTTGGAGCAAGGAATTTGATTTGCAAGGAAAACTAGGGTTTTGGAGTTTTAATTTCCAATCTCTCCCACCATTAATACTCTAAAAACTGAAATGAGAAGAGAATGAGGGTGAGTGGGGAAGAGTGGCTCAGATTTGAGCATTAGTTAACATAGGGCTGAGCCCAAAAACCAAACCCAAAGTAAAAAGTAGCAAAAATCAACTTTCTCCAAACATATCGAAGCTTATACTCAAAAAGGTCGCAAACGACATTTTAAACTCAATGGGAGTGGTCCCGAGTCCTAATTCGACCGTATGCAAAAAGTAGCTTTTCGGACTAAAATCCGACTAACGGTAAAATATTTAAATAAAATATTTAAATATAAAATCGATAAATATGCGGGTTGTTACAGACTCCCCTCCTTAAAGAAATTGCGTCCTCACAATATTACAAGAAGAAGATATATATAGTAACAACCATAAAAGCATATTCAACACAAAAGAAGTTTGAAATAAGAAGTTCACCTCAAAGAGCACGAGAAAGTAAGTCCGGATGTGTACACTCGATGTACTCTCTAGATTCCCAAGAACAATCCTTAGGATTTGAAGACCATTGAACTTTGACAAGCGAAACATCTTTATTTCGAAGTCGCTTGACTTCCGAAGCAATGATACGAATAAGATGTTGCTCATAAGTTAAATTAGGCGAAACTTCAATCTCTTCCACAACACCGGGCTCAAGAATAGAATCGGAATCTCGAAGACATTTCCGAAGTTGAGAAACGTGAAACACGTCATGCATAGCAGAAAACTGAGCCGGTAATAAAAGGCGATAAGCTATGGAACCAATACGTTCGGTGATAGGAAACGGCCCAATATATCGAGGCGCTAGTTTTCCCGATCGACTGAAATGTACAACACCTTTCATAGGTGACACACGAATGAACACAAGATCTCCCACAGAAAATTCTAACTTCCTTCTCCGGTTATCGGCATAGGATTTTTGTCTACTCTGGGCTTCTTTCATCCTATGACGAATAAGATTAATCTTTTCTGTGGAATCACGAATAAGATCTGGACCTAAAGCCAGCTTCTCACCGGCCTCAAGCCAACAAGAAGGAGATCGGCATGGCCTTCCATAGAGTGCCTCGAAAGGTGCCATACCAATACTATATTGGAAGCTATTGTTATAGGAAAATTCAACAAGTGAAATATGATCTTCCCAACTTCCACCAAAATCAAGAACACATGCACGAAGAAGATCTTCAAGAGTTTGATTCACACGCTCAGTTTGTCCATCGGACTGGGGGTGATAAGCGGTGCTAAAATTAAGCCTCGTTCCTAAAGCTTTTTGAAGACTCTTCCAAAATCCACTAGTAAACAATGGATCACGATCACTAACAATTGAAGTAGGAATCCCATGCAATTCAACAATCTCTTTAATAAAGAGTTTGGCCAAAAGAGGAACGGTTCGGTCAGACCGAACGGGAATAAAATGGGCGGATTTAGTAAGTCTATCAACAATTACCCATAAGCTATCATAACTCGATCGAGAACGGGGAAGGCCATCTATAAAATCCATGGAAATTAGATCCCACTTCCAAACTGGAATTTCTAAAGGTCGCAATAACCCTCCGGGCCTTTGATGTTCGGCCTTAACGAGTTGGCAAGTCATGCAACGTTTAACGAAGTTAGCGATGTCAAGTTTCATTCCCTCCCAATAATAAAGTCGCTTCATGTCCGCGTACATTTTACTACTACCGGGATGAATGGTAAATTTAGAGTGATGAGAATCTTCTAAAATATCTTTACGAAGATCCCTATCATTTGGCACGATAAGTCTACCAAATTTCCGAATGCCGCCACGAGAATCGATATTAAAGTCTTTCAAACCTTCAATATCAATTCTATCCTTAATATTTTGGCCAAGAAGCGCCAATTCGGGATCTAGCCTTTGAGCTTCAAGAATGCGGTCCCAAAGAGAAGGATGAGCCTCAAGGCTACATAAAACAAATGATGAGCATAAATCGGAAACACGGTCTCGAATTTCGCAAGTGGATAAGATCTCGAGATCGCTCCATTCGGATATCATCATAGAAACAACAGCTTGTTGTTTACGGCTAAGAGCATCGGCGACACGATTACCCTTACCGGGAGTATAAAGAATATCAAGGTCATATGGTGCAAGAAATTCGAGCCAACGCTGTTGACGCAAATTAAGTTCCTTTTGAGAGAATAAATACTTCAAAGACTTATGATCTGTGTAAAGAACAAATTTCTCTCCTAAGAGATAATGACGCCAAATCCGAAGAGCAAAAACAATAGCCGCGAGCTCTAAATCATGAGTGGCATATCTAGTCTCAGCAGGCTTTAATTGCCTAGAAGCATAAGCAATAATACGTTCCTTTTGCATAAGAACGGCACCCAAACCAATGCGACTAGCATCGATATAAACAACGAAATCTTGATTCCCATCGGGAATAACAAGAATAGGAGCATCAGAAAGAAGTTCTTTTAATTTCTGAAAAGAAGCTTCACATTTGTCCGACCAAATGTATTTAACACCTTTCTTCGTCAAGCTAGTGAGAGGCACGACAACTTTAGAAAAGTCTTTAATAAAACGACGGCAATAGCCCGCCAATCCAAGAAAACTACGAATCTCTGTCACACTCTCCGGTCTCTTCCAATCTTGAATCGCTTCAATCTTTGAAGGATCCACGTAAATTCCGGATTCAGAAATAATGTGACCGAGAAACTTCACACGAGATTGCCAAAAGTGGCACTTAGAAAATTTTGCCTTTAATTGATTACTCCTAAGAGTTTCCAACACAATCCGAAGATGTTTTTCATGCTCCTCCTCGGTTTTAGAATACACAAGAATATCATCGATAAAGATGAGAACAAACCGGTCGAGAAAGTCTTTAAAAACTCGATTCATTAAGTCAACGAAATAAGCCGGGGCATTTGTTAACCCAAATGGCATAACAAGCCATTCATAAGATCCATACTGAGTACGGAACGATGTCAAAGGAATGCTATCCTCTGCAATACGAAGCTGATGAAAACCGGTAGCCAAGTCCAATTGTGAAAAGACTCTACCACCACTAAGTTGATCGAATAGATCATCAATCCGAGGTAAAGGATATTTATTTTTGATAGTAAGATCATTAAGCTTGCGGTAGTCAACGCAAAGCCTAAGTGTACCATCGGATTTCTTCACAAAAATAGCTGAAGCTCCCCAAGGCGAGGAACTAGAGCGAATAAATTGCTTCGTTTCCAATTCAGATAATTGTTTACGCATCTCCTAGTTTTCTTTATTGGACATACGATAAGGAGGACGAGTGATAAGTTGAGCTCCCGGAATAAGATTAATTCTGAACTCAATTGCTCGCTTAGGTGGTAATCCTAAAACGGGCTCGAATATGTCGGAAAATTCACAAACGACGTGAATAAGAGAAATAATATCACCCTCATCATCATCATCGTCATCACAAGGATTTAAAGAATATAAAGATGCAACCAAAGCAGAATCTGAATCTTTAAGAATAACAGAAACCTGATTAACAGATTGAGGATGTCGAAGATGAATAGTCCACTCAGGACATAGGATATGAGCTTCATAACGGTTAAGCCAATCCATTCCCAAAATCATTCCAAAGCCTAAATAACGCATGACATGCAAATCGGCTCGGAAAGAAAAATCACACAAAATAATCTCGACATCTTTACACAATAAACTGATTGTTGCGGATCCACCAACCGGATTCGCAATTCTCAAAGAAGTCATTAAACACAAAACATCCAAAGAAAAAGTATCAACAAGTTCTTTTGATATAAAAGAATGGGACGCACCCGTATCAAAAAGAACTCGAATAGGATGATCACGAAACAAAATAATTCCATCTAGAATAGAATGAGAAATACCTTGGCCACGAGATGTGTTGCCAGGGGCTTGAGCAACATTTAACTTTCCCTCCTTCTTGCCCTGAAGCTTGGGGCATGAAGATATAACATGACCGGGAACTTTGCAGTAGCGACAAGAAAGAGACTTGGGCACTTGTTCGAATAATGGTCCTTCGAACCACAATTATAGCATTCCCCACGACCAAAGGAAGAAGTCTTTGCCACGGAGGTTGCTTGCTTCCCTTTCTTATCGGGATAAGGGCCTTTAGATTTGTTTGGCCTCTTTCTGTTGTTGAAGTTTGGTTTGGAACCCACCACTTCAACATCATTCTCTCTATCCGCCTCTTCAAGACGAAGAGCGATATCAACTAGTTGGTCGAAAGAAACTTCTAACTTTAGAAGTAATGGCTTCTTGAGACTTTTGTTTAAGCCATAAACGAATCTCTGATTCTTCTTAAGAGGGGTGTTGATGTATTCAACCCCATATTTGGAAAGCGACTCGAAGGAGGCGACGTAATCAGTCACGGATGACTCACCTTGAACAAGGTCTATAAATCGTCGAGCCAATGTCACTTTCTCAGCTTCCGGTACGAATTTCAACTCGAAGCGTTCTCGGAATTTCTCCCAAGTGAGATCCGCTTCATTAATCTCAGAAATAAGAAGCTCGTACCAGTCCAATGCTCTTTCTCGGAGCATACTAGAGGCCACCTGAACTCGGTGAAGGTCAATAAGATTCATGCGCGAAAAGATGCGATCGCATGTTCTTAGCCGAGCCTATACTTCAATACAGTTTCAGAACCTTTGAATGGCTCCCCACCCAAATTAGTGTAATTGCTACACAAGCGTGCAAATCCCGACTTTGGGTGAGTAGGTTCCGGGTTAGCTCCAGCTGCTTGAGCATTTGTTACCAAATCAAGAAGCTGTTGAGCAGTCATAAAAACTCCATCCTGGGGCGGAGTGCTAGATGGCACGGCTCTGGGGCGGCCAGGTCTAGACATTTCTCTTCCTTTAGAAAGAAAGAAGAGGAATAAAAAGGTCATTCACCAAATTGGATATCAAGCAATCTTGATAGACAAAACAAGGAATCATAAAAGAAGATAGGATAGAACGGTACGTAGACCCGAATAAAAATCCTAAAGCGCGACTCCTAAGATGAACTTAGGACGATGATCCTTGTTATAATATTCCATATTGTTCCGAAATTTCGCTCTGATACCAAGTTGTGATGCCCCACCTCTATACCCACGCTAGCCAAGAACATTACGGTGAATGCTGTCGACTAGCACGGAGAATAAGGCTGTTGAGGAGCGACCATCCGTGTAATTTCTTTGCGCGAGCACCGATATGTCAGATAATATAACATGCATTCAAGAGGAAATCCGACATACCGACACAAACTCAAAGCTACTACACGGTGGCTATATAAATCCTTCGGAAAACAAATATAGAAATAAGCATAACACAAATCAGTCACAGACAATTCATATCACGAAGGCAGAAATAGATATGAATATTACACTAGAAAGTGTGCATCAGAGTAGTGGTCTAAAAAGATCCACAATATCACAAAAGAATAGTTACATGAACTACACAAAAGAATAAGTATACATTATGGAGTCTATATCTCAAATGTATACAACAAAATAACTACTGATCTAAGTAGTTAACCCAAAAGCAAGAGAAATCAATCCCAAAAGAGAAGTCAAGCAGAAGCACCTGTAACATCTCGGTCTGACCTGAGTATTATTTAATAAGAAAATAATAAACGGATCAGTCTAACTATAGATATCAGATGAAACGATATAGAATCAGAGTTATGACTAAACACATAATAATCACAAGGCCAAGATGTGATATATAAGTAGTTGATAACCAACAAGGGATTAATCAATATCACAAAATCTACACAAGAATCCAAGAAGTGTCATACTCTTTATTTCGTTCATCAAACCACAAATATTGACGATAATATCAATGTCAATCACAAAAGTCAATGACACACAAATTCCAGAAGACTACACAAGAAATCCAGAAATCACTAAAGTCAATGACACACAAATTCACCAATGCACAAATATTGATAAAACTTATCAATGGAAATCACGAAAATTGGTGAAACACAAATTCTAGGAATCTACACAAGAAATCCAAAAATCACAAAGGGGGGAGGCCTATCACAAACGGGAGCATAAAGCCCACCAACACGTGTATCACAAACGGAACGCTAATTCCATGGTCGCTAACCATCACAAATTGAGCCGAAGCTCCACAAACGGCCGGAAGACCATGGGTTGCTACCCCATCACAAATTGAGTCGAAACTCCACAAAACGGGGTTTAGTCTCCCTCGCAGACAAAGAGACATCGCACATTGCTAGTCTAAATCACAAAGATGATCGTCATGATCAGCGAGAAGTGTCAATTACACTAAGCTAGTAAATATATGAGTTTAGCTTCATGTCCCATAACCACTTGCTTAACTTAAATATTTACGAACAAACTGTAAATCTCCACTAGAAAATTGTCACAAGAGGTTCAATCGAACAAGTCCAAGAATTAACCGACAAAGTAAACGCAAGCGTTTCATACCACTTGTTTTACTAAGCCGTTTAATTAGATTTCTCATACGAGTGAGGTAAAGGTTTGTTTATACTAATAGATTGGAAAACTGTTTTATAAACGAATTTGGTATTAAAATAGTATTGAAATAGTTTGAGGAAAGAGTTTTGATATTTACTACTAGTATAGAAAACCTTTATATTTTTAAAGTGACAAATCACGAAGAAGATTGTAAGAACAACCAATCACAAAAATTCACATACGAAGACGTGAATAAAAGCCAAAGAAATCGATAAAGGATCCATCGAAATGGATATTCAAAAATCCCTAAAAAAAGTCATCAAAATCATAATAGATGATAACAACAAATAGGATTATCACGAATCGATTTAAATTGGAATTTCAATCCAAAAAGGCAAATTGGACTCAAACAGCAGGTTCAGTCGACTGAACAGAGTTTTTCAGTCGACTGACCCTGTACCTGGAAATTTTCCAGGTTCAGGAAACTTTATGTTTCCAGTTTCAGTCGACTGTGCAGAATTTTTCAGTCGACTGAATCATGCCTGGAAACTCTCGGGTTTCAGGTTCAGTCGACTGTGCAGAGTTTTCAGTCGACTGAATCATGCCTGGGCTGTTTTTCAACCTTATTCAAATGAAGAGCAAACTCTTCCAAAATGCAACCGGACGGACATTGGCTCTAAGGGTTTATGCCAATCGGCAACCCGGCCCTATATGCTCCTCGATGCATCACCAAAAGCATGATCAAACATCCATAAAAGGATTTCACACAAATTTGACTTAAAAGCTCAGAAATTGGAATATTCACAAAACCAATCCAAATCAAGAGCAAATGCACATGAAGAAGTGTTAGGAATTTACACCTAACAACCAAAGATAATAATAGTCATAGATGTGAGATAAAAATCTCACCTTTTCACAAAATCGAACAAGAAGAAGCTTGAAAGCAAATGGAGAATAACCCTCTCTTCAACACAACCCAATTGAGCTTGAATCTAAGCTCAAAAACAAGAACATTCCCAAAATTAGGTTTAGTAATTTCTGAAATTGGTGTGAGAATAAGTTGGAGAAGAAGAAGAGAAGCTTACCAATGGGTTCTTCTTGAGTTTGGAGCAAGGAATTTGATTTGCAAGGAAAACTAGGGTTTTGGAGTTTTAATTTCCAATCTCTCCCACCATTAATACTCTAAAAACTGAAATGAGAAGAGAATGAGGGTGAGTGGGGAAGAGTGGCTCAGATTTGAGCATTAGTTAACATAGGGCTGAGCCCAAAAACCAAACCCAAAGTAAAAAGTAGCAAAAATTAACTTTCTCCAAACATATCGAAGCTTATACTCAAAAAGGTCGCAAACGACATTTTAAACTCAATGGGAGCGGTCCCGAGTCCTAATTCGACCGTATGCAAAAAGTAGCTTTTCGGACTAAAATCCGACTAACGGTAAAATATTTAAATAAAATATTTAAATATAAAATCGATAAATATGCGGGTTGTTACATTAGATCATTACGATCCTCTGGTTGATCGAGTTCGATGAAACTCTGGGGGGAAGAAGCTGGGGCATGAACGAGGGCATGGCCGGAGCCGCCGGTGATCTGGTGGTCAGTGGTGGTAGTACGAGACGGTTTCAGGTTTTGGGGTTTGAAGTTTATGATGTTGCCAGGTTTCTGATTTGGGTTGGGGAAACTCGAATTGGATTTCGAGCAGATTATGAATCTTTGATGGTCGCGATATGATGTAGTGATGGACGACGATTTGTTCGTTGGTTGGGTAGTGGCCGGAGGTGGCTACAGCCACCGTGCATATGCATGGTGAAGGATGGTGTCAGGGGATGTTTTGGGTTATGCAGTATTTTGGTCACGAGATTTACTCGAGAAATTGGAGTTTTTGCTCGAAGTTTCGCATTAGTTTTACTCGGAGTAAATAGAAGGTGGACTCGGGTATCTTAAGGGTTATAGGTTTCTAGAGAAACCTGAATCTTATCAACTTTAAATTTAAAAGTAAAATTTGAATCAAGTTTTAAAATAGACTTTAAAGCTTAAATTCTGAGTATGGATTCAAAACTAAGTTTGAATCCCAGTTTAAAATGTAATTTAAATTTTATAAATTAAAATATTCAAACAATCTAAAAAGGGGTTTAAATAGTTTAAGTTTAAAAAGTAAAGCTTAAAAATAAAAGTAGAAATTTAACCTTGATTTAAATCTAGATTCAAATTCAGATTTGAATCATAATTTAAAAATAAGGGAAGTTTCTAAAATTTAAACTGTTTAAATACAACTTTGAATGTTAAAGCTAATTTTAAAATACGATTTGTATTTGAGATGAATTTGGGTTTGAATTTCTTTTAACTTCTTTTATAAAATAAGGAATCTTTAGCATAAGATTTAAAGGTTTTGAATGTTTTAAAACTTTGTTTAAGTTAAGTTTGATTTCTTTTTAAATTTTAAATTTTAAATGTAATTTGAAAACAATTTTAAGATAAATTGATTTAAATTACTTTATTAATAATAAAGTAATCATGAATAAGAAATGTTTTAGTTTTAAAAGTAAATTCAAGATTTAATGATCTTTGTTTCATTTAAAGTTGTAAGGTAATTTAAATAATTTAATTAATTAATTTGTTTAGTTAATTAAAGATTTGAAATAAATTAATTAGGGATAATTAAATTAGTAATTAATTTAAGTTAATTACTTAAGAAAGGGAATTTAAAAATTTGTTAATAAGTTAATGAAGGTCATTAACTTGTGATTATTTATTAATTAATGTAATTAATTTTGATAATTAATTGGGTTAATTAATTTAAATAATCAATTATGAAACTTAATTAAGTATGATTATTATATGGAAATAATTAAATATATTAATTACTTTGTGTAATTAATTTACTGATTGGATTAGTTAAAATTAATTAATTAACTTTAATTAATTTAGAATAATCATTAAATGAGTTGATAAGTAATCATTGAGAAATAATTACTTAGAGAAATAATTAAGTTAAGTAAGTTACTGGAAGTAATTAATTAAAGTATGATATTTGGGATTAATTACTTTGTGAGGTGATTAATAATTAATTACTTAATGGAATTAATTTAAGCATTTATTAATTAAGTGATGTAATTAATTAAGAGTAATTAATTACTAATGAGTTTAATCAGGGATGATTAATAAATTAATTAATTATTAAATGTAATTAATTTAGGAGTGATTAAGAAAGTAATTAAGAATAGTTAATTACTAAAAGTAATTAATCAAATATGATTAATAATTGTGGTTTAATTAAGGTTAATTACTTAATGTAATTAATTTAAATAAGTAATTAATTTAAATATAATTAAGGATCATTAATTAATATAATTAATGATGTAATTAAGGATTAATTAATTAAGATTAATTAATCAATGATAAGTGATTAAGGAATTAATTAATTAATGTAATTAATTAAGGACTAATGTAATTAATTATGATTAATTAACTAATGAAGAAATTAAAGGTTAATTACTGATATCGGTAAAGGATAATTAGTTTGTAAAATTAATTAGGATAATTACTTGAATGTAATTAAGGGGTAATTAATCAAGGGTGATTAATTAAGGTGATTAATTTGAGGATGGTGATTTAATTGATTGGAAATCAATTAAGAGTTAAGTAAGCAAGTTTTAAATGGTATAGTAATTAATTTAGTTCATTTTAAATTAATTAAAAAAAAGGGTAATTAATTTAATTCACTTTAAATTAATTAGAGATTGAAGTAATTAATTTAATTCATTTTAGATTAATTATAGATGGTGTGATTATAGATATTTGCTTATGAATGGATGATATGGTTTGCCTTGAATGGTTTGAATCTCAGACATGAGATAAATAGTGTTGTGTGTTATGGATGCATTGGTTGCATTATGATGATGATATGAGTTATCTATGGATGATGATAATGTAGATTATCAAGTTATGATGATAATATAGATTACTTGCTCATGATAATATTTTAGATTATCTATTATGATGATGTGAAGTATCTATCTGTGTGTATATAGATAGTTTAAATTGAACTGTTTTAAACTTAAAACAACTTAGACCTAAAAGACACGCCTTGGATTTCGATGAGACCGGGATCGGGTTTCCATATTTGGAATCCGAAAACCACATCGATTCCAATTAACGTTAGGTCGTGAATCTAAGTGGAGCAAGTGAAGACTCGAGGTGTAAGGGCTATACGTCAGTATAACTCTGTGGGTGATTCCGTAATGAGTTGACGGAATATTGCTTATAGATTCGGGATGGTGAATCAGAGTGCAAGGGCTATGGTCGTTGACTCTGAGGGTGATTCCAATAATGAGTGCAACGAGATAGTGCCTTCGGTTTCGTTCGAACCCGGAACGAACTTGTATGGATCGAATACTTTCAGAACATCGTCAGGCGGACGATGAGCATTCTAAGATTTGATGTCCTATAAAGGTAATCGTAGCCTCAAGCCTCATCAACCGGGAATGGCTAAAACAGGGGAGGTGCAGCAAGGCTTCGTGGGTAGCTCCCACTGGAGAGCAAGATTGATCCTTTCTAGAGGTCCCTTTATATTCGGCTGTGTCGGGCAGTGGTTCGCGACAACTGCCGGGGTTGTCTTGTTCGGAACTGTTCAGTAAGGAACGGGTCCGGCCTTGTGTTGCAGGGGAGTGGGAGTACTCCTCGGTACGGTGATCTAGGCCACGTACTGTGACGGGCGGTACCCCAGTAGCCCTGCCATTGTATGGAATCCAAAATCCAATAAGTGCCAACGGTTTTGATTATATGACCCACTTTGTGGCTAGTAGCTGGAATTTAATCATGTAACAATTTCGGCTATTTCATATTTATTTGAAAACCCTAGACACTATTATAATATCATTGGATTTCCTATCAAATGTTTTGGTTAGCGTAAGGTAAAAACTTTTCCATGTTTATGTGTGGGAAGTCTTACGTGATACCTTTCTTTTAAAGGTTTTTCAAAAGTTAAGCAACTTTAACCTGTTACTCACACCAGACCCATGTCTGACCCGGAGTTTATTTTTGTTTTTCATAAAATCTTGGGTACTCAAATTTTTACGAGTAGCCAAGGGATTCAGGTTAGGATTCGGGTTATCTTTGACGAATATTGGAGGAGCAATGGAGCAGGAGGCTTCTGCGTTAGATATTAGTATTCCGCTGTGTGTTCTGTGTTGTCTATGAGATTGTTTTATGTTGTAAATACTAGACAGGTGTTTATAACTATCTAGTATGTGTTGTATTATCTGTGTACTCTGATAGTGGTTGTAAACTATGTAAATATTTTATGTTATTAATATAATTTATTCGTTCCGCTGTTTAGATTCTGATGTGTTGATTCTTCTTCTTCTCTTTCTTTCTATTCTCTATCCCTTTCTTTCTTATTAGCGATGCGATTTCCTAGAGATAGGAAGTTGGGTCATTACAAGTATGAATTTAAGCTATAAAATGTTTATAAACATAAAGTTAGGTCTTATGAAATGGTTCAAAAATGATTTTAGTATGGAATGACATACTATTTGTATAAAAGAATGTAAGTTAAAGAAATTGGTGAAGTTAGGAAACCAATAGGATAATTACATAAGTTGTACATAAATCGTTTTATTTGTATGATTATTATTGATCCGGTATTCGAGTCATGTTTTCATGGTGGTTTATACCTGTCCGAAGAAGGATTTTTCACACAATCCTTGACGGTGAACACTTGATATGGATTCATGATACGATCTTAATGTTTTCTATCATAGCGTATGCTATGCAAGAAGAATGAAGGTTTCTAATAAAGGAATCGAATCGAAGTCTGCACTAGAGAGGTTAAGTGATATATCTAGTTTGGAAGTGAACCCATATGATCGAGCGAGTAATCGAAATTAATATTGCATACGGACGATCCATGTTTATCGTACGGGCTTTAGTATAATTACATACCATGTGTTATGTTGGCTTATGAAGAGTTTAGGAAATGACTCTTCGATTTAGTGTGAGGTAGCATGTATAATCATCTAACTAATAACCTAAGGCTGTTAAGCACAAGGTATGCTTGGTAAATTGTTTATCATCCTTGGGCGATGGGAGAGTTTTTAACCTGAGCAAACAATGAGCTTTGCGTGCTAATGATTGAGAAAGCTAGTTGAGTATATGAGTGCTTGTTCCCTTGCTAAGTTTAGAAATGTCATGGAGCGAGGATGCGCTAGGTTGTATAAGGAAGGAAAAAGATAGTTTGAAGGAGTTCTATCTAGAGTTTCTTATAGATTGGGGTTTCCATCTTATCTTAGTATCGCACATCTTTTGAAGTTTACTCACGCTTGAGGTGGAGTCACTTAGTATGCATTTCAATTTGTGCTTTAGCTTGTATATAGTCCCAACAGTACTCTATATACGTATTTTTATTCTATCTCCTTTGATTATCGTTCTTGTTTGAATTTCATGGGCGAAATGTTCTAAGTGAGGGAGAATGTAACGACTTGGAAATTCGAACACTTCATCTTTGAATATCGTAAATTTTCAAAATATAATTACATTTTATAAGTACGATTTTAGAACGTTACTAGTCATTATTTAATTAATGACTAATGATAAGAAATCTGTTTTTTGAGAATTGTTTATAAAAATATATTCTTCGATAGAAAATCGATAATGTGACTGAAAATCAATTTATTGGTAAACAACTTTTTGATCGATATAAGTTGTTCAAAATCTTTTGCACTTGTCATATGATTAAATAAACACATTAGCAACTATTAACACATGCTCCTCTTCATAAAACAATGGAAGGTTCTAGAAGCTACCAAATGGATAAAAGATATTATCATGAGAAGGGTATAAGTGTATTTTACTAAAAGAGAAGTGATGTAAAGGAGAAGTGATGAGAGGTGAGTTTTCCATAACATGGTGAGGGGAGGTAAGAACAAGGCTAAGGAGCACCATTCTTGAGCCTATATAAGGAGAGACATACCCTAGATAATAAATCATAAATTTACAAAGCTAAGACATGCTTTCTTCCATGTCTTTCTATTCTATTATGTTCTAACTATATTTTCTGCAAATTTTATCCAAATCCACTCAAATTTGAAGTGAAGCCTTAGAGGAATATTACAACACATACTACCTTATTAGAAGTTGAAATACTGAAGCCACTCTCACCTCATCTTGGAACGCCGTGAGCAAATAGTAAGGGGAGGAGGGCATAAGCAAGAGAAAGCAAGAGGAGGAAGGAAAAAAGGTGGTTGCAAGGTTGGGTTTGGACTTGGGTTCTTGGTTATTTGTTGGAAAAAGGTGAGTTAGCACACATCTTTAACAGATAATACAACATATATATATATATATATATATATATATTAATGTTTAAGTTGTTTGACTTATTGTTGACCCATATTAAAATATTGATTTTGATTTTTGTTTAAAAAATAAGAAGCATATGTGATCCATGTCTGTGTATATGGAATGGACTTGAATGGACATGTATGACTTGTGACAAGATCTTGGAACAAAGCACATAGGTTATAAATGGACTTTGGTTTAGATCAGACTCGGATTTGAAAGTGCACCTACAACGATAGTCAATGTGGATGCACATAGGAATTTCCTAGTTTTTGGCGATTCCTATAGAACTCTATAGAGAGATCCTTAGGGATTTCTAGCCACATTGATGACGTTTTATATGTATGTTTGTTGCCATAAAAAGTTTAGATAGTAAAAAGTTAAGTAACATCTTAAAATGTGGCCAAAACTTCACCTGTGTAATATTGCCATGTTTAGCTTTTATTTTTAGACCGTAAAGTTTAAAAAGATATTTGAATTTAAGTATTTTATTTCATTCCTTTTACAAGCGTTTCTTAACTTATTGTAGTATTTAAAAGTAGTTTTAGATATTTATGAATTTTTAAGAATTAGTTGTGAATCTTTAAAGATGAGATTTTTATAATGAAAACTTGTCTTTCCAAGTTTTTAAGGAAACCATAAAGTTGTTATTTTCAAGTAATATATAGAGAAAATGTTTTAAAACCTATTACAAATATTATAAATAATTTTTAAGTATATACAGTTTTTAGAAAATATGTTGACTGATTTATATCTTATGTAATAAACATCTTCTAAAAATGGTTTACTTGATATCTCGTTTTATAAATAAATTACTATGCATACATACATATATATATTTAAAAAATAATTTTAGAAAGTATAAAAAAAGTGTTTAGAAGGGTGTTAGGAATTTCCTAATGGCCAAGTGGTTAATCAATTAAATTACTTGTTTGAAAAGTAATTTACATAACACTAACAGCCGATGAAGTAGGCTTATATATTTTCTAAGAGTTAAGATTGATGTTAGAGTAGGAATATGAGCAATATAGCTCTAACCTAGTGGCCCTCCTCTCGACTAAGGAGTACTTACGTCGTAATGTCATAAACGTGTTAATAATGTTGATTTCTTACTTGTTTATAGAAAGCATTAATATTATACTTTACATTAAAATCCTACAAAGTAGGCTTATCTATTTGTGAGAGTTAAGTCTGATGTTAGAGTAGGGACATGAATAATAGAGCTCTTACCTATTGGCTTCCCTCTTAACCAAGGAATAATTAAATCGAGAATGTTAGGAACATGTTTATTGTGATAACCCGGATTTTCGGACATCTGTTAATTGGTAATTAACAGGATTAGATTTATTAAGATATCGATTTGTATGCTAAACAAATAAAATTCTGATATATATATATATATATATATATATATAGATTAAAACTATAAAAAATGTTGAAAAATAAATCTCTGAATAAATAAATAATATATCTATATATAAAAAAAAAGATATATACGAATTTTATAATGTTGAAGATTTAAGTGTGTTCATATGCATGTATATAAATGTGTTTATATATATATATGTTTGTGAATAAAAGATATAAAATTGAATTCAATGTATTAAATTTTCAAAAGACATTTAAAGTTGGATTCTATATTTTAAAAATAAATAATACTAAAGATAAATCTTTATTAATTAAAATAAAATAGCTTAAGTTTTAACTAGGATTTGATAAAAAATGATCCTTTCTTCAAAAACATATACATAAGTTGTATATATAAAACTATAATATGGAAACACATAAAAATATAAATTTATGTAAACTAACAAATAAGGAAATATTGAAATACATACATTTACATTTGTAAAAAAATAAAACATGTATTGAACAAGTGTAAGAATTTTAACTTAACATTTGTAAGTTAAAATTAATATGCATTAAACATATGTTAGCTTTGATTAACAAGTGGCAAGAATAATTTTGCTTTTTTTGAACAAGAATTAGAGAGACCAGGTTTCATTTTTACTTCTTAAATCCTTCCTTCAACTCTCTAAACTAAAACAAAAATAAAAGCTAAAATCCAACATAATCAAATAGCTATTTCAATAATCTAAAGCAAGCAGAGTAGATCCAAACTAATCTCAAACTTAAGCAAGATTCTAGATATAGCCAAGCTCAAGTAAGAAGATCAAGATCGAATTATAGTTTCAGATTCAAGATTTGCAGGTTCATGTCTAAAATCAAGATCCAGGTTTTAAAAGCAAAAGAAACTATCAGTTAAAAAAGGGGGATTCTCTGTTCTTCAAAGTAACAGGTGAGTAAACAGTGCCTTCATCTGTTTTTTTTTTAAAATTTGATGCATGCAGAGAAACTTGAATTTGAATTGATGTTAAATGGTCCGTGTGGTTGATATCATAATTTATGTATATATATTTCAAGATATATATATATATATATATATATATATATATATATATATATATATATGAATATACTTGGGTGCATGTTTGTTAACAGTTCATAGGCTCTGTTCTTCTATTTCTGGGTGCAAATATAATTCAAAAATCTAGATCACATCACCTAGTTCATAATGCACGTTGATATAAACTAAGAAAATGTTTATTTCTTAATATAATTTTAGTTAAAAATTGATTTGTGTGGAAATTATATTGTATAGTTCATTTATATCAAGATTTATAGTAAATATCATATTTTGGTGAAATTTCAATGAAATTGAATCAAAGTTTTAAGCTTGCATGATGATTTTCCTAGTAAAAATAAGATTTTTAGAGGTGGAATTGTGATTTTTAACATCCTATATTGTAATAAATTTGGGGATGAACGAATTCCGTTCAAAAATTATTCTGGTGATCGGGTTGATAAGGGGTGTTGCGCTTTGGTCGAAAGGGAGCCTAGCTTCATGTGATAGGGTTTCACCAAAGCCGATTCTCGAATTTAGCTTCGACTTGAGCTGGGTGCTGTTTTAGGGTTTTAAGGATTTTCTGGGCATGGCATGGAACATAATCGAACTGGGGAATGAGGACGCAACCTAGACCTTCGAGGTTTGGCAGGAAGTAAGTGTCGGATTTGAGCTTCCAATCGATGGGTGAGTTATGTTGATCAGTGACAGGAGTTGAGAGCAGTTCGATGGAAATTGTATTTACTTTTTTCTGATGTTCGAATTGAAGAGGTGTTTTACGAGAGATCGGGCTTGAGTCTTTGACATGGTGGCGATAGTGATCAAAAGGAGAAGGGTCGTCAACTTGGGTGTTCCGAGGTCAGAAGGATCATCGGAGCGTTTGTGCACGTGCACTGTACACACCTGATGCTCGGCATGGCTAATTGTGATAGGTGGGAAGATGGGTTCGATCTAGGGCTAGGATTCGATCGCGATCTAGTCGTACGAAAAGGTAGTTGGTGAGTACATCAGAGCAGTTTATTATTTGGTTCGTGGCATCATTTTCGATTGGATTTGGAGAAGACTTTTAGTCATTTTGAGCAAGGAAGTGATGTGGGAAGATGCATGGTTGGGCCTCCGGGTGGAATGACGTTTTGCACAATGTAGTTCACGAGTGAATTGGGATAGAGCACAAAAGCATTTCGGGTTAAATTTTGAGTTTTTGTAACAGGTTTCCAGTTCAAAATTTATTCAAGTTTTAAATTGATAATAGAAAATTAGAAGGAAACAACAGACTCGAGTAAAGGATCGATATTATTCGGGTTTGACCCGAAGTAAATCTTGTACAAATTTCAAGTTTAAAAATTAAATAAGTTTGAAAATTCAAAATTGAATCTAGTTTGAACCCTTTCTTAAAATTTATTCCTTTATGGTATAAATGTCTTAAATAATTGTTTAAGGATACTGTAATTTGTTTAATTTAAATTTGTTGAGTTAAAAATTTTAAGTTATTTTAAAACTCTAATTAAAAGGTTTAATTGAGTAAGATAACTATAGGATAAATGGTTTATCTTATGATTAATTGTATCCTTGGATGATTAAGGACTAATTAAATTGATAATGAATTTAAGAATAACAAATTTATTTAATGAATTAATGATTTTTAGGGTATTTAGTTAATTATGAATTAACTGATTATGGATTTGATTAATTCATAATTAAGGATAAATTAATTAAGTAATAAGAGTTTAATTTCTTAGATGATAATTACTTAATGTAAGTAATTAAGAATTAGTTGTTAAGGGTTAATTAATTTAATTATTGATTAGAGGATAATTAATAAATAAAATCAAAGGTTAATTATTGCGAATAGTTAACCTATGGGGTAAATGCTTGATGAAAGTAATTAGTTTAACGTAAATTACTTAAGGGATGAAATTAAGGATTGATTACTTAGTGTAATTAATTAAGGATTGATAGATTAAGGAAATTAATCAAGGTTTAGCTAATTAATGAAGAGTGATTAGGTAAGGGATAATTAATCAATGTACGTAATTATAGGATAATTAATTTGAGTAATTAATTAAGGATAAATGTAATAAATCATTGTTAATTACTTTATAAAAGTAAGTAAGGGATCATTAATGTGACGGGGGAAGGCTAATTAATTTGTTTATTTCTTAATATAGTTTTAGTTAAAAATTGATTTGCGTGGAAATCATACTGTACAGTTCATTTATATTAAGATTTAGAGTAAATATCATATTTTGGTGAAATTTCAATGAAATTGAATTAGAGTTTTAAGCTTGCATGATGATTTTCCTAGTAAAATAGGATTTTTAGAGGTGGAATTGTGATTTTTAACTTCCTATATTGTAATAAATTTGGGGATGAATGAATTTCGTTCAAAAATTTATTTCTGGTGATCGGGTTGATAAGGGATGTTGCGCTTTGGTCGAAAGGGAGCCTAGCTTCATGTGCTAGGGTTACACCGAAGCCGATTCTCGAATTTGGCTTCAATTTGAGCTGGAGTGTTGTTTTAGGGTTTTAAGGATTTTTTGGGCATGGCATGGAACGCAATCGAACTGGAGAATGAGGACGCAATTGAGACCTTCGAGGTTTGACAGGAAGGAAGTGTCAGAGTTGAGCTTCCGATCGATGGGTGAGTTGTGTTGATCGGTGAGGGGAGTTGAGAGCAGTTCGAAGGAAATTGTATTTGTTTTTTTCGGTGTTCGAATTAAAGAGGTGTTTTACGAGAGATCGAGCTTGAGTGTTCGACGTGGTGGCGATGGTGATCAGAGGGAGAAGGGTCGTCGACTTAGGTGTTCGCGAGGTCGGAAGGATCATTAGAGCATTTGTGCACACGCACTGTGCACACCTGATGCTCGGCATGGCTAATTGTGGTAGGCGGGAGGATGGGTTCGATCTAGGGCCGGGATTCGATCGTGATCTTGTTGTGTATGAGAAGGTAGTTGGTGAATTGATCGGAGCAGTTTATTCTCCGGTTCGTGGCATCATTTTCGATTGGATTTGGAGAAGATTTTTAGTCATTTTGAGCAAGGAAGTGATGTGGGTAGAAGCATGGTTGAGTCTTCGGGTGGAATGGTGTTTTGCACGATGTAGTTCATGAGTGAATTGGGATAGAGCACGAAAGCATTTCGGGTTAAATTGTGAGTTTGTGTAACAGGTTTCCAGTTCAAAATTTATCCAAATTTTAAATTGATAATAGAAAAATAGAAGGAAGCAACAAACTCGGGTAAAGGATCGGTATTAATTGGGTTTGACCACAAGTAAATCTTGTTCAAATTTCAAGTTTAAAAATTAAATAAGTTTGAAAATTCAAAATGGAATCTAGTTTGAACCTTTTCTTAAAAACTATTCCTTTATAGTATAAATGTCTTAAATAATTGTTTAAGTATGCGTGTTTAACTTAAATTTGTTAAGTTAAAATTTTTAAGTTATTTTAAAACTCTAATTAAATGGTTTAATCGAGTAAGATAATTATAGAATAAATGGTTTATCTTATGACTAATTAAATCCTTAGATGATTAAGGACTAATTAAATTAATAAAGAATTTAAGAATAACAAATTTATTTAATGAATCAATGATTTTCAGGGTATTTAATTAATTATGAATTAATTGATTAGAGATTTGATTAATTCATAATTAAGGATAAATTAATTAAGTAATTAGAGTTTAATTGTTTAAATGATAATTACTTAATGTAAGTAATTAAGGATTAGTTGTTAAGGGTTAATTAATTTAATTATTCATTAGAGGATAATTGATAAATAAAATTAAAGGTTAATTATTGGGAATAGTTGACCAATGGGGTAATTACTTGACGAAAGTAATTAATTTAATATAAATTACTTAAGGGAAGAAATTAAGGATTAATTACTTAGTGCAATTAATTAAGGATATTAATCCTAGTGTAATTAATTAAGGATTGATAGATTAAGGAAATTAATCAAGGGTTAGCTAATTAATGAAGTGTGATTGATTAAGGGATAATTAATCAATAAGTAATTATAGGATAATTAATTTGAGTAATTAATTAAGGATAAATGCAATAAATCGTTGTTAATTACTTTATAAAAGTAAGTAAGGGATCATTAATGTGATGGGGGAAGGCTAATTAATTTGTGTAATTTATTAAGAATTAACTACTTATTGTAATTAAGGATAATTAGTCAAAGTTGATTAATTAAGATGGATAATTAAATGATGATTAATTAATTGATTTGTAATTAATTAATGTTAAATAAAGGTAATTTAAGTGATTAATGATTAGTAATTAATTTAATTAGAGATGAATTAAATTAATTTTGGAAATGATCCATCTTTCTTATGAATGATTGAATGATGATTAAATACCTTGAATTGATTGATATCTCTGATATGAAATGTTTTGTGATATGATATGTTTGGGTTGTACAGAGATAATGTGGTTATCTATCGATGATGAATTGCTGTGTTAAAGTGACATCTAGTATTAAAAATTAGATTGTATTCACTTGAATAACTGGGGTTAAGATGACATTGGATTCGGAGAGACCGGAGTCGGGTATTAGTAAATATCTGAAACCACTTCGATTCTTCATAAATTTATTTGTGAAATCAATAGGCTAGAATGGAATGATTTAAGTGAATTCGACCATTTAATCTAAGTTTTGGTACTTAGAAATTGATGTGTGAAATATGTAATATCTTTAACAAATTGTGAAGTTGTAAATTGATACAAGTTACCCGGGTTTATATAAGTTGTATGCTTCTGTGTTCCATGTTAGATGGGTATACTCATGCTGGTTTCCACCCTGACCCGGATGTTACTTTGATGTAATGCTCGGGTCAAACCGAGTATTACAGATTTTCAAGTAAGGACGTTCTAGAGCTCAGGAGGTGAGCTCGATGGCAGGAACGTATGGAGTGTTTTCTGCAGTGATATATTGTAGTTATCTGGTAAATAATTGTATCTGTCCAGTGTTGCGTATATGTGTAACTCTGATGCAATAAAGTGTAATTTGATAAGTACAGTTTTCATTTGTATAACTGATATTATTTGTTATTATATTTTATCCGCTATGAATGTGAGATGCTGGTGTTTCTGTTTCTTCTTTTTCTTCTATCACTTTTCTTCTTTTCTCTAACTATCTGGAATTTTCGGGATCGAAAATTGTGGGTCGTTAAATTAATCATGTTGATTTTTTACTAGTATATGGAAATCAGTAATACTATACTTTACACTAAAGTTGACGAGGTAGACTTATCTATCTGCGAGATTCAAGAATGAAGTGTCTAGGTATGGCTTTGATGTGCAACCAATGCTCTAACATACCTGTCTTCACTCTTGGATGAGGAATAATTAATTTGGAATGTAAGAAATGAGTTAGGTATACGAATATTGATTTGTATAAGCAATTGTTTTGACCAGATAATCGATTAGTCAATTATCGAACTTGACCTAATATTAACTTAGGAAGTCTCTAAAAGCTTTATGATTTCAAACTAATTAGAACCCTCATGAAGGAGCATTGGTATGAAATGTCTCTAGCTTTCTCTTAATTTTGAAAGAACTGGAATTGAGTTTATCACAAATTCATCAAATCAGTTTGAAGAAACCGAGCTTGGTAAGTGTTTACTTATTGAAAACCACTTTAAAACTAGTACATGAGTTCTATATTTTGTGAGCGGTTATGAAGTGAAATGTTATTGGGTTAAACTATCAATCCTAAGGTTAAGTCCAAGGGGGAGGTCAACATTAATATTTTAAATGATGCTATCATGTGGGACTATCTATCTAGAGCACTATTCCAAGTGAGAGGACAGGGTTACCATTCATTAGAAGATATATGTGGGAATCTATGCGGAGATTCAAGATCTGATTGAGATATTGAATCCATGTAGTGATTCATGATCTGTTCAAGATATGGGAATCCATTTAGGGATTCATGTTCTATTCGAGTAATGAGTACTTGTGTGAAAGATGCCAAACGTAATCTCGACATCAAAAATGACAAAACATAGAGTAGATTGCACAACCTGAGGTTTAGATGACATGTGTCAGGATATTATCAACTCCATATCTAGAGATAAATATCGAATGCTGGTCGGAGGAAGTTTATGATATTTGGTCCACGCTGTTCTTGTTCATGTTCGGGTGCTGGGCTGCTTTGTACCTTAATAGTTTATTTATCTAGAGATATATGATGCTTGGAAGGTTCTTTCTGACCCTAATGCATGAAGTTTGAATTTGGCTTCTTCAGATAGATCTCCGTGGAAAAATCCATTATGCAAACGTCCTTAATTGTTTTGATTATAAGTTATGGTATGACCAATGTAAGCATCATAACTATTTGATATGATTTATATTCTACACCCTTGATATTATCTATCACAACACTATATTAAACCTAATAAATGGTTGGTTGCTTTTAGGGGAGAACTTTTATGGTAATCCGTACGGTCCTGTGTTGTTATGTGTCATGCTTATTTCTTTAGTTTCATATGCGGGTTTACCAAACTAATCCAGGTATTATTTTCCTATAATGGTCGGGTCAGCCCATTTATATTTCCAGATTTAACTTTGGATGTTTTGGAGCTTATAAAGACGAGCTGGATGTTTATCTACAGTATTATTATTATTTCCGCTGCATTAATGTATTGTATACATCAACATTGTAAGGGCATATAGTTGTAACTGTCTAGGTTGATGATAGTACTTTGGTTTTGGAAACTATAATTTTTTTATATATGGAGTAACCCTTTGTTTTTGTATTATATATTGTCATTCCGCTCTGAGATTATGATGTTGTGTTCTCCCTTTCTTCTTCTATTCTAATTTTTTATTTTGTCCTAACTTTCTATCTTTCCAGTGCTTGGGTGTTCGGCACACGAATACCATGGATATATTTAGTGTAGACAATTGAGAATCGAAAAGTCGAGTCATTACAATAGTTTTCTATCGTAGTAGATGGCTATGCAAGGAGAAAAGAGGTTTCTAATTAAGGAGCCTGATCGAAGTCCACACTAGCGAAGTCGAGTGAGCTATACTAGTCGAAAGATAAGCTTATGTATTCAAGTAAGTAATCAAATCGATATTACATATGGATGATCTATATTCATCGTATACGCTTATGAAAAGGGTTAAGAATTTGTGTTGGCTTATTTCCTTCTCTTTTTAATTGAGATGAAATTTCAAGGTCGAAACTCTTTTAAGGGGAAAGGATGCAACGACACAAAATTTTATTGCTTTGATTTGTGAATATTTAATTAAATTTAAATATTCAATTAATGGTTTTGATAATCAAATAACCCTCTTTTAATTAATAAATCATGAAGGTGAAGTCATGTTATAAATTTGTTTTAAAAAATAAATAGCTCAATGAAAAATTGAAAATGTGACCAAAATTCATTTTTCGGATTTATGACTTTTTGTCCAAGAAAAGTTTAAACTTGTTATGCACACTAGTGTACATGTGCCACACATATATACAAATAAGAAAACACATTTTACTAGCTAAAGAGATTAGCTAAAATCAAATTTTAGAAGATGATTAAAGAATTAAGTAAGAAAGGTCCTTTATTCTTATTTTAAATAATAATTACTAAGTAGTACACAAATGGATGGTGGGGTGATGTCCTAAGGTCCTAGAGGGGTAGCGAAGCTTGGAATAATGGGAGGGGCGTACCATAAAACTATGAGGTTGTGGGCTGAATCATGGAGAGGAATGTTGGTCATTTTTCACTTTATAGATTCTATAAAAGACTTTCTTCATTTTCTCATTTACTTCATTTTTCCCATCATAACTTTCTTCTTCCTCATCTTCTTCACTCTTCTTCCACTTAAGTTTTACAAAATAAATCACCCCAAAAAATTTTCTTTTCCCCTCTAAACACTTAAACAGGCCTCTAAAAATATAGGTAACACTCTCTACATCTCAAAAATACCAAGTCGAACCCAGAACTCTGAGCACTCTTAAAGTCCTGGAGACTTAGGCATAATTAATAAGGGTGAAGGGAATGAGTTTCCATAGGAAAATAAGGTGTTTGCTAGTGTGGAGGTATTTGTTTTGAAATAAGAGAAGTTGGCTGCTTTTCGAAAGGGTTTTGATCGAGATCAAACTAAGATATCTCACTTTGAAATAGTTTTAAAATGAAGTGACATGTTGTAAGCATATTATTGTTTATATTGTATATATAGACGTATATATGTAGTGATTGATGATGTTTGATTCCTGCTTGAAAGCGAATGATACACATAACTATTTTTGCAAGGGAGCAAAGAAATGAAAGTTTTAGTGTTCCGTAGGAAGTAGGTTGTGGCGAATACACTTCAAAATGCTTGAAAATTTGTAGAGGAACTCTAAGGAGTTCTCAACGTGTTTATTTTTATTTTTATAGATTCCTGTTTATGTAAATGCTTGTGATATGAGTTGAAAAGTTGAACTTTTTTGGGATAGAAATATTTGTAGCACTTAATTATATGCTAGAGTAATCGCTAAGCCTCTTTCAGTTATTTGGAAGGTTATTTCTTATGGTTTCGATTTCCTTTTTGAAACACTTGGTTTCAAATGTTAATTTCAAGAATTAGGGTTTAAAAGCTATTCGATTTACAAATAAAGTTCTAAAATTTACTGTTCATATAGCAATAGTCACTATAGATGCACTTTAGAAATCTATAATTTTAGTAAATTATGAAAGGTTAGCTACTTTAGATATTTTGTAAATTCTCTTCCAAATATGTTTTAAAAGGGTTGTTTAAGTATTTAAAAATGGTTTTTAGGTTTTAAATATAATTTTAAGAATTTACTCGAGTTATTTAAATTAGAGGTTTGAATTTTGTAAAGGAAAAATCTTTTCTTTTCAAATAAAAGTAGGATTTTATTTAAAGATCCTCAAGTAATGTTTTGTATAAGAATTTTGAATTATAATTTAAGTACTTTAAAAACGTACTTTCAAAAATAGATTGTTTAAAAGAGATATGAGTTTTAAAGTATTTTTTTGGAATATTTAAAGAATTGGTTCATATAAAGGAAATATATTTACCTTTTAAGGTCGAATTCTTTTAAAGGTGATGGATTAAATGAATGTTTTAAAGCTTTATTTTAAAGTTTTTTAAAACAAGATTGAAATTTGTGTGTGGAATTTAAAATTTTATTTGATATAATAAACTAAGTGGTACTTTATAAAAAAGGAAACTTCCAATGTCAAATTCTTTTCTAAATAGTGGTGACATTTTAAGTGATGTTTGAATGAAGATTTTAAACTATGTTTAAAGTGGTTTAGATATGATTTTAAGTAAGAATAAAGCACAGATTACAACATCCTTGTTGTAATAAATGTTTCCGAGAAAAGAAAGGAGATTAAAGACTATAAAATTCTTGTTATAAAAATCATTTCGGTAAATTGGAAAAAAGTTTGGTTTATAACACTTTGTTTTAAATGAATAGGATATGGAATTTATGAAGTTTTATACTTGATCTTAAGCTTCAAGTTAGGGAAACTTCTATCTATCCTAAAAGATAATAATGTTCTTGAGTTAAGCTTTGGGAGGTAATAATACCCCGACTTGGATGGCTTCATTATTAACCGAAGGATAATTTAAGTCTAAAATCGAAGATTGATGATGAGTATATAAAGTATTATTTTCATTTACAAATTTAGTTTCTTAAGGAAATTAAGTAGTCCTATACTTAGCACTAAAAGTCAATGAGTAGATTGATCCTCTATCTATGAGATCTAGAACTAGAGCATTTTAACTAAGGCAAGGCCAGGAGAAATCATTGCCCTGACTTATCGGGCTTCATTTCTGGATGATGGATCGAGTAAGTTGAAATGTTAGAAACGTGATGAATGTAAGATTTGATTTTTGTAAATGATCTTTATAATTTATGGTGGTATGGAAAGCATTCTTTTCATACTTAACACTAAATTACAAGGAAGGAAAACTCATCTTTGTCTGCAAGAGTATAATAATGCACGTCGAGGCAATGATAGTACGCTAACTTTTCTGACTACATTATTAATGGGGGGATAGTTCAAGTTTGAAATAAGAAAGTGGTGGTAAGTATATTTGGTTAATTTCTATATTATCCATTTACTTTCACCAAGTGTGTTTTTGGTTTACTGTTATCAATGTTTTTAAATCACATTTATTTTTGACCCATTTAAGTATGCTTTTGAAATAGGAAATCTTTGTTAATATTTCATTAATATACTTATACCGATAAGTATACACTTTCTAAGTATTGAAATGTATGGTTATATGTGAATATACTTGTACCGGTGAGATAAGTATATGAATAAATTTTCAAGGACCGAAAAGAGTAGAAATGCATATGATATCTTTTATAAATGTATTTTAATACATGTATTTACAAAATGATTTTAATTAATGAAAGGATTAATTAAAAAGGCTTAGTTATTTATTATGTGCTTAATCATGCTTGGTTTCCATAAAAAATTAAATCTCCAAACTGATTGTTGGCTAATTTAATAGTTAAATAAAGGAGTATCAAATCTTGGCCTAATTTAAAACTATCGATTGTTGGTTCAGAGAGATTAGGATCAGATAAGTTGTCCGAAAACCACTTTAAACTAGTGTAAGCGTTCAAATTGAAGACATCTTTAAGATGATGGAAATTGTAACATCCTGTAATTGGGCGCTAGTTATTTAATTAGTTATTTGGTTAATTAATAAGGCTTCGAAAATGGAATTGGTGCAAATGATGAGATTTAACCACTAAACTTGCACCATTGCGTTCATGGAAAAAATCTAAGCAATTTCATATTTAGAGTTTTAAGATCGAAGTTCAAACGAAGAAGTTACGAATGAAAAACAAATTTAAAGCGAAAATAATTAAATAAGAAATATTTAACAATTTTATATTAATTACTCGGACCCACAGGCCAACCCATCGTTGGAGACGTTCGAACCCTAGCGGTCGACCGACCACCTTAGGACATTCGACCGGTGGCGACATGGCGGCTCCATTAAACGTAGGCCGTAACGAACCGGATTTAATATATCTTGATCTAATGGTTCTGGTTATTCTAGCGCCTATATATTAAGGCCTTGCCCTCCCTTCTCTTCTCATATTTTCCTAAAGTAGTAGTGATGCTGTACCATTTCTTCTTTTCCACTTTCTTTCCAAATTATAAAGATAAGGAATTTGTATCTATATTCATATAAATCGGAGAAGCGTAGAAATCTAATAAAAAGGAGAAGAGAACAGAATCAACCACATACATATTTGAGTAATTTATATATTCGTATCTATTTTCTCTCCCAATCCTAAATTTCTACTTAGATCTATAATTCTAATTTACGTATATACCCTTTTCTACATATTTCTTGGATTAAAAAGGATTTGGAGATTAATCAAAGGTTCAACTTTAGATCCGGAGATTTGGATCACTTTTAAAAGGTGAGTAGGAATTTTTGTGGATTGTTATAATATGAAAATTATCCCATTAGTGCTAATTTGATTTTATGCCTAATTGAATAATTGTATATGAGTTGTAAGCAATAAATTGAATACGATTTGAGTATAATAAATATCGCCTATATATTTTCGTTTATAAATTGATTTAGTATTGTACACAACCTAATTGGAAATCAGCGCCAAAAGTAAGAATTAAGAATTTTAATTTAAATGAAATTCATTCCAGATCTGAAATAGGTTGTATAAGAATGTTATAAATTTGGGTTATTACCCTAATCTTGTTAGAATATAAACTATTATATGTTTGGAATTGTTGGAATTTAGATCCGTTTAATATTTGTAATCTAGAAAATAGGCATGATGACTAACTTAGAAAAATTTTTAGGCTCAAGGACAAAAAGTTTATTTTCCAGGCTGAAGAACAATGCTAGTTATAACTAGCATTTTGTATAGTGTAAAACAGAATATAATGCTAGATATAAACAGCATTTTGTATAGTGTAAAAGTTGAGTATAATGCTAATTATAACTAGCATTTGTCCTTCATCCAAAAAATGAAACTTGGTGTCCTTCAACCTAAATTATTTTCAAATTATGTGCTTTTTCCCTAATTCCCTCATTTGTTAGTTTGATTTCTTTCCCTTTTTGAAAGATACAACATTTGATGTAACAAGGAATATATGCAAACAGAAAGAGAAAGAGATATGTATAGTATGAATTCGTTGTATTTTACACTATCTATTTCAGTAATAAAAAGAAATGATTATTCCTTGTAATTTCAAACGGTGTAATCTTTTATATTTTAAAGTTAAATCTTTTATTTTGGACTAATTCATGAAAATTATAGCTGATAATCTTTTTAGACATGATTCCAATAATTTAACATGGAAAAGTATATTTTAGTAAAGATATAAGCAGAACATATTTAATAAAAATAAATATTTGTACATAATCATTACTCTTATAATAATCAAATAAAAACCTAGCAACGATGCTTGTGCGTAATATTTGCATTTGGGATAATTAACAAATAAGAAAAAAATTTAAAAGGTTGTAACTATAATAAATGATAATAAATGTGGAATTGCTATAAATTAATAGGGTAAATGAATTAATGGGGCTGATAAAAATGGAATAGGTATAACATGTTGCTAATTTGAAATTAGTAATCATCCATAAATGTATCAGGAAATGTTCATTAGGATTTTATGGACAAATTAACATTTATGAGCATTGAACGGGGATTTATGGCTACACGAGTACTTAAAATAAATCTTAATGCCTTAAATAAAAAGGGAATTAGTAAGCTAAGTCCATGTCTACTTAAGATAATATAAATAAAAATTTAGGAAGTTAATTGGACTTAGTGGGTTAGTAATGCGAGGTCAGCAGAGTCACTCGACGGAAGACTGCCCATCACTTTGAGGCTACCAATAGTCTTGTGTACTTAATACTGATGTGAGATATCACTAATCCAAGGATTAATGACAATGTGAGAGATTGGGCTTGCTTTCTTAATTGAAAAGTATTAAATTGTCCAAATTTGGTATTAGGAATGGTGAGTGATATCTCCCTAGGGCTTCGCATCTTGTTTAAGGTGTCAAGTCACTGAAGGGTCCGCCTTTCTCCTAAATGGAAGTATTAAGTAACCTAGTGAAATTACGAATAATAAGTATAGGAAATACAGATTACTGATCTTAAGGCACAATTAACACTAGAGTGGGGTGAATAATGTTTAATTAATTTTATGAATCTTTTTGAAATCTTTTCAAATTAAACCCAAACAGATGCAATTCACAGACACAGAGACAATCACAGAACCAGACGCATACGCAAATAGTAAATAAAAGCAGTAAAGGAAAGAACGCACCGGAATTTTATACTGCTTCGGAGTTACCTTACATCTAGTCCCGCACAATTTTATGTGCGGATTTCTTTTCAAATATATTGTCGATATTACAACCTCGATTTCAAGGCCACGAGATACACCCTCTCGTCTCTGAATCCAAGGCAAACTCTCTTGATTTAACCAGGCTAAAAGATTACCTAATTGATTTACGGGCTGCAATCACACCCAATTGAATTATGGGCCGTAATCACACCATTTCCAATTACACTTTTATAGAGAGAGAGAATCGATATACTTTGATCTTTCAATCTTTGATTATAAATGATCATATACTTTGGGTAGCACCGAGATCTTTGAGAAAGAGTAGCAGAGAATCAAACTAGAGACGATCGAGTTTGATTCATTTAGAATTTCGGCAGAGTTTTATTAAGAATGTTTGGAAACAAGAATGGAAGATAAAGAGGAGAGAAAACAAAGAAATCTTTAGTGAAATTCATTGAAAACTACTGGTATATATAGGAGACTAATGGTTATGTCCATTCGTGAAAGGTTACGACGAATAGACACTTCTTCTGAAAATTTGAATTTAAAATCTACGGCTACCATGTCGACATGGAGGGTATAGGCATGTCGACATCCCTTGGTATTTTTTGAAAATTGAATTTTGTTTTAAAAGAGATTTTCTTTCCAAAGTTTGTCGAAACTATCTTAGAACTTTGTAAACTATTTTGAATATATTTTATGATTATAAAAACCTTTGGAAAGTGGTCTTACGAAATATAAAAGTAATAAAAACTAAATATATAAATATTTTGAACTAAAGCTAAACATTAAAACTAGGGATAGTTTAAAAACAAGAAATGATTTTGAAATTAATATAATTAAAAATAGTTTTTGAATTAAGGATAAAATATTTAAACCGAGAGAGAGACATCGTTTTCAAAAATAAAGTTCTGAAGAAAATCTAAAAATAAGTCATTTTGAATATTTCGTTGATTCCATTCCACATGAGAAGGTCGTGGGTTCCATCCCACCAAAGAGGTCGTAGGTTCCATCCCACTATTAAAGCGAGAAGGTGGATTCCATTCCTTCATTAAGATCCGAATAAAGATCTTAGTGCTATTATGAAGTTTTAACATAAATCTAGACTCTTTTACTTATCTTGATATCTTGAACTCTTGATAATCTTGATACTCATGAGTCTTTAGTCTTGATTTCTACAATTTGAATTCATCGGTCTTGAATCTCTATACTGTATAGTTTTCATTATTAGCACCTGCATACACACACACACACACACACATACATATATATCCTGCATATACATATATATATATATATATATATATATATATATATATATAGACAAAGATATTAGTATTTATATTTTATAACAAGTTCTAAGCTTGTTGTCATCAAAACTATCATTTCAGGAACTAACTATCTCCCCATTTTGATGATGACAACCTATGTTTATAAAATACACCCTACCAAACTCTGATTCCCCTTATTTCAATAACTCCTCCTTAATCTACTAACTCTCCCTTAATCTAAGCCTAACTATCCGCCTAACTATCCTATTTTATAATTCTCCCCATTTTCCATCAAAAAAACTAAGCCTAAACTACATTACTCCCCTTAAACTAGTACTATGGAACTAAATGCTAATAACAAAGTATAATAAGCGAAATATAAATCGAGTTTAATTATATTTGATGTTATTACACACACACATATATATAACATAGACACAAATATATACAAGCTTACAAAATATAAAAACATTAATATAATAACTATATAACAAGAGTCCTTGACCATTGGTGATTTGTCAATTGAACAATTAGTGTAATAGAGACAAAAGTTTCCATGTTGTTCGACCAAATTACCATTTTTGTCAAAAAAGACTTCTCCAACGCAAACAACATTATCGTCCACATCCATTTGCACTTCTTCCTTTTCTTCTTCTTCTTCTTCATCTCATCCTCTAATGGTTTATGAATACGTATGTTAGAAGAATCATATTTAATCACAATAGGATCTGAATGATTATCCATTAGAAATTTTGCAAATTTCTAAAAAATCTTGCCTTGTTTCTCTTGTTCCTTTGCCATTCTTATTTTTATGACTTGTAATTCAGTCAGCATTTGTAGAGAATCCTTCATAATTTCCTTGATCTTCATTACGCGAGCCAATGTAGTATGTTAGAATGGACCAGAATTAGGAGAAGGGAAGGAAATGGTTGTATTTTGGTTTGATTTAGAAGAGGAGACCAGTTCTTTGTATTTTTAGAAGTTTATTACAGAGAAAACAAAGTGAGAAGATAGACGAGTTCCAAATATTATGATTATATAACCACCAAACTGGTTTAATAGGGAAAATCAAAATTTCAAATCTGATTGTGGTATGTCGACATGGGGGGTAGGGGCCATCCCTTTGAAAATTTTGTTTTTCTCTATTTATTTAAATATATATGTTACTACATCTACATTCTATATCTCAGTTATAGAACAAATACCTAGTTCTCTTCTTAATTTAGTAAAGGTTGATTGATTAATGGATTTGGTCCGAACATCAGCTATTTGATTCTCAGTATTGATAAATTCAAGAGAAACAATCTCTTTACTTATATTATCTCTGAGAAAATTGAGTCTGATATCAATATATTTGGTTCTGGCATGATGAGTAGGATTTTTGGAAAAGTTTATTACACTTGTATTTTCACAATAAATTGGTGATTTTGAAATATTTAGTTCAAAATCCTTTAGGGTCTATTGCATATAGATAACTTGAGAACAAGCCAAAGTAGCAAAGATATATTCTGCTTTAGTTGTTGATAGTGAGATGGTATTTTGCTTTTTACTAAACCAGAAAACTAGAGAATGTCCAAAAAAGTGACAAGTTCTGCTTGCACTTTTTCGGTCTGATTTACAACCAGCATAGTCAGCATCACAGTATGAGATTAAAAGAAATGAATCATTTTTAGGGTAAAATAGGCCATAGTCTAAAGTGTGTTTAACATATTTTAGGATACGTTTAACAACTTTTAAATGGGTTTCTTTGGGTTGAGATTGGTATCTTGCACAGAGGCAGACACTATGCATGATATCAGGCCTGCTCATAGTTATATTGAGTGGTGATCCAATCATTCCACTATATAGTTTTGGATCGTCATCTTTTGACATGTCTTCTTTATTCAAGACTTCATTGGTTGCCATAAGAGTGGGTTTTCCACTCGAAATGGTCATACCAAACTTGCTAACTAGATCCCGAACATACTTTTCTTGACTAATGAAAATATTACTATGTAATTGTTTTATTTGTAATCCTAAAAAGAAAGTAAGTTCAACCGTATGACTCATTTCAAACTCTTTTTTATTATTTTAGAAAACTCTTTGTTCGTTTCATTGTTTTGATCCAAAAATAATATCATCTAAGTAAATCTGTCCAATTAGATATCATTTTTGTTTCTTTTAATAAAAAGAGTATTATCTACTCTACCAGTTTCCAAATTTGATTGTAATAGGTAAGATTTTAGTCTGTCGTACCAGGCTCTAGGAGCTTGTTTTAGACCATATAAAGCTTTCTTTAATTTGTAAACATGATTTGAAAAATTTCTTCAAAAAGTGGAGATTTTTTCAACATAAACATCCTGTTTAACAAAGCCATTTAAAAAGGCACTTTTGACGTCCATTTGAAATAATTTGAAATTGTTGTGGTTTGCGAAAGCAAGTAGAATTCTAACGGCTTCTAATCTTGCTGCGGGTGCAAAGGTTTCATCATAGTCTATTCCTTCATCTTAACAATAACCTTGTGCGGCTAACCGAGCTTTATTTCTAACGATCTCACCTTGTTCATTCATTTTTTTATAAACCCATTTAGTTCCTATTATAGTTTTGTCCTTAGGTCTAGGAATAAGCTTCCATACATCATTTCTGGTTAATTGATTCAGTTCTTCTTGCATAGCAAGAATCCATGACTCATCAGATGATGTTTCCTTTGGATTTTTGGGTTCAATAATTGATATAAAAGCTGCATTACTCATCTTATTTAGTTTTTTCTAGTTCTAACATCAGATTCGATATTTACTAGTATATTTTCTATAGGATGATCTTTTAAAAGCCTGATCCTTTTATTAGGTTTAACAGTTTCATAATTTGTTTCATTTGATTCATTATTTTAAGTAACAAAATCATCTTCATTATTTATTTGAACAAAATCTTTGAAATTTTCATCAAAAGATATATGCATTGTTTCTTCAATGGTGCTAGATTTTAAATTAAAAGCTCTGTATGCTTTACTTCTATTAGAATATCTGACAAAGGTTCCTTTGTCGGATTTAAGATCAAATTTATCCAAATTGTCCTTTGTATTTATAATAAAGCATTTACTTCCAAAAACTTTAAAATAAGATAACTTTGGTTTCTTACTGAAAAGAAGTTCATATGGTGTTTTATTAGTTAGAGGTCTAACTAAAATCCATTTCAAAATGTAAAAGTAGTAGTGACTGCTTCAGCCCAAAAAATTTCTAGTAATTTACTATCTAAAAGCATAGCTCTTGCATACTCTTGAATTGTCCTATTTTTACGCTCCACCACCCCGTTTTGTTGTGGAGTTCCTGAAAATGAAAAATTATGAGTTATTCCTTTTTTATTAAAGAAATTCTCAAAATTTTCATTTTCACATTCTCCACCATGATCACTACGAATAGTTTGGATTTTTAAAGAAAGTGGATTTTGAATTCCTTTTGCAAAAATTTTAAACAAATCAAAAGCATCGCTTTTATGTTTTTGAAAAATTGTTCATGTAAATCTAGAATAATCATCTACAATTACAAAAATGTATTTACAGTGATTTATTGATTGAATTTGAGATGGACCAAATAGATCTAATGAAGTAACTCAAAAGGTTTTGAAGTTGAAATCATATCTTTCGATTTGAATGAACTCTTCTTAAGTTTTCCTATTTGACAAGCATCACATATAATATCTACTTTAAAATCCATTTTAGGGAGACTTCTTACTAGATCAAGTTATAAAAGTCCAGATAAGAGTTTGAAATTCAAATACCTAAATCTTTTATGCCAAATCCAAGGGTCATGTGTATTAGCCAAAAGATATAGGTTATCATTTGAGATTTTCATGCTGTGAATATAAATATTTTTCTTCCTAATTACTTCAAAGATAAATTTGATTTATTATCTTCGATGTGATGCTTATCCTTTTCAAATTTAATTTTATAGCCCTTGTCACATAGTTGACTTATGCTAAGTAAGTTGTGTTTTAGATTCCTAACTAACGGAACATCAGAAATAGTTGAAGTTTTAGAGTTACCGACATTGCTGATGCCAATCACATATTCTTTTGAATTGTCTCCAAAGTTGACCAGTCCTCCATCTATATAAATTGAGTCATTCAGTATCTCCGGATTACAAGTCACATGTCTTGAACTTCCACTATTAAGTATCCATTTGCATTTCTTGATTTGCGCCATTTTTCCATTGAGCGTTGATTCTTCAAAAGCCATATAACACATTTGTTCTTGCACAACACATTGATTCGGTAGATAACCTGATTTTTTACAATAACAATATGCAGACTTATGAGACAATGATGATTTGGATAGTTTTGAACTATTGTTATCAGAATCTCCAAAAATTGCCATTTTAAACTTTTTCGAAATTACGATTATGATAACTTTGAAAACCAATGCTCTGACACCAAATGTAGGAAGTTTGGATTACGGATCTTATGGCAGAATTAACATTAGGGAGGGGGTGAATAGTGTTTAATTAATTTTATGAATCTTTTTGAAATCTTTTCAAATTAATCCCAAACAGATGCAATTCACAAACATAGAGACAATCATAGAACCAGATATACATGCAAATAGTAAATAAAAGCAGTAAAGGAAAGAACACACGGGAATCTTATACTGGTTCGGAGTTATCCTACATCCAGTCCCACATAATTTCTTATGGAGATTTCTTTTCAAATATAATGTCGATATTACAACGTCAATTTCAAGGCCACGAGATACACCCTTCCGTCTTCGAGTCCAGGGCAAACTCTTGATGTAAAAAGGCTACAAGATCACCTAATTGATTTACGGGCTACAGTCACACCCAATTGATTTATGGCCAACAAATACACTGTTTCTAATACCACTTTGATAGAGAGAGACCCTATACACTTCGATATTTCGATCTTTGATTAGTGATCCTATAACTCTTAATTGCACCGAGATCATTGAGAGAGAGAGTGGCAGAGAATCAAACTAGATATGATCGAATTTGATTCACTTAGGATTCCGGGAGAGTTTTGTTAAGAATGTTTGAAAATAAGAATGGAAGAGAAAGAGGAGAGAAAAAAAGAAATATTGAGTGAAAATTCATTGAAAAATACCGGTATATATAGGAGAGCAACGACATTCCATTCGTGAAAGGTTATGACGAGTTCTTTTGAAAATTTTAATTTTAAAACATACGGCTACTATGTCGACATGGGGGGTATAGGCATGTTTACTTCCCCTAGTATTTTTTTTGAAATTAAGTTTTATTTTAAAAGAAATTTTCTTCCTAAAGTCTGTCAAAACAATCCTAGAACTTTGTAACTATTTTGAATATACTTTTTGATTATAAAAACCTTTAAAAAGTGATCTTAGGAAATATAAAAGTAATAAAAACTAAATATATAAATATTTTGAGATTGAAGCTAAAACATTAAAAATAGGAGATATCTTAATAACAAGAAATGATTTTGAAATTAATACGATTAAAAAAGTTTTTGAATTAGGCTAAAATATTTAAACTGAGAGAGATAGATGTCTTTTTTAGCAAGATAGTTTTGAAAATATCTAAAAATAAGTCATTTTGAAAATTTCTGGATTCCATCCCACTAAAGCAGTTGACTAGAGAAGGTCGTGGGTTCCATCCCACTAAAGAAGTTGTGGGTTCCATCCCATTATTAAAGCGAGAAGGTGGATTCCATTCGATAATTAAAATCTGAATAAAGATTTTAGTGCTATCATGAAGTTTTAGAATAAACTAGGCTCTAATACTTATCTTGATATCTTGAACTCTTGATAACCTTGATACTCATAAGTCTTCGGTCTTGATTTATGCAATCTTGAATTTGTCAGTCTTGAATCTCTATACTATACAATTTTCATTCTTAGTACCTATATATATATATATCTATATATATATATCATGCATATACATATATTATCTAGACAAAGATATTAGTATTTATATTTTATAAAAAGTCCTAAGGTTGTTGTCATCAAAACCATCATCTCAGGAACTAACAATAAGGATGTCTCTAAAAAAGTTTTACTTCAATATTAAGGTCGTAAGTAGCTGAAGGGTCCATCTCCCTAACAAAAGAAGTAACCTAAGCCATATTTATAATTAATAGTGGATATCTCGGAAAGGGTTCTCTTCATGTTTCGAGTCTTATGTGACTATAAAGTCCTCCTTTTCCCTATAAAAGAAGTATTAAGTAACCCAATGAGATTTCCAAGTAATGACGGCGAGATAGTACCATTTAGGAGCACGCTTCTAGAATTAGATCATAAATATCGGTTTTACATATTTTCCATTGGGAAGTACTAACCAGCTTGGGTACAGTCTCCTATATTGCTAAAGATGAAATAATAATAATAGTATCATTTAGGAATACGTCTTGGGGATAGGTCTTAAATGATGGGGTCTGCCTTAGTTAAGGTCTTCAATAAACAGAGTCTGCTTATTTTCTAATAAAAGGTATTAAGTGGCTTGGTTATTGTTATTACATAACCATGACTTTATCGACGATAAATGCGGTAATAGTTGGACATTAAATGTCAAAAGCCTCAAATAGTGGTTAGAGGTCTTGTAGCTAGGACCCACTGACCATACACAATACTTTTAGGAAACTACCATGGGAATAGCTCTTAAATGATGGGGTCTACCTCAATTGCGGTCGTAAATGATAAAGTCTTAATATTTCTATTTTAAAAATATTATAGAAGCCCGCTGCAGACTTAGAAGAATTAAGTGGCTAATGGGTTTGGAATTATTAGGTCGTTGATATGGCTTCATTAATATTTCATACCTTGAGAAGGGATAAGTATGAAATCATGTGTGCAATGCAAGGTTAGATTAGAATTACTAATTTTGATGGACATGATAATATAATGGAAACCTATCGGTATTAGTTTAGGTTATGGACAATTTATGTTTTTCCAATCACCAAAATGTTTTTCGAACCCCCTCCCCCTTTTACAACCAACATGATAGATTTAGAGGAACATGTCCCTGGAGCTGCATGTGCTTTGTTGTTGGACAGTCTTCTTTCTCTCGTGCTCCATGCTAATGTGAAAATTTTCTATGCAAGAATACCCTTAGTTCCAAGGTAGTAGTCATAGTCAGCATTCTTATCCTATTATTGTTTCCGTCGTGAGTTTGATTCTATCAAACTCTGATTATGCTCCTGCTAATTTGCAGGTACCAAAAATAAAGAATTATGCTATGATAGACTTGGGTTTCGATATTTTTTGAAATTTAGGCCAATTAAGGTCCGGGTTGTTAAATAAATTGAAGATGGAGTTCTTTGAAGTGTAAGGCTACTTGCTAGTAATCATGTGAGTGTTTCCAAACAAAATAGTAAAAGTAGTGCCTTAGGTTCGTTCATATCCTGAACAACTTGTATGATTGAATGCTAGAATTGCAATGTTGCTTCGAGGGCAATGTTAGCATTCCAAGTGGGATTTGCTGAAATGGTAAAACGTATCCTGAAGCCTCACAATTGGTAATGAATAAAACATTGGAAAGTTTAAGCACTATGTATTTTGCTATCATTAGGATATGGTTATCACTTGTATCTAGATAAATATTTTCAAATTAGTTATCCGGTGGCCATAAAAATGGTTTCTCAGGGATAACAGAGGGGATGACATATTTGGTACTATCCGAGAAGGGTAGATCGGTCCTGATTCGCAAGGAGTCATCGAAGGCTTAGGGTACACTTTTCAAGAGGTGTATTGTGGCAGGCGAAACACCGATAGCCTTGTTATTGTAGAATTCATTCTCAATACATGCTTTTATGGACTTAGTTTTATAATTTATATGATGTTGATTGTCCTTAATGCAACCATTGCGGTTATGTTAAATATTTATTTTAAACCCTGGATATTTTTATAATATCACTTGATTTTCTAATAAAATTGATTGATTACCATAAGGTAAATATCCATCTGTGTTTATATGTGGCGTGGTCTTATGAGATAACATTATTTTTGAAAGGTTTTATTTCATTAAAAATCCATATGATTTCAGTTCTCACCCTTGTTTACTAGACTGGTTTGGAGGTCATTTTTCTTATAATGCACAATTCAGACCCGAGTACATTTCTAGATTTAGCTTGGACTCTTTGAAGCCTTGGGAGACAGTTGGATGCCTTCCAGACCTATTCACGTAAATTATTTTCATGCATTTTTATTTTTTTTATCAGCATCTGTGAAGATGGGCTGTTATAACTATCCAGGCTGATGATAGGCTAGTTATTCTGATTGTTATACGCATATTAAAGTTTTCGTTTTTCTACGATCTGTTACATATTATATATTACTCGCCATGATGTGAGATTTTGTTCTATCTTCTATTTTCTTTCCCTCAACAATCAATTTATCTAGCACTTGGATGATCGATAAGTGAATACCGTTGATTTATTAGTGTCGACTTTTGAGGGTCGAAAATGCCGGTCGTTACAGTACCAAAGTCTCATGAACGCATCCATACGCCCTCAGTTGGCTTCATTTCTACTTCCCTTAAGCATAATAGATGCAGATTTTACTTCCCTTCTAATCGAATTCTTTGTGAATGGCTAACTGTCATTGTATTGTCCCCATTCAACTCGCTTCCATTTCTTATACCCTTCTGATCACTATATTCATTCTTTATGTTGAAAGGTGCCCACCTCATTCATGTGAAGAACTCTAATCTTTAATCGATATTTACAAGAGCCCTTCTAGAAATGATTTTAGGTTCTATTACGCCTAAGCGAAGAAATCGGTTCTTATATCTATTCTTCGTAAGTTTCAAAAATGGAACGTTTAGTACTTCATTTTGAATCTTGATAATTTCCCTTTATTCCGACCACATCCCGATCATCCTATCATTTCCAATCAAGCTACCATTTCCTACAATCTCGTAGGAAGAGCATCCTCAGCTTAGATGAAGATGAGAGAAAAACAAAACTATTTTTTAGCGAGTCATTTTTGCGAAAGGACCAATTTTTACGTAATAGGCATACTCTTCTCACTTTATCTGGAAATTCTCTTCAACTAAAGATAAATTTAGGGGTATACTTTGATAAGATGATACAATGAAGTTTTATTTTTACCATTTTTGAAGGAAACTACTGATTCCAAAAAAAATTATGTAGGAAAAGTAGGTGACGATATTTTTGATTCGTATCTTGAGGATTCTCCATTCGAGAAGTTATAGACATCAAAGAGAAGAGAGAAATGGGGAAGAATGATGATGCTGAAGCCTCTAATCAGCCCTTCAAGAAATCAAATACACCTCCTCATCCTTTTCTTCTTTCTCAAAGGTACTGCCCATCACACCTCTTCAATCTTTCCATGATCCGAGTATCAGCTTCTTGCCTCTACCCAAGGGTGCTACCACTAATCTTGCTGAAAGGCTAGGATGTATCACTCTGGACAACCTACCTCACCTTGCTTCTTCCCTGCAATCTTACCCCATTACTCTTCCATTTCCTTTGCTCTCCTTCTTCGAGCTTGCTACTGAACTCGAATGGTTTTAAGCCAATATAAACACCTTCTTCTCTTTCTCTATTTGATGGTGATTTTCTTCACTAATTCTTATCTTTTTTTCGTTGCATTGTAACATGTAGGGGCCTTGGTAGTCAAGGTTTCGGAAGAGGATGGAGGTGATCAGTTCCAATTCATTTCATGTACTACTAATCTCAAGGTAGATCTTGTTGCGGCAACCTTTGAGTAAACTAGAAAAGAGAGAGAGAGCTTAGGGCTAAAAGAGAGAAAGATAAGGAGGCAGTGAAGATGGCCGATGAGGCCTTAGCATTAAAGGGTTGGGAGCTGGATGATCACTCAACTTTTTGCCGATCACTCAGATGATAATTAGCAGAGGTTAACCTCAGCTGTAAAGATTGAAAATGCTTTTTCGTACTGTAGGGCTGAATGGGCTAAGGAATTGGCCATAGTGCATATACCATTTTTGCTTCCTATGACACCTCCTTGCAACAAAAATGATAAGGAGGAGTGGTTTAAGGAGACTGAGGTTGCCTCTAGTTCTCAAGCTCATGTAGTTACTTGATCTCATTTAAGTGACCTCACTATTTCCTATGTAAACAAAATAGATTTGTTTCTTAGTTTTGTCCTAGCCAATTTCTTTAATTTAATTATTTCATTACTGCACTATGAATGGCTATGTTGTTTTGGCCTCTTTGCTCTCTTTAGTAATCTAAAGAAGTAATAGTTACTAACTTTTGAAGGAAAGCATGGAGAAATCCAAACCCATATCGTTGATTCCCTTGCCATGTTGCGACGGCAATTTGCAAGTGCGAAATAGTTAGATGAGTCTTTCACGCAACTTAGAGAGAAGACCCAAGGTTTGCTTTCCAAAATTGATCAAAAAATTAAAGAAAAAGAAGCATTTAGTTTTTTATACTGCGCTAGTGGTAACGTACCTTAGGGAGTCGTTCCTTCCCATCCAATAGTCCTCACTCAGAGTGGTATAGGCTTAGTACTCTAAATAAGGAGTGAGTGTAGTGTTTTATTATTTCTTTTGTATGTGAATTCATTATATTTTCCATCTGAAAATTTGTTTTTATGCGATATGTTTTTCGAAACTCAGTTTTGTGTGACTTGATTTCATTTTGAATCAAATTCTAGTTATTATCAACTAGGTCGATCCTTATTGGCCTCCTTCTGAGTTTATTGGTGATGAATCTAGTGAACCTTTAGTTCCCATCATTTATGGCCCAGGTGACATAAGTGTTCCTTGTTGTGAGGCCGTGGTTAAGATTTCTGCTACGACCTAAGAAGAAGAGAATCTCGATCTAATGCTTACTAATAAAGGGCTTGAAAGGGACGTAAAGAAAGCTTTCTCCGAGCTCAAAGAAGACAAGGATGCACTTGAGCATCAGCACCAATACAATGTCTTGTTGTGCATTGAGCTGGGTGTCGCAAACTCTAAGGTGGATGAACTATAGAAGGCGCTGAAGGAAGATCAAACGCTTTATAAGAATATCCATGAGAATGAAATTAAGGATTTAAAAAAGACTATAATAAACACGTCTCTTCAGGCTGCCTATCAATATGAGGAAAAGAAGTACCAAAGGAGGATAGACGATTGAGGAGCTTAGCCTAGGTGCTACCCCTACTCACCCCCAGGCTGGATACCTCATAGATTTATGAGTGGAGGAAAAAATTAGAATTACGCTACATAGGTAAACTTAAAGAGATGGAAGACCATAATAAGCAACAACTAGAGCAGCCAAGGCTAAAGGTTCTCCCTCTCACATAGAGGACGAGGTGGAAACCCGATGCTCTTAAGTATATTGGTGGGTTTTCAAGGAATTACAAAAAGACTAGGGCTGAATTAATAAATACCTTAAAACATACGAGAGTGATAGCCATGCTTAAAATTTATAAGTTTGAAGATCATCTGCGAGAAGCTTTGACTACTTCTAGTGCCATAGTGGCATCTGCTAACACGCAAAGGCAGGATCAAATTGCTAATCTCAAAGAGAAATATAGAAGGTGAAGGTCAAATGTAAGATGAGCATATTTCCTTGCAAAGATCCATAGCGTTTTTAATTACTTTTACCTTGCACTTGATGTAATCTTTCTATATAATAAAGAAGGTTTCATGGTGGTTGTGGAGGACCGGATGGACCCATGGACAGGTGCCAATTAAGACCCTAAGAAAACTTTTCGCATTAGGATGGATAAACTCTTGGCTTGCATGCTTTGAACTAGATAATTCATAATCTAGGAAATATTTTAGGATTTATGCTTTTGTAGATCATGTTGTAGAATACATTATTCTTTAAATGAGCATAAGTATTTTGCAAGCTTTAGCTTAATTGCACTTTCTTTCAGTTCTATCCATTTGGGTTTGCTTGATTTTCAACCTTGCACCACTAAGCAACATCCAAAGGTAGCTAACTTGGGAGAGAAGTTCAAGTATGCTCTGGTTTGCATTACGAAATTGGAGGGTAAATGAAAATTCAAACCGCACTTTCTTTGAAGATAAGATCAAACTACTAAATGATAAAGTTGAAGAGTTGTCTCTTTGGATCTCTAGGCAAACTAGTGCAGAAGATGACATTATTAGATCCTTGGCCCCCAACGTTGTTTTCAGGCCTTTCCTTCGCCTCTACCGGGATTGATCCCAATGTTGTCTTCCAGTGGAAAGAGGATTTGAAGAATTATTATAAGGCCAAATTCCATGAGTTGAAGAATTACTATACAAAATGGGGCTGTTCTCGGCTTCTTAGGCAAGGGGCGGTTCCAATCAACGTCCTATGTTAGGTGGCCGCAGATCTCGCTGTTGCAAGAGAATCATAATTGATGATTCTTCTGGAGATAAGCTAGAATCGAAACATAAAGAATGAACTAGAGAATCATAATTTTATTCGTTGGTTGATATTTTATTTAACTAGAGAATATTGGCGGTGAACTATAGGAGCATAGGATGAGGCTCCTTTTGATGGATTTTTAGGGGATTTACATCAATTGTATCCTTTACCATGCCTATATTTAGGATTGCACAAGGGATCCTCAGTTTCCAGTCATTAGTGATTCCATTCAAGTTGATTTCTCCTACTATGAATTAGAGTACATGGTAGTGGAAAAGCCTTAAGGGAATTTTTTTTCTTGGGAGATAAACTACTGGGGACTAAAGGGGCTGTCTATCTAGCACCAAAAATGTAGATGTGATTTTTCGTCCTAAAAACACCTAAATATTTTTGAAGTAATCATCTCCCTGAACGCTCACATGATTAGGAATCAACAAAATTAAGTAATGTTAAAATTGCCTTTAAATGAGAAAATTATGTGTAATAGTGCTAATACAATTATGAGAAAAATACCCAAAATCTATTGAAAAGCCATTGTTCAATCCATTAAGCAAAATAATATCAAAGTAGAAAAAAGTAAAATGAAGTATTGATAGAGATAAAAGTGGCACAGAGAATCTACAAGGTTTGAATGTTAATGAATCATTCGTCCATGTGGAAATATCTTTTTCTTCCTTTTTGTTCTTAGTACAAACAAACAATTGCAAAGTGTACAGTATTATTTCAGTGTTTCTAAAAACAATACATTCTAAAAATTCCCCTCTTTACTACATTACCTTTCATTACCAAGAATTACAAGAATTGCTTTTGCCACTCACACATGTTCCTGATTTCGACCCTTAGATCTTGTCACGTGTACATCATCCATATGTTTTATTTACTGTGCACGGATTATGGACGTGGCCAATGGCTATTTTGATTTCTACCTTTGGATATTGCCACATGTCAATCATCCATTCTGTTGATTTACTATGCAAGGATTGCCAATGTGGTCTTCGATGGGAAATAGTGATTTTAGTTGGTGAATTTTGAACTTAGTCGGGAAGTTTGAAATTGAAGCGGGAAAATCCAATTTTGAATAGACCACCACTTTACGTTTTTGTAAAGCAACAGGCAAGTGGACTGCACATATTTGTAAATGAAGCTGCAATGAGAAACCTGCCTTCCATTTCAGGAAGAATTACATCATTATCAATACTTCGAAACTTCGCTTTAGTTTATTGGGAATTGTGCCTTCATTATGTCTGAGGTAGTTATATGATTTAGTATTTGAACTACTTCGACACTTTAGAATTTGTACTACGCTGTTCAAAGTGAAACATCTACAAAGCGTAGTGTTGGAGATGGTTGAAGTTGAATTATGTGGCTTATTAGAAAAGACAATGCTGCTATTTTTGAAGATTGATCACCTTGCAAGAACCTGTTCCAAGCCGTTCTCATCAATAGAGGACTATGCCACTGCTCTTGTGTATGAGTTGGGTTTAACGATCCTAGGGATGAAGTTAGGATCTCTTAGTTTGCCTTTGAGGAATAAGGCTTGACTCTTGATTGGGAAACGGTCTTACCCCATCGCCTCATCCTTTGAGTCCTTATGTTTATGGGCAATGTTTTTATGATTACAGCACTAATTTGTCACATTAAGACGGCGGTGTATCCTTATTACTTTGACGTTGACATAAGATTGCGACGCAGCCCAACTACATTAATTATTAGTTTAAGATTGCAGCGCATACCTATTGCATGTAATTGCTTTAGGGATGGTGTCATTGTTTTATGACATCATGGTTACGTTTTCTAAGGCTGCGTCACAACCGTTTGCTCTACCATTATTTTAAGATTGCACCATAGCTTTGACCTATGATGGCTTACTTTTGAAATCATTGTACAACCTTTGTATTTGGTATTTACGAGCAACGAAATTTGATAGTTATGTTGCAGTCCCTCTGACAGTTAGGGTTACATATCAGTTCTTGCAGTTTTGTGACTAAACCAGGCCATTAGTGCTGTATTATCGAGTCAATGCTACATTTAATCGAATGGCACGGTTTTCATGTATTCACTATCATCTTAGAGCATTGGTATGGTCCTACCTAGGCTTAGTTCTTGCTTTCTTTTCCTAGTCCAGCTTCTTTCATGAGGGAAGTTCTTTTTGCCCGATGCTTGCATCACTTTATCTTAGATATAATTAGTAAACTATAAGTGTCACACTTGCTCCCAAGTCTATTACGATCATAGATTGGTGTGAATTTGTCTCCATGACCATATTTTTCAATATTACGTCATTTCCTATCTTTTCTCTTTTCTCTTTCCAAAAGTAAAAAGTCATTATAGTCATTTCACATTTAATGTCCTAGCCATGAGTCATTCCCTTATTAGCTAATTTTTTGGAAAAGTTGTTACTTTTGTCTTTTCAACTCCTAGGAAAATCTATATGGATCCTCTTGCTAATCTTTCCTATCATTAATCAGTTGACATTTTTGAGTCCTTTCATCATTGAAATTATGTGATCGAGTTTCTAGTCATAGTAAGTATATATCTTTCCCATGTTTTCTTCTTCATTTCTTTACTTACTTTCATAAACCCAAATTATCAATCTTGTCTTCTCCAAGAACTTCTCTTTACATGGATGCATAAACGTCTAATAGAGGAAAATTCCCTACAATTCACGCTGTTGATGTAGAGAGCTTTCTCTGTACCTTTCCTTTTCTCTGATCGCTTTGCCTCTTCGATCTTGATGACGTAACATTCTTAACCAACGCTTTGGTCAACATAAATTGATCTTACCCCATTTTGCATGTGGAACTTTATCATCAAGCACCAAGGAACTAGTGCTACTCTGAAACTTACTTTGGCCAATCGCCCCAAAAGTAAGTTTACGCTGAGAATTCATCGAAAATTACAAATTTCTAAACCTGCATGATCTTCCAGCCTCATTCTCCCTACTCTACGGACAAATTGATAGTCCCAATAAGCTCCTTTGCCTCTCTAGCAAATTCTTAAATCCTGGATTTTCAAGGCTTGATGTCTTTAGGATTGATTTTTATCTGATCAATAGTCCTTTAGAATAGAATATTTATTGAGTTTCCATAATACACCAAGACTCCGTGCACATTAATTGAGCCCGTAATGGCCTTTATCACTAGAGGATCAAAGGTTGGGGTTTCAATCCCATCATAATCCCTATTACAAACAAATATATCATCTATCATCAAACTCTGCCGCGTAGTTGGAGCTCCATCCTCAATGGCATAACAGCTCCTTAGTGGTACATGCTTTAAAGAATTTGCAAACCGCTCAGTCTCATCCAAATTTTCTCTATTGGATGAGGTCCTATAATTATTGAATTTATCACAATATTTCCATCAGGTCACGTACGACCCTTTCTATTCGTTCCAGGCTAATTTCATTGAGCGTTTGATCTTTGGGTTCCAACATTCTGTCCACCATCCAGCAGATCTTTGACATATTACGATAGCCTTTTCTTATAAATCAAATTTTTCATTATTTCTCTTAAATGATTCCACTCATTGGTATAGTGCCTATGTGGCTCATGGAAGTGACAATACCTCCTTGAGCACCTTTTAGCTTCAATTACCTCATTCTAAGGCAGTATCCAATATTTCTTCGTCCCCTGCATGGAATGATAGATATTTTCAATTGTATTTTTTAGAGGCATGTATTCCTCTGACCTTACATTCCTTTGATTTTTTTTGCATCAGTCCTCCTGTTCTTAACACCCTGATTTCTTTTCTTTGGGTTATTTTATTATCCACATTCACGGCGACACTACCAACGCTCTAGCCAGTTTTCTTTATAGCCGCAATATTCTAAATTACTTCTCTCAGTTGTCCACCACTAGCCACCTTGAAAAACATGTTTTCTCTTCTGAGTGCAAGAACTAGTTAGCTTTTCGATGGAATTCCTCTATAGTAGTCGATTGCTCCTCCCTCGATCATTTTCCAAAATCTGTTTCTACGTGTATCCTCTAGATCAAAGCCATCAACACTAAATCCTCCGTCAGATTATTCACCTCTATTGCTGTGTTATTAAACATATTTAAAAAATCTTTCAAAAACTCTTCAGGTCCTTGAGAAACGCTCAATTAGGATATCATATCTTTGGATCAACCAGCTTAGAGCCTGGACTACTCCAAAAACTTCTTAGCCAATTCAATAAAAGTCAAAATGGATTTTGATGTGAGCCGAGTGAACCACATCGACGCAATTCCACCTAACAAGATGGAAAAACACATAAACCGAACTACATCTATCACCCTAGCACCATCCATGTTCCATTCTAGATGCTGGATGGGATCAGTCGTTTGGTTGTACGATGACATCGAGGGCATTGTAACTACCTAGGATATTTCTCCCATAATATATTATCTATGAATGAAGTTTTGCTAAGCGTGAAACTCTAATCCTTATTCTTTCTTCATCGGGTTTCCTCGATTAAATACTTTACCTATCAGCAATATTCTCCACATATGCATGGTGATCAAGGAAACAACTATCAGAAGCAGCATCGACTGTTTGAATTTACAAATGGTCCAAGTTCTCTCAACGACGTCTAGGATCTCATATCTCTGGGATAGCCACTCCCTCGGATCTTCTTGGGTGCCTAACTAGATCTATGGTAGTGGTTTGAGAAACAACATCCTATGCTCCGGCATTTTGACTAATGTCATTGTTAGTACCCTATAAATCATCCTCACTACCTTCCAAATTCACTTCATTAAGTTGTTTTAATAATGTGCCAATAATAAACCTCTTAGTACCAACTACACTATTCTTAGTACCGAGTTGTTCGTCTCCAACAAATACTTCGCAACTTCCTCTATCGGCTGACATTGATGCTCCAACAGTCCGCTCCTACATTTTTTGCTTCTCATTCCTGCTGTTCTGGTAAAATGCAGAAGAATTCTTCTCTTTAGAACTAGAAGGTGATGCATCTCTCCTGGTTCTCCTAGGTCTTTAGGGCTGGTGGGCCAACAAGGCAATACTTGGATCGTGTTATCAAGGAGCACTTTGCTTTCTAGTTGTCCATCATCTTTAGCTCAATTCATTCATCATCTTATCAAACCACACTCTTATCACCATCTTTGAAAGGGCTGATGGTCCTAGCAAGGCACCTACTAATTTCTTAGTCCCTTTATTACGATGAGAAGAATCAAATTTTCCATGAGCAATAGCACCAGATTTATCAAATCTTCTAGAGGCCATTACTTCACCATTAAATATCCGTATCAGCAATGAGAAGCTTTAAATCCAACTTCTGGATGTTCTAATCCAAAATAAAGCAAGATCTACTCTTGAGAAGCTCTATTCTCAATGAAATCATCAAAAATGCTTGGCTGAAAAGTTGTACAACACCCTAATCGAATAGATCGGAGTAAATCTAGGTGGTAATAACAACGAAAACAGTAATGACACGTGAAATTTAATAGTGGTTCGGCAAATTCTATTTTCAAGTACAAAGGCTTTAGAATTCTTTTTTAAGTCTAAAAATGGGTGAGCTTATAAGTGTCAAGATCTGGGTAGAGATAGAAGATGATGAAGAGAATGTCCATAAGTCGTATAAAACTTGCTCTAGGCTTACCATTTATAGGAGAATTTCTTATCGGAGTCACCAGATCGTTGAAGACCAGATAAGGATCCAAATCCATGAGAATAGAAGGAAGATGAGGACTTCCCACGACGTTAGACCACTCTGTATCAACATGAAACCACTTGGTACTGAGACGTTTTGCCTTATGCACACCACCATTTGTTCCTTCACTTCATCTTGCATCTCTAAGCCTTTGAGCTTTAAGCACCTTTAGGCATTTTGAAATCTTTTGGTATCGAAAGGTTTAGATTCATCTAGAACATTTCTTCTTCTGCTTAGCTTTGGAGTTGTTCGCATACAAATTTGGAGTTTTTCACTTACTCCTTCAGATACGAGCCTTGAGACGACAATTTATAATCCTATCGCTTGACCATAGTAATACTTTTCAAAATAGTTTAGGGGACCTCTTGGTACTAAGCCCTTTTTTGGACCTCTGCATGTCGACAACTTTCCATTTTCACCTTGAGACTTTAAATTTCTTGAGTTCTATTCCATGGCCATCATGAGCTTGTCCCCAAGTTCTTGAACCATTTCTTCTTCACCTTATTGTCCAAATTCATCTGAAGGTTGCTTAGTTTAAACTATGGATAATAGTGTGTGTATATATATGAATGTATGTATATGTTTGTTTATGTATATATGTGTGCCTATTATACATATGTATATGCATACACATATATGCATACACATACACACACATTACATACATACAATATATATATATTGTATGTATATATATAGACACACACAAATACATATATACAACACATACATACAGACACATCATTTCTGAATATATGATTAAATTCGAGGGGAAAAATTAATTTATGAAGAGATGTTATATAGCATTTCATGAAGAAATGCCTTGTCAATTGTTATATATCATTTCCTTAACAAAGTAAGTTACATAACTGATATTTTTTGAAGAAGAGACATAAAACATTAAAATATGTTTCTTGAAAAGAATTACCAAGAAATTAATCGAATGAATGTTATTAAATTTTTTTTTTCTATTTCACAATTATTTACTAAATTTTGATTTATTTTAAATAGTTAATGGTAAATTCCAATAGAACTCAATTTGAAAATATTTGATATAACTTCCAATAATTATTTTTCATGGAAGACGAATGCTCACCACTATCTAAATGTCTAAAACCTTACTTAAACAATATAGCTTATTAATTTTCTCATCCCGATGGGATAATGTGCATGATATTGAATATCGTGCCTATAGAAAGGATTAGAAAATGGATGTTTAAATTGTTAACCAAGATTTTTATGTTTTAGCAATTATAATGGTACTAGCAAGTATATTAAGACATTTCTTGATTATAATGTTCAGTGGGTTACAACATAAAGGAGTTTACGAGGCAAAATAATAAACGCCAAATAAAAGACGACATGCATGCATATAAACCAAAAAATGAGAAATAAGACAATGAAGGGGTATACAAGCTTTCAAGAAGTTATAATTGAGCTAAAAATCTATTGAAGCATAATTTTTTTGGAGAATCAATCAAAGCTGAGAAAATGAGTGTAGAAGTCAATTATGTTATTTATCGAGTTTATATCTAGTCCTCATAATTATATTTATTAAATTCATGAAAATAATCTTGAAATTACTCCAAATTTTAACGCAAAATTTTGTACATCATGAAGTATTTTTTATAATTTTTTATATTGCAATAAAAAAATAGCAAAAAATAATTTCATATGCATATATCTGCACTGTGCATACCGCACTTGCGCTGGTCGACATATGCAAAATGCACAACCTGTGGTACGTATATAAGTTGACTTATGTATTTGCATATGTCGACTTGTCTTTCTTTGGTTGGAACAATAATTGTACAGCATGAAAATTTTGAAATCCATTTGAACCATTGTGACTTCTCGTTCTATTTCTTTGTTCTAGTAATTGTCTCTTATTTCCCTAGATGAGATAATATCTTCCATTTTAATAATATATTTCCGTTGTTCTATTTTAAACTATCTGATATCTATTACTATTCTTGCACATTCTTTTAGATTGATGATATCGTGGTAAAATCATTTTATTATACAACAAAATATATATAAGTTTTATAAGCATGCCTGCCATTTTATTCATAATATATTCAACTGCATGTGTAGAGAAAAATTTATTGGAGATAAAATGTTTCTTAAGAAATTATGAGAAAATTTTAGGCATCCAAAGCAAGGATCAAATATCGAAAATGGAACTATACTATGAGCAAGAAGGGGAAAAGTCATCCAACCCTTGCATAAGAGATAGATAAGAAGTTCTTGGCTCATTTGAATTAAAGGACTTTAAAGCGAAAATGGAAAAGAATTTTGAAATTAGAAAAAAAAAGTCCTTAGTTTCATTGTGGTGTACCTAGATCATACGTCGATAATCGTAATGATCTATCATTTTCTTGTTGAATTTATTTAAAATTTAAATAAATTAGAATATATGAATGGCCGTTTACTATTTTATTTTTTCAGTATATAGAGCAGCATAGTGAACCCACCACCTGTCAAATCTATTGTAGAACTCACAATTGGGCTGGCGATGCTTCGATAAACTTTGCATTAAGTCATCCATAAAACTTCTTCAAAAATATATTTACCTTTGTATGTTATTTTAATGAATATGAAAAATGCAAAACAATCTAAATACCAGGTTAAGACCAATAAGCTTCAAAGTCAACGTGTGGTGATAACAAATGAGGTGTTGAAATAGGTGATTTTTTAATTTTAGTGAACTAATTACATATATACTTAATACTGTTTTTTCAACCAATTCACTAACATGGTTATAATACAACAAGTAGTAGGTAGCTTCCGGATTCTAAACTAATATAAAAAATTTTGTATGAAATAAGAATTTAAATTGATCAAGTGCAAAAATGCATTATATAAGAAACTTATATCAACATTATATCAAAAATAAAATTTAATCAAATGCAAGATTTAAATTATCAATTTTGTAGCAAATTTCTACAAATTTATATTCGAACCATGCAATACAAAATCAACCTTTTATGCATAGGTAATTAACGTGCATTTAAAAAAACTAAATAAGTAATCAAAATAAAACTTTATATAATAAATTCTAAGTACATAACTAGTCTACATTATATTAACACTAATTAATAATTAGCTTCATAACATAAAATTATATTCAAACTTATTATTTAAATAATCCAAAATTGAATAACTTATCCAAAACTTATATCTAAATGGTTTTGAAGCTAAATTCTAATAAAAATATCGATTAAAGTTAAACTTGTGCCAAAAATAAAATACAATTGAATTTCATATTAAATTTTTTTAATTTATCAAATGCTTGTGTCAAAATGGTTTAAAAATTAAAATTAAAACAAAGTAAAATTAGATCAAAAGTAAAATTATACCAAATTTTGAATTATATCTATTTCAAAATCAAATCAAATTAAATGCAGAGAGCAAGAGAAAGAGACATCATGTACATTGTTGAAGATCGAGAAAATATCAAGTTAAGAGTAGAGGTCAATAAGCTAAAGAAGCAATACCAAAAACTTAAGAATATACAATGACAATTCATTAATGATGACTACGATGACAATAACAATGAAGACGATGATGGTAATGGAGAAAAGGGTGGAGGAGATGAGTAAATATTTATGTTTTTCATTTATTTCTTATGCGTGTATTAATAATGGATCTACACCCACGTATTTGGTCGAAATGTATTATCGATGATGTTGCGTTTGAACGATGTTGTATTCAGTTGATTTTGGATTTGAGTGATGTATTTATTTGTGATACTTACAACATTTGTTTCATGGATTTAGTTATTATGTTATTTGTGAGATTATTATGGTTAATTGATATATTTTTTTGAGTTAGGCAAATTGGCCCAAACATAACGTATGATTTGGTGATACAATTTTTCCAATTCAAAAGATTTGAAAGATATTATTGATTTCGGTGATATAATATTTCCTATTGCAAAAGATTTGAAAGATATTGAGATAATTACTCAAATATGTATTGCCTCTTTTATAGCATTAAAGAGAGTAGTAAATTGCCTACATGAGAAGAAGACTTATTTTGGGAGATTAAGGTAATCAATTAATTCTCTAATTAGTTTACTAATAAGGAATCTTCTTAAGCACATGTAAATTGGGGAAATTTGGAAAATCAAATGGATAAACGTTACTTGTACGAATAGAAGAATTAACGAGACATTGATTTATGACCATAAATCAATTACTTCAACCCTAAGTAATAATATTTATATAAAGGCAGAGACTAGCATGAGTAGAATTATCTCTCTCAGATGTATTTCTTATTCTTCTTCTCCGTTATCAATCTTGTAAAGTTTTCTCCTCTTAGAAAGTAATAAAATCTCCTCTTCCAAGTGGATGTACATTATCTCGTGGTAGTGGAACCACTATAAATCATGTTTTATTTTTTTTATTTCTTGATCTGTTATTGATTTAAGCTGATGACTATCTGTTGTTTTTTTGCCTCTTTACCAATTCAGTCCTATTTGTTTTTTTCGCAAGGTTAGGTTTTTTGCTTCCTAAGGCCATCTTGATAGTTTTTTCCCCAGCAGTCTGGTATCAGAGCGACAATGTTGGTTGAGAAAGGATGCTAGGATTTATGGTAGGAGATGAGGAGACTCCAATGGTTGTACCAGGACCCTTTGTTATAGGGACCTATATTGCATCAGGAGCTAGTTTAGCAATGAAGAAATGGAATGATGATAAAGACTTCGAGAAGTGGAAATTGAGGATGAAAGCTATTCTAATGAGAAACGAAGTTCATCCTGCGATGTTTGCTTCTAAGGAGTTGACGGATGAAATTTCTACTATAGAAAGGAAGGAGATGGAAAAATGGGCATGTGCTATTTTACAATTAGCTATGGAAGAAAACATTATTTTTGAGATTAGCGGTGAGACTACTGCTAAGGGCATTTGGACCAAGCTGGAAAATATCTATCTGAAGAACTCGTTGATAAACCGTCTGATTTTGTTGAAGACATTTTTCACTATGAGGATGAGAGATGGTACTTCTGTCAAAAAGCATCTGGATTTCTTCGACGGTCTAGTCACGAAGATGAAGACTATGGATTTGAAGGTAGATGAAGAGCATATGGCTATGATGCTCTTGTTTTTCCTTCCGAAATATTATATAGGTTTCGCTTACTGCCTTATCTTTGTGAGATATACTTTGACCATTGAAGATGTGAAGATTGGTCTTCTATCCGAGGACGTGAGGGATCAGATGAAGGTGATGGGTGAAGGTAGAGGAAGAAAAAGTAGTCAAGGCCTATTTGTTGAGAGAGGGAGAGAGGAGAAGAAGAATTGGAATTCTAGGGGGCGTTCCAAATCTAGAAAGCCTGGTAACAATTATAGAGGAAAGTCTAAGCATGGAAAGTGTCACCATTGTAAGAAGCCATGCCATTGGAAAAAAGATTGTCCGGATTAGAAGAAGAAGAAGGAAGAAGTTGGTTCTTCATCATTTGTGATGGAGAAAGCTATATCCGATGATGTGTTATCTATAGCGGTATCAAACCATTGGGTGCTTGATTCGGAGGCGTCTTTTCATATGATGCCTAATAGGGATTGCTCCAATTCTTTAGTTGACAGAGAGGTAAGTGTAATCTTTATCGGTAATGATTATAGTTGTAGAGCCATGGGAGAAGTTATAGTGCGGATTAGGATGCTTGACGGAGTGATACGCACTTTGATAGGTGTTCGGTATGTTTTGGGTCTTCGTAAGTCCTTGATTTCTTTGGGGTAGTTGGCATCCATGGGGTGTAAGTTCACTTTAGAGAAGGATGGTTTCAAGGTTTCGAGGGGTGTTCTTGTTCTTATGAAGGAAGATGTGTTCTAGAATTTGTATTTGTTGAAAAGGACCACAGTTCTTGGAGAGTCAAGGGTTGGAGTTGATAATTCTCGTGCTTTGGATGCCATCAGACTTTGGCATCTTAAGTTGCATCATATTTCTAAGAAGGGCTTAGAGTTGCTTCGTAGACGGAAGATGATCAAAGGTGACTTTGAAAAGTAGGATTTCTTCTAGGAGTGTATGTTAGGTAAGAAGAGTAAGGTATCCTTTGGAGTTGGACTCCATAATTTAAAGAGGGTACTTGATAATGTGCATACATATTTTTGGGAACCGGTTGCTACTATTTTCATTGGGGGAGCAAAGTATTTTATCTCTTTTATTGATGATTTTTCTCGAAAAGTTTGGGTGTATGTGATGAAGGCCAAATTAGATAGCTTTGAGAAGTTTAAGGCATGGAAGTTGCTTATTAAGAACCAATCTGGTCCTAAGTTGAAGGTCTTGATATTTGATAACTGCGGCTAGTTTGTCTCTAAGGAGTTCCTCGACTTTTGTAGACAACATGGCATTGAGAGACATTTCACTATACTATGTGATCCACAATTCTATGGGGTTGCTGAGAGGATGAATATGAATTTACTTGAGAAGGCTCATTGCTTGAGATTGATGGCGGGATTATCTAAAAGATTTTGGGCTGAGGCATTATCGACTGTGGGGAATATTATTAATCAGATTGCGTGCTCAGCCATAGATGGGAAGATCATAGAAGAAAAGTGGAGAGCTAAAGACGTGTACCTTGGTTATTTTCATACTTTTGGTGGTCCTGTGCATGTTCACCATAAAGGTGATGATAAGTTGGAGGCTAGAGCATACAAGGGCATCCTATTGGGATGCACATATGGTATCAAAGGGTCTCGGATTTGACACCCTTTTGATAGGAATATTGTTCATTTCAAACATGTTGCTTTTGATGAGTAAGCAATGTTCAATCCTAAGAAAGACTTTCCTCCCACGTTAGATGTTTTTGATAGTCCTAAGGAGATGGAAGAGGTTCCTATTTTACAACCTAGTAATAGAGTTGTTGATGCTGTTGAGAGTGAGATGGATGCAGTTGATGTGACATTACATAGTAGTCCATGGGTGCCTTCTAGTAGTGTTAGTGATGTGCATGAGACGAGGAAGTTCAGTTCAAGGTGGAGCCGAATGGAGTTCAGGCGAAGTTGTACCTACTCGAGCTAGTCGTAGGACTATTAGGCTGCCTAAGAGATATAATGATTAGTAGTATGCAAACCTTAGCCTTAGTGATCCGTTTGATTATGCCTTATATGTGATTCATGAGGGGCCCCTTGACCTTGATGAAGCTTTGAAGTCATGTGACAATTCGAAATGGACGTGTGCTATGGAGGAGGAGCTAGAGTTGTTGAAGAAGAACAATACTTGAGATTTGGTACCTCCTCCTAAAGGAAGCCGAGCCTAGGTTCCAAGTGGGTGTTCAAGGTGAAGGATGATGGAAGGTACAAAGCAAGACTTATTGCTAAAGGGTTTTCAAAAAGGAAGGGATTGTAGTACGATGAATTTTTTTTTCTCCTGTAGTGAGACACGTCACCATCCATATGTTGCTTGCTATATTTGCCATTCGTGAATTGGAGTTGGGGCAACTTGATGTAAAGATCGCTTTCTTGCTTGGAGATTTGGATGAGACCATTTACATGAAGCAACCAGACAAATATGTCATAGATGGAAAAGAGAACTGGGTTTGCAAGCTAAAGAAATCATTGTATGGACTTAAGCAGTCACCTAGACAGTGGTATAAGAGGTTTGATTCTTTTGTGGTTTCACTTTATTTTGATCGTAGCATCAATGATGCTTGTGCGCATTTCAAACATTTGAAGAATGGTTATTAATTGTATGTACTCATGTATGTGGATGATATGTTGATTTCTTCCAAGGATAAAGCTGAAATTGGTAGTTTATAGTTGAAGCTTAAGGCAAAATTCGAGATGAAAGACTTTGGAGAAGCAAGGAAGATTTTGGGTATAAAAATCCAAAGGGATGGGAAGCCTGGACTTTTGAGGCTCACTCAAAAGGAATATATTCTGAAGGTTCTTGGTCAGTTTAGCATGGAAGGAGCAGAGGCAATTGGCACACCCATGCCTTTGCACATACATCTTTCTACTAGAGGCTCCCCCGTCTCGGAGAAAGTCAATGCTTATACGGAGAAGGTTCCCTATGCGAGTGCAATTGGTAGTCTGATATATGACATGGCTTGCACCAGGCCTGATACTGCATAGGCAATTAGATTGGTGAGTAGATTCATGTCGAATCCAGGAAAGATGCATTGGGAGGTAGCGAAGTATATTTTTGGATATCTTAGAGGTACTCCACACCATGTTCTTGTCTTTGGCGGCAGAGATATAGATTTCAGCTTGGTTAAATTTTGTGATTCTGACTATGCCAGTGATAGAGATCGAAGGAAGTCAACCTCATATTATGTGTTCACCATAGATGGGACGGCTATTATTTGGAAAGCGATTGCAGATGATTGTAGCTTTATCTACTACAACGGCAGAGCTTAGAACTGCAGTTGAAACGGCTAAGGAGACAATTTACTTGAAGTGTCTATTGTGTTACTTGGGCTTCGTGTATGAAGGTATAGAAGTGAATTGTGATAGCCAAAGTGCAATTCAATTAGCTGGCTTTCAGCTCAAGGATGAAGCATATTGTGGTGAGAGTGTCCTTTCTTGTCTCTATGGACGAAGAGAAGCTCGTACATCTTCATAAGGTTCACACAGAGAAGAATGCAGTGGATATGTTTACCAAGTCGTTACACGTTGCAAAGTTGGAGCATTTCTCAAACACGATTCGCTTGATGAAGTGCTAAATGTCATAGGGTGGCATAAGGGAGAGAGTTGGTAGAGGGAGATGTTTGTTTTCATTGTGGAGATTGATAGGTGCTACTTGGAGAGGGTACTTTCAACATTTTGTTGGTGGGTGGTGGCCTTGTCGGAGTTCGTTGACAAAGTGTAAGAGGTGATGGCTATGCCGAAGCTCATTAAGAAATTATTTATGGTGCATTGAGAGTACTTGGAGTAAGAGGATGTAGGTGGAGTTGATAGGCTTATGGGAAAATATAGTATCAATGTAGAGATTGTAAGAATTGGTGATATAGTGTTTCCAATTGTAGAAGATCTGGAAGATACTATTGATTTAAGTGATGCAATATTTCCAATTGCATAACATTTGAGAGATATTTGAGATAATTACTCAAATATATTGTTAACATGAAAATTTATCGACATCCCCAAAGCAATGTGAAAGGCAAACAAGTTCATATAAAATAGGGCCATTGATAAGATTGTTTCCTTTAGAAACCACCTTTCGACCAAATTGAGTTAGTCGAAATAATTTCAAAAATTGACCTCGAGTGCAGGCAAAGGACGGAGCATCTTACTCGAAACCCTTCTTCTATTTAAGTTGAAGGTAACTATTCATTTTGAATTTTCGTCCGCTTTTGATCATGTCGGAAGGTTCATTGTAGCCCTTTCGACCTTATCGGAAGGTATATTTGATCTATTAAAATGAAATAGCTAATTTCGAACTTGTTGGTTTTGTTTCCTCCTTAAAGAAACACCTTCGAAAGGATTATTGATGTTGTTGAATGTAGTTTCCTTTCGAATTGACTCCTACTCATATATTGCTTGCCAATTGCAAACTAGATTTCCTTCGGGACACCCCTTTCAACCAGGTCGATAGGGTTCATATCCTTTCGAAATAGAACTGGATTAAAGTTGCCTAAGCTTCATTCAATATACTTAATATAAGATCATCTTGGAAAATTTTAAGTTCTATGAAGTTATCAATGTTGAAACATCATCATCATCCTTTTTTGTCATTGTGTAACATCTGTCATGGTGATGATATGTTTCGACCTGTATGTTTTCCATGTTGATCATATTGATTTGCATAGATAAAAAGAAGTTAAGACAATAAGATAGCATCATGTGCAATTGATCATTAGTCTAGCTAATGATCGTAACGATCTTCCTCATAAGCAAAATCCTTAATGAATCTGCGAATCTCTTCATTATCATTAATCCAAAATGAGTTACAATTGTAAGAGTTTTTCCGTAACTTAACTTAGGGTTTACAAAGATTTTGTTGTAGCAAAGAAGTAGAAATGAAACAAATGACTTTAGGATTCCCAAAATCTGATCCCCAAAATCGGACCCTTTGGGTCTTATTTATAGATGCAGGTCGGCCCCCTTACATGTCAATGCTTCCAACTTAGTCAAAAGGTCTTTTTATCTTCCGCCTCTTTCCTTTTGATGCGATCGAAAGGCCTCGCCTTCCTCCAATGCAGCCGAAAGGCTTCTCTTTTGAGTTTTCTTACTCATCTTTTCACTTCTCTTCTTATTTCAGGCCATTCATCCATGTTGAAAGGGTTTTTTTTATCTTCCTTTCGCCTTTGTTAAGTTTTTAGTGTTCCTATTCTTTTCTTTCTGTTAAATTGCTTTCAACGCCGTCGAAAGGGCTACAAATCACTTTTCTCTTCATTTTTCTTTATTGTTATCAAAAGTAAAGATATAACCTTTTAACTTTTTCGGTAGGGCTTTTTACTCGTGCTTCAAAGATGTTGAAGTATCATTGGTTTCGATGTTGTTGATTGCTTCCGAATGCATGTTTGAGGGTTGACGCGGAACCTTCTCCTAATGTTACTGACTTCGACAGGTTCGAAAGGCCTAACCATGGTTTCTAAAGGGTTGTTTGGAGCAATTTTAATGAAGGCGAAACCTTTGGTTTCAAAAAATTTGGCGTGCATACGAAAGGCCGGTGTTCATTGCCTTCGAAAGGGGGTTCCGTGCCCATCCTTGCATTTCCTATATATGCTAATCCATTTGCATCGGGAGGCTAAAAATAGTAGTAGGGTAGCTCCACTTTTCTTTTACATCTATTTCGAAAGCTTTTTTACTACAATTGCAGGGGCACCTAGTGCCTGAGACTCCTTCGTAAGCCTTATTAATGCCTTCGAAATGTTCTTTTATAACCTTTGTCGAAACCTATGCTTGTAATTCTAGTAGAGCATGATATTTTCATTAGCCTTCTTTCATACTTCTGTCCTTAACAGGATATCATGGAAAACATTTTGCCCCTCCCTTCCATGTATGAAAGAAGTTTTCGTTCTTTAGGACAAAATTTTTAGAACTTCGTTGCTCTTTATAACTTGGTTTTCCTGCAAAATTCAAAGCAGACGACATTTTCTATTTCTAACTTGCTATCTTATATATATATATATATATATATGCTTTTTGATAAGTTAGAAAAGCAATGCTTCTAAATTAAGATGGTTAGTTGACCATAATCCTGATTTAATAAAGGATATGAGGTCTGTACTTGATAGTTGTCCATTCATATAATAATTGAAGCCCTCTAATTTCCTGTGCGAAATAGTCAATGTCTGGAAATAAGAGGTCATAAGCTATTATCCGAAAATAAGCCTTGTATTCCATAAATCTTATATATATTTAAAAATTCTTCTTGGAGAAAAGAATGGCCCTGGAGTCTGAATTTAGGAGTTGGTGAGCATTGTTTAGAGTTGCAAACTAATAACCCGGATTTAGATATTAAGAAGACTAGATATAAGATTCTGATTAATGACTTAAGTGTCTATTGTAGTTTCAATACTACAGCTTTAAAGCCTATATTCGGGAACTGATAGTCAAATCCAAAACTGATGATAGAAGGCCAGAAATTCAGATTCAGGCATTAGAAAGTTATAAAGTCTAAACCATATTAGGGCTTCATTAAGTGAAATCTTTAGTAGTCAATGGTAAGATGTTCAAAACCCAGATTTGGGTTTTAATAAGTGATATTTAGAAATAGTCTTCAAAATACGATTCTTAAACCCAGCTTCAGGCATTAGTGGTGAATAATCAAAAATTCGTAAATATCGTCTCCATGACAAAAATCCTGAGGCCAGATTAGGGCATATATCCGATAAACAGAAGTCCATAATAATTATCTTCATAGTAGAAATCTCTTACCCATATTAAGGCATAGGTTAGATAATCAAAAATCCATGATAATTATATTTATAATAGAAATCTCTATCCCAGATTAGAGCATTAATAATTGAAGTCGAATAATAGCTTCAAACCCTAAATACAGGTATGAGGAAGATCATGAGTGGCAAGAGAAGACCGAAAACCCATATTCGAGTATAAATAGATGAAGTTCAAAAATGAAAGTATCAAAACCCAGATTTCGGTATTAATGAAGTTTTGTTCCGCTTATTAGATTCTGTCTTCTTCGACATATACAAACCCTTTAGGTCTTGTATGTAGTTGTGGTTTGACTAGCTGCCTCTTGAGCTAGGATGTCTTAGTCCAACATTCGTATGCCACTTTTTGGGCTTGTACATCATAGTCTATCGTAGATATCCCGCTGCTTAGGCCTGGACATTTTAGTCCATTGTAGATATGCGCTTCTCGGGCCTCGACATCTTAGTCCATTGTAAATATGTCGTTTCTCGAGCTTTGACATCTTAGTCCATTTTAAATATTCCGTTTCTCTGGCTTGGACATCTTAGTCCATTATTTGATGAGCCACTTCTCGGGCTTGGACATCTTATTCTATTGTTGTCTAGTGCTCTTGGTTATCCTATTCTTAGATGCTGGAACGAAGGACTTACCCAACCTCCCTCTTGAAGGCACCTTGACCTGACCAGAGGCGCGACCAAGGGCTTATCGATGCTTTAACCTGGCCATAGCGTGGTGCAGATAAAGGCTTACACCCCTCCCTCCAGGAGGTGTCTGGTCCTGCCCATACCATGGCGCGGATAAGGGCTTGTCGATGCTTTGATCTGGCTATAGTGTGGTGTTGATAAAGGCTTACACTCTTTCCTCTAGGAAGTGCCTTGACCAAACCAGAGGCATGGTCAAGGGCTTATCAATGCTTTAACCTAGCCATAGCATGGCGCGGCTAAAGGCTTATACTCTTCCCTCTAGGAGGTACTCTGCCCTGGCCATATTAGCACGGATAGAGGCTTTGACCATTAAAGGCAGTGTCCAAATGCAAGAAGAATTCTGCTCCCAATCATGTAGATTTTTCTTTTGAAGGAAGAGATACTTCATTCATTCATCTTGGGAAAAATATGGTCTCAAATGTTCAACGTTCCATGTTCTTGGAACCATATTGCTGTCTGGTCGGCATAACTTATAAGTTCTGGGTGGGATTACTTTTCAAATGATTAAGGGTCCTTCCCAATTTTCTCCTAAGGTCCATCCGTGGGATTTCTTGTATTACCCATTACTCTTCGGAGTACTAGATCTCCTTCTTGAAATGAACGTTTTCTTACTTTTGAGGTATAGTACTTTTGAAATCCTTCTTTGATATTCCACTATTCTTATTGTCGCTTCGTCTCTCAACTCATGTATCAAATCCTGTGATTCTCTTATTATTATTTTGGTTTAAATCAAATGCTTATGTGATTCTTCAGTGTGAGGGCACTTCAATAACATCGCCTCACACCCATATGTCAATGAATATGGAGTATATCCTGTTGTTGTTTTAGTTAACGTTCGATAAACCCATAATACAAGTGGTAACTCTTCTACCCAGTTTTCTTTAGCTTTGTTCAGCCGCTTTTTCAAGAATGTCTTAATGGTTTTGTTTGCTGCCTCAACTGCCCCATTTTCTTTTGGATGTGCAATGGAGGAAAAGCTCTTAATGATTCCATTCTTATGAAAAAATCGAGAAAATTCTTCACTCTCAAATTGTGTTTCGTTGTTGGAAATGCTTACAGGGTATTCCAAATCTGGTTATAATATTCTACATGACAAATCTGAGTACTTTTCCGGAAGTGATCTTGGGGAGCGGTTCTGCTTCAAACCATTTAGTGAAATAGTCTATGGCGGCCACAACGTTTTGTTCCCCTTAAGAGATGGGCAACAGGCCGATTAAATCAATTCCCCATACATCAAAGGGCCATGGACTTGAAATTGGGGTTAATTAACTTAGTGGCAATCGAGGGATCTTTGAGTATTTTTTCAATTTTTTACATCTCCTCACATTTTCAATAGCTTGGCTTACCATGCAGGCCTATAAAAACCATGTCTCATTATCTTTTTTGCCAATTTCGTCCCATTTGAGTGGTTCTTGCGGAATCCCTCCTATGCCTCTATCAACAATTTTATTTCATCTTCCAAGCTTACGCATCTTAAGTAAGGAAGTGCATGCCCTTTTTTGTAAAGGATTCTATCCACTATTGTGAAAGTTGGAGCTTGTTGCTTGATTTTCTTTGCTTCACCCTTGACAAATGGCAATATTCCTTTAACAACACATTCAATGATCGGTGATATCTAAGTGCTATCATACGGGTCATTTGATCTTGTTAGATCAACCCTCTCATTTGATATTTCTTTATCAATTTCTCTTCCCTCTTTCTCTTGTAACATAGCTTGGGACCTTGTCAGAACTACCAATTATTTATTGTTTGAATGTTCCCTCTTTAATACTTTGGAGTCCCTTGATACCTACCGGAACAATCCATGTTTCAGGGGCTCCCCTTGAGCTTGCTAATTTCTCTATTGAATCTGCCTGTGAGTTTTCCGCCCTTAGAACTTGGTGTATGGAAAAGTCCTTAAACAAAAAAATAATTTTCAGTATCTTCTTTATATATAAAGATAGCTTGGAGTCCTTCGTTTGATATATCTGCTTTGTTTGATTTACCATTAGCTGGGAATCATTAAAGATCTGAATCCATGGGATTTTGAGCTGTAATGTCAAAGCTAGCCTCGCTATCATTGATTCATATTCTACCACATTGTTCGTTGCGGGGAATCCTAATTTCATAGCATAATGTAAGTGGTGTCTATCCGGTGTTATTATCACATATCCTGCACTAACTCCTTGTTCATTTGACGCACCATCGACTTACAACTACCACATAGGCTTCTGATCCTTTTCTTTTTCTGATTGTTCTTGAATGAAGTTAGTGCATTCGATAATGAAATCTGCAAATGCTTTCCCTTTGATTGCCGCTTGCGGTTGAAATTCTTTATCATATTGGCCGAGCTCCCATTTTACCAATCTTCCTGACGTTTTCGGCTTATTGAAAACTTGCTTTAGCAGGATATTGGTCAATACACTGATCGGATGTGCTTGAAAATACGCTCTAAGCTTCCATGTGTGAGGATCAAGCAATAAGCTAGCTTTTCTATCTCTGGGTATTGAACTTCCACATCCTTCAATCGCCTGCTTACGTAATACATAGGAAGTTAAGCTCCACTTCCTTCTCTAATCAATATTTTGAGCTGACCGCATGCTTTGATACTGCTATGTATAAGTATAATTTTCTCCGTTCTCAGGACTAAAAAGTATCGGTGGTTTTCCCAAATGGATTTTTAACTCCTAAAAGCTCTTTTGCAATCTTCTCGCCACTCAAAGTTCTTTTTCTTGATTACGTCAAAGAAGGGGATACATTGATCTGTTGCTTTGGAAATGAATCTGCTTAAGGCGACCACCCTTGCATATAAACTCATTACCTCTTTACTTGTTTTGGGTTCAGCCATGTCCTTAATAGCTTGAATTTGATAAGGACTAGCTTCAGTCTCTTGGGTTCTTAAAGGATATCCTAAAAACTTCCCCGAATGGACTCCAAAGGAGCATGTATATGGGTTCAATTTCATTTGATACTTTTGTAGCGTTTTGAACATCTTTTCTAGATCCTAAAGATGATTCTTAGCCTCGCCAGATTTTACTAGCATGTCATCCACATAAACCTCCATATTTCGGCCAATTTTCTCTTTAAACTTTTTGTTAACCAACCTCTGATAAGTAGCCCCTGTAACTTTAGCCCGTAAGGCATTGCTGTGTAACAATATATTCCCCATTCAGTAATGAACCTAGTGTGCTCTTCATCTGGCTTGAGCATTGGTATTTGATTTTATCCTGAAATATGCATCGATAAGAAACAATAATTTGTTCCCAGTAGTTGCATCTACTAACAGATTAACTTGTGGTAGCTGGAAAAAGTCTTTCAGACCTGCCTTATTCAATTCTGTATAATCAGTGCAAGTCCTCCATTTTCCATTTGATTTCTAAACCAAAACTGGGTTTGCGAGCCACTTTGGGTAGTAAATTTCTCGAACAAACCCATTTTAGAGGAGTCTCTCAACTTCTTGCTTCAGTGCATCAGACCTTGCTCTATCTAGTTGCCTCTTCTTTTGTCTAACGGGGGTTGCTTATGGATTGATGTTTTGTGCATGACTCATGACCGTTGGATCAATCCTCACCATATCATAATGTAACCATGCAAATACGTCCTTATTGACCTTAAGAAATTGGATTAAATCTTTTTTCAAGTCACTATCCAATTCTTTACCCACTTTGACCACCTTAGTATGTTATTTGAATCTATGCACACCTCCTCAAGGTCCTCTATTGGTTTTATCCTTTACATTTCACCTCGTCAATCGAATTTAGTGATGATTGGGCTTTCTTCAGCAGAATTGGCATCGACTCTCTTCCTTTTACCTCGAGAAGGAATGTACCTTTCCTACATCCACTTGTTAGACATATTAATTTTAATTTTTTCTTCGAATGTTGGATGTAAAAATTCCTCATCCAAAGGCTAAAAAATGGTGGAAGAATCAAAGTAAGTAGAATACTTTCTTTTATATTGATTGATTGTGGCAAAATACATCTCTAGAGAGCTAACTACTCTCCTCGGACTGTGCCCCAGCCCCTTTTTGTCAAGAACTGCACCATCAAGTACTTTAGTGAGAGAAATGCATCTATTTCATCCAGTGTAGGCCTACCAAAGAAGGCGTTTTAGTATGAGTGTTGGTCGTTGATTACAAAGAGATTCTCGAAAGTTCTATAGAGAGGTGGCACCCCCATTTGCACCAACAATTTTACTTGCCCCACCGGAGTTGATCCCTTGTTATTGAATCCAAAAATTGGTTCAATGCTAGATTCCAACTATCTTCAGGATGTTCATTTGGTCATAACATTGACTGCACTGCCTATACCTGTAAGAATTTTGGCTACGATAGACAATCCAATTTGAGCCATGATCATCAACAGATCGTTGTGTGGATGGTGAATTCCTTTCCTCAATTCTTGGGGGTTGATGACAAGATTTGGAATTTGAATATTGAGTCGTGGATTCTTCACTGGGGGCGCTTCTTGGACAGAGAAGACCCCTACTTTAGCCTCCCTTATATATCTATTTCGTGTGCCTTTGTTGTTTCCTACTGAATGTGTCCCACCATGAATTAAGTCTATCCTGTTTGTCGGTGTTCTTAAACTCGATGGGTCTTCATCCTCCAACGTATTAATAGCATTGCCTGAAAGCTTTTACGGGCCATTTCCTGCTTGTTAAACCTTCTGCTTATCCTGAACAAACTCTTTTAAATGACCCTCGTGGACCAATTTCTAGATGATTCCGGCTAAAACTCTGCATTTGTGGGTCTTATGACTGTTTTCTTTGTGGTATGCGTAGTAGTCTTCCCCTTTTCTTTGCTCTAGGTGGTTTTTATCCTTGAAAGAAATTGGGAAGTTGACTCTTTCCTTCGCCACGGCATAAACATAAGACAATGGCTTGTTCGAAGCGATTGCATTAGTAATTGGTTCTTCCCATTTCATTCTTTTATGCCACCGATCTAGACCAAATATTGCCCCTTACTTCTTGGGAATCAATTTTCTTTTGGCACGATACAGCTCATCCATTCGAATGAACTTTTTTCTGCCTGAAAGTGGAAATCTTGCAGATCTTTACACCTATTAACAAAGAGATATTTCCAAAATGGGGTATTTTCTATTAAGCCGGAATGAACCTTGATAAGCTTATCACGGTCATTCATGTCCTTTGCTTTCAATGCCTTGGTGTTGAATCTTTTGAGATAATCTCCTAAAGATTCCTCTTCCTTTTTCTTTATGTTGGCCAGAACTGTGTAATCAACAGTGGGATCTTTACATATGCAGAACTAAGCACAGAACTCATAGGAAAACTACTTCCATGAAAAAAATGGTCTTCTCTTAGTATTGTCTATACTATTTGGCCGCTGCCCCTTAGAGAGTTATAGGAAATAGTCTGCATCTAATGGCTCTTAATGCATTATATAAGTCCATCTGACTATCAAAATCCATAAAATGTTCCACTTGATCTATGATTCCGCAATACTTCATTTTGTAATCTTCATGTAAGATGGGATGATTGTCGCCATAATCTCATCTATAAAGGGTGGCAATCGTTCATTGTCATTGACGTTTTTGTCCATGATCCTCTTCCCTTTTGCATTCATCGCATCTTTAATGGCTTTGCTGCATCCTTCAAATAAGCTTCAACATCATGATAGTTTTTCTAGATTGGATAGTATTCTTTTGATGTAGAACTACCAAATTTTTCAAGTGATTTATCTAGCACCCTTCCTTGATGATATTCTGTAGGTTATGGATGCTCCTTCTTCCTTAAAGATGTTAGATCGATCTTGCTCTTGTTTTCGTTTGAGTGAGCCTTCAAGTTCCTTCATGGTAAGAACACCTCCTCCCCTTTTGTTGGCCTCATTGTTTTTTAAGACTATTGAGATAACGCCATTTTGAGGAGTTCCTTCATTTTCTGCCGTTGCTGCTCTAAATGCTTGATTTTGGAATGATTTCATCCTGCCGAGCTAATGATGAAGGCTGTCCTTGAACAACTCCATCCATATTGAAGGTTGGAGATATGTTTTCTTCAAGGGTTGTGGTGAGGATGACCACCTCATCCATTCTACTGAATCTTTTTAATTTCATTTTCCAATGTCAAGTTAAATGATCCGTAATTAGTCTATAAGGCAGAAATAAGGTCGGAGGTTCAAACCCTCATTCCAGCGCCATAAATGTTAACAAGAAACTTTTCAAATTCATCAAAGCTATGTGAAAGGCAAACAAGTTCCTATAAAATAATGCTATCTCGAAGATTGTTTTCTTCGAAACCCACCTTTTGACCAAATTGACTTAGTCGAAACAGTTTCGAGAATTGACCTTGGAGTGCAGGCAAAGAAAGGAGCATCTTACTCGAAACTCTTCTTTTTTTTAAGTTGAAGGCAACTATTCATTTTTTTATTTTCGTCCCCTTTCGATCATGTTGAAAGGTTCATTATAGCCCTTTCAACCTTGTCGGAAGGTATATTTGATCTATTAAAATGAAATAGCAACTTTCGACCTTGTTGATTTCGTTCCCTCCTTAAAGAAATCCCTTTGAAAGGATTACTGATGCTGTTGGATGTAGGTTACTTCCGAATTGACTCCTCCTTGTATATTGCTTGCCAATTGCAGATCAGATTTGCTTCAAGATACCCCTTTCGACTGGGTTGATAGGGTTCATATCCTTTCAAAACAGAACAGATTGCAGTTGCCCAAGCTTCATTCAATATATTTAATATAAGACCGTCTTGGAAATTCTTAAGTTCTATTAACTTATCAATGTCGAAACATCATCATAATCCTTGTTTGTCATTGTGTACATCTGTCATGATGATGATATGTTTTGACATGTACGTTTTTCAAGTTGACCCTATTTATTTTCATAGATAAAACGAAGTTAAGAGAATAAGATAACATCATATGAATTGATCATTAGTCTAGCTAATGATCATAATGATCATCCTTATAATAAAAATCCTTAATGAATCCATGAATCTCTTCATTATCATTAGAAACACCTCACACCCATTAGTATACCTAAAAAGGGCACACTCAAAGTATGGTGCATTGTAGGTATAGCTAAAGCATCATAGAGATTAAGATTCATAAGACAATTAGATAAAAACAGTGGAAACATTTAAATAGATAATTATTATTCAGAATTGAGCTTTATAAAATAAGTCATAAAAGCAGAATATGTCTCAAAACCAAATAATCAAGTCTTATGAAAAATACATCTCAGTCACATCATCAAAGTACATAAAAAATCGTCCCTCTCATAAAGTACCAGCACATCCAAAGTCAAATGAAAAGAAAAATTAAAAGAAGAAAAATACATGAAGAACTCCAAGAATATATCTCCAAGCGATCTGAATCTACCATCCTCAATTCTGCTGGCCTACGGGGAGAAAAGTGGAAAATAACGGAGTGGGTCAGACTATAAGTCTGGTGAGTGAAAGTAATTACTAGCATTCTTAAGCAAGATGAAGACAATAGACTAAACAATAGTTCTAGTTTAAAAAGAAAAAAAAGAAAAGGTAAAACTAGGATAAAATACAGTTTGGTTGTTTTCTTTGATTGTGATTGTTTGCACTTGTCTTAAACTACTGTGATTAGGCTAAAACCTTAATCCTGTTAAATTAGGCTAAAATCCTAATTCTACCCATTGATCGACATTCTATCTCTGTAGTGTCACTATGAGATGATATAATCCTGTTGGTCCCATAGCAAAAGACACCTGTTTAGCACTTGGAACGCAGTAGCGAATTATTTATCCTAACCGATACCGCACGCTCGATCATCATCGGTACACACTAATTGTCGCTCCCTATTTGACCTCTTATTTACCCTAATTAGCATAAGCGTGCCCAGCCACACCTCATTTGTTGTGAGACCATCAGTCCTAGTCTGAAACAGATGCTGCCAACCTCACCTAAGTGTTGTGAGACCATCAGTCCTAGTCTGAAAGGGAATACTACCGGTACTGGTCCCAAAAAACAAATTCTAGTCTGTGCCCCTTGCCCAAATCCCCAGATTTGAGCTTTTATCTATTGGCCACTTATTTACCCAAATTAGTATAAGTGTGTCTCTGCCTCACCTAACTACTGTGAGACCATCAGTTCCTGACTGAAAGGGAATGCTGTTGGCACATGCCCTGCTTCTATGTTTGTTTATTAACTTAGTGTAAGTTTTAAAACAAGCCACTTTTGATATTTCTGATCTATTTGCTTATTAACTTAATCTAAATATTAAAATAAGCCTTTTCTGTTCTTTCCACCTAATTATAACCTATTTTATAATTGTTACTCCTCTATTCTATCTTTTTTAGTTATAAACATGCTTGCAAATGCCTCAAATTTGCCTATTTTAGCCCATCTTCTTTTCATTACAGTTCTTTCTTATTTTACATCTAATTTCTATAAATTCAGTGTTTATTTCTATTTAATCCATATTATCGAATTCCACTCTTTTAATATTCTTATATTTTGTTCGCGTAAAAAAGAATAAAAAGAAACTAACATTTAAAGACTAAATTCTAACGTAAAACAGATGTAAATAAATACAAATAACTGCATATAACCGAGTAAAATAGCTGAATAAAAATGGTTGAAAAAAAGAGACTGAAAAGAACTTTTAAAACTAACTATAAATAAATTATATAAAATCTATCTCAAAATTGTAGAAAAACTACAACTATTGAGAACCGTATTATTTTAAATTACTTAAAAATCTAAAATAATCAGAAAACCACCCTATTCTTAGCCTTCTCGGATCCTCTTCTAGGGCGTAGAATATTTTTATTAAAAAGATCTCCTTCTAAGAAATTTTTTCTTTTTAGGGTCCAACCTCAGGCAATGAACCCAATTGGAAGAAAATCTGAATGAGAAAAATAGCTAGGTCTAGGGGTATATTTATAATGTATCTTAGAGATCTTAGGCCACTGGATTTAAAGATTAAATATGGTGTAACCAGGTCATAGGCTCACTAGGAACCGTCGGATGGAAGCACAAACGCACAGGATTTGAGAAAAATCAAGATATGACGTATTTGAACTAACCTGGACGTTTCTATGTCATTTAACCAAGGAGGGTCATTTAACCAAGGAGGGTCGAGTTTTATACATTGAGGGTTGACCCTAAGGTCGAACTTCCCCAAGCCAGGGTCGACCTATAGGTTGACCTGGCTATGGCATGGGTCGACCCCATGCCTTGTTATTATTATTATTTTTCATTTTTTTGTTGATTCTTCTTTCTCGCGTAACTTCTTCATACTAACTCGAATTTCGACAATTATATATGGAAATTGATCAGAAAATCACCATAGGTACAATGGTGCAATCCCCATTGGTCAATTCTAACAATTTCACAAACTTATTTTATTATTTAATTAATTTGTTAATTAATTATTATAGCTTAAATTTTAGGTTGTTACATTCTCCCTTCCTTAAAGGATTTTATCCCCGAAATCTCCAAGGATAGAAGTATGAAACAACTATTTTTATCCAAATTCTACAAACACGCATTTAACCATCATCCATTACATCAATTGTCCTTAAATTTCTAATGCAATTTGTAATATATGCAATAGTGTAATGTCAATGTCCCTAACTAATGCAAAAGATTAGGTGGTCTACTGATTCATTCGACCTCCTATTTATGTGTTCATGTCCGTGCCATGTATCCAAATGAGTGCCAATTTCCTAATGATAACTGATAGTTCTACATGCGTGCTACAATCATCATCCAAATGCAATAGTCATATGATAATCATGCATTCATAACAACCATGGAAATAAAATAAATTTGCAAATGCACTGTAACAGCCCGCAAATCCGTACCCCTTGAGTGAACACTATTCTAAAACAATCAACCCAAGTTGTACAGAAATACGAACCATTTGGGTTAAAGAAGAAGAGACAGAAGAAGAAAATAGAAAACAACAACAGAATCTAACCATCGCAGCAGAATAAAATATAGTAGATAATAAATAATCTTTACTCAACATCAAATATTTCTGTTTATATATTACATCATCAGAGTACATCAATCACATCTCAATATCAATATCATACAATGGTTCACAATAACTCAACACAGCGGAAAATATATATGAAACAAGTACGAATGTACGTATCATCATCTAGCTCGTCTCCTGAGCTCCACAGCATCATATCCTGTATCCTATAATACTCGGTATGACCCAAGCATTACAGTTAATAACACCCGAGTCAGTCTGGAATACCAGCGTGAGAAAATCACACTCAATTGATTATTAAAGTTTTAAAAATCCTTTGAAAACAAAAGCATCTCGTAAGACCACGCCACAAATAAACATGTCAGGTTTTTACCTTATGATAGCTAAAACAATTTTTATAGAAATCCTCTGATATTATGATAGGGTCTATATACATTATAAAATAGCCGAAATTGTTACATTATTAAATTCCAGCTACTAGCCATAGAGTGGGTAATACAAACAAAACTCGTATAAGGCTCGTAGGGAGAATGGATTTCCAACTAATGACTAGGCACTGGGGTACCACCTGTCACAGTACGGGGCCTAGATCACCGTACCGAGGAGTACGCCCGCTCCCCAGCAACACAAGGCCGGGACTACCCCTTACTGGATAATCCCGAGTGAGATCATCCCGCGGTTGGGATCAGCAACCGCCCACTAAGCCGAAATAAAAAGGGACATCTAGACAGGGATAACCACACCCTGCTTGGGTGCTACCCACCTACCTTGCTGCATAACCCCTGATTTTCAGTCATTCCCATTTGATGAGGCTTGAGGCTAAGCGTTACCTTTGTAGAACATATCTCTTAGAATGCCCATCGTCCACCTGACGATGTTTCGCAAGCATTCATCCATACAAGTCCGTCCCGGGTCCGAACGGAACCGAAGGCACTACTCCTACTACATCCATTTTGAAAATATCCTCAGGATGAGTAACGACTAGCCCTTGCACTTCACTGCTGTAGCGATCCTGACTTGACCTTCGAAAATCGGCACCGAATACGTTACCTATATTCGAATGCCGCAAATTCAAATGTCGAATCCGGCCCGCCGGAGCTTATAACAACATTAAGTAAATACCACAGCGGAATAAAAGAATAATACATTGATATACAGATTTGATACAATAAAATAGCAGCGGAAAAGAAAATAGATGACATCTAGCAGCGGAACAATATAACTCTAAGATAGTCTTCAAGGAAGAACTCCAAGAACTGCAACTCCATCTCCAAGAATCAATCCAGCAATAGCTCGAACCCCCAATAACGATGCACCTAGCATAAGCAAGACTGGTGTGGTCCAAAGACTGAACTAACTCCAGATAATCTACTAAACCTAGCTATCTGAAAAACCCAACTCTAGACTGCTCGTGTAGAAAATAATGAGCACCTAGAGTTTAGGAAAGAAACAATAAACTCCGGATCAGTCGTTGGACTAGTGTGAGCAACAAAAAAACAGTTTATCTTTAAAAACATTCAACAAAAGATTTTCAAAGTCAATTCGCAATGCTTTATTTTTTAAAAATGAGACTACCATAAGACCTCCCGCCACACACACAATGCAAACGCAGACTTGGAGGAGATTTCTTCTTATGACAGTCAGAGATGCGTGATACGCATTAAAAAGAAACATTTGATATTATTACTAGTGCATAGTGTAGGACAAATCATTTCGAAAGTAGAATACAAATCTTAGCCAGCATAGATACCATTATATTATACCTACTATAGCTACCATATTAGATGGCAGGTTCTACAACTAATACTGTACAAGGCTCGTATTGTTTCTTTGAATTTCCAACAAATGGTCAGGCCAAGGAACTTCCCATTGCCACATGGAAACGCCTCTAGAAGGACGTCCCCGAGAACCTAACCGGATCTCTGCCAACACAAGGCCGGGTTACCCCTAACTAGGTAACAACTGAAACGAGTATGCCATCCTCCGGTCCTTTGGGACCTTTATCCGAGAGCTCTCTAATCAACATCACACCATAACAATAAGTGTTTCAACATGAGTAAGCATCTGGGCTCCATACCATGATACCACCCTTTTCCAGAAGGAAATGCACATAACCTAAAGGGAGCTACCCCTCATAACCTTGCCGCATCTTTCCTGTTTTGACCATTCCGGGGTGTGAGGCTCGACGAAGTCTCGTCCACAAAGCCACACTTTATACAAAAGCCGTGCTTTGGGTCAACAAATGATCATAGAAATGATCATAAAGATAAACGATCAAACAAATGATCTTATCACAAATGATCAACACAATGATCATTTCACAGCAGCACTCACCATGTCACATTACCAAATTGGGAATATATCGCTGATAACCATCAACTACATAACCTCTGAGCTCGTACGTCTCAGAGAAGGGTGTTAAGCTAAGAGAATAAATTCTCCGCCACCAACAGAAATATATTTGAAAGAAATCAGCTTTATATCTCAATTTGTAATGTCAGACATACTATCCATACAAGTCTGTTCCGGGATCGAACAGAACCGAAGGCACTTCCAAAGAAGTCCTCGCAATCCGGATATTCACTAATCACGTTCGGACTTCCCATCACATATGGAGTCTCTATACCGGGGACCATTCGATGCAAAGACATTCGACGAGTTGTCCTTTCGCTTTCAAAAATATCCCGTCTTCAACACCGGTCTTCAAATGCTATCCATAACGACATATCACATATTCGGAATGGGATATATGACACAAAGGTCCTCTCCCGGCTAAACCGAACAGTGAGCGCGGTATTTCAAAAACATATGGATATTGGGATTTCAATTAAGTCACAACTTAAAACCCAAAACTTTTCTTCAGATGGTTTAAACCAATTACCATTTCAAATCTTTATATTACAAAAAGATTTATTTCACAAAGATCAATTTATAGACTTTAAAACAATTTCCATTCCAATTGATTAACTCATTAAATCTTTAAATCAAAGATTTAACTCATAGCTTTCAAAATTCGATTAACTTGTTGAATCTTTAAATCAAAATTTAACTTATATCTTTCAAATCGTTTTCATAACTTGGAAATTATCTTCATTTTCAAACTTGAAATTCTTTTTAACACAAATTGGACGTTCATTTCTTATGTGAAAGCTTTTATTATTTGAAAACAAACAGTTTTCGTTTCAGAAAAATCCAATTATATTTACACGAGTTAAAGCCCTTGAATTCTATTCACATCCCCAAATCAATACTTTTAAAATAGTTTAACCCATATATAACTGGTATACATTTTTAATCCCTAGTTTTAAATCATAGAATTCAATTTCAAATCTTGAATTTAAGTTCAAATCAAATTATTCAACTTCATATTTTATCGAGTTATTCAAAATAAATTTCATCTATGAAATTCCATTTTAAAAGCTTTTCACTTTAAACCCAATCCATTTCCAAAACATTTGAATTCAAATATTCAAATTTAAAACTATTCTCAAAAATCTGTGACTTAATCGATTTCCTCGTGAAATCCATATTGGTGTGTGTATAAGTGTGGTCCAGGGGTTTAACACACTAGTGCAACATCATTTCAATCATCACAGATTAAAACATAGAAATATAGTTGATAAGCGATATAAAACCATAACGCTCATCGTCCATTCACAGATTCACAGATAGTATACAAATGTAAATAAATATACACAGCTCAATCTACAGAACAAAATATCACTAATCAGATAGGATAATCAATTCAAGGCATTTCATACAATACAATCATTCATAAGTATTCAATAAACATTTGTAAGCAGGATTTATTAATTGTTTAATCCTAATTAATTCAATTTATTTTAAATCAAATAAATTACTTATGAATTAATTATCTAATAATGATTTATTAATTAATTACAAATAATTTGATATAAATTAATTTATCAAACACTTTAATTAATTCTTCTTAATTAATAACTTAATTAGATTAACCTTAAAGTTGATTTCATAATCTTTTAACCTTAATTTCGATTTCATTTAAGAAATTAAACCATTAATCATTTTCATTAGTTAATTAACCTTCGACTTATATTGGTTAATCTCAAATTAATTACTTAATTAATTTATTACATTTTCCTTGAATTAAGTATTGCTTAATCACTTGATCAATCAACTTTAACCATATTTTATAAAAATTACTAACTATAAATAATCCATTAATTAATCCTAATTTATTAATTTGTTAAATGTTAATTGCAACTTAATGTATCTTAAATTGTTTTATTAATTAACTCTTAACCATTATCTAATAATCTAATCCCATCTAATTAATGATTTCTTGATTAAAATAAATTAATTCTTGATTTATTCACTTAAACCTTTAATTTATTAAATTAAACCCTTACTTTCTTAATCAATTAAATCCAAATCATTAATTAATTTAACTTAACATTTTAATGAACTATCTTTGAGATAAAACCATAATTTTTATAATTGATTCAATTATCATTTCTCAAACACTTTTGAAAACATTTTGTTTCAAATTCACTTTTAAATTCCATTTCAAACTATTTGAATTTAAAATAACTACAAATTTAACTTTGAAATTTTAGTCTATTTTAAATTCAAATTTTTCTCATACATTCAATTGCTTTTAAATTAACTTATTTAACTATGTAAATTCAGATTTTTAAAATAGATAAATTATTTAACTGGTAAATTCAAGTTTTAAACATCTGATAACTTGTTTTAAAATCCCATATTTGCTGTCAGGTTTTAAACTTGGAAACAGAACACTCTCAAAACAATCCTGAGCCAAAACTAATACTTTCCCGAGTCACTCGCGAGTAAAATCCCTCACAACTTCGAGGCCACTCATAAAATTACTCGAGAAAATTGAATAACTCATCTTCCAAACTTCACCAGGTACAAGAAGATGCACCGTGCTCTTGCACGGAGACTGGGGTGATTCCGATCATCGCTGGTGATCTACCCATGACGATCAGCACCTCCGAAACCCAACTCAACCTCCCATTTCCTCAAAACCCATTCGAATTCGAATTCGAATCAAAAACCCAGACCTGGAACAAAAACGCATCCACCCCTTCGAAACCTGACATCGCCACATTCACGCCACCACAACCACCGGAACACGTGAAACTCTGTCTACACGATCGCCAGCATCCCCTCTACCACCACCCAGAGCCACGCAACGCTCGATCGTCTATCGGGGACGAACGATTTGAATTACTCGGCCACTACAAAATTAGGTTTAGAAACTAAACCTCGCCACCGCCGCTTCCACGATGATCGATGACAACTCCGAGCATTTTTCCCCACGTCATCGTAGTCTCCTCCCCCTTTACGCACAAGCCCGACCTTCATATCTCCTCAGATCGCCTGAAGTTGATCGAAATATACTTTTTATTCATTTTCGAACTACTCCTAAACCCCACCTCTAAAAATTATAAATTTTGCATTATAAATCATATTAAAGTATGATAATTCCATTCATATACCTGAATTCATAAATCATGACGTTCGAAATTTGGCTTATTTAGAGTTAACTTCGATTTCTCGACTTCCAGAGAAGATTAAAAGTTGTTTTTGACTTCTATAAATTTTTAAAACTTAGCTTATATTAAAACAAACAACTTCTGTTTATCTTGCAGGCTACAATAGTTATCAAATAAAGAGATCAAAAGTCATTTGCAAACCTGAGACTAAAGATAAACAAGAACAGGTATCAAATGATACAGACATGCATTCATTCAAATACCAACATATATTCACGAGAAATAATACTCATATTCATTCTAGATAAAATTAAGCAACAATCTTAATACTTAAGTTAAAAAAAAAGGTGAAGTTATTCACTTGTATGAAGAGCAGAGGATACAGGGAAGCTTGTTGAACTGATTGAAGCTTTTGTTCTCAGGCTTGAAATGTTTTGATGTTTTTAAACTAAAGTTTGTTTTTAGTTTGAGATAACATTACTTCAGATTCTCACAGCTTGGAATGAACGAATAGAGAGGAAGTTGATATATAAAAGAGTGTACATGGTGACATTACTTCCTTGTGTACAAAAACATGTTGAAGGTGCTGGCATTAAATGCTAGAGGTATGTTTCATTAAATGCATGTGTCTTGTTTTATAGATATAAATGTATTTGCACTATTTCATTCCATGCTTATATCTGTACTTGTTTTATATTTGAGCATATGTTGTTTTCCTTAGTTACAGCCTACATACTTATCATTTATTTGCTGGTACTTAATGTCACAACCTTACCTTATTTATTTTATTTTATGTTTATTTACTTACTCTTTTATTTGCCTGCATATTTGAATGCATTTAACTATCTACTTTTGTTCTATTGCCTTGTCTTGTTATTTTACTTTGTTTTTATAAGCTTATGCCTTAATTCTTTTATTTATACTTTTGTTTTGTTTATTTTAAGTGTACATACTTATGTTATTCTATTATGTATGTACAGTTTGTATATTTGTTTGTTTGAGTTGTAGTTTGTTTTTATACTTCTTTTGTTACTTATGTTTTCTACTTTTGCAAGCCTACTGATGTTATATAGATATAAAGTTGTTATTTTTATTTGAATGTATTTATTTATTTTGTCTAAAGCTTTATTACTTTGCCTTGTTATTTTGTCATATGAACACATTTCTATTTTTTTATTATGTTGTTAGAATTTAGCAAATGTTCTACTTCCTATTTTTATTAAAATTTATCTCATATTATTTTTCTATTTCTAGTTTAAATATTTATTGTTATCTTACTTTAATATTTATTGTCTTATATTATTTTATAAACTCAAACCATTATGAACAATAAATTCTAATATTTATTACTATCATTTCTTATTACTAAACCATTTATTTGAGATTTAAATTCAAATCAAATACATATATATTCAATTTTTCCTCATATATGCGCGTATACATATATATTCACATATATACAATATTTACAATATTTTTTAAATCTAAATGATTTATACAAAATTTATTAGTCTTCGGGGAAACTCGCTTTATTTCACCATTAATTTTACAATTTTAATTCAAAAATTCAATAAATTATCAATTTAAATCAAATTAAAATCTGGGGTCGTTACAGATTTCCCCCTTAAAAGAATTTCATCCTCGAAATTCGCAGGCACGAAAATAACACAGAGATAGACAGATTCGATATCCTTCATATTCCATTAACCAATTTTAACTCAATTTAAAATTTCCAATTTGTTTAAATTTTCAACTTCAAATTTCAAATTCATATTCATTAAAGTTTAAATCGAAAAACTGATAAGAAACTAATGAGGATACGAAGTAAAAAATTTCTACAACGATTCGTAGAGCATCAACGCAACGAACTTCTTTCTGTAGCTGTCACGAAGCAATCAAAAGAATTTGGAAACGAATCAAAGGAAAATTGATAGAGAAAGTTATTTCCACTGTTGCAGGGCATTGACCATTTATAGTGATACTCCCGTCCCCTATCTCGTCCTCTTCTTGCACTCATACTCACTATCAGTGGATAGTAAGAGAATTTACTGAGGCATTCAAACGGATATCTTAGGGATTACTCATTCTAGGATTTACTTCACTCTATCTCTAATGAGATACTTAATGTCTTATACTCCTGAGCTAAAGTTCAACCTTAGCTCTGATACCAATTGTAGCGAATCGGATTTGAACGGTCGAATCTACGGCATTCGAGTACGATGTAAAGTATGGATGTCGATATTCGAGCGGGCAAAATCCGAGTCATTACAACTGCTCCATCTTCGAATCCAAACTCGTTTCCCACGAAACGTACAAACCAGATCGAAGTGGTTTTCAAGAAATAAATCTCGATCCCGGTCTCTTCGAAACGATCAACGCATTTGTCCAATATTGATAGCTGGTGATTTAACTATCAATTAATGTTCACAAATATCCATCAAACAATAAATAATTTTCCAAATTATTTATTTATCTCAAAAATATCTTCACAAGATATATTTTCACTTTTCAAATTCCTTTGAAAACAGTTTTCACAACTACCTGCCTTTCTCAGAAATAATTCCAAGTATTTCTATTTCCACTGGAATCACCAAGCACAAAACTTTAGATTTTTAAAATAATTTAAAACACCTCACTTTTAAAAATATACTTTAATACATTTTTCTTAAAATTTCTTTAATAATTTGTTAAAAATACATACTATATGAATATTTGAAAATAAGGTTACTTAATAAAATATAAAACTAGATTTCTATTTTTAAAAACAAAATACTAAGTTACTTCTTAATAATTACTGCTAGAATAGGTCAAAGAATATACTTACTTTAGACTTTAAATAATAGAAATAATAAATTTTACGAAATTTGCTTTCTTTAAAAACAACTTTAAAACATTTAATTTATATTTACAAATTTACTTTTAAAAACGTGTACTTGGCCATCCAGAGAAAATTCCAACTTCAAGCACTTAAATCAATTTTCCCAAATTAATTTCCAATTTATTTTATTTGAAATAAGTTTCTTTAATTTCTCAATTCATTTCAAAAATCCATTAGTTATGGACTTATTATTAATGTTATTATTTTCCGTTTGATTTTAAACCTTTTAACTAATATATACAAATTCCATATTTTTCCAAATCTCTTCTTTATTCTTTCAATAATTTAAATCTTAACTTTTAAATAAACATTTTGTTCTTTTAAATAATAACACTGAATTTTAAAATTCATCAACTTCCTGTTTATTCAAATTTTTCTTTCCATTCTCGGGATTCATTTATTACCATTTTAAAGTCACTTTATTTCTTTTCCAAGTCATTCTTAAATTTATTCTATAATTATTTTCCTTGCAATTTCACTTCTTTTATTTTCATTCAAATTTATATTTTTGGTAATTCATTATATCCAATTATATCAACCAAGCCATATCATTCAATACTTCCACATAATTCATTATAGAATTTCAAATAATCAGAACAGAGAATATTAAATAATTTAAATAAAAGTTGAGGGGTCCAGTTGGATCCCTCCAACTTGTTTTCCCTGCATCCACAGACGTTAGCATCACATAATATGCCAATTTCAAATTATATCATACTATATCACATCAATCAATTTAAGCGTTCAAACAATTACTTAAATTTAGTCATTTAAATTTAAATTTGAACTGAGTGAGATTACTCACCTTTTATTTTTATTTGCGGTCCATTTTCATTCCGACTTGTTTTTTCCTCACGTCTTTAGACCTTGTATAAACATCATATAATTTATTAATATTCAAACAAATCGAACAATTAGTATCATTTTATAAATTGCTTAACTAATGATTTAGTTCAAACTGATTTTCTTATAATAAATAATTTTAGAAGTTAAAATCATGAAATAGGTTGATCTCCATAACCCATTATTAGAAAATAGACTAGTGATTGGAAATATTTATCTTTATTTCTTTTTCACTTGATTGCTACAGATATATAAAAAAATAAAATAAAAACGAAATAAACTACATAGATTTCAAAATCCTAATTTACATAATCCTTCAGATATTTTTTTTAAAATTCCTATATAACTTCAACATATTACTGTATATATATCTAAAGGTAGAAGTACTCAAAAATCCAAGTTTAAATATAACTCTTATCTCTAAAAATCTCCTCTATATGTATTATTTTCTGTTTATTTATACATATAAAAATATAAAATTTTCTGAGTACTTATATATATATATATATATATATGCATACTGACTACTACATTCATAGAAAAGAAAATCTTATTTAAACTAAGCAGTAAGGTTTTAAATGTGTGTATATATAGAGTTATACTTATATTTTTTCTCTTTAAATTTCTGCAAGTACAACAGTAAATTACGTTACTGTAAATAATTTTTTTCTGTTTTCTGTTAATATATATATATATATATATATATATATATAGAATTTAAAAACAATACCTCACTGGCTCTACAAACCCAAACCGAGTTACCTCCACGTGCTCGCCCTTCTGCCCTAGGCGTCGCCGTGGTCCATAACCCAAGCCTCGATTTTGGTAAATCACGAGCGCCTATCTCTGCTGAACACGTACGACCACCCACCGCTTAAACGTCACCACCATCAGAATTTCGAGCTATCGCGACTTAGTCGCTTGATCTGGGCATGGACGAGACTTCGATTCGAACGATGATTTGGGGCTGTTCGATTTGAGGAGCGGTTAAGGGTTTCGATTCGTTCTTGATTTCACTGCCTCGGCTGAAAACAAAGGGGAAAAGGACGAGATGAATTTGTTTGAGGATCCATTTGAAAACGAAAAAGGAGCTCGGCCTTACAAATAGGAAAGGAGGCGTACTGAAGAAGGGATAGGGTAGCGTGATGTTATTAAAAAGGGGAACACGGAGATGATAGAAAGTCGGCGTGCTGTCTTGGCTTCTACAGTGCCTTTGAGATGAAAGAAAAACGACGATGTGTAATTATTTCAACCGGTTGTTCAATTAAAGTTTTATTTAGTTTTCCACGCGTTTACTTGTCGTGTGCTCACACAACAACTCCGATCGATACGAAATTTGAAATCCGATAATAATTCAATATTACGGACCCAATGGAACTGGTTTCGTCGAATTTTGAGACTGCGCCTCGGAAGGCTATTTTTAAATTCAATTTAAACGATGAAATTTTAAAACTGAACAAACCACTGTTAATTTCAATTTTACAACTTCTATTACCTTCAATGTCATCAATATAACTTTTACAAGCCTTCAAATTATTTTTAACAGGCTTAAATTCTAAATTCAACAATTTACCCAACTTCAAATATTTAATTTAATAATTCAATTATCAAATAAATTGTGATATTCGTAATTCAAGTTAAAATTGCTCTATTGAATACTTAAAATCACTTAAATATTCCGACTTTTATTGCTTGAAAATTCTGGGTCGTCCCACATTCCTACCCCCTTAAAAGAATTTCATCTCCGAAATTACTAACTAAGAAGAACGGTCCAAAACCCGTTTACTATTTTCCCTAAAACCAAACAATCCAACATCTAACCAACTATTTTTTTTATAAAAGACCCATTATCATTCTTATTAACTCTCAACTCTCCCATAGTTTCAAACTATACTATTTGTTTAACCATTCAAGTTTCAATTTAAAACCAAATCTTGAATTATCAAAATTTTTCTAACTCCCTAAATTCCCGAAATTTTTTGCCAACGTCTCGTTTGTGCGGTTAGCTCGGTACAACTACTAAATGGCTCTACGGCTTCCCAAATCCAAAAAGAAAACAAAAAGCCAAGTAGCGATATCCAAAAACCCAATCAAATTTCACACCAAATTTAAACACATACCTTTTTGTCGAGCAGTTCAAATTTATCTTCTGAAATCAAAATCAATTCTCTTTTCCCTTTATATTACCTGCATATCCTGCTTAGCACTAATATCCAATCACAATATCCCAAAACATCATATCAACTTTATTACAAAATGTCAGTATTTATTCATTCAGATATTAACTTAGATTATATTTGTAATATCAATTCCAATCAAGAATTCACCATTCCCTTCTTAAGTTAGTATAAGCATTTATGTGTTTTTTATATTTATTTTCATCTCCCATTTTAGTTTATATCTATTCCTATTCACATTGATTCTTCATATTCATATGAATTTTATTTATCTTCAACTCTAAATATTTAAATTTAAAATTTTCATTTATACTGATTCATGTCATTATTTTTAAATTAGTCTCGTTTAATAATTTATTTCAATTCCCAGTTTGAAACCGTTTTGTCGTTAAGAAAATTTTCCAAAAATTTTCTAACTCCCAAAATTTCCGGAAAATTTTGGCAGAGTCCCATTTGTACGGAGGAGCTTTTGCAATATGACAAAAGAGATAAATATATATACATCGACCCACACGGTCGAAAAAACCAAAAACAGTTCATATTTCCTATTTTTATTGCGTAGGCGTACCTTATTTAGCATTTTAAGCAAACAGCTTATTAATTTAGCAGTTAACGTGCCCAAAATCCAGCCACACGGCTTCCCGATACCTCTACTTACTCAATTTAAACATGTGGGTGCCAAATATACAAGGTTTATAGCATTTAACTTATATATAAATAACTAAAATATGGATTCTATAAACAGTGCTTATTATATACTTCCTTAAGCACATATGAAATATTTTGCAGTTTAACAACATTTCACTTATTTGCAATAGTTAAACACATGAATTCTAAAAGAAATGCACATCAAACATTTTCGGTAAGCAATTTATACAATTTATATTCACTAACAAATACGCGCTCATATTTATTAATACGCTCAAATTAATGTTAGAGTACTATAGACACTATGTTAAATGAGTAATTCCCACCAGAGCCAAGGTTATCTCCAACCTAAGCTCTGATACCAACTGTAACTACCCGCAAATCCGTACCCCTTGAGTCATTACTATTCTAAAACAATCAACCCAAGTTGTACAGAAATACGTTGGGTTAAAGAAGAAGAGGTAGAAGAAGAAAATAGAAAACAACAACAGAATCTAACCATTGCAGCGGAATAAAATATAATAGATAATAAATAATCTTTACTCAACATCAAATATTTCTGTTTATATATTACATCATCAGAGTACATCAATCACAGCTCAATATCAATATCATACAATGGATTCACAACAACTCAACACAGCGGAAAATATATATAAAACAAGTACGAATGTACGTATCGTCATCTAGCTCGTCTCCTGAGCTCCACAGCATCATATCCTGTATCCTATAATACACGGTCTAACCCGAGCATTACATTTAATAACACCCGAGTCAGTCTGGAATACCAACGTGAGAAAATCACACTCAATTGGTTATTAAAGTTTTAAAAATCCTTTGAAAACAAAAGCATCTCGTAAGACCACGCCACAAATAAACATGTCAGGTTTTTACCTTACGATAGCTAAAACAATTTTTATAGAAATCCTCTGATATTATGATAGGGTTATACAAATACTTATAAAATAGCCGAAATTGTTACATTATTAAATTCCAGCTACTAGCCACAGAGTGGGTAATACAAAAAAAAACTCGTACAAGGCTCGTAGGGAGAATGGATTTCCAACTAATGACTAGGCTCTGGGGTACCACCTGTCACAGTACGGGGCCTAGATCACCGTACCGAGGAGTACGCCTGCTTCCCACCAACACAAGGCCGGGACTACCCCTTACTGGATAATCCCGAGTGAGATCACCCCACGGTTGGGATCAGCAACCGCCCACTAAGCCAAAATAAAAAGGGACATCTAGACAGGGATGACCTCACCCTGCTTGGGTGCTACCCACCTAGCCTTGCTGCATAACCCCTGATTTTCAGTCATTCCCATTTGATGAGGCTTGAGGCTAAGCGTTACCTTTTTAGAACATATCTCTTAGAATGCCCATCATCCACCTGACAATGTTTCGCAAGCATTCATCCATACAAGTCCATCCCAGGCCCGAACGGAACTGAAGGCACTACTCCTACTACATCCATTTTGGAAATATCCTCAGGATTAGTAGCGACTAGCCCTTGCACTTCACTGCTCCATCTTCGAATCCAAACTCGTTTCCCATGAAACGTACAAACCGGATCGAAGTGGTTTTCGAGAAATAAATCTCGATCCCGGTCTCTTCGAAACGATCAATGCATTTGTCCAATATTGATAGCTGGTGATTTAACTATCAATTAATGTTCACAAACATACATCAAACAATAAATAATTTCCCAAATTATTTATTTATCTCAAAAATATCTTCACAAGATATATTTTCACTTTTCAAATTCCTTTGAAAACAATTTTCACAACTACCTGCCTTTCTCAGAAATAATTCCAAGTATTTCTATTTCCACTGGAATCACCAAGCACAAAACTTTAGATTTTTAAAATAATTTAAAACACTTCACTTTTAAAAATATACTTTAAAACATTTTTATTAAAATTTATTTAATAATTTGTTAAAAATACATACTATATGAATATTTGAAAATAAGGTTACTTAATAAAATATAAAACTAGATTTCTATTTTTAAAAACAAAATACTAAGTTACTTCTTAATAATTACTGCTAGAATAGGTTTAAGAAAATACTTACTTTAGACTTTAAATAATAGAAATAATAAATTTTACGAAATTTGCTTTCTTTAAAAACAACTTTAAAACATTTAATTTATATTTACAAATTTACTTTTAAAAACGTGTACTTGGCCATCCAGAGAAAATTCCAAATTCAAGCACTTAAATTAATTTCCCAAAATTGATTTCCAATTTATTTTATTTGAAATAAGTTTCTTTAATTTCTCAATTCATTTAAAAAATCCATTAGTTATGGACTTATTATTAATGTTATTATTTTCCATTTGATTTTAAACCTTTTAACTGAAATATATAAATTCCAGATTTTTCCCAGTCTCTTCTTTATTCTTTCAATAATTTAAATCTTAACTTTTAAATAAACGTTTTATTCTTTTAAATAATAACATTGAATTCTAAAATTCATCAACTTCCTGTTTATTCAAATTTTTCTTTCCATTCTCCGTATTCATTTATTACCATTTTAAAGTCACTTTATTTCTTTTCCAAGTCATTCTTAAATTTATTCTATAATTATTTTACTTGCAATTTCACTTCTTTTATTTTCATTCAAATTTATATTTTCGGTAATTCATTATACCCAATTATACCAACCAAGCCATAGCATTCAATACTTCCACATAATTCATTATAGAATTTCAAATAATCAGCACAGAGAATATTAAATTATTTAAATAAAAGTTGAGGGGTCCAGTTGGATCCCTCCAACCTGTTTTCCCTGCATCCGCAAACATTAGCATCACATAATATGCCAATTTCAAATTATATCATACTATATCACGTCAATCAATTCAAGCATTCAAACAACTACTTAAACTTAATCATTTAAATTTAAATTTAAACTGAGTGAGATTAACTCACCTTTTATTTTTATTTGCGGTCCATTTCCATTCCGACTTGTTTTTTCCTCACGTCTTTAGGCATTGTATAAACATCATATAATTTATTAATATTCGAACAAATCGAACAATTAGTCTCATTTTATAAATTGCTTAACTAATGATTTAGTTCAAACTGATTTTATTATAATAAATAATTTTAGAAGTTAAAATCATGAAGTAGGTTAATCTTCGTAACCCATTATTAGAAAATAGACTAGTGATTGGAAATATTTATCTTTATTTCTTTTTCACTTGGGAGCTACAGATATATAAAAATAAAAAATAAACTACATTGATTTCAAAAATCTAATTTACATAATCCTTCAAATATTTTTTTTAAAATTCCTATATAACTTCAACATATTACTGTATATATATCTAAAGGTAAAAGTACTCAAAAATCAAAGTTTAAATATAACTCTTATCTCCAAAAATCTCCTCTATATGTAATATTTTCTGTTTATTTATACATACAAAAATATAAAATTTTCTGAGTACTTATATATGTATGCATACTAACTACTACATTCCCAAAAGAAAATCTTATTTAAACTAAGCAGTAAGGTTTTAAATGTGTGTATATATAGAGTGATACTTATATTTTTTCTCTTTAAATTTCTGCAAGTACAACAGTAAATTACTTTACTGTAAATGATTTTTTTTCCTGTTTCCTGTTAATATATATATATATATATATATATATTGAATTTTAAAAACAATACCTCACTAGCCCTACAAACCCAAACCGAGTTACTTCCACGTGCTCGCCCTTCTTCCCTAGGCGTCGCCATGGTCCATAACCGAAGCCTCGATTTCGGTAAATCACGAGCACCTGTCTCTGCCGAACACGTACGACCACCGACCGCTTAAACGTCACCACCATCAGAATTTCGAGCTATCGCGACTTAGTCGCTCGATCTGGGCATGGACGAGACTTCGATTCGAACGTTGATTTGGGGCTGTTCGATTTAAGGAGCGGTTAAGGGTTTCGATTCATTCTTGATTTCACTGCCTCGGCTGCAAACAGAGGGGAAGAGGACGAGATGAATTTGTTTGAGGATCCATTTGAAAACGAAAAAGGAGCTCGGCCTTACAAATAGGAAAGGAGGCGTACTGAAGAAGGGATAGGGTAGTGTGACGTTATTAAAAAGGGGAACACGGAGATGATAGAAAGTCGGCGTGCTGTCTTGGCTTCTACAGTGCCTTTGAGATGAAATAAAAACGACGATGTGTAATTATTTCAACCGGTTGTTCAATTAAAGTTTAATTCAGTTTTCCATGCGTTTACGTATCGTGTGCTCACACAACAACTCCGATCGATACGAAATTTGAAATCCGATAATAATTCAATATTACGGACCCAATGGAACTGGTTTTGTCGAATTTCGAGACTGCGCCTCGGAAGGCTTTTTTTAAATTTAATTTAAACGATGAAATTTTAAAACTGAACAAACCACTGTTAATTTCAATTTTACAACTTCTATTACCTTTAATGTCATCGATATAACTTTTACAAGCCTTCAAATTATTTTTAATAGGCTTAAAATTCTAAATTCAACAATTAGCCCAACTTCAATTATTTAATTTAATAATTCAATTATCAAATAAATTGTGATATTCGTAATTCAAGTTAAAATTGCTCTATTGAATACTTAAAATCACTTAAATATTTCGATTTTTATTGCTTGAAAATTCCAAGTCGTCACATGCACACACATCCATATGCATATGTTTTAGGGACCTAGTTAGGCTGATCCCTAAGAGATAATAGTGCATAGTGTGTGTGTGTATGTGTGTGCGTGTGTATGCGTCCATTAACATCCACTAGTAAACACTTGCAACCACTAGCGTCCAACATACATAACATGTTCTAGTAAAATGTTAGCATTCAGTCCTACCATCCATAGGTCAAATCCTAAGCTCTATCCTCCTAAAGGATACTAAAGGAAAGAGCCTATTCAAAATTAAAGATGGAAATAGAAAATTCAAAATGTACCACCGAAAAGATATGGATAAGAGGTAGGTATTTTCTTCTCAGCCTCCCACGTAGTGTCCTCAGTGCTGTCTTCCCACTGCACCTTAACTAAAGGTACTTCCTTATTCCTAAGCTTCTTGATATCACGTCCAAATATCTTGGTAGGAATGCGATGAACCGATGCTTCTCTCTCCACTTCAACTTCTTTAAGTTGGCTAGGTTCTACTACCTCTGTTGAATCATGTAAGCACTTTCTCACGTGGGAAACCAAAAAACAGCATGAACTCCCGAGCGCCTCTTTGGTAGCTTTTTCCGATGCGCCATCTTCCCACCCTTTCAACAATGGGGAACAGTCCTATGAATCTTGGAGCAAGTTTCCCACTTGATCCAAATCACACTACCTTTCTTAGTGGAGAAATCTTTATAAAAACCAAATCTCCTATCTCAAACTCAATATCCCTTCTCCACTTATCTGCATAGGATTTATGTCTATCTAGGGCCATCTTCATTCTCCTTCTAATCAAATCAATCTTTTTCGAAGTCTCTCTAACCATGTCGGGACCTAGTAGCAATCTCTCTATAGACTCCAACCAATACGAAGTCGACTTGCACGACCTCCTATAAAAAGCTTCAAAAGGTGTCATCCCAATGTTAGCGTGGAAACTATTATTATATGTGAACTCCACTATAGGAAGATGCTCCTCCCAAGTTCCTCCAAAATCAAGAACGCACATCCTCAACAAATACTCAAGAACTCAATTTACTCTCTCCGTTTGGCCATCTGTCTAAGGGTGATAGGCCATACTTAATCTAAGCTATGTTCCTAAAGCCTCTTGCAAGCTTCTCCAAAACTTGCTTGTATAGATAGGGTCTTTATCGCTCACCATGGTAGAAGGAACTATACGAAGTCGGACTATCTCACAAACGTATAAGGATGCCAAATAAGGCGCTGTCCTCTTACTCTTGACCAAAATGAAGTGGGCGCTCTTAGTCAAATGATCTACAATCACCCAAATACTGTAGTTCCCCATCCTAGATCGGGGTAAACCATCTATGAAATTCATCGAAACACTATCCCACTTCAATTCGGATACATTCATTGGTTGATGCAATCCACCGGGTTTCTGCTGCTCCGCCTTAATCTTTGGCACACAAGACACTTAGCTACAAACTCTGCCACATCCTTCTTCATGCTGCTCCAATATAACACTCTCTTCATGTCCCTATACATCTTAATCACCACCGGATGAATAGTCTATCGAGAATGGTGTGCTTCTTCTAGAAGCGCTCTCGTCAAATCACTAGTGCGGGGACACAAAGTCTTCCATCTCTCCTTAGCCACCCTTTACTATCAATGGAATGGCGTAAGAGATGTCTAGAGACCTCTTCTCTGCTAATCCTATCCCAAATATCCATAAGCTCTGAATCCTCTCTCTCCTTGAGCCAATCTGATCTATGATGGTAGGCTTAACCTCAAGTGCGGCCAATAATCCAAGGGTAATGTCTGTAGAAAGCTTAAAATCAAAAGTGGAAATAAACTCTAGGCTCTTCCACTCCACGAACATTGGACTAAGGGTTGCTCTCTTCCTACTTAATGCATCTGAAATTACGTTCCCTTTACGAGGAGTGTAAGCTATCTCAAATCATATGATACTATAAATTCCATCCAACACTGCTGCCTCAAGTTTAAATCCTTTTATGAGAATAGGTACTTCATTGATTTATGGTAGTGAAAAGCTCGAACCTCTCTCCTAGCAAGTAATGTCTCCAAGACTTGAGCATGAGAACAATAGCATCTAACTCCAAATCAAAGGTGGGATAGTTCTTCTCATGAGTTCTCAACTGTCTACTTGCATAACTTACTACCCTCCCTTCTTGCATCAATACTGCTCCAGGACCCATCCCATATGCATCTGTGTATACTATAAAAGGCTTAACTCCGTCGGGTAAAACTAACACTGGTGCACTAATAAGGGCCTTCTTCAGCATCGTCAGTGAATCCCCACAATCTACGTTTTACATGAATATCGTTTTCTTCTTAGTGAGGCGAGTAAATTGTGTTGAAATCTTAGCAAAATCTCTGATAAACTTTCCATAATAGCCAGCCAAACCTAGGAAGCTTCTGACATCGGTAGCGTTCTTTATGGCCTTCCAATCCTGTACTGCTACTATCTTAGTGGGTTCCACAACTAAACCCTCTCTTGAGACTACATGCCCTAAGAAACACACCTCCTCATTCCAAAAGTGACACTTTGAGAATTTTTGCTTTCAACTGATGAACACGACGTGTGCGAATAACCTCTTCAAGATGAATAGCATGCTCTTCCATACTCTTAGAAAACACCAAAATGTCGTCCACAAACACTACAATGAACTTATTTAGGATATTTCGAAAAACACGGCTCATCAAATCTATGAAATAGGTTGGGGCATTGGTCAGCCTAAATGGAAAAACCAACCACTCAAAGAATCCATCAGGTGTCCTAAATGTTGTCTTATCGATTATCATCAGCGACCATAAGCTGATGAAATCCAGTAGCTAAATCAAGCTGAGAAAATACCGAAGAGCCAACAAACTGATTGAAAATATCATCTATCATAGGAAGTGGGTAACAGCTCTTCTTTATGAGCTTATTCAACTCTCTATAGTCTATGCAAAGTCGAAGGGAACCATTTGCCTTTATAGCAAAGATGACTGGCGCTCCCCACTTAGATTTACTTTTTCTAATGAAGTCTTTCTCCATTAGCTCACCAATCTGCTTACTTAACTCTTTCCTCATCCTAGGTGCCATATGTCTCATGGGCAATGCTACTGGCTTAGCATTGTCATTCAGATAAATCCTAAAATCGATCTCTCTCTTAGGGGGTAGTCCCCTAACCTCTTAAAAATGTCATGGAAATGTCTAACAATTAGAACTGAATCTAACTCTCCTAATGATGAATCAAGGGGATAAAGGAAGCTCAACATGACTGACCCTTGTGGGTCGCAAGAAACCTCGAGAATCCTTTCGCTACATGTCTCTAGTTTGACGACTCTCCTATTACAGTCTAATATCGCTTCATAAGTGAATAACCAGTTCATCCCCAAAATCATCCCATATCCCAAAAATCCTAGTATATAAGCATCACTGTCAAATTATACGCCCAATATAAAAAATTTCAAACCCCTACAAATCATGGACAAATCTGTCGATCCTCCTAAGGGGTTTGAAACAACTACAGGGTCTGTAACTAGAGAAATATCTAAGCGCAAACAATCAACTAAGAAACTAGAAATGAAAGAATGTGATGCTTAGAGTCAAAATGAGCCTGAATAGAAAATTCCAAATAGAGATCAAACTTTCTATAGAGTTCGATCCGATCCACTTAAAGGTGCTGCATTCAAAGCCTGTACTTATGCTGTAGGTGGAACTGCTCTCTGCCCTACCCTCTGAGGACAAGCTCTACTAAGGTTACCAGACTGCCCATAATTGTAACACCTCCCCTTCATCGCGTCCTTCTTACAGTCCTTTGTCAAATGCCCAACCAATCCACAATTTTGACATTTTCTCCCTTCTTGATATGCTTTTGAGGTCCTCCTCCTTTCTTCTTGTTTTTATCCCCTTTATTCTTCCACCTCTACTTCTTAGAGTTTTCTAACTTAGGAAACTCCTTAAGCTATCCTTCTATAACAACATCTGACATGAGAGTCATTTCCACAAGTGACTCATACGCCGCTCCCATAGGTACATGTGTCAATGCCAACCCTTAGAGGGGTTGCGTCAAACCCTCAGAAAAATTGATGGCCTTCTTATGCGGTGTATTAACAAGCTCCAATCCGAACCACGATAGCTCATTAAACTAATTTATATACCCCTTCACTGAAAGACTCCCTTGCTTCAGACTAATGGACTTCTCCAACTACATTGGGCGCTTGTCCTTGCACCTTTAGTGTAGCTTGTTGGTATCTATAGAACCAGGCAGCGGAGTGGACACCCTCTGGAAGATTTGGAGCATCCGTAATACTATGCAAAGAAAAGAGAATTTAGGCTCAAAAGAATCGAAAGAAGGTTGAACCGGACTTGAAGGGGATTTATAAAAATCTCTTATACTTAAAAACCGATTCTCTTTCTAAAAAACATTTTTAGTTTGAAGATATGTACTTTTGAAAAAGACATTACTTTTTAATACAAGATTTTAGTAATCCTGTATTCTTAGGCTCTAATACAAAGTGAAAAACTCCATACCCCTTAGTATACCCAAGAAGGGCACATTAAAAGATATGATGCGTTGTAGGTATAGCTAAAGCATCACAAAGACTAAGATTCATAAGACAATTAAATAAAAACAGCAGAGAAATTTAAATAAATACTTGTTATTCAAATTGAGCTTTATAAAATAAGTCTTAAAAGCAGAATATGTCTCAAAACCAAATACTCGTGTCTTATGAGAAATACATATTAGTCACATCCTAAGAGTACATAAAAAATCATCCCTCTCATAAAGTACTAGTACATCCAAAGTCAAATGAAAAATAAAAATTAAAAGAAGAAGAATACATGAAGAACTCCAAGAATATATCTCCAAGCGGTCTGAATCTACTGTCCTCGATTCTGCTGGCTTATAGAGGGAAATGGGAGAAATAGTGGAGTGGGTCAGACTATAAGTCCAGTGAGTGAAAATAATTACTAGCATTCTTAAACAAGGTAAAGATAATAGATTAAGCAACAGTTCTATTATAAAAAGAAAATACAGAAAAGGTAAAACTGAGAAAAAATACTGCATGACTATTTGCTCTGATTGTGATCGTTTTCACTTGTTTTAGACTGCTGTGATTAGCCTGAAACCCAAATCCTATTTTAATTAGGCTGAAATCCTAATTCTACCCATTAATCGGCCTCCTATCTCTGTTGTGCCACTATGAGCTGGTCCAATCCTGTTGGTCCCACAACAAAAGATACATGTTTAGTGCTTGGAACGCAGTAGTGAATTATTTACCTTAATCGATGCAGCACGCTCGGTCATCGCCGATACACACTAATTGTCTCTCCCTATTTGACCTCTTATTTACCCTAATCAGCATAAGAGTGCCCAGCCTCATCTAATCTGTTGTGAGACCATCAGTCCTAGTCTGAAAGGGATTTTGCCTAGCCTCAACTAAGTACTGTGAGACCATTAGTCCTAGTCTAAAAGGGAGTGCTGCTGGTATTGGTCCTAACAAACAAATTCTAGTTTGCGTCCCTTGCCCAAATCCCTAAATTTGAGTTTCTATCTATTGGCCACTTATTTACCCTAATTAGCTTAAGCATGTCCCAGCCTCCCCTAACTATTGTGAGACCATCAGTTCCTGACCGAAAGGGAATGTGGTTGGTACGGACCTTGCTTCTATGTTTGCTTATTAACTTAGCATAAGTTTTAAAATAAGTCTCTTTTATTATTTCTGCTCTATTTGCTTATTATCTTAATCTAAGTCTTAAACTAAGTCTTTTCAGTTCTTTCTGCTTAATTATAATATATGTTATAATTGTTGCTCTTCTATTCTATCTTTTTTAGTCATAACCACTAATTATAAACATGCTTGCAAATGTCTCAAATTTGCCTATTTCAATCTATCTTTTTTTTATTATACTTCTTTTCTTATTTTACATCTAATTTCTAATTTCTATAAATTCAGTGTTTATTTTTATTTAATCCATATTAGCGAATTCTCCTCTTTTTAATATTCTTACATTTTGTTCGCGTACAAATGAATAAAAAGAAACCAACATTTAAAGGCTAAATTCTAAAACAGACATAAATAAATACAAATAACTGTAAATAACTGAATAAAATAGCTGAATAAAAATAGCTAAATAAAATAGACCGAAAAGAACTTTAAAAACTAATTGTAAATAACATAAAAAAAATCTATCTCAAAATTGTAGAAAAACTACAACTATTAAGAACCCTATTATTTTAAATTACTTAAAAATCTAAAATAATTACAAAACACTCACATGTGGTCCTTAGCCCATTCTTTGGCCTTCTTGGATCCACTTCTAGGGTGTAAAATATTTTTATTAAAAATATCCCCTCCCGATAAAAAATTTCTATTTAGGATCCAGCCTCAGGCAATGAACCCAACTGGAAAAAAATATAAATGAGAAAAATAGCTAGGCCAGGGGCATTATTTATAATTTAACTTAGGGATCTCAGGCCGTTGGATTTGAAGATTAAATCTAGTGCAACCACATCGTAGGCTTACTAGGAATTGTCAGATGGAAGCAGGAATGCATAGGATTTGGGAAAAATCAAGATATGACATGTTCGAACTAACCTGGACGTTTCTACGTCATTAAACAAAGGTGGATCGACCTTTATACATTAGGGGTCGTCCTTACCCGAGCCTAGGTCAACTTGGCTATGGCATGGGTCGACCCCATGCCTTGTTATTATTATTATTTTTTCATTTTTTTTGGTTGATTCTTCTTTCTTGCGTAACTTCATTATATTAACTCGGATTTCAAAATGTTATATATGAAAATTGATCAGAAAATAGCCACGGACATAATGGAGCAACTCCGTAGTTCGATTCTAACTATTTCACAAACTTATTTTATTATTTAATTAATTCTTTAGTTAATTATTATAGCTCAAGTTCAAGGTTGTTACATCATTAATCCAAAATGAGTTACAATTGTAAGAGCATTTCCCCAAATTGAGTTAGGGTTTACATAGACCTTTCGAAGAAGTAGAAAAGAAAGAAATGATTTTAGGATTTCCAAAATTCGGTCCGCAAAATCAGACCCCTTGGGTCTTATTTATAGATGCAGGCTGTCCCCCTTCCGCTTTAATGCTTCCGACTTAGTCGTAAAGTCCTTTTATCTTCCACCTCTTTCCTTTCGATGCGGTTGAAAGGCCTTGCCATCTTCTCATACATTCAAAAGGCTTCTATTTCGAGTCTTCTAGCTCATCTTTGCGCTTCTCCTCTTCTTGTTTTAGGCCATTCATCCTTGTCGAAAAGTTTTTTTTTAGCTTCCTTTCATCTTTGTTAAGTTTTTAGTATTCCTGTTCTTTGCTTTCTCTTGAATTGCTTTCGACAACGTCGAAAGGTCTACAAATGCCCTTTTCTCTTCATGTTGCTTTGTTGTTATCAAAAATAAAGATATAACCTTTCGACTCTGTCAATAGGTTGTTTATGCATGCTTCGAAGATGTTGAAGTATCATTAGTTCCGATGTTGTTGGTAGCTTCTGAATGCATGCTTAAGGATTGACTCAGAACCTTCTCCTAATGTTACTGACTTCGACTGGTTCGAAAGGCCTAACCATGCTTTCGAAAGGGTTGTTTGGAGCAATCTGAATGAAGGTGAAACCTTTGGTTCAAAAGGTTTGGCATGCATATGAAAGGTCGATGTTCATTGCCTTCAAAAGGGGGTTCCGAACGCATCCTTACTTTTCCTATGTGCTCGAACCCATCTGCATCGAGAGGTTGAAAATAGCGAAAGAATAGCCCCTCTTTTCCTTTTCATCTATTTCGAAAGATTTTTATTGTTTTTCACTTGTGAGGGCACCTGGAGCCTGCGACTCCTTCGACGGCCTTCTTCATGCATTCGAAACATTCTTTTGTAACCTTTGTCGAAACCTATGCATGTAATTCCTGTAGAGCCTGACATTTTCATTAGCCTTCTTTCATAATTTTGTCCTTAAGTGTATTTTGTGGCTAATAGATATATTGCCTCTTTTATAGCATTAAAGAGCGTAGTAAATTACCTACGTGAGAAGAAGAGTTATCTTGGAAGATTGAGGTATCAATTATTTCCCTAACTAGCTGACTAAAGAAGGAACCTTATCAGACGCATGTAAATTAGGGGAAACTAAAAAATCAAATGGATAAACGTTTACTATATGAATAGGAGAACTAATGAGGCATTAATTTATGATCATAAATCAATTACTTCAATCTCAAGTAATAATCTATATATAAAGCCAGAGATTAGCATGAATAGAATCATCTCTCTCAGTTGTATTTCTTATTCTTCTTCACCATTATCAATCTTGTAAAATTTTCTCCTCTTAGAAAGTAATAAAATCTCCTCTTCCTAAGTGGATGTATGCTACTTTGCAGTAGTGGAACTACATTAAATCACATGTGTTATTTTTTTATTGCTTGGTCTATGATTGCTTTTAACCGGTGACTATCTGTTGTTTGTTTTGCCTCACCATCAATCCGGTCTTATCTTTTTACAATGTTGGAATTTTATTTGGTTTCTAAGGCAATTTTGAGGGATTTTCCACCAACGCATAATAAAGGAATACAAATCGGGTTACAACCTATAAAATGACATGACTTTAAGGCTGTCATGGCGTCTTAGCCGTGACTCAATTTGAAATTTTCCATTCAACTAATCAAAACAATGAAAACCCTAGAAATGATGATCTAGGGCTATTCTATTTATTGCTTAGATATGATAAAAATACTTCGTTCGTAGGGGTTTCCATAGGCTCATGTCCTCTTATTCCTCATTATTCTTTAGAGATGCTAGTGATTCCTTTATTTTAGCTTTATGCCCTTGTTGTGTCGAGGTCTGTCGACTTAAGCCTTGAGTTTTGATGCTCTCTCCTATCCGCCACATAGACAAGTGATATATCTATTGATTTAGAGTGCTTTTGTAATATTTATCGCTTATGCTTTGATTATTAATGTTGCAAAGCACTAAACTTTTGTAGGAGTTGACTCTCCTCCTACGAAAATAGGATTGTTCGGTTGTTTTCTTCCGAATTAGGTATGTTGCAATTAGTGTGCCGGTCCATTTTTTTAACTACATTTTTGATGCTAATCTCTTTTCCTTTTGTGTAGAGGTGTCTTCTAGTTTAGAGATGTGAACGACCACCTTCTAGCTTACCCCTTGTAGAATCAGTTCTAAACTAGGTAGCTCTTCTATGGGAAATATCTACAATTTATTTTTCGTTCTATAAGTATGCTTCGATTCTTTTTTCATAATTTTCTAGATCGCATATTTCTTTATTAAGAATGTTTGGATTCCTTGACTTTGTAGTTGCTTTGTGAAAGAGTACATGATATTCAACTTTGATTATTTTGCATAATTGCAATCCCTCTGTTCCTTTCTTCTTATGTAATATTATATTTCTTTCTCTTTAGATGAAGTATATTACCGCTACTAATATTATGCATGCTTTATCAAATTCTTTCGACTTGTTTCTGAACTTTTTTTGAACATGTTGAATGCTTTTTCTAATGCGTTGCAATGCTTGAAACTGATTAAGCTTTATCTTGGCTTTTGCAATAGACCATATATGCCTTGTGTACACACGATCAAAGTATATATGGTATATATTTTTAGGTTCATTTTTGCAGAAATGGCATTTTACTTACCCATTTTTATTCCATTTATTACATTTGTCACTAGTTGACAATCTTCTATTTAACAAAGCAAATAGGCACGGTGAGACATTTTTGGGCAATTTGCTTTGTTCCAAATAGTTTTATGCTATTCAACTTCCACTTTAGCTCCTTTAAAGTATACTCATGCATTTCAAAAAGAAATTTTCCTTTAGAAGATAATTTCCAACACCAAATATCTTTATGCAAGCTTAGTCAATTGTAATTTTTTCATTTGCTGAACTAAAAATAGAAGTAGTTGGTTATAGGTTTGTATCCCTTTTGAAATTCTATATTATGCTTTATGCTTTTGCATTTACTCATCGAAACTGATAGATATTATACCAGCCTCATAGATTTACCAGAGATTTATAATCGATCGAAGGGTCAAGCCAATCGCTAGTTTCATTTCCTTCCTTGAACTTTCTTTCAATTAATTTGATACCCATTTCTCTGGATTTTAAAATGTTTTTCCACGTAAGTGAATGATGATTTTAAGCTGGCATTATCCATAAAAAAATTTTAAACATATTTCTCCTTCATCCATTTAACTCATAATGGTTCTCCTTTCAAAAGTTTCTAAAATAATTTAAGATTGCAAACTTCACTTATGTCTTTGAAATTTATTAATCTCAGATTGCCTGTTTTCTTTGTTTGCACATTGTGTCCTACGATACTTTATGATATTTTCTCCTCCAAATGAAATTTGTACACATTTTTTCTACTTCATGCATTTCCTTTGATGAAATGTTATGAGTTTATAATCAACACATAATGATAGCTTTGATGACGGTATGTGCAGGCTCTAATTTTTGTTATTGATAATAATTTGCTTGACCATCCTTCTAATCTACCTTATATAATATCGTAAATTGTAGTACAGTCCCTGTCGCTAATCTTAGTCATGCTGAGAGGAAATTTCTGAATATTTGACTGGTAATTTACCTTCCTGGAATATTAGTATATTAAGAATTTCTTTCTTTATTATGCATGACTTGTAGAAATACACTTTACTTTTACATTCGTTGATTGTAAACCAACATAATCATTTAATTTCCCAAATATCTTTGCAATGGCAGTAGCACTTTGCATTCTGTAATTTGAAATAATAAAAAGTCATCAACATATAATAAATGATTAATACTTTGTTTAGTTTTACTTGTGGGTTCAAATTCTCATTTAGCTTCCAAATTCCATTTGAAAAGAAGAATATTCCATAGCAATAATGAAGTTGAGAAAGAGGATCTCTTTACCTAATTCCCTTATTATTATGTATGAAGCCATAAGGGGTTTCATTTACAAGTAATGATTAAGTAACATTATTAATTCTTTAAAAAGTTTACTGAAACTTTCATGGAAACCTAATTGTGTTATCATATGAATTATAAAATGTATATTTATTTTTTTAGAAGATTTATGCAAATCTATTTTAGTATATATTTTATTTTTACACCCCTAATTAAAATTTATAATCATTTCATGTGCCAAAATGGTATGTTCTGCAATTAAACTTCCTGATATAAATGTACTTTGATTTTCTATGTCATTTTGTTATCTTCTATTAGACATTTTGGTATACAAAAATTTGCAACCTTCATCACTATTAGTTAACCAATCTATTCTAGCTTTCTACTTCACGTTGATGGCTTGCACATGAGGTGCCTTATTTAGTTTACCTTATGATCGGAAAAAATTATTTACTTGAATACTGTCTGAGCTATCACTGTCAATAATGTTTTACTGTCTCTCACATTCCTCTCTGATTTGATTTATTTCATTTTTTATTATTAAATAATTTCAGATTTTCTTTATTTTTTAATGATTTTACTGAATTTGAATTGGGCAATTCGCAAAATTGAGACTGAAAGACTATTTTTAAATACTTCTCTGTAATTATTTTCATATGTCCATCCGTTTACAAATCTAAAAGGAATTTTTTGTTTCCTATTTGAATTTTTCTATGAGAAGTAGATTTCAATTGGAATATGATCACTTGACGCCTATGGTAATGTAATATATTTGAAATTTGGAAAGCTACTAATAAAATTCCGAGTAGTTAGCATTCTATCTAATTTGCGACAAATGTTTCTACGCTCACTGGAATTTTAAGTATATTTATTTCCTCAAATAACGATTTTAACCAATCCAATTTTTAAAATAAAATTATTAAGAAATTTTAGTCTTTTGTATAAGGATTGGCATATCGCCTTTCCCTTTTTCAAAAGCATGAAGAATTGTATTAAAATAATCAAGTATTAACCAAGAAAGGTTCATATTTTTATTTATTTGTCCCAACTAATTCCTATGTAAATCTTTTCTTTCACTTTCATTAGTACAATCATATACAATTGTTACTTCTAAATGAAAGTCCCCTTTATTCGTGTGTTACAATGAGTATATTATAAATTGATAAAATTAAGATTTATATCTCAAATATTAGAATCCTAGAGAACCATAATTCTTCCATTGTCACCTATTAAATAGTTATTTATAATATTCTAATTATTTAGTGATCTAGTTTGATATTCTTCAATTTTGTTGCTGTCTAGTTTTTGTTCTAGTATTCCTATTATACTAGATTTATTAGTAAATAATAAATCAGCTAAATCAAGTTTTTTTTCAAGGAATTTAATCCCCAAATATCCTAAGCAAATATAGGCATTATGAAATGATAAAATTGCAAAAAAAGAAAAACATATATTGATGGATACTAAGAGGATATAACTTGCAGTTACAGTGAACTACTGTAACTACCAGTTTCTCAGTTGTCTTTTTCCCTCTTTTTGCATTTCTTTTTATCTTGCACTTCGAGCTGCTCTTCATACTTTGGATTTTTTATGATGTACATTTCTTTAAAATCACTTGTCTCACTGTCTTTGCACTATTGCTAGAGATGATATCATTTAAATTCTTTAGTCTACTCTTTTTTCTTTTGCTTTTGTTTGTAGAGAAGGTAGAGTAAGCCTAAAAGCACTCTCCAATAGTTCCTTTAGGTTGTACACAGAGGAGTAAGATGAGGCTGAAGCATTTACATATACTTTGCTCTTTGCAGCCTTAGTGATGCTTTCCTTATTTGAGCAAATATGCATACTTATGTATTCATGATCTATAATTATTCTTGAGCTACCCTATAGGGAAGGATGCTCAATGACCTGTTCGCTATAACCCCTCTTATTTTGTTGTGTGCTTGTTGCTTGTTTTCTTTCTGTTATGTCTTCTTCATTCTATTCAATAGAATTCTACATTGTGCTTTGTTGAATAGAATGACTATTGCTCTTGCTATTATATGTATGATGATTAGAACCTTGTTCTGCTTGATTTTGGACAATCTCTATATGCTCGACAATTTCACAATTTTAAACATTTGCATCATGATTTTTGAAAGTTGCATCTTTACTCAAATTCATGCTTTCATAATCTGCATCATATGAACACCATATGAACATTTTCCTCAAAGAGCATCTTTAGCATGCATTATTTTACCATGATTTGCATGTTTCGCAAAATCTACACTGGAAATTTTTTTCTTCAGATACTGCATTATTTATTGACCCATTAGGATTTCTCAATTAAGAATTTTTATCAAGATTCATATTTTCTGAAGTTGGCATTTCGTCATCTACATTTACGGTGCTAGTTGCACTTGTTTTCTCCTTGCATGCTTTCTTTGTCGAGTAGGTTTTAATGGGGTGTCTAAAACAAGCGCAAACCATACATCTTGATTGAATCTATTCATCTTTTATTTTCTGAACCAAATTTTCACCATCTCGCATAGTTATATATGCTTCTTCAGGAACTTCTAAATTTGCTTTATTTTCAACAAGTATTCTTGTATAACTAAGCCAATTTTTTTTTTTGCTGTTGGTTCATCCAATTTAAATGGAACCCTAACTACCGTAGCAATAACGCTAAAGGTTTTTTACCCCATAATTTCCAATTTAACCTAGGAACCCTAATCCAAATTCGTAGATTTGAAAGGAAATCTTTGTAAAAACCATTTTATTACTCTATTTTTTCAAGATAATGAGTCTTCCATTAAGTAAGGACCACCATTAATGGCCTTCTCACAAACCAGTCACATTAGCAATTTCATGATAAAAATGCCATTATTTCTTGTATAAATCTCAAGACTACTTGTCGGATTCCAAATCTTAACACAAACGCCTTAAGATGGTAATAAGTATGGCTATTGCCAAATATATAGGCAATTACTGAATTGCCCCACTTGATGTCTGCCAACTTGCGGACGCTCTCTTTACTATTACTATATATTTGTGTTGCTAGTAGTAATGGAACATAGTTTAAATCAAAATTTGAATTGAATACTCCATTTTTGATGATATCTGCCCAAAAAGTTGATTTTTTTAATACTGTTACCCCCTTTTGATCAAAGCCGGGATATCAACAAATTGGCTAAAAATGATAGATATCAGAATTGAAGATCGATTGGAAAACAATGCTACGATTGATACCGTCAAAATTGGACTGAGCTCCAATCAAGGTGGGATCGATCGGGAATGATGAAGATGGCTTGGAGATGCTACGTTTCAAATTTCAAGTCAATCAAAGTTCATATGCTCAAGTTATGGATGGATCAATATCGGTGAGAAATGGGTTAGGATCGATATCTTCGTATCGAAAGAGGTGACGATGGGTTCGGGTCAACCGGTGTTCGACGCGATGCATCACGTATCGATGGCCTCTACATTGATCTATCGACTTTAGACTGGAAATAGGTTCATGGATATAAAGTTCAGGTTGATGAGCACATATCGGTTAGATGGCGAAGTACATCAATACACTTCGTATCGATTAGGGCTGGGATCGATATGAAGGGGAAAGCAACGGTTTCAGGAACTTGGATGGACATTTCGTATCGATCGCTTATATATCGATACGAACAACGTACTCGGGAACTATACGTAGATGGATAAAAAGGACGGATACGAAGAGGACAGCATACATGAGAGGATCGATACGAGATGATGGACATAAAACAATGGAACCAGATGCATACGAACAAGGGCACGAGATCGATATGAAAGGTGGGCATTCAGGGAGCGATACGAATTAAAGAGCAGCTGATGGATATGAAGATGGTAACATTGGATGGATACGAAGGAGGGTTGGTTGATGGACACGAACAACCTATATTGATGGTATGAAAGTAGTATGATGGATGGGTACGAAATCCATGGACAGGAAGCATTTAGCCTACTCGCAAATACTAACTTGCATCAATCATAACTTGAAATCTATATGTCCGAATGCTATGAAATTTCATAGGCGCTTCCTCATGCACTCACGAATATCCATGATCGATCTTAGCTCGATTGGACAACTTTTGGATCGATATGAATTGTATATGGATCGATCCAAAATCACCCTGGATTGATCTAGCGGGCCTGCCTGCGCATGAGAAGTGGTATTCCATGTTTTGAGGTGGATATTTTCGGATCAACACCTATAAATAGCAGTCCTATGACAACTAAAAAGGGATCTTCTCCTTCTCTTACGCAAAAACTCTGTCATTTTTGTTGATTGCTGTTCAAAGACTTGTAATTATAGTCTCAATAAAAAAGGAATAAATGGATCGATTCAAGTGGACGTAGGCCGGATTGCCGAACCACTATAAAATTTGTGTTCTTGTCTGCTTCTTACGTTTTAATTTTATTGTTTCTTCATTTTTATTTTCAATTTTATCTGGTTCTGAGATCTGTGTTGGAATATTGTGGATCTGTTATATACACTAGTGCTTTCACCACTACTAGAGTTTGTGACCATTTTTGGCATAAACAAATACAATCTCTGGCCCGTGGCTAAGGTTGGGGATTTACATACGAATTGGCTGTCTTGATTCTTGCATCTGGTATGATTTGTTTCTTGAATCCTTCAAGTCATTTTTGATGTAATGCAGTTGTGTTTTTGCATTACATAATCATGATTATTTTGAACATGATGAGGACGATAAGAATTTCTCTGACTATTCCTGACTATCTGGAACCCCTCATCATCTTGGTCAGGAGGCATCTTTTCATGGTTAGAGAATGGAAGAGGTTGAGAGTTGATAGAGGAATCGGAGATTGTTATGGAAAAGTCCTTTGGAATCTGATCTCTTATGGGGACCATTTGAGCACTTTTTTCTATTTGCCTTAATTTTTCGTTGACGGATATAATTCATTATGCGTTTGGTTGAAATACCGTGGAATTACGTTGATGTGTGATTAGGGAGCAAGAAATGCTGCAGTAATGTAGAAAAAAGTTTGAGCTAAGTATCAGTAAGGCATCAATAGGCATTTGAAAATCAAGGTTTAACACTTTGAAAAGACGTTGTGCAGGCGTTAAAGTCCGGAGATGACTCCGGTAATGTGCCCTACAAATGATGCCCGTAGCCAATTTGAAAATTCACGAGCATCTTGCATCAAGACGCCTTTTTAGGGTTTGAGAAACAAACTGTAGCTTCTTGTAGTGATTGAACATTGATTGTGGAATGTTAGTACTTTCTTTGATTGATGAATGCGAAAGTGTTTTGTGTTTTTTTAAACATACATATAGTTTTAGCTTTCAATTGGTCTTTAACCAGTTTATATGGCTCGCAAAGCAACAAAGATAGGCATAAACTATTATAAAACAACAGAGGAGATGAATGGCCCAGGACATTATTCTTTAGATTTTATTCTCTTTATAAAAGCGACTAGCAAGTATCATATTATGATAGTAGTTCTAATAGCAGAGAGTGGTGACTAGTTATAGAGTCGTATATGCGGAGATTCGGTATTAATTCCTCGTCCATATTTTATGTTTAAATAATATGTGAACAATTAAGTATGTATATAAAATCTTCACCTGTGCATATACATTCCTTAAAACGATATTGCTAAAATTAACACATTAATAAAAAAGAGATAAAAACTACTACAAAACACAATATATTGGCGTGTTTCTTTTTGTGTACAGTGTCAAAATAAATTAAATTAAAAGGAGCGTATGTGGAAGATATGGGAATGGTGAAAGAAAGATGGAATTCAAGGTATACAGGGAGCAGCAGAACTGAAGGACGAGGCACAGAAGAAGAAAAGTGGAGAGCAAAAAGCATAAAAAAGGGCAGGGACGTTCTTTAATTCTCGAGTATAATACCTAGGCATATCCACCAATTAGCATATCCAGTGATACCATCCACATCCCCCCCCCCCCCCCCCCCCCCCCCAATAAATACGAAGATTGAAACGTTCAGTTGTATTAAGTAAGATAAACAGTTTTATATGTTCGGGTGAGAGATTGACAGTGCAAATCTCCTTCGGCACCCAAACACCATGAATATCCCTACTGCATGCACGATGCTCTGTTATGTTTGATGGTGCCAAAGGAGATTTGTCCTGCCATTCTCATACTCCTTTTTAGCATTTTGAATTAGCAGCGCTAGAGACAATGAGAGTACAAAGCTGCCAATTGGTAATATGCTGTCATATTGTTGCTATAAATATCTGTTTTGAGATTGTTGTTTGCATGAAACTTAGAACAGTTTAGATACATTCACTAGCAATGAAGTCTAAAGTGTTATTATTCTACCATATAGTAGTATAGAATGTAGTATATAGTGGGTATGTTATGTCAGTGAATAACTTATGCATAAAAACCACAGTTGCTCACACCATTAGCCAGTATGACTTGCATGTGATGTGGCTTAAAAGCTAGTATGCGGACATTGCGTATCCAAAGAATAAAAAATGTATGCATGTTTCTTAGACATAACATCAAAATATTGGATAGTCTTTGACATATAGTGTGTGAAAAATTACTTATTCTCAAAACCAGATAACTCGGGGTGCACGAAAGAAATCTATACTATTATATTATTACTGAGTTGCATTTCAAGAACGCCGAAGGTTCCATAATTTTTTGTCAACTGAACGGTCACATTTTATATTTTTCCCTTCTCCTACCAGCTCTCCGCTCCATCCTTTTCTTGTAAGCTAGAAATAAAAAGACCTAGATTTTTCCTCCACACTCTCCACTTCATCGTTATTCTGTCTAACAATAGAAAGCCTAGGGTTTCTAGACGATTCTTTCTTCCGATTTCTTCCACCGCGATTATGAACTTGGTGAAGAGGGTAATTTGTGTTCTGATTTTCATCTTGGTTTTTGGATGCAGTGTGTCTATTTCTTCCTTGATGATATTATTGGAATTTAGGCATATTTTAATATTTGCTTTTTTAGATTTGTTCGTGTTTCCCCCTCTTTACACTTTGCTGCATACGCTAGCTTGATGAAAAACATAGAATAGCTAGAAAAATGTATAAGATGTCTGACAAAATTGTGTGCGATCCACATGTGCTGCAAAAGGATTTGAATTTGGCCCCTCGCTCACAAATTAATCTTGCAGGATAATGGGGCCAAATCTCTATCGATGTTGAAACTAACAAATTCTCGTATATTTCTCTGTATGAAGCCTTTCTCTGATACTTTTTTTTACATATTTCTCCTCCCATCTCCAACTAGTTTAGATAATCTTCAGTCCATTGACTCGGTAGCTTTCAATTTGCAGAACTGTTACTAAATTAATTGCTTAATCTATTATCCTTCGTTACCTACTTCAACTACTGCAGCGTTCAATTTTCAGCCTCTGCATTTCAGGTATCATTATTCTTACTTGGTATACTTTTTATATATTATGTTATCGATGCTTAAGAATTTGGTAACGATTCAGGTTTTAATATTTTGAGTCCTTGATTCGTTTATATCGATTTTTTCTAAAAATGATAGTTTTTATTACTGGACCAATATAAGAATATATTTGATATATTGATCAAATGTTACTTGAGTACGTATTGTAATCTAACCAATTAGATTTGGGTTGGTCGTTCTTTAATATTTGATGTATTGTAATATGAATCAATATAAGACAGTATTTGAGAAATATTAAACGCAAAGTGATGTACATGTATTTGATTTGTAGAGACGTACACATACTTGACAAACTATCCTACTACATATTGGATTCAAAGATTTGTTAGATTGTTTATGGTTACTTCATTGTTTTTGGTCTGAACCACTCTATACTTTCTTAAGATTTCAAACAAGGTATCAAACTTACATTTGTATGAAAGGATGCAAAAAAGAAAATTGGTTTTGAAATTTTATGTTTATGTATAAATGTGCAATTTGGCACGACCCATATTCATTTAATTTGTTTTCAATTGTATGTTGTTGAATATTTTTTTAGTTAAGTTTAGTGGCATTGTACTCTACTGAATTTAAATCTTACTGTGCATTTTCTTTCTTTCTTCGCTAATTTTTTTTAGTCAAGCTTATAGGGATTTGGACAGTTTTCGATGAGGTTTGGTTTTTCATCAAAATTTTTGCTTTTAGTGACATCTCTTGAGTAGTTGAAAAAAATGTAGGATCGATTTCACCCTGCAGAGGGGGTGAATATGGTGATATAATAATAATAAAAATTAATACGGAAATATATAAAATAATTGAAAAACATAGATAATACCAGAATAATAAAAGCAGAAATAGAACAACATAGATTTACCAAACTTCGACAAAACTCTGCATATGTGCTGCTTCGAAGATTTCTACTAGAAATTAGGAAGTCAGACGCTTACACACGTAAATTTGTGATACCCGCTAATGACTAACCAAACTCTACGCTCAAAACCCTGCCACAACTCAGCCACTGAGTTGCAAATTCTCACAGTACACCCCATAGTTTATCCCTAGTACCACCATTAGAATTTACACAATTTAAATTAGAGATTACAAAATAAAATAAGACTGAAAACAAAATAAAAAAACAAAACCCTATTATTTAAACTAAGGCCCAATATTAAATATAAGACCGGCCCACAAAAATAACACTGTGGTAAAAAACAATTTGTTCCCTTTTCTCTTGTTAATGCCTTAGGCCACTCTCTTTCTCCTTCTGATGAAATTAGGGTTCTTCAATTTGAAGTCGCCACCTTGAAATACAAATTCGAATTGTATGCTCATATAATATCTTCGGCCATTCTTTCTTTGATCCTCTTCAACGACTTGGGTTTTGTAATTGAAGTCGCCGCCTTGATATCAATTGATGGATGTAATGAAATCAAATCTGGTTTGCTTTGTCATTGATCTCGAGCTTGAGTGCATGCGGTTGCTTCAATTTTCGAGTTTGAATTAGTACGTTGAACTAGTATGCGAATTGCCTTTATATACTATTGTTGTTATGCTTGAACTCGATTAAAAATATGCCGATGATGATACGGCAATTTATAGGGATTAAAACCCTAAATTATCATTCATATATTTTGTTTGAATTCTTTTGTGATTTGCACTTGTCCATTCGATCTTTGCTTGAGTGCTTATGATTATTCTAACTTGTTCATCTCATATGTATTACTCCATGAATTTAAATTTTGCTCCGTTTATTTCTCCTATGACCTGTTCATCATTTTATCAACTACAAGTTCCATTTTTGGCTTTGACTTTGACATTAAGTTTGCGATAAACTGGACTTTGACTTGTCCAATTTGTATGACCATTCTCTGTTTTTGCTGCCATGACTTTGTTCGAAATGCAACTTATAGAAATTTTGAACATTGCACTGTCAACTATGTTTGCGTATGTGTGTCATCTCTATGTATATACATATATATATATATGTATGTATGTATGTGTGTGACGGCTCGACATTAATTCTAGTTTCATGCTGAATAGTCCACTTCTCTATTGCTTTGCACTTTGGTACGTGGTTTTGTTCATATCTTCGAAACTTATATATATATATATATATGTATGTATGTATGTATGTATGTATGTATGTATGTATGTATGCATGTATGCTCAAGTATTTTACATTCATGTGGTCAGCACTATGTACATGTCTTGATTTAAGACTTCATATTGCATTTCATTTACTCTGGGTCGATACACTTGGTTTTGGTCTGAATTATTGTATGTGTGGTGGTGTTGATGTTGCAGTTGGTTTTGGTTGTAGTCCGTTATCATTTGTGTCTGAATCTGGTCTGTGGTTGGTCTTGCATTTGAAGTCTGTTGTAGTTGAATATGATAAAGTCATGTTTGCCGAATCCTTTCTTTTGTAGACTGATTCACATGTTATTTGTTCTGATTTCTTTGATTCTGGTTCAATTGCTTTATGTCAAATAGACCTGGTTTACGTTGTATCTTTTTTGTAGCTTGTTAGTCCATTTTGCATTCGTGTTTATCATGTTGTAGCTTGTTCATATCTGGTTTTTTCATTTCATTGCTCTAGTCCGGATTTGTTGTTTCCTCTGACTCATGTGCACTGGCTTGTTGTACATGTTGAATGTTTGCACTGTTTTGTTTCTGACATTTTCGTTTAACTTGTTCATTTGGACTGGGTTGCCTTGGCAGTCTGAAAAACGAGATGTTATCTTGTTGTTCTTTGTACATTTGAAATCTGGATTGGTTTCTTTGTGTAGTCTTGCATTTGCTTCAAGTTAAATTTGTCGTTTCTTCTAGTCGTCGCATTCATGTTACAATGCTTGCTCTGTTGTGTACATGGCTTACTCGAGTTTGGTTGCTGCAATCTGAAGATAGCTGAATGCATTTGAAACTCGATCAATTTTTTTTGCTTGGATTTGAATTGTGTGCATCTCCATGCTCTAGTTTGCTTGCATTATTTTCAGACTTCGAGTCCATCCTTTTTGAGTCTGCACTATTTTGGTTCCTACTGCTTTTAATTGTGCTGATAGTATCCATACATACATACATACACACACACACACATGTATGTACGTATGTATGTAAATATGTGTGTGATTGCTTTTTGATTCTCTGGCTTCGTGATACATTTGAATTTGAGGTTTGGTTGTACATGTTTGTACATCCCTTTGTAACTGGAATCGTTCTCACTGCATATTTGTTTGGTTCTCTGTTGAAGTTTGCATATGAGCTTCATGTGTACTGTTCTGGTGTTTTTGTATCCTCTAAAATATATGTGAGGTCTGGTTCAAGTATGTTGGAGTTTTCTCTAGTCATTGAAACTTATACTTGACCATTCAATTTTTGTTTTTGTATTGCTCTTGAGTTGAATCCAGCTTTGGCTCGGGTTTAACCTTGCGCTTGTCTGTCCCTGTAGTTCTAACACGCAAGTGTATATCGGTGTGCATGGCCTTATGGCATGTACAGTGATACACAATGCATGTTATAAGCTAGTCGTGTAAGATGAATTCAAAATAAATAATGACGAACAACCCAAATAACCGAGGCAAATGATATTTTCCAACACACTTTTATTGTACACTGCAATCTTTTTTTTCCAATTTTACTGCGTCAGTTTTTATTTTGCAGATAACTCAGATGTTGGATACCAACTGGAATAGAGTTGAAGAAAATTCGAGTATTTGAGTGATATGTAGTGAGGTCAAAATTATAAATTGAAATTTGTGAAGTAACCGAATTGTAATGTAATTGAAATTGAATTGTAATTGAAATTGTGTAAATGTAGTGAGAGCTAAAGTTTGTACTATTTAAATTTGTAATAAAATATTTGTTTGAATAAAAGAATATGAATTCTGTAACATCCCAATTTTTATCAAATTTGAAATTAGTAATTAATATAAGTTTTGGAATTAAATTGGAATTAATTTGAAAATTTTCAAAACAAATTTGATAAGAATTGATTTGTATATATATAAATAAGATTGTAATTTGCATTTGAGTTTAAAATTCAAAATAATAAATATTTTAAAATTATTTGAATTTAAATATATATATATATATGGATAGATTGGAATTTGAATTTGACTTTGAATTTGAATTTGAATTTAAATTTTAAATTTAAATAAATGTCTTAGTAAAATAATTTGAATTTAAAATAGTATATATGTGATTTATTTGATGAATAATTAATTTAAATTTATTTTCTTTTAAAATTGTATATGATAATAAATAGGAAAATGTATTTATAAAATAGGAAATATAATTTAAAAATTATATAAAAATACATTAAGACAAGTGTTAAATTTTTAATACATAGTTTAAACAAGTGTAATGGTTTAATGGTGAAATTAAATAGGTGTCAAGATCTTGTCATTAAATTTAACAAGTGTCAAATTCCTTTTTATTTTCTTTTATTTTGAGTAAATAGTAGAAATAAGTTATATAAACATTCCTTCATTCTTTGTTCTTTATTTTCAAAATCAAAAGCTTGAGGAAATCAAGCTACAGCCTGTAAACCTCAAACCAGCAAAATTTAAAGTTAAAACTAGAAAGAAATTTATCAAAAACAAATCTGAGAAAGAAAGCATCAAAGAAAACCAATCTCTTCAATTCATTTCAAATCTGAAAAAAAGGTAGATCATCTCAAGCAAAGAAATCAGATCAGGTTAAAACAATTTCCTAGAAACAACAGAGGCAAATGTGCCTGATATCATACATGCACAGATAATATATATACACATATACACATATCTGTACACAAGTAAACAAATTTTCAATCTTACTTCAAGCATGTACTCAAGCAACAGATTAAATTCCAGAGTACAAAAGGTTTACTCATCTATTTTCTCTGAAAATAGAGAAGAAGCCTGTGATTTTCTTGAATTTGAAAAATCTAGAAATTGTAAACTTTGATTTGTTTAGTTACTAAGATGATCTTTGCTTTACTTGTTGTTGACTGGAAATTGTTTTAACCTGATCTGATTTCTTTGCTTGAGATGATCTACCTTTGTTTTTCAGATTTGAAATGAATTAAAGATATTGGTTTGCTTTGATGCTTTCTTTTCTCAGATATTTTTTTGATAACTTTGTTTTCTGGTTTTAACTTTAAATTTTGCTGGTTTGAGGTTTACAGGTTGTAGCTTGAATTTCTTAAGCTTTTGATTTTGAAAATAAAGAACAAAAAATGAGAGAGAGAGAGAGAGAGGATGAAATGTTTATGTAACTTATTTCTATTATTTTCTCAAAATAAAAGAAAATGAAAAGGAATTTGACACTTGTTTAATTTAATGACAAGATCCTAACACTTGTTTAATTTCACCATTAAACCATTACACTTGTTTAAACTATGTTTTAAAAATTTAAAACTTGGCTTAATGTATTTTTATATAATTTTTAAATTATATTTCCTATTTTATAAATACATTTTTCTATTTATTATTATATATAATTTTAAAAGAAAATGTTTTAAAACTAATCATTCATTAAATAAATCACATATATATTATTTTAAATTCAAATTATTGTACTAAGACATTTATTTAAATTTTAAATTCAAATTCAAATTCAAATTCAAATTCAAAGTCAAATTCAAATTCGAATATATATATTTTTAAATTCAAATAATTTTAAAATATTTATTATTTTGAATTTTATACTCAAATGCAAATGACAATCTTATTCATATATATACAAATCAATACTTATCTAATTTGTTTTGAAAATTTTCAAATTAATTCCAATTTAATTCCAAAATTAATTCCATAACTTATATTAATTACTAATTTAAAATTTGATAAAAAGTGAAATGTTACATATTTTTCCTTTTCTCAAATTTCATCCTCGAGATTTGAAAGAGAAAGAGACAAACAAAGAAAATATGAATATATAAAAGATGGAGAAAATGGATAACCAGATGAAACCGGAATATCCACTTTGCAATGGGGATAGGACTTTTGCATGCTATCCTCTATTTCCCAAGTATAGTCATTTAGATCACCATTCCATTGCACTTTAACCAGTTTCACAACTTTATTCCTTAGCTACTTTTCATCACGATTAATTATCTTCAACGGATCTCTTTTAACTGCCAGATTTGGTGTGATCTCCAAATCCTGCTGAGCGGCTTGTTCAATAATGCAGTCTGGATCGTGCACATATTTTCGAAGGTGAGAAACATGAAACACATTGTGTACGCCAGATAACCAATTGGGTAGCTGCACTCAATATGCCAAAGGACCGATCCTCTCCAGTATAGGAAAAGGACCTAAATATCGTGGTGCCAGCTTACCAGTTTTTCCAAACCTCAATACTCCATGCATTGGAGACACTTTTAAGAAAATGGAATCTCCAACCGGGAATTCTAAAAATCTTCTCCTGCGATCAGCATCACTTTTTTGACGATTTTGAGCAGTTTCCAATTTCTTTCAAGTAAAATCAACTTTCTCGGTAGCCTCCTTTATCATATTTGGTCCAAGAACGAGTCTGTCACCTGACTCAATCCAACACGTAGGTGATCGACATGGATGACCATATAAAGCTTTGAAAGGAGCCATTTTGATACTGGCCTGATAGCTATTATTATATGAGAATTCAACCAGATGCAAATGGTCCTCCCATGAACCATTAAAGTCAAGTATACAAGCAAGCAAAAGGTCTTCTAAGATTCGATTTATCCTTTCAGTCTGCCCATCATACTACGGGTGGTATGTAGTACTAAAGTTCAGTTTGGTTCCAAGTGTGGCTTGAAATGCCTCCCAAAATCTGCTAGTGAAGACCGGGTCACGATCATTCACTATACTGCTCGGTATTCCATGGAGACGAACGATCTCTTTCACATACAATTCTGCCAAACTTGCTGCTGTCCGGGTAGATTATACTAGGATAAAGTGAGCAGTCTTAGTCAGACGATCCACAATCACCCAAATCGCTTCATTACCTTCGCAAGTTCATGGTAGCTCGTTTATGAAATCCATAGACACTTGATCCTATTTCCACTTAGGCACCTCCAATGGTTGGAGTAAACCCGCCATCTTCTTTTGATCACTTTTGATTTGCTGACAGGTTGCACAATGACTGGCATAGATAGATATGTCCCTCTTCATTGTTTTCCACCAGAAAGTTCTTTTGATTTCTCGATACATCTTATTAACCCTTGCATGGATACTAAGCTTGGACTTGTGATACTCGTACAAAACTTCCCATTTTAGATCTGGAATGTCTGGGACACACAATCTGCCTTTCAGTCTTACAAGATCTCTATTATCGACTTCAAAACTAGTATCTTCACCTTGACAAATGCTTTTATAGATTTCTCGGGCACATTGTTAATGAAGAGGGAATTTCTGTAGATCTTAGCAAGGTTTCCGCTATTCTAGACTGGAAGCAACCCACAACTACAAAGGAAGTTAGAAGTTTTCTGAGTTTAGCCGGATATTACCAGAAATTTGTTCAGGATTTTTCTAAGATAGCCAGCCCATTGACTAAGCTGACAATGAAGAATGCTAAGTTTGATTGGACTCCGAAATGCGAAGAAGCATTCTAGGAGTTGAAGAGGAGATTGACCAACGCTTCTGTTCTTGCTATTATTAACGGGAATCAAGGCTTATCTGTTTATACAGATGCTTGTGCTGATGGTGTGGGTGTTGTTTTGATGCAGGAGGGTAGAGTGATTGCCTACGCAAGTAGACAATTGCGTCCGCATGAGAAAAACTACCCAACCCACGATGTCGAACTTCTGGCAGTTATTTTTGCTTTCAAAATCTGACGACATTATCTTCTAGGTAAGAATCTCTTTCAGCTTTTATAAAAGAAAATTTTAAAAGTTCAACTTAACTTAATATTTGTACTTAATAAATCCTTCTTGTTTTAGGTAAAAAATTCGAATTATTCACCAACCATAAATCTAATCTTCACCTAGAAAGATTTAAATCTGAGGCAACAACGTTGGTTGGAATTTCTAGCGTCTTATGACCTGGATATTCTGTATACGCCCGGAAAAGCTAACGTGGCAACCGATGCCTTGAGTAGAAGTCATCTGTAATGATCCCGGTTTTGAGTCGAATTTAAATTGATAATTAAAATAAATATTTAGATTAAATTGTGGATTAATTTGAATTTCCCAAATTAAATAAAACATTTGTTTGTTTATTCATATATGTATATATAATTGAATATAAATAGAATTTTGGCTTGAATTTCAAAGATAAATATATTATGAATAATATTTGGATTTAAAAATTCTACAATTTAATACTAATAGAATTTTTTTTTCTAATTTTATCATATATATATATATTGAAAGTTATGATTTGATTTTAATATAATAATTTTCAAAAAACTATTTTTTAGTTAAATTCTATCTTTTAAAATATACGTATGTGTGTTTATTTATTTAAAGTGTAATTAGATTTTAAAATCAAGTTCTTGAAAGTTATAAATATATAAATTAGTTTTAAACCATTCCCTTTTTAAATTGTAAATATATAAAACTAGGAAATATATTTATTAATAGTAAATATAATGTAAAGAATTATATAACACTATTAAGAACATGATTTACAAGTGTTCAAATTGTAACGTATAGTTTAAACAAGTGTAAGACAAGAAAGATGAGATATTACAAGTGTCATTTTCTATTAAATTTTTTAGTTTGTGTATATATATATATATATATATATATATATATATATATATAGAAAACATAATTCTTAAATGTAAACATATGTAAATATATAATTAAGTAAGTTATAAAAAGTAAGGGTTTAAAACATAAAATTTAAAAACTACTTAAAACAAGGATTTAAACACAAAATGCTTATTTTTAAAAAGTGTATAAAAATTAGAACATGTATTTACAAGTGTAAATTAAGTAATATACAAATGAACAAGTGGCATTTAAGTTTTCTTAATTTAATTATAATAACCTGTTTTAAGAGTAAAGGCCAATATATTCTCAATTCTTCCTTTTTCTTCGTTTTCAAATCTGAAAAAAATAATTAAAACACAAACCTGGAAACTAAGAACTCAAAAGAAAGAAAATTTGAAAGCATGTAAGTTCAAACAACAATCAAACAAACAAAGCACAGATTCAATAAGATCAGTTCAAAATCAAAATAAATAAATCTTGGAAATCAAAAACAAAACCTGTTTTCAAATGCAACTTGGAAGCTATCAACCTGTTTTAAATTCCTCAACAAACCTGAAAGCTTAAGGCAGAATGCAAATCAGATTCAAGCATGAAGTCAGTGATAAGATCAAACCAAATCAAAAAAAAAATAGTTCATGGCCCAAACATTTTTCCAGGATTTTTCTCTGTCTTCTGAAACCAGGTGAGCAAATATACCCAAACCCGTGTATGTACATGTTGATGCTTGTGTTAACAATTGAAGTATGCCTACATGTATATATATGTATATATAAGCATGAAAATGGTTGTGCATGTTGAAATGGATGAATATGCTTGTCTCTGTTTGATGTAACCGACTAACCAATTCAAATAAAAATCAAAATCACTTGCTCCAATTCCTTTCAGGTTATGATTGTTAAAGGAAAAATGTTAGTAAGAATGTAATTTTATTTTTAAAAATTATTTCAAGTGGAATTATTCAGTAAAATTTTTGAAAATATGTTTTTACTGTGAAATCTTTTAAGATCAAATAAAACGATTATTTTAATTTTATGATTTGATCACATAAGTAGAATCGTATTACAATATGATGAATTTAGGTATAGAAATCTTGATTTTTAAGCTTTTAAATTGATGGGTATGATTTGTTGATCGGGAAATGAACTTTGTTCGATTTTCCGGTGATCGGGGTGGAGTGGTGCTGTGCTTGGGACTGGAGGAGGCTCGAGACTCGAGTGTCCTGGAAAAAATGCTAGGGGTGTTTCTAGACGATCGTGGTGGCCGTACGCCGGCAATGTAGGGTTTCATACCCATTTTTATCGACGTTGTTTCAGGGGCTTTTGCGACGTCGAGGTTGGATCGGGTTTGATCGCGTAGGGGAAAATAATGTATTATCGTGTGGCGAAGCTGTGGGCGTGGTGGCGTGAGCTCAGGTGGCCGCCATTATCGTCGGCGAGGTGTTTTGGGTTGATTGGGTTCGAATGCCTGGTGATCGAGCTACTCAATTTCAATTCTCGATCAAATTCGTCGATATTGGGTGTTCGGCTAGATCGGCAGGTTTGTCGACGATGCGTTGGAGGCGGCACGGATGGTCAAAGGCGGTCGGAGTGCCTATACACGTGCACGCGTGTATGTACGATGTTGAATGTTTTGGGTGATTGTGGAAGATGAAGGTGGCTCGGGACTTGCTCGAGAATTTTGTGAATTGACTCGAAGCAAAAGAAGGAAGTGAGATACTCGTGTTTAGCTTGGGGAAGTGATCGAGTCTGGCTCGGGTTGGATATTGTGTAATTTTTTTTTCTTAAATTTTAAAGTAAAGATATACAGATTTTATAAAAAGCAAAGAAAATTCAAAGTTTCAAGCTTAAAGAAAGGTATAAAAAATTAAATAAAAACAAGCTTTCCAAGTTAAATATTTATTAAGTTTTCCAAAGTATAATGTTTACAAGTTTTCTAATTATTATGATGATTTTTTTTAAAAAGAAAGTGTTTGGCCGAGTTTAAAGTATATTTAAATGATTTCAGGGGATGTAACCAAGTTTTCAAAACAATCTATTTAAATAAATTTTGAACAAAATTTCAAAGTTTAAAATTAATGTTAAATGGTTTAAAATTGTTGTTTAAAGAAAATTATATACATTAGAGAAATTTTGTAAATAAATTCCTGAAATGGTTTAAATGTGAATATGTTTGATGATGTAAACAAGTAATTCATTAAGATAAAGAGTTTATCTTAAAATGATTTAGGTTGTGGTTAATTAAAGATAATTAATTAGTGAAATTCAGTAAAAGTCAATTACCTAATGTAATTAATAAGGGTTAATTTATTTATGTTAATAATCAAGTAAAATTACTTATGAAAGTTATTAAGAATTGTACATGAGTGTAATTAATTTAAAGGTCATTAACTAGTGATTATGAGATAATTAATTAATGTGATTAATTTAAGATAATTAATTTAATTAATTAAGAACATTTAATTCCTTAAACATAATTACTTAATTAAAATTAATTAATTAATGGTTAAAAATGATTAATCAATTAATTGAAGGATAATTACTCAATATAATTAAATTGTGATTTATTTATTTAAGTGATTGGGGATAATCACTTATTGTAATTAATTAAGGATAATTAATTAGATGGTAATTAATTAAGGGTCAATTAATTAATGTAATTAATTAAGGATAATTTATTGAAGATTAATTAAATAATTAAAGGTTAATTATTTATTAATTAAGATTGATTAATTGATAATTAAAGGTTAATTAATTTATTATTAAAAATTAATTAATAAATAATTAAAGAATAATTAATTAAAATGGTTTGTAATTAATTAATATTAACTAACTATGATTAATGATTAATATGGTTTAAATTAATCAGATGATTAATTGATCTAACTTATGTTTGGATTGTATTGAATTGTTTGATATCCCTGATGTGTGATACTCTGTGATATGAATTGTTTTGATTTGAGCTGTGATGAATGTAATTTTTATCTGTAATGAATTCATATTATTTATCTGTGAATCTGTGAATGAAGTTAAGTGCTATATGATTATACCTCTTATCGATATTGATGTGCTTGGATTTGTGATGATTGATGATATTGTATTTTTGTGTGTAAAACCCCTGGAATACACCCCATACACACGACAATGGATTTAACGAGGAAATCGATTAAGTCACGGATATTTGAATTTAATATTATGAAATGATTTTAAAGATTGAATTTTGAATCCAAAATGGTTTTGGAAATGGAATTGGGTTGAATATGAAAAGCTTTTGAAAAGGAAATTTGAAATTGAATTTAATTTTAATACAATATATCTTGTTTAATTTTGAAATTATTCTGGAAACTATGGTTTGAAAGGGTATACAAGTTATACAATATAATATATATATAGATTTTAAACCATTTTGAAGTATACTGAATGAATTATTTTGGGAATTTGAATTTAATTCAAATAGAGCTTGCCGGATACGACGGTTCACTGATGTTCCAATGTATACTTTGAAAGGCTACAACTTGAGTAAAGTAAATCGGATTTTTCCGGAATGAAAATTCTTGTTTTCAAAAGATAATTGCTTTTATATAAAGAAAGAATTTCCAGTTTTTGTTGAAAGGGTTTCAAATTTGAAATGTAATGGTTTTAAAAGCTATAAATGAATCTTTGTTAAAAATTGGTGAACTTTGTTTTCAAATTTAAGAGGATCTTAAAGGTGTATCTTTTGTATAAATGATTTGAAATGGAAATAGTTTTGAAAGCTATGAATTAATCTTTGTGAAAGATTGGTGAACCTTGGTTTCTAATTGAAGTGGGTTTTAAAGGGTGAATTTTTTGTTTAAAAAGATTTGAAAATGGTAATTTGTTTAAACCATTCAAAAGAAAGGTTTTGGACTTTAAGTTGTGACTTAACTAAGATCCCATTATATCCATCGGTTTTAAAATTAAGCGCTCATTATTCGATTCAGCCGAGAGATGACTTCATGTCATATAACCCATTCCGAATAATGATACGACGAAATGGATAGTATTTGAAGACCGGTGGTGAAGACCGGGTATTTTTGAAAATGAAAGGATTACTTGTCGAATGTCTCTACACTGAGTCGCACCGGTATAGAGATCTCCATATGTGATGGGGAGTCCGATCGGGATTGTGAATACCCGGATTGCAAGGGCTTCTTTAAAGCGCCTTCGGTTCCGTTCGAACGCGGAACAGACTTGTATGGATGTATGTCTGACATTACACTTTGAGATGTAAATGTGATTTCTATCAAATACATTTTTGTTTGGTGGCGGAAAATTTATTCTCTTAGCTTAACACCCTTCTCTGAGACGTACGAGCTTAAAGGTTATGTAGCTGATATTTACTAGTGATACATTCCCAATTTGGTAATGTGGCATGCTGAGTGCTGCTGATCATTTGTTGATCGAAGCATGGATTTTGTGAAAAGCGTAGCTTTGTGGACGAGACTTCGTCCAACCTCACAACCCGGAAATGTTCGAAACAGGTAGATACGGCAAGGTTATGAGGGTTGCGCCCTTTAGGTTATGTCCATTTCCTTCTGGAGAATGGTGGTATCATGGTATGGAGCCCAGATACTTAATTTATGTGGTTACTGCAAATTTGTGCTTTGTGGTTGTTGATGTTGAGGATCCTTGGATAAAGGTCGGTAACGACCGGGGGATGACATACTCGTGTCAGTAGTTACCTAGTCTCAGAGGTAACCCGACCTTGTATTGGCAGAGATCCTGTTTGGTTCTCGGGACGTCCCTCCAGAGGCGTACCCATATGGCATAGGAAGTTCCTTGGCCTGACCATTTGTTGGAAATCCAAAGAAACAATACGAGCCCTGTGCGGTTTTAATTGTATAACCTGCCATGGAATGTGGCAGTAACCTGCTATTCAACATCGTAGCTATAGTAGGTATACCATAATGGTGGTATGTTGGCTAAGATTAATATTATACTTTTGAAATGTTTTCTGCACTCTTCACTAATAATAATATCAAAAGAATTTTACGTATCAGGCATGTTTGACTATCATAAGGAGAAATCTCCTCCAATTGTGCGCTTGCATTGTGTATGTGCAGGGAGGGCTTATGGTAGTTTCATTTCCATAAAGCACTCTTTTTAAATTCTTTTTGTTGTTTTTGTTCAAATAAAACTTTTTTTGTTTTCTCATACCAGTCCCATGACTGACCTGGAGTTTAATGTTCCTTTTCTAAACTCCGGATGCCCATAATTTTCCACATGCGCAGCCTAGAGTTAGATTTTCAGATAATCAGCTAGTAGATATAGATTCGGTAGCCTTCAGCTTTCTGTTCGAAATTATTTGGAGTTTTTGAATTTGGCGATCGCATTGTATTTCATTCTGCACCAACCTTGCTTAATTCAACGTGATGGTGTGTAATGACCCGTATTTTACGTGTCGATATATCGTAGAATTTACAGGTCGTTAGTGTTATGTTACCCCTAGTCTAAATCGTATGGAAGTTAACTCGTGTTTGGATTAGATCGAGTTAACGGGTTAGTAATGTTAGCATGTGACGGGTTAATGAATTAAGGCTTAAGGACTTATGAGTTAACATGTTATCTGATGAGTCGTTAGCGAGTTAGGTAGTGTAGCCGAGTTAAAATGTTAAGTATAAGGTCGTAGGCGACCTATAAGACATAAGCGAGTTGGTAGAGTCAGCGACCTACGAGTTATCAGGTTAGAGGGGATAGCGACTTAAGGGCTGGGATGAGCTAGCGGGTTAGTGGATGTAACAAGTTAACGAGTCAACGACCTACGTGTTAGCGAGTCAGTTGTTGGCGAGTTAAGTATGTCAACGACCTAAGAAAAGTTAGGTCGTTGAGCGACTTAAGGGAGTGTTAGGTCGCTGGGCAAGTTAAGTCGTTTAGTAGTTAGGTTGAGCGACTTAGAAGCTCGAGTCCTAACTCGTAACTCGTTAACGAGTTAGCAATGATAGTTAGGTCGCTAGGGAAGATAGGTCGGCAGGATCGATGAGTCGTAACCCGTTAGGTCGTTTGGTTGGACTTAAGTCGTTAGGTCGTTAAACGACCTAAGATAGGTCGTGACTCGTATGTTAGTTAGGTCGTAAGGTTGTTAACTCGTGATGGTGTTAAGCTGTTGAGTGCTGAGTCGTATGAACGACTTAGTGGTGAGTCGTAGGTCGTAACTCGTGAAGGCATTAGGTCGCGTAGGAGCTTAAACCATTAAGCCGTTAGGTCGTGTGACCCTGGGTTTGGTTAGGTCGCGTCTTTCGATGAGTCATAGGTCGTTGGTTAGTTGGGTCGTAGGTCGGCTAGGAGTTAGGTCGGCATCCCTGATGAGTCGTTGGGTCGGCCTTGGGGTTAAGTCATAGGTAGATGAGTCGGTATGAATAGCTAGGTGGCCCTGTGATAAGTTAGGTCGGGGAGATTCTTAGGTCGGCAACGACCTAAGACCGAGCGAGTTAACTCCGAGCGAGTTAGGCCTGACCGAGTTAAGGGTGATTTCAGCCTATAAATACGCGACCATTTCTTCACTTTTTGGCACCGGTTTTTGAAGCGACGAAGTGCTGCCATTTTGAGAGCTCGACTACAACATTTCTTCATCTCCTTTTCTCCATTCCAATCTAGTTCTAACATCCATCCAAGATCGAAGATTCAAGGGCCAAAGTTGGAGATCTTCATCTGTTCGAGTGAGATTTCATCGATTGAAGCGAGATTTTGCCGGATCAAGCTTGGGTATTTGCTGTCCAGATCTGAAGTGGGTTTCTTTTGAAGTGTTTGGGTGATTCGGTGAGTGGTAGTTATCTCTCACGCAGACCCAAAGGAGTATATTGGATTGGTGGCTTGTTTGAGTGTTAAAGTTAGAGATTTCATGCATTTTTCTTAGTTCCAAGACTAGATTCATTACTTTTGAAGATGTTTACCTACGCAAGTTCAATTAACAAGTTATAGAGACAAAACCCATGTTTTATATTTGATAGATCTATGCTAAAATCCATGATTTCATATATGTTAGACTTATGCTCATTTATTTACGAAATTGCCATTATAGTTGATATTACTTGATTAGATCTTGTCTGGATGCTTGATTGTTTGGATGCTTGATTGTTTGGATGTATGATTTATTTGATTGTCTCGAGTTAGCTTGTAGTTGATTTGGGACAATATGGTTGAAGATGATTCAAAAGCTAAGTGGAAAGGCTCTTGAATGGTGAAAGCTGCTGTGGCATATGAAGCGGATAATGAAGCTCATATGGATGGGTTCGAGGACTTTGCTATAGTTAGAGGAAGCAAAGTATGATGACGAAATGGACTTTGCCATGATATGTTGGGGCGAAGTATGATGATGAGATGGACTTTGCTAAGATGCGTTGGAGCGAAGCATGATGTGGGAGCCTTGGTTTAATCCAGACGGGATCATCCCAAGCATGTTGATTACTCGATGATGCGGTTCGAGTTGGTGGATAATGGTGGCTCGAGAGGTGCTTGAGCTATAATGGGAATAGTCGTCGAGGAGGATGACTAGAAGGCTGAGATCTTATCGTTATTGAAGGTTCTAGCAACCTCAAAGCAAGAGTACGTTGGGTAGATCCGTTATACCCAGGCGCGGGTCATGATGACGTGCTAGTACTCTGGGTAGATTCGTTATACCTAGGCACGGGTGACGAGGACGTGCAGAGTTATGTCTAGAACCGGGGTTGCCATTAGCCCTTGACGGATGTTTGAAAGATGAGTTGGTCATTCAATTAACGATAAAATCAAGGCAATGATAACAGTGATAGCCAGAGTCATGGATGTTTGGTTGTATCATCATTCGGTCTCAAGAGCGGTGTTTTCTGGGTGCTTATCTGATCTTGGTTTAGGCCTTGGGGGTTTGTATTTAGAAAACATCGACCTTGACTCGAGTGATTATTGCTTTACTTTAATTATCTGCTTTGCTATGCTTGCTTCTCCTTAGTGTGTGTCTGGGGGCTATCACTGTAGAAAGAGGTGGAGTGGGATGATTTGGGTTCCTATTCCTTTTATCCCTTATGCTCTTTTGGTATGTTTGATAGTTGATTTACTGCTCACTAAGACTTTGTCTGACTCAAGGTTTTATATCTCCTCTTATTACCTTGGGCTGTTCATCCATGTTTGGGATGGGCAGACTAGGTGACAGGTGACAGGTGCTGATCTTAGTGGTTCACGCTGATGATGACGAAGACGAGCAGGAGGCTTTGCATATTATTTTCATATTCTATGTACTGGATATTCCGCTGTTTGTTGATTACTCTGAGTGTTGTGTAGTGAGGCTTCTTGTATTCATGATTCAGACCATGTATAAAGCTATTATGATTAGATGATGATATTCTGTTCTATGGGAGCTTCACTATATTATATTTCTCTATTGTATTTTATCCATGCGCTGTGAGTTTTACGATCAGAGTTTGCGATGTTTATTTTACCCTTGACGGTCACTCATGGCTGCCTGGCACACTTTCAGCGCACCATTCCCTTGTTTCCGTGCGGGAGTTATGGGCGGTCGTTACATTTGGTATCAGAGCCTTGGTTAATCGATTTTAGCCAACGCTCGCCGACGTAAATACGTAAGAGAGACGTAATTGTATTTTGATGGATGATTACTATATAATATAGTAGTTAGAAGGATTTGAACTCCTTATGCAGTTGTTTCTCAAGGTGTTCTAATCATTCTTTTTACAGATATTAAGGATGAGTCGAGGTGAGAGACAAGCTGCTAGGGGAAGCCGTACTGCTTGGGAAACTGTTGATTATGCTCCTATGTTTGAAGCTATGATGACTTCTATCATGAGAAGGATACCAGCTCCAGGGCCATTAGTGGATGTTGGAGTTCAAGTTCAAGCTCCAAGACCGGTGGATTTTGCTAAGCTTTGTAAGGATTATACTGCTCTTGGAGGGAAGGTTTTCTTTGGAACGGAATCGACCATTGAAGTGCAGAGATGGATGGATGCTTGTAGGAGGATCTTTGGAGATTTAGGAATTGAGGATGCAACTAAGAGGAAGCTTGCATCGAGACAGCTTCAAGGGAGAGCTGCTGATTGGTGGAATTCTATCACCATAGACACTCCAGAAGAAGAGATTACTTGGGAGCAATTCCAAGTTAGATTTGAAGCCAAGTTTATCTCTACAGCTCAGAAGTCTGTTTTGTTTAAAAAGTTTGTTGAGCTCAAGCAAGGTGGGAGATCGGTTCTTGAGTACGTTTCTGAGTTTGAGGCCTTGTCCAAGTATGCTCGATCGTATATTGAATCTTCTTATCAGAAGAATGAGAAGTTTGTGACAGGCTTGGACAGTTATCTTGGAAGGCAGTTGGTGGATCATCTGGACGATCCATTTGAGAAGCTGGTGGAGAAAGCTCTCAGGCACGAGAGTTTGTTTCCTAAGGAAGTATCTGTTGTTGCTGTGACCAAGGAGGAGTCTAAACCACAGCAGGGTGGAAACAAGAAGAGGAAGCAGCAACAGCAGAAGGGTAAGGATGGTCAGAAGAAGCTGAAGGGGGAAAAGATCTACTATAATTGTCGGCAGAAGGGCCATCTCTCCAAGGATTGCAAGAATCCGAAGGTGTTGTTGAAGTGCTACAACTGTGACAAGCTGGGGCACATTAAGAAGAACTGTCCGGAACCGATAAAGGACAGGTAGGTTGTGCAAGCTTATGCTTTGGGAGCTGTCCCGTCATCTTCAAAAGCTCCTACTGCTGAAGAGAAGGGGAAGAGTGTGGTGGTTCAAGGTACTCTTTCCATTTGTGGTGTTCCAGTTAGAGTGTTGTTTGATACTGGAGCGTCGCATTCTTTTGTTTGTGATGTTTTGGTAGGCCGGTTAGGTTTGAAACCGGATATTGTTGATAGGCCACTGGTTGTGACAAATCCAGTTGGGGGTTCGTCATGTCTGTGTATGATATGCCATGGTCTAGTTGTGTCGAGTCATGATTGTTCGTTTTTTTGTGATTGCTTTGTTCTGAACTTTGCGGGGTTCGGAATTATTTTGGGTATGGACTGGCTTAGGAAGTATGCGGCAAAGATTGATTGTGAGAGGCTGGAGGTGACAGTCGGGAATGTGGAAGGGCGAAAGGTTATGATACGATGTAAGCATGAAGAAGGCGCCTTCATGAGCTTCATGTATTCGCTGGTTGTTCCACGGGATGGACTGTCATCGGTGCCTATTGTGAACGGATTTGAGGATGTCTTCGACGAAGTCAAAGGGTTACCGCCGCATAGAGAGATCGAGTTTCGTATTGATCTAGTTGAGGGAGCCAGACCCGTTGTGATGCCTCTTAGGCGGATGGCGCCTAGGGAACAGCAAGAGTTGAAGGTGCAAGTTGATGACCTTTTACGGAAAGGATTCATTCGGCGTAGTGTGTCCGAATGGGGTGCACCAGTTGTGTTCGCAACCAAAGCGGATGGATCGTTGAGGTTGTGTGTCGATTATCGTGAGCTGAATAAGATGACTAAGAAGAACAAGTATCCATTGCCGAGAATAGATGACTTGTTTGATCAGCTTCACGAGGCTAAGGTGTTTTCTCAGATGGATTTGGCAACGGGATTTCACCAGTTAAGGGTGGCGAAGGATAGTGTGCCGAAGACTGCTTTCAGGACACCATCTGGTTTTTATGAGTGGCTGGTAATGCCGTTTGGATTGACTAACGCACCAGCATATTTTGTGGATCTTATGAATAGAGTGTTCAGAGATCAGTTGAATAAGTTCGTGCTTGTGTTCGTGGATGATATTCTGATTTATTCCAGAACTGAGGAAGAGCACAAGACGCACTTGCGTATTGTTTTGAAAATCTTGCGGAAACATCAGCTGAAGGCTAAGTTTTCGAAGTGTCACTTCTGGAAGAGTGAAGTGAGATTCTTAGGCCATGTTATCTCTGGAAATGGAATAGCGGTTGATCCCGCTAAGGTGGCAGCAATCCAGGATTGGGTTAGACCTAAGAATGCATCCGATGTGAGAAGTTTTCTTGGATTAGCAGGATATTATCGTCGGTTTATCAAAGACTTTTCCAAGATAGCTGCACCATTGACAGGATTGACGAAGAAGAACCAAGTGTTCAGTTGGGACGCTAAGTGTGAGCAAGCTTTCGTAATCCTGAAAAAGCGACTGACAAGTGCTCCTGTTTTGACCATTCCTAGTGGGAATGATGAGATGGTGGTTTACACCGATGCATGTGGTACTGGACTTGGAGCAGTGCTAATGCAGAAAGATAAAGTTGTTGCGTACGCTAGTCGACAACTGAAGCCGCATGAAAGGAATTATCCGACACATGATTTGGAGTTAGCGGCGATTGTATTTGCTTTGAAGATGTGGAGACATTATCTTTTGGGAGTTCGATTCGAGTTGTTTACGGATCATAATTCGTTGAAGTATCTGTTTTCCCAAAAGGATTTGAATCTTCGGCAGCAACGGTGGCTAGAGTTTTTAGCATCGTATGATTTTGGTATAGCTTATACTCCGGGTAAAGGTAACGCAGTAGCTGATGCGTTGAGTCGAAGACATGCAGGATTGGGAGCCATGTTTTCAGAATGGAAGAGTCTCGAGTATTTAGCTGGATTTGACTTCAGGCCTAGATGTGAATTGGAACCTGAGATGTTGGCAAACTTATCGATAAGGCCTACTCTTGTGGAAAGAATTGGCAAGAGCCAAAAGCGAGACGATAAGCTTGTCAAGATTATCCGTGATTTGGAATCTGGATTGGAACCAGAGAAGGATAAAGGATTCGAGGTCGATCGAGAGGGTTGGCTTCGGAAGCAAGGACGACTAGTTGTTCCAGATATAGACGAATTGAGAGATGAAGTTCTGAAGGAAAGTCATCACTCGAAGTTGACAATTCATCCAGGAGGAAATAAGATGTATCGGGATATGAAGAGAACCTATTACTGGGAAGGCATGAAGAAGGATGTTGGAAATTTTATTTCCAAGTGTATGAATTGCCAGTTGGTTAAAGCAGAGCAGAAGAAGCCAAGTGGATTGCTTCAGCCATTAGAAGTTCCTACATGGAAGTGGGAGCAAATATCAATGGATTTTATCGATGGTCTACCTAGAACCAGAGCAGGGAATGAGGGGATTTGGGTCATAGTAGATCGTTTGACCAAGAGTGCAAGATTCATTCCTGTTCGATCGACTAGGACTGCATCGAAGTTGGCTGAGTTGTATGTTAAGTGGATAGTTCGATTCCATGGTGTTCCGAAGAATATAGTGAGCGACCGAGATCCTTTGTTCACTAGCGGATTTTGGAAGAGCTTCCAGGATGTTTTGGGAACCGAGTTGTGTTTGAGTACAGCTTATCATCCCCAAACAGATGGTCAGACTGAGAGAGTCAACCGAGTTTTGGAAGATCTTCTCAGAGCTTGTGTTTTGGATTTCGGAGGATCGTGGGAAGATCATCTTCATTTGGTGGAGTTTGCGTACAATAACAGTTACCAGTCAAGCATTGGTATGGCACCGTATGAAGCGCTGTATGGAAGACCGTGTAACTCTCCGACATGTTGGTTGGAAACTGGAGAAAAGCTGATACTTGGGCCAGAGATGATTCGACAGACTTCAGATTGTATAGGGATCATTCGACAACGAATGAAGGCAGCCCAAGATCATCAGAAAAGTTATGCCGATAAGCGTCGTAAAGATTTGGAGTTCGACGTAGGTGATATGGTTTTTGTGAAGGTTTCTCCTCTGAAGAATGTTATTCGAGTCGGGAAGAAAGGAAAATTGACTCCGAGATTTGTTGGACCATTCCCTATCATCGAGCGAATAGGAAAGCTCGCTTATAGATTGGAGTTACCAGAGAAGATAGCGGGTGTGCACAATGTTTTTCATATATCTTATCTACGGAAGTATGTGCACGACTCAAATACGGTGATTTCTGCTGATAGCTGTGAAGGTTTGGAGGTTGATCCAGTGGTTACGAGACCTCGTAAGCCGCTTCGTGTTGTTGAAATCGACACGAAACAGCTTAGGAGGAAGACGATTACGTTGCTCAAGATACAATGGAGTGATGATGTTAACGACTGTACGTGGGAGGAGGAAGAGAGGATGAAGGCAGCTCATCCCGAACTCTTCGAGGTATGGCCCTAAGGTGTCGTGACATCTCATGAATTTGTACCATGTTCTAGTCTTAGAATTCTGCATGCTAGGTTAGAAATTGGATGCGTGGTTTGATTGATTGCTATGGACGGTAGGCATGCAGGATAGTTTTGATTGCTATTGTTTGTTTGGAATTTCGGGGGTGAAATTCCTAAGGGGGAGAGAATGTAACGACCCGTATTTTACGTGTCGATATATCGTAGAATTTACAGGTCGTTAGTGTTATGTTACCCCTAGTCTAAATCGTATGGAAGTTAACTCGTGTTTGGATTAGATCGAGTTAACGGGTTAGTAATGTTAGCATGTGACGGGTTAACGAGTTAAGGCTTAAGGACTTATGAGTTAACATGTTATCTGATGAGTCGTTAGCGAGTTAGGTAGTGTAGCCGAGTTAAAATGTTAAGTATAAGGTCGTAGGCGACCTATAAGACATAAGCGAGTTGGTAGAGTCAGCGACCTACGAGTTATCAGGTTAGAGGGGATAGCGACTTAAGGGCTGGGATGAGCTAGCGGGTTAGTGGAAGTAACAAGTTAACGAGTCAGCGACCTACGTGTTAGCGAGTCAGTTGTTGGCGAGTTAAGTATGTCAACGACCTAAGAAAAGTTAGGTCGTTGAGCGACTTAAGGGAGTGTTAGGTCGCTGGGCAAGTTAAGTCGTTTAGTAGTTAGGTTGAGCGACTTAGAAGCTCGAGTCCTAACTCGTAACTCGTTAACGAGTTAGCAATGATAGTTAGGTCGCTAGGGAAGATAGGTCGGGAGGATCGATGAGTCGTAACCCGTTAGGTCGTTTGGTTGGACTTAAGTCGTTAGGTCGTTAAACGACCTAAGATAGGTCGTGACTCGTATGTTAGTTAGGTCGTAAGGTTGTTAACTCGTGATGGTGTTAAGCTGTTGAGTGCTGAGTCGTATGAACGACTTAGTGGTGAGTCGTAGGTCGTAACTCGTGAAGGCATTAGGTCGCGTAGGAGTTTAAACCATTAAGCCGTTAGGTCGTGTGACCTTGGGTTTGGTTAGGTCGCGTCTTTCGATGAGTCATAGGTCGTTGGTTAGTTGGGTCGTAGGTCGGCTAGGAGTTAGGTCGGCATCCCTGATGAGTCGTTGGGTCGGCCTTGGGGTTAAGTCATAGGTAGATGAGTCGGTATGAATAGCTAGGTGGCCCTGTGATAAGTTAGGTCGGGGAGATTCTTAGGTCGGCAACGACCTAAGACCGAGCGAGTTAACTCCGAGCGAGTTAGGCCTGACCGAGTTAAGGGTGATTTCAGCCTATAAATACGCGACCATTTCTTCACTTTTTGGCACCGGTTTTTGAAGCGACGAAGTGCTGCCATTTTGAGAGCTCGACTACAACATTTCTTCATCTCCTTTTCTCCATTCCAATCTAGTTCTAACATCCATCCAAGATCGAAGATTCAAGGGCCAAAGTTGGAGATCTTCATCCGTTCGAGTGAGATTTCATCGATTGAAGCGAGATTTTGCCGGATCAAGCTTGGGTATTTGCTGTCCAGATCTGAAGTGGGTTTCTTTTGAAGTGTTTGGGTGATTCGGTGAGTGGTAGTTATCTCTCACGCGGACCCAAAGGAGTATATTGGATTGGTGGCTTGTTTGAGTGTTAAAGTTAGAGATTTCATGCATTTTTCTTAGTTCCAAGACTAGATTCATTACTTTTGAAGATGTTTACCTACGCAAGTTCAATTAACAAGTTATAGAGACAAAACCCATGTTTTATATTTGATAGATCTATGCTAAAATCCATGATTTCATATATGTTAGACTTATGCTCATTTATTTACGAAATTGCCATTATAGTTGATATTACTTGATTAGATCTTGTCTGGATGCTTGATTGTTTGGATGCTTGATTGTTTGGATGTATGATTTATTTGATTGTCTCGAGTTAGCTTGTAGTTGATTTGGGACAAGATGGTTGAAGATGATTCAAAAGCTAAGTGGAAAGGCTCTTGAATGGTGAAAGCTGCTGTGGCATATGAAGCGGATAATGAAGCTCATATGGATGGGTTCGAGGACTTTGCTATAGTTAGAGGAAGCAAAGTATGATGACGAAATGGACTTTGCCATGATATGTTGGGGCGAAGTATGATGATGAGATGGACTTTGCTAAGATGCATTGGAGCAAAGCATGATGTGGGAGCCTTGGTTTAATCCAGACGGGATCATCCCAAGCATGTTGATTACTCGATGATGCGGTTCGAGTTGGTGGATAATGGTGGCTCGAGAGGTGCTTGAGCTATAATGGGAATAGTCGTCGAGGAGGATGACTAGAAGGCTGAGATCTTATCGTTATTGAAGGTTCTAGCAACCTCAAAGCAAGAGTACGTTGGGTAGATCCGTTATACCCAGGCGCGGATCATGATGACGTGCTAGTACTCTGGGTAGATTCGTTATACCTAGGCACGGGTCACGAGGACGTGCAGAGTTATGTCTAGAACCGGGGTTGCCATTAGCCCTTGACGAATGTTTGAAAGATGAGTTGTTCATTCAATTAACGATAAAATCAAGGCAATGATAACAGTGATAGCCAGAGTCATGGATGTTTGGTTGTATCATCATTCGGTCTCAAGAGCGGTGTTTTCTGGGTGCTTATCTGATCTTGGTTTAGGCCTTGGGGGTTTGTATTTAGAAAACATCGACCTTGACTCGAGTGATTATTGCTTTACTTTAATTATCTGCTTTGCTATGCTTGCTTCTCCTTAGTGTGTGTCTGGGGGCTATCACTGTAGAAAGAGGTGGAGTGGGATGATTTGGGTTCCTATTCCTTTTATCCCTTATGCTCTTTTGGTATGTTTGATAGTTGATTTACTGCTCACTAAGACTTTGTCTGACTCAAGGTTTTATGTCTCCTCTTATTACCTTGGGCTGTTCATCCATGTTTGGGATGGGCAGACTAGGTGACAGGTGCTGATCTTAGTGGTTCACGCTGATGATGACGAAGACGAGCAGGAGGCTTTGCATATTATTTTCATATTCCATGTACTGGATATTCCGCTGTTTGTTGATTACTCTGAGTGTTATGTAGTGAGGCTTCTTGTATTCATGATTCAGACCATGTATAAAGCTATTATGATTAGATGATGATATTCTGTTCTATGGGAGCTTCACTATATTATATTTCTCTATTGTATTTTGTCCATGCGCTGTGAGTTTTACGATCAGAGTTTGCGATGTTTATTTTACCCTTGACGGTCACTCATGGCTGCCTGGCACACTTTCAGCGCACCATTCCCTTGTTTCCGTGCGGGAGTCATGGGCGGTCGTTACATGGTGGGTCGAGCTTCTTGGATTGGTGTTTTGGAGCTTTGGCATTGGAGATGCTGTCTTTCCGCTGCCATTGCTTTATTCTTCCGTTGTTATCTTGTGAATCTGTATATCTATCTCAGATATATTGAGCATTTGTATCAGACTGTTGTATCAAATGTTGTATATCAATAAATTATTCATTTCATCTTCCGCTGTGATGTTGTACTTAATGTTTTATAAGCTTCGGCGAACCCGCTTCGACGTTTGGTTAATGACCTTTTTTCCAGAAGGAAATGGACATACCCTAAAGGGCGCTACCCTCATAATCTTGCCGCATTCTTCCTGTTTCGACCACTTCTAGGTTGTGAGGTTCGACGAAGTCTCGTCCACAAAGCTATGCTTTTCAAAAAAGCCATGCTTCGATCAACAAATGATCAGCAACACTCAGCATGCCACATTACCAAATTGGGAATGTATCACTAGTAAATATCAACTATATAACCTCTGAGCTCGTACGTCTCAAAGACGGGTGTTAAGCTAAGAGGATAAATTCTCCGCCACTAAACAGAAATGTATTTTATAGAAACCAGCTTTACATCTCTAAGTGTAACGTCAGACATACATCCATACAAGTTTGTTCCGGATTCGAACAGAACCGAAGGCACTTCAAATAAGCCCTTGCAATCCGGGTATTCACAATGCCGATTGGACTCCCCGTCACGTATGGAGATCTCTATACCAGCACGACTCAGTGCAGAGACATTCGATGGGTAATACTTTCATTCTCGAAAATACCCGGTCTTCACCACCGGTCTTCAAATGTTATCCATTTCATCGTATCATTATTCAGAATAGGTTTTATGATATGAAGTCCTCTCCCGGCTAAATCGAATAATGAGCGCTAATTTAAAAAGCATATGGATATAGCGGGATCTTAGTTAAGTCACAACTTAAAGTCCACAACCTTTCTTTTGTATAGTTTAGACAAATTTCCACTTTTAATCTTTTAAACAAAAGATTCAACCTTTTTAAAATCCACTTCAATTGGAAATCATGGTTCACCAATCTTTCAAAAAGATTTATTCATAGCTTTCAAAACAATTCTATTTCCAACTTGAAATCTTTTCAACAAAAACAGGTAATTCTTCCTTTATACGAAAGCTATTATCATTTGAAAACAAATGCCTTCCGTTTCGGTAAAATCCGATCAAATATTCACAAGTTATAACCTTTTAAAGTTTAAACTAGAAAATCAGCGAACTGTCGTATAATCGGCTAGTTCCATTTAAAACACCAAAATATTTCATTTAATATACTTCAAAAATGTTTTAAAATCCATATATATATATATATATTGTATAACTTTTATAATACTTTCAAACCATATTATCAAAAATAATTTCAAATCATAAACAAGATAAATTATATTCAAACAAAATTTCAATTTCAAAACTTCCTTTTAAAACTTTTCATTTTTAACCCAATTCCATTTCCACAACCTATGTGGATTCAAAATTCAACTTTTAAAACCATTTTGAATAAAATAATATTATATTCAAAATATCTGTGACTTAACTGATTTCTCCAGAAATCCATATTTGTGTGTGTCTGGTGTAGTCCAGGGGTTTTACACAACAGTACAATATCATCAATCATCACAATCCAAACACAGCAATATCGATAACCGGTATAATCACATAACGCTTATCTTCATTCATAGATTCACAGATAAATAATATAAATTTATCACATGTAAATAAATTACATTCACCATAGTTCAAATCAAAAAAGAGCATTACACATTAGAGACATCAAACAATTCAAAGCATTAAGTACAAACCAAATATCCATAAGTAAGATCAATCAATCACCTCATTAATTTAAATCAGATTAATTACTTATGAATAAATTACTAATTCTGGTTAATTAACATTAATTAATTATAAACCATTTAATTAATTTTCCTTTAATCATTTATTAGTTAACCTTCAATAATAAATTAATTAACCTTTAATTATTAATTAATCAACCTTAATTAATAAATCAATCAACCTTTGATCATTAAATAACTAACATTTAATTATTTAATTATTCTTTAATTAATTATCCTTAATTAACTATATTTAATAATTAATTAATTAACCCTTAATTATTTAATCATTCCTTAATCACTTTCATTAATTAATTAACCTTATTTACTTTCATTAAGTAATTATCTATAAGTAATTAACTACCCTTAATTACTTACATCAATAAATCTTAATTAATTATCCTTTAATAAAATTACATAAAGTAATTACCCTTTAATTACATTAAGTAATAATCTTTTACTAATTACATTAAGTAATTATACTTAATTAAACTTCATTAAGTAATTACCCTTTAATTACTTATCATTAATTAATCACCCTTTAATTAAGTAATTAACCTATCAACAATTGATAAATTAATTTTTAATTAATCACATAAATTAATCAACCATTAATCAACTACATTAAGTAATTATCCTCATCTTTTCAAATTATTTACATTAAGGAATTACTCAAGATCAAAGGTAAATCATTTATCTTAATTGATCACTCAATTTCAATATTTAAATCTCATTAAATAAACCTTTAAAATAAATTATCATTATCATATAATTTAACTTAAAACCTTTAAGTTAACTAATGATTTAAAAATATTATTTTAAGATAAACCATTTATCCTTTTAATAAATTTTTTTATTTCTTTTTAATTAAATTATTAAATTTTATTTCAAAATAGCTTAAAAAACAAACTTAATTTATTTTAAATTAAAAGAAAGTATGCAGCTTTTATCAACCAAGAAAATTAAATAAACATTTATTATATAAAGAAATTAGTTTCAAGAATAAAAATTTAAAACTTGTTTTATTTTCGAATTTAAAAACTGATATATTTTAAACCCGAGACCACTTCGGGTATTGACCCGAGTCAGATATCAAATTCCCCAAACAAAATCTCGGGTCACTCCCCCTTCTTCTTTTTCCTTTTCTTTTTAACTTTGTTTTAATTTGAATTAAAAAAAGGGAACCTTACTCGTATACTAACCCAAGCCAAGACCTTCTCTACCCAGAGTACGACTTCGAGCCCTCGCCTTTCTTCCTCGAGCTTCACCCAAACAAATACCGATAATACACGTGCACATGCACGATCACCAGAACGATTTTTGCCCCAACGGCGTGGCCTACGACACATCATCAACTACCACCACAACCCAAACAACCACCTAGATCGACGAATTTGACTGAGAATTGAAATCGAGTAGCTCGATCACCATTTATTCAAACCCAATCAACCCAATACACCCCGCCGACGACAATGCCGATCAACTGAGCTCGCACGACCACGCCCTCAGCTTCGCCACACGATAATACATTATTCCCCCCTACGCGATCAAACCCGATCCAACCTCGACGTCGCAAAAGCCTCTGAAACAACGTCGATAAAAACAGCTACGAAACCCTACATCGCTGGCGTACGGCCACCACGATCATCTAGAAACATGCCTAGCATTTTTCCCAGGACTCTCGAGTCTCGAGCCTCCTCCAGTCCCAAGCATAGCTCCCCTCCACCGCCGATCGCCGAAAAATCGAACAAAGTTCGTTTTCAGATCAACCAATCATACCCATCAATTTAAAAGCTTAAAAATCAAGATTTCTATAACTAAATTCATCATATTGCAATACGATTCTACTTATGTGATCAAATTATAAAGTTAAAATGATCGTTTTATTTGATCTTAAAAGGTTTCACAGTAAAAACTTATTTTCAAAATTTTTACTGAATAACTCCACTTGAAATAATTTTTAAAAATAAAATTCCATTCTTACTAACATTTTTCTTCTAATAAACATAGCCTGAAAGGAATTGTAGCAAGTGATTTTGATTTTTATTAGAATTGGTTAGTCTGTTACATCAAACAGAGACAAGCATATTCATCCATTTAAACATGCATAGCCATTTTCATGTGTATATATACACATGTAGGCATACTTCAAGTGTTAACACGAGCATCAACATGTATATACACAGGTTTGGGTATATTTACGCACTTGGTCCAGTTTTGAAAGCGGAGAACAAAGAACAGAGGATAGGTTTGAATGCTTGGTGTTTGGACCTGATCTGAACTTGATTTGTTCCACTTGAGTTTGTTGAACTGCTTTGGTTTTGAATTTTTGCTCAGGCTTAAGATTATTTAAGTTGCTCTGACCTATTGCTTGATTCAGATTTTTTTTCTCGGTTTGAAATGCTTCATCTTCAATTGTTTTGATTATTAAGTTTGTTTTTCTTTGATCTGAATATCTATTTTTGATGTTGAATCTGTTTCGCTTGAAGCTTTGAATTGCTCAGGTTAGTTGTTATTTTGATTCAGCGTTTTGTTTTTAGAATTAAAGGTGAAAGAATTTTGAAGCATGGTTTTTATTCTTATGCATATTTTCTATAATTTCTAAATTAAAAGGAAATGTTAATTTGCCACTTGTTTTAACTAACCCAACACTTGTAAATGCATGCTTTTATAAATTTAAAAATGTCAAAATAATGCATTTTTATGTTTTAAACCCTTACTTAAATTTTATTTAATTTTTATATTTAACCCTTTCCCTTTTATAAATTACTTAATTTTTAATATTTACATATGTTTATATTTATACATTTTCCATTATCAATACTTTATACTTTCAAAAGATATATACACATATATGTAGGTTTAAAGCTTTTATTAACTTTTGTTTTACATTTGCATTCATACATTTTAATTATTAATATTTATAATTATTTATATTTATAATTATTTATATTTATACAACTTAATAAGAAAATGATTTGAAATCTAATTATAAATAATCACATATATACATATATATTTTAGTTCCTTGGAAATATAATGTCAATAAATCCAATTTTATTTCTAAAATATTTATTCTTGAATTTCAAAAACCAAAATTTTATTTATATCCATATTTGTATAAACAAACACATCTTATTATTTTGGAAAATTCAATTTAATTCACAAATTAATTCAAAAATTAATATTAATTACCAGATTTAATTTGTCTTAAAAACCGGGAATGTTACAGATTCTCCCCTTAAGAAAATTTCGTCCCCGAAATTTGCTAGATAGGGAGACAAACAAAAGAATAGATGGAGAATGTTTTACTAGATCAAACTGAATGTCTATTCTGTATTTGGCTTACCAAATCAGAATATCATCAATAAATATGAGAACGAACTCATTCAATAATTTACGAAATACTCGGGTCATCAGATCTACGAAATAAGTAGGGGCATTAGTTAGTCAGAAAGTGTGATAACCCGAATTTTTGAACAACTATTAATTGGATAATCAAACTGATTTATAACTATTGAGATACTGATTTTTTTTGGATTAAACAAATAAATTTGATAACTAAAGATATCTAGATATTTATATAAGTGGATTTGAAACTGCAATAATAGTTGAATTAAATAATGAATCTTATAGTAAACTATTAATTATAGGAATAGATAAGTGTAAAACTTTATAATTATGAAAATCTTAAGTGTATACAAATTGATATAATTTAAGTGGGAAAATTTTATTTTCAAAAACAAATAAATTAGGTGTTGTTTTTGTGTATATATATGTATAATTATTTATAAGTGTTTAAAATCGGGTTTTTCTTCCAATTTTTTTATTTGTATATGTATATGTATATGTGATGTTAATGACTTAAGCCTATAGGAATCAGAATAATATAGGGGTTTAAATTATTTCTTCTAAATAACATCTTAAAAATATATTTACAAATTAGTATTTGTATATGTTTATTTATTAGTGTGTAGTTAAGTTTTAAATCTTTTCTTTAGAGTTTATAGATACAAAATTAAGTAAATTATGAAAAGAAAAGATTTAAATCATAATTCATAAATAAATAAAAGTTTAACTAGGGGTTTAGGCATAAAAATACAAGTTGTGACAAATGTGAGTTAAGTAAGGCATGAATTAACAAGTGTTGAGTTAGATTAACAAGTGGCATATTTTGTTCTCTTTCAAGATTTAATTACATGAAATAGAATGAATTAAGAGAAAAAATAGGCTTTACTTTCAGATTACTTTATCTTCTCAAAAACCTGTAAATTGAAAAAGAAAATTTAAAAGAAAAAGAAATACAAACTAGAGGAGATAAAATTGCAAATAGAATTTTCGTTATTTTAAGCTCAGATCTGGGCAAAAGTGAAGATCAGGTAGAAAAAAGAGAGAGGAGTATTTCAACCTGATTCAAAATATAAATTAAGACATGTACTAAAAAGCAGTAAACAAGATCAAATTTCAAACTGTAATCATCCTTGCAATCTACAACTTGAAGCTCATCAATTTAAATTCAATCTAATTCAATAAGGATTCAACAAGCAGCATCTCTTAATCAAGAAATTCCAGATTTTGCAAAAATACAACCAAGTCTGCTCCTTTGTTTCCTCAAAAACAGGTGAGTAAATCTGCCTTCTTAAAGCCAAAGTTTCTAGTTTATAACTGTCTGTAATTGATAGTCGATAAGTGACTCGATATATTTGTTTGCATGGATTGCCTGAGATAGTGTGATTTTGCTGTAGGCACTCTTGTGCATGTCTCTGTCTGGTCATAACAGACCCAATTAACATTTTAATACTGATTTTCTTTAACTAAGTATGTCTGGGTTATAACATGTAAGAGTCAGATTATAATAAAACCCAGATCAAAGCTTTTTCTTTCAGCTCTCTGTTCAACATCAAACAAGTGAGTAACTAATTCAAATCTATTTCAAACCTTGTTACATGCAATAAATTTTAAGCAAATCATAAAAGGTGTTTGCTTGATTGATTTATATGATTTCATATGTATATATGTTTGAGTGCTTGTTTGTTCTGAAGTGTTTTGTTCTGTTCTTCACTTACAGTGCAAATAGGATTCGAATTTTTTTTACTATTTTGCATATAATATTCTTGAGACTCCACTATATAAAAAGATATTTGATTGTTATATTAAGATTATAAATTTTAAAAAAATGTTTCCAGATTAAATCTGAAGTTTGGTAAAATAAATAAAAAAAGGATAAGAACAGTAAAAATTAAAAAAGATCATGATCTTGATATTAATCTTTGGATGATTTAAGTTTATGATCTGATGAGTTATTGAAATTTATGATTTTTAAAATTAAAATCATGATTTATTGACTTGATAATTGAGAGAAATGATGAATTGCACAGAAAAAGGGTTTCAAGCATTTCCTGTTGATCGGGAAATTTAGGGGACTCGGAATCAATTCTGAGGTTAGTGTGGGGATTAACATTGTTGGCAATTTCGTTAGCTGAATTTTTAGTTCTTCAAGGTGGAGATAGATCGCCGGAGTAGGGTTTGGGATTAGTTTTGGGTCAATATCGGGGATTTGGTCGCTGCGACATCGACATAGCTTCGAGCTCGGTCGCGAGTAAGGGATAGGTGCATGGGCATGTGAAGAAAAGATGATCAGAGTATCGTGAGATCTGGTGGCCGGAGGTGGTAGCATTAAGGGAATCTCTGGTGATGGTTTTTACAATTTGGGTTTCATGCAAGCTTGATTTTGATATCGAGTTCGGTTGGAAGCACCAGTGATTGTTGTCGAGTATTTAGATCAGTATTTACTGATCGGTGATCGTACTGAAGAACGGAGTGGACGAGTGCCTCTGTGTACGTCCACGATGTCAGGCTGTATCAGTGGTTTGGGTTTGGGGAAAGAAGGTGTTGACTCGAAGTAAATTCCGCGGGATTCACTTACTGGCTCAAGTAAATGGTCGTGAAAATTTGTGACTTGACAGGCTTAACAAATTTAAAGTTTTAAAATCAGAACAAAAGAAGAAAAACGAGTAGCACGGAGAAGACTCGGGGAAAACGGGTCTTGGTTCAGGGTTTCCTCGAGATTGTTTTTGAAACAGTTTCCAAATTTTAATGAAAATTCAAGTTTAAATAATTTTGGGCTCCTTCTTAGAAAAAGAAACAATTGTTTATTTAAAAAATAATGGAATTAGTAAATGATTAAGTTTATTTAATTATGTGACATTATTTTGAGATTAATTAAAATAATATTAATAATGTAATTTAAGAGTTAATTAAGGAGAAATGATTTCACTTATTAATCAACCTTAATATCTTAAGGAAATCTTTGTGTTAATATTGTTTAAGTACAAGGATTGTTAATTACAGATATTAATTATAATTAAGTCATTAATAAGATAATGGTTTATCTTCAAAGCTAATTAAGGTTTTGATGGTTTGAGATTAATTAAGTTAATAAAGTAACCGAGTAAATTAATTATGCATTAATCAATTCATAATTAGGGATAAATTGATTTAGTAATTAGAGATAAATTACTTAAAATTAAAGGACAAATTTATCAGGGATTAATTAATTTAATTAGTAAATAAAGGTTAAGTGAATTAATAATTAAAGATTAATTAATGGTGGATAATTAACCAATGGGATAATTACTTGATGGAAGTAATTAAAGGTAAAGTACTTAAGGAAAGTAATTAAGGATTAATTACTTAGTGTAATTAATTAAAGGATTGATTAATTAAAGAAATTAATTACGGGTGATTAATTAAGACGAATAATTTAAGTATGATTAATTAATTAGTATGTAATTAATTAGTGTTAAGTAAAGGTAATCTAAGTGATTAAAATGAGTAATTAATTTAATAAGAGAAAAATTTAAATTAATTTTGGGGCGATCAACCTTGATTATGAATGATTGAATGGTGTTAAAGGCCTTGAAATGGTTGATATCTCTGATATGAAATGTTTTATGATATGATATGTTTGAGTGGACAGTGATAATGTGGTTATCTATCGATGATGAATTGCTGTGAATAATGACACCTTGTATTTAAATTTGAATTTTATTTCACTTGAATAACTTGGGCTAAGATGGGATTGAATTCGAAGAAACCAGAGTCGATTATTAGTAAATACCCGAAACCACTTCGATTCTTTATAAATTGATATGTGGAATTCGATAGGCTGGAATGGAATGATTTAAGTGAATTGGACTATTTAATCTACATTTTTGGTACTTAGAAATTGATGTGTAAAATAAGTGATGTCAATAAAATTGTGAAGTTGTAAACTAATGCAAGTTACCCCGGGTTTATATAAGTTGTATACTTTTGTATTCCATGTTAGATGGGTTTACTCACGCTGCTTTCCAGCCTGACCCTGGTGTTACTTTGATGTAATGCTCGGATCGGACCGAGTATTGTAGATTTTCACGTAAGGACGTTCTGGAGCTCAGGAGACGAGCTGGATGGCAAGAACGTATGTAGAGTATTCCGTTGTGTTTTATTGTAGCTTATCTGGGGCATGTTGAATTAAACTGCTCAGTGCTATGTAAATATTGTAACTCTGATATATTAAAGTGTAATTTGACAAGTACAGTTTTCCTTTATATAACTGTTATTTATTTAATATTATATTTTGATCCGCTGCGAATGTGAGAGTCTGTGTTTTGGTGTTTCTGTTTCCTCTTTTTCTTCTATCTCTTTCTTCTTTTTCATAACTATCTGGAGTTTTCGAGATCGAAAATTCTGGGTCGTTACATTTGGTATCAGAGCTGAAGGTTAAGTGAGAACCTTGGCTCTGGTGGGATTACTCATTAAGGATGGGGTCAATGGTACCCTAGAATGAGTTGAGTATATATATATATGAGAGCATGCTTGTTATTTTCTTATATAAAGATTTTAAATGATTTTATAAAAATATATTTTAATATATATAGCAATATTTCTTTCTAATAAATATTTAGGTAATTGGATGTTAAATTATTGGAATTAAATTAAGTGGTAATACAAATACAACCAAATTAAAATTAAATCAAAGATAAGTTTGAAATGGATCCAAACTGAAATTAAATCTTAAAGTTCGGGAAGAATTTCAAAATAAGATTAATTAGAATTGGTTTCAAACCAGAGAAATAGAATGGTTATTGTGTTTAATAGTGGGATGATTGTTTTCCAATAAACAATAAAATGTTTTAAGGAAGTAACCATTTAAAGAAAGTAACTTGTAAATTTGAAAGGATGTAAATTAAAGTGGGTTTCAAATTGTGAAGTTCTGAATTCTAAATTTAAACATTTGAATTGGTTTCAAAATGTTAAAGGAAATAATATTATTCAAAATATTTTGAATATGATCTTATTTTAAAATAAGAGATGTTATTTAATATATTTGAATGAAAGGGTCCTATTTCAAACAAGGGTTGTTTGAAATTTTAAAGGAATTTGTTTGAATTTTAAACCAAAGGTGGTTTAAAATTCAAAAGTAACCAGGTGTGTAAAGGAAATAAACTCTAAGGTTGAGTTTTGAATTTTCTTTGGAATATGATATGAAACCCAAAGTGAAGTAGGTTTTAAACTTAAGTGGGAAGGATATTAATCTGAAGTTTAAAATTTGAATGGGAATTCAAATTATGTAAATTTGACTGGATTAAGTAAATTGAATTTAACTTGGAAGAAGTTAAATAAGTTTAAATGATCAACCTGATTTGGAAATTTCAAGATGAAATTAAGATTTAACTTGGGAAGTTAAATGGTTGATTGGAATTGAGAGTTTGAGTGATCTCAAATTGGGTTTGAGATCCAAAAATTGGAAATGGATGGATGTTTTAAAATAATTTGAATGATACCATCTTGTTGCTATTAATAATCTTTAAACTGTGAATTGGATTTGTTTAAAGAAATGGATGTGGTAATATATCCATTATTAAGGTAAAATGGAATCATTTTGGACTTAAGATTTGAATGTTTAAAATAAAACTTCAAAGGTTTGGTTTCAAAATTGAAATTTGATGATAAATTGAATTCCAAAGATTTAGTTGTTTAAAAAGGAATTGAATTATTATTTGAACTTTGAAATAAGTTAAAAATGGAATTTGGATTCAGAATTAAATGGTTTAAAGATTGTAATCAGATATTGAAGACAAGGTGATGTTGGAAGTGTGATTTAGCCCGATATAGTTTATTTATTAATACATTACTTCGGCTGCCCATTTAGTTTGCATAGCCCAATTTGCCTCGGTAACAGATCTGTCTAGTTTATTACCTAAATTACATTCATGAATATATAAGTATGTAATCTTGAGATATGGAATAATATGAATAAAAAAATGGCGACTGATTTCTTTCTCTTCTGCTTTGTTTTTAATACAAATAACATGGTATCAGAGCTTTGAAATCTTCGATCTAGGGATTACATCTAAGAGCGATCAATTTAGGGATTCTTTTATCAATCCGATATACGTGTTCTTCTATCAAATCCAGGAATCATTACGGAGAAAGTTGTAGATGTTGTATCGATGATGCCTAAAATCACTGATCGCAAATTGAATGGATCTAACTATCTAGATTGAAGTAAAACAATTCATCTCTATCTTCGAAGAATGGACAAAAATAATCATCTGAGTGATCAACCACCTAAATTTGATTCTAAAGACAAAGAAGATCAAAATTGGATTAGAGATGATGCTCGCCTGTTTTTACAAATACGAAACTCGGTGGATGATGAAGTAATTGGCTTGATTAATCATTGTGAAACGGTGAAGGAGTTAATGGAATATTTGGAGTTTTTATATTCAAGAAAAGGAAATTTGAGAAAAATGTATGATGTTTGTAAATCTTTCTATCGAGCTGAAAAAAGGATCAAAATCTTACAAATTATTTCATGTCATTTAAACGAACTTATGAAGAGTTTAATCTGCTTTTGCCAATGAGCACTGATATAAAGATACAACAGCAACAACGTGAGCAAATGGCAGTGATGAGTTTTCTAGCTGGATTGTCACCTGAATTTGAAACTGCAAAGCTCAGATATTAGCTAATCCAGATGTAACATCACTACAAGAAGTGTTTAGTCGTATTCTTCGCACTAAAACCGAATCTGTTGCACCTGCATCACATGATAGTGCACTAATAAGTAACAAAGACAACTATGCACCATATAATATTGATCAGAGAATTGAAACATGGAGACCAAATGCACAAGCACATGCACAAACCCATGCAGAACCATGGAGACAATCCTCACCAGCTTGGAGACCACAAAGACCTGCTTGGAGACCACCATCAAATCCAAATAAAGTTTGCAAGTATTGCAAAAAGACAGGAAATGTGGTATCTGAATGTAGGAAGCTACAATACAAAACTCAACAAAATAATATAAATTCAGGCACTAAAACTGTTCTCATGACTACAGAAGAATATGACAAGTAATCAAGCTTCCAAAATTCTCTTCACAATACTGCATCTGAACTTTCATCATCCTCTGTCACTATAATTGCAAACACTGGCAAACCAACACACAAGTGGATAATTGATTCTTGGGCAACTGATCACATGGAAGGTAACAGTGAGTTATTTACAATTCTAACAAGTAATAAGGCATCCCATACCGTCACATTAGCAGATGGATCCCAATCATCAATTCATGGAATAGGAGAAGTTATGACTAACTCATCTCTACCACTAAATTCTGTTTTATATCTGCCTTCATTAACATTCAATTTATTATCCATAAGTAAGATTACTCATAACCTTAACTGTAGTGTTACTTTCTATCCAAGTCATTGTGTATTCCAGGATCTTACGATGAATCAGACTATTGGTAGAGGAACTGAGTCTGGTGGCCTATATACACTTGATATCTCTCCAACAAACAATATCGTATGCTTAGCTATAAATTCTGCCTTCAAAGCTCACTGTCAATTAGGCCATCCATCTCTCTCCCTCTTCAAGAAACTCTGCCCTCAATTTAGCTCTTTGTCTACAATAAATGGTGAATCATGCCAGTATGACAAGCATCATCGTATCAGCTCTTACCCTAGAATAAATAAACGTGCAGGTAAGCCATTTGAATTAGTACACTCAGATATTTGGGGACCATCATCAAGTCCATCTAAACCTGGTTTTAGATATTTTGTAACTTTTTTTGATGATTACTTACGTGTAACATGGCTGTTTCTAATGAAATATCGTTCTGAATTGTTTTCTATATTTTGTAAATTTCATGCTGAAATCAAAAAACAGTTCAACACATCTATGCAAACTTTACGAAGTGATAATGCCAAGGAATATGTGTCCACTGAATTTAATACCTATCTTTCTCAAAATGGTATCCTCCATGAAACCTCATGTGTAGACACTCCATCTCAAAATGGAGTTGCTGAAAGAAAAAACCGACACTTGTTAGAAACTACTCGAGCACTATTGCTTCAAATGAATGTCCCAAAAATGTTTTGGGCATACGCTGTCTCCATAGCATGCTTCCTCATCAATAGGATGCCATCAACAGTGCTCAACGATAAGATTCCTTACCAGGTATTACATCCTAACAAACAATTATATCCTTTCAAGCCTAAGATCTTTGGTTGTAATTGTTTTGTTAGGAATCTCAACCCGCAGTTGAGTAAACTTGACCATAAATCCTTAAAATGTATATATGTTGGATACTCTCGACTTCAAAAAGGATATAAATGCTTCTGTCCAAGTTTACAGAAATATGTTGTTTCAATTGATGTTAATTTTATGGAAGAAGAACCATTTTATCAATCCACTAATCATTCTACATACCCAAGTATACAAGAAGACAATGAAGAATTCCTTGTTTACTCTACCATACCCAGTGACATAAACACTGTCCACCAAGCAGATGACACAAACACTGTCCACCAAACTACAGAAACTGATCCAAGTCTTGAGTTACCCATTGCACTTCGAAAAGGAAAAAGGCAATGTACCTACCCTATCTCATCTTTTGTATCCAATAGTAGACTGTCCCCTTCTTCACATACTTTAGTTTCTTCTTTAGACTCTATTACACTCCCTAGAACTGTTAATAAAGCTCTGGCTTCACCAAAGTGGTGTGAAGCAATGAAAGAAGAAATGAATGCCCTAGAACAAAGTGGTACATGGGATCTAGTTCAACTGCCACCAAATAAAAAAGCAATAGGATGCAAATGGGTCTTCTCTATCAAGATGAATGCAGATGGAACTGTTTGAAGATTGAAAGCTCGACTGGTTGCTAAAGGCTATGCTCAGACCTACGGCATAGATTATTCTGAGACTTTTTCATCTGTTGCTAAAATGACTTCCATTAGGCTCTTTATCTCTCTAGCAACAATATTTAATTGGAAACTTCATCAACTTGACATCAAAAATGCATTTTTACATGGTGATCTCTCTAAGGAGGTGTACATGGAGCAACCACCTAGCTTTGTTTCTCAGGAGGAGATCAGACATGTGTGTCTCCTCAAGAAAACTTTATATGGCTTGAAGCAAAGTCCAAGAGCCTGGTTTGGTAAGTTTAGCATGGCAATTGAGAAATTTGGTATAATCAGGAGTAATCTGATCACCCAGTTTTCTACAGAAACAATGATAAAGGGATAATACTGTTAGTAGTATATGTTGATGATATAGTGATCACTGGGAGTGATGAGACTGGTATTCTTGCCCTAAAACAATTTATTTAATCACAATTTCATACCAAGGACTTAGGGGAACTCAAATACTTTCTAGGTATTGAAATTATAAGAAATGGCAAGGAGATATATCTGAATCAAAGGAAATGCACACTTGACCTTTTAAGGGAAACAGGAAAGCTTGCAGCAAAACCTTGCGACACTCCTATGGTACCTAACTACAACTTGAGTGGAGATGGAGAATTGTTTAACAATCCAGAAAGGTATAGAAGATTGGTAGGGAAGCTCAATTATCTAACTGTTACAAGACCTGACATTGCATACTCAGTTAGTGTCATCCGCTAGTTCATGGCATCACCTACAATTCATCATGGGCAGCACTTGAACAAATCCTATGCTATTTAAAAGGTACAATTGGACAAGGACTGGTTTATGCAAATCATAGTCATATGAATATAGAAAGTTTCTCTGATGCTGACTGGGCAGGCTCTAAAGTGGATAGGAGGTCAACTTCTGGATACTGTGTGTTTGTTGGAGGAAATATGGTAGCATGGAAGAGCAAGAAGCAAACGGTTGTCTCTCGATCAAGTGCAGAAATCTGAATATAGGGCAATGGCAAACAGTGTGTGTGAAATCATGTGGATAAAACACTTAATGACCGAGTTTGGGTTAAAACCGAGTTTGCCAGCAAGGTTGTGGTGTGATAACCAAGCAGCAATCCACATAGCATCCAACCCTGTATTCCATGAGAGAACTAAACACATAGAAGTGGATTATCATTTTATTAGAGAAAAGATTCAACAAGGAGTGATTGAAACAAAGTTTGTAAGGACTGGGGAGCAGCTAGCAGATATATTCACTAAAGCTTTGAATGGGAATCGAGTTGAGTATTTATGTAGGGAATGAAGAACATATATTCTCCAACTTGAGGGGGAGTGTAATCAGATATTGAAGACAAGGTGGTGTTGGAAGTGTGATTTAGCCCGATATAGTTTATTTATTAATACATTACTTCGGCAGCCCATTTAGTCTACTCAGCCCAATTTGCCTCGTGTAACAGATCTGTCTAGTTTATTACCTAAATTACATTCATGAATATATAAGTATGTAATCTTGAGATATGGAATAATATGAATAAAAAAAAAGGCGACTGATTTCTTTCATTTCTGCTTTGTTTTTAATGCAGATAACAAAGATATAAGTTGATTTGATTTAAAGGATTAAATTAACATTTAAAATTTAACTCGAATCTATAATTCGAAATGGTTTAAAATTGAGATTTAAATTGAATTAGTTCAAATTGAATTTGATTTGAATTAATTGGAATTGTGATTGAAAATGGATAAGTTTAATATTCAAATGTAAAATTTGAATTGGATTAATTTGAAATGAAATTGAAGTTGAATGAGTTCAAATTCAAATGGGAATTGGGATTATTTCAAACAGGGATTGAGATGATTTGAAATAGCAGTAGGTTTAATTTGAAATTAGTCCAAATTGATTTGAATAATTTGGAATTGTAATTAAAGATGAATAGGTTTAAAATCAAACGGAATTTGATTTGAATTTGGAAAGAAATTGAGAATAATTCAATTTGAATTGGGGTTAAATCAATTTCAATGGGAATTGAAGTTATTTAAATTGGAATTGAATCAATTTAAATGGAAGTGGAAATTTAAATTGAATTGATGGGAATGGAGATTGAGAATTGAACAGTTTGGCTCTAGATTATTTACAAAATAAATTGTTATAATATATATTTTTCTAAACTATTTACTATACAACCTTTCTTTTTAAAGCTAAATTATCTCATGCTTATTTTATAATTATTTTTGGAACTATTTGACAATCTTTTTAACTGTTTTATAAACTAATTGTTATTTTACATCTATTTTGCAATTATCTAACATTTTATAACTATTTATCTAGTTTTCAACTATTTTACAATTTTACAGCTATTTTACAAACTAATAATGATTTTTCCATTACTTATCTATTTTCAAGCTATTTTCTAAACTCAAGCTAGTCAGAGTACAAAATATTTATAATTTGAGTAATGATCCATTTGGGATTGAAGAAATTGTGGATAAGTTAATAGAATTAAAGGAAATGTGTATAGAAAAGGAGAAATTGATTTAGCCAATAATCAATGAAGATAAATACGTAGGATGTACGTATATTATTCTATTCGCATAGTGATTTGATCCAGAATCGAGCACAGAATTTCGAGATAATTATATCGATCCGAGTTGGGATTTTTTACTCGATTTTCGATGGCGAACTTGGATATGGATTGTTGATTAGTTCTGGATATTCTTTATCATAGCTAGGCTATGCAAGGAGAATGACGATTTCTGATCAAGAAACCAGATCTAAGTCCGCACTAGGAAGTCGGGTGGACGATACTAGTTCGGAAGTGAAATTGTGTGATCGAGTGAGTGATCAGATTGGTATAGCGTACGGATGATATGTGTACATCGTACGGGTTTGAATGAAATCAATACTGGGAATATGTGGATAAGAAATGTGAAATGGTTTTTAAAATGAAAGGTATATTTTGTGAAATATATGATGAAATAAAGTGGAAATTGGATATTTCTATGGTAGAAATTTACTTTATGGAAGTAAGTAATTTGGTAAGTGACTTTATAGAGTAATCAAATTTGAATATTTGATTTGGATAAACAAAGTTATGTATCTTTGTTATATATAAGATAAATCTCCCCTTGTTGAATCTAAGCTAGAAGAAAGGGTTTTTGAAAGTTTTCGAAGTATAAAAGCGCTTTTATACAAGTTTGAAGAGATCAAAAGTTTTAAGAAGTTATACACACACACACACACACACACACACACACACACACACACACACGTATAAAGGATCTTATGAGAATGATTTTGGAAAAGGTTTTGGGAACCTTCGAATTTGGAAAAGGCTTTTTAATTTTTGGGTAAAATCAATATTGGAAAATTGGAAAAGCCTAAATTTGAGAATTATCGATTTTGGGATAATCGATTTTAAGAAAAGAGATTTATTTGAGATTCATACTAGGTGTATGATTTGGAAGATACTATATGTGTATAGTATAAAGTGTTTTGAAAATGGCTCTGGGGAAAAAGGCGCTCCCTTGAAATGAACTTCTCAGGAGTGCCATAGGTTGGTACTACCTTGAGCCTCTAAGGGGGAGGTTCTAAAGTTGATCCTGTGAGGAGTCCGGACAAACTAGTTCCTGAGGATTATTGGGTAGCGAAAGTCGAGGGCGCTGATGCCTACAGAGGCATTTAGGTTGTGCTGTGACGACATTGTAACTCGATGTCGCTGCGATCTACTGTGTGGACCATAGCGAAAATCGTGTGGAGGTGAGTGTCAACGATCTACGCTTGATATTGCCGGAAAGGCAACGTAACATCGGTAGACTGTGATCTATGGTTGAGTGGAGTGGAGAATTTTCATTCTTTTGGCAGCGAAATTCGAGGGCGCTGAGGCCTACAGTTATATGGTTTTTTGCTGTGATAGCAACATAACCCCAGTCGTATCTACGATCTGTAGCGGGTTCCATGGTGTAATAGAGGGGCGCGGAGACCTACAGTTATCTATGGATTTTGTCGGGATGGCAATGTAACCAACGGGTTAACTGCGACCATGGATGTGGATGATGATTTCCAGAGAATTCTCACCAAAGATATTTCCTCTATTTTCAAAAAAAAAATTGTTTTCTATATTTTCAATAAAATTATTTTTCAAATATTTTCACTGGGTGTTGAAAACGGGTCTGCTAAGTACTTATAGATTTTCAGTCCTACACCTGATCAACGTATGACCGAATATCAATGGGAACGAGGACGAACCTGTTGAAACATCGAGTTATAAATGATATTCTTATAAAACTATTTTGGAAATATATAATAGATTTTAAAATATTTAAAACAAGTGATTTAACTAATATTAATTATTTTAATTTTGGCTTCGTCCCTTTTCTAGGACGAAAAGATTCAAAAGGGGGGAGGAATGTGATAACCCGAATTTTTGAACAACTGTTAATTGGATAATTAAACAGATTTTTAATTATTGAGATACTGATTTTATTTGGATTAAACAAATAAATTTGATAATTAAAGATGTCTGGATATTTATATAAGTAGATTTGAAACTACAATAATAGTTGAATTAAATAATGAATCTTATAGTAAACTATTAATTATAGGAATAGATAAGTGTAAAACTTTATAATAATGAAAATCTTAAGTGTATACAAATTGATATAATTTAAGTGGGCAAATTTATCTTTTCAAAAACAAATAAATTAGGTGTTGTTTTTGTGTATATATATGTGTAATTATTTATAAGTGTTTAAAATCGGGTTTTTCTTATTTTTTTTATTTGTATATGTGTGTGTATATATATGTGTGTGTGTGATGTTAATGACTTAAGCCTAAAGGAATCAGATTAATATAGGGGTTTAAATTATTTCTTCTAACTAACATCTTAAAAATATATTTACAAATTAGTATTTGTATATGTTTATTTATTAGTGTGTAATTAAGTTTTAAATCTTTTCTTTAGAGTTTATAGATATAAAATTAAGTAAATTATGAAAAGAAAAGATTTAAACCATAATTCATAAATAAATAAAAGTTTAACTAGGGGTTTAGGCATAAAAATACAAGTTGTGACAAATGTGAATTAAGTAAGGCATGAATTAACAAGCGTTGAGTTAGATTAACAAGTGGCATATTTTGTTCTCTTTCAAGATTTAACTGCATGAAATAGAATGAAGTAAGAAAAAAATAGGCTTTACTTTCAGATTACTTTATCGTCTCAAAAACCAGTAAACTGAAAAAGAAAATTTAAAAGAAAAAGAAATACAAACTAGAAATTTCAAACTGTAATCATCCTTGCAATCTACAACTTGAAGCTCATCAATTTAAATTCAAGCTAATTCAACAAGGATTCAACAAGCAGCAGCTCTTAATCAAGAAATTCCAGATTTTGCAAAAATACAATCAAGTCTGCTCCTTTATTGTCCTAAAAAACAGGTGAGTAAATTTGCCTTCTTAAAGCCAAAGTTTCAAGTTTATAACTGTCTGCAATTGATAGTCGATAAGTGACTCGATATATTTGTTTGCACGGATTGCCTGAGTATATAGTGTGATTTTGCTGTAGGCACTCTTGTGCATGTCTCTATCTGGTCATAACAGACCCAATTAACATTTTAATACTGATTTTCTTTAACTAAGCATGTCTGGGTTATAACATGTAAGATTTGGACTATAATAAAACCCAGATCAAAGCTTTTTCTTTCAGCTCTATGTTCAACGTCAAACAAGTGAGTAACAAATTCAAATCTGGTCTAAACCTTGTTGCATGTAGTAAATTTTAAGCAAATCATAAAAGGTGTTTGCTTGATTGATTTATATGATTTTATATGTATATATGTTTGAGTGCCTGTCTGTTCTGAAGTGTTTTGTTCTGTTCTTCGCTTACAATGCAAATAGGATTTGAATTTTTTTTACTATTTTTCATATGATATTCTTGAGACTCCACTATATAAAAAGAAATTTGTTTGTTATGTTAAGATTATAAATTTTAAAAAAATGTTTCCAGATTAAATCCGAAGTTTGCTAAAATAAATAAAAAAAGGAGAAGAACGGTAAAAATTAAAACAGATCAAGATCTTGATATTAATCCTTGGATGATTCAAGTTTATGATCTGATGAGTTATTGTAATTTATGATTTTTAAAATTAAAATCATGATTAATTGACTTGCTAATTGAGAGAAATGACGAATTGCACAGAAAATGGGTTTCAAGCATTTCCTGTTGATCGGGAAATTAAGGGGACTCAGAATCAATTCTGAGGTTAGTGTGGGGATTAACATTGTTGGCAAATTTGCTAGCTTAATTTTTAGTTCTTCACGGCGGAGATAAATTTCCCGAGTAGGGTTTGGGATTAGTTTTGGGTCGATATCGGGGATTTAGTCGCTGCGACATCAACAGAGCTTCGAGCTAGGTCGCGAGTAGGGGATAGGTGCATGGGCATGCGAAGAAAAGATGATCAGAGTATCGAGAGATCTGGTGGCCGGAGGTGGCAGCATTAAGGGATCTCTGGTGATGGTTCTTACAATTTGGGTTTCATGCAAGCTCGATTTTGATATCGAGTTCGATTGGAAGCACGAGTGATTGTTGTCGAGTATTTAGATCAGGATTGACTGATCGGTGATCGAACTGATGATCGGAGGGGACGAGTGCCTCTATGTACGTGCACGATGTCAGGTTGTATCAGTGTTTGTGTTTGGGGAAGGAAGGTGTTGACTCGAAGTAAATTCCGTGGGATTCACTTACTGGCTTGAGTAAATGCTCGTGAAAATTTGTGAGTTAACAGGCTTAACAAATTTAAAGTTTCAAAATCAAAACAAAAGAAGAAAAAGGGGTGGCACGGAGAAGACTTGGGGAAAACGGGTCTTGGTTCAAGGTTGCCTCGAGATTGTTTTTGAAACAGTTTCCAAATTTTAATGAAAATTCAAGTTTAAATAATTTTGGGCTCCATCTTAGAAAAAGAAACAATTGTTTATTTAAAAAATAATGGAATTAGTAAATGATTAAGTTTATTTACTTATGTGACATTATTTTGAGATTAATTAAAATAATCTTAAAAATGTAATTTAAGAGTTAATTAAGGAGAAATGATTTCACTTATTAATCAACCTTAATATCTTAAGGAAATCTTTGTGTTAATATTGTTTATGTACAAGGATTATTAATTAAAGATATTAATGATAATTAAGTCATTAATAAGATAATGGTTTATCTTCAAAGCTAATTAAGGTTTTAATGGTTTGAGATTAATTAAGTTAATAAAGTAACCGAGTAAATTAATTAGGGATTAATCAATTCATAATTAGGGATAAATTGATTTAGTAATTAGAGATAAATTACTTAAAATTAAAGGACAAATTTATAAGGGATTAATTAATTTAATTAGTAAATAAAGGTTTAGTGAACTAATAATTAAAGGTTAATTAATGAAGGATAATTAACCAATGGGATAATTACTTGATGGAAGTAATTAAAGGTAAAGTACTTAAGGGAAGTAATTAAGGATTAATTACTTAGTGTAATTAATTAAAGGATTGATTAATTTAAGAAATTAATTAAAAGTGATTAATTAAGATGGATAATTTAAGTATGATTAATTAATTAGTATGTAATTAATTACTGTTAAGTAAAGGTAATCTAAGTGATTAAAATGAGTAATTTTTTTTTTTTTTTTTTTTTTTGAACGGCAAGGAGGGTTGAATGGACCCTAACCATGTTTATTAAACACACAAACAGTAAACAAAACAGAGCAGGCCAAACTGCTCCAACAAACACAGAGATACAACTTAGAATTGAAAGAAAAACACAAGACAAACAAGCAAGAACACAAGTACATACACCAACCCCTTAATCCATAGTATCATACGCAGATTGATGTGAAGCCTTCTCCCTAACCTTAGCAGTAATAACACTGATTAAGGCAGTAGCAGACTTCCTACTGTTTTCAAATTCCCTTGCATTTCTCTCTGCCCAAATTGCATTCACGTACACCTTCAATATTAACAAATGCCACAAGGTTGTTGAAGTCATCCACCTTGTCTTCCTGAACAACCTATTCCACTCAGCATCACCATGCAGTATGGTATCATTGTAGCCAGCACTATTGAGACAAGCTTTCCAAATTTTTGTTGTAAATCCACAGCCAAAAAACAGGTGGTCAGTATCTTCAGCAACAATATTGCAGAAAACACACCTCAGGTCCACAGTAAACCCTCTACTACATAATTTCACCTTTGTCATCAAAGCATTTCTGAGAGTCTTCCACAAGGAGAAATTGAGGCTATGAGACGTAAAGCTGTTCCATACTCTTGAATACCATCTAAATTCAGAGTTACCTGTTTCTCCAATAAGTGCTTTGTAAATGCAAGCAATTGAATGCCTTTCATGTTTTGCTGTCCATACATAACCACCACCAACAGATGGTAACTTGTAGGCTTTCACAGACTCCCATAGTTGATTGATGTTAGGGTTGGAGGTGTAAGGCAACATAATGACACCATCAACACAGTAATCATTAGCACTAGCATTAATAGGGATGCCAGTTTGAATTACCTGATCATAAGTAAGCATGTCATACAATATCACACCTCTTCTCACCCAAGGATCAAACCAGAACCTAGCAACACAGTCAGGGGAAATGATCAGCTGGACATGGGGAAGTAGAATGCTTCTTAGATTTAGGATGGCTCTCCACACCCAGCCACACAGAGGAGATGGATCCATAAGCCAAAAATGTTTATTTCCAAGGTGATGTTTCCTAGCCCACTTAACCCAAATGTTAGGCCTGTCATTAATCAGATTATCAAAGTGCTTAGAAAAGGCAGCTTGATTCCAAATAGGCAAACACTTAAACCCCAACCCACCAAGTTTAAGTGGTTTTTCCACTTTGGCAAAAGCAATAGGAATAAGTTTGGTTGAGTACATATTTCCAGTCCAAAGAAAGTGATTCATAGCTTTCCTAATTTTCTGCAGTAGAGAAGATGGCAGCAAAAAGCATCTGCTCCAATACACTGTCATTGCCTGTATAATTGATTTGATGATAGTAGTTCTACCAGCCTGAGATATCTTGTTGCTTGCCCACCTGTTCATGGCCTCAGTAATTCTTTCAAAGAGTGGTAAGCACGCACTGGTCCCAATTTTCCTCGATGACAATGGAATTCCCAGGTGTATGGTACCATCAGGAAGGTTGGGAAGCTGATAATCATGAAAAATGGTCCGCTTATCAATCTCATTTAGACCAGCCACCAGGAGGTAAGACTTACTGCTGTTGACCTGAAGACCAGTGCAATTCTCAAAGGAGGTTAGAATGTCTTTGAAACAGTTTATAGTGGAGACAGTTGGCTTCATGAAAAGAATCACATCATCAGCAAAGAGCAGCGAAGTAATGTTAGGATTCCTGCATTTGGGATGTAACTCAAATTTATTCAGTCTGACTTGCTTGTTTATAAGTTGAGTAAAAAATTCCATGACAATAATAAACAGATAGGAGGACATTGGATCCCCCTGCCTGATTCCCCTTTTACTTCTGAAATAACCAACATTGCCCCCATTATAACATAGGGAGTAAGATACAGTGGATATACACGTATATATCCAACTAACAAAATGGCAAGGAAACCCCATTAAACTCATAATACCAGTTAAAGCTTCCCAACACACAGTGTCATAAGCTCTTCTGATGTCAAGCTTCATCATAGCTCTAGGAGATACCTGGCTACGACCATACCCATTTAGAAGTTCGTGAGTGACCAACACATTGTCGAGGATACATCTGGATCTTCAAGCATCCTCAGCTGGATTGTTGATAGCTCTCTCTGCAAGACAGAAGAGTACTTGTTACCATCACCATACTTGTTCTTGGCCCATTTCTTTAAAGCTTCCTTGGTGGCCTTCAGTTTGCACTGCAATATAGTCATTTTGTTACCACTTTGAGGACATTTCCAAACTTTAATAACTAATGGCATAAATTCTGGATCATTTATCCAGGTATTAAAAAATTTAAAACTTGAGTTTCTTTTAATGGCATCACACTGAGGAGCTAAGAAAACAGGAGAATGATCTGATAGAAGTGGGGGAAGAATATGATTTAGGGAGTTGGGGAATTGCGTTAAGGCTTTAGTGTTTTGAAAAGTCAAGTCCAATCTACTCATGGTCCTCACACCAGAGCGACTTTTGTTATTCCACGTATACTTTGGTCCAACAAACGCTGCTTCATGTAAATTTGAGGTAGTTATGGCAAGGTTGAGAGGGGCAATGTCAGAGATTGAAAGTGGTTTGCCACCACAGCGGTCGTCAGCAGACAGCATGCAGTTAAAGTCACCCATGACAAACCAAGGGTGAGTTTCCTGCCTAAGATGTGGTAAATACTCAAGCATTTCCTGCCTTGCAGTAGGGTGGTTATCTCCATAGATGAAGGTCAGGTAAAAGGATGTAGAGGTTGAATGGTGTAAAGCTTGAAAATGGATGAATTGCTTATGGGATAATATTGGGGTTAGGGAGTATAAGTTGGGATCAGACAGCACCAAAATTCTTCCATATGGTGCCTCATCTAAATTATGATGATAGCTCCATAGTGGGTTGATAAAGTTTGCTGCTTTGAGGGTAAGATCTTTGTTGAGTTTGGTCTCAAGAATGCCAAATATGCCTAAATTATTCTCAGAAATTAAGTGTTTTGCTTGCACAAGTTTGATTTCCAAATGTGCTCCTCGAATATTCCAGAATCCAAAATTTTGTAACATGGGATATTAAGGTAATGGATTTTGAAATCGCGTAGACCTACGAAGGCCTGAGTTAGGTGTTTTTTCTTTATCAGGTAAGGTTTCTCCATATTCAACATAGCAACCTTTATCAAAGTCAGTCAAAGATTTCTCCTTTTTTTTCCTGACATTGCAAAGGTTAATATTATTTGGGATTGGAGTGTTGAGATGGTCTTGGTGAGGATGATCATGTTGTTTTAGATAACCAGGCGGTGGTATGATGTGTGAGTAAAGGGTTTTGGGTAGGTTGCTTGGGGGTGTGGATTCAACAGTAGCATGCATACAGATATTGTGTGCATGCGTAGCAGTATTTTGCTCATGAGGTAGAATCTGACTATGGGAACAAGAAGCATTTTCATGAGAGGTTTTATTTTCCTCGTTGCAGTATATTAATGAAGGCACAGATATACCATCCACTATGACATTGTTATCAATAATGTTTGCATTTCCTATTGAATCAGGTACCTCCTTTTCTTTTTGTTTTCCTTTTCTCACTTCCTTTCGTTTTGTCCTTCCACTTACTACCAGCTCCTGAACAAGCTTGCCATACCTATCTGCTAGATGATAGTTTGCATCTAACTCAGCAACATCACAGTGATTAACATTGTTCATGTTGTTCACAGCATGCATTCTCTCATTAGCCTCAATACCTTCCTTGCAGGCAATAACAGTTGTTCTAATTAACCGTTCATCTTCTTTTTCACTTCCTCCTTCCTCACACTGATCTTCATTTACATCACTTACTTCTTGCAAAACTTGGAATTTATTTCCTAACTTCATTCCCATCACCTCAACAACCTCTCCTTCTTCAACTTGCTCTTCCATATTTCCTTCTGTATTCAGTGTTGCACTTCCTTCTTTCCTTGTTATATTGTCACTTCCATTCCTTGTATTACCTAACCCAGTATTCTCCTTTCTCTTAATTGACTCATTTTTCCTTTTGTTTCCATGTTCAACTTTCTTCCATATCCTGACAGAATTATTTTTGGCATTTTTAACATTTTGTTCTTTCTCTGCTGTGTCTTTTTCTGGTACTTGTTTTGGTATGGTATTCTTTTTACTATTCAGATTTTCATCTATCATAACACTATTCTTGCAACTTGAAATGTCGTGCCCAAATACCTTACAAGAAGTACAAGCAAGTGGTCTCCACTGATATTCCACAAATACAGTTTGCCTTGTTCCATCCTTGCACAGTACTTGGAAGTTGTCCACAAGGTCAGAGATAGGGGTCACTTCCACCAATGCTTTTGCGTAGGTTAGCCTTTCCATTTTCTCCGTACTTTCATCTAGACATTTTACACTGCCAATTCTTCCTGCAAGCCAGTTGATACCAAGAGGGGACCATGCTGCTAGTGGGATGTTGTAGATATGTATCCATACTGGCACCGAAGTGACCGATCCACACACGTTACTTACCGTGGGGTCCCATTGTTTAATAATAAACAATTTATTCTTCATTATTATCGGATCATCCTTGATGATCTTGCTCCGATCATCCTCATCAGAAAACAGGAATAGGAAGACAACACCATCAGACTTGACTTTTAAATTTCCTTTCAAACGCCACACACGCTTGAGATGTTGAACTACCGCAGTAAACGACAGGGGTTTATCAAGGAAGAACCCGACTAAATAATCACACCATATGCTTTGCCCTGCTTCCTGAACAACATCAGGTAGAACAAGAGCATCACCATCAAACTGATTAATAAAGTTAACAGGTATGTACTTCCCCGCATTACGTGGTTTATTCTTGAAATTAATTTTGGGGTATGAGTAATTAATTTAATAAGAGATAAATTAAATTAATTTTGGGGTGATCAACCCTGATTATGAATGATTGAATGTGTTAAAGGCCTTGAAATGGTTGATATCTCTGATATGAAATGTTTTATGATATGATATATTTGAGTGGACAGTGTTAATGTGGTTATCTATCGATGATGAATTGCTGTGAATAATGACACCTTGTATTTAAATTTGAATTTTATTTCACTTGAATAACTTGGGCTAAGATGGGATTGAATTCGAAGAAACCGGAGTCGGTTATTAGTAAATACCTGAAACCACTTCGATTCTTTATAAATTGATATGTGGAATTCAATAGGTTGGAATGGAATGATTTAAGTCAATTGGACTATTTAATCTAAGTTTTTGGTACTTAGAAATTGATGTGTAAAATAAGTGATGTCAATAAAAATTGTGAAGTTGTAAATTAATGCAAGTTACCCCGGGTTTATATAAGTTGTATGCTTTTGTATTCAATGTTAGATGGGTTTACTCATGCTGGTTTCTAGCCTAACCCGGGTGTTACTTTGATGTAATGCTCGGGTCAGACCGAGTATTGCAGATTTTCAGGTAAGGACGTTCGGGTCAGACCGAGTATGCCACATTACCAAATTGGGAATGTATCACTAGTAAATATCAATTACATAACCTCTGAGCTTGTATGTCTCAGAGATGGGTGTTAAGCTAAGAGAATAAATTCTCCACCAATAAACAGAAATGTATTTGATAGAAACCAGCTTTACATCTCAAAGTGTAACGTCGGACATACATCCATACAAGTCTGTTTCGGGTTCAAACAAAACCGAAGGCACTTCAAAGAAGCCTTTGCAATTCGGTTATTCACAATCCCGATCGGACTCCCCATCACATATGGAGATCTCTATACCGACGCGACTCAGTGCAGAGACATTCGACGGGTAATCCTTTCGTTCTCGAAAATATCCGGTCTTCACCACCGGTCTTAAAATGCTATCCACTTTGTCGTATCATTATTCAGAATGGGTTTTATGACATAAAGTCCTCTTTCGGCTAAACCAATAATGAGCGCTAATTTAAAAAGCATATGGATATAGTGGGATCTTAGTTAAGTTACCACTTAAAGCCCAAAACCATTCTTTTGTATGGTTTAGACAAATTTCCACTTTTAATCTTTTAAACAAAAGATTCACCCTTTTTAAAATCCACTTTAGTTTGAAATCAAGGTTCACCAATCTTTCACAAAGATTTATTATAGCTTTCAAAACAATTCTATTCAAATTTGAAATCTTTTCAACAAAAACCGGTAATTCTTCCTTTATATGAAAGCTATTATCATTTGAAAACAAATGCTTTCCGTTTCGGGAAAATCCGATCAAATATTCACAAGTTATAACCTTTTAAAGTTTAAAATGGAAAATCAGCGAACTGTCGTATACTCGACAAGTTCCATATAAACACCAAAATAGTTCATTTAATATACATCAAAAATGTTTTAAAATCATATATATATATATTGTATAGCTTGTATAATCCTTTCAAACCATGTTATCCAAAATAATTTCAAATCTTAAATAAGATAAATTATTTTCAAACTAAATTTCAATTTCAAAACTTCCTTTTTAAACTTTTCATTTTTAACCCAATTCCGTTTCCAAAACCTATTTGGATTCAAAATTCAACTTTTAAAACCATTTTAAATAAAATAGTATTATATTAAAAATATCTATGACTTAACCAATTTCCTGTGAAATCCATATTTGTGTGTGTGGTGTAGTCCAGGGGTTTTACACAATAGTACAATATCATCAATCATCACAATCCAAACACAGCAATATCGATAAACGATATAATCCTATAACGCTTATATTCATTCATAGATTCACAGATAAATAATATAAATTCATCACAGATAAATAAATTACATTCATCACAGCTCAAATCAAAATAGAGCATTACATATTAGAGATATTAAGCAATTCAAAGCATTCAATACAAACCAAACATCCATAAGTAAGATCAATCAATCACCTGATTAATTTAAATCAGATTAATTACTTTTAAATAAATTACTAATCCTAGTTAATTAACATTAATTAATTACAAACCATTTAATTAATTATACTTTAATCATTTATTAATTAACCTTTAATAATAAATTAATTAACCTTCAATTATTAATTAATCAACCTTAATTAATAAATCAATCAACCATTAATCATTAAATAATTAACATTTAATTATTCTTTAATTAATCATCCATGTGTATAGATATGTGTATATGTGTATATATATTGTCTGTGCATGTCTGATATCAGGCACATTTGCCTCTGTTGTTTCCAGGTTTCCAAAAACCTGTTCAAAATTCGATTACTCTTCCCTTGGTTCTTGTTAAACTTTAGGATCTAAACAAAAATTGTTTGTTTAAACATATTTTTAAGTTTTAAAAATAAATTCAAGCATAATTAACTTAAGAATTTATTGGAAAATCAGGAAATACAGTTGAACCCAAAATATATAGGAATTTCAAGAATCATTTTTTCTTATTTCAATTATATCATCGAAAACGTTTTTGAAAATAATGATTTTTGAAAGTGAAATCGGAATTTTTAAGTATGGATCCATGGAGAACTTGCGGGTTGAATGATATTGGGTTTAAGGGCAAATTCTGGTGATCGATGAACATGGAGGTCTTGGGATCGTGGCTGTGGGTAGCCAGGGGATGGACGAGCTTGGGAAAAATGATCGGGAAAATTCCTGATCTTCGCGGTGGCCAAACTTCGATGATCTAGGGTTTAAGCTCACATTTTGGTATTGGTCGGAATTCGTCCAACTGCAGCGTCGTCGTCGAATCGGACTACACTGGACATGGGGAAACGGAGCATCGGACATCGATGAAGCTTCGGGTAGGTTTGCGTGACCTCTTATGGCTAGAGGAGGAAGTGTGAGGTGATTGTTGGACGATCAGTTGTTCCAGTAGGTAGCCTAAATGTCTCGATTTCGATATGCATGCGAGTTCGTTGATCTGGGTGGTCAGAGGGCTTAAGTGGATGGTCGTTGACTTGTGGAAGGTGGCGAAGTCGACCGAAGCTCGTCGGAGCTCTGGTGCATGTGCACAAGTTTGGGATGTGTCGGTGAGTTATGGTTTGGGGAAGATAGGGTCGTGACTCGAAGTTGTTTTTGGGTAATCGTATTGCTGGCTCGAGTTTTCGGGTAATTTTGTTAATACACCGAGTTTTCTAAAACTTAAACAAAAATTAAAGTTTGAAAACAAAATACGGGTTAGTTTGGGGGAAGACTCTAAGCAAATGGAGGTTTGACTCAGGTGACGATCGGGAAGGTCTCGGGTTTGACGTATAAAAACAGTTTTTACTTTAAGACAAAATTCAAATTTTTGAACATTTTAATCCATGCTTTCAAATAATGGTTTTGATTTAAGTTTGAATTAATAAAGGTTTTTAAGTAAGATATTTTTAAAGCAATTAAATTAAATTTATTTAATTTTGTGATATTATTTAAAAATTAATTATTTTAAATAAATAATGTAACTAAAGAAGATAATTAAGATAAAATGTTATTTTAATTAAGCTTAATCTTTTGAACTAATTTATGTTTGAATGATGATTAATCATGAGGTTTATTATTTAAAGATTTTAATAATAATTAAATGATTAATTAAGATAAATGATTCATAATTACGTAATAATTAAAGAATAATTAATTAAAGGTTAACTAATTATTAATTTAAGGTTAATTAATTTATAATTGAGGATTAATTTAATTAATGTAATTAGTTAAGAAATATTTAATTTATGAAAGTAATTAAGATTAATTAATTAATAATTATGCATTAATTAAGATTAATTAATTAGTTTATTAATTAACAATTAAGGATTAATTTATTTATAATTAAGGATAATTAATCATTAATTAAGGATAATTAATGAAAATAATTATGTGATTAATTAATTATTATCACACGATTAATTCATCTTACTTGTAGATGATTAATTATTATTGAATGCCTTAAACTGATTGACACCCCTGTTATGTGATTGTGATACTTTGTGATGTGAATTGCTGTGAATTGAACTATGATATCTATGATGTATTTCTGTGTGAATGTGAAAACTGTTGGCCTTCAAACGACATTTGAATTTCGATGCCATAGGGAGTCAGATTCCAGTTGGTTATCTGAAGCCCACATCCAATCTTAATGGTGATTTTTTATGATTGATATATCCACGTGTTTTTTAAATTAAGCGCTCACTATTCAGTTTAGTAGGGAGACGACTTTGTGTCATATAGCCCATTCCGAATAAGTGATACAACGAAATAGATAGCATTTGAAGACGGTGGTGAAGACCGTGTGTTTTCGAGAATGATAGGATAACCTATCGAATGACTCTACATGAGTTGTTCCAGTATAGAGATCTCCACATGTGATGGGGTGTCCGATCGGGATTGTGGATACCCAGATTGCATGGGCTTCTTCCTTTATTGGACGAAGTGCCTTCGGTTCCGTTTAAACCCGGAACGGACTTGTATGGTTGTATGTTTGACATTACACTTTGAGATATAAAGCTGATCTCTATCAAATACATTTCTGTTTGGTGGAAGAGAATTTATTCTCTTAGCTTAACACTCTTCTCTAAGACGTATGAGCTCAGAAGTTATGTAGTTGATGGTTATTAGTGATATACTCCCAATTTGGTTGTGTGGCGTGCTGAGTGCTGCTGATCATTTATTAATCGAAGCATGGCTTTTGTGAAAAGCGTAGCTTTGTGGACGAGACTTCGTTGAACCTCACAACCCGGAAATGGTCGAAATAGGAAGAATGGGCAAGGTTACGGGGGTAGCGCCCCTTAGGGTATGTGCATTTCCAACTAGATAAAAAGTAATATCATGGTATGGAGCCCAGATATTTAACTTATGTGGTTGTTGAAATTTGTAGGTGTCGAGGCCTCGTTTAAAGGTCAGTCATGACTAGGGGATGGCATACTCATGTCAATAGTTTCCTAGTTACATAGGTAAACCGGCCTTGTGTTGGCAGAGTTCCGGTTAGGTTCTCGGTGCGGCCCTCTAGAGGCCTACCCATTTGGTGAGGAAGTTCCCTAGCCTAGCCATTGTTAGAAATCCAAATAAAACAATATAAGCCCTATACGGTTTTAGTTGTATTACTTTCCATTTACTTATGGTGGTGACCCGCCGTTTAATTTGTAGCTATAATAGGCATAGTACGAAATGTGTATGCTGGCTAAGATTAATATTATACTTTAGAAATTGTTTCATGCACTATGCACTAATAATAACATCAAAAAGGATTTTCGTGTATCAAGCATGTTTGACTACCATAAGGAGAAATCTCCTCCAATTGTGCATTTGCATTGTGTGTCTGGCGGGAGGCCTTATGGTAGTTTCATTTTCCAGAAAGCATTGTGGATTTCTTTTTAAATTCTTTTTGTTTTCTCACACCAGTCCCATGACTGACGTGTAGTTTATTGTTCCCTTTCTAAACTCTGGGTGGCCACCATTTTCCACATGGGCAAGCTAGAGTCATATTTTCAGATAATCAGCTAGTAGATATAGATTCGGTAGCCTTCAGCTTTCTGTTTGGAATTCTTTAGAGCCGTTTGGATTTTGGCGATCACATCGTGTCTCACTTCAACTGGATTTTCTTAAGTTCAACATGATGGTGTTTTGAGTTTATTGTTTAAGTCATGGAGCTTTGGCAATGGTGTTGCAGTCAGTTGGAATATCTATCTTGAAGACCATTTGGTGATTTTGTTCTGCTACTAGTGTTATCTCTTCCGTTGTTTGTGTCGTTTGGTTCCGCTATTGTATAGTTATAGATCTCTGATGTTGTATCAGATATTGTATCCATTGTTGTATCAACGATAATCATTCTGTTTTCCACCGTGTTGTTGTACTTAATGTGTTATAAGCTCCGGCGAACCATATTCGACGTTGGAATCTACGACATTCGAATACGGGTGTTGTATTTGGTGTCGATTTTCGAAGGTCGAGTCAGGGTCGTTTCAAATTATGTGTTATTTACTTTATTCATCAAGTATTTATTCAATTATGCAAAAAATAAAATAAAATAGTACAATAGCAAATATATTTAAATGAATATGTATATATATATGTTTATTATCATCAAACAAAAATTATATACTAGCATATTCCACAATCTACCTCTTTTGATGATAACAAACATATATTAAAAATTTCAATTTATTTAATGTATTTGGTCATTGATGAACTCTGATGAACTCTATTTGCTCCCCTATTTTAATGCTTCCTCTCGACAATAAAGCTCCCCCTTCATATATGCGTGAAAATAAATAAAAATATGCAAATGAACCTAGATGGTAATATGCAAATAAAAACTAAAATATTTGAACTTTATTTTCCAAAATCTTAACTTTTCTCTCCCCCTTTTTTTATCAGCAGAGGAGTAAAAGTGTTAGAAAAATAGAGATAAAGTGATAGATATTAATACGATGTTAATATTCGATCGAGAATAAATATTAAATTTCAATAAAAAATCAAACAAGAATCATAAATACTCTGTTAGGCGCATATTCCACTTTAGAGTGATATGGGTAATGTCGATATATAAAACCATATTGTTGTGTCTATTTGTGGTATATTTATATCAGGAATTTGAATACTTACTAACCATGCATAATCGTTAGGACTTTTAAATGAGATTAGGAGTATTCCTAATTTTCATAAAAAATCAAAAAAACGAATTTCCATTATCTTCTAACCATGCATAATTGTGATGACTTTTAAATGGGATTAGAATCAACTCATCTATTTAATAATCAATTTTGATATGTGTTCCATACATGCATAACTGTGAAGACTTTTAAATGAGCATGAAAGCACATAACCAAATATTTCAAGTAATTCATCCATGCATAACCGTGAGGACTTTTAAAAGAGATTGAATACTTTAGATGTTTTTATTGATAGAAAAATAAAATAAAAACGAATAATTTTCCATACAAAATACCACATTTTGACATACTATATTGAATTTTAATGAGTGATGGTCGTCAGAAATATGATAGAAATAGAGATGGTCATGGAATTTTTACCAACAAAAGTTATTATAAATATTGTTTAAATTTTTAAAGAAATTTACTAAATCTCAAGTCATAATATATGATTAATATCAACACTCATCCTTTTTTCAATCATTATGTACCTTTTCGATAATCAATAAGGAGTCAGATTAGTTAATGTATTCATTTAAGATCAAATCCAAAAATAAATATAAAATCAAATTTCTAAAATGTCTAATTGAAACAAAGTCAACAAAAATTATTTTCTGAAAGGGGTTTTATGAAAAATATCTGCCAATCGAAAATCGGTTAAAATGAAAATTATGAAGATATTTTATTTGGAAATGTAATGCAACTTATTAATGTCCCTACATAAAACACATTGCACTAGAAATTTTTCTATCAACTAGACTACCAGCGGAATCTACTTCTGAATACCCCTTTAAATCATAGTTATCATTAAATGGATATCATAGACTAGATCGTGAAGTTGCAACAAAAATCTTATAATCATTTTACAGCTTTTAAAATGTGACTCCTTAAGGATTTGATTGAAAACGTGCACATTAACAACTAGTGAACACAGTATCAGATCTCGAAGTAGTAAGATAAACAAATATATCCATATTATCTAGAGTAATCATCGACCAATAAAAAACAACATCTCTTACCACCTAAGCTTGCAATATCATTAGTGCAAACAAATCTCTATGAACCAATTCAAGGATGAAAAGATGATTGGTCAACAATTTTGCATAATTCAGAATCAAAGTCAACCTTTATTTCTTTATCGCATAATTGGCTGATTTGCATTAAATTATGGTGCAGATTTTCAACATTTAATATATCATTCAAGATAAATGTACTGTTACCTATTTTACCTTTACCGATAATTTTTCATTGTTGCCCATTGTGATTCTGCCATCATTGTGCTTGGCTAAGGAACTTTGATTTGTTGCCCGTTATGTGCCTGGAATGGCAAGAATCCAGGTACCACTCTTGTTGTTCCTTAGTCTGCCACCACACCTACACGAGGAAAGATTTCTGTGACCTATTTGTTTTTATAGGTCCATGATTGTTAGTGACAAAAGATTTAAAAAAATATGTTTGAGTAGTCCCAAAACAATTTATGTTTGTTCCTTTTGGCACCTAGATTTGTTTGAATTTAAGGGATTTATATTTGTGCTTTTTGGAACCCAAATTGGTATGGTTTTCACATGTTTGGGTCTATACCAATAATTATTGTGATTGTGCCCAGTTTTTCCACATATGGTGCACTTGGAATTGACTTGATTAATTTCGCTTCGAACACATTCTTATTGGGTATACCTAAGTCCTTATCTAACAATATTGACTGTTTGTTTTCCTATTAGCATATTTAGCGATATTTCTCCTTTGAAATTTTTTCGTAAAGTTGTCGACAATTTTTGAAATTGTGTTTTGAGATATTCATTTTCATTCAATAACATGGTGCACTTTTTAATACAATTTTTTATCCTAATGTTTTCACTTTCTTTCAAAATCAGAAATTCATTTTCAAATGATTTGATTTTAATTTCTTATTTTTAATTTCTTCTTCAAGTGATGGATACTTATCACACTTAGGGCTCTTATTTCGATAGTTTTTAACTAATTGATCAAGCTGTTTATTTAGTTCAATCAAACTATCTCTTTGTGAATCAATTTTAGAATACTTCTTTCTAAGTCTTTCAAAACAGCCATTTACTTCATGAAAATATATAAGTAATTCCAAATGAGTAAGTTTTGATAGCTCGCTTGGCTCATCATCATCGTTGTCAGTGTTTCTCCTCGAAGATAAAAATTTTCATTTTCACTCTCACTGCTAGTGCTTTTATCAGCTTCATCAGTTTCATCCCAAGTAGCTATAAAACTTTTCCTTTTCAGTTTTTTTCCTCGGCTGAGTCGATTCTTAGGACAATTTGACTTGATATAACCGGTTTATTGCAGTCGTGACAAATGATCTCCTACTCTTCTAAGCTATCTAGAACATTGACTATTCTACTTTTCAGTTGTTGATTTAGAGCTGGATTTCCATACTTGTGATTCCACCTTTTGAATTTCTTTATTATCAACGCCAGTTTTGCTGCGCCATCATCTTCACTTTCAGTTGTTCCTTTGAGAGCTATTAATTTCTTTCGAGTATCACCTCCTTCACGTTCTTCCTTGAATTTCATTTCTAGCTCAAAAGTGGTGATATTTCCATTGAGTTCTTAAACTTTAACTTGTTTCAAATCCTTTTATTCTTGGATGACGGTAACTTCTGTTTCAAAATTTTGTTGAAGGACTCTGAGGATTTTTCGGACTATTTTCAATTCTGTATATGATTTTCTAAGAGTTTTGATTTGTATACGAGATTAGAAAGTCGTCCATACATCTCTTTGCCATTTTCATCCTTGGCCATTGTGAAGTTCTCGTATTCGCTACTAAGCATGGCAAAACGAGATTCTTTGACTTAGGAGATTCCTTCGTGAGTCACTTCAAGTGTGTGCCAAATTTCCTTTGCAGTTAGATAATATGAGACATGATTAAACTCGATTTGATCCAATAAACATATAATAGAATTCATAGATTTGGCGTTAGCATTCTATAGTTTATTTTCAAGATCTGTCCATGAATCCATCAGTTTTTCAGTTTCTTGATTATCTACCACTATAGTTGGTGTCCTATATCCCATATCAACAATATTCCATGCATCTGTGGTTTTTAGAAAGATTTTCATTCTATTTTTCCAGTAAGCATATTCACCATTGAACATATGTTGTCTAACTATGGACTGACTCTCAACAAAAGAATTATTAAAAGAAGCCATTTAAAAATCAAAATTTTAAAAATAAAAAATTGGTTTTTGAAAAATCAAATTTTTAAAACAAAAAAAATGGTTTTTGTTCCTACCTCTGTACTACTTGTAGGATCGATTTCACCCTAGAGAGGGGGTGAATAGGGTGGTATCAATAATAATAAAAATTAATGTGGAAATAATAAAATAATTGCAACACTGATAATAACAGAATAATAAAAGAAGAAATAGAATAAAACAGATTTACCCAGCTTTGGCAAAACCTTGCCTACGTGCTGCCCCCAAGGTTTCTACTAGAAATTAAGTAGTCAGACGCTTACACACATAAACTTATGACAACCACTAATGACTAACCTAAATCTAAGCTCAAAACCCTACCAAAACTCAGCCATTAAGTTGCGAATTCTCAAACTGCTCTCCATATTTTGTCCCTAGTCACACGACTGGAATTTACACAATTTAAAACAGAGATTACAAAATAAAATAAGACTAAAAACAAAATAAATAAAATCAAAACCCTATTATTTTAAACTAAGGCTTAATATTAACAATAAGACAGGCCCATAAAAATAACACTGTAGTTAAAAACAATTCATTCCCTTTTCTCTTGTTAATGCCTTTGGCCGCTCCCTTTCTCCTTCTAATGAAATTAGGGTTCTTCAATTTGAAGTCGTCGCCTTGAAATACAAATTCGAATTGTATGCTCGTATAATATCTTTGGAATTTCATTCTTTGATCCTCTTCAACGACTAGGGTTTTGTAATTGAAGTCGCATCCTTGATATCAATCGATTGATGTGATGAAATCAAATCTGGTTTGCTTCATCAGTCGATCCCCAGCATGAGTGCATGCGGTTGCTTCAATTGTTGAGTTCGAATTAGTACTTTGAACTGGTACGTGAATCACTTTTATTAACTATCATTGTTATGCTTGAACTCGATTAAAAATATATCGATGATGATATGGGAATTTATAGGAATTAAAACCCTAAATTATCATTTGTATACTTTGTTTGATTTCTTCCGCGATTTGCATTTGTCCATTCGATATTTGCTTGAGTGCTTGTGTTATTCTTACTTGTTCATCTCAAACGTATTACTCCATGAATTTGAATTTTGCTCCGTTTATTTCTCCTATGACCTGTTCAACATTTTATCAACTGCGAGTTGCATTTCTGGCTTTCACTTTGACGTTAAATTTGTGATAAACTGGACTTTGACCTGTCCAATTCATATGGTCATTCTCTGTTTTTGCTGCCTTAACTTTATTCGAAATGCAACTTATAGAAATTCTAAACACTAGTGCAATGTTATACTATGTTTGCGTGTTTGTTTCATCTCTGTGTGTGTGTGTGTATATATATATGTATGTATGTATGTATGTATGTATGTATGTATGTATGTATGTATGTATGTATGTGTTTGATGGCTCGACATTAATTCTAATTTCATGTTGATTTGTCCACTTCTCTATTGCTTTGCACTTTGGTACATGGTTTTGTTCATTTCTTTGAAACTGATATATATATATATATATATATATATATATATATATATATATATCTGTGTGTGTGTATGCATGTGTGTTTAAGTATTTCGCATTCATTTGGTCTGCACTATGTACATGTCTTGATTTAAGACATCATATTGCATTTTTTTTACTCTAGGATGACACACTTGGTTTTGGTCTGAATTGTTGTATGTGTGGTGGTGTTTATGTTGCAGTTGGTTCGATTTGGAATCTGTTATCATTTGTGCCTGAATTTGGTCTGTGGTTGGCCTTGCATTTTAAATCCGTTGTAGTTGAATATGATCAAGTCATGTTTACTGAGTCCTTTCTTTTGTAGATCGATTCACATGTTGTTTATTCTGATTTCTTTGATTCGGGTTCAATTGCTTTATGTCAAATAGACCTGGTCTATGTTGTATCTTTTTTGGGGCTTGTGTGTCCATTTTGCATTCATGTTTATCATGTCGTAGCGTTGTAACGACCCGTAAATTTTAGTGGTTTCATTTATTTAATTAATTGAATTTTTGTGAAATTTTAAATAATAAAAATTTGAAATAAAAATTTAATATTTGAAATACATTTATTCAAAGATAGCAAATGGTAAATTTTCACCAGATAATATGGAAGTTTATTTTCTTGTGTAATTTTATTTCAATTTATATCAGTTAATAATAGATGATAATAAAATATTTTTCGAACCTGAATATTTTTCTAAGGAAAATTTATAAATCATCTTCTGCGTGAGACGTCATATTTAGTTTCTTTAAATCTGGACTTTTATTGCTCCATTTATCTTATTTTTGGCAAACTAGCAGCATTTTCGGTATCGATTATCGACTTTTGACACGATGGACGTACCACTGATATCTATATACCGTTTCGATCGTCTCGTCGTGCTGATCTCAGCAGTATATTCACTTCTATTTTTCGGACCCTAGTATGCCGTAAAATCCATAAACAGTTAGCCATTGCCGTTTGTTATTTGAGCCTACTGGGTTCCATATGACTTTTCATATATTCTCTATATTAACCAAAAATCAGCAGCGTTTATTTTCTGGAACTCAAATCGTGCCCTCGATTTTCTCTCCCACCAATTCATTTTTTTATTTGGTTTGTTTTACATTTCCTCTGGCTTGTTTTGGAATGGAATAATTTTTATATAATATAAACTTTTCCTATTCATATTTCTTCACCACTTCACAGCCATGCCCCATATCCCCACGCCTCCAACTCAAAGCCGAAACCCATTGCCCAGCCAAGCCGTGCTCACGCATGCTCCTCTCGGGCCCGTCCTTGTCACCAGCTCGCACATCACCAACGACCTTCCCCGCACCTGTCGCATCTCCAACAACCCCAGCCGAGATCTTGAAGTCGTTTTCGGGTGTGTATATATACTTGTGGTATTTAATATTAGTTATATTAGTTTATGTATGTTTTGAGACTTATATATTCACTGTAATTTATAAATTTGTAGTTATATATGTATAATATTTTAGTTGTGCGTATGCTACAGTATATACATCCTATGCCTAAAGTTTTATATATATTATAAACTATATGTTTTTGGTCCTATTCTTATCATATATATATATAGTATAAAATTGTATAATGTTTAGTCTGCTGTTTCTTTTCAGAGTAAACTATTATATATATATATATATATTAGTTGTACGTAAAAATATACATTGTTAATTATAGTTTGCACGTTAGTTATTTGTATATAGGTATTCGTAGTTTGGCCAGTGTGTTTTTTGATGGATATCGGGTTTTAAATTTCATAAGTTGTTAATATGGTTTTATTTATTTACACTCTGTGTTACAGTTTGTATATTCCAAAGTATAGTAAGTTATATATATATATATATATATATATATATATATTTGTTTAAAACTGGTGCAGACCTGGTTGTTTGAAATATTATGTTAATATTATATGTATTTTGTTTTAAGAGTTATTGTTATGTGATAAAGAGTGTATGTATGTCATTTTATATTATTTTAGATTACAGTGTACATATATAAGAGATATTGGGCTATTATGTTTTAGTGCAAGTTTATAATAGTATATATTTTTGGTTGTTGTACACAAGTATGTACGTCATCTTAAATGTTTTGTAATACGAAAGTATGTTATTGTAAATTTTATTTAAAGCGAGTTTTGTTTTACGAAAAATATATATGATATAATAATGAGTGTGTATATATATATATGTTAGTATATACAACTTCTTGTATATATGTGTTGCTTAGTATATTTTACTGTTATTATATGTTAAATTTTTTCGTATGTGTTTAAGAACTTTGATCATATAATCGTTGTGACGAATCGGAATTTTAGGCAATATCAATTTAATAATCTGTATTAATAATTAAATTGGTTTGATAATTTTCTTTATAACTTTAATTTAAATTGGTAAATTTAATCTTTTTACGGTTAATAAATATTTAATCTGGTAATTTTGATCAATATCTTTTTAACAATTTAAAAATTGATAAGAATTATCTTTCAAAGCCAATAAAATTTTATTCTATTTATAATATATATATATTTTGTTATATATATTGTGAACATAAGATCTTTTTTTTAAAAATAAAAGATGAATTTTCAAATTGTAATATATATGTATGTATATGTTATAATTTAGAATTGTTTTAAAATTTAATTATTGATAATTTATATATGTATTTATTGTAATTTGAAGCTTTGTTTTAAAATTAATATTTTCAAAAGTTAATTTAAGTTTAATTCAATTGTTTTCAAAATATAAGATAATTATTTATTTTAATTATAATAATTTAAATAAGATTTAATCAAAGTTTTATTTTGTTTTCTTTTAAAATGCTTATATTTAAAATGGTTATAAATATATGTAAAGATTTATTTGTATTATAACTAGTTTCATAATATTTTCTTTAAAAGTAAATTTATATATACGTAAGTATTTATTTATAAAGTAACTTAAATAAGTAAGCTTATATTAACATTTTAAATTAAAAAAAAATTAAAAAAAATACTTAAGTACATGTGTAACCAAGTTAATCATCTTAATAACACATGTAACACAAATAAAGCAATATGAATGACATTTGTTCAATTTAACAACTAGTGGCAATATTTTTTTTTTAATTTTTAAATAAATGTTTAAGAAGAAAATTAGTTTTTCACAAACACTATCATTCCTTTGCCTTCATTTCTTAACTCAAAACCTGAAAATTACTTTTAAAAAAACCTGGAATTTGAAAGCAAAAGGCAAAGATCAAATCTGAATTTAAATAAAATCTGCAAACTTCAACCTGCAATTCAAATAGGATCAAGAGCAACTCTGCAAGTTTCAACATTTTAGATCAACAAATTGGAGGCATGCAAAGATTTTCTTCAGCAAAGCAAAATCAAAGTTTTTTTCAGATTTAAATGTTCAAGCCTGGAAAATGAATCAAAACTGCTTTGCTTCTAAAAAATTATCAGTAAACCTCTTAAAAACTGTTTTAATCATATTATAGTTGAATTTATTTTTGCATGTGATGAATTTGGCTTTGGTTATGAATAATTGTTTACATGAATACTGTTGTATATACATGATTGAGGGTATGGAATGCTGGGTATAGATGAACCTGTAAAATTCATCTCTGTATAATTACAAGAGTAGTTCTGCCTAAAGATAAATGCAAAAATATTCCAATCTATACCTTATTTGAACTTGATATGTGAATGAAAACTTTATGTTAGTGTTTGATAGTAATTTTAAAAATAGTTTCATAATTTTAAAAACAACAAATAATTATAAATAAGGGATTAACAGAGAAACTAGAATTTTTGTTAAAAATCAACGGTCTTAAATTGTAATTTGAATTACGTGCATGTAATCATGATGAAAAGTCGTGAATTTTAATATGCATTTTGTAATTTTTAGTTGGGTATTTGTGGAGAATTTTAGGTTTGTTTGATTTGGGTGTTTTGGGAGTTTGCCGTTGATCGGCGTGGTGATTGGAGCTGGAATCTTGATCGAAGCTTGCTTATGTATCGTGGATGATGGAAAAAATGTACATGAATTTTTCCTATGGCCAATGAATTCGATTAAACTAGGTGTCGTGACTTTTGCGTCGTGGAGATTGGACCGGGGGTGTTCGTGTTTGGGGAAGATGGAGCTCATGGACGAGGCATTTCGATGGTGGGGTCGACAAGGTCTTATGGCATCGTGATGGTCGGCCGTGGGTGGTTATTTGGTCGTGACTGCTGCAGATTTTCGAACGTTGGGTCGAATTTCGATTCGTTTGTTTTTCGTTCGATCTGGGATTGGTTTCATGCTCGCGTGGGTTTGTATGATTGTCGACGTTGGTCGTGACAACCTACGGTGGCCGGAGCTTCAGGTGCACGTGCACCGTGCCCGGCTTTGGATTTGGTGAAGTTTTTGAATTGGGGAAGACGAGTTTCTACTCGAAGGGGTGTTCGTGTTTTTCGTAGAGACGACTCGAAGTAGGGGGCAGCATGGGGTGTCTTGGGGGCTTGCTCGTGTAGTTGCCGTGTTTTACTCGAGTTTTATTGGTTTGGTTCTGTATAATGTAAAATGCAGATAATACTTGCTGTTTGAAATAAATAAAAATAAAGTTGAGTTTTATAAAATAAAACACAAGTAAAAACTTGTTATTATGAAATATATGTAAATCAAACTTTTAAAGGTGAAAATTGAATTTATTTTCAAATTTAAAATGTTTTAAGATGTTTGCTTTAGAAAGTAATTATCTTAATTAAATTTTGAATTTCAATTTTAAAAGAGTGTTTTTATTTAAATATTAAATCAAAGTTAAAAGTAAATTTTAAAGTAATGTTTAAAAAGTTAAATTTTCAAATTTTATTGAAAATGAATAAGTTTAAAAGTAGATAATTAAAATGTTTTAAATTTTAAATTGATTTCTAAATGCATTATTTTCAAATAAGGCTAAAGTTATAATTTTGAAAACCAATTAAATAATTTGTTTTAAGTTAATAAGATCTGATTAATTCAAATAATTTATTTATGAAGATAAATATGGTTAATTTATCTTTGATATGAACTTGAGGATACTTAATTAAATATGATTTGTTAAGATAAATGCTTTTCTCATTTAATTAAGGATTTTTTTATATAAGAAGTTAATTAATTAATTATTTATTTTTTAAATAATTAGTTAATTGTTTATTTAATTTTTAAAAAATCAATTAATTATGAATTAATTAAGTGTAATTACTTAGTAAAGTAATTAATGGTTAATTTTTGAATGTAATTAAGGAAGAGGTAATTACTTATGGAAGTAATTAATGGAAAATTACTCATGGGGTAATTAAATGGAAGTGATTAATGGATAATCACATGATGTTATTAATTAAGGAATTGATTAATATAATTGATTTGAAGTTAATTAATTGTGGAATAATTAATTAATTTAAGAATTAAGGATCATTTAATGATGGAATTAATTACTTGTTAACTAATTAAGAGAGTAATCATCTAATGGAAGTAATTAGAAGATAATAATTTATGTAAGTAATTAAGGGTTAATTACTTAATTATTTTAGTTAATTAATAAATATGATTAATTTAAGATTAATTACCAAGTGTAATTAATTAAAAATGTAATTAATTAATAAAGTAATTAATTAAGGATTTATTAATTAACTTAATTAATTAATAATTACTTAATGAAGTGATTAAAGATTAATTAATTAGATTATAATTAATTAAAAAGTTAATTAATTAAGATAAGTAATTACAAATTGTTAATTACTGTTAATGATTAATGAGACGATTAATTATAAATTAATTAAAGGGTTAATTAATTAATAAGGATTATTAGTTTATATAATTAATGAATTAATCAAGATTGATTAATGAAAATGATTAATTTAAGTGTGATTAATTAATTGTAATTAATTGAGGTTTAATGCAATTAATTATAGTTGATTAATTAATGGAAGCAAATGAAGGATCATTAATTATTGTAATTAATGATAGTAATTAAAGGTTAATCACTGAATAAGGTTAAGGATAATTACTTGAATGTAATTAAAGGATGATTAATCAAGGAAGATTAATTAAGGAAGATCATTAAGAGATGATTAATTTATTTATTTGGAATAAATAAATGAAGAAGGATTAAGGTAATCCAATTGATTTAGAGTTAATCAATTTTTCTTATGGATGGTTGATTGATATTGGATGATTGATTAATATTGGATGGTTGATGGATGATTTGGGTATGGTATCTCTGATATGTGATATGCGGCTTTGTGAGATGAATGTTTGATATGAATTATCTATTGTGATAATGTGATTCATCAATTTGTTCATATCATCATGAATATAAGTTAATTGTTTAAACCCTTGAACAACTTGGACATTAAAATGGCGTTTAGTTTTGGTGAGACCGGGATCGGGTTTCCATATTTGGATATCCGAAAACCACATCGATCCAATCCAAATTAAACATTAGGTCGTGAATCCAAGTGGAGCTTAGTGAAGACTCGAAGTGTAAGAACTATTCATTAGTATAACTCTAGGTGTGATTCCGTGATGAGTTTGACGGAGATAGTACTTACAGGTTCGAGATGGTGATTTAGAGTGCAAGGGCTATGGTCGTTGACTCTGAGGGTGATTCCAAAATGAGTGCAACGAGAGAGTGCCTTCAGTTTCGTTCGAACCCGGAATGAACTTGTATGGATTGAATGCTTTCAAAACATCGTCAGGTGGACGAAGAGCATTCAAAGATAGATGTGTTCTATAAAGGTAATCGCAGCCTCAAGCCTCATCAATCGGGAATGGCTAAAACATGGAAGGTGCAGTAAGGCTAGGTGGGTAGCACCCATTTCAGGGTGAGGTCATTCCTGTCTAGATGTCCCTTTTATTTCGGCTATGTGGGTGGTTGGTCGCGCCAACCACGGGGTGATCTTACTCGGGACTGTTCAGTAAGGAATGGTCCCGACTTTGTGATGCAGGGGATTGGGAGTGATCCTTGGTACTGTGATCTAGGCCATGTACTATGACGGGCGGCACCCCGGTATCCCTGCCATTGATGGAAACCCATTCTTCCGACGAGACCCTACGGTTTTGTTTGTATTACCAACTTTTGTGGCTAGTAGCTGGAATTTAATAGATGTAACAATTTCGGCTATTTCTTATTTACTTGAAAACCCTAGACACTATTATAATATCGCTGGATTTCCTATCAAATGTTTTGGTTAGCGTAAGGTAAAAACTTTTCCATGTTTATGTGTGGGAAGTCTTACATGACACCTTTTCTTTTCAAAGGTTTTTCTAAAGTTAAGCAATTTTAACCCGTTTACTCACACCACACCCCTGTCTGAACCGAGTGTTTATTTTCTGTTTTATTAAACTCTTGGGTACTCATATTATGTATGAGTAGTCGAGGGACTCAGGTTTTCTTGACGAACTCTGGAGGAGACATGGAGCAGGAGGCTTCCACATATAGATATATTATGGTTCCGCTGTGTTTGTGTTGTATCTGTATCTTGTGTACTTGAGTTGTATAGTTAGACAGATGTTTATAACTGTCTAATATGTGTTGTATAAGTTGTTTACTATGATGTAATATGATACTATGTAATATTTTATGTGATATATTATATTTCATTCGTTCCGCTGTGAGTTATCTGATGTTGTTGAGTTTCTTCTTTCTTATCTTTTCTTCTTCTATCCCTTTCTTTCTTAAATAGTGATGCGTCTTTCTGGTGTTATAAAGTCGGGTCGCTACAGTTGGTATCAGAGCTTTAGGTTAAGCGAATACCTAGGCTCTGGAGTGGTGTCTTTCTTGAGAGAGCGTACTTGTAATTATTTTTATATATATCTATATCTACCTGATCTGTTGGGTTATCTGTTCAGGTTTTCCAACATAAGTTTTAAAGGTAGATGGAGTAGTGGTGTGTGTGTAACACGACTACCACTGATGGAAGAAGTCCATATGTTCGAGGTTGGAAGTATTTGTCAAGACTGTAGACCTAATACCGTCCCGAGTAAGATTTGTAGTTGGGAGTAAGGATTTCCCTGATCTCCGAAGGAAATCTTTTAAAGATTCGGAGCCCATCTTGGAAGTGCAAGTTTGGATCTGTCGGAAATGCAGAAGTAAGTGATGATATCTTGATAACTGCGTGATGAGATGCAGTACCCATGGATATCTCCGGGGATGTTTTCTCTTAAAGCAGATTAGAAGTGGATGAGAACCAGTCTTCACCTGCCGCAGGGAAGACTCGTCTGTATAGAAGTTGTCTGGATCTTTTGCAAGGAGGTTGTCTGTTTTGGAATATGAGACTAAGGTTTATGAGTTGTTTCGCTTCGGCATAGTCTCATTTGTCATTCCTTAAGTAGAGCGAGATGTTGATGCTTGGTTTGGAGCCCGAATTTCTTGAGAGGATGTCTGCCATCTCGAAGGTCTGTTGTGTGGTTTGTTGATCATTTTGGTTTTTGAGGAGCCTTTTGGATTAAAAGTCTTTGGTTAGCTGTGGTAGAAGTTTCAGCCCGAAATGTTTGGTGTGCTGACGAGAAGGTCTTTTAGCTTTGCAGTATCATCGAGGTAGGGTTTGGAAGCAGCAGTGTGGCCGTTTCTCTGATAGTTCAGGAATCTTGATGGTTCTTCTTTTAGCAGTCCGGGCAGATGGTGAATGTTTTCTTAAAGAGTTAACCTTGTTTGGAGAAGCTTAAAGCTGTTCTAATTGGTAAAGAGAGGACAGTTTCTTTGGAATCCGAACTAGGTAGGATCGCAAAAGTGACTTGCGATTAATTGGGAATTTTTCTTAGGCAATCTTTTGTTTGAGACTGAGGATTCTCATGTGGAAGTAGGAGCTACTGATGTAATCAGAAGTTTGTCCGCATCTGGAGTGGAGTTCCATATTGTTTTGGTTCCATAAGCGATGCTGGTGGTTAGCCTGGTAGTAGGATGGTTCTTGGAGAAGAAGAGTTAGTGTAGTAGCTCATGAATTTTTGGAATTTGGATTGGTTAGATCTAGTTTTTGAGTTTAGAATTCTGTTATAAGGTAGTGTGACGAGTCAGATGAGTCACTAAGATTTTATGAATTTGATAAACAAAGTTTCCCTGATATATTGGATAAGTTTGTATTCGTGTTCATCAAAAAGTATTCTCATCTATTCCAGAATCAGAGTTGTGCAGCGGAAGCGAGGTAGAAGTTGTGCAAGGAAGGAAGCAAGTTCAGTTTGCTATTGCTTGATAAGTAGAGTTTGTGTTCTGGATTTCGACGGATTTTGGCAGACTTTTCTGTTGGATAGGATCCAGAAACTGGATTGTTTTGGTATAGTTGTTTCTCGAAGCATCAGCATAGGTTGAGCTGATCAGGAAGAAGATGGGCAGCCCAGGATTGTCTATTGAGTTATGCAGATATGAGATTAGGAGTTTGGAATTCGAAGTTGGAGACTTCATTGTTGTTAAGATTTCTCTGGTTAAGAGAGCAGTAATTGGGTAAGATTGGATGGCTAGTTCTGAGGCATTTGAGATTTCTTATCTGTGTTTTTAATAGGATAATATTGAATTGCCAGTTTGGATAACTAGATTTCATTGTATTTCACGTATATTTGAGGGAGTACATGTATAATTCATCGTTGGTTGTGGAATCTGTAGTTCTGTTAGATTTGGTAGTTGAGCTGGACTTGAGTATAGTCTGATGTTCTGTTCAGATTGATGGATTTAGAGATAAGAGGAGCTCTGGATTTTAGTGGTGTAGTTAGTTTAGCTTCTGTAGAGCGAGTCTCCCAGTGATTTATACTTGGGAAACTCTAGATAGTTAGAGCGATTTATTCTGATTTATGTCAGAATAATTAGTTAGGTTTGTTTGTTTGATGGATTACTATGGATGTTAGTAACTGGATGATTGGTATGCTTTGCTAGTTGAAATTGAAATTTTTGCTGGGTTATTAAATTATCTTTGCTTTTAAATTTCGGGGACCAAATTCTTTTAAGGGGGGAGGAATGTGCGACCCGGAATTTTAGGCAATATCAATATAATAATCTGTATTAATAATTAAATTGGTTTGATAATTTTCTTTATAATTTTAATTTAAATTGGTAAATTTAATCTTTTTAAGGTTAATAAATATTTTTTTTGAGAAAAATGTGTGATCCTCTACGAGTAGAGGAGAGCACACATGCAAATATATATATCACGAATATAAAGTGCTGCCAACATGCCTGGCGGGTAATAAAAACCGAAATACCTATAAATCAAGTCGCAGGCATTCCTAAGATGAGTTCCGGTAAGGCACCACCCATCACACGCCGATATCGAGCACCGGCATGACCACCGCCCGATAAAAAGTTGTTAGAAGTACGTAAAAAAACCAAAGAAAGAACAAAAGCTACTGGAAGACGCCCCATACTAATGGTGAAGCTCCAACCAGCTGAACCTAGGGAGGTGAATAAGCATCTGCTCTGAAGTGGATCTGCTAAAAGGAGAAACCGCTCTGAAGCCTCTGAACAAGAGAAAGTGGTACCAAACTGAAGAGTGTATCCTCCTGAATAGAGTACTCCATAGTGAAGATAGCATAATCCAAAGTCTGAGGGGAAACTTCTAGAAGTCCTGGATGTAGATACTCTGCTCTGGTGACCTCTCTACCATCTGATGTCCAGCAGTCTAAATATATGAAATCCTGCAAAATGAGCCTCATATCCTATCTCGCATACCACTAACTGGAAATTGACTAAAGAAAAAATTAGAATGATACATATATATGTATATTTGTATAATAAATATACATATATATATATATATGTATATACAGAAGGAAATAAAAACCCGATTAAGGCTAACTGGACAATAACAGTATGAGTAAAATACCTAAAAACCAATACCAAATAGAGACTAGAACAAATATTTGGACGATTCTATCTTATGAACCTTCAATCATAAGTAAGTTATGATTAGAAGTGAAATCATCATCTAAGTTAGAGAAAACATCAATAATACTATTGGTAATGTTAAAAAAAATATTATTGTGTTTAAAATAATTAATATTATGATTAACCTTGTTAATATACCTTTTGAAAAGGATATTTTTAGCTAATTTATATTTAGGGTTAGAGATCCAATTAAAACAATATGAAGAAATTGTAAAATTCAATTTGTTAAAATGACAATTATTATTATTGAAAATTCTTTGATTCCTTTCAAACCAAATAAACCAACTAATAATAATGAATAGAGTGTCTAGTAAAAATCTAATATTCTTTTTGTACTTTAGTCTATAATTATTCCAGTAGAATTCACAATCCGAAATTTTAGTTGTTATATTAAAGTTAAAAATTTTAAGAGTGTTAATTAGAATGTAGTTAGAATCCATACAGTTATAGTATATATTATTAATGTCCTCAAGATACAGATTACAAAAATAACATTTAGTATCGTTTTTAATATTTTTTTCTCTTTAAAAATTCAATTGTATTAAGTTTTCCATGAAGAATTAACCACATGTGAATTTTGGATTTGGGAGGAGCATTAGATTTCCACGTATATTTAAATGAGTCTTTTATTATGCCCGAAAAATTAATGATTCTGTAAAAAGAATTAGAAGTATATTTCTTACTTTTATCCCATTCCCAACTAATAATATCATTGTCATTATCGATATTATAAAGATTTAATCTGGCATAAAGCAACGAAAGTTGTCTAAAAGTTGAATCAACTAAAATTCTATTAAAACTGAAATTCCAAGGAGGATCATTTTCTGGAGAATAAACATCATTGATAAAAGCATACTTAAAGCTACAAATTTCATACAGATCCTTAAATTATAGCTGAAGAGGCAAGATCGAAATCCATCGGTCATGCCAAAACGAAGTACGATTACCAGAGTGAACAATTGTATTTATTACTAATTTAAAAATCTCATTGCATTTGAAAATGTTTTTCCAAAAGCTAGAAATATTTTGAGTGGATGGAGAAGCAATTTGATATAAATTGTTATTTCCATTGTAGTAATATTTAGAAATGATCTCTTTCCAAATAGCGTTATCATTTATATCTTTAAACTTCCAAATCCATTTGCCTAACAGAGACAAATTCATATTACGTAGATTTATAACACCTAATCCACCTTCTTTTTTGGCCTTACAGACAGTCTCCCAATTTACTAGACATTTAATATTATTATTAGAGTTTTCTCCACTCCATAAGAAGTCTCTTGTAATCTTATCAATTTTATCAATAACCCAATCCGGGAACAAATGCAAAGGCATCCAATAGATTGGAATAGCTGATAAAACCGAATTTATTAAAACAAGTCTACCTGCTCTAGATAGTAGTCTACCATTCCAGTTAGAAATCTTAATTTTAATTTTATCAATGATAATAGTCCAGTCGTCATGCTTGAGTTTGGTGGGTATAATCACAAAACCGAGGTAGTCAAAAGGAAAGTTCATGGTTTTGCAATTAAGAGTATTGGCAACTAAGTTTTCAACTCTATCAAAATCATTTAAAACTAACACGGAACTCTTGTCAAAATTTATTCTTAAACCGGATAAAAGTTCAAAACTGTAAAGGATATAAGGGTAAGGATGTGACAAGGAAGATGGGAGGAAAAAAGTAAGGTATCATCAGAAATTGAAGAACCGATAAACCATTACGCTAAATTTCATTTCCTATCCGCCCAAGAGATCCATTATCCACTGATCTTTTAATAATTTTAGCAAAAACATCAGCAGCTAAGTTAAATAATAAAGGCGATAAGGGATCCCCTTGCCTTAAACCTCTCTTGGATTGGATTTTGTTTCCTAAAATACCATTAACCATAATACTAGAGTTTCCAGTTCTAAGCAAAGACAAAATCCAATTGATCCATCTTTGGCTAAAACCTCTAGCATGAAAAATATCTACGAGAAAATCCCAGTCTACTGAATCAAAAGCTTTAGCAAAATCAAGTTTTAAAATCGCACAAGTTATGTTATTCTTACAACAGTAATTAATATATTCTTGAACAACTGCTACTCCATCAGTGATATTTCTCCCTTTAATAAAAGTCGATTGAGAACAATCGATTAATTCATTCATTCTTTTACTAAGTCTATTAGCTAGAACTTTAGAAATAATTTTAACTGAACAGTTAATCAAAGAAATAGGTCTAAAATCTTTTAAGTTTTTAGCTCCTACTTTTTTGTGCAACAAAATAACATTTGCAAAATTAAATCTCCCTAATTGTAAATTACCATTATAAAAATCGTTAAACATATTAACTAAGTCAAGTTTTAAAACATCCCAAAAAGTATTATAAAATAAAATAGGAAACCCGTCAGGTCCCGGGGATTTATCACTTGGCATGTCACTAATTGCTTTTCTAATTTCTTCTTCAGTAAAAGGATTATCTAACTCTGATAAATCAAAAATAGAATCAGAAGGTTAATAAATATTTAATATGGTAATTTTGATCAATATCTTTTTAACAATTTAAAAATTGATAAGAATTTTTTTTCAAAGCCAATAAAATTTATTCTATTTATAATATATATATTTTGTTATATATATTGTGAATAGAACATCTTTTGTTTTAAATAAAAGATGAATTTTCAAATTGTAATATATATGTATATATATGTTATAATTTGGAATTGTTTTAAAGTTTAATCTATTGGTAATTTATATATGTATTTATTGTAATTTGAAGCTTTGTTCTAAAATTAATATTTTTGAAAAGTAAATTTAAGTTTAATTCATTTGTTTTCAAAATATAAGATAATTATTTATTTTTAAATATATAATTTAAATAAGATTTAATTAAAGTTTTATTTTGCTTTCTTTTAAAATGCTTAAATTTAAAATGGTTATAAATATATGTAAAGATTTATTTGTATTATAACTAGTTTCATAATATTTTCTTTAAAAGTAAATTTATATACATATAAGTATTTATTTATAAAGTAACTTAAATAAGTAAGCTTATTTTAACATTTTAAATTAAATAAAAATTTAAAAAAAAATACTCAAGTACATGTGTAACCATGTTAATCATCTTAATAGCACATGTAAGGCAAATAAAGCAATATGAATGACATTTGTTCAATTTAACAACAAGTGGCAATATATTTATTTTAATTTTTAAATAAATGTTTAAGAAGAAAATTAGTTTTTAACAAACACTTTCATTCCTTTGCCTTCATTTCTTAACTCAAAACCAGAAAATTACTTTAAAAAAAACCTGGAATTTGAAAGCAAAAAGCAAAGATCAAATCTGAATTTAATTGAAATCTGCCAACTTCAACCTGCAATTCAAATAGGATCAAGATCAACTCTGCAAGTTTCAACATTTTAGATCAACAAATTGGAGGCATGCAAAGATTTTCTTCAGCAAAGCAAAATCAAAGTTTTTTTCAGATTCAAATGTTCAAGCCTGGAAAATGAATCAAAACTGCTCTGCTTATAAAAAATTGTGAGTAAACCTCTTAAAAACAGTTTTAATCATATTAGAGTTGGATTTATTTTTGCATGTGATGAATTTGGATTTGGTTATGAATAATTGTTTACATGAATACTGTTGTATATACATGATTGAGGGTATGGAATGCTGGGTATAGATAAATGTATAAAATTCATCTCTGTATAATTACAGGAGTAGTTCTGCTTAAAGATAAATGCAAAAATCTTACAATCTATACCTTATTTGAACTTGTTATGTGAATGAAAACTGTATGTTAATGTTTGATAGTAATTTTAAAAATAGTTTCGTAATTTTAAAAACAACAAATAATTATAAATAAGGGATTAACAGAGAAACTAGAATTTTTGTTAAAAATCAACGATCTTAAATTCTAATTTGAATTACATGCATGTAATCATGATGAAAATTCGTGAATTTTGATATGCATTTTGTAATTTTTAGTTGGGTATTTGTTGAGAATTTTAGGTTTGTTTGATTTGGGTGTTTTGGGAGTTTGCCGTTGATCGGCGTGGTGATTGAAGCTGGAATCTTGACCGAAGCTTGCTTATGTATCGTGGATGATGGAAAAAATGTACATGAATTTTTCCTATGGCCAATTCGTTTGAATTCGATTAAACTAGGGTTTTAGCTCGTTTTTTTGGCTTGATTGTCGTGACTTTTGCGTCGTGGAGATTGGACCGGGGGTGTTCGTGTTTGGGAAAGATGGAGCTCGTGGACGAGGCATTTCGATGGTGGTGTCGACGAGGTCTTACGGCATCGTGATGGTCGGCCGTGGGTGGTTATTTGGTCGTAACTACTGCAGATTTTCGAACGTTGGGTCGAATTTCGATTCGTTTGTTTTTCGTTCGATCTCGGTTTGGTTTCATGCTCGCGTGGGTTCGTATGATTGTCGACGTTGGTCGTGACAACCTACGGTGGCCGGAGCTTCAGGTGCACGTGCACGGCTTTGGATCTGGTGAAGTTTTTGAATTGAGGAAGACGAGTTTCTGCTCGAAGGGGTGTTTGTGTTTTTCGTAGAGACGACTCGAAGTAGGGGGTAGCATGGGGTGTCTTCGGGGCAGGCTCTTGTAGTTGCCGTGTTTTACTCGACTTTTGTTGGTTTGGTTCTGTATAATGTAAAATGCAGATAATTCTTGTTGTTTGAAATAAATAAAAATCAAGCTTGAGTTTTATAAAAGAAAATAAAAGTTAAAACTTGTTATTTTGAAATAAATGTAAATCAAACTTTTAAAAGTGATAATTGAATTAATTTCAAATTTAAAATGTTTTAAGATGTTTGCTTTAGAAAGTAATTATCTTAATTAAATTTTGAATTTCAATTTTAAAAGAGTATTTGTATTTAAATATTAAATCAAAGTTAAAAGTAAATTTTAAAGTAATGTTTAATAATTTAGTTTTCAAATTTTATTGAAAATGAATAAGTTTAAAAGTAGATAATTAAAATGTTTTAAATTTTAAATTGATTTCTAAATGCATTATTTTTAAATAAGGTTAAAGTTATAATTTTGAAAACCAATTAAATAATTTGTTTTAAGTTAATAAGATTTGATTAATTCAAATAATTTATTTATGAAGATAAATATGGTTAATTTATCTTTGATATGAACTTGAGAATACTTAATTAAATATGATTTGTTAAGATAAATGCTTTTCACATTTAATTAAGGATTTTTTTTTTAAAAAGTTAATTAATTATTTAATTAATTTTTAAATAATTAGTTAATTATTTATTTAATTTTTTAAAAATCACTTAATTAGGAACTAATTAAGTGTAATTACTTAATAAAGTAATTAATGGTTAATTTTTGAATGTAATTAAGTGTAACAACCTGGAAATTTCGATCCCGAAAATTCCAGATAGTTAGTGAAAAGAAGAAAAAGAAAGAAGAAGAAACAGAAGTCTCAAACTCAGAATCTTACATTCGCAGCGGATAAAATATAATATCACATAAATAATAGTTATACAAAGGAAACTGTACTTGTCAAATTACATATTAGTTTTTTATATCAGAGTTATAGAAGATTTACAATCACAAAACAGATAAATCAATCTGTTTCAGATACTATAATATCACATCAGATGCTCTCCATACGTTCCTGCTCTCCAGCTCGCCTCCTGAGCTCCAGAACGTCCTTACCTGAAATCTGTAATACTCAGTCTGACCCGAGCATTACATCAAAGTAACACCCGGGTCAGGCTGGAAACCAGCGTGAGTAAACCCATCAAGCATAGAGTACAAAAGCATACAACTTGTATAAACCCGAGGTAACTTATCAATTTACAACTTATCAAGTTGTTATAGACATTACTTATTCCACACATCAATTTCTAAGTGCTAGAACTTAGATTAAATGATCCAATTCACTTTAATCATTCCATTTCCGTCTACTGATTTCAGATATCAATTTTTAATGAATCGAAGTGGTTTTGGGTATTTACTAATACCCGACTCCGGTCTCTTCGAATCCAATGTCATCTAAACTCAAATTATCCAATTAAATACAATTCAATTTTAATTTTCGGATAACACTTTTACACGGCAAATTCAAAATTGATTGATAATCACATTATCATCGTCCATCCAATATATCATTTCACAAAGCAATTCATCATAGAGATATCAACCAACTCAAAGCATCCATCCTCATTCAATCATTAATAACAGGGTTTATCACTTCCCGTAAGTACATAAATTGATGATCCTCTAATTACTTTCATTAGTTAATTATTCTAAACTGCATTTTAATAATTAACCTTTAATTTAATTTCATGCATTAATCAACCTTGATTAATCACTAACAGAGATTAACTTTCCTAAAATTACTTCATCAATTAAACCAACTCCTTGATTAATTATATAAATTAATCCTTCAATTACACTGAGTAATTATCACTTAATTTTCCATCAAATAATCATCCTTTAATTACTACCATCGAGTAATTTCCTTAAATTAAATTACATCCAATAATAAATTACTTTACACAGAAATTTCACTTCATTAATTACCTTAAGTAATTATACTTAACTCAAAATCAAATGATTAACTTTAATTAATTAAACTGAATTAATTAACCAAAATTAACCACATCCAATTAATTAACCATAATGGGTAATTAATTCCTTTAATTTCTTCATAAACTAATTATTTTAGTCACTAATTACAACTCGATTTCTTAATTATCCGACCTCTAATTACTAATTAATAACTCTTAAACTTTATTAAATTAAACTAATTAATTACCCTTAATTATCTTATTTAATTAATTACTCATTAATCATCCAAATCTTAATTATCTCTTAAGATAATCTTTACTTTTATTAACAACTTACTTCTCATTAACAAAATTTAAATACATTTCCAAAACATTCCACTTTAAAATTGAACTTTGAATTTGAAATAAATTAAAATTTAACTTAACAAATTTGAGCTAAACGACTTCAAATTTTCTAAATCAAATATTTCAAGCAAAACACTTATCTTACATAATAGTTTTAAAATTGAACTCAATTTAAATCTAAAACCCAGTTTTAGAAAAACCTTCCAATACCAGTACTTGAACCAACTTCTGCTCCATCCTGAGAATAGCTCGAGACCATACCCGACTTTCATCAACTTCTTCCATTTCCCCCTTTTTTTACCAAAAACTTTGCTGAAGATTTAGAACTTGAAAAAGGATTTCACTCTCGAATTACACGTAAACGACCCCGTGTCTCCAGCCAAATTACTCAAGCTTCCCTTCGAGATTTCTTTCCAAAAACCGAAACTGGCACCACTGATACACGTGCACTTGCACTCAACGTCGACGGCGATCGGACCTCCAAGTCCATCTTGTACGAGTCGCCTACAGCTACCTCCATCGTTCCCAAGCATCCAAATTTCCAAATATGCTCGAAACCGAAATTGAAGCAATCAGTCCAACAGGAACCAAAAATACCCTAACCAAAATCAACTCGTCCAAGCCATGACGGCCATCGGAGGCATCGCCACCTCGTCCAAGGCCTCACCGAAGACTATGCTTCATTTTCCCCCCGGTCCGATTCACTCAAATTCACTAACGACGACGAAATTCCCTCTCAGCCTAATCGACGACCATTCTGATCTTTAACCCTAATATCACCTTGCCGTGCTACCACGACAAGTGATAATCCTTCAGATTAATTTTCCCAAACACCCCAACTCGAGATCTAGCTCCAACATCAAACTCGGCGTCTACCAAAACTACGATCGCCGGAATTTGACCTATTTTCAAATTTCGATCAACTCGAAATTCACCGCGATATACCATACAAAAAACTTGATTTTGATCTTAAAATTCATCGTTTATGTGTATGAACAAGATCAAGCTATCAAATTCTAAATCTTAATCAATAAACTTTTGAACAAAATATGCTTTTACTGTAATTTATAAAATCCTCCAGTGTTTACCAATTATTTATACTTCACTTTATTTTTAAAGGTTAGATCAGGCTAATTCAAACACATCTTGCTCAAACACTATGACTTAGAAGAAAATTGGTGAAAAGATTTTAAATTTTGAATACATCTTAAGCCTGTAAACTATACTCATAGATCTGGTATACCTGTAACCAGCATGCACACTCATTTCCACACATTAATATCGCATGCAGGCACTGTGATGTTCTATACAAATGATTTTCACAACAACAAACAGATATAAACATTAGATACATAGACAGATTCAAGATTTTGGGTGTATCAGAATTCTCACTTGTTTATATTTGAACAGGGGTCAGGCTTTACTTATTTATTTAACTCAAATCTATATTTTTATGCTGTTATACTGATACAAGCACCTATATTTAGAGATCAGAGCCCAGAAGCCATTTAGGTGAGAGATTTGAGTCGTTAAAACCAGGTTTTTTTATAATAAAAAAATTTCCTGAATATTCAGACAGAGGCCAAAGTTTGGAAACTCATACATGCACCCAAACGTCAACAAATATTCATACATTCATACCTAATAAACCAATCTTGCAAAAACACATTTTCCATTCATGCAACCAACTATCACAGCAATCATTCATAAGAAATCAGGTTTAAACAGTTTAAGCTAAGCTTACTCACCTTAGATTCGGTTTGAACAGAGGAATTGCTTATGCACAGGAAACTTGCCAAATGCGTGAGATCTTTTAAAAATTTTGAAGACTGGAAAACCACTTTTTGATCTGCCTTTGTTGCTAAAATCATGCTTAATCGAATCAGGGTTGTTTTGAAACTGATCTTCAATTTGTTTGCCAAATCCAGTTGAAGCTGTTTTTAAGTTATAGTTTTGGATTGCAGTTGAATTTATTGATTCTTCTCTGGCTTAAAGTTACAGATTTTGTTTTCTTTGAATTTTGTTTAGTTTTGAGCATAAGGGAAGAGAATAAGAGAGAAATAGCATTATCCAATATTACTTGTTTTACTTTTAATTATTTTATTTTATTATAAAAAAAATAAAATAAAACAAAAGAAGAAACTAATGACACTTGTTCACCATGCATATTATTATCTTTACAAATGTTAAATTGATAACAAAACTTCACATACACTTGTTATTAAAGAAAATATGATTTTAAAAGATATTTATATTATTATTCTTTTATTGGAATTTGTATATGTATATTTTAATACATCTTTATTAAATATATTACCTTTATGTTTACATTCATATGTACTATTAATTTATATAAATTGAAATCCTTTTTTTTTCTCTTCTTCTTTTAAAATTTTGAAATTTAATTCTGAATTCATATACAAATTCAATTTAAAACCAACTCATATTTAAACACAAATTCAATTTGAAAATAATTATTCTATTAAAAATCTATTTAGATACATATCCAGATATTCTTTAGCTTATCAGAATTTCATTTGTTCAATCAAAAGTTCAATATTTTTATTAATTAGGCCAATTATTTTATCAATTACAGATCCCTAGAAATCCGGGTTATCACATTCCTTCCCCCCTTAAATCTTTTCGTCCTCGAAAAGGAACGAATCCAAAATTTATTAAAAAGCTTATTTTTGGAAAAATTATTCTTTGAAATACTTTTTAACATTTTTAAAATCTACATAATATTGCTAAAATAGTTTTTTATAAAAATGCTTTTTATAACTCGATGTTTCAATAAGTCCGTCTTCGTTCTCACAGGAATTCGGTCATACGTTGATCAAGCGTAAGACTGAAAATCTATAAGTACTTAGCAGACTCATTTTCAACACCCAGTGAAAATATTTGAAAAATAATTTTATTGAAAATATAGAAAACAGTTTTTGAAAATAGAGGATATATCTTTGGTGAGAATGCTCTGGAAATCATCACCCCCATCCATGGTCACAGTTACATTCCAGGGGTACGTTGCAGTCGCAGCAAAAGTCCATGTAACTACAGGCTCTCCGCGGCTTCTCGATTACGCCATGGAACTCACACAACAGATCACAATTACATCCAGGGTTACGTTGCCATCGCAACAAAAGTCCATGTAACTGCAGGCTCTCAGCGGCCTCTGATTTTCGCTGTCAAAATGAAACTTCTCCACTCCTACATAGGTCGCAGTCTGCCGATATAAAATCAAACGCAGACTGTTGGCTCTCAGCGGCACACACAACTTTCGCTATGTTATACAATAGGTCGCAGTCTACCGATATAAAATCAAACGCAGACTGTTGGCTCTCAGCGGCACACACAACTTCTGCTATGGTATGCTCTACTCATAATCCCCAGGAACTAGTTTTGTCCGGACTCCTCACAGGATCAACTTTAGAATCCCCCTTGAGTCTCAAGGTAGCACCACCCGGTGGTACTCCTGAGAAGTCCATTCCAAGGGAGCGCCTTTTTCCCTAGAGCCATCATCAAAACATTTTATACTATATATATAGTATCTTTAAATCATACACCTAGTATGATCTCATTCAAAGCTCCTTTACACAAAATCGATTATCCCAAAATCGATAAGTCTCAAACTAGGCTTTCCAAATTCAATATTAGTTTCACCCAAAAATCAAAAGCCTTTCCAAATCCAAAGGTTCCCAAAACCTTTTCTAAAATCCTCCTAAGATCCTTTATATATATATATACACACACACAGATATATATAATTTTTAAAACTTTGGATCATTTCAAACTTGTATAAAACTCCTTTATACTTAAACACCTCCAAAAACCATTTTCTTCCGGCAAAAGATTCATCAAGGGGAGTTTTATCTCATATAACAAAGATATATAATTTTGTTTATTCAAAATCAAATATTCAAATTTGATTACCCTTTTCAATATCAATTTCATTCAAATTCGTACGATGTACACATATCATTCGTACGCCATACCAATCTGATCGCTCACTTGACCACACAATTTCATTTCCGAATTAGTATCATCCACCCGACTTCCTAGTACGGACTCAGATCTGGTTTCTTGATCAGAAACCGTCATTCTCCTTGCATAGCCTAACTATGATAGAGAATATCCGGAACCAATCAACAACGCATATCTGTTGAATATGCGCTTTGAGCTTATATGATTTTTGTTTGATGATAATAAACATATATACATTCATTCAAATGTATTTGTTAATATACTATTCTATTTTTCACAGTTTAAATAAATATTTGTTGAATAAAATAAATTACACATAATTTGAATTCAAACAGATATTTTATTCAAATAAATATTTATTACATTTTTGAATAGTACAATTTCAAGCTCTCACTATAACTATACAACTTTGATTACAATTACATCACATTTCATATTTACAGTTCACCTCACTACATATCACTCACACTCGTATCTATCTTCAACTTCTTTCCAGTTTGAATCCAGCATCTGAGCAATCTGCAAAAATATAAACTAACGCAGTAAAATTGAAAAAGAAATATTTTTGCAATTTAAAAATAAAAGATAATTTTTGAAAATATGATTTGCCTCAGTTATTTGGGTTGTTCGTCATAATTTAAATTTGAATTCATCATACACAAACAACTTGTGACATACACAGTGTATTACTGTATATGCCACAAGGCCGTGCACGCCGATATATACACTTGATTGATTTACAGGGACAGGTGAGCACATGTCAAACCCAAATGAAAAACCGGGTTCAACTCACGTGCAATAACAATGAAAATCACGACACGAGCACAAGGTCAAATCCGAGTTTTGAGACTGGATTCAACACAAGGCAACTTGAAGAATGCAAAGCTTCGACAAATCAAAACTGCATGCATCAATAATGCATGAAACAATGAAACAGCCAGTTGCAACAAAGACCAGGCTGCAAACATCCAGAAGTGTCAACAAAGAATCAAGTCTCGACCAAAACCAGTGTATACAACATAATGAAGCAATAACACAAAGGGCCAGAGAAATGCCACCAATGTATACAAATGATCGGCCATCAAAGTGCAGTGCAAGTACAAAGAAGACAGTGGCAGCAGTTCAGATGACAATGAACTAAAGCGAAGATCACAAAAACTTCAAGACAGTGATTCAATCAGACTCAACTACAAAGATGCAAGCACACTCAAACCAGAAGCATGCTCGAAGTAAAAATCCAAACCAGGTTCAAATTACACAAGCTCCAGAAGGATAATGCATGTACAAGACACAGTGCACCACTGAACCATCAAAGATATGCACAGGCAAAGACTTAGCAGTGGCACAAGACCACCAAGCAAAACCAGTAATAATATAGATGCAAGTAAATGCAACAAATATATACATACATAGGTGTATGTATACACATGGCAGTCAAAGACATAATGTCAGAAGTTCTGAATCAAAAATGAAGACCACAAGTGAAGTAAACAACAATGTAGAGCTCACTGCAACTCAAGGAGATAGTCGACCAACAGTATCAAGCTCATGTATGCAACAGTTGCAACATGGATATCACATGAAATTCGAACAAACATGACAGCAGACCAATGTCAAAAATCAAGTGATCAACACAGAAATGGACAGACCAAATGATCACTGCTCGAGGAAATATGAACACAGTGACACAGTACCAAAAATCAGATGAACAAGATCACTCATGAAAACCAACAAGCAAATATGCCAACAACTAATGCAACAGTACAGGAAGCAAGCAAGATCAACACAGCTACAATGGATCAGTGAATCAAATTCAAAGCAAGTATCAAAACCAGGTTGAACAACTACAAGTCCAGATTCAAGGCCAGAATGATCAATGAATGCAACTGCAGGAAGTCAACAAGAGAATTAATGAATGTATACTGAAAGTAAAAATTCAAGTGCGTATGCAGTATTGACAAAGTCAAAAATCAACACCGTGATGAGCACGACAATTCAATGCCGCAATTCAAAACCGTGAATGTCAAGCAATCGAAGTATATACGTTTATGAACAAGTCAATACAATCTCAATCATCAAAACATTATCAAGCGGCCAAAGCACAGTGAAGACGAATTCAAACAAAACTTATATGAACGCAAAAATAGGATTTCGAATCCTATATAAACCAATTCATCATCGGCTCTCAAATCCATCGAATTCCAGAAAGCACAAAATCAGTAAAGCAAAAGGATATAATTACATACCGGAATTCGATCAACGAAGCAGCTGCGGTGATCAAATTAAAGAGCATCGAAGTCGAACAGTATCAAAGGTCGGCGCTTCAATTTGCATAAAACCCTAATTTGGATCAAGGACGCAAGCCCTAATTCAAGCTCAAAAAGGAACGAAAGGTTGGCCGAGTTTTTACAGAAGAAAATAAAGGAACGGGTTAAAGAACAAGTGGCCGGCCCTGTTATTATAAAAGGGGTTTAGTGTTTTATTTAGGGTTATTTATTTTTGTCTTATAATTGTTGTTTTTATTTTTCGAATCAAAGAATTTGTAAATCACCACCTAGGGATTAGGTCGTGTCAGATTGTCTAGTTAGAATTAGTTCAGTGAGCAGGGTGTGCGAGTTTGCAATGCTCTATAGGAGGGAGCAGTGTTTGCGAGTAATCAAAGCGCTATAGGTGGGAGCAGAGTTTGCAAGTAAACGAAACTCTATAGGCGGGAGCAGGGTGTGCTAGTCTAGTAGAGTGTTTGTGAGCGGAAGAAAATGTTTGCGAGTCTAGTAGAGTGGTTGTGAGCGGGAGCAAAAGGGTCTGCGAGTCTAGTAGAGTGTTTGTAAGCGTGATACTGTTTAATTCTAATAGAAATCTGGGAATGCAACAGTAGGCAGGGGTTGCCGAAGCTGGGTAAATTTTTTGTGCGATTTACTTTTCAGCATATTTATTTCTGCAGCTTGTTTCTGTGTTTATATCGAGAAAATTTGCTATAACCCTATTCACCCACCCTCTAGGGTTAATCTAGATCCTACAAGTGGTATCAGAGCCCGGTATTTTGTTTTTAACTCTAGAGTCATGAATTCACCGAATAATGCTTTTTCTGAGGGGCAATCTATTGCTAGGCCACCCATGTTTAACGGGAATGATTATGCTTATTGGAAAGTTAGGATGGGTATCTATCTTAGTTCTGTTGATTATGATGTTTGGGATATTATTGAAACTGACTATAAACCTCCCACTATAATCGTTGGTGATACTGAGATTCCTAAACCTAAGGATAGGTGGGATGCTAACGATAAGAGATTCAAAACGACAAATGCTAAAGCCATGAATGCTTTGATATGTGCTCTTGATAAAAATGAATTTAATAGAATTTCTCATTGTACAACAGCACAGGAAATTTGGCACACTTTGGAGGTGACACACGAAGGAACTTCTCAAGTCAAGGAGTCTCGTCTAGCCCTATTCAGCAATGAATACGAAAACTTTGTGATGGACAAAGGCGAGAGCATAAAAGACATGTTTGGACGCTTTTCAACCTTGGTATACAACGCTAGAGCGCTTGGGAAAGTCTTCACTGAGGTAGAGCTTGTGCGGAAGATATTACGAGTCTTACCAATGAACTTTGAGGCAAAAGTCACGGCAATCCAAGAATCGAAAGATTTGAGTAAACTAAGCATGGAGTAGTTGATTGGTAACTTGATGACATATGAGCTTGAGCTAAAAGCAAAGGAAGAACGCAACAACTCCGAACCAAAGAAGAAGACGATTGTCTTAAAGAGCAAAGAAGATAGCGATGAAGATGAAGAAGATCCAATTGAAGAGCTTGCAATGGCTGTCAATAATCTTAGAAGATGGTCTAGATTCAAGCCACGCAAGAAGAAAACAAGTCGTAATAGGCCAAAAGATTCTGAAAATTCCGATAATGAACTGACGTGTTATAACTGCAACAAGCCTGGCCACATCAAACCAAAATGCCCACTTCTCAAAAACAATAAAGGAAAGAAAAAGAAGAAGAAGGCCTTTGCAGCGACTTGGGATGATGAAGAAGGAGAGGAAGTTTTGGATAGCAGCTCAGAGGAGGCTAACTTGTGTCTTATGGCAAAATCAGATTCAGAAGCAAGCTCCGAGGAATCTAGTGAGGCAGGTGAGTATTCCTATAGAGATCTAGTTTTTATGTGTCTTGATCTTACTAAGGTAGTGGATACTCTTGAATCTAAAATTGAAAAACTGAAATCTGATAGGAGAGAATTTGCTCGTGAAAATTTTAGGTTAAAAACTGAATTTGAAAATATTCAAAACCTAGATTGTAAAAATTGTAAGATTTTAGATTCAGAATTATCAAAACTTAGGAATAACTTTGAGAATCTTGAAAAAGAAAACTTGAATCTTAAGGAAAACATTGACAATAGGAAAAAGGATTTTATAAATAGATGCACCTCACTCACATAATATACATATATATATACACTCAACTCATTCTAGGGTACCACTTACCCTATCCTTAATGAGTAATCCCACCAGAGCCAAGGTTCTCGCTTAGCCTTCCGCTCTGATACCAAATGTAACGACCCAGAAATTTCGATCCCGAAAATTCCAGATAGTTAGTAAAAATAAGAAAAAGAAAGAAGAAGAAACAGAAGTCTCAAACTCATGATCTTACATTCGCAGCGGATGAAATATAATATCACATAAATAATAGTTATACAAAGGAAACTGTACTTGTCAAATTACATATATTTTTTTATATCAGAGTTACAGCAGATTTACAATCACAAAACAGATAAATCAATCTGTTTCAGATACTATAATATCACATCAGAAGCTCTCCATACGTTCCTGCTCTCCAGCTCGCCTCCTGAGCTCCAGAACGCCCTTACCTAAAATCTGTAATACTCGGTCTAACCCGAGCATTACATCAAAGTAACACCCGGGTCAGGCTGAAAACCAGCGTGAGTAAACCCATCAAGCATAGAGTATAAAAGCATACAACTTGTATAAACCCAGGGTAACTTATCAATTTACAACTTATCAAGTTGTTATAGACATTACTTATTCCACACATTAATTTCTAAGTGCTAGAACTTAGATTAAATGATCCAATTCACTTTAATCATTCCATTTCCGTCTACTAATTTCAGATATCAATTTTTAATGAATTGAAGTGGTTTCGGGTATTTACTAATACCTGACTCCGGTCTCTTCGAATTCAATGTCATCTAAACTTAAATTATCCAATTAAATAAAATTCAATTTTAATTTTTGGATAACACTTTTACACGGTAAATTCAAAATTGATTGATAATCACATTATCATCGTCCATCTAATATATCATTTCACAAAGCAATTCATCATAGAGATATCAACCAACTCAAACTATCCATCCTAATTCAATCATTAATAAGCAGGGTTTATCACTTCCCTTAATTACATAAATTGATGATCCTCTAATTACTTTCATTAGTTAATTATTCTAAACTGCATTTTAATAATTAACCTTTAATTTAATTTCATGCATTAATCAACCTTGATTAATCACTAACGGAGATTAACTTTCCTAAAATTACTTCATCAATTAAACCAACTCCTTGATTAATTATATAAATTAATCCTTCAATTACACTGAGTAATTATCACTTAATTTTCCATCAAATCATCATCCTTTAATTACTACCATCGAGTAATTTCCTTAAATTAAATTACATCCAGTAATAAATTACTTTACTAAGAAATTTCACTTCATTAATTACCTTAAGTAATTATACTTAACTCAAAATCAAATGATTAACTTTAATTAATTAAACTGAATTAATTAACCAAAATTAACCACATCCAATTAATTAATCATACTGGGTAATTAATTCCTTTAATTACTTCATAAAGTAATTATTTTAGTCACTAATTACAACTCGATTTCCTAATTATCTGACCTCTAATTATTAATTAATAACTCTTAAACTTTATTAAATTAAACTAATTAATTACCCTTAATTATCTTATTTAATTAATTAGTCATTAATCATCCAAATCTTAGTTATCTCTTAAGATAATCTTTACTTTTATTAACAACTTACTTCTCATTAACAAAATTTAAATACATTTCCAAAACATTCCACTTTAAAATTGAACTTTGAATTTGAAATAAATTAAAATTTAACTTAACAAATTTAAGTTAAACGACTTCAAATTTTCTAAATAAAATATTTCAAGCAAAACACTTATATTACATAATAGTTTTAAAATTGAACTCAATTTAAATCTAAAACCCAGTTTTATAAAAACCTTCCAATACCTGTACTTGAACCAACTTCTGGTCTAACCTGAGAATAGCTCGAGACCATACCCGAGTTTCAATAACTTCTTCCATTTCCCCTTTTTTTTACCAAAAACTTTGCTGAAGATTTAAAACTTGAAAAAGGTTTTCACTCTCGAATTACACGTAAACGACCCCGTGTCTCCAGCCAAATTACTCAAGCTTCCCTTCGAGATTTCTTTCCAAAAACCGAAACTGGCACTACTGATACACGGTGCACTTACACTCAACGTTCCCAAGCATCCAAATTTCCAAATATGCTCGAAACCGAAATTGAAGCAATCAGTCCAACAGGAACCAAAAATACCCTGACCAAAATCAACTCGTCCAAGCCACGACGGCCATCGGAGGCATCGCCACCTCGCCCAAGGCCTCACCGAAGACTATGCTTCATTTCCCCCCGGTCTGATTCACTCAAATTCACTAACGACGACGAAATTCCCTCTCAGCCTAATCGACGACCATTCCGATCTTTAACCCTAATATCACCTCGCCGTGCTACCACGACAAGTGATAATCCTTTAGATTAATTTTCCCAAACACCCCAACTCGATATCTTGCTCCAACATCAAACTCGGCGTCTACTAAAACCACGATCGCCGAAATTTGACCTATTTTCAAATTTCGATCAACTCGAAATTCACCGCGATATACCATACTAAAAAACTTGATTTTGATCTTAAAATTCATCGTTTATGTGTATGAACAAGATCAAGCTATCAAATTCTAAATTTTAATCAGTAAAATTTTGAACAAAATATGCTTTTACTGTAATTTATAAAATCCTCCAGTGTTTGCCAATTATTTATACTTCAATTTATTTTTAAAGGTTAGATCAGGCTAATTCAAACACATCTTTCTCAAACACTATGACTTCAAAGAAATTTGGTGAAAAGATTTTAAATTTGAATACATCTTAAGCCTATAAACTGTACTCATAGATCAGGTATACCTGTAACCAGCATGCACACTCATTTCCACACATTAATATCGCATGCAGGCACTGTGATGTTCTATACAAATGCTTTTCACAACAACAAACAGATATAAACATTAGATACATAGAGAGATTCAAGATTTTGGGTGTATCAGAATTCTCACTTGTTTATATTTGAACAGGGGTCAGGCTTTACTTATTTATTTAACTCAAATCTATATTTTTATGCTGTTATACTGATACAAGCACCTATATTTAGAGATCAGAGCCTAGAAGCCTTTTAGGTGAGAGATTTGAGTCGTTAAAACCAGGTTTTAAAAAAAAATCCTGAATATTCAGACAGAGGCCAAAGTTTGGAAACGCATACATGCACCCAAACATCAACAAATATTCATACATTCATACCTAATAAGCCAATCTTGCAAAAACACATTTTCCATTCATGCAACCAACTGTCACAGCAATCATTCATAAGAAATCAGGTTTAAACAGTTTAAGCTAAGCTTGCTCACCTTAGATTCTGTTTGAACAGAGGAATTGCTTATGCACATGAAACTTGCCAAATGCTTGAGATCTTTTAAAAAATTTGAAGACTGGAAAACCACTTTTTGATCTGCCTTAGTTGCTAAAATCATGCTTAATCGAATCAGGGTTGTTTTGAAACTGATCTTCAATTTGTTTGCCAAATCCAGTTGAAGCTGTTTTTAAGTTATAGTTTTGGATTGCAGTTGAATTTATTCTTTGATTCTTCTCTGGCTTAAAGTTACAGATTTTGTTTTCTTTGAATTTTGTTTAGTTTTGAGCATAAGGGAAGAGAATTAGAGGGAAATAGCATTATCCAATATAACTTGTTTTACTTTTAATTATTTTATTTTATTATAAAAGAATAAAATAAAACAAAAAAAGAAACTAATGACACTTGTTCACCATGCATATTATTATCTTTACAAATGTTAAATTGACAACAAAACTTCACATACACTTGTTATTGAAGAAAATATGATTTTAAAAGATATTTATATTATTAGTCTTTTATTGGAATTTGTATATGTATGTTTTAATACATCTTTATTAAATATATTACCTTATATTACATTTATGTTTACATACATATGTACTATTAATTTATATAAATTGAAATCCTTTTTTTTCTCTTCTTCTTTTAAATTTTTAAATTTTAATTCTGAATTCATATACAAATTCAATTTAAAACCAATTCATATTTAAACACAAATTCAATTTGAAAATAATTATTCTATTAAAAATCTATTTATATACATATCCAGATATTCTTTAGCTTATCAGAATTTCATTTGTTCAATCAAAAATTCAGTATTTTTATTAATTAGGCCAATTATTTTATCAACTACAGATCCCCAGAAATCCGGGTTATCACATTAAGGAAGAGGTAATTACTTATGGAAGTAATTAATGGAAAATTACTCATGGGGGTAATTAAATAGAAGTGATTAACGGGTAATCACTTGATGTTATTAATTAAGGAATTGATAAATATAATTGATTTGAAGTTAATTAATTATGGAATAATTAATTAATTTAAGAATTAAGGATCATTTAATGATGGAATTAATTACTTGTTAAGTAATTAAGAGAGTAATCATCTAATGGAAGTAATTAGAAGATAATTACTTATGTAAGTAATTAAGGGTTAATTACTTAATTATTTGAGTTAATTAATAAATGTGATTAATTTAAGATTAATTACTAAGTTTAATTAATTAAAAATGTAATTAATTAAGGATTTATTAATTAACTTAATTAATTAATAATTACTTAATGAAGTAATTAAAGATTAATTAATTAGATTAATTAATCAAAGCGTTGATATAATTAATTAAGAAGTTAATTAATTAAGATAAGTAATTACAAATTATTGTTTATGATTAATTAGCTGATTAAATATAAATTTGTTATTTGATTAATTAAAGGGTTAATTAATTAATAAGGATTATTAGTTAATATAATTAATGAATTAATCAAGATTGATTAATCAAAATGATTAATTTAAGTGTGATTAATTAATTGTAATTAATTGAGGTTTAATGCAATTAATTATAGTTGATTAATTAATGGAAGCAAATGAAGGATCATTAATTATTGTAATTAATGATAGTAATTAAAGGTTAATCGTTGAATATGGTTAAAGATAATTACTTGAATGTAATTAAAGGATGATTAATCAAGGAAGATAAATTAAGGAAGATCATTAAGAGATGATTAATTTATTTATTTGGAATAAATAAATGAAGAAGGATTAAGGTAATCCAATTGATTTAGAGTTAATCAATTTTTCTTATGGATGGTTGATTGATATTGGATGATTGATTAATATTGGATGGTTGATGGATGATGTGGGTATGATATCTTTGATATATGATATGCTACTTTGTGAGATGAATGTTTGATATGAATTATCTATTGTGATAATGTGATTCATCTACCTGTTTATATCATCCTGAATATAAGTTAATTGTTTAAACCCCTAAACAACTTGGACATTAAAATGGCGTTTGGTTTCGGTGAGACCGGGATCGGGTTTTCATATTTGGATATCCGAAAACCACATCGATCTAAATTAAACGTTAGGCCGTGAATCCAAGTGGAGCTTAGTGAAGACTCGAAGTGTAAGAAATATTCGTCAGTATAACTTTGGGGGTGATTTCGAGATGAGTTTGACGGAGATAGTACTTACAGGTTCGAGATGGTGATTTAGAGTGCAAGGGCTATGGTCGATGACTCTGAGGGTGATTCCAAAATGAGTGCAACGAGATAGTGCCTTCGGTTTCGTTCGAACCCGGAACGAACTTGTATGGATTGAATGCTTTCAGAACATCGTCAGGTGGACGATGAGCATTCTAAGATAGATGTGTTCTATAAAGGTAATCGCAGCCTCAAGCCTCATCAACCGGGAATGGATAAAACAGGGGAGGAGCAGCAAGGCTAAGTGGGTAGCACCCATTTCAGGGTGAGGTCATTCCTGTCTAGATGTCCCCTTTATTTCATGCTTTGTGGGTGGTTGGTCGCGCCAACCACGGGTTGATCTTACTCAGGACTGTTCAGTAAGGAATGGTCCCAGCTTTGTGATGCAGGGGATTGGGAGTGATCCTCGGTATTGTGATCTAGGCCACGTACTGTGATGGGCGGTACCCCGGTAGCCCTGCCATTGATGGAAACCCATTATTCCTACGAGACCCTACGGTTTTGTTTGTAGTACCCACTTTTGTAGATAGTAGCTGGAATTTAATAGATGTAACAATTTCGGCTATTTCTTTTTACTTGAAAACCCTAGACACTATTATAATATCACTGGATTTCCTATCAAATGTTTTGGTTAGCGTAAGGTAAAAACTTTTCCATGTTTATGTGTGGGAAGTCTTACGTGATACCTTTTCTTTTCAAAGGTTTTTGAAAGGATAAGATTGAATTGCCAATTTGGATAACTAGAATTCATTGTTTTTCACGTATCTCTGAGGGAGTACGTGTATAATTCATCGTTGGTTGTGGAATCTGTAGTTTTGTTAGATTTGGAAGTTGAGCTGGACTTGAGTATAGTCTGATGTTCTTTTCAGATTGATGGATCTAGAGATAAGAGGAGCTCTGGATTTTAGTGGTGTAGTTAGTTTAGCTTCTGTAGAGCGAGTCTCGCAGTGATTTATACTTGGAAAACTCTAGATAGTTAGAGAGATTTATTCTGACTTATGTCAGAATAATTAGTTAGGTTTGTTTGTTTGATGGATTGCTATGGATGTTAGTAACTGGATGATAGGTATGCTTTGTTGGTTGAAATTGAAATCTTTGCTTGGTTATTAAATTAACTTTGCTTTTAAATTTCAGGGACGAAATTCTTTTAAGGGGGGAGGAATGTGACGACCCGGAATTTTAGGCAATATCAATTTAATAATCGTTATTAATAATTAAATTGGTTTGATAATTTTCTTTATAATTTTAATTTAAATTGGTAAATTTAATCTTTTAAGGTTAATAAATATTTAATATGGTAATTTGATCTATATCTTTTTAACAATTTGAAAAGTGATAAGAATTATCTTTCAAAGCCAATAAATTTTTATTCTATTTATAATATATATATTTTGTTATATATATTGTGAATAGAAGATCTTTTGTTTTAAATAAAAGATGAATTTTCAAATTGTAATATATATGTATGTATATGTTATAATTTGGAATTGTTTTAAAATTTAATCTATTGATAATTTATATATAAATTTATTGTAATTTGAAGCTTTGTTTTAAAATTAATATTTTTCAAAAGTTAATTTAAGTTTAATTCAATTGTTTTCAAAATGTAAGATAATTATTTATTTTTAAATATGATAATTTAAATAAGATTTAATCAAAGTTTTATTTTATTTTCTTTTAAAATGCTTAAATTTAAAATGGTTATAAATATATGTAAAGATTTATTTGTATTATAACTAGTTTCATAATATTTTCTTTAAAAGTAAATTTATAAACATATAAGTAATTATTTATAAAGTAACTTAAATAAGTAAGCTTATATTAACATTTTAAATCAAATAAAATTTTTAAAAAAAATACTTAAGTACATGTGTAACCATGTTAATCATCTTAATAACACATGTAAGGCAAATAAAGCAATATGAATGATATTTGTTCAATTTAACAACAAGTGGCAATCTATTTATTTTAATTTTTAAATAAATGTTTAAGAAGAAAATTAGTTTTTCACAAACACTTTCATTCCTTTGCCTTCATTTCTTAACTCAAAACCAGAAAATTACTTTAAAAAAAAACTTGGAATTTGAAAGCAAAAAAGCAAAGATCAAATCTGAATTTAATTGAAATCTGCAAACTTCAACCTGCAACTCAAATAGGATCAAGATCAACTCTGCAAGTTTCAATATTTTAGATCAACAAATTGGAGGCATGCAAAGATTTTCTTCAGCAAAGAAAAATCAATTTTTTATTCAGATTTAAATGTTCAAGTCTGGAAAATGAATCAAAACTGCTCTGCTTATAAAAAATTGTGAGTAAACCTCTTAAAAACAGTTTTAATCATATTATAGTTGAATTTACTTTTGCATGTGATGAATTTGGCTTTGGTCATGAATAATTCTTTACATGAATACTGTTGTATATACATGATTGAGGGTATGGAATGTTGGGTATAGATGAACCTGTAAAATTCATCTTTGTATAATTACAGGAGTAGTTCTGCTTAAAGATAAATGCAAAAATCTTCCAATCTATACCTTATTTGAACTTGATATGTGAATGAAAACTGTATGTTAATGTTTGATAGTAATTTTAAAAATAGTTTCATAATTTTAAAAACAACAAATAACTTTAAATAAGGGATTAATAGGGAAACTAGAATTTTTTGTTAAAAATCAACGGTCTTAAATTCTAATTTGAATTACATGCATGTAATTATGATGAAAAATCATGAATTTTGATATGAATTTTGTAATTTTTAGTTGAATATTTCTTGAGAATTTTAGGTTTGTTTGATTTGGGTGTTTTGGGAGTTTGCCGTTGATCAGCGTGATGATTGGAGCTGGAATCTTGATCGAAGCCTGTTTATGTATCGTGGATGATGGGAAAAATGTACATGAATTTTTCTTATGTACAATTCGTTTGAATTTGATTAAACTAGGGTTTTAGCTCCTTTTTTTTGGCTTGACTGTCGTGACTTTTGCGTTGTGGAGATTAGACCGGGGGTGTTCGTGTTTGGGGAAGATGGAGCTCGTGGACGAGGTGTTTCGATGGTAGGGTCCGCGATGTCTTATGGCGTCGTGATGGTCGGTTGTGGGTGGTTATATGGTCGTGACTGCTGCAGATTTTCGAACGTTAGGTCGAATTTCGATTCGTTTGTTTTTCGCTCGATCTGGGTTTGGTTTCATGCTCGCGTGGGTTCGTATGATTATTGACGTTGGTCGTGACAACCTACGGTGGCCGGAGCTTCAGGTGCACATGCACCGTGCACGGCTTTGGATCTGGTGAAGTTTTTGAATTGGGGAAGACGAGTTTCTACTCGAAGGGGTGTTCGTGTTTTTCGTAGAGACGACTCGAAGTAGGGGGTAGCATGGGGTGTCTTCGGGGCAGGCTCGTGTAGTTGCCGTGTTTTACTCGAGTTTTGTTGGTTTGGTTCTGTATAATGTAAAATGCAGATAATACTTGTTTGAAATAAATAAAAATCAAGCTTGAGTTTTATAAAAGAAAACTAAAGTTAAAACTTGTTATTTTGAAATAAATGTAAATCAAACTTTTAAAAGTGATAATTGAATTTATTTTTAAATTTAAAATGTTTTAAAATGTTTGCTTTAGAAAGTAATTATCTTAATTAAATTTTGAATTTCAATTTTAAAAGAGTATTTGTATTTAAATATTAAATCAAAGTTAAAAGTAAATTTTAAAGCAATGTTTAATAATTAAGTTTTCAAATTTTATTGAAAATGAATAAGTTTAAAAGTAGATAATTAAAATGTTTTAAATTTTAAATTGATTTCAAAGTGCTTTATTTTCAAATAAGGTTAAAGTTATAATTTTGAAAACTAATTAAATAATTTGTTTTAAGTTATTAAGATTTGATTAATTCAAATAATTTATTTATGAAGATAAATATGGTTAATTTACCCTTGATATGAACTTGAGAATACTTAATTAAATATGATTTCTTAAGATAAATGCTTTTCTCGTTTAATTAAGGATTTTTTTTATATAAGAAGTTAATTAATTATTTAATTAATTTTTAAATAATTAGTTAATTGTTTATTTAATTTTTAAAAAATACTTAATTATGAATTAATTAAGTGTAATTACTTAATGAAGTAATTAATGGTTGATTTTTGAATGTAATTAAGGAAGAGGTAATTACTTATGGAAGTAATTAATGGAAAATTACTCATGGGGTAATTAAATGGAAGTGATTAATGGATAATCACTTGATGTTATTAATTAAGGAATTAATTAATATAATTGATTTGAAGTTAATTAATTATGGAATAATTAATTAATTTAATAATATAGGATCATTTAATGATGGAATTAATTACTTGTTAAGTAATTGAGAAAGTAATCATCTAATGGAAGTAATTAGAAGATAATTACTTATGTAAGTAATTAAGGGTTAATTACTTAATTATTTTAGTTAATTAATAAATGTGATTAATTTAAGATTAATTACTAAGTGTAATTAATTAAAAATGTAATTAATTAATAAAGTAATTAATTAAGGATTTATTAATTAACTTAATTAATTAATAATTACTTAATGAAGTAATTAAAGATTAATTAATTAGATTATAATTCATTAAGAAGTTAATTGATTAAGATAAGTAATTACAAATTGTTAATTACTGTTTATGATTAATGAGAAGATTAATTATTTAATCAATTAAAGGGTTCATTAATTAATAAGGATTATTACTTAATGTAATTAATGAATTAATCAAGATTGATTAATGAAAATGATTAATTTAAGTGTGATTAATTAATTGTAAGTAATTGAGGTTTATTGCAATTAATTATAGTTGATTAATTAATGGAAGCAAATGAAGGATCATTAATTATTGTAATTAATGATAGTAATTAAAGGTTAATCACTGAATAAGGTTAAGGATAATTACTTGAATGTAATTAAAGGATGATTAATCAAGGAAGATAAATTAAGGAAGATCATTAAGAGATGATTAATTTATTTATTTGGAATAAATAAATGAAGAAGGATTAAGGTAATCCAATTTATTTAGAGTTAATCAATTTCACTTATGGATGGTTGATTGATATTGGATGATTGATTAATATTGGATGGTTGATGGATGATTTGGGTATGATATCTTTGATATGTGATATGCTACTTTGTGACATGAATGTTTGATATAAATTATCTACTGTGATAATGTGATTTATCTATCTGTTTATATCATCCTGAATATAAGTTAATTGTTTAAACCCTTAAACAACTTGGACATTAAAATGGCGTTTGGTTTCGGTGAGACCGCGATCGAGTTTCCATATTTGGATATCCGAAAATCACATCGATCCAAATTAAATATTAGGTTGTGAATCCAAGTGGAGCTTAGTGAAGACTCGAAGTGTAAGAAATATTCGTCAGTATAACACTAGGGGTGATTCCGTGATGAGTTTGACGGAGATAGTACTTACAGGTTTGAGATGGTGATTTAGAGTGCAAGGGCTATGGTCGTTGACTCTGAGGGTGATTCCAAAATGAGTGCAACGAGATAGTGTCTTCGGTTTCGTTCGAATCCGGAACGAACTTGTACGGATTGAATGCTTTCAGAACATCGTCAGGTGGACGATGAGAATTCTAAGATAGATGTGTTCTATAAAGGTAATTGCAGCCTCAAGCCTCATCAACCGGGAATGGCTAAAACAGGGGTGGTGCAGCAAGGCTTGGTGGGTAGCACCTATTTCAGGGTGAGGTCATTCCTGTATAGATTTCCCTTTTATTTCGGCTCTGTGGGTGGTTGGTCGCGCCAACCACGGGGTGATCTTACTCGAGACTGTTCTGTAGGAATGGTACCGGCTTTGTGATGTAGGGGATTGGGAGTGATCCTCGGTACTGTGATCTGGGCCACGTACTCTGACGGGCGGTACCCCGGTAGCCCTGCCATTGATGTAAACCCATTCTTCCTATTAGACCCTACGGTTTTGTTTGTATTACCCACTTTTGTGGCGGTAGCTGGAATTTAATAGATGTAACAATTTCGGCTATTTCTTATTTACTTGAAAACCCTAGACAATATTATAATATCACTGGATTACCTATCAAATGTTTTGGTTAGCGTAAGGTAAAAACTTTTCCATGTTTATGTGTGGGAAGTCTTACGTGATACCTTTTCTTTTCAAACGTTTTTCTAAAGTTAAGCAATTTTAACCCGTTTACTCACACCAGACCCCTGTCTGACCTGAGTGTTTATTTTCTGTTACATTAAACTCTTGGGTACTCATATTATGTATGAGTAGTTGAGGGATTCAGGTTTGCTTGACGAACTATGGAGGAGATATGGAGCATACTTGTAATTATTTTTATATATATCTATATATCTATATCTACCTGATCTGTTGGGTTATCTGTTCGGGTTTTCCAACATAAGTTTTAAAGGTAGATGGAGCAGTGGTGTGTGTGTAACACGACTACCACTGATGGAAGAAGTCCATATGTTTGAGGTTGGAAGTATTTGTCGATACTGTAGACCTAATACCATCCCGAGTAAGGTTTGTAGTTGGGAGTAAGGATTTTCCTGATCTCCGAAGGAAATCTTTTAAAGATTCGAAGCCCATCTTGGAAGTGTAAGTTTGGATCTGTCGGAAATGCAGATGTAAGTGATGATATCTTGATAACTGCGTGATGAAGTGCAGTACCCATGGATATCTCCAGGGAAGTTTTCTCTTGAAGCAGTTTAGAAGTGGATGGGAACCAGTCTTTACCTGCCACAGGGAAGACTCGTCTGTGTAGAAGTTGTCTGGATCTTTAGCAAGGAGGTTGTCTATTTTGGAATATGAGACTAAGGTTTATGAGTTGTTTCGCTTTGGCATGGTCTCATTTGTCTTTCCTTAAGGAGAGCGAGATGTTGATGCTTGGTTTGGAGCCCGAATTTCTTGAGAGGATGTCTGCCATCTCGAAGGTCTGTTGTGTGGTTTGTTGATCATTTTGGTTTTTGAGGAGCCTTTTGGATTAAAAGTCTTTGGTAAGCTGTGGTAGCAGTTTCAGCTCGAAATGTTCGGTGTGCTGACGAGAAGGTCTTTTAGCTTTGCAGTATCATCGAGGTAGGGTTTGGAAGCAACAGTGTGGCCGTTTCTCCGATAGTTCAGGAATCTTAATGGTTCTTCTTTTAGCAGTCCTGGCAGATGGTGAATGTTTTCTTGAAGAGCTAACCTTGTTGGGAGAAGCTTAAAGCTGTTCTAATTGGTAAAGAGAGGACAATTTCTTTGGAATCCGAACTAGGTAGGATCACAAAAGTGACTTGCGATTAATTGGGAATTTTTCTTAGGCAATATTTTGTTTGAGACTGAGGATTCTCATGTGGAAGTAGGAGCTACTGATGTAATCAGAAGTTTGTGTATATCTGTAGTTGAGTTCCATATTGTTTTGGTTCCAAAAGCGATGCTGGTGGTTAGCCTGGTAGTAGGATGATTCTTGGAGAAGAAGAGTTGGTGTAGCAGCTCAGGAATTTTTGGAATTTGGATTGGTTAGATCTAGCTTTTGAGTTTGGAATTCTATTATAAGGTAGTGTGACGAGTCAGATGAGTCACTAAGATTTTATGGATTTGATGAACAAAGTATCCCTGATATATTGGATAAGTTTGTATTCGTGTTCATCAACAAGTATTCCCATCTATTCCAGAATCAGAGTTGTGCAGCGGATGCGAGGTAGCAGCTGTGCAAGGAAGGAAGCAAGTTCAGTTTGCTATTGCTTGAGAAGTAGAGCTTGTGTTCTGGATTTCGACGGATTTTGGAAGACTTTTCTGTTGGATATGATCCAGAAACTGGATTGTTTTGGTCTAGTTGTTTCTCGAAGCATCAGCATAGGTTGAGCTGATCAGAAAGAAGATGGGCAGCCCAGGATTGTCGGTTGAGTTATGCAGATATGAGATTAGGAGTTTGGAATTCGAAGTTGGAGACTTCATTGTTGTTAAGATTTCTCTGGTTAAGAGAGCAGTAATTGGGTAAGATTGGATGGCTAGTTCTGAGGCATTTGAGATTTCTTATCTGTGTTTTCGATAGGATAAGATTGAATTGCCAGTTTGGATAACTGTAATTCATTGTATTTCACGTATCTCTGAGGGAGTACGTGTATAATTCATCGTTGGTTGTGGAATCTGTAGTTCTGTTAGATTTGGAAGTTGAGCTGGACTTGAGTATAGTCTGATGTTCTGTTTAGATTGATGGATCTAGAGATAAGAGGAGCTTTGGATTTTAGTGGTGTAGTTAGTTTAGCTTCTGTAGAGCGAGTCTCACAGTGATTTATACTTGGAAAACTCTAGATAGTTAGAGAGATTTATTGTGATTTATGTCAGAATAATTAGTTAGGTTTGTTTGTTTGATGGATAGCTATGGATGTTAGTAACTGGATGTAGGTATGCTTTGCTGGTTGAAATTGAAATCTTTGCTGGGTTATTAAATTATCTTTGCTTTTAAATTTCGGGGACGAAATTCTTTTAAGGGGGGAGGAATATGACGATCCGGAATTTTAGGCAATATCAATTTAATAATCTGTATTAATAATTAAATTGGTTTGATAATTTTCTTTATAATTTTAATTTAAATTGGTAAATTTAATCTTTTTAAGGTTAATAAATATTTAATATGGTAATTTTGATCAATATCCTTTTAACAATTTAAAAATTGATAAGAATTATCTTTTAAAGCCAATAAAATTTTATTCTACTTATAATATATATATTTTGTTATATATATTTTGTTATATATATTATGAATAGAAGATCTTTTGTTTTAAATAAAAGATGAATTTTCAAATTGTAATATATATGTATGTATATGTTATAATTTGAAATTTTTTAAAATTTAATCTATTGATAATTTATATATGTATTTATTGTAATTTGAACCTTTTTTTAAAATTAATATTTTTCAAAAGTTAATTTAAGTTTAATTAAATTATTTTCAAAATATAAGATAATTAATTATTTTTAAATATGATAATTTAAATAAGATTTAATCAAAGTTTTATTTTGTTTTCTTTTAAAATGCTTAAATTTAAAATGGTTATAAATATATGTAAATATTTTTTTGTATTATAACTAGTTTCATAATATTTTCTTTAGAAGTAAAATTATATACATATAGGTATTTATTTATAACGTAACTTAAATAAGTAAGCTTATATTAACATTTTAAATTAAATAGAAACTAAAAAAAATACTTAAGTACATGTGTAACTATGTTAATCATCGTAATAACACATGTAAGGCAAATAAAGCAATATGAATGACATTTGTTCAATTTAACAAGTGGTAATATATTTATTTTAATTTTTAAATAAATGTTTAAGAAGAAAATTAGATTTTCGCAAACACTTTCATTCCTTTGCCTTCATTTCTTAACTCAAAACCAGAAAATTACTTTTTAAAAAACCTGGAATTTGAAAGCAAAAGGCAAAGATCAAATCTGAATTTAATTAAAATCTACAAACTTCAACCTGCAATTAAAATAAGATCAAGATAAACTCTGCAAGTTTCAACATTTTAGATCAACAAATTGGAGGCATGCAAAGATTTTCTTCAGCAAAGCAAAATCAAAGTTTTTTTCAGATTTAAATGTTCAAGCTTGGAAAATGAATCAAAACTGCTTTGCTTCTAAAAAATTGTGAGTAAACCTCTTAAAAACAGTTTTAATCATATTATAGTTGATTTTATTTTTGCATATGATGAATTTGGCTTTGGTTATGAATAATTATTTACATGAATATTGTTGTATATACATGATTGAGGGTATGGAATGCTGGGTATAGATGAACCTATAAAATTCATCTTTGTATAATTACAAGAGTAGTTCTTCTTAAAGATAAATGCAAAAATCTTCCAATCTATACCTTATTTGAACTTGATATGTGAATGAAAACTGTATGTTAAAGTTTGATAGTAATTTTAAAATAGTTGCATAATTTTAAAAACAACAAATAATTATAAATAAGGGATTGTCAGAGAAACTAGAATTTTTGTTAAAAATCAACGGTCTTAAATTCTAATTTGAATTACATGCATGTAATCATGATGGAAAATCGTGAATTTTGATATGAATTTTGTAATTTTTAGTTGGGTATTTCTTGAGAATTTTTGGTTTGTTTGATTTGGGTGTTTTGGGAGTTTGCTGTTAATCGGCGTGGTGATTGGAGCTGGAATCTTGATCGAAGCTTGCTTATGTATCGTGGATGATGGGAAAAATGTACATGAATTTTTCCTATGGCCAATTCGTTTGAATTCGATTAAACTAGGGTTTTAACTCGTTTTTTTTTTTGCTTGACTGTCGTGACTTTTGCGTCGTGGAGATTGGACCGGGGGTGTTCGTGCTTGGGGAATATGGAGCTCGTGGATGAGGCGTTTCGATGGTGGGGTCGGCGAGGTCTTATGGCGTCGTGATGGTCGGTCGTGGGTAGTTATGTGGTCGTGACTGCTGCAGATTTTCGAACGTTGGGTCGAATTTCGATTCGTTTGTTTTTCGTTCGATCTGGGTTTGGTTTCATGCTCGCGTGGGTTCGTATGATTGTCGACGTTGGTCGTGACAACCTACGGTGGCCGGAGCTTCAGGTGCACGTGCACCGTGCACGGCTTTGGATCTGGTGAAGTTTTTGAATTGGGGAAGACGAGTTTCTACTCGAAGGGGTGTTCGTGTTTTTCGTAAAGACGACTCGAAGTAGGGGGTAGCATGGGGTGTCTTCGGGGCAGGTTCGTGTAGTTGCCGTGTTTTACTCGAGTTTTGTTGGTTTGGTTCTGTATAATGTAAAATGCAAATAATACTTGTTGTTTGAAATAAATAAAAATCAAGCTTGAGTTTTATAAAAGAAAACAAAAGTTAAAACTTGTTATTTTGAAATAAATGTAAATCAAACTTTTAAAAGTGATAATTGAATTTATTTTCAAATTTAAAATGTTTTAAGATGTTTACTTTAGAAAGTAATTATCTTAATTAAATTTTGAATTTCAATTTTAAAAGAGTGTTTGTATTTAAATATTAAATCAAAGTTAAAAGTAAATTTTAAAGTAATGTTTAATAATTAAGTTTTCAAATTTTATTGAAAATGAATAAGTTTAAAAGTAGATAATTAAAATGTTTTAAATTTTAAATTGATTTCTAAATGCATTATTTTCAAATAAGGTTAAAATTATAATTTTGAAAACCAATTAAATAATTTGTTTTAAGTTAATAAGATTTGATTAATTCAAATAATTTATTTATGAAGATAAATATGGTTAATTTATCTTTGATATGAACTTGAGAATACTTGATTAAATATGATTTGTTAAGATAAATGCTTTTCTCATTTAATTAAGGATTTTTTAATATAAGAAGTTAATTAATTATTCAATTAATTTTTAAATAATTAGTTAATTGTTTATTTAATTTTTTAAAAATCACTTAATTATGAATTTAATTACTTAATGAAGTAATTAATGGTTAATTTTTGAATGTAATTAAGGAAGAGGTAATTACTTATGGAAGTAATTAATGGAAAATTACTCATTGGGGTAATTAAATGGAAGTTATTAATGGATAATCGCTTGATGTTATTAATTAAGTAATTGATTAATATAATTGATTTGAAGTTAATTAATTATGGAATAATTAATTAATTTAAGAATTAAGGATTAAGTAATTAAGAGAGTAATCATCTAATGGAAGTAATTAGAAGATAATTACTTATGTAAGTAATTAAGGGTTAATTACTTAATTATTTTAGTTAATTAATAAATGTGATTAATTTAAGATTAATTATTAAGTGTAATTAATTAAAAATATAATTAACTAATAAAGTAATTAATTGAGGATTTATTAATTAACTTAATTAACTAATAATTACTTAACGAAGTAATTAAAGATTAATTAATTAGATTATTTAATCAAAGGGTTAATATAATTAATTAATAAGTTAATTAATTAAGATAAGTAATTACAAATTGTTAATTACTGTTTATGATTAATGAGATGATTAATTATAAATTAATTATTTAACTAATTAAAGGGTTAATTAATTAATAAGGATTATTAGTTAATATAATTAATGAATTAATCAAGATTGATTAATGAAAATGATTAATTTAAGTGTGATTAATTAATTGTAATTAATTGAGGTTTAATGCAATTAATTATAGTTGATTAATTAATGGAAGCAAATGAAGGATCATTAATTATTGTAATTAATGATAGTAATTAAAGGTTAATCACTGAATAAGGTTAAGGATAATTACTTGAATGTAATTAAAGGATGATTAATCAAGGAAGATTAATTAAGGAAGATCATTAAGAGATGATTAATTTATTTATTTGGAATAAATAAATGAAGAAGGATTAAGGTAATCCAATTGCTTTAGAGTTAATCAATTTTGCTTATGGATGGTTGATTGATATTGGATGATTGATTAATATTGGATGGTTGATGGATGATTTGGGTATGGTATCTCTGATATGTGATATGCGGCTTTGTGAGATGAATGTTTGATATGAATTATCTATTGTGATAATGTGATTCATCTATCTGTTTATATCATCATGAATATAAGTTAATTGTTTAAACCCTTGAACAACTTGGACATTAAAATGGCGTTTAGTTTCGGTGAGACCGGGATCGGCTTTCCATATTTGGGTATCCGAAAACCACATCGATCCAAATTAAACGTTAGGTCGTGAATCCAAGTGGAGCTTAGTGAAGACTCGAAGTGTAAGAACTATTTGTCAGTATAACTCTAGGGGTGATTCCATGATGAGTTTGATGGAGATAGTACTTACAAGTTCAAGATGGTGATTTAGAGAGCAAGGGCTATGGTCGTTGACTCTAAGGGTGATTCCAAAATGAGGGCAACGAGATAGTGCCTTTGGTTTCGTTCGAACCTGGAACGAACTTGTATGGATTGAATGCTTTCAGAACATCGTCAGGTGGACGATGAGCATTCTAAGATAGATGTGTTCTATAAAGGTAATCGCAGCCTCAAGCCTCATCAACCGAGAATGGATAAAACCGAGGAGGTGCAGCAAGGATAGGTGGGTAGCACCCATTTAGGGTGAGGTCATTCCTGTCTAGATGTCCCTTTTATTTCGTCTTTGTGGGTGGTTGGTCTCGCCAACCACGGGATGATCTTACTCGGGACTGTTCGGTAGGGAATGGCCCCGGTTTTGTGATGCAGGGGATTGGGAGTGATCCTCGGTATTGTGATCTAGGCCACATACTGTGACGGGCGGTACCCCGGTAGCCCTGCCATTGATGGAAACCCATTCTTCCTGCGAGACCCTACGGTTTTGTTTGTATTACCCACTTTTGTGGCTAGTAGCTGGAATTTAATAGATGTAACAATTTCGGCTATTTCTTATTTACTTGAAAACCCTAGACACTATTATAATATCACTGGATTTCCTATCAAATGTTTTGGTTAGCGTAAGGTAAAAACTTTTCCATGTTTATGTGTGGGAAGTCTTACGTGATACCTTTTCTTTTCAAAGGTTTTTCTAAAGTTAAGAAATTTTAACCCATTTACTCACACCAGACCCCTGTCTGACCCGAGTGTTTATTTTCTGTTTTATTAAACTCTTGGGTACTCATATTATGTATGAGTAGTCGAGGGATTCAGGTTTTCTTGACGAACTCTGGAGGAGATACGGAGCAGGAGGCTTCCACGTGTAGATATATTATGGTTCCGCTATGTTTGTGTTGTATCTGTATCTTGTGTACTTGAGTTGTATAGTTAGACAGATGTTTATAACTGTCTAATATGTGTTGTATAAGTTGTGTACTCTAATGTAATATGATACTATGTAATATTTTATGTGATATATTATATTTCATTCGTTCCGCTGTGAGTTATCTGATGTTGTTGAGTTTCTTCTTTTTTATCTTTTCTTCTTCAACCCTTTCTTTCTTAAATAGTGATGCGTCTTTCTGGTGTTAGAAAGTCGGGTCGCTACAATTGTGTAAATAAACAGGGCTGCACATAAGTTTGTACATTCACTTATATATTGAGAGTTACATGTATCACCTTGTTTGCTGAGAAAGCAATATATTTTATAATATGTTTTAAAGAGTGTATATATATAGATAGTTTATATAAGATTTTGGTTTTATGTTTTATATATTTCAGTATCAGTTTATATAATTCTCATACTAGTCTTTTTGAATATGTATAGTATACATAAGTTTTAAATAATCTATTTGTTCTCTACTTGTTTGTATACTTGTCAGTGCTTGTTCGATATATATATATATATATATATATATATATATAATGTTTTTAAATATGATAAGTATATAAGTACTTATACAATTATATTAATTTTTAAATGTATTTAAACTTTAAACTAAAGTATTATATATGAGTTTGATTTAATAATGATTTGAAAGTTATATTATTTTAATATTTGTTTTGAATTGAAATATCAAAATAAATAGTATAAGAATAATGTACATATTTTCAGTTTATATCAAAATGATTCTGATTTGTTCTCATCGATTCCCATTTTATCAGGTTTCGGTCTGTCGTGCCTATTTCTTCATCAAATTCGTGCCCATCTCACTTGCTTGGATTCGTAACTCAACTTCAGCGTCTGTATCTGTGTTCGTATCTGTGTCATCTCCCGTTCTCTCTAGCCTCGAAAGGTGAGCAATCACTTACGATTACTGTTCTTATATTTATTAAATTTGATTTCAATTGAAACAATAATTGAAATATGGTCCTATTAGTTATTCATATTGCCATATATATGCTATTATCAGTATCTGTTCACCTATGACATCTGACACCATTATCTATTATTTATATTGATGATATATTCCTCACTACAATAAAAATACCCTATTACAATGCCCTTTTTACAACGGTCATTGGTTGCCCGTAGTAATAGAAGGCTATTACAATGGTCCATTCAGGCCCGTTGTAAAAGATTCCATATACAACCCCTTTTTTACAATGGCCATTGGTTGCCCATTGTAATAGAAAGCTGTTACAACGGTCCATTCAGGCCTGTTGTAATAGATGCCAACTTTACAACGGTCACAAATTGCCCATTGTAAGAGGTGCCAAATTACAACAGTCCCAAATTACCCTATTCACAAATTACAACGGTCATAAAGCCTTTATTAAAAAAAGTCGGCCCTTTTATTTCATTCCTGCTCGTTCCTCTTCGCTTGTTCTCTTTGCTCAAAACTAGGGTTTTGGGAATAATTGAAGCTGCCGTCTTCAATTGCTCGATCGAATCACGGCTTCTCCAATTTGGATCCAGTTCGTCCATTTTGAGGCTTAATGCAAATACATGTATGTTTTTGTCACTTGCACAATTAGTTTTTTTACAATGGTACGATTAGAATTGTACCAATGTCATTGTTAAAGAATTTGCATTGATATGATTTCAAAGAAAGTCGACGTGTTTTTTAATTTTTCAAATTTGTATATAAGCGATTTGAAGTCGAGCCTAAATTTTTAACCAAATTGAACCAGTGTGATTTCAAAGCGCTCTCAAAATGGTGACTCAACGCCAACATGGCAAGAGTGCATCTACTTTTGTATTATGTTATGAAATTGAAAAAAATTGTTATATGTTTCAAAAAGCGAGATGGATTGAAAAAAAATCTATTGTATTGTTAAAGCATGGTTATGTCATTCACAATCGGTGTGCATATTGGGACGAAGACAGACTTTCAAAGTTTAAAGCATAACATAGAAACTTTTGGATATTCTGAATGTCATTTTGTTAGAAGGTATGAATTGGGAGAAATTTAAAGATATTAGAACACTACAAAAGATACTCATGTGCTAACGCAGTTACGGATGAAATGAAATTATAAATAATATAATTTCCTGGCTAGGAAATTTAAAGAAGATGATAAAAAAGGAAGATGCTAATGGTGATTGCTATACTGATGCTGATACAATTAGCCAAAAGCTTGCCAGAAGAAGAAGAAATGCTATGGCTAATGCTGCCAAGGGAACACATTAACTTCTTTAATCAAGGATGCTTATCTGTGCTGTTTAAATGTGTGCATGTTATGCTTAGGTTCTATCAGTAGTATGTATGTGAAATAGTTTTGTTACGCTGGTGGTGATGTATGTTCTAGGCTAGTGAATTTGTACTTTGCTGCTTTATTAAGACCTTAGCTGCATATAGCATTTACTGATCGTTAATAATTATGCAAAACTTGCTTTAATTTTGAAGAGTGGTAGTGGTGCATATGTTGTAGAGGATGGTATGTTGATGAAATGGCAGAGGCAGTGAGTTTTGCAGTTGTTTCAAGTGGACGGTGGAGGGAGGTGCAGTGGGCTATTTGATGATGGAAGGGGTGATGGTTAGCAATACTGTGTAACAGTGAACAGAGAACGCAACAGAAAATTGAAACAGTGAAAAAATGCGATGTAAAAGTGGTGCTTTTTTTAACAAATAGAAAAGTAGTAAACGCGTAAAATAATTCTAATTCCGAGGAAGATTTCTTTGTAATATTTAGAAAACCATAGAAAAATAGTGCATTTTTTATAAAAGTTTCTAGTAGAATATTTTTGAATTAACCAGATATTTTTACTACCTAGGACTGTAACATATCAACCCACTTAATCTGATGGGTATTAATAACATGCAAACTATAAAATATTAACATATACAACAAATACAACAAGATAGTTCTTTATAAAAATATGTGGCTTAGCGGCATTTGGACTATGAAACGTATATCGACTTTATATTAAAGACTACCTAGTTATAGTGCCAGTGGTGTCAATTTTGAAGTGTAGGCAACAAGCCTTTCTAAATGTCAAGTTGCAACTGAGTTTAATTACAAGCGAGGTAGCATGATTGATCTTGCTATAAAACTATGAAAGTAAGGAAGTGACATGTCAAATTAATATGTGCATATGTACTGATTAGTCCTATTTAGGATATGGTACTACATGACGCACAAGTTACTATATGACGCACAAGTTTTCTTTCTTTTTAGGCTTAGTTCGAAGGGTCACATTACTATATAGTTTTCATTGGGAGGTAATTGCGCAATTCCGTCATGAGAAAAACTCATATTTTTGTTGGCATAACGTCTTTTCATTAGGTTCTAACATCAAAGGAGTATCAAGATGGACAAAGCATGGATCCACCTACTAAGATTTTGTCAATTTTGATTATCAGTTTTATACTTGTAATTATTACGGTTGATTATTGATCCCTTCATGTGTCATAGAATGACTGAAGAATACAGGCAAGCTGTCCGAAATTTTGTATATGAGCATGCAGAAAGGAAGGGAAATCCAGAAAAAATCATTTGCCTTTGTTCAAAATGTAGGAATCTTATCCGCCATCCATCAAGGGAAGTTGTATCACACTTGGTTTGTTATGGAATTGATCCAACGTATGATGTATGGATTTTTCACGGGGAAGCATGCCCTTCAGAAAATGAAGGAGATGAAGTGACAAATACATATAGAATGTATTTAAACACACAAATATGTAATGATGAGGTGGAAGTTCATTTTAATGTAAGACATGAGGTACATGGGGTAGAGATAAAGGAGATGATAGAAAATTCTGAAATTCCTTTGTACCCTGGTTATGCATGCCACACAAAGTTGTCAGCTACAACACTTCTTTACAAGCACAAGGCTCAAAATGGTGTATCGACACAGCATTTGCGGAACATCTTAAACTTCTCAAAGATATGCTGCCTATGAAAAACACGCTTCCTGATTCGACGTATGCAACAAAAAAGCTGCTTAAATCATTTGGTTTAGGCTATAGACAAATACATGCATGTGCAAACGATTGTTTTCTTTTTAGGAAATAGCTTGCAGATAGTGATTTTTGTCCAAAATGTGGAAAATCTCGTTGGAAAAAAAACAAGACGAAGGAAGATGGAAAGCAAACCAAAGTACCTGTAAAGTTCTTGAGATACTTTCCAATAATACCAAGACTGAAAAAAATGTTTATGTCCGCAGAAACATCAGAGCAATTAAGATGGCTTGGCAATCATAAGAGTGAAGATGGTAAATTACGTCATCCAGTAGATTCTTTTCAATGGGCTACAATCGATAGGATGTATCCTTCCTTTGCATCCGATCCACGAAATTTAAGGCTTGGTCTTGCAAGTGATGGCTTTAATCCCTTTGGGGATTGGAACTCTGCCTATAGTTGTTGGCCAGTATTTCTTGTTGCGTACTACTTTGCTCCGTGGCTTTGTATACACAAAGATAATATGATGTTATCATTATTAATTCCTGGACCACGACAACCAGGAAATGATATTGATGTGTATCTACGACCACTTATTGAAGATTTGAAAAAAATTATGGGATAAAGGGGTGAAGGCGTATGATGCATACACTCGCAATGAATTTAGATTAAATGCAGTTTTAATGTGGACGATAAATGATTTTCCAGCTTATGGAAATTTAGCAGGTTGCACCGTAAAGGGTAAGAGGGCATGTCTGTTTGTGGTGTTGATACATGTTCAATATGGTTACCATTTAGTAAGAAGTGTGCATATTTAGGCCATAGGCGATTCCTTGATCCTAATCATGACTATCGCCAACGAAAAAACTTGTTTGATGGAACCAAAGAGACTAGGCAAAGACCTCCAATACAAACTGGTGCTCAAGTCTTTGATATTGTTAAAGATATTTGCAATGATTGGGGGAAAAAATCAAAGGAGGAAGAGAAAGATAAAGAGAAAGAAAAAAGGAAAATAAAAAGGGGAGATAAGAAGAAAAAAGGAAGTCAAATGTGGATGAAGAAGTCTATTTTCTTTGATTTGCCTTATTGGCAGGTAAAGTTTAATCAGAAACAAAATTGCTTCTTCTTTTCTATCTACGTAATCAATACTTTATTATTAATTAGTTATAGTCTATTTTTGATTTTCTTAGGTACTTTCTTTACGTCACAATCTAGATGTAATGCATGTTGAAAAAAATATCGGTGAAAGTATTCTTGGGACGTTACTTGATATTAAAGGAAAATCAAAAGATGGCATTAATTCACGTAAAGATCTAGAAGTACTGGGTATTAAGAAAAAGTTACATCCTATAGACATGGGAAGCAAAGCATTACTTCCAACCGCCCTATGCACCTTAACTGATCCAGAAAAGGAGAATCTTTTACAATAGAATGAGGAATTTGAAAGTACCCAATCGGTATAGCTCAAATATTGGAAAATGTTTTGCAAAACAAAAAAAAAAAATTCAAGTCTGAAGTCCCATGATTATCATGTTTTAATGCAATAACTATTTTCTGTATCACTGAGAGGACTTCTACCTAAAGGGACAAGGTATACATTACTACGACTATGTTCTTTTTACAACGACATTTGCCAAAGCATGCTTGATGAAGATAAATTAGAATCCATCGAGAATCAGGTCGCATTAACACTATGAAATCTTGAGAGATTTTTTCCTCCTTTTTTCGACATCATGATTCATTTGACAATACATTTAGCGAGGGAAGCAAGAATTTGCGGGCCAGTACAATATCGGTGTATGTATCCGTTTGAGAGGTAAAATTCGGCATTAGTACTTATAGTAGTTAATAATACATGTTCTTATGAAAATATTTTACTTATGCATCTTGATTATAGATATATGAGAACACTGAAAGGGTATGTTAAAAATCAAGCATGGCCTGAAGGGTGCATAGTTGAGTGCTATTCCGCTGATGAATGCATGAAGTATTATGCTGGATATATTAATGGTGCATTAGAAATTGGACAAAGGAAAAATAGAAATGAAGTGGAACAAAGTGATTCCATACTTGAGGGGCATCCTATTTCCAAAGGAAAACCGAAGGTAGTCACTAAGGAGGGGATTGATGCCGCTCATCGGTATGTGTTGTTTAATACTGAGGAAGTGGAGCCTTATATAAAGTAAGCATAAGTTCGGTTTAATTATTTTGTGAGAAATAAATTAGATTTTGACTTGTATGTTTATGTATACAGGATGCCAATGAGGAATTGAAACATTTGCATCCCCGGCTTTCACGAGATGATTTGGAACATTCAAAGTTGCATTCAGAGACTTTTAGTCATTGGTTTAAAAAAAAGGTTGACAATGTTATATCTTTTAAGATGGATAAGTTCGACATCGAAGTATATGTTACTGTGATTAGTTTTTATATATAATATTATGCTTTTCTAGGCTAAAGATGATAGAAATACATCCGATGTTAGTGAACTAATAAATTGGCTTTCATATGGACCTCGCCATCAAGTAATTTCTTATACTGATTATATAATTAATGGCCGCCGTTTTCATACTAAAGACAATGATAAATGTACACAAAATAGTGGTGTTTCCATTAAGGCAAGTACTGTTCGCGTAGTTGGATCTGTTGAGAAAGTAATATATTATGGTGTTTTGCATGAGATTTTGTTGTTTGACTACCACCAGTTTCAAATTGCCTTGTTTAAGTATGAGTGGGAAAATATTGATCATGGAGTTAAGGTCGAAGATGGATTTACGTTAGTCAATTTACATCAATTCCAAAATCAATTTGCAAGCGACCCTTTCATCTTGGCAACGCAAGCCATACAAGTGTTTTTTTGTAGAGAAAATAGTTTTCCAAATTGGTATGTTGTGCTAAGAGCACCCCCTAGAGGTTTTCATGAGTTGGAAAGCTATGATGAGGAGGATGAGTCAACTAGCAAATCGATAGATGAGTCGCTACTTGATGATAGAGATGTCGATGATAAGGATGAAAGTTATATAAGGAAGGATTGTGATGGTATTTTAGTATGATATAAGGATCTTTTATTGATATTTGTGTTACATGTAGTTATATTCGTAAAGAGTGTAATTATACATAGTTTTATGCATAGTATATTAATTAATCGTGAAGTATCAACCATGAATTTTGATTTGCAAACTTGAAAAAAAAATGTTTCTTTTGCAAAGCATTGCTATTGTATATTAGGATTTTCATACTTCACAATAATGATTAATTAGTGTGATGTTCTAATTATTTATATATATATTATGTTTTTTTCTAGGTTCCTCTCTTAACGGAAGATAGTCGAACTTGAAGCATCAATGGATAAAATGGAGCAAGGTCAAGGAGAGGTAAAATATTAAAATTTTAATATGGACTTCTATTTTTTAAACTGACATTTCTTATATCATGACATAAATTTTTTATTTCCATATAGTTTTCTGCATATGCATATTTTTTTTAAAAAACTTTTATTATATCATGGATGAACCACAAAGGTACTGCATATGCAGGTCAGGCTGTCAGCAGCCCCCTGTTTGAATATGAAATAGTTGTTGCGACCCACATGCAATAATAAATGAAACTTAAATTTTTAAATGGAATATTTACCCACTATTTATAAACGATAGCTCAAATTAGAGATTAAAACCGAATAAATTACTGAATTTAAATCGCGTATAACCGAAAATTATGTAGCTTAGAGATTATATTTTCTAATTGTAATTTTTATGAAATGATCTAGTAGTGATATTTCAGACTGTACTAGAATTCATTTTGACTGTGTATGCTAATCAAAGGTAGCAACGAGATATTCAAAGAGGCGATCTCTAATTGTAGTTGCAGCTTTACGTGCAAAAGATAAGACTGCTGGTGTAAAAACCAATGAAACAAGCCGTGTTGATGTAGCTCATCCTCTTCAAAGTTTAAACAGCAATGCTAGAAGATCCCCTCGGAAGCGTACTGAAATGCAGCCTCCACCCATTCAAGTCCAGTCTTCAAATCTCAGTCCTGGCCCTAATTCAACTGAATCTCCAAATATCACTCCCATAAACACAGACCCACTCAACGCCATGGATGCTTTGAACAACCCAGATTATAATGATGGTATTCAACAAGAGACGTCAAGGAAAAAAAAGAGGGAAGACGATGATGAAAGCGTTTTCTTGTATGCCTAACGAAAAGGCCGAAATTGAATTCAACGATCGAGGTCAACCAATAGGCTCCAACTCTAAGCACTTATCATCTTATCTCGGTACCATAGCAAGGGAGATGGTACCTTTCACCATTTCAGAGTGGAAAAAAGTCGATGCAGATTTAAAGAAAGATTTATGGACTTGTATTCAGGTATGAAATAAGCTGTAAACTCGAATTCAATTTTTGGACATCCTTTATTTATATGTAAACTTTGCTGGAAATTAGTAGGGTACAAACATCCTTGACAATATTACCTTTGCACCGAAACATAAGTCGAATGCGTATGATCGGGCAGAGAATGGCTAACATTTGTATGTCTATTTTTTTCCTACTCATGTCTTTATGTTCCTAGCTGCCAATCATCTACTGTTGTTACAAGACAAATTCAGAAAATTATTAAAGGTCAAATTCAACAAAATGGACATGTTTCAATCTCCATGAGTGTTGGATTGAAGGCATAAATTTTGTTGTAATTTAAGAGTCAAGGGTATGTGTTATATTCTTGATTGAAACATTGAGTAATCTGTGTTTATCACGTTTAAATATATTTTTAAACATTCAACATTCTATTTAAAACTTTTTATAACAGCTTTTATACAATAAAAATAAGGATATCAAACCATGGCTCGCAGACGTAAGCCACTGAGTTATATAAAAAAAGTGCATATTTTCAAGCTTCTAGATGAGTTATATAAATCGTATGATGCATTTGTATCTATACTGTTAGAAGGATTTGTGGTTCGAATTGAGGTTGATTTTGTGGTGATTTTAGGTTGGTGGTTGAGGGTAGCGGTTTGATGAAGGACAAAGGGGTGGTGACTGCTCTTGTAATGGCAGTTGTGGAATGATGTCGAAGATGTTGCGTAGAGGATGGCAGTGACCGGATGTTCGCAGTTGATGTGGTATAGGGAGTGGGAGTTTGTGGCTACGAATTGATGTTGATGGATGTTGGTAATGGTATATGTTGTTCTGGTGGTGGTGCAACAGTGGGAGAACGGTTGATTTTCAGGTGGAGTAGCATTAATTCAATGGGACTATAGTTTGTAGTTGATATGGTTTGGCTGCGAGGCAGTTGAGTCATGAGTTTGACTATGAGTCGCGAGTAAGTTAAATGTGTATGTAGTGGTGAAGTCAATAAATGTTACAGCGGTAGGATTAGATGGTCTGAATGTCAGTTATGGCATGGTGGTGAAGGGTGATGGAAGTGATAGAGTAAGGAGGTAGAGAGAAGAAGCGATGTTTATAGGGATGGTGGAGTTTATCTGTGATGAAGTTGAAGTTGCGGTAGCAGGTTGAATGTGCGGAGGAAGGTCTGAGTTATGTCAGAGGATGGTATGCAGGGAAAATGTTGAACTGATGTAGGATGTTGTGAAGTGGGCATGTAGAACTGACAGTATGAATGGTAGAAGCACAGGGGTTGAAGTGTGATGTAACTGGAAGCAAGGAAAGTTATGAAGTTCGTATTGTATGTGTTTTGTGAATGTGCGTCATTTTCACGGGTTGTTTCCCGATCCCTGAAGAGGGGAGGGAGATTGAAGGAGAAGAAAGCAGCGAGAGATAGTTTATATGGATGTGCAGGAAACGTGGAGATCACAAAATGTCATTTGATGACGGTGCAAATGAGTTTGACAGGGTCAGATGAAATTTTTTGCCTTTGCTATATTGCATAGCGGCCTCTTGTTTTTATTTTATTTTTCAATTTTGGATTTGGGAGTTATGAGTTGGAGTTGTCTGTAAATGGTATAAATCTGTTTTTCATTCGTCTTATCATTATACTCATTCAGAACATTTGAACAAATATATACCGTCTTTGGTATGCATATGCAATATAATCATTTATTGTGTATTAGTACAACATAAAATGATGACAATTAATTTTTTTGGACTCTAATTTTTAATTGCCTTGGATACGGATTATTTATCTGAATATTATTTCCGGTTCAGAATCCAAACACAACGTGTTTATTTTCACAAAACACTTAATTTACTCGACCACAATTTTTCTGCAATTGAAATAAAGATGATGTTTGTAGGAGTAGGTGTGGTAGAACAGTGAGAAGAGGCAGTAGCAAAATGCAGTGGTTGGGTTGTGACAATTCTTGGTGATGTAAATGTGTAGTTGAGAAGTGAAGATGGCAGTAGAATTATGATGGTTTTGTGATGAGGAAATGGTAGTTGAAAGTAGAGGAGGAGGACAATTGTGACTTGTATGTTAATGTGGCAGTAAGAGTGTATGTAGTATAGTCGTGGTAGCAATGAAGTTTTGAAGAGGGTGGAGGTAAGTTACTGATGTGTGATGATGGCAATGAAGTTTTGAGTAATCAAAATTTTCGCATAGGCTTAAAAACGAAACAATTCAAAACTTTCAAATAAGCTTGAAGAACAACATAACTAAATAAAGTTTAGCTAGTGTTTGTAACATGCATAGCTTATTACTTGTTACTCAGTTTACCCTGCAATAGTTGTACTCATTTATCATACTGCTAACAAAGTTAAACAATTTACAGAAACATATAGTCGTACACATGGAGAAAGCTACAGCTTGTATAGTTTTGATCTTTTACTTTACTAGCAGCACCCAGTTGATTATTACTACACATTAATTGGAACCAAGTGCAACTGTCCACCATGGATTTCTGAGTTGCTCTTTGATTTCCTACAGTAGTTTTGATTTTAAAGTTGTCATCCACAAATACAAGCTGCATTCAAAATCATGAACATATTTGAATTGATCGATGGTCTAGTAAACAAAAACATAATAGACATCTTGAAATCACTTCAAATCTTTCTAGCATTGTTCCTCTTATTGCTCCCTTTACTCATGTTTCTTAACATTGACTCTACTTCTCCTTTTGCTTTACCTGTTTGAAGCCTGATTTGGTGCTGCTCTTGGAGATGCTGTTAGGACGTTTAGCCTCTGATTTTCAGCTTCTTATTTACCTGACTTTAGTGCTGCAAAGAGATAAACGCTAGGAACAAACGCACAACAAAATGAGATTTTTACACAAAATTACATGGTAGCACTGAATAATAATAATTGTAATGAGATTGGTTATTTAAAGACTATAGTTGAAGAATATCTACAAATTCATGTTCTTGTTTGTATTGATTAGGAAATGATTTTTATTGTGCAGTCAAGATTCATGGTGGATGAAGCATACAAGGGTTTATTGCTTAAGATGTTAGGAGTACGACGGAGAGAGGCAAAGTCAAGATTAGTTTCGGCTATCAAAAGTAGCTTCTACTTGCCCTGACGCTTCCTCTGGATTAGCGATGCTAAAATCGGATACTATAGAAAATATTCAAGAGTGAAACGACTTTGTTAAAGAAAAGTTGTCGGAGAAATTTGAGGTAATAAGTTGTATTTTATTCAGTATAAATTAAAAGGTAAATAATAGTTTATTAATAAATTTCTCCTATGTAGGAAACTAGCGAAAAATTCAAAGCACTGAGAGATAAAAATAAACTTCCACATACAATGAGCAGAAAGGGTTATGCGAGATTAGCTGAAGATATGGTAAGAAATGCATGTACATTTACATCAATTATATTTTTTTTCTTTCGTTCGTCTTCTTACTATTATTATTTGCAGAAAAAGGAAACTAGAATATCAAATATTAGCAGATACGAGCTATGGTGCAAAGCCCATACAAAGAAAAATGGGGACGCACCGAATTCCGTTGTTGCCGATTGCATCGTAAGTTTTTTTTATTCTTTTGAAATATGAGTGCAGATATTTATTCAAAACTCATGTGTACTTGACATTGAGGGATCAATATTTCTACGATTCAGTCGTATATCAGCTCATATATATTTTCTGTGATCAATATTTCACTACAAATATTAAATACATTGAACTGAACATTGAGGGATGATAGTTTATTCATATTTCATTTTTCTTGAAATGGTCTATTTTGATTTGTAGGCTAAGCTAAAAGAGCACAGTAGTGCTCAGAGCTCTCATGGAACAACATCGGTAAGTAGAGATGGGGTGTCACATGTTTTTGGAAATGAACATAGGGGAAGGGTGAGAGGGCTGGGTTTTGGTGTAGTACCATCTCAAATGGGTGTTTATTCAAATAATTCAAAAAAGGCGATTGCATTGGAAAATCAAGTAACTCATTTGGCGGCTAGAGTAGAAGAGTTGACTAATTTGGTCATGACAGTAAGTTTATATTTAATTAGCTATTGTTAATAAATATGTGATACGTGCTTATGAATTACCAAGTCATCTCTTGTACTTTTACAGAGAAGAAATGTTAATGTGGCGGATTTGGAGATCGCTGAGACTCATACATCTCAGGTTAGAATATATATAAATAATCCTAAATTAGTATATGAAATTTTGGTTTTTTTTCTCTGAGAAATTGTTGTTCATTAATCATGGTAGTAGTTCAGTTAGTTTAATTACTTCACATTTCATTTATTTTTAGAAAAAAAGTAAAAAAAATCCTTTAGGTGACACCGCGATAGTAAGTTCCATACTTACCTTTTGAGTCTTAGTATTTTTATGTACCTTGTTCCATGGTTTTTTACTTGCAGTCACACCATGAGAGTAACAATATGTAGGTTCAAGATCGGCTTACCGTGGATGGTTTGGTAAAAAAAGTGCAAACTATTGGGTTGGCAGAAGAACGTAGTTGTAGAGGGGACGATAGCAAGCACTGATCCTGATGCTTGGGTACATTTTGTAAAGCTTGGAGCAAATGTTCGGAAAGTATGGGTTAATGTAGCGGTGGAACCAGAAGCCTTTTTATTTAGGCCAAATTCAGAGATGCAGACTATCAAAGAGGCCGTTGGATCAACCATCGCGTGGCATAAAGACTTCATCTCTGAGGTATAGTATGATTGTACTTAGAACGTGATATTTGTAGCTGATTGTCATGTGTTAATGCTTTATGTATTTGGCATGTAAACTTATCTAACTTTTTGGAGTGTTAGAATTCTATGACTCTAGCTTTTAGTCTTTTCGTATGTGATTTTAATTATTTTACGACAATATTTAGTATTTGTATGGATGTATTGCATGGATGCTGCTGTAATTTTTAAAAAAAAATTGCATTTATTTTGCAACAGGCAATGTGCGTTGTTATATAAGCTTATTACAACGGTCAACAAACGTTGTTAAATAGGTATTTTACAACGGTCAATACATGTTGTGACATAGGCTATGCAATTAGTATGGTTAGTCTATTGCAACGGATTATGGCCGTTGTATTATAGTTTATTGCAACGGGCAACACAAGTTGTTAAATATGCTTTTTACAACGGTCAATGCATGTTGTGAAAAAGGCTATGCAACTAGTATGGTTAGTCTATTGCAACGGGTTATGGCCGTTGTATTATAGTCTATTACAACGGTCATAACCCATTGTAAAAAGGTATACTGCAACGGTTTTTACAACGTGCTTTGCCCATTGTAAAATGTGGTGGATCTATTATAACGAGGCCAATTACAACGGGCACATGCCCGTTGCAAAAACCATATTACAATGGGCATTGCCCGTTGTAAAAAGACTATTTTGTTGTAGTGCCTGTTATATTATTATCATACTGTTATCACTCTATGAGTTCCCTGTTAGTATAGAATTCCCAATGGGTAGAAATGTTACAAACCCGAACGATCGGTAGAATAGGATAAAATCGTTATTGGTTGAAATGATAGACCCAAACGATTTTCATTGAATTGAATTTGGGATTATGGGTTGAAATGATATATACCCGTATATATTTAAATTACGGATTGAAATGATAAATATCTGTATCACTTTACCATAGGATAGAAAATTATATACAGACACTCTGGTCAATATATAAAAATATTTTGAAATGATTACTATGGTTTGGAAGGAAATATATGGTTTAATAAATATTGATTTCAGGATATTATAAATAAATATATTTTATAAAGTTTAAATTCTTGAATTTAAACTTATATGTTTTGAAAATCTTAAAATTATAAGTTAGGTTTGAAATTATAAATTTTAAGAATTTTATTTAATTAAATCGATTTGAACTTATTGAATTGATATATTTAAAGGATGTGATTTTATAACTTGATTTTGGTTTAAAGTGATTCATAAATTAAAGGAAATATTTAGTTTATTTGTAAATTGGGTCTTATTTAATGATATTGGATTTTTATTAAGTGGATATTTAAAATTTAAATAATAGTAAAGTGAATTTGAGATTAAAAGATGTTGTCAAATTTGGTTTTGAAATATTTGAAATTCAAAGCTTTGAAATTTGTTGAAATGGTTTATTTTGTGGTCCAAATCTTTTTTTTAAATCGAGATAATTTGAAATGGTTTGTTGAGAAATCCAATTGAATTGAAGTTGATGATTTGAGATTTAATTAAATTTGAATTTTGGAATTCGAGTTGATTTTAAATCGATTTGTGAAATCTAAGGAAACTATTTTATTATATAAAGTATTTTTAAATTATATTTAAAACTATTTATATTTTACTTTATAAATTGATTTCATATAAATTATTTTTGATATAAAATATTTTAATGTATACCATTTCAACTTATAATTATTTTATATGAACTACTTTATTTTATAAACTATTTTATTTTACATACTATCATTAATATTTAAACTGTTTAAAGGGAAGGGTTGTGGTTTTTTCTGCAATTTAATTATGATTTCTAAAGTGTTATGATTTCCAAAGGGCTATGATTTCCAAAGTGTTATAATTTCGAGTGTTTTGGTTTTGAAGTGTTATGACTTTAAGAGTTATGATTTTGGAAAGATATATTTAAAATGGAAACTATATCGTATTTGGTTTTGAAATGGAAATAATACCGTATTGATATGGTTTGAAATAGCAATGATATTTTGGTTTTGAAGTATATGCTATTTTGAATTGACCGCAGTGTTATAATAAAGTTTAGTTGTTAAAGAGACCGGGATCGGAAATTGTCATACTCTCTGCCAACTCTGAAAACCACTTTAACAATCGTATACGCGGTGGAAATTTCAGAATGAAGTAGGATGGTGGCGACGTCCTATTGAGGTATATACATGGACCCGACTCCCGTGAGTTGGCATAAGGTGGATAAAACAGGAGCAATAGATGGACTAATGAGGTAGCTCCTCTGATCGGACACACTCCTTCGATACTCTATTCTAACTTTTGATTGATTTGGTGGCCACTTTTGATTTTTGATTTTGGAAGTGTGGCTCGAGGGGGGCGGTAGCTGCGGTTATGTGTTATAACCAGTCTGGAAGTGCCGTGTTACCTACCTTAGCGTGCTTTACTACGAGTTTGATTTGTGTCGACCTATGGAGTATCCTCTGGTAGCCTCCCGATCAGGAGGGACTACAGTGCTGTATAGACTATTGGCACTATAAATGTGTTAAGGGAGATATAGGTAATGCCTTAACGCTATTTTTAAAATATATTATACTTTACTTTAGACATTATTATAATAGCATATATTACGACATAGTAGATAGTTTAACGAATCCTTAGAGGATGATTATGCCAAACATTCTTTGAGTTACTTGTATTTCAGTTGTTATTTCACTTGAATTAGATTTATTGATATAAGAATGTTAATCCTGACTCGAGTGTTTTGTATTTTGCTTTACGCTCGGGTCAGACTGAGTGATATAGCTTTTGAGACTCACCGTTGGAGTTGGAGCTTCGTTTGGAGATCCATCTACATTCTTTCAGATTCGAGTTATTCAGTTGATTCTAGTGATGTATTCTGATCTTGTATTTGACTATTCTATTTGGAACTTCTATTGTATCTTATTTAACTCTAATATATATAGTAGCTTCATGAACTACTATTCTTTGTTTCCGCTGCATTATTGTTATATTACTCTATCTCTGTGATTCTGTGATTATTTCATTTATTATACATGTTGAGTTTTGCCAAATATAAATTAACAATATGGTATTTTGAGAAATTCAAATCCGGCATGTGTGGATGTGAATGGTTGAAAATATCAGGATGTTACAGTTGGTATTGGAGCTTTTGTTTTAGGCAAAACTCAACATATAGGGTAAATTTAATTACGGAATCACTTTCGTTCGAGCTTGAATCCCTTCCTCTTTGACTCGGTTTCCTTTGAATTTTGGAAAGTTCCACTCGGTTCCAAAATCCATTCTTTTCTCTCCCTATTCGCGCTTCTTGGTTTTGGAGTATCTAAGAACTCCACTTCGAATGATCTCTATAATAACTCGACAGTTTCGCCAATCTTCTAATGATTTGTAAAGGGGTGAAACTCCTTTGCAATAGGCGTTGATTTACCGAAGATTTCTATATCCTCGATTTACGATGCTATCAATCTCCTACTATGCCTGAATTCTATCTCTTGCGATCAAATGTCGATTTGCCTCAGAATTTTACATCGATCATATTCCTGAAGTCACGGCTAACCCGGTTAAGGTTGCCTAAGACTTATATTGGTCTATCCATCCCTTCTCCTTTGTACCAATTGCCTTATCTTTATTTCAAATCTATCTTTTTAGTTTGAATTCTAACTGATTAGGATCAACCCTAATTTGAATCCCTATCTTTGTTTTGAAATCCATTCTAGAATTATCGAGTGAGGGAGTGTATTTGTATTAATGTTGTGTTTTATGAGTTGTTGATGTTGATTTGGGTTTTCGATCGAATCGTCTGATCAACGCTATCGATAGGATCTCCAAAACACTTGAACAGAGCAAACTGACACAATATTATCTTCAAATTTGGTAAATGAAATCAATTTTGTATGATTATATTATATATATAAGTATAAGCTTTCTGAAATTAAATATTTAATGATTTGGTTATTGAAAATAATAATATTTGATTTTCATTTATTATTTTGTAAACCATTGACTATTTCAACATCCAGATTTGAAATCTAATTGAATTTAAATTTAGAATTTGAGAATTTAATTTTCGATAATTCCAAACTTTGGTTTTAAAGTTCTAAAATGTATATATTTAAAGTATTTTTGAATAAAACCATTTTCAAAGAAATTTAAAGGTTTAAACCAATGCTCTACTATTTTGTCGTTGGAAAATAATTTCGGTGATGACTACAGCATCATCGACATTCATTTTTGATTTTCGAAGTGAAGAGACCATTCTGTAGCTTTGCTACACTTTTGTTTTCAAAATTAAATTAATTTAAATTTCTAAAGTATGGCTTGATTTATAATACATATATAAGTATATGATTATGATTATGAATTTGATTTGATATATATATCTCTCTAAATAATTTGAAATGAAATCGGAAATTTAATTCTTAATCTTATGTTAAGAATGTTTTCAATTATAAAATGAAGACAAAATTTTGGAATAAATATTTAAACTTGAGTAATTGAATTAAGAAAATTTTACTTGTATAATACTCAATTACATTCAAATATAACTTACCTAAATCATTCAGAAGTTACAATGTAAAAATGGTGATTAATGATTTTATAAATAAAATTTGAATGGTTATAACAAATGTTATACACTTATATTTTAGTTATAAAATGTTAATAGAGATAAATTGAATAATAAGTTGATTAGATAATAAATAAGACAAATTAAATAAAATTTGTTTGAAAGAAACCTTTTGTATCAAATATTACTAAATTGAAATAAAATCAGCTTAATGAAATACCTTGAATTTAAAATCAATTGTTGAATATAAATTAATTTAAATTAAAATTTATATGGTTTGAATTAATTGTTTTATTTTGTTTTTCAATCTATTTATTTCTGCTTGTTTCTATCCTCCTACCTCATTCCTTTTCGCGGACGAAAAGTTTTGAGTGGCGGAGAGTGCAACGACCCATAATTTTTAGTGGTTTCATTTATTTAATTAATTGAAATTTTGTGAAAGTTTAAATAATAAATTTTCAAATAAAAATTTAGTATTTGAAATACGTCTATTTAAACATAGAAAATGGTAAATTTTCATTAGATAAAATGGAAATTTATTTTCTTATGTAATTTTATTTCAATTTATCAATTAATAATAGATGATAATAAAATGTTTTCCAAACCTTAAATATTTTTCTATGGAAAATTTGAAAATCATCTTCTGAGTGAGTCGTCATATTTCATTTCTTCAAAATTGGACTTTTATTGCTCTGTTTATTTTATTTCTGACAAATTAGCAGCATTTTCGGTACTGATTATCGACTTTTGACACGATGGTCGTACCATTGATATCTCTATACCATTTCGATCGTCTTGTCCTGTTGATCTCAGCAGTATATTCACTTCTGTTTTTCGAATCCTAGTATGCCATGAAATCTGTAAATGGTTAGCCGTTGCGGTTCGTTATTTGAGCCTATTGGGTTCCGTATGACTTTTCATATATCCTCTGTATTAACCAACAGTCGGTAGCGTTTATTTTCTGGAATTCAAATCGTGCCCACCGTTTTCTCTCCCACCAATATATATTTTTTATTTGGTTCGTTTTACATTTCCTCTGGCTTGTTTTGTAATGGAACAATTTTTATATAATATAAACATTGCCTGTTCATATTTCTTCACCACTTCACAGCCATGCCCCACATCCCCTCGCCTCCAACTCAAAGCCAAAACTGATTGCCCAGCCAAGCCTTGCTCACGGATGCTCCTCTCATGCCCATCCTTCTCAGTAGCTCACACATCACCAATGACCTTCCCCGTACCTGTCGCATCTCCAACAACCCCAGCCGAGATCTTGTAGTCGTTTTCGTGCGCGTGTGTGTATATATGTATGTGGTATATAATATTAGTTATATTAGCTTATGTATGTTTTGTGACTTATATATTCGCTGTAATTTATATATTTGTAGTTATATATATAATATTTTATTTGTGCATATACTACAGTATATGCATCCTATGCTTAAAGTATTATATATATTATAAACTATATGTTTTTTGTGATGATCCGAAATTTTGGGCAATATCAATTTAATAATCTGTATTAAAATTAAAATTGATTCGATAATCCTTGTTAATAAAATTTGAATTGATTTAATAAATTTTCTTTAATAAATATTTAATTGATGAATTTTATCTTTTTACAGCTTATAAATTGTTTTCTATTTATAATGTATAAATATTTTTGTATATATTGTAAATAGATAAGCTTTGTTTTAAATTTAACAAATAAAGCATATTTTCTAATTCTAATATTTTTGGTAATTTTGAAATTATGATTTTATTTAATATAAAGCTTTTCAAAGCTATTTAATAAATAATTATATGGTTTTAAATACTTAAGGAAAATTTTTAATTATTTAAATTCATTTTAGCTTATGTTTAAATTTAAATTAATTTGCAAAAAGGTTTGTTTTCTTTTCTTTTTAAATATAGCTTGATACATATGATTTGAAATATATATAAGTTTAAAATACAATTTTACAAATGAAACATTAATACATATAATAAATAAGTAATTTATAATAAAGAGATAATTTCTTTTATAAATTATTTAAAATCGACAAATTGTTATTTTTAAATAATAATAATAATTTGTTATTTCAAATTGAACTTGTGTAGTTATATATGTATGTATATAACTTGATTTTAAAATTGAATTTTAGAATTTGGTTTGAATTTGAATTTAAATAAGTATTCATAATTAGTAAATTAAGAAAAGGCTCTTTACTTTACATTTAAATAAATAAAATATTATGTTATTACAAGTGTAGTTAAATTAAGTAACTATAGTAACAAGTGTTATTATCTTAAGGCCTCATTTTACAAGTGTCATGATTTATTTTCATTTTCGTTGATTTTCAATAATCCATAAATTAGCCTATATAAACATACATCTTTCATTTCTTTTCCTTTTCCTAATCTCATTTCTAAACAAAGAAAACAAATATGAAATCAAACTTCAGCTGAAAAAACACTTCAAAAACAGATTCGCGATTCATTTTTAAAAGATCAAAATCCATTTGTAAATCAACTCCTCAAAACCAGAAATCAAATCATAAGCATGCAAACTATTTTCAAGTTCAAAGCAAACCTGTAAAAATCATGTTAATCTGGAACAAGCCTGCATGCAAACCTGAGATCTAAACAAACAAGCAACTCAAGTATCAAAACAAAGAAGCAATTTTCATGTTTTAACTCAAGCAAACTACAGCAATTCAAGTTTATAACTCAAGCAGCATTTCAACAAAACTAGTTTTCACAGTTTTAGGCTTTTCAAAATAGAAATGGAAGCTCTGTTCTTCCTTATTCAATAATGTGAGTAACATCACTTTTAACAAGTTTAAGTATATAAATCTGGTTGCATGATTAATGTCTTGAATAAATATGTTTGCGTATGTATATTATTGAGTTTCTGGATTTATGATGTATGCATGCTGGTGAACATCTGTAAACCTCTCTGCTTCCAGTTTTTAGTTTTAGTTTTGGTTTAAAATTCTTTATCTCTTGATCTAGTCACTTTTAGGATTTAAGTTATAAACAAAAATTATTTGTTTAATCATAAATTAAAGTTCAAAATTTTAGTTAGGTAAAAATAAATTTTGGAATTGCTCTGGAAACCAAAAGAACAGAAATACTTAAGTTTTATCAAAATTTCAAACATACTATTTTATTGTTTCAGGCTTAGGATCTGAAACATCATTCAAAAACTTAATTTTTAAAACTAAAATCATCAATTTTAGTGATAGATTGAGGGTGTAGTTCTGGGTTGACCAAAAATATTGTTTTGGGGGTTTTCTGGTGAACACTTGCTCTGGGATGCCGACCTGGAGGTGGAAGAGTGATCGAAGATTAGAGGAAAATTGTCAGGAAGAGGATCAAATCATTATGGAGGTAGCGGTAGTTGATTTCAGTTTGTGACCCTAGTTTTAACTAGGTTGGGTATTTGGATTGGCACGTCTTCGCTAGTTGATCGAGTTCAACAATATTCAGGGAGATGGTAGAGGAGATTTTGGCGATGGTGTAGCTAGAATTCCAAAAGCTCTGATGGTCAGAAATCCGAGAATGAGGTGGATTCCAGGTTTTGCATTTGGGTTCAGATTTGGGTTTGAAAGCTCGAAATCGATTTCGAGTTTGGGATAACGATCTGATGATCGTGATAGGGTGTAAGGGTGATTTCCGATGTGTGAAGATCATCGGAGATGGCCGGAGTCGATCAGCGCCACCGTTCATGTGCACGGTGCACTTCTTGTTTTCTGGTGATATTGGTTTGGGCAGGGGAGTAGTGTACTAGAGTTTTCTTAAGCAATTAGATGTTTTGCTCGAAGCATTTTGGTTATGGCTCGAAGCTATCCGAGGGTGGCTCGGGTAAATGTGTGGTTACAGGTTTTAAAACCTGTCAGCCTTTTTAAAATTTAAAAATGAATTTTTAAAATGTAAAGTAAAGATTTAAGCAAAGTTTTAAATCAAAGTTTTAATCTGGAATCAAATTTGATTTGTATCTTGGTTTGGAGATAAATAAGTTTTTAAAATTTAAATTTTTTTAATAACTTTAAATATTAAAGTATAATTTAAATGGTTTGAATTTAAAATTGAATTTGGTTTAAACTCTTTTAAATTTCTTTTATAAGACAAGTATTTCTTTAACATGAGATTTAAAATGTTTTTAAATTGTTTTTTTAACTTTGTTAAAATTGAATCTGTATTCATTATAAATCTTAAATTTAAAATGAAATTTAAAACTAAATTTAAAATTAAAATGTTTTTAAATGATTTGTTAATGATAATTTAATCATTAATAAGAAAAACGTTTTTATCTTAAAGTAAATTAGGATTAATGATTTGCGATTCATTAAATTATTAAGGTAATTAAAGACTAATTTATTAAATTAATTAATTAATGATTTGGATTAATTAATTTAATAATTAAGGGTTTAAATTAGTTAATTAAGGTTTAAGATTAATTAATTAAGGAATAATTAATTTGTAATTAAGGATCATTAATTAGATAATATTAGATTTTTAATAAATGATTAGGAATTAAGTAATCAGGTAATTAAGGATAAATTAAGTTAAAATTAAGCACTTAATTAATTAAATAATTAGAGATTAATTAATGGGTTATTAAAGATTAATTAATTTGTAATTAATAATGACTAATCTAAGTTTAATTACTTAAGAGAAGTAATTAAAGAATTTTTAATAGTTAATGAAGATCATTAACTTAAGATTATTAAATAATTAATTAATGTGATTAATTTTAATAATTAATTAATTAGATCAATTAATTAAGGATAATCATTTATGAAATGGGGAAAATATAATTACGTAATCAAAGTAATTAAAGGAATTAATTACTCAATGTAAATAATTAAATTAATGTGATTAGTTTAAGTTAATTAATTAATTTTAATTAATTTAATCATTGGATGATTGGTTAAGCATAGTTACATAATGTAATTAATAAAGTATAATTACTTAGTGAAGTAATTAAGATATGTATTTACTGGATGTAATTAATTGAAGTATGGGAAAGTAGTTTGGGTTTAATTACCTTTGTGTAATTAATATAAAGGATAATTACTTAGAAAAAGTAATTAATAATTAATTACTTAACTGCAATAAATTTAAGAATTTATTTAAGAGTTATTTGAAGATAATTAAGTGATGTAATTAATTAAGGATAATTAATTACTAAATGTGATTAATTAGAATAATTAATTGAAGAAGTAATAAGGATCATTAATTAATATAATTAATGATGTAATTAAGGGTTGATTAATTAAGGTTAATTAATCAATATAAGTGATTATAAGTAAATAATTAATTGTAATTAATTAAGGATTAATGTAATTAATTATAATTAATTAATGAAAGTAATTAAAGGTTAATTACTGTGAATGATTAAGGATAACTTATTTGTGTAATTAGTTAAAGGCTAATTACCTAATGTAGTTAGAAAATGATTAATCAAGCATGATTAATCAAGATAATTACTTAGAGGTTAATTAATTAATTAATTTGTAATTAATTAATGGTTATGTAAGAAAGATTTAAAGTGATGAAGTAATTAATTTAATTTATTTTAAATTAATTAGAGACGAATTAATTAACTTAATTCACTTTAAATTAATTAGATATGGTATAGATCATTGCTTATGTATGGATGGATGATATTGATTGCCTTGAATGGTTTGAGATCTCAGATATGAGATGAGTGTTGCTGTGTGATATGGATGTTTGGTTGAAGTGTGATGATAATGTATTTGTGATGATAATGTGAATTATCTATTTGTGATGATAATGTGAATTATCCGTTTGTGATGATAATGTGAGTTATATATTTGTGAAATGTGAAATATCTATCTGTGTGAATATAGATAATGAATTGAATTATTTTAACTTTACAAAAACTTGGACCTAAAAGATGGCATTTTGGATTTCGATGAGACCGGGATCGGGTTTCCAGATTTGGATATCCGAAAACCATATCGATCCAAATTGACGATAGGTCGTGAATCTCAAGTAAAGATGAAGATTCAGAGTGCAAGGGTTATCATCGTTAACTCTGAGGGCGATTCCAAAATGAGTGTAACGAGATAATGCCTTCGGTTTCGTTCGAACCCGAAACGAACATGTATGGATTCAATGCTTTCAGAACATCGTCAGGTGGACGATGAGCATTCTAGGAGATGTGTTCTCTAAAGGTAATCGTAGCCTCAAGCCTCATCAACCGGGAATGGCTAAAACAGGGGAGGTGCAGCAAGGCTAAGTGGGTAGCACCCATGTAGGACGAGATTTTCCCCTGTCTAGAGGTCCCTTTTTATTTGGCCGTGTGGGCAGTTGTGAGCTCCAACTGCCGGGGTTGTCTTATTCGGGACTATCCAGTAAGGGATGGTTCCGACTTTGTGTTGTAGGGGATTTAGGGTGGATCCTCGGTACGGTGATCTAGGCTACGTACTGTGATGGGCGGTACCCTAGTAGCCCTACCATTGTATGAAATCCAATCTCCAATAAGTTCCGTACGTATTGATTGTGTCCAACTATGTTGGAACGTGAGATGTAAGCATTCCAGCTATTTCTGTATTTTACTTCAAAACTCTAGACCCTATTATAATATCGCTGGATTTCATATGAAATGTTTTGGTTTGCGTAAGGTAAAAACTTACCCATGTTTATGTGTGGGAAGTCTTACGTGATACCTTTTGTTTTCAAAGGTTTTCAAAGTTATGCAACTTTAACCTGTTACTCACACCAGACCATGTCTGACCCGGAGTTTATCTTCTGTTTTCTTAAACTCTTGGGTACTTAATTTTTTAAGAGTAGCCAAGGGATTCTGGTTTGCTTTGACGAATTGTGGAGGAGCAATGGAGCAGGAGGCTTCAGCGTTGTAGATATATATAGTGTTCCGCTGTGTTGGTTTCTCTGAGTTGTATTTGAGTTGTAATAACTAGACAGGTGTTTATAATTGTCTAGTATGTGATGTGTAATTTGTGTAACTCTGATTGATATTGTAAACTATGTAATACTTATGTGATTAATATAATTTATTCATTCTGCTATTGAGATTCTGATGTTGTTTCTTTATTTCTTCTCTATCTTTCTCTTTTCTATCCCTTTCTTCTTCAAGATGACGCGACTTTCTGTGGATGGAAAGTCGGGTCGTCTCATTTGGTATCAGAGCGCTAGGTTGAGTGAATACCTAGGCTTTGGAGTGTTTTCTTTCTTAAGAGAGCGTATTTGTAATTTTAATATATATATATATATATATATATATATATATATATATCTACCTATTTGTTGGGCTACCTGTTCGGGTTTTCCAATATAAGTTATAAAGGTAGATAAGGTAGTGTTGTGTGTAACACGACTACCAATGGTTGGAGTTTGAGTGTTAAGGTTGGAAGTGGATCTGTCAAGACTGTAGACCTAATACCGTCTCGAGTAATTTTTGCTATGGTATAAGGATTTCACCAATCTCTGAAGGAAACCTTTTAAAGGTTCGGAGTCCATCTTTGAAGTACAAGTTTGATGAGTAGGTTTGGATCTGTCGGTGGAGCAAAAGAAAGTGATGGTATCTTGGTAACCTCAGGAAGAAGTAGCTGTGTGATGAGATGCTGTGACTATGGATGTTTTCGAAGATATTTCTTTGGGAGCAAGTTAAGGAAGTGTGCCAGCATCGGTGATGAGGCTGAGTTCAGCAAGGTGTTTCTGTTTGGTTTGAGGTCCGAGTTTCTCGAAGAGCTTTGGATTAGGAAGTCTTTGGCATCTGTGTCAGTAGTGCAGCTCGGAGTATTTTGTGTGCCGGCAAGGAGGTCTTCTGACTGAGCAGTTTTCTAGAGGTGCAGTTCAGAAGCTGCAGAGTGGATCCATTTCTTCGTTGGATTGGTTAAATAAGCATAAGCTGTTCTGATTGGAAAAGGGAGAACAGTATCTTTGGATATTGGTCTGGATTGATCGCAAAAGTGACTTGCGATAGTTGAGTGTTCTCTTGGGTTATCTTTTGCTTGAGGCATCTGGAGATTGAGTTTTCTTATCGACTAGGATTCCAGGAGTGTTACCAGTGTTTTAGCTAGTAGAAGGATGGCTCCGAAAGAGAAGTTTTGGTGGAACTTCTGAGTTTTCTCTTTATGGATTTGATGAACCGTCTCTTTTGGGATTTTTCGATCAAGTTTGTGCTTATGTTCATCATCGGCATTCTCATCTACTCCAGATCAGAGTTGCGCGGCAGAAGCGAGATAGCAGCTATTCTAGAGTGGAAGCAATCAGAAGTTGCAGTGTTTGGATTAGAAGGTTTCTACAGGAAGTTTTTTAGGATCTGAGGCAAGATTTGTGAGTGCATCTGTTTTGTCTTTTCCGTATTGGAAGAGTAAGTTTGCAGTCTTTTGATGTTTGCGAAGTGGACTTTGTGTTCTTTGTTTTGGATTGATCTTGAGGGAATCATTCTGTTGGGTTGTTTTTGGTACAACTTGTTCGGGAGGCATTAGCGAAGGTTGAGCTGATCGGGAAGGATGTAGGCAGCCCAGGATCGTCAGAAGAGTTTTGTGGATAAGAGTCGGAGAGTTGATTTTGGATAAGTTATCTTCGATCAAGGGAGCTATAAAATTTGGTAAGATCGGAAAGCTAGCTCCGAGGTATATTGGATCTATCTGTATTCTTGTAAGGTTGTGCTTTGGTCTTCAGGGTTGAACTACCAGTTTGGAAGACTGGGATTCATTGTGTTTCACGTATCCCTGAGGGAGTACGTGTATGATCCATCTCTGGTTTTTGAACTAGCAGTCAGGAGTATTTTGTAGTCGAGTCAGACTTGTCTATGATCTGATACCCTGTTTAGTTTTGTAGATCTAGATGAGTAGGAGCTCTATAGCTTAGTAGTATAACTTGTTTAAATTCAGTAGAGCGAGTATCCCTATGATTTATACCTGGGAAACTCTAGGAAGTTCTATCCAGAATTTTGTCTGGATAGCTAGTTTTGTTTGATTGGGTAAATTGGTTGCTATGGTCGTTAGCATATGATTGATAATATATGCTTGTGGTTTAAAATTAAAATCTTAGATAGATTACTAAATTACCTTTGCTTTTATATTTCAGGGACGAAATTCTTTTAATGGGGGAGGAATGTGATGACCCGGAACTTTGGGCAATATCAATTTAATAATCTGTATTAAAATTAAAATTGATTTGATAATCTTTGTTAATAAAATTTGAATTGATTTAATAAATTTTATTTAATAAATATTTAATTGATGAATTTTATTTTTTTAAAGCTAATAAACTGTTTTCTATTTATAATGTATAAATATTTTTGTATATATTGTAAATAGATAAGCTTTGTTTTAAATTTAACAAATAAAGCATATTTTCTAATTCTAATATTTTTGGTAATTTTGAAATTATGATTTTATTTAATATAAAGCTTTACAAAGCTATTTAATAAATAACTATATGGTTTTAAATACTTAAGGAAAATGTTTAATTATTTAAATTCATTTTAGCTTATGTTTAAATTTAAATTAATTTGCAAAAAGGTTTGTTTTCTTTTCTTTTTAAATATAGCTTGATACATATGATTTGAAATATATATAAGTTTAAAATACAATTTTACAAATGAAACATTAACGCATATAATAAAATAAGTAATTTATAATAAAGAGATAATTTCCTTTATAAATTATTTAAAATTGACAAATTGTTATTTTAAATAATAATAATAATTTGTTATTTCAAATTGAACTTGTGTAGTTATATATGTATATATATAACTTGATTTTAAAAATTGAATTTTAGAATTTGGTTTGAATTTGAATTTAAATAAGCTTAAAAATTAGTAAATTAATAAAAGGCTGTTTACTTTAATTTAATTAAATAAAAAATTATGTTATTACAAGTGTAGTTAAATTAAGTAACTATAGTAACAAGTGTTATTATCTTAAGGCCTCATTTTACAAGTGTCATGATTTATTTTCATTTTCTTTGATTTTTAATAAACCATAAATTAGCCTATATAAACATACATCTTTCATTTCTTTTTCTTTTCCTTATCTCATTTATAAACAAAGAAAACAAATCTGAAACCAAACTTTAGCTGAAACAACTCTTCAAAAACATATCCGTGATTCATTTTTAAAAGATCAAAATCGATCTGTAAATCAACTCCTCAAAACCAGAAATCAAATCATAAGCATGCAAACAATTTTCAAGTTTAAAGCAAACCTGTAAACATCATGTTAAATCTGGAACAAGCCTACATGCAAACCTGAGATATAAACAACAAGCAACTCAAGTTTCAAAACAAAGAAGAATTTTTCAAGTTTTAACTCAAGCAAACTACAGCAATTCAAGTTTATAACTCAAGCAGCATTTCAACAAAACAAGTTTTCACAGTTTTAGGCTTTTCAAAATAGAAATGGAAGCTCCATTCTTCCTTATTCAATCATGTGAGTAACATCACTTTTAACAAGTTTAAGTATATAAATCTGGTTGCATGATTAATGTCTGAAATAAATATGTTTGTGTATGTATATTATTGGATTTCTGGATTTATGATGCATGCATGCTGGTGAACATCTGTAAACCTCATTGTTTCCAGTTTTAAGTTTTAGTTTTGGTTTAAAATTCTTTATGTCTTGGTCTAGTCGCTTTTAGGATTTAAATTATAAAAAAAATTATTTGTTTAATCATAAATTAAAGTTTAAAATTTTATTTAGGTAAAAATAAATTTGGGAATTGCTCTGGAAACCAAAAGAACAGAAATACTTAAGTTTTGTCAAAATTTCAAACATACTAATTTATTATTTCAGGCTTAGGATCTGAAACATCATTCAAAAACTTGATTTTTAAAACTAAAATCATCAATTTTAGTGATAGATTGAGGGTGTAGTTCTGGGTTGACCGGAAATGTTGTTTTGGGGGTTTTCTGGCGATCCACTTGCTCTGGGAGGTCGGGGCTCTTCCTGGAGGTGGAAGAGCGATCAAAGATTAGAGGAAAATTGTCAGGAAGAGGATCAGATCATTGTGGAGGTAGCGGTAGTTGATTTCAGTTTGTAACCCTAGTTTTAGCTAGGTTGGGAATTTGGATTGGCACGTCTTCTCTAGTTGATCGAGTTCAACAATATTCTGGGAGATGGTAGAGGAGATGTTGGCGATGGTGTGGCCGGAATTCCAGAAGCTCTGATGGTCGAAAATTCGAGAATGAGGTGGATTCCAGGTTTTGCATTTTGGTTCAGATTTGGGTTTGAAAGCTCGAAATCAATTTCAAGTTTGGGATGATGATCTGATGATCGTGATAGGGTGTAAGGGTGATTTTTGATGTGTGAAGATCGTCGGAGATGGCCGGAGTCGATCGACGCCACTGTGCATGTTCTTGGTGCTCTTCTTGTTTTATGGTGATGTTGGTTTGGGCAGGGGAGTAGTGTACTCGAGTTTTCTCGAGTAATTAGATGTTTTGCTCGAAGCATTTTGATTTTGGCTCGAAGCTATTTGAAGGTGCCATGGGTAAATGTTTGGTTACAGGTTTTAAAACCTGTCAGCCTTTTTAAAATTTAAAAATAAATTTTCAAAATGTAAAGTAAAGATTTAAATAACGTTTTAAATCAAAGTTTTAATGTGGAATCAAATTTGATTTGTATCTTGGTTTGGAGATAAATAAGTTTTTAAAATTTAAATTGTTTTAACAACTTTAAATATTAAAGCATAACTTAAATGGTTTGAATTTAAAAATGAATTTGGTTTAAACTCTTTTAAATTTCTTTTATAAGACAAATATTTCTTTAACATGGGATTTAAAAAGTTTTTAAATTATTTTTTTAACTTTGTTAAAGTTAAATCTGTACTCATTTTAAATCTTAAGTTTAAAATGAAATTTAAAAGTAAAATTTAAAAGTAAATTGTTTCTAAATGATTTGTTAATTATCATTTAATCATTAATAAGAATTTTTTTATCTTAAAGTAAATTAGGATTAATGATTAGCGATTCTTAAAATTATTAAGGTAATTAAAGACTAATTTATTAAATTAATTAATTAATGATTTGGATTAATTAATTTAATAATTAAGGGTTTAAATTAGTTAATTAAGATTTTAGATTGATTGATTATGGAATAATTAATTTGTAATTAAGAATCATTAATTAGATAAGATTAGATTTTTAATTAATGATTAGGAATTAATTAATCAAGTAATTAAGGATTAATTAAGTTACAATTAAGAACTTAATTAGTTAAATAATTAGAGACTAATTAATTTGTTATTAAAGATTAATTAATTTGTAATTAATAATGACTAATCTAAGTTTAATTACTTAAGAGAAGTAATTAAAGAATTGTTAATAATTAATGAAGATCATTAACTTGAGATTATTAAATAATTAATTAATGTGATTAATTTTAATAATTAATTAATTAGATCAATTAATTAAGGATAATCATTTATGAAATGGGGAAAATATAATTACTTAATCAAAGTAATTAAAGGAATTAATTACTCAATGCAATTAATTAAATTAACGCGATTAGTTTAAGTTAATTAATTAAATTTAATTAATTTAATCACTTGATGATTGGTTAAGCATAATTACTTAATGTAATTAATAAAGTATAATTACTTAGTGAAGTAATTAAGATGGGTAATTACTGGATGTATATAATTGAATTATGGGAGAGTAGTTTGGGTTTAATTACCTTTGTGCAATTAGTATGAAGGATAATTACTTAGAGAAAGTAATTAATAATTAATTACTTAAGTGTAATTAATTTAAGAATTTATTTAAGTGTTATTTGAAGATAATTAAGTGATGTAACTAATTAAGGATAATTAATTACTAAATGTGATTAATTAGAATAATTAATTGAAGAAGTAATAAGGATCATTAATTAATATAATTAATGATGTAATTAAGGGTTGACTAATTAAGGTTAATTAATCAATATAAGTGATTATAAGTAATTAATTAATTGTAATTAATTAAGGATTAATGTAACTAAATATAATTAATTAATGAAAGTAATTAAAGGTTAATTACTGTGAATGGTTAAGGATAATTAATTTGTGTAACTAATTAAAGGCTAATTACTTAATGTAATTAGAAAATGATTAATCAAGGGTGATTAATCAAGATAAATACTTAGAGGATAATTAATTAATTAATGGTTATGTAAGAAAGATTTATAGTGATGAAGTAATTAATTTAATTTATTTTAAATTAATTAGAGATGAAGTAATTAATTTAATTCACTTTAAATTAATTTGAGATGGTATAGATCATTGCTTATGTATGGATGGATGATATTGATTGCCTTGAATGGTTTAAGATCTCAGATATGAGATAAATGTTGCTGTGTGATATGGATGTTTGGTTGAAGTGTGATGATAATGTGAATTATCTATTTGTGATGACAATGTGAATTATCTATTTGTGATGATAATGTGTATTATCCGTTTGTGATGATAATGTGAGTTATATATTTGTGAAATGTGAATTATCCATTTGTGATGATAATGTGAGTTATCTATTTGTGAAATGCGAATTATCTATCTGTGTGAATATAGATAATGAATTGAATTGTTTTAACTTTAAATCAACTTGGACCTAAAAGATGGAGTTTTGGATTTCGATGAGACTGAGATCGGGTTTCCAGATTTGGATATCCGAAAACCACATCGATCCAAATTGACGATAGATCATGAATCTCAAGTGAAGATGATGATTCAGAGTGCAAGGGTTATCGTCGTTAACTCTGAGGGTGATTCCAAAATGAGTGTAACAAGATAATGCCTTCGGTTTCGTTCGAACCCGAAACGAACTTGTATGGGTTGAATGCATTCAGAACATCCTCAGGTGGACGATGAGCATTCGAAGAGATGTGTTCTCTAAAGGTAATCGTAGCCTCAAGCCTCATCAATCGGGAATGGCTAAAACAGGGGAGGTGCAATAATGCTAAGTGGATAGCACCCAAGTAGGACGAGATTTTTCCCTGTCTAAAGGTCCCTTTTTATTCGACTGCGTGGGCAGTTGTGAGCTCCAACTGTCGGGGTTGTCTTGTTCGGGACTATCCGGTAAGGGATAGTTCCGGCCTTGTGTTGCAGGGGATTTAGGGTGGATCCTCGTTATGGAGATCTAGGCCACGTACTGTGACGGACGGTACCCCAGTAGCCCTGCCATTGTATGGAATCCAATCCCCAATAAGTGTCGTACGTATTGATTGTTCCCAACTATGTTGGAACGTGAGATGTAAGCATTCCATCCATTTCTGTATTTTACTTGAAAACCCTGGACCCTATTATAATGTCACTGGATTTCCTATGAAATGTTTTGGTTAGCATAAGGTAAAAATTTACCCATTTTTATGTATGGGAAATCTTACGTGATGCCTTTTGTTTTCAAAGTTTTTCAAAGTTAAGCAACTTTAACCTGTTACTCACACCAGACCCATGTCTGAACCAGAGTTTATCTTCTGTTTTCTTAAACTCTTGGGTACTCAAATTTTTACGAGTACCCAAGGGATTCAGGTTAGCTTTGACGAATTGTAGAGAAGCAATCGAGCAGGAGGCTTCAGCGTTGTAGATATATATAGCGTTCTGCTGTGTTGGTTTCTCTGAGTTGTATTTGTGTTGTAATAAATAGACAGGTGCTTATAACTGTCTAGTATGTGATGTATAATTTTTGTAACTCTGATTGATATTGTAAACTATGTAACACTTATGTGATTAATATAATTTATTCGTTCCACTGTTGAGATTCTGATGTTTTTTCTTTCTTTCTTCTCTATCTTTCTCTTTTCTATCCCTTTCTTTCTTCAAGATGATGCTACTTTCTATGGATGGAAAGTCGGGTCGTCTCATTTTTGGTCCTATTCTTATCATGTGTATATATATATAGTATAAAATTGTATAATGTTTAGTCTGCTATTTCTGTTCAGAGTATACTATTATATATATGTATATATATAGGAAAGTCTATTTAGACACAAAATGTGGACACAATTGGTGACACAATGGATTTGCACCATTGGATTGCCCCTGATTTCCACCTCCTATATAAGGACAAAAATAACCAACGGTCATGAATTTTTATGTCCCCAATTTGTATCTAATTTTGTGTCTAAATAGCCACTCCCTTTATGTATATATATTTATATTAGTTGTATGTAAAAATATACATTGTTAGTTATAGTTTACACGTTAATTATTTGCATATAGGTATTCGTAGTTTGGCCAATGTGTTTGTTTGGTGGATATCGGGTTTTAAATTTCATAAGTTGTTTATATGGTTTTATTTATTTGGAGTTTGTGTTACGGTTTGTATATTCCAAAGTATAGTAAGTTATATATATTTGTTTACAACTAGTGCGGACCTGGTTGTTTGAAATATTATGTTAATATTATATGTATTTTGTTTTTAGAGTTGTTGTTATGTGATAAAGAGTTAAGTTGTATATACATGATTTTATATTATTTTAGTTTACAGTGTATATACATAAGAGATATTGGGCTGTTATGTTTTAGTGCAAGTTTATAATAGTTTATATTTTTGATTGCTGTACACAAGTACGTATGTCATTTTAAAAGTTTTGTAATACGTAAGTATGTCATTGTAAATTGTATTTAAAGTGAGTTTTGTTTAAAGGAAAATATATATGATATAGTAATGAGTATATATATGTGTGTGTGTGTGTTAGTATATACGACTTCTTGTATATATATGTTGCTTTGTATATTTCGCTGTTATTATATGTTAAAATTTGTTCGTATGTGTTTAAGAATTTTGATCATATAATTGTGTAAATATACAAGGCTGCATATAAGTTTGTACATTCACTTATATGCTGAGAGTTACATGTATCACCTTGTTTGTGGAGAAAGAAATTTATTTTATAATATGTTTTAAAGAGTGTGTATATATATATATATAGTTTATATAAGATTTTTGTTTTATGTTTTATATATGTCAGTATCAGTTTATATAATTCTTAAACTAGTCTACTTAAATACATATAGTATACATAAGTTTTAAATAATCTTTTTATTCTCTACTTGTTTGTATGCTAGTCAGTGCTTGTTCGATAAATATATCTACTATTTTTAAATATGATAAGTATATAAGTACATATATAGTTATTTTAATTTTTAAATGTATATAAACTTTAAGCTAAAGTAATATATATGAGTTTGATTTAATAATGATTTGAAAGTTATATTATGTAACGACCCTGGATTTTGACCCCGTTTATTTTAATAAATATTTAATCTAAATTAAATGAAATGTAAATTGACCATATTAAAATGATTATGATTTAGAGATACTGTCAATTTAATTATTTAAAATGCATTTTTTAAAAAGGGGAATTGGACTTTGGAGAGTTCAAAATAAAATCTTTTGATAATATTATAATAAAACTTATTTTTACATCACCGAATTAAAATACTTTCAATATTGTCATATCTGATAATATATGTATATATATCTAATTGTAGAACTTTAAATAATAATCATATGGGTATTAAATATGGAAATTTAAAAAAAAAACTTAAGTATAAAACAAATATAAATGGTTATAAACATATACATACAAGACAAGTATAAATCATAAATATGAACTTAAATATAAAACAATGTAAATGGGTAGAAACATAAACATCCATAACATAAGTATGGGAATGTAAATATAAACCATAATTATAAAATATAAATGTAACTAAAAATATAAATATACAAATATAAGTTATAACTTGAAATATATAAAAAAAATACAAACAAAATACTATGAATCAAAGGCTTGTAAAGTCTGACATACAAATAGAATACAAGTTATGTAGTCAAACACATGTATGTGATCTAATAAATGGTAGCTAAAATAAGGATATAAATAAATGTATACAAGTATCTTCATGTAAGACCAAAATCAAACTGAAAAAAATATATAAATAAAATGATAGTAAGACAAATATATATATGCAAACAAATATGTGTATTACAGTCCAAACTTGAAGTTAATAAAAACAAGTAACTTAATAACAAAACAAAGACCTTTATATAAAGCTTCTCACTCAAGCCATTGACCTGCAATACTTGCCTACAAAAAAATATCTTTATACATAGTACACTATACTTATAATTGTGTAAACATAATTAGCAACCTAAACATTTACATTCCATCTTCTCAGTACATTATTTTGTCAACTCATTTGTTTACAAACCTTAACATCTCATACCTACAAACATGTCCAGCCGAAATTTGCAAAATCATGTTATATTACAGGATGTTAATTACAAAATCAACCTGGTCAAGAATATATAGCTGTCTAGATACAACCTACCCATGTACACCTATTTTCTTCTATATATATGAGTGTACATATTCTTATTTGGTTCGTTCAGTAAAAATATATTAGTAAACCTGTAAACAAAAAGAAGAAAGAGGAACAGGAAAGAGCTAAAGACAGTAAATCTCAGGACAGTTTCAAGTTACAAACAATCTACCTCAATGCTTTTGTTTACTGCAATTATGTCAGGTGAGTAAACAAGAAGTTTAAAAGCTTTAAGTTTGATAAAATAACAGTTCAGAGAATTGTTTATGGCATGATGGTTTATGCTTTGATTTTGAATATTGTAAGGATTTGCTCTGTACTACTCTGAAAGTGATACAGGTTGTGTATTGTTCAAAATCTTATATAATTCACACTAAATCTTTGTTAAGTTTTAATCTTTCAACCAACAAAATATGTAAACTTAAAATTAAGATTTTTAAAATGCTAATTTAAACCCTGGTTTGTAAGTATACACTGTAACTTATTTTACAGGTAAGAAAGTCTGAATTGGATAAAATGGAATGATGTAAATATTAACTTGAGTCCATAGCTTGAATCCTTACCACTAAACATGATTTTTAAAACTAAAATGAAGATTTTTAACACAGTATTTCGAAGGCAGTTTGTATACGAACCAAAATGGCACTTTTGCGAATTTCTTGTTATATAATCAATAATTAAAGTTAAGATTTGAAGTGAAGCTAGTATAAGTGATTGTGATTTCAGGAAAAATGTTTAATAATTTTTCTGTTGATTGAAATTTGAACACGGGATCCATTTAGGGTTTTACTGGAAATTTTATGCTTCTCTGTTATCAAATCGCATACGGCATCCCCACGCGTCGAGCCGTCCGTGGCTTTGGTGAAGGGTAGCGGGAGGTGTTGTCGAGGCGTGGACGACCTTTTGGCGACTCCGGTGGTCGTTGGGTGATGGCGAGGTCGTTTATTTGACGGTGGTGAGTTCTGTTTCTCGAGTTGTGAGGGGATTTTCTTGACTCGGGCCTCCTGATGTTGAGTCGAGTGTGTTTTCGTGTCAATGTTTGATTTGTGACTTTTTGAGATTGCTGGTGACCGCCGTAGAGCCGTGGAGCCACCGTGCACGTGCACGGTGGCGTTGGAGGTAGGGCGTCGTGTCTATGAACGGCATGGGATGTCACTTTGGGTCGTGCTCGCGTGGTCATGGGTTTTTCTTCGAGTTTTTTTTTCTCATTCAGGTGCGCATGGGTTTCTGAAGTTGGTTTATGATATTGATTAACTAAACAAAAAAAGAAGAAACAGAAGAGGTAAAACAGAGGAAGAAGAAGGGGTTCAAGGGAAAAGCTCGGGTCAATGGAATGAGTAACTCGAAGCGCCGCACGAGTTTGCCCAGGGTAGTGCTCGTGATTTTGGTCATCTGCAGTATTTCAGTAATGCAAAGGTTGAGCAATTTGTTTCCTTCTAATTTGTTTAAACGTTGTAAGCTTAGAAATGTTTAAAAGGGGTTAAGCTAAGATTTGTTCAAATTTTAATTATTATAGTCAAAAGTTTAACGACTTTTCTTAAACACTTAAATCATTTAAATTAAGAAAATATAAGTTAACTAATAATTAAAGTTTGTAGTTAACACCAAAATTGGTTTTCAAAATAATAGAAAAGGGAGACTTGTAAACGTTAATTAAGTTGAATGATTGATATCAATAAATTATTTTCGAAAGTAATTAAAAACGATTAACATTTTAAAACTTAAATAGAGTTTGGGTTATGTAACTATTTTGTGATAAATAAATAGTAATTAGCTACTTGAGTAAATAAATAAATGATTAGTAGTTGAGTAATTAAGAATAATTCAAACACAGTTAGTGATGGATCATAAGTAAATAAATAATTGAAATCAACTACGTAAGTTAATTAATGAATGAGTTAATAGTTAGTTAATCAAGTAATTTAATTACGAATCGATAGATAATTAATTGAGTAGCTTGTTTTAGAATTAATTGTTGATTGATTAAGTAATTAGCAGACATTAATTGGATAATTAAGTTTTATGGATAAATAATTACAGGTATTAATTAGTGATCAGGGAACAGTTAATTAAGTAATTAAAGTTAAGTCACTTAATTAAGGTAATAGTAACTTAATAACATGAAATAAAATAATTACGTAATTAAGACTTAATAATAAATTAAGGAATCATTAATTAGATGATTTGAACTGAAATAGGTAATTAATTGTTAATTAATTAAATAGAGTTAAGTGATTAACTCTCAGGTAATTAATTATAAATTGAATTAATTACAAATACGATTTAAAGGTAACTGCTTATGGATTGTTATGTTAAGTATCTGATTTTGCTATTTATGCGATGATATTTTGGGATGCTCTGTGATATGTTATGATATACCTATGATGCTTGTATATGTTTTATCTGTGATAAATGCTATGTTAATTCAATTGATGAATTTAAAGTATTTAAACTGTTTAAGTTAATTAGACAACTTGGCCCTTAAATTGGCGTTTGGATTCGATGAGACCGGGATCGGAAGAATCAAATTTAATTCTCCGAAAACCACATTGATCCAATTTAAACGTTAGGTCGTGAATCCTGAAATGGAGATCGAGATGGAGTATTCAGAATGCATGGGTTATCGTCGTTGACTCTGAGGGTGATTCCAAAATGAGTGTGACACGATAATGCCTTCGGTTTCATTTGAACCCGGAACGAGCTTGTATGGATTGAATGCTTTCAGCACATCGGCAGGCGGACGATGAGCATTCTAAGTGATATGTTCTTTAAAGGTAATCGCAGCCTCAAGCCTCATCAACCGGGAATGGCTAAAACAGGGGAGATGCAGCAAGGTTAGGTGGGTCATGCCCAAGCAGGACAAGATATTTCCCCTGTCTAGATGTCCCTTTTATATTTTGGCTTAGTGGGTGGTTGGTCGCGCCAACCACGGGGTTTATCTTGTTCGAGACTATTCAGTAAGGAATGGTTCTGGCCTTGTGTTGTAGGGGGTCGGGAGTGATCCTCGGTACGGTGATCTAGGCCCCGTACTGTGACGGGCGGTACCCAAGTAGCCCTGCCATTGTTGGAAATCCATTTTCCCTACGAGACCCTACGGTTTTGATTTGTATTACCCACTTTTGTGGCTAGTAGCTGGAATTTAATGAATGTAACAATTTCGGCTATTTTCTATTTACTTGAAAACCCTAGACACTATTATAATATCACTGGATTTCCTATGAAATGTTTTGGTTAGCATAAGGTAAAAACTTACCCGTATTTATTTGTGGGAAGTCTTACGTGATACCTTTATTTTCAAATGTTTTGCAAAGTTAAACAACTTTAAACCGTTTACTCATACCAGACCCATGTCTGACCCGGAGTTTATATTTTGTGTTTTCATAAACTCTTGGGTACTCAAATTTTTATGAGTAGCCAAGTGATAGGTTTTGGACTTTGATTTCTAGAGGAGCTTGGAGCAGGAGTTTCCAGACGTATGTAGTTATCTATCTAGTTCCGCTGTGTCAGTAGTTGATATGTACCGTATCTCTGATGTATATAGTGATAGATGTATGTATAATTGTCATGAGTATTGATAATTGTATAACTCTGATATATGTAAAAACTATGAAATATTTATGTGATATATTATATTTTGTTCCGTTCCGCTGTGAGATTCTGATGTTGTTGTTCCTTTCTTTTCTTTCTTTTCTATTTTCTATCCCTTTCTTTCTTAATGATGATACGTCTTTCTGGTAGTAGAAGGGCGGGTCGTCAAAGTTGGTATCAGAGCATAGGTTGGTGATAACCTTGGCTCTGGTAGGAATTACTCATGGAATAGAGTCAGTAGTACTCTAAAATGAGTTTGAGTGCATTAATAGATATGAGCGCGTATTTGTTAATGAATATAAAATTGTTTTTTTATTGTGTTGACTTATCTATTGAGTGTTTATGAATTCTGGTCGATGTGTAGGACGCCATTTCATCGATAGGGATTTCTAAACTCTTACACAAGGTAGACCGACACAGTATTGTTTTTAAAGTAGGGTAAATGAAATAATTTTGCCCAAAATTATATTTTGATATAAAAGAAATATTTTTCTGAAATAACTATATACATACTTGGATGTTTGATTGTTCAATCAAATAAAAATTTAAATGTGAGTGGTTTATAACCAAATAAAATTATTTAAGAAATATAACTAAAATTTGACTAAACAGAATTTAAGTCCCGGGAATTTGAAAAGTGTTTAAATAAATTTAAATTAAAAATCTTGGGAATGTTTTAAATGTTTTTTTTTCAAAGATTTAAAGGCAATGATGGAATATTGTTTTGGAAAATATAGTTGAATGGAAATTGTTTGGAAAGAAATTGTGAAAGTAAGGAAGCACTGAGCTCACTTCAGTCGCTGGAAAATAATCCTGATGATGATGGCCACATCATTAGTATTCATTTTCGAGTTTCTAAAGTGATGGATTGCTACCAGGATATTGTTTGGGCTTGTTGGGTATATAAGTTGTCTTAGAAATTTTCAAAAGGAGAAAATTTGTTTTGGTGAAAACAAGTGTTTGGGATTTGGAAATTTGATTTGATATACCAAGTGATAAGTGTAGTTATCCTTTCAAATGGTTTTGGAAATGGAAACCGGGCAATTGAATTATAAGAAATCCTATTTAAATAATATGGAAGTTTAAATGGATCAACTATTGAGCTTATAAAGTAAAATTGATATTAATAAGATGAAGTCGGGAATTTAATCCCGGAATTAAAAATTTAACTGAAGTAAATGAAAATAAGAAAACATATTGGAGTTTAACCTGAAATAAGTTAAATGGGATTGAAGTTCAAAATGAACTTAATTGGATATAAAATTTGAAGGTAAAATGATTGAAATTTGAGGTGAAAATTTATACCTTAGTGTTATATATAATCTGAAATTGTGATTATAAGATAAAATGACCCAAATGAGTAATGTAAACTTTTAAGTAAACAAATAAGTTTTGAGCTCATATATTGAGAAATAAATTTAAAGAACGGTAAGTAGCTAAATTTAACTGAAGTTGAGTTGGAATAAAACTGAATTTAAATGAATTCAGTCGGGTTATAAATAATATTGAGTGGAATAAAATTCTTATGTAAATGAGTAAATGTAAACCAAGTAAGCCTTGAATTTGGTTAAAATAGAATTGGTGTGAGGTGTAAACAAATCTAATTCAAGAATAAACTGTATGACTTTATTATAAACTGAATAATAAATTATTCATGTAAATTTAAAAATGGATAAAAGAATAAACTAATCAGTAAATAAACGGGATTTGATTAAAAGAAAATAAAATCAAAGATTTGAATGGGAATTGGTGAAATAGAATAAACTTAAGTTAATGGGTAGAACAGTTTGAAGAAAATAAATGACTTAAGAAAATTGTGAGATGATTATATAAAATATTGGTTGTCAAGTTTAATAAAATGGTTTGGAATCAAACCGGATTGAAATGAAAGAAAATGCAATGAAAGGATTGTAAATGAATTATTTGGGATGGAATCAAGTGTAAGTTGAGATGGAATCAATTTAAAATGGTCATAAAGCTTAAGTGATTATTTATTCACAATGATATTGTTAAATTGCATAAGGAAATGGGTTGTTACATTAAATGGGTTGTTTGAAGTAAATGAGAATTTGATAAAATTTTATGAATTATTGGAAGCAAAATAAGATGATTATGAATATGAGTTTGATTTGTTCAATGGATTATATATCTAAACAAGTAAGTTGTGAATCACTTAAACTGAAGAGAATAATCTGAGAATTGGTTAAAATTAATTGTGATAAGAATTGAAACCTTACATATGTGCTTATGAAAATATGTAATGGAGACTCTGTCAAAACTTTTCAGAATTTGAAAGCTATATAAAAAAAATTAGCAACAAAACAATTTCAAATTGGAAATTGAAAATAAATTAGTGGATGAAATTAGTTTACAATAATGATAGAAATCAGTTATAAATGAAAAATAGTTAATAAAATTAAATATTCAGAGTTAAAGAAAACTTGAATTCACATGGAATTAGAAATTCAAATTGGAAATAAGTAGAATAAGAAGATATAAAGCTTAAAGTGGTAGGGAATAATGTGAGAGATATATAATGCTTATATTAAGCTTAAGAAATGAATGGTGGAATTCTTAAGTACAATTTGATATTGGGGAAAATTATTCCAAGTGGATAGAATCAGAATAATGTGGATAAAAGAAAATTGATATGGTTGATAATCAATGAGTATAAATACGTAGGATGAACGTATATTATTTTATTCGCATAACAAGTTGATCCAGATTCGAGCACAGAATTTCGAGATAGTTATATCGATCCGAGTTAGGATTTTTCACTCGATTTTCGACGATGAACCATGGATATGGATTTTGATTGATTCTGAGAAATTCTCTATCATAGTTGTGAATATGCAAGGAGGATGACAGATTCTAATCAAGAAACCAGTTATGAGTCCGCACTAGAAAGTCGGGTGGACGATACTAGTTCGGAAGTGAAATTGTGTGATCGAGCGAGCAATCAGATTTGATATTGCGTACGAATAGCATATGTACATCGTACGGACTTGAATGAATAGATATTGAAATTCTGTAAAGAAGTCGATTAATTTGGAAAGAGTTATACTGTAGATTTCAGAATTGAATTACCAGAGTGGATGTCCGGAATTTATTATGTATTCCGTATATCCCATCTTAGAAATTTGTTCATGATTCATTAGTTGTTAAATCAGTAATTCAGAAATTTAGAAGTTAAGTCGAATTTGACTGTGATCAGGAATCCAGATTCGGATTGTTGATCATCGAGAAACAAACTCTCGATAATTTTAGGGAAGCTTATCCGAATTTGTGTTCGGATAGCTAGTGATGTTTGTTAAGATTGACGGTTTGGTTGTTGTTAATATATAAATGATATGTATGTTTGGATAGTTGGTATAACAGCTTTTGAATTATCTTTGTTTTAAATTTCGGGGACGAAATTCTTTTAAGTGGGGAGGAATGTAACGACCCTGTATTTTGACCGCGTTTATTTTAATAAATATTTAATCTAAATTAAATGAAATGTAAATTGACCATATTAAAATGATTATGATTTGGAGATACTGTCAATTTGTTTATTTAAATTGCATTTTAAAAAAAGGGGAATTGGACTTTGGAGAGTTCAAAATAAAATCTTTTGATAATATTATAATAAAACTTATTTTTACATCATTGAATTAAAGTACTTTCAATATTTTCATATCTGATAATATATGTATGTATATCTAATTGTAGAACTTTAAATAATAATCATATGGGTATTAAATATGGAAATTAAAAAAAAAACATAAGTATAAAACAAATATAAATGGTTATAAACATATACATACAAGACAAGTATAAATCATAAATATGAACTTAAATATAAAACAATGTAAATGGGTAGAAACATAAACATCCATAACATAAGTATGGGAATGTAAATATAAACCATAATTATAAAATATAAATGTAACTAAAAATATAAATATACAAATATAAGTTATAACTTGAAATATAAAAAAAATACAAACAAAATACTATGAATCAAAGGCTTGTAAAGTCTGACATACAAATAGAATACAAGTTATGTAGTCAAACACATGTATGTGATCTAATAAATGGTAGCTAAAATAAGGATATAAATAAATGTATACAAGTATCTTCATGTAAGACCAAAATCAAACTGAAAAAAATATATAAATAAAATGATAGTAAGACAAATATATATATGCAAACAAATATGTGTATTACAGTCCAAACTTGAAGTTAATAAAAACAAGTAACTTAATAACAAAACAAAGACCTTTATATAAAGCTTCTCACTCAAGCCATTGACCTGCAATACTTGCCTACAAAAAAATATCTTTATACATAGTACACTATACTTATAATTGTGTAAACATAATTAGCAACCTAAACATTTACATTCCATCTTCTCAGTACATTATTTTGTCAACTCATTTGTTTACAAACCTTAACATCTCATACCTACAAACATGCCCAGCCGAAATTTGCAAAATCATGTTATATTACAGGATGTTAATTACAAAATCAACCTGGTCAAGAATATATAGCTGTCTAGATACAACCTACCCATGTACACCTATTTTCTTCTATATATATGAGTGTACATATTCTTATTTGGTTCGTTCAGTAAAAATATATTAGTAAACCTGTAAACAAAAAGAAGAAAGAGGAACAGGAAAGAGCTAAAGACAGTAAATCTCAGGACAGTTTCAAGTTACAAACAATCTACCTCAATGCTTTTGTTTACTGCAATTATGTCAGGTGAGTAAACAAGAAGTTTAAAAGCTTTAAGTTTGATAAAATAACAGTTCAGAGAATTGTTTATGGCATGATGGTTTATGCTTTGATTTTGAATATTGCAAGGATTTGCTCTGTACTACTCTGAAAGTGACACAGGTTGTGTATTGTTCAAAATCTTATATAATTCACACTAAATCTTTGTTAATTTTTAATCTTTCAACCAACAAAATATGTAAACTTAAAATTAAGATTTTTAAAATGCTAATTTAAACCCTGGTTTGTAAGTATACACTGTAACTTATTTTACAGGTAAGAAAGTCTGAATTGGATAAAATGGAATGATGTAAAGTATTAACTTGAGTCCATACCTTGAATCCTCACCACTAAACATGATTTTTAAAACTAAAATGAAGATTTTTAACACAGTATTTCCAAGGCAGTTTGTATACGAACCAAAATGGCACTTTTGCGAATTTCTTGTTATATAATCAATAATTAAAGTTAAGATTTGAAGTGAAGCTAGTATAAGTGATTGTGATTTCAGGAAAAATGTTTAATAATTTTTCTATTGATTGAAATTTGAACACGGGATCCATTTAGGGTTTTACTTGAAATTTTATGCTTCTCTGTTATCAAATCGCATACGGCATCCCCACGCGATCGAGCCGTCCGTGGCTTTGGTGAAGGGTAGCGGGAGGTGTTGTCGAGGCGTAGACGACCTTTTGGCGTCTCCGGTGGTCGTTGGGTGATGGCGAGGTCGTTTATTTGACGGTGGTGAGTTTTGTTTCTCAAGCAGTGAGGGGATTTTCTTGACTCGGGCCTCCTGATGATGATTCGAGTGTGTTTTCGTGTCAATGTTTGACTTGTGACTTTTTGAGATTGTTGGTGATCGCCGTAGAGCCGTGGAGCCACCGTGCACGTGCACGGTGGCGTTGGAGGTAGGGCGTTGTGTCTATGAACGGCATGGGAGGTCACTTCGGGTCGTGCTCGCGTGGTCGTGGGTTTTTCTTCGAGTTCTTTTTTCTCATTCAGGTGCGCGTGGGTTTCTGAAGTTGGTTTATGATATTGATTAACTAAAAAAAACAGAAGAGGTAGAACAGAGGAAGAAGAAGGGGTTCAAGGGAAAAGCTTGGGTCAATGGAATGAGTAACTCGAAGTGCCACACGAGTTTGCCTAGGGTAGTGCTCGGGATTTTGGTCATCTGCAGTATTTCAGTAGTGCAAAGGTTGAGCAATTTGTTTCCTTCAAATTTGTTTAAACGTTGTGATCTTGGAAATGTTTAAAAGGCGTTAAGCTAAGATTTGTTCAAATTTTAACTATTATAGTCAAAAGTTTAACGACTTTTCTTAAACACTTAAATCATTTAAATTAAGAAAATATAAGTTAACTAATAATTAAAGTTTGTAGTTAACACCAAAATTGATTTTCAAAATAAAAGAAAAGGGAGACTTGTAAACGTTAATTAAGTTGAATGATTGATATCAATAAATTATTTTCGAAAGTAATTAAAAACGATTAACATTTTAACACTTAAATAGAGTTTGGGTTACGTAACTATTTTGTGATAAATAAATAGTAATTAGCTACTTGAGTAAATAAATAAATGATTAGTAGTTGAGTAATTAAGAATAATTCAAACACAGTTAGTGATGGATTATAAGTAAATAAATAATTGAAATCAACTACGTAAGTTAATTAATGAATGAGTTAATAGTTAGTTAATCAAGTAATTTAATTATGAATCGATAGATAATTAATTGAGTAGCTTGTTTTAGAATTAATTGTTGATTGATTAAGTAATTAGCAGACAATAATTGGATAATTAAGTTTTATCGATAAATAATTACAGGTATTAATTAGTGATCAGGGAACAGTTAATTAAGTAATTAAAGTTAAGTCGCTTAATTAAGGTAATAGTAACTTAATGACATGAAATAAAATAATTACGTAATTAAGACTTAATAATAAATTAAGGAATCATTAATTAGATGATTTGAACTGAAATAGGTAATTAATTGTTAATTAATTAAATAGAGTTAAGTGATTAATTCTCAGGTAATTAATTCTAAATTGAATTAATTACAAATACGATTTAAAGGTAACTGCTTATGGATTGTTATGTTAAGTATCTGATTTTGCTATTTATGCGATGATATTTTGGGATGCTCTGTGATATGTTATGATATACCTATGATGCTTGTATATGTTTTATCTGTGATAAATGCTATGTTAATTCAATTGATGAATTTAAAGTATTTAAACTGTTTAAGTTAATTAGACAACTTGGCCCTTAAATTGGCGTTTGGATTCGATGAGACCGGGATCGGAAGAATCAAATTTAATTCTCCGAAAACCACATTGATCCAATTTAAACGTTAGGTCGTGAATCCTGAAATGGAGATTGAGATGGTGTATTCAGAATGCAAGGGTTATCGTCGTTGACTCTGAGGGTGATTCCAAAATGAGTGTGTAACAACCCGCATGTTTGTCGATTTTATATTTAAATATTTTACTTAAATATTTTATCGATACTCGAAATTTTTTCGAAAAGCGACTTTTTGCATACGGTCGAATTAGGACTCGGGACTACCCCCATTGAGTTTAAAATGCCATTTGCGACCTTTTTGAGTATAAGCTTCGATATGTTTGGAGAAAGTTGATTTTTGCTACTTTTTCACTTAGGGTTTTGATTTGGGCTGAGCCCACTTATGTATTCAGTCCCAACCCCTCTCCTCCTCATTTACTTCATTTCCAATTCCTAATACTCAAGCTTTAGCAACAATGGTGGTAGAGATGAGAAATTAAAACCCAAGCCCTAGTTTTCTTTTGCAAATCAAGTTCTAGCTCCAAACTAATAGAAGAACCCATTGGTAAGCTTCTCTTCTTCTTCTCCAACTCAATCTCTTATCAATTTCACAAATTCCTAAACCTAAATTTGGGAATGTTCTTCTTTTAAAGCTTAGAATCAAGCTTCTTGAGTTGCATTTGAAGAGTGGTTGATTCTCCTTTGCTTTCAAGCATCTTCTTCAATCGTTTGGGTTTAAAGGTGAGATTTTTATCTCACATCTACGTCTATGATTATCTTCGATTGTTAGGAATAAATTCCTAACACATATTCATGTGCATTTTGCTTTGGTTTGAATTAATTTGGTGTATATTCCAATTTTTAGTGTTTTGAAATCAAAATCCATGAAAATCCTTTTATGGATATCTTAACATGTTTTTGGTGATGCATCGAGAAGCTTATATGGCCGGGTAGTCGATTGACATAAATCCCTAGTGTCCGTTGCTCGCTCGATTTCATTTTGAAGAAGATTTGCATCTTCATTTTATAGGCTGGAAAGCAGCCTTGAGGCCAGTCAGTCGTCTGGACCTTTGAGTCATTCGACTGGCTGTAGCACATAGGCATTCCAAAGGCAACTACTAGAGGCTCTGGTCCTCTGTTTCCCCTGCATTCAGTCGACTGAATTTTTAGGTCAGTCGACTGACTGCAGGAAATTATTTTTCATGCCTCTAGTCCAGTCGACTGGACCTTTTAGTCAGTCGACTGACCTGCACCTAGTTGCCTAATTATGCATACTTGTGCATACTTGTGCTTGGTTTCAAAATTCCAACGATTCGTGTTATTTCCCACTTGTTATTGCTTCGACTTTAATGACTTCTATTCTTGGAATTTTTGGGAATACCCATTTTGATGGATTCAGATCCATTTCTTTGGATTTCTATTCACGTCTTTGAATGTGAATTTTGGTGGTTGATTGTTCTACAATCATTTTTGTGTTTTGTCACCTTAAAAATATAAAGGTTTCAATACTAGTGGTAAATACCAAAACTCTTTCCTCAAAACGATTTCAACTCTATTTTCAATACCAAATTCGTTTATAAAACCGTTTTTTTCAATCTATTAGTATATACAAACCTTTACCTCACTCGTATGAGAAATCTAATTAAACGGTTTAGTAAAACAAGTGGTATGAAACGCTTGCGTTTAATTCGTTGGTTAATTCTTGGACTTGTTCGATTGAATCTCTTGTGACAATTTTCTAGTGGAGATCTACAATTTGTTCGTAAATATTTAAGTTAAGCTAGTGGTTATGGGACATGAAGCTAAGCTCATATATTTACTAGCTCACTGTAATTGACACTTCTTGGTGAAGATGACGATCATTTTTGTGATTTAGACTAGCAATGTGCGATGTCTCTTTGTCTACGAGGGAGACTAAACCCCGCTTGTGTGAGTTTCAACTCACATATGTGGGGTAGCGCCCCATGGTCTTCGGCCGTTCGTGTGTCAAAAATTAATGGCTAGCTACCATGAGATAGCGTCTCGTTCGTGTGGTACATATGTTGGTGAGCTTTCATGCTCCCGTTCGTGTGATAGGCCTCCCCCTTATTTTGTGTGATTTTTGGATTTCGTGTGTCGAATTCTGGAATTTTCTTCTTCACCTATTTTTGTGATTTCTATTGATATGATTTATCAATATTTGTGCATTGGTGAATTCGTGTGTCATTGACTGGATTTCTTGAGATGATTTCTAGAATTTATGCTTCACCAATTTTCGTGATTTTCATTGATAAGTTTTATCAATATTTGTGCATTGGTGAATTTGTGTGTCATTGACTTTTGTGATTGACATTGATATAATCGTCAATCTTTATTGTTTGGTGAACGAAATAAGGAGTATGACATTTCTTTGATTCTTGTGTAGATTTTGTGATATTGATTAATCTCTTGTTGATTTTCAATTACTTATATATATCACAGCTTGGCATTGTGATTATTATGTGTTTAGTCATATCTCTTACTCTATATTGTTTCATCTGATATTTATAGTTAGACTGATCCATTTATTATTTTCTTATTAAATAATACTCGGGTCAGACCGAGATGTTACGGGTGCTTCTGCTTGACTTCTCCCCAGGGATTCATTACTCTGACTTTTGGCAAACTACTTAGATTAGTAGTTTATTTTGTTGTATACACTTGAGATATAGACTCATAGTTGTATTCTTTTGTATAGCACGTGTTGCTATTCTTTTTTATTATTGTGGATCTTTTTGACCACTACTCTGATATACACTTCCATGTGTTAATTATATATTCATATCTTCTTCCGCCTTTGTGATATGAATTATCTGTGACTGATTTATGTTATGTTTATTTCTGTATTTGTTTCCAAAGATATTATAGCCACTGTGTAGTAGCTTTGAGTTTGTGTCGGTATGTCGGATTTCCTCTTGATAGAGTATTGCATGTTATACTATCTGACATATCGTTGCTCGCACAAAGCAATTACACGGATGGTCGCTCCTCAATAGCCTTATTCTCCGTGCTAGTTGACAGCATTCACCGTAATGTTCTTGGCTAGCGTGGGTATAGAGGTGGGGCGTCACGGCTTGGTATCAGAGCGAAACTTCGGAACAATATGGAATGTTATAACAAGGATCATCGTCCTAAGTCTTTCTTAGGAGTCATGCTTTAGGATTTTATTCGAGTCTTCGTATTGATTCATCCTATTTTCTTTTATGATTCCTTGTTTTATCTATCAAGAATTGCTTGATATTGAATTTGGTGAATAACCTTTTTCTTCTTCTTCTTCCTTTCTAAAGAAAGAGAAATGTCTAGACCAGGCCGCCCCAGAGCCGTACCATCTAGCACTCCACCCCAGGATGGAGTTTTTATGACTGCTCAACAGCTTCTTGATTTAGTGACGAATGCTCAAGCAGCTGGAGCTAACCCGGAACCTACTCACCCAAAGTCGGGATTTGCACGCTTGTGCAGCGATTACACTAATTTGGGTGGGGAGCCATTCAAAGGTTCCGAAACTATTATTGAAGTACAGGCTTGGCTAAGGTCATGCGATCGAATCTTTTCTCGCATGAATCTTATTGAGCTTCACCGAGTTCAGGTGGCCTCTAGTATGCTCCGAAAAAGAGCATTGGACTGGTACGAGCTTCTTATTTCTGAGATTAATGAAGCGGATCTCACCTGGGAGCAATTCCGGGAACGCTTCGAGTTGAAATTTGTACCAGAAGCAGAGAAAGTGGCAATGGCTCGACGATTTATAGACCTTGTTTAAGGTGAGTCCTCCGTGACTGATTACGTCGCCTCCTTCGAGTCGCTTTTCAAATATGGGGTTGAATACATCAACACCCCTTTAAAGAAGAACCAGAGGTTCGTCTATGGCTTAAACAAAAATCTCAAGAAGCCATTACTTCTAAAATTAGAAGTTTCTTTCGACCAACTCGTTGATATCGCTCTTCGTCTTGAAGAGGCGGATAGGGAGAATGATGTTGAAGTGGTGGGTTCCAAACCAAACTTCAACAACAAAAAGAGGCCAAACAAATTCAAAGGCCCTTATCCCAATAAGAAAGGGAGGCAAGCAACTCCTGTTGAAAAGACCTTTTCCTCTGCTCAAGGGAAATGCTATAATTGTGGTTCGAAAGACCATTTTGCGAACAAGTGTTCAAAGCCTCGTACTTGTCGCTATTGCAAAAGCCCGGACCATTTTATGCATGTATGTCCCAAACTTCAAAATAGGAAGGAGGGAAAGCTTAATGTTGCTCAAGCCCCTGGCAACACATCTCATGGCCAAGGTATTTCTCATTCTATTCTGGATGGAATTATTTTATTTCGTGATCATCCTATTCGAGTTCTTTTTGATACGGGTGTGTCCCATTCTTTTATATCAAAAGAACTTGTTGATACTTTTTCTTTGGATGTTTTGTGTTTAATGACTTCTTTGAGAATTGCGAATCCGGTTGGTGGATCCGCGACAATTAGTTTATTGTGTAAAGATGTCGAGATTATTTTGTGCGATTTTTCTTTCCGAGCCGATTTGCATGTCATGCGTTATTTAGGATTTGGAATGATTTTGGGAATGGATTAGCTTAACCGTTATGAAGCTCATATCCTATATCCTGAGCGGACTATTCATCTTCGACATCCTCAATCTGTTAAGCAGATTTCTATTAATCTTAAAGATTCAGATTCCAGCTTGGTTGCATCTTTATATTCTTTAAATCCTTGTGATGACGATGATGATGATGAGGGTGATATTATTTATCTTATTCACATCGTTCGTGAATTTTCCAACATAGTCGAGCCCGTTTTAGGATTACCACCTAAGCGAGCAATTGAGTTCAGAATTAATCTTATTCCTGGAGCTCAACCTATCACTCGTCCTCCGTATCATATGTCCAATAAAGAAAACGAGGAGATGCGTAAACAATTATCCGAATTGGAGACGAAGCAATTTATTCGCTCTAGTTCCTCGCCTTGGGGAGCTTCAGCTATTTTTGTGAAGAAATCCGATGGAACACTTAGGCTTTGCGTTGACTACCGCAAGCTTAATGATCTTACTATCATAAATAAATATCCTTTACCTCGGATTGATGATCTATTCAATCAACTTAGTGGTGCTAGAGTCTTTTCAAAATTAGACTTAGCTATTGGATTTCATCAGCTTCGTATTGCAGAGGACAGTATTCCTTTGACATCGTTCCGTACTCGTTATGGATCTTATGAATGGCTTGTTATGCCATTTGGTCTAACGAATGCTCCGGCTTATTTCGTTGACCTTATGAATAGAGTTTTCAAAGACTTCCTCGACCGGTTTGTTCTCATCTTTATCGATGATATTCTTGTGTATTCTAAAACCGAGGAGGAGCATGAAAAACATCTTCGGATTGTGTTGGAAACTCTTAGGAGTAATCAATTAAAGGCAAAATTTTCTAAATGCCACTTTTGGCAATCTCGTGTGAAGTTTCTCGGTCATATTATTTCCGAATCCAGAATTTCCATGGATCCTTCAAAGATTGAAGCGATTCAAGATTGGAAGAGACCGGAGAGTGTGACAGAGATTCGTAGTTTTCTCGGATTGGCGGGCTATTACCATCATTTTATCAAAGACTTTTCTAAGATTGCCGTGCCTCTCACTAGCTTGACGAAGAAAGGTGTTAAATACATTTGGTCGGACAAATGTGAAGCTTCTTTTCAGAAATTAAAAGAACTTCTTTCTGATGCTCCTATTCTCGTTATTCCCGAGGGGAATCAAGATTTCGTTGTTTATACCGATGCTAGTCGTGTTGGTTTGGGTGCCGTTCTTATGCAAAGAGAACGTGTTATTGCTTATGCTTCTAGGCAATTGAAGCCTGCTGAGACTAGATATGCCACTCATGATTTAGAGCTCGCGGCTATTGTTTTCGCCCTTCGTATTTGGCATCATTATCTTTTAGGAGTGAAATTTGTTCTTTAGACCGATCATAAGTCCTTGAAGTATTTATTCTCTCAAAAGGAACTTAATTTGCGTCAACAGCGTTGGCTCGAATTTCTTGCACCATATGATCTTGATATCCTTTATACTCTCGGAAAGGGAAATCGCGTTGCGGATGCACTTAGTCGAAAGCAACAAGCGGTTGTTTCTATGATGATATCTGAATGGAACGATCTCGAGAATTTATCCACTTGTGAGATTCGAGAACGCGTATCCAATTTGTGCTCATCACTTGTTTTATGTAGCCTTGAGGCTCATCCTTCTCTTTTAGATCGCATTCTTGAAGCTCAAGGGCTAGATCCTGAATTGGCTCTTCTTAGCCAAAATGTTAAGGATAAAATTGGTATTGAAGGTTTGAAAGACTTTGATATTGATTCTCGTGGAGGCATTCGAAAATTTGGTAGACTTATCGTACCAAATATTAGTGATCTTCGAAAAGATATTTTAGAAGATTCCCATCGCTCTAAATTTACCATTCATCCCGGTAGTAGTAAAATGTACGCGGATATGAAGCGACTTTATTATTGGGAGGGATGAAACTTGACATCGCTAACTTCGTTAAGCGTTGCATGACTTGCCAACTCGTTAAGGCCGAACATCAAAGGCCTGGTGGGTTATTGCAACCTTTAGAAATTCCAATTTGGAAGTGGGACCAAATTTCCGTGGATTTTATAGATGGCCTTCCCCGTTCTCGTTCGGGTCATGATAGCTTATGGGTGATTGTTGATAGACTTACTAAATCCGCCCATTTTATTCCCGTTCGGTCTAACCGAACCGTTCCTCTTTTGGCCAAGCTTTTTGTTAAAGAGATTGTTAAATTACATGGAGTTCCTACTTCTATTGTTAGTGATCGTGATCCATTGTTTACTAGTGGACTTTGGAGGAGTCTTCAAAAAGCTTTGGGAACGAAGCTTAATTTTAGCACCGCTTATCATCCTCAGTCCAATGGACAAACCGAGCGTGTGAATCAAAGTCTTGAAGATCTTCTTCGTGCATGTGTTCTTGATTTTGGTGGAAGTTGGGAAGATCATATTTCACTTGTCGAATTTTCCTATAATAATAGCTTCCAATCTAGTATTGGTATGGCACCTTTCGAGGCACTCTATGGAAGGCCATGCCGATCTCCTTCTTGTTGGCTTGAGGCCGGTGAGAAGCTGGTTTTAGGTCCAGATTTTATTCGTGATTCTGCAGAAAAGGTTGATCCTATTCGTCAAAGGATGAAAGAAGCCCAGAGTAGACAAAAATCCTATGCCAATAACCGGAGAAGGAAATTAGAATTTTCTGTGGAAGATCTTGTGTTCATTCGTGTGTCACCTATGAAAGGCGTTGTACGTTTCAGTCGATCGGGAAAGTTAGCGCATCGATATATTGGGCCATTTCCTATCGCTGAACGTATTGGTTCCGTGGCATATCGCCTTTTATTACCGGCTCAATTTTCTGCTATTCATGACGTGTTTCACGTTTCTCAATTACGGAAATGCCTTCGAGATTCCGATTCTATTCTTGAGCCCGGTGTTGTGGAAGAGATTGAAGTTTCAACTAATTTAACTTACGAGCAACATCCTATTCGTATCATTGCTTCGGAAGTCAAACGACTTCGAAACACAGATGTTCCGCTTGTTAAAGTTCAATGGTCTTCAAATCCTAAGGATTGTTCTTGGGAATCTAGAGAGTTCATCGAGCGAACACATCCGGACTTACTTCCTCGTGCTCTTTGAGGTGAACTTCTTATTTCAAACTTCTTTTGTGTTGAATATGCTTTTATGGTTGTTACTATATATCTTCTTCTTAAATATTGCGAGGACGCAATTTCTTTAAGGAGGGGAGTCTGTAACAACCCGCATGTTTGTCGATTTTATATTTAAATATTTTACTTAAATATTTTATCGATACTCGAAATTTTGTCCGAAAAGCTACTTTTTGCATACGGTCGAATTGGGACTCGGGACTACTCCCACTGAGTTTAAAATGCCGTTTGCGACCTTTTTGAGTATAAGCTTCGATATGTTTGGAGAAAGTTGATTTTTGCTACTTTTTCACTTAGGGTTTTGATTTGGGCTGAGCCCACTTATGTATTCAGTCCCATCCCCTCTCCTCCTCATTTACTTCATTTCCAATTCCTAATACTCAAGCTTTAGCAACAATGGTGGGAGAGAAGAGAAATTAAAACTCAAGCCCTAGTTTTCTTTTGCAAATCAAGTTCTAGCTCCAAACTAATAGAAGAACCCATTGGTAAGCTTCTCTTCTTCTTCTCCAACTCAATCTCTTATCAATTTCAGAAATTCCTAAACCTAACTTTGGGAATGTTCTTCTTTAAAGCTTAGAATGAAGCTTCTTGAGTTGCATTTGAAGAGTGGTTGATTCTCCTTTGCTTTCAAGCATCTTCTTCAATCGTTTGGGTTCAAAGGTGAGATTTTTATCTCACATCTATGTCTATGATTATCTTCGATTGTTAGGAATAAATTCCTAACACATATTCATGTGCATTTGACTTTGGTTTGAATTAATTTGGTGTATATTCCAATTTTTAGTGTTTTGAAATCAAAATCCATGAAAATCCTTTTATGGATATCTTAACATGTTTTTGGTGATGCATTGAGAAGCTTATAGGGTCGGGTAGTTGATTGACATAAATCCCTAGTGTCCGTTGCTCGCTCGATTTCATTTTGAAGAAGATTTGCATCTTCATTTTATAGGCTGGAAAGCAGCCTTGAGGCCAGTCAGTCGTCTGGACCTTTGAGTCAGTCGACTGGCTGTAGCACATAGGCATTCCAAAGGCAACTACTAGAGGCTCTGGTCCTCTGTTTCCCCTGCATTCAGTCGACTGACTGCAGGAAATTATTTTTCATGCCTCTGGTCCAGTCGACTGGACCTTTTAGTCAGTCGACTGACCTGCACCTAGTTGCCTAATTGTGCATACTTGTGCATATTTTTGCTTGGTTTCCAAATTCCATCGATTCGTGTTATTTCCCACTTGTTGTTGCTTCGACTTTAATGACTTCTATTCTTGGAATTTTTGGGAATACCCATTTTGATGGATTCAGATCGATTTCTTTGGATTTCTATTCACGTCTTTGAATGTGAATTTTGGTGGTTGATTGTTCTACAATCACTCTTTTGTTTGTCACCTTAAAAATATAAAGGTTTCAATACTAGTAGTAAATACCAAAACTCTTTCCTCAAAACGATTTCAACTCTATTTTCAATACCAAATTCGTTTATAAAACCGTTTTTTCAATCTATTAGTATATACAAACCTTTACCTCACTCGTATGAGAAATCTAATTAAACGGCTTAGTAAAACAAGTGGTATGAAACGCTTGCGTTTACTTCGTCGGTTAATTCTTAGACTTGTTCGATTGAATCTCTTGTGACAATTTTCTAGTGGAGATCTACAATTTGTTCGTAAATATTTAAGTTAAGCTAGTGGTTATGGGACATGAAGCTAAGCTCATATATTTACTAGCTTACTGTAATTGACACTTCTTAGTGATCATGACGATCATTTTTGTGATTTAGACTAGCAATGTGCGATGTCTCTTTGTCTACGAGGGAGACTAAACCCCGTTTGTGTGAGTTTCAACTCACATATGTGGGGTAGCGCCCCAAGGTCTTCGGGTCGTTCGTGTGTCAAAAATTAATGGCTAGCTACCATGAGATAGCGTCTCGTTCGTGTGATACATATGTTGGTGAGTTTTCATGCTCCCGTTCGTGTGATAGGCCTTCCCCCTATTTTGTGTGATTTCTGGATTTCGTGTGTCGAATTCTGGAATTTTCTTCTTCACCTATTTTTGTGATTTCTATTGATATGATTTATCAATATTTGTGCATTGGTGAATTCGTGTGTCATTGACTGGATTTCTTGAGATGATTTCTAGAATTTATGCTTCACCAATTTTCGTGATTTTCATTGATAAGTTTTATCAATATTTATGCATTGGTGAATTTGTGTGTCATTGACTTTTGTGATTGACATTGATATAATCGTCAATCTTTATTGTTTGGTGAACGAAATAAGGAGTATGACATTTCTTTGATTCTTGTGTAAATTTTGTGATATTGATTAATCTCTTGTTGATTTTCAATTACTTATAAATCATTTCATCTAATATATTATGTGTTTAGTCATATCTCTTAATCTATATCGTTTCATCTGATATTTATAGTTAGACTGATCCGTTTATTATTTTCTTATTAAATAATACTCGGGTCAGACCGAGATGTTACAGGTGCTTCTGCTTGACTTCTCCCCAGGGATTCATTACTCTGACTTTTGGCAAACTACTTAGATTAGTAGTTTATTTTGTTGTATACACTTGAGATGTAGACTCATAGTTGTATTCTTTTGTATAGCACGTGTTGCTATTCTTTTGTATTATTGTGGATCTTTTTGACCACTACTCTGATATACACTTCCATGTGTTAATTATATATTTATATCTTCTTCCGCCTTTGTGATATGAATTATCTGTGACTGATTTATGTTATGTTTATTTATTTATTTGTTTCCGAAGATATTATAGCCACTGTGTAGTGGCTTTGAGTTTGTGTCGGTATGTCGGATTTCCTCTTGATAGAATATTGCATGTTATACTATCTGACATATCGATGCTCGCATAAAGCAATTACACGGATGGTCGCTCCTCAACAGCCTTATTCTCCATGCTAGTTGACAGCATTCAACGTAATGTTCTTGGCTAGCGTGGGTATAGAGGTGGGGCGTCAGAGAGTGTGACACGATAATGCCTTCGGTTTCGTTCGAACCCGGAACGAACTTGTATGGATTGAGTGCTTTCAGCACATCGGCAGGCGGACGATGAGCATTCTAAGTGATATGTTCTTTAAAGGTAATCGCAGCCTCAAGCCTCATCAATCGGGAATGTCTAAAACAGGGGAGATGCAGCAAGGTTAGGTGGGTCATGCCCAAGCAGGACAAGATATTTCCCTTGTCTAGATGTCCCTTTTATATTTCGGCTTAGTGGGTGGTTGGTCGCGCCAACCACGGGGTTTATCTTATTCGGGACTGTTCAGTAAGGAATGGTTCCGGTCTTGTGTTGTAGGGGTTCGGGAGTGATCCTCGGTACGGTGATCTAGGCCCCGTACTGTGACGGGCGATACCCCAGTAGCCTTGCCATTGTTGGAAATACATTTTCCCTACGAGACCCTACGGTTTTGATTTGTATTACCCACTTTTGTGGCTAGTAGCTGGAATTTAATGAATGTAACAATTTCGGCTATTTTCTATTTACTTGAAAACCCTAGACACTATTATAATATCACTGGATTTCCTATGAAATGTTTTGGTTAGCGTAAGGTAAAAACTTACCCGTATTTATTTGTGGGAAGTCTTACATGATACCTTTATTTTCAAATGTTTTTCAAAGTTAAACAACTTTAAACCGTTTACTCATACCAGACCCATGTCTGACCCGGAGTTTATATTTTGTATTTTCATAAACTCTTGGGTACTTAAATTTTTATGAGTAGCCAAGTGATAGGTTTTGGACTTTGATTTCTGGAGGAGCTTGGAGCTGGAGTTTCCAGACGTATGTAGTTATCTATCTAGTTCCGCTGTGTCAGTAGTTGATATGTACTGTATCTCTGATGTACATAGTGATAGATGTATGTATAACTGTCATGAGTATTGATAATTGTATAACTCTGATATATGTAAAAACTATGAAATATTTATGTGATATATTATAATTTGTTCCGTTCCGCTGTGAGATTCTGATGTTGTTGTTCCTTTCTTTTCTTTCTTTTCTATTTTCTATCCCTTTCTTTCTTAATGATGATACGTCTTTCTGGTAGTAGAAGGGCGGGTCGTCACATATTATTTTAATATTTGTCTTGAATTGAAATATAGAAATAAATAAATAAATAATATAATAATAATGTATATATTTTCAGTTTATATCAAAATGATTCTGATTTGTTCTCATCGATTCCCATTTTATCAGCTTTTGGTCTGTCGTGCCTGTTTCTTCATCAAATTCGTGTCCGTCTCACTGTGCTTGGATTCGTAAATCAACTTCAGTGTCCGTATCTGTGTTCGTATCTGTGTCATCTCTTGTTCTCTCTAGCTTTCAAAGGTGAGCAATCACTCACGATTACTGTGCTTATATTTATTAAATTTGATTTCAATTGAAATGACAATTGAAATATGCTGCTGTTATTTATTTATATTGCCATATATATGATATCATCAGTATCTGTTCACCTGTGACATCTGACACCATTATCTGTTATTTATATTGATGATATATGTCTGTTATATTATTATCATATTGTTGTCACTCTGCAAGTTCGCTGTTAGTATAGAATTCCCTATGGGTTGAAATGATACATACTCGAACGATCTGTAGAATAGGAGAAAATCGTTATGGGTTGAAATGATAGACCCAAGCGATTTTCATTGAATTGAATTTGGGATTACGGGTTGAAATGATATATACCCATATATATTTAAATAACGGATTGAAATAATAAATATCCGTATCACTTGAGCATAAGATAGAAAATTGTATACAGACACCGTGGTCTATATATAAAAATATTTTGAAATGGTTTATACGGTTTGGAAGGAAATATATGGTTTAATAAATATTGATTTCAGGATATTATAAATAAATATATTTTATAAAGTTTAAATTCTTTTATTTAAATTTATATGTTTTGAAAATCTTAAAATTATAAGTTAGGTTTAAAATTATAAATTTTAAGAATTTTATTTAATTAAATCGATTTGAACTTATTGAATTTGATATATTTAAAGGATATGATTTTATAACTTTATTTTGGTTTAAAGTGATTTATAAATTAAAGAAAATATTTAGTTTATTTGTAAATTGGGTCTTATTTAATGATATTGGATTTTTATTAAGTGGATATTTCAAAGTTAAATAATAGTAAAGTGAATTTGAGATGTAAATGATGTTGTCAAATTTGGTTTTGAAATGTTTGAATACTTAAAGCTTTGAAATTTATTGAAATGGTTTATTTTGTGGTCCAAATCTGTTTTTTTTAAATCGAGAAAATTTGAAACGGTTTGTTGAGAAACCGAATTGAATTGAAACTGAAGATTTGAGATTTGATTAAATTTAAGTTTTGGAATTCGAGTTGATTTGGAATCGATTTGTGAAATTTGAGGAAACTATTTTATTATATAAAGTATTTTTAAATTATATTTAAAATTATTTATATTTTACGTTATAAATTGATTTCATATAAATTACTTTTGATATAAACTATTTTAATACATACCATTTTAATTTATAATTATTTTATATAAACTATTTTATTTTATAAACTATTTTATTTTATGTACTATTATTAATATCTAAACTGTTTAAAGGGAAGGGTTGTGGTTTTTTTTCGAAGTAATTATGATTTCTAAAGTTTTATGATTTCCAAAGGGCTATGATTACCAAAGTGTTATAATTTCAAGTGTTTTGGTTTCGAAGTGTTAAAAATTTAAGTGCTATGATTTTGGAAAGATATATTTGAAATGGAAAAGATATCGTATTTTGTTTTGAAATGGATATGATACTGTATTGATATGGTTTGAAATATCAATGATATTTTGGTTTTGAAGTATATACTATTTTGAAATGACCGCGGTGTTATAATAATGTTTGGTTGTTAAAGAGACCGGGATCAGAAGTTGTCATACTCTCTGCCAAATCCGAAAACCACTTTAACAACCGTGTACGCAGTGGAGATTCCAGAATGAAGTAGGATGGTGGCGACGTCCTATTGAGGTATATACGTGGACCTGACTCCTGTGAGTTGGCATAAGGTGGCTAAAACAGGAGCAATCGACGGGCTAATGAGGTAGCTCCTTTGATCGGACACACTTCTTCAATACTATATTCTGACTCTGTGATTGATTTGGTGGCCACTTTTGATTTTTGATTTTGGGAGTGTGGCTCGAGGTAGGCGGCAGCTACGGTTATGCGTTACCACCGGTCCGGATGTGCGATTGGTATATCTACCCTGGCATTGCCTAGTTGTGCCGTGTCACCTACCCTAAGGCGTTTTACTACGAGTTTGATTTTTTTCGTAACTATGGAGCATTCTCTGGTGGCCTCCCGATCAGGAGGGACTACGGTACTTTATACACTATTGGCACCATAAAATGTGTTAAAGGGGATATGGGTAACGCCTTAACGCTATTTTTGAAATATATTATACTTTACTTTAGACATTATTATAATAGCATATGTTACTACATAGTAGATAGTTTAACATATCCTTAAAGGATGGTTATCCCAAACATCCTTTGAGTTACTTGTATTTCAGTTATTATTTCACTTGAGTTAGATTTAATTGATATAAGAATGTTAATCCTGACTCGAGTGTTTTGTGTTTTGCTTTACGCTCGGGTCATACTGAGTGATACAGCTTTTGAGACTCACCTTTGGAGTTGGAGCTTCGTTTGGGGATCCATCTACATTCTTTCAACTTAGAGTTATTCAGTTGATTCCAGTGATGTATTCTAATCTTGTATTTGACTATTGTGTTTGAGAATTCTATTATATCTTATTTAACTCGGATATATAAAAAGTAGCTTAATGAACTACTATTCTTTGTTTCCGCTGCATTATTGTTATATTACTCTATCTCTGTGATTCTATGATTATTTCATTTACTGTATATATTGAGTTTTGCCAAATATAAATTAACAATATGGTATTTTGATCCGGCATGTGTGGATGCGAATGGTTGAAAATATCCGATGTTACAAGCTGGTTCACATCTGTTTTTGTCATTTCATTTCTCTTGTCTAGATTTTTTGTTTCCACTTAATCATGTGCACCAACTTGTTGTACATGTTGAATGTATGCACTGATTTGTTTCTGACATTTTCGTTGGACTTGTTCATTTGGACTGGGTTGCTATGGCAGTCTGAAACTCGAGATGTTGTCTTGTTGTTCTTTGTACATTTGCAATCTGGATTGGTTTCTTTGTGTAGTCATGCATTTGCTTTAACTTAAATTTGTCGTTTCTTCTAGTAATCTCATTCATGTTATACTGCTTGCTCTCTTATGTGTACGTGGCTTACTCAAGTCTAGTTTTTGCAATCTGAAAACATCTGAATGCATGTGAAACTCGATCACTGTTTTTGCTTGGAGTTGAATTGTTTACATATCCATGCTGCTTGCATTTTATTCAGGCTTCGAGTCCATCCTTTTTGAGTCTGCACTATTTTGGTTCCTACTGTTTTTAATTGTGTTGATAGTGTGTGTGTGTATATATATATATACATATATGTACATATATATGTGTGTTATTGCTTTTTGATTCTCTGGCTTCCTAATATATTTGCATTTGAGGTTTGTTGTACATATTTGTGCATCCCTTTGTAACTGGAATCTTTGTCACTGCATATTTGTTTGGTTCTATGTTGAAGTTTTCATACGAGCTTCATGTGTACTGTTCTGGTGCTTTTGTATCCTCTGAAATATATGTAAGGTCTGGTTCAAGTATGTTTGAGTTAGTTCTAGTCATTGAAACATGTACTTGACCATTCTATTTTTATTTTTGTATTGCACCTGAGTTGAATCCTGCTTTGGCTCGTGTATGACCTTGTGTACACCCGTCCCTGTAGTTCTAACACGCAAGTGTATATCGGTATGTACGGCCTTATGGCATGTGCAGTGATACACTGTGCATGTTACAAGTTGTTCGTGTAAGATGAATTCAAAATAAATGATGACGAACAACCCAAATAACTGAGGCAAATGATGTTCTCAAACACACTCTTTTATTGTACACTGCAAATTTTTTTTCTCAATTTTACGGCATCAGTGTTTATTTTGCGGATAATTCAGATGCTCGATACAAACTGGAATAGAGTTGAAGATAAATATGAGTATTTGAGTGATATGTATTGAGGTCAAAATTGTAAATTGAAATTTGTGATGTAACTGAAATTGTAATGTAAATGAAATGGAATTGTAACTGGAATTGTGTGAATGTACTGAGAGCTAAAGTTTGTACTATTTAAATTTGTAATAAAATATTTGTTTGAATATGAATTCTGTGTTATTTATTTTACTCATCAAATATTTATTCAATTATGTGAAAAATAAAATAGTAAAATAGCAAATGCATATAAATGAATATATATATATATACATATATACATATATATTGTCATCAAATGAAACTCATATACTAGCATACTCTACAAAAAAATTGGATTTCTGAGTCCAAATATTCTACGCAGCAGAGTAAAACTATTCATAAAATGTACAAAATTTGACGTGGTTTGCTAATGGGTATGTAAGTCTTATTAAGCAAGTAAATCTATTCCTAAGAAAACAAGCCTACATGGAAATGTGATTAAAACATGTTAGACAATATTTATAGTTTTACAGCTTCTATGGTTAACCAACTATGAAGTGTACATTACAGATACTGGACTCGATATTTATGTTGCAAAGTCAGTAGCTTAATTAGATTTGTATTATAAAACCTAATCTATTTTTTATTCAATTGGTTATCTTTGGTTACTTATGGTGGTATAGGCGAAGGTTGGCAAAGAAAATATATGACAAGATATAGTTTCAAATAGAGGTACATTTCGAATTACCATTATGATTAACAAATATAATTTACTCCCCTATTAACAAAAATGGCTATATTTTTTTGTCTAGTTCTGTTGGGATAAGATTAGTTTACTGTAACAACCCTGTATTTTGTGATTTATTTATTTTTTGTATATTTTAATTATTTTAATTGAATTTTTATTTAAAAACTTATTTTATTTATTTTGAATGATAAACTTTGGTTTTGATATGAATTATCATTCCAAAGCATGACTAAAAAGAATATTTTCCAAAAAGTGAGTTTTTGGTCAAAATAGTCAAACTTTGAATTTTATTTTAAAATTTTAAAAGTTTGAAAATTCAAAATTTTTCTTTTATTTTGAAAGTACATAAAATTTTAGGAACACTGCTTTTTGTTTCGTTGGAAACGGATTTAAATTGTGAAAGTTATGTATATTTCAATATTGAGTGCACTTTGTTTATTCTGCAATTTTGTTATTTTAAATAGTATAGATTTTATTTTTCTTTGTCATATTTTATTTTAATATGTATTGATATGTTATTTATGTATGTTTTTGTCTTTTAATATTTTTGAAGTGAGTTAGGAATTTTTCTAGAGCTAGTAGTATTTTCTTGTAATTTCCATGCCCTGTTTTCAATTTTTAAACATTTTCTTTAGTTCTTTTCTATTTTTCTCCAATTTAATTATTTATTTTATTTTAGAAATGATAAATAAATTATTTTATTTTAAAATTTTGCTTTAGAATATTTTTAAAATGAAGTAGATATTTTTCCAAAGCCATTGATGTTTTAATTGTAATTTTTGAACCCTGTTTTCAATTTTTAAGCAATTTCCTTAATTCTTTTTATATTTCCTTTAAATTTAATTATATATTTTTATTTTTTTTCACTTTGTTTCAGTTTTAGATGTACTTGCTAAAGTTAATTTGTTTTACTTGACTTAAAAGAAAAGGAAGTATGGAAGGTTTTAAAAGCTAAGAAACGTAAAGTCGTTTCACCGTTTCTTTTACCGTTTATTTTTCAATCAATGCATCAATTTATTGTAGCCGTTCCTTTTCTTTTTATTATTTATGTGAAAGTTTCTCATTCCATCAATAATACAAATCTATTTCAGATCTGAGCAAAGAAAAATAAGCAATGGCCTCCTCTCTTCTCTCTTTTTTTCTTCCTTTTTCTATTGTTTTGCTTGATTTTTGCCTTGCTTCTCTTGCTTTGTTTAGCCTAATACCTCCACCATCTCCTCCACCGACCACCACCACTTCCTTCCCCACATCATGCACGACCAAAATCCTTCCTCCTCTGACCTGCAAGTACCATGACCATCCCATGATGTAAAATCCACAAAAACTATGTTAAAACTCCTTAAAAAGCATGTCTAGCCACCTAGTCTTCATCACCATCACGTTAGATGACCTTGGCCACCTCCTATTGCTCCACCACCACCTTGACACACCCCTAACCATCACCTTCATTCTCTGTCCAGATCTGAAACATGCCATAGCCGAGCCATAGATCCATGTAGCCAAGCCCAAAATGAACCAAAAAACCACTATTTTGCATAAACCTCTTCATATTCATGCGTAGTAACTCCTCCACCACTTCAATACCTTGTAGCCATGCCTTATAGGACCCAAACCTGAACCAAAGTATGTCCAAACCTGAGCCAAAACATTCCCTAAGCCGTGCTAGCATGTGTAGAAAGCAAGGCAAAAAGTTGTGTATTCATATTGCTTTTCAATTCAAAGTTATTCATATTCAATGTTGTATTGAATTATAATTTTATTTTGTTTGTTTTGGGTTATAACACAAGTTCTATAGCTTGGATTTGCTCTCCACTCAAATCAAAAATCGTGCTATTGCCTTTTGGAATCCGTTGTGCCATTTGTATTGCAATCTCCAGCCATAAAAGGTGAGTAAAGCTCACACGACATTTATACTTATGCAGTTGTGAAACAACAACAACTGAATGTGTAGAATTAAATATGATGTTATAACTGCCATGTGATTTTTTTTATATATGAAGTTAAACCTGTTAAATTTCATGTCGTATCATCTGTTATCATATATATGTTGTTACTGTTCATTTATATATGTTTATCACACTGCAAGTTCCTTGTAAATTCGAAATCACTATGGGTTGAAATGATACATACCCGAACGGACTTTAGAATAAGGGAAAATTGTTATGGGTTGAAATGATAGGCCTGAATGATTTTCAAATTTATTTCATTTACTTGGGACTGCGGGTTTGAAATGATAAAACCCGGATTTTCTTTGTAAATTACGGGTTGAAATGATATATTACCCGTATCACTTTACCTAGCGTAGAAAATTATATACAGACTCGTAGTTAATATATGTTTTCTAAAAATTTTAAAATTATTTTAGAAATGTAAATATTAAAACATTTTCATTTAAATCTAATTAAAAAGGATTTTTGTAAAATATTATTGATTTTCTGAATAATCGTAAATAAAATGAATTAATGAAAAGTTAGAAAATTTTGAACGTAAGTTATTTTGGAAAATTTGATTTAATTATAATTGGAAATTTAATTGAGTATGAAATTATGATAAATTTATGATAATTTGAATTTAATCGAATTCAAAGTGATTTTATATCATATTAATGATTTTTAATAAAGTTGAAATGTGAAATAAATGAATACTTTAAGTTGAAATTTTGAAATATAACTAAAATGGAAATTTATGAAATTGACTTAAAAGTGAACTTTTAGTTAAGTAAATAAAAATAAAACTAAGTTATATTTGAGAATTTGAACTTAAGTGTTAAGTTGAAATTTAATGCAATGAATTTAAAATTGAACATTGAAATTTAATAAGTGAATTATTATTAAATCTTGATTTCTGAATGGAAATTTAACTTTATAAAATCATGAACTTTAGGAAAATTAAATGATGTTTATAAATGTGAAAATGTATGATTTTATGAGTTAAAAATGTTTTAAATAAAAATATAATTGGTTGAGAAATTATATTGAATATTTGGAGGTAATTGACTGCATTTTTGAAATGCTATTAATTACAATGTAAATGATATTACAGTATTTGTAAATGCTGTAGTTGATGATAATGAACTAAAAAGCTAAATTGAATTAAAAGCTATTATAGCAATTTTTGTAAGTTCTATAATTTTTGAATTTAACTAAGTTTATTTGAAATTTAAGTAAACCCTATTACAACATTTTAAAATGTTGTCTTTTGTTAAATTGAACTGTTTTGAATGTATCTTTCCGTAGCGTTTTCTAAATGCCACGAAAAGTGAATTTTCACTGTTTTGATAAACTTAAGTGAATAAATGAACTTTGGAAGTTGAAAATTTTGGAAATTTAATAGTTTAATTATTGAACATAATAACTTCATTTTAATGATTAAAAATGATTTTTTGAATATAAACTGTTTTGAAATGTGAATTGAAATGGTATTTGAAATTGAATAAAATGAATAATGATTTTAAATGATTGTGGTTTTGATATTTTGATATATTAAATGATTGAAATGCGGTTTGAAAAGATATGATATTTTGATATATTAAAATGATTTTAAAATGGAGTTTTGAAAGATATGACATTTTGATATTAAAATAATTTGAAAGGAAGTGCTGAAAGACAAGATATTTTGAACGAAGTTTTGAAAGGTTATGATATTTTGATATATTAAAATGATTTGAAAGGAAGTTTTGAAAGGATATGATAATTTAATATATTGAAATGGTAAGAAATGACTTGATATTTATTTTCATAAATATTTGAATCGAAAGATATGGTATGATGATATATTGAAATGGTTTGGAAATAATTTAATCTTTATTTTGATAAAGATTTGGGTTGAAATGATATTTTATTTTGAAGTATAAAATATATTTTTTAAAGTTATAACTACGGGTTATAATAACGATTGGTTGTTAAAGAGACCGGGATCAGATATTGTCTTATAGCCGGCCAATACGGAAAACCACTTTAACAACTGTGTATGCAGTGGAGATTCCAGAATGAAGTAGGATGGTGGCAACGTTCTCGAGGTATACTACGTGGACCCAACTCCCGTGAGTTGGCATAAATGACTAAAACAGGAGCTATACCGGGCTACAAAAAGGGTCGCACCCTTTCATCGAGCATGCTCCATCGAAAACCATTCTATTACTTTTGTGATTCGATATGTGGCGCCACTTTGATTCGGGGGTATTGTTCGAGGTGGGAGGAAGCTGCTGGCTTGCCGTCACCACCGGTCCGGGAACGCAAACGGTGTATCCACCCTGGCATTGCCTCGCGTGCCGTGTCATATCCTTATATCGAGCCCACTACGATTTTGGTTTTAAAGATCCAACCGCGTTAAGGTTCACCATCCCCTTAACGCTATTTTCTATATGATTATACTTTACTGATTAGACACTACTGTATATAGCGTATATTACTACATAGTAAATAGGTTAACGGATCCTTAGAGGATGGGCGATCCCAAGCATCTTTTAAGTTACTTGTACCTTTGCTACAGTTCACTTGAGTTGGTTTACATTGTATAAGTATGTATGTCCTGACTCGAGTGTTTGTATTTTTATTTATGCTCGGGTCAGCCTGAGTTATTCACAGATTTGGATTTCCACTTTCTGGAGATTGGAATCGCTGGAGATTATCTACTTGTCAAGTTTCATCTTTTCAGTTCAGTTGTTTATTCAGCTTGTACTTGGTTATCATATTTAAACTTCTGTTGTTCTTTATTTCTTCTATTGTATCTTATGTAACTCTGATATATTTATATAGTAGCTTCATGAACTACTATCTCTTTTACTTCCGCTGCATTATTATTACTCTGTGTCTGTGATCTGTGATTTTTATTTACAGCATATTCTGAGATTTGCCAAATTTTTATTTACAACGCGGTATTTCGAGCAATTCAATTCCGGCATGAGTGTCTACCTATACACTTATAATGGATGCGAATGGTTGAAAATACCTGGTTGTTACAGTTGGTATCAGAGCTTTGGTAGCTCTAGGAAAAACTCAGCATATGGAGTGAATGTATTCACAGAATCACTTTCATTCGAGTTTGAATCTCTCCTTTTTGACTCGATTCCTTTGAATTTTGGAACGTCCCCTACGGTTCCCAAATCCATTCGTATCCCTCACTATTCTTCTTCTTTTGACTCTGGAGTATTCCATAACTCCGCTTCGAATGATCTTTCTAGTAAGTCGGCGGTCACGCCAATTTCAAATTGAATTGAAAAAAGGGGAAACTCCTTTACAATTAGCATCGATTCACCAGAGATTTATATCTATCCTCGGTTTAGATGCTAATATCTTTTGTTATTCCAAACTCTAACTCTTGGGATCGAATGTAGATTTACCCTAGAAAAATCCACATTGATCTTATTCTTTAAGCCACGGTTGACCCGGTAAATGTTGCCCGTGATTTATTTAAGCTTATACACCTCACTGTTTTGTTATTTAATCATCTTGTCTTTTGATTCCAACCTATTCTTCCAAACATTTTGAATTGTACTTGTATATCTATGTTTTGTTTTATATATTGTGTCGTTTGAGTTGTTGATGTTGATTTGGGTTTCCGATCGATTCGTTTGATCAACGCTATCGATAGGATTTCTAAAACACTTTGACAGAACAAACTGACACAATATTATTTTAAAATTTGGTTAGTGAAATAAAATTTTGATATATAAGTAAATTTATGGAACTTAATAAATTGATTTAAAATTTATTATTTGAAATGATAGTACTTAATTTATCATTTATTGTTCTATAAATGAATTTATAGATAGTTGTTTATAAATTTATTTGGGAACTGAAATGAATTTAAAACAAGAAATTTGAGAATTTAATTTCCGATGGTTTCAAACCTTGTGTTTAAGTTTTAAAGTATATTATTTAAAGTATTTTCGAATAAGAATATGTTTCCAAAGGATTTTAAAGTTTAAAAATTAGTGCTCTTCTCATTGTCGCTGGGAAATAACTTCGGTGATGACTGCAGCATCATCGACATTCATTTTCGAGTTTCGAAGTGAAGAGACCGCTCTGTAGTCTTGCTACAGCTTTGTTTTGGAAATCAATTTGATTTGAATTTCTAAAATATGACTTGATCTATAATATATATGGACATATGATTTAAATTTGATTCGATAAATTATGTACATACATTTATATATCTCTAAATGGGTTGAAGAAATCGAAAATTTAATTCTTAAATTTTAGTTTAAAGAATAATTTCAAAAAAAAAAAAATCAAAATTTTTGAATCAATGATTTAAACTTGAGATAATTGAATTGGAAAGTTTTATTTGTATAATACTCAATTGCATTCCAATATAACTTACCTTAATTTCATAAGTTAACAATGTAATTGGATAATATACAATATAAAAAGATTTTATAAATGAAATTTGAGTGGTTATAATAAATGTTATACACTTAAATTTTAATTATAAAACGATTAATAGAGGTAAATATAATAAAGGGTAATTGAATAACTTACAATAAAATAATGTTAAAAGAACTAAGAATAAAAGAAAGCAGTTATAATAAGTGTAAGTATGTTTAACAAGTGATAAATATATTGAGAGGAATAAATTAAATTTCAATTAAGAATAAAGAAGAATTAAATTTATTAAGTACATTGTGAGTGTAATAAATGATTATTTTTCAAACCCATGGTTTTAAAAAATTTCAATTTAAGATGATTGGTTAATAAGATAATGAAATTTGGGATAGTTAAGATTTATTTAACTTGTGAAAAGATTTATTCTCTATTTAAGTTGAAATTTCCATGCTTTCAAATTTATTTCCTTATTTTGTTTTTCAAACTATCTTTTGGTTGTCCTTATCATCCTCATCTTGCTATAGACTGGTATAGGCATCTTTCTATAATCTTTCTGTTTAGAAATCTTTCTATAATCTTTGATAAATCTGCATCTTGTTAAACTTACCTATCACAATAGTTATCATGTATAATTTCCTTCTCCTTGTCATCTTGTCCTAATCTTGTTTCACTCTATCTTTTTCTGTGCTTTCCCGTACCTCATTCCTTTTCGGGGATGAAAAGTTTTGAGTGGGGGAGAGTGTAACAAACCTATATTTTGTGATTTTTTTTTGTATATTTTAAATATTTTTATTGAATTTTTGATTTAAAAACTTATTTTATTTATTTTGAATGATAAACTTTGGTTTTGACATGAATTATCATTCCAAAGCATGACTAAAAAGAATATTTTCCAAAAAGTGAGTTTTTGGTCAAAATAGTCAAACTTTGAATTTTATTTTAAAATTTTAAAAGTTTGAAAATTTAAAAATTTTCTTTTATTTTGAAAGTACATAAAATTTTAGGAACACTGCTTTTTGTTTCGTTGGAAATGGATTTAAATTGTGAAAGTTATGTATATTTCAATATTGAGTGCACTTTGTTTATTCTGCAATTTTGTTATTTTAAATAGTATAGATTTTATTTTTCTTTGTCATATTTTATTGTAGTATGTATTGATATGTTATTTATGTATGTTTTTGTCTTTTAATATTTTTGAAGTGAGGTAGGAATTTTTCTAGAGCTAGTAGTATTTTCTTGTAATTTCCATGCCCTGTTTTCAATTTTTAAACATTTTCTTTAGTTCTTTTCTATTTTTCTCCAATTTAATTATTTATTTTATTTTAGAAATGATAAATAAATTATTTTATTTCAAAATTTTTCTTTAGAATATTTTTAAAATGAAGTAGATATTTTTCCAAAGCCATTGATGTTCTAATTGTAATTTTTGAACCCTGTTTTCAATTTTTAAGCAATTTCCTTAATTCTTTTTATATTTTCTTTAAATTTAATTATATATATATATATATATATATTTTCACTTTGTTTAGGTTTTATATGTACTTGCTGAAGTTATTTTGTTTTACTTGACTTAAAAGAAAAGGAAGTATGGAAGGTTTTAAAAGCTAAGAAACGTAAAGTCGTTTCACCGTTTCTTTTACCGTTTCTTTTTCAATCAATGCATCAATTTATTGTAGCCGTTCCTTTTATTTTCCTTATTCACGTGAAAGTTTCTCATTCCATCAATAATACACATCCATTTCAGATCCGAGCAAAGAAAAATAAGTAATGGTCTCCTCTCTTCTCTCTTTTTTCTTCCTTTTTCTATTGTTTTGCTTGATTTTTGCCTTGCTTCTCTTGCTTTGTTTGGCCTAACACCTCCACCATCTCCTCCACTGACCACCACCACTTCCTTCCCCATATCATACATGACCAAAACCCTTCCTCCTATGACCTGCAAGTGCCATGACCATCTCATGATGCAAAATCCATAAAAACTATGTTAAAACTCCTTAAAAAGCATGTCTAGCCACCTAGTCTTCATCACCATCACCTTAGATGACCTTGGCCACCTCCTATTGCTCCACCACCACCTTGACACAACCCTAACCATCACCTTCATTCTCTTTCCAGATCTGAAACATGCCATAGCCAAGCCATAGATCCATGTAGCCAAGCCCAAAATGAACCAAAAAACCACTATTTTGCATAAACCTCTTCATATTCATGCGTAGTAACTCCTCCACCACTTCAATACCTTGTAGCCATGCCTTAGAGGACCCAAACCTGAACCAAAGTATGTCCAAACCTGAGCCAAAACATTCCCTAAGCCGTGCTAGCAAGTGTAGAAAGCAAGGCAAAAAGTTGTGTATTCATATTGCTTTTCAATTTAAAGTTATTCCTATTCAATGTTGCATTGAATTATAGTTTTATTTTGTTTGTTTTGGGTTATAACACAAGTTCTATAGCTTGGATTTGCTCTCCACTCAAATCAAAAATCGTGCTATTGCCTTTAGGAATCCGTTGTGCCATTTGTATTGCAATCTCCAGCCATAAAAGGTGAGTAAGCTCACACGACATTCATACTTATGCAGTTGTGAAACAACAACAACTGAATGTGTAGAATTAAATATGATGTTATAACTGCCATGTGATTTTATTATATATGATGTTAAACCTGTTAAATTTCATGTCGTATCATCTGTTATTGTAACGACCCGTTAAATTTATGATATTTAATAAAATGAATTAATATAATTTCTAATTTGTTTAGGAGTAAATGTAGAAATTTGGTGTAGTGGTTGCAATTTAGAGTAACTATAAAATTTTATGATAATAGATGTGGATAATGTAAATTTTCACAACTTGATTTAAAGTAATTTTAAAGAAACAAATAAATGTGAATTTGTGAATGTTAGTATAAATATTAACTTAAATGGTGTTCATTAATACAAAGATGTAATTAGTGTAGATAGTAATAATTTATGCCTGTAGTGAAAGGAAAAGAAAACTAATAGAAACATAAAATTTATTTTATGTAAACAAAAGTATAGTTTTGAACAAACTTATGAAAATTGATAGAAACAGTGTTTGTAATCAGTTTGGTTATTTTATATTTGAAAGATAGAGATGTGTAAATACGTTAATGAATATAAAATGGGAAGGAATGGTAGAATGAAAAGAATATATATAATAATAAGCATTTGATTCAATTAAGGGAATTAAATTATAATAAATGGTCATTTAATAAATTCAACGTTTGTGAGAAATCATAATAGTTGTGTAAAATGTGTACAAACTTGGATTTGGAAGTTTATTTGATTTATAACGGTTTTGTTATTAAGTGTATGAGTTTAAAAGTTATTCCCTTTTGTAAAGTAATAGAAGAATGCATAAAGATATAAACATGGCTTAATAGAATTGACACTTAATGAATTGAATAAATTACCCATTTATGTAGATATGTATAGTGAATTAAATGGCCTAAGCAAATTAAAATGGGATAATTATTGAGATTTGTACTAGGAAAATAAATAGTAACATTTATTTGAAAGGAATAAAAGCCTATTTAGGTGACTAGAATTTGGAGTAATGACTATTGTATGTTACCTACCCTTGTTTCTTGTTAATTTAGATTTTGGGAATCAAATTCAATTTATCCGCCAATTTACCGCAGTTAAAGTGAAATGAATTAGTGATTGAGAAATGTTAAATACAAATAAGATGTAAACCAAAGAAAATCCCATTTGTAATAAATTATGTAGAATAAAGTAAAGAAACTAGGAAATGAAAATGTGTAAGTGTGGATTGAGGAAATTTATAAAAATTTATTAGCTAATAAAATTTTAGTGAAGATGTTTACTTTGGTTGTAATAAAGGTAAATGCTATTTAGTGGATGTCAACACTTAATAAAATTCATTTGGAATAAAAAGGGGTTTCAAAATGCATGTTTGCATTAAATGTGTAATTGATGAATTAGGGGTAAGTAATTAGAATTTAACCCTATAAGATTTGGATCTAAAATGTATGAAGATAGATTTGTAGAAATAATTTATTTACCTCCTAATTGTGCATACCCAATATATTTATGAACTAACCAAGTGAGAAATTTGGTAGTAAATAGGGAATAGGTTGATTTAGGAAATTTGTAATTTAATAAATGAATGCACTAAGTAAGTGGAAATTTATGCACAAAAATATTTTCATTTATAAGATTTTTGCAGAAGTGTACCCATTTATCTAATGCATATAAATGAATCTAATTAATTATTTTGGTTATTGTTGTGTCTAGTCAATAAAAGAAGAACTTTCAGACAATAAATTATAAATGAATAAATTTATAGAAACGTAGTAACGGAAGAATGAACATTATAGTAACGTAAAACGTATTGTAGGATAATAATTAAGTATAGGCTTGTAAATTAGATGTATGACAATAAATTTTGTACGTAAATCTTTCTATTAGTTGATAAGTCTTATTTTGATCAATTTAAAGGAATACACTAAATTTTGTAGTTAGTACGGAATATTGATGAGTGAATGAATAAGATGAAACAAAGGTGGAATGTATTAGTTGAGGTTTTAAGTTTATTTATGTGATAAGTTACCAAAATTACAATTTTATCTAAATACAGTAATTTATGCAAACAAAAGATGAACATTTTGAAATATTACTACAGTGACATATAAAAGAAACGTTAACTATGTAGTTGGAGAATAATTGATATATTTTGAGTTGAATAATAGAAATCAAGTTATTTTTAAGATGAGAGTATAAAAGTATAAGATAAAATAATGGGGTTTCGAGAATAAAATTTATAATTCCCAAATAATAAGAAGTGCAGAGATTTACACCGCAAATTGATATACTTATAGTTTTAATTTACATCCAAGCTTGCTAAATCATTTGGAATTGATTGGATTATATAAGTAATGAAATTTGGCCAATATTTAAAGTTGAAAGAAAATTTGGAGTTTTATAATTTATTCAAATTTATTTAATAAATATTAAAAATAGCCATTTTGGGCACGGACTCGGATTTCGACGAAACCAGTTTCATCGGATCCGTAACGGTGAATTATAATAATGTTTCAAGTTTCGTAGCAATCGGACTTGTCGTTTGATCGTACGGACTCGAAACGCCTTGAAATTTATGCATTTTGAAATCAATTTGAAATTTTTGTTTTTTTAGCATAACTTCTTCATACGATCGAATTTGGTCGCGAAACTTTTTCCATCGCGTTCAGAATATTTTAAAACACCTATTTGGATATATAGTTTTAACAAATTTGGCTCCGGAGGCATAGCGGGTTTTTTGGACCATAGTTTGTCACGCACGTTCGCGTATCCAGTCTAGCTACCCTACCTCTAGCCTATCTATAAATATACAGCTATAAACCCTAGTCTCTATTCTTTTGCTGTAAGTTCATTTCTTCACTCCTTTCTCTTCTCCAAATGTATACATCTCAGATCCAATTCCAGATCCATCCACAGTTCAAAATCAAAAGTCAAAACTCAAAAATTTCAGAAAATTCCAGAAAAAATATATGTTGAAGTATTCGATACGCGTAATATACTGGTGCAATTCGTTTTTCAATTGGAGCTGTCGTTCATCCAGAATAAATTCAAACAGCCCCAAAACCGTTCATCATCGTCGCACAAAACTTCGTCGGATCGAGAAACGGTTTCTGGGTTTTGGAGAGGGAACCGAGGGGATCGCATCTATGTAGTTTGTTTCGAGTTTCAACGGTTGGATTGGCGGGAATTTTCGATTAGGGTTGATAAAGTATGGGTGGCGGCTGTTGCGTGTTGCTTCTGCGAGTGAGGAGGAAGGCTTCTGTGCGTGCGTTGATTTTGTGATGACGTGTCACATTATATATTGTGAGTGAAATATGTGTCGTTTATTTATTTGAATTCAATCATCATTTTTCGCCATAACTTTCTCATACGAAGTCGGATTCACACGAAATTTCTTTTGTTAGGATCGTAATTTAATTCCGGACTCGATGATGCTGGTTTGGACGAATTCTGAGACGGGCGAATTTTTGGGTTTAAATCGGGTTTGAATTCGATTTAAATTCAAAAGGTGAGTGTTTTGACCCACTCACAATTACTAGAAGCTTTTATGTTTGTTAAATAAATTTTAGAAAGGAATAGAAATTTATTTATGAGTATTTGGCATGTTTATTTCATTCATATCTGTTGAATTGCATTTTATTAGATTTAACTGTTAATTTAATTGATTTATTGCGTATTAATTGACTGTTGGAAATTATTGTTGCATATGAATTGCTAGTTAACAGTTGTATAAATTATTACTGAATAAACTGTTAGATTAATAGTTGATAAATTTAATTTGAATAAACTGCCAGTTATCACCTGTTATATATGATCATATATATAAATTGTTATTGATTGATATTGATCGATGTTGTGATTGGATGATGGATGTGTTGTTGAATGAATGTTTTATTTGGATATCATTAAACTGCAAGTTAGTATGCATTTACATTTCATTCGGGATTGCGGTTTGAAATGATATACAACCGCGGTTTTATTTTTTTAATTGCGGATTGAAATGATAAGTATCCGTATCAACTTGACCATAGGATAGAAAACTATATACAGGCACCGCGGTCTATATATAACTATTTTTAATGTGATTTCTATGGTTTGGATGGAATGCGGTTTATAAAAATCTTAAATTTTATACTGAAGAAATGTTTTCTTCCATATTTATATACATATGAAGTTGAAAAATTTGAAATAAAAAGGTGTATAAATCTCTTTATTAAAATGGAAGAAAATTTAGAAAAATGGAGTTTGATAATTTATATCCTATGTTTAAATGTTAAGTTGGAAATTTTAAGATAGTATATTCACAATTGGATTTTTCCCAAAATATTTTGAAATGAATATTCTAGTAAAATTTGAATTTGGAAATATATATATATATATTTTACTAGAAATTGAAGTCTTATTAATTATGGATTCTATGTGAATATTCAAGGCTAATTAATAGAACATGTGATTTGAAAGAATAAAATCCAACTTTAGTTGAAATATTTATACTCAAATGGATATACGTATATATATGAATTTATTGAAATGGTTTTGGAACTTGAAGCGATATTAAATTTTGGTTTTAACTTTAAATAAAGAAATGTATTGTAAAGCCACGAGAAATATTTCTTTTCAAAGTAACATTTAAGTTAAACCACTTATTTTATATACTGTTGAATATCCAAACCATTTAGTTTTGAAAGTAATGGTTTTAAAAACTATGGATTTCGAAGTATTATGTTGAAAGTTAATATTCAAATATTTGGTTACAAGGAATTATAAATTTTAAAAGTGGCATAATTTTTGGAAAAGATTTATATTTGGGAAATGATATCATTGATTTGGGTTTTATAAAAATAATATCAAAATGAATCTTTTTGGGTTTTAAAGAAGAAATGATATCGTAATATTATGGTTTTGAAATGGATTATATTCTGGTTTTAAAGTATAAACTATTTTTAAATGACCGCGGTGTTATAATAACGATGGGTTGGCAAAGAGACCGGGATCGGATATGGACATACTCTCTGTCGATACCGAAAACCACTTTGACTAACCGTGTACGCGGTGGAGATTCCAGAATGAAGTAGGTGGTGGCGACGTTTCCTGTAAGGTAAATACGTGGACCCAACTCCCGTGAGTTGGCATAAGGTGGCTAAAACAGGAGCGATTCTCAGGCCAATGAGGTCATTCCTCTGATCGGACGCTCCTCTTCGATATTATACTTTGACTAGGATTTGATTCAGTGGCCACTTCTATATTTTGATTTTGGGGAGTTAGTCCGAGGTGGGCGGTAACTGCGGCTACGCGTTTCCACCAGCCTGGATAGCAATTGGTATATCTACCCTGGCATTGCCTAGTTGTGCCGTGTCACCTACCATATCGAGCCTTTACTACGAGTTTCTATTTGTGTCGTACCTATGGAGTATCCTCTGGTAGCCTCCCGATCAGGAGGTATTATGGTACTGTATAGACTATTGGCATTTTACGTGTTAAGGTGGAAAATGTAAAGCCTTAACGCTATTTAAAAGTAAGTTTATTTTATAAATAGACACTATTATAATAGCGCAATATACTACATAGTAAATAGTTTAACGGATCCTTAGGAGATGTAAATCCCGAACATCTCTTGAGTTACTGTACTCATATTTATTTCTGTTTATTTAACTCACATAAGATATTCTAGTTTGACTCGGGTGTTTTTGTCTATTCAAATTCGCTCGGGTCAGTCCGAGCATTTCAGGATAGCAGATTTTAGCTTTGGAGGACGAAGACGAAGAATCAGTATTATTTTATATATAGTATTACACCACACTCTTTCTATTCCGCTGCATTGCTTGTATTGGTATGTGTAACTCTGATATTTATTGTAAAAGAAGAATCAAGCTTTTGTAAACTGTTTATGAACTGTATATTTGTTATTATATTTTATCCTTCCGCTGTGAGATTCTATTTTGTTTTATTTCTTCTCTGTTTTTCTTATTTACCCCATAACAAATCCGCCCTTCCGTATGGTTTGAATCGGCATGTGTGTCGGTTTAAAGTGTGCGAAAAGGCGGGATGTTACATCTGGTATCAGAGCTTTGGTTTAGCGATAAACCTTGGCTTTGTGGGGTTTGACTCTTTGTTAATAGGGTAGTAATATCATATGGGAGTCACTGAGCGTATATATATGAGAGAGCGTACTTGTTAGTGTTATAAAAAGATTTTTATATTGTGTTAATCTGTTCCGCTTTGTATTTATAAATTCTGGTTGATGCATAGGACGCTATGTCATCAATAGGGATTTCTAAACACTTAATAGGACAGACCGACATAATATTTGTTTTTAATATAGGTGAATGAAAGAATTTTGCCTATTATATTTTCTATATATAAAGATATTTTATAAAGATATATATATATATATATATATTTGGTTGCTATAGATTGGGTGTTAGGCAATAAGAATATTTGTAATAAATTGAAGCTAAGTGAAATTATAATAAACCAAATTTGGAGATTTTAGAACTTAAGTCCGGGGTTTTGAAAATTTGCTTCCAAAGAATTTGTGAAATTTATTGATTTGGTTTATAAAATTTTCTTGCATAAATATTTAGTATAATTCGAAAGAATTGGTTTAAAGAGGATTTTGAAGAAAATAAGTTTGTACTTTCCTCTCTGTCGTTGGAAAATAATTTCGGTGATGACGGCCGCATCATCGACTTTCATTTTCGAGTTTCGAAGGGGAAAGGCCACTGTAGTAAATTCTACTGCAGATTTATTTTGAAATTTTCTAAAATTTTTCTTTTATTGTTCTAAATATAATTAGAGATATTGAGTTGTAAGAACTTATTTATCTATTATTTTGAAATAAATTGAGATTTAACCCGGAATTTAATTCTAAAATCTCCCATTAATAAATTGTTAGCGAAATAAAAGTTAAGTAATAAATGAATTGAAACCTCTAATTGAAATAAGAGAATAATTGCAAAGATATAAAGAGGAATTTGCATACATATGAGACAAAGGGTAATATGGATAAACATTAAATTTAATTAAAAGAATGGAGATTAAACTTGTATAAGTTCAATTGCAATTTCCTCAACATAAATAACTTACCCAAATATAAAAGTTGAAGTGTTAAATGAGAAACTGGAATTGAATATTTTACAAGTAGGAATTTAGGAAAAATGAAGTATTCAATAAATTACTGTTATAATAAGAATTAATGGTATAAACTTAGGTTATAATTGAAATTTTACTGAAAAAGGGTTAAGAATTATTAATAGATGATATGAACCTAAGTATATAAAATGAAATTCAAAATAAGAATTGATTGTATGATTATTGACTTAAGTATGTTTTAATCTTCCCTATTCTAATATAATGGAAAGTAGGAAAAATTGAAATGACTGCAATTAATAGTTGATGAATAAATAAAAACTTCCACTTATAAGAATGAATGTTAGCAGATTAAGAATTTAAGGGAAATCTTACAAGTGAAGAGTAAGGAAATGAAGATATTCAAAATCTTTGTTGTTATTAATGAGAATTTATTTTATAAACTTAAGTAATAAAAAGGAAATACAAATATAATGAATTTTGTGATAATTGGAAAATAAAACTTGTAAGAAACAAAGAAATTCCTCCATAAATGAAGGAAAGAAAATCAAACCACTGAATTATGAAATAAATGTAAATAAGCTATTTTGGTGTTGATTTGAATTGTTTGGTTGATGTATGGTTATTGGGTAAGGAATTTTGAAGTTGTTGGATGGAGAAATAATCTATCTTTGTTCCATCTAAGACTGTTGAGTAAAGGATGCACTTGATAGTTATTTTACATTTCATACAATTTCGGAATTTGAACCTAACAACTAATTGTTTGTTTGATTGAATGATTTTGTTTGCGGTGTGTGCTATTTGTTAAAATGTATGGTTGTTGCATTTAATTGGATATGAATGATTGAATCCACTAGAATAGTTCATTTTAAAATAAATATTTAACCTTTTAGGCTTATAAGAAAATACAGGTTATGGAAGCAACTGCTACTGCTTTTGGTTCCGTAATAATAAGCGTATTGCCCGACAAATAGGTACGTTTCCGGATTACGTATAAAGCGCTATTTTATATATTTTTCCCGTGTGGGATATTTTATTTTGGATAATATATGTAATATATTTGTATATTTAGATATTGTATTTTCTCCAGAATCCCTCCGTACAAAGGAGACTCTGCTAAAATTTTTGTAAATTTTGGACTTAGAATTTTGTTAAAAATATTTTTCCAACTTTAATAATTCAAGTATTAAAAGATATAATGATTATAAAACAAGTATATTTCATTAAAGGAAATTAATCCAGTAAAATATTGTTTATAAGTTAATATTGGAAATAAGATGCACTGTAAATCTTCCTCCTCCCTTCTTTTTCCTTTTCGGGGACGAAAAGTTTTGAGTGGGGGAGATTGTAACGACCCGTTAAATTTATGATATTTAATAAAATGAATTAATATAATTTCTAATTTGTTTAGGAGTAAATGTAGAAATTTGGTGTAGTGGTTGCAATTTAGAGTAACTATAAAATTTTATGATAATAGATGTGGATAATGTAAATTTTCACAACTTGATTTAAAGTAATTTTAAAGAAACAAATAAATGTGAATTTGTGAATGTTAGTATAAATATTAACTTAAATGGTGTTCATTAATACAAAGATGTAATTAGTGTAGATAGTAATAATTTATGCCTGTAGTGAAAGGAAAAGAAAACTAATAGAAACATAAAATTTATTTTATGTAAACAAAAGTATAGTTTTGAACAAACTTATGAAAATTGATAGAAACAGTGTTTGTAATCAGTTTGGTTATTTTATATTTGAAAGATAGAGATGTGTAAATACGTTAATGAATATAAAATGGGAAGGAATGGTAGAATGAAAAGAATATATATAATAATAAGCATTTGATTCAATTAAGGGAATTAAATTATAATAAATGGTCATTTAATAAATTCAACGTTTGTGAGAAATCATAATAGTTGTGTAAAATGTGTACAAACTTGGATTTGGAAGTTTATTTGATTTATAACGGTTTTGTTATTAAGTGTATGAGTTTAAAAGTTATTCCCTTTTGTAAAGTAATAGAAGAATGCATAAAGATATAAACAGGGCTTAATAGAATTGACACTTAATGAATTGAATAAATTACCCATTTATGTAGATATGTATAGTGAAATAAATGGCCTAAGCAAATTAAAATGGGATAATTATTGAGATTTGTACTAGGAAAATAAATAGTAACATTTATTTGAAAGGAATAAAAGCCTATTTAGGTGACTAGAATTTGGAGTAATGACTATTGTATGTTACCTACCCTTGTTTCTTGTTAATTTAGATTTTGGGAATCAAATTCAATTTATCCGCCAATTTACCGCAGTTAAAGTGAAATGAATTAGTGATTGAGAAATGTTAAATACAAATAAGATGTAAACCAAAGAAAATCCCATTTGTAATAAATTATGTAGAATAAAGTAAAGAAACTAGGAAATGAAAATGTGTAAGTGTGGATTGAGGAAATTTATAAAAATTTATTAGCTAATAAAATATTAGTGAAGATGTTTACTTTGGTTGTAATAAAGGTAAATGCTATTTAGTGGATGTCAACACTTAATAAAATTCATTTGGAATAAAAAGGGGTTTCAAAATGCATGTTTGCATTAAATGTGTAATTGATGAATTAGGGGTAAGTAATTAGAATTTAACCCTATAAGATTTGGATCTAAAATGTATGAAGATAGATTTGTAGAAATAATTTATTTACCTCCTAATTGTGCATACCCAATATATTTATGAACTAACCAAGTGAGAAATTTGGTAGTAAATAGGGAATAGGTTGATTTAGGAAATTTGTAATTTAATAAATGAATGCACTAAGTAAGTGGAAATTTATGCACAAAAATATTTTCATTTATAAGATTTTTGCAGAAGTGTACCCATTTATCTAATGCATATAAATGAATCTAATTAATTATTTTGGTTATTGTTGTGTCTAGTCAATAAAAGAAGAACTTTCAGACAATAAATTATAAATGAATAAATTTATAGAAACGTAGTAACGGAAGAATGAACATTATAGTAACGTAAAACGTATTGTAGGATAATAATTAAGTATAGGCTTGTAAATTAGATGTATGACAATAAATTTTGTACGTAAATCTTTCTATTAGTTGATAAGTCTTATTTTGATCAATTTAAAGGAATACACTAAATTTTGTAGTTAGTACGGAATATTGATGAGTGAATGAATAAGATGAAACAAAGGTGGAATGTATTAGTTGAGGTTTTAAGTTTATTTATGTGATAAGTTACCAAAATTACAATTTTATCTAAATACAGTAATTTATGCAAACAAAAGATGAACATTTTGAAATATTACTACAGTGACATATAAAAGAAACGTTAACTATGTAGTTGGAGAATAATTGATATATTTTGAGTTGAATAATAGAAATCAAGTTATTTTTAAGATGAGAGTATAAAAGTATAAGATAAAATAATGGGGTTTCGAGAATAAAATTTATAATTCCCAAATAATAAGAAGTGCAGAGATTTACACCGCAAATTGATATACTTATAGTTTTAATTTACATCCAAGCTTGCTAAATCATTTGGAATTGATTGGATTATATAAGTAATGAAATTTGGCCAATATTTAAAGTTGAAAGAAAATTTGGATTTTTATAATTTATTCAAATTTATTTAATAAATATTAAAAATAGCCATTTTGGGCACGGACTCGGATTTCGACGAAACCAGTTTCATCGGAACCGTAACGGTGAATTATAATAATGTTTCAAGTTTCGTAGCAATCGGACTTGTCGTTTGATCGTACGGACTCGAAACGCCTTGAAATTTATGCATTTTGAAATCAATTTGAAATTTTTGTTTTTTTAGCATAACTTCTTCATACGATCGAATTTGGTCGCGAAACTTTTTCCATCGCGTTCAGAATATTTTAAAACACCTATTTGGATATATAGTTTTAACAAATTTGGCTCCGGAGGCATAGCGGGTTTTTTTGGACCATGGTTTGTCACGCACGTTCGCGTATCCAGTCTAGCTACCCTACCTCTAGCCTATCTATAAATATACAGCTATAAACCCTAGTCTCTATTCTTTTGCTGTAAGTTCATTTCTTCACTCCTTTCTCTTCCCCAAATGTATACATCTCAGATCCAATTCCAGATCCATCCACAGTTCAAAATCAAAAGTCAAAACTCAAAAATTTCAGAAAATTCCAGAAAAAATATATGTTGAAGTATTCGATACGCGTAATATACTGGTGCAATTCGTTTTTCAATTGGAGCTGTCGTTCATCCAGAATAAATTCAAACAGCCCCAAAACCGTTCATCATCGTCGCACAAAACTTCGTCGGATCGAGAAACGGTTTCTGGGTTTTGGAGAGGGAACCGAGGGGATCGCATCTATGTAGTTTGTTTCGAGTTTCAACGGTTGGATTGGCGGGAATTTTCGATTAGGATTGATAAAGTATGGGTGGCGGCTGTTGCGTGTTGCTTCTGCGAGTGAGGAGGAAGGCTTCTGTGCGTGCGTTGATTTTGTGATGACGTGTCACATTATATATTGTGAGTGAAATATGTGTCGTTTATTTATTTGAATTCAATCATCATTTTTCGCCATAACTTTCTCATACGAAGTCGGATTCACACGAAATTTCTTTTGTTAGGATCGTAATTTAATTCCGGACTCGATGATGCTGGTTTGGACGAATTCTGAGACGGGCGAATTTTTGGGTTTAAATCGGGTTTGAATTCGATTTAAATTCAAAAGGTGAGTGTTTTGACCCACTCACAATTACTAGAAGCTTTTATGTTTGTTAAATAAATTTTAGAAATGAATAGAAATTTATTTATGAGTATTTGGCATGTTTATTTCATTCATATCTGTTGAATTGCATTTTATTAGATTTAACTGTTAATTTAATTGATTTATTGCGTATTAATTGACTGTTGGAAATTATTGTTGCATATGAATTGCTAGTTAACAGTTGTATAAATTATTACTGAATAAACTGTTAGATTAATAGTTGATAAATTTAATTTGAATAAACTGCCAGTTATCACCTGTTATATATGATCATATATATAAATTGTTATTGATTGATATTGATCGATGTTGTGATTGGATGATGGATGTGTTGTTGAATGAATGTTTTATTTGGATATCATTAAACTGCAAGTTAGTATGCATTTACATTTCATTCGGGATTGCGGTTTGAAATGATATACAACCGCGGTTTTATTTTTTTAATTGCGGATTGAAATTATAAATATCCGTATCAACTTGACCATAGGATAGAAAACTATATACAGGCACCGCGGTCTATATATAACTATTTTTAATGTGATTTCTATGGTTTGGATGGAATACGGTTTATAAAAATCTTAAATTTTATACTGAAGAAATGTTTTCTTCCATATTTATATACATATGAAGTTGAAAAATTTGAAATAAAAAGGTGTATAAATCTCTTTATTAAAATGGAAGAAAATTTAGAAAAATGGAGTTTGATAATTTATATCCTATGTTTAAATGTTAAGTTGGAAATTTTAAGATAGTATATTCACAATTGGATTTTTCCCAAAATATTTTGAAATGAATATTCTAGTAAAATTTGAATTTGGAAATATATATATATATATTTTACTAGAAATTGAAGTCTTATTAATTATGGATTCTATGTGAATATTCAAGGCTAATTAATAGAACATGTGATTTGAAAGAATAAAATCCAACTTTAGTTGAAATATTTATACTCAAATGGATATACGTATATATATGAATTTATTGAAATGGTTTTGGAACTTGAAGCGATATTAAATTTTGGTTTTAACTTTAAATAAAGAAATGTATTGTAAAGCCACGAGAAATATTTCTTTTCAAAGTAACATTTAAGTTAAACCACTTATTTTATATACTGTTGAATATCCAAACCATTTAGTTTTGAAAGTAATGGTTTTAAAAACTATGGATTTCGAAGTATTATGTTGAAAGTTAATATTCAAATATTTGGTTACAAGGAATTATAAATTTTAAAAGTGGCATAATTTTTGGAAAAGATTTATATTTGGGAAATGATATCATTGATTTGGGTTTTATAAAAATAATATCAAAATGATATCGTAATATTATGGTTTTGAAATGGATTATATTCTGGTTTTAAAGTATAAACTATTTTTAAATGACCGCGGTGTTATAATAACGATGGGTTGGCAAAGAGACCGGGATCGGATATGGACATACTCTCTGTCGATACCGAAAACCACTTTGACTAACCGTGTACGCGGTGGAGATTCCAGAATGAAGTAGGTGGTGGCGACGTTTCCTGTAAGGTAAATACGTGGACCCAACTCCCGTGAGTTGGCATAAGGTGGCTAAAACAGGAGCGATTCTCAGGCCAATGAGGTCATTCCTCTGATCGGACGCTCCTCTTCGATATTATACTTTGACTAGGATTTGATTCAGTGGCCACTTCTATATTTTGATTTTTGGGAGTTAGTCCGAGGTGGGCGGTAACTGCGGCTACGCGTTTCCCCCAGCCTGGATAGCAATTGGTATATCTACCCTGGCATTGCCTAGTTGTGCCGTGTCACCTACCATATCGAGCCTTTACTACGAGTTTCTATTTGTGTCGTACCTATGGAGTATCCTCTGGTAGCCTCCCGATCAGGAGGTATTACGGTACTGTATAGATTATTGGCATTTTACGTATTAAGGTGGAAAATGTAAAGCCTTAACGCTATTTAAAAGTAAGTTTATTTTATAAATAGACACTATTATAATAGCGCAATATACTACATAGTAAATAGTTTAACGGACCCTTAGGAGATGTAAATCCCGAACATCTCTTGAGTTACTGTACTCATATTTATTTCTGTTTATTTAACTCACATAAGATATTCTAGTCTGACTCGGGTGTTTTTGTCTATTCAAATTCGCTCGGGTCAGTCCGAGCATTTCAGGATAGCAGATTTTAGCTTTGGAGGACGAAGACGAAGAATCAGTATTATTTTATATATAGTATTACACCACACTCTTTCTATTCCGCTGCATTGCTTGTATTGGTATGTGTAACTCTGATATTTATTGTAAAAGAAGAATCAAGCTTTTGTAAACTGTTTATGAACTGTATATTTGTTATTATATTTTATCCTTCCGCTGTGAGATTCTATTTTGTTTTATTTCTTCTCTGTTTTTCTTATTTACCCCATAACAAATCCGCCCTTCCGTATGGTTTGAATCGGCATATGTGTCGGTTTAAAGTGTGCGAAAAGGCGGGATGTTACAGTTATCATATATATGTTGTTACTGCTCATTTATATATGTTTATCACACTGCAAGTTCCCTGTAAATTAGAAATCACTATGGGTTGAAATGATACATACCCGAACGGACTTTAGAATAAGGGAAAATTGTTATGGGCTGAAATGATAGGCCTGAATGATTTTCAAATTTATTTCATTTACTTGGGACTGCGGGTTTGAAATGATAAAACCCGGATTTTCTTCGTAAATTACGGGTTGAAATGATATATTACCCGTATCACTTTACCTAGCGTAGAAAATTATATACAGACCCGTAGTTAATATATGTTTTCTAAAAATTTTAAAATTATTTTAGAAATGTAAATATTAAAACATTTTGATTTAAATCTAATTAAAAAGGATTTTTGTAAAATATTATTGATTTTCTGAATAATTGGAAGTAAAATGAATTAATGAAAAGTTAGAAAATTTTGAACGTAAGTTATTTTGGAAAATTTGATTTACTTATAATTGGAAATTTAATTGAATATGAAATTATGATAAATTTATGATAATTTGAATTTAATCGAATTCAAAGTGATTTTATATCATATTAATGATTTTCAATAAAGTTGAAATGTGAAATAAATGAATACTTTAAGTTGAAATTTTGAAATATAACTAAATTGGAAATTTATGAAATTGACTTAAAAGTGAACTTTAATGCAATGAATTTGAACATAAGTATTAAGTTGAAATTTAATGCAATGAATTTAAAATTGAACATTGAAATTTAATAAGTGAATTATTATTAAATCTTGATTTCTGAATGGAAATTTAACTTTATAAAATCATGAACTTGAGGAAAATTAAATGATGTTTATAAATGTGAAAATGTATGATTTTATGAGTTAAAAAATGTTTTAAATAAAAATATAATGGGTTTAGAAATTATATTGAATATTTGGAGTTAATTGAATTCATTTTTGAAATGCCATTAATTACAATGTAAATGATATTACAGTATTTGTAAATGTTGTAGTTGATGATAATGAACTAAAAAGCTAAATTGAACTAAAAGCTATTATAGCAATTTTTGTAAGTGCTATAATTTTTGAATTTAACTAAGTTTATTTGAAATTTAAGTAAACCCTATTACAACATTTTAAAATGTTGTCTTTTGTTAAATTGAACTGTTTTGAATGCATCTTTCCGTAGCGTTTTCTAAATGCCACGAAAAGTGAATTTTCACTGTTTTGATAAACTTAAGTGAATAAATGAACTTTGAAAGTTGAAAATTTTGGAAATTTAATAATTTAATTATTGAACATAATAACTTCATTTTAATGATTAAAAATGATTTTTTGAATATAAACTGTTTTGAAATGTGAATTGAAATGGTATTTTAAGTTGAATAAAATGAATAATGATTTGAAATGAATGTGGTTCTGATATTTTGATATATTAAATGATTGAAACGTGGTTTGAAAAGATATGATATTTTGATATATTAAAATGATTTGAAAATGGAGTTTTGAAAGATATGATATTTTGGTATTAAAATAATTTGAAAGGAAGTGCTGAAAGATAAGATATTTTGAACGAAGTTTTGAAACGTTATGATATTTTGATATATTAAAATGATTTGAAAGGAAGTTTTGAAAGGATATGATTATTTAATATATTGAAATGGTTAGAAATGTCTTGATATTTATTTTGATAAATATTTGAATCGAAAGATATGGTAATATTATATATTGAAATGGTTTGGAAATAATTTAATCTTATTTTGATAAAGATTTGGGTTGAAATGATATTTTATTTTGAAGTATAAATTATTATTTTTAATTTATAACTACGGGTTATAATAACGATTGGTTGTTAAAGAGACCGGGATCGGATATTGTCTTATAGCCGGCCAATACCTAAAACCACTTTAACAACTATGTACGCGGTGGAGATTCCAGAATGAAGTAGGATGGTGGCGACGTTCTCGAGGTATACTACGTGGACCCAACTCCCGTGAGTTGGCATAAATGACTAAAACAGGAGCTATACCGGGCTACACAAAGGGTCGCACCCTTTCATCGAGCATGCTCCATCGGAAACCATTCTATTACTTTTGTGATTCGATATGTGGCGCCACTTTGATTCGGGGGTATTGTTCGAGGTGGGCGGAAGCTGCTGGCTTGCCATTACCACCGGTCGGAGAGTGCAAACGGTGTATCCACCCTGGCATTGCCTCGCGTGCCATGTCATCTCCTTATATCGAGCCCACTACGATTTTGGTTTTAAAGATCCGACCACGTTAAGGTTCACTATCCCCTTAATGCTATTTTCTATATGATTATACTTTACTGATTAGACACTATTGTATATAGCGTATATCACTACATAGTAAATAGTTTAACGGATCCTTAGAGGATGAGCGGTCCTAAGCATCTTCTAAGTTACTTGTACCTTTGCTACAGTTCACTTAAGTTGGTTTACATTGTATAAGTATGTATGTCCTGACTCGAGTGTTTGTATTTTTATTTACGCTCGGGTCAGCCTGAGTTATTCACAGATTTGGATTTCCACTTTCTGGAGATTGGAATCGCTGGAGATTATCTACTTGTCAAGTTCCATCTTTTCAGTTCGGTTGTTCTATTCAGCTTGTACTTGGTTATCATATTTAAACTTCTGTTGTACTTTATTTCTTCTATTGTATCTTATGTAACTCTGATATATTTATATAGTAGCTTCATGAACTACTATCTCTTTAACTTCCGCTGCATTATTATTACTCTGTATCTATGATCTGTGATTTTTATTTACTGCATATTCTGAGATTTGCCAAATTTTTATTTACAACGCGGTATTTTGAGCAATTCAATTCCGGCATGAGTGTCTACCTATACACTTATAATGGATGCGAATGGTTGAAAATACCTGGTTGTTACATTTACAAAATAATATATACAACATATTCACTATATGTCACAACCTATCGCTGGATTTTAGTTCAGATCCTAAAAAATCATTACACTCTTTATCAGCTCAATATTAGGTACATGGAAAAAATCTGAAATCATACACACACATACACCCTTTGTGTTCAATTTGTAGTACATCAATTGAATGGTTTTGGAATTCTACAGACACACACACATATATGACAATAGTCTATATATAGCGATATATGCACATATATGAATTAATCTAAAAGAACTATCCTATATGCTCATATTCAATGAGTGCACATATATGTGTGTATTTGTGAGTAGAAGGCACACATGCATGCACACTACATACATAGCACATAAATAAGAATATAATATTTACGTACAATTCATTTTAGTTTACAAATATTATAGTCTAAATTACTATAAATGAATTTAATATTTTCTGTGCGATGTATAGGTAATTTGATATTCTTTGTGTGATGAATAAGTAATCTGATATTTTCTGTGTGATGTATAGGTACTCAGTATGCATCACGCACTCCATTTATACAAACTATATAAATATAAATGACTGTTATTACGTGAAGTATAGATAACTTTGGTATGTATCACATACTCTATTTGTACAAATAATATCACTATAAATGATTATTATGATGATATGATTCTATTTTTAGTGGTTGATTTAGAGATGGAAGATAGATTTACAAGTTATGAATTGTGCGGAAATTACACAAATTTAATTAGTCTAATCTTTAAAAGTTCTTAAAACCATATCTATTATTGTGTGAAATTTAGATTTAATTTGTATATAGGCAAATTTTATGATTTTTATTTAGGATAAAACCATATGAAAATAAAAACATTTAAAACTTCATTGCTAAAAGCGAAATTGATATTCATATATTCTGGTTCAATTTTGAGCTTTGGATCTTTTTTTTTTGTAGTAAAATAAATTTTCATAATATATGATTATCTAACGCCTTATAGAAAGGTTTGAAGTTCCAATTTATAAATTCAAACTTTGACAGAAAGGAAAATCTTACTCATGGTTACTGAGAATCCTTTTATATTTATGAAGTACCTTTTATATTTATGAAGTACCAAAACATCCAGAAGCAAAGAAAAACTATTTGATTCACCACACATAAGAGTTCATATAATGATTAAACAAATTAATGAATTTATTATGCGTACATGGAAAAAATGGATTTTAAATATCAAGCGTGTTAGTTCAAGCATGTAGTTTTAGACATATTGCTCATCGTAGTCAATAATATTAACTGCATCAAATTTTGATCACACCGCCCACACTTATACATACATTACACACGCACTACATCACACATGTCATACATTACACATGTCAATTTAGATAGTTAAGTCAATGCTTGATGATTATGCTCTCCTCTTAAAGATAGTTTCTATATATGAACGTATTAGTTCTACATCTAGATCAGTATACTACAAATAAATTCTTAAAGAATGGTTTTAGTTTTGAGCATTTACGTTTGATTCCATAAAGACAACAAAAGTGTGTCTCGACATTAAAATTGAACAACTTGAAGGTGCTGTCAAAAGTTATGAACACGAAGATATCACATGTCCGCTTCAAATTTTCTTCAATGGTATACTTCAAACTCACCTGCTTGAAAATTAAAAATATGAGAAATGTTGTACATCAAAGTTTTCCCTGCTCACAAATAGGCATGACATCCAACCAATTGTAGTTCTAGAAACAATGGAACGTACACTAGCCTGGTTATGGACGAACTAAGAACTAGAAATTGTTGGGTATGTGCTGCCTTACTATGCAAATAAAGTTTACAATGACATGTACCATTTTCCCAGTGGTTAAGTGTTTCGACTTTGGTGTGAGAGGTCACAAGTTTGAAACTTGCATGGTGTTATTCGAACATATATTGACATGTGATTTGTGTTATGTTGTCCCAGTGACATGTTGTATCTAAGTAACATTTCAAAAAAAGGTTTACAATACTGTAAACTTATCATATTTTTATTTTTGCTATTATTAACATTGAACGTTATCTAGAATTGTATCATCCACTGGATATTGCTGCATTTTTTTACATTAATTTATTGATTACTGTTTATGAATAATGTTTTACCTGTTGTTGTTAATCAGTCATGTCCTATATATTATCTTCTCAACTGTTTATATAACAACAACATGTTCAGAACCTATATATATTTATACGAAAATTTTAAAATAAACATGATTTTTGAGTGTAAATTACAAACCCTATGGATTGACTCTATATGTGTGATTTTTTTGTATATGTGTGTGTTTCTACAAATTTGGTACACCTGTGTTGCGGGTGACCAACATATTATGACACATCGGCTATTAATAGAAAGATTATGTCTAATCCACTTATGAAGTTAACTACTCTACTGCCTAATGCCCCTACCGTGCCTCCTTAGTCACTTTTGCATTTATTCTGACACATGGTTAGTTGAAATAAACCTGAATCTAAATTGGATTTTGTGCAAAAATAGTATACCGCATACAATTTTTACTTAAATGCATGGAAAGAAGTACATAGTACCAGTAATTATATTGAAATTTGGACTCTAACCATGTGGAGTTATTTTTCATGTGTCGTTTGTAAAGAAGCTGTATGATTGAAGAGAACAAATTACTTCTGCTAAAAAAGTCACATGACGACCGATATTCCAACCAACATGTAATTCTTATAACATATTCTATTAAATTTTTATCTTGAAATAATTACTCAGCATTTGTAGTACACACAAAAAGGTATAACATAGCATCCCCTGAGTTATTACTAGAAACTAAATGGTTTTCTATTTCCTGTCACACATTATAGTCTCATAAATATTTTAATTTTTTTTGCTATGGACAACTGTCTAACTTTTTGACTCACGCCAGATAATTTAGTACATTAACTATGAGATGAGCAACACATATATATTCTTTACTCGAAAGGAAAACCACCATGAAATTTACAAACTGCCCACACCTAAGTATGAATAAGACAGATATGCATTTATGTGAAATATGTTAGTCAACAATAAAGGTGTAGTTTAAATACTTGTTGTAAAAGAAACATCATGGTTGACCTCTGCAGAGCATTCCTCTAAGTTAGCTCGGCATAAGTGTGGAGCACGCTTCAACTGCAAATAGTCAAAACAAGCGAATTACTTCAGGCTATAAATAGGGAAAAATTTCAAAATTAGGTTTGAGTTAGGCATTCATATTTTTCTCTATAATTGTCCTGTATTTGATTCCGTTAACAATCTTTGTAAATTACAAGCGGATGAGAGGGATGACAACATTTCAACCTTTCGAGTTCACCCTGCTACATCAACTGGCATGGACAGGAGAGGGATAGGAATTACCTTCGATGTAAGTCATATCTAAAAGAAAAAACATTTAGCAATAATTTTTTTATATGTTGAACCAATACTGCAAAAAATTACACCTTAATTTTATTTATAAAAGCAAAAAACATCACCCTGTTCACACATTCTAACCAAAATTCATATTTGCACCAACTCATTCTTTAACCATTTACTCCTATACAAGCCTAATGTTTAGGCATCTATCATTTTTTTACTTACTTCACGTCCTTTATAGGATGCTGAACTTTGCTCGTTTACAACTGATTTTATTTTAACCAAACTTGGTTGAAAAAACTGCATAAAGAGACCTATAGTATGATTTTGCATTGCCAGGCATAGACTAGGGCAGTAGATGGCTCTTGGAAAGTGCTGGATGTATAAAGATCTTTACCAAATATGACTGTAAATATGATGTGTGCCTATTTCGCTTTCAACTCCATTTTCTATTGTACAAACCGCTTTCCAATTTAACCATTTTAAATTACTATAAATTTTTTAATATTATGATAATCAAACCATTGCATATGTTGTTTTGAATCAGATACTGTTACAAATAAAGTTTACCAAAATTAATTACAAACTCTGCATATTTCTGAAGTATAAAATACATGAACAAGATAATAAACTTCCATACAATTCGCTCTTTGTAACCATACAATTTTTTTTAATTTAAAAGTAGCACATGCAATATACTCTATAACTATTACCAAAAGGTAAAGCATGCACTACATCAATTTAAAAAATTTACTTTAACAATAAATAATTATTTGTACTTAAAAAAAAATGATGACCACATTCATTTGTGCTCCAGATAAAAAAAACTAAGGTGTAGTTATAATTAACTAACTAACACGAAACTTATGCTTGGTCTCTTCAGTAACAATTTATTTCTGGCCTTTTTGTACCAAAACAATGCTACTATCAATTACTTTACATGTACACCTTAACTTTTCTTCCTTGCCTTCATGCACATATTTAACTTTTCTTTCAGTTTCATCCTCATGGGTGGGCATGCACATTTTTCAAATATATATACACGTTCTATACTTTCAGAACCTCTATTGTGATGGGTGTTCTATATGCGTTTAATATTTGTCTATGCAACTTCATTATACAAGTGGTCATTTAGTAGTTCCTTATATAAATTGAGTTTAGCCCCATGAGCACGTGGTGTTGTCATACATCTCCCCACCTTTTAGATTTACAATCTCAAAGGATAATATCATGACCATCAATAGAAATTAATTTTTATACATCGTAGGAAAAGGAAAGTTGATTTGAATTAAATAAGACAACAACAAGGAAAATAATTGAAGATTCAACGATAATTGCAAAAACAAACATTTAACTACATTCTGTGTGCGTAGCATGGGTTAGCACTAGTATTCGTATTTTTTCTGAATCTATTTTAAAAATAATAATAATAATAATAATAATAATAATAATAATAGAAAAAATAACAATGATGATATATGATTAGTAGAACGCTTATTTATGACTCTAGTCTAGATGTGCTATGTTGAGTTGATCATTTTATATTAATTAATCCTATTATACCCTTTTTGCATCAGAAAAAATTAAGAGCAAAACTATTAAAAATCGCTTAAATGACTTATACAAAAGCCAAAGATATTACTCTTAAAATTTAGATCAAGATGACACTTGTAAACACTAGTAAACAAAGCGAAAGACAACCGCGACTCGTGGATGCTAAACCAAAGCAATCTCTGAATCATCCCAAATCATACCTAGAGTCAAATTCGAAGTTTTTCTCAAAGCTCAAAACTATAGGATCAATGTCTCCTGTAGACTACTCTATTGCATTCCCCAAACCTAGGGATCAAGCCAACTTTTGACCCCAAACATCATCTGCTCAGGCTTGACCTCAGGTACTTCAAAGGTCGAACGAAAGACAAGATGGCTCGAACTCAAGATCCTTAGAACAAACCTTTGAAGCAGTTCAACCCTATCTCTAACTGTTCAAAAAATGAAGCTCTATCATGCAACCATTCAAATTTCTACTTTTCCACCTTAGATTGGTGATTATGACCCTTAACTCAACCGAATTCAACCTTAATCAAAATTTTGATGTCGTGGCTCTATGAAATTCCAAATTTGAAAAAAAATACATTTTCAAGTTTGTCATCTATCTAGAAAGTCTATAAATAACCAAACATTTGAACTAGAAAATGAACACCTCTGAAACCATTATTCAGCTCTAAGAAGCGTCAAAGGCCGTCGCTAAATAACCCACCGCCACAAAGCAAAGTGACGGCTTTAGCGACGGTTCCATCACCAATATAGTGATGGTTGGCGACGCCAGGCTAAACATGTGGCAAAGTATCACACATCGGGTTGCCGCCTCAAGTCGAGGGGAACCATCGCAAACCTGGAATCAAATAGCAATCGCAAACCATCACTAGCCATCACTAATCTTGGCCAATAGGCCATCACGAGCCGTCACTGGCCATCTCTAATCTGGGACCAATTTCGTATCCAATTCTGCTCTTTATCCATCCAACCACGCAAAAAAATTCATACCTCTTTCCAATACATATACATTCAATTTCACAACTAATATCACTCCATCCATCATATAATCTCACACGTTTCGAAAATAGTCTTATATATAACGCAACAAATAAATTTACATAAACATTTGATCACTGACATATAAATGTATCATACTAAATGTATCATACTAATCAAACAGAACATTCCAAATCCATCAAATAACATAACCATACATACAAATACTACCCATCAAACAAAATGTCCACTAATCCATCAAACACCATAACCAATAAACAAGTATCAAATATGTACCCAAATGTCACATAACTGCAAAACAAGATGATGAAAATCCGATAGACACACAAGCATACTTACTCATTATCATCTCCCGATCCATCCTCATCACTCGATCCATTCTCTCCAGGCATCGTCCTATGTTATGCTAAGTATGTTGCAATATGCTCGTCTAGCAAGGGCACCAATGCGCTCTTCCTCCAATCGTTGATACCCTCCAGCTGTTTTTTCAGTTGAGCTATCTACTCCTCTGCTTGAAATCTCCTATAAGCCCTCTGGGACATTATCGCCTGTAAAATAGTTGATATCTAGTTATAATTTATTAACATTATAAATAGTATGAACAAAAACAATTATCCGTTGAGGTTGATTAATTAAGCGGCTAATTTTTTAAATTAAATGTTACACATTGGTTGCAATTTATTTATTTCAATTATTCAAGTTCACTTCCAATTATTTTACATTCAATTCATTTGTTTTCAATTTATTTATTTATTTCAACCACAGTGGTTAACAACCATATTATTTATAATCAATTCATTTCATTTATTCAATGAAATTTTATTAAGTTACCTTATTTATTCAATTCAATTCAACGGAATTTTATTTAACTAATTCCATTCATACATTTTATTAACTTACCTTATTGATTCATAGCTTTACTTGGATAAATTAAATTCCATAACTCATTTTAATCTTCTTTTATAACATCCACTTTTAAACAATTTAGAATGCATTTCAGGTCAAATCAATAAGTCATATACGGTTTATATTCATCTGTACATGTAAATTTGTTCACTTAAGTTTCTATTCATTTCAACTACTAAATTTATAATTTGTCCACTTAAGTTTACATTCATTTGCATGTGTAAATTTATATATTAGTAAATGAAGAAGTTTACCTCCTGATTTTTGTAATTCTACAGCCTATTTCGCGAAGGGGGACCAATAATAGCATCCCATTTATGGTTTGACTCCTCAAACGTTAACTTTTCCCCTTCGATAGACTGCGCTACTTCTGCCCGCTCCGCTTCGTATCTCTCCTGTGATTACAAACAATAGTTTGACATGATAATATCCAATTTAAAGCTTATGAACTATGAAATAAAGGAATATGAAACATTGTCATTACGGATAAGCATGTTTACCATTACAGATCTAGATTTATCGTCCGTCCAATCATATGAAATGTTACCTTCCTCATCTTTCTACTCAACAACATGCGTGGCCGTGAACACCTCTGCCACTGTAGGCTTGCGATTGTACCTCGCAGCCTGAAAATATACATATGAATAAACAACGTTACAAATATGATTAAACAACATTTTAGATATTTGTAAACACAACTTATAAATTTATCAACTCTCTCCTATGTTATTGGAAGGATTTGGAGCTGCCAAGGTGCAAAGCAGGATTTTTATTCCTATTTGCACGGTTCTGGGTAAATAATTCCTATAAATTTAGATATACGATTAACTAAATTACTGCAACTAACATAAGAAATTTAGAAAAATTATAATAACAATGCAAAAGTATATAACTTACTTTCACTTCAAGAGTTTTCAAGAGCCGGAGATACTCAGCCCACACATAAGCGCTAATCAAATTTAGTTTTTTTTCCGCATTCTTCGCCATTGATAGAGTGTCCCTATAATTTTTTCTCATCCTCTTGTTCAAGTGATTGGTAAAAACATCCATATCCTGTTGGTCTACATGTATGATGGCCTGCATATTGAAATTAGTTTGAATTACGTACATTATATTAATTTTCAACTGAAACATAAACTTATACTTACCAGTACCTCAGCCAATATAGCGTTCTTAATATGGGGTGGAATGTCGTCCCAATGAGCCCTACAGCTTGACATCTGACTCATAAATGCCTTCCTCGATACTTGTAAAATGAAGTCCAAAGGATCCACCTCAAAGCCCCTGTATAAATTTTGATGCAGATATTTAATAAATTTTAAAAAATGTACTTGAAATAAATTTGATGCTTACCCTGCGCTTTTTGGAACTGCCTCCGCAAGTGGGCGTAAATCCGATGTCATGCCACTAGCACCGGCAATGAAAGTGGGAGAGAGAAAGGGAGAAGGCTCAGATCTCCTACTATGTCTTTTGCCAAACATATCTACCATAGACAAATAATATCATAGAATGAAAAGACATAAATTTATTAGTACAAAGCATGTTTCATTAATCATCACATAAAAATTCCATGAAATCATAATAATGGGACAAGATCTCATGAATACATATACAGAAATTTCGATGTAGAATATTACATAGCCATAATTATTCATCATTATTATTAGCTCAGAATAATATATAGCTCAAAATAATACATTATACAACAAGTGATGCAAATATTCTGAATTTTCAGTACTTGTCGTTTTCTGATTTAGACTCAGTCTCGTACAATATCTCGTTTTCTTCGGTACTTTCAAATGCATCTAATAAAACATTAGATTCACCATTTAACGGCCCTAAATCAACGTCATTGGTTATTATTAATTTTGTATTTGGTTCAAGATCCTCTTGATATGCTGCTTCGTCTGGAACATTATTTTCGTACATAAATTTTGGCTTTGTTTTAAAAGCAGTCAACCAATCCACTTTATCTCTTTTTAAGGATGAATACGGAGAAAAATAAACTTATAATGCTTGCTTGGCTAATACAAAAGGATCATACTTATAGTAATGTGAGGTATGCTTTATTTCAATAAGCTTATAATCTTTGTGCACGTTGATTCCAAAACCAGGATCATTGCTGAACCAATTGCATTTGAATATAAAAACTTTTTCTGCAGGTTCTGTATAATATGTCAACTCTAGAACCTGTGTTAAGATGCCGTAAAAATCTTTTATATGCTCATCTGGATCATCACTACCTTTGACAAATACACCGTTGTTATATGTTAATTTTACAACTCCGTAATCTTTCATGTTGAACTTAAATCCGTTAATGAAAAATATTGGATAAGTCTTCACATTTCTTTTTGGTCCGATCGCAAGATGTCATAATTCTTCATCAACGACATAGTTTCTTGAATCATAAATGTAGTTCGAAACCATTTGGAAAATTATTTACTAAGATCGCCAGATGGATGCTGCGATTCATAGATACTGGAAATTTGTAATCTGGCTTAAAATTAATATGTACATATAAGTGAATTATATATGAATTTATTATTATCTAACTAATGGTGCAACTTCAGCACAATTTAGAAGAACATATATGTGTTCTACATGGAGATCTTTATCGTCTAACCATACTTCCACACATTTTCCAATAGGTCGGCCATGTTGTCTAAAAATAAATAACAATATTTGAGAAGAATCTTACTCAATGGCTTCATCATTAGAGGAACGCTTACAAACGATAAGTTCACATCATCACTGAAGTAATGAGAGAAAAAGAATGAAGCTTCTTCTTTAAGATATGATTTGCAAATCGAACCTTCAACTCGTGCTTTTTTCTAATTTTTTTTTCAAATGATTTAGGTACCTATTACAAAATAAATTTAATTTATATTTAGGTATAGAAATTTGAATTTTAAACTGACACAAATATTATAGATATTCAATATAACCTCTCAAATGGATACATCCATCCATATTGCAAATGACCTCGAAGAAGTGCTTCGGATGGAAGATGAACAGGTAAATGTTCCACTACATTAAAGAAACCCAGCGGAAATATTTTTTCAGTTTGCTGAGCACTATAGGGATTTCTACTTCAAGTTTACATATACTATCTACTTTTCATATCGTCGAACAAACCTGTTTGTCATACTCAGTTTTGTTATAACATTCCATACTTTTATGGGCAACGGTTCGTTGGAAGCCACGAATAGTAAATATTCCATCATGATATGAAAATTGTGACTTTTCACCCCACTCAATTTATTGTTTTTAAAGCCAACACATCTACAAATATTAGAAGAAATCACATCGGAAAATCTTAGTTCTTCCATCCACGTTGGCATGAGTTATACTTGTTTATTGTCTAGCTAATAGCATGCTTTGAGTTTTTTCACTATCATTGGGCTTCATATGAAGTTCGGGGTGTTTACAATAGTTTGCTATGTCTAGTATTGAATTCAAATCGTCCTTAATTTTCCCCTTTATATTCAAAATTGTATTAAACACATTATCAAATACATTTTTTTCATTGTGCATCATGTCAATATTATGTCGGAGTAAGAGATCTTTTCAATATGGTAACTTCCAAAATATACTTTGTTTGAACCAATTATGAATGTCCGATTTTCCTGGAATTTCAATCTGTGCTCAAGTTTCATGCATCTTTGGGTAGTCATTTACAATTTCACATAATTCTTTGCTTGACCAAATCTTTGGTGGTTGCATATTATATTTTTTGTTAACCATAAAAATTTTCCTACCTCTTTTAAAAGTATGATTGGGATGGAGAAAACACCGATGATAATCAAACCAAGAAATTTTCTTCCATTGCTGTAAAGAAAATTCTTGTGTTTTTTTCATGCAATAAGGGTAGGCTAGACGACCGATCGTACTCCAACCAGAATACATCCCATATGCGGGAAAATCATTAATAGTCCACAATAAAAAAGCAAACATACAAAATAAATTTCACCTGAAATGTCATATGTCCTTCATTCCACAGTGTTTTCAACTCTTCGATCAATGGTTGTAAGTAAACATTAATTCCTTATGTTGGATCATGAGGGCTAGGGACGATAATAGTAAGAAACATATATGGTGTTTTCATACATATCCATGGAGGTAAATTATATGGAGTAACGATAATTGGCCAGAATGAATATTTACTACTAACTGAGAGAACGGTGAAAATTCATTCATACATAAACCGAGTCTGACATTACGGCTTTCTATAGCAAATGCAGGATAAGTCTTATCGAAATATTTTCATGCTTCTCCATCAGATGGACGTATCTAAGTTCTTTCTTTCGGTGTTCTCACACTGTTCCACCGCATATGACATATCGTAACAAAAGATGCATATAACCTTTGAAGCCTGGGAGTGATGGGTAAATAATGCATTATCTTATAGAACTTTTTTTCCTTTTTTTCGTGGTTTGTATCTTTCCTCGTTACATATTCTGCATTTTCTACGGTCAACGTCATCTTTCCAATACAACATGTAATCTTTTACACATGTATTTATCATTTCGTACGGCAAACCGAAAGCGGACATCAGTTTTTTCACATTATAATGACTATCGCACATCAGATTATTTGATGGCATGTGTCGTTTTGCAGCTTGTACAAATGCTGTAAATGCATCTTCTGTAAGGTTGAATTTTGATTTCATAGTAATGTATTCAGCGGTTAGTGATAATTTGGTTTCACTTTTACAACCGTCTCACAACGGCCTCATAGTAGAATATAATAAATAATATATTCTTTTAGCTCCCACGGTCGGTTCTTCTTCGACATCTACGTCTTCATCGTCAGTTTGAATGGTAGGAAGCATTGATCATGTTGCATCTTCCATCATATTTTCAATCAGATTCATCATACTATTATCGTCCTCTAACACTATAGAATTAGGTGTAGGTTCAACAAGTTCTCCATGACGATCCCAGAAGTAATAATTCGGCACAAAACCATATTTATACAAATGTAATCCAACTATATCTGGTATAGAATGCTTCAAATGTTGGCACTTACTACACGGGCAATGAATTTCTTCATTATTTCAATTATTGGATTTAGTGAATCTAATAAATTAGTGTACGCTCTTATAGAAATGTTCCTTTATTGAACCTTTCCTATCAGTTCTGACTTCGTATATTTAACTACGGTTGAATTAATAATCGAACATTATTTCTGATTTGAAAACATATGTAAGAAATTTCAAGTGAATAATTCAACTGATACTAAAGTCTTGTACGAATAATTTTCAACACTTCATCATTGTAAACACTTCACCATCATGGAAAATTCAAATAAGCACTTCACTCTATATTTTTAAATTTTTAGTTATTCGTTTTTACTTTGATGATCTATCATCCTACTTCCCATTACAAACACAATAATGTAATTATATTTTATAAAATCATTTCAGATTAAACGATTCAACAAAATTTCGACAGCACTTTCCTTCTGTATCCTGTGTCATACACAAATGCATGTACATAGGGAATGAGAAGGAAGTGTTGTTGAAATTTTGTAAACCGTTTAAAATCAAATGATTTATAAAATGTAATTACTTTATTGTGTTTGTAACTTGTCCAATACGAGGACAAATCCGACAAATATTGTATCAGATGAATATAGATGTCCGTTCTATTAAAAAACGAATATCCATATAACGATCATATACAACACTTGTCAGACGGGGTCAAAAACTCTCTAAGGGATTAAAAAAATAAAAAACATTTTACAATTACTATTTTAACAACTAAAAAACTATTTTATAATTCATTCAACTATTTAAATATTTATTAGTTATATCTGAAATTTTAAAACATATTTAATTTTTATTAAACTACATAAAATTTTAGTTACCGATTTTGTGAACAAAATAAGTACTTAGCACTTACAACAAATTAGAATAAATTTGAAATTTTAAAACGTACTTTAAACTATAATAAATATTGTTCTAAACTATAACAAACATTCATGTAAAATTATCAATAAACATATTAATCAATAATCATGGACTAATTTTTGGATTTTAAATTATCCCTGATTTTTAACAATGAAGTAAATAATCAAATCGGTAATTAATATTGACAAATCAACAAATTTACTATTATCATCAACTAATACGAAATAATCACCAATTTCAAATCCATAATAAACTAATTTCCTAAATTAGGGTTTTAATTATATACCAAAATCAACTAATAAGCTATATTATCATCAGCTAATAAGATATAATCTTCAATTCTAAATCCCTAAATCAGCCAATTTCAAATCCCTAAATCATCAACTAATTTAATTTATACCTAAATTAAACATAGATAACGGAGAGGAGGAGATACCGACAAGTTTAGAGAGCTTGAAATTGGTGATGGAAGGCTGCGATGGTGGGAGGTGGCGGAGTCAGCGGTTGGTGGTGGTTTTGGGGATGCTGAAATATTTTTAGGGATAGGTGGAGTGAATGTTTCGGTTGTTGCCTTCTACCTGTATATTCAGGTCATGCGTCGGCGAGCGTCGGCTAGTGACGACCATTTTTTAAGCCATCGCTAGCCGACACAATAGGTTGTCGTAATTGGTGGCCATTCTAGTAGTTTGAATGAATTTTCTTTGTAAATTTAATTGTTGATTGGGTATATAAGTGGCATCAAATCTGAAACAACATTTGTTTACTGCATGTCCATATTTTGCACAGATTTGACATCGTAATTTGTTGCTATTATTCCATCTGCCTCCTCTGCTTCTTGCTCTTGAACTTGAACCACCCCATTAAAGTTTTAATTATTGCTATTTTTGCCATAGCCATTACTTCTTGATGCAAGATTTACAGTTAAGTCTGCACTAATTGATTTCTTGATCTATCATTCCTTCATGAGCAAGAAGTGTTGCTTTTACATATTGCATGTCCGGGATTGTTTCTCTTGATGAGATTATTGCAACCACTGCCTCGTATTCCTCATTCAAGCCATTTAGTATGCTAAGTATTTTCTCAGTATCTGAAACCCTATGACATGCTGCATCAAGAAGGTCACATAGTGACTTGATCTTGGTTAGATATTTTCTCATCACATAATATCCTTCTTTAGATTTTGTAACTGTCTTTTATACAACACAATCTTTGCTGCTGACTGTGAACTAAAAATTTGTTCCACTGTTACTCATATGTTATGTGCTGTTTTGCTTCCCATAAGTTTTGGTTAAAGATTAGAACTGATAAATGATAGTAGCCAAGACGATGGCAAACTGTCTTGTCTTTGATGCTTTATGAAATCATTGTTGCTGATCAATCATCCTTCGCCGCTCTCTATAATTCTTGCTGGTATGATTGTTGTTCCTTTGATGTAATCATCAAGATTATACCCTCTTATGGCAGTTTCAATTTGAAATTTCCATAAGAGATGGTTATTTTCATCTAGTTGAGTTGTTATAATCTGACTTTTGGGATTGACAATTACTATAACATATCTTTCATTTGGCAGATTTGGGTTCCTTGGAGCAGATGGTGATGTTGAGGATTCATCTTCATTTCCCTCTGCCATTGTTCAAGAAACAAATGCATATGTTGATGGAGGCAATTGCAAAATGTATCAGATGAAAAGAAAGAAAAGAATGCTCTCTGGAGTTCTTTGTTGATGATTTAAGTTGTGAGATTCAGACTGTGCAGCAAGATTTGGGATGATGACAATGTTCTAACCGGCTCTTTGCGAGGCACTGTGGCTTCTTTGAGGTAAAATTGGATTTCTTGATGGTTTGTGGGTTTTCTTGAGTGAAATATAACCAGATTCTCAAGCGATGAGGTATAAACTCTGGTGAGAACTTGGGTGTTGTTTGGCATCAAGTGATGATGCGATTTCTGATGATGTTTCAGGCACGGCACTTTGTCGTTAGGCGATAGCTGTGCTCTGATAACAAATTAGAAAGTGATACAAAGAGGAAATGCAAAAAGTGGTTTTATTGATTTGATTCAATACAATATGTCATATAGTTGAGTATTTATCAAGGTTCGAAATTCCATTTTCCGTTTCCGTTCCGGCCATTGGTAATTTTAAAAGTTTCGGATCTGTTTCGCAAATTCCGCTTTAATTTCGGTTTTTTAATTCCGGTACATTTTTTCTTTAATTTGCTATATACGCAAATAAATATCTAATACTGTCGTAAATTTATAGTACATATTTTACATTACATATAAAATACATACTTTAATTAAAAATTCACTGTGTAAGATTCTGTATTATTCATTTGAGATTTTAAAACTTAAACAATTTTGAAAATTTTGAATTTTTTGTTATGTTTCGAAGTAAATTAACAAAAGTATAACAACCTTTTTTATGAAACTATATGATTTCTTGTCCATTTATTTGTTGTCCCGATTAATTTGTTTTTTTTGAATTTTTATATATTTATTGTATTTTTTAATTTTTTACAAGGTTTTTTCAATATATGTAAAACGAATGCGGAATTTATAGCGGAACCGGAATTTTGACCGGATTCCGTTCCGGCTATGAACGAAACAGGAACGGAATCACCGGAATAACCGGAAATCCGCCGGAATTTCGAACCATGGTATATATACAGAGTTCAGTACAATTGTAAAATCTTTATTAATAGTTGGCTTGGAAGAGCAATTTTTTGGTCCGACCGCGAAGGTCCAAAATTGCCCTTTATATGTATTCCTTTAGTAATCGTTGTAATATACTTGATGCCACACTCTTTTGTTGTTAGTATGAAATATCAAAAATGTCTATGTACAGATAGTATTAAAATTTAACTTCACTCAAAAATAAGATCTGGCAATTAAGCTTTATTTACAAATTCAAAATTTTCTCTACAAATATTTACCAAGTCTTCATATCACTTAAAAATAGAATCTAACAAATAAACTACTTTACAAATTCATTTTTTTATTAATTAATAATATAAATAAAAATTTAAACTAATAAAAAAAAATTAGATATTGCAACTTAAAAATAAAAATTCAAATTAACTACGTTTGATTTAATACAAAAATATGAATAAATATATGTGAAAATCATTTTTTTTTTTGAATGTATTAAACAAATAAAATTTGTAGAAAAATAATTCAGATGCTTTCATCACGCGCGAAGTGCGTGCCGTCACGCTCGTAAAGATAATGGGCTTCGGTCCTTTATATTTCTGGCCTGCTATGATGAGGTTCGGGTTTCTTTACATCATACCCACTTTGCTCTGAGATATGTTGCCTTAACCATTGGATTCATACTCTTATTAGTGATTGGGGGGCAATAAATGCTGCAGTAATGTAGAAAAGAAGTTTTAAGTATCAGTAGGGCATCGATAGGTATCTGAAAATCAACGTTTAACAATTCGAAAAGACGTTGTGTAGGCATCGGTAAAGTCAAGAGACGACACCGGTAATATGCCCTACAGATGACGTCTGTAGCCAATTTGAAAATTCACGAGCATCTTGCATCAAGACGCCTTTTTAGGGTTTGAAAAACAAACTGTAGCTTCTTGTAGTGATTAAACATTGATTGTTGAATGTTAATTACTTTTTTGATCGATGAATGCGAAAGTGTAGTGAGTTTTTTAAAACAAACTTATAGCCTTAGCTTTCAAATGGTCTTTAACCAGTTTATATGGCTCGCAAAGCAACAAAGATTAGGCATAAACTATTATAAAACAACAGATGAGATGAATGGCCCAGGCCATTGTTCTTTAGATTTTATTCCCTTTATAAAAGTGACTAGCAAGTATCATATTACGACAGTAGTTCTAATAGTAGAGAGTGGTGACGAGCTATAGAGTCGTATATGCGGAGACTCGGTATTAATTCCTCGTCCATATTTTTTTTTTTTTGAAGAGAAGTAAACAGGGCCCGGCCCAACAAAGCAAAAAAAAAAACCAGGTACAAAACACAACCCTACCACATCCAAACACAACACAAACACCTCTAACCCTAAACAGCCGACAACTAAAAAGAAGAAACGAAAATGGCGGAGGCGATTTTAAAGAATCGAGAGAATCCCCTCTCCTTTCTTAACACCGCTAGCTTCCCCACGCTCCCAGTACGATAAGTCTTCATTCATGTCACCTCTCATGCCTCTATAACCATTACAGTTACTCGAAAAGCTCAAGTAGCTGGAGCTGTTGAATCTGTTGGTATTTGGATAAGTAATGTTAGATCTAGCATCACTGCGACCTAGATCTGACATTCTCTTCTCACAATCGTCATTATCAGCTCGGTCAAAATTAGGGTTTGAAGTACTAACATCTGGAACTTGATTGAGAAACGAATCATTGTTCTTAGCCATGTCAACTTGCTTATTGACAGTAGTAGCAACTAAATCTCGATGCTTGCAGAATTTAGACTCTGGATGCAAGTTGTTATTGTGCTCTGGTTGAAAGCTTTTTGAACGCATCAAATAAACTTCAATATGCTTACTACCTGCTTCAGAACACCATTCATCAGCAAGGGAAGCAAATTTGGTTTGGTTTTTACACAATTTTTTTGATTTCTGCAGAATAATCTTGCTGTCAGATAATATAGTTAGCCAAACTTGCTCTTTATTCCTGCTGCTTTTGTTGTGCACACGTAAATTTCTCTCTTTCCACAAGTTGAACACTGTCGTAGTTAGTAAGATGTGAGAAAAATCAGTCTCTTTGGATTTAGATCTGAAGTTGTTGTTAATAAGCTTTATAATATTCAAAAGATCCATATGCCTGTTGTCTTCAATTTTCAGAGTAGCTTTAATATTGTTCCAAATGTAATAAGAGTAGCTGCATTCAAAAAATATGTGATTAGAATCTTCATTACATATATTGCATAGGGAACAGAGTGAATTCAAATTATTTCCCCATTTGTTTAATCTATCCCAAGTTGGCAATCTGTTCTTAACAGCAAAATACGTACAGAATGCCATCTTTGGACAATTCACTCTGTTCCATATACAATAGTACCGGTCTTCAGTTGGGTATTTGCTTCTAATAAAATTCCAAGTATTTTTAAAGGAAAACTTCCCTCTGCTGGTAGCTGTCCATTCCCAGTAGTCATTTTCTGCAAAGGTATCAAGTTGAATTTTGCAAATCTCTTCTTTGTGTGGATTAGTAATAGGGTGGATTTGTGGTTGCCAGTTATTATTAATAATAATATCAGAGACTTTATTATTTGAACCACCACAAATAACAAGGCTATTCCACCCTACTCTATTAATAAAGGCCTCATTTTTAAACCAAGGATCAAACCATAAACTAGTATCTTTACCATTTTTAAATTTTCTTTCAATCATTGTTTTACCTATATCTCTACTATTTAAAATATGTTTCCAAGTGTTTGAATGATTACTATTATAAGTAGCAGTCCAGAAATTATTATGTTTCAAATATTTTGATCTCATCCATCTGGCCCACAAAGAATCAGAATTTAAGAATCTCCAAAATAATTTTAAATGACAGGTTGTACAAAGATCCTTAATATTTCTAATGCCAAGACCCCCTTCATTTTTTGGCCTGCAAACATTATCCCAACTGATTTTGTGATATTTACCTTTCCATAAAAATTCAGAGCATCTACTTTCCAATTTTTTAATAGTAGCAGCTGGGATTTGAAAAGATTGAATCCAGTAAAGAATTATAGCATAAATGACAGTCTTTATAAGTTCAAGTCTACCAGCAATCGATAATAACTTACATGACCAGGTCTCCATTCTATTCTGAATTTTATCTATAAGGATAGAGCAGTCAGAGTCTTTAATCATATTTGTAGAAAGAGGCAGACCTAAATATTTGATAGGAAGAAATCCCTCTTCTATTTGTAAAACCTTTAGAAAATCTGTTTTAAACTTACAAGATTTACTGAAATATGCTTTACATTTATTCACATTAAGTTGTAGGCCAGCATAATTTTTTAAGTTATCAAAAACAGATTTGATTGAGTCTGCATTATCTTTATTGGCTTTGACAAACACCATAAGATCATCAGCATATATCAAATGACTAATACTTGGTTGAATTCTGTTAATAGGCTGAACAGCACCTTTAATACTCTCTATTTCCATAAGAATAGAAAAATATTCCATCACAATAGCAAAAAGATAAGGAGATAGGGGGTCTCCCTGTCTCAGCCCCCTATTAGATTTAATAAACCCTTTAGCTTTACCTTGAATCAGTATTGAAAATGAAGGAGTATTTATGCATTCAAACACCAGATCACAAAACTTTATAGGAAAACCCATACATTTCATGATATGATGAATAAAATGTCTATTTACCTTATCATATGCTTTCTGTAAGTCAATTTTAATACATACATTATCACCCTTTTTAGTGTTGAATTTCCTAACCATCTCATGAGCTAATAGAGAGTTTTCATAGATGAGCCTACCAGGAACAAAAGCACTCTGATTTTCTGACACCAGAAAAGGCAAGAACACTTTTATTCTGTTACTAAGGACACTAGCAATAATCTTATAGATAAAGTTACAACAAGAAATTGGCCTATAATCACCAATTCCAGTGGGATTATTATTTTTTGGGATTAGGGTTATAAAAGTATGGTTTAAACTTTTCAGAATTTTACCATACTCCATAAACTCTGAAACAACATCCAACACATAATGTTTTATATAATCCCAATTATTTTTATAAAATTTTGCATTAAAGCCATCAGGACCCGGGCTTTCGTTATCTCCAGCATTAAAAACAATAAATTTAATTTCATCAAGGCTCACTGGAGCTAACAGGATTTCAGATGCATTATGATTTAAAATGTTTTTACAAGTTATAAAAGGAAAATTCTTTTTATAATTTGCAGAAAAATACAAATCCTTATAGAAATTTATAGCATTCTCTGAAACTGTTTCATGAGCATTAGTTAAATTTCCCTCTTTATCAATAATGCAACCTATGTTATTTAAGTGCTTTCTATTACTCATTTTAGCATAAAAGAATTTGGTGCAGTCATCTCCTAAAGTGAGCCAATCAACCTTAGCCTTTTGTCTAGCATTGACAGATTCTTTGTACATTTCATTAGACAGCTCCTTCTGATTAAGAAAAAATTTATTAATATCATTGATATTATCAGGATTGTTATCAGCATTCATCTGGAGAAGCTTACCCTCTTTTTTCAAACTGACTAATTTATTTTTATTTAAGAGGTTGTTCTTATTCCAGTATTTAAGGTTATGCTTGGTGAATTTCAGAAAACTATAAAACCGATATTGTTTAGAACCACTGCAAGAGAACTTATAGCATTTTTCCATTAAGGGTTTAAAGTCTTCTTCCATCACCCAGCTATTTTTGAAACGAAATGGAGGAGCCTTATTATTGTAGTCATTATTCATAATAAAAAGATTAACCAAAAGAGGAGTATGGTCACTTAAATTTTGTTCCAAAGTGGAACAGATATTATTTGGAAATTTTTTTGAAAACTCTTTATTATAGAGAATCCTATCTAATTTACAGTGAATATTTTTGGCTGACCCTGACTTCCAAGTATATTTATTACCACTGATAACTGGTTCAATAAGGCCAGATTCTATTAAGAATTTGTTGACTCTATCTAATTTATTTTGAGGGATTTTAATCCCCCCCATATTTTTCATAAGCATGAAAAACAGTATTAAAATCACCTAGTAAGATCCATGGGGAATCATAAATTGAATTTAAAGCTTTAAGTTTTTGCCACAAAACATTCCTTTCTAGTTCAAAATTACTACCATAAATACTAGTAACTTGCAAAGTAAAACCACCAATGTTTTCAAAACTACAATCAATAAATTGGCTGTCCTTGTTTATATTAATATTAGTCCAGATATTAGAATCCCAAATAACAATGATTCTACCTTTACAGCCACAATCATTGTTATGTATTGCTTTCCAATTTCTGGACAGCTTAAGACCAAATCTTTCAAAATTCTCATCATTCATTTTATTTTCAGTTAAAGCAACAATAGATGGTTTATAGACATTAATCATAGAGAGAATATCAGACTGTTTAGTTGGGGTATTCATCCCCCTAACATTCCAAGCAAATATAGACATATTTATATGAAATATAATAAAATATGAATATTAAATAGTACCTGATACACTGTTGCCCTTACCCTTTTTCTTTTTCTCCGAGCTTTTAGCTTTTAGTCTTGTTGTCATTTCATTCCAATCAGGATTAATTGAGATGTATTTCTGCCCAAAAGCTTTCTTCTCTTTATTAGTATTTTTGTATTTGCCAATAGCTTTAGTCTTTGGAATATGCAATTCTGAGATGTTAAATTGCTTTTCAGGATCCTCCATTGTATTATCTGATGTTGAAGCAATATAGTCTTCTGGAATTTGGATGAGAGAGATGTCAAACTCCTCAGCATTGCGAGGCAAGGTTGAGTGGATGCCATCATTGTCCTCAACCATTGCAGCATTATCTGATGGAGGTTCATTCTCCATGTTGTAAACTGGACTTTGGTTGGAATTCAAAGGCAGCATGATATTTGATTCTGTAGCATGATTATTTGTAAATAAACATAACTCTGAAATGGGGGGGATTTCAGAGTTAAAGACCTCTTCATTACTAATTCCCTCCTTTGAACTGCTTTGTGAAACCTCTTTTGATTTTTCTTGTAAACTTTCTGGATGATGAACTACCGAAGCAAGGATCTGATCATCTTGGTCAGTGAGCGAATGTGATAAAGTTTCTTGATTGAAGATGATACCTTTCTGGTTGATTCGATCATTATTCTTTTGATTTCTTGATTCTTTTATTGTCTTCTCAGTAAGGAGCGACTCTAGAACAATGGTATCTGTAACATTTTCTTGATCAGTGGCTATTTCTTTGTTTTGATTATGAGTTTTGGGTATCCATCTTTGTTCTGCGACACATTGCTCTCTAATGTGTCCAAAACATTTACAGATACTACACTTCGGTGGAACCCATTCATATTCAATCTTTTGAGTAATGTTTTCTCCATTGTATAAAGTGAGATTTATTTCTTGAGGTAGTTCGTCATTTGCAGATACCTCCACCAGAAGACGAGCATAATTCAATCTCGTTTTCCAGGTTGTAGCTGCATCCATTTTTATGGGTTTTCCAATAATGCTGGCCATTACACTGAATGCTTCTTGATCCCATAATTTGAGATTCACATTGGGTAATTTTACCCATATCGGCATTGTACTGAGGAGGTCCCTGTCCATTTTCAGAGAATCAGACCATCTCCTCATTATGATGAGCTTTCCATTATAGAAGTATGGGCCATTCTGAATGATAGAATTGCAATCTTGAACTTCTTTGAATTTGACAATAAAAAAGCCATTTTCCCTGGTAAAGATTTCAAATTCTCCCACAGGTTTCCATACACGTTGTATGTAAGCTTTGAAAAAGTTATAATATGGTTTGGTACCAACAACATATACCAAAATCGAATTGCTCCAGCATTCGATAGCTCTTTTACATACAGACTCTTTTATCAAACCATATTTCTTATTATTGATCTTAATGGGAGAGATAGTTTCAAGATTGCATTCATCATCATTGGGTTCAGTTGATTGCTCAGAAACGATTTCAGCCCAAGATTTTTTCCCCTGTGCTTTGTTCAGAGAAAAATTAATGGGTTTCTGCAGTTGATACGATTGGTTTCTCATACTTGGAGGAGCAGCAGTCGAATACTGATCGTCTGTCTTCTTCTTCTCAGAAAAGAGACCTTTCGAGATTCTTTGTTGCACAGGATTAATGGGTTGACGTTTCTTTTGCGATCTTGATTGAACTAGTTGAAACCCATCATTGTCTATGATGATTCCTTTGCTAGAATCTCTGATGTGAGAGTCAGGTGGTCTGTTTCTATGGCTAGGAGAAGAAAGATGAGAAAGATTACTGTGAGGAGAGATAATTTCCCCCATGGCTGAGGAAAACCCTAAATTTTTTTGTATGTGAAGGATAATTGTAGAATATTTAAAGTTTTTTCCTCGTCCATATTTTATGTTTAAATAATATGTGAACAATTAAGTATGTATATAAAATCTTCACCTGTGCATATACATTACTTAAAATGATATTGCTAAAATTAACACATTAATAAAAAAGAGATAAAAACCTACTACAAAACACAATATATTGGCGTGTTTCTTTTTGTGTACAGTGTCAAAATAAATTAAATTAAAAGGAGCGTATGTGGAAGATACGGGAATGGTGAAAGAAAGATGGAATTCAAGGTATACAGGGAGCAGCAGAACTGAAGGACGAGGCACAGAAGAAGAAAAGTGGGGAGCAAAAAGCATAAAAAAGGGCAGGGACGTTCTTTAACTCTTGAGTATAATACCTAGGCATATCCACCAATTAGCATATCCAGTGATACCATCCACATTTCCCCCCTATAAATACGAAGATTGAAACGTCGCCCCCCCCCCATATAAATACAAAGATTGAAACGTTCAGTTGTATTAAGTAAGATAAACAGTTTTATATGTTCGGGTGAGAGATTGACAGTGCAAATCTCCTTCGGCACCCAAACACCATGAATATCCCTACTGCATGCACGATGCTCTGTTATGTTTGATGGTGCCAAAGGAGATTTGTCCTGCCATTCTCATACTCCTTTTTAGCATTTTGAATTAGCAGCGCTAGAGACAATGGGAGTACAAAGCTGCCAATTGGTAATATGCTGTCATATTGTTGCTATAAATATCTGTTTTGAGATTGTTGTTTGCATGAAACTTAGAACAGTTCAGATACATTCACTAGCAATGAAGTCTAAAGTGTTATTATTCTACCATATAGTAGTATAGAATGTAGTATAGAGAGGGTATGTTATGTCAGTGAATAACTTATGCATAAAAACCAGTTGCTCACGCCATTAGCCAGTATGACTTGCATGTGATGTGGCTTAAAAGCTAGTATGCGGACATTGCGTATCCAAAGAATAAAAAATGTTTGCATGTTTCTTAGACAACATCAAAATATTGGATAGTCTTTGACATATAGTGTGTGAAAAATTACTTATTCTCAAAACCAGATAACTCGGGGTGCATGAAAGAAATCTATACTATTATATTATTATTGAGTTACATTTCAAGAACGCAGAAGGTTCCATGATTTTTTGTCAACTGAACGGTCACATTTTATATTTTTCCCTTCTCCTACCAGCTCTCCGCTACGTCCTTTTCTCGTAAGCTAGAAATATAAAGACCTAGGTTTTTCCTTCACACTCTCCACTTCATCGTTATTCTGTCCGCTAACAATAGAAAGCTTAGGGTTTCTAGACGATTCTTTCTCCCGATTTCTTCCACCGTGATTATGAACTTGGTGAAGAGGGTAATTTGTGTTTTGATTTTCATCTTGGTTTTTGGATGCGGTGTGTCTATTTCTTCCTTGATGATATTATTGGAATTTAGGCATATTTTAATATTCGCTTTTTTAGATTTATTCGTGTTTCCCCCTCTTTACACTTTGCTGCATACGCTAGCTTGATGAAAGATATAGAATAGCTAGAAAAATGTATAAGATGCCTGGTAAAATAGTGTGCGATCCTCATGTGCCGCAAAAGGATTTGAATTTGGCCGCTAGCTCACAAATTAATCTTGTAGGATAATGGGGCCGAATCTCTATCGATGTTGAAACCAACAAATTCTCATATATTTCTTTGTATGAAGCCTTTCTCTGATACCTTTTTACATATTTCTCCTCCCATCTCTAACTAGTTTAGATAATTTTCAGTCCATTGACTCGGTAGCTTTCAATTTGCAGAGCTGTTACTAAATTAATTGTTTAATCTATTATCCTTCGTTACCTACTTCAACTACTGCAGCGTTCAATTTTCAGCCTCTGCATTTCAGGTATCATTATTCTTACTTGGTATACTTTTTATATATTATGTTTTCGATGCTTTAGAATTTGGTAACGATTAAGGTTTTAATATTTTGAGTCCTTGATTTGTTTATATCGATCTTTTCTAAAAATGATAGTTTTTATTACTGAACCGATATAAGAATATATTTGATATATTGATCAAATGTTACTTGAGTACGTATTGTAATCTAATCAATTAGATTTGGGTTGGTCGTTCTTTAATATTTGATGTATTGTAATATGAATCAATATAAGACGGTATTTGAGAAATATTAAACGCAAAGTGACGTACTTGTATTTGATTTGTAGAGGCGTGCACATACTTTGACAAATTATCCTACTGCATATTGGATTCAAAGATTTGTTAGATTGTTTATGGTTACTTCATTGTTTTTGGTTTGCACCACTCTATACTTTCTTAAAATTTCAAACAAGGTATCAAACTTACATTTGTATGAAAGGTTGCAAAGATGAAAATTGGTTTTGAAATTTTATGTTTATGTATAAATGTGCAATTTGGCACGACCCATATTCTTTTAATTTGTTTGAAATTGTATGCTACTGAATATATATTTTTAGTTAATTTTAGCGGCATTGTACTCTACTGAATTTAAATCTCACCATGCATTTTCTTTCTTTCTTCGCTTAGTTTTTTTTTTGGTCGAGCTTATAGAGATTTGGACAGTTTTTGATGAGGTTTGGTTTTTCAACAAAATTTTTGCTTTTTGTGACATCTCTTGAGTAGTTGAAAAAAAATGTAGGATCAATTTCACCTTGGAGAGGGGGTGAATAGGGCGATATAATAATAATAAAAATTAATGCGGAAATATATAAAATAATTGAAAAACACAGATAATACCAGAATAATAAAAGCAGAAATAGAACAACATAGATTTACCAAGCTTCGACAAAACCCTGCCTACGTGCTGCTTCCAAGATTTCTACTAGAAATTAGGAAGTCGGACGCTTACACACGTAAACTTATGATATCCGCTAATGACTAACCAAACTCTACGCTCAAACCCTGCCACAACTCAGCCACTGAGTTGCAAATTCTCAAACTACGCCCCGTAGTTTATCCTTAGTATCACCATTAGAATTTACACAATTTAAATTAGAGATTACAAAATAAAATAAGACTGAAAACAAAATAAAAAAACAAAACCCTATTATTTAAACTAAGGCCCAATATTAAATATAAGACCGGCCCACAAAAATAACACTGTGATAAAAAACAATTTGTTCTCTTTTCTCTTGTTCATGCCTTCGGCCGCTCTCTTTCTCCTTTTGATGAAATTAGGGTTCTTCAATTTGAAGTCGCCGCCTTGAAATACAAATTCGAGTTGTATGCTCATATAATATCTTCGGCCATTCTTTCTTTGATCCGCTTCAACAACTAGGGTTTTGTAATTGAAGTCGCCGCCTTGATATCAATTGATTGATGTAATGAAATCAAATCTGGTTTGCTTTGTCATTGATCCCCAGCTTGAGTGCATGCGGTTGCTTCAATTTTCGAGTTTGATTTAGTACGTTGAACTAGTATGTGAATTGCCTTTATATACTATCGTTGTTATTCTTGAACTCGATTAAAAATATGCCGATTTGACTTCATTACATCAATCACATACTATCGTTAAGGTGCCTTTATATACAATCACTCGATTAAAAGTATGCCTATATATATTATCGTTGTCACACTCCTGTATTGTATTTTATTTTCTCTTAGTAGTTAAGGTTTACTCCTGTACTTCAAGTTTTTATTATGTTCGTACTAATAAGTGGACGGTCCACTATAAAACCGGTTGGTCTTGCCAAAAAAATATATATATATGCCGATGATGATATGGGAATTTATAGGGATTAAAACCCTAAATTATCATTCGTATATTTTGTTTGAATTATTTTGCGATTTGCACTTGTCCATTCGATCTTTGCTTGAGTGCTTATGATTATTCTAACTTGTTCATCTCATATGTATTACTCCATGAATTTAAATTTTGCTCCGTTTATTTCTCCTATGACCTACTCATCATTTTATCAACTACAAGTTCCATTTTTGGCTTTGACTTTGACATTAAGTTTGCGATAAACCGGACTTTGAATTGTCCAATTTGTATGACCATTTTTTGTTTTTGCTGCCTTGACTTTGTTCGAAATGCAACTTATAGAAATTTTGAGCACTGCTGCACTGTCATACTATGTTTGCGTATGTGTTTCATCTCTATGTATATACATACATACATATATATATATATATATATATGTATGTATGTATGTATGTATGTATATATGTGTGTGACGGCTCGACATTAATTCTAGTTTCATGCTGAATAGTCCTCTTCTCTATTGCTTTGCACTTTGATACGTGGTTTTGTGCATATCTTCGAAACTTATATATATATATATATATATATGCATGTATGCTCAAGTATTTTACATTCATATGGTCAGCACTGTGTACATGTCTTGATTTAAGACTTCATATTGCATTTCATTTACTCTGGGTCGATACACTTGGTTTTGGTCCGAATTATTATATGTGTGGTGGCATTCATGTTGCAGTTGGTTCTGGTTGTAGTCCGTTATCATTTGTGTCTGAATCTGGTCTGTGGTTGGTCTTGCATTTGAAGTCTGTTGTAGTTGAATATGATCAAGTCATGTTTGCTGAGTCCTTTCTTTTGTAGACTGAGTCACATGTTGTTTGTTCTGATTTCTTTGATTCTGGTTCAATTGTTTTATGTCGAATAGACTTGGTCTACGTTGTATGTTTTTTGTAGCTTGTTAGTCCATTTTGCATTCATGTTTATCATGTTGTAGCTTGTTCATATCTAGTTTTGTCATTTCATTTCTCTAGTCCGGATTTGTTGTTTCCTCTGACTCATGTGCACTGGCTTGTTGTACATGTTGAAGGTTTGCACTGGTTTGTTTCTAACATTTTCGTTTAACTTGTTCATTTGGACTGGGTTGCCTTGCAAGTCTGAAAAACGAGATATTATCTTGTTGTTCTTTGTACGTTTGAAATCTGGATTGGTTTCTTTATGTAGTCTTGCATTTGCTTCAAGTTAAATTTGTCGTTTCTTCTAGTCATCGCATTCATATTACACTGCTTGCTCTCTTGTGTGTACATGGCTTACTCGAGTTTGGTCGTTGCAATTTGAAGATAGCTGAATGCATTTGAAACTCGATCACTTTTTTTTGCTTGGAGTTGAATTGTGTACATCTCCATGCTATAGTTTGCTTGCATTATTTTTAGACTTCGAGTCCATCCTTTTTGAGTCTGCACTATTTTGGTTCCTACTGCTTTTAATTGTGCTGATTGTATCCATACACACACACACACACACACAAAAACATGTATGTATGTATGTATGTATGTATGTATGTATGTATGTATGTATGTATGTAAATATATGTGTGATTTCTTTTTGATTCTCTGGCTTCGTGATACATTTGAATTTGAGGTCTGGTTGTACATGTTTGTACATCCCTTTGTAACTGGAATCGTTCTCACTGCATATTTGTTTGGTTCTCTGTTGAAGTTTGCATATGAGCTTCATGTGTACTATTCTAGTGTTTTTGTATCCTCTAAAATATATGTGAGGTCTGGTCCAAGTATGTTGGAGTTTTCTCTAGTTATTGAAACTTATACTTGACCATTCAATTTTTGTTTTTGTATTGCTCCTGAGTTGAATCCAGCTTTGGCTTGGGTTTGACCTTGCACTCGTCTGTCCCTGTAGTTCTAACACACAAGTGTATATTGGTGTGCATGGCCTTATGGCATGTACAGTGATGCACAATGCATGTTATAAGCTGTTCGTGTAAGATGAATTCAAAATAAATAATGTCGAACAGCCCAAATAACCGAGGCAAATGATATTTTCCAACACACTTTTATTGTACACTGCAATTTTTTTTTTCAATTTTACTGCGTCAGTTTTTATTTTGCAGATAACTCAGATACTAGATACCAACTGGAATAGAGTTGAAGATAAATACGAGTATTTGAGAGATATGTAGTGAGGTCAAAATTGTAAATTGAAATTTGTGATGTAATCGAAATTGTAATGTAATTGAAATTGAATTGTAATTGAAATTGTGTAAATGCAGTGAGGGCTAAAGTTTGTACTATTTAAATTTGTAATAAAATATTTGTTTGAATAATTCTGTAACATTCCAATTTTTATCAAATTTAAAATTAGTAATTAATATAAGTTTTGGAATTAAATTGGAATTAATTTGAAAATTTTCAAAACAAATTTGATACGAATTGATTTGTATATATATAAATAAGATTGTAATTTGCATTTGAGTTTAAAATTCGAAATAATAAATATTTTAAAATTATTTGAATTTAAATATATATATGTATATGGATAGATTTGAATTTGAATTTGACTTTGAATTTAAATTTAAATTTTAAATGTAAATAAATGTCTTAGTAAAATAATTTGAATTTAAAATAATATATATGTGATTTATTTAATGAATAATTAATTTTAAAACATTTTCTTTTAAAATTGTATGTAATAATAAATAGGAAAATGTATTTATAAAATAGGAAATATAATTTAAAAATTATATAAAAATACATTAAGACAAGTGTTAAATTTTTAACACATAGTTTCAAAAAGTATAATGGTTTAATGGTGAAATTAAACAAGTGTCAAGATCTTGTCATTAAATTTAACAAGTGTCAAATTCCTTTTTATTTTCTTATATTTAGAGAAAATAGTAGAAATAAGTTACATAAACATTCCCTCATTCTTTGTTCTTTATTTTCAAAATCAAAAGCTTGAGAAAATCAAGCTACAGCCTGTAAACCTCAAACCAGCAAAATTTAAAGTAAAAACAAGAAACAAAGTTATCAAAAATAAATCTGAGAAAAGAAAGCATCAAAGAAAACCGATCTCTTCAATTCATTTCAAATCTGGAAAAAAGGTAGATCGCCTCAAGCAAAGAAATCAGGTCAGGTTAAAACAATTTCCTAGAAACAACAGAGGTAAATGCGCCTGATATCATACATGCACAGATAATATATATACACATATACACATATCTGTACACAAGTAAACAAATTTTCAATCTTACTTCAAGCATGAACTCAAACAACAGATTAAATTCCAGAGTACAAAAGGTTTACTCATTTGTTTGCTTTGAAAACAGAGAAGAAGCCTGTGATTTTCTTGAATTTGAAAAATCTGGAAATTGTAAACTTTGATTTGTTTAGTTATTGAGATGATCCTTGCTTTATTTGTTGTTTACTGGAAATTGTTTTAACCTGATCTGATTTTTTTGCTTGAGATGATCTACCTTTGTTTTTTAGATTTGAAATGAATTAAAGAGATTGGTTTGCTTTGATGCTTTCTTTTCTCAGATTTGTTTTTGATAACTTTGTTTTCTGGTTTTAACTTTAAATTTTGCTGGTTTGAGGTTTACAGGATGTAGCTTGAATTTCTTAAGCTTTTGATTTTGAAAATAAAGAACAAAGAATGAGAGAGAGAGAGAGAGAGGATGAAATGTTTATATAACTTATTTCTATTATTTTCTCAAAATAAAAGAAAATAAAAAGGAATTTGACACTTGTTTAATTTAATGACAAGATCCTAACACTTGTTTAATTTCACCATTAAACCATTACACTTGTTTAAACTATGTTTTAAAAATTTAAAACTTGTCTTAATGTATTTTTATATAAATTTTAAATTATATTTCCTATTTTATAAATACATTGTTCTATTTATTATTATATATAATTTTAAAAGAAAATGTTTTAAAACTAATCATTCATTAAATAAATCACATATATATTATTTTAAATTCAAATTATTTTACTAAGACATTTATTTAAATTTTAAATTCAAATTCAAATTCAAATTCAAATCTATCTATATATATTTTTAAACTCAAATAAATTTAAAATATTTATTATTTTGAATTTTATACTCAAATGCAAATTACAATTTATTCATATATATATACAAATCAATACTTATCTAATTTGTTTTGAAAATTTTCAAATTAATTCCAATTTAATTCAAAAATTAATTCCATAACTTATGTTAATTACTAATTTAAAATTTGATAAAAATTGAAATGTTACAGATTTTTCCTTTTTTCAAATTTTGTCCTCGAAATTTGAAAGAGAAAGAGACAAACAAAGAACATATAAATATATAAAAGATAGAAAATGGATTACCAGATTAAGCCGGAATATCGACTCTGCAATTGGGATAGGACTTTTGCATGCTATCATCTGTTTTCCAAGTATAGTCATTTGGATCACCATTCCATTGCACTTTAACCAGTTTCACAATTTTATTCCACGGCTGCTTTTCATCACGATTAATTATCTTCAACGGTCTCTTTTAACTGCCAGATTTGGTGTGATCTCCAAATCCTGCTGAGCGGCTTCTTCAATAATACAGTCTGGATCGTGTACATATTTTCGAAGGTGAGAAACATGAAACACGTTGTGTATGCCAGATAACCAATTGGGTAGCTGCACTCAATATGCCAAAGAACCGATCCTCTCCAATATAGGAAAAGGACCTATATATCATGGTGCCAGCTTACCAGTTTTTCCAGACCTCAATACTCCATGCATTGGAGACACTTTTAAGAAAACAGAATCTCCAACCTGGAATTCTAAAGATCTTCTCCTGCGATCAGCATAACCTTTTTTACGATTTTGAGTAGTTTCCCATTTCTTTCGAGTAAAATCAACTTTCTTAGTAGTCTCCTTTATCATATTTGGTCCAAGAACGAGTCTGTCGCCTGACTCAATCCAACACGTAGGTGATCGACATGGATGGCCATATAAAGCTTCGAAAGGAGCCATTTTGATACTGGCCTGATAGCTATTATTATATGAGAATTCAACCAGATGCAAATGGTCCTCCCATGAACCATCAAAGTCAAGTATACAAGCACGCAAAAGGTCTTCTAGGATTCGATTTATCCTTTCAGTCTGCCCATCATACTACGGGTGGTACGTAGTACTGAAGTTAAGTTTGGTTCCAAGTGTAGCCTGAAATGCCTCCCAAAATCTGCTAGTGAAGATCGGGTCATGATCATTCACTATATTGCTCGGTATTCCATGGAGACGAACGATCTCTTTCACATACAATTCTGCCAAACTTGCTGCAATCCGGGTAAATTATACTGGGATAAAGTGAGTAGTCTTAGTCAAACGATCCACAATCATCCAAATCGCTTCATTACCTTTGCAATTTCATGGTAGCTCGTCTATGAAATCCATAGACACTTGATCCCATTTCCACTTAGGCACCTCCAATGGTTGGAGTAAATCCGCCATCTTCTTTTGATCACTTTTGATTTGCTGAAAGGTTGCACAACGATTGGCATAGATAGATATGTCCCTCTTCATTGTTTTCCACCAGAAAGTTCTTTTGATATCTTGATACATCTTATTAACCCTTGGATGGATACTAAGCTTGGACTTGTGATACTCGTATAAAACTTCCCGTTTTAGATCTGGAATGTCTGGGACACACAATCTGCCTTTCAGTCTTATAAGATCTCTATCATGGACTTCAAAGATGGTATCTTCACCTTGACAAATTATTTTATAGATTTCTCGGGCACATTGTAATGAAGAGGGAATTTCTATAGATCTTAGCAAGGTTTCTGCCATTCTAGACTGGAAGCAACCCACAACTACAAAGGAAGTTAGAAGTTTTCTGGGTTTAGCGGGATATTGTTGATTCATGGGTTTTGATTCATGACACAAGCTTCAGAGATCATGAGATGAACTACAAAGAGAATACTATACAAAGGCGACAAAAAGAAAATAAAAGTATATTGTGCACTACAAAGGAGACAAGACTACAATCCAGAGATTAGTATTAATAATTTATTATATTGAGTCTTAGAATATTGTTAAAATCATTCCTCACGTAGTCACACACACATACGAATAGTTGTATATTGTTTTATACTTGAAAAAGTATGATCTGTTTTGTGCACGATTTTAAACTCAGCTGACCGGCCAGAATTTTCAGTCAACCGACCTGAAAATAACGGCTATGTTTCTGAAGAGTTGCGATCGTTCGTGAAGAGGAATGACCTTCGATCCAAGAGATATGGTCACAACCTTTGATTGAAACTCTTCATGAAAGATTGTAACTATTCTACAACTATATAAACATGTTTAATTCATTCCTACAATCACTAATTCTTGTTGATAATTCTGAAATCTATTCTCTATTTATTTCTATAAATAAAAGCATTCATTCTCATTCAATATCGCAAGAATCTTGTAATTAATTTATATACTTCGATTCTACGAGATTATCCTCCTTCTAAATCTTCACTCACACTACATATTCTTAAGGATTTGATTATAGGAAAATTGTACTATCAAAAGACAATCCGTGTTATTCAGAACACACTCGTCAACAAATTATTTATATTAAGTTGAAGTCCTTTTCGGCTGTTGAGGCGGAAAAATTCCTGTTCGGCTGCTCAAGTGTGGTATACCTATTCCTCCGGGTTAAGTGAGGGGTTTAGTTTAAATCCAGAGGATATTCTGGGACTGGACGTAGAACGGGAAGTTCGAACCAGTATAAAAATTCCTGGTGTGCTTACTTTAATTTTTATTTTACTGCTATTATCAGTTTCTGCATTTATATATTACATTACACGATCCTTAGTACTGCACGTACACTTTCAGATATTACCAGAAATTTGTTAAGGATTTTTCTAAGATAGCCAGTCCATTGACTAAGCTGACGATGAAGAATGCTAAGTTTGATTGGACTCCGAAATGCGAAGAAGCGTTCTAGGAGTTGAAGAGGAGATTGACCACCGCTCCTGTTCTTGCTATTATTAACGGGAATCAAGGCTTGTCCGTTTAAATAGATGCTTGTGCTGATAGTGTGGGTGCTGTTTTGATGCAGGAGGGTAGAGTGATTGCCTACGCAAGTAGACAATTGCGTCCACATGAGAAAAACTACCCAACCCGCGATCTCGAACTTCTGGCAGTTATTTTTGCTTTGAAAATCTGACGACATTATCTTCTAGGTAAGAATCTCTTTCAGCATTTCTAAAAGAAAATTTTAAAAGTTTAACTTAACTTAATATTTGTTCTTAATAAATCCTCCCTGTTTTAGGTGAAAAATTTGAATTATTCACCAACCATAAATCTGATCTTCACCTAGAAAGATTTAAATCTAAGGCAACAACGTTGGTTGGAATTTCTAGCGTCTTATGACCTGGATATTTTGTATACGCCCGGAAAAGCTAACGTGGTAGCCGATGCCTTGAGTAGAAGACATCTGTAATGATCCCGGTTTTGAATCAGATTTAAATTGATAATTAAAATAAATTTTTAGATTAAATTGTGGATTAATTTGAATTACCCAAATTAAATAAAACATTTGTTTATTTGTTCATATATATATATATATAATTGATAAATAGAATTTTGGCTTAAATTTCAAAGATGGATATATTATGAATAATAATTGGATTTGAAAATTCTACAATTTAATACTAATAGAAATTTGTTTCCTAATTTCAATATACATATAAGTTATGATTTGATTTTAATATAATAATTTTCAAAAATCTATTTTTTAGTTAAATTCTATATTTTATAATATACATATGTGTGTCTATTTATTTAAAGAGTAATTAGATTTTAAATCAATTTCTTGAAAGTTATAAATATATAAATTAGTTTTAAACCATTCCCTTTAAATTGTATATATATAAAACTAGGAAATATATTTATTAATAGTAAATATAATGTAAAGAATTATACAACAATATTAAGAACATGATTTACAAGTGTTCAAATTTTAACGTACAGTTTAAACAAGTGTATGACAAGAAAGATGAGATATTACATGTGTCATTTTCTTTTAAATTTTTTAGTTTGTGTGTGTATATATATATATATATATATATTAATATAGAAAACATAATTCTTAAATATAAACATATGTAAATATAAAATTAAGTAAGTTATAAAAAGTAAAGGTTTAAAACATAAATTTTAAAAACTACTCAAAACCAAGATTTAAACACAAAATGTTTATTTTTAAAAAGTGTATAAAAATTAGAACATGTATTTACAAGTGTAAATTAAGTAATATACAAATGAACAAGTGGCATTTAAGTTTTTTTTAATTTAAATTATAATAACCTATTTTAATAGTAAAGGCCAATATATTCTCAATTCTTTCTTCATCTTCATTTTCAAATCTGAAAACTAAGAACTCAAAAGAAAGCAAATTAGAAAGCATGTAAGTTCAAACTACAATCAAACAAGCAAAGTACAAATTCAATAAGATCAGTTCAAAATCAAAGTAAACAAAGCCTGGAAATCAAAAACAAAACCTGTTTTCAAATGCAACTTGGAAGCTATCAACATGTTTTAAATTCCTCAACAAACCTGAAAGCTTAAGGCAGAATGCAAATCAGAATCAAGCCTGAAGTCAGTGATAAGATCAAACCAAATAAAAAAAATAGTTCCTGGCCCAAACATATTTCCAGGCTTGTTCTCTGTCTTCGGAAACCAGGTGAGCAAATATACCCAAACCTGTGTATGTACATGTTGATGCTTGTGTTAACAATTGAAGCATGCCTACATGTATATATATATATATATATATATATATATATACATGAAAATGGTTGTGCATGTTGAAATGGATGAATATGCTTGTCTCTATTTGATGGAACAGACTAACCAATTCAAATAAAAATCAAAATCACTTGCTCCAATTCCTTTTAGGCTATGATTATTAAAGGAAAAATGTTAGTAAGAATGTAATTTTATTTTTAAAAATTATTTCAAGTGGAATTATTAGTAAAAATTGTGAAAATATGTTTTTATTGTGAAATCTTTTAAGATCAAATAAAATGATCATTTTAATTTAATGATTTGATCATATAAGTAGAATCGTATTGCAATATGATGAATTTAGGTATACAAATTTGATGGGTATGATTTGTTGATATGGAAATGAACTTTGTTTGATTTTACGGTGATCGGGTGGAGTGCTGCTGTGCTTGGGACTGGAGGAGGCTCGAGACTCGAGACTCGAGGGTCCTGGGAAAAATGCTAGGGGTGTTTCTAGACGATCGTAGTGGCCATACGCCGGTAATGTAGGGTTTCATACCTGTTTTTATCGACGTTGTTTCAGGAGCTTTTGCGACGTCGAGGTTGGATCGGGTTTGATCGCATAGGGGTGAATAATGTATTATCGTGTGGCGAAGATGTGGGCGTGGTGGCGTGAGATTAGGTAGCCGCCATTGTCGTCAGCGAGGTGTTTTGGGTTGATTGGGTTCGAATGCCTGGTGATCGAGCTACTCGATTTCAATTCTCAATCAAATTAATTAGTCGATACTGGGTGTTCGGATAGATTGGCAGGTTCGTCGACGATGTGTTGGAGGCAGCGCGGATGGTCAGAGGCGGTCGGAGTGCCTATACACATGCACGCGTGTATGTACAATGTTGAATGTTTTGGGTGATTGTGGAAGATGAAGGTTGCTCGGGACTTGCTCGAGAATTTTGTGAATTGACTCGAAGCAAAAGAAGGAAGCGAGATACTAGTGTTTAGCTTGGGGAAGTGATCGAGTCTGGCTCGGGTTGGATATTATGTAACCTGTTTTTCTTAAATTTTAAAGTAAAGATGTACAGATTTTATAAAAAGCAAAGAAAATTCAAAGTTTCAAGCTTAAAGAAAGGTATAAAAAAATCAAATATAAACAAGTTTTCCAAGTTAAATATTTATTAAGTTTTCCAAAGTATAATGTTTAACAAGTTTTCAAAATTATTATGAAGATTTTTTTTTTAAAAAAAAGAAAATGTTTGGCCAAGTTTAAAGTATATTTAAGTGATTTCAGGGGATGTAACCAAGTTTTCAAAACAATCTATTTAAATAAATTTTGAACAAATTTTCAAAGTTTAAAATTAATGTTAAATGGTTTAAAATTGTTGTTTAAAGAAAATTATATACATTAGACAAATTTTGTAATTAAATTGCCAAAGTGGTTCAAATGTGAATAAGTTTGATGATGTAATCAAGTAATTCATTAAGATAAAGAGTTTATCTTAAAATGATTTAGGTTGTGGTTAATTAAAGATAATTAATTAGTGAAATACAATAAAAGTCAATTACCTAGTTTAATTAATAAGGTTAATTTATTTATGTTAATAATCAAGTAAAATTACTTATGAAAGTTATTAAAGAATTGTTAATGAGTGTAATTAATTTAAAGGTCATTAACTAGTGATTATCAGATAATTAATTAATGTGATTAATTTAAGATAATTAATTTAATTAATTAAAAATAGTTAATTCCTTTAAAATAATTACTTAATTAAAATTAATTAATTAATGGTTAAAGATGATTAATCAAGTAATTAAAGGATAATTACTCAATATAATTAAATTGTGATTTATTTATTTAAGTGATTAGGGATAATCACTTATTGTAATTAATTAAGGATAATTAATTAGATGGTAATTAATTAAGGGTCAATTAATTAATGTAATTAATTAAGGATAATTTATTGAAGAGTAATTAAATAATTAAAGGTTAATTATTTATTAATTAAGATTGATTAATTAGTAATTAAAGGTTAATTAATTTATTATTAAAAATTAATTAATAAATAATTAAAGAATAGTTAATTAAAATGGTTTGTAATTAATTAATATTAATTAACCAGGATTAGTGATTAATCTGATTTAAATTAATCATATGATTAATTGGTCTTACTTATGTTTGGATTGTATTGAATTGTTTGATATCCCTGATGTGTGATACTCTGTGATATGAATTGTTTTGATTTAAGTTGTGATGAATGTAATTTATTATCTGTGATGAATTCATATTATTTATCTGTGAATCTGTGAATGAAGTTAAGCGTTATAGGATTATACCGCTTATCGATATTGATGTGCTTGGATTTGTAATGATTGATGATATTACATTTTTGTGTGTAAAACCCCTGTAATACACCCCATACACACAATTATGGATTTAATGAGGAAATCGGTTAAGTCACAGATATTTGAATTTAATATTATGAAATGGTTTTAAAGATTGAATTTTGAATCCAAAATGGTTTTGGAAATGGAATTGGGTTGAATATGAAAAGATTTTGAAAAGGAAATATGAAATTGAATTTAATTTTAATAGAATATATCTTGTTTAAGTTTTGAAATTATTCTAGAAACTATGGTTTGAAAGGGTATACAAGTTATACAATATATATATATATATATATATATATATATATATATTAAACCATTTTGAAGTATATTGAATGAATTATTTTGGGAATTTGAATTTAATTCAAATAGAGCTTGCCGGATACGACAGTTCACTGATGTTCCAATGTATACTTTGAAAGGCTATAACTTGACTAAAGGAAATCGGATTTTTCCGGAACGAAAATTCTTGTTTTCAAAAGATAATTGCTTTTATATAAAGAAAGAATTTCCAGTTTTTGTTGAAAGGGTTTCAAATTTGAAATGAAGGTTTTAAAAGCTATAAATGAATCTTTGTTAAAGATTGGTGAACTTTGTTTTCAAATTAAAGTGGATCTTAAAGGTGTATCTTTTGTATAAATGATTTGAAATGGAAATAGTTTTGAAAGCTATGAATTACTCTTTGTGAAAGATTGGTGAACCTTAGTTTCTAATTGAAGTAGGTTTTAAAGGGTGAATTTTTTGTTTAAAAAGATTTGAAAATGGTAATTTGTTTAAACCATTCAAAAGAAAGGTTTTGGGCTTTAAGTTGTGACTTAACTAAGATCCCATTATATCCATATGGTTTTAAAATTAAGCGCTCATTATTCGGTTTAGCCGGGAGAGGACTTTATGTCATATAACCCATTCCGAATAATGATACGACGAAATGGATAGCATTTGAAGACCGGTGGTGAAGATCTGATATTTTCGAAAACGAAAGGATTACCTGTCGAATGTCTCTGCACTGAGTCGCACCGGTATAGAAATCTCTATATGTGATGGGGAGTCTGATTGGGATTGTGAATACCCGGATTGCAAGGGCTTCTTTGAAGTGCCTTCGGTTCCGTTTAAACGTGGAACAGACTTGTATGGATGTATGTCTGACATTACACTTTGAGATGTAAAGGTGATTTCTATCAAATACATTTTTGTTGGGTGACGGAGAATTTATTCTCTTAGCTTAACACCCTTCTCTCAGACGTACGAGCTCAAAGGTTATATAGTTGATATTTACTAGTGATACATTCCCAATTTGGTAATGTGCCATGCTGAGTGCTGCTGATCATTTTTTGATCGAAGCATGGCTTTTGTGAAAAGCGTAGCTTTGTGGACGAGAACTTCGTCGAACCTCACAACCTGAAAATGGTCGAAACAAGAAGAATGCGACAAGGTTATGAGGGTAGCGCCCTTTAGGTTATGTCCATTTCCTTCTGGAAAAAGGTGGTATCATGGTATGGAGCCCAGATACTTAACTTATGTAGTTACTGCAAATTTGTGCTTTATGGTTGTTGGTGTTGAGGACTATTGGATAAAGGTCGGTAACGATCGGGGGATGGCATACTCGTGTTAGTAGTTACCTAGTTTTAGAGGTAACCCGACCTTGTGTTGGCAGAGATCCAGTTTGGTTCTCGGGGCGTCAATCCAAAGGCGTACCCATGTGGCATAGGAAGTTCCTTAGCCTGACCATTTGTGGGAAATCCAAAGAAACAATACGAGCCCTGTGTGGTTTTAGTTGTATAACCTGCTATTCAACATGGTAGTTATAGTAGGTATACCATAATGTTGGTATGTTGGCTATGGTTAATATTATACTTTCGAAATGTTTTCTGCACTCTGCACTAATAATAATATCAAAAGAATTTTAGGTATCAAGCATGTTTGACTATCATAAGGAGAAATCTCCTTCAATTGTGCGCTTGCATTATGTATGTGCAGGGAGGCCTTATGGTAGTTTCATTTCCAAAAAGCATTGCAGATTTCTTTTTAAATTCTTTTTGTTGTTTTGTTCAAATAATTTTTTTTTTGTTTGCTCATACCAGTCTCATGACTGACCTGGAGTTTATTATTCCTTTTCTAAACTCTGGATGCCTATAATTTTTCACATGGACAGCCTAGAGTTAGATTTTCAGATAATCAGCTAGTAGATATAGATTCGGTAGCCTACAGCTTTCTATTCGGAATTCTTTGGAGTTTTTGAATTTGGCGATCACATTGTATTTCATTCTGCACCAACCTTGCTTAATTCAACGTGATGGTGGGTCGAGCTTCTTGGATTGGTGTTTTGGAGCTTTGGCATTGGAGATGTTGTCTTTCCGCTGTTGTTGCTTTATTCTTCCGCTATTATCTTTTGAATCTGTATATCTATCTCAGATATATTGAGCATTTGTATCAAATGTTGTATATCAATAAATTACTCATTTTTTCTTCCGCTGTGATGTTGTACTTAATGTGTTATAAGATCCGGCGAACCAGCTTCGACGTTTGGTGTAACGTACGCGATTTTTCGTTGCCGAAAAACCGAATAGTTATGGGTTTAAGAAAAAGAAAAGAAGAAAAGAGAAGGAAAGAAAAAGACATAGAAAAGATAAGAAGGTAGAAAATGGAGAGAGAACACAAAATTTTAAAATAGAAATTAGAGAGAATAGAAAACAGAAAAGAAGATAGAAAATTTTACAATAGAAGAGAAAGAGAATAGAGAAGAGAAAGAAAAACAGAAGAAAATAGGACGGAACAGAAAACAACAGAACAACATCAGAATCTCACAATTCGCAGCGGAACAACATATAATAATAAATGAATAATCTTTAAACAAAGAACTATATCAGTTATTACATTTCATACATTTCACTACATCATATCATCAGAGTATACAACATCAAACAAACAGCGGAAAAAGAAATACTATATAAACTAGTAATACGCCATGCCATCCAGCTTGCCTCCAGCAATTCCAGAATATCCAGAATATCCTGATAAACCTAACTCTTAACTGCCCGTGTGGAAATTGGTGGGCACCCAGAGTTTAGGAAGGAAAACAATAAACTCCAAGTCAGTCATGTGACTGGTGTGAGAACTCAAAACAGTTTATTTATCTTTAAAATCAAAATAGAGGAATGTTTTTATATTCAATTCGCAATGCTTTTAAAAATGAGACTACCATAAGACCTCCTGCCACACACACAATGCAAACGCAGACTTGGAGAAGATTTCTCCTTATGATAGCCAAACATGCTTGATACGCATTAAAATCAAATCAATTTTGATATTATTATTAGTGCATAGTGTATAAAACGATTTCGAAAGTAGAATATAAATCTTAGCCAGCATAGGTACCATTATATTATGCCTACTATAGCTACTTCCTGAGGAAGCAGGTTCTACAACTAAAACCGTACAAGTCACGTATTGTTTCTTTGGATTTCCAACAAATGGTCAGGCCAAGGAACTTCCCATTGCCACATGAGAATGCCTCTGGAAAGACATCCCCGAGAACCAAACCAGAACTCTGCCAACACAAGGCCGGGTTACCCCTAACTGGGTAACTACTGACACGAGCACGCCATTCCCCGATCGTAAACGACCTTTCTCACGGGATCCCGAAAACCAACAACCACAAAGTAATAAATTCGTAGTAACCACATAGGTTAAATATCTGGGCTCCATACCATGATACCACCTCTATCCAGAAGGAAATGTACATACCCTAAAGGGTGCTACCCCTCATAACCTTGCCGCATCTTTCCTGTTTTGACCATTTCCGGGGTGTGAGGTTCGACGAAGTCACGTCCACAAAAACATACTTTATACAAAAGCCATGCTTTGGGTCAACAAATGATCAACACAATGATCACTAAGATAGACGATCAAATAAACGATCCTATCACAAATAATCAACACAATGATCATTTCAGCATCACTCAGCATATCACATTACCAAATTGGGAATATATCGCTGATAACTTCAACTATATAACCTCTGAGCTCGCACGTCTCAGAGAAGGGTGTTAAGCTAAAAGAATAAATTCTTCGCCACCAACAGAAATATATTTGAAAGAAATCGGCTTTACATTCTCAACTTGTAATGTCAGACACACAATCCATACAAGTTTGTTCCGGGCTCGAACAAAACCGAAGGCACTTACAAAGAAGTCCTTGCAATCCGGATATTCACAATCCTGATCGGATTCACCATCACATATGGAGAACTCTATACCGGAGCAACTCGGTGCAGAGTCAATCGACAGGTCATCCTATCGCTCTCGCAAATACCGGGTCTTCAACACCGATCTTCAATGCAATTCATAACGACGTATCACATATTCGGAATGGGTTATACGACCCCATGGTCCTTTCCCGGTTAACCCGAATAGTGAGCGCTTATTCAAAAATAAGTGTAGCATTCACATTCAATCAAATCACATCAATTACCCATTCAAAGGAAAATATTGATAGTCGGTTATTGAACTATCAATTGATATGCACACATCACCAGTTTCCAAATAATTTTCCAAATTATTTATTTCACAAAATATCTTTACAAGATATAAAATTTCACACTTCAAAAATAAATCAATATTTATTTTTTAGACAAATTCCACTTCCTTTATAAATTCAATAGTGAATTTATAATTCCTAAATATCAATGAATATTCGATTTCAATTATTCATTTCAATTTATCTTCAAAAAGATAAATTCTCTAAACGTTTCATTTCACATTGGAAAAACATTTCCATACTTATTTATTCATAAGTAATTCACAAATTTTATTTACTTTCAACACTTGGAAAATATTCAATGTACTTAAATCAAAATTAAGTATATATTTCATTCTTTAAGGAAATCATTCACTTAAACATATTCATTTGGGCCAAAACGAATGTTACGTAAAACATCGTTACGACAACCCAAAATCACTAGTATAGGGATTCGAAATTAAAATAGATATATAAATCCCAATACTATTCAAACCATTTCCTTTCGGAAATCATTTACTATAACAACAGTGTTATAGTCCACTATTTCCTTCTATTTCTCGAAAACGTCTATTTCAACAATGAATGTTGAAATCTATGGTTTCGAATCTCAACACATTTTAAAACATTGTTCGATCGTTTTAATTCTATTTAAAACATCCAAATCCAAAACAATTTCTTTAATGTGTTATTCACTATTCAAAAACATGAATATACTTCATTAACAATTTCATCCTTTTATTCATTTTAATTCAAAGGATTATTCACTATTCAAAAATGTGAATATAACTCCATTTATAGGTTTCAACAATTTTCTTATCAAATAAGTCATTTGCGAATTTATAAAACAACGTTTATAAATTCCATTTCTATTTATTTATAAAAACTTCCTTTTTATAAATTCTTTTATTAACCTATTCCAGTTTATAACTCAATTATAAACTAAAAGTTCATATTATAAGTTAAATACTTATAAAACGATTATTTTACAAAATCGTTCTTTTTAACTTCCCAAATTATAAATCTTATAACTTATAAGATTCATTCATTTATCCAAAATCATTATTTTAATAACTTAATAAATTTTATAAACCTACTGCTTATAAAATTCCATTTATAACTTCACCGTATAAAATTCTATAAATTCCATTCAATTATGAAATTCATTTTCACTTCATTCAAACACTTATAAAAACTCGTTTTATAATTTCTATATTTCAATTTATAAATATCCATTTATAAATCTCTTAATATAAATCAATTTTTTTTTTAAAACTTCTTTAATCTTCTTTATAAAAACTTCATCCTTTTGATTCATAAAATAATTAAATTTTATAAATCCTATATTTCAACTTTTCATAATAAATTCAAAAATCCCAATTCAAATTACTTTATGAGATCTTTAGTCCATATTTCTCAAAATCAACTTTTTAACTATATTTCTCAAAAAACATAATTTTTATAACTTTAAAAATTATAACGTTTATTTATTTAAAACGAATCAATTCCAAAAATATTGTATATTTTCAAAAATCACTTTATAAATCATTTTAAAATTCCAAAACTTGGTCCAATGATGCTACATACCAAATAGTCAATCACGACAACAACGATATCATATATCGATATGATAATCAATCAAATATCAAAATATCTGAAATTAAATAAAAACTGTTGAGGAATGCAGTTGGATCCCTCCAACCTGTTTTCCTGCATCACAAACATTAGCACAATACCAATTTCGCTCCAGTACGAAACTATCGCGGTATATGTTCTTATTAAATATTATCCGCTTAATAACGGCGTAATAGGGTCTCATCCGCTAACAAATAAATGCGGGGAATCAACAACTCCAATATATACATATGCCAATATATATATATATATATATATTGATATTATTTATAATACCAATTTCACTGTTTATGAAATATTCGCGGTATATGTTTTTAACAAATAACATCCGCTTACTAACGGCGTATAATGTCTATTTTAACAATCAATAGATATCAATCAACATTCGAACATGCATTCAAATATTTTAAATCTAAGTATTTAAAATAAAATCGAAACTAATTCGATTGAGTGAGAAGTTCTCACCTTGGTTTTAAATTTCCGTTTTAGCGATTTATTTCGAATAAAATTAAACGGACGTTTAATTTTACCCAAAATTCTCACTAACTCCAAACGACTCCAAACCAACTCCATCGCGTAGTGCTCGTCCATACGATTCCAACGCAACTGAGTTTGCATTTTTTCGACCTCGTATGAAAAAGTTATGTATTTTTGAAGTTATACGAGTTTTATAAACATAAATTACAATATAAACTTTCTAATTTAAACCTTCCACAGCTACAGGCCACTGGATCTAGAACCCCTCCATCTCCACCGTGCATTTCATCTTCCCCTCCCATTCACGCAAGTTACAGACAACAGCCGCTACCCCTAAACCCATAAGCATAATTTAGGGTTTAAATTTCAAGCTTCTTCACTCGATTAAAACTCGATCGGGGACTTGCAACTTCTAGCTCACCCCCTCCTCCACCTTCGGCCCCAAGGAGAGCAAGCTCGGCCCCCTAGGTTGCTTGGAAATGCGTGCAAAACCAGCACGAACGCGGCAAGATACTGGGCACGACGTCGCTCCAATTTCCATCATCTCCGTATGGATTGAAAGGCCTTCCTATGCTCTACAATATTCGTGTTGACAAGTTTTTGTAAAAGTCGATGGATTGAGAGTGATTGAGGGGGAAAGGAAGATCATTTCTGGCCGTTGTTTATGGGGGTGGCGGCTAGGGTTTGCAATTTAGGTTTTTATTTTATTTTTTTCTAAATTATGAAGGGGTAGGGGCTATTTATAAGAGAACGAACGACACTATTCATCCCGGAAATTCCGAACTCCGATTTACGTGCCGTAACCAGCGTTTCTAGGGTTTACCCCGCGTTCCGGACACAATGGAACAGGTTTCGGAAGCTAATTCGGAAGTATGTGCGAGTTATGGCTGTAAACGCTCAATTTGAATTAAACCGATTTAAGCGATTTTCTAGGCGTTTTAATTTGTACCGGACAAACGGTAAATCCAATTGACTTGAAATTTGAAACCTTACAATAATATCACATTACGGATCCGATGAAACTGGTTTCGTCGAAATCCGAGACATTTTGAAAAATGACTATTTTAACTCGCCAAATTTAAATTAAAAATAAATCGATGCGTTTCGAGCTGCCACGCTCAAACGATAATTCCGTTTGACACGAAATTTGAAATCCGGTAATAACTAACTATTACGGATCCAATGGAACTGGTTTCGTTAAATTCTGAGACTGTTCAAAAATTGACTATTTTCACTAGTCGATTTAAATATTAAAATATTCAATTTTCACAATTTAACTTTTAAATTGATTTTAAAAGTTCTAAAATATCATTCTAACTTCCATATGATAAAATAAAATTTTACAAATCATTTTCAATCATATTTATCCCAATTTTTCAATTATTTCCATAATTTAACATATTAAATTATCGATTTAATTATTCAATTAAATCCAAAAATTCAAAATAAAAATTATTTGACCTATAAATTCACTTATTAATATTTAAAATTAATTAAATATTCAAATTTTAATTTCTAAAAATTCTGGGTCGTTACATTTGGTTAATGACCTTTTTTCCAGAAGGAAATGGACATACCCTGAAGGGCGCTACCCTCATAACCTTTCCGCATTCTTCCTGTTTCGACCATTTCTAGGTTGTGAGGTTCGACGAAGTCTCGTCCACAAAACTACGCTTTTCAGAAAAGCCATGCTTCGGTCAACAAATGATCGGCATCACAGCATGCCACGTTACCAAATTGGGAATGTATCACTAGTAAATATCAACTAAATAACCTCTGAGCTCGTACGTCTTAAAGAAGGGTGTTAAGTTAAGAGAATAAATTCTCCGCCACTAAACAGAAATGTATTTGATAGAAACCAGCTTCACATCTCTAAGTGTAACATCAGACATACATCCATACAAGTTTGTTCCGGCTTCGAACAGAACCGTAGGAACTTCAAAGAAGCCCTTGCAATCCGGCTATTCACAATGCCGATCGGACTCCCCATCACATATGGAGATCTCTATACCAGCCAAACTCGGTGTAGAGACATTCGACGGGTAATCCTTTCGTTTTCGAAAATACCCGGTCTTCACCACCGGTCTTCAAATGTTATCCATTTCATCATATCATTATTCAGAATGGGTTTTATGACATAAAGTCATCTCCCGGCTAAACCGAATAAAGAGCGCTAATTTAAAAAGCATATGGATATAACAGGATCTTAGTTAAGTCACAACTTAAAGCCCACAACCTTTCTTTTGTATAATTTAGATAAATTTCCACTTTTAATCTTTTAAACAAAAGATTCAACCTTTTTAAAATCCACTTCAATTTGGAATCATGGTTCACCAATCTTTTACAAAGATTTATTCATAGCTTTCAAAACAATTCTATTTCAAACTAGAAATCTTTTCAATAAAAACAGGTAATTCTTCCTTTATATGAAAGCTATTATCATTTGAAAACAAATGCTTTCCGTTTCGGTAAAATCTGATCAAATATTCACAAGTTATAACCTTTTAAAGTTTAAACTAGAAAATCAGCGAACTGTCGTATAATCGGCTAGTTCCATTTAAAACCCCAAAGTAGTTCATTTAATATACTTCAAAAGTATTTTAAAATCCATATATATGTTGTATAACTTGTATAATACTTTCAAACCATAATATCAAAAATAATTTCAAATCATAAACAAGATAAATTATATTCAAACAAAATTTCAATTTCAAAACTTCCTTCTAAAACTTTTCATTTTTAACCCAATTCCATTTCCACAACCTATGTGGATTCAAAATTCAACTTTTAAAACCATTTTGAATAAAATAATATAATATTCAAAATATCCGTGACTTAACCGATTTCTTCAGAAATCCATATTTTTGTGTGTGGGGTGTAGTCTAGTGGTTTTACACAACAGTATAACATCATCAATCATCACAATCCAAACACAACAATATCGATAAGTTGTATAATCACATAACGTTTATCTTCATTCACAGATTCACAAATAAATAATATAAATTTATCACAGATAAATAAATTACATTCACCATAGCTCAAATCAAAAAAGAGCATTACGCATTAGAGATATTAAATAATTCAAAGCATTCAGTACAAACCAAATATCCATAAGTAAGATCAATCAATCACCTGATTAATTTAAATCAGATTAATTACTTGTGAATAAATTACTAATTCTGGTTAATTAACATTAATTAATTACAAACCATTTAATTAATTATCCTTTAATCATTTATTAGTTAACCTTCAATAATAAATTAATTAACCTTCAATTATTAATTAATCAACCTTAATTAATAAATTAATCAACCTTTGATCATTAAATAATTAAAATTTAATTATTTAATTATTCTATAATTAATTATCCTTAATTAATTATATTTAATAATTAATTAATTAACCCTTAATTATTTAATCATTCCTTAATCACTTTTATCAATTAATTAACCTTAGTTACTTTCATTAAGTAATTAACTACCCTTAATTACTTACATTAATAAATCTTAATTAATTATCATTTAATAAAATTACACAAAGTAATTACCCTTTAATTACATTAAGTAATAATCTTTTATTAATTACATTAAGTAATTATACTTAATTAAACTTCATTAAGTAATTTTCTTCTAATTACTTATCATTAATTAATCACCCTTTAATTAAGTAATTAACCTATCAACAATTGATAAATTAATTTTTAATTAATCACATAAATTAATCAACCATTAATCAATTACATTAAGTAATCATGTTCATCTTTTCAAATTATTTACATTCAGGAATTACTCGAGATCAAAGGTAAATCATTGATCTTAATTGATCACTCAATTTCAATATTTAAATCTCATTAAATAAACCATTAAAATCAATTATCATTATCATATAATTTAACTTAGAACATTTAAGTTCACTAATGATTTAAAAATATTATTTTAAGATACACCATTTATCCTTTTAATAAAAAAATTTATTTCTTTTTAATTAAATTATTAAATTTTATTTCAAAATAGCTCAAAAAAAAACTTAATTTATTTTAAATTAAAAGAAAGTATGCAGCTTTTATCAACCAAAAAAATTAAATAAGCTTTTACTATATAAAGAAATTTGTTTTAAGAATAAAAATTTAAAACTTGTTTTATTTTCAAATTTCAAAACTGATATATTTTAAACCCGAGACCACTTCGGGTATTAACCCGAGCGAGATATCAAATTTCCCAAACCAAATCTCGGGTCACTCCCCCTTCTTCTTTTTCCTTTTCTTGTTAACTTTGTTTTAATTTGAATTCAAAAAAAACTGGAACCTTACTCGTATACTAACCCGAGCCAAGACCTTCTCTACCGAGAGTACGACTTCGAGCCCTCGCCTTTCTTCCTCGAGCTTCACCCAAACTAATACTGATAATACACGTGCACGTGCACGATCACCAGAACGATTTTTGCCCCAACGCCATGGCCTCCGACACATCATTAACCACCACCACAACCCAAATAACTACCTAGATCGACGAATTTGACTGAGAATTGAAATCGAGTAGCTCAATCACCATTTATTCGAACCCAATCAACCCAATACACCCCGCCGACGACAATGTCGACCACCTGATCTCGCGCGACCACGCCCTTAGCTTCGCCACACGATAATACATTATTCCCCCCTACGCGATCAAACCCGATCCAACCTCGACGTCGCAAAAGCCTCTGAAACAACGTCGATAAAAACAAGTACGAAACCCTACATCGTCGGCGTACGGCCACCACGATCATCTAGAAACACTCCTAGCAATTTTCCCAGGACCCTCGAGTCTCGAGCCTCCTCCAGTCCCAAGCATAGCTCCCCTCAACTACCGATCATTGGAAAATCGAACAAAGATCATTTTCAGATCAACCAATCATACCCATCAATTTAAAAGCTTAAAAGTCAAGATTTCTATACCTAAATTCATCATATTGCAATATGATTCTACTTATGTGATCAAATTATAAAGTTAAAATGATCGTTTTATTTGATCTTAAAAGGTTTCACAGTAAAAACTTATTTTCAAAATTTTTACTGAATAAGTCCACTTGAAATAATTTTTAAAAATAAAATTCCATTCTTACTAACATTTTTCTTTTAATAAACATAGCCTGAAAGGAATTGGAGCAAGTGATTTTGATTTTGATTTGAATTGGTTAGTCTGTTACATCAAACAGAGACAAGCATATACATCCATTTAAATATGCACAGCCATTTTCATGTATATATACATACATGTAGGCATACTTCTAGTGTTAACACAAGCATCAACATGTATATACACAGGTTTGGGTATATTTGCGCACTAGTTCAGTTTTGAAAGCAGAGAACAAAGAACAGAGGATAGGTTTGAAAGCTTGGTGTTTGGACCTGATCTGAACTTGATTTGATTCACTTGAGTTTGTTGAACTGCTTTGATTTTGAATTTTTGCTCAGGCTTAAGATTATTTGAGTTGCTCTGACCTATTGCTTGATTCAGATTTTTTTCTCGGTTTGAAATGCTTCAGGTTCAATTGTTTTGATTATTAAGTTTTTTTTGCTTTGATCTGAGAATCTATTTTTGATGTTGAATCTGTTCCGCTTGAAGCTTTGAATTGCTTAGGATTGTTGTTATTTTGATTCAGCATTTTGTTTTTAGAATTAAAGGTGAAAGAATTTTGAAGCATGGTTTTTTATTCTTATGCATATTTTCTATAATTGCTAAATTAAAAGGAAATGTTAATTTGCCACTTGTTTTAACTAATCCAACACTTGTAAATGCATGCTTTTATAAATTTAAAAATGTCAAAATAATGCATTTTTATGTTTTAAACCCTTACTTAAATTTTATTTAATTTTTATATTTAACCCTTTTCATTTTATAAATTACTTAATTTTTAATATTTACATATGTTTATATTTATACATTTTCCATTATCTATACTTTATATTTTCAAAAGATATATATACATATATGTAGGTTTAAAGCTTTTATTAATTTTTGTTTTACATTTGCATTCATACATTTCAATTATTTATATTTATACAACTTAATAAGAGAATGATTTGAAATCTAATTATAAATAATCACATATATGCATATATATGTTAGTTCCTTGGAAATATAATGTCAATAAATCTAATTTTATTTCTAAAATATTTATTCTTGAATTTCAAAAATCAAAATTCTATTTATATCCATATTTATATAAACAAACACATCTTATTATTTTGGAAAATTCAATTTAATTCATAAATTAATTCAAAATTTAATATTAATTACCAGATTTAATTTGTCTTAAAAACCGAGAATGTTACAGATTCTCCCCTTAAGAAAATTTCGTCCTCGAAATTTGCTAGATAGGGAGACAAGCAAAAGAATAGATGGAGAATGTTTTACCAGATCAAACTGAATATATATTCTGTATTTGGCTTACCAAATCAAAATATCATCAATAAATATGAGAACGAACTCATTCAATAATTTACGAATTACTCGGGTCATCAGATCTACGAAATAAGCAGGGGCATCAGTTAGTCCGAAAGGATAACTAATCGTTCGTAGAACATATACAGAACCAAAAAAATAGACAAACGGATACAAGTTAATTCAGTTTCATATTTCGTTAGTCAAAAATTTCAAATTTATTAAAGTTAAAAACAAAAAGATTGATAAAGAACCGATGAAGAGAATACGAAACAGGGATTAGAACCTTTTCTGCAATGACTCGCAGGGCCACCACAACACCAAAGCTTCTTCTTAGAGCCTCCATGAAGCAATCAGAGAATTGAAAGAGAACGATGATCAAAGAGATTGATAGAGAAAAGATTGTTTCCATGTAGTTGCAGGGTATCGACCATTTGTAGTGGTACTTCCTTGTCCCTTATCTCGTCCTCTTCTTGCACTCATACTCACTATCAGTGGATAGTAAGAGAATTTACTGAAGCATACAAATAAGACATGTTAGGGATATACTCATTCTAGGGCTTATATAACCCTATATCTAATGAGTTACCTAATGTGTTATACTCCTGAGCTAAAAATCTTACTCAACCTTCAGCTCTGATACCACTTTTTTCCAAAAGTAAATGGACATACCCTAAAGGGTGCTACCCTCATAACCTTGCCACATTCTTGCTATTTCGACCATTTCTGGGTTTTGAGGTTCGACGAAGTCTCATCCACAAAGCAACACTTTTCACAAAAGTCATGCTTCGATCAACAAATGATCAGCAGCACTCAACATGCCACATTACCAAATTGGAAATGTATCACTAGTAGATATCAACTACATAACCTCTGAGCTTGTACGTCTCAGAGAAGGGTGTTAAGCCAAGAGAATAAATTCTCCACCAACAAACAGAAATGTATTTGATAGAAACCAGCTTTACATCTCAAAGTGTAACGTCTGACATACATCCATACAAGTCTGTTCCGGGTTCAAACAAAACCGAAGGCACTTCAAAGAAACCCTTGCAATCCGGTTATTCACAATCCTGATCGGACTCTCCATCACATATGGAGATCTCTATACTGACGCAACTCAGTGCAGAGACATTCGACGGGTAATACTTTCATTCTCGAAAATACCCGGTCTTCAAATGCTATCCACTTTGTCGTATCATTATTCGGAATGGGTTTTATGACATAAAGTCCTCTTCCGGCTAAGCCGAATAATGAGCGCTAATTTAAAAAGCATATGGATATAGTGGGATCTTAGTTAAGTGACAACTTAAAGCCCAAAACCATTCTTTTGTATGGTTTAGACAATTTCCACTTTGAATCTTTTAAACAAAAGATTCCCCCCTTTTAAAATCCACTTCAATTTGAAATCAAGGTTCATCAATCTTTCACAAAGATTTATTATGGCTTTCAAAACAATTCTATTCAAACTTGGAATCTTTTAAAAAAAACTGGTAATTCTTCCTTTATATGAAAGCTATGATCATTTGAAAACAAATGCTCTCCGTTTCGGGAAAATCCGATCAAATATTCACAAGTTATAACCTTTTAAAGTTTAAAATGGAAAATCAGCGAACTGTCGTATACTCGACAAGTTCCATTTAAAACACCAATATAGTTCATTTAATATACATCAAAAATGTTTTAAAATCCATATATATATATATATATTGTATATCTTGTATAATCCTTTCGAACCATATTATCCTAAATAATTTCATATCTTAAATAAGATAAATTATTTTCAAACTAAATTTCAATTTCAAAACTTCCTTTTAAAACTTTTCATTTTTAACCCAATTCCATTTCCAAAACCTATTTGGATTCAAAATTCAACTTTTAAAACCATTTTAGATAAAATAATATTATATTAAAAATATCTATGACTTAACCAATTTCTTGTGAAATACATATTTGTGTGTGTGGCGTAGTCCAGGGGTTTTACACAACAGTACAATATCATCAATCATCACAATCCAAACACAGCAATATCGATAAGCGGTATAATCCTATAATGCTTATATTCATTCATAGATTCACAGATAAATAATATCAATTCATCACAGATAAATAATTACATTCATCACAACTCAAATCAAAATAAAGCATTACATATTAGAGATATTAAGCAATTCAAAGCGTTCAATACAAACCAAACATCCATAAGTAAGATCAATCAATCACCTGATTAATTTAAATCAGATTAATTATTTATGAATAAATTACTAATCCTAGTTAATTAACATTAATTAATTACAAACCATTTAATTAATTATCCTTTAATCATTTATCAATTAACCTTTAATAATAAATTAATTAACCTTCAATTATTAATTAATCAACCTTAATTAATAAATTAATCAACCATTAATAATTAAATAATTAACATTTAATTATTTAATTATTCTTTAATTAATCATCCATGTGTAAAGATATGTGTATATGTGTGTATATATTGTCTGTGCATGTCTGATATCAGGCACATTTGCCTCTGTTGTTTCATGGTTTCCAAAAACCTGCTCAAAATTCGATTACTCTTTCCCTGATTCTTGTTAAACTTCAGGATCTAAACAAAAATTGTTTGTTTAAACATATTTTTAAGTTTTAAAAATAAATTCAAGCATAATTAACTTAAGAATTTATTGGAAAATCTGGAAATTCAGTCGAACACAAAATATATAGGAATTTCGAGAATCATGTTTTCTGATTTCAATTATATCATCGAAAACATTTTTGAAAATAATGATTTTTGAAAGTGAAATTGGAATTTTTAAATATGAATCCATGGAGAACTTGCGGATTGAATGATATTGGGTTTAACGGCAAATTCTGGTGATCGATGAACGTGGACGTCTTGGGATCGTGGCTGTGGGTAGCCGGGGGATGGACGAGCTCAGGAAAAATGATCAGGAAAATTCCTGATCTTCGTGGTGGCCAAACTTCAATGATCAAGGGTTTAAGCTCACATTTTGGTATTGGTCAGAATTCGTCCAACTGCAGCGTCGTCGTCGAATCGGACTACACTAGACATGGGGAAATGGAGCATCGGACATCGATGAAGCTTCGGGTAGGTTTGTGTGACCTCTGATGACTAGAGGAGGAAGTGTGAGGTGATTGTTGGACGATCAGTTGTTCCAGTAGGTAGCCTAAATGTCTCGATTTCGATTTGCATGCGAGTACGTTGATCTGGGTGGTCAGAGGGCTTAAGTGGATGGTCGTTGCCTTGTGGAAGGTGGCGAAGTCGACCGAAGCTCGTTGGAGCTCTGATGCATGTGCACAAGTTTGGGATGTGTCGATGAGTTATGGTTTGGGGAAGATAGGGTCGTGACTCGAAGTTGTTCTTGGGTAATCGTATTGCTGGCTCGAGTTTTCATTTGGGTAATTTTGTGAATACACCGAGTTTTTTAAAACTTAAACAAAAAAATTAAAGTTTGAAAAGAAAATACGGGTTAGTTTGGGGGAAGACTCTAAGCAAATGGAGGTTTGACTCAGGTAATGATCAGGAAAGTCTCGGGTTTGACGTATAAAAACAACTTTTACTTTAAGACAAAATTCAAATTTTTAAACATTTTAATCCATGCTTTCAAATAATAGTTTTGATTTAAGTTTGAATTAATAAAGGTTTTTAAGTAAGATAATTTTTAAAGCAATTAAATTAAATTTATTTAATTTTGTAACATTATTTATAAATTAGTTATTTTAAATAAATAATGTAATTAAAGAAGATAATTAAGATGAAATGTTATTTTAATTAACCTTAATCTTTTGAACTAATTTATGTGTTAATGATGATTAATCATGAGGTTTATTAGTTAAAGATTTTAATAATAATTAAATGATTAATTAAGATAAATGGTTCGTAATTACTTAATAATTAAAGAATAATTAATTAAAGGTTAACTAATTATTAATCTAAGGTTAATTAATTTATAATTAAGGATTAATTTAATTAATGTAATTAGTTAAGAAATATTTAATTAATGAAAGTAATTAAGATTAATTAATTAATAATTAAGCATTAATTAAGAATAATTAATTAGTTTATTAATTAATAGTAAAAAGTTAATTAAATGATAATTAAGGTTAATTAATTAGTAATTAAGATTAATTAATTAACAATTAAGGATTAATTAATTTAAAATTAAGGATAATTAATCATTAATTAGGGATAATTAATGAAAATAATTATGTGATTAATTAATTATAATCACACGACTAATTCATCTTACTTGTAGATAATTAATTATTATTGAATGCCTTGAACTGATAACACCCCTGTTATTTGATTGTGATACTTTGTGATGTAAATTGCTGTGAATTGAACTATGATATCTATGATGTATTTCTGTGTGAATGTGAAACTGTTGGCCTTCAAACGACATTTGAATTTCGGTGCGATAGGGAGTCAGATTCCAGTTGGTTATCCGAAACCAACATTCAATCTTAATGGTGATTTTTTATGATTGATATATCCACGTGTTTTTTAAATTAAGCGCTCACTTTCAGTTTAGCCGGGAGAGAACTTTGTGTCATATAACCCATTCCGAATAAGTAATACAACGAAATGGATAGCATTTGAAGACGGTGGTGAAGACAAGGGTGTTTTCGAGAACAATAGGATAACCTATTGAATGACTCTACATTGAGTTGCTCCGGTATAAAGATCTCCACATGTGATAGGGATTCCGATCGGGATTGTGGATACCCAGATTGCAAGGGCTTCTTTCATTATTGGACGAAGTGCCTTCGGTTCCGTTTAAACCCGGAATGGACTTGTATAGTTGTATGTTTGACATTACACTTTGAGATATAAAGCTGATCTCTATCAAATACATTTCTGTTTGGCGGCAGAGAATTTATTCTCTTAGCTTAACACTCTTCTCTGAGACGTACGAGCTCAGAGGTTATATAATTGATGGTTATTAGTGATATACTCCCAATTTGGTTGTGTGGCATGCTGAGTGCTGCTGATCATTTATTGATCGAAGCATGGCTTTTGTGAAAAGCGTAGCTTCGTGGACGAGACTTCGTTGAACCTCACAACCCAAAAATTGTCGAAATAGGAAGAATGGGCAAGGTTACGGGGGTAGCGCCCATTAGGGTATGTGCATTTCCTTATAGATAAAAAGTGATATCATGGTATGGAGCCCAGATATTTAACTTATGTGGTTGTTGGAATTTGTTTGTGTCGAGGCCTCGTTTAAAGGTCGGTCACGACTAGGGGATGGCATACTCGTGTCAGTAGTTTCCTAGTTACATAGTTAACCTAGCCTTGTGTTGGCAGATATCTGGTTAGGTTCTCGGAGCGTCCCTCCAGAGGCGTACCCATTCGGTGAGGAAGTTCCTTAGCCTGGCCATTGTTGGAACTCCAAACATAACAATATGAGCCCTATACGGTTTTAATTGTATTACTTGCCGTTTACTTATAGTGGTGACCCGCCGTTTAATTCGTAGCTATAATAGGCATAGTACGAAATTTGTATGCTGGCTAAGATTAATATTACACTTTCGAAATTGTTTCATGCACTATGAACTAATAATAATGTAACGACCCGAAATTTTCGAACCCGAAAATTTCAGATAGTTATGGGAAAGAAGAAAGAGATAGAAGAAGAAGAACAGAACACCAATAACTCACATTCGTAGCGGATAAAATATAATAAATAATAACAGTTTACAAAAGAATATTTTATCTGTTGATTACACTTTAATACACTAGAGGTTCACATATATACAGTCACTGATCATATACAAATCATGTCTCGGATATATAATAATATACTGCAGCAGAAATACCTATACGTACTTGCCATCCAGCTCGTCTTCTGAGCTCCAAAACGTACCTACCTGAAAATCTGTAATACTCGGTCTGACCCGAGCATTACACCAAAGTAACACCCGAGTCATGCTGGAAACCAGCGTGAGTAAACCCATCTAACATGTAATACCAAAGCATACAACTGAATTAAAACCCGGGTACTCATATCAATTCACAAAGCCACAATTTATTTTAGACATCACTTATTCCACACATCAATTTCTAAGTACCAAACTTAGATAAAATAATCCAATTCACTTAAATCACTTCATTCTAGCCTATTGATTTCACAAATCAATTTATAAAATTCGAAGTGGTTTCGGGTATTTCCCAATACCCGACCCCGGTCTCCTCGAAACTCATATCATCAACCCAAGTTATCCACATGAAATACACAACATTTCATATCAGAGATATCAACTCATTCAATGCATCCAATACCATTCAACCAATCATAAGCAAAGCTTAATCACACAAATCAATTCAATTGATTCTAATTGAATTTTCAAACCTCAATCACTTAGATTCCTTCATTTACATTTATTAACTCCAAATCAATTTAATTAGTCAACCCCTCATTATTCATTTTAACTTATCTACTTGGATTAAGTTCTCAGATTCATTAACTTATAATCACTTACATCGATTAATAATCCTTGAAATAATCATGCTCATAAATTTACTAACCCTCCATAAATTTTTTTACACTGATTAAACAAGTAATTAATCCTCAATTAAGTAATTACCATTAATTACCCCCTTTGATTTATGATATTAAGTAATTTTCTGCGACTTCTTTTATTAGTAAATTCTATTAACTACATTGATTAATTACCTTAATAAATCATTGATTATTTCAAATTATTAATTACTCTAGAATTTAATTAACCTTTAATTGTTTATATTATATTAATTGTTCACAATCATTAACTACTCATCTTAATTAACTTCTTAGTTTCCATTAACAAACTCACTAAATTATCTATGGTCTTATACCGCATCCTCGATTAATCCTTCTGTGTGAAAATACTTCTTTAAAGTAATTTACTTAGTATACTCAACCACCATGAAAAGAAACTCACCAAATTGTTTATCAAATCGATGATAAAAATCTAACAAGTAAGGCATTTTCGTAGAAACAAACATGTTCATTTCAGGGAGAAATGTAACCCGAGCTTGCACCTCAATTTCGTATATATAGATGGCCGAATTTTAAAACGTGATACAAACGAAAGTTATCACACTCTTCCTGTAGTTTCCAAAACTTTAAAAATTATAGGATTTGGATAAGAAACGCAAAAGTTATACACAAAATACTAGCTCAGGTTTGCACAAGACACTGAGTACTCTACAACAATAGGACAGCGAGTTTGCAAGAGGTTTTTCACATATTAATCAATGAATTTCAGAAAATGATACTAATTATAGTTATAAGACTTTCCGTTAGCTTTCCAGAATGACAAAGATCATCGAATTTGGCTCAACGGTTCAAAAGTTATGACCATTTTACTAAAAACATTAAGCTTAGCCCGAACTTATGCATTTGCAGGACAGCGACCAACAATTGCAATTATAGCATAGAAAACATCGAAATTAGGCAAAATGAATAAGGCAAAAGTTGTAGCTTAGTTTCTAATCTTTCCGAAACAATAAAAATTACCGAATTCCAATACGAATTGTAAAAGTTATGGATAAAACAATTCTGAGATTTGAATTTCATAACTTCTGTCATTTTGTCTCGGGACAGCGATAAACAATTATAATTTTGGCCAAGATAACATCGAAATTTTAGAAAAGTCAAAACTTAAAAGTTTTAGAAAAAAGTCTAAGCTTTCTAGAACATCTAAATTTATCAAAATCGGTTGAGGAACGAAGAAGTTATGGCCAATTTAGTTTCAGCCTTAAGCACAGAGCTAATATTGGTTTTGCTCTCGGGATTACAGTAGAAAGATTCAATTTTTGACATAGCTAACATCCAAATTACATAAAACACAAAACATAGAAGTTGTAACAAATGAAATAAGCTTTCCAGAACATCCAATAAATCGAAATTTCATTAAGAATTGAGAAAGTTATGGTCAAATTACTAAGCTGCGTTTTTGATAGAACCGAGCCACTTTTACTTACAACTATCATCTCTTCAAGAATAACATGAATACTAGAAATTTAAATAGGTTTTCTCACCTTAAACTTGTATATTTGCCTTGACTCTTTTTTCTTGGCTTTCTCCAAGCTTTTTCACTTTATCTTACTTTTGTTTTTGTTTTGTGAAAGTAAGAAAAAAAATAAGTGAACATTTCCACCCTTTATATAGTAATTTTCAAGGCTAGTTTAGTAATTTTAGTTTTGGACACTTGTCTGCTTCTCTTTGCACAAGCTTTAAAATGTTGACACATGTCTACTTAGGTGTCTTAAGATGTTTCTACACATGGATACCTAATGGGGTTATGTGTCATAATTCTATTTCATCTTAAGATTGGTGTATGGTCCATATTATGCCACTTGTCTTCATCATGTCATGCCACTTATCCTATACTTATAAATGTATACATACTTATACCTTTTGTATTATCTAAAAGCATACATAAATATAGATAAAATAGAGATAGTGTAGATAGTATATTGTAAACTATCGATTTACACGATATATTATTAAAATTGACAAATCACCTTTAAATTAGATTCCAACCATTCTATTATCTTCAGTCTTATCGTTATAAATTTTATAAGCCTTCAAATTGTTATTAACAGGCTTAAAATTCTATATTCAATATTTTACCCAATTTCAAATTATATAACTCAATAATTTAATTATCAAGTAAATATTAATATTCGGGTGTGAAGTTTACAATTAACGTTTAAATATTTAAAATCAATTTATCATTCCAATTTAAACTGTTAAAAATATCGGGTCGTCACAAATAATATCAAAAAGGATTTTCGTGTATCAAGCATGTTTGACTATCATAAGGAGAAATCTCATCCAATTGTGCATTTGCATTGTGTGTGTATAGCGGAAGGCCTTATGGTAGTTTCATTTTCCAAAAAGCATTATGGATTTCTTTTTAAATTCTTTTTGTTTGTTTTTATTTAAACAACTGTTTTTGTTTGCTCACACCAGTCCCATGACTAACGTGGACTTTATTGTTCCCTTTTTAAACTCGGGGTGCCCACCATTTTCCACACGGGCAGCGTATAGTCATATTTTCGGATAATCAGCTAGTAGATATAGATTCGGTAGCCTTCGGCTTTCTATTTGGAAATCTTTGGAGCCGTTTGGATTTTGGCGATCACATTGTGTTTCACTTAAACCGGATTTTCTTAAGTTCAACATGATGGTGTTTTGAGTTTCTGGTTTAAGTCTTGGAGCTTTGACAATGGTGTTGCAGTTAGTTGGAGTATCTATCTTAAAGACCATTTGGTGTTTTTGTTCTGCTGCTAGTGTTATCTCTTCTGCTGTTTGTGTCATTTGGTTTCGCTGTTGTATATTTATAGATCTCTGATGTTGTATCAGATATTGTATCCAATGTTGTATCAACGATATTCATTCTGTTTTCCGCTGTGTTATTTTACTTAATGAGTTATAAGCTTCGGCGAACCAGATTCGACATTTGAATCTACGGCATTCGAATACAGGTGTTGTATTTGGTGTCGATTTTCGAAGGTCGAGTCAGGGTCGTTTCAAATTATATGTTATTTATTTTATTCATCAAGTATTTATTCAATTATGCAAAAAATAATAATACAATAGAAAATATATTTAAATGAATATGTGTATATATATGTTTATTATCATCAAACAAAAATTATATACTAGCATATTCCACAAACTCCCCCTGTAACGACCCGCCATTCATCTCCACAGAATGACACATCATTAATAAGAAAGAAAGGGATAGAAAAGAGAAGGAAAGAGAAGAAAGAAGAAATAACACATCAGAATCTAAACAGCGGAACAAATAAATTATATTAATGACATAAAATATTACATAGTATACAACAACTATCAGAGTTACACAGATAATACAACACATTCTAGACAGTTATAAACACCTGTCTAGTTATTACAACTCAATACAACTCAAAGACAACATAGAGATACCAAACACAGGAATACTATATATCTAACGCAGAAGCCTCCTGCTCCATTGCTCCTCCATAATTCGTCAAAGCTAATCTGAATCCCTTGGCTACTCGTAAAAATTTGAGTACCCAAGAGTTTAAGAAAACAGAAGATAAACTCCGGGTCAGACATGGGTCTGGTGTGAGTAACAGGTTAAAGTTGCTTAATTTTAAAAACCTTTTGAAAAGAAAGGTATCACGCAAGACTTCTCACACATAAACATGGAAAAGTTTTCACCTTACGCTAACCAAAACATTTGATAGGAAATCCGGTGATATTATAGTCTAGGGTTTTCAAGTAAAATATGAAATAGCCGAAATTGTTACATCTATTAAATTCCAGCTACTAGCCACAAAAGCGGGTAATACAATTAAAAACGTTGGCACTTATTGGATTTTGGATTCCATACAATTGCAGGGTTACCGCGGTAGCGCCCATCACAGTACGTGGCCTAGATCACTGTACCGAGGATCACTCTCAATCCCCTGCAACACAAGGCCGGAACCATCCCTTACTGGACAGTTCCGAACAAGACAACCCCGCAATTGGTGCACATACCCAACCGTCCAATAAGCTGAATAAAAAGGGACCTCTAGACAGGGGAAAAATCTCGTCCTACTTGTGCATGACCCACTTAGCCTTGCTGCACCTCCTGTGATAACCCGGATTTTAAAATATCTTTAATTGGTAAATTAATTAAATTTATTAGTAAGTTAAATAAAAAATTCTGGTAATTAAAAAAAAATATACCTGATAAGTATTGGTTTGATAATCCTCTTAGTATACTTATTTAATTTCGGAAAAATAAATATTTTCACACAAATAATAATGGTTGTTTATATTGATATATGGATATAAGAAGAATCTAAATAGAGATATTATTATTTTCAAACATATTGAATATGGGTATGTTTAAGATAATTTGAATTGGATATCCGAAGAATAAATATTTTTAAACAAATTGGATATAAAAATGTATGTATATGATTTTATTATAAAGTTTGCTCTTTTCTTTTAGAGTTCATATTAAAAAAAAAGGAAATAGATAAATAAAGGGCTTTAAAGAGAATTTAATAAAAGGTTGAATCCACTTTCATTTTGCTGGAAATAAACATAGTTTTGTACAAAACATAATAAGTATGAAAGTATAAACACATAAATGAATATAAGTAATCAATAACATAAGGAGATTTAAACATTTGTAAGTTATTAACACATGTGAATTGACAATTGTAATTATTACTTGCCATACAAATTTACAAGTGGTAAGTGTGTTTTCTTTTAAAATGTAATAAAAATAAAATAAAATAAAAAAGAGAAGAAAACCTGGCTTTTTATTCTCAGGTTCATTTATAATCATTTTCTCTCATCTTCTCTTGAAACCCAAACTGAGATTAAGCAATAAAAAGAAATCCAAACCAGTGAATAAATCAAAAACTTGAGCAGAATCAAGATCAAAGAAATTCAACAAAAATCAGAAAGGAAAGCTTGCATACATTCAAAATCTGGAAAATAAGCAAGGAAGTCTGCCTTTCTTTCTTCAATCTACAACCTGAACTTTCTTCTAAAGTCTGCATTTTGTTTCTGCAATCTGGAAAGTGACCTCTGCATGCAAGTTATAAGTCATCAGCAGCATTCAAGTTTAAGTTTAAAGGCATTCAAATAAGTTTTAAAGGATTCGGGGGGGGGGGGGGGCAAAGGGCATTTTAAAGAAAGCTTTCAAAAGATTTTTAAGCTTTTCAAATCTGTACCTTGCTTTGTTCTTATATTTTCATTTGCAGGTGAGTAACTCCTTTTTAAACTCAAAGATTTAATCTGGTTATATGATCTATGCTATAAATAAGCTGTAATTGGTATATATACATGCTGGAAGTTCCTATTTACTTGTGATAAGTGATACTTGTATGAATTTTGAAAAAAAAAATCTGTAGAACATTTCTGTTCTAGATGTCAAGCCCAAATTTTCCTATTTAAATCATTTTCTTTGATTCATAGATTTCTAAGACTTAGGATCTAATTAAACATTGTTTGTTTGATTATAAGCTAAATTTTAAGAACTTATTGAACTTAAATTAAAACCTATATGGCTCTGGAGATAAGATTTTAACAGTTAAACTTAAACCACTGAAATTTTCAAACATGTTAATTTATCAACTCAGTATCATAAATCAAAAGCATCAACTAAAGCTTGATTTTTAAATCAAGAGTTAAGATTTTTCGAATTAGGATGAAGGGGTAGTTGGGTTTTTACTGGAAATGGGTTTGATGGAATTTGCTGATGATCTATGGATAGTGGAGGCTTGAGGTTCTTCCTGGTGATGGAAGAGGGGTAGGTGAAGCTAGGAAAAATCATTAATGGTGATGAAATTTACGGTGGAAGTTGCGGTGGTAGTTATTTTTTTTAAACCCTAGTTTGTAATAAGTTTGGAAAAATCGAGCACTACGGCTTGAAGAATTGACCGAGTGTTACAATCTTTTGGGAATGGATAGTTTGGCCATAGTAGAAGTCGAGGTCGGAGTGGTTGATCATTCGGTGGACGGAGGGGCGTGAGATAGCCGTTGACAGGTTTTGAAGGGAAACTCGATTTTGTTTCCAGGTTTTGGCATTTGGGGGTGATCTTTGATTTCTGGAGGTTTGTCTCGAATTTGATGTTCATGGTGGGTTGTGGTGACGGTTCAGATGGGTAGCGATCATCAGTGGGGATTTACGGTGGCCAGAGTCACCGTGCATATGCACGGTGAAGGAAGTATCTGATGATGTTTGGGTTTAGTATGGTGGCAGGGAAGTTGTCTGGTTTGCTCCAGTTTTTAGATAGATGACTCGGGAAAAATAGGCTTTAGTCTCGAAGCAAAGGAGGGAATAACTCGAAGTAGGATTGGGAAGTCTCGGGTATTCATTGTTTTACAGGTTTTTATAAAACCTGAAGCTTCTGTTTTTTTCTAGTTTTTTTTTAGTTTTTTAAACTGAAGCTTTTAAAGATAAAGCTAATGATTAAAACCCAGTTTAAATCCAAATTTGAATTTTAGAATCCAAGTTTAGTTTTAATCTCAGTTTTTAATAAATAATCATACAAAGTTTTTAAACTTAGATATGTTAATCTACTTTATAATGGTGAGAAGTTTCAAATTATAAATATGAAGTTTTAAAAAAAAAAAAAAAAATTTGAGTAAGTTTTGAAATTAGATTTGAATCTAGAAATCTTGGATCAAGTATGAACTTCAAATTTTAAATTAAAAGAAGATTTAAATTTGAAGATTTAAACTAAATATAAATTGAAGTTATTGAAATGTCAAAAGTAATAAATTGTTTAAACTTTGATAAGTTTAAATTATTTTCATTTTAAAACTTGTATTTAAATAAAAATTTGAAAGCAAGTTCAAAAGTACTTTGTTTAAAATAAATTTGTTTTTAAAACATAATTAAGAAATGTTTTATCTTAAAATTAAGTTAGGATTAATATTTTGAAATTAATTTAATTAATAAGGTAATTAATGAATAATTAATTTATTTAATTAATTAATTAGGGATAAATAAATATTGATTAAGGATTAATCTATTTGTAATTAAGATCATTAATTAGATTATTAATTAGTGATTAAAGAATTATTAATTAAGTAATTAGGTTTTAATCAAGGTTAGTTAAGTAAATAATTAGACTTTAATTAATGGATAATTAAAGATCATTTAAATTATGGTTAATCTAAGTTAATTACTTAATTAAATTATTTAGAGAAGGGTTAATGAAGTCATTAACCAGGATTATTTAATAATTAATTAATGTGGTTAATTTTTAATTAATTTAATTAATTTAATCAATTGTGAATTGTTGAGAATAATTACTTGATGAAGTAATTAAGAAAATAATTACTTAAGGTATTAATTGTGTTAATATAACTGTTTAATTTAAGTAATTAAGTTTAATTAATTTTAAATACTTGAGGATAATTACTTTATGTAATTAGTGAATTGGAATTACTTAGTGAAGTAATTGATTAGTAATTACAAGATGTAATTAATGGAGGATGTTTTAATAATGTAAGAAATTTGAATTACTTGTAATTAATCAAGGGATTGATTAAGAAATTAATTAAAGAATAATTACATGAATGTGATTAAGAAATAATTAATCAAGGGTGATTAATAATTATACTTAATAATTAATTAATAAAGTAATTAAAGGTTAATTACTGTGTTTGGTTAAGAATAAATTAATTTGTGAAATTAATTTGTGAAATTAATTTGTGAAATTTATTTAAGGAATAAATAGAATGGTATGGGAAGCTTTTGATTAATTGTTATCCCTAATATGTGTGCGTGATGCTATGAGATATGATATGTTTAATTTAAACTGTGATGATGTGGTTTCTATTGATGATGAATTACTGTGATATCCTGTATTTAAAAGTTGAATTGTATTTCACTTGGATAATTTAAGTTAAGATGACATTGGGTTCGAAGAGACCGGAGTCGGGTATCAGTAAATACCCGAAACCACTTCGATTCATTATAGATGATTTGTGAAATCAATAAGCTGGTTTGGATTGATTTAATTAAATTTGACCATTTAATCTAAGTTTGACACCTACAAAGTGATGTGTGATATAGGTGATGTTTATAACAGCTTGTTAAGTTGTAAATTGATAAGTTACCCCGGGGTTTATATAAGTTGTATGTTTTGGGACATTCCTTGTTAGATGAGTTTACTCACGCTGGTTTCCAGCCTGACCCGGGTGTTTCTTTGATGTAATGATTGGGTCAGACCGAGTATTACAGATTTTCAGGTAGGGACGTTCTGGAGCTCAGGAGGGGAGCTGGATGGCTGGAACATATGTATGGAGCGTACTCGCTGTGATATAGAGTTTTATATCTAGGACATGTTGATTTAAAACTGTCCAATGTAATGTAAATATTGTAACTCTGATGTATGAAAATATAAGAGTATTGATACAGTTCTTCTTTGTAAAACTGTTATTTCTGTAATATTATATTCTGATCCGCAGCGAATGTGAGGTTTCCGTGTCTTGTTCTGTTTCTTCTTCTTTCTCTTTCTTCTTTTCACTAACTATCTGGAATTTTCTGGATCGAAATTTCCGGGTCGTTACATTTGGTATCAGAGCTGAAGGTTAAGCGAGAACCTTGGCTCTGGTGGGATTACTCATTAAGGATAGGGTAAGTGGTACCCTAGGATGAGTTGAGCATATAAATATGAGAGAGCATACTTGTTATTTTCTTATATAAAGATTTTTTAAATGATTTCAAAAGTATATGAATCTTATATAAGAAATATATTATCTATTATATTAAGGAAATTAGTTGTAGTATTTAAACTAAAAGTAATAGTAAGAATTAAGTGGTAATAGAATTTCAACCAAATTGAAATTAAAGACAAGTTGAAATGGATTCAAAATGAAATTTAAATCTTGAAATTGGGAAAGGTTTCAGGATAAGGAAAATCAATTAATTTTTGTAATTAATTAAACTTTATTTAATGAGATAAATTAATTGATTCTAATTGGAAATGATAAATAAAGAGGGAGTTGCTTAATGAAGTAACTTGAGGTAAGTAATTTAAGGGACAATTACTTAATGAATGTAATTAAGAAATAAGTTAATTACCGAATGTAACGACCCGGTATTTTCAACCATTCGCATCCATTATAAGTGTATAGGTAGACACTCATGCCGGAATTGAATTGCTCAAAATACCGCGTTGTAAATAAAATTTGGCAAATCTCAGGGTATACAGTAAATAAAAATCACAGATCACAGACACAGAGTATATAAAAAAATGCAACGGAAGAAAAAGAGATAGTAGTTCATGAAGCTACTTTATAAATATGAGATACATCAGAGTTAAATAAGATACAACAGAAGAGTAACAGGATACATCAGGTACAAATCAGATACATCACTGAACCACTGGATACTGAAACAAAATAGATGGCTGGATATTCAAGGAAAGCTCCAACGCCGAAGGTGAATCTGGAATGCTAACTCACTCAATCTGACCCGAGCATAAAGCAAAACACAAAACCCTCGAGTCAGGACATAAATACTTATAAACTGTAAATCAACTCAAGTGAACGGTAACAAAATGCATCAGTAACTTAAAGGATGCTTGGGACCGCCCATCCTCTAAGGATCCGTTAAACTATTTACTATGTAGTAATATACGCTATATACGGTAGTGTCTAATCAGTAAAGTATAATCATATAGAAAATAGCGTTAAGGGGATGGTGAACCTTAACGCGGTCGGATCTTTAAAACCAAAATCGTAGTGGGCTCGATATAAGGATATGACACGGCACGCGAGGCAATACCAGGGTGGATACACCGTTTGCACTCCCGGACCGGTGGTGACGGCAAGCCAGCAGCTTCCGCCCACCTCGAACAATACCCCCGAATCAAAGTGGCGCCACCGAATCGAATCACAAAAGTAATAGAATAGTTTCCGATGGAGCATGCTCGATGAAAGGGTGCGACCCTTTGTGTAGCCCGGTATAGCTCCTGTTTTAGTCATATATGCCAACTCACGGGAGTTGGGTCCACGTAACATACCTCGAGAACGTTGCCACCATCCTACTTCATTCTGGAATCTCCACCGCGTACACAGTTGTTAAAGTGGTTTTCGGTACTGTCCGGCTATAAGACAATATCCGATCCCAGTCTCTTTAACAACCAATCATTATTATAACCCATGGATATTTATTTCAAATAATTTATACTTTCAAGACCAAAATATCATACTCATTTCAAAACAATATCACAATTGTATCATTTACATTTCAAAAAAATTCAATATTATATCATTCAAATAAAACCCAAATTTTCAAATCATTGAATATTTCTTTAAATTTATTAAACTTGAAATATTCCTTTAAATTATCATAGCATTTTGGAAATGTTACCTTAAGGAATCATAGCATTTTTGGAATGTACTACTTTCCACTTTACATTGTATATAATCAAAGTATTGATAAGCTTAAAATTTGAACATGTCAATTTATCATAGCCTTATAGTTAAATAAACTTTCTTACTATAATATACAATTTAAACCAAAATTCTTATGTTAAGTTAAAAGCACCTTATTAACTTACATTATTATTACAATAAAGAAACTTTATTATTTTAATCATTTAAAGTATGTCATTCACATAAATTAAAACTTGCTTATCAAATGTACGTTATCAACTTACATTTTATTATTACAGTAAGTAACATTTATCATTTTAATCAGTTTAAAATACACCATTACATTGATTAAAATCTACGTGTCAAATGTACGTTTTAAATTTTATATTCCTATTACAAAATGAACATTTGTTAATTTAAATCAATACCACACTACTTAAAACTTTACATGTTTCTTTCTTAATTAAAACTTTACATGTTCTTGTATTAATTAAAACTTTCATGTTCTCTCATTAATTAGGACTTTACACGTTTCTTTCATTAATTCAAAACTTATACGTTTCTTTCATTAATTAGGAATTTACATGTTCCTATCATTAATTAGAGCACCATACGTTCTTTCATTAATTAGAACACCATACGTTCTTTCATTAATTAGAACACCATACATTCTTTCATAAATTAAAACCTATACGATTCTTTCATAAATTAAAACCTATACGTTTCTTTCATAAATTAAGACCTATACGTTTCTTTCATAAATTAAGACCTATACGTTTCTTTCATAAATTAAAACCTAACATTTCAGATTTATATTACCATTTCACAAATTTAACTAAACTTCCAGTTTATTTAATTAATTTAACATCTTTAGTTAAAACTCAAATTTCACATTTTCAAGTCAAGTTATATTTTAAAATTTCATTTTCAACAGTCATTTATTCAACCACTTAAATTTATAGAAAATCAATAATTCTTTAATAAATCACTTAAATTCAAATATAAATCAATTTATCATATTTACCATTTTCCAAATAAAATTAAAGTCCATTTTATTCATGTAACTTAAATATCATTTTTAGTCAAAATTCTAAATTTCAAACATAAGTTATATTTCAAAAATCCAGTTAATCCATTCATAAATTACATTTTTAACACATAGAAAAATCATAATTTATTTATTTTAAAACCTTTAAAAATCTATTTAAATCAAATTTCATAATTTTATATTTTTAAAATACTTAAAATATTCAAAGCACTTTATAGAATAACCACGGGTCTGTATATAGTTTTCTAACCTAGGTCAAGTGATACGGATATGTATCATTTCAATCCGCAGTTTAAAAGGTAAAAATCCGGGTTCTATCATTTCAAACCCGCAATCCCAAGTTTAAATAAATAAATAAAATAACTCAGGCCTATCATTTCAGCCCATAACATTTTTCTAACAGGGAACTTGCAGTGTGATCATATACAGAAATAATATAAACAAAGTCAATATCACAATATACAGTCATATATCAGATGTCAGGTGAAAATTAACAGTTTTAATATGGTAATAACATGGTAATAACATGGCATAGCATATCATATGATCATCATTAACTTGCATAAACATTTTACATTACTAAACACTTGTCATCAATCCACTTTTCATAAGTATATATGTCAGAGTGAGAAAGACTCACCTTTTTCAAAGCTAGAGACCAAAACAACATACAAGCACGACTCCAAAGGCACGACAAGCACAATTTCACGACTTTTGATTTGAGTTGAAAGATAGCCAAGATATGATTTTGTATCATCAACCCAAAATAAAAAAAACCAGACAATATATAAACATTCAACATAAAATAACATTGAAACAATTTTGAAATACAAAGCGAAATGAACAAGATAGGTTGGACCTTGCTTCAAGCACTTCAATGCTTGGCCTAAGGGACACTTATGCTTGGCTATGATGATGCTTTGGTTCAGGTATGACATCATATAGGTCAGGTTTAACATCATATATGCAAGGCAACAAGTGGAGATGAAGGGAATGAGACAACAATGGTCGAAAACATTGTTTTTAGGCATGTAGGTTGCAATTTGAAGGGTTTGGCCACCATAGATGGCTCGGCCATGGTGATGGTTGGTGGAGTAGATGGTGTTGGAGGCATGGAAGAGATGTAGGAGTTTGTGGCTGCGGCTGTGGAGATGAGGCCGATCCAAACTTAGAAGAGAAACAAGGCAAAATTGCATAGAAAAGTAAGAAAAGTAGAAAGAAGAGAGGGATTTACCTAATTTTTTTTTCTTCAAGGTGGAGGCCATGATTTTTAGGGTTTTGGGGATTCAAAAATTCATGAATGACAAGAGGAAGTCGGCTGAAAAGGATGGGGAAAGGAATGGCTAAGATGAATTGATGTATTAATGACAGAAGAAACTACAAAAGAAACGGATAAAACGTTTTTCCGTTTCTTAGCACTTAACCCTTTCAAATTTCTCATATATATTTATATACATCCAAATAAATGAAAATAATTAAAATCACAGTTAAAATTCGAAAATATAACAGATAAACAAAATATTAATTAGATATGATTAAATAAGAAAAATAGCACAGAAAAATGAAAACTAGACTTAAGAATTAGAAATAACTTCAATACACTTTGGAAAAATTTACTTAAATTTAAATACATGTAAAATGAATAAAATAAAGTAAAACACAGAAAATAAAAGTGAGTGCATAAAATAAAAAAAATTAATTATATATAATTAAAATAAGAAAATGGCTTAAAATTGTAGACTGGGCTTTAAAATTAGAAATAAATCCAAATGAACTTTAGAAAATCTTCATGGACTTGTAAAATATTTATAACAAAAAAAATAACAAAAAAAATAAAAGTGCATTCACAAATTTTTTTTTTATTAAATATAATTTAAATGGCAGAAAATTAGAAAACAGCCTTTAAAAATAGGAAATAAATATAGTAAATTTTGAAAAAATTCTATTATCATTTAAAAATATTTAAAAGTCAAAATATACATAATAAAACATATTATCACATATTAAAATAAAATATAACCAAGAAGAAGTAATTTATACAATTTAAAATAGTCATTGTTAAATAACCCTATATACGCACAATATTGTAAAGGGTATAACTTTCACAATTTACATCCAAATTCAACGAAACGAAAAGTGGTGTTCTTATAATTTTATGTACTTTCATAATAAAAGAAAAAAAAAATTAAATTTTTAAACTTTTAAAATTTTAAGTTGAAAGTCACAGTTTGACTATTTTGACCAAAATCAGCATTTCAGGCAAATATTCAACTTACAAAATTTTGGAATTATAACTCATATAAAAATCAAGATTATATTTAAATAATAAATTTAATCATTTCAAATAAGTAAAATAAGTTTTTAAATCAAAATCTTACAATAAAAATAATTAAAATATATAATAAAATAATTACAAAATACAGGGTTGTTACACTCTCCCCCACTCAAAACTTTTCGTCCCCGAAAAGGAATGAGGTATGGAAGGGCACAGAAAAGATAGAGTGAAATAGGATTAAGATAAGATGATAAGAAGATTTAAGTTATACCTGATAACTGTTGTTATAGGTAAGTTTTACAAGGTGGAGATTATCAAAGATTATAGAAAGATTTCTAAACAGAAAGATCATAGAAAGATGCATATACCAGTCTATAGCAAGATGAGGATGATAAGAACAACCAAAAGATAGTTTGAAAAACAAAATAAGAAAATGAATTTGAAAGCATGGAGATTTCAACTTAAATAGAAAATAAACTTTTACACAAGTTACATAAATCTTAACTATCTCAAATTTCATTATCTTATTATCCAATCATCTTAAATTAACAATTTTTTTTTTAAAACCATGGGTTAGAAAAATAATCATTTATTACACTCACAATGCATTTAATAAATTTTATTCTTCTTTATTCCTAATAAAATTAAATTTATTCCTCTCAATATATTTATCACTCATGTTCAATATACTTACACTTATTATAACTGCTTTCTTTTATTCTTAGTTCTTTTAACATCATTTTATTGTAAGTTATTCAATTACCCTTTATTATATTTACCTCTGTTAATCATTTTATAATTAAAATTTAAGTGTATAACATTTATTATAACCACTCAAATTTTATTTATAAAATCTTTTTATATTGTATATTACCCAATTACATTATTAACTTCTGAAATTAAGGTAAGTTATATTGGAATGAAATTGTGTCATACAAATAAAACTTTCCAATTCAATTATCTCAAGTTTAATCATTTATCCAAAAAAAATTTGATTTTCTTTTTATAATTGAAATTATTGTTAAAAATAAAATTTAAGAATTAAATTTCCGATTTCTTCAAACCATTTAGAGATAAGTAATAATATATATATAATATGTCAAATCAAATTTCAATCATATATCTATATATATTATAAATTAAGTCATATTTTAGAAATTCAAATCAATTTAATTTCCCAAAACAAAGCTGTAGCAAGACTACAGAACAGTCTCTTCACTTTGAAACTCGAAAATGAACGTCGATGATGCTGCAGTCATCACCGAAGTTATTTTCCAGCGACAAAGAGAAGAGTACTAATTTTAAACTTAAAATTCTTTGGAAACAAATTTCTATTTGAAAATATTTTAAATATTATATCCCTTTAAACTTTTAAACAAAAGGTTTGGAACCATCGAAAATTAAATTCTCAAATTTCTTTTTCTAAATTCATTTAAGTTCCCATATAAATTTATAAACAATTATTTATAAATTCATTTATAGAACAATAAATGATAAATCAAGTATTATCATTTCAAATTATTAGTTTAAATCAATTTATTAAGTTCCATAAATTTACTTATATCACAATTTATTTCATTAACCAAATTTTCAAAATAATATTGTGTCAGTTTGTTCCGTCAAAGTGTTTTAGAAATCCTACGATAGCGTTGATCAGACGAGTCGATCGAAAACCCAACTCAACATCAACAACTCAAACAACACAATATATAAACAAAACATATATTTACAAGTACAATTCAAAATGTTTGAAAATAGGTTGGAAACAAAAGACAATATGATTAAATAACAAAATAGGGAGGTGGATAAGCTTAAATAAATCATGGGCAACATTTACCGGGTCAACCGTGACTTAAAGAATAAGATCAATGTTGATTTTCTGGGGTAAATCTACGTTTGATCTTAAGAGTTAGAGTTTGGGATAATAGGAGATACTAGCATCTAAACCGAGGATATAAAATCTTTGGTGAATCGATGCTGTTGTAATGGAGTTTCACCCCTCTTACAAGAAAATTTTTGAGATTGGCGGGACCGCCAATTCACTATAAAGATCATTCGAAGTGGAGTTGTGGGATACTCCAGAATCAAATGAAGATGAATAGCGGGGAATAAGAATGGACTTTGGAACCGCAGGGAACGTTCCAAAATACAAAGGAATCGAGTCAAAAGGGAAGAGATTCAAACTCGGATGAAAGTGATTCTTTAAATACATTCACTCTATATGCTGAGCTTTGCCTAGAGCTACCAAAGCTCTGATACCAACTGTAACGACCCGGTATTTTCAACCATTCGCATCCATTATAAGTGTATAGGTAGACACTCATGCCGGAATTGAATTGCTCAAAATACCGCGTTGTAAATAAAATTTGGCAAATCTCAGGGTATACAGTAAATAAAAATCACAGATCACAGACACAGAGTATATAAAAAAATGCAGCGGAAGAAAAAGAGATAGTAGTTCATGAAGCTACTTTATAAATATGAGATACATCAGAGTTAAATAAGATACAACAGAAGAGTAACAGGATACATCAGATACAAATCAGATACATCACTGAACCACTGGATACTGAAACAAAATAGATGGCTGGATCTTCAAGGAAAGCTCCAACACCGAAGGTGAATCTGGAATGCTAACTCACTCAATCTGACCCGAGCGTAAAGCAAAACACAAAACCCTCGAGTCAGGACATAAATACTTATAAACTGTAAATCAACTCAAGTGAACGGTAACAAAATGCATCAGTAACTTAAAGGATGCTTGGGAACGCCCATCCTCTAAGGATCCGTTAAACTATTTACTATGTAGTAATATACGCTATATACGGTAGTGTCTAATCAGTAAAGTATAATCATATAGAAAATAGCGTTAAGGGGATGGTGAACCTTAACGCGGTCGGATCTTTAAAACCAAAATCGTAGTGGGCTCGATATAAGGATATGAGACGGCACGCGAGGCAATGCCAGGGTGGATACACCGTTTGCACTCCCGGACCGGTGGTGATGGCAAGCCAGCAGCTTCCGCCCACCTCGAACAATACCCCCGAATCAAAGTGGCGCCACCGAATCGAATCACAAAAGTAATAGAATAGTTTCCGATGGAGCATGCTCGATGAAAGGGTGCGACCCTTTGTGTAGCCCGGTATAGCTCCTGTTTTAGTCATATATGCCAACTCACGGGAGTTGGGTCCACGTAACATACCTCGAGAACGTCGCCACCATCGTACTTCATTCTGGAATCTCCACCGCGTACACAGTTGTTAAAGTGATTTTCGGTATTGTCCGGCTATAAGACAATATCCGATCCTGGTCTCTTTAACAACCAATCGTTATTATAACCCATGGATATTTATTTCAAATAATTTATACTTTCAAGACCAAAATATCATACTCATTTCAAAACAATATCACAATTGTATCATTTCCATTTCAAAAAAATTCAATATTATATCATTCAAATAAAACCCAAATTTTCAAATCACTGAATATTTCTTTAAATTTATTAAACTTGAAATATTCCTTTAAATTATCATAGCATTTTGGAAATGTTACCTTAAGGAATCATAGCATTTTTGGAATGTCCTACTTTCCACTTTACATTGTATATAATCAAAGTATTGATAAGCTTCAAATTTGAACATGTCAATTTATCATAGCCTTATAGTTAAATAAACTTTCTTACTGTAATATACAATTTAAACCGAAATTCTTATGTTAAGTTAAAAGCACCTTATTAACTTACATTATTATTACAATAAAGAAACTTTATTATTTTAATCATTTAAAGTATGCCATTCACATAAATTAAAACTTGCTTATCAAATGTACGTTATCAACTTACATTTTATTATTACAGTAAGTAACATTTATCATTTTAATCAATTTAAAATACACCATTACATTGATTAAAATCTACGTGTCAAATGTACGTTTTAAATTTTATATTCCTATTACAATAATGGACATTTGTTAATTTAAATCAATACCACACTACTTAAAACTTTACATGTTTCTTTCTTAATTAAAACTTTACATGTTCTTGTATTAATTAAAACTTTCATGTTCTCTCATTAATTAGGACTTTACACGTTTCTTTCATTAATTCAAAACTTATACGTTTCTTTCATTAATTAGGAATTTACATGTTCCTGTCATTAATTAGAACACCATACGTTCTTTCATTAATTAGAACACCATACGTTCTTTCATTAATTAGAACACCATACGCTCTTTAATTAATTAGAACACCATACGTTCTTTCATTAATTAAAACCTATACGTTTCTTTCATAAATTAAAACCTATACGTTTCTTTCATAAATTAAAACCTATACGTTTCTTTCATAAATTAAAACCTAACATTTCTGATTTATATTACCATTTCAAAAATTTAACTAAACTTCCAGTTTATTTAATTAATTTAAAATCTTTAGTTAAAACTCAAATTTCACATTTTCAAGTCAAGTTATATTTTAAAATTTCATTTTCAACAGTCATTTATTCAACCACTTAAATTTATAGAAAATCAATAATTCTTTAATAAATCACTTAAATTCAAATATAAATCAATTTATCATATTTACCATTTTCCAAATAAAATTAAAGTCCATTTTATTCATGTAACTTAAATATCATTTTTAGTCAAAATTCCAAATTTCAAACATAAGTTATATTTCAAAAATCCAGTTAATCCATTCATAAATTACATTTTTAACACATAGAAAAATCATAATTTATTTATTTTAAAACCTTTCAAAATCTATTTAAATCAAATTTCATAATTTTATATTTTTAAAATACTTAAAATATTCAAAGCACTTTATAGAATAACCACGGGTCTGTATATAGTTTTCTAACCTAGGTCAAGTGATACGGATATGTATCATTTCAATCCGCAGTTTAAAAGGTAAAAATCCGGGTTCTATCATTTCAAACCCGCAATCCCAAGTTTAAATAAATAAATAAAATAACTCAGGCCTATCATTTCAGCCCATAACATTTTTCTAACAGGGAACTTGCAGTGTGATCATATATAGAAATAATATAAACAAAGTCAATATCACAATATACAGTCATATATCAGATGTCAGGTGAAAATTAACAGTTTTAACATGGTAATAACATGGCATAGCATATCATATGATCATCATTAACTTGCATAAACATTTTACATTACTAAACACTTGTCATCAATCCACTTTTCATAAGTATATATGTCAGAGTGAGAAAGACTCACCTTTTTCAAAGCTAGAGACCAAAACAACATACAAGCACGACTCCAAAGGCACGACAAGCACAATTTCACGACTTTTGATTTGAGTTGAAAGATAACCAAGATATGATTTTGTATCATCAACCCAAAACAAAACAAACCAGACAATATATAAACATTCAACATAAAATAACATTGAAACAATTTTGAAATACAAAGCGAAATGAACAAGATAGATTGGACCTTGCTTCAACCACTTCAATGCTTGGCCTAAGGGACACTTATGCTTGGCTATGATGATGCTTTGGCTGAGGTATGACATCATATAGGTCAGGTTTAACATCATATAGGCAAGGTAAAAAGTGGAGATGAAGGGAATGAGGCAACAATGGTCAAAAACATTGTTTTTAGGCATGTAGGTTGCAATTTGAAGGGTTTGGCCACCATAGATGGCTCAGCCATGGTCATGGTTGGTGGAGTAGATGGTGTTGGAGGCATGGAAGAGATGTAGGAGTTTGTGGCTGTGGCTGTGGAGAAGAGGCCGATCCAAATTTAGAAGAGAAACAAGGCAAAATTGCATAGAAAAGTAAGAAAAGTAGAAAGAAGAGAGGGATTTACCTAATTTTTTTTCTTCAAGGTGGAGGCCATGATTTTTAGGGTTTTGGGGCTTCAAAAATTCGTGAATGACAAGAGGAAGTCGGCTGCAAAGGATGGGGAAAGGAATGGCTAAGATGAATTGATGTATTAATGACAGAAGAAACTGCAAAAGAAACGGATAAAACATTTTTCCGTTTCTTAGCTCTTAACCCTTTCAAATTTCTCATATATATTTATATACATCCAAATAACTGAAAATAATTAAAATCTCAGTTAAAATTCGAAAATTTAACAGATAAACAAAATATTAAAAATTAAATATTAATTAGATATGATTAAATAAGAAAAATAGCACAGAAAAATGAAAACTAGACTTAAGAATTAGAAATAACTTCAATACACTTTGGAAAAATTTACTTAAATTTAAATACATGTAAAATGAATAAAATAAAGTAAAGCACAGCAAATAAAAGTGAGCGCATAAAATAAAAAAAATTAATTATATATAATTAAAATAAGAAAATGGCTTAAAATTGTAGACTGGGCTTTAAAATTAGAAATAAATCCAAATGAACTTTAGAAAATCTTCATGGACTTGTAAAGTATTTATAACAAAAAAAATAACAAAAAGAATAAAAGTGCATTCACAAATATTTTTTTATTAAATATAATTTATATGAAGAAAATGGCAGAAAATTAGAAAACAGCCTTTAAAAATAGGAAATAAATACAGTAAATTTTGAAAAAATTCTATTATCGTTTAAAAATATTTAAAAGTCAAAATATAAATAATAAAACATATTATCACATATTAAAATAAAATATAACCAAGAAGAAGTAATTTATACAATTTAAAATAGTCATTGTTAAATAACCATATATACGCACAATATTGTAAAGGGTATAACTTTCACAATTTACATCCAAATTCAACGAAACGAAAAGTGGTGTTCTTATAATTTTATGTACTTTCATAATAAAAGAAAAAATTTAAATTTTTAAACTTTTAAAATTTTAAGTTGAAAGTCACAGTTTGACTATTTTGACCAAAATCAGCATTTCAGGCAAATATTCAACTTACAAGATTTTGGAATTATAACTCATATAAAAATCAAGATTATATTTAAATAATAAATTTAATCATTTCAAATAAGTAAAATAAGTTTTTAAATCAAAATCTTACATTAAAAATAATTAAAATATACAATAAAATAATTACAAAATACAGTGTTGTTACACCGAATGTGATTAATTGGAATCAATTAATGATGTAATTAATTTAAAGAAATAACAAATAATATTATTTAATGCATTTGAATGAAATGGTCCTATTTAAAACAAGAGTTTTTTGAAAGAAAAATTTTGTTTTGAATTAAAACCAAAGGTGGTTTAAAATTTTAAAGTATAACTTGGTATTTAAAAGAAGTTAATATGTACATTCGCGGATATACATAATATCAAATATGGTTTGAAATAAACTCTAAATGTTGAGTTTTGAATGTGGAATAGGATGTGAACCCGAAGTGATAAGTTTTTGAACTTAATAAGCGGGAAGATTGAGAAGTTCAAAATTTGAAATGGAAGTTCAAACTGGGTAAGGTTGACTGGATAAAGTAACTTGAGATTAACTTGGGTAAAGTTAAATATGTTGGGATGTTCAACCTGATTTGTAAATTTTAAGATGAAATTAAGATTTAACTAGGGAAGTTAAAAGGTTGATTGTAATTGAGAGTTTGAGTGATCTCAAATTAGGTTTGAGGTCTAGAAATTAAAAATGAATGGATGTTTTAAAATAAATTAGATAATATCATCCTATTGTTGTTAAAAATCTTTAAGTTGTGAATTGGAATTGTTTAAAATGAATGAGGGATGGTTTAAATTTGAAATTTGAATAAGTTCAAATTGAATTTGATTTGAAGTAATTGAAAGTGTGATTGAAGATGTATGAGTATTAGATTCAAATGGAAAATTTGGATTGGATTAATTTGTAACGATTTAAAATTAAAGTGGATTTAATTTGAAATTAGTTCAAATTGATTTAAATAATTTGGGAATGTAATTAAAGTTGAATATGTTTAAAATCAAATGGAATTTGATTTAAATTTGAAAGGAATTGAGAATTAATTCAACTTGAATTGGGAATAAATCAAGTCCAATGGAAATTGGAGCTATTTAAAATTGAAATTTGGTCAATTTAAATGAAAGTGGAAATTTAAATTGAATTGATGAGAATGGAAATTGGGAAGTGAGCAGTTTTGACTCCGTACTATTTTTTTTTAATATAAATTGTTTTAATATAAACCTATTTTTCCAAGCTATTCATTATATATGCAACCTTTCTTTTAAAGCCAAATTATCCTATACTCGTTTTACAATTATTTTTGAAAGTGTTTAACAATTTTCCAACTATTTTATAAACTAATTACTATATTTCAACTATTTTACAAAACAAATTACTATCTTACTATTATTTTGAAATTATCTAAAAACTTCTATAATTATTTTAACTATTTTCTAACTATTTTACACCTATTTTACAGACTAGTAATTATTTTCCAACTACTTACCTATTTTTAAAATTACAAGTTATTTTCTAAATAAACTGGTCGGAGTTCAAACTGTTATTGGTTAAATACCCAATCGTGATAAGAATAGAGGTGATAATCCAAATGGATTGTAGTAATTGTGAGTAAGTGAATGAAAATCAAAGTGAATGTGAATAGAAACAGAATTGATTTGGCTAATAACCAATAAAGATAAATACGTAGGGTGTACGTATGTTATTCTATTCACATAGTGATTTGATCCAGATTCAAGCACAAAATTCCGAGATAGTTATATCGATCCGAGTTGGAATTTTCCACTCGATTTTTGAAGGCGAACCTGGATATGGGTTGTCGATTGGTTCTGGATGTTCTCTATCATAGCTATGACTATGCAAGGAGAATAATGGTTTCTGATCAAGAAACCAGATCTATGTCCGCACTAGGAAGTCGGGTGGACAATACTAGTTCGGAAGTGAAATTGTGTGATCGAGTGAGCGATCAGATTGGTATAGAGTACGGATGATGTGTGTACATCGTACGGATTTGAATGAAATTGATATTGAAAGGAGTAATCAAATTTGAATATTTGATTTTGGATAAATAAAGTTATATATCTTTGTTTTATAAGATAAAACTCCTCTTGATGAATTTATTGCCAGAAGGGAAGGATTTTGAAAGTGTTTAAAGTATAAATGGATTTTATACAAGTTTATAATGACCCAAAGATTTTTATCAAGGATTTTATATATATATCTATATATATAAAGGATCATAGAGGATTTTGAAAAGAGGTTTTGGGAACCTATGGATTTGGAAAGGCTTTTGATTTTTGGGTAAAATCAATATTACATTTGGAAAGCCTAATTTGAGAATTATCGATTTTGGAATAATCGATTTTGTGTAAAGGAGCTCTGTATGAGATCATACTAGGTGTATGATTTAAAGATACTATATGTGTATAGTATAAAAATATTTTGATGATGGCTCTGGTGAAAAAGGCGCTCCCTTGAAATGAACTTCTCAGGAGTACCACCGGGTGGTGCTGCCTTGAGCCTCAAGGGGGGTTCTAAAGTTGATCCTATGAGTAGTCCGGACAAAACTAGTTCCTGGGGATTTTGAGTAGAGTATACCATAGCGAAAGTCGTGTGTGCCGCTGAGAGCCAACAGTTACATGGACTTTTGCTGCGATGGCAACATAACCCAGGATGTAACTGCGACCTATGGTATAACATAGCGGAAGTCGTGTGTGCCGCTGAGAGCCAACAGTCTGCGTTTGATTTTATATCGGTAGACTGCGACCTATGTAGGAGTGGAGAGGTTTCATTTTGACAGCGAAAATCAGAGGCCGCTGAGTGCCTGCAGTTACATGGACTTTTGCTGTGACGGCAACGTAACCCTGGGTGCAACTATGATCTGTTGTGTGGGTTTAATGGCGTAATCGAGAGGCCGCGGAGAGCCTGTAGTTACATGGACTTTTGCTGTGGCGGCAACGTAACCCTGGATGTAACTGTGACCATGGACGGGGGTGATGATTTCCAAAGCATTCTCACCAAAGATATATCCTCTGTTTTCAAAAATTATTTTCTATATTTTCAATAAAATTATTTTCCAAGTATTTTCACTGGGTGTTGAAGATGGGTCTACTAAGTACTTATAGATTTTCAGTCCTACGCCTGATCAACGTATGACCGAATTTCTGTGAGAACGAGGACAGACTTATTGAAACATCGAGTTATAAAAATTATTTTTATAAAAACTATTTTATAATATTATGTATATTTTAAAAGTGTTTTTAAGGCATTTCAAAGCAAAAAATTTCTGATAATTAGCATTTTTATAAATTCTGGCTTCGTCCTTTTCGAGGACGAAAAGATTCAAAGGGGGGAGGATTGTGATAACCCGGATTTTAAAATATCTTTAATTGGTAAATTAATTAAATTTATTAGTAAGTTAAATAAACAATTCTGGTAATTAAAAAAAAAATATACCTGATAAGTATTGGTTTGATAATCCTCTTAGTATACTTATTTAATTTGGGAAAAATAGATATTTTCACACAAATAATAATGGTTGTTTATATTGATATATGGATATAAGAAGAATCTAAATAGAGATATTATTATTTTCAAACATATTGAATATGGGTATGTTTAAGATAATTTGGATTGGATATCCGAAGAATAAATATTTTTAAACAAATTGGATATAAAAATGTATGTATATGATTTTATTATAAAGTTTGCTCTTTTCTTTTAGAGTTCATATTAAAAAAAAAGGAAATAGATAAATAAAGGGCTTTAAAAAGAATTTAATAAAAGGTTGAATACACTTTCATTTTGCTGGAAATAAACATAGTTATGTACAAAACATAATAAATATGAAAGTATAAATACATAAATGAATATAAGTAATCAATAACATAAGGAGATTTAAACATTTGTAAGTCATTAACACATGTGAATTGACAATTGTAACTATTACTTGCCATACAAATTTACAAGTGGCAAGTGTGTTTTCTTTTAAAATGTAATAAAAAAATAAAAATAAAAGAGAAGAAAACCTGGCTTTTTATTCTCAGGTTAATTTATAATCATTTTCTCTCATCTTCTCTTGAAACCCAAACTGAGATTAAGCAATAAAAAGAAATCCAAACCAGTGAATAAATCAAAAACTTGAGCAGAATCAAGATCAAAGAAATTCAACAAAAATCAGAAAGGAAAGCTTGCATACATTCAAAATCTGGAAAATAAGCAAGGAAGTCTGCCTTTCTTTCTTCAATCTACAACCTGAACTTTCTTCTAAGTCTGCATTTTGTTTCTGCAATCTGGAAAGCGACCTCTGCATGCAAGTTATAAGTCATCAGCAGCATTCAAGTTTAAGTTTAAAGGAATTCAAATAAGTTTTAAAGGATTCGGGGGGGGGGGGGGCAAAGAGCATTTTAAAGCAAGCTTTCAAAAGATTTTTAAGCTTTTCAAATCTGTACCCTGCTTTGTTCTTCTACTTTCATTTGCAGGTGAGTAACTCCTTTTTAAACTCAAAGATTTAATCTGGTTATATGATCTATGCTATAAATAAGCTGTAATTGGTATATATACATGCTGCAAGTTCCTATTTACTTGTGATAGATGATACTTGTATGATTTTTGAAAAAAAAAATCTGTAGAACATTTCTGTTCTAGATGTCAAGCCCAAATTTTCCTATTTAAATCATTTTCTTTGATTCATAGATTTCTAAGTCTTAGGATCTAATTAAACATTGTTTGTTTGATTATAAGCTAAATTTTAAGAACTTATTGAACTTAAATTAAAACTATATGGCTCTGGAGATAAGATTTTAATAGTAAAACTTAAACCACTGAAATTTTCAAACATGTTAATTTATCAACTCAGTATCATAAATCAAAAGCATCAACTAAAGCTTGATTTTTAAATCAAGAGTTAAGATTTTTCGAATTAGGATGAAGGGGTAGTTGGGTTTTTACTGGAAATGGGTTTGATGGAATTTGCTGGTGATCTATGGAAAGTGGAGGCTTGAGGTTCTACCTAGTGATGGAAGAGGGGTAGGTGAAGCTAGGAAAAATCATTAATGGTGATGAAATTTACGGTGGAAGTTGTGGTGGTAGTTATTTTTTTTAAACCCTAGTTTGTAATAAGTTTGGAAAAATCGAGCATTACGGCTTGAAGAATTGACCAAGTGTTACAATCTTTTGGGAATGGATAGTTTGGCCATAGTAGAAGTCGAGGTCGGAGTGGTTGATCATCCGGTGGACGGAGAGGCGTGAGATAGCCGTTGACAGGTTTTGAAGGGAAACTCGATTTTGTTTCCAGGTTTTGGCATTTGGGGGTGATCTTTGATTTCTGGAGGTTTGTCTCGAATTTGATGTTCATGGTGGGTTGTGGTGACGGTTTCAGATGGGTAGCGATCATCAGTGGGGATTTACGGTGGCCAGAGTCACCGTGCATATGCACGGTGAAGGAAGTATCTGATGATGTTTGGTTTTAGTATGGTGGCAGGGAAGTTGTCTGGTTTGCTCCAGTTTTTAGATAGATGACTCGGGAAAAATAGGCTTTAGTCTCGAAGCAAAGGAGGGAATAACTCGAAGTAGGATTGGGAAGTCTCGGGTATTCATTGTTTTACAGGTTTTTATAAAACCTGAAGCTTCTGTTTTTTTTTTAGTTTTTTAAACTGAAGCTTTTAAAGATAAAGCTAATGACTAAAACCCAGTTTAAATCCAAATTTGAATTTTAGAATCCAGGTTTAGTTTTAATCTCAGTTTTTAATAAATAATCATACAAAGTTTTTAAACTTAGATATATTAATCTACTTTATAATGGTGAGAAGTTTCAAATTATAAATCTGAAGTTTTAAAAAAAGAAAAGAAATTTGAGTAAGATTTGAAATTAGATTTGAATCTGGAAATCTTAGATCAAGTATGAACTTCAGATTTTAAATTAAAAGAAGATTTAAATTTAAAGATTTAAACTAAATATAAATTGAAGTTATTGAAATGTCAAAAGCAATAAATTGTTTAAACTTTGATAAGTTTAAATTATTTTCATTTTAAAACTTGTATTTAAAATAAAAATTTGAAAGCAAGTTCAAAAGTGCTTTGTTTAAAATAAATTTGTTTTTAAAACATAATTAAGAAATGTTTTATCTTAAAATTAAGTTAGGATTAATATTTTGAAATTAATTTAATTAATAAGGTAATTAATGAATAATTTATTTATTTAATTAATTAATTAGGGATAAATAAATATTGATTAAGGATTAATCTATTTGTAATTAAGATCATTTATTAGATTATTAATTAGTGATTAAAGAATTATTAATTAAGCAATTAGGTTTTAATCAAGGTTAATTAAGTAAATAATTAGACTTTAATTAATGGATAATTATAGATCATTTAAATTATGGTTAATCTAATTTAATTACTTAATGAAATTATTTAGAGAAGGGTTAATGAAGTCATTAACCAGGATTATTTGATAATTAATTAATATGGTTAATTTTTAATTAATTTAATCAATTGTGAATTGTTGAGAATAATTACTTGATGAAGTAATTAAGAAAATAATTACTTAAGGTATTAATTGTGTTAATATGACTGTTTAATTTAATTAATTAGGTTTAATTAATTTTAAACACTTGAGGATAATTACTTTATGTAATTAGTGAATTGGAATTACTTAGTGAAGTAATTGATTAGTAATTACAAGATGTAATTAATGGAGGATGTTTTAATAATGTAAGAAATTTGAATTACTTGTAATCAATCAAGGGATTGATTAAGAAATTAATCAAAGAATAATTACTTGAATGTAATTAAGAAATAATTAATCAAGGGTGATTAATAATTATAGTTAATAATTAATAAATAAAGTAATTAAAGGTTAATTACTGTGTTTGGTTAAGAATAAATAATTTGTGAAATTAATTTAAGGAATAAATAGAATGGTATGGGAAGCTTTTGATTAATTGTTATCCCTAATATGTGTCCGTGATGCTATGAGATATGATATGTTTAATTTAAACTGTGATGATGTGGTTTCTATTGATGATGAATTACTGTGACATCCTGTATTTAAAAGTTGAATTGTATTTCACTTGGATAATTTAAGTTAAGATGACATTGGGTTCGAAGAGACCGGAGTCGGGTATCAGTAAATACCTGAAACCACTTCGATCCATTATAGATGATTTGTGAAATCAATAAGCTGGTTTGGATTGATTTAATTAAATTTGACCATTTAATCTAAGTTTGACACCTACAAAGTGATGTGGGATATAGGTGATATTTATAACAGCTTGTTAAGTTGTAAATTGATAAGTTACCCCGGGGTTTATATAAGTTGTATGTTTTGGGATATTCCTTGTTAGATGAGTTTACTCAAGCTGGTTTCCAGCCTGACCCGGGTGTTACTTTGATGTAATGCTCGGGTCAGACCGAGTATTACAGATTTTCAGGTAGGGACGTTCTGGAGCTCAGGAGGGGAGCTGGATGGCTGGAACGTATGTATGGAGCGTACTCGCTGTGATATAGAGTTTTATACCTAGGACATGTTGATTTAAAACTGTCCAATGTAATGTAAATATTGTAACTCTGATGTATAAAAATATAAGAGTATTGATACAGTTCTTCTTTGTAAAACTGTTATTTCTGTAATATTATATTCTGATCCGCTGCGAATGTGAGGTTTCCGTGTCTTGTTCTATTTCTTCTTCTTTCTCTTTCTTCTTTTCACTAACTATCTGGAATTTTCTGGATCGAAATTTCCGGGTCGTTACACCTCCCCTTTTTTAGCCATTCCCGGTTGATGAGGCTTGAGGCTACGATTACCTTTATAGGACACATCACTTAGAATGCTCATCGTCCCCCTGACAATGTTCTGAAAGCATTCAATCCATACAAGTTCGTTCCGGGTTCGAACGAAACCGAAGGCATTATCACGTTACACTCATTTTGGAATCACCCTCAGAGTTAACAACGATAACCCTTGCACTCTGAATCTTTATCTCGAATCTGAAGTACTATCTCCGTCAAACTCATCTCGGAATCACCCTTAGAGTTATACTGACAGATAGTCCTTACACCTCGAGTCTTCACTCTTCACATAAGATTCACGACCTATCGTTAATTTGGATCGATGTGGTTTTCGGATATCCAAATATGGAAACCCGATCCCGGTCTTATAGAAATCCAAAGCATGTCTTTTAGGTCCAAGTTGTTTTAGAGTTTAAAACAATTCAATACAATTATCTATATACACACAGATAGATGATTCACAGGATCACAATAGATAATTATCATTATCATCACAACAGATAATCCATATTATCATTATCAAAGATAATCCATATCATGATCACAATGCAACCAATGCATCCATATCTGTGACGACTCAGAAGTTTTAACGATTTGAAATGGAATAATTAAATTGATTTTAAACATGTAAACGTTAATTTTAACTTGAATTCAAGATATCAATATTTACTTGATAATTAAATCATTGAATTATATAGTTTAAATATTGAATTTAATAATTGAAATTGGGTAAATTGTTGAATCTGAAACCTCTAAGCCTGTTTAAAATAATTTAAAGGCTTATAAAATTTATAACGATGATACTGAAGATAATAGAATGGTTGAAATTTAATTTAAAGGTGATTTGTTCAGTTTTGAAATCATATCGTTTAAATTGACATTTAAAAATAGCCTTCCAAGGCACAGTCTCGGAATTCGACGAAACCAGTTCCATTGGATCCGTAATAGTTAGTTTTTATCGGATTTCAATTTTCGTAGCAATCGAAATTGTCGTTTGACCCTGGCAGCTCAAAACGCTTAGAACTATTTTAATCAATTTAATTTAAAATTGATCATTTTCTTCTCTAAGTCGCGCATACGATCAAATTAGCTTTCAACACATGTTCCATCATGCTCGAAACACGGGTAAAACCTTATAATCGCCTACGGGCATTCCTTAAGAGGAGTTTAAAATTTTAATCGGTGATTAACGAGATGTTTGAAGTTTTCAAATATAATAAAAAATTAAAACAAGTAGTCGCATTCAAGAAGCTATCCTAAACATTTATTTATTCCCATTCCTTTCTCTAATCTAAAAAAAAAGCAGAACATCGAACGTAAAATAAAAAAATAAAAAAAATGAGGCGATGGCCGATTGAATTCGAGTCGAAGAAAAAGGGTTCGAGGCAGCCTCTTTGTTCTACACAAACTCGAGCATGGCAAGGGCAGAGGATGCGGGGGTGGTTCGCGATCTAGAGATTGAGTCGCGACGAGGGATAGCACGCTAGGGCTCCGTGTTAGTGGCACGGCGATGTTTGGGTGAAGCTCGAAGGCGTGTCGGCATGGGGAGTAGGGTCGAGCGGCGATTGTGGACCGCATCGACGATTAGGGCTAGGGTTCACTCGACATCGACTGAGATGCTCGATTTTTGGAAGGATGGTAGCGTGTTCGAGATCAAGTAGCGAAGTTTTTTTATCTGAAGGAAGTTAATCGTGGATAAATCAGGGTGTGGCAATCAGATGAGTAATCTTCGATCGATTGTATTCAAATTTGAATCTTAGTTTGAAATGAAGTTTTAAAAAAAATGAATGAATGAAATGATGTTCTGATCTTAAGGTTAATTGAAATTTAATGAATTGAAATTCATTAAATTGTAAGGTAAATAAAGCGTTAAATAAATAAGTTGATTAATTAATGATATGGATTAATGATTAAACTTCAATCATTAATTAACGTTTCCAAGTTAAATTGTTTTATTAAATTGTTTTAAACTTCAATCATAAATAGGAAAATGTTTCCAAGTTAGTAAAGGCTTAATGATTTGTTATTCATTAGATTAGAAGGGTAATTTAAGTACATAACTAATTAATTAAATTAATCAATGATTTGGGTTGATTAATTTTGTAATTAAGGGCTTGAATCAATTAATGGAGGTTGAAGTTAATTAATTTAGTTTAATCAATTTAAAATATTAACGGGTGGATGGTTAGGTAATTACTTAATGTAATTAATAAAATACAATTACTTTGTGAGACAAATCAAAAGATTACTCAAGATAATTAATTAAGGAGTAATTAATTTATTTAAAGAAGTAAATAAAAAGATAGTAGTTTCAAGTTGAGATTAATCGAGAATGATTAATATTGTGGTTGAATTGAAGTAATTAATTTATATTAGAACAAATTAAAATATAATTGAAAATCATTAATTTATATAATTAATGATGTAATTAAAAAATTGATTAATTAAGATTAATAAAAAAATATAGACTTATGAGAAATTAAATAAATATAAGTGATTAAGAATTAATGTAATTAATATAGATAATTAATTTATGAAGTAATTAATTAATTTATGAAGTAATTAAGATTACTTATTGATTTTGGTTAAGAATAATAAATATTGTGAAGTTAATTAATGATAATTTCTTAAATGAAATTGAAGGATAAATTAACCCAGGGTGATTAATTAAGATGAATAATGAAGGGTTGACTAATTAATGGATTTGGAATTAATTAATGTTAAATGAAGGAATCTAAGTGATTGAGGTTAGAAATTCAATTAGAATCAATTGAATTAATTTGGAAGTGATCAAATTTGTTATGAATGATTGAATGGTATTGGATGCTTGAATGAGATGATATTCCTGATATGAAATGTTGAGTATTTCATTTTGATAATTTGGGTTTGGATGACAAGCGTCTCGAAGAGGCCGGAGTCGGCTATTAGGAAATACCCGAAACCACTTCGAATATTTTATAGATTGATATGTGAAATCTATATGCTGGAGTGAAGTGATTTATAGGAAGTTGGACTATTTAAATCTATGCCTTAGTACTTAGGAAATGGATGTATGGAATAAATGATGTCTATAACTAATTATGGCTGTGTAAATTGGATCGAGTTACCCCGGGTTTTATATAAGTTGTTTACTTTGGTATTTCATGTTAGTTGAGTTTACTCACACTGGTTTCCAGCCTGACCCGGGGTGTTACTTTGGTGTAATGCTTAGGTCAGACCAAGTATTACAGATTTTCAGGTAAGGACGTTCTGGAGCTCAGGAGGCGAGCTGGATGATAGGAACGTGTAGAGTATTTCTGTTGTATTATAATATCGTAAATATGAGATATGTTGATTTGTATATGTCCAGTGTTGAATATTTGTGAAACTCTGATGTATTTAAATGTAATGACAGATATAGTATTCTTCTGTAAACTGATATTATTTATTATTATATTTTATCCGCTGCGAATGTGAGATGTTGATGATTTTGTTCTTCTTCTTCTTCTTCTTCTTCTTCAATCTCTTCTTCTTTTTCATAACTATCTGGAATTTTCGAGTTCAAAATTTTCGGGTCGTTACATTTGGTATCAGAGCTGAAAGGTTAAGCGAGAACCTTGGCTCTGGTGGGAGTTACTCATTAAATAGAGTTTGTAGTACTCTAGAATGGGTTGAGTGTGTGTGTATATATATATATATATATATATATATATATATGAGAGCGTACTTGTTATTTTCTTATATAAAGGTTTTAAATGATTTTATATAAAAGTATATTTTGATATATAAAGCAATATTTCATTCTAATAATATTAAAGCGATTGGTTGTTAAATTATTGAAATTAAATTAAGAAGTAATAAAATATAACCAAATTGAAATCTTGAATTGGAATTAAATTAAGTAAAAACGGAAATACAACCAAATTAAATTTTAATTAATTGAAAACCAAATTCTAAAATTAGAATTCAGAAATTAAATTGCTTAAAAACTTTAAATAAAGGTAAGTTTGAAAAGGATTCAAACTGAAATTTTATCTTGAATTTAAAGAAATAAGATTAATATAAAAAGGAATTGGTATCTGGATATGATTACCTTGAATATTATCATAATTAGTTATTGTGTTTAATAATGACATATTTGTTATTAAGTATGCCAAATAAAGTACATTTATAAGATGAGTATAAATTCTAAATTAAAGTGGGTTTTAAAATTGTGACATTTTAAAAATCTAAGTCTAGAAACAATTAATTGTTTCAAAGAGTTAAAGAAATAGCAAATAATATAATTCAGACTATTTCGAATATAGTCATATTTTAAAACAAGAAATGTTTGGAAGATTTTTAAGGGATTTGTTTTGAAATTAAAACCAAGGGTGGTTTAAAAATTTAAAAGTAGCCTGGTATGTAAAGGAAATAAATATGAAATTAACTCTAAGGTTGAGTTTTGAATTTTCCTTGTAATGTGATGTGAAACCCAAAGTGAAGCAAGTTTTACACTTAAGTGGAAAGGTTATTAATTTGAAGGTTTAAAATTTGAATGGGAATTGGGATTAAATTCAAGCAGGAATTGAAATGATATGAAATTGAAGTGGATTCAATTTGAAATTAGTCCAAATTTATTTGAATAATTTGGAACTGTATATAAAGTTGAATAAGTAAGAATCAAATGGAATTTGATTTGAAGTTGGAAAGAAATTGAGAATTAATTCAACTTGAATTGGGAATAAATTAAGTCCAATGGAATTGGAGTTATTCAAATTGGAATTAGGTCAATTAAATGGAAGTGGAAATTTAAATTGAATTGTTGGGGAAGTGAACAGTTTGACTCTGGACTATTCTCAATATAAATTGTTTTAAATATAAATTTATTCTTAAAAGCTATTAAATATGTACAAGCTTTCCTTTTAAAGCTAACTTATTTTATATTTGTTTTACCATTATTTTTGGAACTATTTAACAATTTTTCAACTGTTTTATAAACTAATTACTATTTTTTTTACTATTTCACAAATTAATTACTATTTTACAACTATTTTGCAATTACCTAAAAATTTCTGAAACTATTTAGCTATTTCTCAACTATTTACAATTAGTTACCTATTTTATAGCTATTTTGCAAAATAATAATTATTATTCAAATACTTAATTATTTTAAAATATTTCAAGCTATTTCCTAAATATAAACTGGTCGGAGTTCAAACTGTTATTGATTAAGTACTCAACTGAGATAAGAATTGAGGTAATAATCCAAGGCAAATGTGAATACGTGAATGAAAATTAGGAAATGTGGATAGAAAGAGAAATTGATTTGGCTAATAATCAATATAAACAAATACGTAGGATGTACGTATATTATTCTATTCGCATAGTGATTTGATCCACATTCGAGCATAGAATTTCGAGATAGTTTATCGATCCGAGTTGGGATTTTTCACTCGATTTTCGACGGCGAACCTGGATATGGATTGTTGATTGGTTTTGGATATTCTCTATCATAGTTATAACTATGAAAGGAGAATGACGGTTTCTAATCAAGAAACCAGATCTGTGTCTGCACTAGGAAGTCAGGTGGACGATACTAGTTCGGAAGTGAAATTGTGTGATCGAGTGAGCGATCAGATTGGTATAGCGTACGGATGATATGTGTACATCGTACGGATTTGAATGAAATTGATATTGAAAAGAGTAATCAAATTGGAATATTTGATTTTGAGCAAACAAAGTTATATATCTTTGTTATATAAGATAAATCTCCTCTTGTTAAATCTATTACCAGAAGAAAGCGATTTTTTTTAAGGTGTTTGAAGTACAAAAGAGTTTTATACGAGTTTTAAAGGATCCAAAGTTTTTAAAAAGTATATATATCTGAATATATATATAAAGGATCTTATGAGGATTTTGGAAAAGGGTTTTAGAAACCTTTGGATTTGGAAAGGCTTTTGATTTTTGGGTAAAATCAATATTAAAATTTGGAAAGCCTAGTTTGAGAATTATCAATTTTGGGATAATCGATTTTGTGTAAAGGAGCTTTATATGATATCATACGAGGTGTATGATTTGAAAGATACTATATAGGTATAGTATAAGGTGTTTTGATGATGGCTCTGGGAAAAAAGGCGCTCCCTTGAAATGAACTTCTGAGGAGTACCACCGGGTGGTGCTCCCTTGAACCCCAAGGGGGCTCTAAAGTTGATCCTATGAGGAGTCCGGACAAAACTAGTTCCTGGGGATTATGAGTAGTGTATACCATAGCGAAAGTCGTGTGTGACGCTGAGAGCCAACAGTCTGCGTTTGATTTTATATCGGTAGACTGCGACCTATGGTAACATAGCGAAAGTCGTGTGTGCCGCTGAGAGCCAACAGTCTGCGTTTGCTTTTATATCGGTAGACTGCGACCTATGTAGGAGTGGAGAAGTTTCATTTCGACAGCGAAAATTAGAGGCCGCAGAGAGCCTGCAGTTACATGGACTTTTGCTGTGATGGCAACGTAACCCTGGAATGTAACTGCGATCTGTCGTGGGTTCCATGGCGTAATCGAGAGGCCGTGGAGAGCCTACAGTTACATGGACTTTTGCTGCGATGGCAACGTAAACCTGGAATGTAACTGCGACCATGGACGGGGGTGATGATTTCCAGAGCGTTCTCACCAAAGATATTTCCTCTATTTTCGAAAACTGTTTTCGATATTTTTAATAAAACTATTTTCCAAGTATTTTCACTGGGTGTTGAAAACGGGTTTACCAAGTACTTATAGATTTTCAGTCTTACGGCTGATCAACGTATGACCGAATTTCTATGAGAACAAGGATGGACTGGTGGAGACATCGAGTTATAAGAAGTTTTTTTTATAAAGAGCTATTTTATTAGTCTGATGTGAATTTAAAAGCATTTCTAAATTTTTTAAATAAAGGTGTTGGAATTTTGGGGAAATAAAAGGAAATCCAAACTGGAATTTTAATGAAATGATTTTGTAATTAAAATCGAATATTGATTTAGAAGATGGAAATAAGCTAATTGTTTAAATAATTGTTTGATTGAGTATGTTAATAAAATTTAACTTGGGTAAATAAATGGATTGTAAATTAATAATGGAGTTTGGAAATGAATTAGAATTGTAAATAGAATTCGACTTGGATTTAATAATGAATTGAATAAGTGAAGATGCTATAAAAATAGAAATAAAATGGAGTTGGATCGAAATAGTGATGGTTTAAATTACAAATAAAATTCAAGTGTGATATGAATAATATTTAACGAAAGTTGCAAGTAAATTTGATATAAGAGAAGTGTTGTCGTATGAAATTTATTTATAATAGACATGGTTTGAATTGCAACAAAACCCAAGTGAATAGAAATAAAATTGAGAATGGCTTTGTATTAATAAAATAAATTCAAAAATGAATTAAGTAAGTGAATTAAAAAATTAAATGGGTGAATTAGTGGATTAATCAAATTAAATAATAAATGGATATTAGTTTAAGCAGTGAATATTGTCAAGCTCAATGAAACAGTTTTAAAATGAAACCAATGTGGAGATGAATCAAAGGCAATGTATGGTTGGTGAATAATTTGAAAATGAATTAAATATAAAATGAGTTGAAATCAATTTGAAGTAGTTATAAACTAAAATAGATACTCTATTGAGCGAGTATCGCCGAATTTACATATAAATAATTATCGTTTGACATAAACAAAAGTAATTAAAAATCTATGGATTGATAGGGATTAAATAAATTGGTTTTAGAATTAATTGAAGTGAATATGAGCTTGTTTGGATTAAAAAATAAATTGAATATAAGCACTTGAGTTGTAAACCATTAAAATTGAATGAAATGGCATATAAATTTGGTTGGAAGCATTGGATTAGCCTTAAATCATATAAATCGCTTATGGAAAGCATTTTGATGCTTGTTGCTTATGATATACATGTGTTTAGCTATGGAATATAAGTGAAATGCTAATAGATTTTCTATATATGGCACTTACGTATTTAAATTGAGTAAGTACGGGTACCGAGAAGCCGTTTAGCTGGATTTGGTTGCACTACTTGCTAAAATAAATAAGCCGCTTGCTTAAAATGCTAAATAAAGGCACGCCTACGCAATACAAATAGGAAATATGAACTTTTTTTGTTTTCCGACCGGGTGGGTGATGTATATATATTTATATCTCTTGTCAAATTGCAATAGCTCCTCCGTATAAAGGAGACTCTGCCAAAAAATTTCGAAAATTTTGGGAGTTAGAAAATTTTTGAAAAAGTTTGGGAGGAATTTTGTTAACGACAAAACGATTTCAAATTGGAAATTAAAGTAAATTATTAGATGAAACTAATATGAATCGGTTAAAATGAAAGATAAAATTTAATACTCAAAATTTAAAATAAATTGAATTCGTATGGAAATGGGAAAACTAAATTGAATAGAAGTAAATGTGAAAACTTTTGTAAGAAAAATGTATAAAATGATTTGGAATTCATGATTGGATATTATTGCTAGGAAAGATATGCAGGTATCATAAAGGGAAAAGAAAATTTGGATTTGATTTCAGGAGATAATGTGAATTGCTCGACTAAAAGGTATGTATTTAAAATTTCTGTATGAAATTGGATTGGGTTTTTGATCTAGCCACTTGGCTTTTTGTTTTCTTTTGGAATTTGGGAGCCCGTAGGGGCATTTTATAGTTGTACCGAGCTAGCCGCGCAAAGGTGACACTGGCAAAAAATTTCGAAAATTTATAGAGTTAGAAAATTTTTGACAAAATTTTGATAATCCAAATTGGATTTAAATTTAAATTTAAATGGTTGAATAAGTAAAGTTATTTGTAAACTATGAAAGGTTTTGAAACTTGGTTGAAGTAATAGTGAAACTTTAATAAAGAATATTTTGTAGCAAGTTGATAAAACTGTTGAATTGTGGGTTTTAGGGAAAAATAAACGGGTATTGGACCATTCTTCCTAACTAGTAATTTCGGGGACGAAATTCTTTTAAGGGGGGAGGAGTGTGATGACCCAGAATTTTTAACAATTTAAAATGGAATAATTAAATTGATTTTAAACATGTAAAAGTTAATTTTAACTTGAATTCAAGATATCAATATTTACTTGATAATTAAATCATTGAATTATATAGTTTAAATGTTGAATTTAATAATTGAAATTGGGTAAATCGTTGAATCTGAAACCTCTAAGCCTATTTAAAATAATTTGAAGGCTTATAAAATTTATAAAGATGATACTAAAGGTAATAGAATGGTCAAAATTTAATTTAAAGGTGATTTGTTCAGTTTTGAAATCATATCGTTTAAATTGACATTTAAAAATAGCCTTCCGAGGCACAATCTCGGAATTCGACGAAATCGGTTCCATTGGATCCGTAATAGTTAGTTATTATCGGATTTCAATTTTCGTAGCAATCGGAATTATCGTTTGACTGTGGCAGCTCAAAACGCTTAGAACTATTTTAATCAATTTAATTTAAAATTGATCGTTTTCTTCTGTAACACACGCATACGAGCAAATTAGCCTTCGAAACACGTTCCATCATGTTCGAAACACGGGTAAAACCTTATAATCGTCTAGCGGCATTATTTAAGAGGAGTTTAAAATTTTAATTGGCGATTAACGAGATGTTTGAAGTTTTTAAATTTAATAAAAAATTAAAACAAGTAGTCGCATTCAAGAAGCTATCCCAAACCTTTATCTACTCCCGTTCCTTTCTCTAATCTAAAAAATAGCAGAAGATCGAACGTAAAAAAAAATTAAAAAAAAATGAGGCGATGGCCGATCGAATTCGAGTCGAAGAAAAAGGGTTCGAGGCAGCTTCTTTTTTCTACACGAACTCGAGCACGGCAAGGGCAGAGGATGCGGGGGTGGTTCGCGGTCTAGGGATTGAGTCGCGACGAGGGATAGCGCGCTAGGGCTCAATGTTAGTGGCGCGGCGGTGTTTGGGTGAAGCTCGAAGGCGTGTCGGCATGGGGAGCAGGGTCGAGCGGCGATTGTGGACCGCATCGACGATTAGGGCGAGGGTTCACTCGACGTCGACTGAGATGCTTGATTTCTAGAAGGATGGTGGCGTGTTCGAGATCAAGTAGTGAAGTTTTTTATCTGAAGGAAGTAAGTCGTGGATAAATCAGGGTGTGGCAATCAGGTGAGTAATCTTCGATCGATTGTATTCAAATTTGAATCTCAGTTTGAAATGAAGTTTTAAAAAAAATGAATGAATGAAATGATGTTATGATCTTAAGGTTAATTAAAATTTAGTGAATTGAAATTCATTAAATTGTAAGGTAAATAAAGCATTAAATAAATAAGTTGATTAATTAATGATATGGATTAATTTATTAAATGATTAAGGTTTTTTTAAGTTTATGATTTGGATTAAGGTTATTAATCTAGCGAATTATTAAAAGGGGGATTTTTGATTTACAAAAGAAATACATTTATTAAAAAAAAAATTGTTTAAGAATTTTTTTTGTTTAAACCCGACTTATTAGTTTCAAATAATTTACTGGTTAAATAAAATTATAAATGGGTAATAAATTATGCAATTAGTCGAATATTAATAAAAGCAAGCTATTGGTTTAAGGGTCTTAAATTATGAAGAGACCGAGTTGAGATTGAAGTGAATTGCATAAAGCAAAGGTGAGTACATCTCACTCTATTGGGTTTTCTTTTATTTAAATTTAAATAGTTAAATTTAAAAATAATTGGTTGAATGATTAAGTCAATTGGATGTACACTGATGATGATGTGACTTGGTTTGAATGATTCTAGAGTTAATTGTGGTTTGACTCGAAATATTGGGGTTTTAGATTATTTTAAACTTCAATCATAAATAAGAAAATGTTTCCAAGTTAGTAAAGGCTTAATGATTTGTGATTCATTAGATTAGAAGGGTAATTTAAGTAGATAACTAATTAATTAAATTAATTAATGATTTGGGTTGATTAATTTAGTAATTAAAGGCTTGAACCAATTAATGGAGGTTTTAATTAATTTAGTTTAATCAATTTAAAATATTAACGGGTGGATGGTTCGGTAATTACTTAATGTAATTAATAAAATTCAATTACTTTGTGTGACAAATCAAAAGATTACTCAAGATAATTAATTAAGGAGTAATTAATTTATTTAAAGAAGTAAATAAAATGATAGTAGTTTCAAGTTGAGATTAATCGAGAAAGATTAATATTGTGGTTGAATTGAAGTAATTAATTTAGATTAGAACAAATTAAAATATAATTGGAAATCATTAATTTATATAATTAATGATGTAATTAAAAAAATGATTAATTAAGATTAATAAAAAAAATAGTGACTTATGAGAAATTAAATAAATATAAGTGATTAAGAATTAATGTAATTAATATAGATAATTAATTTATGAAGTAATTAATTAATTTATGAAGTAATTAAGATTGCTTATTGATTTTGGTTAAGAATAATAAATATTTTGAAATTAATTAATGATAATTTCTTAAATGAAATTGATGGATAAATTAACCCAGGGTGATTAATTAAGATGAATAATGAAGGGTTGACTAATTAACGGATTTGGAATTAATTAATGTTAAATGAAGGAATCTAAGTGATTGAGGTTAGAAATTCAATTAGAATCAATTGAATTAATTTGGAAGTGATCAAATTTGTTATGAATGATTGAATGGTATTGGATGCTTGAATGAGATGATATTCCTGATATGAAATGTTGAGTATTTCATTTTGATAATTTGGGTTTGGATGACAAGAGTCTCGAAGAGGCCGGAGTCGAGTATTAGAAAATACCCGAAACAACTTCGAATATTTTATAGATTGATATGTGAAATCTATATGCTGGAGTGAAGTGATTTATAGGAAGTTGGACTATTTAAATCTAAGCCTTGGTACTTCGGAAATGGATGTATGGAATAAATGATGTCTATAACTGATTGTGGCTGTGTAAATTGAATCGAGTTACCCCGGGTTTTATATAAGTCATCTGCTTTGGTATTTTATGCTAGTTGAGTTTACTCACGCTGGTTTCCAGCCTGACCTGGGTGTTACTTTGGTGTAATGCTCGGGTTAGACCGAGTATTACATATTTACAGGTAAGGATGTTCTGGAGCTCGGGAGGCGAGCTGGATGACAGGAACGTGTAGAGTATTTCTGCTGTATTATAATATTGTAAATCTGAGACATGTTGATTTGTATATGTCCAATGTTGAATATTTGTGTAACTCTGATGTATTTAAATGTAATCGACAGATATAGTATTCTTCTGTAAACTGATATTATTTATTATTATATTTTATCTGCTGCGAATGTGAGATGTTGATGATTCTGTTCTTCTTCTTCTTCTTCTTCTATCTCTTCTTATTTTTCATAACTATCTGGAATTTTCGGGTTCTGAAATTTCGGGTCGTTACATTTGGTATCAGAGATGAAAGTTTAAGCGAGAACCTTGGCTCTGGTGGGAGCTACTCATTAAATAGAGTCTGTAGTACTCTAGAATGGGTTGAGTATATATATATATGTGTGTGTGTGTGTGTGTGTATGAGAGCGTACTTGTTATTTTCTCATATAAAGGTTTTAAATGATTTCATATAAAAGTATATTTTGATATATAAAGCAATATTTCATTCTAATAAATATTAAAGCGATTGGTTGTCAAATTATTGAAATTAAATTAAGAAGTAATATAATACAACCAAATAGAAATCTTGAATTGGAATTAAATTAAGTAAAAACGGAAATACAACCAAATTAAAATTTAATTAATTGAAAATGAAATTCTAAAATTAGAATTTAGAAATTAAATTGTTTAAAAAAATTAAATAAAGGTAAGTTTGAAAAGGATTCAAACTGAAATTTTATCTTGAATTTATAGAAATAAGATTAATATAAAAAGGAATTGGTATCTAGATATGATTACCTTGAATATTATCATAATTAGTTATTGTGTTTAATAATGACATATTTGTTATTAAGTATGCCAAATGAAGTACATTTATAAGATGAGTATAACTTCTAAATTAAAGTGGGTTTTAAAATTGTGACATTTTAAAAATCTAAGTCTAGAAACAGTAAATTGTTTCAAAGAGTTAAAGAAATAGGAAATAATATAATTCAGACTATTTCGAATATAGTCATATTTTAAAACAAGAAATGTTTGGAATATTTTTAAGGGATTTGTTTTGAAATTAAAACCAAGGGTGGTTTAAAAATTTAAAAGTAGCCCGGTGTGTAAAGGAAATAAATATGAAATTAACTCTAAGGTTGAGTTTTGAATTTTCCTTGTAATGTGATGTGAAACCCAAAGTGAAGCAAGTTTTACACTTAAGTGGAAAGGTTATTAATTTGAAGGTTTAAAATTTGAATGAGAATTGGGATTAAATTCAAGCAGGAATTGAAATGATATGAAATTGAAGTGGATTCAATTTGATATTAGTCCAAATTTATTTGAATAATTTGGAACTGTTTATAAAGTTGAATAAATAAGAATCAAATGGAATTTGATTTGAAGTTGGAAAGAAATTGAGAATTAATTCAACTTGAATTGGGAATAAATCAAGTCCAATGGAATTGGAGTTATTCAAATTGGAATTGGGTCAGTTTAAATGGAAGTGGAAATTTAAATTGAATTGTTGGGGAAGTGAACAGTTTGACTCTGGGCTATTTTCAATATAAATTGGTTTAAATATAAATTTATTCTTCTATAAACTAATATTATTTATTATTATATTTTATCCGCTGCGAATGTGAGATGTTGATGATTCTGTTCTTCTTCTTCTATCTCTTCTTCTTTTTCATAACTATCTGGATTTTTCGGGTTCTGAAATTTCGGGTCGTTACAATATCGCTCAACATTACTAATCTCATAGTTGAGATTTCAACCATTCAAGGCAACCAATATCATCCAATCATAAGCAATGATCTATAATCAAACCATCTATAATTAATTTAAAATGAATTAAATTAATTACATCATCTCTAATTAATTTAAAGTGAATTACATTAAATACCTATATCATTATAAATCTTGCTTACATAATCATTAATTAATTAAAAATTAATTAATTAATTAATTAACCTCTAATTTATCATCTTAATTAATCACCCTTGATGAATTATTCTTTAATTAATTTCACAAAATTAATTACTTTAAATCAAATACAGTAATTAACCCTTGATTACTTCATTAATTAATTAACTATAATTAATTTTATTTATCCTTAATAAATTACAATTAATTAATTACCCTTAATCTCTTATTATTGGTTAATTATTATTAATTAATCAATAATAATTATATCACTAATTATATTAATTGATGATCCATAATTATATTTAATTAATTATCTTATTTAAATTAATTACATTTAGTAATAAATCTCAATTAAACCATAATTATTAATCTTCTTTGATTAATCTCATTCTGTAATTAACTACCTTAATTACTTCATCAAATTAATTACTTCTTAATTAATTTCTTTAATCCTTGATTAATTATACAAAGTAATTCAATCCAAATTGCTTTCACAATTAAAACATCTTCCACTAATTACATTCAGTAATTATCGTTTATTACTTCTTTTAGTAATTATACTTCATTAATTACATCAAGTAATTATTATCAAACCAACAAGTGATTAAAATTAATTAAACTTAATTAATTAATTTAAAACAATCTCAATAAACTCCACTAATCACATTAAGTAATTAATTCCTTAATTACTTTCATTTAGTAATTAAACTTAAATAAATTTCACAATTGATTGTCATTTAATTAATTAATCTAATTAATTATTAAAAATTAATCATATTAATTAATTGTTAAATAATCCTTTGTTAATGACCTTCATTAACTATTAATCATTCTTTAATTACTTTTCTTAATTTACCTCTTAATTACAAACTAATCTAAATTATTAATTTAAACATTAAATAAATAAGACATTCCTTAATTATCTTATTCATATGATCATTTTAATACTTTAATAATCTCTAAGAAAATCCATTTCTTATTAATGATTTTATTAATATTAAAGTGTACTTAGAACATTGCATTTTTATATTTAAATTCAAATTCCATTTTGAATCTAAAATTTAAAATGATATTTATTTAAATATTAACCAAATTTAAATTCCATTTATAATCCTTTAAAATAAATGTAAATAACATTTATTACTTACATTTAAAACTTATATAAGATAAGCCTTTAAACTAATTTACTTAATTTTATTTTAAATTAAGTTTTAAGTACATTACCATTTAAATTGCAAATTCAAGTTAACAAATCATTTAACTTTCATTTATAAACCTTTTGTAAATGACTTCATTCAAAAAGAATCAAGTTTAAATATTTGTTTGAAAACAAATTTACCTCTAACAAACAATTTAAATTTAAACTGTGTTTGAAAACATTCAGAATTTTTAAAACTTATTCAAATATCCAGATTTGAATTCAAGATACTTGAACCCATTCTTTATTTAAATCATTTGATTTAAACTTGAATTAAACTTTTGATTTAAACCTTGATTTTAAAACTCTTTATTTTAAATCCAAATTTCATTTGAAAGCTTGAAGATTCAAAAGTAAAAAAAAATTGAACTTAATATTTGAATTCAAACTACTTTTTGAATTATGTTTCAGATTTTTAAATGAAAATTCAATTTCCAGAAAACTGTCAGGTTTCTTCTTTTTTAAAAAAAATTGAAAAACCCACTTCCAATATTTAAAAAACCTTTAAGCTTCAAACCCATTTGAATCTATACTACATAATAGATTTAAATTTGTTTAAATCTACCATCTCAACTTTGAAATTCATTTACATTTGTTTCAAATTTAAATTTACAGGCAGGTTACAGAAAACTGTAACACTTCATAACCCGAGCCAAATTTTTTTTGCTTCGAGTCATCAGGTCAAAAACTTCGAGCAAACACAGCAATTACTCGAGTATTTCTCGAGTTTCCCCACTGCTTATACCCAAGAAAACATCAGAATGTCAAAAGTGCATGGTGCACATGCACTGTGCCTCCGACCAACTTCAGCCACCTCCGGTGGCCTCCACACATCGACGACCAACCTCCCATTCCATTCCAATCATCCCATCGCTCACGTACAACTCGAATTCGAAATTCGAGTTCACATCTTAAACCTGGAATAGAAAGTCCAAACCCATCCCAAACCTGTCAGCACTTCAACCAACATTATCCGACCACCGGAGATCCTCCACCACCGGCCACAGCCTCACCTATGCTTCAGCAACCATCACCCAAAAGCATATAACACTCGATCAAACATTTAAGCCGAGTCGATCAATTTACTATATCCTCCAAAAACTAGTTCTACAGGTAAGAAAACATCATCACTGCTTCCATGGTGATTTGCATCACCATCACTTATTTTTCCAAGCATCACCGGTCTCTCCTCTACCCACTGGAAGAAACCCGATACCCCAAAATCGATAGATCATCAGAAATCACCAAATTCCCCTTTTCTGTTGAACCTAGAACTGCTCTCTAACCCCTTAATTAAAAATACTAATTTTTGTTGTAAAAATCATGTTTTGATCATAGTATTTAATTCATAATACTGAATTTATAAATTATTAAGTTTGAATTTTCACATATTTTAAAACTTGATCAGTAAATTTGGTTTCCAGTGATAATACAAGTTATTTTAACTTAACTAAAATTCTAAACTAAAGTTTAATATTAAACAAACAAGTTTGATTTAAATCTAAAGTTTAAACAGAGGCACAATCTAAAGATTTTGAATTTAAATCAAAACATGAACCTATGAACTATAAAACAGAGAGTACTCTGGAAAACACAAGCATACTATACATCCATTATATTCACAACAGATTTCATTCATATATACATACAATACATTTTCATCACAGAGAGTTAACATGCAACCTTATTCATAAGCTTAATCTTTTAGAAATAGTGATGTTACCCACTTGAAACTTGGTGGACAGAGCAATGATTTTGAAAAAAACCTTTGTGCTTTTAAAACTGGAAACTTCCTTTGTTTCAAACTTGAATTGCTAAATGAAACTGAGTTGCTTGCTTCTTTAGTTTTTGTAAACTTTAAATCATGTTTGCATTTGCTCCCTGATTAATAATACAGTTGCATGCATGCTACTTTTGAAACTCCAGATTCTAGAAATGCAGATTTGAAACAGTTTGGCTTGCATGCTTACAGATTTGCATGATTCAGATTTGAAAAGGTTTTTCTTTGATTTTGGAAAGAGATTACTGATTTCAGAAGGTTTGTTTTTCTTAGAAGAAGAAAAGAAAAATGAGGAAAAGAAGATTTTTATATAAGCTGAAATTTGGAAATAAAAACAAAAGAAAAGGCTAAATTCATATCTTGACACTTGTCTTTAATTCTAACATTTGTCATAAACCTTATTTTATTATTTAACATGTGTTATTATAAAGCCTAAGAAGATTACACTTGTCCTTAAATTTAATTAGTTATTATTAAATGTTAATTAATTATTTAGTTAATATGTTAATATAAGAAAAAAGTGAATCTTTGTTTAATTAATTAGTTAATATGTATTTATTTATATGTAGATAATTTTAAAATGAATAAATCCAATTTATTTATAAAATAAAGTTTATTCAAATATTTTAAAATCAAAACAAATTTAAAATATTTATACTTTAAATTTAAAAGCTTTGAATTCAAATTCAAATCAAGTTATATATATATATATATATATATATATATAACTACACAATTAAATTTTGAAAAACAATTATTTTCACTAAGAATCTATTTGTTATGTGACGCCCCACCTCTATACCCACGCTAGCCAAGAACACTACGGTGTAATGCTGTCAACTAGCACGGAGAATAAGGCTGTTGAGGAGCGACCATCCGTGCAATTACTTTGTGCGAGCATCGATATGCCAGATAGTATTACATGCATTTCTTTATCAAGAGGAAATCCGACATACCGACACAAACTCAAAGCTACTACACAGTGGCTATAATAATCCTCGGAAACAAATATAGAAATAAACATAACATAAATCAGTCATAGATAATTCATATCACAAAGGCGGAAATAGATATGAATATTACACTAAGAAGTGCATATCAGAGTAGCGGTCTAAAAAGATCCGCAATATCACAAAAGAATAGTTACAAGAACTACACAAAAGAATAAGTATACATCATGGAGTCTATATCTCAATTGTATACAATCCAAAAACTACTAATCTAAGTAGTTAACCAAAAGTCAGAGGAATCAATCCCAAGTGAGAAGTCAAGCTGAAGCACCTGTAACATCTCGGTCCGACCTGAGTATTATTTAATAAGAAAATAATAAACGGATCAATCTAACTATAAATATCAGATGAAACGATATAGAGTAAGAGATATGACTAAACACATAATAATCACAATGCCAAGCTGTGATATATATAAGTAATTGAAAATCAACAAGAGATTAATCAATATCACAAAATCTACACAAGAATCAAAGAAATGTCATACTCCTTATTTCGTTCAACAAACCATAAATATTGACGATTATATCAATGTCAATCACAAAAGTCAATGACACACAAATTCACCAATGCACAAATATTGATAAAACTTATCAATGGAAATCACGAAAATTGGTGAAACACAAATTCTAGAAATCATCTCAAGAAATCCAGAAATCACAAAAAGGGGGAAGGCCTATCACAGACGGGAGCATAAAGCTCACCAACACGTGTATCACAAACGGAACGCTAATTCCATGGTTGCTAACCATCACAAATTGAGCCGAAGCACCACAAACGTCCCGAAGACCATAGGTTGCTACCCCACCAATTTGAGTCGAAACTCCACAAAACGGGGTTTAGTCTCCCTCGCAGACAAAGAGACATCGCACATTGCTAGTCTAAATCACAAAGATGATCGTCATGATCAACGAGAAGTGTCAATTACACTAAGCTAGTAAATATATAAATTTAGCTTCATGTCCCATAACCATTAGCTTAACTTAAATATTTACGAACAAATTGTAGATCTCCACTAGAAAATTGTCACAAGAGTTTCAATCGAACAAGTCCAAGAATTAACAGACGAAGTAAACGCAAGCATTTCATACCACTCGTTTTACTATGCCGTTTAATTAGATTTCTCATACGAGTGAGGTAAAGGTTTGTGTATACTAGTAGATTGGAAAACGGTTTTATAAACGAGTTTGATATTGAAAATATAGTTGAAATCGTTTTAATGAAGAGGTTTTGATATTTAATACTAGTATTGAAACCTTTATATTTTTAAAGTGACAAATCACAAAAATGATTGTAGAACAATCAACCACCAAAATTCACATCCGAAGACGTGAATAAAATCCAAAGAAATTGATACCAAATCCATAGAAATGGATATTTCCAAAAATCCATAAAAAGAAGTCATCAAAGACGGTAATAGTGATAACAACTAATCGGATCGACAAAAATCGATTAATGTTGTAAGTTTTACTCAAAATTAGGCAAATAGGCAAAACTAGGGATTTCCAGACATCTGAGGGGTTTTCCAGATGTCTGGATTTGGTTTCTGGAAATTTCCCAGAAAACCATCCAGGCGTCTGAAACCTAAAATCAGACGTCTGAAAACACATTCAGACGTTTGGAGGAAAGTCCAGACGTCTGGTTTTGGTTTCTAGAAATATTCTAGAAAACCAACCAGACGTCTGAAAACACAAATCAGACGTCTAACCTTATTCCAGACGTCTGGAACGATAATTCAGACGTCTGAAATTAGGAACTGCCTTATTTATTTTTCTGCCGTATTTTATTTTTCTCCAGGTTGCAAAACCAAACGTCTGGCATTGGTATCCAGACGTCTGAAAACCTGGTAAGGGCAGCAATTTGCCTAGGCCATATGGCCAAAACGATGTCGGGAGCGATCGAGCGAGCAACGACGACTAAGGATTCACGTCAAATGACAACCTGGCCTTATAGGCTCTTCGATACACCCCAAATATCGTGATCAAACATCCATAAAAGGATTTTCACAAAAGTTAGAATATTCACCAATTCAATTCAAATCAGAAGCAAATGAATATGCACAAATGTTAGGAATTCATACCTAACCACAAAGATAGATATAGAAAAAGATGTGAGATAAAAATCTCACCTTTGAATCCGAAAACAATGAATGAGAAGCTTGAAGACGAAGGAAGATCAACCACACTTCAATCTCAACACAAGAAGCTTGAATCTAAGCTTAAAAGAGAAACATTTCCTAAATTAGGTTTAGGAATTTTCTGAAATCAAAGTGAGAATGAGTCGAAGAAGAAGAAGATGATACTTACCAAAGCTTCTCTTAGGATTTGGAGCTAGAATTTGGATTTGCAAATGGAAACTAGGGCTTAGGAATTCTAATTCTTTTTCTCCTCCCCCATTTTTGATGAAGCTTGAATGTATTAGGAAATGAAAGTGAAGTAATGAAGAGGAGAGGGGGTGGAATAATGATATAACCAGAGTTGGGCTAGTGGGCTGAACCCAAACTCAAACCTAAAGCCCTAAGTGAAAAATAGCAAAATTCGACTAACTCCAAACATATCAATGTTTATACTCAAAAAGGTCGCAAACGTCATTTTGAACTCAATGGGGGTGGTCTCGAGTCCCAATTCGACTGTTTGCAAAAAGTAGCTTTTCGGACCAAAATCCGACGAACGATAAAATATTTAAATATAAAATCGATAAATATGCGTGCTGTTACATGTTGAAAACAACGTATTATTATATTTTGAAAATAACAAATTTGATAACTATAATTTATAAAATAAATTGTTTCTTTATTAATATATTATTCATTTTATCCAACTATATCCAAATAAACCTTATTGTTATTTTTATTTAAATTTAAACTTGAGTTAAAACATATTTTAAACCATTGTAATATTTACCTTATGTATTTAAAATCATAAAGTTATTTATTATATACTTTTAAAAAGCTTATTGTCAAATAAACCAATTTAAACAAATTTATTTTTTATCTTAATTATTTAAAACCATATTTTATTTATTAATTAACCCTTTAAAAGCTTAACTTTAAAATTGTACCCAATTTTACTATATATATATATATATATATATATTGAAAGCAGGATTTATTTATTTATTAGATTAAAACTATATCTATTTACAATATATACATATCCTATATATATTATAAATATAAACAATTATTAGATTTAAAAAGATAAAATCTATTAATTAAATATTTATTTTACTGGATTATTAAATTAATTCAAATCTTATCACACAGATTATCAAATCAATTTAATTTTTAATTCAGATTATTAAATTGATATTGCTTAAAATTCCAGGATATCACATTCCTCCCCCCTTAAAAGAATTTCGTCCCCGAAATTTAAAACAAAGGTAATTTAATAATCTATTTAAGGATTTAATTTTTAAAACACAAGCATATATCAATGATATGCTAACAACCATAGCAAACAATTCATCCAATCAATCAAATCTATCTATCCAGATAAAATTTTGGATACAGTTTCCTCGAGTTTTCCCGGTATAAATATCGGGATACTCGCTCTATAGATTCCAAACAATCAATACTACTAAGTTACAGAGCTCCTACTCATCTAGATCTACAAAACTGGACAGCATATCAGACTACAGACGAGTCTGATTCAACAACAACACCTCCTGAACTACTGGTTTCAAAACCAGAGATAGACCATACACGTACTCCCTTAGAGATACGTGAAACATATCGAATCCCAGTTACCTAAACTGGCAATTCAATCCTGAAAACCAAATACTTATCCTTACAAGAACAAAGACAGATCCAAAATATCTCAGAGTTGGCTTTCCAGCCTTACCCCATTTTATAGCTCCTTCGATCGGAGAAAACTTAACCAAAACCAAATCTCCGACCCCAGAATTCAAATTCCTTTGTCTCTTATCCACAGAAAGTCTTCGGACGATCCTGGGCTTCCAACATTCAAACTGATCAGCTCAACCCTTGCCGATCCCTCTAGAACAAACATAACCAAAAACAACCCAACACAGTGATCTCCTCAAGATCAACCAAAACCAAAAACACAAGTCTACTCCGTAAACAGCAGAAGACAACAAACTTCTCCTAATTCGGACAAGACAATCAGAAACACTTCCAAACTGCTTCCGCTGCACAACTCAGATTCGAAGTAGATAAGAATGCTGATGAAGAACACAAGCATAAACTGGACAACACATCCCAGAAATATATTTCAACGGATCCATAAAGAAAAATCAGAAATTCCTCCGAAAACTGAGTTGCTTCATCAAACTCTATCTTTAGGAACCATCCTTCAACTACACTGAACCACCAGTTCCACTCCTGGAATACTAGTCGATAAGAAAACTCAATCTCCAGATGCGGACAAACCTCTGTCTTCTCAGAAGACATCCAGATAATCTCTGATAACTCAAGAGAACACTCAAAAAATCGCAAGTCACTTCACGATCAACTCAGATAAATTTCCAAAGAAAACTATTCTCTCTTTACCCAATAGAATAGCTTACACTGGTCTAGCCAATCCATTGAAGACACGGATCCACTCTGCTGCTTCCGAACTCCACCTCCAGAAAAACTACTCAGCTAAGACCTCCCTGTCGGTACACAGAACACTCCGAGCTGCACTGCTGATACCAATGCCAAAAACTTTCTAATCCAAAGCTCTTCGAGAAACTCGGACTTCAAAGCGAACCACAACATCCTGCTGAATCCAGCCACAACACCGAAGCGACCACACTTTCCAAAACTTGTTCCCAAGAACACATCTTCGGAAACATCCATAATCACTGCATCTCATTACGCAGTTACAACTTCCTGAGGTATCAAAATGCCATCACTTGCTTCTGCTCAACTGACAGATCCAAACTCAACTCACCAAATTCTGCACTTCAAAGATGACTCTAAACCTTAACAGGTTTCCTTCAGAGGTCTACGAAGTCTTTACACCATTGCACAACTCACTCGAGACGATATTAGGACTACAGTCTCATCAGATATACTTCCAACCTCAAACATTCAGACTCCAATCAATGGTAGTAATCGTGTTACACACACCACTATCTCATCTACCTTTATAACCTATATTGGAAAACCCAAACAGGTAACCAACAGATAGGTAGAAATAGATAAATATATATATATTTAAAAATACAAATACGCTCTCTCAAGATAGACACCACCCAGAGCCTAGGTATTCACTCAACCTAATGCTCTGATACCACAGTAACGACCTGCCATTCATCTCCACAGAATGACGCATCATTAATAAGAAAGAAAGGGATATAAAAGAGAAAGAAAGAGAAGAAAGAAGAAATAACACATCCGAATCTAAACAGCGGAACAAATAAATTATATTAGTAACATAAAATATTAAATAGTATACAACAACTATCAGAGTTACACAGATAATACAACACATTCTAGACAGTAATAACACCTGTCTAGTTATTACAACTCAATACAACTCAAAGACAACACAGAGATACCAAACACAGCGGAATACTATATATCTAGCGCAGAAGCCTCCTGCTCAATTGCTCCTCCATAATTCGTCAAAGCTAACCTGAATCCCTTGGCTACTCGTAAAAATTTGAGTACCCAAGAGTTTAAGAAAACAGAAGATAAACTCCAGGTCAGACATGGGTCTGGTGAGAGTAACAGGTTAAAGTTGCTTAATTTTAAAAACCTTTTGAAAAGAAAGGTATCATGTAAGACTTCCCACACATAAACATGGAAAAGTTTTTACCTTACGCTAACCAAAACATTTGATAGGAAATCCGGTGATATTATAATAGGTCTAGGGTTTTCAAATAAATATGAAATAGCCGAAATTGTTACATCTATTAAATTCCAGCTACCAGCCACAAAAGTGGGTAATACAATCAAAACCGTTGGCACTTATTGGATTTTGGATTCCATAAAATGGTAGGGCTACCAGGGTACCACCCGTCACAGTACGTGGCCTAGATCACCATACCGAGGATCACTCCCAATCCCCTACAACACAAGGCCGGAACCATCCCTTACTGGACAGTCCCGAACAGGACAACCCCACAGTTGGTGCGCATATCCAACCGCCCACTAAGCCGAATAAAAAGGGACCTCTAGACAGGGGAAAAATCTCGTCCTACTTGGGCATGACCCACTTAGCCTTGCTGCACCTCCCCTGTTTTAGCCATTCCCGGTTGATGAGGCTTGAGGCTACGATTACCTTTATAGGACACATCACTTAGAATGCTCATCGTCCCCCTGACAATGTTCTGAAAGCATTCAATCCATACAAGTTCGTTCCAGGTTCGAACGAAACCGAAGGCATTATCTCGTTACACTCATTTTGGAAGCACCCTTAGAGTTAACGACGATAACCCTTGCACTCTGAATCTTTACCTCGGATCTGAAAGTACTATCTCCGTCAAACTCATCTCGGAATCACCCTCAGAGTTATACTGACGAATAGTCCTTACACCTCAAGTGTAACAACCCGCATATTTATCGATTTTATATTTAAATATTTTATTTAAATATTTTATCGTTAGTCGGATTTTAGTCCGAAAAGCTACTTTTTGCATACGGTCGAATTAGGACTCGGGACCACTCCCATTGAGTTTAAAATGCCGTTTGCGACCTTTTTGAGTATAAGCTTCGATATGTTTGGAGAAAGTTGATTTTTGCTACTTTTCACTTTGGGTTTGGTTTGGGCTCAGCCCTATGTTAACTTATGCTCAAATCTGAGCTACTCTTCCCCACTCACCCTCATTCTATTCTCATTTCAGTCTTCTTAGCATTAATGGTGGGAGAGATTGGAAATTAAAACTCCAAAACCCTAGTTTCTCTTGCAAATCAAATTCCTAGCTCCAAACTCAAGAAGAACCCATTGGTAAGCTTCTCTTCTTCTTCTCCAACTTATTCTCTTACCAATTTCAGAAATTCCTAAACCTAATTTTGGGAATATTCTTGTTTTTGAGCATAGATTCAAGCTCATTTGGGTTGTGTTGAAGAGAGGTTGATTCTCCATTTGCTTTCAAGCTTCTTCTTGTTTGATTTTGAGAAAAGGTGAGATTTTATCTCACATCTATGACTATAATTATCTTTGGTTGTTGGGTATGAATTCCTAACACTTCTTCATGTGCATTTGCTCTTGATTTGGATTGGTTTTGTGAATACTCCAATTTTTGAGTTTTTAAGTCAAATTTGTGTGAAATCCTTTTATGGATGTTTGATCATGCTTTTGGTGATGCATCGAGGAGCATATAGGGCCGGGTTGCCGATTGGCATAAACCCTTAGAGCCAATGTTCGTCCGGTTGCATTTTGGAAGAGTTTGCTCTTCATTTGAATAAGGCTGAAAAACAGCCCAGGTATGATTCAGTCGAATGAAAACTTTGTTCAGTCGACTGAACTTGGAACCCGAAAGTTTCCAGGCATGATTCAGTCGACTGAAAACTCTATTCAGTCGACTGAAACTGAAAACAGAAAGTTTCCTGAACCTGGAAAATTTCCAGGCACAGGGTCAGTCGACTGAAAACTCTGTTCAGTCGACTGAACCTGCTGTTTGAGTCCAATTTGCCCTTTTTGGATTGAATTTCCAATTTAAATCGATTCGTGATGATCCTATTTATTGTCATCATTTATTATCATCTTTGATGACTTATTTTCTTTGGGAATTTTAGATATATCCACTTCGATGGATCCTTTATCGATTTCATTGGATTTTTATTCACATCTTCGAATGTGATCTTTGTGATTGATTGTTTCTACAATCCCCCTTGTGCTTTGTCACTTTAAAAATATAAAGGTTTTCTATACTAGTAGTAAATATCAAAACTCTTTCCTCAAACGATTTCAATACTATTTTAATACCAAATTCGTTTATAAAACCATTTTCCAATCTATTAGTATATATAAACCTTTACCTTACTCGTATGAGAAATCTAATTAAACGACTTAGTAAAACAAGTGGTATGAAACACTTGCGTTCACTTTGTTGGTTAATTCTTGGACTTGTTCGATTGAAACGCTTGTGACAATTTTCTAGTGGAGATATATAATTTGTTCGTAAATATTTAAGTTAAGCTAGTGGATATGGGACATGATGCTAAGCTCATATATTTACTAGCTTACTGTAATCGACACTGCTCGTTGATCATGACGATCATCTTTGTGATTTAGACTAGCAATGTGCGATGTCTCTTTGTCTGCATGGGAGACTAAACCCCGTTTTGTGGAGTTTCGACTCAATTTGGTGGGGTAGCAACCCATGGTCTTCGGACCGTTTGTGGAGCTTCGGCTCAATTGTGATGGTTAGCGACCATGGAATTAGCGTTCCGTTTGTGATACACGTGTTGGTGAGCTTTATGCTCCCGTTTGTGATAGGCCTCCCCCCTTTGTGATTTCTGGATTTCTTGTGTAGATTCCTAGAATTTGTGTTTCACCAATTTTCGTGACTTCCATTGATAAGTTTTATCAATATTTGTGCATTGGTGAATTTGTGTGTCATTGACTTTAGTGATTTCTGGATTTCTTGTGTAGTCTTCTGGAATTTGTGTGTCATTGACTTTTGTGATTGACATTGATATTAGCGTCAATATTTATGGTATGGTGATCGAAATAAGGAGTATGACGTTTCTTTGATTCTTGTGTAGATTTGGTGACATTGATTAATCTCTTGATGATTATCAACTAAGTGTATATATATATATATATATATATATATATATATATATATCACAGCTTGGCATTGTGATTATTATGTGTTTAGTCATATCTCTTATTCTATATCGTTTCATCTGATATCTATAGTTAGACTGATCCGTTTATTATTTTCTTATTAAATAATACTCGGGTCAGACCGAGATGTTACAGGTGCTTCTGCTTGACTTCTCTCTTGGGATTGATTTCTCTTACTTTTGGTTAACTACTTGGATTAGTAGTTTTTGTTGTATACATTTGAGATATAGACTCCATAATGTATACTTATCCTTTTGTGTAGATCATGTAACTATTCTTTTGTGATATTGTGGATCTTTTTAGACCACTACTCTGATGTACACTTTCTAGTGTAATATTCATATCTTATTCCGCCTATGTGATATGAATTGTCTGTGGCTGATTTGTGTTATGCTTATTTCTATATTTGTTTTCCGAAGGATTTATATAGCCACCGTGTAGTAGCTTTGAGTTTGTGTCGGTATGTCGGATTTCCTCTCGAAATAGAATACATGTTATATTATCTGACATATCGGTGCTCGCGCAAAGAAATTACACGGATGGTCGTTCCTCAACAACCTTATTCTCCGTGCTAGTAGACAGCATTCACCGTAATGTTCTTGGCTAGCGTGGGTATAGAGGTGGGGCGTCACATCAAGTCTTCACTCTTCACATAAGATTCACGACCTATCGTTAATTTGGATCGATGTGGTTTTCGGATATCCAAATATGGAAACCCGATCCCGGTCTCATCGAAATCCAAAGCGTGTCTTTTATGTCCAAGTTGTTTTAGAGTTTAAAACAATTCAATACAATTATCTATATACACACAGATAGATAATTCACAGGTTCACAATAGATAATTATCATTATCATCACAACAAATAATCCATATTATCATTATCAAAGATAATCCATATCATGATCACAATGCAACCAATGCATCCATGTCACTCAATGTTACTAATCTCATAGTTGAGATTTCAACCATTCAAGTCAACCAATATCATCCATTCATAAGCAATGATCTATAATCATACCATCTATAATTAATTTAAAATGAATTAAATGAATTAAATTAATTACATCATCTCTAATTAATTTAAAGTGAATTAAATTAATTACCTATATCAATATAAATCTTGCTTACATAATCATTAATTAATTAAAAATTAATTAATTAATTAATTAACCTCTAATTTATCATCTTAATTAATCACCCTTGATTAATTATTCTTTAATTAATTTCACAAAATTAATTACTCTAAACCATATACAATAATTAACCCTTAATTACTTCATTAATTAATTAACTATAATTAATTTTATTTATCCTTAATTAATTACAGTTAATTAATTACCCTTAATCACTTATTATTGATTAATTAATATTAATTAATCAATAATAATTACATCATTAAATATATTAATTAACGATCCTTAATTATATTTAATTAATTATCTTATTTAAATTAATTACATTTAGTAATAAATCTCAATTAAACCATAATTATTAATCACCTTTGATTAATCTCATTCTGTAATTAACTGCCTTAATTACTTCATCAAATTAATTACTCCTTAATTAATTTCATTAATTAATCCCTTGATTAATTATACAAAGTCATTCAATCCAAATTACTTTCACAATTAAAACATCTTCCACTAATTACATTAATTAATTATCATTTATTACTTCTCTGAGTAAATATACTTCACTAATTACATCAAGTAATTATTATCAAACCAACAAGTGATTAAAATTAATTAAACTTAATTAATTAATTTAAACTAATCTCAATAAACTCCATTAATTACATTAAGTAATTAATTCCTTAATTACTTTCATTTAGTAATTAAACTTAAATAAATTTCACAATTGATTATCATTTAATTAATTAATCTAATCAATTATTAAAAATTAATCATATTAATTAATTGTTAAATAATCCTTAGTTAATGACCTTCATTAACTATTAATCATTCTTGAATTACTTTCCTTAATTTGCCTCTTAATTATAAACTAATCTAAATTATTGATTTATACATTAAATAAATAAGACATTCCTTAATTATCTTATTCATATGATCATTTTAATACTTTAATAATCTCTAAGAAAATCCATTTCTCATTAATGATTATAAATATTAAAGCGTACTTAGAACAATGCATTTTTAAATTTAAATTCAAATTCCATTTTGAATCTAAAATTCAAAATGATATTTATTTAAACATTAACCAAATTTAATTCCATTTATAATCCTTTAAAATAAATGTAAATAACATTTATTACTTACATTTAAAACTTATATAAGATAAGCCTTTAAACTAATTTACTTAATTTTATTTAAAATTAAGTTTTAAGTACATTACCATTCAAATTGCAAATTAAGTTAACAAATCATTTAACTTTCATTTATAAACCTTTTATAAATGACTTCATTCAAAAAGAATCAAGTTTAAATATTTGTTTGAAAACAAATTTACCTCTAACAGACAATTTAAATTTAAACTATGTTTGAAAACATTCAGAATTTTTAAAACTTATTCAAATATCCAGATTTGAATTCAAGATACTTGAACCCATTTTTTATTTAAATCATTTGATTTAAACTTGAATTAAACTTTTGATTTAAACCTTGATTTTAAAACTCTTTATTTTAAATCCAAATTTCATTTTAAAACCTGAAGATTCAAAAGTCTTAAAAAACTAAACTTAATATTTGAATTCAAACTACTATTTTAAATTATGTTTCAGATTTTTAAAACAAAATTCAATTTCCAGAAAACTGTCAGGTTTCTTCTTTTTTTTAAAAAAAAAATGAAAAACCCACTTCGAATATTTAAAAACCTTTAAGCTTCAAACATATTTAAATCTATACTACATACTAGATTTAAATTTGTTTAAATCTACCAAATCAACTTTGAAATTCATTTAAATTTGTTTTAAATTTAAATTTGTTTTAAATTTAAATTTACAGGCAGGTTACAGAAAACTATAACACTTCACTAACCCAAGCCAAAAAAAAATTGCTTCGAGTCATCAGGTCAAAAACTTCGAGTAAACACAGCAATTACACGAGTATTTCTCGAGTTTCCCCGCTGCTTATGCTGAAGAAAACATCAGAATGTCAAAAGTGCACGGTGCACATGCACCGTGCCTCCGACCAACTTCAGCCACCTCCGGTGGCCTCCACACATCGGCGACCAACCTCCCATTCCATTTCGATCATCCCATCGCTCACATACAACTCGAATTCGAGTTCACATCTTAACCTGGAACAGAAGGTCCAAACCCATCCCAAACCTGTCAGCACTTCAACCACCATTCTCTGACCACCGAAGATCCTCCACCACCGGCCACAGCCTCGCCTACGCTTCAGCAACCATCACCCAAAAGCATATGACACTCGATCAAACATTTAAGCCGAGTCGATAAATATACTATATCCTCCAAAAACTAGGTCTACAGGTAAGAAAACATCATCACCGCTTCCATGGTGATTTGCATCACCATCACTTATTTTTCCAAGCATCACCGGTCTCTCCTCTACCCACTGGAAGAAACCCGATACCCCAAAATCGATAGATCATCAGAAATCACCAAATTCCCCTTTTTTGTTGAACCTAGAACTGCTCTCTAACCCCTTAATTTAAAATCCTAATTTTTGTTCTAAAAATCATGTTTTGATCATAGTATTTAATTCATAATACTGAATTTATAAATTATTCAGTTTGAATTTTCACATATTTTAAAACTTGATCGGTAAATTTGGTTTCCAGTAATAATACAAGTTATTTTAACTTAACTAAAATTCTAAACTAAAGTTTAAGATTAAAAAAACAAGTTTGATTTAAATCTAAAGTTTAAACAGAGGCACAATCTAAAGATTTTGAATTTAAATCAAAACTTGAACCTATGAACAATAAAACAGAGAGTACTCTGGAAACACAAGCATACCATACATCCATTATACTCACAGCATATTTCATTCATATATACATACAATACATTTTTATCACATAGAGTTAGCATGCAACCTTATTCATAAGCTTAATCTTTTAGAAACAGTGATGTTACTCACCTGAAACTTGGTGGACAGAGCAATGATTTTGAAAAAGACCTTTGTGCTTTTAAAACTGGAAACTTCCTTTGTTTCAAACTTGAATTGCTAAATGAAACTGAGTTGCTTGCTTCTTTAGTTTTTATAAACTTTAAATCATGTTTGCATTTTCTCCCTGATTAATAATACAGTTGCATGCATGCTACTTTTGAAACTCTAGATTCTAGAAATGCACATTTGAAACAGTTTGGCTTGCATGCTTACAGATTTGCATGATTTGAAGATGATTCAGATTTGAAAAGGTTTTTCTTTGATTTTGGAAAGAGATTACTGATTTCAGAAGGTTTGTTTTTTTTAGAAGAAGAAAAGAAAAATGAGGAAAAGAAGGTTTTTATATAAGCTGAAATTTGAAAATAAAAACAAAAGAAAAGGCTAAATTCAAATCTTGACACTTGTCTTTAATCCTAACATTTGTCATAAACCTTATTTTATTATTTAACATGTGTTATTATAAATCCTAAGAAGATTACACTTGTCCTTAAATTTAATTAGTTATTATTAAATGTTAACTAATTATTTAGTTAATAAGTTAATATAAGAAAAAAGTGAATCTTTGTTTAATTAATTAGTTAATATGTATTTATTTATATGTAGATAATTTTAAAATGAATAAATCCAATTTTATTTATAAAATAAAGTTTATTCAAATATTTTAAAACCAAAACAAATTAAAAATATTTATACTTTAAATTTAAAAGCTTTGAATTCAAATTCAAATAACGTTATATATATATATATATAACTACACAATTAAATTTTGAAAAACAATTATTTTCATTAAGAATCTATTTGTTAAAAACAATGTATTATTATATTTTGAAAATAACAAATTTGATAACTATAAATAATTTATAAAATAAATTATTTCTTTATTAATAAATTATTTATTTTATCCAACTATATCCAAATAAACCGTATTGTTATTTTTATTTAAATTTAAACTTGAGTTAAAACATACTTTAAACCATTATAATATTTACCTTATGTATTTTAAATCATAAAGTTATTTATTATATACTTTTAAAAAGCTTATTATCAAATAAACCAATTTAAACAAATTTAATTTTTATCGTAACTATTTAAAACCATATTTTATTTATTAATTAACCTTTTAAAAGTTTAACTTTAAAACTATACCAGATTTTACCATATATATATATATATATATATTTTTGAAAACAAGATTTATTTATTTATTAGATTAAAACTATATCCATTTACAATATATACATATCCTATATATATTATAAATATAAACAATTATTAGATTTAAAAAGATAAAATCTATCAATTAAATATTTATTTTATTGGATTATTAAATTAATTCAAATCTTATCACAAAGATTATCAAATCAATTTAATTTTTAATTCAGATTATTAAATTGATATTTCCTAAAATTCCGGGATATCACACCCCCTTTTGATGATAACAAACATATATTAAAATTTCAATTTATTTAATGTATTTGGTCATTGATGAACTCTGATGAACTCTATTTTCTCCCCCTATTTTAATGCTTCCTCTCGACAATAAAGCTCCCCCTTCATATATGTGTGAAAATAAATAAAAATATGCAAATGAATCTAGATGGTAATATGCAAATAAAAACTAAAATATTTGAACTTTATTTGCCAAAATTTTAACTTTTGTCTCCCCCTTTTGTTATCAGCGTAGGAGTAAAAGTGTTAGAAAAATAGAGATAAAGTGATAGATATTAATACGATGTTAATATCCGATCGAGTATAAATATTAAATTTCAATAGAAAATCAAACAAGAATCATAAATACTCTATTAGGCGCATGTTCCACATTAGAGTGATATGGGTAATGTCGATGTATAAAACCATATTGTTGTGTCTATTTGTGGTATATTTATATCAGGAATTTGAATACTTACTAACCGTGCATAACCGTTTGACTTTTAAATGAGATTAAGAGTATTCCCAATTTTTATAAAAAAACAAAAAAAACGAATTTCCAGTATCTTCTAACCATGCATAACTGTGATGACTTTTAAATGGGATTAGAATCAACTCTCTATTTAATAATCAATTTTGATTTGTGCTCCATACATGCATAACCGTGAGGACTTTTAAATGAGCATGAAAGCACATAACGAAATATTCCAAGTAATTCATCCATGCATAACCGTGAGGACTTTTAAATGAGATTGAATACTTTGGATGTTTTTATTGCTAGAAAAATAAAATAAAAACGAATAATTTTCCATATAAAATACCACATTTTGACGTACTATATTGGATTTTAATGAGTGATGGTCGTCAGAAATATGATAGAAATAGAGATGGTCATGGAATTTTTAGCAACAAAAGTTATTATAAATATTGTTTAAATTTTTAAAGAAATTTACAAAATCTCAAGTCATAATATGTGATTAATATCAACACTCATCCTTTTTTCAATCATTATGTATCTTTTCGATAATCAATAAAGAGTCAGATTAGTTAGTGTATTCATTTAAGATCAAATCCAAAAATAAATATAAAATCAAATTTCTAAAATGTCCAATCTGAAACAAAGTCAACAAAAATTATTTTCTGAAAGGGGTTTTATGAAAAATATCTGCCAATTGAAAATCGGTTAAAATGAAAATTATGCATATATTTTATTTTGAAATGTAATGCAACTTATTAATGTCCCTACATAAAACACATTCCACTAGAAAATTTTCTATTAACTAGACTACCAGCGGAATCTACTTCTGAATACCCCTTTAAATCATAGTTACCATAAAATGGATATCATAGACCAGACCGTGAAGTTGCAACTAAAACCTTATAATTATTTTACAGCTTTTAAAACGTGACTCCTTAAGGATTTGATTGAAAACGTGCACATTAACAACTAGTGAACATAGTAACAGAACTCGAAGCAGTAAGATAAACAAATATATCCATATGTATCTAGAGTAATCATCAACCAATAAAAACAACACCTCTTACCACCTAAACTTGCAATATCATTAGTCCAAACAAATCTATATGAACCAATTCAAGGATGAAAAGATGATTGGTTAACAATTTTGCATAATTCAGAATCAAAATCAACCTTTATTTCTTTATCGCATAGTTGGCTGATTTGCATTAAATTATGGTGCAGATTTTCAACATTTAATATATCATTCAAGATAAATGTATTGTTACCTATTTTACCTTTACCGATAATTTTTCGTTGTAGCCCATTGTGATTCTGCCACCATTGTGCTTGGCTAAGGAACTATGATTTGTTGCCCGTTATGTGCCAGGAACGGCCAGAATCCAGGTACCGCTCTTGTTGTTCCTTAATCTGCCACCACACCTACACGAGGAAAGATTTCCATGACCTATTTGTTTTTATAGGTCCATGATTGTTAGTGACAAAAGATTTTAAAAAATATGTTTGAGTAGTCCCAAAACAATTTATGTTTGTTCCTTTTGGCACCTAGATTCGTTTGAATTTAAGGGATTTTATATTTGTGCTTTTTGGAACCCAAATTGGTATGGTTTTCACGTGTTTGGGTCTATACCAACAATTATTGTCATTGTGCCCACTTTTTCCACATATGGTGCACTTGGAATTGACTTGATTAATTTTGCTTCTAACACATTCGTAATGGGTATACCTAAGTCCTTGTCTAACATTATTGACTGTTTGTTTCCCTATTAGTATATTTAGCGATCTTTCTCCTTTGAAATTTTTTCCTAAAGTTGTAGACAATTTTTGAACTTGTGTTTTGAGAGATTCATTTTCATTCAATAACATGGTGCACTTTTTTATACAATTTTTTATCCTAGTGTTTTCACTTTCTTTCAAAATCATAATTTCATTTTCAAATGATTTGATTTTAATTTTTGATTTTTAATTTCTTCTTCAAGTGATGGACACTTATCACACTTAGGGCTCTTGTTTCGATAACTTTTAACCAATTGATCAAGCTGTTTATTTAATTCAATCAAACTATCTCTTTGTGATTCAATTTTAGCATACTTCTTCCTAAGTCTTTCAAAACAGCCATTTACTTCATGAAAATATATAAGTAATTCCGAATGAGTAAGTTTTGATACCTCGCTTGGCTCGTCATCATCGTTGTCAAGGTTTCTCCTCGAAGATACAAATTTTCCTTTTCACTCTCACTGCCAGTGCTTTTATCAGCTTCATCAGTTTCATCCCAAGTAGCTATAAAACTTTTCCTTTTCAGTTTTTTTTCCCTCCGCTGAGTCGATTCTAAGGACAATTTGACTTGATATAACCGGGTTTATTGTAGTTGTGACAAATGATCTCCTACTCTTCTAAGTTATCTAGAACTTTGACTATTATGCTTTTCAGGTCTAGATGTGCTATGTTGAGTTGATCATTTTATATTAATTAATCCTATTATACCCTTTTTTGCATCAGGAAAAATTAAGAGCAAAACTATTAAAAATCGCTTAAATGACTTATACAAAAGCCAAAGATATTACTCTTAAAATTTAGATTAAGATGACACTTGGAAACACTAGTAAACAAAGTGAAATACAACCGCGACTCGACGTGGATGCTGAACAAAAGCAATCTCTGAATCATCCCAAATCATACCTAGAGTCAAATTCAAAGTTTTGCTCAAAGCTCAAAACTATAGGATCAATGTCTCATGTAGACTACTCTATTGCATTCCCCAAACCTAGGGATCAAGCCAACTTTTGACCCCACACATCATCTGCTCAGGCTTGACCTCGAGTACTTCAAAGGTCGAACAAAAGACAAGATGGCTCGAACTCAAGATCCTTAGAACAAACCTTTAAAGCAGTTCTACCCTATCTCTAACTGTTCAAAAAATGAAGCTTTATCATGCAACCATTCAAAGTTCGACCTTTCCACCTCAGATTGGTGATTATGACCCTTAACTCAACCAAATTCAACCTTAATCAAAATTTTGATGTCATGGCTCTATGAATTCCAAATTTGAAAAAAATACATTTTCAAGTTTGTCTTCTATCTGGAAAGTCTATAAATAGCCAAACATTTGAACTAGAAAATGAATACCTCTGAAACCATTATTCAACTCTAAGAAGCGTCAACGTTCGTCGCTAAATAACCCACCGCCACACAGTAAAGCGTCGGCTTTGGCGACAGTTCCATCACCAATATAGTGACGGCTGGCGACGCCAGGATAATCATGTGGCAAAGTATTACACATCGGGTTGCCGCCTCAAGTCGAAGGGAACCATCGCAAGCCTGGAATCAAATAGCAATCGCAAACTGTCACTAGCCATCACTAATCTGGGCCAATAGGCCGTCACGAGCCATCGCTGGCCATCTCCAATCTGGAAACAATTTCATATCCAATTCTGCTCTTTATCCATCTAACCACTCAACCAATTTCATAACTCTTTCCAACACATATACATTCAATTTCACAACTAATACCACTCCATCCATCATACAATCTCACACGTTTCACAAATAATCACATATAACGCAACAAATAAATTTACATAAACATTTGATCACTGACATATAAATGTATCATACTAATCAAACAGAACATTCCAAATCCATCAAATAACATAACCATACATACAAATACTACCCATCAAATAGAATGTCCACTAATCCATCAAACACCATAACCAACAAACAAGTATCAAATATATACACAAATGTCACATCACTAAAAAACAAGATGATGAAAATCCGATATACACACAAGCATACTTACTCATCGTCATCTCCCAATCCATCCACATCGCCCGATCCATCCTCTCCAGGCATCGTCCCACGTAATGCCAAGTATGTTGCAATATGCTCGTCTAGCTAGGGCACCAATGCACTCTTCCTCCAATCGTTGTTACCCTCCAGCTGTTTTTTCAGTTGAGCTATCTCCTCCTCTGCTTGAAATCTCCTATATCTGGGACATTATCGCCTGTAAAATAGTTGATATCTAGTTATAATTTATGAACATTATAAACAGTATGAACAAAAACAATTATCCGTTGAGGTTGATTAATTAAGCGGATAATTTTTTTAATTAAATGTTACACATTGGTTGCAATTTATTTATTTCAATTATTCAAGTTCACTTCCAATTAATTTACATTCAATTCATTTGTATTCAATTTATTTATTTATTTCAACCACAATGGTTAACAACCATATTATTTATAATCAATTCATTTCATTTATTCAATGGAATTTTATTAAGTTACCTTATTTATTCAATTCAATTCAATGGAATTTTATTTAACTAATTCCATTAATACATTTTATTAACTTACCTTATTGATTCATAACTTTACTTGGATAAATTAAATTCCATAACTCATTTTAATCTTCTTCTATAACATCCACTTTTAAACAATTTAGAATTCATTTCAGCTCAAATCAATAAGTCATATATGGTTTATATTCATTTGCACATGTAAATTTGTTCACTTAAGTTTCTATTCATTTCAACTACTAAATTTATAATTTGTTCACTTAAGTTTATATTCATTTGCACGTGTAAATTTATATATTAGTAAATGAAGAAGTTTACCTCCTGATTTTTGTAATTCTATAGCCTATTTCGCGAAGGCGTACCAATAATAGCATCCCATTTATGGTTTGACTCCTCTAACGTTAATTTGCCCCTCCGATAGACTACGCTACTTGTGCCTGCTCCGCTTCGTATCTCTCCTGTGATTACAAACATTAGTTTGACATGATAATATCTAATTTAAAGCTTATGAACTATGAAATAAAGGAATATGAAACATTGTCATTACGGATAAGCATGTTTACCATTACAAATCTAGATTTATCGTCCGTCCAATCATATGAAATGTTACCTTCCTCATTTGTCTACTCAGTAGTATGCGTGGCCGTGAACACCTCTGCCACTGTAGGCTTGCGATTGTACCTCGCAGCCTGAAAATATACATACGAGTAAACAATGTTACAAATATGATTAAACAACATTTTAGATACTTATAACCACAACTTATAAATTACCAACTCTCTCCTATGTTATCGGAAGGATTTGAAGCTGCCAAGCTGTAAAGTAGGATTTTTATTCCTATTTGCACGGTTCTGGGTAGATAATTCCTATAAATTTAGATATACGATTAACTAAATTACTGCAACTAACATATGAAATTTACAAAAAGTATAATAACAATGCAAAAGTATATAACTTTTTTTTTTGAACTGGTACTTTATATACAACAAATCATTGGGACAACATATCCCATGTCAAATAAACGTTCGAAAGCAAGTTTCGAACTTGTGACATCCTGCACCAAAGCCGAATCAATTAACCACTTGGACAAAGGTGCTTGTCCAAAAGTATATAACTAACTTTCACTTCAAGAGTTTTCAAGAGCCGGAGATACTCAGCCCACACAGAAGCGCTCATCCAATTTAGTTTTTTTTCGCATTCTTCGCTATTGATAGTGTCCCTATAATTTTTTCTCATCCTCTTGTTCAAGTGATTGGTAAAAACATCCATATCTTGTGGGTCTACACGTGCGATGGCCTGCATATTGAAATTAGTTTGAATTACACACATTATATTAATTTTCAACTGAAACATAAACCTATACTTACCAGTACCTCAACCAATATAGCGTTCTTAATATGGAGTGGAATGTCGTCCCAATGAGCCCCAAGGCTTGATATCTGACTCATAAACGCCTTCCTCGATACTTATAAAATGAAGTCCAAAGGATCCACCTCAAAGCCCCTGTATAAATTTTGATGCAGATCTTTAATAAATTTTAAAAAAATGTACCTGAAATAAATTTGATGCTTACCCTGTGCTTTTTGGAACTGCCTCCGCTAGTGGGCGTAAATCCGATGTCGTGCCACTAGCACCCGCAAAAAAAGTGGGAGAGGGAAAGGGAGAAGGCTTAGATCTCCTACTATGTCTTTTGCCAAACATATCTACCGCAGACAAATAATATCATAGAATGAAAAGACATAAATTTATTAGTACAAAGCATGTTTCATTAATCATCATATAAAAATTCCACGAAATCATAATATTGGGACAAGATCTTATGAATACATATACAGAAATTTCGATGTGGAATAATACATAGCTCAGAATATAGCCATCGTTATTTATCATTATTATTAGCTCATAATAATACATAGCTCGGAATAATACATTATACAACAAGTGATGCAAATATTCTGAATTTTCAGTACTTGTCTTTTTCTGATTTAGACTCGGTCTTGTACAATATCTCATTTTCTTCGATACTTTCAAATGCATCTAATAAAACATTAGATTCATCATTCAACGACCCTAAATCAATGTCATCGGTTATTATTATTTTTGTATTTGGTTCAAGATCCTCTTGATATGCTGCTTCGTCTGGAATATTATTTTCGTCAAATGTAAATTTTGGCTTTGTTTTAAAAGCAGTCGACCAATCCACTTTATCTCTTTTTAAGGATGAATACAGAGCAAAATAAACTTATAATGCTTGCTTGGCTAATACGAAAAGATCATATTTATAGTAATGTGAGGTATGCTTTATTTCAATAAGCTTATAATCTTTGTGCACGTTGATTCCAAAACCAGGATCATTGCTGAACCAATTGCATTTGAATATAAAAACTTTTTCTGCAGGTTCTGTATAATATGTCAACTCTAGAACCTGTGTTAAGACGCCGTTAAAAAAATTTATATGCTCATCCGGATCATCACTACCTTTGACAAATACACCGTTGTTATATGTTAAATTTTCAACTCCATAATCTTTCATGTTGAACTTAAATTCGTTGATGAAGAATATTGGATAAGTCTTCACATTTCTTTTTGGTCTGATCGCAAGATGTCATAATCCTTCATCAACGACATAGTTTCTTGAATCATAAATGTAGTTCGAAAACCATTTGGCAAATTATTTACTGAGATCGCCAAATGGATGCTGCGATTCATACATACTGGAAATATGTAATGTGGCTTATAATTAATATGTATGTATAAGTGAATTATATATGAATTTATTATTATCTAACTAATGGTGCAACTTCATCACAATTTACAGGAACATATATGTGTGCTACACTGTGATCTTTATCGTCTAACCATACTTCCATGCATTTTCCAATAGGTCGGCCATGTTGTCTAAAAATAAATAACATTATTTATGAAGAATCTTACTCAATGGCTTCATCATTAGAGGAACGCTTACAAACGATAAGTTCACATCGTCACTGAAGTAATGAGAGAAAAAGAATGAAGCTTCTTCTTTAAGATATGATTTGCACATCGAACCTTCAACTCGTGTTTTTTTCTAACTTTTTTCCAGATGATTTAAGTACCTATTACAAAATAAATTTAATTTATATTTAGGTATAGAAATTTGAATTTTAAACTGACACAAATATTATAGATATTAAATACTACATCTCAAATGGATACATCCATTCATATTGCATAAGACCTCGAAAAAGTGCTTCGGATGGAAGATGAACAGGTAAATGTTCCACTACATTAAAGAAACCCAGCGGAAATATTTTTTTTCCAGTTTGCTGAGAGTATAGGGATTTCTACTTCAAGTTTACGTATACTATCTACTTTTAATATCGTCGAACAAAGCTATTTATCATACTCAGTTCTGTTATTCCATACTTTTATGGGCAACGGTTCGTTGAAAGCCACGAATAGTAAATATTCCATCATGATATGGCAATTGTGACTTTTCACCCCACTCAATTTATTGTTTTTAAAGCCAACACATCTACAAAGATTAGAAGAAATCACATCGAAAAATCTTAGTTCTTTCATCCACTTTAGCATGAGTTATACTTGTTTATCGTCTAGCTAATAGCATGCTTTGAGTTTTTTCACTATCATTGGGCTTCATATGAAGTTTGAGGTGTTTATAATAGTTTGCTATGTCTAGTATTGAAATCAAATCGTCCTTAGTTTTCCCCTTTATATTCAAAATTGTATTAAACACATTATCAAATACATTTTTTTCGTTGTGCGTCATGTCAATATTATGTCGGAGTAAGAGATCTTTTCAATATGGTAACTTTCAAAATATACTTTGTTTGAACCAATTATGAATGTCTGATTTTCTTGGAATTTCAATCTATGCTCAATTTTCATGTATCTTTGGGTCGTCCTTTACAATTTCACATAATTCTTCGCTTGACCAAATCTTTGGCGGTTGCATATTGTATGCTTTTGTTAACCATAAAATTTTTCCTATCTCTTCTAAAAGTATGATTGAGATGGAGAAAACACCGATGATAATCAAACGAAGAAATTTTCTTCCCATGCTATAAAGAAAATGCTCGTGTTTCTTTCATGCAATAAGGGTAGGCTAGACGACCGACCGTACTCAACCCAGAATATATCCCATATGCGGGAAAATCGTTAATAGTGCATAATAAAAAAGCAAACATACAAAAATAAATTTCACTTGAAGTGTCATATGTTCTTCATTCCACAGTGTTTTCAACTCTTCGATCAATGGTTGTAAGTAAACATTGATTCCTTGTGTTGGATCATCAGGGCTAGGGGCGATAATAGAAAGAAAAGTACATGGTGTTTTCATACATATCCATGGAGGTAAATTATATAGAGTAACGATAATGCCCAGAATGAATATTTACCACTAAACCGAGAGAACGGTGAAAATTCATTCGTACATAAACCGAGTCTAATATTACGGCTTTCTATAGAAAATGCAGGATAAGTCTTATCGAAATGTTTCCATGATTCTCCATCAGATGGATGTATCAAAGTTCTTTCTTTCGGTGTTCTCACACTGTGCCACTGCATATGACATGTCGTAACAAAAGATGCATATAACCTTTGAAGTTTGGGAGTGATGGGTAAATAATGCATTATCTTATGGAACTTTTTTTCCTTTCTTTTTTCGTGGTTTGTATCTTTCCTCGTTACATATTCTGCATTTTCTAAGGTCAACGTCATCTTTCCATTAATACAACATGTAATCTTTTGCACATGTATTTATCTTTTTGTATGGCAAACAAAAAGCGGACATCAGTTTTTTCACATTATAATGACTATCACACATCAGACTATTTAATGGCATGTGTCATTTTGCAGCTTGTACAAATGCTGTAAATGCATCTTCTGTAAGGTTGAATTTTGATTTCATAGTAATGTATTCAGCGGTTACTGATAATTTGGTTCCACTTTTACAACCGTCTCACAACGGCCTCATAGTAGAATCTAATAAATAATATATTCTTTTAGCTCCCATGGTCAGTTCTTCTTCGACATCTACGTCTTTATCGTCAGTTTGAATGGTAGGAAACATTGATCATGTTGCATCTTCCACCATATTTTCAATCAGATTCATCATAATATTATCGTCCTCTAACACTACAGAATTAGGTGCAGGTTCAGCAAGTTCTCCATGACGATCCCAGAAGTAATAATTCGACACAAAAACATATTTATACAAATGTAATTCAACTAAATCTGGTTTCCAATGCTTTAAATGTTGGCACTTACTACACGGGCAATGAATTTCTTCATTATTTTAATTATTGGATTTAGCGAATCTTATAAATTAGTGTACGCTCTTATAGAAATGTTCCTTTATTAAACCTTTCCTATCAGTTCTAACTTCATACATTAACTACGGTTGAGGTAATAATCGAACATTATTTCTGATTTGAAAACATATGTAAGAAATTTCAAGTGAATAATTCAACTGATACTGAAGTCTTGTACGAATAATTTTCAACACTTCATCATTGTAAACACTTCACCATCATAGAAAATTCAAATAAGCACTTCACTCTATTTTTTAATTTTTAGTTATTCGTTTTTACTTTGATGATCTATCATCCTACTTCCCATTACAAACACAATGATGTAATTATATTTTATAAATCATTTCAGATTAAACGATTCAACAAAATTTCGACGGCACTTCCCTTCTGTTCCCTGTATCATACACAAATGCATGTACATAGGGAATGAGAAGGAAGAGTTGTTGAAATTTTGTAAACCGTTTAAAATCAAATGATTTATAAAATACTTTATTGTGTTTGTAACTTGTCCAATACGAGGACAAATCTGACAAATATTGTATCAGATGAATATAGATGTCCGTTCTATTAAAAAACAAATATCCATATAATGATCATATACAACACTTGTTAAACGAGGTCAAAAACTCTCTAAGGGATTAAAAAAATAAAACACATTTTACAATTACTATTTTAACAACTATAAAACTATTTTATAATTCATTCAACTATTTAAATATTTATTAATTATATCTGAAATTTTAAACATATTTAACTTTTATTAAACTACATAAAATTTTAGCTACCGATTTGTGAACAAAATAAGTAGTTAGCACTTACAACAAATTAGAATAAATTTGAAATTTTAAAACGTACCTTAAACTATAATAAATATTGTTCTAAACTATAATAAAAATTCATGTAAAATTATCAATAAACATATTAATCAATAACTATGGACTAATTTTTAGATTTATCCCCAATTTTAACAACGAAGTAAATAATCAAATCGGTAATTAATATTGCCAAATCAACAAATTTACTATTATCATCAATTAATACGCAATAATCACCAATTTCAAATCCATAATAAACTAATTTTCTAAATTAGGGTTTTAATTATATACCAAAATCAACTAATAAGCTATATTATCACCATCTAATAAGATATAATCATCAATTCTAAATCCCTAAATCAGCCAATTTCAAATCCCTAAATCATCAACTAATTTAATTTATACCTAAATTAAACATAGATAACGGAGAGGAGGAGATACCGACAATTTTAGAGAGCTTGAAATTGGTGATGGAAGGCTGCGACGGTAGGAGGTGGTGGAGTCGGCGTTGGTGGTGGTTTTGGGGATGCTGAAATATTTTTAGGGATAGGTGGAGTGAAGTCTGCACTAATTGATTTCTTTTGATCTATCATTCCTTCATGAGCAAGAAGTGTTGCTTTTACATATTGCATGTCCGGGATTGTTTCTCTTGTTGAGATTATTGCAACCACTGCCTCGTATTCCTCATTCAAGCCATTTAGTATGCTAAGTATTTGCTCAGTATCTGAAACCTTATAACCTGCTGCATCAAGAAGGTAACATAGTGACTTGATCTTGGTTAGATATTCTCTCATCACATAATGTCCTTCTTTAGATTTTGTAACCGTCTTTTATACAACACAATCTTTGCTGCTGACTGTGGACTAAAAATTTGTTCCACTGTTTCCCATATGTTATGTGTTGTTTTTCTTCCCATAAGTTTTGGTTAAAGATTAGAACTGATAAATGATAGCCGCCAAGACGATGGCAAACTGTCTTATCTTTGATGATTTATGAAATCATTGTTGCTGATCAGTCATCCTTCGCCGCTCTCTATAATTGTTGCTGGTATGATTGTTGTTCCTTTGATGTAATCATCAAGATTATACCCTCTTATGGCAGTTTCAATTTGAAATTTCCATAAGAGATGGTTATTTTCATCTAGTTGAGTTGTTATAATCTGACTTTTGGGATTGACAATTACTATAGCATATCTTTCATTTGGCAGATTTGGGTTCCTTGGAGCAGATGGTGATGTTGAGGATTCATCTTCATTTCCCTCTGCCATTGTTCAAGAAACAAATGCATATGTTGATGGAGGCAATTGCAAAATGTATCAGATGAAAAGAAAGAAAAGAATGCTCTCTGGAGTTCTTTCTTGATGACTCAAGTTGTGAGATTCAGACTGTGCAGCCAGATTTCGGATGATGACAATGTTCTAACCAGTTCTTTGCGAGGAACTGTGGCTTCTTTGAGGTAAAATTGGATTTCTTGATGGTTTGTGGGTTTTCTTGAGTGAAATATAACCAGTTTCTCAAGCGATGAGGTATAAACTCTGGTGAGAACTTGGGTGCAGCTTGGTATCAAGTGATGATGCGATTTCTGATGATGTTTCAGGCATGGCACTTTGTCGTTAGGCGATAGTTGTGCTCTGATACCAAATTAGAAAGTGATACAAAGAGGAAATGCTAAAAGTGGTTTTATTGATTTGATTCAATACAATACAATATGTCATATAGCTGAGTATTTATAAAGGTCCGAAATTCCATTTTCCGTTTCCGTTCCGGCCATTGGTAATTTTAAAATTTTCGGATTTGTTTCGGAAATTCCGAAAGTTCCGCTTTGATTCCGATTTTTTAATTCCGGTACTTTTTTGCTTTAATTTACTATATACGAAAATAAATATCTAATACTGTCGTAAATTTGTAGTACATATTTTACATTACATATAAAATACATACTTTAATTAAAAATCCACTGTGTAATATTCTGTATTATTCATTTGAGATTTTAAAACTTGATCAATTTTGAATTTTTTGTTATGTTTCAAAGTAAATTAACAAAAGTATAACAACTTTTTTTATGAAACTATACGATTTCTTGTCCATTTATTTATTGTCCCGATTAATTTGTTTTCCTTTTTTTTTTCAATTTTTATATATTTTTTGTATTTTTTAATTTTTTATAAGTTTTTTTAATATATGAAAAACGAATGCGGAATTTAGAGCGGAACCAGAATTTTGACCGGATTCCGTTGCGGCTATGAACGAAACAGGAACGGAATCATCGGAATAAACGAAATTCCGTCGGAATTTCGAACCACGGTATCTATACAGAGTTCGGTACAACTGTAAAATAAAGATAATGGGCTTTGGTCCTTATGTATTAAAAATCATTTGAGATTCTGCATTAAAAATCGACTATGTAAGATTCTGTATTATTCATTTGAGATTTTAAAACTTGACCAATTTTGAAAATTTTGAATTTTTTGTTATGTTTAGAAGTAAATTAACAAAAATATAACAACTTTTTTATGAAACTATACGATTTCTTGTCCATCTATTTATTGTCCCGATTAATTTGTTTTTTTTAAATTTTTATATATTTTTTGTATTTTTTAATTTTTTATAAGTTTTTTTCAATATATGAAAAACGAATACGGAATTTAGAGCGAAACCGGAATTTTGGCCGGATTCCGTTCCGGCTATGAAAGAAACAGAAACAGAAACGGAATCATCGGAATAACTGGAATTCCGCCGAAATTTAGAACCATGGTATCTATACGGAGTTCAGTACAATTGTAAAATAAAGATAATGGGCTTCGGTCCTTTATATTTCTGGCCTGCTATGATGAGGCTCGGGTTTCTTTACATCGTACCCACTTTGCTCTGAGATATGTTGCCTTAACCATTCGATTCATACTCTTATTAGTGATTGGGGGGGCAAGAAATGCTGCAGTAATGTAGAAAAGAAGTTTTAAGTATCAGTAGGGCATCGATAGGCATATGAAAATCAAGGTTTAACAATTCGAAAAGACGTTGTGTAGGCATCGGTAAAGTCAAGAGACGACACCGGTAATATGCCCTACAGATGACGTCTGTAGCCAATTTGAAAATTCACAAGCATCTTGCGTCAAGACGCCTTTTTAGGGTTTGAAAAACAAACTATAGCTTCTTGTAGTGATTAAACATTGATTGTTGAATGTTAATACCTTTTTTGATTGATGAACGCGAAAGTGTTGTGAGTTTTTTTAAACAAACTTATAGCCTTAGCTTTCAAATGGTCTTTAACCAGTTTATATGGCTCGCAAAGCAACAAAGATTAGGCATAAACTATTATAAAACAACAGACGAGATGAATGGCCTAGGCCATTGTTCTTTAGATTTTATTCCCTTTATAAAATGACTAGCAAGTATCATATTACGACAGTAGTTCTAATAGTAGAGAGTGGTGACGAGCTATAGAGTCGTATATGCGGAGATTCAGTATTAATTCCTCGTCCATATTTTATGTTTAAATAATATGTGAACAATTAAGTATGTATATAAAATCTTCACCTGTGCATATACATTGCTTAAAATGATATTGCTAAAATTAACACATTAATAAAAAAGAGATAAAAACCTACTACAAAACACAATATATTGGCGTGTTTCTTTTTGTGTACAGTGTCAAAATAAATTAAATTAAAAGGAGCGTATGTGGAAGATACGGAAATGGTGAAAGAAAGATGGAATTCAAGGTATACAGGGAGCAGCAGAACTGAAGGACGAGGCACAGAAGAAAAAAAGTGGGGAGCAAAAAGCATAAAAAAGGGCAGGGACGTTCTTTAACTCTTGAGTATAATACCTAGGCATATCCACCAATTAGCATATCCAGTGATACCATCCACATTTCCCCCCTATAAATACGAAGATTGAAACGTTCAGTTGTATTAAGTAAGATAAACAGTTTTATATGTTCGGGTGAGAGATTGACAGTGCAAATCTCCTTCGGCACCCAAACACCATGAATATCCCTACTGCATGCACGATGCTCTGTTATGTTTGATGGTGCCAAAGGAGATTTGTCCTGCCATTCTCATGCTCCTTTTTAGCATTTTGAATTAGCAGCGCTAGAGACAATGGGAGTACAAAGCTGCCAATTGGTAATATGCTGTCATATTGTTGCTATAAATATCTGTTTTGAGATTGTTGTTTGCATGAAACTTAGAACAGTTCAGATACATTCACTAGCAATGAAGTCTAAAGTGTTATTATTCTACCATATAGTAGTATAGAATGTAGTATAGAGAGGGTATGTTATGTCAGTGAATAACTTATGCATAAAAACCAGTTGCTCACGCCATTAGCCAGTATGACTAGCATTTGATGTGGCTTAAAAGCTAGTATGCGGACATTGCGTATCCAAAGAATAAAAAATGTTTGCATGTTTCTTAGACATAACATCAAAATATTGGATAGTCTTTGACATATAGTGTGTGAAAAATTACTTATTCTCAAAACCAGATAACTCGGGGTGCATGAAAGAAATCTATACTATTATATTATTATTGAGTTACATTTCAAGAACGCAGAAGGTTCCATGATTTTTTGTCAACTGAACGGTCACATTTTATATTTTCCCTTCTCCTACCAGCTCTCCGCTACGTCCTTTTCTCGTAAGCTAGAAATATAAAGACCTAGGTTTTTCCTCCACACTCTCCACTTCATCGTTATTCTGTCCGCTAACAATAGAAAGCCTAGGGTTTCTAGACGATTCTTTCTCCCGATTTCTTCCACCGTGATTATGAACTTGGTGAAGAGGGTAATTTGTGTTTTGATTTTCATCTGGTTTTTGGATGCGGTGTGTCTATTTCTTCCTTGATGATATTATTGGAATTTAGGCATATTTTAATATTCGCTTTTTGAGATTTATTCGTGTTTCCCCCTCTTTACACTTTGCTGCATACGCTAGCTTGATGAAAGATATAGAATAGCTAGAAAAATGTATAAGATGCCCGGTAAAATAGTGTGCGATCCTCATGTGCCGCAAAAGGATTTGAATTTGGCCCCTAGCTCACAAATTAATCTTGTAGGATAATGGGGCCGAATCTCTATCGATGTTGAAACCAACAAATTCTCATATATTTCTTTGTATGAAGCCTTTCTCTGATACCTTTTTACATATTTCTCCTCCCATCTCCAACTAGTTTAGATAATTTTCAGTCCATTGACTCGGTAGCTTTCAATTTGCAGAGCTGTTACTAAATTAATTATTTAATCTATTATCCTTCGTTACCTACTTCAACTACTGCAGCGTTCAATTTTCAGTCTCTGCATTTCAGGTATCATTATTCTTACTTGGTATACTTTTTATATATTACGTTTTCGATGCTTTAGAATTTGGTAATGATTCATGTTTTAATATTTTGAGTCCTTGATTTGTCTATATCGATCTTTCTAAAAATGATAGTTTTTATTACTGGACCAATATAAGAATATATTTGATATATTGATCAAATGTTACTTGAGTATGTTTTGTAATCTAATCAATTAGATTTAGGTTGGTTGTTCTTTAATATTTGATGTATTGTAATATGAATCAATATAAGACGGTATTTGAGAAATATTAAACGCAAAGTGATGTACATGTATTTGATTTGTAGAGACGTACACATACTTGACAAACTATCCTATTGCATATTGGATTCAATAATTTGTTAGATTGTTTATGGGTACTTCATTGTTTTTGGTTTGAACCACTCTATACGTTCTTAAAATTTCAAACAAGGTATCAAACTTACATTTGTATGAAAGGTTGCAAAGATGAAAATTGGTTTTGAAATTTTATGTTTATGTATAAATGTGCAATTTGGCACGACCCATATTCATTTAATTTGTTTGCAATTGTATGTTGCTGAATATATTTTTTTAGTTAACTTTAGCGGCATTGTACTCTACTGAATTTAAATCTTACCGTGCATTTTCTTTCTTTCTTCGCTTAAATTTTTTTTAGTCGAGCTTATAGAGATTTGGACACCTTTCGATGAGGTTTGGTTTTTCACCAAATTTTTTGCTTTTAGTGACATCTCTTGAGTAGTTGAAAAAAAATATAGGATCGATTTCACCCTGAAGAGGAGGTGAATAGGGCGATATAATAATAATAAAAATTAATGCGGAAATATATAAAATAATTGAAAAACACAGATAATACCAGAATAATAAAAGCAGAAATAGAACAATATTTTACCAAGCTTCGACAAAACCCTACCTACGTGCTGCTTCCAAGATTTCTACTAAAAATTAGGAAGTCAGACGCTTACACACGTAAACTTGTGATACCCGCTAATGACTAACCAAACTCTATGCTCAAAACCCTGCCACAACTCAGCCACTGAGTTGCAAATTCTCAAAATACGCCCCGCAGCTTATCCCTAGTACTACCATTAGAATTTACACAATTTAAATTAAAGATTACAAAATAAAATAAGACTAAAAACAAAATAAAAAAACAAAACCCTATTATTTAAACTAAGGCCCAATATTAAATATAAGACCGGCCCATAAAAATAACACTGTGGTAAAAAAAACAATTTGTTCCCTTTCCTCTTGTTAATGCCTTCGGCCGCTCTCTTTCTCCTTCTGATGAAATTAGGGTTCTTCAATTTGAAGTCGCCGCCTATAAATACAAACTCGAATTGTATGCTCATATAATATCTTCGGCCATTCCTTCTTTGATCCTCTTCAACAACTAGGGTTTTGTAATTGAAGTCGCCGCCTTGATATCAATTGATTGATGTAATGAAATCAAATCTGGTTTGCTTTGTCATTGATCCCCAGCTTGAGTGCATGCGGTTGCTTCTATTTCGAGTTTGAATTAGTATGTTGAACTAGTATGTGAATTTCCTTTATATACTATCGTTGTTATGCTTGAACTCGATTAAAAATATGCCGATGATGATATGAGAATTTATAGGGATTAAAACCCTAAATTATCATTCATATATTTTGTTTGAATTCTTTTGTGATTTGCACTTGTCCATTCGATCTTTGCTTGAGTGCTTATGATTATTCTAACTTGTTCATCTCATATGTATTACTCCATGGATTTAATTTTTGCTCCGTTTATTTATCCTATGACCTGTTCATCATTTTATCAACTACAAGTTCCATTTTTGGCTTTGACTTTGACATTAAGTTTGCGATAAACCGGACTTTGACTTGTCCAATTTGTATGACCATTCTCTATTTTTGCTGCCTTGACTTTGTTCGAAATGCAACTTATAGAAATTTTGAACATTGATGCACTGTCATACTATGTTTGCCTATGTGTGTCATCTCTATGTATACACACATATATATATATATGTGTGTATATATGTGTGTGACGGCTCGACATTAATTCCAGTTTCATGCTGAATAGTCCACTTCTCTATTGCTTTGCACTTTGGTACGTGGTTTTGTTCATATCTTCGAAACTTTTATATATATGTGTGTGTATGTATATATGTATGTATGCTCAAGTATTTTACATTCATGTGGTCAGCACTGTGTACATGTCTTGATTTAAGACTTCATATTGCATTTCATTTACTCTGGGTCGATACATTTGGTTTTGGTCTGAATTATTGTATGTGTGGTGGTGTTCATGTTGCAGTTAGTTCTGGTTGTAGACCGTTATCATTTGTGTCTGAATCTGGTCTGTAGTTGGTGTTGCATTAGAAGTCTGTTGTAGTTGAATATGATTAAGTCATGTTTGCTGAGCCCTTTCTTTTGTAGACTGAATCACATGTTGTTTGTTCTAATTTCTTTGATTCTGGTTCAATTGTTTTATGTCAAATAGACCTAGTCTACGTCGTATCTTTTTTGTAGCTTGTTAGTCCATTTTTCATTCGTGTTTATCATGTTGTAGCTTGTTCATATCTGGTTTTTTCATTTCATTTCTCTAGTCCGGATTTGTTATTTCCTCTTACTCATGTGCACTTGCTTGTTGTACATGTTGAACGTTTGCACTGGTTTGTTTCTGACATTTTCGTTTAACTTGTTCATTTGGACTGGTTTGCCTTGGCAGTCTGAAAACCAAGATGTTATCTTGTTGTTCTTTGTACGTTTGAAATCTGGATTGGTTTCTTTGTGTAGTCATGCATTTGCTTCAAGTTAAATTTGTCGTTTCTTCTAGTCATCGCATTCATGTTACACTGCTTGCTCTCTTGTGTGTACATGGCTTACTCGACTTTGGTTGTCGCAATCTGAAGAAAGCAGAATGCATTTGAAAATCGATCACTTTTTTTGCTTGGAGTTGAATTATGTACATCTCCATGCTCTAGTTTGCTTGCATTATTTTCAGACTTCGATTCCATCCTTTTTGAGTCTGCACTATTTTGGTTCCTAAAGCTTTTAATTGTGCTGATAGTATCCATACATACATACACACACACACACACACACATGTATATATGTATGTAAATATGTGTGTGATTGCTTTTTGATTCTCTGGCTTCGTGATACATTTGAATTTGAGGTTTGGTTGTACATGTTTGTACATCCCTTTGTAGCTGGAATCGTTCTCACTGCATATTTGTTTGGTTCTCTGTTGAAGTTTGCATACGAGCTTCATGTGTATTGTTCTAATGTTTTTGTATCCTCTAAAATATATGTGAGGTCTGGTTCAAGTATGTTGGAGTTTTCTCTAGTCATTGAAACTTATACTTGACCATTCAATTTTTGTTTTTGTATTGCTCCTGAGTTGAATCCAACTTTGGCTCGGGTTTGACCTTGCGCTCCTCTGTCCCTGTAGTTCTAACACGCAAGTGTATATCGGCGTGCATGGCCTTATGGCATGTACAGTGATGCACAATGCATGTTATAAGCTGTTCGTGTAAGATGAATTCAAAATAAATAATGACGAAGAACCCAAATAACAGAGGCAAATTATATTTTCCAACACACTTTTATTGTACACTGCAAAATACTTTTTTTTGCGTTAGTTTTTATTTTGCAGATAACTCAGATGCTGGATACCAACTGGAATAGAGTTAAAGATAAATACGAGTATTTGAGTGATATGTAGTGAGGTCAAAATTGCAAATTGAAATTTGTGATGTAATCGAAATTGTGTAAATGTAGTGAGAGCTAAAGTTTGTACTATTTAAATTTTTAATAAAATATTTGTTTGAATATGAATTCTGTAACATTCCAATTTTTATCAAATTTAAAATTACTAATTAATATAAGTTTTGGAATTAAATTGGAATTAATTTGAAAATTTTCAAAACAAATTTGATAAGTATTGATTTGTATATATATAAATAAGATTGTAATTTGAATTTGAGTTTAAAATTTGAAATAATAAATATTTTAAAATTATTTGAATTTAAATATATATATATATATATGTATATGGATAGATTTGAATTTGAATTTGACTTTGAATTTGAATTTGAATTTAAATTTTAAATTTAAATAAATGTCTGAGTAAAATAATTTGAATTTAAAATAATATATATGTGATTTATTTAATGAATAATTACTTTTAAAACATTTTCTTTTAAAATTGTATATAATAATAAATAGGAAAATGTATTTATAAAATAGGAAATATAATTTAAAAATTATATAAAAATACATTAAGACAAGTGTTAAATTTTTAACACATAGTTTAAACAAGTGTAATGGTTTAATGGTGAAATTAAACAAGTGTCAAGATCTTGTCATTAAATTTAACAAGTGTCAAATTCCTTTTTATTTTCTTTTATTTTTAGAAAATAGTAGAAATAAGTTATATAAACATTCCCTCATTCTTTGTTCTTTATTTTCAAAATCAAAAGCTTGAGAAAATCAAGCTACGGCCTGTAAACCTCAAACCAGCAAAATTTAAAGTTAAAACTAGAAACAAAGTTATCAAAAACAAATCCGAGAAAAGAAAGCATTAAAGCAAACCAATCTCTTCAATTCATTTCAAATCTAAAAAAAAGGTAGATCATCTCAAGAAAAGAAATCAGATCGGGTTAAAACAATTTCCTAGAAACAACAGAGGCAAATGTGCCTGATATCATACATGCACAGGCAATATATATACACATATACACATATCTGTACACAAGTAAACAAATTTTCAATCTTACTTCAAGCATGAACTCAAACAACAGATTAAACTCCAGAGTACAAAAGGTTTACTCATCTGTTTGCTTTGAAAACAGAGAAGAAGCCTGTGATTTTCTTAAATTTGAAAAATCTGGAAATTGTAAACTTTGATTTGTTTAGTTACTGAGATGATCCATGCTTTACTTGTTGTTTACTGGAAATTATTTTAATCGGATCTGTTTTCTTTGCTTGAGATGATCTACCTTTGTTTTTCAAATTTGAAATGAATTAAAGAGATTGGTTTGCTTTGATGCTTTCTTTTCTCAGATTTATTTTTGATAACTTTGTTTTCTAGTTTTAACTTTAAATTTTGCTTGTTTGAGGTTTACAGGCTATAGCTTGAATTTCTTAAGCTTTTGATTTTGAAAATAAAGAACAAAGAATGAGAGAGAGAGAGGATGAACTGTTTGTATAACTTGTTTCTATTATTTTCTCAAAATAAAAAAATAAAAAGGATTTGACACTTGTTTAATTTAATGACAAGATCCTAACACTTGTTTAATTTCACATTAAACCATTACCCTTGTTTAAACTATGTTTTAAAAATTTAAAACTTGTCTTAATGTATTTTTATATAATTTTTAAATTATATTTCCTATTTTATAAATACATTTTTCTATTTATTATTATATATAAATTTAAAAGAAAATGTTTTAAAACTAATCATTCATTAAATAAATCACATATATATTATTTTAAATTAAATTAATTTACCAAGACGTTTATTTAAATTTTAAATTCAAATTCAAATTCAAATTCAAATTCAAATTCAAAGTCAAATTCAAATTCAAATCTATCTATATTTTTTTTAAAATTCAAATAATTTTATAATGTTTATTATTTTGAATTGTATACTCAAATGCAAATTACAATCTTATTCATATATATACAAATCAATACTTACCTAATTTGTTTTGAAAATTTTCAAATTAATTCCAATTTAATTCCAAAATTAATTCATAACTTATATTAATTACTAATTTAAAATTTGATAAAAATTGAAATGTTACAGATTTTTCCTTTTTTCAAATTTCATCCTCGAACTTTGAAAGAGAAAGAGACAAATAAAGAACTTATGAATATATAAAAGATAGAGAAAATGGATTACCAGATTAAGCCGGAATATCCACTCTGCAATTGGGATAGGACTTTTGCATGCTATCCTCTGTTTCCCAAGTACAGTCATTTGGATCACCACTCCATTGCACTTTAACCAGTTTCACAACTTTATTCCACAACTGCTTTTCATCACGATTAGTTATCTTCAACGGATCTCTTATACTGCCGGATTTGGTATGATCTCCAAATCCTGTTGAGCGACTTCTTCAATAATACAGTCTGGATCGTGCACATATTTCCGAAGGTGAGAAACATGAAACATATTGTGTACGCCAGATAACCAATTGGGTAGATGCACTCAATATGCCAAAGGACCGATCCTCTCCAGTATAGGAAAAGGACCTAGATATCGTGGTGCCAGCTTACCAGCTTTTCCAAACCTCAATACTCCACGCATTGGAGATACTTTTAAGAAAACGAAATCTCCAACCTGGAATTCTAAATATCTTCTCCTGCGATCAGCATAAATTTTTTGACGATTTTGAGCACTTTCCAATTTCTTTCGAGTAAAATCAACTTTCTCGGTAGCCTCCTTTATCATATTTTGTCCAAGAACGAATCTATCACCCGACTTAATCCAACACGTAGGTGATCGACATGGATGACCATATAAAGCTTCGAAAGGAGCCATTTTGATGCTGGCCTGATAGCTATTATTATATGAGAATTCAACCAGATGCAAATGGTCCTCCCATGAACCATCAAAGTCAAGTATACAAGCACGCAAAAGGTCTTCTACGATTCAATTTATCCTTTCAGTCTGCCCATCATACTACGGGTGGTAAGCAGTATTGAAGTTCAGTTTGGTTCCAAGTATGGCTAGAAATGCCTCCCAAAATCTGCTAGTGAAGATCGGGTCACGATCATTCACTATACTGCTCGGTATTCCATGGAGACGAACGATCTCTTTCACATACAATTCTGTCAAACCTTTTGCTGTCCAGGTAGATTATACTAGGATAAAGTGAGCAGTCTTAGTCAGACGATCCACAATCATCCAAATCGCTTCATTACCTTTGCAATTTCATGGTAGCTCGTCTATGAAATCCATAGACACTTGATCTCATTTCCACTTAGGTACCTCCAATGGTTGGAGTAAACCCGCCATCTTGTTTTGATCACTTTTGATTTGCTGATAGGTTGCACAACGACTGGCATAGATAGATATGTCCCTCTTCATTGTTTTCCACCAGAAAGTTCTTTTGATATCTCGATACATCTTATTAACCCTTGGATGGATACTAAGCTTGGGCTTGTGATGCTCGTACAAAACTTCCCGTTTTTTATCTAGAATGTCTGGGACACACAATCTGCCTTTCAGTCTTATAAGATCTCTATTATCGACTTCAAAACTGGTATCTTCACCTTGAAAAATTCTTTTGTAGATTTCTCGGGCACATTGTTAATGAAGAGGGAATTTCTTTAGATCTCAGTAAGGTTTCCGCTATTCTAGACTGGAAGCAATCCACAACTACAAAGGAAGTTAGAAGTTTTTTGGGTTTAGCGGGATATTACTAGAAATTTTTTTAGGATTTTTCTAAGATAGCCAATCCATTGACTAAGCTGACAATGAAGAATGCTAAGTTTGATTGGACTCCGAAATGCGAAGAAGCGTTCCAGGAGTTGAAGAGGAGATTGACCACCGCTCCTATTCTTGCTATTATTAACGGAAATCAAGGCTTATCTGTTTATACAGATGCTTGTGTTGATGGTGTGGGTGCTGTTTTGATGCAGGAGGGTAGAGTGATTGCCTACGCAAGTAGACAATTGCGTCCACATGAGAAAAATCACCCAACCCACGATCTCGAACTTCTTGCACTTACTTTTGCTTTGAAAATCTGACGATATTATCTTCTGGGTAAGAATCTCTTTCAGCTTTTCTAAAAGAAAATTTTAAAAGTTTAACTTAACTTAATATTTGTACTTAATAAATCCTCCTTGTTTTAGGTGAAAAATTCGAAATATTCACCAACCATAAATCTGATCTTCACCTAGAAAGATTTAAATCTGAGGCAACAACGTTGGTTGGAATTTCTAGTGTCTTATGACCTGGATATTCTGTATACGCCTGGAAAAGCTAACGTGGTAGCCAATGCCTTGAGTAGAAGACATGTAATGATCCCGGTTTTGAGTCAGATTTAACTTGATAATTAAAATAATTTTTTAGATTAAATTGTGGATTAATTTGAATTTCCAAAATTAAATAAAACATTTGTTTGTTTATTCATATATATATAATTGAATATAAATAGAATTTTGGCTTGAATTTCAAAGATAAATATATTATGAATAATATTTGGATTTGAAAATTCTACAATTTAATACTAATAGAAATTTGTTTTCTAATTTTAATATACATATATTTTGAAAGTTATGATTTGATTTTAATATAATAATTTTCAAAATCTATTTTTTAGTTAAATTCTATATTTTATAATATACATATGTGTGTTTATTTATTTAAAGTGTAATTAGATTTTAAAATCAATTTCTTGAAAGTTATAAATATATAAATTAGTTTTAAACCATTCCATTTTAAATTGTATATATATAAAACTAGGAAATATATTTATTAATAGTAAATATAATGTAAAGAATTATATAACAATATTAAGAACATGATTTACAAGTGGTCAAATATTAACGTATAGTTTAAACAAGTGTAAGACAAGAAAGATGAGATATTACAAGTGTCATTTTCTTTTAAAATTTTTAGTTTGTGTATATATATATTAATATAGAAAACATAATTATTAAATATAAATATATGTAAATATAAAATTAAGTAAGTTATAAAAAGTAAGGGTTTAAAACATAAATTTTAAAAACTACTTAAAACAAGGATTTAAACACAAAATGCTTATTTTTAAAAAGTGTATAGAACATGTATTTATATGCGTAAATTAAGTAATATACAAATGAACAAGTGGCATTTAAGTTTTTTTAATTTAAATTATAATAACCTGTTCTAAGAGTAAAGGCCAATATATTCTCAATATTTCCTTCATCTTCATTTTCAAATCTGAAAAAAATAATTAAAACACAAACCTGGAAACTAATAGCTCAAAAGAAAGCAAATTAGAAAGCATGTAAGTTCAAACTACAATCAAACAAGCAAAGTATAGATTCAATAAGATCAGTTCAAAATCAAAGCCTAGAAATCAAAAACAAAACCTGTTTTCAAATGCAACTTGGAAGCTATCAACCTGTTTTAAATTCCTCAACAAACCCGAAAGCTTAAGGCAGAATTCAAATCAGATTCAAGCCTGAAGTCGGTGATAAGATCAAACCAAATAAAAAAAAACCGTTCCTCGCCCAAACATTTTTCCAGGCTTGTTCACTGTCTTCTGAAACCAGGTGAGCAAATATACCCAAACCTGTGTATGTACATGTTGATACTTGTGTTAACAATTGAAGTATGCCTACATGTATATATGTATATTTACATGAAAATGGTTGTGCATGTTGAAATGGATGAATATGCTTGTCTCTGTTTGATGTAACAGACTAACCAATTCAAATCAAAATCAAAATCACTTGCTCCAATTCCTTTCAGGCTATGATTATTAAAGGAAAAATGTTAGTAAGAATGTAATTTTATTTTTAAAAATTATTTCAAGTGAAATTATTAAGTAAAATTTTTGAAAATATGTTTTTTCTGTGAAATCTTTTAAGATTAAATAAAACGATCATTTTAATTTTATGATTTGATCACATAAGTAGAATCGTATTACAATATAATGAATTTAGGTATAGATATCTTGATTTTTAAGCTTTTAAATTGATGGGTATGATTTGTTGATCTGGAAATGAACTTTGTTCGATTTTCCGGTGATCAGGGTGGAGTGGTGCTGTGCTTGGGACTGGAGGAGGCTCGAGACTCGAGTGTCCTCGAAAAAATGTTAGGGGTGTTTCTAGACGATCGTGGTGGCCGTACGCCGGCGATGTAGGGTTTCGTACCTGTTTTTATTGACGTTGTTTCAGGGGCTTTTGCGACGTCGAGGTTGGATCATGTTTGATCGCGTAGGGGCGAATAATGTTTTATCGTGTGTCGAAGCTGTGGGCATGGTGGCGTGAGCTCAGGTGGCCGCCATTGTCGTCGATGGGGTGTTTTGGGTTGATTGGGTTCGAATGCCTGGTGATCGGGCTACTCGATTTCAATTCTCGATCAAATTCGTCGCGGATAGATCAGCAGGTTCGTCGACGATGTGTTGGAGGCAGCGCGGATGGTCAGAGGCGGTCGGAGCGCCTATACACATGCATGCGTGTATGTACGATGTTGAATGTTTTGGGAGATTGTGGAAGATGAAGGTGGCTCGGGACTTGCTCGAGAATTTTGTGAATTAACCCAAAGCAAAAGAAGGAAGCGAGATACTCCTGTTTAGCTTGGGGAAGTGGTCGAGTCTGGCTCGGGTTGGATATTGTGCAACCTGTTTTTCTTAAATTTTAAAGTAAAGATGTACAGATTTTATAAAAAGCAAAGAAAATTCAAAGTTTCAAGCTTAAAGAAAGGTATAAAAAAATCAAACAGAAACAAGTTTTCCAAGTTAAATATTTATTATGTTTTCCAAAGTATAATGTTTAACAAGTTTTCAAAATTATTATAAAGGTTTTTTTTAAAAAAGAAAATGTTTGGCCAAGTTTAAAGTATATTTAAATGATTTCAGGGGATGTAACCAAGTTTTCAAAACAATCTATTTAAATAAATTTTGAAGGAATTTTCAAAGTTTAAAATTAATGTTAAATGGTTTAAAATTGTTGTTTAAAGAAAATTATATACATTAGACAAATTTTGTAATTAAATTCCTGAAGTGGTTCAAATGTGAATAAGTTTGATGATGTAATCAAGTAATTCATTAAGATAAAGAGTTTATCTTAAAATGATTTAGGTTGTGGTTAACTAAAGATAATTAATTAGTGAAATTTAGTAAAAGTCAATTACCTAATGTAATTAATAAGGGTTAATTTATTTATGTTAATAATCAAGTAAAATTACTTATGAAAGTTATTAAAGAATTGTTAACGAGTGTAATTAATTTAAAGGTCATTAAGTAGTTATTATGAGATAATTAATTAATGTGATTAATTTAAGATAATTAATTTATTAATTAAGAATAGATAATTCCTTAAAGATAATTACTTAATTAAAATTAATTAATTAATGGTTAAAGATGATTAATCAAGTAATTAAAGGATAATTACTCAATATAATTAAGTGATTTATTTACTTAAGTGATTAGGGATAATCACTTATTGTAATTAATTAAGGATAATTAATTAGATGGTAATTAATTAAGGGTCAATTAATTAATGTAGTTAATTAAGGATAATTTATTGAAGAGTAATTAAGTAATTAAAGGTTAATTATTTAATAATTAAGATTGATTAATTAATAATTAAAGGTTAATTAATTTATTATCCAAATTTATTAATAAATAATTAAAGAATAATTAATTAAAATGGTTTGTAATTAATTAATATTAATTAACCAGGATTAGTGATTAATCTGGTTTAAATTAATCAGATGATTAATTGATCTTACTTATGTTTGGATTGTATTGAATTGTTTGATATCCCTGATGTGTGATACTCTGTGATATGAATTGTTTTGATTTAAGGTGTGATGAATGTAATTAATTATCTGTGATGAATTCATATTATTTATCTGTGAATCTGTGAATGAAGTTAAGCGCTATAGGATTATAGCGCTTATCGATATTGATGTGCTTGGATTTGTGATGATTGATGATATTGTATTTTTGTGTGTAAAACCTCTAGAATACACCCCATACACACAATTATGGATTTACGAGGAAATCGGTTAAGTCATAGATATTTGAATTTAATATTATGAAATGAATTTAAAGATTGAATTTTGAATCCAAAATGGTTTTGGAAATGGAATTGGGTTGAATATGAAAAGATTTTGAAAAGGAAATTTGAAATTAAATTAAATTTTAATAGAATATATCTTGTTTAAGTTTTGAAATTATTCTGGAAACTATGGTTTGAAAGGGTATACAAGTTATACAATATAATACATATAGATTTTAAACCATTTTGAAGTATATTAAATGAATTATTTTGGGAATTTGAATTTAATTCAAATAGAGCTTGCCGGATACGACAGTTCACTGATGTTCCAATGTATACTTTGAAAGGCTATAACTTAAGTAAAGTAAATTGGATTTTTCCGAAACGAAAATTCTTGTTTTCAAAAGATAATTGCTTTTATGTAAAGAAAGTATTTCCAGTTTTTGTTGAAAGGGTTTCAAATTTGAAATGGAATGGTTTTAAAAGCTATAAATGAATCTTTGTTAAAGATTGGTGAACTTTGTTTTCAAATTTAAGAGGATCTTAAAGGTGTATCTTTTGTATAAATGATTTGAAATGGAAATAGTTTTGAAAGCTATAAATTAAACTTTGTGAAAGATTGGTGAACCTTGGTTTCTAATTGAAGTGGGTTTTAAAGGGTGAATTTTTTGTTTAAAAAGATTTTAAAATGGTAATTTGTTTAAACCATTCAAAAGAAAGGTTTTGGGCTTTAAGTTGTGACTTAACTAAGATCCCATTATATCCATATGGTTTTAAAATTAAGCGCTCATTATTCGGTTTAGCCGGAAGAGGACTTTATGTCATATAACCCATTTCGAATAACGATACGACGAAATTGATAGCATTTGAAGACCGGTGGTGAAGACCGGGTATTTTCGAAAATGAAAGGATTACCTGTCAAATGCCTCTGCACTGAGTCGCACCGGTATAGAGATCTCCATATGTGATGGGGAGTCCGATCGGGATTATGAATACCCGGATTGCAAGGGCTTCTTTGAAGCGCCTTCGGTTCCGTTCGAACGCGGAACAGACTTGTGTGGATGTATGTCTGACATTACACTTTGAGATGTAAAGGTGATTTCTATCAAATACATTTTTGTTTGGTGGCGGAGAATTTATTCTCTTAGCTTAACACCCTTCTTTGAGACGTACGAGCTCAGAGGTTATGTAGTTGATATTTACTAGTGATACATTGCCAATTTGGTAATGTGGCATGCTGAGTGCTACTGATCATATGTTGATCGAAGCATGGCTTTTGTGAAAAGCGTAGCTTTGTGGACGAGACTTCGTCGAACCTCACAACCCGAAAATGGTCGAAACAGGAAGAATGCGGTAAGGTTATGAGGGTAGCGCCCATTAGGGTATGTCCATTTCCTTCTGGAAAAGGGTGGTATCATGGTATGAAGCCCAGATACTTAACTTATTTGGTTACTGCAAATTTGTGCTTTATGGTTGTTGGTGTTGTGGATCCTTGGATAAAGGTCGGTAACGACCAGGGGATGGCATACTCGTGTCAGTAGTTACCTAGATTCAGAGGTAACCCGACCTTGTGTTGGCAGAGATCCAGTTTGGTTCTCGGGGTGTCCCTCCAGAGGCTTACCCATGTGGCATAGGAAGTTCCTTAGCCTGACCATTTGTTGGAAATCCAAAAAAACAATACGAGCCCTGTACGGTTTTAATTGTATAACCTGCCATGGAATATGGCGGTAACCTGCTATTCAACATGGTAACTATAGTAGGTATACCATAATGGTGGTATATTGGCTAAGATTAATATTATACTTTCGAAATGTTTTCTGCACTCTACGCTAATAATAATATCAAAAGAATTTTACGTATCAAGCATGTTTGACTATCATAAGGAGAAATATCCTCCAATTATGCGCTTGCATTGTGTATGTGCAGGGAGGCTTTATGGTATTTTCATTTCCAAAAAGCATTGCGGATTTCTTTTTAAATTCTTTTTGTTTTTGTTGTTCAAATAAAACATTTTTGTTTGCTCATACCAGTCCCATGACTGACTTGAAGTTTATTGTTCCTTTTCTAAACTCTGGATGCTCATAATTTTCCACATGGGCTACCTAGAGTTAGATTTTCAGATAATCAGCTAGTAGATATAGATTCGGTAGCCTTCAGCTTTCTGTTCAGAATTCTTTGGAGTTTTTGAATTTGGCGATCGCATTGTATTTCATTCTGCACCAACCTTTTTTAATTCAACGTGATGGTGGGTCGAGCTTCTTGGATTGGCGATTTGGAGCTTTAGCATTGGAGATGCTGTCTTTCCGCTGTCGTTGCTTTATTCTTCCGCTGTTATCTTGTGAATCTGTATACCTATCTCAGATATATTGAGCATTTGTATCAAATGTTTTATATCAATAAATTATTCATTTTTTTTCTGCTGTGATGTTGTACTTAATGTGTTATAAGCTCCGGCGAACCAGCTTCGACGTTTGGTAAATGACCTTTTTTTCCAGAAGGAAATGGACAACCCTAAAGGGCGCTACCCTCGTAACCTTGCCGCATTCTTCCTGTTTCGACCATTTTTAGGTTGTGAGGTTCGACAAAGTCTCGTCCATAAAGCTACGCTTTTCCAAAAAGCCATGCTTCGATCAACAAATGATTAGCAGCACTCAGCATGCCACATTACCAAATTGGGAATGTATCACTAGTAAATATCAACTACATAACCTCTGAGCTCGTACGTCTCAAAGAAGGGTGTTAAGCTAAGAGAATAAATTCTCCGCCCACTAAACAGAAATGTATTTGATAGAAACCAGCTTTACATCTCTAAGTGTAACGTTAAACATACATCCATACAAGTTTGTTCCGGGTTCGAACAGAACCGAAGGCACTTCAAAGAAGCCCTTGCAATCCGGGTATTCACAATGCCGATCGGACTCCCCATCACATATGGAGATCTCTATACTAGCACGACTCAGTAAAGAGACATTCGACAGGTAATCCTTTCGTTATCGAAAATGCCCGGTCTTCACCACCGGTCTTCAAATGCTATCCATTTAATCGTATCATTATTCATAATGGGTTTTATGACATAAAGTCCTCTCCCGGCTAAACCGAATAATGAGCGCTAATTTAAAATGCATATGGATATAGCGGGATCTTTGTTAAGTCACAACTTAAAGCCCACAACCTTTCTTTTGTATAGTTTAGACAAATTTCCACTTTTAATCTTTTAAACAAAAGATTCAACCTTTTTAAAATCCACTTCAATTTGAAATCATGTTTCACCAATCTTTCACAAAAATTTATTCATAGCTTTTAAAACAATTCTATTTCGAACTTGAAATCTTTTCAACAAAAATAGGTAATTCTTCCTTTATATGAAAGCTATTATCATTTGAAAACAAATGCTTTCCGTTTCGGTAAAATCCGATCAAATATTCACAAGTTATAACCTTTTAAAGTTTAAACTAGAAAATCAGCGAACTATCGCATAATCGACTAGTTCCATTTAAAACACCAAAACAGTTCATTTAATATACTTCAAAAATGTTTAAAATCCATATATATATTGTATAACTTGTATAATACTTTCAAACCATATTATCAAAAGTAATTTCAAATCATAAACAAGATAAATTATATTCAAACAAAATTCAATTTCAAAACTTCCTTTTAAAACTTTTCATTTTTAACCCAATTCCATTTCCACAACCTATGTGGATTCAAAAATAAACTTTTAAAACCATTTTGAAAAAATAATATTATATTCAAAATATCTGTGACTTAACCGATTTCTCCAGAAATCCATATTTGTGTATGTGTGGTGTAGTCCAGGGGTTTTACACAACAATACAATATCATCAATCATCACAATCCAAACACAGCAATATCGACAAGCGGTATAATCACATAACGCTTATCTTCATTCACAGATTCACAAATAAATAATATAAATTTATCACAGATAAATAAATTACATTCACAATAGCTCAAATCAAAAAAGAGCGTTACGCATTAGAGATATTAAACAATTCAAAGCATTCAGTACAAACCAAATATCCATAAGTAAGATCAATCAATCACCTGATTAATTTAAATCAGATTAATTACTTATGAATAAATTACTAATTCTGGTTAATTAACATTAATTAATTATAAACCATTTAATTAATTATCCTTTAATCATTTATTAGTTAACCTTCAATAATAAATTAATTAACCTTCAATTATTAATTAATCAATCTTAATTAATAAATCAATAAACCTTTGATCATTAAATAATTAACATTTAATTATTTAATTGTTCTTTAATTAATTATCCTTAATTAATTATATTTAATAATTAATCAATCAACCCTTAATTATTTAATCATTCCTTAATCACTTCCATTAATTAATTAACCTTAGTTACTTTCATTAAGTAATTATCTTAAGTAATTAACTACCCTTAGTTACTGACATTAATAAATCTTAATTAATTATCCTTTAATAAAATTACATAAAGTAATTACCCTTTAATTACATTAAGTAATAATCTTTTACTAATTACATTAAGTAATTATACTTAATTAAACTTCATTAAGTAATTGCCCTTTAATTACTTATCATTAATTAATCACCCTTTAATTAAGTAATTAACCTATCAACAACTAATAAATTAAGTTTTAATTAATCAAATAAATTAATCAACCATTAATCAATTACATTAAGTAATTATCCTCATCTTTTTAAATTATTTACATTCAGGAATTACTCAAGATCAAAGGTAAATCATTTATCTTAATTGATCACTCAATTTCAATATTTAAATCTCATTAAATAAACCTTTAAAATAAATTATCATTATCATATAAGTTGACTTAAAACCTTTAAGTTAACTAATGATTTAACAATATTATTTTAAGATAGACCGTTTATCCTTCTAATAAAAAAAATTATTTCTTTTTAATCAAATTATTAAATTTTATTTCAAAATAGCTTAAAAAACAAATTTAATTTATTTTAAATTAAAAGAAAGTATGTAGCTTTTATCAACCAAAAAAATTAAATAAGCTTTTATTATATAAAGAAATTTGTTTTAAGAATAAAAATTTAAAATTTGTTTTATTTTCCAATTTCAAAACCGATATATTTTAAACCTGAGACCACTTCGGGTATAACCCGAGTCAGATATCAAATTCCCAAACCAAATCTCGAGTCACTCCCCCTTCTTCCTTTTCCTGTTCTTTTTAACTTTGTTTTAATTTGAATTAAAAAAAACTGGAACCTTACTCGTATACTAACCCGAGCCAAGACCTTCTCTACCCAGAGTACGACTTCGAGCCCTCGCCTTTCTTCCTCGAGCTTCACCCAAACTAATACCGATAATACATGTGCACTTGAACAATCACCAGAAGGATTTTTGCCCCAACGCCGTGGCCTCCGACACATCATCAACTACCACCACAACCCAAACAACCACCTAGATCGATGAATTTGACCGAGAATTGAAATTGATAGCTCGATCACCGTTTATTCGAACCCAATCAACCCAATACACCCCGCCGACGACAATGCCGACCACCTGAGCTCGCGCGACCACGCTTTTAGATTCAACGCACGATAATACATTATTCCCCCCTACGCGATCAAACCCGATCCAACCTCGACGTCGCAAAAGCCTATGAAACAACGTCGATAAAAACAGGTACGAAACCCTACATCGTCGGCGTATGGCCACCACGATCATCTAGAAACACTCCTAGCATTTTTCCCAGGACCCTCGAGTCTCGAGCCTCCTCCAGTCCCAAGCATAGCTCCCTTCCACCACCGATCGCCGGAAAATCGAACAAAGTTCGTTTTCAAATCAACCAATCATACCCATCAATTTAAAAGCTTAGAAATCAAGATTTCTATACCTAAATTCGTCATATTGCAATATGATTCTACTTATGTGATCAAATTATAAATTTAAAATGATCGTTTTATTTGATCTTAAAAGGTTTCACAGTAAAAACTTATTTTCAAAATTTTTACTGAACAATTCCCCTTGAAATAATTTTTAAAAATAAAATTCCATTCTTACTAACATTTTTCTTTTAATAAACATAGCCTGAAAGGAATTGGAGCAAGTGATCTTGATTTTTATTTGAATTGGTTAGTCTGTCACATCAAACAGAGATAAGCATATTCATCCATTTAAACATCACAACCATTATATATATTATACATGTAGGCATACTTCAAGTGTTAACACAAGCATCAACATGTATATACACAGGTTTAGGTATATTTGCGCACTTGGTTCACTTTTGAAAGCAGAGAAAAAAGAACAAAGAACAAAGGATAGGTTTGAATGCTTGGTGTTCGGACCTGATCTGAACTTGATTTGATTCACTTGAGTTTGTTGAACTGCTTTGATTTTGAACTTTTGCTCAGGCTTAAGATTATTTGAGTTGCTCTGACCTATTGCTTGATTCAGATTTTTTTTCCCGGTTTGAAATGCTTCAGATTTAATTGTTTTGATTATTAAGTTTGTTTTGTTTTAATATGAGAATCTATTTTTGATGTTGAATCTGTTTCGCTTAAAGCTTTGAATTGCTCAGGTTTGTTGTTGTTTTGATTCAGCCTGTTTGTTTTTAGAATTGAAGGTGAAAGAATTTTGAAGCATGGTTTTTATTCTTATGCATATTTTCTATAATTTCTAAATTAAAAGGAAATGTTAATTTGCCACTTGTTTTAACTAACCCAACACTTGTAAATGCATGCTTTTATAAATTTAAAAATGTCAAAATAATGCATTTTTATGTTTTAAACCCTTACTTAAATTTTATTTAATTTTTATATTTAACCCTTTTCATTTTATGAATTACTTAATTTTTAATATTTACATATGTTTATATTTGTACATTTTCCATTATCTATACTTTATACTTTCAAAAGATATATATACATATATGTAGGTTTAAAGCTTTTATTATTTTTTGTTTTACATTTGCATTCATACATTTTAATTATTTATACGTATATTTATAATTATTTATATTTATACAACGTAATAAGAAAATGATTTGAAATCTAATTATAAATAATCACATATATACATATATATGTTAGTTCCTTGGAAATATAATTTCAATAAATCCAATTTTATTTCTAAATTATTTATTCTTGAATTTCAAAAATCAAAATTTATTTATATCCATATTTATATAAAAAACATATTTTATTATTTTTGAAAATTCAATTTAATTCACAAATTAATTCAAAAATTAATATTAATTACCAGATTTAATTTGTCTTAAAAACCGAAAATGTTACAGATTCTCTCATTAAGAAAATTTCGTTCCCGAAATTTGCTAGATAGGGAGACAAACAAAAGAATAGATGGAGAATGTTTTACCAGATCAAACTGAATATCTATTCTGTATTTGGCTTACCAAATCAGAATATCATCAATAAATATGAGAACGAACTCATTCAATAATTTACGAAATACTCGGGTCATCAGATCTACGAAATAAGCAGGGGCATCAGTTAGTCCGAAAGGATAACTAATCGTTTGTAGAACATATACAGACCCAAAAGAATAGACAAACGGATACAACTTAATTCGGTTTCATATTTTGTTAGTAAAAAATTTCAAATTTATTAAAGTTAAAAACAAAAATATTGATAGAGAACTGAGGAAGAGAATGCGAAACAGGGATTAGAACCCTTTCTGCAATGACTCGCAGGGCCACCACAACACCAAAGCTTCTTATTGGAGCTGCCATGAAGCAATCAGAGAATTGAAAGAGAACGATGATCAAAGAGATTGATAGAGAAAAGATTGTTTCCATGTTATTACAGGGTATCGACCATTTGTAGTGGTACTTCCTTGTCCCTTATCTCGTCCTCTTCTTGCACTCATACTCATTATCAATGGATAGTAAGAGAATTTACTGAGGCATACGCATAAGACATCTTAGGGATGTACTCATTCTAGGGCTTATATAACCCTATCTCTAATGAGTTACCTAATGTGTTATACTCCTGAGCTAAAGTTCTTACTCAACCTTCAGCTCCGATACCACTTTTTTCCAAAAGTAAATGGACATACCCTAAAGGGCGCTACCCTCATAACCTTGCTGCATTCTTGTATTTTGACCATTTCTGGGTTTTAAGGTTCGACCAAGTCTCGTCCACAAAGCAACGCTTTTCACAAAAGCCATGCTTCGATCAACAAATGATCAGCAGCACTCAACATGCCACATTACCAAATTGGGAATGTATCACTAGTAAATATCAACTACATAACCTCTGAGCTCATACGTCTTAGAGAAGGGTGTTAAGCTAAGATTATAAATTCTCGAGCAACAAACAAAAATGTGTTTGATAGAAAACAGCTTTACATCTCAAAGTGTAACGTCAGACATACATCCATACAAGTCTATTCCGTGTTCAAACAAAACCGAAGGCACTTCAAAGAAGCCCTTGCAATCCGGTTATTCACAATTCCATCGGACTCCCCATCACATATGGAGATCTCTATACCAACGCGACTCAGTGCAGAGACATTCGACGGGTAATCCTTTCGTTCTCGAATACCCGGTCTTCACCATCGGTCTTCAAATGCTATCCACTTTGTCGTATCATTATTCGGAATGGGTTTTATGACATAAAGTCCTCTTCCGGCTAAACCGAATAATGAGCGCTAATTTAAAAAGCATATGGATATGGTGGGATCTTTGTTAAGTCACAACTTAAAGCCCAAAACCATTCTTTTGTATGGTTTAGACAAATTTCCACTTTTAATCTTTTAAACAAAAGATTCAGCCTTTTTAAAATCCACTTCAATTTGAAATCAAGGTTTACGAATCTTTCACAAAGATTTATTATAGCTTTCAAAACAATTCTATTCAAACTTGAAATCTTTTCAGCAAAAACTGGTAATTCTTCCTTTATTTGAAAGCTATTATCATTTGAAAACAAATGCTTTCCGTTTCGGGAAAATCCGATCAAATATTCACAAGTTATAACCTTTTAAAGTTTAAAATGGAAAATCAGCAAACTGTCGTATACTCGACAAGTTCCATTTAAAACACCAAAATAGCTCATTTAGTATACATCAAAAATGTTTTAAAATCCATATATATTGTATAACTTGTATAATCCTTTCGAACCATATTATCCAAAATAATTTCAAATCTTAAATAAGATAAATTATTTTCAAGCTAAATTTCAATTCCAAAACTTCCTTTTAAAACTTTTCATTTTTAACCCAATTCCATTTCCAAAACCTATTTGGATACAAAATTCAACTTTTAAAACCATTTTAAATAAAATAATATTATATTAAAAATATCTGTGACTTAACCAATTTCTTGTGAAATCCATATTTGTGTGTGTGTGGTGTAGTCCAGGGGTTTTACACAACAGTACAATATCATCAGTAATCACAATCCAAACACAGCAATATCAATAAGCGGTATAATCCTATAACGCTTATATTCATTCATAGATTCACAGGTAAATAATATAAATTCATCACAGATAAATAAATTACATTCATCACAGCTCAAATCAAAATAGAGCATTACATATTAAAGATATTATGTAATTCAAAGCATTCAATACAAACCAAACATCCATAAGTAAGATCAATCAATCACCTGATTAAAATCAGATTAATTACTTATGAATAAATTAGTAATCCTCGTTAATTAACATTAATTAATTACAAACCATTTAATTAATTATCCTTTAATCATTTATTAATCAACCTTTAATAATAAATTAATTAACCTTCAATTATTAATTAATCAACCTTAATTAATAAATCAATCACCCATTAATCATTAAATACTTAACATTTAATTATTCTTTAATTAATCATCCATGTGTACATATATGTGTATATATGTATATATATTGCGTGTGCATGTCTGATATCAGGCACATTTGCCTCTGTTGTTTCCAGGTTTCCAAAAACCTGTTCAAAATTCGATTACTCCTCCCCTGATTCTTGTTAAACTTTAGGATCTCAACAAAAATTGTTTGTTTAAATATATTTTTAAGTTTTAAAAATAAATTCAAGCATAATTAACTTAAGAATTTACTGGAAAATCAGGAAATACAGTTGAACACAAAATATATAGGAATTTTGAGAATCACGTTTTCTGATTTCAATTATACCGTCGAAAATGTTTTTTAAAATAATGATTTTTTAAAGTGAAATCAGAATTTTTAAGTATAAATCCATGGAGAACTTGCAGGTTAAATGATATTGGGTTTAAGGGAAAATTCTGGTGATCGATGAACGTGGAGGTCTTGGGATCGTGGCTGTGGGTAGCCGGGGGATGGACGAGCTCGAGAAAAATGATCAGGAAAATTCCTGATCTTGGTGGTGGCCAAACTTAAATGATCTAGGGTTTAAGCTCACATTTTGGTATTGGTCAGAATTTGTCCAACTACAGCGTCGTCGTCGAATCGGAGTACACTGGACATGGGGGAAACGGAGCATCGGACATCGATGAAGCTTTGGGTAGGTTCGTGTGACCTCTGATGGCTAGAGGAGGAAGTGTGAGGTGATTGTTGGACGATCAATTGTTCCAGTAGGTAGCCTAAATGCCTCGATTCACTACAATAAAATACCTTTTCGCAACTGCCAAAAACAGTTGTAATAGGTCTATTACAACGGGCGGCCGCCAGTCTTAATATCCGGAGTTGTAATAGAGTTGAATATTTTTACAACTGTCGCCGACAGTTGCAGAAGCAGTTGTAAAAAAGCTTTTTACAACTGCTTTTGAAAGTTGTGGTAAAGAATATCGTAACTGTTGCATTAACAGTTGTATTAGGTCTCTTTTGCAACTGCTAATAGAAGTTGCAACAATAACTTTTGCCACTGCTTTTGGCAGTTGTAATAGATTCATTTACAACTGTTATTGACAATTGCAATAAATCTTTTTATAACTGCTACCAACAATTGCAATTCATCTTCCGACAATTGCCATTAACCATAAATTTCACAACATTATAATTAAAACCAATATTTTACTAATCATAACTACAATCTTTAACATTACTTGAAACAACATGAACCATTCACATTTAATAAAAGCTAAAATAATTCAATTTTATACCATTTTTGAATTCATAATTTTATTACAAAATATAACTAAATTCATAATTTTACACCACTTTTGAATTCAAGCTTAAACATCAACTGTCAAACATTCACTGCAAGCATCCCAACTTCACCATCACCACAACCATATACTTCCATCGACAGTTCTTTCTACTGCGCAGCACACAAACCAAACTGTCAGCCATTACATACCCTGCCATAACCATTGAACTGCCACTGCCCCTTGCATACCATTGCACACACCAGTGCATACTTCTGTCTCAATAAGTTTTTCACTGTCACAACTACATTGCTACATCAACACACCAACTTCTGCCAAGATACAAACTACTGCAACTTCTAACATCCTCCTTTACTTACCTTCAACACAAATTCACAACTCCTACCTCATCAGCACATTACCCCACAACCCTGCCTGCAATAACTTCACAACCTTTTCAAACACTTCACCACAACCATACTACAACATATTCATCAAACTGTGCCTTATCACCTTCAAACACCACCATATCAGTCATCATCCCCTTCTGCAAACAGTTGCCTCTACTTCACTTCCACCAAAATTCTCAACATCACTACCTGCAACCCCTCTCTGTCCATCACAGCAGCACCTAACATTCACTACATTCACTTCATTCTCCTTCAACTTCATCACAATCCATACCACAATCATCAATCATACACAACCGCAACTCCTTTCATATCATCTCCACAAACAAGCTTGCCACTATACCATACATAACTTTGCAACTTCAACCAAGCACTGATCCACAAACAGGCTCACTTTCAGCCTGAATTTCAAGTGTTACCGATCCATCTCTTTCCTACACAACAAAATATGTAAAGTTTATGTCTCTTTGTTGTACAGTTATTTATTCAGGAAAGAAAAGAATGAGTACCATATATGATTCAATTGTAGTATCTGAGTTCTTAGACTACACTGCCTCACCTGCATAATCATATATTTTAAGCAACAAGAAAATTAAAATGTATCTAAAAAAAGTTACATATACACTATATACGTACATGCATCCTTGCAACTGGTGATAAAAAATCTTCAGATTGCTCGAGCAAAACTCCCTCATGTGCAACCGCCTTAGCAACTTCAGACATAAGGCTATATGTTCTTTCCATCTACAATTCTTGTGTAAACCATGTAAATAACTGTTTATAATTTTTATATGTTACAGGTTTTGAAATTTGCATCTAAGTACCTTTGGTAGTAAAGAAGACTGAAGCTCCAGTTGTTGCATAACATCCACTGCTGATACACAAGGAAGACACTGAAGCTCCCAGTTGCTTGCATAACATCCACTGCTGATACATAAGGAAGACACTGATGCTCCCAATTTCTTGCATAACATCTGCTGCTGATCTAATAACAATTCTTAAATAATTGACATTTATCCGTCGATAGCAATTAAACCTTAGTATGAAGCTCTGTTTGATTACATGAAAATAGAGTGCCGACCATGACAAAGCAAACCGCACCAAAATTGAAAACGAAATTGAACAAATCGACCAAAATTGCAAAAAAAGCACCACAATAACTTTGATAGGAAAACTATAAACAAAAATAATCGTTACTCAGGTAACAGCTCAAGAACAAGTTTCCATCCATCATAAATTTTCAGTACCTAAACTTAACAATCTCATCATTGCAACAATACAGATATACAAAATAATAACAAAAGATGAAGAAAAGGGTATATTTGCAAACAAATTTTCAGTACTCACACTTAACAATCTTATCGGTACTTCAAGACGTCTAAAGACGGTTCAATCTTCGTACGACGCTTTATTTGATGTGCAAGAAACTAAAGACCAAAAAGTTCCTTGACGACACAATTGATAACAGTACATAAATATTTTGACCTGAAAAATTACGTCAAAATCGAATACAAAATTTTAATAATTGCATAGTTAACAAACCTTAAAAATGAAGATATTCGTTGCTCAGGTAATCGCTCTGGGACAAATTTCCATCTATCACAAAGTTTCAGTATTTAAACTAAACAGTCCCATCATTGCAATGAAAGAAGAAGAAAACGATATAGAACCTTTGTAAATCATGTAAAAAAATATCAGCAGCCAAGGTATGGCAGCTAAGATCCGCAACCAGGCTTTTGAAAATTTGATTTGAAATTTTGGATCGAGAACTTGGATTTGGAATTTGAATCTAGATCTGGAAGTCTAATTTGGGTAGAGAAATATAACACGTGAACTATTTGGAGCCAACTTTTCATGGCTCCCGCTTAAATTTCATGCTTTTACGCTAACCTTTCATGGCTTGCCGCTACTTTTACATGGATCTTAGTCATTTTCATCAAAATGAGTAAAAAAAATATTATAAGTTAGAATTAATAAGCGAAAAACTTATATTAAATATGTTACGAATTCCTTGAAAATTAATTTTTTATTATATATTAAAAATTATTTCTTAATTATTATTAAGTGTTACTTATTGCTTCTTACTTATAATTGAATATTAATTATTAAAATTTAATTATTATGTATATGTTACCAATCATTAATTATTAAATATTTAATAGTAATTATTAAAAACTAGTTACTATTTAGTAGCTATTAATCATTAAGTATTAATTATTTAATAGTGATTATTATTAATTTGTAAGATTATTATTATATATTAATTATTCATAAATATTAATTTATTAATAATTAATTATTAAATATTGATTATAAAATAATAGCTATTATTAATATTTAATAGGCCTATTACAACTGGTAAAAAAAGGAGCTGTTGAAAATAAGTTTGTATAGCTTTCTGATAACAAGCGTTATAATTATTAATTATCAAAAATTAATAATTGCTCAATTTAAATGTTGCTTCTTAATTATTACTTCTTAATTATTAATATTAATTCTTAGTTCTTATTTATTAATATTAAGTACTAAAATTAATTCTTATTTTTAATTATTTAATTATTACTATTATTATTTATTAATTATCAGTTATTATTATTTATTATATTAATTATTAATTATACTTCTCAGTTATTAATTATTAATTATTAATACTAATTATTAATTATAACTTAATTCTTATTTATTAATTACTACTTATTTAATAATGACAATTACGATCAATTATTATATTAGCTATTAATTATCGAATAGTAATTATTAATATTAATTATTAGTTATCGAATGTAAGTGTAACGATTGCGATTTTCGACTCACGAAAGTCGACATTAATACGTCCACTGTATCAACTACCGAGAAATCGAATGCCGGAAAACCGTACCGTTAGGATTTAAAGAAGAGGTAGAAGAAGAAGAAATTAGAAAGAAAGAAGAACAACAGAAACAATATCAGAATCTTACATATCGCAGCGGAACAACATATAATAGATAAATGAATAATCTTTAAAACAAAGAACTGTACATTTTATACATTACATCATTAGAGTGTACAACAACAATATACAACACAACAAAACAATGGACAATTATACAAACATTTCCTTACAAGTGAATTTACAGCGAAAAGATAATATCATATACAAGTAATACGTCTCGCCATCCAGATCGCCACTAAAGCACTTCTGAATCCAGAATGACCTGATAACCTGACTCTAGGCTGCCCGTGTGGAAAATTATGGGCACCCAGAGTTTAGGAAGGGAACAATAAACTCCAGGTCAGTCATGGGACTGGTGTGAGAACTCCAAACAGTTATTTATCTTTCAAAACAACAACAACAAGGGAAGTGAAAAATATCCTTAATGCTTTTGGAAAATGAAACTACCATAAGGCCTCGCCGCACACACACAATGCAAACGCAGAATTGGAGGAGATTTCTCCTTATGATAGTCAAAGATGCTTACTACGTAAAACAAATCATTTTTGATATTATTATTAGTGCATAGTGATGAAAATATTTCGAAAGTAAAATGTAAATCTAAGCCAGCATAGGTACCATTATATTATGCCTGCTATAGCTACATCCTGGGGAGGCAGGTTATACAATTGCAATCGTAAAGGGCTCGTACTGTTTCTTTGGATTTTCAACAAATGGTCAGGCTAAGGAACTTCCTACTGCCACATGGGATCGCCTCTGGAGGGACGTCCCGAGAACTTGATCAGCTCTCTGCCAACACAAGGTCGGGTTACCTTTCTAACTAGGTAACTACTACATGAATATGCCACCCCCGGTCCTTTGGGACCTTTATCCAAGGGCCCTCGATCACAAAGCAACAACCACACAGAACATGAGATTAGAGCAACCACATAGGTTAAGCATCAGGGCTCCATACCTGACACCACCCTTTTCCAGAAGTAAATGACATACCCTAAAGGGCGCGACCCTCATAACCTTGCCACATATTCCTGTTTTGACAATTTCTGGGGTGTGAGGTCTGACGAAGTCTCATCCACAAAGCTAAGCTTTTTCACAAAGCCACGTTTTTTCACAAAGCCACGCTTTGATCAACAAATGATCAATAAATAATCATCACACAGCAACACTCAGCATGCCACATTACCAAATTGGGAGTACATTGCTAATAACCTTCAACTACAAAACCTCTGAGCTCGAACGTCTCGGAGAAGGGTGTTAAGCTAAGAGAATAAATTCTCCGCCACTAACAGAATTGTATTTGAAAGAAATCTGTTTTATATCTCAAAATGTAATGTCAGACACGTAACCATACAAGTCTGTTCCGGGTTTGAACAGAACCGAAGGCACTCCAAAGAAGCCCTTGCAATCCGGGTATTCACAATCCCGATCGAACTTCCCATCACAAAGGAAATCTCCATACCGTAGCCAACGATGCAGAGACAATCGATAGGTCATCCTACCGTTTTCACAAATACCCGGTCTTCAACACCGATCTTCAATGCTATTCATTACGTCGTATCACTATTCGGAATGGGTAGTCCTAATAACGAGCGCAATAATTTAAAAATAAGTGTAGCATTCAATTTCAACCAATTCACAACAAATAGCCATTTAAGGGTCAATATTGATAGTCGGTTATTTAACTATCAATCAACATTCACAACATCACCCGATTTCAAATAATTTCCCAAATTATTTATTTTCAAAAGTATATTTACAAGATATAATTTCCACACTACAACCGTTTGAAAATAAATTTCAAATCAATTTTCACCTTTACAACTTTTGAAATTAAATTTCAAATCATTTTCCTTAAGCGGAAAACACTTACAAATAGTTATTCATTTTCATTGGAAATCTGCCGAGTTCAAATATTTTAAAATAATTGAAAATTTCTTATCCAAAAATTTATCTGGAAAACACTTTTAAATAAAATATTTTTCTTTAAACACTTTACTTAAAATATTAGTTATAAAATATTATACTTATATTATATAAACTTAAACCCAAACTAATTTTTCAAAATAAAATTAGTAAATAGAGTATAAATATTTAAATAACTATTTTCTAAAACAATTACTGATTAAATCTTAGAAATAATCATTTCTATAAACAATTTAATAAATCTTTACTTAGAGGATTTAAAATAATTTAAGAGGTAAATTTCTTCAAAGTATCATTTTCAAAACCAATACTAGAATTTTATGTATATGAATAATATATTTTTCAAAGCTACTCAGAAATCTTATTCAGCTTTCAAGGGAGGATACACTTTCATTTCAAAATGGTTCATTCAAACCAATTAAATAAATCCTTACCAATTTATTAAATTTACTTTCCAAATCCGTAAATTTATTTCCACACTTTTAAAAATAAGTCAATGTTTATTTTTTTAAAACAAATTTCCTTTTTAAATTTCCATTGTGAATTTACATTTCCAAATATTCACTTTTTATATGATTTTTCCAATCGATTTCAATTATTCACTTTCAACAACAAAATCAGTTTTCAATTGATTTCCAAAAACACCAAATCAAATTCCATATTGATTTTCAAAGAAATTAAACACTAAGTGAATTTCATTCAAATTTCAAATTGAAATCAATATCTACTGAACCCCAAATCAATTTCCAAATTGATTCCAAATTCATTCCAAAACACCAAATATATTTCCAAATGGATTTCCAAAAGATCTATTTTCAATTACCAAAATCAATTCCCAAGTGGATTACTAAATTTATTTCTTTTCAAAATAATTTCTTTTTAAAGAATACAAATTATTTTATTTTCCAACTCTTTAAAATTCATATTTTGAATAAATTTTCAACCTTTGAATAATATTATCGAAAATCCATTTATTAAGCTTTTTTTACAATATTTTGGAATTTTATTCAATAAGATAAAAATAAAAAATTATCATTTTAAAAATTCCTTCATCTGAATTAATCCAATTCCCAAAAATAAATTTTAGTATAAATTCTCAACTTAAATTTTCAAAAATCCAATTTTATTTATTTTCGGCATCTAACGATACCAAAAATATATTCGGCTAAAATTTAGCCTTTAACGATTTCAATCACAAAGATAATCACGCAGATTATAAATAGATCAACATACAACATTGAAACAAAATCAATCATTTGAGTCATTCAGTTGGATCCCCCCAACCTGTTTCCCTGCATCCACAGATGTTAGCACAATACCAATTCCACTTCAAGGTGAAATATCGCGCTACATGGGATTTATAAAATACTATCCGCTATTATGAGGCGCAATAGGGTCTCATCCGCTATATAATGCGGGAAATCAACTCCAAGTGCATATATAGTACCAATTCCATATCAAGTTGGAATTATCGCGGTATATGTGTTTAATAAATAACATCCGCTTAATATACAGCGCATAGGGTCTATTTAAATACAACAGATAGCAATTTATCATCCAAGCATATAATCAACACAATCAAGCAATTTTAAATTTAACTATTTTAAATTTAAATCAAAATGCAATTCGATTGAGTGAGAAGTTCTCACCTTGAGTTTCCGATAACAGTTGTAGCGTTTTGTTTCGAATAAAATTAAACACGCATTTAATTTTACCCGAAATTATCACTAGCTCCAAACGAATACAAACCAGCTCCATTGCGTAGCGCTCGACAAAACGAATCCAACGCAAGTTGTTTCGTGCTTTTTCGACCTCGTATCAAAAAGTTATTAGGTTTAAAGTTTGTACACATTAATATATATAATTATTTACAAAAATCTTTTTATTTTTAAACTTCCTCACAACTGGGCCGCATGTTGCCTTCATCAAATTAGAGCCGCACGCAACTGCTTCTTCCCCCTTCAGATAAAATTGCGTTCGAACCCAACGCCGCCGTGCAAACCCTGATTGCTGCGAGTTATATACACATCCTGAAGACGATCGAACGCCAACGTCTTGAAGAGCTTCGCGCGAGCCACCTTTGGCTAAAATATTGCCGAGCTTGGCTGTCCCTAGAGTTCGAAAATCACGCACGAACGAAGCACGGTCGCGACGAGACCCTGGCTTCCACGCTGCTCTAAAGATGATCATCACTGTATGGATGGGAAGCTCTCATTACGCTCTTCAACATTGTAGTTGGAAGTTTTAGCTAATCGTTTATGGATTGAAAGAAATTAAGAGAAGAAGTCTGGAAAATTTCGGCCATTGGAATTGTTAGTAGCGGCGGCTGAAACATTATTAGGGTTAGGGTTTGCAATTGTGAAGAGGATGGGTCCTTTTATAGAAATTTTCACAAAACACTATTCATCCGACTTTTGCGAACTCCAAATCTCGCATGGTGACCGGCGTTTTTAGGGTTTACCCCACGTTCCGGACACAATGGAATATGTTTCGGAAGCTAATTTGATCATATGTGCAAGTTACGGAAATAAACGATCAATTTTAAATTAAATCGATTAAACCAATTTCTCTGCATTTTTGCTTCCCTCGGACAAACGGTAAATCCGGTTGACACGAAATTTGAAATCTTACAATAATATAACATTACGGATCCGATAAAACTAGTTTCGTCGAAATCTGAAACTGTTTAAAAATGCTATTTTTTACTCGTCAATTAAATATTAAAATATTCAATTTCTGCAATTTAACTTTTAATTAAATTTTAAAAGTTCACAAACATTGTTCTTATTCCAATATGATTTAATATAACTTTATAAATCATTTTTAATCACATTAAACCCAATTTTCAATTATTTACGCAATTTCAAATATTAAATTATCGATTTAATTATCCAATTAAATCTAGATATTCGAAAAGTAAATTATTCGACTTATAAATTTTACTTGTTGATATTTGAAATCAATTAAATATACGAATTTCAAATGTTATAAATTCTGGGTCATTACAATCTTCCCCCCTTAAAAGAATTTCGTCCTCGAAATTACCAAGTAAGAAAAAGTTTTGAAATCCATTAACTTTTCAAAACAAACCGTTCAAAATTGATTTACAAATCTCTTAAGTGTTCAACTTTTCCAAAAATTCAATAGTTAAACTTCTTACAACATACTTACTAAGTTATCAAATCCATATATAGTTATCTTTTCAAAATCAACTATACCGTTTAACCTTTAACTTCAAATCAAAACTTAGTTTTCACAAAAAATTTCCAAAATTTCCCGAAAATTTTCTAACGCCTTAAATTTTCAAAAAATTTCGCCATAACTTCCTATGTACGGAGGAGCTTTTACAATATCACAATAGATATAAATATATATATATATATATATACATTGACCCACACGGTCGGAAAACAGAAAAACAGTTCATATTTCCAATTTTTATTGGGTAGGCATACCTTTTTAGTGTTTTTAAGCAAAGCAGTTATTTATTTAGCATTTTGCGCAACCAAAACCAGCCAAACATTAGCCTCGGTAGCTATACTTACTCAATATAAATATGTAAGTGACATATATAGGAAGTTATTAACATTTTACTCTTTTAAACAACTACAACACATGCATATTAGAAGAAATGCATACTAAGCAAGTTTATAAACAACTTATATGATTTCAACATTACTTGTAATTGTTTACAACTAATTCATATACAACGACATTCATTTATTCATTTTCAATTAGTTTACATTCACTAACTTACATTCACATTTGTTCACTTTCAATTCAAATCAATTTCTATTCTAAATTTACTTAACTTCCAATTTGAATTTAATTGCTTTAGCTTTCAATTTTATTCATTCAATTGCATATGAATTTCTATTCAATCAACTAACAATAATCTAACAACCAATTTATAACCAACACAACCGAATTTATTCTCTTTACATTCAACATTCATATTCACTTTGTTTACCTTCAATTTGGTTTAACATTCAATTCATTAGTTCAATTACTAATTTATTCTACAAATAAAGTTGAATCTCCTTTATATAACTCAAGTTCATATCCATTTAATGACTTCATTTCATTAATTCATTTTGATACCAAAATCAACTTTATTCAGCATCACTTAAGTTATATTCCTTTTAAACATCATTTGTTTAACTTAACTTAAATTTCCATTTCAACAACATATCTAATCCGGTTAAAATCCAATTCAAATTCCAACTCCAAAGTAAATTCTATTTAACTTTTACTAAAGTTAATTTTATCACTTATTCAGATTCATACCTCGTTTTGCTTAACAAAGTTGTTTAACCATTTTAATAATTGGTTTTACTTACATCTTCACATTTAATAAGTTATACAACTTATTATTCAACTTCCAAATCTGATTTAATTTATTTAACTTTCTTTAGTTAAATTTCACATCATATATTTTATCATACTAATTCAAATTTATTTCAACTTTACCAAAGTTAAATCTTTATTATCTCATATTATAAATTCAAACTTGATAACTTATATTCATCAATTTCAACTTGGATTTTAATTTGAAATTTGTTTATCACAACAAAATTCAATTTCAATTTACTATGGTAGCAAATCCATCACACAGAAACTCGAAAATGATACTGATGATGCTGTAGTCATCACCCTTATTATTCCCCAGAAACAGTAGTGAATTCAGTGCTTTAAATTCTTACAAAAATTTTCCTTTTGTTTATAAATCTTATTTATAAATCTTGCTTATATAATTTCACTATTTCCCTTTACTTATACAAGATTATTTCACAATTGTAAATCATTTCAACTATAATTCTATACTTATAATTCATTTGCTTATATAATTTCATCTTTCACAATTGTTGTTTTTATTCATCTTATTCGAACAACTTTGATTCACTTATATATTTTCTTACATTTTCAGCAATCAAACAATTCAATTTTACATACACTTCGATAATTCTGAAAAATTATTCCTTTATATATAAAACATAATCGAGGTAAAATTATTTCATTTACCCAACTTAAAACCATACTATGTAGATTTATCTCGTTTAAGAGTTTAGAAACCCCTATTGATACAGTTAGCTAGACTACACCGACCAGAATCTATAAACAATCAATTGATAAGTCAACACAATACAAAACAATTTCATATTCACTAACAAATATGTGCTCGTATCTATTATTACACTCAACTCATTCTAGAGTACTGCTGACTCTATCTCTAATGAGTAATCCCCAACAGAGCCAAGGTTGTCACTTAACCATACGCTCTAATACCAAGTGTAACGATTGCGATTTTCGACTCATGAAAGTCGACATTAATACGTCCACTGTATCAACTACCGAGCAATCGAATGCCGAAAAACCGTACCGTTAGGGTTTAAAGAAGAAGAAGAAATTAGAACGAAAGAAGAACAACAGAAACAATATCAGAATCTCACATATCGCAGCGGAACAACATATAATAGATAAATGAATAATCTTTCAAACAATGAACTGTACATTTTATACATTACATCATCAGAGTGTACAATAACAATATACAGCACAACAAAACAATGGACAGTTATACAAACATGTCATTACAAGTGAATTTACGGCGGAAAGATAATATCATATACAAGTAATATGTCTCGCCATCCAGCTCGCCACTTGAGCTCCAAAGCACTTTTGAATCTAGAATGACCTGATAACCTGACTCTGGCTGCCCGTGTGGAAAATTATGGGCACCTAGAGTTTAGGAAGGGAAACATAAACTCCAGGTCAGTCATGGGATTGGTGTGAGAACTCAAAACAGTTATTTATCTATTAAAACAACAACAACAAGGGAAGTGAAAAATATTCGCAATGCTTTTGGAAAATGAAACTACCATAAGGCCTCCCCGCACACACACAATACAAACGCAGAATTGGAGGAGATTTCTCCTTATGATAATCAAAGATGCTTACTACGCAAAACAAATCATTTTTGATATTATTATTAGTGCATATTGATGAAAACATTTCGAAAGTATAATATAAATCTTAGCCAGCATAGGTACCATTATATTATGCCTGCTATAGCTACCTCCTGAGGAGGCAGGTTATATAATTGAAATCGTAAAGGGCTCGTTTTGTTTCTTTGGATTTCCAACAAATGGTCAGGCTAACGAACTTCCTACTGCCACATGGGATCGCCTCTGGCGGGACGTCCCGAGAACTTAACCAGCTCTCTGCCAACACAAGGCCGGGTTACCTTTGTAACTAGGTAATTACAACACAAATATGCCACCACCCGGTCCTTTGGGACCTTTATCCTAGGGCCCTCGATCACAAAGCAACAACCACACAGAAAATGAGATTGGAGCAACCACATAGGTTAAGCATCAAGGCTCCATACCTGACACCACCCATTTCCAGAAGGAAATGACAAACCCTAAAGGGCGCGACCCTCATAACCTTGCCGCATATTCCCGTTTTGACCATTTCCGGGGTGTGAGGTCTGACGAAGTCTCGTCCACAAAGCTACGCTTTTTCACAAAGCCACGCTTTGATCAACAAATGATCAATAAATAATCATCACACAGCAACACTCAGCATGCCACATTACCAAATTGGGAGTATATCGCTGATAACCTTCAACTACAAAACCTCTGAGCTTGTACGTCTCAGAGAAGGGTGTTAAGCTAAGAGAATAAATTCTCCGCCACCAACATAAATGTATTTGAAAGAAATCTGCTTTATATCTTAAAATGTAATGTCAGACACGTAACCATACAAGTCTATTCCGGGTTCGAACAGAACCGAAGGCACTTCCAAAGAAGCCCTTGCAATCTGGGTATTCACAATCCCGATCGAACTTCCCATCACAAAGGAAATCTCCATACCGTAGCCAACGATGCAGAGACAATCGATAGGTCATCCTATCGTTTTCATAAATACCCGGTCTTCAACACCGGTCTTCAATGCTATCCATTACGTCGTATCACTATTCGGAATGGGTAGTCCGAATAACGAGCGCAATAATTTAAAAATAAGTGTAGCATTCAATTTCAACCAATTCACAACAAATAGCCGTTTAAGGGTCAATATCGATAGTTTTTATTTAACTATCAATCAATATTCACAACATCACCCAATTTCAAATAATTTTCTAAATTATTTATTTTCAAAAATATCTTTACAAGATATAATTTCCACACTTCAACCGTTTGAAAACAAATTTCAAATCAATTTTCACCTTTACAACTTTTGAAATTAAATTTCAAATCATTTTCCTTAAGCGGAAAACACTTACAAATAGTTATTCATTTTCACTGGAAATTTGCCGAGTTCAAATATTTTAAAATAATGGAAAATTTATTATCCAAAAATATATTTGGAAAACACTTTTAAATAAAACTATTTTTCTTTAAACACTTTACTTAAAATATTAGTTATAAAATATTATACCTATATTATATAAACTTAAACCCAAACTAATTTTTCAAAATAAAATTAGTAAATAGAGTATAACTATTTAAATAACTATTTTCTAAAACAATTACTGATTAAATCTTAGAAATAATCATTTCTATAAACAATTTAATAAATCGTTACTTAAAGGATTTAAAATAATTTAAGAGGTAAATTTCTTCAAAGTATCCTTTTCAAAACCAATACTAGAATTTTATATATATGAATAATATATTTTTCAAAGCTATTCAGAAATCTTATTCGGCTTTCCAGGAAGGATACACTTTTATTTCAAAATGGTTCATTCAAACCAATTAAATAAATCCTTATCGATTTATTAAATTTACGTTTCAATTCCGTAAATTTATTTCCACACTTTTAAAAATAAATCAATTTTTATTTTTTAAAACAAATTTCCCTTATAAATTTCCATTGTGAATTTACATTTCAAAATATTCACTTTTTATACGATTTTTCCAATCGATTTCAATTATTCACTTTCAACACCAAAATCAGTTTTCAATTGATTTCCAAAAACACCAAATCAAATTCCATATTGATTTTCCAAGAAATTAAACACTAAGTGAATTTCATTCAAATTTCAAATTGAAATCAATTTCTACTAAACCCCAAATCAATTTCCAAATTGATTCCAAATTCATTCCAAAACACCAAATATATTTCCAAATGGATTTCCAAAAGATCTATTTCCAATTACCAAAATCAATTCCCAAGTGGATTCCTAAATTTATTTCTTTTCAGAATAATTTCTTTTTAAAGAATACAAATTCTTTTATTTTCCAACTCTTTAAAATCCATATTTTGAACAAATTTTCAACCTTTGAATAATATTATCGAAAATCCATTTATTAAGCCTTTTTATCATATTTTGGAATTTTATTCAATAAGATAAAAATAAAACTTTATCATTTTAAAAATTCCTTCATCTGAATTAATCCAATTCTCAAAAATAAATTTTATTATAAATTCTCAACTAAAATTTTCGAAAATCAAATTTTATTATTTTCGGCATCTAATGATACCAAAAATATATTCGGCTAAAATTTAGCCTTTAACGATTTCAATCACAAAGATAATCACGCAGATTATAAATAGATCAACACACAACATTGAAACAAATTCAATCATTTGAGGAATCAAGTTGGATCCATCCAACCTGTTTCCCTGCATCCACAGATGTTAGCACAATACCAATTCCACTTCGAGGTAAAATATCGCGGTATATGGGATTTATAAAATACTATCCACTATTATGCAGCGCAATAGGGTCTCATCCGCTATATAATGCAGGAAATCAACTCCAAGTACATATATAATACCAATTCCATATCAAGTTGGAATTATCGCGGTATATGTGTTTAATAAATAACATCCGCTTAATATACGGCGCATAGGGTCTATTTCAATGCAACAGATAGCAATTTATCATCCAAGCATATAATCAACACAATCAAGCAATTTTAAATTTAACTACTTAAAATTTAAATCGAAACGCAATTCGATTGAGTGAGAAGTTCTCACCTTGAGTTTCCGATAACAGTTGTAGCGTTTTGTTTCAAATAAAATTAAACATGCGTTTAATTTTACTCGAAATTATCAGTAGCTCCAAACAACTCCAAACCAGCTCCATTGCGTTGTTCTCGACAAAACGAATCCAACGCAAGTTGTTTCGTGCTTTTTCGACCTCGTATTAAAAAGTTATGATAGTTTAAAGTTTGTACACATAAATATATATAATTATTTACAAAAATCATTTTATTTTTAAACTTCCTCACATCTGGCCCGCACGTTGCCTTCATCAAATCAGAGCTGCACGCAAATGCTTCTTCCCCCTTCAGATAAAATCGCGTTCGAACCCAACGCCGCCATGCAAACCCTAATTGCTGCGAGTTATATACACATCCTGAAGACGATCGAACACCAACGTCTTGAAGAGCTTCGCGCAAGCCACCTTCGGCTAGAATATTGCCGAGCTCCGCTATCCCTGGAGTTCGAAAATCACGCACGAACGAAGCATGGTCGCGACGAAACCCTGGCTTCCACGCTGCTCTAAAGATGATCATCACAGTATGGATGGGATGCTCTCATTACGCTCTTCAACATTGTAGTTGGAAGTTTTAGCTAATCGTTTATGGATTGAAAGAAATTAAGAGAAGAAATCTGGAAAATTTTGGCCATTATAATTGTTAGAAGCGGCGGTTGAAACATTATTATGGTTAGGGTTTGCAATTGTGAAGAGGATGGGTCCTTTTATAGAAATTTTCACAAAACACTATTCATCCGACTTTTCCGAACTCCAAATCTCACGCGGTGACCGGCGTTTATAGGTTTACCCCGCATTCCATACACAATGGAACGTGTTTCGGAAACTAATTTGATCATATGTGCGAGTTACGGAAATAAACGATCAATTTTAAACTAAATCGATTAAACCAATTTCTATGCGTTTTGGTTTCCCCCGGACAAACAATAAATCCGATTGACACGAAATTTGAAATCTTACAATAATATAACATTACGGATCCGATGAAACTAGTTTTGTCAAAATCCGAGACTGTTTAAAAAATGACTATTTTTAACTCGTCAATTAAATATTAAAATATTCAATTTCTGCAATTTAACTTTTAATTAAATTTTAAAAGTTCACAAACATTGTTATAACTCCAATATGATTTAATATAACTTTATAAATCATTTTTAATCACATTAAATCCAATTTCCAATTATTTACGCAATTTCAAATATTAAATTATCGATTTAATTATCCAATTAAATCTAGATATTCAAAAAATAAATTATTCGACTTATAAATTTTACTTGTTGATATTTAAAATCAATTAAATTTACGAATTTCAAATGACAGAAATTCTGGGTCGTTACAATAATTATTAATATATTATTATTTTATAGCGATGATTTTTATTATTAATTTGTGTACTAATTGTTTAATTATTGATTATTAAGTATTATTGTTGAATTGTAATTATTAATTAATTATCACAACGGGCAAATGAAATAGGTTGTAATAGACGTCTATTACAACTGGCAAAAAAGAAGAGTTGTTAGAAATAGGAATTTATTACAACTGACCAAAAAGAAAGGTTGTAATAGACATCTATTACAACTTGTCAGTAAAGAAGAGTTGTTAAAAGTAGGCGTCTATCACAACTGGTGAAGAAGAAAGGTTGTAATAAGCATCTATTACAAGTAAACAAACAAAAGAATTGTTGAAAATAAGTTTATTACAACTTTCTGGAAAAAAAGTTGTGAAAAACCTTTATTACAACTAGCATTTTTTGGCAGTTGTAAAATTATAGTTGTAATAGGGTGTTTTTGTTGTAGTGATTTCGATTTGCATGCGAGTCCGTTGATCTGGGTAGTCAGAGGGCTTAAGTGGATGGTCATTGACTTGTGGAAGGTGGCGAAGTCGACCGAAGCTCGTCGGAGCTCTGGTGCATGTGCACAAGTTTGGCATGTGTCGGTGAGTTATGGTTTATGGAAGATAGGGTCTTGACTCGAAGTTGTTTTTGGGTAATCGTATTGCTGGCTTGAGTTTTCATTTGGGTAATTTTGTGAATACACCGAGTTTTCTAAAACTTAAACAAAAAATTAAAGTTTGAAAAGAAAATACGGGTTAGTTTAGGGGAAGACTTTAAGAAAATGGAGGTTTGACTCAGGTGGCGATCGGGAAGGTCTCGGGTTTGACGTATAAAAACAGTTTTTACTTTAAGACAAAATTCAAGTTTTTGAACATTTTAATCCATGCTTTCAAATAATGGATTTGATTTAAGTTTGAATTAATAAAGGTTTTTAAGTAAGATATTTTTAAAGCAATTAAATTAAATTTATTTAATTTTGTGACATTATTTATAAATTAATTATTTTAAATAAATAATGTAATTAAAGAAGTTAATTAAGATGAAATGTTATTTTAATTAACCTTAATCTTTTGAACTAATTTATGTGTTAATGATGATTAATCATGAGGTTTATTAGTTAAAGATTTTAATAAAAATTAAATGGTTAATTAAGATAAATGATTCATAATTACGTAATAATTAAAGGATAATTATTTAAAGGTTAACTAATTATTAATTTAAAGTTAATTAATTTATAATTAAGGATTAATTTAATTAATGTAATTAGTTAAGAAATATTTAATTAATGAAAGTGATTAAGATTAATTAATTAATAATTAAGCATTAATTAAGAATAATTAATTAGTTTATTAACTAATAACTAAAGGTTAATTAAATGATAATTAAGGTTAATTAATCAGTAATTAAGATTAATTAATTAACATTTAAGGATTAATTAATTTATAATTAAGGATAATTAATCATTAATTAAGGATAATTAATGAAAATAATTATGTGATTAATTAATTATAATCACACGATTAATTCATCTTACTTATAGATGATTAATTATTATTGAATGCCTTGAACTGATTGACACCCTTGTTATGTGATTGTGATACTTTATGATGTGAATTGCTGTGAATTGAACTATGATATCTATGATGTATTTTTGTGTGAATGTGAAAACTATTGGCCTTCAAACGACATTTGAATTTCGATGCAATAGGGAGTTGGATTCCAGTTGGTTATCTGAAACCCACATCTAATCTTAATGGTGATTTTTTATGATTGGTATATCCACATGTTTTTTTAAATTAAGCACTCACTATTAAGTTTAGAAGGGAGGGGACTTTGTGTCATATAACCCATTCCGAATAAGTGATACAACGAAATGGATAGCATTTGATGACGGTGGTGAAGACCGGGTGTTTTCGAGGACGATAGGATAACCTATCGAATGACTCTACACTGAGTTGCTCCGGTATAGAGATCTCCACATGTGATGGGGAATCCGATCGGGATTGTGGATACCCAGATTGCAAGGGCTTCTTCCTTTATTGGACGAAGTGCCTTCGGTTCCATTTGAACCCGGAACGGACTTCTATGGTTGTATGTTTGACATTACAATTTGAAATATAAATATGATCTTTATCAAATACATTTCTGTTTAGCGGCAGAGAATTTATTCTCTTAGCTTAACTTTCTTCTCTGAGACATATGAGCTCAGAGGTTATGTAATTGATGGTTATTAGTGATATACTCCAAATTTGGTTGTGTGGCATGCTGAGTGCTGCTGATCATTTATTGATCGAAGCATGGCTTTGGTGAAAAGCGTAACTTTGTGGACGAGACCTCGTTGAACCTCACAACCCAGAAATGGTCGAAATAGGAAGAATGGGCAAGGTTACGGAGGTAGCGCCCGTTAGGGTATGTGCATTTCCTTCTAGATAAAAAGTGATATCATGGTATGAAGCCCAGATATTTAACTTATGTGGTTGTTGGAATTTGTTGGTGTCGAGGCCTCGTTTAAAGGTCGGTCGCGACTAAGGGATGGCATACTCATGTCAGTAGTTTCCTAGTTACATAGGTAACCCGGTCTTGTGTTAGCAGAGATCCGGTTAGGTTCTCGGGGTGTCCCTCTAGAGGCATACCCATTCGGTGAGGAAGTTCTTTAGCCTGGCCATTGTTGGAAATCCAAACAAAACAATATGAGACCTATACGGTTTTAGTTGTATCACTTGCCATTTACTTATGGTGGTGACCCGCCGTTTAATTTGTAGCTATAGTAGGCATAGTACGAAATGTGTATGCTGGCTAAGATTAATATTATACTTTCGAAATTGTTTCATGCACTTTGCACTAATAATAATATCAAAAAGGATTTTCGTGTATCAAGCATGTTTAACGACCATAAGGAGAAATCTCTTCCAATTGTGCATTTGCATTATGTGTGTGTGCCGGGAGGCCTTATGGTAGTTTCATTTTCCAAAAAGTATTGTGGATTTCTTTTTAAATTCTTTTTGTTTGTTTTTATTTAAACAACTGTTTTTATTTGCTCACACCAGTCCTATGACCGACGTGGAGTTTATTGTTCCCTTTCTAAACTCTAGGTGCCCACCATTTTCCACATGGGCAGCCTAGAGTCATATTTTCAGATAAAGCTAGTAGATATAGATTCGGTAGCCTTCAACTTTCTGTTTGGAATTCTTTGGACCTGTTTGGATTTTGGCGATCACATTGTGTTTCACTTCAACCGGATTTGCTTAAGTTCAACATGATGGTGTTTTGAGTTTCTGGTTTAAGTCTTGGAGATTTGGCAATGGTGTTGCAGTAGTTGGAGTATCTATCTTGAAGACCATTTGGTGATTTTGTCCTGCTGCTAGTGTTATCTCTTCCACTGTTTGTGTAACGTTCGCGACTTTTCGACGCTCGAAAACCGACATCAATACGTCCACTGTATCAACTGCCGAGCAATCGAAGGCCGGAAAACCGTACCGTTAGGGTTAAAGAAGAAAAAAAAAGATAGAAGAAGAGAGAAAAAAAAGAAGAAACAGAAAACAATATCAGAATCTCATAATCGCAGTGGAACAACATATAATAGATAAATGAATAATCTTTAAACAAAGAACTATATCAGTTATTACATTACGTCACATCATATTACATTACATTTCATCATCAGAGTATACAATAACAAACAACAACAAACAGTGGAAAAGAAATACTATATACTAGTGAATACGCCATGCCATATAGCTTGCTTCCAGCAACTCCTGAATTCCAGAATATCCTGATAAACCTGACTCTTGACTGCCCGTGTGGAAATTGGTGGGCACCCATAGTTTAGGAAGGAAAACAATAAACTCCGAGTCAGTCATGGGACTGGTGTGAGAACTAAAACATTTTATTTTTAAAACAAAGTACATGATAATTTTTAAAATAGATTCGCAATGCTTTTTAGAAAATGAGACTACCATAAGGCCTTCCGCAGACACACAATGCAAACACAGAATCGGAGGAGATTTCTCCTTATGATTGTTAAAGATGCTTGATACGCATTAAAAAGAAACATTTGATATTATTACTAGTGCATAGTGTAGGAACAATCATTTCGAAAGTAAAGATATAAATCTTAGCCAGCATAGGCATTTCGCACTTATGCCTACTATAGCTACCATGCAAACATTGGGGCGCCACCATAAGTGAATGATAGGTTCTACAACAAAAACCGTACAAGATCGTATTGTTTCTTCGGATTTTCCAACAAATGGTCAGGCCAAGGAACTTCCCATTGCCACATGGGTACGCCTCTGGAAAGACGACCCGAGAACCTAACCGAATCTATGCCAACACAAGGCCGGGTTACCCCTAACTGGGTAACTACTAACACGAATATGTCATTCCTCGATCGTAACCGATCTATATCCGAGGATCCTCGGTTTCTAACAACCACAAAGCAATAAATTTGCAGCAACAACACAGGTTAAGTATCTGTGCTCCATACCATGATACCACCTCTATCCAGAAGGAATGACATACACTAAAGGGGCGCTACCCCCTAATAACCTTGCTGCATCCTTCCTGTTTTGACCATTTCTGGGGTGTGAGGTCCGACGAAGTCTCGTCCACAAAGCCATGCTTTATACAAAAGATGTGCTTTGATCATCAAATGCTCAACAGCACTTCGTATGCCACATTACCAATTTGGGAATGTATCACTAGTAACCATCAACTACATAACCTCTAAGGGTGTTAAGCTAAGAGAATAAATTTTCCGCCACCAACGGAAATATATTTGATAGAAACCAGCTTTGCATCTCAAATTGTAATGTCAGACACACATCCATACAAGTCCGTTCCAGGATCGAACGGTACCGAAGGCACTTCCAAAGAAGTCCTTGCAATTCGGATATTCACTAATCACGACCGGACTTCCCATCACAGAGGGTAATAAATTTCTATATCGGAGATCAACCGATGCAGAAACATTCGACGGTAATCCTTTCGATTTCATAAATATCCTGTCTTCAACACCGGTCATCAAATGCAATCCATAACGACGTATCACATATTCGGAATGGGTTATACGACCCCAAGGTCCTTTCCCGGCTAACCCGAATAGTGAGCGCTTATTTTGAAAATAAGTGTGGCATTCAAATTCAAGCAAATCACAACAAATACCTATTTAAAGGTAAATATTGATAGTCGGTTATTTAACATCAATAGGCGTGCTCAACATCACCAGATTCCAAATAATTTCCCAAATTATTTATTTTCCAAAAATATCTTTACTAGATATAAAATTTCCACACTTCAACCATTTGAAAACAAATTTTCAAATCACTTTTCAACTTTACTACTTTTGAAAACAAATTTCAATCATTGTCCTTACGCGGAAATATTCTCATTTCAAAATGGTTCATTTAAACCAATTAAATAAATCCTTACCGATTTACTTTATATTTACGTTCCAAATCTGTAAATTTATTCCCACACTTCAAAAATAAATCAACGTTTATTTTTAAACAAATTTCCCTTTCTTTTATAAATTCCATAGTGAATTTACAATTCCAAAATATCTATGAATATACGATTTCCAAATCAATTTCTAATATTCATTTTCAATTTATCTTTAAAAGATAAAATCTCAAAATATTCACTTCATATTGGAAAACATTTCCATACTTATTTAATAATAAGTAATTCACAAATCTATTTATTTTCAACACTTGGAAAATATTCAATATACTTAAATCGAAATTAAGTTAAAAAATCATTCTCTTAAACACATTTGTTTGGTCCAAAATGAATGTTGCGCAAAACATTGTTACGACAATCCAAAATCACTAGTATAGGGATTCGAAATTTAGATAGATATATAAATCCCAATACTATACAAAAATATTTCCTTTCGGAATCATTTACTATAACAACAGTGTTATAGTCCACCATTTCCTTATTTCTCGAAAATGTCTATTTCAACAATGAATGTTGAAATCTATGTAATCGATTCATAATACATTTTAAAACATCTTTTTAAAATACTTAACTTCATTTTATAATATAGCTTTCCCAAAAATAACCGTTTTATTTAATAATATATTCACTGTCCAAAATCGTGAATATACTTCACTAACCAAATTTCAATATTTCTACACATTTTATAGAAAGAATAGTTCGCTATCCAAAATCGCGAATATACTTATTTTAATAAATTTCTATATTCAATTTATCCAATTCCATTGATTTCGAATTTATAAACAATGTCTATAAATTCCATTTCTATTTATAAACTTCGATTTATAAATCTCCTTTATTAATCCGATTAAATTTATATATCTCAAATATATACCAAAAGTCCATATTATAAGTTAAATACTTATAATTCATTTATTTACAAAATCGTTCTTTTTAAAACTTCTATTACTTATAAGATTCATTTATATTTTATAACAACTTCAACTTATAAAATCTCCTTTATTAACAATTTCTATTAATATCCCATTTAAATCCCCAAAATCCAATTTATAAGTTAATTACTTATAAATCTTTTATTTTACAACATCTATTCATTTTATAATCCTCACAATTTATAAATCTATAATTTTTTTATGAAATCCATTTTATTTCATTTTAACACTTAATAAACTCGTTTTATAATTCCAATATTTTATATATATATATACATATTTTTTTTTATAAATATCAATGTTAAAAATCTTTTATATACATCCTTTATAATAATTCAAAAATCCAAATTTAAACTATTTTATAAATCTATTTATTTTAAAAATCACCCTTTGGTTATATTTCACAAAAATCTTAATTTTTATAACATAAAAATTTATAACGTTTTAATTATTTAAAATGAATCAATTCAAAAATTTAATAAAACGTATACTTTGAAAAATCATTTTAAAAATCCTTTTAAAATCAAAAATCATTTTTTTTAAAACTTCAAAAATGGATCCAATGATGCAACAGCACCAAATAGTCAATCACGACAACAAAGACATCATATATCAGTATATGATAATCAACAAATATCACAATATCTATAAATATATCAATACAGTTGAGGAATCCAGTTGGATCCCTCCAACCTGTTTCCCTGCATCCACAGATGTTAGCACAATACAAATTCCATTCCAGTACGGAATTATCGCGGTATATGGGATTGATAAAAATATTATCTGCTTAATAGGCGGCGCAATAGGGTCTCATCCGCTATATAATGCGGGAAAATCAACTCCAAGTACATTTATAATACCAATTCCAATCAAGATGGAATTATCGCGGTATATGTTTTTAATAAATAACCTCCGCTTACTAACGGCGTATAATGTCTATGTTAACAATCAATAGATAATAATTCATCATTCAGCATACAATCAACAATTTTAAACCTAACTATTTAAAATATAAATCGAAACTAATTCGATTGAGTGAGAAGTTCACACCTTGGTTTCAATTCCGTTTCAGCGTTTTATTTCGAATAAAATTAAACGTACGTTTAATTTTACCTGAAATTATCACTAGCTCCAAACGACTCAAACCAGCTCCATTGAATAGTGTTCGACAAAATGATTGCGACGCAATTCGTTTCGTCACAATTCGACCTCGTAGCAAAAAGTTATACATTTTTAAAGGTTGAACAAATTAATATATAACTTAATTTACAATTTTCGTTTTATTTTATAACCTAAATCAAATCCTGGCCACACGTTTTCCTTCTGCAGATCATGGCCCCAGGTGTGTGCTCCTTCCCAAATGCGTTCGCTCCAGGTGAAACACGTGAAACCGAACCCAATACCCAAGCTAGGGTTTTGAAATCGCCACCACCACACTCCGTTCCAAGATGATCAGCAACCACCACGATGGAGCCTACGCTCGCGCGCACCCATAGCTCGAAAACGACCAAGCTCGGTTCCTCCCTTGCATAGAAAAACGTGCGCGACTTCCGGGTATTCTAGCTCGATTTGCCATCAATTCGCTTCGCCTACAACGATCTCCACCGTTGATCTTGTAGTACTCACTACCCTCTACCAATCTCCAGTTGATAGCTTTTTGAATCGATGCTTGGATTAGAAGATAATTGGAGGGTAAGATAATTGTGTTTCGGCCATTGAATTTATTAGCGGCGGCTGGTCTCAAAACCCTAAGGTTTGTTTTCATTTTGCAAAAGTGAATTTTAAGGGGCTTTTATAGAAAATTTCTCAAACACTATTCATTCCGAAATTTTCGAACTCCAAACGAAGCGTGCTGGTTGGCATTTCTAAGGTTTACCCCGCGTTCCGAACACAATGGAACATGTTTTGGAGGCTAATTCGATCATTTGTGCGAGTTATGGCAACAAACGATCGATTTTAAATTAAATCGATTAAATGATTTTCTATACGTTTTGGCTCGCCCCGGACAAACGGTAAATCCGATTGACACAAAATTTGAAACCATACAATAATATCACATTACGGATCCGATGAAACTCGTTTCGTTGAAATCCGAGACTGTTTGAAAAATGACTATTTTTCAGTCGATAATTAAATATTAAAATATTCAATTTTCACAAATTAACTTTTAATTCGATTTTAAAAGTTCACAAACATCTTTCTAACTCCAACATGATTAAATAAAATTTTACAAATCAATTTTAATCATATTTAACCCAATTTTCAATTATTTCTGTATTTTCACATATTAAATTATCGATTTAATTATCCAATTAAATCCAATTATTCGGAATAAAATTTATTCGATTATAAATTTCACTTATTAGTATTTAAAATCAATTAAATATAAAAATTTAAATTGACAGAAATTCTGGGCCGTTACATACTTCCCCCCTTAAAAGAATTTCATCCTCGAAATTACCAAGTAAGAAAAAGTTACAGAATCCATTAACTTTCCAAAACAAACAATTCAATTCAGATTTTCCAAATCTCTTAAGTGTTTAACTTTCCCAAAATTCATAGTTAAACTTCTTACAAAATCTTTACTAAGTTTCCAAATCCAAACTTAGTTTTCCAAAATTTTCCAATTTTCTCAAAAATATTCTAACGCCTTAAATTTTCGGAAAAATTCGCCAGAGTCTCCTTTGCGCGGCTCGATCCAAAAAAAAATGACAGTGTATATATATCACAAATATACATCTCATTAAGTGATGAGGCATCTCTTAGGGAAAAAAGTGCAAAAGTACGATATTTAACCCGAGATATGTTCCTTATTTATTGTTAGCGAGCATATACGGCTAATATAGCGCAAAGCGAGCTCCAAATGCGAAGCAAGCACAATCCGCACCTACTAAACACTCAACAAACAAATGAGAAACAAGTATATATGAAAGTAATATCAATATAATATACAATATATAGCAACATAACAACTACATGTGCCAACATAGCAAATGCAACAAAAGCAACAAATGCAATTACCAAACAACTATCATCCAACAAATCCATATCAAATCAATATACATTCACTTCTCATAAATATTCAATGAATTGGTTTTCAATTTAATCACATTTGATTTGTTAACATTGGATGTTTTTACTAACATTCACTTATTCATATTCAATTAGTTTACTTTCACTAATTTATATTCACCTTAGTTCACTTCCAAATCAAATTCAATTCTATTCAAGTTCATTTTCTTCCAAGTTGGATTCAATTACTTTAGCTTCTAATTTCGCTAATTCAATTTCATTAACACTTAATGAATTTGTATACAATCAATTAATAACCATATAACAACCAATGTACATTCAACATAACCAAATTATTTAATTTACATTCTATTTGGTCCAAAACTTTTAATTCTAATTGGTTCATATTAAATTGATTTCCATTCAATTTATTCAACTTCCAATAACATTAGCTTTTAATGAATTAACACTTACATTCATTATTCCATATCAATTTATTTTACATTCAATTGATTAACATTCAATCCATTAATTAATTCAATTGCTAATTCCTTTAACAATATAAAGTTGAATTTCATTTATATAATTCAAGTTCAAATTCTTAATGACTTCACTTCATTAATTCACTTATTAATTTACTTTGACACCAAAATCAACTCTATTCAACTTCACTTAAGCTATATTCCATTTCAAACATCATTTGCTTAGCTTAACTTAAATTTCCACTTATAAATCCAATTCAGATTTCATTTCTATTTAACTTTTACCAAAGTCAAATTTTCATCACTTATTCAAATTCAAATTTATTTTGCTTAACAAATTGTTTTACCATTTTAATAATTGGTTTCACTTACATTTTCTCATTTTATAAGTTATACAACTTATATTCAACAATTACCACTTGGATTTTTATTGATTCACTTATACTTCCTTTAATTTAACTCCATCCTTTAAGTTAAATTTATTCTATTAAAATTCAAATTGTATAAGTTATCAACTCATTTATCATTCCCATAAATATTTTAAATAGGATCCTAGAGTCTTTTCAATCTTTCAAAACCATTTTTGAAACCAATTCAATTATCCTTTGAATTTCAAAACCCAAACCCAAATTTTTCAAACAACTTTCATTTAAAACAATTTGGCAGTAATCCCTCTTTTGGAAACCCGAAAATGAACACCAATGATGTCACGATCATCATCGGAATTATTTTCCAGCGACCGAAAAGAGTTTAGAGCTTTAATTTCTCAAAAATAATTTTCCCAAATATCAAATCCTTTCAAAACACTTCTCTGGAATTTTGTTTTTAGATTATAAATCACATTTATAAATCTTTTACCTATATAATTTCATTTCTTATATATAAGATTATTTCACAATTGTAAATCATTTTAACTATAATTCCATACTTATAATTCATTCGCTTATAAAATTTATTCTTTTACAATATGTTTCATTCAACTTATTCAAACAACTTTTATTAACTTGCATATATTCTTACATTTCAACAACCAAACAATCAATTTTATATGCATTTTAATAATTCTGAAAAATTATTCTTTTATATATAAAATGTAATCAAGGTAAATTATTTCATTTACCCAATTAAAACGATATCGTGCCAATTTGTTCTGTATAAGTGTTTAGAGATCTCTATCTACAACGTTAATTACTCGTGTTGACCAGAATCCATATACCACTTAACAAACCAATCATCACAATATAAATCAATTTATATTCACTAACAAATACGCGCTCGTATCTATTATTACACTCAAACTCATTCTAGAGTACTGCTGACTCTATCTCTAATGAGTAATTCCCAACAGAGCCATGGTTGTCGCTTAACCATATGCTCTGATACCAAATGTAACGTTCGCGACTTTTCGATGCTCGAAAACCGACATCAATACATCCACTGTATCGACTGCCGAGCAATCAAAGGCCGAAAAACCGTACCGTTAGGGTTAAAGAAGAAAAAAAGATAGAAGAAGAGAGAAAAAAAAGAAGAAGAAACCGAAAACAATATCAGAATCTCACAATCGCAGCGAAACAACATATAATAGATAAATGAATAATCTTTAAAGAAAGAACTATATCAGTTATTACATTTCATCATCAGAGTATACAACAACAAACAACAACAAACAGCGTAAAAGAAAAACTATATACTAGTGAATACGCCATGCCATCCAACTTGCCTCCAGCAACTCCTGAATTCCATAATATCCTGATAAACCTGACTCTTGACTGCCCGTGTGGAAATTGGTGGGCACCCAGAGTTTAGGAAGGAAAACAATAAACTCCGAGTCAGTCATGCGACTGGTGTGAGAACTAAAACAGTTTATTTTTAAAACAAAGTACAGGATAATTTTTAAAATAGATTCGCAATGCTTTTTAGAAAATGAGACTACCATAAGGCCTCCCGCGCACACACACAATGCAAATGCAGAATCGGAGGAGATTTCTCCTTATGATAGTCAAAGATGCTTGATATGCATTAAAAAGAAACAATTGATATTATTACTAGTGCGTAGTGTAGGAAAAATCATTTCGAAAGTAAAGATATAAATCTTAGCCAGCATAGGCATTTCGCACTTATGCCTACTATAGCTACCATCCAAACAGTGGGGCGCCATCATAAGTGAATGATAGGTTCTACAACTAAAACCGTACAAGATCATATTGTTTCTTTGGATTTTCCAACAAATGGTCAGGCGAAGGAACTTCCCATTGCCACATGGGTACGCCTCTGGAAAGACGACCCGAGAACCTAATCGGATCTCTGCCAACACAAGGCCGGGTTACCCCTAACTGGGTAACTACTGGCACGAATATGTCAGTCCCCGATCGTAACCGATCTATATCCGAGGATCCTCGATTTCCAACAACCATAAAGTAATAAATTTGCAGCAACAACATAGGTTAAGTATCTGGGCTCCATACCATGATACCACCTCTATCCAGAAGGAATGACATACACTAAAGGGGCGCTACCCCCTAATAACCTTGCTGCATCCTTCCTGTTTTGACCATTTTCGGGGAGTGAGGTCCGACGAAGTCTCGTCCACAAAGCCACGCTTTATACAAAAGTTGTGCTTTGATCATCAAATGCTCAACAGCACTTCGTATGCCACATTACCAATTTGGGAATGTATCACTAGTAACCATCAACTACATAACCTCTAAGGGTGTTAAGCCAAGAGAATAAATTCTCCGCCACCAACGGAAATATATTTGATAGAAACCAGCTTTACATCTCAAATTGTAATATCAGACACACATCCATACAAGTCCGTTCCAGGATCGAACGGAACCGAAGGCACTTCCAAAGAAGTCCTTGCAATCCGGATATTCACTAATCACGACCGGACTTCCCATCACAAAGGGTAATAAATTTCTATATCGGAGATCAGCCGATGTAGAAACATTTGATGGTAATCCTTCCGTTTTCATAAATATCCGGTCTTCAACACCGGTCATCAAATGCAATCCATAACGACGTATCACATATTCGGAATGGGTTATACGACCCCAAGGTCCTTTCCCGGCTAACCCGAATAGTGAGCGCTTATTTTGAAAATAAGTATGGCATTCAAATTCAAGCAAATCACAACAAATACCTATTTAAAGGTAAATATTGATAGCCGGTTATTTAACTATCAATAGGTGTGCTCAATATCACCAGATTCCAAATAATTTCCCAAATTATTTATTTTCCAAAAATGTCTTTACTAGATATAAAATTTCCACACTTCAACCATTTGAAAACAAATTTTCAAATCACTTTTCACCTTTACCACTTTCGAAAACAAATTTCAATCATTTTCTTTACGCGGAAATATTTTCATTTCAAAATGGTTCATTTAAACCAATTAAATAAATCCTTACCGGTTTACTTTATATTTACGTTCCAAATCTGTAAATTTATTCCCACACTTCAAAAATAAATCAACGTTTATTTTTAAACAAATTTCCCTTTCTTTTATAAATTCCATAGTGAATTTACAATTCCAAAATATCTATGAATATACGATTTCCAAATCGATTTCTAATATTCATTTTCAATTTATCTTTAAAAGATAAAATCTCAAAATATTCACTTTATATTGGAAAACATTTCCATACTTATTTAATAATAAGTAATTCACAAATCTATTTATTTTCAACACTTGTAAAATATTCAATATACTTAAATCGAAATTAAGTATATATTTCATTCTTTAAAAAATCATTCTCTTAAACACATTTGTTTGGGCCAAAATGAATGTTGCGTAAAACATCGTTACGACAACTCAAAATAACTAGAATAGGGATTCGAAATTTAGATAGATATATAAATCCCAATACTATACAAAAACAATTCTTTTCGGAAATCATTTACTATAACAACAGTGTTATAGTCCACCATTTCCTTATTTCTCGAAAACATCTATTTCAACAATGAATGTTGAAATCTATGTATTCGATTCATAATACATTTCAAAACATCTTTTTAAAATAATTAACTTCATTTTATAATATAGCTTTCCCAAAAATAACCGTTTTATTTAATAATATATTCACTGTCCAAAATCGTGAATATACTTCACTAACCAAATTTCAATATTTCTACACATTTTATATAAAGAATAGTTCGCTATCCAAAATCGCGAATATACTTCTTTTAATAAATTTCTATATTCAATTTATCCAATTCCATTGATTTCGAATTTATAAACAATGTCTATAAATTCCATTTCTATTTATAAACTTCGATTTATAAATCTCCTTTATTAATCCGATCAATTTATATATCTCAAATATATACCAAAAGTCCATATTATAAGTTAAATACTTATAATTCATTTATTTACAAAATCGTTCTTTTTAAAACTTCTATTACTTATAAGATTCATTTATATTTTATAACAACTTCAACTTATAAATCTCCTTTATTAACAATTTCTATTAATATCCCATTTAAATGCCCAAAATCCAATTTATAAGTTAATTACTTATAAATCTTTTATTTTACAACATCTATTCATTTTATAATCTTCACAATTTATAAATCTATAATTTTTTTATGAAATCCATTTTATTTCATTTTAACACTTAATAAACTCGTTTTATAATTCCAATATTTTATATATATATATATACATATTTTTTTTATAAATATCAATGTTAAAAATCTTTTATATACATCCTTTATTATAATTCAAAAATCCAAATTTAAACTATTTTATAAATCTATTTATTTTAAAAATCACCCTTTGGTTATATTTCACAAAAATCTTAATTTTTATAACATAAAAATTTATAACGTTTTAATTATTCAAAATGAATCAATTCAAAAATTTAATAAGACGTATACTTTGAAAAATCATTTTAAAAATCCTTTTAAAATCAAAAATCATTTTTTTTAAAACTTCAAAAATGGATCCGATGATGCAACAGCACCAAATAGTCAATCACGACAACAAAGACATCATATATCAGTATATGATAATCAACAAATATCACAATATCTGTAAATAAATCAATACAGTTGAGGAATCCAGCTGGATCCTTCCAACCTGTTTCCCTGCATCCACAGATGTTAGCACAATACCAATTCCGTTCTAGTACGGAATTATCGCTGTATATGGGATTGATAAAAATATTATCCGCTTAATAGGCGGCGCAATAGGGTCTCATTCGCTATATAATGCGGGAAAATCAACTCCAAGTACATATATAATACCAATTCCAATCAAGATGGAATTATCGCGGTATATGTTTTTAATAAATAACCTCCGCTTACTAACGGCGTATAATGTCTATTTTAACAATCAATAGTTAATAATTCATCATTTATCATACGATCAACAATTTTAAATTTAACTATTTAAAATATAAATTGAAACTAATTCGATTGAGTGAGAAGTTCACACCTTGGTTTCAATTCCGTTTCAGCGTTTTATTTCAAATAAAATTAAACGTACGTTTAATTTTACCCGAAATTATCACTCTCTCCAAACGACTAAAATCCAGCTCCATTGCATAGTGTTCGACAAAACGATTGCAACGCAATTCGTTTCGTCACAATCCGACCTCGTAGCAAAAAGTTATACATTTTTAAAGGTTGAACAAATTAATATATAACTTAATTTACAATTTTCTTTTTATTTTATAACCTAAATCAAATCCTGGCCACACGTTTTCCTTTTGCAGATCATGGCCCCACGCGTGTGCTCCTTCCCAAACGCGTTCGCTCCAGGTGAAACACGTGAAACCGAACCCAATACCCTAGCTAGGGTTTTGAAATCGCCACCACCACACTCCGTTCCAAGATGATCAGCAACCACCACGATGGAGCCTACGCTCGCGCGCACCCATAGCTCGAAAACGAGCAAGCTCGGTTCCTCCCTTGCATAGAAAAACGTGCGTGACTTCCTGGTATTCTAGCTCGATTTGCCATCAATTCGCTTCGCCCACAACGATCTCCACCGTTGATCTTGTAGTACTCACTGCCCTCTACCAATCTCCAGTTGATAGCTTTCTGAATCGATGCTTGGATTAGAAGATAATTGGAGGGAAAGATAATTGTGTTTCGGCCATTGAATTTATTAGAGGTGGCTGGTATCAAAACCCTAGGGTTTGTTTTCATTTTGCAAAAGTGAATTTTAAGGGGCTTTTATAGAAAATTTCTCAAACATTATTCATCCCGAAATTTCCGAACTCCAAACGAAGCGTGCAGGTTGGCGTTTCTAAAGTTTACCCCGCGTTTCGAACACAATGGAACATGTTTCAAAGGCTAATTCGATCATATGTGCGAGTTACGGCAACAAATGATCGATTTTAAATTAAATCGACTAAACGATTTTCTATGCGTTTTGGCTCTCCCTGGACAAACGGTAAATCCGATTGACACGAAATTTGAAACCATACTATAATATTACATTACGGATCCGATGAAACTGGTTTCGTCGAAATCCGAGACTGTTTGAAAAATGACTATTTTTTAGTCGATAATTAAATATTAACATATTCAATTTTCACAAATTAACTTTTAATTCGATTTTAAAAGTTCACAAACATCTTTCTAACTCCAACATGACTAAATAAAATTTTGCAAATTAATTTTAATCATATTTAACCCAATTTTCAATTATTTCTGTATTTTCATATATTAAATTATCGATTTAATTATCCAATTAAATCCAATTATTCGAAATAAAATTTATTCGACTTATAAATTTCACTTATTAATATTTAAAATCAATTAAATATACAAATTTAAATTGACAGAAATTCTGGGTCGTTACAGTTTGTGTCGTTTGGTTCCGCTGTTGTATATTTATAGATCTCTGTTGTTGTATCAGATATTGTATCCATTGTTGTATCAATGATATTCATTCCGTTTTACGCTGTTTTGTTGTACTTAATGAATTATAAGCTCCGAAGAACCAGATTCGACGTTTGAATCTACGTCATTCGAATACGGGTGTTGTATTTGGTGTCGATTTTCGAAGGTCGAGTCAGGGTCGTTTCAAATTCTATGTTATTTATTTTATTCATCAAGTATTTATTCAATTATGCAAAAAATAAAATAAAATAGTGCAATAGCAAATAAATTTAAATGAATATGTATATATATGTTTATTATCATCAAACAAAAATTATATACTAGCATATTCCACAATCTCCCCCTTTTGATGATAACATACATATATTAAAATTTTCAATTTATTTAATGTATTTGGTCATTGATGAACTCTGATGAACTCTATTTGCTCCCCCTATTTTAATGCTTCCTCTTGACAATAAAGATCCTCCTTCATATATGCGTGAAAATAAATAAAAATATTCAAATGAACCTACGTGGTAATATGCAAATAAAAATTAAAATATTTGAACTTTATTTGCCAAAATCTTAACTTTTCTCTCCCCCTTTTGTTATCAGCAGAGGAGTAAAAGTGTTAAAAAAATAGAGATAAATTGATAGATATTAATACGATGTTAATATCCGATCGAGTATAGATATTAAATTGCAATAAAAAATCGAACGAAAATCATAAATACTCCGTTAGGCGCATATTCCACTTTAGAGTGATATGGGTAATGTCGTTATATAAAACCATATTGTTGTGTTTATTTGTGGTATATTTATATCAGGAATTTGAATACTTACTAACCATGCATAACCGTTAGGACTTTTAAATGAGATTAGGAATATTACCAACTTTTATAAAAAAACAAAAAACGAATTTCCAGTATCTTCTAACCACGCATAACTGTGATGACTTTTAAATGGGATTAGAATCAACTCATCTATTTAATAATCAATTTTGATATGTGTTCCATACATGCGTAACCGTGAGGACTTTTAAATGAGCATGAAAGCACATAACCAAATATTCCAAGTAATTCATTCATGCATAACCGTGAGGACTTTTAAATGAGATTGAAACTTTGGATGTTTTTATTGCTAGAAAAATAAAATAAAAATGAATAATTTTCCATATAAAATACCACATTTTGACATACTATACTGGATTTTAATGAGTGATGGTCGTCAGAAATATGATTGAAATAGAGATGATCATGGAATTTTTACCAACAAAAGTTATTATAAATATTGTTTAAATTTTTAAAGAAATTTACTAAATCTCAAGTCATAATATATGATTAATATTAACACTCATCCTTTTTTCAATCATTATGTATCTTTTCGATAATCAATAAGGAGTCAGATTAGTTAATGTATTCGTTTGAAATCAAATCCAAAAATAAATATAAGATCAAATTTCTAAAATGTCTAATCTGAAACAAAGTCAACAAAAATTATTTTCAGAAAGTGGTTTTATGAAAGAATATCTGCCATCGAAAATCGGTTAAATTGAAAATTATGCAGATATTTTATTTGGAAATGTAATGCAACTTATTAATGTCCCTACATCTGTGCAGTTAAAGCGCTCGGTAGATTCGAAGTGGTGGAAGTGCAAAAAGTCATAGCGGGGATACAACAAGGATATAGCGGGATATAGTAGATGGCTCTAAAATAGCATATAAAACTCGTACTTAATGTTTTCACAAATATATAAACGGTAATTTAATGAAAAATTATCATTCGATTGAATTATAATTAATACATAAATAATTTTAAACAAAAAACATGTGCGAATATACTTTAAATAAACGTAAAACTATTATATAACATAATTGAATTTATTAGAATATTAGAGTATTTTCATTTCTAAAAATATATTACAAATTAAATCAAATAAATTAGTTTCATAATTTTTATAACAGGAAATTATTGTCAAGGACAAAATTTCACAGCTTTTTAGCCTCAAGGACAGACCTTCAATATTTTATCCTAAAGGATAACTTTCTGTAGGTATCAGTTTTTAGTTATTGATAGCAGTTTTTAGGTATCAGTTTGTAGTTCTCGGTAGCAGTTTTTAGGTATCAGTTTTAGCTTGGTAGCAGTTTTGTTGTCCGTATGAATAATTTTGGAAAATGTTTGTCCTTATGAATAATTTTTGAAAGAATGTTTGTCCTTATGGTAAAAATATTGAGGTCGTGTCCTTGAGGCCAAAAAAATATAAATCTTTGTCCTTTAAATTAATTTTCCCTTTTTATAATGTATAAATACAATTTTTAATTCATTTTATTAAAGAGGATATAGCTGAAATAGCGGGGATTAAAGCGTAAAGGATATATTTTGGGGCTATATGGAAAAATCGTAGCGGTAGAAATCCGCTATGAGATATAGCGGGGTTATAGCGGGGTAATAGCGGGGTATTAACTACACAACGCTTCATAAAACACATTCCACTAGAAATTTTTCTATCAACTAGACTACCAGCGAAATCTACTTCTGAATACCCCTTTAAATCACAGTTATCATAAAATGGATATCATAGACCAGACCGTGAAGTTGCAACAAAAACCTTATAGTCATTTTACAGCTTTTAAAATGTGACTCCTTAAGGATTTGATTGAAAACGTGCACATTAACAACTAGTGAACATAGTATCAGATCTCGAAGCAGTAAGATAAACAAATATATCCATATGTATCTAGAGTAATCATCAACCAATAAAAACAACATCTCTTACCACCTAAACTTGCAATATCATTAGTCCAAACAAATCAATATGAACCAGTTCAAGGATGAAAAAATGATTGGTCAACAATTTTGCATAATTCAGAATCAAAATCAACCTTTATTTCTTTATCGCATAATTTGCTGATTTGCATTAAATTATGGTGCAGATTTTCAACATTCAATATATCATTCAAGATAAATGTACTGTTACCTATTTTACCTCTACCGATAATTTTTCGTTCTTGCCTATTGTGATTCTGCCACCATTTTGCTTGACTAAGGAACTTTGATTTGTTGCCCGTTATGTGCCTGGAACGGCCAAAATCCAGGTACCACTCTTGTTGTTCCTTAGTCTGCCAACACACCTACACGAGGAAAGATTTCTGTGACCTATTTGTTTTTATAGGTCAATGATTGCTAGTAACAAAAGATTTTAAAAAATATGTTTGAGTAGTCCCAAAACAATTTATGTTTGTTCCTATTGGCACCTAGATTTTTTTGAATTTAAGGGATTTTATATTTATGCTTTTTGGAACCCAAATTGGTATGGTTTTCACGTGTTTGGCTCTATACCAACAATTATTATGATTGTGCCGAGTTTTTCCACATATGGTGCACTTAGAATTGACTTGATTAATTTCGCTTCTAGCACATTTGTGTTGGGTATACCTAAGTCCTTGTCTAATAGTATTGACTGTTTGTTTCCCTATTAGCATATTTAGCGATCTTTCTCCTTTGAATTTTTTTCCAAAAGTTGAAGACAATTTTTGAACTTGTGTTTTGAGAGATTCATTTTCATTCAATAACATGGTTCACTTTTTAATATAATTTTTTATCCTAGTGTTTTCACTTTCTTTCAAAATCATAATTTCATTTTCAAACGATTTGATTTCTGATTTTTAATTTCTTCTTCAAGTGATGGACACTTATCACACTTAGGGCTCTTGTTTCGATAGTTTTTAACCAGTTGATCAAGCTGTTTATTTAATTCAATCAAACTATCTCTTTGTGATTCAATTTTAGCATATTTATTCCTAAGTCTTTCAAAACAGCCATTTACTTCATGAAAATATATAAGTAATTCCGAATGAGTAAGTTTTGATACCTCGCTTGGCTCGTCATCATCGTTGTCAGCGTTTCTCCTCGAAAATACAAATTTTCCTTTTCACTCTCACTGCCAGTGCTTTTATCAGCTTCATCAGTTTCATCTCAAGTAGCTATAAAACTTTTCCTTTTCAGTTTTTTTCCTCGGCTGGGTCGATTCTAAGGACAATTTGACTTAATATAACCGGGTTTATTGCAGTTGTGACAAATGATCTCCTACTCTTCTGAGTTATCTAGAACTTTGGCTATTATGCTTTTCAGTTGTTGATTTAGAGCTGGAATTCCATACTTGTGATTCCACCTTTTGAATTTCTTTATTATCAACGCCAGTTTTACTGGGCCATCATGTTCACTTTTAGTTGTTTCTTTAAGAGCTATTAATTTCTTTCGAGTATCACCACCTTCACATTATTCCTTGAATTTCATTTCTAGCTCATAAGTAGTGATATTTCCAATGAGTTCTTCAACTTTAACTTGTTTCAAATCCTTTGATTCTTGGATAACAGTAACTTTTGTTTCAAAATTTTGTGGAAGGACTCTGAGGATTTTTCTGACTACTTTTAATTATGTATGTGATTTTCTGAGAGTTTTGATTTGTATACGAGATTAGAAAGTCGTTCATACATCTCTTTGCCATTTTCATCCTTGACCATTGTGAAGTTCTCGTATTCGCTACTAAGCATGGCAAGGCGAGATTCTATGACTTAGGATATTCCTTCGTGAGTCACTTCAAGTGTGTGCCAAATTTTCTATGCAGTTAGACAATGTGAGACACGATTAAACTCAATTTGATCCAATAAACATATAATAGAATTCATAGATTTGGCATTAGCATTATATAGTTTATTTTCAAGGTCTGTCCATTAATCCATCAGTTTTTCAGTTTCTTGATTATCTACCACTATAGTTGGTTCCTATATCCCGTCTCAACAATATTCCATGCATCTATGGTTTTTAGAAAGATTTTCATTCTATTTTTCCATTAAGCATATTCACCATTGAACATAGGTTGTCTAACTATAGACTGACTCTTAGAAAAAGAATTATTAAAAGAAGCCATTTAAAAATCAAATTTTCAAAAACAAAAATTGATTTTAGAAAAATCGAAATTTTAAAACAAAAAATGGTTTTTGTTCCTACCTATGATGCTACTTGTAGGATAGATTTCACCCAAGAGAGGGGGTGAATAGGGTGATATCAATAATAATAAAAATTAATATGGAAATATATAAAATAATTGCAACACAGATAACAACAGAATAATGAAAGCAGAAATAGAATAAAACAGATTTACCCAGCTTCGGCAAAACCTTGCCTACATGCTGCCCCTAATGTTTCTACTAGAAATTAAGTAGTCAGACGCTTACACACGTAAACTTATGAAAACCACTAACAACTAACCTAATTCTAAGCTCAAAACCCTACCAAAAATCAGCCACTAAGTTGCAAATTCTCAAACTACTCTCCATATTTTGTCCCTAGTCACACGACTGGAATTTACACAATTTAAAATAGAGATTACAAAATAAAATAAGACTAAAAACAAAATAAATAAATAAAATCAAAACCCTATTATTTTAAACTAAGGCTTAATATTAATAAAAAGATAGGCCCATAAAAATAACACTGTAGTAAAAAACAATTCGTTCCCTTTTCTCTTGTTAATGCCTTCGGCCGCTCCCTTTCTCCTTCTAATGAAATTAGGGTTCTTCAATTTGAAGTCGTCGCCTTGAAATACAAATTCGAATTGTATGCTCGTATAATATCTTTGGCAGATCATTGTTTGATCCTCTTCAACGACTAGGGTTTTGTAATTGAAGTCGCATCCTTGATATCAATCGATTGATGTGATGAAATCAAATCTGGTTTGCTTCATCAGTCGATCCCCGGCATGAGTGCATGCGGTTGCTTCAATTGTTGGTACTTTGAACTGGTACGTGAATTGCTTTTACTTACTATCATTGTTATGCTTGAACTTGATTAAAAATATATCGATGATGACATGGGAATATATAGGAATTAAAACCCTAAATTATCATTTGTATATTTTGTTTGATTTCTTTCGCGAATTGCATTTGTCCATTCGATATTTGCTTGAGTGCTTGTGTTATTCTTACTTGTTCATCTCAAACGTATTACTCCATGAATTTGAATTTTGCTCCGTTTATTTCTCCTATGACCTGTTCAACATTTTATCAACTACGAGTTGCGGTTCTGGCTTTGACTTTGACATTAAATTTGTGTTAAACTGGACTTTGACCTGTCCAATTCATATGGCCATTCTCTGTTTTTGCCGCCTTAACTTTATTCGAAATGCAACTTATAGAAATTCAAAACACCATTGCAATGTTATACTATGTTTGCGTGTATGTGTCATCTCCATGTATATAAATACATACTTATATATGTATGTATGTATGTATGTATGTATGTATGTATGTATGTGTTTGATGGCTCGACATTAATTCTAGTTTCATGTTGATTTGTCCACTTCTCTATTGCTTTGCACTTTGGTACATGGTCTTGTTCATTTCTTTGAAACTGATATATATATGTATGTATGTATGTATGTATGTATGTATGTATGTATGTATGTATGTATGCATGTGTGTTCAAGTATTTCGCATTCATTTGGTCTACACTATGTACATGTCTTGATTTAAGACATCATGTTACATTTTATTTACTCTAGGATGACACACTTGGTTTTGGTCTTAATTGTTGTATGTGTGGTGGTGTTCATGTTGCAGTTGATTCGGGTTGGAATCTGTTATCATTTGTGCCTGAATTTGGTCTATGGTTAGCCTTGCATTTTAAATCCGTTATAGTTGAATATGTTCAAGTCATGTTTATTGAGTCCTTTCTTTTGTAGACCGATTCACATGTTGTTTATTCTGATTTCTTTGATTCTGGTTCAATTGCTTTATGTCAAATAGACGTGGTCTATGTTGTATCTTTTTTGGGGCTTGTGTGTCCATTTTGCATTCATGTTTATCATGTTGTAGCTTTGTAACGATCCGTAAATTTTAGTGGTTTCATTTATTTAATTAATTGAAATTTTGTGAAATTTTAAATAATAAAATTTTGAAATAAAAGTTTAATATCTGAAATACATTTATTTAAAGATAGCAAATGGTAAATTTTCATCACATAATATGGAAGTTTATTTTCTTGTGTAATTTGATTTTAATTTATATCAGTTAATAATAGATGATAATAAAATGTTTTTCAAACTAGAATATTTTTCTAAGGAAAATTTATAAATCATCTTCAGCGTGAGACGTCATATTTCATTTCTTCAAATTTGGACTTATATTGCTCCGTTTATCTTATTTTTGGCGAACTAGCAGCATTTTCGGTACCGATTATCGACTTTTGACACGATGGGCATACCATTGATATTTATATACCGTTTTGATCGTCTCGTCGTGCTGATCTCAGTAGTATATTCACTTCTATTTTTCGGACCTTAGTATCCTGTGAAATCATAAACGGTTAGCCGTTGCAGTTCGTTACTTGAGCCTATTGGGTTCCATATGACTTTTCATATATCCTCTGTATTAACCAAAAATCAGTAGCATTTATTTTTTGGAACTCAAATCGTGCCCCCCGTTTTCTCTCCCACCAATTCATTTTTTTTATTTGGTTTTTTTACATTTCCTCTGGATTGTTTTGGAATGGAATAATTTTTATATAATATAAACTTTGCCTGTTCATATTTCTTCACCACTTCACAGCCATGCCCCATATCCCCTCGCCTCCAACTTAAAGCCGAAACACATTGCCCAGCCAAGCTGTGCTCACGCATGCTCCTCTCGAGCCCGTCCTTGTCACCAGCTCGCACATCATCAACGACCTTCCCCGCACCCATCGCATCTCCAACAACCCCAGCCGTGATCTTGCAGTCATTTTCGGGTGTGTATATATACTTGTGGTATTTAATATTTGTTATATTAGTTTATGTATGTTTTGCGACTTATATATTCACTATAATTTATAAATTTGTAGTTATGTATGTATAATGTTTTAGTTGTGCATATGCTACAGTATATACATCCTATGCCTAAAGTTTTATATATATTATAAACTATATGTTTTTGGTCCTATTCTTATCATATATATATAGTATAAAATTGTATAATGTTTAGTCTGCTGTTTCATTTCAGAGTAAACTATTATATATATATATATATATTAGTTGTATGTAAAAATATACATTGTTAGTTATAGTTTGCACGTTAGTTATTTGTATATAGGTATTCGTAGTTTGGCCAGTGTGTTTGTTTGATGGATATCGGGTTTTAAATTTCATAAGTTGTTAATATGGTTTTATTTATTTGCAGTTTGTGTTACAGTTTGTATATTCCAAAGTATAGTAAGTTATATATATATATATATATATATATTTATTTACAACTGGTGCAGACCTGGTTGTTTGAAATGTTATGTTAATATTATATGTATTTTTTTAAGAGTTATTGTTATGTCATAAAGAGTTAAGTTATATGTGTATATATATATATATATATATCATTTTATATTATTTTAGTTACAGTGTACATATATAAGAGATATTGGGCTATTATGTTTTAGTGTATAATAGTTTATATTTTTGGTTGCTGTACACAAGTATGTATGTCATTTTAAATGTTTTATAGTACGAAAGTATGTGATTGTAAATTGTATTTTAAAGTGAGTTTTGTTTTACGGAAAATATATATGATATAATAAGGAGTGTATATATATATATATATATATATATATATATATATATATATATATATATGTTAGTATATATGACTTCTTATATATATGTGTGTTGCTTAGTATATTTCGCTGTTATTATATGTTAAATTTGTTCGTATGTGTTTAAGAATTTTGATCACATAATTGTGTAAATAAACAAGGCTGCACATAAGTTTGTACATTCACTTATATGTTGAGAGTTACATGTATCACCTTGTTTGCTGAGAAAGCAACATATTTTATAATATGTTTTAAAGAGTATATATATAGATAATTTATATAAGATTTTTGTTTTATGTTATATATATGTCAGTATCAGTTTATATAATTTTTATACTAGTCTATTTGAATATGTATATTATACATAAGTTTTAAATAATCTATTAGTTCTCTGCTTGTTTGTATACTTGTCAGTGCTTGTTCAATATATATATATATATATATATATATATATATATATATATATATACTGTTTTTAAATATGATAAGTATATAAGTACATATACAGTTATATTAATTTTTAAATGTATATAAACTTTAAACTAAAGTAATATATATGAGTTTGATTTAATAATGATTTGAAAGTTATATTATTTTAATATTTGTTTTGAATTGAAATATCAAAATAAATAATATAATAATAATGTACATATTTTCAATTTATATCAAAATGATTCTGATTTATTCTCATCGATTCCCATTTTATCAGCTTTTGGTCTGTCGTGCCTATTTCTTCATCAAATTCGTGCCCATCTCACTATGTTTGGATTCGTAACTCAACTTCAGTGTTCGTATCTGTGTTCGTATCTGTGTCATCTCCCGTTCTCTCTAGCCTCGAAAGGTGAGCAATCATTCACGATTACTGTGCTTGTATTTATTAAATTTGATTTAAATTGAAACGACAATTGAAATATTCTCTTATTAGTTATTTATATTTCCATATATATGCTATTATCAATATCTGTTCACCTGTGACATCTGACACCTTTATCTGTTATTTATATTTATGATATATGCCTCACTACAGCAAAAATACCCTATTACAATGCCCTTTTTACAACGGGCATTGGTTACCCGTTGTAATAGAAGGCTATTACAATAGTCCATTCAGGCCCATTATAAATGATGCCATATACAACCCCTTTTTTACAACGGTCCATTCAGGCCTGTTGTAATAGATGCCAACTTTACAATGGTCACAAATTTCCCATTGTAAGAGGTGCCAAATTACAACAGTCCCAAATTACCCTACTCACAAATAATAATGGTCATAAAGCCTTTATTAAAAAAAGCCGGCCCTTTTATTTCGTTCCTGCTCGTTCCTCTTCGCTCGTTCTCTTTACTCGAAACTAGGGTTTTGGGAAAAATTGAAGCTGCCGTCTTTAATTGCTCGATCAAATCACGGCTTCTCCAATTTGGATCGAATTCATCAATTTCGAGGCTTATTGCAAATACATATATGTTTTTGTCACTTGCATAATTAGTTTTTTGCAAAGGTACGATTAGAATTGTACCAATGTCATTGTTAAAGAATTTGCAATGATATGATTTCAAAGCAAGTCGACGTGTTTTTAAATTTTTCAAATTTGTACATAAGAGATTTGAAGTCGAGCCGTTGTAAATTTTTAACCAAATTGAACCAGTGTGATTTAAAGCGCTCCCAAAATGGCGACTCAACGCCAACATGGCAAGAGCGCACCTACTTTTGTATTATGTTATGAAACCGAAAAAAAATTGTTATATGTTTCAAAAAGTGAGCTGGATTAAAAAAAAATTCTATTGTATTGTTAAAGCATGGTTATGTCATTCACATCGGTGTGCATATTGGGAAGAAGATAGATTTTCAAAGTTTAAAGCATAACATAGAAACTTCTGGATATTCTGAATGTCATTTTGTAGAGTGATACGAATTGGGAGAAATTTAAAGATATTAGAAGAATAAAAAAGATACTCATGTGCTAATGCAGTTACGGATGAAATGAAATTATAAATAATAAAATTACCTGGCTAGGAAATTTAAAGAAGATGATAAAAAAGGAAGATGCTAATGCTGATTGCTATACTGATGCTGATACAATTGGCCAAAAGCTTGCCAGAAGAAGAAGAAATGCTATGGCTAATGCTGCCAAGGGGAAACATTAACTTCTTTAATCAAGGATGCTTATCTGTGCTGTTTAAATGTGTGTATGCTATGCTTAGGTTCTATCAGTAGTATGTATGTGAAATAGTTTTGTTATGCTGGTGGTGATGTATGTTCCAGGCTAGTGAATTTGTATTTTGCTGCTTTATTGGGACCTTAGCTGCATGTAGCATTTACTGATCGTTAATAACTATGCAAAAATTGCTTTAATTTTGAAGAGTGGTAGTGGTGCGTGTGTTGTATAGGATGATATGATGATGAAATGGCAGAGGCGATGAGTTTTGCTATTGTTTCAAGTGGATGGTGGAGGGAGGTGCAGTTGGCTATTTGATGATGGAAGGGGAGATGGTTAGCAACACTGTGTAGCAGTGAACAGAAAATGCAACAAAAAATTGAAACAATGAAAAAATGTGATGTAAAAGTGGTGCTTATTTTAACAAACAGAAAAGTAGTAAACACGTAAAATAATTATAATTCCGAGGAAGATTTTTTTATAATATTTAGAAAACCATAGAAAAATAGTGCATTTTATATAAAAGTTTGTAGTAGAATATTTTGAATTAACCAGATATTTTTACTACCTGGGACCGTAAAATATCAACCCACTTAATCTGATGGGTATTAATAACATGCAAACTATAAAATATTAACATATACAACACATACAACAAGATAGTTCTTTATAAAAATATGTGGCTTAGCGGCATTTGGACTATGAAACGTATATCGACTTTATTAAAGACTACCTAGTTATAGTGCCAGTGGTGTCAATTTTGAAGTGTAGGCAACAATCCTTTCTAAATGTCAAGTTGTTTAATTACAAGCGAGGTGGCATGATTGATCTTACTATAAAACTGTGAAAGTAAGGAAGTGACATCTTAAATTAATATGTGCATATGTACTGATTAGTCCTATTTAGGATATGGTACTACATGACGCACAAATTACTACATGACGCACAAGTTTTCTTTCTTTTTAGGCTTAGCTTGATGGGTCACATTACTATATAGTTTTCATTGGGAGGTAATTGCGCAATTCCATCATGAGAAAAACTCATATTTTTGTTGGCATAAAGTCTTTTCATTAGGTTCAAACATCAAAGGAGTATCAAGATGGACAAAGCATGGATCCACCTACCAAGGTTTTGTCAATTTTGATTATCAGTTTTATACTTGTAATTATTACGGTTGATTATTGATCCCTTTATGTGTCATATAATGACTGAAGAATACAGGCAAGCTGTTCGAAATTTTGTATATGAGCATGCAAAAAGGAAGGGAAATCCAGAAAAAATCATTTGCCCTTCTTTAAATTATAGAAATCTTATCCGCCATCCATCAAGGTAAGTTGTATCACACTTGGTTTGTTTTAGAATTGATCCAATGTATGATGCATGGATTTTTCACGGGGAAGCACGCCCTTCAGAAAATGAAGGTGATGAAGTGAAAAATACATATAGAATGTACTTAGACACACAAATATGTAATGATGAGGTGGAAGATCATTCTAATGTAAGACATGAACTACGTGGGGTAGAGATTAAGGAGATGATAGAAAATTCTGAATTCTTTGTACCCTTGTTGTGCAAGCCACACAAAGTTGTCAGCTACAATACTTCTTTACAAGCACAAGGCTCGAAATGGTGTATCTGACACAGCATTTACGGAACGTCTTAAACTTCTCAAAAATATGCTGTCTATGGATAACACGCTTCCTGATTTGACGTATGCAACAAAAAAGCTGCTTAAATCATTTGGTTTAGGATATAGACAAATACATGCATGTGCAAATGATTGTTGTCTTTTTAGGAAATAGCTTGCAGATAGTGATTTTTGTCCAAAATGTGGAAAATCTCGTTGGAAAAAAACAAGACGAAGGAAGATGGAAAGCAAACCAAAGTACCTGCAAAGGTCCTGAGATACTTTCCAATAATACCAAGACTGAAAAGAATGTTTATGCCTGTAGAAACATTAGAGCAATTAAGATGGCATAGCAATCATAAGAGTGAAGATGGTAAATTACGTCATCCAGTAGATTCTTCTCAATGGGCTACAATTGATAGGATGTATCCTTCCTTTGCATCCGATCCACAAAATTTTAGGCTTGGTCTTGCAAGTGATGGCTTTAATCCCTTTGGGGATTGGAACTCTGCCTGTAGTTGTTGGCCAGTATTTCTTGTTGCGTATAGCTTTGCTCCGTGGCCTTGTATGCACAAAGATAATATGATGTTATCATTATTAATTCCTGGAGCACGACAACCAGGGAATAATATTGATGTGTATCTACAACCACTTATTGAAGATTTGAAAAAATTATGAGATAAAGGGGTGAAGGCGTATGATGCATACACTCGCGATGAATTTAGATTAAATGCAGTTTTAATGTGGATGATAAATGATTTTCCAGCTTATGGAAATTTAGTAGGTTGCACCGTAATGGGTAAGAGGGCATGTCCTGTATGTGGCGTTAATACATGTTCAACATGGTTACCATTTAGTAAGAAGTGTGCATATTTAGGCCATAGGCGATTCCTTGATCCTAATCATGACTATTGCCAATGAAAACACTTGTTTGATGGAACCAAAGAGACTAGGCAAAGACCTCCAATACAAACCGGTGCTTAAGTCTTTGATATTGTTAAAGATATTTGCAATGATTGGGGGAAAAAAATCAAAGGAGGAAGAGAAAGATAAAGAGAAAGAAAAAAGAAAAAGAAAAAGGGGAGATAAGAAGAAAAAAGGAAGTCAAATGTGGAAAAAGAAGTCTATTTTCTTTGATTTGCCTTATTGGCAGGTAAATTTTAATCAGAAACAAAATTGCTTCTTCTTTTCTGTTTACGTAATCAATACTTTATTATTAATTAGTTATAGTCTATTTTGATTTTCTTAGGTACTTCCTTTACGTCACAATCTAGATGTAATGCATGTTGAAGAAAATATCGGTGAAAGTATTCTTGGGACGTTACTTGATATTAAAGGAATATTAAAAGATGGCATTAATTCACGTAAAGATCTAGAAGTACTAGGTATTAAGAAAAAGTTACATCCTATAGACATAGGAAGCAGAGCATTACTTCCAGCCACCCTATGCACCTTAACTGATCCAGAAAAGGAGATCTTTTACAATAGAATGAGGACTTTGAAAGTACCCGATGGGTATAGCTCAAATATTGGAAAATGTTTTGCAAAACAAAACAAAATTTCAAGTCTGAAGTCCCATGATTATCATATTTTGATGCAACAACTATTGTCTGTATCACTGAGAGGACTTCTACCTAAAGGGACAAGGAATGCATTACTACGACTATGTTCTTTTTACAACGACATTTGCCAAAGCGTGCTTGATAAAGATAAATTAGAATCCATCAAGAATCAGGTCGCATTAACACTATGCGATCTTGAGAGATTGTTTCCTCCTTCTTTTTTTGACACAATGATTCATTTGACAATACATTTAGCGAGGGAAGCAAAAATTTGCGGGCCAGTACAATATCGGTGGATGTATCCATTCGAGAGGTAAAATTCAACATAGTACTTATAGAAGTTAATAATACATATGCTTATGAAAATATTTTACTTATGCATCTTGATTATAGATATATGAGAACACTGAAGGGGTATGTTAAAAATCTAGCACGGCCTGAAGGGTGCATAGTTGAGCGCTATTCTGCTGATGAATGCATGAAGTATTGTGTTGGATATATTAATGATGCATTAGAAATTGGACAAAGGAAAAGTAGAAATGAAGTGGAACAAAGCAATTCCATACTTGAGGGGCATCCTATTTCCAAAGGAAAACCTAAGGTAGTCATTAAGGAGGTGATTGATGCCGCTCATCGGTATGTGTTGTTTAATACTGAGGAAGTGGAGCCTTATATGAAGTAAGCATAAGTTCAGTTTAATTATTTTGTGTGAAATAAATTATATTTTGACTTGTGCGTTTATGTATATGGGATGCACAATGAGGAATTGAAACGTTTGCATCCCCGGATTTCAGGAGATGATTTGGAACTTTCAAAACTGCATTCAGAGACTTTTAGTCATTGGTTTAAAAAAAAGTTGACAATGTTATATCTTTTAAGATGGATAAGTTCGACATAGAAGTATATGTTATTGTGATTAGTCTTTATATATAACATTGTGCTTTTCCAGGTTAGTGATGATAGAAATACATCTGATGTTAGTGAACTAATAAATTGGCTTTCATATGGACCTTGCCATCAAGTAATTTCTTATACTGGTTATATAATTAATGGCCACCGTTTTCATACTAAAGACAATGATAAATCTACACAAAATAGTAGTGTTTCCGTTGAGGCAAGTACTGTTCGCATAGATGGATCCATTGAGAAAGTAATATATTATGGTGTTTTCGTGAGATTTTGTTGTTTGACTCCCGCCAATTTCAAATTGCCTTGTTTAAGTGTGATTGGGAAAATATTGATCATGGAGTTAAGGTCGAAGATGGATTTACGTTAGTCAATTTACATCAATTCCAAAATCAATTTGCAAGCGACCCTTTCATCTTGGCAACGCAAGCCATACAAGTGTTTTTTTGTAGAGAAAATAGTTTTTCAAATTGGTATGTTGTGCTAAGAGCACCCCCTAGAGGTTTTCATGAGTTGGAAAGCTATGATGAGGAGGATGAGTCAACTAGCAAATCGGTAGATGAGTCGCTACTTGATGATAGAGATGTGGATGATGGGGATGAAAGTTATATAAGGAAGGATTGTGACGGTATTTTGGTTTGATATAAGCATCTTTTATTGATATTTGTGTTACACGTAGTTATATTCGTAAAGAGTGTAATTATACATAGTTTTATGCATAGTTATATTAATTAATCATGAATTATCAACCATGAATTTTGATTTGCAAACTTGGAAAAAATGTCTCTTTTGCAAAGCATTGCTATTGTATATTAGGATTTTCATACTTTACAATAATGATTAATTAGTGTGATGTTCTAATAATTTATATATATTATGCTTTATTCTAGGTTCCTCTCTTAACGGAAGATAGTTGAACTTGAAGCATCAATGGATAAAATAGAGCAAGGTCAAGTAGAGGTAAAATATTAAAATTTTAATATTCACTTTTAATTTTTTAAACTGACATTTCTTATATCATGACATAAATTTTTTATTTCCACACATAGTTTTCTGCATATGCATATTTTTTTTAAAAAAACTTTTATTATATCAAGGATGAACCACAAAGGCACTGCATATGCAGGTCAGGCTGTCAACAGCCCCCTATTTGAATATAAAATAATTGTTGCGGCCCACATGCAAAATAAATGAAACTTAAACGTGTAATTGGACTTGTATTCAGGTATGAAATAAGCTATAAACTCGAATACAATTTTTGGACATCCTTTATTTATATGTAAACTTTGCCAGAAATTAGTAGGGTACAAACATCCTTGACATTAGTACCTTTGCACCGAAACATAAGTCGAATGCGTATGATCGGGCAGAGAATGGCTAACATTTGTATGTCTATTTGTTTCCTACTCATGTCTTTATGTTCCTAGCTGCCAATCATCTACTGTTGTTACAAGCCAAATTGCTTGAGAAAATTATTAAATGTCAAATTCAACAATATGGACATGTTTCAATCTCCATGAGTTATAAATTTTGTTGTAATTTAAGAGTCAAGGGTATTTTTTATATTCTTGATTGAAACATCAAGTAATCTGTGTTTATCACATTTAAATATATTTTTAAACATTCAACATTCTATTTAAAACTTTTTATAACAACTTTTATACAATAAAAATAAGGATATCAAACCATGGCTTGCAGACATAAGCCACTGAGTTATATAAAAAAGTGCATACTTTCAAGCTTCTAGATGAGTTATATAAATCGTATGATGCATTTGTATCTATACTGTTAGAAGGATTTGTGGTTCGAGTCGAGGTTGACTTTGTGGTGATTTTGGGTTGGTCGATGAGGCTAGCGGTTTAATGAAGGACAAAGGGGTGGTGACTGCTCTTGTAATGGCAGTTGTGGAATGATGTCGAAGATGTTGCGTAGAGGATGGTAGTGACCGGATGTTCGCAGTTGATGTGGTATAGGGAGTGGGAGTTTGTGGCTGCGAATTGATGTTGATGGATGTTGGTAATTGTATATGTTGTTCTGGTGGTGGTGCAATAGTGGGAGAATGGTTGATTTTCAGGTGGAGTAGTATTGATTCAATGGGGCTATAGTTTGTAGTTGATATGGTTTGGCTGCGAGGCAGTTGAGTCGTGAGTTTGACCATGATTGCGAGTAAGTTGAATGTGTATGTAGTGGTGAAGTCAATAAATGTTACAGCGGTAGGATTAGATGGTCTGAATGTCAGTTATGGCATGGCGGTGAAGGGTGATGGAAGTGATAGAGTAAGGAGGCAGAGAGAAGAAGCGATGGTTATAGGGATGGTGGAGTTTATCTGTGATGAAGTTGAAGTTGCGGTAGCATGTTGAATGTGTAAAGGAAGGTCTGAGTTATGTCAGAGGATGATATGCAGGGAAAATGTTGAACTGATGTAGGATGTTATGAAGTGGGTATGTATAACTGACAGTATGAATGGTAGCAGCACAAGGTTTGAAGTATGATGTAACTGGAAGCAAGGAAAGTTATGAAGTTCGTATTGTATGTGTTTTGTGAATGCACGTCATTTTCACAGGTTGTTTCCCGATCCCTGAAGAGGGGAGAGAGATTGAAGGAGAAGAAAGCGGCGAGAGATAGCTAATATGAATGTGCAGGAAATGTGGAGATCGCAAAATGTCATTTGATGACGGTGCAAATGAGTTTGACAGGGTCAGATGGAATTTTTTGCCTTTGCTATATTGCATAGCTGCCTCTTGTTTTTATTTTATTTTTCTATTTTGGATTTGAGAGTTATGAGTTGGAGTTGTCTGTAAATGGTATAAATCTGTTTTTCATTCGTCTTATCATTATACTCGTTCAGAACGTTTGAACTAATATATACAGTCTTTGGTATGCAATATAATCGTTTATTGTGTACTAGTACAACATAAAATGATGACAATTAATTTTTTTGGTCTTTAATTTTTAATTTCCTTGGATACGGATTATTTATTTGAATATTATTTCCGGTTCAAAATCCAAACATGGCCTTTTTATTTTCACAAAACACTTAATTTACTCGACCGCAATTTTTCTGCAGTTGAAATAAAGATGATGTTTGTAGGAGTAGGTGTGGTAGAACAGTGAGAAGAGGCAGTAGCAAAATGCAGTGGTTGGGTTGTGACAATTCCTGGTGATGTAAATGTGCAGTTGAGAAGTGAAGATGGCAGCAGAATTATGATGGTTTTGTGATGAGGAAATGGTAGTTGAAAGTGGAGGAGGAGGACAGTTGTGACTTGTATGTTGATGTGGCAGTAAGAGTGTATGTAGTATAGTCGTGGTAGCAATGAAGTTTTGAAGAGGGTGGAGGTTAGTTACTGATGTGTGATGATGGGAATGAAGTTTTCAGTAATTAAAATTTTCGCATAGGCTTAAAAATGAAACAATTCAAAACTTTCAAATAAGCTTGAAGAACAACATAACTAAATAAAGTTTAACTAGTGTTTGTAACATGCATAGCTTATTACTTGTTACTCAGTTTACCCTGCAATAGTTGTACTCATTAACCATACCGCTAACAAAGTTAAACAATTTACAGAAACATATAGTCGTACACATGGAGAAAGCTACAGCTTGTATAGTTTTGATCTTTTACTTTACTAGCAGCACTCAGTTGATTATTACTACACATCAATTGGAACCAAGTGCAACTGTCCACCATGGATTTCTGAGTTGCTCTTTGATTTCCTGCAGTAGTTTTGATTTTAAAGTAGTCATCCACAAATACAAGCTGCATTCAAAATCATGAACATATTTGAATTGATCAATGGTCTAGTAAACAAAAACATATTAGCCATCTTGAAATCGCTTCAAATCTTTCTAGCATTGTTTCGCATATTGCTCCCCTTTACTCGTGATTCTTAACATTGACTCTACTTCTCCTATTGCTTTACCTATTTGAAGCCTGATTTGGTGCTGCTCTTGGAGCTGCTGTTAGGACTTTTAGCCTTTGATTTTCAGCTTCTTATTTTCCTGACTTTAGTGCTGCAGAGAGATAAACACCAGGAACAAACTCACAACAAAATGAGATTTTTACACAAAATTACACGGTAGCTCTGAATAATAATAACTGTAAGGAGATTGGTTATTTAAGAGACTATAGTTGAAGAATATCTACAAATTCTTGTTCTTGTTTGTATTTATTAGGAAATGATTTTTGTTGTGCAGTCAAAATTCATGGTGGATGAAGCGTACAAGGGTTTATTGCTTAAGATGTTAGGAGTATGATGGAGAGAGGCAAAGTCAAGATTAGTTTTGACTATTAAAGTAGCTTCTACTTTCCCTGACGCTTCCTTTAGATTAGCGATGCTAAAACCGGATCCTATAGAAAATGTTCAAGAGTGGAACGACTTTGTTAAGGAAAAGTTGTCAGAGAAATTTGAGGTAATAAGTTGTATTTTATTCAGTATAAATTAAAAGGTAAATGATTGTTTATTAATAAATTTCTCTTATGTAGGAAACTAGCAAAAAATTCAAAGCACTGAGAGATAAAAATAAACTTCCACATACAATGAGCAGAAAGGGTTATGCGAGATTAGCTGAAGATATGGTAAGAAATGCATGTACATTTACATCAATAATATTTTTTTTCTTTGGTTCGCCTTCTTACTATTATTACTTACAGAAAAAGGAAACTGGAATATCAAATATTAGCAGAGACGAGCTATGGTGCAAAGCCCATACAAAGAAAAATGGGGACCCACCGAATTCCATTGTTGCCGATTACATCGTAAGATTTTTATTCTTTTAAAATATAAGTGTAGATATTTATTCAAAACTCATATGTACTTGACATTGAGGGATCAATAATTCTGCGATTCAGTCACATATCAGCTCATATATATTTTCTGCGATCAATATTTCACTACAAATATTAAATACATTGAATTGAACATCGAGGGATGATAGTTTATTCATATTTCATTTTTCTTGAAATGGTCTATTTTTATTTGTAGGCTAAGATAAAAGAGCACAGTAGTGCTCAGAGCTCTCATGGAACAACATCGGTAAGTGGAGATGGGGTGTCACATGTTTTTGGAAATGAACATAGGGGAAGGGTGAGAGGGCTGGGTTTTGGTGTAGTACCATCTCAAATGGGTGTTTATTCAACTAATTCAAAAAAGGTGATTGCATTGGAAAATCAAGTAACTCATTTGGCGGCTAGAGTAGAAGAGTTGACTAATTTGGTCATGACAGTAAGTTTATATTTAATTAGCTATTGCTAATAAATATGTGATATGTGCTTATGAATTACCAAGTCATCTCTCGTACTGCTACAGAGAAGAAATGTTAATGCGGCGGATTTGGAGATCGCTGAGGCTCATACATCTCAGGTTAGAATATATAAATAATCCTAAATTAGTATATGAAATTTAGGTTTTTTTTCTCTGAGAAATTATTGTTCATTAATCATGGTAGTAGTTCAATTACTTTAATTAGTTCACATTTCATTTATTTTTTAAAAAAAAAGGAAAAAAAACCTTTAGGTGACACCGCGACAGTAAGTTCTATACTTACCTTTTGAATCTCAGTATTTTTATATAACCTTGTTCCATGGTTTTTTTGCTTGCAGTCACACCGCGAGAGTAACAATATGCAGGTTCAAGATCAGCTTACCATGGATGGTTTGGTGAAAAAAAAGTGCAAACTATTGGGTTGGCAGAAGAATGTAGTTGCAGAGGGGACGATAGCAAGCACTGATCCTGATGCTTCAGTACATTTTGTAAAGCTTGGAGCAAATGCTTGGAAAGTATGGGTTAATGTAGCGGTGGAACCAGAAGCCTTTTTATTTAGGCCAAATTCAGAGATGCAGTCTATCAAAGAGGCCGTTGAATCAACCGTCGCATGGCATAAAGACTTCATCTCTGAGGTATAGTATGATTGTACTTAGAACGTGATATTTGTAGCGGACTGTTATGTGTTAATGCTTTATGTATTTGGCATGTAAAATTATCTAACTTTTTGGAGTGTTAGAATTCTATGACTCTAGCTTTTTGTCTTTTTGTATGTGATATCAATTATTTTACGATAATATTTAGTATTTGTATGGATGTATTGCATGGATGCTGCTGTAATTTTTTTTAAATTTGTATTTATTTTCCAACAGGCATTGTGCGTTGTTATATAAGCTTATTACAACGATCAACAAACGTTGTTAAATAGGTATTTTACAACGGTCAATACATGTTGTGACATAGGCTATGCAATTAGTATGGTTAGTCTATTGTAACGAATTATGGCCGTTGTATTATAGTTTATTGCAACGGGTAACACAAGTTGTTAAATATGCTTTTTACGACAGTCAATGCATGTTGTGAAAAAGGCTATGCAACTAGTATGGTTAGTCTATTGCAACGGGTTATGGCTGTTGTATTATAATCTATTACAACGGTCATAACCCGTTGTAAAAAGGTATACTGCAACGGTTTTTACAACGTGCTTTGCTCGTTGTAAAATGTGGTGGATCTATTACAACGAGGCCTATTACAACGGGCACATGCCCGTTGCGAAAACCGTATTACAACGGGCATTGCCCGTTGTAAAAAGACTATTTTGTTGTAGTGCCTGTTATATTATTATCATGCTGTTATCACTCTACAAGTTCCATGTTAGTATAGAATTCCGTATGGGTTGAAATGATACATACCCGAACGATCGGTAGAATAGGAGAAAAACGTTATTGGTTGAAATGATAGACCTAAGCGATTTTCATTGAATTGAATTTGGGATTATGGGTTGAAATGATATATACCTGTGTATATTTAAATTACGGATTGAAATGATAAATATCCGTATCACTTTACCATAGGATAGAAAATTACATACAGACACCCTGGTCTATATATAAAATATTTTGAAATGATTACTATAGTTTGGAAGGAAATATATGGTTTAATAAATATTGATTTCAGGATATTATAAATAAATATATTTTATAAAGTTTAAATTCTTGAACTTAAATTTATATGTTTTGAAAATTTTAAAATTATAAGTTACGTTTGAAATTATAAATTTTAAGAATTTTATTTAATTAAATCGATTTGAACTTACTAAATTTATATATTTAAAGGATATGATTTTATAACTTGATTTTGGTTTAAAGTGATTCATAAATTAAAGGAAATATTTAGTTTATTTGTAAATTGGATCTTATTTAATGATATTGGATTTTTATTAAGTGGATATTTCAAGTTTAAATAATAGTAAAGTGAATTTGAGATTAAAAGATGTTGTCAAATTTGGCTTTGAAATGTTTGAAATTCAAAGCTTTGAACTTTGTTGAAATGGTTTATTTTGTGGTCCAAATCTTTTTTTAAATCGAGATAATTTGAAATGGTTTGTTGAGAAAACGAATTGAATTGACGTTAATGATTTGAGATTTGATTAAATTTGAATTTTTGGAATTCGAGTTGATTTGAAATCGATTTGTGAAATTTGAGGAAACCATTTTATTATATAAAGTATTTTTAAATTATATTTAAAACTATTTATATTTTACCTTATAAATTGATTTCATATAAATTATTTTTGATATAAAATATTTTAATATATACCATTTTAACTTATAATTATTTTATATGAACTATTTTATTTTATAAACTATTTTATTTTATATACTATTATTAATATCTAAACTGTTTAAAGGGAAGGGTTGTGGTTTTTTTCCAAAGTAATTATGATTTCTAAAGTGTTATGATTTCCAAAGGGCTATGATTTCCTAAGTGTTATAATTTCAAGTGTTTTGTTTTTGAAGTGTTATGATTTTGGAAAGATATATTTGAAATGGAAAATATATCGTATTTGGTTTTGAAATGGAAATGATACCATATTAATATGGTTTGAAATAGCAATGATATTTTAGTTTTGAAGTATATACTATTTTGAAATGACCATGGTGTTATAATAAAGTTTAGTTGTTAAAGAGACCGGGATCGGAAGTTGTCATACTATCTGCCAACTGTGAAAACCACTTTAACAATCGTGTACGCTGTGGAGATTTCAGAATGAAGTAGGATGGTGGCGACGTCCTATTGAGGTATATACGTGGACCCGACTCCCGTGATTTGGCATAAGGTGGCTAAAACAGGAGCAATCGATGGACTAATGAGGTAGGTCCTCTGATCGGACACACTCCTTCGATACTATATTCTAACTTTTGATTGATTTGGTGGCCACTTTTGATTTTTGATTTTGGAAGTGTGGCTCGAGGGGGGCGGTAGCTGCGGTTATGCGTTACCACCAGTCCAGAAGTGCCGTGTCACCTACCCTAGCGTGCTTTACTATGAGTTTGATTTTTGTCGTACCTATGGAGTATCCTCTGGTAGCCTCCCGATCAGGAGGGACTACAGTGATGTATAGACTATTGGCACTGTAAATGTGTTAAGGGCGATATGGGTAACACCTTAACGCTATTTTTTAAAATATATTGTACTTTACTTTAGACATTATTATAATAGCGTATATTACTACATAGTAGATAGTTTAATGGATCCTTAGAGGATGGTTATGCCAAACATCCTTTGAGTTACTTGTATTTCAGTTGTTATTTCACTTGAGTTAGATTTATTGATATAAGAATGTTAATCCTGACTCGAGTGTTTTGTATTTTGCTTTACGCTCGGGTCAGACTGAGTGACATAGCTTTTGAGACTCACCGTTGTAGTTGGAGCTTCGTTTGGAGATCCATCTACATTCTTTCAGGTTGGAGTTATTCAGTTGATTCTAGTGATGCATTCTGATCTTGTATTTGACTATTGTATTTGGAAGTTCTATTGTATCTTATTTAACTCCGATATATATAGTAGCTTCATGAACTACTATTCTTTGTTTCTGCTGCATTATTGTTATATTACTCTATCTTTGTGATTCTGTGATTATTTCATTTGCTGTATATGTTGAGTTTTGCCAAATATAAATTAATAATCTGGCATTTTGAGCAATTCAAATCTGGCATATGTGGATGCGAATGGTTGAAAATATCAGGATGTTACAGTTGGTATTGGAGCAATTGTTTTAGGCAAAACTCAACATATAGGGTAAACTTAATTACGGAACCACTTTCGTTCGAGCTTGAATCCCTTCCTCTTTGACTCGGTTTCCTTTGAATTTTGGAACATTCCGCTCGGTTCCAAAATCCATTCTTATCTCTCCTTATTCGCGCTTCTTGGTTTTGGAGTATCCAAGAACTCCACTTCAAATGATCTCTATAATAACTCGGCGGTTTCGCCAATCTTCTAATGATTTGTAAAGGGGTGAAACTCCTTTGCAATAGGCGTTGATTTACCGAAGATTCTATATCCTCGATTTACGATGCTATCTATCTCCTACTATGCCTGAATTCTATCTCTTGCGATCGAATGTCGATTTGCCTCAGAATTTTACATCGATCGTATTCATGAAGTCACAGCTGACCTGGTTAAGGTTTCCTAAGACTTATATTGGTCTATCCATCCCCTCTCCTTTGTACCAATTACCTTATCTTTATTTTAAATCTATCTTTTTAGTTTGAATTCTACCTGATTAGGATCAATCCTAATTTGGATCCCTATCTTTGTTTTGAAATCCATTCTAGAATTATCGAGTGAGGGGGTGTATTTGTATTAATGTTGTGTTTTATTAGTTGTTGATGTTGATTTAGATTTTCGATCGAATCGTCTGATCAACGCTATCGATAGGATCTCCAAAACACTTGAAAAGAGCAAACTGACACAATATTATCTTCAAATTTGGTAAATGAAATAAATTTGGTATGATTATATTATATATATAAGTATAAGCTTTCTGAAATCAAATAGTTAATGAATTGGTTGTTGAAAATAATAATATTTGATTTTCATTTATTATTTTGTAAACCATTGACTATTCCAACATCCATATTTGAAAATCTAATTGAATTTAAATTTAGAATTTGAGAATTTAATTTTCGATAATTCCAAACTTTGGTTTTAAAGTTCTAAAATGTATACATTTAAAGTATTTTCGAATAAAACCATTTTCAAAGAAATTTAAAGGTTTAAATCAGTGCTATCCTATTTTGTCACTGGAAAATAATTTCGGTGATGACTACAGCATCATCAGCATTCATTTTTGAGTTTCGAAGTGAAGAGACCATTCTGTAGCTTTGCTACACTTTTGTTTTGAAAATTAGATTGATTTGTAATATATATATATAAGTATATGATTATGAATTTGATTATATATATATGTGTGTGTGTGTGTGTGCGTGTGTGTCTGTATCTAAATAGTTTGAAATAAAATCGAAAATTTAATTCTTAATCTTATATTAAGAATGTTTTCAATTATAAAATAAAGCCAAAATTTTGGAATAAATATTTAAACTTGAGTAATTGAATTAAGAAAATTTTACTTGTGTAATACTCAATTACATTCCAATATAACTTACCTAAATCATTCCGAAGTTGAATATGTGATTGATAATTTACAATGTAAAAATGGTGATTAATGATTTTATAAATAAAATTTGAGTGGTTATGACAAATGTTATACACTTAGATTTTAGTTATAAAATGTTAATAGAGATGAATTGAGTAATAAGTTGATTGGATAATAAATAAGACAAATTAAATAAAATTTGTTTGAAAGAAACCTTTTGTATCAAATATTACTAAATTGAAATAAAATCAGCTTAATGAAATACCTTGAATTTAAAATCAATTGTTGAATATAAATTAATTAAAATTAAAATTTATATGGTTTGAATTAATTGTTTTATTTTGTTTTTCAATCTATTTTCTTTCTGCTTGTTTCTATCCTCCAACCTCATTCCTTTTCGCGGACGAAAAATTTTGAGTGGCGGAGAGTGCAACGACCAGTAAATTTTAGTGGTTTCATTTATTTAATTAATTGATATTTTATGAAATTTTAAATACTAAAATTTTGAAATAAAAATTTAGTATTTGAAATACGTCTATTTAAACATAGAAAATGGTAAATTTTCATCAGATAATATGGAAATTTATTTTCTTGTGTAATTTTATTTCAATTTATATCAGTTAATAATAGATGATAATAAAATGTTTTCCAAACCTTGAATATTTTTCTATGGAAAATTTGTAAATCATCTTCTGAGTGAGCCCTCATATTTCGTTTCTTCAAATTTGGACTTCTATTGCTCTGTTTATCTAATTTCTGGCAAATTAGCAGCATTTTCGGTACCGATTATCGACTTTTGACGCGATGGTAGTACCACTGATATCTCTATACCATTTCAATCATCTCGTCCTGCTGATCTCAGCAGTATATTCGCTTCTGTTTTTCGAACCCCAGTAGGCCGTGAAATCTATAAATGGTTAGCCGTTGTGGTTCGTTATTTGAGCCTATTGGGTTCCGTATGACTATTCATATATCCTCTGTATTAACAAACAGTCAGTAGCGTTTATTTTCTGGAATTCAAATCGTTCCCACCGTTTTCTCTCCTACCAATTTTTTTTTATTTGGTTCATTTTACATTTCCTCTGGCTTGTTTTGTAATGGAACAATTTTTATATAATATAAACATTGCATGTTCATATTTCTTCACCACTTCACAGCTATGCCCCACATCCCTTCGCATCCGACTCAAAGCCGAAACTCATTGCCCAGCGAAGTTGTGCTCACACATGCTCCTCTCATGCCTGTCCTTCTCAGTAGCTCGCACATCACCAATGACCTTCCCCACACCTGTCGTATTTCCAACAACCCCAGCTGAGATCTTGCAGTCGTTTTCGGGTATGTGTGTGTGTGTGTCTATATATATATATCTGTGCGTGTGTGGTATATAATATTAGTTGTATTAGTTTATGTATGTTTTATGACTTATATATCCGCTGTAATTTATATATTTGTAGTTATAAATGTATAATATTTTAGTTGTGCATATGCTACAGTATATACATCATATGCTTAAAGTATTATATATATTATAAACTATATGTTTTTTGTGATGACCCAGAATTTTGGGCAATATCAATTTAATAATCTGAATTAAAATTAAATTGATTTGATAATCTTTGTTAATAAAATTTGAATTGATTTACTAAATTTTCTTTAATAAATATTTAATTGATGAATTTTATCTTTTTAAAGCTAATAAATTATTTTCTATTTATAATGTATAAATATATTTGTATATGTTGTAAATAAATAAGCTTTGTTTTAAATTTAACAAATAAAGCATATTTTCTAATTCTAATATTTTTGGTAATTTGGAAATTATGATTTTATTTAATATAAAGCTTTTCAAATCCATTTAATAAATTACTATATGGTTTTAAATACTTAAGGAAAATGTTTAATTGTTTAAATTCATTTTAGCTTAAGTTTAAATTTAAATTAATTTGCAAAAAGGTTTGTTTTATTTTCTTTTTAAATATAGCTTGATACATATGATTTGAAATATATATAAGTTTAAAATACAATTTTACAAATGAAACATTAATACATATAATAAAATAAGTAATTTATAATAAAGAGATAATTTCTTTTATAAATTATTTAAAATTGACTAATTGTTATTTTTAAATAACAATAATAATTTGTTATTTCAAATTGAACTTGTGTAGTTATATATGTATGTATATAACTTGATTTTAAAATTGAATTTTAGAATTTGGTTTGAATTTGAATTTAAATAAGTATTCATAATTAATAAATTAAGAAAAGGCTTTTTACTTTACATTTAAATAAATAAAAAATTATGTTATTACAAGTGTAGTTAAATTAAGTAACTATAGTAACAAGTGTTATTATCTTAAGGCCTCATTTTATAAGTGTCATGATTTATTTTCATTTTCTTTGATTTTTAATAAACCATAAATTAGCCTGTATAAACATACATCTTTCATTTCTTTTTCTTTTCCTAATCCATTCCTAAACAAGGAAAACAAATCTGAAATCAAACTTCAGCTGAAACAACACTTCAAAAACAGATCTGCGATTCATTTTTAAAAGATCAAAATCCATTTGTAAATCAACTCCTCAAAACCAGAAATCAAATCATAAGCATGCAAACTATTTTCAAGTTCAAAGCAAACCTGTAAACATCATGTTAATTCTGGAACAAGCCTGCATGCAAACCTGAGATCTAAACAACAAGCAGCTCAAGTATCAAAACAAAGAAGCAATTTTCAAGTTTTAACTCAAGCAAACTATAGCAATTCAAGTTTATAACTCAAGCAGCATTTCAACAAAACAAGTTTTCACAGTTTTAGGCTTTTCAAAATAGAAATGGAAACTCTGTTCTACCTTATTCAATCAGGTGAGTAACATCACTTTTAACAAGTTTAAGTATATAAATCTGGTTTCATGATTAATGTCTGAAATAAATATGTTTGTGTATGTATATTATTGAATTTTTGGATTTATGATGTATGCATGCTGGTGAACATCTGTAAACCTCTTTGTTTCCTGTTTTAAGTTTTAGTTTTGGTTTAAAATTCTTTATCTCTTGATCTAGTCACTTTTAGGATTTAAGTTATAAACAAAAATTATTTGTTTAATCGTAAATTAAAGTTTAAAAATTATTTAGGTAAAAATAAATTTGGGAATTGCTCTGGAAACCAAAGGAACAGAAATACTTAAGTTTTATCAAAATTTCAAACATACTAATTTATTGTTTCAGGCTTAGGATCTGAAACCTCATTCAAAAACTTGATTTTTAAAACTAAAATCATCAATTTTAGTGATAGATTGAGGGTGTAGTTCTGGGTTGACCAAAAATGTTGTTTTGGGGGTTTTTTGGTGATCCATTTTCTCTGGGAGGTTGGCCTGGAGGTGGAAGAGTGATCGAAGATTAGAGGAAAATTGTCAAGAAGAGGATCAGATCATTGTGGAGGTAGCAGTAGTTGATTTCAGTTTCTGACCCTAGTTTTAACTAGGTTGGGTATTTGGATTGGCACGTCTTCGCTAGTTGATCGAGTTCCACAATATTCAGGGAGATGGTAGAGGAGATGTTGGCGATGGTGTAGCCGGAATTCCAAAAGCTCTGATGGTCTGAAATTCGAGAATGAGGTGGATTCCAGGTTTTGCATTTGGGTTCAGATTTGGGTTTGAAAGCTCGAAATTGATTTCGAGTTTTGGATGACGATCTGATGATCGTGATAGGGTGTAAGGGTGATTTCCGATGTGTGAAGATCATCGGAGATGGCCAGAGTCGATTGGCGCCATCGTGCATGTGCACGGTGCACTTCTTGTTATCTAGTGATGTTGGTTCGGGCAGGGGAGTAGTGTACTCGAGTTTTCTCGAGCAATTAGATGTTTTGCTCGAAGCAATTTAGTTTTGGCTCGAAGCTATCCGTGGGTGGCTCGGGTAAATGTGTGGTTACAGGTTTTAAAACATGTCAGCCTTTTTAAAATTTAAAAATGAATTTTTAAAATGTAAAGTAAAGATTTAAGCAAAGTTTTAAATAAAAGTTTTAATGTGGAATCAAATTTGATTTGTATCTTGGTTTGGAGATAAATAAGTTATTAAAATTTAAATTGTTTTAACAACTTTAAATATTAAAGTATAATTTAAATGGTTTGAATTTAAAAATGAATTTGGTTTAAACTCTTTTAAATTTCTTTTATAAGACAAGTATTTCTTTAACATGAGATTTAAAAAGTTTTTAAATTGTTTTTTAACTTTGTTAAAGTTGAATCTGTATTCATTTTAAATCTTAAATTTAAAATGAAATTTAAAAGTAAAATTCAAAATTAAATTGTTTTTAAATGATTTGTTAATGATAATTTAATCATTAATAAGAAAAAAAAATTTGTCTTAAAGTAAATTAGGATTAATGATTTGGATTCAATAAATTATTAAGGTAATTAAAGACTAATTTATTAAATTAATTAATTAATGATTTGGATTAATTAATTTAATAATTAAGGGTTTAAATTAGTTAATAAAGGTTTAAGATTAATTAATTAAGGAATAATTAATTTGTAATTAAGGATCATTAATTTGATAAGATTAAATTTTTAATTAATGATTAGGAATTAATTGATCAGGTAATTAAGGATTAATTAATTTACAACTAAGCACTTAATTAATTAAATAATCAGAGATTAGTTAATAGGTTATTAAAGATTAATTAATTTGTAATTAATAATGACTAGTCTAAGTTTACTTACTTAAGAGAAGTAATTAAAGAATTGTTAATAGTTAATGAAGATCATTAACTTGATATTATTAAGTAATTAATTAATGTGATTAATTTTAATAATTAATTAATTAGATCAATTAATTAAGGATAATCATTTATGAAATGGGGAAAATATAATTACTTAATCAAAGTAATTAAAGGAATTAATTACTCAATGTAATTAATTAAATTAATGTGATTAGTTTAAGTTAATTAATTAATTTTAATTAAAATTCAAATATAGCGATTAGCGGATTTAGTAAATGATAATTTAATATTTGAAATTGGGTAAATATAGAAATCTGGAGTTAGATGTGAATAGGAATGATTTCTATGTTGATTTAAAACTGTATTTGAATTAGAATGATGGTAATAGACTTTGAATAGGACTAAAAGTCAATAAACTTAAAGTTTGAAATTTTTATATTAAATTAATAGTGGAATTAATATATGGTAATAGTGCAAATAATTGAATTTTTATTTAATATGAATCAAAGTGATTTCTAATATGGATATAAATTTTATTCGACTTATAAAGGAGTTAGTAAATTTTAAAAAAAATTAATTTCAAGCTATTTCGTCAATTTTGAAAATCGTTCGATTTAATCAACGAGTTAAAATAGCCTTCCCAGGCACAGTCTCGAAATTCGACGAAACCAGCTCCAATAGATCCGTAACAGTTTACTTTTATCGGATTTTAAATTTTGTAATGTTTAGAGTTATCGTATGGTCGTATGGAATAGAAATGCGTTGTAATCAATATCGAAAATTTAATATTTAATTCGATTCAAAAAGGTATCTTCCACATATAATTAAATTAAGCCTCGAAACATGTTCCATTGTGTTCAAAATAGGGGTGAAACATTATAAATGCCAGACGGCGCGCTTCGTTTGGAGTTCGTCCGGAAAAACATGTGAATTTGGAAAATAATATTTAAATTTAAGCCTATGTGTATTGTATCAACAGTAAACCCTAGCAAATTCATACGTAGCCGCTAGTTTACTTTTCAATGGCCGAAAATTGCCAGGGTTCTTCCTCGATTCTTTCCTCATCCATCGACTTTGGTCGAAAACTTCCAACATAAAGGTTTAAGAGCATATCAAGCTCTTCACATCCAACAGCTAATAGCTGGCATAGCAAAGAGTATAAGTGGCTATGGCCGTGAATAGGTCGCGTGATCATGGGGATCTCTACGCCTCTAGCGGGACCGAGGGGGGTGTGATGCTCTTCGTCGTGGCAGGAGTGGATCATCGAATAGGCGAGCAGGGAAGGTGAGGCGATGGAGTATGCGAAGACGGTGATGGGTTCGAACAAAATTTTGATAGCCTGGTGTACCTGAGAATGAAGAAGGGCATGTGCGGTTGAGATTTGCTTTAGTTGGTTGAATGTGCTGATTTGTTTCTAGGTTAAAAAAAAGAAATTTATTTATATAATATAAATTCAAATCTTATAAATTGCATATCTTGTTCTTACGAGGTCGAAATTGGACAAAATATGTGGCGACGGCATCATGGCGACGAGCAATACATGCAGAAGCAGATTTGGAGTCGACCAGGGCTAGCTAAAATTTTACGTTAAATCGAACATGTTTGATTTAATTAAAATTGGAATGTTTAGAAAATTTAAAACTCAAGGTGAGTCAATCTCACTCAATGTTGGACCGCTGGTATTAATTTTAAACAGTTAAAATTAATTAATGATTTATCAGTTGAATTGATAAATCATTGTCAATTGAATGTGATATTATATGTAGTTTTATATATATTGGAGTGATTGATATTACCGCATATATATAGCGGCTAAGACTCTATGTGCCCAGCATAATAGCGGACGACCCTATATACCACGATATTCCACCTCGAAGCTTGTATTAACATATGTGGATGCACAGAAACAGGTAGGAGGGATCCAACTGGATTCCTCAAAAATGTTGAATTTAATTTCATATATGGTGATATATGTTTTGTTGTGATAATCTGTGATAGGTTATTGTGTGATTCAAATTGATTGAATGTTATGATAATTTTAGCCTGGATTTTTGGTATTTTTAAATACTAATAAAACATGCATTTGAATTGGTAAAGAATTATGGATAGGGATTTTGAAGTAAAATATTTATATGGAGTTTTCGATAAACTAATTGGATAAAATCAAAAAAATTAAAATTGTATTTAACTATTTCGGGATATTATGAACAGGGATTTTGGTATAAAATATATAAAAGGATTTTTAAATGATAAATTCTTAAGCGGTACTTGTCTTGTAACACCCGGTATTTTCAACCATTCGCATCCCCACATGCCAGACTTGAATTGCTCAAAATACCGCGTTGTAAATAAAATTTGGCAAATCTCAGAATATACAGTGGATAAAAATCAAAGATCACAGACACAGAGTAATAATAGTGCAGTGGAAGTAAAAGAAATAGTAGTTCATGAAGCTACTATGTAAATATATCAGACTTACATAAGATACAACAGAAGAAATAGAGTACAACAGAAGTCTCAATTCATAGAAGTCTACTAATATAAGAGATGAAAAGGAACAATAGAATGAAAAAGATAAAACTAGACAAGTAGATAATCTCCAGCGATTCAAATCCCCAAAAAGTGGAAATCCAAATCTGTGAATACTCAGGCTGACCCGAGCGTAAATAAAATACAAACACTCAAGTCAGGACATACATACTTATACAATGTAAACCAACTCAAGTGAACTGTAGTAAAAGTATAAGCAACCTAAAGGATGCTTGGGACAGCTCATCCTCTAAGGATCCGTTAAACTATTTACTATGTAGTAATATTGCACTATTATAATAATGTCTATAGTAAAATAAACTTACTTTAAAATAGCATCACGGGATTACCCATATAGCCACAGACACGTAATAGTCCCAGCAGTCCATCCAATATCTGCATATCTCCTGACTGGGAGACTATGAGAAGATACGCATGGGCAACGTGAGAAAACCAAACTCGTAGTAAAGGCTCGATAGGGTAGGTGACACGGCACACAAGGCAATGTCAGGGTAGATATACCAATTACGCACACGGTCTGGTGGTAACGCAGCAGCCACATACGCCCACCTCGGAACACATTCGCAAAATCAGAGGGGCGCCCAAACAATCACAAAAGCAATAGAATGGTATCGAAGAAATGTGTCCAACCAGAGGAGCTACCCCTTTTGGCCCGAGATTGCTCCTGTTTTAGCCACCTTATGCCAACTCACGGGAGTTGGGTCCACGTAATATACCTTAAGAACGTCGCCACCATCCTACTTTATTATGGAATCTCCACCATGTATACGGTTGTCAGTGGGGTTTTCGGTATCGACAGAGAGTATGCCCATATCCGATCCCGGTCTCTCTGCCAACCAATCGTTATTATAATCAGTGGTTATAACTTTAAAATAATATTTTATACTTCAAAATAAAATATCATTTCAATCCAAATCTTTATCAAAATAAAGATTAAATCATTTCCAAACCATTTCAATATATCAACATACCATATCTTTCAAATTCAAATATTTATCAAAAAAATATTAAGTCATTTCCAACTATTTCAATATATTAAATTATCATATCCTTTCAAAACTTCCTTTCAAATCATTTTAATACATAAATATCATATCCTTTCAAAGCTTCATTTCCAAATCATTTTAATATCAAGATATCATATCTTTCAGTACTTCATTTTCAAATCATTTTAGTATCAAAATATCATATCTTTCAGAACTTCATTTTCAAATCATTATATAAGTTCAAATCCAAATATTCAACTTTGAATACCTTCTAAATTCAAGATAACATTCATTTATTATCTTTTCAAATCACCTTTTAAAATGATTTATTTTCTAATTAAATTTATTCATTTAAATCATTTAAAAGCGAAGTTATTATTCTTTCAAGTCAAGTATTCAATTTTCAAAGTTTTAAACCATTCTGAGCTCAATTACTTAGTTAAAAACCATAAACATTGAAAATTTTAGCCTTACATAGCATTTAGAAAAGGCTGTTATAAGTTATACTTGAAAACATTTTAATTCAGCAAAGACAGCATTTAAAACTGCTGCTAAATCTCATTTTAGTTGAATTTTAGCTTAAAACAGCAAATTTCAGAAATGCTGTAATAGCTCAGGTTTCAAATTAAAGGTTTTTATTTATTTCAGCAAAGACAGCAGACCGCTACAGCATTTATAGAACTTCTGTAATAGGTCTTTATTAAGTTATTAGCCTTTTAGTTTACTTCAGCAACTACAGCATTTTAGAACTGCTGTAATAGCCTTTTTATTAGGTTTTAGTTCTTTTACAGAAACCATAGCATTTCTGAATGCTATTGAAAGTATTTTTCAGATTTTAGTGTATTTCCAACAAATAATAAACTTCAATTTAAACCCTTAAAACATAATAAAAATCATATTTTAACATTAAAAAATGTTCATTAAAAATACTCTTTCAAATTATGATTTTATAAAGTAACCTTTACAGAAAAATCCAAATTTTTCAATAATTTCACTTAACAAATTCAAGTGTATAATTTCCTTTTCTTCACTTTTCAACAAATAAACTTAACACTTAAACTTTAAATTACATTCACAAATTTAACTAAATTTCCAATTTAGTTAATTAACTTAAATCTTTAATTAAAACCCAAATTTCACATTTCCAAGTCAACTATATTTTAAAATTTCACTTTTAAGCATTCATTTATTTAACCATTTTAATTCATGGAAAAACAGTAATACTTTATTAAATCATTTAAATTTAAATTTAAATCAAATTATCATATTGACCATTTTCCAAATATAATTAAATTTCCATTTTATTTATATAACTTAAATATCATTTTTAACCAAAATTCCAAATTTCCAAACTTAAGTTATATTTCAAAGATTAAATTTAACCATTCATTTACTTAGCATTTTTAACTTATAGAAAAATCATAATTTCTTTATTTAAAACATATAAAAATGTATTTTAAATCAAATTTTCATAATTTTGAACTTTTAAAAATATTTAAAATATTTGAAATACTTTATAAAATAACCACGGGCCTGTATATAGTTTTCTAACCTAGGTCAAGTGATACGGATATATATCATTTCAATACGCAATTTAAAAAGAAAAATCCGAGTTCTATCATTTCAAACCTACAGTCCCAAGTCAAAATAAAATAATTAAAAACCGTTCAGGCCTATCATTTCAGCCCATAACGATTTTTCCCTATTCTAAAGTCCGTTCGGGTATGTATCATTTCAACCCATGGTGATTTCTAATCTAACAGGGAACTTACAGTGTGATAAACAGATATAAATGAACAGTTTAACCATATACAACAGTAACAGGTGATATGACATGTAATTTAAAGGTTTAACATCATATATAAAAAATCACATGCAGTTATAGCATCATTTATAATTCTACACATTCAAATGTTGTTGCTTCACAATTGCATAAGTATATATTGTCGTGTGAGATTTACTTACCTCTAAATGCTGGAGATAACAAAACCAATGACACAACAGAATCAAAAAGCACGATGATCAGACTATGGACTTTGAGTGGAGAGCAAGATCCAATGCTACAACTCTTGTGTTACAACCCAAAACAAAAATCAAAACAAATTAAAATTCAACACCAATTTGAAATGTAACAACTTTTAAATGAAAAGAGATTTGAATGTCAAATCTTTTTCCTTGCTTTCTCATATGTAATGCACGGCCTAGGGGTGCATATGGTCAGGTTCTGGCCATGTTTTGGCTCGGATTTGGGCTAGCATGGCTTGGGTCTAAGGCATGAACAAGGTAGAGTTTGCAACATGAGAAGGTGAAGAGGTTATGCAACATAGTGGTTTTGATCATCAAAGTGTTTCGGCCATGGAGGAGTGGGCTCGGACTATGGGTGCACCATGACTGGATAGTGGCTGGAGGGGTGCGTGGTGGTCAGTGAAGTGGCGGCAGCTAGGGGTGGTGGTTGAAGGAGATGAAGCAAAGTGGTCAAAGTAGCATGGTTTCAAGGCTCTAGTTGCATTTTTGAGGGGTTTGATCACCATGGAGGGCTCGACCTTGGTCAAGATCAGAGGAGTACCTGGTGGTGATGGCATGAAAGAGGTGTAGGAGGTGGTGGCCGTGGCTATGGGGAGATGCCAAGCAAAACTAGCAAAGAAGACAAGGCAAAACACTTAAAAAATAAGAAAAAGAATAAAAAGAAGGAAGAAGACATTACCAAAATGTTTCTAGCCGTGAATGAAAATGAGATGATATTTTTTGTGTGAAAGATAAGTGAGATAAACGGCTTACCAAAGAAGATTACATGGCCAAAAGAAAATTAATGAAGAGTTATGAAATTGAAAAGTCTAGAACTTGAAAAGTCAAAAGAAAAGGAAGAGTCTTTGTCTCTTCAATTTCCATTTCTTTTTAAAACAAATAAAAAAATATCATAAAAAACATTTAAAAACCGAAACAAAGTGAAAAAAATGAAAATATATAATTAAATTTAAAGAAAATATAAAAAGAATTAAGGAAATTGCTTAAAAATTCAAAACAAGGTTCAAAAATATCAATTAAATCATCAATGGCTTTGGAAAAATATCCACTTCATTTTAAAAATATTATATAGAAAATTTGAAATAAAATAATTCATTTATCATTTCTAAAATGAAATAAATATTTAAATTGGAGAAAATAGAAAAGAACTAAAGTAATTGTTTTAAAAATTGAAAACAGGGCATGAAAATTACAACAAAATTACCATTAACTCTAGAAAAATTCCTACTTCACTTTAAAACAAATAAAATGTCAAATAAATAAAATAAATGAGGAAAAAAATAAAGTGGGAATGATAGCAAAATAATATCTTGAGAAAAAAGAAAAATAAATAAAGAAGTTCTTTAATTAATTCAAACTGGAAATTAGAAATTGTAAAAAAATACAGCTAACACTGAAAAATGTCAATTACCATTTCAAAAATGTTTTAAAACCAAAATATATACAATACATGTCATTTATCCATATAAACATAAATTAGAACATTACATGACCAAATAAAATAATGTTTATATAATTTAAAATAAACAATTTTGTTAAATACAGCAAATTTCACGCAATAGTTAAAATAGCATAACTTTCACATTATAAATCAGATTTCAACGAAATAAAAAGCAGTATTCTTAAAGTTTCATTTACTTTCATAATAAAATATAAAATTCAAATTTTGAAACTTTCAAATTTTAAATTTAAAAGTCAAAGTTTGACCATATTGACCAAAATTCACTTTTTGGAAAATATTCTTTTTAGTCATGTTTTTGGAACGATAACTCATATCAAAATCAAAGTTTATATTTTAAAATAACAAAATTTACCCATTTTAAATGAATAAAATAAAGTTTTTTAAATCAGAAATTCAATTAAAATAATTAAAATATGCAATTAAAATAATCACAAAATACAGGGTTGTTACATGTCTAATTGTGAAAAGCTTTAAATTATAGTTTTTTTAGCAGATTGGAAGGATAGAAGTATAAATGGGAATAAGTATAAAATTAGTTATACTGGAACTCAAGTAAGATTTCCAAATTTACGAAATGAAAGTTGAATCGAGAAATTGGGCATGTGTTAAAAAGAGGATTTTTATTATTTATTAGGTAACTTTAAAAGTGTTGAAAATATTCTGGAAACTAGTTATTAAATTATTTTAAATTTTTTAAAGCATATTTAATTATTAATTAGTTACTTTATAATGATTTTTAAAGATTTATCATTATTTAAGAAGTAGTCAGCATTTCGTATTAAAGGATAAATTATTAAGTATTAATATGGCTTTGTATAATAATGATGTGCACGTAATTGTGCATATATTTACATCCATATTTTATCTCTTTTTATTTAAATAATCATCATATTTGGGCATTTTAACATGTTTAAAACCAAAATTCAATTATTTCCAAACCATCATATTTTCATCATCATTCAGGGGCAAAATGGTCATTTTTGTGCATATGTCAATGTAAGAATTTTTACTTGGACATTTTTTGATTATTTTTATAGGAATTTGGATGCATATGGAAGAGGCTTATATGAAGATACATGCATGCACAAGGAAATACAAAGGAATGAAGAGGAAATAATTCAAGTTCAAGATCATGGAGGACCCCACCCACTTACCTAACTTCCAATTAGAAGCTAAGCACATGCTAAACGGACTTAAAGCTTCATGTACATATTAAGTGGGGTATTAGTGAATGTTAATGATTACTTGGAGGCTACACCACCTCAAGGGTATTTTGGAAAGCTCCCTAAAAAGAGAATTAGGGTTTTATGCATGTATAAATAGCCCTCTTATGTACATGAAGATCATCATCTACTCTTTCATTTTTCTTAGGAAATTAAGAAATCAAAGTGTAAGCTCAATGTTCTATGAAATAAAAATGGCTTCCAAGCCTCTTTCTTCTCTCTTTTCTACATGTTTTTCTTTGTTTTATTGTTAATGTTTATTTATATGCTCTCTTTCTTCTTATGTTCATAGCTTAGATTTACATTTATGCAAGTAGTTAGTAGCTAATCTCTTTTGCTTTCTTTGCTTATTTTCTATTTTCTTTTCTTTAATGTTGAAACTTACTTGTGATGCTTCAATGCCACAAATGAGTAGCTAAACCCCTTCAATTTAGGGGTGATGAAGCTCTCTAACTTTATGTAATTTCAACATTTTTTATGATTTATGATCTCTTTGTCATGCTTCATGAATGTGAATTTTGATGTAAGTTTATACAAGTGGGTTTGATAGCTTATATTGCTTATGCAAATGAGCTATTCTTACTCAACATAAACACAATTTACATCAATATTTGCTAATTAATTTTTGATTATGAAATGAAAGTAAAAATGAAATTTGATGATCTATGTTACTAGTTACAATAGTAAATAGATCATACTTAAAATAGTTTTTGCTTTGGCTTCTTTTTCATGAGAATTGTAAGTGGTATAATTGTTGTATTATAGTTTGATGGTTTGAGTTATGTTAACTAATAACATAAACAAACCTTACTTATGATAAATGCAATGATTATTTCACTTAATATCAAAGTTAGATATCATAAATTATGTGTTTGTTGATTTACAAAAATATGAGAGTGGATTTGCCTCTAAATTGTTCTCTAGTTCAATAGTTTACTAATCACATTTCAATTCTAGTTTAGCTTCATTTTAGTTCTATCAAACAATTTCACTCGACTTTGGTATAATTTGATTGAATAGAAAATTTTAAAATCATCAATTCCCTGCGGATCGACCCGTATTCGCCACGTGCTACATTCGTACACCGTGCGCTTGCGGTTATATTTTAATTTGAAATTTTTCGGCAAATTTCTAAATCAATAGAAATTTTGTCGACGAACAAGTTTTTGGCGCCGTTGTCGGGGAATTGTTTTGATTTTAAATTTTTATTCTTCGAATTATTTTTCTTTGTTTGATTTTTGTGTGTGTTTGCATTTTTCTTGTAAAAAAAATTTGTGTTGTTGTGTGATTGTTATTTTGTGTGCTTGTCCCTTGTTTTCTTGTTTGATTTGCATTTCTATTAGTTAAAAAAAAAACAGACACATTTCAGAAAAAAAAAAAACATTTCATTACATTTTTCTTTCTACATTTTACAGCACTTGTACAAAATTTTCAAGTTACATTTACAATTTCATTTTCTAATTTTACATTGCAGTTACTTTACAGACTCTAATTACCCTTATACACATACATTTCCACTCAAACTGTCTTCACCACAGTCATCTTCTATCACCACATCCACTTCAAATACTTCCATCACACTTGCTACTGCTTGTCTCCCCTTTACCACTGTCTCTGTAAATCATCTACCCAGTTCTGTGCAACTGTGCATATCCACCTCTGTTCAACATTTCCTTCACACTACAGTCAACTTCAGAAACCATACAACAACCCCTCTGTTTACTTGCCTGTCGACAAAACAAACTTTCAACTCACTTCTTCCACCTACCAACCACAAACATCTCCTCTCATTCATCTAACCGCCGACTATCACCTTCCATCGCATTCGCATACATATCACAAACAAAACTGCCCTATTCCCATCCCTCTGCTACCACCAGAGCAACCACTGGCCTCTGTCCCTGTCAACTAACAAGTAACAACCTACTACAAGTTGCATCCTACATATCACTTTTTGCCACGCTGAAGTGCACACTCTGTGCATATAGATTCTGTGCCACCATTTCATTAACTGCTGCCTTACTTCCCAACATATCGTAGTGCACCATCAAATACTTCAACTTCCAAACACTGTGCATTTCGTTACTTCTTGTCAACAAAACATACAGTCAACCACTGCTGTCCCTTCCCTACACCACCTTCAAACTCCTCTACCTGTCCACCTGAAAACCATTTCACAACTCCACCCATCTTCACATCTCCACACCACACTGTTGACCGTGAAGTTTCAAACTAACAGTGCCTTCATCACCATAGCGCCTTCATCTTCTAAACATCACCATCCCTTCGTTATCATCATCCAGAACCACCACCAAAACCAACATTCACTCAACAACTAACTACCACATTCAACAGCTAACCATCCCCTATATCTTCCCAACTGCCCACCATCTCATCTCCACTTTTCCCTACTTGCAGCCGAGAATCACCTGAACCTAGCAACCCAAATCGAACAAGTTTTCCATTTGAAGTGTCTACTGCTCTCTGTCAAATCGACTCCCCCAATTGCTAATCCTCAAACTTCACCCAATTCAACATCACAGCCACCTCGCCCAAAAAATCCAACTCGCCTGAAATAACCGCGACGCTTCAACCAAATTGATTCCACAATCGGTCGAACAAACTCGATCGTGCACTTCCAGTCACCACCCAAACAAACAGTAACATCAACAACCACTTACGACCTCCGCCAATCACCTTCGCATCGACAACCGATTTGAATCCACCTTCAATACGGCAATTGAACATCGTGCCTTTTGAGAATTTGTAGCTATTTTTGTTGAGACTGTGAAATCGTATTTGTGTTCGAAGTTTTGAAAATCAAATTTACTTTTTGCTCTGGAAGTTGGATTTGGAACTGCGGCTATATAACCTGTGAATGTTTAATTGGGAAGAACATTTTCCTTTGTTTGTGTGTGTTGGTGTGAACCGTGTGCTCTGATTTTTTGAATTGCAGTGGGGCTTGTTTCTGGGCCGGCTATCAGGGCCTGTGTAGGCTTGAGTGAATATTGTTTTTTTTTGTTTGGTTTTAATTTGTTTATTTTAGTTTTTTTGTTTTTTAGTTTTTTAGTCCATCTTGTGTTTAATTTGTTTTTAGGTTGTTTTGTCTTGTTCTCTTAAAAAAAAAATCTTTGAATTTGTTTTGTTTAATTTGTTTTAGTTCCATCTTGATTTAAAAGAAAAAAAATAACAAATTTCAGTTTATTTTGTTTTCATTTATTTAGTTTGGTTTTCTTTGATATATCCAAAAAATTTTTTTTTTTTTTTTTTAAGTAAAACGTTACTTTTAAATTTCCTCTCCAAAAAAAAAAAAATTCGGAAAAATTTTTTTTTAAAAAAAAAGTTCAAGTTTGTTTAATTTTCATTTATTTTATTTTCAATTCTTTTGTTTTTCGCTTATTTTGTTTTTCATCTTTGATAAACATACAAAAAAATAATAACAATAAAAATTGTTGAATATATCTTGTTTTTCATTTCAGGTTGTCAAAGCAGAAAATTACAAGGAATTGCTTGCTAAAAGGAAAAATAATTGCTTTGCTTTGCTAAAATCGCCGCTAAAAAAAAAAAAAAATTTGCCAATAATCTGCACGCTCTGGTATTGTGCTTTCATCTCTAGTGCATTGTTGGTTGCTTGCATTTGCATTTATATATAACAAAAAAAAATTCAAAAAAATCCAAAAACAAAAACAAACTTCATTTTAGTTGCATTGTAATTTCACGTTTAATTTCTGCTTTGCATTCATCTCATCTTGTTTTTTTTTTCTAAGGGCAATACCCCAATTCACATAAGGTGAGGGATTTCATCACCCTTTCCTTAGCCCACAAACGCATTTCATCGTAGAATTTGACTAATAATAAAGGTTAGACGTTGGACCTAAGGGTGTCACGAGCTCACTTAGGGCTTAATTGTATCTTCACAATTGTTTTACTTAAACGATTTTATTTCTTGGTGTCTAGGCTACGGCAGAGTAATAACCAGTTATAAAAATTACGGTGATTCGTAAATATTATACTGGTTGTTCCTCTGAAGGTACTTAAACCTTCGGTTGCATTGCTACGGTGATTCGTGGTGCACCGATAACCCCTGTCCGTTACCTGGCTGAGAAATATTTTTGTTGATTTAAGACAAAGTGTGATTATACAATTTTGGGTTAGGAGCTACTAAGGACAGAAAACTGTAATTAAGTCCTTTGCATTCATTTAGTTGCATTAGTTCATGCATATTTAAAAAAAACTCAAAAACAAAAATCTAAAAAATTTGTAAAATCATTTCAAAAAAAAAAATTGAAAATTCAAAAACAAAACAAAAATCAAACTTTTCTTTTGAAATAAACTTCACTTGATAAATAGTTTATTTTCCCTTAAAAAAAAAAAAAACATTTTCAAATCTTCCTTCATTCTCCAAACTCGTTTCTAATTTCTTTCTCCTCTCGACTTTCACTTGTGCATGAGTACTTGGACTCGTGACACAACAACGAATACTTGGATTCGTGACCCTTCTACAAACCGTTTAACTCGAACAGACAATCCTCCCGAAATGGCGAACGAAAACGCCCCTCGAACTCTTATGGATAGAATCTTTCCCGATAGAGTTTCTATTCCATCTTGCATCACATTACCCGCCCCTACGGGTAACCATTTCGAAATCCATTCGAACTATATTGCCACGCTTCCAAAATTTGGAAATTTCGAACACGATGACCCATACATCTTTTTGACTAAATTTGAACAAGTTTGCGCAACCATTAAACTTCAACAACTTTCTGATGACGGAATCAAACTTCGATTAATCCCATTTGCTCTTACGGATTACGCTGAAAAATGGTTGTACAGCTTACCTTCGAACTCAATTAAAACGTGGGAAGAATTTGTAAAAGCTTTCTTAAAAAAGTTCTACCCCTTAGAAAAACAAGTAGAATTCGAAACGAAATTGTAAATTTTCATCAATTCAAGGGTGAACCATTTGGAAAATATTTTGAAAGATTCAAAGAGCTTTTGATAAAATGTCCACACCATAACTTTGAAAAATGGACGATTTGCCAAATCTTATATGATGGACTCGAAAATAGCTCACGAACCATGCTCGAATCAATGTGCCAAGGCAATTTTCTTGCCCAACATCATGACGATGCTTGGCAATTTCTTGAAAACCTCGCTGAAAAGTCGTCCCAATGGGAACGCTCGAACGAAAAATCAATTTACTCACGATCGAGTGCACACTCGACGGGATCTTCTTTTGCTTTGGAAGCTAAGATCGACGCAATGATTAAAAAATTCGATAACATTTTCTCATCGAATCAAACGAACCAAGCTTCCCAACCAATGTGTTATAAATGCAACGATCCTAATCATATAGCCGATCAGTGTCCCAATTCCGTCGAACAAATCAATGCTTTCAATAAAACCAAAAACGACCCGTTTTCTCCAACGTACAACCCTGAATGGAGAAATCATCCGAATTTTGCGTGGAACCAAAACAATCCCAACACGAATACGATTCGTCCCAATTTTCAAGCATTTCCGAATAATGCTTCGAATCCTCCCTTTCAGCCCAATAATTTTCAACCAAACTTTGCGGGCCCGTCTCATAATCAACCGCAACAACCAAATTTTCCACCAAATTCTACTCATCCTCCACAAGACGATAAACGTTTAACTTCGCTTGAGAAAACTCTTGAAACGTTGGCTAAGGCAACTACTCAAAGCCTTCAATCAAACAGCAATTTGCAAAATTTATTGACTTCATATATGCAAAACACAAACCAATCGATTGCGAAACTCGAAATGCAAATGAGTCAATTAGCCACGTCTGTAAGTGAACGTGAACGAGGAACATTCCCAAGCCAGCCCCTTCCAAATCCCAGAAATCAAAACGCAAATTCAAATCAAGCCCATGTTGTTCAAGATAGCAATGTCACCCAGTTGAATGCTATCACAACTCTCCGTTCTGGTAAACAAATCGATAATCAAGTCGTTAATCCAAATGATTCACTGGGAACTTTTCTCGATACTTCTAAAACAACGAACGACTCAGAACAGAACGTGTAGCCAAACGTCGAATCGAACGACAATCAAAATTCTTCTTCTTCTACTCGAGTAGACCCGCCTACCGAGTATCATGTTCCATTTCCACATCGTCTTCGACCAAAGAAACACTCGGACCAAATGGAAAAGATGTTGGAAATTTTTAAACAAGTCAAAGTTAACATTCCTCTTCTTGACATCGTTCAGCAAGTCCCCACTTACGCGAAATTTCTTAAGGACTTGTGCACCCAAAAGCGACACACTCAAGTGCCCAAAAAAGTCTTCTTAGCCGCTAGTTTGAGTGAAGTCTTGTCCCAATCCATACCCGTTAAATACAAAGATCCTGGCTGCCCTACGATTTCGTGTACAATTGGAGAAAAGACGATTAACAAATGTTTAATAGACTTAGGCGCGAGTGTCAACTTGATTCCATACTCCGTGTACGAACAATTAGGCTTAGGTGAGCTCAAACCCACGAAAGTTACGCTTCAATTTGCCGATCGTTCCATTAAGAAGCCCGTGGGAGAAATCGAAGACGTGCTCATTCGAGTAGGGCAATTCATATTCCCCGTTGATTTTATCGTTCTCGAAACACAACCCGTGACAAACCCTGCGAGTCAAATCCCATTGATTTTAGGCCGACCATTCTTAGCCACCTCAAACGCCTTAATCAATTGTCGTAACGGTTCGATGAAAATCTCTTTTGGAAACATGACTTTGGACCTTAACATTTTCAATCTTGAAAGCCACTCGAACGAACTTCGTGACCAAACATTAGAAGTTAGTGCCATTCATGGAAACTTTGAAAACGAAACATTTGATCTTAACGATGAACGCGAGGCCGAGTATGAAAAATTGTTTCATGAAGTCCCCAACGAGATCGAACACACTCTTCCCTTTGAATCGCTTCAAGTTGAGTCCGAATCTCAACCCAATTCTGCAATCGAAAAACTCCCGAAATTGGACCTCAAACCACTTCCCGCTCACCTTAAGTATGCATACTTAGGTGAAAACGAAACTTGTCCTGTCATCATTTCTAACAATCTTTCTCTTGACCAAGAAGCTTCTCTTCTCTCTATTCTTTTGAACAATAGAGAAGCAATTGGGTGGTCCATTACTGATATTAAGGGAATTAGCCCTGCTATTGTCCAACATCGCATTCATTTGATTGATGAAGCCAAACCCATTCGTGATGCACAACGGAGGCTTAACCCAAAAATGAAAGATGTGGTTCGTGACGAAATTCTTAAGCTCCTCGATAACGGTATCATATACCCCATCTCCGATAGCCCATGGGTTAGCCCAATTCATGTCGTGCCTAAAAAGTCCGGACTTACTGTTATAAAATACGATGCTAACGAACTTATTCCAACTCGTACTCAAACGGGTTGGCGTGTTTGCATTGACTATCGAAAACTAAATGCCGCAACACGTAAGGATTATTTTCCTCTTCCATTTATCGACCAAATGCTCGAACGTTTAGCCGGTCACGAATTCTATTGCTTTCTTGATGGTTATTCCGGCTATAACCAAATTCCAATCGCTCCCGAAGATCAGGAGAAAACGACTTTCACGTGTCCATTCGGTACCTTCGCTTATCGACGTATGCCATTCGGACTTTGTAACGCTCCTGCGACTTTCCAACGATGCATGGTTGGAATCTTTTCTGACATGATTGAGCGCTTTCTAGAAGTCTTTATGGACGATTTCTCTATCTTCGGCGATTCTTTTTCTCAATGTTTACATCACCTCGAGTTGGTTTTGAATCGATGTAAAGAAAAACACTTGACTTTGAACTGGGAAAAATGCCACTTTATGGTCAAACAAGGCATTGTCCTTGGACATATCATCTCAAACAAAGGCATTGAGGTAGACAAAACGAAAATCGATGTCATTGCAAATCTACCCATTCCCAAATCTGTTAAGGACATTCGATCATTTTTAGGACACGCTGGCTTTTATCGACACTTTGTGAAAGACTTTAGCAAAATCGCCCGTCCTTTGACGACCCTTCTTGGAAAAGACGTTCCTTTCGATTTTAACTCTGATTGTATCTCTTCTTTTGAACGTCTTAAGAGCGAACTCATTTCTGCCCCAGTCATTTGCGCACCCAATTGGGATCTTCCTTTCGAAATAATGTGCGACGCTTCAAACTTTGCCGTTGGTGCTGTCTTGGGACAACGCATCAACAAGATCCTTCATGTCATTTACTACGCGAGTATGACCTTGAACGACGCTCAACTCAACTACACAACAACTGAAAAAGAGCTTCTAGCTGTCGTTTTTGCGCTTGAAAAGTTTCGACCTTACTTGATAGGTTCACACATTACGGTCTACACTGACCATTCTGCGCTTCGATATCTCTTCGCTAAAAAGGATGCTAAATCCCGTTTGATTCGTTGGATCCTTTTACTTCAAGAATTCGACCTTACAATCAAAGACAAAAAAGGATCCGATAATGTCATAGCCGATCATTTATCTCATCTTTCGAACGCACCATCTTCCTTGCCGATCAATGAAAACTTCCCCGATGAACAACTTCTTTTTATTTCTATCGATCCATGGTACGCTGATATAGTGAACTACTTGGTCACTAAAGAAACTCCCTCATCTTGGTCCAAACAGGACAAATGCAAATTCATGTCCCAAGTGAAATATTTCTATTGGGACGATCCATACTTGTTCAAATATTGTGCCGACCAAATCATCCGACGTTGCATTCCGGATAATGAAATAAGGAGTGTTCTTTCGTTTTGCCACGATCAAGCGTGCGGTGGACATTTCAGTCCTCGAAAAACTGCGGAAAAAGTGCTTCAGTGTGGTTTCTATTGGCCTTCTCTTTTCAAAGACTCGTTTGAATTTTGTAAAACTTGTGATCGATGTCAAATGCTTGGACGAATTTCTCGACGAGATATGATGCCTTTAAACCCCATTCTTACGATCGAAATCTTTGATGTATGGGGTATCGACTTTATGGGACCTTTTCCCAATTCCTTTGGAAACTTGTATATCCTTCTCGCTGTCGATTACGTTTCAAAATGGGTCGAAGCCGTTCCTTGCAAAACCAATGACCACAGAATTGTTGTGAAATTTCTTAAAGAAAACATCTTTTCGAGGTTCGGCACACCTCGCACAATAATCAGTGACAACGGAACCCATTTTTGCAACCGTTCTTTTGAAACTTTAATAAAAAAATACTCGATAACCCACAAGTTATCCACTCCATATCATCCTCAGACTTGTGGCCAAGTTGAAGTTTCAAATCGACAAATAAAACAAATCTTGGAGAAAACTGTCAATAAAAATCGAAAAGATTGGTCTCAGAAATTGACCGACGCGCTTTGGGCTTACCGTACTGCTTTTAAAACTAACCTTGGGATGTCCCCTTTTCGTTTAGTTTACGGTAAAGCTTGCCATTTACCCATTGAAATTGAACACAAAGCGTTGTGGGCAATAAAAAACTTAAACTTTGATCATGAAGAAGCTGGCGAAAATCGAAAATTACAACTCAACGAACTAGAAGAACTTAGGAACGACGCGTATGAAAACGAGAAAATTTATAAAGAAAGAACCAAAGTTTTTCATGACAAGTCAATCCTAAGGAAAAAATTTTCGCCTAACCAGAAAGTTCTTTTATATGACTCGAGACTTCATTTATTCCCTGGGAAACTTAAATCAAGGTGGACCGGACCATTTGTTGTACGAACTGTTTTTCCACATGGTGCCATAGAAATAGAAAACCCAAAGGATGGATCGATTTTCAAAGTCAACGGTCATCGTTTAAAACCCTTCTTGGAATTTCCCGGTTACCAAGAGGAGGAGCTCATGATCCTTCATGAGCCAAGCTACGTCTAGTAAGAATGTTAACCCTCTTTTGTAAATATGTACATATTTTTCCCCGTTACACTCATTATATCATGCATCGACTGTGGGGACACAGTCAAAATTAAGTGTGGGGGGGGGGTCTCATTTTTATTTTTTATTTTAGTTTTTCACGGCATTTTTGAATTTTCATTTTCTTCAAAAAAAAAAAAAAACCTCAAAACTCCTAAATCTCAGAAACATTTTCTTTTTACCATTTTGATTTATTTTTGAAGAAACACTATGGGATAAGTATAAGTTTTGGTTAATAAATTGAAATTTTTGAAAATTTATTTGTCTTAACAAAAATAAAAATGAAGTTTGATTACAAATAACAATGGTTTTACTAGTATATAGGAAGGTTCATTTATGTTAATTATGAAGTATGTTCTAATTGAAAATCGTTGTTTAAAAAGTGGTAAATTTAAAGTAAAGGATATAACATTTTTGTCTTCTAAGTTAAATGGTGCTAAGATGATTTTGCAAAACTCTCTCTCTTAAAAAAATATATATAAAAAAAACAAAAAACAAAATAATAGCATCCAAAGTATTCACTCTCATTTAAAAGTCCTCACGGTTATGTATGGGTGAATTACTTGAAATCTTTGATTATGTGCTTTCATACTCATTTAAAAGTCCTCACGGTTATGCATGTATGGAACACATAAAAAAACAAACATAATAAACACCACCTACGGTCGATAGGTGTATGCACGAAAGTGTGTACACTCGCCATGCTCTGTACTCCCCTCACATAAGCCCAAAAGGCAGTGCATGGGTGGTATATCTGGCCTCAGTTTACCTAAGCTAGGTGTGTAATTTTTCTTGCAAATAATGAGAGAGCAAGCAATTGAAATCCTAGCACTATTTTAACTTGTTTGACCTAACTTGTTATAGAAAAGAAATAAAAATACCACTTTAATAAACTTTGATAATGAACTAAGGATCCATTTCATAATTACATTGTGTTATCAACCGAAACAACTAGCCAAACTATGGTCTATCTGTCATGACAACTTGATTTTTATTGGAAATTTTGACGAGTAAATGACTTAAATTTTCAAGACAATGACCAAAACTTGTATTTAACTTATTCGTGTCAATTTAAAAATAAATACTTCATTTGTAAATATTTCCAAAAAATTCGCATTCATCTCTTTGTAAATAAATCTTGCAATTTGTAAATATTTTCATCCTGCATTTGGATTTTGTGGGTAGTATCCGCTGAAAACCCTCACGAGACAACACTCGTCCTACTGGGGACACCCAGAGGTTTAACGGCTTGTTGCATACGCTCAATGCAATCGTGCTCCCTACAAAAATGGATTTATCTTAGTTTTCCTTTATTCGAGGACGAATAAAAAGATAAGTGTGGGGGTATTTGATGTGCACGTAATTGTGCATATATTTACATCCATATTTTATCTCTTTTTATTTAAATAATCATCATATTTGGGCATTTTAACATGTTTAAAACCAAAATTCAATTATTTCCAAACCATCATATTTTCATCATCATTCAGGGGCAAAATGGTCATTTTTGTGCATATGTCAATGTAAGAATTTTTACTTGGACATTTTTTGATTATTTTTATAGGAATTTGGATGCATATGGAAGAGGCTTATATGAAGATACATGCATGCACAAGGAAATACAAAGGAATGAAGAGGAAATAATTCAAGTTCAAGATCATGGAGGACCCCACCCACTTACCTAACTTCCAATTAGAAGCTAAGCACATGCTAAAAGGACTTAAAGCTTCATGTACATATTAAGTGGGGTATTAGTGAATGTTAATGATTACTTGGAGGCTACACCACCTCAAGGGTATTTTAGAAAGCTCCCTTAAAAGAGAATTTGGGTTTTATGCATGTATAAATAGCCCTCTTATGTACATGAAGATCATCATCTACTCTTTCATTTTTCTTAGGAAATTAAGAAATCAAAGTGTAAGCTCAATGTTCTATGAAATAAAAATGGCTTCCAAGCCTCTTTCTTCTCTCTTTTCTACATGTTTTTCTTTGTTTTATTGTTAATGTTTATTTATATGCTCTCTTTCTTCTTATGTTCATAGCTTAGATTTACATTTATGCAAGTAGTTAGTAGCTAATCTCTTTTGCTTTCTTTGCTTATTTTCTATTTTCTTTTCTTTAATGTTGAAACTTACTTGTGATGCTTCAATGCCACAAATGAGTAGCTAAACCCCTTCAATTTAGGGGTGATGAAGCTCTCTAACTTTATGTAATTTCAACATTTTTTATGATTTATGATCTCTTTGTCATGCTTCATGAATGTGAATTTTGATGTAAGTTTATACAAGTGGGTTTGATAGCTTATATTGCTTATGCAAATGAGCTATTCTTACTCAACATAAACACAATTTACATCAATATTTTCTAATTAATTTTTGATTATGAAATGAAAGTAAAAATGAAATTTGATGATCTATGTTACTAGTTACAATAGTAAATAGATCATACTTAAAATAGTTTTTGCTTTGGCTTCTTTTTCATGAGAATTGTAAGTGGTATAATTGTTGTATTATAGTTTGATGGTTTGAGTTATGTTAACTAATAATATAAACAAACCATACTTATGATAAATGCAATGATTATTTCACTTAATATCAAAGTTAGATATCATAAATTATGTGTTTGTTGATTTACAAAAATATGAGAGTGGATTTGCCTCTAAATTGTTCTCTAGTTCAATAGTTTACTAATCACATTTCAATTCTAGTTTAGCTTCATTTTAGTTCTATCAAACAATTTCACTCGACTTTGGTATAATTTGATTGAATAGAAATTTTTAAAATCATCAATTCCCTGCGGATCGACCCGTATTCGCCACGTGCTACATTCGTACACCGTGCGCTTGCGGTTATATTTTAATTTGAAATTTTTCGGCAAATTTCTAAATCAATAGAAATTTTGTCGACGAACAAATAACTTTTATCTAGTACTTTTGCCTAGATTAAACCCAAAATTTTATTTTAGAACTTATAAGCATTATTTTGAGATAATTTTTGAATAAAGTTTCTGGAAGTTATGGTATACTCGCATGGCGTAAGCGGAGGCAGTGAGTGCCTGCAGTTAAGTTTTGGATTTCTCTAGGATAGAGACGTAACCATTGAGCCGTGAATCCCTGGTTGATACCACAGTGGTTACTTTCCAGACTATTTTAAAGGCTTCCAAATATCTTTGAAAAAATAGTTTGTAAACATACCGAATTCGGTAGGAAAACATATATTTTGGACAAAGAGATTTAAGTGATTGAAATATAAGTTTGATTAAAAAAGAGATTCAATGTTTTTAGTGGAAAGGGAAATATTTGGTTGAATAGTTGTCTATTTGATAGTTAAATAACCGACTATCAAATCTGGACCTAATTATAACTTTGGAAATATCTAGAAGAAGCACTGGAATTATATGGTACAGTTACCATGCGAGGTGCTATACTGTACGTGTAAACTCGTTTAATTCTTCTAGGATGTTGTTATCCTACCTTCTGGTCAAGGCTGGAATATCAATAAATTGGCTAGACATGATGGATATCAGGATTGGAGAACGATTGGAAGCAAGTCTATGATCAATGTCGTCGAAATTTGGTCGAGCTCCATCAAGGCGGGATTGATTGGGAATGACGATCAAGGCTAGGAGAGACTACGTTTCAAATTTTAGATTAGTCAGAGTTCGTATGCTTGAGATATGATCGATACAACTCAAGTGGTCACGCTGTTCATATCCATCAAAAGGCCATGTTTAAATCGATCAGCTCGAACTCATCTGGAGTTATGCTATTCGTATCGATCTAGAAGGACCTTGTTCATATCGATCAAGCGTCGACAATTCGCATCGATCCACCAGTGCACCTCATTTCATATCCATCATGAAGCCACTATTCCTATCCATCATTTCGTATCGATCGATACGAATAGAGTAGGATGATCGATGTGAATGGAGCAAGTTCTGATCAATTCGAACAACACATTACTGATCGATTCGAACAACATATTACCAATCGGTACGAATAGAGCACGTGCATAGGGGAGATTCGTTCGATTAGGCATGTACTTCAGATCGACCCTAAAATCAAGCGCCACGTCAACTTGCAGGCGCGTGCTCAAGATCGATTCGAACTGGTCTATGAACATATCGATTCAAACCAAACAGCCAACCAAAGACTTGAATTTGCATCGATCGTATCTCACAATCCACAGGTTGAAATGCCATCAGATTTCACATGAGCTTACGTATAACCTAAAGAATGTTCATGCTAAATTTCGACTCGACTAGATCAAATCTTAATCGATACGAAATTCATTCGTATCGATCACGGACCTAGTGCAAATGACATGCGATCGATCGTGTGGGCCCACTCACGTGCCAAAAGAGGTCTCCCGAGATCTAAACGAGATATTTGCAACCTACGCATATAAATAGCATCCAAGGCTAATAGAAAAGGTACTTTTAATTTTGCAATGTCTAGACTCTGCCGAAATCACCATTGTACTCAACTTCGCTAATTTACTCGAACATTTTTGCTGTAATCTACTATAATCAGCAAGCAAAGTCAATAAAAGATTAGCTTTTGAAGTGGACGCTAACCGAAGATAGCCGAACCACTATAAACCTTATGTCTCTGTCTATTTCTTTCCATATTAAGTTTGTTAATCCTCATTTTTATTCTCTACATTACCTAGTTCTACGATCTGTGATTATATACTGCTAATTTTTGTTCATACACTGGTGCTTTCATCAGCAATTGAGGTTTGCAACCAATTTTGGCGCAAATACTTTGGTGCTTTCGCTGAGAAGGACTAGCACCTGATATACCAGATTTGATGTTCAAATTTGAAAGGCTAAAGGATCAGATCTAAAGGGAACCATGACAAAGCAATTAACAAAAAGGCAAAGAGCAAAGAGAAGTCTGCATGAAGGAAGCGAGGAAGCATCTTCAGGAGCTAATCAGACTTCAACCTTCATCACCAGAGACGAGATGGAGATGATGATGGGGTCTGTGCATAAAGAGTTTCTGAAATGACAAGAGGAAATGATGCAGAGCCTCCTTAGACAGTTTGGATAGGCAAGGATAGCTGGAATTGCTAGAGTTTAAATCCACGGAGCTGGAATAGAAAGGCCTAACAGGTAATCAGACAGAGCAGTTCAACAGGGCGCAGCCCCTAATCAGCACACAACTGTTAATCTGGATAAATCCAAGCTTGGGGGCACACCACCAGGCAATGACGGACCAGTCCATGGAGGAACTTTAGGTGATTCCACACAACAAGATGTTGGCAGGAATACAGGAGCAGGTGATGAAGAGTACGTACCAGAATTCCCTAGGGGACTCGAGGGGCAACCCTTGGTGGACAACGTTGGATTAGCTAAGGTTATCAGGCGAACTATGCATGGAGGTTTGACATCTGAAAGGAGAAAATAGGAGTCTGTTTACTCGTGACATTAGAGTGGCTTGGAATCCGCCATAATTCAAGCTACCTACGCTAAGGTATATAATGGCAAGGCTGATCCTACCGATCACTTGATGAGGTACGCAAGACATATGAAGTGTTGGGGCATCGGAGGAAGTTATGGCCCGATGTTTTCCTCTATACTTGAAGGATATAGATGCTATGTGGTTCAGATAATTGGAAGAGGGATCTATTAGGACATGGATAGAATTGGTGGACAGGTTTCTGAAGCAGTTTCGGGTTCATATCAAAAGGCCAAAGAGCGTAATGACGCTAACTTCGGTAAAGCAAAGGATAGAGGAATCACTCAGATCTTTCTTAACCCGGTTCAATGTAGTGGTTGCCTCGGTGGATCGACCTGATCAATCGATGGTTTTAATGGCAGCAGAGCACGGATTCAGAGAGAATTCGAATTTCAAAGTGTCATTGATACGGAGCCCACCGATGGATCTTAAGGAATTCTTTCACGAAGCTGAGAGATTCCTTCAGCAAGAAGATGCATCTTTAGAAATGAAATTAAAGAAGATGAACTCGGCTGAGGATGGAAGGCCATCCAGCGGAAGCTCGGATAAAAATAAGGATAAAGGAAAAAAGAAAGCTGGATGATGAAACAGGAAAAGCTAGGAAGCGGTGGAAAGAGTCAAAATTTTCCACTTACACCGGATTGAACGAGGCGCTTGACCGGATATTCATGGTAACTCAAAATTGCCTTCCCTACCGAAGGCCAGCAAGGAGAGAACCATTGAAACGTGAAAAGACATCTGGAAGGCACTGTCTCTTTCATGGTTTGGATGGGCATGATACAAAAAGCTGCAGGCATCTAAAAGATATAATCGAGGAGCATGTAAGGAGTGGTCAGTTATGAAAATATATGGGAGGTCGAAATGCCACAGTGGAACAGGAGCAGCCACCGTCTACCTAGACAACGATGGCGTGAGGCCTAGGAACGATGGCCAATTGGTTATCAACTGACAAGGATGATATGGAATAAGTAGCAAACTTTAGCAAATGACCAAGTCACTTACTCATGTATGGGGATGGATATGGCCCATAGGCATGCTCTGAGATGATCATAAACCACGATGCTATGGTTTGTGAAATATGTTTATTCTTTTTGGTTCGATCACTCGCTTTTTCTGATTTGGTTTTGGAGTTTGGTTTGAACTGCTATTTTTTTTTGTTTTCTTGTTTGGACTTTTTGTTTAAATGATTGTTTTCATGTTTGGATATTGCTTTGGATTTCTGATGCGGATTTTTAGTTTTTCGATTTGATCTGGATTTTTATTTGGTTGTTTGTAAATGGTCGTCAGGTATGGACTATGCCTGGCAAGGGTTAAGTCTCTTCGTCCGAACGTGGCGAATTGGCTTATTCAGGTCGTCGAGTATGGACTATGCTCGGCAAAGGTCCGGAGAGACCAGGATTCCACCTAGGACTTAGGTCATATATTATCGGTTACTGTTTCAGGTCAACGGGTATGGACTATGCTCGGTAAGGGTCCGAAGCGACCACGATGCGGTTTAGACTTAAGCCATGACATTACTCAGCGTTCAAGACATTGTACCACAGATACCAAGGTATTGCTTAGCACAGGTCGCCGAGTGTGGATTATGCTTGGCAAGAACCCGGAGAGGTCCTGGATTCGGTTATTGGAAATAGATGGATTAGATCTCGGTTGTCGAGTTCGGATGGATATGAAATTGGCTAAGGGTTTGGTTCTTGGATTCAAAATCGGACATCGACTCGGAGTAGTCACGGAAGTGGATCGGGATTTGGCTATAGCACTCGGATAGGGTGGCTATGGATGGAACATGGACTTCCGGTATAAGATTGCGAACTATTCAAAACACACTTTCTTATCACAAGGCATATTTTGGGGGGAAAATGTTATCCCACCTTTTGGGCAAGGCTGGAATATCAACAAATTGGCTAGGCAGGATGGATATGAGGATTTAAGATCGATTGGAAGCAAGGCTACGATTAATATCGTCAAAATTTGACCGAGCTCCAACCAAGGCAGTATTGATTGGAAATGATGATCAAGGCTAGGAGAGACTACGTTTCAAATTTTAGGTTAGTCGGAGTTCGTATGCTCGAGATATGGTCGATACAACTCAAGTGGTCACGTTGTTCGTATCCATCAAAAGGTCGTGTTCAAATCGATCAGTTCGAACCCATGTGGAGTTATGCTATATGTATCGATCTAGAAGGACCTTGTTCGTATCGATCAAGCGTCGACAATTTGGATTGATCCACCAGTGTGCCTAATTTCATATCCATCATGAAGCCACTGTTCGTATCCATCACTTCGTATCGATCGATACGAACAAAGCAGGATGATCGATGCGAATGGAGCAAGTTCTGATCGATTCGAACAACACATTACTGATCGATAAGAACAACACATTACATTATTGATCGCTTCGAACAACACATCTCTGATCGATTCGAACAACATATTACCGATCGGTACGAACAGAGCATGTGCATAGGGGAGACTTGGTCGATTACGCATGAACTTCGGATCGACCCTAAAATCAAGCGCCACGTAAACTTGCAGGCATGTGCTTGACATCGATTCGAACCGATCGATACAAACATATTAATTCAAACCAAATAGCCCACCGAAGACTCGAATTTGCATCGATCGTATCTCATAATTCACAGGTCAAGATGCCACCAAATTTTCACAAGAGCTTACATACACATAAATAATGTTCGTGCTAAATTTCGACTCGATTGGATCAAATCTTGATCAATACGAAATTCGTTCATATTAATCACGGATGAGTGCAAATGTCATAGGATCGATCGTGTGGGCCCACTCATGTGCCAGAAGAGGTTTCCTGAGATCTGAGCGAGATATTTGCAGCCTACGCCTATAAATAACATCCCAAAGCTAACAGAAAAGGGACTTTTGATTCTGCAACTCCAGACTCTGCCGAAATCATCGTACTCAAGCTTCACTATTTTAATTGAAAATTACTACTGTAATCCACTGTAACCAGCAAGCAAAGTCAATAAAAGATAAATTTTTGAAGGGGACATTGGCCGAAGATAGCTGAACCACTATAAACCTTGTGTCTCTGTCTATTTCTTTCCGTTTTAATTTTGTTAATTCTCATTTTTATTCTTGACATTACCTAGATCTATAATCTATGATCATATACTGCTGATTTGTGTTCGCGCACTTGTGCTTTCATCGGTAATTTGGGTTTGTGACCAATTTTTGCACAAACAGACAATGACAAGGAAATCCATCTACTAACGGTTAAGAGGTGATCTCCGATCTTATTTTCGTTAGTTTATTTTCTAAAGAACTGAGGTTGAGTTTACCGAAATATCGAATGTTGTTTCGAAAAGTCCAAGATCAGAAAAGTTATCCGAAAACCACTTCGATCCAACGATTATGTTTTCGATATGAAAACAAGAGCATGGATTCGAAGATGGAGTAGTGAAGTGCAAGGGCTAATCGCTACTAATCCTTAGGGTGATTCCAAAATGGATGTAGTAAGAGTAGAGCCTTCGGTTCCTTTCAGACCCAGAATGGACTTGTATGGATGAATGTTATCAGTACGTTGTCATTGGAGGACATGAGCATTTTAAATGAAAATTCCTTATAAGGTAATCGTATCCTATAGCCTCACCAAACAAGAATGACTGAAAAGCAGGGGAGATGCAGCAAGGCTAAGTGGGTAGCACCCAATTAGGGTATGTTTGTCACCTTTCTAGATACCCTCGAATATTATTACTACGATACATGGAAGGAGCTCAGAAGAAGTAGGAACACCCGGAGAGATAGCATATTCGGTCTATCCAGGTTAGGGATAGTCCGGTCTTGTGTAGTAGGGTATCCGGCATGGTCTGTGACACACTGTTTCCAGATGTATACTGTGACAGGTGATACCCCAGTACCCAGTCATTCGTATGAAATCCATTCTCCAATAAGTGTCGTAGGGTTTTGATTGTCCCCAACTGTGCTAAAATATGAGATACAAGAATTTCAGCTATTTGAATAAGTATTTGTACTTAGACACTATTATAATATCGGATGATTTTGATATAAAATGTTTTGGTCATCGTAAGGTAAAAACCCGTCGTGTTTATTTGTGGCGTGATCTTACAAGACACCCTTGATTTTCAATGGATTTTGACAAAAGTTAATAATTCAAATTGAGTATGTTTTATCATGCTGGTTTTCCACACTAACTCGGGTGTTATTTTATTATATTGCTCGGGTCAGACAGAGTATTATAGGTTCAGGTTGGATGCTTTGTAGCTCAGGAGATGAGCTGGAGACTGAGACGTATTCTCGTACTTGTTTATTCCGCTGTAGTGTTTTGTTGAAATTACCAACAAATTGTGAGGATAAGTTGTTATAACTGTCCATGCTGGTAATCATTGATTTGTGTACTCTGATGTGAGATATGTATATTTACAGTTTTGATTTGTGAAAAGATCTATTTATATTATATGTTATTCAGTCTACTGTGGTTTTTTTCTTTGGTTTCTTCTCTCGTCCACCTACTTTCTTTCCCCTCAACAATTTGTCTTTCCGGCACTCAATCGTTTGGCATGTTATATAATGAGTGTATTTATGTAAATTTTCGAGGGTCGAAAGGGTGCGTCGTCACCAAAAAGGAGCGACTTATCTAACTCGACATTCATAACAACCCTCTTGAATCATTAGTTCCATGGTTTTAACCCTTTGTCAAGGTTCACAGTCTTTCATATTCTAACTACCTTGATGACCTTTCGAATCCAAATAAGTAGTTACCAAACCTTTCGGTAAGGCTAACATTTATTTCACATCCATAAACTATATCATACCTTATCTAAGGAAAAGGAGGATATTCACCTCAACCTTCCGATAAGATCAAGATTACCCCATTTTAGAGAATGAAAATCAAATCTCATTCAAGAGGATAATTTCAACGGGAGGTCTTACAAAGGATTAGTTAATACAAAGATCATCATATACCAAGCTAACAAAGTCGATAAGTTTCCTTAATCCAACATTTAAGCCTTTCGACCACGTTGGAAGGTCTTATTCAAAAGTTACCAATAAGGAGGGATATACAGATAAGCCCATAAATTCTCAATCCCTCAGTACTGTTCAACTCAACTCATTCATTTGGAGTAACTTTGAGGTATTACAAGACATTTACTGATTTTCTTGAAGATTCTACATTCCATTATTTTCCATTAAGTCCACCTACTTGGATTCTTTGGGGGTGTTGACCATAAATTTGGTTAACATTTTGGCACTAGAAGGAGAGTTCGAACCTCCAACTTGGTTAACTCCCTAACACAACTATTCCCTGCCCCTTTTGAACTAGCTCTATGTCAAAATCATTCATTTTGGTTTGATCATGGCCAAAATATTTAAATGGTCCAAACTAGGGTCTTTCGAACCACAATTGACAAAATACTACTAAGAAAACATAAAAAAATCCAATCATGACGAGGAACAAAGATTAAGGCTCGAAGCCTTGAAGTAACCAAATGAGAAGAACTATTCAGCCATATTCCCTAGGGACTATCTTTGAAGATGAGATGATAAAGGATTATGATAGTTTCACATATAAATGGAGTAAGATTATAAATTAGGCCGATCATTCAATGGAGGGCTACGGATGCATAGAAAAATCCATGACTGAAGAAATAATGATGATAAAGGAACTACCCAGTGGAAGTATAAAAGTTATAAAGAAATTTCCAACTGAAACCTTAAGACTGAAAGAAGATCAAAGAGTAATTAAAAGGGAACCAACTCCTTAAAAAGAAGTATTTGAACCAAGCTACAAAAGAGTTAGAAACCAGTCAATGACGGTTCGAAAGTCAATACTTCTTGGAGAATATAATCTTACAACATACATTGAGGACATTTATATTTGAACCAAGGAGGAACTAAATTATTGGCATTCTCAGATGAAAACGCCATGTTTTGAAGGAAGATCTAAGGAATCATATTGCAACTTTCATCTTATAAATGGACATGACACAAATAAATGTAATGTACTTTCAAAAATGATTCTACACTTTCGAAGATAGGGAAAACTGAAGCATTTTGTAGGAGGTTGAACAAATTATGGAATACATACTCTATTCACAAAATAAGAAGTCTACATGGTCGGGAGTAAAACTCTCCTTAAACTTGGACTACCTAAAATGGTAGGCTGTCAATAATGGTAGAAAGCCTTTGGTCGCGCCAAGATGGCCAGGTAAGGCACCTCCTAGAGGGAGGGCGTAAGCCTTTATCTATGCCAAAGTCAGAAATGACTTGGTTAAAGCAGCACAAGCCCTTATCCGTGCCACGCTATGGCTAGGATAAGGCACCTCTTGGAGGGAGGGCGGTTAATCCCTTAGTCTCGCCACTCTGTGGCCTGGCCAAGGTACTGAACAAGCCCTTAACCGCGTCACACTTTGGCCAGGTTAAGGCGCCTCCTAGAGGAAAGTCGGGTAAGTCCTCAGGCCCTGCTTAAGAAAAAGCTAGCCGAGCGCATCAGAAACCCAAATGAAATATTCGACGGATTAAGAAAAGTCCATGCCTAAAATAAACATCGCCTAAGATGGCAACCACCAAAAAGTGGTAGTGTCTAAAGTAATAAACATCCTGAAATGGGCACTGCTTAAATAAGCAAAGAAATTGGACTAATGAATCCTTGCCTGAAATAGGCCAAAACAATTGGATAAAGAAAACTCGGGTCTGAGAAAGAAAAAGCATGCATGATATCGTCAAAGCCTGAAGATGGTGCATTCGACCAAAAGAATCAGAAAGAAATTCTCTGACTTCTCTTCATAAACATCTACCAGATTCGTATTAACGATCTTCGATTACTTATTACCAGAAATAATATTTTGGTCTTCTATTACTTATTACCCGAAATAGTGTTCCGATTTCTATCACTTATGATCGAAAATGGTATTCGGGTCATCTTTTACTTATTCCCAGACTAGTTTCCTGGTCCTTTATTATTAATTGCTAAAAATGGTATTCTAATCTTCTATTGCCTAAATTTCAAGATTGGTTTTCTGGTTTTCTGATAGTTAATGCTAGGTTCTATTTCTGGTTTTCTACTAACTATCAATGCCAGATCGAGTATTTTGGACCTCTATTACTTAATTACCACATACGGTTTTTCAAACTTTTACTATTAGTTTCAAATTAAAGATCTCGGTATCTTGTCAGCAGATATGAATTTTTATTCTTATGTTGTCTACCATTGAAGATGATACATTGGGCTTATATTGCTTATTACCAAGGAAAGGCATTTTGGTATTCTGATACTCCTTTTTGCTACAATCGGCATTCTAACTCTCCATCACTTATTATCAGAGGGAAATGAGAAGTGACTTTCGAGTTATCTTAGTATTTTCTAATACCCAAATCTGGTTTCGGTGACACCTCGTAAAACTCCATCATTAATACCAAAATTTGGATGTCAAGACTAATGTTTATTGAAACCCCTAATATGGGTATTAAATCTTTGGACTTCTATTCATCGCAAGTAATTTGACCCAAGTCAAAGAATATTATAAGAAGAAGACCGTTGTTGAAAGAATCTCCAAATGAGAACTTTAGATTTTTTATTCTTAGATTCCATTGATAAGAAGGAATAGATCAGAGAACTATCACATCAAAATTTCAGACATTGATGTCCCATCAGGTTCTTCATTGAGAAAATATTAAATTTCGATAGCTATGTGCAGCTTATTACTAACTAATTTTAGGCATGTCAAACAAGTGGAAGGAGTTAAATCCACCATCATCTCTCATCATGGATAAAGATGAGATCTTAATTACATTTTAAATGAATTAATTTTCATACAATTGGCAAAATGATTTTCTAATCTAGGCAAATAATATGTTTAGATTAATATTTCAATTTGGAGCTAATAATTAAGAATACTGTTTGCTACATGTTTCTCAGAAAATTTAGAAGGACAAAAAAATATGGATTCACTTAACCAAGAGAGGAGTCATGAACTAAGACGGAAAGTCGAGAAGTGCATTATTCTTCAGGAAACACATCCAAATGAAAGGACAAATAAAGTGCAAATAAAGGCAACAAAACAGGAAGTATTTATAAAATTATACATAATGCATGGCATTATGCTATATAGTATTACTGAGGTATGGAAAATATATCATGTATATATTGAGATTCTTATGACGATCAACCGTTCTTTGAAAAATCGTAGATATTATAGGATCGGCACTCAAAATTGAGTTTCCAAATATGGATTCCGAAGATTTGCATAATTCCTGACTACTTTTTTATTTTATTTCAAAGTCATCAATCCTCTCATAATACTTGGTCATTCCGAGTTGAGATGGATACAAGTACCTCCACCAATGGAATGCTTTAAAACTTCAGTATCTCGGTCCCCTTCCTTAAAGTTTTAACTTTGAATTCTCAATTTCCTTGGAGAATTCTTGAATAATGTAGCATTGAAAGAGATACTTTTTATTCTACTCCTTTACAACAAGGTTGTCAAAGAGCTTAGTAATAAAAGAATGTTTGTGAAATTAACTTATTTTAAGCTCCACTCCAAACCTATCCTTGATCCTTACAATTTTTGAAACAAGGGTTTCGGAAAGTAAAACTAATCTTGCTCGAGTCTCTTATATAAACAAATAAACAGAAAATCTAATTTCTTTATTTCAACAGTAAGGATACATATTAAAGTGTTTTTCTTGTTGGGACTTGTTGTTGCTAATAAGATAAAATAACCCCGTCCAGAATGATAAATAGTGTATATTTACTGTAATCCCATTCCTGGCTAGAAGGTTATCGTAAGGTAGCCACCAATCAATGTTGAATAGAATATTCTAATTTCTTTTAAAAAAATTCTTCTGCTCTTCGAGGAAGCGGAAAGGGATGCGAGGGTATTCTATGTTCAAAAATCGTTGACCATAAGGTCTTCAATATTGAGTCATTTTTGAAGAAAAACTTCCTCTATATAGCATATTAGCTTGGTTGGTCTCCTAGGACGACATAATCTAGGGAATAGATAGTCTTAAATAACATATTAAAGACAAGATAAACATAAAATATGTAACAAAAAAAGACAAAATATATATTCACGATATAATTGCTTATTTCCTATTTATGATCACTCCTCCAGATTCATACAAAATAGACCTAGAAAAGTACTCAAAAAATAAATTTGTATGTATAATGCTTGAATCATTTAAGGGAATTTTTTCTAAGAAATCAATCTGATTCAAAGCAAATTATAACATGCCCCAAGAGTTAGCCTAGGTCCTAATTTATATAAATATAGAAACACCCAAGTAAACTCCTATTGAATTCACCTAAATATAAAAATTCCTTGACTAAGTGTCAGTAATACACTTTAGATAGAAATAATCAAAACTTCTCTATACCTATCATCCAGAATAAGGTTGGAAACTCACCATTCTCTTTCAAGAAACATCGTACCAAATGCGGCCTTTCTCTAAAAAAAGTCGTCATATGCAAAACCTCACCAGTTGATTCTTAGCCATCATTTGCTTTCAAATCAAAGCGAAAAATATAATCATACAAAATGACAAAATCATTTAATGACAATCTTTAGAAATATGAAAGAGATTGTCTTAATTTTCCCACCAAGATCCCGATTAGAATCCATTTGACTTCTCCCCTCTTTCTTTTTAAAAAGAGAAAAAAAAGGAAAAAAACATCAATGGAAGCATGTAACCTCCACCGAATTCACCCTGATTTTTTCGGCATGTAAGCGCCATATTTTTGTTGCTGCCATGCATTAGGGTTATTGAATCAACCATAAGAAATGGAGGAAGTAAATAGTGCACAGTCCAACAACACAATTCATCTACGGCCTACTGTTAATAACAATGTAATCCATGCTTTATGATTTGGCAACAAATGCATTCTGGATGGATTTGGCCATCTGGGACGCTTCCAGTGAAAACCTGGCGCTGATGATGTATTCGCCTTATCAACTTGTCTGGTTTGAACTGGTGATCGTCAACCCAGTCCGTTTGGCTCCAAATTTGCTGCCCTTTCCAAACAAACTATGATTAGGAAGTCATCATTCCCTTTTTTGTCAATCATCTCTGATGTTTGGTCCCGAGATATCGGCACTATTTTGAACATGTATACATTGGCTAGTTGTTCTGAAAATTGTAACACGTAACAATATATGTGAGTAACTATTTTGATATGTTGGTTTAGTTAAATTCTTGGAATAATGTTACGTAACTGAGAATGTATTTAATTGATTAATAATCTATTATATGGTATTTTGTTATAGAGGAATAAATCATAAGGTTTGAAACCCTCCAACTTCATCGAGAGCTTGTTATCGAAGGGTTAAACTATTAAGTTGTTAAATCTTTCGATAATAAGGTAAAGGTGGGAATCAAGATACCTTCCAACCTTGTTGAAAGGTTCAAAGGGGGTAAATTCATAATTGCCACCTTTGTCTCCTTTGAAGGGGTGGAATGGTCGTTTTAATTTGCCAAAATTATACCTAAATGAATTCCAGACTACCTTATTCAGTCCAACTAAATCTTAACCTTATACAAGATACAGTTTTTAAGTCCTACCTGAAAAATGAGTGAGGAGGAAAGCTAATCTAAAGTTTTAAATTGAATTTAAAAAGTGACCTTTTGTTTTAAGAGAAGTCAAACTATTTGAGAGAATTCTTTTACTTGTACTTGGAAATTATGTTTGTAGGAAAAAGGAGCTGTACACTTTATAGCTTTTAGAGAAGATGACTTATAAAGTCAAGAGCATCTCATCGCATAGGGGGCAAATGTTACTCAAAAAATCCACCTTCCTCCCAAGTCATAAGGTCTTTAAGAAAAGGGCAAAAGGAAAGAGTTCAGATCAGACCTTCTAAAGAAGTCGAAGGGATGCAGTTGAAATTATAAAACAATTCAAGACTTTTTAGAGGGGACGTAGGGTTTCATTCCACGGTATTCAAGAAGCTCTTACCTTCCGAAGAGGGCATAGAAGTCAGGGCAAGGGCATGCGACTCTATGACAACCTTTTCGAAAGCATAATAATCCTTTCGGACTAGTTTGAACACCTACTAAATACCTTTTGACGGTGTCAAAAGGTTTATGGAAAAGGAAAAATTCATAAGTAAGCAAAGAATGAAAGACCACCTTCTGACAAAATTCAAGGAAAGTACAGCTCTCGTCAGCATTCAAGTAAAAAAGCAACCTTTCGACAAGGTCGAAGGGTTCACAATAGTCGAGTAAGAGAGAAACCCTCTGATACGGTCGAATGGTTGACATATCCTATGGATGATAATAGACCTGCAGACAAGGACAAAAGTCCCTAAAAGCAAATAGAAGAGTAGAGCCTCCGGCAGTGCTCAAAGATCCACGATGGAATGCGAAAGGAAAACCTTTCGACGAAGTCGAATGGTTAGCAACTACATATAAAAGGGGAACCCTACGACTCGGTCGAAGGCACGAGGGCGAAAGCATAGCCATCGGCATTTATAAATAAGACCCAAGAGTCCTGTTTTGGAAAAAAAATTCCTCACTATAATATTGTAACTTCTTAATCAAAGATTTGTAACCCTAAATTGATTGCGATTTGGGAAGCTTAATGAAAAACAAAACTCTTCTTGGATATGCAGGGGAGTCCTTAATTCTGTTAGTTCCTTTGTTATTTACTTTATCCTTTGCTAGGTTGGCTTGTATTTCCAGGCTTAGTCAATTAGGAAGATTCTTGTTCACAAAGACAATAGCATTCCTTTTATAGATAATTCACATATCTCATCGAAGTTCTACACTCTTCAACCTAAACCCTTCGACCAAAAAGGAGCGACTTATCTGAATCAGCATTCATAATAACACTTTGGAATCATTAGTGCTATGGTTAAACCCTTCAATAATTTTCACAATCTTTCATATTCTACCTACCTTAGTGACCTTCTGAATCTAAATAAATAGTTGCAAACCTTCTGGCAAGGCTGACATTTATTTCACATCCATAAAGTATACCATACCTTATCTAAGAAAAAGAAGGATATTTGCCTTAACCTTCCGATAAGATTAAGATTACCCCATTTTAGGGAACGAACTAAGGAAATCCCATCTCAATCAAGAGGATAATTTCAGCGGGAGGCCTTACATAGGATTAATTAATAAAAAGATCATCGTATACTAAGTTAACAAAGTCGAAAGGTTTCCCGAATCCTGCATATAAGCCTTTAGACCACATTGAAAGGTCTGATTTGGAAGTTACCAGTAAGAGAGATATAAAGATAAACCCATAAATACTCAATCCCTCGGTACTATTCAACTCAACTCCATCAACTGGAGTAACTTTGGGGTATCAACAAGATGTTTACTGATTTTGTCAAAGATTCTACTTTCTGCCATTTTTCAGTAAGTCTACCTACTTGGATATTTTAGGGTGTTGACCATAAATTTGGTTAACAGCCCATTCTTTTCTTTCTTCTTGGTTCTAGAAACTCCTCCAGATTTCACCCTTCAAACGCAAACTAGAACCCTATCTTCCTTTGATTGTTTTTACGCTAGAAGCCCAAATCATGCAACGAATTGAAAATATATTATGAGGCCCAGCATGCCTCTATTGGTGGCAGCAACGCAGCATGGTGATGTGACATAAGTGAGAGCTCCGCGGTTGCTGGCAGCACCAATCTAGTGTGAGAACTTCGAAGCATCGAAGATGTGGGAAAGTGAAAGTCATGATGTGGTGTCATGATATAGTGACGGAGCTTCAATCGATGAAGTAAGTGCTGGCGTGGATGGTTACTTATTGCAATTTGACCTAAGCTCAAGCGACGGCGTGAAGGAGTTAGAGGCACGACTTTGTTTTTCCATGATACTGGTAGAGGCTAACCGCGATGTGGACGTTGGTAATAGAGCATTATGATGAAGAAGAGAGCGCGCATTTGGGAGTGGTGATGTTTGGGTTCCGGTTCCATGCTCGACGTCTATGGTGCAATTGGAGTAAAGTGTCATTTACATATTTTGCTATAAGACAATATGAGTCATTTTCTTAACTCAATCTCATTTCTTCTATTTTGATGGACTTATTGGATACGAAATGCTAGTTAATATGGTTTGAATTGGATGAAGCTGAAGTGCTTATCTTTGATTGATCATTATTGGACGATATTGATAGAATTAGTGTTTTATATCTTGGTTGAGTTATGTTGTGTAATATTGGCTGAATTTGCTTAATGTGTTTGTAATGATATGTCTTTTCGTCAATCGAAAGTCGGCACCAAATACATCCGTGGTATTCAAACGCCAAACATCCAATCGTCAAAAAGGCAAACTGTTAGGGAAAATAAAACGAATAACATAGAAAATAATAGGGGAAACATAATCTCACAGCCGAGGTAAAAACATATAATAAAACAAAGACAATATAAACTATCACTCCAAGATACAAGGTACATCAGAGTTAAAAACAAACCTTATCAGTCAGATTAATTATTATTCTTGACCTCACAATGGCTGAGAGTACAGATAATAATAAGTGGAAATTAGGGAGGCATCCCTATTATACTTTCATATTGTAAAGCGGGTCCCTATCAAAATTTCATTGTAAATCGGGTCCCTGTTTTCTGGAAACGAAGAATGTTATTGCTGAAATGTCAGCAACTTTTATAAATAAGTGCTGATATTTCAGCAACTTTCCCTGTCAAAGTTTCATTGTAAATCGAGTCCCTGTTTTCTGGAAACGAAGAAAATTATTGCTGAAATGTCAGCAACTTTTATAAATAAGTGCTGACATTTCAACGGCTTTCATAAACTGTGTTCACGGTGTACATAAATGTTGTTGAAATGTCAGCAACTTTTATAAAAAAATGCTGATATTTCAGTAACTTTTATACACTATGTTCACAGTGTATAGAAAAGTTGCGGAGATGTCAGCAACTTTTATAAAAAGTTGCATCATGCCCTGCAATAATCGTGAATAAAAAAACAGGGACCTAATTTACACTGAAATTTAGTGAAGGACTTTTCGTGAGTTTTAAAACTTAATAAAGACCTGTGCCAAAAGTATCCTAATAATAATACAGTGGAAGAAAAAAATACTATGGTAGTTGAACATCCAGATCTTCTCCAAGAGCTCCATAGCATTAATGACAACCTGGAAAAAATAATCGGTCTGATCCGAGCATTATAATAAAATAACACCTGGGTGCATATAGAAAATCAACATGATAAAACTCAAGAAATGTCGTAAACGTGTAATAATTTGTGGGACCACATCGTAGAACACGAAACAGGGTTTCACCATACAAGAACAACATATATACATAAGAGAATAGACAAATAAATCCAAACATAAAGGATGAACATAAGTAAAGACAACTTCCACACTTGAAGAATATACAAAATCCAGACTCAAAGAATTGAAAAAATAAATCAAACACGGAGAAGATCACAAGGCCCCTCTCGATGCAATTAACAAAGGATCAACTGCATGGTTCCAATCAAACAAGGAGAACGAATTTATCCAATATGACAAGGTTGGCGCGCCTCTCAACACCAAAGTATACCTCTAGATAAGATATATTTGACAGCCCACATCAAACACGCGACACTGATGAAAACTTCCAAGCTAGACCACATTAGTACAATAGGCATCCAAATATTCCCACATCACCCTGTGCATGCAAACCATAACCTCCTTAGATAAATATGAATATACCTAATGGGTGTCACCCACATAGCTTGGCTTCCACTTGCTCTTTTGTTTTATTTATCCACAACGTTGGATGCCGATGCTCAAAATGAGCTAAAAATCATCTTATATTGACAAAAACAAAGAAGGATGTCGAAATTGGTAGTTAATAAATCCATAATCGGAAAAAAAACTAATATTATCCTAGGGAAAACAATGAGGCCGGACAAGTTAGGGCAGTTTTGCTTACCATATGGCCTAAGAGCATTCTTAGCTTTAAAAATAACAGTATTTTAAATACCCTAAATGAGCTACAAAATCATCTTGAATCGATAGAACACAAAGAAGGATATCAGAATCAATAGTTAAGAAATCGACTATCGAAAATAATTGAGTTGTTGTACATGGAAATTAAATCGTATACACTTGCCAGCAATAAATGAATCAAGTTTTCAGAACATTTCAATCTCACTTGTGCGTAATTTTCATGTCACAAATATTTGTAAAACCCTTTAAAACACTCTTTAAAGTATTCCTTTAAAGAGAAAATTATATTTCTAAGTGTATTAAAAAGATGGGTCAAAAATGAATGCCATAGAAAACATTAATTACAACAATCCCCAAAGCAATTAACACATGACTTTTCTTTTAAACATTCATTTTTAAAAATTTCCTCATTAGTTATCCCAAAAGATAATAAATCAAATTTATCATCTTTTTATAAATATAAAACAACATTAATTATTCCGAAAGATAAATAATCAAATTTATAATCATTTATAAATTTAAAACAATATTAATTATATCGAAAGGTAATAAATCAAATTGATAATCTTTTCATAAATTGGAACAATTTTAATTATCCTAAAAATAATTAATCAAATTTATAACTTCTTTTATAAATTTTAATCAATACTTATCCTTTATTTTTAAAATTCTTAAAATATTTGGAAATATAGTTTAAACAACTTTCAAAGTGCAAAAAAGCAACCAAGTATTTATTCTGTACAAATACAAGCACAAGTTCAACACGCACAAGGGTTTAAGGAGATGGTACTTCATAAGTGATGGTATAATGAAAATCACTATAACAACACTTAGTCAAATCAAACAGCATGCCACAAATATTTCAACTAAACATCAACATAAGAATACAAATAAATCAATATTGACGAGAAACCTCTTAGGGTCTCTCTACAAAAGTGCCCTTTAAATCTCAATATATATGTACTTTGAAGTTTTCCGTAGTAATTTATTCGCCATGAAAACACTCCAACTTCTTCTATTTTCCCTTGCAACATAGTGGTTATTTATGCCATCCTCTTTCTATGTGAGAACCAAATCCAAAAAGACAATCAAACAACAATAACAAACATATTATTATCAACAATTGGCGTTCAATAGCAGACACATCATTTATTAATTAATCCATGTATTGATTCTTCGGAAAAAAATCTTTCTACTTTCCAAGTACAGAACAGTGATTTATTCTACTTAATAGATGTACAAAAAAATCTATTCAAATTAATTATAACAGAACCGTGTTTTATTTTGCTACAAAGATATCATAAATGAAGTATAACTAATTTAACTACATTAATGTAATTGAACTAAATCACTATAATTTTGTTATTAATTTATACTTCACTAAAACTATCATCTACCATCCCAGCACTTAATAATAATCTATAGCAACACAGATATCATATAGTTTATTTGAAGGTGAGTAAACTCACTAAAATTCCAGTTGATGCTTTCGCGTTTCAGTTTGGTTTTTATCTCAATTTCTACTAGCTCCAAATCCAGTGAAATCAGTTCCATCACGTGCAGAGCGTCGATACAAGTCCAATACAATAGACCATGCCCAAATCAGATCTTGTATGTGCAAGATATTGATTTTATAAGATTTGGTAATTAACTAAACAATTAAATTCACCTAACAACTTAATCAAATATTAATTATAACTCCTCTTCCCAAATTATGAAACAAGGCCATGCACGACATGTATAGGTACACAATGATACCTAACATCTGGACACTTCTATCCCCCATATCTTCAAACCCTTAAGTTTTTAAAAATTATTAATCAAAATGAGTTATAAGACTTTTAAAGTTCTTTATGTTATGAAAAAAATTCAGCAGCACCGCCTTTACACAACTGGATTTGGAAGAACCACAACTTACCACAGTTAGCCCAAATCAACAAAGAAAACAAAAGCCAAGAGACCTCCCATAATTGTGGCATAAAATGATCAATCAATCACCAATTTATAAATCTACGATGCACCTCTTTTGCATTTGATTTTTTACAAGCAACTTACTGTCTCGGTGTGAATGCAGGTATGCAAGAAATTAAATGGTAATCTCTTGCTTTCCTACTCCTATCTTGTGCTTACATGCTCCAAAAGAGAACCACTGAAAAAGAGCAATACACTAGCTATTTTTATTAAATGCAATAGAAAAATAAACAATTTAACAACCATATGCAACAAAAGTATATAAAATACTCTGTAATAAAATACTCGACATCCAATCATTTCAAAAGATTAATTTAGAAAAAAATACCGAGTTTTATATTCAAAATATATCTTCAAATTCCTTCAGAGAGAAATATATCAAAACCAAAATCAATTATGACAAGGAAGAGGCTCCCTCTACCGAAGTATCACTTTAGAATCAAAACAATACGGAGCATCTAGTGGTATTCCAGTTTCTCGTTAAACAATAACTAGAGTAAACAAATAGACATAACGAGTCTTCCAAATCAAAAAACTCCCAATCGTCCAACTTTAGTCACAACAAAATATTTGAAAAATCACTTCAAGAAACTCTTTTCAAATATCCTAAAATGATAGTACTTCACCAAAATTTTAAAATAATATTGTTATTATTTCTTTCACAAATTCTTTCGAAATCACTTTTCCAAGACCACCGGGATTTAAGTCCTAATGAACAATAACTTTATAAACCGTAGAGTATAAAATCTCATTACCAATCTAATCAAATTTCATGAGGGGATATAAAATTATTTAGAATTTTAAATGTCTATCAAATAAGATTTAGAAATTTTTCTTAGGTTCACAACTTCCTCGATCGTTTAAGGATATAGATAATTTTATAAGCTTACCATTACGCTCATCAGTCTTTGGTTAATGCTCAAAATATTATTTAAGCTACCTTAGAACAATATTGAAAATTACTCCTAAACGTAATCATACAATAAATCATATAAATACTTAAGCCCGTTAGGTGTACATAAACCATCTATATGCAATATCTGATCCAGCCACTTGCTTGGATACATAAAATTTACTTTCGAACAGTGTTGCTCGCTCGAGCTTCTTAGTGCAAACTCCAACAAGGTTCCTTGATTTGAAACCTCCGCTCTCCTTACATAGCCATATACTATGATAGAATATACCAGTATCATATCAAAAATCTTAATCAAGTTCATTGATAAGAATCAAGTGTGAAATCCCTTTTCCGATTGGTGTAAATCACCCAAAAGTTATGTACTCGAACCCTAGATCAAGAACCGTGCGAGTAAAATGATATATGTACAACTTACTTAATTTTATTGGTTTCTTTACTACACCAATCTTTTTCTAGATCACTTTAACTTTTAGTATTTCATTCAATAATACAAATATTTATGAATTATTTGACAAACTTCCACTTAAGTTTATAATTTTTTTGTTAAACATCAAATAAAAACTAACTTCGCTTTATTTACTTGTATAGTACAATATCCTCATACAAATACCAATTTCATTTTACTTTTTAGAATTTAGGTGGAGGCCTAATCAAAATATGAGTCTTTAAAACTAAGTCAACCCTTTGACCTCTTTACATTAGACTGTTCTAAGGAAAGATGTTTACGGGTTGGTCCAATAACACAAAATAGTTTACACAACTTAGGTGGTTAATAAAAACTATAATTTTAATAAAATAATGCTTATTAAAATCTTCCCATCCAATTTAACTCATTTAAAAAGATGAATTAAATTATTTATTTTCTATCCAACAATTTTAAAAAAATCCATTTATTAGAACATTCTTTTGTCAAAATACCCTTTTATTTTAAATCAGTTTCCTTTTAAGGAAACTTAAGAACTAAATACCTTTTTTATTTCAAAATCATTTTGAAATCAAACTATATATTTATATGTATAAAGTAACTTTAACAGTTTATTCACTAATACTCATTTTGGGTTCATTTGGATTCGAAATCAGTTCAATCATATAAGGATAAGGCGAAAAATTTACTAAATGCAATACAACATTCACCTAAGCAAACATTTGTCACCAAGAATATTATTTAGATTATCAAAAAAGTAATCGAGATATTTTCACCAGACTATCCTAAGAAAATGTATCTTTCTTGAAAATTCTCTCCAAAATATTAATTCCCGTTAATACTTCCAAGTAATACCACTATTGCCCTTCCCAAAAATCCTTTTGAAATCTTTTCAACCAATATCAGAATTTAAATTTTAAAAAGCTCCTCATAAATCATATAAATTATTTTATATACCATCTCATATAAAATGTACCATTTAAAATCATCTTATGTTATAATAACTTTCCTTTATATAATTAACTTTTCACAAATATCTATTCTCTATATGTCTTGTCTTCCCATATAGATTATATTAAACAATTTATTAAAATTTTTACTTTTAACTCAACACTACTAAAAGATGACTTTTAACTTAACATTTTTATCAAACATCCTATAGAAAAAGCTTCTAAATTGTGTAAGCATGACAAGTCAAACAACAATGATATTAAAGAAATATTATCACTAACAAACAAACACACTATACAATACTGTATACATTTGAAACTTATTCCTTTATATATATATAATCCTGGTAAAATATTTCATTTACCAACTTTCGAAAATCAATATCATGTCCATTTGCCTTATTCAACTGTTTAGAAATCCCTATCGACACAGTGGCATCCCATATGTCGATAAGAATTCATAAACTACTCAATAGACTAATTAACACAATATGTTTTTATAGCAATAGAAAATATGTTATCCTATATATAATACCCTCAAACTCATTGTAGGGTGTCACTAACTGTATGCCAAATGAGTTTATCACACCAAAGCAAAGATTCTCGCTTAACCTTCTAGTTTGATACCAAATGTAACGACTTGCCTTATCGACCATCGAAAGTCGACACCATATTCATCCATGATACTTAAATGCTGAACATACAATGGTTGGAAAGACAGACTATTACGATAAAATAAAAAGAACAACATTGAAAAGAACAAGGGAAATGGAATCTCATAGCCAAAATGACAACATATAATATAACAAAGACATTGTAAATTGTCACTCTAAGATACAAGGTACATCAGTGTTAATAACAAACCTTATCAGCCAGGTCGATTATAATTTCCTGACCTTAGAATGGTTGATGAGTATACATAATAATAATACATCAGAATATAAAAATACTATGATTGATGAACATCCAGCAATTCTCCAAGAGCTACATAGCACCAATACCAACCTAGAAAAAAAATTCTCGGCCTGACTCAAGCATTATAATAAATTAACACCCGTGTCAGTCTGGAAAATGTAACGACCCGCTATTTTGGACCATTCAAATCAACAATAAATCCACACACATCTGACTTGAATAGCTCAAAATATCGAATTGTTAATTTAAATTTGGCAAAACTCAGAATATTCAGTAAATAAATAAATCACAGATCAAAGACACAGAGTAATATAATGCAGCGGAAGAAAAGAGATAGTAGTTTATGAAGCTACTATATAAATACTTCAGAGTTATATAAGATACAACAGAAGTTTCAATATGGTAAACAAGTATAAATCAGAATACATCACTGGAATCAACTGGATATCTGAAGGTGAAATAGATACCTGGACCTTCAAGAAAAGCTTCAACTCGAAGGTGAGTCTCTAATGTTGTATCACTCAGTCTGATCCGAGCGTAAAGCTAAACACAAAACACTCGGGGTAGGACATACATACTTATACAATGTAAACCAACTCGAGTGAACTGTAATAAAATATGCAAGTAACTTAAAAGATGCTTGGGACCGTCCATCCTCTAAGGATCCGTTAAACTATTTACTACGTAGTAAAATTTCGCTATTATAATAATGTATATAGTAAAATAAATTTACTTTTGAATAGCGTTAAGGGGTTACCCATATAACCCTTAACACGTAATAGTCCTAGTGGTCCATCCAGTATCATAGTCCATCCTGATCGGGGAGCCACCAGAGGATACTCCACGGGCTACGGGAGAAAACCAAACTCGTACAAGGCACGCTAGGGTAGTTGACATGGCACAACGAGGCAATGCCAGGGTAGATATACCAATTAGGCATCCGGGCTAGTGGTGACGCATAGCGCGCAGCCACCACCTACCTCGAGCCACACCCCCAAAATCAAAAGCGCCCCAATCAATCATAAATTAATAGAATGTTATCGAACGAGTGTGTCCGATGAGGGGAGCTACCTCACTAGCCTGAGAATCGCTCCTGTTTTAGCCACTTTATGCCAACTCACGGGAGTCGGGTCCATATATATACCTCAAAGGACGTCGCCGCCATCCTACATCATTCTGGAATCTCCACCGCGCACATGGTTGTTAAAGTGGTTTTCGTTATCGATAGAGAGTATGCCCATACCAGATCCTGGTCTCTTTAACAACCAACCGTTATTATAACCCATGGATACTTATTTCAAAACATTTCTATTCAAAAACCATTTCAAATCAAGTACCAATACTTTCCAAAATAATATCCATTTTGAAACTAAATGTTATATTATTTCATTTCAAAACAAAATCAATATATCATTTCCATTTCAAAACCAAAGTAATATTATATTAATTTAAAAACCAAATCAATATATCATTTAAATAAAACCCAACTTTCCAAATCATTGAATATTTCCTTCAATTTCTTAAACTTGAAATATTCTTTTAAAAATCATCTTAACCCAAACCACTTATAAAGCCATATTCTTAAATCTTCAATTTCAATAAATTTTAAATTAATATAATTAAAGACAATTCCTACTTAAATACAATTTCAAATAATTTTATTTTCAAAACCATAGTACTTTCAAAGTTATAGCAACTTTGAAACCAACAATTTGAAGCCGTAATACTTTAAAACCATAATACTTTAAAATCATGACAATTTGGAAACGTTATACTTTGAAAATCATAATACTTAGAAAATCATAACACCTTTAAAATAATATTCATTTAAACCATTTAAATTCAATGTCAATAATATTTATTTCAAAGTTGTAACATTTCCAAGTTCATTCATTCAATTATAAAATTTCCAAAATATTGTAAATTTCAGCTACAACAGCACTTATAAAATGTTACAGTAGATATATTAGTATTCCAAAACATTGTCAATTTCAAAAACAGCAGCACTTATAAAGTGGTGCAATAGGTGTTTAGTTATTTAAACAACTCAGTTCAAAAACAACAGCATTTATGAAGTGATGTAGTAGTATTTAGTTATTTTCAGAAATAATTCAAATTCAGAAACAGCAGCACTTATAAAGTACAATAATAGGTATTTAGTTATTTCATAACCTAGTTAAGTTTCAAAATTGATAGCACTTAACAAATGCTATCTTATAACCACAGCATTTCTGAAGTGCTACCAATAAAATTCCAGATTTTATTATAACATTTCAGAAACAATAAAACTTCAGTTTTATCCCTTTTAACTTGTAACAACCATATTTCCCGCTTTAGAAAATATTCATTTGGATATCATTTAACTTACGATTTAATAAAATAAAATTTAATGAATAAATATTTAATTTAAACCATAATTCACGTATTAAGTCAAAAGTATACCATTTTCTTAAATTTTTATTTACAATTAACTTGATACTTTATTTTAAAGTACCCATTCCATAAATAAAACTAAATTTTCATTTATTTACTTAACTTAATAATTTTGTTTAAAACCCATTTTCCCATTATCAAGTTAAGTCATAATTTAAGACATATTTTTCCATTTAAATCATAATCACTTACTTTTCAAAACATAACCATAAATAAAATAATTTTTTATAATTAATATAACAATCCAATTCTCTTTATAAATCTATTCATTTAGACATCAATTTACTATGATTTCAAGTCAAAAAACTTTATTACAAAATGTCCCATTAAAATGCATTTCATTTTTTTATTCAAAAATACATTATTTATTATACAAACATATTCATTTCAGGAAATAACCTTAAGGTTCAATATTAAATCAAATTTTATTATTAAGTTATTTAAATAAAACTCTTTGAATTCCCTTTTTAAAACCAAAAGTTGACTTATAAAATTTTAACTTATAGAAAACCAATATATCTTACAGAAAACCATTATATCTTTATATGTAAACCATCAAATCAAATTTTAAGTTAAAATTCCATATATTCTAAAATTTCAAAATACTTAATAAAAATTTAGGAAAATATTATTTTAAAATATTAAACATGGGCCTGTGTAATATCTTCAAACCTAGGTCAAGTGATACGAACGTGCATCATTTCAATCCGTAATTTAAAAAGAAAAATCCGGGTTCTATCATTTCAAACCTGCAATCCCAAGTAAATCAAATACAATAAAAATCACTCAAGCCTATCATTTCAGCTCATAATGGTTTTTCCTTATTCTAATGTCTGTTCAGGTATGTATCATTTCAATTCATAGTGATAGGGAACTTGAAGTGTGATAAACCAAAAAATAGCAGTATAGCATATAATATCACATCAGATGATGTAACAGGTATAAACAGCATTTAACATCATATAAATGTATCACAAGCATGTATGAACATAACATATCAGTTTTTCATATTCACTTGTCATCATTTCACAATTATATAAGTACGTGATATCTAGAGTGAATAGCTCACCTTCTTAAAGCTAGAGAACAAATTCAAAACACAATCCAAATTCCGCAAAGCACGAAAAGGCACGACAAAGCACGATTCAAACTTGAGTGAATGAAGAGTCATGATTCAAACTTGAAAAACACAATACATAACATATATAAGCTATGATTCAATACAAGGTTTTAGCCATGGTAAAGATCTTAGTCAAGGAAACCTAAATACATGGCCATGGATTGGCAAGGCAATAGGAGATGGAGGAATGGGGTGAAGGCCGAGGCAAGAGGCAAGAGAAAGGTGGAAAAAACATAGGAGTTTGGCTAGGTTGCAATTTTTTTGGTGATGTAGTCTTCATCAATGGTCACGGCCAGGCTTTATGGTGATGAAGGGGGATGATGGTCGACATGGTGGTGGTGGTACGTAGATGGTGGTCGGCTAGAGGCAAGTGGTGGACGAGAAAGCATGGAAGAAAAATAAAGAAAGGAAAAAGAAAATAGTAAAAGAAGAAGAGGAAGCCATGGATCTTGCACTTTTTTCTTTGTCTACACGCAAATGGAGATGTTTTGGGAAGTTTTTATGCCTGATAGGCAAGAGAAATTCACGACTAGATTAAAGGAATGAACGGCTAATGAGTTATGAATGCTAGGGAAACGGAAAGGCACAAGTTAAGGAGGAAGAAACTTGTATATATATTTTATTCTTAAACGCAAATGAAAATGAGAAATAAATTTTTGTACGTGAATTACAAGCATAGTGGACGACTAAAGGAGAGTAATTCACGACTGGGAATGAAGAGGAAATGGCTAGAAAATTAATTAAGAGGCCATGCAAATAAAACGGCAAGAATTTAAAACAATGTAACTTATGTCTCCTTGCTTTTCTCAAGCCATTTATAAAAGGATATAAATAAGTAAAATCAAATAAATAAAATAAAAGGCTAGACAAATAAAATAGAAAAATAAAATAAAGAGTTGGACATAGGAAAATATAAAGTAATAATACAGAAACTAATTGCGTGTAAAACGCTATATTTTATCCAAATTTAAAAGTATAATTCAGAATTTAACGAAACGAAAAGCAGAACGCTTATCAGAATCATATTATGCTTCAAAGAAAAAGATTAAAAGTGAAAATTTTAATTTTGAAATTTAAACTGAAATTCAAAATTTGACCAGAGTTGACCAAAAATATTAAAATTTTCATAATTTTTTTTATTTTATTGCATTTGGAAAATAAATTACAAACAAATTCCAAACTTACATTAGAAAATTCTAAAATTAACTTTTAAATGATTTAAAAATCTGAGTTTTCAAATAAAAATTTAAATAAAAATATTTACAAAATTATGGTTGTTACACTCTCCCCCACTCAAAACTTTTCGTTTTCGAAAAGGAACGAGACAGGGAAAACTAGGAAAACATGATAGAATGAGATAGGGTTAAGACAAGATGAAAAATAAGATTGAAATTATACCTGATAACTGTTGTTATAGGTGAATTCAAAACGATGGAGATGATCTACCCAAGATCCTCCAAAATCAAGAATACAAGCACGAAGAAGATCTTCTAGAATCTGATTCACTCTTTCCAATTTACCGTCGGTCCGTGGATGGTAGGCAGTGCTCAGATTCAAATAAGTACCCGAAGATTCTTGAAAAGTTTCCAAAACTAACAGGTGAAGATAAGTTCTTTTGGAAGGAAGAACTACAAGACGAACTTCAGGGATAAGATCAATTCGGAATTCAATTTCTCGCTTTAGGATGCAGGAGAATAGGAACGTCCCGAGAGAAAATAAATTGGAAAACCAATAAGAAAATAAATTTTAAAATCATGAAAATTTCAACTTAAAATAATGATTGATTTCAACCATGTTAAATAAATTTTAACTATTTCTAGTTTCATTATCTTATCATCCAACTATCTTAAATTAACAATTTCTAAGATCTTGAATTTGAAAATTGTTTATTATACTCATAATTTATTCGATAAATCTAATTCTTCTTTATTCAAAATTATTATCAAATTTTTCACTTAATATATATCTAATCACACATATTAAGTATAATTACATTTATTGTAACTATTCCAATTTATTTTTAGTTTCCTTTAACACAATTTATATTGTATTTTATTCAATTATCTTTTTATTCTATTTACCTCTACTGATCTTTTTGTAACAAAAATTTAAGTGTATAACATTTATTAGAACCACTCAAATTTTATTTATAAAAATCCTTTTACACTATATATTATCCAATTACATATTTAAATTCCGAATGATTTAGGTAAGTTGTATTGGAATGCAATTGAGTATTATAAAAATAAGACATTTTAATTCAATTATTTCAAGCTTAAATATTTATTCAAAATTTTGGCTTCATTTTATAATTGAAATTATCCTTTAAGATAAAATTTAAGAATTAAATTTTCGATTAACTTCAAACTATTTTAGAGATAAATAAATATACACAATATATATCAAATCAAACTTTAAATCATATTTAGATATATTATAAATCAAGTCATATTTTAAAAAACCAAATAAATAAATTTTCCAAAGCAAGACTATAGCAACTACAGAATAGTCTCTTCACTTCGAAACTCGAAAATGAATGTCGATGATGCAGCAATCATCGTCGAAATTATTTTCCAGCGACAAAGAGAAGAGCACTAATTTCCAAAATTAAAATTCTTTAGAAGCGATTTCTATTCGAAAATACTTTCAAATAATATATCTTTTTAAACTTTAAAACAAAGTTCGAAATCATCGGAAATTAAATTCTCAATTTCTTGCTTTAAAATTATTCAAATTTCCACATTAACTTATAACCATGTTTATAGTTCAATTATTTATATATGAAACAAAAGCTAATGGTTACAAGCTATATATATACAGAGTCAAATATTGTTTCTCAACACCCAATTCAATTACTATCATAATTCAGAAAATTATACTGTATATATAATTACAATATAACTATACAAAATTTATTTCATTTACTAAATTTGAAAACTATATTGTGTCGGCTTGCTCTGTTCAAGTGTTTTGGAGATCCCATCGATAACGTTGATCAAACGAATCGATCAAAAACCCAAATCAACATCAACAACTCAAACAACACAATATATAAAACATTTTAAATATAGATTTACAAATACACTATACAGGAATAGATTTCAAATCAAGGATAGAGATTCCAATTTGATTAACACAAGTCAAAGGAAATTTTGATTTGAGGATAAGTTAGAGCAAAAGATAAGATGATTAACCAACCAAATAAAGAAGTGAATAAGCTTATATAAATCACGGGCAACCTTAGCCGGGTCAAACGCGACTTCAAGAATTAGATCGATGTGGAATTCTGAGGCAAATCAACATTCGATCTCAAGAGATAGAATTCGTGATAAAAGAGATACTAGCATCTAAACCGAGGATATATATAAATCTCCGGTGAATAAATGCCTATTGTGAAGGAGTTACACCCTTTACAAGTCATTCAGTGGAGCTATGGGATGCTCCAGAATACATAAGAATACGAATAGTGAGGGGCGAGAATGAATTTCGAAAGCGCAGGTAACGTTCCAAAATTCAAAGGAAACCGAGTCAAAGAGGAAGAGATTCATGCTCAAACGAAATCGATTCTATAAATAAATTTACCATATATGCTAAGTTTTGCCTAGGGCCAAAGCTTTGATACCAACTGTAATGACCCGCTATTTTAGACCATTCAAATCGACAATAAATCCACACATGTCTGACTAGAGTAGCTCAAAATACCGAATTGTTAATTTAAATTTGGAAAAACTCAGAATATTCAGTAAATAAATAAATCACAAATCACAGACACAGAGTAATATGATGCGACGGAAGAAAAGAGATAGTAGTTCATGAAGCTACTATATAAATACATTAGAGTTATACAAGATACAATAGAAGTTTCAATATAATAATCAAGTATAAATCAGAATACATCACTGGAATCAACTGGATATCCGAAGGTGAAAAAGATAGCTCGACCTTCAAGAAAAGCTCCAACTCCGAAGGTGAGTCTCTAACGTTGTATCACTCTTTCTGACCCAAGCACAAAGCAAAACATAAAACACTCGAGTGGGGACATACATACTTATATAATGTAAATCAACTCAAGTGAACTGTAATAAAATGTGCAAGTAACATAAAGGATGCTTGGGACCGCCCATCCTCTAATGATATGCTAAACTATTCACTACAAGAGAGTATGTTATTAATAGCGCCATTCAATAACACATTAATCTAAAGCGTTATTGTTTACATTTAATTATTTGTTTTTCTTACTTAGTTTGTTCTCTTCTGTAACGCATACTCATTTCTTTACACACATAACGCCCCAAAACAAAATTACCCCTCCCAAAATTTTCGTTTCCTTCTCAAAACACTTCCTCCCAAAACCCTAGATTTTCATCTCCCTCCTCATTGCCCGCCATTGCCACCTCCGATCTCCGCTTATCGCTCTTCAGCAGTTCCCAAGTCGACATGTCCAGAATCCTAAATTATCTGCTTGGATTTCTAGGTTAGAAATTTCTAGGTTATGTTTATTAATTGTTTTTATTTGACTTTATCATTTGGTTATGATTATATTTGCGTTCAATTTCGTAGCTCAAACGCTGCAAACCTTAAATTCAATAATTCTAATGTAAACAATAACGATAAATTTAGGGTTCTAATCAGGGGAATTTATTGTACAAATCTTAGAATATAGTAATTCAAAAACCAAAAAATCAAAGACTTACATTATTTTTCGTACAAATCTTAGAATTTAATATATTTTTTTGGCTTACAGTTTTCATACTTCAACACTTATTGCTTACACTGCCTGCCCTTCTAATATTTCTATAACATCGTTCTTTATTTGTTATTGTTGCCTGCCTTCACATGCTCTAGTTTTTCTACGACTTTGTTTCTTTATTTTTCTATTGGTATTTGTATAATAAATTGTGTTAAGTCCATCTATTTAGCGGGGGCGTGGATTGTTAATGATTTTACTTGACATACATTTTTTATGCATTAGAAATAATTCTAAGGTAGGAAGCTTTGATTCTGTAAGTCTTACGATTCATAATACTTTCCTATAATAGCAGTACAAACAAGTATAATTATACTTTATATGGTCAAACTTAACTTGTTTCATTATCTTTATTTTCTAATTTTCTAATTTTTGTTTTATAATCTACCTTTTTCTTAATAATTTTAGATGATCTCTTCCATGATTTATTTAAAACATATGGTAATGTGTTGTTTTGCTTTTAGCTTTAAATTTATTTTAGTTTTCAATCTTTATGAGTTTAAGTTTTGGAAAACATCATGGGCATACATGGTTTGAAAATTATTTTTTAAGATGAAAACTTGAAACACTTTTGCTTTCGGGTAATTCTTTGGGGATTTTGCCATTCAGAACGAAAGGTTAGGAACTTGGAAATTTGCTTATGATTTATTGGAAATTTGAATATTATTTTGTTCTTTAATTTTTTTCTTGGTAGCACAACCTTATGTTATTGTAGTATTTTTGTGTAGATACGAAGTTTGTGAGTAATGAATATAATATTATTATATAGAGTAGGTGCATTCTCGTGTAGTTTGCTTCAATGATGTTATTTTGGAGCTTGGATTTGAGATCGATGATTTTCTTAGTTCTTTTTTAATGTACTACTTCCTTCATCTCATCTGGAGGTGGATTTTAATGTTCGGATATGATTTGTTTACTATTATGAAATAAAAGGTGCACAAAATTCTATTTGAAATTCATTGTTCACCTTTTGAAATTGAAATCATCTTTTATTAGCGTGTGAACGCATTTTCCTTTTGAACTATTATTTTTATGGTTTTGGGTCTATTGTCCAGGCTTGTATTATAGAGTATTTTTTGAATTTTGTGTTGAAAATTGAAGTGATTTTATTTGAGTGTACATTGTTCTTTCACCAAATTTTTTATTCCTTTAGTTAAAATTTCAATATGATGTAAGGTGTTTTCCAAATGTGTTGTTAAGTGGAGAAAATATTACAGATAAGAAAAAGAAAAAAAATATGTTAATATTTTTAATTTTTCTTTTAAATAGTCACATAAACTTGTTTTTTATTATAAATATTCAAAATGAAAATATTTTATTTTAAATAAGTTTGGAGATGGTAATTTTGAAGTTCAAGTAAATTATATTTTAAATTGCAACAGATATTCAAAACAAAATAGATTCATATAAAAATTTCAAATGTTATTAGGGTGGAAATATTGGATGATAACCAAGGATGGAAATTTTAGAGCCATGCAGAAGCACCTTGGCCATCTAATGTACCACTACCCTTAATAACAAGTCCATTAATGTATCAGAAATCTAACCAGTTCTTATTGTATTTCTCAAGATTTGTATCGGCTAGTAGGTTTTCATCTATTTGGAATACATATGTCCCATTTTGGCACTTTTGACAATTAAATTCAACTGGTCCTACCTAGAAATTGCCTTTTGGGGGTAATTTTCAGTTTGATCTCTTCAGAAGCATTTTTTTTCATTTGTGCAATAATAAAGGTCTTAGCGTTATTATCGCATATTCAGTTTCCTCTTTAATCAAACATAAAATTTGATTATGCATGTCGAAGAGGAATCGACTTTGAATTTAAGAGTATCGTCCCTGCCTGAATTTACAGTGTTTAATTGATTGCTAACCTTGGTGGAATAATGTTGGCCATCACCTACAGCACCGTATTAAGAAATTGATGGAGCTGTACCAGTTGAAACTGCACTGACAATGCATGCCAATCAGCTACAATGTAAGTGATATATAGATTAGAATTCATGTAGTAAATTGATTGAGTTTTTTCAATTTTTTCACCATTTGAAATATGCAGAAATTTGTACGGTGAGTTCTTCCTGGTTTGGAAAAGTTTGTTGATTAATATCTAAGTTTGTCATGGTAATGAATGGTGGTAGCAACTCGTTAAAAAATTTAGGAAAATATTCTTATTTTAGGATTTTTCATCTGTAAGATACCTATAATTAACATATTATTTTTGTTATTAGTTTGAAGTTGTGAAATGGTTAAGTAAAATTCTTACAATAGTTATGAGTATTATTTACTGTGTTGGACGAAATACATGTTGGGGGTAAAAAAAGAAATGGAAGCTGTTAAATAGTAACTTAGTTAAATGCCCTTCAGAAGGTCATCATAATTAAATAATGTATTAAGAATTTAACATGTTTACCTGTTTTTTCTTAATGGCACGCATAGATGTATCAAAATAAAACTCCATATTAAGTTAAGAGAGACTTTTTGATTTTTCCTCTGTGATTTCAAGGAAGAAAATTTCTTAAGACACTACATGTGTTATTTGTATCTACGAGATCAAACTAATTAATAAAATGTTATAGTTTCAAAATCAATTCATGCTATAAAGCATTTCAGACTGATTATAATTATGCGTACATAATTTCTCGAATTGAATTACCTTTCTTATATGTTATATGTTTTGAAGAAATGGGGAAATTACGTAGAATAAAAAAAGCATATCAATCTGCATCGTATGTCTTTTGTCCAATCATAAATAGCAACTTAAAAGTAGACTTTTGTTGTACATATTTATCCTCTAACATAATATTTAACTTCCTTGCTTGTTCTAGAATAATAAACATGAGTTTATTATATGTATGGAAAGTATGTGATAGTGATAGATAGTTGATAACTACATCCTATATCAACAGTTAAACTACATCCTATATCAGGTAACTACATATGAAATACTGCTAGAAATCTGGAAGTAATAGATAGTTGATACCTCAACAGTTAAATTACATCCTATATCAGGTAGCCAGATTGATATACACTAATAATGGATCTACAATATTGGCTTTGTCATGTAATGCTATTAATCGGCTATGGAAATGGCTTAAAACTGGAAGAAATGCCAGTGGGAAGGTAAATTACTCAAATTAACCATTTGATATACCATTCTTCCACTTGTTGTGTGTTGACACGTAAGGTTCCTTCTTTCTGTCTTCAGGCCACAGCTTTGGTTGCACCGCAGCTGTGGCAACCTGCAAGTGGAATTCTTATGACTAATGATATAAGTGATGCAAACCCAGAAGAATCCATCAACTGTTTGTGCTTGGAATACTACATGTAGGTTCAAGAGTGGTTGAGGTTAATATCAAGGAGTGACCTGAACATATTTATATTTCAACATGCAGTAAGTAGTTTTGCTATCATGCTTAAGTTATCGAATTACTTTTACACAGCTGCGTTAGTAGAATTCACAAAGTCTGAGGTTGTCGCTGCTATTCCAGGAATATTCTTCTATATTTGGTCTGCACCACATAAGGATTGGCTAGCAAAAACAACTTGGGACTATCATTTTACATTAAGGTTCAATCCTTTTTTACCAAATGGTTTTAACACTAACTAGTTGTAAGAAATAACAAGCACGTGTTAAATATAGTTCATAAGCTCGAACTGTGATATAACATGTTTATTTGGTTGAAATTTAATTACATACTAAAACATGAAAAATTTGGATTTTGGATTGTTTATAATTAAACATATTGAAGGCCTCTTTCATTGATTTTTGGATCTCATGAATCTCAGTTGTTAGCTTCATAAAATTTCAGAACATTCATAATTTCAACGTATTCTTTGTTTTCTATGATGTAGAAACAAAAGCCCTAACTATATTTCGTAATACTTTATAGCTGAAACTAAAGAATCAGCTAGGTTCTATTTATTGTTCAATGGTCTTTACCGATATATGCTTTGGCAATCACACAAAACTTATTTTTCATTATCACTAACATCAATTTTGGCCTTTTATCTAGATTCATTGTGATTATAAAATTAACTTAGTTGATATAGTTTTATAAAAATTAACTAAGTTGATATTAATAATGATAAATTAACCAATATTTATGAAAATTAACTAAATTTATAATAATAATAATAACAACAACAATAAATTAACTAAAATTATAAAAATTAACTTTGTGTATTAAGTCATAAAAAATATAAATAAGCTTATAAAAATAACCAAGTTGATAGTAACAATAATAATTTAACCAATGTTTATAAAAATTAAGTAAGTTTATATAATAATAATAAAACGATAATAATTAACCAAGTTTATAAAAATAACTAAATTTATTTATATCAACTGTTGTCAAAGGAGAAGGTTGAAGAAGATATCAAGTGTAACGAGACTGCAAGCTTGACCGAAGGATATAGTGGAAGCGACTTTGAGGTTTGTTCTTAGTTTAACTTATGAATTCCTAGTTTATGGTATTGATAAATTTGTTTAATTTATGAAATAAGAGCCGTCAACATGTCTGAATTCACGATACAAAATGTTTGTTATGATGAATAAATAATATGGGATCGTCACATAGATGATAGACATAAGTGATAAAGAAATATATTATACATGAGGTAAATGAAATATATGTAAATCTATTGCTGTATACGGAATTGTGCAAGTCCTTAATGCTCTCCTATTAACATTATACCTGTTGTATATGGGATCAGAGAGAGTTTGTAAACAGAGGATATAGTCTGTAAACAAATTTCAAATTTCAAACAAGCTTGACCGAAGAATATAGTCTGTAAACAAATTTCAAACAAGCAAAGATCAACTCATAAATATCAAGCTTCAGACCCAACAGAATCAAAGTCTTCAACATCAAACAACAAAGATCAAAACAAAGAAAACAAATGGAAAGGTGATGTATGGTTGGTGGTAGTGCAGCACTGGACAAAGGATTTGAATGGTGGTTTATGTTGCTGTAGAGGCTTGTTCTGATGGGATTTGTTGTTTGGGAAGTTGTAGTAATTGAAGTTTGTGTATGTAAGCAAGTTGAAGTTTGAAGTTTGGGGATAGGGGAGGTGAGCAGTGGGATGGAGTGTTGATGGTTGAAGATGATCAGAGAGAGTTATTTGGCAGAAATGGAGATGTAGTTGATTGAGGCAGTGGTTAAGTTGTAATGTTGTTGTTTGGGTAGTTTGTTTGGCAGATTGATGGTTATCGCAGAGGTTGTAGGAGAATGGGTGGAATGGGTGGGGAATGAGTGAAGTTGGCAGGGCGGTTGGATACAACACTATAATAAACAAAATTTACACACATTGTCTATAAGTATGTACTTAATATTTTGAATTTTTTTAGTGGTTCTTGAGTTTTGAATGATTAATTACATCCCTTGATTGAAGGGCGCAGTGAATGGTAGACACATAAAACAAGTAGAAGCCATAATTTTCGAATATACATGATACTATCCAAAAGTAAATAAGCTATCAGACTTAATAAAAGTTAGTTGGCTACCAACATATGCCAGAAATTTTGATATAGATTCAAATGGATAGTAACATGTACGAATATAAAATGAGACATGCAATAATATGCAATAATTTAGTTTTTTGTTACATGTAAAAACATCTATGATTAATTATGTATCGTTCTTAATGTAATTATTTATCTTATTTGCGGGTGTGTGAAAGAAGAAGATGCTAAAGTTGTGATCTTCATTTTAATGCAAACAATCAAATATGTACTTGTTTTTTTGGTTAAACTATGCTACTATTTTTTGGGGTGTGCTTAAAATATTTGCTACTACGTTTTGATGTGTATGAATATTTGGTATGCTTAATGTAATGTGTTACATCTCTATATTGATTATCTTTTATGATTATTATTGTGCTTTTTGATATTGGTGTTTAATACTGCAGTTTATTAGTAGGATGTGTATCAATACTATAACATGTTGATTTAATAGCGTGAAATGACCGCTATTGAATAAATATTTTATAGCGGCAAAATGGTGTTATAAAGATTTCCAATTCCGTTGAGATTTAGCTGTATTATAGCGGCTACAATGAGCTATTGAATAAATATTTTATAGCGGCAAAATGGTGTTATAAAGATTTCCAGTTCCGTTGAGATTTAGTTGTATTATAGCGGCTATAATGAGCTATTGTATTAACGTACCATAGCGGTGAATTTGCGTTATAAAACTAAGCTCAACCATAGCGGCATATTTTGTGTTATAAATATTCAACAGTTTTTTATAACAAGTCGATATACAGCGCTTATCAAACCGCTATGGTTGTGATTAATAGCGGCTATATGCCGCTATAAAAGACACTTTTTGTTGTAGTGATTTACTATGGAGTAATATTTTGCTATTATAATAATGTCTATTGTAAAATGAAATTACTTTTAAACAGCGCTAAGGGTTTACCCATACAGCCCTTAACACGTAATGGTCCCAGTAGTCCACCCAGTATCATAGTCCCTCCTGATCAGGAAGCCACCAATAGATACTCCATGGGCTACGGGAGAAAACTAAACTCGTACAAGGCGCGCTAGGGTAGGTGACATGGCACAATGAGGCAATGCCAGGGTAGATATACCAATTACGCATCCGGGCTGGGAGTGTCGCATTGCGTGCAGCTATCGCCCACCTCGAGCCACACCCCCAAAATCAAAAGGGCCCTAATCAATCAGAAAGTAATAGAATGGTATCGCACAAGTGTGTCTGATGAGAGTAGCTACCTCACTGGCCCGAGAATCGCTACTGTTTTAGCCACCTTATGCCAATTCACGGGATTCGGTTCCACGTATATACCTCAAAAGATGTCGCCACCATCCTACTTTATTCTAGAATCTCCACCGCGTATATGGTTATTAAAGTGGTTTTGGGTATCGATAGAGAGTATGCCCATATCCGATCCTGGTCTCTTTAACAACTAACCGTTATTATAACCAATGGATATTTATTTCAAAACATTTCTATTCCAAAACCATTTCAAATCATATACCATTACTTTCCAAAATAATATCCATTTCAAAACTAAATACTATATTATTTCATTTCAAAACCAAATCAATATATCATTTCCATTTCAAAACCAAAGCAATATTATATCATTTTAAATTCCAAAACCAAATCAATATATATTCAAATAAAACCTAACTTTCCAAATCATTGAATATTTCCTTTAATTTATTAAACTTGAAATATTCCTTTAAATCATCTTAACCCAAACCACTTATAAAGTCATATTCTTAAAACTTCAATTTCAATAAGTTTCAAATTAATATAAATAAAGACAATTCCTACTTAAATACAATTTCAATTAGTTTTATTTCCAAAACCATTGTACTTTCAAAGTTATAGCAGCTTTGAAACCAACATTTTAAAGCCATAATACTTTGAAACCATAATACTTTGAAATCATGACAATTTGGAAATGTTATCCTTTGAAAATCAAAATACTTTGAAAATCATAACACCTTTAAAATAATATTCATTTAAACCATTTAAATTCAATATCAAAGAATATTCATTTCAAAGTTGTAACATTTCTAAGTTCATTCATTCAGTTATAAAATTTTCAAAACATTGTAAATTTCGGCTACAACGGCACTTATAAATTATGACGGTAGATACATTATTCCAAAAAATTGTCAATTTCAGAAACAGCAGCACTTTTAAAGTGTTGTAATAGGTGTTTAATTATTCAAACAGTTCAGTTCGAAAACAACCGCATTTATGAAGTGCTGTAGTAGTTATTTAGCTATTTCCAGAAATAGTTCAAATTCAGAAACAACAGGACTTATAAAGTGCTGTAATAGGTATTTAGTTATTTCAGAACCTAGTTAAATTTCAGAATTGATAGCACTTAGCAAATGCTATCTTATAACCATAGCATTTCTGAAGTGCTACCAATAAAATTTCATATTTTATTATAACATTTCAGAAACAATAAAACTTCAATTTTACCCCTTTTAACTTATAGAAATTATACTTCCCGCTTCAAAAAACATTCATTTGGATATCATTTAACATATGATTTAATAAAATAAAATTTTATAAATAAATATCCAATTTAAACCATACTTCACTTATCAAGTCCAAAGTACACCATTTTCTTAACTTTTTATTTTACAATTAACTTAGTACTTTATTTTAAAATACTCATTCCATAAATAAAACCAAATTTTCATTTATTAATTTAACTTAATAATTTTGTTCAAAACCCAATTTCCAATTATCAAGATAAGTCATAATTTAAGATACATTTTTCCATTTAAATCACAATCACTTACTTTTCAAAACATAACCATAAATAAAATAATTTTTCATAGTTAATATAACAATCCAATTCTCTATATAAATCTATTCATTTAGACATCAATTAACTGTGATTTCAAGTTAAATAAACTTTATTACAAAATGTCTCATTAAATGCATTTCATTTTTTTTATTCAAAAATACATTATTTATTATACAAACATATTTATTTCAGGAAATAACCTTTATTAAAATTTCTAGGACAGATTTAAGGTTCCATATTAAATCAAATTTTATTATTAAGTTATTTAAATAAAACTCTTTAAATTCCCTTTTTAAAAACAAAAATTGACTTATAAAATTTTAACTTATAGAAAACCAATATCTCTTACAGAAAATCAATATACCTTTATATGTAAACCATCAAATCAAATTTTAAGTTGAAATTCCATATATTCTAAAATTTCAAAATACTTAATAAAAATTAAGGAAAATATTGTTTTAAAATATTAATCATGGGCCGGTACAATATTTTCTAACATAGGTCAAGTGATACGGATGTGTATCATTCCAATCCGTAATTTAAAAAGAAAAATCCAGGTTCTATCATTTCAAACCCGCAATCCTAAGTAAAACAAATACAATAAAAATCACTCCAGCCTATCATTTCAGCTCATAATTATTTTTTCTTATTCTAATGTCCGTTCAGGTATGTATCATTTCAACCTATAGTGATAGGGAACTTGCAGTGTGATAAACAGGAAATAAAATAACAGTATAACGTATAATATTGTATCAGATAATGTAATAGGTATATAAAAAGCATTTAACTTCATATAAATGTATCACCGACATGTATGGACATAACAGTTTTACATATTCACTTGTCATCATTTCACAATTATATAAGTACGTGATGTCTAGAGTGAATAACCCACCTTCTTAAAGCTAGAGAACAAATTCAAAACACAATCCAAACTCCGCATAGCACGAAAAGGCATGACAAAGCACGATTCAAACTTGAGTGAATGAAGAGTCATGATCCAAACTTGTAAACAACACGATACATAACATATATAAGCAATGATTCAATACAAAAGAATATAGATTAAAATAATGAGAAGATAGGAAATAAAATGACATAACCTTTGTTACATCAAAGCAAGTGTTCGGCCATGGTCAAGATCTTGGTCAAGGCAACCCAAATACACGGCTATGGATTGGCAAGGCAATAGGAGAAGGAGGAATGGGATGAAGGCCGAGGCAAGAGGCAAGAGAAAGGTGAAAAAAAACATAGGAGTTCGGGTTGGTTGTAATTGTTTTGGTGATGTACACTTCATCAATGGTCACGGCTAGGCATTGTGGTGATGAAAGGGGATGATGGTCGGCATGGTGGTGATGGTGTGTAGATGGTGGTCGGCTAGAGGCAAGTAGTGGCCGAGCAAGCATGGAAGAAAAATAAAGAAAAGGAAAAAGAAAATAGAAAAAGGAGAAGAGGAAGACATGGATCTTGCATATTTTTTTCTTTGATTGCATGCAAATGGAAGTGAGATGTTTTGGGAAGTTTTTATGCGTGATAGGCAAGAGAAATTCATGGCTGGATTAAAGGAATGAACGACTAATGAGTTATGAATGCTAAGGAAACAGAAAGGCACAAGTTAAGGAGGAAGAAACTTGTATATATTTTATTCTTAAATGCAAATGAAAATGAGATATGGGAAATAAATTTTTGTATGTGAATTACAAGCATAGTAGACGGCTAGAGGAGAGTAATTCACAGCTAGGAATGAGGAGGAAACGACTGGAAAATTAATAAAGAGGACAAGCAAATAAAAAGGAAAGAATTTAGTAACATATGTCTCCTTGTTTTTCTCAAGCCAATTATAAAAGGATATGAACAAGTAAAATCCAATAAATAAAATAAAAGTCTAGACAGATAAAACAGAGAAATAAAATAAAGAGATGGACATAGGAAAATAGAAAATAAAATTACAGCAATCAATTACGTGTAAAACGCTGTATTTTATTCAAATTTAAAAGTATAAATCAAAATTAAACGAAACGAAAAGCAGAACGGGCATTAGAATCATATTTTGCTTCAAAGAAAAAGATTAAAAGCGAAAATTTCATATTTACAAATTTAAACTGAAATTCAAAATTTGACCAGAGTTGACCAAAAATATAAAATTTTCAGAATTTGTTTATTTTATTGCATTTGGAAAATAAATTACAAACAAATTTCAAACTTACATTGAGAAATTATAAAAATTCACTTTTAATTGATTTAAAAATCCGAGTTTTCAAATAAAATTTAAATAAAAATATTTAAAAAATTATGGGTTGTTACAGAAAACCTACGTAAGAAAACTCAAGAAATATGGTAAACGTGTAATAATTGGTGGGACCACGGCGAAGAATATGGAATGGGGTTTCATCGTACATGAACAACATCCATACATAAGTGAATGAACAAACAATAGAAGCTAATCCAAACATAAAGAATAGACACAAGTAAGGAAAAAACCCATAGTTAAAGAATGTACGAAATCAAGACTTAAAGAACGGACAAAAATAATTAATCACAGAGAAGAGCATAAGATGCTTCTCAATCAAATTAAAAAGGATCAACTCCAAGGTTTGAATCAAACAAGGAGAATGAATTTATCCAACATGACTAAGGGGGTGTGGCCCCTGCATCGAAAGCCTATATCTCTAGATAAGATATGTGTGTGTGTGTGTGTGTGTGTGTGTGTGTGTGTGTGTGTATGAGAGCTCACGCCAAACACGCAACATTCCTAGGAACTTCCAAGCTTGACCCTCTTAAAACTGCGGGCATACGAATAGGCCCGCATCACATCATGCATACAAACCAAAATCTCTCTAGATAAATGTGAGTATACCTAACGGGTGTGACCCAAATAGCTTGCTCCGAATCGCTCTTTGGTTTTAGTTATCCACGATGTTTGATGCCAATTCTCAAAATGAGCTACAAATTGTCTTAGATTGACGAAACATAAAGAAGGATATTGAAACCAATAGTTAAGAAATCCACTATTGGAAAAAATATTACTATCCAGGGAAAACAATGAAGCCGGACAAGTTAGGGAAGTTTTCTTCCTTTCTTAACTCAACAACATTCTTAAATGCCCCAAACGAGGAACAAAATCTTCTTTAATCGATGGAATAGAAAGAAGAATATCATAATCATTAGTTAAGAAATCAACTATCTAATAAATAAATGATTGTATATGGAAATTAAATTATATTTCTATGTGTATGAAAAAGAAGGGTCAAAAACGAATATCATTGAAAACATTGTTCACTTTAAACCCTAAAATAATTTACACTAAACTTTGTTTTAAACATTCCTTTTTAAAGATTTCCGCACTAATTATCCCAAAAGATAATAAATCAAATTTATAATATTTTTATAGATTTAAAACAACATTACTTATCTTGAAAGATAATTAAGCAAATTTATGATCATTGATAAATTTAGAACAATTTTAATTATCTTGAAAGATTATAAATCAAATTTATAAAAAAATTATAAATTGAAACATGTAACAATCCACTATTTTAAACCATTCAAATCGATAATAATTTATACATGTCAGATTTGAATCGTCTAGAACAACAGATTGTTAATATATATATTTGGCATAACTTAGCACATATATTAAATAAATCAATCGTAGAATCATAGACACAGAGTTTTCAATAATAAGCAGTGGAATAGAAGAATAGTAGTTCATGAAGCCACTACAGAAATAACATAGTCCAGAATAGAATACAACAGAAATCCCAATACATAGAAGTCTTTAGTACAAAAGCAAATGACAAGTCTGAAACATACAACTGAAAATAACTAAAATAACTGAAAGCTTAAATAGATAAGATAGGTCTTCCAAGTGAACTCCAAGCTCCAAAAGATGAGTCTCAAAGGCTGTGACACTCAGGCTGACCTAAGCATAAAGCAAAATACAAAACACTCTAGTCAGGATTATCATTCTTATGCTAGTAAGTCAAACATAAGTGAAATGTCAATTGAAATGCATATGTCGGGATTCCATCATTTAAGGATCTGATAATGTATCTGCCTACATAGTACAATACGCTACATACACAATGTCTACAGTAAAGTAAAATATTAAAATAGCATTAAGGCGTTGCCCATACCCCTCTTAACACATTCATATTTTACCGTAGTCTATATAATACCGTAAGCTCCACCAAACTGGTTGTTTACCCAGAGGGCATTCCATAGGTACGGTATAAACCAAACTCGTAGAAGGCGCGATAAGGCATGTGACATGGAACGCCAAGCAATGCCCAAGTTAGGATTCTACTGTTTTGCAGATCCGGACTGGTGGTAACGTATAGCAACTACAACCGCCCACCTCGAGACACACTCCAAATCAAAGGTGTGCATACCAGAATCAAATCTCAAATGTAATAGATATGGTTTCCAAGAAATGTGCCCGATAGGAGGTGCGACCTCACTTGGCCTGGCATGGCTCCTGTTTTAGCCACTTCAAGCTGACTCGCGGGAGTCAAGGCAATATAAATACCTCATACAGCATCGTTCACCATACCATCCTAATTCATTCTGGAATCTCCACCACGTACACAATTGTTAAAGTGGTTTTTGGTACTGGGACAGAGTATGACAATATCCGATCTCGGTTAGACAAAGTATGACAATATACGATCCTGGTCTCTCTAACAACCAAACTCATATTTCACAGCGTGGTCATTTTAAAATCACTTTATAAATTTCTAACAAAATCTGAAGTTATAAATTTAAACCAAAATTAAATATTCAATTTTAATTTTATTTAAATTTAAAAATATTCATTTACTTACCTTAAATTAAATCGAGCTATAAATCATACTTTAAATTTCTAAAATCATTAAGTTTCAAATAAAACCTTATTTAGATTCAATTATTAACCAATTGTAGTTACAAATAAATTCCAATTTACCTTTCCAACCTTCTTAATTTATTAAAGTTATAAAAACTATTATATATATATATATATAAATTTTAAATAAACATTTTCAAAATATTATATATTAATTACAATAAATTATATAAACTTGAATTAAATTAAACCTTTTATTTAAATCTATTTCAAATCTTATTTCATATATAAAAAACAAAAAAAAATGAATATGTGTAAAATTTTATAATTAACATTTTAACTAAACTTAAAATTTTAAAATTCCCAAAACATAAAATTTTAATATTCTAAATTTACGTGTACTAAAATAAAATATGTATTATATTTCAAAAATCATATTTTCTTTCAAAACATTGGAAATCATTTTTTTTAAAATAAACCAATGGTGTTTGTATAAAATTTTCTATCTTATGGTCAAATGATACGGATATTTATCATTTTATTCCGTAAAAATTTAAATTTACGGGTTTATATCATTTAAACCCGCAATCCCACAATTTCAAAAATCAATGAAAATCACCCATAACGATTTTTCTTAATCTAAAGTCCATTCAGGTATGTATCATGTCAAGCCATAGTGATTCCTAAATTAAGGGAACTTAAAAAGTGAGAACAATTAAATGAAATAGCATAACATATCGATTACCAGCATATATGATAAATAACAATTCAAATAAAATGGTCAGTCAGCATGTAATGGTGTCCATAATAAAAGTGATCAATTTGAAATATCACATATCATATTTAACAGTTAATAACTAACAATTCTAATTCAACATCATATTTAAATTACCATTTCATATGAAATCAATTTACCAAGCATAAGAACATTAATCGTGAGTGATTTCTCACCTTTCATCGCGAGAGAACGATGGAATTTGAAAAGCAACTGACACGGATATGGATACAGACATTGGCACGATATTTCAAATAGCTGCGTCTAGCAAAAATGATTTTAGCACGAGAATTAGACGAAAACAAATATATATATATATATATATATATAGATGTGATATATACATACATTTGTTTTTTTATCTTTTGTTTGAAAGAACAATTGTATATATATACAACACATAATTCCCGTCGACATATATAACTTTTTTCGTTAATATGTATATGTGTTATATGTATAACGTATTTAGGTTCAGACTACAAAGCACATACACTTCTGCCAATATGTATGTGTGCAGCATATATATTCATTCGATCGAACAACATGTGTGCATGCAATATATTTTGATCAAATCTCCGACTGTTATTAAATTTGTTATAAACAGAATGCTTGCACATTGGAAAACAAGTCTGTGTATATTACATATACGTCAATATGTATACAACGTATAGAGACAAAGCACTGAGCAAAAAGTCAAAAGTTGCAACATATATATTGGAAGAACAATATATATACAAAATATATCAATATGATATGAGCTATGCCACAACCCATTTATTAGCAATAGATCTGCATAAAAACAACATTAAAGCCCACATCAACCTATAAGTGAAGGAATCAATATACACACACACACACACCCCTTTGTATGTATGTATGTAACTCATAACTATTCATATATACACACACACATCATATCAAAAAGCAAGGAAGAAGGTTCAGCCATTGGTGAACAGTGGCTCAGGTGGCTGGAGGGTCTGGCTTCGACAAGCAAGGGGAAAAGCAAGTGGTCGTCGAGGTTTGTCAGGGAAAGGTTGTGGTTGTTGGATCGCCTGTTGCTTGGCGATGATGGGAAGAAGTGGGTGAGAACTGTGGTAGTGGGTGGCGGTTTGATGTCAGATGGTTTTCGCGTACGGCTCATGGAGATGGAAGGGATGATGGTGCTGGCTATAGGTAGCCATGGGTGGCTTCGGCGAAGGTGCGGGCGGTTGTAGGTTAGGGCGGTGGTGGCTCGATTGGGAGTAACGGGTTCAAAACTAAGCTACAGGCAAGAAAAATATAGATGATGGTGATTTGCTTCGGGTCGAGGTAGGGAAAGTCATGGGTACATGCGTGATTGGCTCGAGAAAGGTGAGAATGAGAAAAATATTGAAGAATAGAGATAAAATACAAAACTTAAAATACGAAGATGGTAGGAACGTATCCTGGAGACTATAGAAGCAGAAGAAATTCACTTAGGGGAAAACACGAACAGGAACAGAAAGCAACAGAGATGTATCTATTAAATAATAGTAAAGCGGAAGAGTTTGAAACGCTCTCATTAATTTTAGGAGTTATTTGTGTTCTCCTTAATTCTCTCTAAGTAGATATTTAACTTTCAAAATCCTATGATTTACTACCATACAATTATTCTATTAAAATTTTCACATTATTTTACATTTGAATATCTATTATTAAAAGAATCTACAATTACGTACAAATATTTCACGGTTATTTCTCAAAATTTTACATTATAGTCCACACATATAAATTAATTACATAATCTAAAATTTAAACTAATTGATAAGCTTAATCAACTAATGGTTATTAATAAATCCTAAAAGATGAAATTTTCAATGTGTATATTATAGATGATAACAAATTGGTAAAAAAAAATCATTTACATGCAAATATATATAAATTACATAATAAAAATCATACACGTTAGTAAAAATAATAAATTTATTCTATACTTTTTTTACTAAATGAATTTATCATACATTACACTGTAAAATTCTATTAACTTCAAATACGTAACAATTTAATTTTTTTTACAATTACTTAGAAACATTTCTGAATTATCTTTTAATATTTCACATTTAAGTCTATATATTTAACTAATTGTGTAATCTGAAATTTAAACTATTGAAATAAATATGATTAACTAATATTTGTTAATCTATCTAATAAATCCTAAAAGTAAGAGGATTTTCAATATATACAATATTCATGTATATGAGAAAAATAATAAAATTATTTTTTCTTTATTTAGGTGTGTAAAGATATATAAATCACATAACATAAATGTATACATAAATAATAATAACTCTTTTATTCTAATTTATTTGTCTCAAAAAAATATCATACATTGTATAACATAATTTCATTTTAAACAACTTTTAAAAGATAAATTTATATTTTACAACATTATGACGTAGATGCACAAAATAAACCGATAAAAATTAGATTATACAAATATTCTCACCTTCAACATGCTATCAAATCATGCTAAACTCATAATTCAATTAAATGTTTCATAACATTATTTTGCAACTATCAGAGTTGTAAGCATGACTCTTCTACAAAAACAAAATCTATGTTTAACTACAAGGATAAAATTATGTAAAAATGAATAAAAGTTCACGTCTGATTCTAAAAAAGTTCACATGCACATAACCTAACCATAAGGTCTATGCTCTTCTCAATTACAAATTTGTAAAAACCCTTCCCAATTTAACTTCTTCCACATTTAACTCCTTATATTTAATTAGTTATGTCGACCATTAATTCAAATTATTCAAATAAATTCAATTTGTTTAATGTTCATTAATCCATTCATAAATCCTTCAAGAAAGATGGTAATTCAATATATATATAATAATCATATTAACAAAATAGCTAAGTTACGTATTTGCTTATATATATCACATAACATAAATTATTTATATATACAGTATCAACAATTTTAATTATACCTTTTTTGAGTTGGGACATTAATTTTTATAAAGATACGTAGTTAGCGAGTAGTGAACCTTCAACTTTATCCGAATGTCACAAATCACTTTAGTTTATGATTAATATATCACAATAAATTTACCATATATATTACATCATAAAAATATATTTTAACAATAATTAAAATATAAATAATATTTTTTAACAAAATTACCGTGTGTAACGCACGGGTTACACACTAGTTGTTTATCTTATTTCCGAAACGAAGAATGGAAAGATAATGAAGGGACACGAAATATATATATCAAACTCACAGAATAGAAAGGGTCAAATGAGAATTCAGGTAAAATAATAAAGGAAAACGCTTTTGATAATATACGACCATGCAATTGAAAGGACAAAAAATTGCTAAAATACGGAGCGGCCACAACAAACCATTACATCGATTTCACTGCGTATTGAACGTCAAAATATTGAAATGAATATACTGCGGACATCGGCATGACGAGATGAACAAAACAGTACATAGATATCAGTGATACGATCAAGTTATAAAAACTCGATTTTTCGCTGTTGAAAATGCTGCTAAAACGTCGAAAATAAGAAAAACGGGTTATAGCAGTCCAAATTTGACGAAAAAAGTTACGACATCTCTCTTAGAAAATGATTTACATTTGTATTATATAAGAAAAATAAAATTTGGAAATTATTAAATTTTCAACCATTTAACTGATTAAAAATAAATTTTGAAATTTTACGAATAAATTAACTTTTATATTTACCAAATAAAATTTATCATATGTTAAATTTAAATAGACGTATTTCAAATATTAAATTTTAATTTCAAAATTTTATTATTTGAATATCAAGAAAAAATTAGTTAATTACATTATAGAATCATTAAAATACTCAGGTCGTTACACTCTCCCCTACTCAAATCTTTTCGTCCCCAAAAAGGAACAAGGTAGGAGAACAAAATCAAAAAGAAAGATAAGATAAATCAACCTAATAGTACATGAGTCAAACAATTTAGGATTTGAAGCATGCTTCCTCAGTCTCCCAAGTGCAATCCCAATCGTCTGTACTCCACTATATCTTGACTAGACTGACAGATTTTCTCCGAAGCTAACCTCTATCAACAATACGTAATGGCTTCCTCCCGATAGTGAACTTTGGCTCGACGTCCAAATTCTCCAACAAAGCAGGCTAAACAATCAAGGATGGATCATGGAGATACTTGCAAAGATGAGATACGTGAAACACATTGTCCACACCCGCCGGCTTCTCCGGCAAATCAACTCTACAAGCCAAAGGACCAACTCTTTTGAAAACGTAAAATGACCAATGAATCTAGGAGCAAGCTTCCCTCTCCGACCAAATCGAACCACATTTTTTAGCAGTGGGATCTTGAGAAAGACCTGATCATCCACTGAAAATTCCAAATCCCTTCTACACCTGTCTATATACTTCTTCTGCCTATCCTAAGTAATTCTTATCTTTCTTCTAAACTCATCAACCTTCTCGGATGGTTCTAGAATCATATCAGGCCCAAGATCTAAGGGATCACCAGAATTAATCCAACAAGATGGAGAGTTGCAAGATCGTCCATAAAGAGCGGCAAATAGAGACATCTCGATACTTGCCTGAATTCAAAGGAATGCGATTAATGACGGATTAAGCTTAAGATGATTCAAATTCAAAGATAGAGGTATACCTGATAACTGTTATTATAGGTTAGTTCAACGAGATGGAGATGATCTTCCCATGATCTTCCATAGTCCAGAACACAAGCATGAAGGAGATCTTCTAGAATATGATTCACCCTTTCCATCCAACCATTAGTTTGGAGATGATAAGCCGTACTAAGTTTCAAATGATTACCCAAAGCATCCTGAAAAGCTTTCCAGAACTTACTGGTAAAGAAAGGATCACGATCACGCTAGAAGAAACACCATGGAGAAAGATAATCTCCCTCATATAGATCTCAGCTAAGCTCGAAGCAGTTCGATTCGACTTGACCGGAATAAAATTGGAGGACTTGGTCAACCAATCGACAACCACCCATATCTCTCATTACCCCTTCTGGTCCATGGTAAACCATCAATAAAATCCATAGAAACCTGATCCCACTTCCAAATGGGAATCTCAGGGGGTTGCAGCAATCCAGCGGTCTTTTGGTGATTAGCCTTGACCTGTTGACAAGTGGCATATCTACCGACAAAGATAGAGATATCCCGCTTCATACAACTCCACCAATTTAACTTACTCATATCCTAAAACGTCTTCATAACACCAGGATGGATGGAGAGTTTGGAGTGATTATTCTCTCTAAGAACTTCTTGCCTCAAACCATTGACGTTCGGAACACAAATTCGGCCATTAATCGTAAAAAAATCCATTTTTATCAATCATTGCTCCTAACTCACTTTGATCATCACCTTCCCAACTATGAATATTCTCCTTCATAAGCCTAAGCACTGCATCCTCATCTGCTTAGTTGCAAGTCGATCCAAAGGAGATGGAGAGCTACAATATGACACAATAAGGCTTTCTTATGACTCAAAGCATCGGCCACAACATTTGCTTTCCTAGGAGTATAGTTGATGTCGAAGTCATAAGATGCTAAGAACTCAAGCCATCGAACCTGCCTCTTGTTCAAATCTTTCTGGTTTAAGATATACTTAAGAGAATGATGATCTGTGAAAAGCCCGAACTTGGTTCCCAAAGGGTGATGCCTCCACAACTTTAAAGAAAATACAACAACAAGCAATTCAAGATCATGGGTGGCATAATTAGCTTCATGGGTGATGCAGCGGAAAATACGAAAAATTAAATGAAACGGTGAAAGTAGCAATCGGTGGATTGAAAGATACTGAAATGCCCAAATTCGTTGATCTAAAGATACCAAATTCTAGCTATCTCTAACACGTTGATCGCGCACGATACCGTGAAGAGAGATCTACAATTCTTCGAGCACTGATCAAGCGCACTTGACTCCGCGAATTGGCTTCAACGAACGTTGATTCGAGCGCACTCGAATACCGTAAGTGGAGATAGGAGATCACACTCAACTACCAATTTAATGAAAGCACAAAGCTAACAAAACAAGAGTTTATTCAAAATCAACCAAGAGTTACAAATGACCCGACTCCCGTATTTATAGGCATTTACAACTCAACACTAGGTCGTTTTGCGACCTACGACATAACCCAGGTCGTTTGCGACCTAAAAAACAACACACACAAGCTTTACAGTACACGACCTAAACACTTACATCCCCAGTACACGACCTACGACCTAAGTAAGGTCGTTAACGACATAGCATGTTCTTCACAACAGAAAACAACACATATTTACAAACATGGACGACCTACGACATAAAGTTTCCAACGACCTAACTGATGCACGACCTAGAATCTCAGCGTGTCAAAGAATAACTTCTGCACCTCTTCACGCGACCTATCAAATGAGCGACTTAAGTATCAGCGACCTTCTTCTGGAGTGACTTAAGACCTTATGCACTGAATCTTCTTCACGCGACCTAACTAGGTCGTTAGGTCGTTGCAACGACTTATCTGAACGTCCTTCGTTGGAACGACCTAACTCCGAGCGACTTAACTCTGAGCGACCTATTCCCAAACGACCTAAGTCTTCACACAAGTCAACTTTAGTAAGACGTTGGTCATAAGTCATTAGGTCGTGTGGACGAGTTACCAATGTACTAGGTCGCGAACTCTCTGCACCTTCCTTCTTCTGCTCTCGGTTAGATCGTGAGCGACCTAAGCCTTCTCCACTAGGTCGTGAGCGACCTAAAAACTGTTTTGTTATCTCGCTGGGTTGGACCTTTAGACCTCTTAGGTCGCTTGAACGACCTATCTTCACACTAGGTCGTTGCCGACCTATCTCCACTACCTCCACACTAGGTCGTGAGCGACCTAAAGCCTTGGAACGACTCAAATCCAATGAGTTAGTGAATTCCATTGCTTTGTCACTCGGCTGGGCTGCATCATCCTCCCTTGGTTGGAAAAAATACGTCCTCGAATTTAAAAGTTCTTCCCCATCGGTCTGTTCATCCCCATAATAAGGTATTAAATGTTTAACATTAAACACATCAGAAGTATACACATCCTCCGGCAGCTTCAACCTGTAAGCGTTTTCATTGATCCGTTTCACAATCTCTACATGACCAATTTTTCGAGCTTTAAGTTTACTGTATACTCCCACTGGAAAACGATCTTTCGTTAAGACAGCATATACTGAATCTCCTTCATTGAACTCAACACTTCGTCGCTTCAAATCTTTAGATCGTTTATACCTCTCATATGTCTTCTCCAATCGTTCCTGAACGATTCTATGACATTCTGCCAACCCATCAACAAAATCAGCAGCCGCTTAACTGTCTCCTTCGGTTGTGGCACTATCATCAAATCTAACGGCCCCTTCGGCAAGCTAGAATATACAATCTGAAATGGACTGAAACCTGTGCTACGATTCACCGCATGATTATGAGCAAACTCTGCTTGACATAACTTCACATCCCAACTCTTCAGATTATCCTTCACAAGACACCGTAATAAATTTCCCAGCGATCTGTTCACAACCTCCGTTTGTCCATCAGTTTGCGGATGATAAGCACTACTGAAATTCAGCTTTGTTCCCACCATCTTCCACAAACTTAGCCAAAAATGACTCAGGAAACGAGTATCTCTATCTGACACGATAGACTCTGGTAACCCATGTAGTCGATAGATCTCCTTAAAATATAACTGAGCAACATGAACAGCATCCGCCGTCTTCTTACAAGCAATAAAATATACCATCTTTGAAAACCGGTCAACCACCACATAAATGGAATCGTTACCCCTTTGAGTTCTGGGCAAACCCAAAACAAAATCCATGCTCACATCAACCCAAGATTTAGTCGGTACAGGTAACGGCATATACAATCCTGCATTGGTCGCTGTCCCTTTCGAAACCTGACAAACATGACATCTACACACAAACCTTTCAACTTCCCTTCTCATTGACGGCCAATAATAAGACTGAGAAATCAACTGCAATGTTCGATCTCTACCCACATGCCCTTCTTCATGCAACTCTTTCACAATTTTCATTCTCAAGCTGCAATCTGGTACGCATAATTGATTCCCTTTGAATAAGAATCCATCCATCAACACAAATTCATCATTACTCCCATCCTTGACTTTCTCAACGAACTTTGTAAAGTAAGGATCTTCTTTAATCAACTCTGGCAATAGTTCAAACTCTGTCACTTCAACTTTCATTGTTGTCAACAAATGATTCCTCCTGCTCAAAGCATTAGCTACACGATTCGTCACCCCTGACTTGTGTTTCACAACAAAAGTAAACTGCTGCAAATACGCGACCCATGAAGCGTGCCTAGCTGAAATCTTATCCTGCCCTTGCAAATGCTTCAAAGCTTCATGATCCGTATAGAGAACAAACTCCTTTTGAAACAGATAATGTCTCCAGTGCTTCACTGCTTGAACAATTGCATAAAACTCCATATCATAAGTGCTATATCTCAACTTAGCTCCAGACAACTTCTCACTGAAATAAGCAACTGGTCTTCCCTTCTGACTCAAAACTCCACCAATCCCGACCTTCGAGGCATCAGTATGTAACTCAAACAACAACTGAAAATCCGGCAAAACTAGAATTGGCGCTGACGTCAATAATGTCTTGATCTTCTCAAAAGCAACCCCTGCTTCCTCTAACCACTCAAACTTCTTTCCTTTCATACAATCGGTTACAGGTGCCATTACACTGCTAAAATGTGGAATGAATCTTCGATAAAAAGATACCAATCCATGAAAACTCATCACTTCAGTAATTGTCTTTGGCTGTGGCCAACTCCTGACAGCTTCTACTTTACTTTCATCCACTTGAATGCCTTCCTTTGACAAAACATACCCTAGAAATAAAACACTATCCGTCATAAACACGCACTTCTTTGCTGCTGCATAGAACTGCTCCTGTCGTAGGATCAACAGTACTTCATGCAAATGCTGGACATGCTCTTCCATACTCCCACCATAGATCAGAATATCATCAAAGTAAACTATCACAAACTTCCCAATGAATGGTCAGAAAATCTGGTTCATCACTCTCATAAAAGTACTCGATGCATTTGATAAACCAAACGACATAACCAGCCATTCGTATGGACCTTCTCTAGTTTTAAAAGCAGTCTTCCACTCATCACCCGGTCTTATACGAATCTGATGGTATCCACTCTTCAAGTCAATCTTTGAAAACACAACAGCCCCACTCAACCGATCAATCAAATCATCAAACCTCGGCATAGGAAACCTGTATCTCACAGTGATCTTGTTCAATGCCCGACTATCGGTACACATTCTCCACGAACCATCCTTCTTAGGCACTAACAATGCTGGCACAGCACAAGGACTTAAGCTCTCTTGTATGCGCCCTTGTTCAAGTAACTCTTCCACTTGCCTTCTCAACTCCTCGTGTTCCTTCGGACTCATTCTGTAATGTGGCCTGTGCGGTAAAACAGCACCTGGCACTGGATCAATTCGATGTTGTATGTCTCTCAATGGTGGCAATTCTTTCGGCAGTTCTTTCGGAAATACATCTTCAAATTCTTCTAGCACTGGCTTTACTTCTTCAGGAACTTCAGCAGATTTAGTAGATCCACGTCCAATCAACAAATTCTTTCAGAGTCAACAAAGTCTTCAGCTTCTCAATCTCTTCTGACTTGCTTTCTCCTTGTTGTCTCTTCTTTGGAACCAAAATGATCTTAACACCCTCGAACATAAAACTATAGCTATTGGTCCGACCGTCATGTTGCACTGCTCGATCATACTGCCATGGTCTTCCCAAAAGCAAGTGACAAACATCCATCTCCACAACATCACACCAAATCTCGTCTTTATACTTCTTCCCAATAGAAAATGTACATGAACTCGCCTGTCCACCTTCACCTCTCCTCCTTTTCTCAACCACGCTAACTTGTAAGGATTCGGATGCTTCTCCGTTTTCAGCTTCAACTTTCTCACAGCTTCGGTAGAAATAATATTGTCACAACTTCCTGCGTCAATCACAAATTTACAAACCTTTCCCATAATAGTGCATGTTGACTGAAAGATGTTACTCCTCAACAAACTAGCTTCTTCTTCCTGCTTCGGTATTAAACAAGACCTCCTCATCATCAGATTACATCCTTCATCTCCTGACGCAACATCCTGTTCATCCTCCTCAACTGGACTAGGATAACCTTCCCCAACATCCTCACCTTCAACTTCAGCAATCATAGTTCGTTTCTTCGGCTTCGGACATTCATTACTCTTGTGACCCACTTCCTGGCAATTATAACACTTGAAACTGTTGTTGACCTTTGTCTTCGCAACTTCATTCACAACTGGTTTACTGACAGTTTTAGAAAAATTGGAACTCCCACTAGCACCTTTGTTCTGAGTATTGGAACTTGGAAACACACCACCTCCTCGTCTTCCCTGCTTCTCCCAAGCCAACGCTTTCTGGTGCGCTTCATCCACGGATCTAGGATCAGACATATTCACCATATCTTGAATCTGCATCCTCAACCCTCTAACAAATCTAGCAGTCAGCTGTTCCTCTGTCTCCATAATGTCATTTCGAGCAATCAGTTGATAAAATTCATCGGCATAATCATTAACAGTCTTCGTCCCTTGCCTCAGATTCTGCAACCTTTGATACATGAGTGATTGATAATTGTAAGGCAAGATTGTAGCCTTCATTAACTTCTTCATCTTCTCCCGTGACTCAATCTTCGACTTCCCCATCCGTTCTCGTGTAAGTTTGGTTTGCTGCCACCACGCCATAGCTCTTCCCCTCAACCTAGTAGCAACTAACTTCACTCGACGATTCTCCGGAACCTCTTTGAAATCAAAGATCTCTTCAACATTAGACAACCAATCCAAAAATTCTTCTGCTGCCATTCCACCCTTAAATTCTAGAATTTCCATCTTCATACCCGATTCCCATCGACGATCATCATCTATATCCCGATATGAATTTCGAACTTGGTCTCGATCTCGATAATGAATGCTAGCTCTATCACCATCTTCATCAAAATCAAATGTATGTCTATATCGATCTTGACCATCAATATCACTTCGATTACGCATGTCTCTTCTGCTATGTCTCTCCTCATCTCGATATGGCTCATCTTCAAACTCGCATGGAGTTCTTCTCTCTTCATGTCCATAGTCATGGTGATCTCTCCTCGATGAAATTGATGTTTCTCTTCTTTCTCTAAAAGATTGCGGCGACACCCTTCTCGCTTTCGTAACCGATGGCGAAACTCTTTTTCCTCCATGGTTCGAGACTGGAGACCTTCTTCTTTGACTTTGATTTAAGTCATTCATCAATTTCTCTAACTTTCCAATACCTTCATCAAATTTCTCATTAATACGTTGCTCCATCTGCTCGGCTTCTTCCCTTCTATATAACGCTTCAACATGTTGATGACGATTAGCTCTCCTTGGTGGCATGATTGATCTTCACAAATACTTCAACAAATACAAATGCAAACTTCAAACTTCAACTTGAACAAACAAAGCACGGCCTCTTCACTTAGCTCGGCTTAACTTTCTTCCAACAAACAAGGCACGACTCAACCCTTCTCTAGCTCGCACAACCACTAGCTCGACTTCAAAGTGCAATGACCTAACTTAGCTCGGCCTCAACTCCAAATTCAAACACTTTGGCGCGCAAACTTCCCGGCGCAAATTCAAACACTTTCCCACTTTTGATCCAAAATGATATGGATCGAAAACTCCCAACTTGTTGCAACTTCACGATGAACACCAAACTTCAAACTCCTTGGCTCCAAGACTCGGCTTAGCTATGATTGGCTAAGTCTAGCTCTAATACCAAATGATGCAGCGGAAAATACGAAAAATTAAATGAAACGGTGAAAGTAGCAATCGGTGGATTGAAAGATACTGAAATGCCCAAATTCGTTGATCCAAAGATACCGAATTCTAGCTATCTCTGACACATTGATCGCGCACAATACCGTGAAGAGAGATCTACAATTCTTCGAGCGTTGATCAAGCGCACTTGATTCCGCGAATTGGCTTCAACAAACGTTGATTCGAGCGCACTCGAATACCGTAAGTGGAGATAGGAGATCACACTCAACTACCAATTTAATGAAAGCACAAAGATAACAAAACAAGAGTTTATTCAAAATCAACCAAGAGTTACAAATGACCCGACTCCCGTATTTATAGGCATTTACAACTTAACACTGGGTCGTTTCGCGACCTACGACATAACCCAGGTCGTTTGCGACCTAAAAAACAACACACACAAGCTTTACAGTACACGACCTAAACACTTACATCCCCAGTACACGACCTACGACCTAAGTAAGGTCGTTAACGACATAGCATGTTCTTTACAACAGAAAACAACACACATTTACAAACATGGACGACCTACGACATAAAGTTTCCAACGACCTAACTGATGCACGACCTAGAATCTCAGCGTGTCAAGGAATAACTTCTGCACCTCTTCACGCGACCTATCAAATGAGCGACTTAAGTACCAGCGACCTTCTTCTGGAGCGACTTAAGACCTTATGCACCGAATCTTCTTCATGCGACCTAACTAGGTCGTTAGGTCGTTGCAACGACTTATCTGAATGTCATTCATTGGAACGACCTAACTCCGAGTGACTTAACTCCGAGCGACCTATTCCCAAACGACCTAAGTCTTCACACAAGTCAACTTTAGTAAGATGTTGGTCGTAAGTCGTTAGGTCGTGTGGACGAGTTACCAATGTACTAGGTCACGAACTCTCTGCACCTTCCTTCTCCTGCTCTCGGTTAGATCGTAAGCGACCTAAGCCTTCTCCACTAGGTCGTGAGCTACCTAAAAACTGTTTTGTTATCTCGCTGGGTTGGACCTTTAGACCTCTTAGGTCGCTTGAACGACCTATCTTCACACTAGGTCGTTGCCGACCTATCTCCACTACCTCCACACTAGGTCGTGAGCGACCTAAAGCCTTGGAACGACTCAAATCCAATGAGTTAGTGAATTCCATTGCTTTGTCACTCGGCTGGGCTGCATCAATGGGGCTTCAACTAACGACTAGCATAAGAAATGACCTTCCTACTCTACATCAACAAAGCACCCAAATCTTCTCGAATAGCATCGGTGTAAACCGATAATTCTTTACCCCCATTCGGAATGCTGAGAATAGGAGAAGAAGTAAGATTTTGGATAAACTCATTAAATGCAGCTTCACACTTACATTCCAATCAAACTTGGCATTCTTGCGAGTTAAAGTAGTGAGAGATGCTGTCATGGGGGCAAAATTTTTAATAAATCTCCGATAATAACCGGCAAGGCCCCATAAAGCTACGAATATCGGACAGAGTCATAGGTATTTCCCAGTCCTAGAAATAGAATGAGGTGGATAAGTTCAAAGGAGATAAAATAAATGAATTCAAAAGAAAAGGATGGATGGACCTACATTATTCGCGGCGACCTTAACTGGGTCAACTAAGACTCCATTTTATGAAACAATATGCTCAAGAAATCGGACTTCAACGCTCTAGAAATAGCATTTAGAGAATTTGGCTTTCAATTGATGATTCCTAAGAGTTTTGAGAACAATTTCCAAATGTTACCTTTGCTCCTTCTTTGAATTATAAAAGACGAGGATATCATCAACGAAAATAAAAACAAACTTATTGAAAACATCACGGAAAACATGATTCATAAGATCGAAAAAGAAAGCAGGAGCATTGTCTAATCCAAAAGGTATGACCAACCATTTGTAGAAACCATTCTCTGTTCGAAAAGCGGTCATTGGAATGCTATCTTCGGCAACACGAAGATGGTGAAAATCGGCAGCAAGATCAATTTGAGAGAATGTCTTAGCTCCGTAGAGCTGATCGAACATATCATTGATGCGTGACATAGGATATCAGTTTTTGAGAGTAAGCTTATTCAGCTCTCTATAATCAACACACATCCTCATAGAACCATAACATTGGTGACAAAGACCGCAGTAGCACCCCATTCAGAAAAACTCTGCCTAATCAAATCTTTGGAGAACAAATCCTTAGTCTACTTCTTCAACTCAACTTTCTCTTTTGGTGCCATCCGTCTGGGAAGGAGAACAATAGAAATCTTCAGCACATTGACTAAGGAAACAGTTCGAGCCTTACAAGAAATGACAAAATCATAACACTTTAACCAATCACCTCCAAGTAAAATATCAAATGCATCGAAACCCAAAACATAGAAATCTCCGATGAATCAATGCTTCCTGCAAAGGAGTTTCACCCCTTTATAAATCATACTAAGATTAGTGGGACCATCAATGGGATTAATGACACATAATGATGAAGTTGCCATTTGAGGTAGAAAAACATGCTCGAATTTATTACAAAGATCCATAGATATAAAGCTATGGGATGCACCATTGTCAAATAAAACTCGAATAGGAAAATCATGCAAAGAAAATGAGCTCTAAAGGGTATCTTGGTTATCACTGATAGAAGGAGGAGGAGGAGGAGAAGAAGTCATGGCAAAGGCTCCAGATGTATTGCCTCTCTGTTGAGTGGGACAGTTATTCTTGAAATGGCTAGGCTGGAGACAAAGATGGCCAAGGTTGTTTCCAGTGGCCTGAGGTGGAGAAATAGCGACAACGACAGGAGAAGGATAGTTGTTGGCATAGTAACTCTTCTGGTCGCACTTGAAATAAGTGATGGCAGATAAATCAAGAGATCTCTTTTAAGGAACATATCCAATACCATGAGCGTTGTGCCAATTCTTCTTCTGCTGCTAAAAACTGGATTTCCTCTTCTTCGAACCACTGAAAGTGCCCTGAGATGCTGATACTGGCTACTGACCCTTGGAACTAGGATTCTCGAATCTAGTGGTCATATCCACAAGAGAAGTGAAGGTTCCTTGAACATGACTAATCAAGTAGTCATAATACTCCGGACGAGCACCATGAATAAACTTCTCGTTCTTCTTGAGCTAAGTGTACATCAAACCAGGTCCAAACTTGGAAAGCTTATTGAACTTCCTCTCATACTCAGCAAAAGTCATGTCTCCCTGCTCAAAGGTCCATGAATTCCCTATACAACTGAGATTTCCTGACTTCGGGCATCCACTTAGCCATAAAAGCATCCTTGAAAAAAATGGATCCAAGATAAGATAGAGATAAAGTTCAAAGAGATAAATTTCAAAGAAATAGGTTCAGCATAAATAAGCTAGAAAAGACAACTAAGAATCTCACATGAACTGTTGCCAAGTGATGTTAGCCCCGACAGTCTGAGTGGTAATAGATTCCCACCAATCCTGAGCGGATTCTTGTAACTGCCAAGTAGCTAGATGACACATCTGATCATCAGCGATCTCAAGTCTGGTGAAAATCCACTCAAAACTCTTCAGCCATTACTGAGCCTTGATAATACTCTTCCCTCTTATGAACTTGGTACCTCCATGCTGAGAGTACTCCTTACAAAGCTTGGTAAACCTAGCAGGCTAGATAGGTGGAACAGGGTCAACAACAAGTGGTGCAAGGGCAACAGGTGGTGCAGGGGCATTTCCATGACCCCTACCACGGACAATCCTTTAGTTACTCATCTAGAAAAGACAAGAATTGATTTTTGAACAAGAATAAAGTTCCAAAAATTCAAAGGAAATCCTAATTAAAGATAATTCTAACTCAGAATTTCAAGTACGGACGAATATGGTTCAATAATCAATTTAACTCATTCTAGGGTATCGTTACCCTATATCTAATGAGTTTTTACTCCATATGCTAAGTCTTGCCTAAACCAGTGCTCTGATATCAACTATAACGACCCGCTATTTTGAACCATTCAAATCAACAATAATCTACACTTGTCAGACTTGAATCGCCCAAAAAATAGATTGTTAATATATATATATATATATATATATATGTTTGGCATGACTTAGCATGTACAGTAAATAAATTAATCACTGAATCACAGACACATAGTTTACAATAATAAGCAGCGGAATAGATAAATAGTAATTCATGAAGCCACTACAGAAATAACATAGTCCAGAACAGAAATCCCAATACATAGAAGTCTCTAGCACAAAAGCAAATGACAAGTATGAAACATGCAACTGAAAATAACAGAAATAAACTAAAAGCAAAAATAGACGATTGATCTTTCAAGCAGACTCCAAGCTCCAAAAGATGAGTCTCAAAGGCTGTGACACTCAGGCTGACCCGAGCTTAAAGCAAAACACACAACACTTAAGTCAGGATTAACATTCTTATGCTAGTAAATCAAACTCAAGTGAAATGCAATATAACCCAAAGGACGTCGGGATTCCATCCTTTAAAAATCTAATAAACTATCTACATACATAGTACAATATGCTACATATATAATGTCTACAGTAAAGTAAAATATTAAAATAGCGTTAAAGCATTATCCATATCCCCATTAACATATTCATATATTCTCGTAGTCTATACATTACCGTAAGCTCCACCAAACCGGCAATTTACCCCGAGCACACTCCATAGGTACGGTACAAGCCAAATTCGTAGAAGGGGTGATAAAGCATGTGACAATGCACGCGAGGTAATGCCTAGGGTAGGATTCTATCGTTTTGCGGATCCGGACTGATGCCAACACATAGCAGCTACCACCGCCCACCTTAAGACAAACTCCCAATCAAAGGTGTACACACCAAAATCAAATCACAAAAGCAAAAGATATGGTTTCGAAGAAATGTGTTGGACAAGAGGTGCGAACTCACTTGGCCTGGCGTGGCTCCTGTTTTATCCACATCATACAAACTCACGGGAGTCGGGACTACGTAAATACCTCATAAAAAATCGTTCACTAAATCATCCTACTTCATTTTGGAATCTCCACCACATACACAGTGGTTAAAGTACTTTTCAGTATTGGCAGACAGTATGACAATATCCGATCACCGTCTCTTTAACAACCAAACGCTTATTTCATAGCGTGGTCATTTTAAAATCACTTTATAATTTTCTAATAAAATCTCAAATTACAAATTTAAGTCAAAAATTAAATATCAAATTATAATTTTATTTAAATTTAAAATATTCATTTAATCACCTTAAATTAAATCGAGCTATAAATCATACTTTAAATTTCTAAAATCATTAAGTTCCAAATAAATCCTTATTACGTTTCAATTATTAACCAATTTAAGTTATAAATAAATTCCAATTTACCTTTCCAAGCTTCTTAATTTATTAAAGTTATAAAAATATATTAAATATATAAATTTTAAATAAACATTTTCAAATATTATATATATTACTAAAATAAATTTTATAAAATTGAATTAAACTAAACCTTATATTTAAATCAATTTTAAATATTATTTTATATATAAAAAAGTATAAGTAGAATTTTATAATTAACATTTTAACTAAACTTAAAATTTTAAAACTCGCAAATCATAAAATTTTAAATTTACATATATTAAAATAAACAATTTATTATATTCCAAAAATCAAGACTCATATATTTTCTTTCAAAATATTGGAAATCATTTATTTTAGAAATAGACCAACGATATAAAATTTTCTATCCTATGGTCAAGTGATGCGGATATTTATCATTTCAATCCACAATAATTTAAATTTACGAGTTTATATCATTTAAACTCGCAATCCCACAATTTCAAAAATCAATGAAAATCGTTTGGGTTTATCATTTAAACCCATAACGATTTTCCTTAATCTAAAGTACGTTCAGTTATGTATCATTTCAACCCATAGTGATTCCTAAACTAAGGGAACTTTCAGAATGAGAAAAACAAAATGAAATAGCGTAACATATAGATTACTAATAAATATATCAATAACAATTAAAATAAAATAGTCAGTCAACATGTAATGGTGTCCGTTATATAAGTGATCAATTTGAAATATCACATATCATATTTAATAGTTAATAACTAGCAATTCTAATTTAATAGCATATTTAAATTGTCATTTCATAATAAATCAATTTACCAAGCATAGTAACCTTAACTGTGAGTGATTTCTCACCTATCATGCCTAGAGAACGATGGAATTTGAAAAGCAACTGACACAAGTACAGACATTGTGACGATCCACATTTCGGAAGGTTTAAATCGACAAATATCCACACACACGTCCAACTTAAACAATCCGAAACGTAAATAATAAATTGGGCTAAATAAGAAAATAAGAAGAGAAGAAGAAAACAAAACATAGAATCTCATAGCGAAAACGATAAAATATAATAGTCAAATAAACAATTCATAAAGCTGTTTACTATACATTTGATTATAGTCTATGCACATTTACCAGAGTTATAAATATACAGCAAGGAGAAATAATCAAAGGAGTAGAATAACATCATACAGGGTGTAATAATAGTAATATACCAAAACTCCGTCTTCATCCTCCAAATAATAGTCTTCAATACACTGGAAAAAAACTCAGGGCTGACCCGAGCATGATGAAAACAAAACATTCGAGTCAGGACTAAAATACTCTTATGTAAGTCAAATCAATATCGCAAATATAGGTGCAATAACTTAAGAAATGTTACGAGATTTTCCATCTCCTAAGGATCCGTTAAACTACTTATATATAACAGTTACGCTAGAATAGATAATGTCTATCAGTAAAATAAATATCAAAATAGCATTAAGGCTTTACATTGATCCACCTTAACACATTTTATAGTTTTAAACTGAAATCGTAATGGGCTCATACAGGGATAAATATGACAAGGCACGTGAGGCAATGCCCAAGGTAAGATTCTACCAGTTTACCCTTTCTGGCTGGTCGTAACCCATCCGTGGCCGATCGCGACAATCAATCCAAAAGACAAATAAGGTGCACCCATCGAAGCCGAAACCGAAATAGTAATACGAGGGATCAACGTCGCTAGAGGTAGCTAACCTCAATGGCCAGACATAGGCTCATGTTTTAGTCATTTTAATTATGACACGAATGTCAAAGCTATCCATCATCGTTCTCTTACTTCATTCCAGTAAACTTCACCAATTCGACCACTACATTCTGGATATCATCCACCACGTACACGGTTATTAATGTGGTTCCAATATTGAAATAGAGTATTTCAATAAGAGGCCTCGGTCTCTTTAACAACCAATCGTCATTTTATACACCGGTTGGTTTTTTTTTACATTTTGAAAACAATTTTCAATTGATATCAAAATATCATATTCGTTTCCAAATCAAATCCATTTCCAAATCATCATATATTCGCTTTAAATCAATTCCATTCTGAAATCATCATATATTCAAAATTACCAATTTTGTACGATAAATCAATTCCACATCCAAATTTGATTCGAATTCAATTTAGGCTAAGATTTTCGCTTTAACCTAGTTCTTATTTAAATCCATGATTTAAATATAAATAATTTACCCTTTAACCAGTTGAATTTTAGAAAATAGTTTAAAATAGTTAAATAGTTAAAAATAACTTAATAGAAATAATTTGAATATAAAAATGGTTTATATAATAAAATAGTTCGAAAAATCAAAATAGTTTGAATGTTTAAAGAATATAGATTTTATATCATTTATACTAAAATATTTATTTTAAAAATAATTCCGAAGTCAAACCGGTTAACTTCCCAATTTCCTACCCAAATCAATTCCAAATTCCATTTCGATTTAATCGATTCAATTCCGATTTCAATTCGAATAAATTTCGATTCCATATAAATTTCGATTTCAATTCACAAATTCCTTTAAATTTCAATTCAATTCCAAATTAATTTAAATCTTAATTTCAAATTAATTTTCAATTCCAAATTAATTTAAATTTCCAATTTCAAATTAATTTCCAATTCCAATTAATTCAGATTTCAATTTCAAATAAATTTCCAACTTCAGTTCCAATTCAAAATTCGATTTCAAAATATCGATTTAAACACTTAAATCAAATTTACTTTTAATACCAAATTTTAAATAAATTTCCAATTCCAAACTCAAATTCGAAATATCATTTCATATCAATTTCTCTTGGAAATATTCAAAGTTCGAATAAAAGACCAATCTTTTAAAACAAATCCATTTCTGAAATTTACGGCGTATTCCATTTATAACTTAAAATTTAAACTTCGATTAATTTAAAACAAATCTCATTTATCAAGTTTAAATTCTAATATCTCGAGTTCCCCTTCAAAATAATTCAATTTCCATAAATTTGATTTTATTCTTAAAGTCAATTCATTTAAATAATTTCAAAACAACTTTTAAAATTATTTAATTTAACCAACCTGGTGTCATATATAATTTTCTAACCTATGGCCAAATGGATAATTATTCAAATTTAATTCCAAGGAATGGATATATATTATTTCAATTCAAATTAAATGTCATATGTATACATCATTTCAACCTATTTCTTAATTTATTCGAAATAATTCAGTTTCAGTTTTATACACTAAATAATATACAGGATGATAACATGATATATAAATGAACATCCAAACATCCAAAATATCAATCAATAGTATCCATCCCAACCAATCATCCAAACAACCAATATTCACACTAGTCAACCAATTTTTTTGATAAATCGGGAATTTTACTAGCAGTTAAAAATCCTACATCAACTTCAACTGTCAAAACTAAGTTCTATCAATTTATTCAGATGTCGGTTAAATGGAAATTCAAATTTATCCAACAACCATCAATAAATTCAAATTTATCCATGATATAAAATTTTCTCTAATATAAATATAATAGTCAACGTGAGCGTAAAACACTCACCTACTTGAATCAGCAGAAAAAAATTCAACCAGCCACATCGATAAGAAGTCAGCTCCATAGCGTAGAGCTTGCCGATACAGTTCCAACGCAATCTCTTTCGTCCAAAATCGAACCTCGTATGCAACTATTAGATTGTTATTAATATAAGATAAAAATCAAAATTTTGATTAACCAAATTAACAAATTTAATTAACCCAACAAATAACTCAATACCTATTTCCATTCACACTTAAGCACGCTTCTTCTTCAGCTAAAAATCATGACCTCACTGTTGCTTGTTTTTTTGGCAAAGAAACGCTCGCTACATATTCACGTCGCTGGCAATCAGCTCCAGATCGCACGCATGCACTACAACCCAAATCACAATTCGTCGCTCGTTGCCGACCCTTCGGTGCCCACCTCGTCGCCATCTGCAACCCTAAATCTCGGCTAACCTCATCGCCGCACGCCATACTCGCCACTAGGCCACGACCTTCATCGCATGCCAATTGGAAACCCTAGCAACCATACCTCCTCACGCGCGCCATCGCGCTCGCGCCACCATCGTGCTCGTTTGTTGCTTTTTTTTAAAGTCGATCGAGTTTTGTTCCCTTTTTTTCTATCGATCTTAGTTAATTTTGCCATCTCTTTTTTTATATTAGGTCGAGATTCGAATAAAAAGGGAAGATGGTATGGGCGTGCGTTTGAACAAGTTATGGAGGAAATAATAATAATAATAATGATCTATATAAATAATATTAGAAAATATCAAATCAATTCGCTCACAAAAATCCGAACTCCAAATGATGCATGCCTTCTGGCGTTCATAATGTATTACCCCCATTCCAAATGCAATGGAACTAGTCTCGAGGCCTAGTTCGATAGTATGCGGAAGATATCTTTTCAAACTCGATCATTCAATTAAATTTCAAATTAAACTTTTACGCGTTTCTAGCTCGCACGGCCAAAAGACAAGTCCGATCACTATGAAATTTGAAATCCTACAATAATTCACTATTATGGATCCGATGAAACTGGTTTCGTCGGAATCCGAGACCGACGTCAAAATGGCTATTTTTACTCGTTAATTAAAATATAAAATTCCAAATATTAAATTATTAACATCAAAATCCAACTTTAATTGTGAGCCATCTTCATTCATATTTATATAAAATTTGAATCAATCTCCGATATCATTTTTAATCATTTTAAATCTAGAATTAAAATTTTCAAACAATTTCAAATATTAAATTTCAAACAATTTAATTATCCAATGACTTACTCTAATAATCATTAAGTATTTATTTCTAACCATTTTACCCGAAAATCATCTTAAATTCAAAAATTTAAACAAGTAAAAATACGGATCGTTACATACTCCCCCACTCAAAACTTTTCGTCCTCGAAAAGGCGTTGAGTGCTGAATTTAACACTTGATATATTTTATTTAAACAATAACTTATAAAACATAACAATCTTATTTGCGAACTATTACTATGCTTCAGCTACGCCACTCCAATATCAGTTTTACGAAAAATATAACTTATATATATAAACAAGTTATAAAAGTTTTAAAACTTCAAAAAAAAAATTCTAGCACCCGAATTCACAGAAAATTTCGGCAAAGTCTCCTTTGCGTGGTTCGATCGGAAATTTTTTACAATTCAATATATAACAATAATATAACTGATATATATCAAATATACATCTCATCTCAATGATGAGGCATCCCGAAGGGCAAAAATATAAAATCGTGGTATTTAATCCGAGATACGTGCCTATTATTTATAATACGAGCGAGTTCGCTCGTATTATGCATGTAAAACATATAAATCCTCGTATATCCCCCAAACGGTCTTCGTATATACCTATCTTAACTCAATTTGGAATGTTAGTTACTTATAATAAGATTTAGAGCATGCACACACTACTACAAAACAGGTCATTTGCATCGGTTGTTTACCCCCCTTTTGCATCAGTTCAACAACCGATGCATATGCAACCGATGCAACAGGCTTAACACTTTTGCATCAGTTTCTGAAACCGATGCAAAAAGGTCCTTTTTGCATCGGTTGTTACTAACAACTGATGCAAAATATCATGGTTGGTTGCTTGGACACAGCCCCCATGTTGCATCGGTTGTAATGAAAACCGATGCAACAAAGGAACTTGTTGCATCGTTTTTTATAACAACCGATGCAAACTAATCCCTCTATTGCATCAGCTGTTTATACCTGATGCAAAAAAGCCATTCTCAGAAACCATTATTACAGTACTCCAATAGACTATATATATATATATATATATATATATATATATATATATTATTGATTATAACAAACAATTATTGCATGCAATATTACAATCATTCAAAATTAAATTTGAAGGCAAATACAAACTGAATAACATATTACCAAAATAAACATCGCAAGTTCATAAAACCACTTTCAACAAATTCATATCACTACATATACCCAATACATTTCATTGTCTCTGCCAATACCATCCTCTATCAGAACAGCAACTTCATCCACCAATCATCAGCTGATTACAAGGCATGCCATCACCATCAATATCCATTCTACATCATCAGTTCCACAACCCACTGTCAACACTTCATCACTTCAATTCAAAACCCACTGTCAACACTTCAATTCTTCCTGCCTTCTGCACTTTCAACACCTGCAACATATTTCACCAGAGAACAACAATCCAACATTGCCTGCAACTTCAGCCACCACATCAACCATCTCCACACATCCCTGTCACTAGCAACTACAAGCTTCACCCATACAGTCATTACTACCACTCCACATCAGCATCTTCATTCATCTACCATTTTCCACAACCTGACCACAAAACAACATCATCCACTATTCACTACCCACAGTTCAAACATCATCGGCGAACCATCCCTCATTTATCACTGCTATTCACTGCAAATACCCCAGTTCATCCATCATTTCCACCTCTACAAAACACACTGCAACATTCACTACAATTACTTATAATTTCACTACATCTTTAGTTTCCAGTTCCACAACCTTCATTTTCACTAATACTTCATCCCACTGTCTACCAAGCACATCTTCACATTTTCACTAATACTTCATTTTCACTAATACCGCATCTTCACATTTCAAACAACAGTATCTATCAACCATTTACCTGCCTCGCTTCTGCTTGAACCACTTCGACCATATTCACCATACCTTATACATCACTCTACCCTACTGTCAATACTAACACTGCAGCTTCACCTGAACCATTGCCTTCCACCATCTGCTGCCACCCTGCTCAAACCCTGTCAGACCATCCACTTGCCTACACAATATATCACTCCTCCATAAACAATCCACCACCATCAGTTACAAACTGCCATTCATCAAACATTTCACACTACATATTTCACTGCACATACCTGATCACCATAAACCCCCACACACACCCTTGTCCGATCAACTCCTACTGCTCCAAATTGCATACAACCACTATCTCAAACAAACCACAACATCATCACCCTGCCTGTCACACTAGTTCCCTACCTTCCATTGTTGCATTACTTCAATATCACAAAACAACTCACCACATAACCATCTACTGCTCCTCCACCTGACCATAAATAATTTATTATATAAATCAGAAAGTAGGTTAACAAATAAACTAGAATTAGTTGACAACCAAAACAATAGTGTCCACAGATAATATTATTCTATTGTCAATGAATTGAATGAACCACAACAAACTATATAACATAAGCTGTAGCATACATATCTGAGGTGAATTTTATTCACAACTCTGAATTTTAGGACTAGATTGCAAGAGGGAAAAATGGCAAATGGAAAATAAAAGATTTATATACCTCAACAAGCCAATCAGTTAGAACACCCTCATGCTCTGAGTAATATCGTTTTGCACTGTTTCAATGAAGTTAGTAGTAGGTGTGCTGAATCGCTGAAAATTTGAGATATTTTAGCTAACCATATTCAGATCATACAAAAAAAAAAACAATATGCTGCACGCACATCTCTAATTTAGGGTCTTTGTAGAAAAATTTACATGATCAAATAGTACGTGGAATGTTGCAGAAGATATAATCTACACATCACCGAGCCATACTTTGTGCATAAAAATTTACATGATCATGTAGAACTTCTTTGTTTTCTAGCATTGTTGACTCTGCAGTTCTGTTAAACTTTATATGGTTTTAGTACAACACTCGGTTTTATACGATTTCTCTAAGGGTTATCTTACAAGTTCTTTGGACCAAAAAGAGAGAAAGTGAACAACAAAATTCTGAGACTAGTATAGAAGAAAGTAATATTGTGATAAAATTAAAATTTAGCATAGGTATTGATAGTTTGATGCCACTCTACAATCATTTGGCATCTAATTCTTTAGGAAGTTAAATGACCTATGTAGTGCAAACTCTCATACCTTAAACTCGATAATACAAATTCTCTAGCAGCCCTCAATGAGTGAGTTTCTGACACTGTCTTCATTACAATCATTTAGTGAAGATTTTAGGTACGATAGAAGCTTGTGAAGTGTGAAGCTCAGTTTTTGTGTCTGATAGCTTCGTCGAGCCTCGACATCTGCTTCCAACTTTTTAGCCATAAAAGCTGCTCTTTCAATGCAAGAAGAAAGAAGCTGGAATAAGGGGAAATGTATTGAGCATCAAAATAAATGAACAAAGATGAAAAATGTTAGTCATTTCTGTTCTTTGCTGAATGGTATCGGCGCAAACCATTACCTTTACTCGGTAATTATGCACAGAAAACGATAATGTGTCTACTGAATGAAACTTACATTTCATGACAAAAAGAGGCAGATAACGAGTATGATAACAACAGAACCAACCTAGTACTGATGTATATTATGGTAATTTATGATTGAGTTATGATGGGCACATGTTAATATAATCGTTGCAACAAAAAAATTATTAATTGATATACCCAAAATTACCCATCTCCCATAATCATTGAAAATATATATTAAAGGTAGATTTAGTCAATTGATCAATATTAACACGTGCTCAATCAGCATATGTTAACATTTTCAGCACACATTAACATTTTCCTTTGTTAGATCGCTGAGAAAATATGCCTATCATGTAAATTGATGATTTAAATATTAAGTAGAGTCACCTGTGCAAGTTCCATCTCAGAAGCCTTCAGATCCTCTTACATCAAGTAGTTTTCAGACCACCTTTTCACCTGTTCAACATAAAAAAGAAAAAGAGAGTGCAAGTTCCATATAAGAAAATACCATAAGAGATGAGCAACAAAGCATCAACATAGACATATAACAAGACAATGAGTGTCCATTGGATGATTTAGACCTTATTGATCAAGGACAAAAATTTATTGAAGAAATTGCAGATTCAATTGAAAAAACTGGGAAATAACAAAAACTGAAAACAAATGTCCCTCAGATGCTAAAGACAAACTTGAAATATAAGCAAAAGCATGACAAGCAACAACCCTTATCAGCTCTTCCTAAAAGAACTACAAGGGGCACAAGTAAGATTAAATGAATGCTATGGAATGGAATGCGAGAGGCTTGAACACTGATAGCAAGATGCTATCAGTGTTCTAGTTCAGTGTTCTAGTTTTTCCTGTCTCATAGGCTATCTATGGACCTAATCAGAGACTAAACTAAATTCTTCTGGCAAATATGCCTATCTTCAACTCAACAGCTACATACCTACCACTGCTCCCTGAAAGACATCATCCCGAACACTGTCAATCTCCAAAAACCATAATTCAGCTGGCTGCATCTCCTAAAACCACTCACCATGTCCTTGCACATAGCCATTCCCCCTGCAACCACTTGAAATACCACCACAGCACCATACTTGCCCCATTGCGAACCTCCATACATACATCACTCACATCACTCAGCATCAACCATTTACACTGTCAACACTTCGCTGATCAAAACAACTATTTCCATCCTATACTTGCATAAATACCATCCCATAACCACCACCAACTCACTTCATTGCAAACAAAATTGCACTTCACTCAAACCAACAACATCATCCACACCTCCTAACCCCTACACAACTGAATAGCAGACAAAAATTGTAAAAGGGTGCAAATTATGATCAAGGTATGAAGTATAAAATATATTCAAGAGTGAAAAAAGAAAAAGAAAAAAAAAACACTGAACCAATAGTGTCTTAGCCTATACATGTTATTTGTAAAAAGCTTTACATTAACTGCTAACCAGGATGCTTAGTCACTTTCTAAGAATGCTACTGTTTTGTATTCTAAGATTATAAGTATTATTTTAAGAAATGGTACAAATTTAATTAGTGTTCCTAATAATACTGCTGTAAGAACTGGGCTTTCATGGCGTACACTGATTTACAATGACAAATTTGTTAAAAGAGGACAAAGCATTGTACTCTAACTATAATTATGACCACAGTATGTGTAAGCAATCACAAACTAACACAATACAAAAGACTGGCTGGCCATGATTACAATTCACCCATGCATATTTCCCCTTCTTTTTTGTTATTTTTTTGAGGACTTTAGAAAAGGTTGTTAAAGCAAATTAACTAGAAAATGTGATTTGATTTTTTTATTTTTTATTTTTTTAATCAAAAGGATGAATCAGGCCATATATGAAAGAAAAAGAGAGAAAGAAACATGTTTAGAATCCTCAAAAGCAACTTAATTTCTAAAATCTCTGAAAATCAATTAATTAATTTCAAACATATCAAGATGATATGATCAAGTTTCAAAGTTGAATAAAAATAAAAACTCCTAAACCTACAAAATGAAAGTAGAACGTACCATTATCAAATAACATTCACTTCACTTACTGCTACAACCTCCTTACTGCTGCCTTCTACCACTTCAACACAGCAACAAACATCACCACTCACCATTCACCCCATGCATTCACAGTTCAACCAGCCCCCTGCATTCACATTAAAACTGCACCGTCATCCTCTGCCTCCCAAATCTACCACTTGTTCACTAACTACTGCTACTCATCAAACAATTCCACCATCTACTCCCAAATCGCCGTGACCCAAAGCAGCTTCCAACACCTCAATCACTTGCCATCAATTAAACGAACCAATCGACTCGGCATCTCAATCGCCTGCAATTCAAACCGCCAACCTTCCCTCACCACAATTGCCTTCGAACCCGTGATGCGTGAACCCCCTTCGCCACAAAAATCATGCAACCAAAATTGAGAACAAACCACCACTGTCAACCTCCTCCCCACGACCACAACTAGAACAACAACCGAACAAGGAAATCCAATCACCCGAATCAAATTGCTTGAATCTGTGGCGAGCAGTGCTTGGATTTTAGCTTGAAGACTAATTAGCAGCAAAAAACTGATTTTAGCATCTCGTTTAATTTTTTGAAGAAGAAAAAAAAAGTAAAAAATATATTTTCTGCACCGACGATTCTGAGGTGGAGAATTTTTTTTTTTGGACAGGGTTATTGAGGAGGTAGGAGCACATTTGTCCAAAGTAGCAACTTTGGAGCCAATTTTTCATTATTTCCCACCTAAATTTCGTATTGCCATCAACATGTAGTTGCATCGGTTGCATTAAAACCGATGCGACTAAAACTATTTGCATCGGTTGTTGGTGAGAACTGATGCAAATTTGATTTTTTTATTACCTATTACTTTTCACGTACCAATTGCATCGGTTTTTAAGATAGAACTGATGCAAATAGTTCTATTTGCATCAGTTTTTACGTGAACCGATGCAAATGAGGCGAAGCAATATGCACTTTTTGTACTAGTGACAAGTTCAAATAAGTATAAAACATTGCATTCTGAATCCAAATTTCAAGCACGATCACAAATATGCAACCATATAACCATCATATGCATTCAAAACAATTAAACAACGATTTTCAACAAAACAAAACATCCGACAAATCAATATTCAACCAATTCAATTCAAATCCGAACTATCAAAATTTACATTTAAATGTCAATGTTTAAATTAATGTATTCTCATTTTTATTAACCTTAAATTTTTATTAACATTTTATTTGCTCGATTAAATTTATTTGCATGCACTAATCAACATCAATAAATTCACATTCTATTTTGTTTACACTCATTTATAGTAACATTCTTTTTCTTTCTTCATCTCCATTATTTCATTTCAAAAATTCATATACTCAATTATATTTAAGTAAATTAATTCCATACATATCTATGTATTTTAATTTGATTCACATTTACTTAATTATTTATTTCGTTAATCATACAATGGATTTATATTCAATTCATTTGTTTTAATTGATTTACATTCATCTAATTCGGTTTTAATTTATTTTTCAATCAACCAATATTCATTACATTCACATTTTTTTTCAATTCATTGTATTTACATTCCATCGATTTGTTTCAATTATTTATATTTGTTTCATCCATATTTAATTGTTTTACATTCCCTTGATATCTTTCAATTTATTAACATTCATTACAAATTCATTATATTCACCCTTTATTCAACTCAATTTTTGAAATTCCAATTTGTTTCATTTTTTTATACATATTTTATATAAATTTATTTATGAATCATTTATAAAATTATTCCACTTAGTGTATCCTCCTTTAATTTATACTAACACCATTATAAAGTAGCTAAGTATATTATAAATATTTATACAACACAACTCACTTTAATCTAGTATTACTTCATATCCTATGTTATTATGAAATAATAGATTCACTTCATCTATTCAAATTCATATTATCAATTTACTAAAGTAAATTTCATTTTATAACTCAATTCATATTAATAGCCTTTTTCTTCTACAATTAATTCATTCAGCTTCTCTTAAGTCCATTTTAACTTATATTTTTTTTTTCAATACCTTATTTCATATTATATTAGTTAACATTCAAATTTTTTTATTTAAACTACTCCATTGGCAATTTATTAATACTCATTTCATTAGTATTTAACTTATTTTAATCAAAATTTAAATTAAATCCAATTACTCACATTAACTTATTTCTTCTTACACTCATTTATTTTTATTCAATTTCTTACACGCTTAAATTACATTTTATTTAGAAATTTAAGTTCATATTCGTTTGATTAATTCATCTTATAGCTTAAATGAAATTGATTCACTATACACATTTATCTAATTTCACTTAACATCCAATTCAACTTATTTAATATTAAGTTAAATTTCATTTCATTCAATTCATTACTCATTTTATTTAATTTATTCAAGCTAAATTTTCTTATCTTTTCCATTCAACAAATTTAAATTCGGTTTTAGCTTACTAATTCTCAAATCTATAAGTTATACAATTTTTTTTTTCATTCAAAATTCCATTTTGTTAATTTATTTCAAATGCAATTCATTTTTTTTATTTAAGCTTTCACATGGTAAATTATATTTTATTTATTTTATTTCACTAACTCAATTAACTTAATATTTCTTAAGCCAATTATTTTGGTTGACCAAATTTTTTTAACCATTTTAAATTTGGTTTTGTTTTCTATTCAAATTTATAAGTTGCAAACTTATTTCTTTTCTATACTATTTTAATTATAAGTACAAAACTATTTTCACTCTTATTAAGTCACACTTAGAATATATATTTTCAACCAAACTTTTTTTTTATCGAAAATAAATTCTTTTGGCAGCAATTTTCACTTAAAAACTCAAAAATGAATACTGACGATGCTGCAGTCATCCCCAGCATTATTTCCCAGCGGCCAAGCGATTTTAATGCTCTTATTTCCTTCAAAAATGCTTTCAAAATATTTTTCTAGCCAAAACTCTTTCAAATAATACTATTATTAATTTTAAAGGCTTTGAAAAACAATTTTGAAAACAAAAGGTTTTAAATTCTAAACTTCTCAATTTTTAAATTCATTTCTATATATAAGTTATATTATAATATACTTAAACAAATTTTCTTAGCTTATTATCGAAATATTCCATTAATTTACAACTTAGTTATTTTAAACAATTCATATTGCAATTATATTTCAATTCAATTTAATTATCAGTACTTTATAAAATAAAATTCATTAAGCATTCCTTTATTTCTATTTTTATTTTCAACCAATAATTGATGATAACAAAATATTACCATCGTCTAATAACAAATTCATTTAAAGTTATCATTCTACATATATAAAATATACTTAGGTAAAATTATTTCATTTATCCGATTTAAAATAATATTATGTCGACTTGCCTCGTTTAAGTGTTTTGGAACCCCTATCGATAATACGGCGTCCCGCACATCGACTAGAATTCATAAACAACTCAACGGATAAGTAAACACAATATAACATTTTACAAGACTAAAATGTACGTTGTCTCATATCTGTACACTCAAACTGACTCATTCTAGGGTATTACTACCCTAATTCTAATGAATCAAACCCCACAAAGCCAAGGTTATCGCCAAACCTTCGCTCTGATACCAACTGTGACGACTCACATTTCGGAAGGTTTAAATCGACAAAAATCCACACACATGTCCGACTTAAACAATCCGGAACGTAGATAATTAATGGGGCTAAATAAGAAAATAAAACGAGAAGAAGAAAACAAAACACAGAATCTCACAGCGGAAACGATAAAATATAATAATCAAATAAACAATACATAAAGATATTTACTATACATTTGATTATAGTCTATACATATTATTTAGAGTTATAAATATACAGCAAGGAGAAATAATGAAAGCAGTAGAATAACATCATACAGGGTATAATAATAGTAATATACCAAAACTTTATCTTCGTCCTCCAAAAATAGTCTTCAATACACTGCAAAAAAACTCAGGGCTGATCCAAGCGTGATGAAAACAAAACACTCGGGCCAGGACTAAAATACTCTTATGTAAGTCAAATCAATATCGCAAATATGGGTGCAATAACTTAAGAAATGTTACAAGATTTTCCATCTCCTAAGGATCCGTTAAACTACTTATATATAACAGTTTACGCAATAGTATATAATGTCTATCAGTAAAATAAATATCAAAATAGCATTAAGGCTTTACATTTATCCACCTTAACACATTTTACAGTTTTAAACCAAAATCGTAATGGGCTCGTATAAGGATAAATATGACAAGGCACATGAGGCAATGCCCAAGGTAGGATTCTACCACTTTATCCTTTCTCGCTGGTCGTAACACATCCGTGACTGACTGCGACAATCAATCCAAACGACAAATAAGGTGCACCCATTGAATCCGAAACCGAAATAGTAATACGAGGGATCAACGTCGCTAGAGGTAGCTAACCTCAATGGCCAGACATAAGCTCCTGTTTCAGTCATTTTAATTATGACACGAATGTCAAAGCTATCCATCATCGTTCTCTTACTTCATTCCAGTAAACGTCGCCAATTCGACCATTACATTCTGGATATCATCCACCGCGTACGCGGTTATTAAAGTGGTTGTAATATTGAAAAAGAGTATTTCAATAAGAGGCCCTGGTCTCTTTAACAACCAATCGTCATTTTACACACCGGTTGGTTTTTTTTAACGTTTTGAAAAAAAAATTCACTTGATATCAAAATATCATATTCGTTTCCAAATCAAATCCATTTCGAAATCATCATATATTCGCATTAAAATCAAATCCATTCCGAAATCATCATATATTCAAAATTATCAATTTTGTCCGATAAATCAATTCCACATCCAAATTTGATTCGAATTCAATTTAGGTTAAGATCTTCGCTTTAACCTAGTTCGTATTTAAATCCAAGATTTAAATATAAACAATTTACCCTTTAACCAGTTTGAATTTTTGAAAATAGTTTAAAATAGTTAAATAGTTAAAAATAACTTAATTGAAATATTTTAAATATAAAAATGGTTTATATAATAAAATAGTTCAAAAAATCAAAATAGTTTGAATATTTAAAGAATATAGATTTTAAATCATTTACACTAAAATATTCATTTTAAAAATAATTCCAAAGTCAAACCGGTTAACTTCCCAATTTCCTACCCAAATCAATTCCAAATTCCATTTCGATTAAATCAATTCAATTTCGATTTTAATTCGAATAAATTTCGATTCCATATAAATTTCGATTTCAATTCACAAATTCCTTTAAATTTCAATTCAATTTTAAATTAATTTAAATCTCAATTTCAAATTAATTTTCAATTCCGAATTAATTTAAATTTCCAATTTCAAATTAATTTCCAATTCTAAATTAATTTAAATTTCCAATTTAAATTAATTTCCAGTTCCAATTAATTCAAATTTCAATTTCAAATAAATTTCCGATTTCAGTTCCAATTCAAAATTCGATTTCAAAATATCGATTTAAACACCTATATCCAATTTACTTTCAATATACCAAATTTTAAATCCAAATTTCTAATTCCAAACACGAATTCGAAATATCATTTCATATTGGTTTCTCTTAGAAATATTCAAAGTTCGAATAAAAGACCAATCTTTTAAAACAAATCCATTTCTGAAATTTACGACGTATTCTGTTTATAACTTAAAATTTAAACTTCGATTAATTTAAAACAAATCTCGTTTATCAAGTTTCTAATATCTCGAGTTCCACTTCAAAATAATTCAATTTCCATACGTTTGATTTTATTCTTAAAGTCAATTCATCTAAATAATTTCAAAACAACTTTTAAAATCATTTAATTTAACAAATCTGATGTCCGTATATAATTTTCTAACATATGGTCAAGTAGATAATTATTCAAATTTAATTCCAAGGAATGGATATATATTATTTCAATCCAAATTAAATGTCATAGGTATACATCATTTCAACCTATTTCTTAATTTATTCGAAATAATTCGGTTTCAGTTTTATACAATGTAAATAATATACATGATGATAACATGATATATAAATAAACATCCAAACATCCAAAATATCAATCAATAGCATCCATCTCAACCAATCATCCAAACAATCAATATTCACACTAGTCAACCAATTTTTTTGATAAATCGGGAATTTTACAAGAAGTTATAAATCCTACATCAACTTTAACCGTCAAAACTAAATTCTATCAATTTATTCAGATGTCGGTTAAATATCAATTCAAATTTATCCAACAACCATCAATCAATTCAAATTTATCCACGATATAAAATTTTCTCAAATATAAATATAATATTCAACGTGAGCGTAAAACACTCACCTGCTTGAATCAGAAGAAGAAAAATTCAACTAGCCACATCGATAAGAAATCAGCTCCATAGCGTAGAGCTCGTCGATACAGTTCCAACGCAATCACTTTCGTCCGAAATCGAACCTCGTATGCAACAATTCGATTGTTATTAATATATGATAGAAATAAAAATTTTGATTAACCAAATTAACAAATTTAATTAACCCAACTAATAACTCAATAACTAGTTCCATTCACACTTGAGCACGCTTCTTCTTTAGCTGAAAATCACAACCTCACTACTGCTCTTTTTTTTAGCAAAGAAACGCTCGCCACATATTCACGTCGCTGACCATCAGCTCCAGATCGCACGCACGCACGACAACCCAAATCGCAATTCGTCGTTCGTTGCCGACCTTCCGGTTCCCACCTCGTCACCATCTGCAATCCTAAATCTTGGCTAACCTCATCGCCGCCAGCCATACTCGCCACTAGGCTGCGACCTTCATCGTACGCCAATCGGAAAACCCTAGCAACCATACCTCCTCACATGCGCCATCGCGCTCGTGCCGCCATCGCGCTTCCCCCTTTTTCCTCGATTTGAATTTGATTACGATCGGCTCTTGTTTTTTTATTTAGGATGCGGCCATTCCTTTTTCGTCGGATTTGATGAGAACGAGATCTCGTTTGTTGTTTTTATTAAAGTCGATCGAGTTTTGTTCATTTTTTTCTATCGATCTGTGTTAATTTTGCCATCTCTTTTTTTATATTAGGTCGAGATTCGAATAAAAAGGGGAGGTGGTACGGGCGTGCGTTTGAATGAGTTATGGAGGAAATAATAATAATAATCTATATAAATAATATTAGAAAATATCAAATCAATTCGCTCACAAAAATCCCGAACTCCAAATGATGCATGCCACCTGGCGTTCATAATGTTTTACCCTCATTCCAAATGCAATGGAACTAGTCTCGAAGTCTAGTTCGATCGTATGCGGAAGATTGCTTTTCAAAGTCGATCATTCAATTAAATTTCAAATTAAACTTTTACGCGTTTCGAACTCGCACGGCCAAACGACAAGTCTGATCACTACGAAAATTGAAATTCTACAATAATTCACTATTACGGATCCGATGAAACTGGTTTCGTCGAAATTCGAGACAGACATCAAAGTGGCTATTTTTATTCGTTAATTAAAATATAAAATTCCAAATTCCAAATTATTAACATTAAAATCCAACTTTAATTGTGAGACATCGTCATTCATATTTATATAAAATTTGAATCAATCTCCGATATCATTTTTAATCATTTTAAATAAAGAATTAAATTATTCAAACAATATCTAATATTAAATTTCAAACAATTTAATTATCCAATAACTTACGTTAAGAATCATTAAGTATTTATTTCTAACCATTTTACCCGAAAATCATCTTAAATTCAAAAATTTAAACCAGTAAAAATACGGATCGTTACAGACACTGGCATAATACTTGAAATAGTTGCGACAAGCAAAATAGATTTTAGCACGAGAACTAGACGAAAAGAAATATATATATGCGATATATATATATACATTTGTTTTTTAATTTGAAAGAACACTTGTATATATATAAAACACATAATTCCCATCGACAAATATGAACGTGACATATATAACTTTTGTCGTTAATATGTATATGTGTTATATATATATGTATATACACATATACACACACACATATATAATATATTTAGGTTCAGACTACAAAGCACATACGCTTCTGCCATTATATATGTGCGCAACCTACATATTCCTTCAGTCGAACAACAAACGTGCACGCAATATGTTTCGATCAAATGCCTAACGGTTATTAAATTTGTTATAAACAGAAGGCTTGTGTTAACGCTAAAATTTGAACGCTAACACCCCGATGTATGAGTTGTAGTTGTGAAAGCACCACCCGACGACTCGGGAACAGATTACAAGCAGATAATAGTAGAAAAGCGGTAAACAACAACAATTTTATAGTGGTTCGGCTTTAGGGTATAGCCTACGTCCACTTTAAGTACTTTTATTAATAATCTCGTTACAAGCTGATACAATTCTTCCCAAATACAATACACTTTGAATTACAAGAGACTTAGAACAAGTAGCTTAAACTTCGATGAAGATGAGAGTTTTCGAATCCATGTTGGATGTATGTGATCTCTTCTTGAAGTTGTTTGTAGCGTTCTTAATGTCTTGAGAGCTTCAAGTGTTGGATTGGATTAGTTTGGAATGCAGCAGAGTAACGTTGTTTGAAGGAAATCAGCCAAAAGTCCTCTTCTAGTTGGAGCTAGGGTCGTATTTATAGGCAATTCTATGCAGGAAACATTACCAAGTCCTAAGTCGTCACCGACCTAAGTTGGGTCGTGGACGACTTAAATTAAGTCGTGAGTCAGTTATCACTTAAATGCTGGGTCGAGATCTCTTCAAGGCATCCCTGCTGAACCCTAGATATATCACAAGTCCTAAGTCGCAAATGAGTCAACCGGTCCTCTCATAAGCGATGCGGCATTGAACCTTAACTTCGTAGTCTCAAGTCGTGTACGACTTATCATATGTCGTAGGTCGTGACCGACCTAAACTGATTCTCGGCTTGTGGCTTAACTGGGGTTAACGAGTCATGGTACAGTATCGAATCTGCCTCTGTGGCCTTAGGTCGTGAACGACATAGTAAAGGTCGTAAGCCGGTCACGACTTAGGCGTAGTCGTCTTAACTCCTCGTCCCTCGAGTCGTTAAGTCATAGTCCCTTTAAGTTGTTGGACCGTTACTCCCTTGGGTCATTTAGGTTGTAATGACTTAAGTCGTAAACTTCCTTAAGTCGTGTCATCCTTAACTAGTAAGATTATGCAGACCTTAGGTCGTCAGGCCGTAATGTTCTTAGGTTGTGAAGGCCTTAAGTCGTAGACCTTATCTCGTAGACCCTTTAACCCGTGGAGGCCTTAAGTCGTAGACTCCTTAACTCGTAGAGGCCTTAAGTCGTGGATCCTATCTCGTAGATTCCTTAACCCGTGAAGGCCTTAAGTCGTAAACCTTAACTCGTAGAGGAAACCGGGTTAACACTTGCCCCTCGAAGCACATGCCTTAAGTCGTAAGTCGTGTGCTTCGACTCATCATAACCCTGGTGTGCCGATTCGAGTTCCACTTCCCTGAGGTATAAAATGCTTGGGTCGTTCCTCCTATTTCCTTCTTCCCATTACTTACCTCTGAGCTATTTCTGCCATTAACACGTCCTCGAGCTTTCGGAAACAAATTCAACCAGTTCATCTTACCGTTGATTCAGTCCCTATAATCCTCATCATCGCATCGCGTAAGTAAATCCGCAGTTCATTTGATTCCGCGATAGCTATTAACTTGCGAATTTAATCCAGTTCCTTATACCATGCTTCATCACAATTGTTGCCACGATCGATTGCTGGTGAGCTCGAGGAAGTTTGATTAGGTTTTGGATAATTCGCGAGGAGAGGATAATGGGTTTCAATCTATTTATATTTTATTTTTATCAGGCTGTTAGGGGTTTGGAGAAGACGAGATAATAGTTAGTGGGTTCATCGGTTTAGGGGTGAGACGGTCTATGGGTTTAGGAGTGGAGATAAGGTTATTCGTCTAGTTGGGGCATGAGTTTTAGGTCGTAACTGAGTTAAGACTTAGAAGGATTTGTATCTTTCTGACTTGAAGCCTTGTCTTTCTTTTATGATTCACGATTCAAAGGACTACCGACTCAAAGCCTCAACGACTCAAAAGTGAAGCGACCTATCCTGTTTCTCCTCATAATTCTTTAGGTCGTGGACGAGTCAATCAGAGAACCAACGACTTAACTTAAACCGAAGAAAAATTCTTAACTCGTAGACGAGTTAGCACTTAAGTTGTTGTCGAGTTATCACTTGAGTCGTTTACGACTTAGCTCTTGAGTCGTCTACGACTCAGCACTTGCATTTTTAAACTCTGCTTAGACCTTGAACTGTTGCATGGATTTTGATCTGTTGAACTTTGCTGCATTCTTTTACAGATTACTTTAACTTGTGGGTTAACAATCTGTTTAATATGATATTTACAGAAAATTGGGACGAATATACTGCCATCAACCGCCCACATCAAATGACAGATTAGTTAATAACAGATAATTAACTTAAGTAAATTGTGTGAACGCAGTGCTATCGATTTCAAGTAGAATATTAAAGCAACACTGAAATAGTCAATTGAAACTGACCAGCCTGCACTAATATTGTGCTTGAACTTCAAATTAACAAGTTCTGAAATTACCGTAGTCGATCAATCGTCGACCAGTTTAATTCCAGTTATATTTACTTGCTATTTTTATCAGTTTTGCACGACACTTTACACTTTTAGGAAACGTGCACCTTCATATTTGAATATCCAGTTGCTTGTGTAGAATGACTTCTCAGGAAGAAGATGCAACAGTTCAGACGGGAGAGGCAACTGTTCTTCCAGCTCCACTAGTTAATCCTCCCGAAAGAGTTCCTACTACACTATCATATAAAGTTTTTCGCCAGCTGTGTGCTCAGTTTGGCATTGCTGAATCAGATGCCATTCTTCCTGAGAGAAGTAACACTGCTGACATAGCACCTTCTGGCTTTGTGACAGTTAACCGGCATATGTGCCTAAGTGGGGGCGTTCCTCCTTTCAATGACTTTTTCCAACAACTTCTTCATCAATTGGCCATTGCTCCATCCCAACTACACCCCAATGGCTACGCCATTCTAATGGGGTTGTGTGTGCTATTTAGGAGAACACTTGATCGACTTCCGAGCTTTGATGAAATTTGTTACTTATGCTCCTTTAGCCGGACCAAAGATCATCCTTCTATTATTGTTGTGAGAAGCGCCCGAAACCGCAAATTAATTGTTGGCCTTCCCGACACTGCTCACGGGTTTCTAACCCAGTTCTTCTTCGTTCGTTGCCCCCCGGGGTTTTATGCTCTGTGGAGGGAAGGAAGTAAGATCACCCATCCTTGCTTCGTTTGTTATCTGGCCTTTGTGAGACTGACCTGCTAAGTGTTAACTCTGCTTCTTTTATTTTCAGTGCTGCCTCCTCCCTCTAGGAATCCCAGTCACAAGTCGACTTTCGAGAGGCTTAAGGCCGTACCGGTTGAGGAGAGAGATATACAATTTTTGTTGAAAGATGAGTTTCTGCATCAGTACGGACTTTTGCATACTTCTCGTTCTACGCGTCCTCATGAAATTCCAGACTCCCCAGCTAGAGTGTTGGATGCCTCAGTTTCTACTAGCACATCCATATCTAAAGGACCTGCTCCTGAGACTTCGCTAGTGAAGTGTTCCACTTCTGTTGATGCTGCAGGGCCGTCTGACAAACTTACCCCGGTTATCGAGGAAGAAGAGCCTCAGGGATCTTCCCATCATTCACAAGAATCTGGTGAAAAAGCTGAGAAATCCAGTCCTGTTAAGCAAAGCAGGGACGATACTTTCGAAGGACTGAGCGACCTTTTTGCTACTTCACAAGAGATCTTTAAAGAAGATCCTACCACTGCCGGGATTTCTTCTTCAGTAGTTGAAGCTACTTCTACTTTGCAACAGTTGCCGTCGACTCAAGAGTTGACGCTATCTATTACACCCACAACTACTCCCCAATTAAAGAGTGGTTCGTAGATTGAAGCGCGTAGTTTGCACGTCACACACACTTAGAATTCCTGGCACTTTTATGCTCTCTCTTTTCTTTTTTAAACCTTTGAAGGATTCTCAAGTTTTATTTCTTCTTTTTAAATTTTAGGTTTACCAATGAGGCGAGGCAGCTCGTACTATGATGACTTTAAGCGATATGGGAAACGCAGCCAGTATGGCTATCAATCCTATCCTCCTATTCATAGAGAGACTGATGAAGAAAGGGAAGCCCGGAAGGCTCGGGAAAGACGTGATTATGAAGAACGCTTTGGAAGACCAGATAGTCGACATGATTCCTCCCACAGAGAGAGTGACTCCCTTAAACGCAAATCTCATGATGATAGAGGGAAGAGTCACACAACTGATGACTCGAGCAAACGAGCCAAAGTTATTGAGGAGCCAATGCCTGTGCCTTCAGAGAAGATTACTGCTCCTACTTCTTCTCAATCTCCTGCCCCTTCCCCTACTGATATCCAAGCAATCATTAATAGGCCATCTTACCAAGTTGGACCAGGTCCAGCCACTCTTCAACGCCGATTTCCTAATTGGTTTTTAAAAGGAGTTCGCTTTGACCTCGATCTGGTTCCCATAGATAAAAATGCTATGCTGCGGAACCTTGATGCAGTCAGAACCGATATTGAGAGGATGTCATCTTGGCAGAAACTCGTTGATGAGCTCCAAAGGGTGAATAGGGCCAATCTTGAAGCTATGCTTACCATGGAGAACGACAAAACTGAATGGCAAAAGATCCTTAAACAGCATGATGCAGAAATGAGGAGTATCGCCGATTATAATGAGAAACTTGAGGCAGAAGTTGGGAAACTTAAAGAGGAGCTTGCTACTTCTTCCACTTCTTATTCTCAAAGGGAAAGTGTGCTTCTTCAACAGGTGCGGGATGCTCATGCCGCGCAAAGGGATGCTGAGGCCAAGGCTGATGAGTTGGAGCAGATTATAGAGGGCAACCGTACTGACATTACTCAGTTGCGAGGACAAACTGGCCTTCAGGCTGTAGAGATTGAAAAATTGAAAGCCCAGTTATCCAAAGTCGAGAGAGAGCGGAATGAGGCTGTTGCGGGCAGAATTACCGCTGAAGAGGCCCATGAAGCTACCAAAGCTGATATTGGCTCGACACTATTTGATTTCTACTTGCAATGTATATTGGGGCGTGGCAGTCTTGCATTCCTGGGCCCCAAGTATGAGATTACCCTGGCCGAAGTGTGGGAGGCCGCACTAGATATGTTTAAAGGGGCGGGGTACACTGAAGAGGAGTTGGAGGTGCACTACTTAGACTTTGAGGCTCGCGTAGCCCTTGCCAGAGGGAAAGAGCAACTCGCCAGATCGCGGGTTGAAATAGTGGGGGAAGAGCATCAAGAAAAAGAAACAAATTTGACTGTTCCTGTCCCTCCTTCAACTTCGGTCGATGCTGGCATTATTGGCTCTAGCTCTTATGTACCGATCCCTGCTCAAACTGATACCGAGGCCAAAATTACTCAAGTTACAGATGAATCGCAAGAGAGTGCTGAAGCCCCGGACTATGAAATTGATGTAATAAAGACAACTTCTGCAGGTAATTCCACTGTAAATTTCGCTCAAGTGGATTGCTCATTTACTTCACATGGGTTTAATGAGCTCCTTGACTATTTTCTCAACCTTGATGAGCCTTCATCTCCTCTCTTTACTGACTTTAACCTCTCTTCTTCTACAGAGAAAGTATCAAGCACCGCTCAGATTTCTCCTCCTCTGGTTATCCCTCCTCCGTCTCTCCAGGTGCCTCCTCCTTCTGCTTCTCAGCCCGGGTCGCAAGAGGAACAAATAGAAGCCCTCCATGGTTTAGACGATCCCATCGCTTCGCAGGAGCATAGAGACGAGGGACTTGTGGGAGGTGAGATATCCCCGGAGCGGACCCCTTCTGATGACATAACTTTGTCTAAACTTGCCACTCCGGGAAGTGAGTCTTCCTCAAAGAGGAGGAAAAAGCACGGAACGTCAAAGAGGAGGGGGAAGATAATCACTGTTACTGAAGGGGAGCCAGAAGTTGGACCAGCTGCACCTACCCCTCCTTCTTCCCTTGTGCCAACTGACCGGCCTGAAAAGCTAATCATTCGGCCGGGAAAAGGGTCCAAAGGTAGTAAAAAGAAGTGAACATTTTAGCTTTTTGCCTTTTGTATGTACTGGTCGAGAATTGTGCGGGTACCGGCCCCCGCTTTTCTTTATTTTGAAACCTGTACCTGCATTTCGATTGAATAAAATGATCCTTTGTTTGTACAGACTTCTGTTTGAATGCATTTATTATTCATTTTTGCACAAGTTTATTCATATGATATTGCAGCGGGCTTATGGTATGTTGTTTGAGTATTACTTTACTGATGCGGCTATACTATTATACCATGTTGCCCCCATACCTTAAGCTTGCTGCAATATCTTATACTTCGAGGGGACTTGCACTCTTATTTGCTAAAGAACAATTATTTTATTCTCTTTAAAGAAAATTTTTGTAGAGTACAACTCCCTTCGTATAAGTTTCTACGCTTTGTCGTTCGAAGAAATCACTTTTTTTTTCTTTTACTTATGTGCATATTTTACCAAGTGAATTCTTCTATGTGGTAAAGCGGACCTCTGAAGGGCACTTTAACTTCGTTTTTTTTTATATACAAAGTTGTACCTCTGAGGAGGGATTTTTCACGTTTCAACACTTGGAAGTTTTATTTCAATCTCGGTGAAACGTGTACCTCCAAAGAGTTGTGCCTTTGAAGAAAGCCTTTTCACGTTTCAACACTTGGAAATTTTATTTCAATCTTGGTGAAACGTGGGCTTCCGAAGAGGTCTTTCTTCTTGATTGCGCCCTTGAAGAGATCTTTCCTTTGAACTGTGTCCCCGGGAGGGGGTTGTACCTCTAAGGAGGGATTTTTCACGTTTCAACACTTGGAAGTTTTATTTCAATCTCGGTGAAACGTGTACCTCCAAAGAGTTGTGCCTTCGAAGAAAGCCTTTTCACGTTTCAACACTTGGAAGTTTTATTTCAATCTTGGTGAAACGTGGGCTTTCAGGAAGGTCTTTTATTTTGTCTCTGCATTTCAACTTTGGTGAAGTGAAATTCCGAAGAGCGGTTGTTACACTTCATCTCCTGGTGAAATGGGCCTCCGAAGAGGGCTTTTGTTTTTGTTTGCATTTCAACTCTGGTGAAGCGAAATCTCGAAGAGCGGTCATAACACTTCAACTCCTGGTGAAATGGGCCTCCGAAGAGGGCTTTTATTTTGTTTACATTTCAACTCTGGTGAAGTGAAATTCCGAAGAGCGGTTGTTACACTTCAACTCCTAGTGAAATGTGCCTCAAAAAGGGTTTTCATCGCCTGGAAGTTACTCTCTCATGGTTGGAGGGTCATGACTCCTCCAATCTTTTTTGTTGAGTAGAGAACTTTCTTTTTTGTGGCGTATGACCCATTAGAGGTCTTTATCCTCCGAAGAGTTGTGCCTCCGAAGAGGATTTGTGCTGCCGATGATGGCCTTGGTTGTTCCTTTGTCCACTTGCTTATGCTTTTTCAGTGATCCTCTTTTTCTTTTTTTTTTTTTTTTTTTTTTTTTTACAAGTGACTCGTTTAATCCAAGGAAATGTACTTCATTGCCAGGCCAGTTCGTGAGAACGAGCATCAGCTTCTTAATTGGATGTTTGTTCAAACGATCTCAACTTATTAGCAAAGGCCCGTTTCTATCGAAATCATAGGCTGTTCAATTGAAGTACTTCCTATCTAGGATTTGAATTCGGGGCTTTTGTGACTTGAAATTTGGCGAGAATCACTTGGTCCTTTTATGTGCAAGTTTCACTTCCACTGTCTGCAAAAATTTAAATCAACATTTCAGCAACACATTCTATGTACTTTTCATATCGAAAATAAAGCAAACATGTAATAATAATAAGGAACACAAGATTTATAGTGGTTCGGCCAGGAAATTGAGCCTACATCCACTTTATATTCTTTCATTATTTACTTGCATCAGTTTTACAATTGCTTTCAATTACAAGAATCATACATTCATAATTCTTTTTACAATATTTCAACAAAATTTTCAAGTAAAGTATGGACGCAAATGGTTGCTGTTCCATGCCCTTGGAATTTGATCTCCATCAACAGTGGTGAGTTTGAATGTGCCGTCAAGAAGCTTCTGACCTATTACATACGGTCCTTCCCAATTTGGCCCAAACACACCTATCGCTGTCATGATTCTCTTCAGGACAAGGTCTCCAATCTCAAAGCTGCGTTGGCGAACTTTGGAATTAAAATGTCTGGCTATTCTTTGCTGATGAGCTGCAATTCTGAGATTAGCCTCATCTCTTTTTTCATCAAGGAAATCTAGCGCTTCAAGCTGTAGCCTTTCATTTTCTGCTTGGTTGAAATGGATCCTTCTGTGTGAAGGAACCTCTGTTTCTACCGGGATCATTGCTTCCGACCCGTATGCTAATGAGAAAGGAGTGTGCCCAGTCGCAGTTTTGTGAGTGGTTCTGTATGCCCATAGTGCAAGTGGTAGCTTATCGACCCAACCACCTTTTGCTCTTTCAAGTTGCTTTTTGATGGTTGATTTGATGATCTTGTTTACTGCTTCCACTTGCCCGTTTGCCTGCGGATGAGCAACTGCTGAAAAGCTTTTCTGGATTTTGAATCGCCTGCAAAAATCTTGGAATTCCTCGCTTTCAAACTGAGTACCATTGTCTGTGGTTATTTTCTGAGGCACTCCATACCTGCAAATGATATTCTTGGTCACGAAACTTATCATCTTTTTAGAGGTGATAGTAGCCAATGGTTCAGCTTCAGCCCATTTAGTAAAATAATCAACTGCAACAATAGCATATTTAATCCCTGATTTGGCAGTCGGTAGCGGCCCAATGAGATCCATTCCCCAGATTGCAAATGGCCATGGACTGACCATTTGTGTGAGTTCAGTTGAAGGTGCTCTAGGAATTTTGGCAAATCTTTGGCATTTGTCGCACTTTCTGGAATAGCTTGCAGCATCATGATTAATTTTTGGCCAAAAATATCCGTATCGGAGAATTTTCTTTGCTAATGTTTGACCACCTGAATGATCACCACATTCTCCTCCATGTACCTCAGCTAGGATCGTTTTGGACTCTTCCTTGGATACACATCGAAGCAATGGCATTGAGAATCCCCGTCTGTATAATCGGCCATCCTGAATTACATAGCGAGAGGCTTTCCTTAGTAGCTTCCGTCTCTCTGTCGAATTTTCTGGCAGAGAACCTCTGAGTAGGTAGTCCAGTATTGGAGTCATCCATGACTCTTGTTCTTGAGATACATTCATAATCCAGTCAATATCCATCTCGTCTATACTTGGTGCTGAAAGGACTTCTACGGGGACCAATCCCAATAGTTGAGCTTCACCAGAACTTGAATACTTTGCGAGGGAATCTGCCTTCATATTCTCTTCCCGAGGAATATGGCTTATTGAATAGTGATCGAGCTCACACAGAAGTTCCCAAGCCTTTGACAAGTAAGCGGGCAGGTTTCCCCCTTTCGTTTGAAATTCCTTCTTGACTTGGCATACAATAAGCTGAGAATCGCTAAAGATCTGTAATGCTCGTATGTTTAGTTCTTTAGCGATTTTCAGTCCTGCGATAAGAGCTTCATATTCGGCTTCATTGTTTGTTGAAGGAAATTCCAATCTTAGTGCGTAGCATAATGACCGACCTTCAGGAGTCTCAAGTACAACTCCGGCTCCAGAACAGTAATCATTTCTTGCACCATCGACATATAACTTCCATTGGATAGGGGAATTGTTGAACGTTTCTTCCTCACTATTACCCTTATCTGTAAATTCTGCAATGAAATCAGCTAAAGCTTGTCCATTGATTGCTTTCCGGGGATGATAAGTGATGTCGTACTGACTGAGTTCAATATTCCACTTTAGAAGACGACCCGAAGTTTCAGGGCGAAACAGGACTTGCTTTAAAGGTTGATCAGTGAGGACTCTGATAGGATGAGCTTGAAAATATTGCCTCAATTTCCTAGACGCAATTAGTAAGCAATAGGCGAGTTTTTCCAACTTAGAGTAATTCATCTCTGCCCCAGTGAGTCTTTTGCTGATATAGTAAACCGGATGTTGAATCCTTTTGTCTTCCCGTATCAGCGCTGCACTTAAAGCATGAGATGATACTGCCAAGTATATAAGAAGATCCTCGCCATCGCCAGGCCTAGAAAGTATTGGAGGTGTCTCCATATGGCGAATCAATTCATCAAAGGCTTTTTGGCATTCGGGAGTCCAAACGAAGTTCTTCTTTCCTTTCTTTAGGGCGTCAAAGAATGGGATGCATTTATCTGTGGCTTTGGAAATGAACCGACTCAAGGCGGCAACTTTTCCATTGAGACTTTGCAATTCCTTCTTTGTTCTAGGAGCTTTGACTTCTTTCAAGGCAGTAATTTGAGCTGGACTAGCCTCAATGCCCCTAGCGCTGACGATAAACCCTAAGAATTTTCCGGACTCGACCCCAAACGTGCATTTCAGAGGGTTAAGCTTCATTCTGTATTTCCGGAGGACTGCGAACATTTCTGCCAAGTGTTCAATGTGATCCGCTGCTTTCTTAGACTTTACTAACATGTCGTCGACGTAGACTTCCATAGTTTTGCCCAATTGCGGTTTGAACATAGCATTAACAAGTCTTTGGTAGGTTGCCCCTGCATTCTTCAATCCGAAGGGCATAACTCTGTAGCAATAAAGACCAACATCGGTGATAAAGCTTGTGTCCTCCTGATCCGGTTCATGCATCATGATCTGGTTATATCCGGAGTAGGCATCCATGAAAGATAACAATTCATGTCCCGCTGTTCCATCTACCAGTTGATCTATCCTGGGTAAAGGAAAGCAATCTTTGGGGCAGGCCTTGTTCAGATCTGAAAAATCGATGCACACTCTCCATTTTCCATTAGCTTTCTTAACCAGCACAGGATTTGAAACCCAATTCGGATATGTAGATTCTTTGATGAAGTTATTTTCCATGAGTCGATCAATTTCCTCTTTTAATGCTGCTGACCTTTCTGGACCTTGGGTTCTTCTTTTCTGTTTCACTGGTGTAAACTTTGGGTCGATATTCAGAGCGTGTACTGCAACTTCTGGAGATATTCCACACATATCAGCATGAGTCCAAGCGAAGACATCCAGATTTGCTTTCAGGAAAGATATCAAGATATTCTGAATTGATACATTAAGTTGTGAACCCACATTCAACACCTTATTTGGGTCCTTCGGGTCAACAGGTACCGGTACCGTCGTTTCAACCGGCACCACTCTATTCTCCCCTGCACTGGCTTTTCTGGGATCCATCTCTTTCCGTGCCCCGCTATGCTCGCCAGTGCAGGGTCCGCCCCGTAATTGCTACAAGGCTGGCTCTTTGATGCGAACCGGGGTGGCCGCATCCTTTCCCATTTCCCTTTTTCTTGACTCTCGCAATTCTGTCAAATAGCACTCTCGCGCAGCATTTTGATCCCCTTTTATAACTCCTACTCCATTGTCTGTAGGGAATTTAATAGTGAGGCACCACGGGGCTAGGATAGCTTTGAACGCTGCGAGCGTTGGACGGCCAAGGAAAGCATTATAAGTAGAAAATTCATCGACAATCACAAATGTTTGCTTGCGGACTACTTTCCTTTCTCCTTCCCCAAGTTCTACAAGCAGATCGATGGTTCCTATTGGTTGCTTTGGCTCCCCGGTGAAGCCAGCGACCTTCTGCGATGAGGCTTGTACATCGACCATAGGGATTTTCATTTGGTCGAATGTCTTTTTGAAGAGGATATTACATGATGCTCCGCAGTCAATGAGAACTCTTCTGACAATGGCCGGTCCGATACCAGCTGAGATGACCAAGGGATCTAGGGTAGGAGCTTCGACACCTGAGGAATCTCTGGCTCTGAAAATAATATCATCACTGAAAGTTTTCTGTTGTTTCAGGGGCGTAGTGTCTTCTAAAACAATGACGTCTTCTTCGGCTGGAACATATTTCAAAGCCCTGGCATATCTCTCCATCTCTCCCCAGCTCTTGCCAGCTGGGTGAGGCCCTCCTGTAACGACATTGATGATGGGCCTTCCAGATTCATACCCCGTAGCTTTCTCACCTATCCTAGGCTGATGAACAGGAGCCTGTTGCCCCTGACTTGACGATGCAGGATTGTTGCTATTCTTTTTCACGAATTGCTGCAGCTTGTTTTCTCTTAGCAATTCTTCAATCAGATTTTTCAACTGGCGGCATTCATCGGTCTCATGACCGGGTTGATTATGGAAGCGGCAGAACTTCCCACTTTGTATAGCCTTTTTTCCGGTCCTCAAAGGGATAGGTTTAGGGAGGTCAACAGAATCTTTAATGGCAAGGTAGATATGCTCCGGCGTGTCTGATAAAGGAGTATACTCTGATGGTTTGAAGGATCGGGGCTTCTTCGGATTACTCTGTTTCTTCCCATTGTTATTTTCCCTTTTTTGCCCTACAGATTCATTCTTGCGTGGAGCAACAGTGTTATCTTCAGCTTTTTCCGACACTGCCTTCACCGGTACAGGACGGCTTTCCAGGCGTATGAATTCATCTGCCTTTTTGTAGAATTTTTCGAGGGAGGTTGGCTCCTTCATGTTTAACCATTTCCCAAATTCGCTCGACTTATCAATAGCCCTCATCAGATAAGTCAATATCATTCGCGGTTCAGCATTGTCCACCTCTGCTAGCGCTATATTAAAGCGGTTCAAGAAAGATCTGATAGATTCACCAGGATTCTGTTCTATACTTGACAATGACATGATGTCTTTGGCCTTTGAAGCATATAGTCTAAACTGTTCCTTGAACCTTCGGGTCAAGTCTGAAAACTGATCAATAGATCGGACTGGCAACTTGGTGAACCACAGTAGAGCCACACCTTCAAGGTATACGGGGAAATATCGGCACTTTATCTCGTCTGAGGCTCTGGCACCTGTCATGTGCCAATCATATTTATACAAGAATTCATTTGGATCACTTGTCCCTTTGTAAGCTGGGATAGTTGGAGGGACAAACTTCCTTGGAAACTCCGCCTTTAAGATTTTCTCAGTAAATGGAGTTTTACTTGGGGCGAAACCCCACTCTTTCTCATCTTCAACCCTTTGCATACTTTCTCTCATGATTTGCCGAACCATTCCAGAAAGAAACTCCTCATCATGTCGAGTTCCAGATCCACCAACCTCAGGAAGCGTTTGCTCAAAGGGACTGGCAGCCCTTTCTGGAGCATTCCTCTCATTAGCATCATGAATGTTGCCAGCATAATTCCTTCCATTACCAGCCGGTTGATTGTTTGCCCCGAGCAAATCATTCAACTTATTCAGAATTAGAGCATTTTGGGCACTCTGAGCTTCTAATTGTGCATTCTGGGCGTTTATCTGCTGGTTCAGTCCTAATATTACAGCATCCAACTCTGCTTTCATAACCCCAGCAGACGGAATGGGTTGATTAGGTACAGGGGAAGCGGAGGTTCCCTCTTTAATATTTCCAGATCTGACAGATCTACTCTTCCTTCCAGGAGCCATTATCTCGGATAGACTTCTGTTTTTCAGGGAAATTCTCTCTACAAACCTCTGTGAAGCAATGATGATAACTTGCCTGAGTTCAATTCTCAGTGAAAGCACCAAAAATGTTAATGCTAAAATTTGAACGCTAACACCCCGATGTATGAGTGGTAGTTGTGAAAGCACCACCCGACGACTCGGGAACAGATTACAAGCAGATAATAGTAGAAAAGCGGTAAACAACAACAATTTTATAGTGGTTCGGCTTTAGGGTATAGCCTACGTCCACTTTAAGTACTTTTATTAATAATCTCGTTACAAGCTGATACAATTCTTCCCAAATACAATACACTTTGAATTACAAGAGACTTAGAACAAGTAGCTTAAACTTCGATGAAGATGAGAGTTTTCGAATCCATGTTGGATGTATGTGATCTCTTCTTGAAGTTGTTTGTAGCGTTCTTAATGTCTTGAGAGCTTCAAGTGTTGGATTGGATTAGTTTGGAATGCAGCAGAGTAACGGTGTTTGAAGGAAATCAGCCAAAAGTCCTCTTCTAGTTGGAGCTAGGGTCGTATTTATAGGCAATTCTATGCAGGAAACATTACCAAGTCCTAAGTCGTCACCGACCTAAGTTGGGTCGTGGACGACTTAAATTAAGTCGTGAGTCAGTTATCACTTAAATGCTGGGTCGAGACCTCTTCAAGGCATCCCTGCTGAACCCTAGATATATCACAAGTCCTAAGTCGCAAATGAGTCAACCGGTCCTCTCATAAGCGATGCGGCATTGAACCTTAACTTCGTAGTCTCAAGTCGTGTACGACTTATCATATGTCGTAGGTCGTGACCGACCTAAACTGATTCTCGGCTTGTGGCTTAACTGGGGTTAACGAGTCATGGTGCAGTATCGAATCTGCCTCTGTGGCCTTAGGTCGTGAACGACATAGTAAAGGTCGTAAGCCGGTCACGACTTAGGCGTAGTCGTCTTAACTCCTCGTCCCTCGAGTCGTTAAGTCATAGTCCCTTTAAGTTGTTGGACCGTTACTCCCTTGGGTCATTTAGGTTGTAATGACTTAAGTCGTAAACTTCCTTAAGTCGTGTCATCCTTAACTAGTAAGATTATGCAGACCTTAGGTCGTCAGGCCGTAATGTTCTTAGGTTATGAAGGCCTTAAGTCGTAGACCTTATCTCGTAGACCCTTTAACCCGTGGAGGCCTTAAGTCGTAGACTCCTTAACTCGTAGAGGCCTTAAGTCGTGGATCCTATCTCGTAGATTCCTTAACCCGTGAAGGCCTTAAGTCGTAAACCTTAACTCGTAGAGGAAACCGGGTTAATAGCTTGCGCACTGGAAAACAAGTCTGTGCACATCACATATACGTCAATATGCATATAACGTATAGAGACAAAGCACTGAGCAAAAAGTCAAAAGATGCAACATATATATTAGAAGAACAATATATATACGAAATACATTAATATGAGCTATGCCATAACCTGTATATTAGCAACAGATCTGCAAAAAATGAGCATTGTAGCCCGCAGCAACCTAGTAACTCATAACTATTCATATATATATATATATACACACACACATCATATCAACAAGCAAGGAGGAAGGTTCAAACTGTTAGAATTTGATCTTATGAGGAGAAAGAGAGAATACAGTAAAACACAAAAGAGCTACATCATCGTTATTTTTTTTAATAAACCAAGAACTGCCTTTGTATATAGGCAAGTACACAACTAGAAACTACCATAAAAGATGGGGTCACTTACTCTATAAAACAGGCAAACATCCATCATTCTCTCCACTAAGCTAAAAACTAGGACAACATAGAATAATTCATAATTTCTAACATCCTCCCTTAAACTAGATGTGCTAACATCCAGTTTATAAAGCAATAATCTGCGCTTCTCAATTTCTTCATCGTCATGCATAGACGAATTCGGTCACAACCTTCATCTCAACCTGGTTGGGCATGCTCAACCGTTTCACATTGATTGGTATTTTAACCATCAACAAATACTCTTGGTTTCCTCTTAGGGATCCACTGACCTCTTCATTCGGATCGTCCCTTGTATATGTCATTCCCCCAAGAAGTGAGAACCGCAGCTCTTCTTCCTTACTTGTTGGATGACACAAAACCAAGTCTTTCTCACTCAGCCTACTTCACATGTATGCATGCCTATCTTCTCTTAGGCATATCAACAAATAGTTCATGAGCGTTCTCCATAAATGTCCAACCTCATCAGCGACGTTCCACTCTTCGTCATCTTCGTCTTCATATCTATGTCACTTCAACCCTAAACTCATCTGTCAATAGCAAGCACCTGCCCCTTGCTTCACTGCTAACATACCTTTACCAATACAAGACTTCAGCTTCTCATCTTCTTTTCACCATCCAACTTGCACACAATCTTCATTCTTCAACTTCTACCATAACTGCTCATTTTCATCAACAGCAAATACTCTAGCCAATCCAAATACACTGCTCCATCACGAACCTGAACCAAAAATAACAGCAAACCAGAACACAACCTTCAAACAGGCAATGATACAGGATCAGCAAATCCAAGCCATGTTCAACAAGCCCTGACCACAAAACAGAAACTCATTTATCAAAACTCAACATCCAAGCTGCCAAAACAACTAGCAGCAAGTAACAATAAACATTCCATATCAGCATCGCAAATGAACTCAATAGCATACAAACCTAAATAGTCCACCTAAACAAAATTCCTCAACCCACTACTCCAACTGCCTCTTCACCATTCATCTCCTTCTTGCCTGAACTTATTCACCACCTACTTTCCCATTACTGATAACCTCTAGACTCCAATACATCTGCATTCACCATCCTATATACTCTACTGCATCATCTAGCTATAACTTCATCTCTCTGCGACATAACCACTTCACTGCCCAAAACCAATCAACTACCACTGTATCCTTAACCATACCCCTGACTACAAACTACACCATCCCACTACATTGCCTTCAACTCAATCAACTTGCCAAACCAACCTCAACAAATTCAGCAGCCATCATTCTCAACCATATTGCAATCCACATCATCCAAACACTTCTGCTGCATCAATCCCACTTCTACACACAAGTGCACAATTTCTCCACCTCCATAACAAACTCACAACAAACCATCTTCCTGCTTCAGACTCAACCAACCATCCATCACCCAAACTATCACTACAAGCCAAACTGTTCTTGCTACCTGTCTCTACAAACACCATCATTTACTTCACTCCATAGAGTATACAACTGCACTCCTCATAACAGCCACCAATACAACTGCCACCTTAAACTGCCTTGTAAGAATCCACTGTAGCACATATCCATCACTGTTAGGTCATCATTTGTTGCTCCACTAAGAAAATTGCTAACACCAGCCATTCAACCGAAACGACACCACCACTTCCTCATTTCCGTAACATCACAACAACTTGACAACACATACATACCCAACAACTGTTGCCTCTGTTACAACAGCCATCACCATAGCCAGAATTGCTTCAACCACCAATACATTGCTATCTCCTTTTCCATTCACTGCTAATCACCACTGCGAAAACCACATATCCATTTCTCGTAAAAATACCACAACATCACCAAATCAAGTCATTTTAAACACTTCAAATTTCAACAACCACCCAAGCAACTACAACTTCCCATCACCACCGTATCATTGCCCCACTTCCACAGTTCGAACCTCATCATATGTAGTTCAACCTTCCTCTGCATCTCATTCACTACCCCTTGCCACTGTGCATAATTCCAAACCATAACAACTGCTATATTACCTCCTCAACAGCCCTTTGCAACACAGTGCCACCATCACAGTTACACTCTCCTCTGCTCATTACACTTGATAACAGCAAACCCCTTTATTTTCTGCAGCCGCGACCACATCACCATACTGCCAATAACCTAAAAACATCATCTTTTCAATACCTTCAACTACACCATATATACTCTACATCAAAACACACTGCCTAATCAACATCCTCTACTTAGCATATCCACACCTGACAAGCTCCTATAAGCCCTACAAATCAGCTGACAACCATACGTGCACATCATATCACCTGACCATAATCACCGTGCGTGTTCGATGCCTATCCCCATCTTCCTGCATACATACATTTGGAACAAACTCATCACCAACATCCCACTGACAACCTATATCGCAACAAGCTAGTAGCGAATTGCACTTTCACATCTCATCAACTACTCCTCTACATCACTGCACTCCACTGCAACAATCACCAATATCACACAAACGCCACTCGTTGTCATCAACCAGAGAACAATCAATCTCTTTACAATAGCATCATCATAATTCGAGTAGCAACTGACGTGGATCTCAATCGAAGTCCAAAGCTTCAATCAGTAGGCACCGCACTTTTCATCACTTCCAGATCTCATATTCTCCATCTCCAGATCGACTTTGATCTCACGCCTTGATAGCAGAACTCACGAGCAGCTATTAGTGGTGGCTTCCAGAACCAGCAACAACACACAACAACGTTCAAATCCAGACAAATTCGAAATCGACGATTTCAACTCCATTTCAGATCTGACACCGCAGCAAAGTGACAAACTCTTCATTGACTGTTTCAGCACAAACCAACGGAGGCGATGTGATTTGTTATTTTTATTAGAGAAGTAGATCCAGATCCCGACTTTGGTTCCTATGGCACTTGCTAGGCGGTGCAATTTGTTTATTACGATTTATAAATTTGAGGAGGAAGCATTTTAACGAGAAGAGGAAATTGTTTTGGGAGTTTTTTTTGCCAGGAAACAACATCAATAAAACTTATTGCAACTCTTTATCCTATCTCTTTCTCATCTCTAGCCTCGCATTGATACCATGTTAGAATTTGATCTTACGAGGAGAAAGAGAGAATACAGTAAAACAAAAAAGAGATACATCGTTATTTTTTTAATAAACCAAGAACTACCTTTATATATAGGCAAGTACACAACTAGAAACTACCATAAAAGATGGGGTCACTTACTCCTATAAAAAAGCAAACATCCATTATTCTCTCCACTAAGCTAAGAACTAGGACAACATAGAATAATTCATAACTTCTAACACAACCAATGGTGAATAGCGGCTCAGGTGGCTGGAGGGTCTGGGCTCAACAAGCAAGGGGCGGAGGAGGTGATCGTCGAGGTTTGTCTGGGTGGTTTGGTCTTGGAAAGGTTGCGGTTGATGGACCGCTGTTGCTTGGTGATGATGGGAAGAAGCGGGTGAGAACTGTGGTAGTGAGTGTAAGTTTGCTGTCAGATGGTTGTGGCAAATGGCTCATAGAGGTGGAAGGGATGATGGTGCTGGCTATAGGGAGCGCTGGGTGGCTTCGGTGAAGGTGCAGGAGGCGGTGGGTTAAAGCGGTGGTAGGTCGGTGGAGAGTGACGGGTTCAAAACTAAGCTACAGGCATGAAAAAAAACAAATATAGATGATGGTGGTTCGCTTCAGGTTGAGGAAGGGAAAGTCATGGGTACACGCGTGATTGGCTTGAGAAAGGTGAGAATGAGAAAAATATTGAAGAACAAAGATAAAATATAGAACTTACAATATGAAGATGGTAGGAATGTGACCTGGAGACTCTTGAAGCAAAAGAAATTCACCCTGGGGAAAACACGAGTAGGAACAGGAAGCAACGAAGATGTATATTGTTTATCTTATTTCCATAATGAAGGGACACGAAATATATATCAGACTCACAGAATAGAAAGGGTCAAATGAGAATTCAGGTAAAATAATAAAGGAAAAGGCTGTTGATACTATTGAAAGCACAGGAACAAAACAGCTAAAATACGGAACTGCCACGACAAACCATTACGCCGATTTCGCTGCGTATCGGACGTCAAAATACAGGAATGAATGTACTGCAGAGATCAGCACGACGAGACGAACAGAATAATACACATATGTCATTGATATGATCAAGCTATAAAAACTCGATTTTTTGTTGTCGAAAATGCTGCCAAAACGTCGAAAATAAGAAAAACAAGGCTATAGTAGTCCAAATTTGACGAAACGAGTTATGACGTCTATCTTAGAAAATATAGTACATTTTTATAATATAAAAATACTCAGATTTGGAAATTATTAAATTTTCAACCATTTAATGATTGAATTTAAATTTTGAAATTTTGTGGATAAACTAACTTTTATATTTTTCAAATAAAATTTACCTATGCTATATTTAAATAGACGTATTTCAAATATTAAATTTTATTTCAAAATTTTATTATTTAAATTTCAAGAAAAATTTAGTTAATTACATTATAAAATTATTAAAATTTTCAGGTCATTACAAAACAATTTAATTATCCCAAAAGATAGTTAATCAAAATTATAACTTCTTTTATTAATTTTAATTAATGCTTACCCTTTTTTTTCAAAATTCTCAGAACATTTGGAATATAGTTTAAGCATCTTTTAAAGAGTAAAAATGCTACCAAAAACTTATTTCTTTTAAAATAGAAGCACAAGTTCAACATACACAATGTTATAAGTAGATCGTATTTCATAAGTGACGGTATAATGAAAATTTCTGCAACGGTACTTACACAAATCAAATATCATGTCACAAATATTTCAACCAAACATCAATATAAACAATATAAGAATATAAATATATCAATATTGACAAGAAACCCTTTAGGGTCTCTCGATAAAATTCTCCTATAAATCACACATATATATGCACTTCGAAGTGTCGCGTAGCGGCCAATTCACTACGAAAATAATCCAACTTCTTATTTTTGTCCCGTGCAATACAATGGTTATTTATGTGATCCGCTTTCTAAGTAGGAATCAAATCAAAACCAAAAATCAAACAATAATAACAAACATATTATTATCAACAATTAGCAAACAATAGCTAACATATTATTTATTAATTAATCCACATATTAACTAACTTCAAAAAATAATATTTTCACTTTGTACGCACAGAAAGATGATTTATTTTGCTCGATAGACGTCCAAAATAATCCGGAGAATTTAATTATAGTAGAACGGCATTTTATTCAACTAAAAAGATATCACAAATGAAGTATTACTAATTTAACCACGTTAAACGAACTTACTTTAACTCAATATAATTTTATTAAATTATAATTCATTAAAACTATCAACTACCACCAAAGCATTCAATAATAACCTATAGTAACACATATATCATATAGTTTATTTAGAGGTGAGTAAACTCACTAAAATTCCAATTGACAGTTTTGTGTTCTAATTTCATATTTTAGCTCCAATTTCTACTTGCTCTAACTCAAACAAAATCTATCCAGTAAGTGGATGATTTTGACATGAGTTCAACGCAAAAGACCATATCCAAATTTGATCTCATATGACAAGATATCGATTTTCTAAGATTTGGTAATTAACAAACAATTAATTCACTCAACGACTTAATTAAATATTAATTACCATAAAATAACTCTTCTTCCCTAATTACAAAAAAAGGTCAAGCACGACATGTACATGCACATAATGATACCCAACATCCGATCACTTCTCTCCCCTGTAACTCACTAGTTTCTCCACCAACTTCCGTCGATTCCTACATGCTCCACCTTCTGACCTCCCTACATCCATCATCACTATGTGACACTCGAACCCACCAAATAAAAAATGTATCTGGACCTACTACCATGACCTCACAAAAACGTGATTTGCTATAGTGGATCAGACCACCTTACCTCCTCATTATTAATACTTCTTCGAATGAGAAGAACAATCCCACACTCTGTTTCCACTAACTCCACCTACATCGACTTAAAACGCTAACCCTAGCTATGACCAAAACTTCGGCCATCCCAAAATCGATGACGCACACACCATAACCTACATATAAACGAAGCTCTAGCCAAAACTAAGTCAAAGGAACTAATTAATGGAGTGATGAATTTATTTCCAATTTGAACGGGGAGGCCATGTTTTTGGTTTCACTATGAATAAAGAATGTGACGGCCCTAAAAATTTGAACATTTGAAATTAAAATATTGGGTTGAATTTTTAATATTTGGAAGTTGATTTAACTTGAATTTCAGAATTAACAATGAATTTGGCAATTTAATTATTGAATTTATATTATTGAAGTTGGATAAAAATTTGAATCTTCAGTTTTAAGCTGATTAAAAATATTTCCAAGGCTTGTAAAATTCATATTGATAATACTGAAGATAATAGAAGCTTCAGAATTTAGTTTGAAAGTGATTTGTTCAGTTTTGAAAATATATCGTTTAAATTGATATTTAAAAAAAATAGCCTTCCGGTGCACAGTCTCGGAATTCGATGAAGCCAGTTCCATTGGATCCGTAATATTGAATTATTATCGGATTTCAAATCTCGTAGCTTTCGGAGCTATCGTGTGATCGTACGAGATATAAACGCCTAGAAAAAAATTAATCGATTTTATTTAAATATAAATTTGTATACCCTATCTTCAGCTGCATTTCTATCACATCAGCACGCAAACTTCACGTCCCTTTTATTTCATACTTTACGCAACCTTTCCAGCTGAAATATCAGGAAAAATATAAGTAAAAGAAGGGTCGAGCTTCTTCTTTTGTACAAATCAAAAATAAATCTCCAGAACAAATTCTTTCGTTCAAACAGAAATCAAATAATGGTCGCCCTTTCCAAAATTTTATTCACGAATTCGTTCAAAAGAAACCCAAATTTTGGCCAATCGTTTGTCTTCCTCGTTCTTCACAAAATCAAAAATCGAAACCCTTTCGATTATAAAAATATATATCGAATCGACCCAAATTGCGAGAGCGGCACAGGCTCAGGGTTCGTCGAGTATACCATCATAATCGAAAGGAGGAAGCTTGATTTCGTGGTGAATGGGATGTTCGTAAGCGAAGATGTGGGGTCGAAAGAGTAGCAGCGACGCGTTGGTTGAGAGGAGGATCGATGGATGCCGAAGTCGTGAAGCTAGGGATTCGCGCATGGCCGATGGTGGTGTCGTGATTCAAGGGTTGGACCGGCGCGGCTGTAGTTCGAAGTTGACTATGTAGTTGTACTTGAATTCAAAAATCAGTGGAACCATCGCGATTTTGGGTTTGCTCTATTTGCAGTCGGGTATAAAAGCAACTTATTCTTCGATTTTTAATTTTTTTATGTAGTACTGTATGTATAAGAATATGCAGTAAAGATAAAAATAAATATATAAGGTATTTCGAAAATAAAAAAATAATAATTTGTTAAGATGATTAATTTATATAGTAAACTTATATAATTATTCTTAGTTACTAAATATAATCCATTAAAGAAATTTTTTTAGTTTAAAACCAAATTTTATCATTGGTTAATTTAATTTATTAAATGGGAATTTATTTCTAAATCAAATAGTTATTATGAAATGGAAATTAATTTTTCGACAAGCGGAATTAATTTGTATAAATGGTTCATTTAATTTTTGTCATTAAAAATAATTTATTAAAGGAAACTTAGTTTTAAATTTTAAATTATAGTTATATAAAATTATTAAAGGAGAAATTTGTTAATTAAAACTATCAAAACGAAAAATTGATTATTTGATTTATTTAGAATATTAATGAATTGTATAACCATTTATACAAGGTCGAAAATCGAGGAATGATTGGAATGGAAATGGATTGCAAACAGCAAAATAAAAGGTGAGATCTTCTCACTCAAACATAGGGTTTTTTTAATTTTAAATAGTTAAATTTAAAATTGTTGTTTGGGTTGATTGTGTGCTTGTATAATGGTTGTTATCATTTGTTTGAAATAGACCCTATTGCGTCGCATAATTGATGCAGCACGAGTTACAGATTCACCCGGCTTAAGTCGGCCACGAACTAAAGGAGGAGTTTTGGGTCATCTGCGACCTAAGGAGTCACGAGACAAGAAGCCACGACTTAACGAAGTCTTAAGTCGCTCGGTATCTTTAGGTCATTTACGACCTATAGCAATGGTATCTATTAAAGAGGCGGCACGAGTTAACAGCCAACGACCTAACAGTGAAGACTTAAGTCGCTCAGAAGGTGGGGACGAGCTACGACCTAAGTTGAACGACCTAACTCCTAGGTCGCCCAAAGAATTCCTGTGCCGCTTCGATAGGTCGCGAACGACCTAACTCATAGGTCGCGTGAAGAATCTTCGTTACCGCTTCTATAGGTCGTTAACCCGACCTACCAATCTATGATGAGTCGCTGAAGAGTTAAGCCGCTTGGAAGTTAAGTCGTGGATATGTTAAGTCGTGTGTATTTGGGTCGTTGATTGATAAATCGTCCGTGTTGAGTATATGTGTTGTATTGAGTTGTAAACGGTGTTAAGTCGTATGTCGTGTATTCGTTAAGTCGTGTACTATCTTAAGTCGTTGTTGTTGTTGAGTCGTCATACTGTTATGTCGCTTGTGTTTGTAACCCGTAAGTCGGCAAGGAGTTAAGTCGGTCATGTGTGTGTGGTGATGTAATAAGTTGAGTCGCTGAAGGCTTAGGTCGTGAGCGACCTTGGCTAAGTCGTAAGTCGTGGGGCGTTAGGTCGGAAATGACTTAAGGGTTTGGGTTGTAAAACGCTATAAATAGCGGTTGTGTTGGTCATTTGTAACTTGGTTGATTGTTGAATAAATACTTTGTTTGATTGCTGTGTGATTTCATCTAAATTGGTAGTTGAGTGTGATCTCCTATCTCCACTTTTGGTTATTCGAGTGCGCTCGAATCAACGATCGTTGAAGCCAATTCACGGTATCAAGTGCGCTTGATCAACGTTTGAAGAATTGTTGATCTTCTTTCACGGTATCGTGCGCGATCAACGTGTCAAAGATAGCTAGAATTCGGTATCTTTGTGATCAACGAATTTGGGCATTTCAGTATCTTCAATCCACCGTTTGCTACTTTCATCGATCTATATCGTTTTGTTATTATCCGCTGCGTCAGTTTGGTATCAGAGCTAGACTTAGCCAATCATAGCTAAGCCGAGTCTTGGAGCCAAGGAGTTTGAAGTTGGTATTCATCGTGTTCATCTTGAAGTTGCAACAAGTTAGAAGCTTCCGATCCATTTCATTTTGGATCAAAGTTGGAAAGGTGTTTGAGTTTGAGCCGAGTTGGGTAGAGCCGTGCATCACTTATTTAAGCCGAGAGTTTGAAGTGTAGGCCGAGTTTGTATTGAAGTGTTGAGGTTGAGTGAGCTAGTTGAAGTTTGATTTGTAGAAGATTTGTGAAGTTTTGAAGTGTTTGTGTTGATTAAATCATGCCACCAAGGAGAGCTAATCGTCATCAAAATGTTGAAGCGTTGTATAGAAGAGAAGAAGCCGAGCAAATGAAACAACGTATCAATGAGAAGTTTGATGAAGGCATTGGGAAGTTAGAGAAATTGATGAATGATTTAAATCAAAGTCAAAGGAGAAGGTCGCCAATCTCGAACCATGGAGGAAACAGAGTTTCGCCATCGGTTACGGAAGCGAGGAGGGTATCACCGCAATCTTTTAGAGAAAGAAGAGAAACATCAATTTCGTCAATAAGAGATCACCATGAATATAGACATGAAGAGAGAAGAACTCCACGTGAGTTTGAGAATGAACCATATCGAGAAGAAGAGAGACATAGTAGAAGAGACATGCATGATCAAAGGGATGATGATGGTCGAGATCGATATAGATGTACATTTGAGTTGGATGAAGAGGATGATAGAGCTAACATTCATTATCAAGATCGAGACCAAGTTCGAAATTCATATCGGGATGTAGATGATGATCGTCGATGGGAATCGGGTATGAAGATGGAAATTCTAGAGTTCAAGGGTGGAATGGTAGCTGAAGAATTTCTTGATTGGTTGTCTAATGTTGAAGAGATCTTTGATTTCAAGGAGGTTCCTGAGCATAGAAGAGTGAAGTTGGTTGCTACTAGGTTGAGGGGTAGAGCTATGGCATGGTGGCAGCAAACTAAACTTACAAGGGAGAGAATGGGAAAATCAAAGGTTGAGTCTTGGGATAAGATGAAGAAGTTGATGAGAGCTACATTTTTACCTTACAACTATCAATCACTTATGTACCAGAGATTACAGAATTTGAGGCAAGAGACGAAGACTGTTAATGATTATGCTGATGAATTTTATCAACTAATTGCTCGAAATGACATTAAGGAGACAGAGGAACAACTGACTGCTAGGTTTATTGGAGGTTTGAGGATGCAGATTCAAGATATGGTGAATATGTTTGATCCGAGATCTGTAGCAGAAGCACATCAGAAAGCGTTGGCTTGGGAGAAGCAGGGAAGACGAGGAGGTGGTGTGTTTACAAGTTCCAATATTCAGAACAAAGGAGCTAGTGGGAGTTCCAGTGTTTCTAAATCTGTCAGTAAACCAGTTGTGAATGAAGTTGCGAAGGCGAAGGTCAACAACAGTTTCAAATGTTATAATTGTCAGGAAGTGGGTCATAAAAGCAATGAATGTCCAAAACCGAAGAAATGAGCTATGATAGCTGAGGTTGAGGATGAGGAAGTAGAAGCTGAATATTCCAATTCACCACTTGTTGAGGACGAAGAAGAGTTGTCCGGAGATGAGGGTTGTAATTTGATGATGAGGAGGTCTTGTCTAACACCGAAGCAAGAGGATGAGTCTAGTTGGTTGAGGAGTCATATTTTTCAATCTACATGCACAATTCTGGGAAAAGTTTGCAAGTTTGTGATTGATGCAGGAAGTTGTGACAATATTATTTCTACTGAAGCCGTGAGGAAATTGAAGTTAAAAACAGAGAAACATCCTAATCCTTACAAGTTAGCATGATTGAGAAAAGGAGGAGAGGTGAAGGTGGATAAGCGAGTTCGAGTTCCATTTTCTATTGGAAAGAAATATAAAGACGAGATCTGGTGTGATGTAGTTGAGATGGATGTTTGTCATTTGCTTTTGGGAAGACCGTGGCAGTATGATCGAGCAGTGCAGCATGACGGTCGAACCAATAGCTACAGTTTTATGTTTGAAGGCGTTAAGATTATTTTAGTTCCAAAGAAGAGACAGCAAGGAGAGAGAAAATCAGAGGAGATTGAGGAGCTGAAGACTTTGTTGACTTTGAAGGAATTCATCGAAGAAGTAGAGGAGAGTCAAGAGGTGTTTTTGTTGATTGGACATGAAGCCACTGAATCTGTTAAAGTTCCAGAGGAAGTAAAGCCGGTATTAGAAGAATTCAGTGATGTGTTTCCTGAAGAGTTGCCAACGGAGTTGCCACCGTCGAGGGATATTCAACATCAGATAGATCTTGTGCCAGGGGCAGTATTACCACACAGACCACATTACCGGATGAGTCCTAAAGAACACGAAGAGTTGAGAAGGCAAGTGGAAGAGTTACTTGAACAAGGACGCATACAAGAGAGCTTAAGTCCTTGTGCTGTACCAGCATTGTTAGTACCTAAGAAGGATGGTTCGTCGAGGATGTGTACGGACAGTCGGGCTCTGAACAAGATCACCGTAAGATACAGATTTCCTATGCCAAGGTTTGATGATTTGATTGATCAATTAAGTGGGGCAGTTGTGTTTTCGAAGATTGACTTGAAGAGTGGATACCATCAGATTCGTATAAGACCGGGTGATGAGTGGAAAACTGCTTTCAAAACCAGGGAAGCTTTATACGAATGGTTGGTTATGTCGTTTGGTTTATCGAATGCACCGAGTACTTTTATGAGAGTGATGAACCAGATTTTTAGACCATTCATTGGGAAGTTTGTAGTGGTTTACTTCGATGATATTTTGATCTATAGTGGAAGCATGGGAGAGCATTTCCAGCATTTGCGTAAAGTACTGTTGATTCTACGGCAGGAGAAATTTTATGCTGCAACAAAGAAGTGTGTGTTTATGACGGACAATGTTTTGTTTCTGCGATACGTTTTGTCGAAGGAAGGTATTCAAGTGGATGAAAGTAAAGTGGAAGCTGTCAGGATTTGGCCACAACCCAAGACAATTACTGAAGTGAGAAGTTTTCATGGATTGGTATCTTTTTATCGAAGATTCATTTCATATTTTAGCAGTGTGATGGCACCAGTTACTGATTGTATGAAGGGAAAGCAATTTTTATGGTCAGAGGAAGCAGGATATGCTTTTGAGCGGATCAAGGAACTTTTGACGACAGTGCCAATTCTTGTATTACCAGATTTTTAGTTATTGTTCGATCTGCATACTGATGCATCTAAGGTTGGGATTGGAGGAGTGTTGAGTAAGAAGGGGCGTCATATTGCATATTTCAGTGAGAAGTTATCAGGGGCAAAGATGAGATATAGTACATATGATGTAGAATTCTATGCTGTTGTACAAGCAGTGAAACAGTGGAGACATTATCTATTTCAGAAAGAGTTTGTTCTTTATACTGACCATGAGGCATTGAAGCATATGCAAGGGCAGGACAAGATTTCAGCAAGGCATGCATCGTGGATCGCCTATCTGCAGCAGTTTACTTTTGTTATGAAGCACAAATCCGGGGTAACAAATCGTGTAGCTGATGCTTTGAGTAGGAGGAGTCATTTATTGACGACAATGAAAGTTGAGGTGACAGGCTTTGAATTATTGCCAGAGTAGATTGAAGAAGATCCTTACTTTATGAAAGTTATTGAAAAGGTCAAGGAGGGGAGTGCTGATGAATTTGTGTTGGTGGATGGTTTTCTATTTAAAGGAAATCAATTATGTATACCAGATAGCAGTTTGAGAATGAAGATTATCAAGGAGTTGCATGAGGAAGGACATGTAGGAAGGGATCGCACATTACAGTTGATTTCTCAATCTTACTTTTGGCCGTCAATGAGGAAAGAGGTTGAAAGGTTTGTGGAGAGATGTCATATCTGTCAGATTTCGAAGGGAACAGCGACAAATGCGGGATTATATATGCCGTAACCTGTACCAACTAAACCTTGGGTTGATTTGAGCATGGATTTTGTTTTGGGTTTGCCTAGAACTCAAAAGGGAAACGATTCCATTTATGTGGTGGTTGACCGGTTTTCAAAAATGGCACATTTTATTGCTTGTAAGAAGACAGCGGATGCTGTTCATGTTGCTCAGTTATTTTTCAAAGAGATCTATCGACTTCATGGATTGCCAGAGTCTATTATGTCTGATAGAGATACTCGTTTTCTGAGTCACTTTTGGCTAAGTTTGTGGAAGATGGTCGGAACGAAGCTGAATTTTAGTAGCGCTTACCATCCGCAGATAGATGGACAAACGGAGGTTGTGAACAGATCGTTGGGAAATTTGTTGCGATGTCTTGTGAAGGACAATCTAAAGAGCTGGGACGTGAAACTATGTCAAGCGGAATTTGCACATAATCACGTTGTGAATCGTAGTACAGGTTTCAGTCCATTCCAGATTGTGTATTCAAGCTTACCGAAGGGACCGTTAGATTTGACAACAGTGCCATATCGGAAGGGAATTGTTAAGCGGGCTAGTGAATTCGTAAATGAGTTACAGGAGTGCCACAGAAATGTTTATGAACGGTTGCTTGCATCAAATGAAAGGTATAAACAACTGGCGGATAAGAAGCGGAGAAGTGTGAAATTCGAAGAAGGTGATTTGGTTTATGCAGTGTTGACAAAAGATCGTTTTTCGGTGGGAACGTACAATAAATTGAAGGCGCGGAAAATTGGTCCAGTGGAAATTTTGAAGAAAATCAATGAGAATGCACATCAATTGAAATTACCAGATGATGTTCATACTTCTGATGTTTTCAACGTCAAATACCTAATTCCGTATTGTGGAAATGAGATTGTTGTGGAAGAAGATGGTAAAAATTCGAGGTCGAATTTCTGTCAACCAGGGGAGGATGATGCAGCACGAGCTACAGATTCACCAGGCTTAAGTCGGCCACGACCTAAAAGAGGAGTTTTGGGTCATCTGCGACCTAAGGTGTCACGAGACAAGAAGCCACGACTTAACCAAGTCTTAAGTCGCTCGGTATCTTTAGGTCGTTTACGACCTATAGCAACGGGATCTATCAAAGAGGCGGCACGAGTTAACAGCCAACGACCTAACAGTGAAGACTTAAGTCGCTCAAAAGGTGGGGACGAGCTACGACTTAAGTTGAACGAACTAACTCCTAGGTCGCCCGAAGAATTCTTGTGCCTCTTCGATAGGTCGCGGACGACCTAACTCATAGGTCGCGTGAAGAGTCTTTGTTACCGCTTCTATAGGTCGTTAACCCGACCTACCAATCTATGATGAGTCGCTGAAGAGTTAAGCCGCTTGGAAGTTAAATCGTGGATATGTTAAGTCACATGCGTTTGGGTCGTTGGTTGATAAATCGTCCGTGTTGAGTATATGTGTTGTATTGAGTTGTAAACGGTGTTAAGTGGTATGTCGTGTATTCGTTAAGTCGTGTACTATCTTAAGTCGTTGTTGTTGTTGAGTCGTCATACTGTTATGTCGCTTGTGTTTGTAACCCGTAAGTCGGCAAGGAGTTAAGTCGGTCATGTGTGTATGGTGATGTAATAAGTTGAGTCGCTGAAGGCTTAGGTCGTGAGCGACCTTGGCTAAGTCGTAAGTCGTGGGGCGTTAGGTCAAAAACGACTTAAGGGTTTGGGTTGTAAAACGCTATAAATAGCGGTTGTGTTGGTCATTTGTAACTTGGTTGATTGTTGAATAAAAACTTTGTTTGATTGCTGTGTGCTTTCATCTAAATTGGTAGTTGAGTGTGATCTCCTATCTCCACTTTCGGTTATTCGAGTGCGCTCGAATCAACGATCGTTGAAGCCAATTCACGGTATCAAGTGCGCTTGATCAACGTTTGAAGAATTGTAGATCTTCTTTCACGGTATCGTGCGCGATCAACGTGTCGAAGATAGCTATAATTCGGTATCTTTGTGATCAACGAATTTGGGAATTTCAGTATCTTTAATCAACCGTTTGCTACTTTCATCGATCTATATCGTTTTGTTATTATCCGTTGCGTCAATAATAGCGGATAATATTTTATAAATCCCATATACCGCGATATTCCACCTCGAAGTGGAATTGGTATTTAATTGTTGTGCTAACATCTATGGATGCAGGGAAACAGGTTGGAGGGATCCAACTGGATTCCTCAAATATTGAATTTGTTTCATATGCTGAGTGTTGATTATTTATAATCCCTGTGTGATTTTAATTGTGGTTAAAATCGTTAAAGGCTATAATTTAACCGAATATATTTTTTGTATTGTTGGATACCGAAAATAAAAAAATTGGATTTTTGAAAATTCAAGTTGAAAGTTTATAATAAACTTTATTTTTGAGAATTGGATAAATTTAAAAGAAGGAAATTTTAAAAGAATAAAGTTTTATTTTTAATCCTGTTGAATAAAATTTCAAAATATGAGGAAAAGGCTTAATAAATGGATTTCGGGTAATATTATTCAAAGGTTGAAGAATTTATTTAAAATATGGATTTTAAATATTTGAAAGAGATAAAGGAATTTATTTCAAAAAGGAAATAAATTTAGAAATTAAATTAGGGATTTAATTTGGAGTTGAAATAAATTTTGAAATCGATTTGGAAAATTGACTTGGTATTTGAAAATAAATCCTTGGAAAACCAATTTGTAATTAGTTAGGTGTTTGAAGCAATTTTGGAAATCAAATTGGAATTCATTTGGTAATTGAAATAAATTTTGGAAATCAATATGAAAATTGATTTGGTGTTTGAAGGGAAATTGATTTCGTATTTTGAAAATAAATTTAGAAATCAATTTGGAATTTGATTTGGTGTTTGAAAGTGAATGTTGGGAAATCAATTTAAAACCGTATATCAGTTGATATTTAGAAATGTAAATTCACAATGGAAATTTATAAGGGAAAGGGAAATTTGTTTTAAAATAAACATTAATTTAAAAGTATGGAAAAGATTTGAAACTTGTTTCAAAGGATGGGAAATCGATTTGAAATTTGATTTTCAAAGTGATGAAGTGTTAAAAAATGTATCATGCGAAGATATTTTGAAAGTACATAATTTGGGAAAATTATTTAAATCTGGTAATTGTTGTGAATGTTGATTGATAGTTAAATAACCGACTATCGATATTTACCTTTAAATGGCGTTTGAATTTCGATGCGACCGAGGGTCGGATTACAAGTGGATATCCGAAAACCACATCAAACCTTTGTGATTTGTGATAGATCTTTTATTTAAAAGATCGAAGTGAAAATTGTTGTGATTTGTTTGAAATCCGATTGAACACTTATTTTTAAAAATAAGCGCTCGTTATTCGGATTAGCCGGGAGAGGACCTTGTGTCATAAAACCCATTCGAATAATGATACAACGAAATGGGAGTGCATTTAAAGACGGTGTTGAAGACCGGGTATTTTCGAAAGTGAAAGGATTACCTATCGAATGTCTCTGCACCGGGTTGCTCCGGTATAGAGATCTTATCACCCTTTGTGATGGGGATTCCGGACGTGATTAGTGAAAATCCGGATTGCGAGGGCTTCTTTGGAAGTGCCTTCGGTTTCGTTCGATCCCGGAACGGACTTGTATGGATGTGTCGCTGGCATTACACTTTGAGATGTAAAGCTGGTTTCAATCGAATACATTTCTGTTGGTGGTGGAGAATTTATTCTCTTAGCTTAACGCCCTTCTCTGAGACGTACGAGCTTAGAGGTTATGTAGTTGATGGTTACTAGTGATACATTCCTAATTTGGTAATGTGGTACACGAAGTGCTACTGATCATATGTTGATCAAAGCATGACTTTGTGAAAAGCGTAGCTCTGTGGACGAGACTTCGTCGGACCTCACATCCCGAAAATGGTCAAAACAGGAAAGATGCAGCAAGGTTATGAGGGTCGCACCCTTTAGGGCATGTCATTTCCTTCTGGAAAAGGGTGGTGTCAGGTATGGAGCCCTGCTATTTAACCTGTGTGGTTACTGCAAATACTTTTCTTTGTGGTTGTTGGTGTAGAGGATTCTCGGATAAAGGTCCCAAAGGACCGGGGGATGGCATACTCGAGCAGTATTACATAGTTACAGAGGTAACCCAGTTATGTGTTGGCAGAGATCCGGGTAGGTTCTCGGGACGTCCCTCCAAAGGCGTACCCATGTGGCATTATGAAGTTCCTTAGCCTGACCATTTGTTGGAAATCCAAAGAAACAATACGAGCCCTTTACGATTGCAATTGTATAACCTGCCTCCACAGAAGGTAGCTATAGCAGGCATAATATAATGGTACTATGCTGGCTAAGATTAATATTATACTTTCGAAATGTTTTCCACTATGCACTAATAATAGTGTGATGACCCGGAATTTAAACGCAATATCAATTAAATAATCTGAAATAAAAATTAAATTGATTTGATAATCATTGTAATAAGATTTGAATTAATTTAATAATCCTATTAAACAAATATTTGATTGATAAGATTTTACCTTTTTAAATATAATAATTGTTTTATATTTATAATATATATAGAATATGTATATATTGTTAATAGATCTTGTTTTTAATTTGATACATAAATAAATCCTGTTTCTATAAAATATATATCTTTAGTAAATTGGGATTATGATTTTATTTAAAAGTTATACTTTTAAAAGGTTATTTAATAAATAAATATGGTTTTAAATACATAAGACAAATGTTGAAATGATTTAAAATATGTTTAACTCAAGTTTAAATTTAAATAAATAACAATAAGGTTTATTTTGATTTTTCTTTTAAATATAATTGAATAAAATAAATAATTTATTAATAAAGAAATAATTTCTTTTATAAGTTATTTATGGTTATCAAATGTTGTTATTTTTAAATATAATAATACATTGTTTTAACAAATAAATTTTTAATAAAAATAATTGTTTTTCAAAATATAATTGTGTAGTAATATTTGTAAATAAACTGGATTTCAGAATTTAATTTGAACTTGAATTCAAAGCTTTGAAATCTAAAGTATAAATGTTTTTAATTTGTTTTGATTTTGAAATATTTGTATAAACTTTATTTTATAAATTAAATTGGATTTATTCATTTTAAAATTTATCTACATGTTAACTAATTTATTAAACATAGGTTTACATTCATCTTATACTAACATACTAAATAAATACCAATTAACTTTTAACTATAAATACTAGTTACTCTTAAGGGACAAGTGTAAGAATATTAAGACACATATAACACATGTTAGTACATAAACTAAGGAAATTGACAAATGTAAAATTTTAAACAAGTGTCATTTAATTTGGTTTTCTTGTATTTATTTATTTTAATAAAGTTTAATTTTAGCTTATATAAACAAATCTCCTTCTTTATTTCTTTCTTTTTTCTAAATCAAAAGCCAAACATAAATCTTCAAACCAATATGCAAAACAAATCTGAAAAGAAAAATAAACACTTCCCTTGAAACCTGAAATTGCCTCAAATTAAATCTGAAACCAATGCTCAGTTCAAAACTGAAGTTCAATCCTCAAACCAAAGTTCAAAACCTGTAATGCCTAGCAAATCTTGTAATCAAAACTCTGTTAAACACTTTCCAATTCAAATCTGTAAATCCACTTCACAAACCTGCATATTTTCTAACATGCAAGCAAACCTGTCACCATCTCAAGAAAAAAAATCAAATGCATGAAATCAAAACATGCAAATCTGGGATTTTCAAAAGACCTGCATTTCTTAAAATCTGGGAATCGAAGTAGCAGGGATTCCAACTTTTCTGTGCAAAGTCTCCATAGCATGCATGCAGTTTTAAATCAAGTTGTAAGCATCAGTAATTCAAGTCTTCAAAGCAATTCAAGTTGTTAAAAGAATTCATAGTTTTTCAAGCTTTTCAAACCAAAAATAGAGGCTCTGCTCATATTTAAACAGGTAAGTAACATCATAATTTAAATGGTTTAATGTACAAGTATGTTGCATGTTTATCACTGAAAACATATATGTTTTATGGATGCATTTATAAGTATATTTCTGAATATTCATATGGATGTATAGTGTGCATTGAGATTGTGTGCTCTATCCTTATATTGTTTTCCAGGCTCAAGATTTCAAATTGTTTTTTACCACCTGATCAAGTTTTGTTAGGACTTGATTTACAAACCAAGGATGTTTGAATTAGTGCAGATTAAGTTTTAAAAACTTAATATTGTTAAAATAAAATCTGGTATTTCTGTAAAACCCAGAATATCAGAGAATGTTGAATAATATGAAAATTTCAAACTGTGAGATTTATAGTTTTAATATTATGAAATGAATACATGACCAAAATCATGATTTTTAACACCTAAATCACAATTTATAAACTAGAAATGAGGGTGCAGTTCTCTGTTGAAAAGAAAAGGGAAAGTTAGTATTATCTGGTGATCCACTGGGATATGGGGGTAGGGGTTTCTTCCAGTAGGTAGGGGGAAGATCACTGAAGATCGGAAAAATAATTAATGTTGATGCAAATCAACATGGGGACTGTGGTGGTGATTTTCTTCCTGTAGCCCTAGTTTAAGCTAGGTTAATTTCTTTGGTCAGTACTACCCGTAGGTAAGATCGAGTTGAACGGGATTTTAGGGGTTGATAGTTTGGTCGTAGGTGGGCCTGTGGCCGAAGTCGCTGCCGTTCCGGTGGTCAGATGGTTGAGGAGGAGGCGTGTTCCAGGTTTGGGGGTGAAACCTGTTTTTTCCTGTTCCAGGTTTGAGAATTAAACTCGAATTCAATTTCGGGCAGTGGAAGAAGATTTGATGATCGTGTTGGGTCGTGGGGTTTGTCGCCGTCGTGGGGAGACCACCAGAGGTGGTTGGAGATCGCCGGAGGCATGGTGCATGTGCACCGTGCACTTTTGTTGCAGGTGGTCTGGGTGCAAGCATTGGGGTAACTCGAGAATCACTCGAGAAATTGTGGGGTATGGCTCGAAGCAGTGGGTTTGTTGACTCAAAGCAAATTTTGTTCTTGCTCGGGTTTAAGCATATTAACAGGTTGTAGTTTTAAAAACCTGTAGTTCAGTTTTTATTTTAAACTAAAAATTTTAAAAACTAAGTTTAAACGAAGTAAAGTTTTAAATGAGATTTAAATCTAGTTTTTAAATCTGAGTTAAGTTTAAATCTGTAGTATGTATTACAGTTTCAATGATTTTGAAATCTTATAAGTTTGTTTTTTAAATTTGAAAGTGGTTTTCAGTTTTTAAAAAATAAAAATAAAACCTGACAGTTTTTTGGAAATTTAATTTTCATTTTGAAATCTGAAACTTACTTTAAAACAAGCAGTTTGAATTTCAAATTTAAGTCCAGTTTCCTTAAGATCTTTGAATCTTCAGGTTTTTAAAAATGAATTTGTATTTTTAAATAAAGAGTTTTAAAATCAAGGTGTAAAGCAAGAGTTCAATTCAAGTTTAAATTCAAATAATTTAAATAAGGAATGGATTCAAGCGTGTTGAATTTAAAAACTGGATATTTAAATAAGTTTTAAAATTTAAATGTTTTCAAACAAGTTTAAATTTAAATTGTTTATTAGAAGTAAATTTGTTTTCAAAACAAATATTTTAATTTGATTTTCCTTTTGAATGAAGTCATTATAAAGGTTTATAAAAGAAAGTTAAATGATTTGTTAACTTGAAATTGCAATTTAAAATAGTAATGTTACTTAAAACTTAATTTCTAATTAAATTAAGTAAATTAAAGGCTTATCTTATATAAGTTTTAATTATAAGTAATAAATGTTATTTACATTTATTTTGGAAGGAGTATAAACGGAATTTAAATTGGTTAATGCTTAAATAAATATCATTTTGAATTTTAGATTCAAATGTAATTTGAATTTTAATTTAAAAATGCAATGTTCTAAGTACACTTTAATATTAATAAAATTATTAATAAGGAATGGATTATCTTAAAAATTATTAAGGTGTTAAAATAATTAAATAAATAGGATAATTAAGGAATGGCTTATTTATTTTATAATTAATAATTTGAATTAATTTAAATTAGAGTTAATTAAGAAGTGATTAAAGAATTAATAATAGTTAATGATGGTCATTAACTAAGGTTTATTTAGTAATTAATTAATATGATTAATTTTTAAAAATTAATTAGATTGATTAATTAATGATAATAAATTATGAAATTTGCTTAAGTTAATTACTTAAATGAAAGTAATTAAGACATTAATTACTTAATGTAATTAATGGGGTTTATTGAGATTGGTTTAAATTAATTAATTAAGTTTAATTAATTTTAATCATTGGGTTTGACAATAATTACTTGATGTAATTAATGAAGTGAAATTACTCAATGAAGTAATTAAAGATAATTACTCTATGTAATTAGTGGATGATGTTGGGATTGTGGAAATAATTTGGATCAAATTATTTTGTATAATTAATCAAGGGATTAATTAAAGAAAATAATTAAGGGGTAATTAATTTGATAAGTAATTAAGGGGAGTTAATTACAGATTGAGATTTATCAAAGGTGATTAATAATTATGGTTTAAGTGAGCTTAATTACTGAAAGTAATTAATTTAATTGAGTAATTAATTAAATATAATTAAGGATCATAAATTAATATAATTAATGAAGTAATTAAGATTGATTAACCAAGATTAATTAATCAATAATAAGTGATTAAGTGTAATTAATTAATTGTAATTAATTAAGGGTTAATGTAATTAATTATAGTTAACTAATTAATGAAGTAATTAAAGGTTAATTACTGTGTTTAGTTTAGAGTAATTAATTTTGTGAAATTAATTAAAGTATGATTAATAAGGGGTGATTAATTAAGATGATAAATTAGAGGTTAATTAATTAATTAATTTGTTATTAATTAATGATGATGTAAGCAAGATTTATATTGTGTAGTAATTAATTTAATTCATTTTAAATTAATTAGAGAAGATATAATTAATTTAATTCATTTTAAATTAATTATAGATAATGTGATTATAGATCAATTCTTATGAATGGATGATATAGTTTGCCTTGAAAGGTTTGAATCTCAGCTATGAGATTAGAATGTTGAGTGATATTGATGCATTGGTTGCATTGTGATGATGATATGGATATCTTTTGATAGTTATAATGTAAATTATCTGTGGTTATGATAATGATAATTATCTGTTGTGAATCTGTGAATTATCTATCTGTGTGTATATAGATAATGTTATTGAATTATTTTAAACTCTAAATCAACTTGGACCTAAAAGACACGCTTTGGATTTCGATGAGACCGGGATCGGGTTTCCATATTTGGATATCCGAAAACCACATCGATCCAAATTAACGATAGGCCGTGAATCTTATATGAAGAGTGAAGACTCGAGGTGTAAGGACTGTTAGTCAGTATAATTCTGAGGGTGATTCCGTGATGAGTTTGACGGAAATAGTATTACAGGCTCGAGAATGGAGATTCAGAGTGCAAGGGTTATTGTCGTTAACTCTACGGGTGATTCCAAAACGAGTGTAACGAGATAATGCCTTCGGTTTCGTTCGAACCCAGAACGAACTTGTATGGATTGAATGCTTTCAGCACATCGTCAGGTGGACGATGACCATTCTAAGAGATGTGTCCTCTAAAGGTAATCGTAGCCTCAAGCCTCATCAACTGGGAATGGCTAAAACAGGGGAGGTGCAGCAAGTCTTCGTGGGTAGCCCCCACTGGAGAGCAAGATTTTCCCCTATTTAGAGGTCCCTTTTTATTCGGCTGTGTGGGAGGTTGGAATTGCGCACCAACCACGGGGTTGTCTTGTTCGAAACTGTTCAGTAAGGAATGGTTCCGGCCTTGTGTTGCAGGGGAGCGGGCGTACTCCTCGGTACGTTGTTCTAGGCCACGTACTGTGATGGACGGTACCCCAGTAGCCCAGCCATTGTATGGAATCCAAAATCTAATAAGTGCCAACGGTTTTGATTGTATTACCCACTTTTATGGCTAGTAGCTGGAATTTAATGAATGTAACAATTTCGACTATTTCATATTTACTTGAAAACCCTAGACCTATTATAATATCACTGGATTTCCTATCAAATGTTTTGGTTAGCGTAAGGTAAAAACTTTTCCATGTTTATGTGTGGGAAGTCTTACGTGATACCTTTCTTTTCAAAAGGTTTTTGAAAGTTAAGCAACTTTAACCTGTTACTCACACCAGAACCATGTCTGACCCAGAGTTTATCTTTTGTTTTTCATAAACTCTTGGGTACTCAAATTTTTACGAGTAGCCAAGGGATTCAGGTTAGCTTTGTCGAATATTGGAGGAGCAGTGGAGCAGGAGGCTTCTGCGTTAGATATATAGTATTCCGCTGTGTGTTCTGTGTTGTCTCTGAGTTATAATGTGTTGTAAATACTAGAAAGGTGTTTATAACTGCTTAGTATGTGTTGTATTATCTGTGTACTCTGATAGTGGTTGTAAACTATGTAATATTATATGTTATTAATATAATTTATTCGTTCCGCTGTTTAGATTCTGATGTGTTGTTTCTCCTTTCTTTCTCTTTTCTATCCCTTTCTTTCTTATTAGCGATGCGACTTTCTAGTGTATGGAAGTCGGGTCATTACAGTAGTATCAGAGCATTAGGTTGAGTGAATACCTAGGCTCTGGAGTGGTGTCTATCTTGAGAGAGCGTATTTGCAATTTTATATATGTTTATATATATTTATCTATTTCTACCTGTCTTTTGGATTACCTGTTCGGGTTTTTCCAATATAGGTTATAAAGGTAGATGAGGTAGTGGTGAAACACGATTACTACCATTGGTTGGAGTTTGTATGTTGAGGTTGGAAGTGTATCTGTCGAGGTTGTAGATCTAATACCGTCTCGAGTAGGTTTTGTTGTGTTGAAGTATTTCATCGACCTCTGAAGAAAACCTGGTAAGGTTCGGAGTCATCTTTGAAGTGCAGAGTTTGGTGAGTAGAGTTTGATCTGTTCAATTGGGCTGGAGCAAGTGATGGTATTTTGATACCTCAGAAAGTTGTAACTGCGTGATGAGATGCAGTGACAATGGATGTGCCCGAAGATATTTCTTTGGAACAAGGTTAAGTAGGTATGTGTGCTTCGATGTTGTAGCTGAAGTCAGCACGATGTTGTAGTTAGCTTTGAAGTCCGAGTTTCTCGAAGAACTTTGGATCAGGAAGTTTGGAATTGGTGTCAACAGTGCAGCTTGGAATGTTCTGTGAGCCGACAGGAGGGTCTTAGCTGAGTAGTTTTTCTGAAGATGGGTTCAGAAGCTGCCGAGTGGATCCGTTTCTTTAATAGATTGACTAGACCAGTGTAAGCTGTTCTGTTTGGTAAAAAGAGAGAACAGTTTTCTTTGGAAATTTATCTGGGTTGATCGCAAAAGTGACTTGCGATTGTTTGAGAGTTCTCTTGGATTGTTAGAATTTTACTGGATGTTTTCTAGGAAGACAAAGGTTTGTCAGCATATGGAAATTGAGTTTTCTTATCGACTAGTATTCCAGGAGTGGAACCGGTGGTTCTGTTTAGTTGGAGAATGATTCCTAGAGATAGAGTTTGATGAAGTAACTCAGTTTTGGAGGAATTTCTGAGTTTTCTTTATGGATCTGTAGAACCATATTTCTGGAAGGTGATGTCCAGTTGGTGCTTGTGTTCTTCATCAGCATTTTCTTATATACTTCGGATCAGAGTTGTGCAGCGAAAGCGGTTTGGAAGTGTTTCTGGTTGTCTTTTTCGGATTAGGAGAATTTTGTAGTCTTCTGCTGGTTATGGAGTAGAATTGTGTTTTGGTTTTGGATTGATCTTGAGGAGATCATTGTGTTGGGTTGTTTTTGGTTCTGTTTGTTTCTAGAGAAATCAGCAAGGGATTGAGCTGATCAGTTTGGATGTTGGCAGCCAGAATTTGTCCGAAGACTTTTGTGGATAAAGGACGGAGAAATTTGGAATTCGAAGTTGGAGACTTCGTTGTTGTTGGAGTTTTCTCTGGTCAAAGGAGCTATAAGTTTTGGTAAGTCTCGGAAGCTAGCTCCGAGATGTTTTGATCTCATTTGTGTTTCGGTTGGATCAGTGTTTGGTTTTCAGGATTGAATTGCCAGTTTGGATAACTGGGATTCGATGAGTTTCACGTATCTCTGAGGAAGTATGTGAATGGTATTTCTCTGGATTTGGAACCAGCTGTTCTAGAGGGTTAGGTTGTTGAGTCAGGCTCGTCTGTAGTCTGATATGCTGTCTAGTTCTGTAGATCTAGATGAATAGGAGCTCTGTAGCTTAATAGTATTGGTTGTTTAGAATCTATAGAGCGAGTATCCTGATATTTAAACCGGGGAAACTCATGGAAGTTCTATCCAGAATTTTTCTGGATAACTAGATTTGTTTGATTGGGTGAATTGGTTGCTATGGTTGTTAGCATATCATTGGTATATGCTTGTGTTTTAAAATTTAATCTTTATATAGATTATTAAATTACCTTTGTTTTAAATTTCGGGAAAGAAATTCTTTTAAGGGGGGAGGAATGTGATGACCCGGAATTTGAAAGCAATATCAATTTAATAATCTGAAATAAAAATTAAATTAATTTGATAATCATTGTAATAAGATTTGAATTAATTTAATAATCTTATTAAATAAATATTTGATTGATAAGATTTTATCTTTTTAAATCTAATAATTGTTTTATATTTATAATATATATAGAATATGTATATATTGTTAATAGATCTTGTTTTTAATTTGATAGATAAATAAATCCTGCTTCTATAAAATATATATCTTTAGTAAATTGGGAATTATGATTTTATTTAAAAGTTAAACTTTTAAAAGGTTATTTAATAAATAAATATGGTTTTAAATACATAAGACAAATATTGAAATGATTTAAAATATGTTTAACTCAAGTTTAAATTTAAATAAATAACAATAAGGTTTATTTTGATTTTTCTTTTAAATATAATTGAATAAAATAAATAATTTATTAATAAAGAAATAATTTCTTTTATAAGTTATTTATGGTTATCAAATGTTGTTATTTTTAAATATAATAATACATTGTTTTAACAAATAAATTTTTAATAAAAATAATTGTTTTTCAAAATATAATTGTATATTTATATTTGTAAATAAACTGGATTTCAGAATTTAATTTGAACTTGAATTCAAAGCTTTGAAATCTAAAGTATAAATATTTTTAATTTGTTTTGATTTTGAAATATTTGTATAAACTTTATTTTATAAATTAAATTGGATTTATTCATTTTAAAATTTATCTACATGTTAACTAATTTATTAAACATAGGTTTACATTCATCTTATAATAACATACTAAATAAATACTAATTAACTTTTAACTATAAATACTAATTACTCTTAAGGGACAAGTGTAAGAATATTAAGACACATATAACCCATGTTAGTAAATAAAATAAGGAAATTGACAAATGTAAAATTTTAAACAAGTGTCATTTAATTTGGTTTCCTTTTATTTATTTATTTTAATAAAGTTTAATTTCAGCTTATATAAACAAATCTCCTTCTTCATTTCTTTCTTTTTTCTAAATTAAAAGCCAAACAAAAATCTTCAAACCAAAATGCAAAACAAATCTGAAAAGAAAAATGAACACTTCCCTTGAAACTTGAAATTGCCTCAAATCAAATCTGAAACCAATGCTCAGTTCAAACCTGAAGTTCAATCCTCAAACCAAAGTTTAAAACCTGTAATGCCTTTCAAAAATCAGAAAGAAAATCTGTAATCAAAACTCTGTTAAACACTTTCCAATGCAAATCTGTAAATCCATTTCACAAACCTGCACATTTTCTAACATGCAAGCAAACCTGTCACCATCTCAAAAAAAATATCAAATGCATGAAATCAAAACATGCAAATCTGGGATTTTTAAAAAACCAGCATTTCTTAAAATCTGGGAATCAAAGTAGCAGGGATTCCAACTTTTCTGTGCAAAGTCTCCATAGCATGCATGCAGTTTTAAATCAAGTTTTAAGCATAAGTAATTCAAGTCTTCAAAGCAATTCAAATTGTTAAAAGAATTCAGAGTTTTTCAAGCTTTTCAAACCAAAAAAAGAGGCTCTGCTCATATTTAAACAGGTGAGTAACATCATAATTTAAATGGTTTAAAGTATAAGTATGTTGCATGTTTATCACTGAAAACAAATATGTTTTGGATGCGTTTATAAGTATATTTCTGAATATTCATATGGATGTATAGTGTGCATTAAGATTGTGTGCTATGTCCTTATATTGTTTTCCAGGCTCAAGATTTCAAATTTTTTTTGCCACCTGATCTAGTTTTGTTAGGACTTGATTTACAAACCAAGGATGTTTGAATTAGCGTAGATTAAGTTTTAAAAACTTAATATTGTTAAAATAAAATCTGGTATTTCTGTAAAACCAAGAATATCAGAGAATGTTGAATAATATGAAAATTTCAAACTGTGAGATTTATAGTTTCAATATTATGAAATGAATACATGACCAAAATCATGATTTTTAACACCTAAATCACAATTTATAAGCTAGAAATGAGGGTGCAGTTCTCTGTTGAACAGAAAAGGGAAAGTTAGTATTATCTGGTGATCCACTGGGATATGGGGGTAGGGGTTTCTTCTAGTAGGTAGGGGGAAGATCACTGAAGATCGAAAAAATAATTAATGTTGATGCAAATCAACATGGGGACTGTGGTGGTGATTTTCTTCCTATAGCCCTAGTTTAAGCTAGGTTAATTTATTTGGTCAGTACTACTCGTAGGTAAGATCGAGTTGAACGGGGTTTTAGGGGTTGATAGTTTGGTCGTAGGTGGGTCTGTGGCCGGAGTCGCTACCATTCCGGTGGTCAGATGGTTGAGGAGGAGGCGTGTTCCAGGTTTGGGGGTGAAACCTGTTTTTCCTGTTCCAGGTTTGAGAATTAAACTCGGATTCAATTTCGGGTAGTGGAAGAAGATTTGATGATCGTGTTGGGTCGTGGGGTTTGTCGCCGTCGTGGGGAGACCACCGGAGGTGGTTGGAGATCGCCGGAGGCATGGTGCATGTGCACCGTGCATTTTTGTTTCAGGTGGCCTGGGCGCAAGCATTGGGGTAACTCGAGAATCACTTGGGAAATTGTGGGGTATGGCTCGAAGTAGTAGGTTTGCTGACTCGAAACAAATTTTGTTCTTGCTCGGGTTTAAGCATATTAACAGGTTGTAGTTTTAAAAACCCGTAGTTCAGCTTTTATTTTAAACTAAAAAATTTAAAAACTAAGCTTAAATGAAGTAAAGTTTTAAATGAGATTTAAATCTAGTTTTTAAATATGAGTTAAGTTTAAATCTGTAGTATGTATTATAGTTTCAATGATTTTGAAATCTTATAAGTTTTTTTTTCAAATTTGAAAGTGGTTTTTATTTTATTTTTAAAAAAATATAAAACCTGACAGTTTTCTGGAAATTTAATTTTCATTTTGAAATCTGAAACTTAATTTAAAACAAGCAGTTTGAATTTCAAATTCAAGTCCAGTTTCCTTAAGATCTTTGAATCTTCAGGTTTTTAAAAATGAATTTGTATTTTTAAATAAAGAGTTTTAAAATCAAGGTGTAAAGCAAGAGTTCAATTCAAGTTTAAATTCAAATAATTTAAATAAGGAATGGATTCAAGTGTATTGAATTTAGAAACTGGATATTTGAATATGTTTTAAAATTTAAATGTTTTCAAAGAAGTTTAAATTTAAATTGTTTATTAGAAGTAAATTTGTTTTCAAAACAAATATTTTAATTTGATTTTCCTTTTGAATGAAGTCATTATAAAGGTTTATAAAAGAAAGTTAAATGATTTGTTAACTTGAAATTGCAATTTAAAATAGTAATGTTACTTAAAACTTATTTTTTAATTAAATTAAGTAAATTAAAGGCTTATCTTATATAAGTTTTAATTATAAGTAATAAATGTTATTTACATTTATTTTGGAAGGAGTATAAATGGAATTTACATTCGTTAATGCTCAAATAAATATCATTTTGAATTTTAGATTCAAAATGAAATTTGAATTTTAATTTAAAAATGCAATGTTCTAAGTACACTTTAATATTAATAAAATTATTAATAAGGAATGGATTATCGTAGAAATTATTAAGGTGTTAAAATAATTAAATATAGGATAATTAAGGAATGACTTATTTATTTTATAATTAATAATTTGAATTAATTTAAATTAGAGTTAATTAAGAAGTGATTAAAGAAAAGTAATTAAAGAATTAATAATAGTTAATGATGGTCATTAACTAAGTTTTATTTAGTAATTAATTAATATGATTAATTTTTAATAATTAATTAGATTGATTAATTAATGATAATAAATTGTGAAATTTGTTTAAGTTAATTAATTAAATGAAAGTAATTAAGACATTAATTACTTAATGTAATTAATGGGGTTTATTGAGATTGGTTTAAATTAATTAATTAAGTTTAATTAATTTTAATCATTGGGTTTGACAATAATTACTTGATGTAATTAATGAAGTGAAATTACTCAATGAAGTAATTAAAGATAATTACTGGATGTAATTAGTGGATGATGTTGGGATTGTGGAAATAATTTGGATCAAATTATTTTGTATAATTAATCAAGGGATTAATTAAAGAAAATAATTAAGGGGTAATTAATTTGATAAGTAATTAATGGTAGTTAATTACAGATTGAGATTTATCAAAGGTGATTAATAATTATGGTTAAAGTGAGATTAATTACTGAAAATAACTAATTTAATTGAGTAATTAATTAAATATAATTAAGGATCATAGATTAATATAATTAATGAAGTTATTAAGATTGATTAACCAAGATTAATTAATCAATAATAAGTGATTAAGTGTAATTAATTAACTGTAATTAATTAAGGGTTAATGTAATTAATTATAGTTAACTAATTAATGAAGTAATTAAAGGTTAATTACTGTGTTTAGTTTAGAGTAATTAATTTTATGAAATTAATTAAAGTATGATTAATAAGGGGTGATTAATTAAGATGATAAATTAGTGGTTAATTAATTAATTAATTTGTAATTAATTAACGATGATGTAAGCAAGATTTATATTATGTAGTAATTAATTTAATTCATTTTAAATTAATTAGAGAAGATGTAATTAATTTAATTCATTTTAAATTAATTATAGATAATGTGATTATAGATCATTTCTTATGAATGGATGATATAGTTTGCCTTGAATGGTTGAATCTCAGCTATGAGATTAGAATGTTGAGTGATATGGATGCATTGGTTGCATTGTGATGATGATATGGATATCTTTTAATAGTGATAATGTAAACTATCTATGGTTATGATAATGATAATTATCTATTGTGAATCTGTGAATTATCTACCTGTGTGTATATAGATAATGTTATTGAATTCTTTTAAACTCTAAAACAACTTGGACCTAAAAGACACGCTTTGGATTTCGATGAGACCGGGATCGGGTTTCCATATTTGGATATCCGAAAACCACATCGATCCAAATTAACGATAGGTCTTGAATCTTATATGAAGAGTGAAGACTCGAGGTGGGAGGACTATTAGTCAGTATAACTCTGGGGGTGATTCCGTGATAAGTTTGACGGAAATAATACTTACAGGCTCGAGAATGGAGATTCAGAGTGCAAGGGTTATCGTCGTTAACTCTACGGGTGATTCCAAAACGAGTGTAACGAGATAATGCCTTCGGTTTCGTTCGAACCCGTAACGAACTTGTATGGATTGAATGCTTTCAGCACATCGTTAGGTGGAAGATGAGCATTCTAAGAGATGTGTCCTCTAAAGGTAATCATTGCCTCAAGCCTCATCAACCGGGAATGGATAAAACATGGGAGGTGCAGCAAGGCTTCGTGGGTAGCCCCCACTGGAGAGCAAGATTTTCCCCTATCTAGAGGTCCCTTGTTATTCGGCTGTGTGGGCGGTTGGAATTGCGCACCAACTGCGGGGTTGTCTTGTTCGGAACTATTCAGTAACGAATGGTTCCGGCCTTGTGTTGCAGGGGAGCGGGCGTACTCCTCGGTACGTTTATCTAGGCCACGTACTGTGACGGGCGGTACCCCAGTAGCCCAGCCATTGTATGGAATCCAAAATCCAATAAGTGCCAACGGTTTTGATTGTATTACCCACTTTTGTGGCTAGTTGCTGGAATTTAATGAATGTAACAATTTCGGCTATTTCATATTTACTTGAAAACCCTAGACCTATTATAATATCATTGGGTTTCCTATCAAATGTTTTGGTTAGTGTAAGGTAAAAACTTTTCCATGTTTATGTGTGGGAAGTCTTACGTGATACCTTTCTTTTCAAAAGGTTTTTGAAAGTTAAGCAACTTTAACCTATTACTCACACCAGACCCATGTCTGACTCGGAGTTTATCTTTTGTTTTTCATAAACTCTTGGGCACTCAAATTTTTACGAGTAGCCAAGGGATTCATGTTAGCTTTGTCGAATATTGAAGGAGCAATGGAGCAGGAGGCTTCTGCGTTAGATATATAGTATTCCGTTGTGTGTTCTGTGTTGTCTCTAAGTTATAATGAGTTGTAAATACTAGACAGGTGTTTATAACTGCCTAGCATGTGTTGTATTATCTGTGTACTCTGATAGTGGTTATAAACTATGTAATATTTTATTTTATTAATATAATTTATTCGTTGCACTGTTTAGATTCTGATGTGTTGTTTCTTCTTTCTTTCCTTTCTTTCTCTTTTCTATCCCTTTCTTTCTTATTAGCGATGCGACTTTCTAGTGTATGGAAGTCGGGTCGTTACAAATAGTATAAAAGAAGAATTTTGCGTAGTAAGCATATTTGACTATCATAAGGAGAAATCTCCTCCAATTCTGCGTTTGCATTATGTGTGTGGTGGGAGGCCTTATGGTTGTTTCATTTTCCAAAAGCATAGCGGATTTCTTTTTATTTTCTGGTGAAAATAACTGTTTTTTAAGATCTCACACCATTCCCACGACGGACTTGGAGTTTATTGTTCCCTTTCTAAACTCTGGGTGCCCATAATTTTCCACACGCGCAGCCTAGATTCAGGTCAGCAGTTATTCGGGAGCAAAGTCAAGAAGTTGTTGTGGATAAAGAGTTGGAGCTGGATGGCGAGGCGTATCACTTACATATGTAATATTTCTTTCCGTTGTTTGTTGTTGTACACTCTAATAATGTAATGTGATGTAATGAAATAACTGATATAGTAATTCTGTTTAAAATTATTTATTTATCTATTATACTTGTTACGCTGTGAAATGTGAGATTCTGTTATTGTTGCTGTTCTTCTTCTACCTCTTCTTCTTTAAACCCTAAAGATTCCTAAGTTTGTTCCTCTTTGGCTGAATTGTTGTGCGATTTTGCCAACTTAAAAGGGGTACGGATATGCGGGCCTTTACAAAGAATGAAAAGATAGAGGACGGATGTGGAAAAAAATAAAAGTGGAGAAAGGTGAATTTGCCTAATTTATAAAACAAACCAATCTCTTACTTCAATCACAAGTTAAACAAAATTTTCAAGCAACACAAAAATCTCAAGCCACCCATCCATCTCCTTTTAAATCATGTTTAAAATTTCTAACTTTTGATTTGATTTTAAAAAAATGAGAAGAAAGTTTCTACGGTATTCCGCTACACAATATTCCATTCGCGCACGAGCCGCCAATGATAGAAATAAAAATATAATTGCGCAAAACAAGTGAGATGATCATAAAACAACAATAAAATACACAGATTATTTCATTCTATGTGTTTGCGCCAAAATTGGTCACAAACACCCGATATCGTGAAAGCACCTGTTTATGAACACAAATCAGCAATAATCAATATAAAATTCAGATCTAAGGAATAGCAATCACAATAATTCAGCAATATCAATCAGAAACACAGGATTTATAGTGGTTCGGCGATCTTGCCTACGTCCACTCTGAAGTTTATGTCTTTATTGATTCACTTGATGATTTCAATCGATTACAGCGGATTACAATTGATGATAGGTTTGAAATCTGATTACAACAGCATTAATGAAGAGTCGAATTGGATTCGGCTGAGTCTGGACGTTGAATGGCCAAAAGATCCCCTTTCTGAATGACCAAGGGCTCTATTTATAAGCGTAGGATGCCGATATTTTGCTGAAAATTCAGGAGACCACTTCTGGCACGTGAGGGGGCCCACATGCCCGGCCTCAGGAAATTTGGGCCCACTTTGGGATCGATTCGAACTCCATTCGAATCGATCAGAAAATCATCCAATCGAGGTGAAATTTGGTGTGGACATCCTGAAATTTGAAACACTGGCTTTCACGGCTTTGCTTGTCATGTCCTATCAATTGTAGCCTGATCCGGGCTTGGACAAAATTCATCGATATCCATGGTGAAGCAAAGTACAACCAACCTTTGAGACGAACTGTCTTTGGTTTTCGACTGATCTTTTGGTATCACGGCTTTGCCAAAAAGCGGGATAACATTTGCCCCCTAAAACATGCCTTGCGATTGGAAGGTGTGTTTTGTAATGCCATATGCTGGATGTTCATATCCTGTCAACAACCTGCAAAGAAATTGATAATTTCGTATGACCTCAAATGACGATCGTTCAGGATCGTATGCCATTCGAGGTGAAACGGGACCGTTCACGGTCGTAAGCCGTTCATGGCGAATGATAGAATGGGACCGTTCGTGGTCGTATGCCGTTCACGGCGGATATCGATCGTTCACGATCGAGTTCCGTTCAAGGCTGATTGTGACCGTTCGCGGTGGTGTGCTGATCGAGGCGAATTGTGATCGTTCGCGATCATGTGCCGTTCAAGGCGAATTTTGATCATTCGCGATCGTGTGCCGTTCGAGGCAAGTTGTGATCGTTCGCGATCGTGTGCCGTTCGAGGCGAATTGTGATTGTTCGCGATCGTGTGCCGTTCGAGGCAAGTTGCGATCGTTCGGGATCATGTGCCGTTTGAGGCGAATTGGGATCGTTCGCGATCATGTGCCGTTCGAGGCGAATTGCGATCGTTCGCGATCGTGTGCCGTTCGAGGCAAGTTGTGATTGTTCGTGATCGTGTGCCATTCGAGGCGAATTGTGATCGTGTGCCGTTCGAGGCAAGTTGTGATTGTTCGGGATCGTGTGCCGTTCGAGGCGAATTGTGATCGTTCGCGATCGTGTGCCGTTCGAGGCAAGTTGTGATCATTCGCGATCGCATGTCGTTCGAGGCGAATTGTGATCGTTCGCGATCGTGTGCCGTTCGAGGCAAATTATGTGTGCCGGGTGGGGGGACTTAGTATTATCAATGCCGAAGTTCATGTTCGGGGGAGTTTTCGAATCAAAGACTTTGGCGGTTCATCGCCATGCAAGAGGTGCTCGTGGACCGTTTGCGATCCAACGGGCATGTCAATAAAACTCTTTCATGGAATTGCAAATATCAAAGCAATAATTACACGAATCTCACAACAGAAATGTCCAAACAGGCAGAGTCTAAATGTTCAAATCAAAATCAAAGCAAAAAGCAAGATGAAGATGTTAAAGTGTAAACTCTTACTATGATGTGGTTGGTAGTCATTCAGAGCATGCCTATGGATCGTGCGCGATCGCTCACATATGTAAATGATTTAACCGCATTAGCGAGAGGTTTACAACTTGTTCATCATTATTTCAGTCGATCAATGAATAATCAAACGGTGCCCCGATTCAGGGTCGCCTCTAGCTGATGTAGACGGTGGTCGTTCTGGTTCCACTGTTGGAGTTCGCCTCCTCACATACTGAAGGAGCATACCGTTCCTGATATGCCCTTCCACCTCGTCCTTCAGATGCCTACAATCATTAGTGTTATGACCGTTCAATTCATGAAATACACAAAACTTATCTGATTTTGTTTCGTCAGAGGTTGGATCCCTTCGCATCGGTCTACGATACAGAACCTGCTCTTTGGTATCCTGATAGATTTGCTCCAAACTCTCATTCAGCTCGGAGTAAGTGGTGAATCGCGGCTCGCTCTGTGGCCGCTTTGACCTGTCACCATCATTCTCAGTCTTTCTTTTTCCTTTACTAGTCTCCGCACCCTTTCCGGGTGCATTCCTGCCTTTGATTGTGAAAACATCAATTCCCTCTCCTTCCTCTCTTTCGGCGTTCGCATCCTCCAATCGTAAGAACTTTTCCGCCTCGTGATAGAATTCTCCTAGATCCACATGTGGATCTTTAGTTAATGAATTTTTGAACTCTGTTCCGTTAGCTATTCCGGACACAGCTGCCATCGTAACCATAGATGGATCTGGTCGATCCACCGATGCTGCTGCTGCGTTGAATCGCGTCAGAGAACTCCTCAAAGTCTCCCCAGCTTTCTGTTTTAGAGTTGCCAAAGTCATCACATTCTTGGGTCTTGCAATGTGAACCCTGAATTGCCTCATGAATCTCTTAGTCAAATCTGCCCATGTTCCTACGGAGCCACTCTCCAGCTGTCTAAACCATAACGCCGCAATATCTACCAAGTACAAAGGAAAGCACCGGGCCATAACTTCCTCTGATGCCCCCAGCACCTCCATATGCCTCATATATTTTGTCAGATGAACTGTAGGGTCTGTCCTTCCATTATACATATCCAACGATGGTAGCTTAAAATCTGGTGGGTTCCTTGCTCGCCTGATTGCCATGGAAAATGGTCTCCTATTAACATCCTCTAAATCTTTGTTTACTAATCCGCCTCTCATGGCTCGCCTGACCATCTCCGCCAACCTGTCACTGTGTCCAAGATGCAATCCTCGTTCATCACCTTCGACCTGCCCCCCGAGTTCAAGATGGAACTCTGGAATCTTTCCCCTTGACTGAGCGTTCGCTCCTCTACTACTCCCAGGTTGCGCAGATGCTCCTCTCTCTCTCTGAAATTGGGTCAATATTCTCCATGTGTGTGCCTCCCAATCCAGGTGCTACGCTGGATGGTCCTGCTCCGTTCTGAACCCCATCAGCTCCTCTGTTCTGTGCTCCAAGTTGTCCTATCAGTTGAAATAAACTCTGGATTAATTCCTCCTGTTTTTTCATCATCGTCTCCATTTCGTCCCTAGTGATGAAGACTGAAGCTTGGTTCGCTCCTGAAGAAGCCTCTTGACTTCCTTGGTGTTCACTTCTCTCTGGCCTTTGTCTCTTACTTGTTTGTCTTGTCATAGCTCTTAAATCTGAATTCCCAAACTCTCTGATTCAACTTTCAATTGATAGAATTCTTGAGTTCATTTCTCAGTGAAAGCACCAAAATGTTTGTGCCAAAATTGGTCAGAAACACCCGATATCGTGAAAGCACCCGTTTATGAACACAAATCAGCAATAATCAATACAAAATTCAGATCTAAGCAATAGCAATCACAATAATTCAGCAATATCAATCAGAAACACAAGGTTTATAGTGGTTCGACGATCTTGCCTATGTCCACTCTGAAGTTTATGTCTTTATTGATTCACTTGACAATTTCAATCGATTACAGCGGATTACAATTGATGATAGCTTTGAAATTTGATTACAACAGCGTTAATGAAGAGTCGAATTGGATTCGGCTGAGTCTGGACGTTGAATGGCCAAAAGATCCCCTTTCTGAATGACCAGGGGCTCTATTTATAAGCATAGGATGCTGATATTTCTTTGAAAATTCAGGAGACCACTTCTAGCACGTGAGGGGGCCCACATGCCCGGCCTCAGGAAATTTAGGCCCACTTTGAGATCGATTCGAACTCCATTCGAATCGATCAGAAAATCATCCAATCGAGGTGAAATTTGGTGTGGACATCCTGAAATTTGAAACACTGGCTTTCACGGCTTTGCTTGTCATGTCCTATCAATTGTAGCCTGATCCGGGCTCGGACAAAATTCATCGATATCCATGGTGAAGCAAAGTACAACCAACCTTTGAGACGAACTGTCTTTGGTTTTTGACTGATCTTTTGATATCACGGCTTTGCCAAAAAGCGGGATAACACTATGCAATGTCGAAAATTAAAATTTTTGACGTAAAATACATCAAACGATAATTTAAATATTTTCCAGATTAAAAATTATGAAAAGTTCCTATAAATTCATTTAAAGACACATCATTAAAAATAAAGTTTCTTTTATTAACAATTGATTTTCTAGTTGTTTATTCAAACTATTTATGAATGTAAATAAATTCATACAATGTGTTCACATCATTATTTATTAATTAAAAGAAGTTGAATAAACTATTAAATCCATTTAATTAATACAAGTATATACGCACATCCAAGTGGACCTGCATTTGATCACCGAGCCATATATTTTGAGCATAGCTATTAAAAAATGACAGCAAAATTGATGCAATGATCGCTTGCCACATCTACCCATTCATATATAGTCAACTGTCTTTGAGTTGCCTCATGAATTGGTTCAGCGAACATTGTAACCACCCGCAAATTTTCGGTAACTTAATTGTTAATTTTATTAAATTTTGTTGCATAATATTGGAAAAAATAGAAATTTGTGATTCATTAATGAAATAATAACTTAAATGAGATGTAATAATGTTAATTTTATTCATAATATATTAACAGGTTGAATAAAAAGAATGGAAAATCAAGATTTATTAATTTATTGGAATATAAATTTAATAATTGGATTAATTGCAAATAAATGAAATCAAATATTTAAATATTACGTTAATGGAGATTAAGATGAAATTTGAGAATATTAATGTAATAAACCATGAACCAATGTTAATTTTATCTATTTGACGATAATGGATTGAATAACAAGATTTAAAATCAAATAAAGGGATTTATTGGAATTTCAATCGATAAATTAGTGAATTTATTTAAAATTGAAATTTAATATGGAAGTGGGTAAATTAATTAAATTAAAACTGATATCTGAACTTGTCTAAATTATTATGAAGGTTTAAGAAATCAAAAATGATAAAGATCGCTAATTATAGAATTGGAATTGAAAATTTGATTTAACTAATTTAACATTAATTTATTTAAAAACTTGGAAAATAGCCATTTTGGCCACTGAATCGGATTTCGATGAAACCAGTTTCATTGGATCCATAACGATGAATTATTGTAGGGTATCAAGTTTCGTAACGATCGGACTTGTCGTCGGATCGAACGGGCTCGTAACGCCTAGAAATCAATTAAATTGAAATCAATTGAAATAAATTTGAAATAAGCTGATTTTAACGTAACTTCTTCATACGATGGAATTTGCACTGAAACATGTTCCATCGATTTTAAAATATTCAGAAACATCTGTTTTGATATATGGGTTGGCCCATTTTCGCTCCAGAGGCAGAACGGGCTTTTTGGGTCGTCGATCGTTCCAACCCAAATCAAATCCGATCCGTTATTTCTATTTTCTAACCTACCTATACATATCCAGTTATAAACCCTAGCCACTCCTTATTCTCATTTGTCTGTACGTATAATTCTTTCTGTTGCTCCTCTTTCTCAATGGTAGACAAATTCTCAATTCCAAATCCAATTGCAATTCAAAATCAAATCAAAAATTAAATCTCCTCAAACTATATTGAATTATATATCGATTCGAAGCTCTTGACGAGCGCAAGCCAAATCTGTAGTCTGTTCTTCGATTTGGAACATGGTTTGACCGGAATTGGCCAAAACATTCACGGCCTTTCGTGTGTGGTTGTTGTGGTGGATGGTGGATCCTCGTCCTGGGTTCGATCGGGTGGTATAGGGTTGTAGAGGAGACCTAGTAGTGGGAATCCATTGGCTCTACTCTGGCCGTAGTCGATCGTGGTTTCCGTGATTTGATGATCTATGGCTGAATTTCTTGCACGACACGGTGGAGATTGGGGGAACTGGAATCGGCGGCGTCGTCGTAGTTGAGTCAGCTTGGGAGGACGAGCACGGCCGTGTGCTCCGATCGTGGCGAAGCTCGGCGAGGCGGCTGTGTTTTTATCGAGAGGTGGCGGCATGAGTTCGAATAGTAGCTTCAGGTTAGGGTTTCGGTGATGAAGGTGCGATGTGGCCGTTTCTTATTGGCTGATAATTTCATATTTTTATTTTATTTAAATTGTGATTTCAAAACTTCTAATATCGATAACTTTTGCATACGAGGTCCGATTCATGTGTAGTTCGATCCGTTGGGATCGTATCGAAATTTCAGACATTTTGATGCTGGTTTGGATGAATTCTAAGGATGTTTGAATTTTGGGTTTAAATTGGATTTAAATTGAATTTAAATTCAAAAAGTGAGTGTTTTAACCCACTCACAACTTCTAAAATTTCTTATGTTTATTAAATTAATTTATGATGTGATTAGAAATTTATTTATGACTATTTGGCATATTTTGAATCATCATCTCAGTTTATTTGAATTTATTCGGATAAAATAGTTATTTAATTTATTATTGAATATAAACTGCCAGTAAATACCTGTTGTTTGTTATCTGTTCTATATTGATGTTATTGATTGAATTGGATGATGATTGTAATAAATGTGATGATTAATATTGGATGAATGGATGTTGTATTTTATATTATTATAAACTGCAAGTTGTTATGGATTTTAATTTAATTTAGGATTGCGGTTTGAAATGATATATAACCGTATTTATATTTTAAGTTGCTGATTAAAATGATAAATATCTGTATCACTTGACCATAGGATAGAAAATTATATATAGACACCGTGGTCTATATAAAAATATTTTGAAATGATTTCTATTGTTTTGTAAAGAAATATATGGTTTCATAGAAATATTGATTTTAGATATTATATAAACGTTACTTTATATATATAGTTAAATTCTTGATTTGTAGATACATATAAATTTTTTTGGTATAAAACAAGTTTAAAAATAAAAATCGATTGTATTAAAAGTGTAATATGGTTAAATATTTATATAAATTTTATTTTATATAGAGTTTATAATGATTTTTAATAAAATTAAGACTGAGAAGATAGATTTGAAATTAATTTGAAATTGTATTAAATAAAGAAAATTATTGAACGAAACCGATTTGGAACTTATGGAATTTGAGATCTGTAAAGGATATGATTTTTATAGCTTGATTTTGGTTTAAGGTGAATTAAATGAATATTTCAAGTATAAATAAATTGAAGGAAATATGTAGTTATTTGTAATTGAGTCTTATAAAAATGATAATGGATTTATTATGTACAATATTTCAAACTAGATAATAGAAAACTGAATTGTTGAGTCGTAATTATCAAACTTAGTTTTGAAATTGTTGAATACTTAAATTTTGAAATATATCGAATTTGAAATGGTTTATTCCGTCGATCAATTCTATTTTGAAATCGATAAATTTGAAATAGTTTATTTGGAAACTGAATTGAATTAAAATTTATGATTTGGGATTTGGTAAAATTTAAAATTAGAAATTCGAGTTGTTTTGGAATTGATTTGTCGAATTTAAGAATCTATTTTATCATATAAAGTATTTTAATATTCAAACCAATTAAGCGGTGGAAGTCATGTTTCAAAGTTATGAGTTTCAAAGTATTATGATTTGAAAGTGTTATATTTCAAGTGTTTTGATTTCGAAGCATTATAACTTTGGAAGTGCTATGATTTTGAAAAAAAGGAGATATTTGAAATAAAAATGATATTATATTGATTTGGATTTTTATAAAAATGGTATCATATTGATTTGGTTTTTGAAACGGAAATGATATCGTATTTATATGGTTTTGAAACGGATATTATATTCTGGTTTTGCAGTATAATTATTTTGAAATGACTGCGATGTTATAACAACGTTTGGTTGTTAAAGGGACCGAGATCGAAAGTTGTCATACAATCTGCCAACTCTGAAAACTAGTTTAACAACCCGTGTATGCGGTGGAGATTCCAGAACAAAGTAGGATGGTGGCGGCGTTCCTTTGTGGTATGTGCGTGGACCCGACTACCGTGATTTGACATAAGGTGGCTAAAACAGGAGCGATTGACGGGCTAATGAGGTAGCACCTTTGATCGGACACATCCCTTCAATATTATACTATGGCTTTTGGATTGATTCATTGTCCATTTTTGAGTTTTTGATTTGGGAGTGTGGCTCGAGGTAGGCGGTAACTGCGCGTTATGCGTTACCATCAGCCCGGAAGTGTAATTGGTATATCTACCCTGGTATTGCCTAGTTGTGCCGTGTCACCTACCCTAGCGCGCCTTGTACGAGTTTGATTTGTGTCATACCTATGGAGTATCCTCTAGTAGCCTCCCGATCAGGAGGTATTATGGTACTGTATAGACGACTGACATTATTTACGTGTTAAGGGCTATATGGGTTACCCCTTAACGCTATTTAAATGAAAGTTTATTTTACTATTAGACATTATTATAATAGCTAAATATTACTACATAGTAAATAGTTTAACGGATCCTTAGGAGATGTGAATCTCGAGCATCTTTTAAGTTACTACATACACGTTAGACACTGGATGGGAGATGTCAAATCCCGTAAACATCTCTGACGCCATTCCACTCCTATTATTTACTATTGATTTAACTCACATAAGATTTTAGTTCTGACTCGAGTGTTTTGTCTTTTCGATTCGCTCAGGTCAGTCTGAGAATTTCTGGAGGACGAAGAAGAAGATTGTATTACTATTATTTGTTATATTATTCCACTACCTTCATACTTTCGGCTGCATTATTTATTATTCTCTCGTATGTGTAACTCTGATATGTGTTGTATAAGTATAATCAAATGTTTTGTAAAACAGCTTCATGAACCGTTATTTGATAATTATATTTTGTCATTCTGCTGTAAGATTCTATTTTTTTTTTCTTTCTCCACTTTTTCTTATTCACCTCAATAACAATCCTCCCTTCTGTATGGTTTAAGTCTGACGTGTGTAGTTTATCGTCGATTTAAAGCATACAAAAAGATGGTATGTTACACTCATGAACAACATTCCCATGTCCTGATTGAGTGCATCGACAAAATAGGAGGGAAGCTCTTTTCTGTCCTTCTCCAGTAAATACAACAGAAATGAAATATCTTCCATTTCCAGTAATGCAGCAGTAAGCTCTACTAACCCTAGTTGTGAAGGAGACTCGTAGGTGCCAAAGCAGACACAAATTATATTGTCGCCCATATGCATAAAGAAGTTTAAAATTAACATGACAACAATTGAATCCCAAAATCTTTTAAAAAAATATTTTAATCAGCCATGTTGAAAAACCATTAACAGATATGACATAATTCGAAACATAAAAAGCATTAAAAAAAATATTTCGGATTTTAAACATTAAAAAAGTTATTTTTAATTAAGTAAAGAGACAAACATTAACAAATCATCAAGAGGCCATTACATTAAAATGAAACATGTATTAGCATTCCTGCCCAAGATAATAGAATATATAAAAAATTTCAATGAGTAATATTTTCAATCTAAACAAATAAGATATAATTTAAGAAGATGAATAGGTGCATAAATTAAAGATGAAGTTGTACCATTCTTAAAAATGCGTGGGTTAGGTTCATTTGATTAAAGAATAAAATCGTCACATGTAATCAATATAAAAGGTAAACTGATTAAAAGATAAAAAATGAAACATGATAAACTGATTGAAGAAAGGTGTAAAATACGGAAGGAAGTACACAATTGACATTATATGACAAAGTAATTCTTTCATGATAGCTAATCCTATGATTTGAGCTAGCTAAAAATTCCAAGCTTTCCACCAATGGTCATTAAAAACACCCAAAACTCCATTTAAACTTGATAAATAGTTGACTGATTATCAAGGAATTATTGGATCAAGAAAAAACCAACCAACAAATTAGACTATCAGCATAACCCTAAGATTCTAATCTAGAATTGATTAAAATTCCAAACAAATGACCAAAACATGATGAACAGTTTGGGATTTGCAATCATATAGATATATGTACTGAAATCTTGATAATATATATATATATATATATATTTGAAAATTTAAAAATAAAATATTACGTTTGAAAATGTACTAAATTTAAGTTATTCTCTTTTAAAGCACTATGCGAAATCAGGGAGCATTTTAAATGCAATTTCAATATGCGTAAACACAAAACACTTAAATACTATATATGGAAGACAAAGTAAGATATGGCAATGGCACTATATAATATATTATTCATTGTTATATGAAAATTGCTTTCACTCCTATTTCTGTAATCGTAATGTTGCAACAAATATTGTCCTCATGAATAACATGACTACTATTAGCATCTCATAGCACTTCCAAATTAGCTGGAAAATGTGGGAAAAGTTGGGTTACATGATTAATCTTTTAATATCCTATAAAATGTTAAAATCTATATATAAACATTTCACACTAAGATATTTAACAGATAATGAAGTTATAAAGCCATAAAGGCCTTCCAATCCAAATTTCTTCAATTCTTAACACTTAAAATATGAACATATTCAACAAACATTCTTGTGATTTCGAAAACATGATAATTTTAATGAAAGAAATGAAAACTACAAAGTATATTCGCTACAAAATCAACATCATAAATACCAATAGTGGATTTGTTTTAATCAATAAGTACACCAATAAAATTATTTTATTGAAAAGTTATATGTTCATTTATTTGTTTATAAAAATATATTTTTTCCTCAATAACAAATGAGTTAGAAAAATTATCTTCTACATTGTAGATTCACAATTCATATGAAAGAGAAGTAAAGATAATTCATAATGATGCCAAAAATTTATGATAATCCAAATACGTAGATGTTTGAATTAAAATATATACAATATGTTGAGCTATACGTTGTAGAAAAAGAAACGGATGATAAAACACAAGACCTATCTCTTGTGGCACATCCTATCTTCGGTGTCTCGGTTGATGCTTCCGTTTTGTGGTTTAGATTTCGATTCTGAAGTAAGAAAACAAATGTTTGTGGCATAAAGGTTTCAAATTTCTTTGAATAAGATTTTGGTGATGAGTGGATGGGTTTGGGAATGCGGATGAATTAAGGAAAAAATGCAATGCGTTAAAGATAGAAATTGAAGGCATGCACGATGATGTAGGGCAGATTGGAAATTTCAAAAAGACACGGTTGAAACCGGTGGAGTGAATTTACATTATTAGTTGTAGAGATGTATAGTTATACAAATATATGCATTATACAAAAGGTTATGGCAAACATTATCAAAAACCTTTTGCACTAAGGCAATGCATTTATTAAACACGCTAGTAGTTCTCAACTTAATTTACATCATACAGTAAATCCAGTTTGCGTAATATATGACAATTAGCATACTACATAAATGAGTGATTTTTTCTTCAAAAGTTAATCAGAAGTTATGAATATGTCATTGAGACATTTAATTTCAAGAAATTATTTGATGTCGTACGTACAACTTACTTATTAATCAGAATAAATAAATATAAAATTGAATTTACTAATACAGGGTTCTCTCTTAAAACCACATATTTGAAAGTTTTAGCACTATTCTATTTTATTATTACATTGTACACTTAACACAAAATGAACACTATTAAAACCACATATTCTAATTATATTTCATATTTTCCAACATTGACTTGAATGAAGTAAGTACTATCATGTTAGCAAAAGCGACACAACTGGCTACAAAACATTACAATTTTTGTGAAATGTCAGATCTACACGGCTTCAAAAAGCATTTTCACTAAATTAGTATATAGTTCCACCATAAAGTTCAAAAGCTTGCAAATTTGCTTTGTCAAAAACTAGTTCAGAACTAATAATACAACCCTTGTAATAATTCAAATAGTTATGAATATATAATTTTCACAAAAAGATTCAATCAATAATCACATCCTTAACCCCAAAAAAAATAGATAAATATCTTTTGATATACATTCTACAAACACTCTCTTCCCTTTTTTAGTATAGTGATTAAAGAGGATCCAATAGAAAGAGGCAACACGAACTACAAATGTAATATTATGCACCAATATTAAGAGGTGAAAATTGATACACGCGTACATTTCAGAAAAAAACTAATTCGTTTACATCATCCCAAAACTCTTCTTCAATCCCAATTGATTCGTTTCGTTTACTCATCCCTAAACTCTTCTTCAATCCCAATTACAATTAACCAAGAAGAAAAAAAAGGAAGAAGCATTCATATAATAATTTTTGCATATTGGATGAAAAAAATCTTACATGTATATGGTATACAGAAACAAATTTCTACAACAACGAAGAAAAACAAACCACGTTCAAAACATAATAGGCACCGTAATCGCACCTAGACCTGCAATGACCGAACTGAAAATCAAACCTAGAAGAGAAATTTGTTTAGTTCGCTTTGAGTTCTCTCGCATCAAGATGTGGATCCCTATTGAAACATGCTTTTCTTAATTACGTCAAAAATGGTGATTCATTTTCACGAATTCCCAGATCTCATGGCTTTACATTTTGCTCGTTGAGCCTCAACTTCCTTTTATCTTTATGTCAATTACCACTCCCCATACCTTTGCCTGAACACACAAAGAGGCCACGTGAATTCATTTGCAGACATAATAGTATTTTGGTGGGTTAAACTCACCTTTTTGGTTAATTAGTGATGTTATATAGTTGGTAAAATTTATTGATCGGATGTTTGGATGATTTACTGTTTTATCATTTTAATCAATTATATCTAATTGTAGTTCATTTCCTATGGTTGTGGTACTAGATGTAAGTATATATCGTTAGGAGCCACAAGGTCAAAAGTTTGTTTGCGGGATATGTCATGTACAATAACATTAAATTAGAACCCAATGCATGTTTTAAAATGTATCCGAGGTTTACTTGGTTTTTTAGGTGTCATTGGTAAGGCAAAAAAAATTCATTTAATCAAAGTAATGGACATCGTTAAAGTTTGCGATCAATATATAGACCATTGCAAGTTATGTTGATTTAAGAATAGGAAAAGGTTGGCAAATTAAGTTGGTATAGTCTTAAATATAGGCAACTGGCCGGTAACCATTAAATATTTTTCAAGATGTACATGTCGGTTAATTAGCGGTTGTAGCGATCATTGTTTTCATTGGAGGTACAGATTTACTCAGTAATGTGAAGTCAATATCTAAGCAATGTTGCAGAGAAGGATAATATTGTGAAGAGACAATACACCCATAAACCATACAATTAGTCTTCAAAAATAATAATTTGGGTAAATGAAAGATACTTTTAGTTTAGAAAAAAGTACCGTACAAAGTTCATAAATTGAGAAAATATGTAAAACTGACATAAAACTGATGGGCGGCCTCTTATCCTTTGTAGCAACCAGTCCGTGTAGTTTGATTTGGTCCAAATGAATATTTCTAGGGAAGAGGATTAGCAGAACCTGAAGTTGGTATTTTTTCTAATGTTGCAGCACCTGTTTTGCAAAAAGTAAATAGTTTAGTGTGAATGTAGATATTAAAAAAGTGCATGAAATTTGAGTGAAAGTGTAATTGAGTTGCTCCTTGTTATAAGTAATGTTTTGATTTAGTCTCAAGGATGATCCACCTTCCTTGCTGTGTGGAAAAAAGATGGAGGAAGAAAAGTTTTTTCAGCAGGCATTTTTGAAATAGAATTCATAATGGACATAGTTGAAGCAGGCATGTGATGGGCAAGTTCATGTGAAAATTTAGTACTACATCTATAATTATCACATGTCGGTATCGAATTCAGTCCTAGATTTGAAGGTATAGGAATTTCATTGGTTATTGATTAAGTTTTATACGTAGATCAGATGGACTTTTTGACGGGTAAGGCATAAGTGTATGGTTTTTTATACTTCATTTACAGTATTTAGCATCGATTGGATTTATACATTTAGTTTTGATGTGTTATATGATGTAAAGTCACATAGTAAGTGCAAACTTACATATCCTTTTTATTAGTCCTGAACATGGGTAAAAAAATCTGTAAAAAACCAGAAATTACAGAGTACAAATAGTAAAGTATGCAACTTAGAAGTGATAACATCTTGCCTTAGTATTTTGTGTTGTAGCTTAGACCGACTATTAATTTGTGAAAGTACATTGTTTACATCCGTGATTTGATCAGTAGTTGTTTCTGATTGCAACTGATAGGTAAACAGACACACATAAGCTAGCATATTAAATATGAGGTAAACTATAAATATGGATACAAATGGTATACGCATCACCTGATATGAGGTAGTATTGATATTATTTTATTATTATTATTACGTTTCCCTGACGAAAGTGAAGTAAAAGTTATCATAAAAAGGTGGTTTATCTTCTATGCATTTGTTTAATATATAGATAATACAAAATACCTTTTCTTATTTGTTGAACAGGTCCAACCACATATTATAGCAGGTGCGTAATTGCAATATCTATATCTTATAAATTTGTTTTCACGCAAATGCATGGATAATGAAAATTTTCATCAATATAACTGTACCATTTATTTGCAATGAACTCGGTCACAAACATCACCCCCAAAGAAAACCAAATATCTAGGAAATTTTTTACATCCAATATAATGTGTACTAAGCTCTTAAAACAAATGTGTGGCCAGTGAAAAGAAATATGAAACAATATTAACCCAAGATGACAAGGAAATGGCTCTAGTTGAATCCACACCAAACAAACTTTTAGCCCCTCGTTCCCTAAGTTCTTGGTCCACCAATTTACTCTGCAAATAAAACCAAAATTCAACTTGATTAGACTGTAATAACCAAATTATAAAATATTTTAGTAGCATAACATATTTGTTTAATGGATTTCATTTATGAAATTAAAAACTGAATAATAGAGCGTGATCTTAATTTGAGTATTCAAACCAAAAAGGAAATATTTTAGTTACCGAACATAATTTTTTAACACACTCCTTTAGTCAATCAAAATTTGAATAACAAAACATATCATTATGGGCATTCCATAGTAATTCCTGTTGTATAATGTTTATTGAAAATTTCAATTTGAAAGTAAATAGCACTAATGCCAAAAGATGCGTATTTCCTATTTTGGAGCTAAGTTATTTTTTAATTGTTATATCCAAAAAAATTCTTAATTATTTTTATGACCAAAGAAAAAATAACTGTTATACGTAATCTCAATATATAGGCATGAATGTCTAGTTCAGATGATCTTGTGGTTTTCCATCATTCCATACATCATTCTATCCTAACAAATATACATGCATTGTTGTAGTTCAAACAATATTATTTATTTTTTCGTATTGAATTCAAAACAAACCTCACATGCCAATAAATGAAACTATTTGCAATTTTTGTAGGTGAGCTTTTATACAAAATATACTGTTAAATTTCACATATGAAAACATGCATAGAAAGATTTGAAGACTAAAATAACATACAAATCATTGATTAAGGTGACCCTAAATTACTGAATTCTTCTCCAATATACTCAGCCTTCATTTCAATTAACTCTAGTAATTGTCGTTTAACATTTGCAACCCTTTTATCTCCATTGAAAAAGTCTCGGTTTCTTGATTTTCTCAATCTATCTATCACCCATATGTTATTACAGTTAAAAGATTATATCAAGTCACATAACATTTATAGTTTAAGCTCAATCTGGTTGAAATTTATAACACTCTTAAATGAATGCGGTAATTAAACACGTCAAATGTGTATGGCAATGGGAAAGAATCACTATAAAAGATGCGAAATTCAACATACCCATAAATTTCACAAATTCTTCATATTCAGATAACCGGCAATATCCAATTGTAGATAAATAGAACCTTTACATTCATATAATTAGTAAAACTTAAGATTCATCATTATACTTTTTAGGTTATGTAAAATTCTTATTATGCGAATGAAACGTCTGATAGGAAAAATGAGAAGAAAATGATAAGCTAAAGTGGAAACATGCATAGTGGAGAAAGAGGTGGATATATTGAATATTGTGATAATGGAAGTCACTATACCATTGCTATTAACCAAATTGACATTAAATAGACATTTTCTTTAGTAGATAAGTATTTAAATGCACTTGGGTTATTTTGGATATCGAATATAAGGCTTCACTTCCAATGAAATGATAATGGCATTGATGAGCTTTATGAATTCTTTATTAGATATTGATGACAAACTAACATCAAAGTGTGGCATTTACTCATTCACAGCTTAACCTCAAACTTATGGCATGTAGCAATGTATTCGAAGTAAATTTTAGAATCAGGTATCTTTTCATGATCACTATTCATGCATATGTGATTCTTTTCGACATAACTTCATGGAAAGACCTATTAATTTTGTTATCCTCTCATTGGAAACAATTAGCCAAAAAATTTGGTCATATAAATAATTAACAAATAGCAGTACAAGTGGATTATTAGTAGTAAAGATAAGTGATGGTTAGTTGAGAAACCTATCAAAGCTGTAACATCCCACCTTTTCGCATGCTTTAAATCGACACACGTGCCAATTCAAACCATACGAAAGGGCGGATTGTTATGGGGTGAATCAAAAAAATCAAGAAAGAAATAAAAAAATAATATAATCTCACAGCGGAAGGATAAAATATAATAATCAAATACACAGTTTATAAAGCCGTTTTACAAAATATTCAATTATGCTTACAACATTTATCAGTGTTACACATACCAATAACAATGCAGTGGAACAGTGAGAGTACAGTGGACTAATAATAATAAAAAGAATACAAAACTTCGTCCTCGTCCTCCAGAGCTAAGGTCTTCGAAATCCTGAAACGCTCAGACTGACCCGAGCAAATTGAAAAGACAAAACACTCGAGTTAGAACTAAAAGATCTTATGTAAGTTAAATTAACAGAAATAAATATGAGTGCAGTAACTCAAGAGATACTCGGGATTCACATCTCTTAAGGATCCGTTAAACTATTTACTATGTAGTATATTTCGCTATTATAATAGTGTCTAATTGTAAAATAAACTTACTTTAAAATAGCGTTAAGGAGTGATCCAATATTCCCCTTAACACATAATATATTCCCATAGTCTATACAGTACCATAATCTCCCCCGTAATGGGCATCGTCAGAGGGCACTCCATAGGTATGGTACAAAACAAAATCGTATAAGACGCGCTAGGGTAGGTGACACGGCACAACTAGGCAATGCCAGGGTAGATATACCAATTACGCTTCCGGACCGGTGGTAGCGCGTAGCCGCAGCTACCGCCCACCTCGAACAAACTCCCCCCTAAATCAAAAGTAAAGGTGGCCACCGAATCAATCCAAAGTCAGAGTATAGTATCGAAGAGGAGTGTCTGATAAAGGGCGCTAACCCCCTTATCCCGTCGATCGCTCCTGTTTTAGCCACCTTATGCCAACTCACGGGAGTTGGGTCCACGTATTTACCTCAAAGGAAACGCCGCCACCAACCTACTTCATTCTGGAATCTCCACCGCGTACACGGTTGTTAAAGTGGTTTTCGGAGTTGGCAGAGAGCATGACAACTTCCGATCCCGTTCTCTTCAACAACCAATCGTTATTATAACACCGCGGTCTTTTCAAAAATAGTTTATACTTTAAAACCAGAATATATTATCCATTTCAAAACTATGAATACGATATCATTTAAAAACCCAAATCAATATGATATCATTTTTATTTCAAATATATCCTTTCCAAATCATAGCCCTTTAAATCTATATATCTTGAAACCCATAGCTTTGAAACATACTTCAATTACTTAAATGGTTAAAATATGAAATTACTTTATAAAATAAAATAGCTTCTTTAATTTCACAATAAATTCCCAATATCAAGTTGAACCTCCAAATAAGCCATTTTAATTCCTATATACTTCAAAGCTTAAATATTCTATATTTCAAAACTTAAATTTTTATAGTTTATATATTTCAATCTTTAAATATTCCACTATTTCAAAATGGATTCTTTGATAATTTAATATATATCAAATCCAATTCCTATTATTTAAATTTGAAATGTTTACTTAATAAAATAAATATTATTTAAGTAAAACCCTTAAACTTCAATAGTGGGATATTCTTTTAATTAAATTAACTTGATAATATCCTTTAAATTAATTTGATATTCGTTTAAATCCTCAAATCATAAAAAATCAAATTATAAAATCATACCTTTTAAATTTTAATTTGTTTACATTTCAAACAATTTTTTCGAGGAAAATTCTTAATTACTTTAATTCAAATCATATTCACATTTATCTTCAGCCTTACTTTTATTTGAGTTATTATAAACTCTATATACAATAGAATTTCAAATATATACTTAATCATATTATATAAACGAAGTCAACTTCATTATTTAGCTTATTTTAAAATTCGAAACAAATTTATACATAGCTAAATTCAAGAATTTTTACTATATATATATATGTAAATTTAATATTTATTTAACCGTATTCTTTCCAAAACCATAGAAAATCATTTCAAAATAATTTTATATATATACCGCGGTGCCTGTATAAAATTTTCTATCCTATGGTCAAGTGATATGGATATTTATAATTTCAATCCGCAATTTAAAAATAAAAATGCGGTTGTATATCATTTCAAACCGCAACCCCGAATGAAATGAAAATGCATAATAACTTGCAGTTTATACAATATAAATACAACATCCATTCATCCATCATATCAATCATCAAACATTTATTAATTTATCATCCAATTCAAACAATCACATCAATAAATAATAAATAATTAGTGACAGTAAATTTTTCAATAATGAATTAAATAACTGTTTAATTGTAGTTTATATGCAATAATAAATAAATTTAACTAGCAGTTTATATGCAATAATAAATTTAACTAAAATTTTAACCGGCAGTTTATATGCAAAAATGAATTGAATAACAAGTAAATTATATGAATGCAAATTAACTGAGATAATGATGAAATATATGCCAAACAGCTATAAATAAATTTCTAAACCCATCGTAAATCAATTTAACAAACATAAGAAATCTTTGAAGTTGTGAGTGGGTTAAAACACTCGCTATTTGAATTTAAATCCAATTTAAACCCAAAAATTTGACTGCCTTAGAATTTGCCCAAACAACCGTCATCAAGTCTGAAATTCCAATACGAACCTAGGGGAGAAAACCGCGCGTCAATCGGATATCATATGTGAGAGTTATAGCGATAAACGTGATTGAATTTTAAATTTAAAAATAAAAATAAAAGAACACTTTCACTCACAAACATAAGCCACGTTAGCAACTTACTATCCTCTTCCAGAGAATTGAACGCAACTGTACGTGAATTGCACACGACTCATCTCGGCCAGATCTAAGCCTCCAGTCGCACGCGCCCCTAAGGCAACCACCACGCCTCACCTTGGAAAGCACCGCACCACCCTGGCCGAGGCTACTCCACCGCGACACGTCCCTCATGTTCGCGTGCGTGATGAACTCCCACAGAAATGAACAGCCGCCGCCATTTATATTTTGACCTAATCGAATTTCTGACGAAAATCATACCATCGATTCACCAAACAAATCACTCAGATTGACTCCCCTCAGACCCCTCTACAAAACCCAGAAAGGGTTCGCCGATCCGACGACTTTGATTTCGACGATGATGAATGGCCGAAACTTCTCTGATTTTTATCGGTCAAACGACAAACCTAATCGAAAAACGAACACCACCAGTGAATTACTCTAGTCGAGGGCTTCAACATATATTTTTTTCATTTTTTTTTTGAGGATTTTGGATTTTTAGCTTTTGATTTGATTTGGGATTGTGTTTGGATCTAGAATTTGCATCCATTGAGGAAGAGGAGGAGCTGATGAAATCTTACGCGTAGATAAATGAGAATAGGCGGAGGCTAGGGTTTAGCAGGCTATTTATAGACAAATTGAAATAAAATATACGGATCAGGTTGATAGATATACGCGCTAATGCTAACGTGGCCCAAAAAGCCCGTTTTGACCCCAGAACGAAATTGGGTAAACCCATATATCAAAATAGGTGTCTTAAAATATTTTAAATGCGATGAAAAAATTTTAACGTCCAAATTTCATCGTATGAAGAAGTTATGCTAAAAACAATATTTTTCAAATTGATTTTAATTGCATAAATTTCAAGGCGTTTCGAGTCCGTACGATCAAACGACAAGTTCAATCGCTGTGAAACTTGAAATACTATTATAATTCACCATTACGGATCCAATGAAATTGGTTTCGTCGAAATCCGAGTCAATGGTCAAAATGGCTATTTTTATATTAATTAAATAAATTTAAAATAAATTAATTAAATCAAATTTCCTATTTAAATTCTGAAATTGACAATCTTTAACACTTTTATTTTCTTAATCATTCACATTAATTAAACCAAATCTAGATGTAAATTTAGAGTTAACTAATTTATTCATTTCAGCGTTAAATTTCAAATTCATTATATTCACAAATTATAAATTAAATTTGCAATAATTCCCTTTAATTGACTTTCATTCAATTATTCAATCTATTATTACTCAACTAACATAGTTAACATTGCTTTATATTTCATTACATTAATATTTTCCAATTTTCGTCTTTAATTTTCATTTATTACTGTATTTCAATTATATTGGAATTTTGTCAATTTTACCCATTAATTAAAATTTAAAATCTCAATTAATTATTTCATCTTGTTTTCATTCTTTTTATTACATTAGTTATCATATTATGAATGTAATTTTACCTTGGTTACATCTTATTTAATTCAACATTCTTCACTTGCCAATTTATTCCACATTAACTACAATAATTTAGTGAATTAATTGAAATTGAATTCAAATTAAACTCATCAAACTAATAAAATAAGTAACGTACAATAATTATTGTAATTAACTCTTAATCACACTTTTATAGGTTCATTATTTACAAACCAATATTTTAATTACTTACATAACACTGGTTTACTTAATTACCATTTATTTCAAACTATTTCAAAAATTTATTCGATATTTATATTAGTTCTCTTATATTCAATTTATAACCAAGTGTAACATTTAACTTAAATTGGTTGGAATTCCTTTCAAGTTATTAATAATTAGCTTATATTAACATATTTCCTTAATTTATTCCAATTACCGTTAAATTTATACTAATTCATCAATTTGTACAATATATCTCTTGTTTCCTTAAAACAAATTTATGTTTTTATTAAGTTTTCATTTACACTTCCGTTACTTTATTAATAATCATTAAAGTAACGTTTATATCAATAACATATTATAATTATTTACTATTTAAATGAGTTTGATTTCTAATAAATTAATTGACCAAATAAATTAGGTAATTTATACAAATTTGTTATCATATCCATAAATTTACACTTATAACTAAGTCCTACATTTGAATTTATTTATTAAATTGAAATTTTCATTCAAGTTTATAAATTATTAACTTGCATTAACATAATTCCCTAATTTGTCCCAATTACTGTCAACAATCTTTTATTACATTAAATCAATTTAATACTTTCCTTAAATTTCTCATATTCAATTTATATCCAGGTAAAAATCTTTTCACTGCTAAATTCATTTGAATTTATTAAAATTACTATAAATAGGTTTTAATTACCATTGCTATATTTTAATTTAGCGTTCATTACAATATTAATTTATCACCTTTATTATTTCTACTAAAATTAATTTACAAAATCCTATTAAATTAACAAATTTAATTGTTGAAATTTATGGGTCGTTACAAAAGCCTTATGATGTATCAAAGCAATAACAGATCAAAATATCGCATTTTAAACAACTATTGATTTAGCCAAAGGAAACAAATATCATTGTTTAAAGAGGCTATTGATTCACCAAAGGAAAACTGATGTATAATCAAAACCTCGAGACACAATATATATACCTGATAACAAAATAATAATAATAGCAAAATGCAGTAAAGAACTCACATTATTCAAAGCATTTCAAATCTCAAATCTCTATCCGAACATCCTTGTCCATGTCTTCTTTGCCAAAGTGGTTGTTGGATCCTGATCTCAATATTTTTTTCCCTGTAGAATTACAAAAGGTTAAAACTATTGACTAAAATAAGCAAACAAAAAATTGACGCCAATAATTTGAGCAGTTTTTGAGTATTAAACATGTAGGCGGAAGAAGAAAAAACTGCATTGTCTTTTCAGTTGAAAGAAACGTGGGTAGGGGATGGAAGAAGTGGATAGGAAAATGACAAAAATGTTCTTCTTCTAGTCAATTAATCAATTAGCGGTATGACCGTATTTGGAAGTTTGAAAAAGTCTTCACTTTAATCATGTTGACAAGGTTTTGCTTTATAGTATAAGATATATATATATATATATATATATATATGTATGTATATATATGTATATGTGTCTATATATATATGTGTGTGTGTGTGTGTGTGTGTGTATATATATATATATATATATATATATATATATATATAAACACATGCTCTTTAGCTTTGTGGAACTTCTTTGATGGTAGTACCTCTATGTCAATGTTGTTTTCCTTAATTTCATGTTGTTGCATTTTGATAGATTCATTAACTGTTCCTTCTTGTGAATCTTTACAATAGTAAATGCCCGGCCTAAATTGTGTGCCCATGCCTATGTCTTTGAAAGAAAACAAATTTTATGAATACCAGCCAATGCAGTTGCTGCAACTGAAAATGTAGCTACTATATGAGTTGTCTGTTGTTTCGTAATTTGAATACCGTAAAAGAAATTTCAGACATAGAAACCAACAACATATTGCAAGAGAAGTTTATAGTTCATAATATGGAACTAAAAAACAATTGTAATGGTGTATTGAAAATGCTAAACATGTGAATATTTGCTTAGACAATTTATAGAGCAGAGTTAAGACATTTAAGAAAGATCAACAAATTTCAGCAATAATCAATATCATAGTATAACAAAAGGCACTATTGCATTGGTAACACATATATTTTTGAAACTCTTGAAAAGTCGATAAAATATGAAATACTATCTCTTTCATTTTCGCAGTAGAAATTTGTATATGTGACAATGTAATAGCTGCAATTTAAAATCATTGTTTCAATGCAATTGACAGAGGAAATGTGTTTTCAAAATAATAATAAGAGAAGAATTACTTTGGTAGCTATTTTTCTCTTAGATAATCAAGCAACAAAATTTGGCTAGTTATATAGAAATAAGGGAGGTGCATGTTCGATTCTAATTAGACCATGTCATCAACCATAACGCTATGTTTTTTTAACTGGATTCAAAAAATAACTTGCAAAGAACTCCAAAGAAAGAACAATAAGTCTAAACTTGCTAAAGAAAAAACATTATATGGAAACCTAATGTATACTGAATAACGGATATGGCTGTGGCGTCCAATAAAAATAGAACATTTCAAAAGGAATTCAAAACAGAATAAAATTATAACCTATGATGAAGCTTCATTCACCAACTGCAAACGCAGCTGCCAAAAAAATTAAATATGATTAGATAATCAAAATCTAATCTTGTACTAATTGCAAATATTAAAATAACTTATAAACATTTCTCTGTAAACAGCGATAATAAGTTGGATTGAGAGACGAATTATTACGGTCAAGTAGTTGATGCTACAAGAAGATTACTCATTCCTTAGACAATTTCTACTTCCAAACCAAGCAAAACAAAAGGATATTAAATTAACTCACTTCTATGAAAAAGAATCTTTATAACCGTGAAATTTCTCAGTATAGTGGTGAAAATTCACAACATAGTTTCTCGGTAAAAACCAAATGGTTTATTAGAAAAACATGTAATTTGATGTTTGTTTATTAAAAAGAAGATAAAAACACCTGTAATTCTTCAAAATTTTCTCAATTCTCTATTTAAAATGGAATTTATTTATTTTAAAGAAGATACATTGTAATGATCCTGACCGGACCTTCGAAAATCGACACCGAATACGACACTCATATTCAAATGCCGTAAATCCAAACGTCGAATCCGGTGCGCCGGAGCTTATAACACCATTAAGTACAACACGACGGAAGAAAAGAATATCAATATATATAACATTGATACAATGACAGATACAATATCTGATATAATATAATACAACAGAATGATACAACAAATATCAATACTATCAGAGATACAAGACACAGCGGAAAGAATATCTTTAATAGAATGCATCCCCACATCCAATGCTCTAATCCAAAGCTAGCTCGAACCAACATCATGTGACACCTAGGCAGGCAAGTCTCATCCTGATCCAAAGACTGGACTAACTCCAGATAATATATACACCCGACTATCTGAAAAACCCAACTCTAGACTGCCCGTGTGGAAAAATTGTGGGCACCCAGAGTTTAGGAAAGGAACAATAAACTCCGAGTCAGTCATAGGACTGATGTGAGTAACAAAAACAGTTGGTCTTTTAAAAACAAACTACAAAAGAATTTAAAATAAATCCGCAATGCTTTTTAAAAATGAAACTACCATAAGGCCTCCCGCCACACACACAATGTAAACGCAGACTTGGAGGAGATTTCTCCTTATGATAGTCAAATATGCTTAATACGATAAAAATTATTTGATATTATTATTATTAGTGCATAGTGGAAAACATTTCGAAAGTATAATATTAATCTTAGCCAGCATAGGTACCATTATATTATGCCTGCTATAGCTACCATTTTAAATGGAAGGTTCTACAACTAAACCCGTACAAGGCGCGCATTGTTTTGTTTGGATTTTCCAACAAATGATCGGGCTAAGGAACTTCCCACTGCCACATGGGTACGCCTCTGGCGGGACGTCCTGAGAACTTAACCAGCTCTCTGCCAACACAAGGCCGGGTTACCTCTGTAGCTAGGTAACTACTACTTGAGCATGCCACCCCCCGGTCCCTTGGGACCATTATCCGAGGCGCCTCTAAACCACAAAGAAACAACCACACAGAAATGAGATTGAAGCCCACCACATAGGTAAATATCTGGGCTCCATACCATGATTCCACCCTTTACCAGAAGGGTATGACACACCCTAAAGGGCACGACCCTCATAACCTTGCCCCATCTTTCCTGTTTGGACCATTTACGGGGTGTGTGGTCCTGATGCAGTCTCGTCCACAAAGCTACGCTTTAAACGAAAGCCATGCTTTGATCATAAATGACCAACAGATGATCATCAACACACAGCAGCACTCTAGTATATCACTGATAACCTTCAACTACATAACCTCTGAGCTCGTACGTCTCAGAGAACAGTGTTAAGCTAAGAGAATAAATTTTCCGCCACCAACAGATATGTATTTGAAAGAAATCTGCTTTATATCTCAAAGTGTAGTGTCAGACATACAACCATACAAGTCTGTTCCGGTTTCGAAGAGAACCGAAGGCACTTCCGAAGAAGCCCTTGCAAATTCGGGTATTCACAATCCCGATCGGACTTCCCATCACTTGGGGAAAACTCTATACCGGAGTAACTCAGTGCAGAGTCAATCGATAGGTTATCCTATCGTTCTTGAAAATACCCGGTCTTCAACACCGGTTTTCAAATGCAATCCATAACATCGTATCACTATTCGGAATGGTTTATATGACACAAGGTCCTCTCCCGGCTAAACCGAATAATGAGCGCAATATTTAAAATATATGGATATGGGATTTCAGTTAAGTCACAACTTTATAAAATCCAAAGCTTTTCTTCAAATGGTTAAACAAATTACCATTTTAAATCTTTTAAACAAAAAGATTTATTCTACAAAGTTCACACATATTCACAAAGATCCATTCATAGATTTCAAAACGATTCCCATTTCGATTAGGATTAACTCATCTAATCTTTAAGTCAAGATTTAACTTATAGCTTTCAAACCGTTTCCATAACTTGGAAATCATTTTCATTTCAGACTTAAAATCCCTTTTAACACAAATTAGAAGTTCATTTCTTGTGTGAAAGCTTTTAATATTTGAAAACAAATTGTTTTCATTTAGGAAGAATCCAATTATACTTGCACGAGTTAAAGCCTTTGAATTTAAATTCAAATTCCCAAATCAATACGTTTAAAATGGTTCAACCCATATATAAATTGTATAATATCTTTAATCCCTGGTTTCAAATCATAGAATTTAGTTTCAAATTTTTGAATTTAAATTTAAATCAAATTATTTAAATTTCAAAACTTTATCAAGTTATTCAAAAATAAATTTTATCCTTGAAATTCCATTTCAAAAGCTTTTCACATTTAACCCGATTCCATTTCCAAACCGTTTGAATTCAAATTGTCTATTTAAAAATCATTTCAAAAATCTGTGACTTAGTCGATTTCCTCGTGAAATCCATATTTGTGTGTGTATGGTGTGGTCCAGGGGTTTTACACAATAGTGCAACATCATTCAATCATCACAGATCAAAACGCAGAAACATAGTTGATAAGCGGTATAAACTATAACGCTTATCTTTCATTCACAGATCACAAATTAATAACAAATGTATCACATATAAATGAATAAATTACACATAGCACAATCCACAGAACAAAATATCGCAGATCAGATAAGAAAATCAATTCAAGGCATCTCATACAATATAATCATTCATAAGTAAGGTCAAGCATTCAATAATCGTTTATAAGCAGGATTAATTAATTATTTAATCCTAATTAATTCAACTTATTTCCAATTAAATTAATTACTTATGAATTAATTCCCAATCCTGATTTATTAATTATAAATCGTTTGATATAAATTAATTTATCAAACACCTTAATTAATTATTCTTACCTAATAAATTATTCTTAATTAATTCTATTAATTAAATTAACCTCTAAACCAATTACATAATTAATTAACCCCTGAATTAATTATTTTCAGAAATTTAACCTTTTAATTACTTACCGTTAGGCAATCCTCTCGTAACAATTAATCATTAATTACTAATTAATCTTTATGAGTAAATTAATTTACTTTAAATGAATCTTTAATTAATCTTAATTAATCTCATTTATTAATTAATCCTTAATTAATCTCCATTTGATTAATTATCCTTAAATAATCATAATAAGTAATTATCCCTAATTACTTAATTAATCAATTATTGATTTGTAATTAATTTCTTAAATAGTTAATCCATATTCGTGAATTATCTTTAAGATAAACTTATTCTTATAAATGATTTCATTTGGCACTCATGAATACGTTAGAAAATATTTCTTTCAAGTTTCTCATTTTTATTTCAAACTATAAAATGAATACCAATTTATCTGAATAAAGTTTAAAACCAACTTTTAAACTTTTGAATTCACATGTTTAAGTGATACTTTTATTACAAAAGAAACTTAAAGAGTTATAATCAAATTCTCTTTCAATTTCACATATTTAAAAGTATATTTTAGCATTAAAGCTTATTTAAACATTTAAATTTATAAACTTTATTTTATTTCAAAACCTGCAAAGTCAAATTTTAGTCCAGGTTTAAAACTTTTGATTTAACTTTGCTTAACTTCCTCCTTTTTATTTTCAAACTCTATTTTTAACCCCAAATCTTTTAAAACCACTTAATTGATTGATACATTTAAATTATTGAAACAATTTAAATTTAAAACTAATTTTTATCCAAATCTAGGTTTCAAACTGATTTGAAATTATTTTTTAAACCTTGATTTTAAAACTCAGTTCAATCTCTGCTTTGAAATTGAAATTAAATTTTCCAAACTTTGAAACAAAACAGGTTTTAAAACATGTACAAACATTTCTACCCGAGCCTCACTCCAAATACTTCGAGTCCAACACTACTCCACTTCGAGCCCAACACCAATTTTTCTCGAGAATTACTCGAGTCCTTCCCTGCTCGACACTGATTTTCCCAGAACCAAGAAGTGCACTGTGCATGTGCACGGTGGCTTCTGGCCGCCTCCGACCATCTCTGATGGTCGTGCCACATCGAAAATCGACTTCACCTCCAACTCCGATCATCAGATCGTCCTCCATCACTTCGAAATTAAATTCGAGTTCAATGTCAAACCTGGAAATATCATCAGGTATGCCATCAACCCTGGAAACGCCACTGTACTTTCAACCCCGACCACCAGAAAGCTTGAAATTCCGGCCACACGATCGCCTACGTCCCCTCTACCACCTCCCAGAATCCTATCGCACTCGATCGTCTCCAGAAAACAAACGAATCAAAACACTCAACCTCGACTAAACTAGGGTTACGAACTGAAAACTGCTCACTGCCACCTCCACGAACATCTACAGCCCTATCCACTATTTTTCCTCGACACTGCGTTCATTCCGCTACCACCCCAGAGGACCATGACCTCCCCTATCGACGAAATCACCAGAATTTTCCAAAAAAATGAAATTTAATCGAACTCGAACTGCTCTTACACCCATGATCTTAAAATTGTGATTTTAGCTTTAAAAATCAAGTTATAGCATATGATTTCAGATTACATACCTGAATTCAAAATTTAAAAAGTTTGAATTTTGACTTATTAGAAGTTGTATTCAAATTTCTTGCATTCCAGAGAAAATTCTAAATTGATTCAACTTAAATAAAATTTAAATCTTGAATATACACTATAACAATCAATTCTTGTTTTAACACTAAACCCAAGCATCAAGTAGATCAGGTGAAAATGATTTTTGAATCAAAGTCTGGTATCTTAAAATCTTAGAACAGAAAACATGTGTAACAATAACATGTACTTCCAGTTTTCAAATATATTCAGAGGATTTATATCTATGTAGAAACAGACATATATGTGTAACAAATTCAAACTTTTAAATTTAAAAAACAACACATATATTACTCACAGTTGTTTTCAGGAGAAAGAACAAAGCCTTCAATTTGAAACAGGTTTTGGAATTTGCTTCCTGAATCCAAATTCTTTGCTTCTTTGGTTTTGTATGAATTTATATTGTTGTTAAGTGAATTTTGGTTTAGGTTGAGATGAGATTTACTTCAGATTGTCCTGCTTTATATGGATGAAATGGAATGAGGATGTTGATGTATATAAAAGAAAGAAGTGTACAGGGAATATAATTTTGTTTGTACAACAGGGTATATTATTATTTTGTTTTGTATAATACATGTCAAAGATTTTTTTTTCTTTGCCTCCATCTTTGACTATGCAGATTTTTCTCTTGGCTTTGGTGGCCGAAAATCCTGCTATTTCGGCTTATAATCTTGTGTTAGTGGCTGATAAGAGATTGTATGTGCTTAGGGATGATATTATGTACTTGCTTGTTTCCATTTCTGTTTACAGCTAATGATATTATATACATAGATATTTTCTTTGTTTTCTTTTGTTTCTTCTTTTGCAAGCTTCATACTTGAATGTGATTTTGTTTTCTTGTTTCTTATTCACACTTTATTTGTTTATGCATAGATATTTATTTTATCTTACTTTTATTTTCTTGCATACACAACTTGTTATGTTTTGCTTTAGTATTCATGTATTATTATTATTATTGCTATTATTTTCCTAACTATACTTGAATATACATATAATTTTTTTTCTTTTGTCTTATTACTTTATAATATAAACAAATTTCTATTTTAATATGTTGTTTAAATTTAGTTGTGTGTTACTTTACATTTTATAATTTATCTTGTATATATATATATATATATATATATCTATTTATATTTCTAATTTAAATATTTATTTTGTTTATCTTAAATTCTTATTGTCCTGTTCCTCTATATACATATATTTTTATTTTTTTATTTATTTTACATTTTGCATTCCTATATATATATATAGATATTTAACTTTTAAAGAAATAGTTTTTAAAACTTAATTATACTTTGATAAAATAACACACATATTTTATTCGAATTCGGAGAAACTCAAATCAGTTTACGAACTAATTTCACAATTTTTATTCAAAAATTAAATTAATTAGCAATTTAAACTCAGTAAAATCCGGGATCGTTACAGATTCCCCCCTTAAAGAAATTTCGTCCCCGAAATTTGCAGGCTCGAAAACAACAAGGATAGATACACAAAGACAGAGAAACAGGTTTCCAGTTCAAATTGGATATCTATTCTGTATTTGGCTCACCAAATCAGAATATCAACCATATGAGAACAAACTCATTCAATACTACATAGGATACTTGGGTCATCAAATCTACGAAATATGCAGGGGCACTGGTTAGTTCGAAGGACAACTAACCGTTCGAAGAATATATTGGATCCCAGAGAATAGATAGATAGATTCAATCTTCTACAATTTCTCAAACACAAGATATGGATTCCAAACTCAAGTCGGAATACCCCAAAGTATATACCAACTTGTCCCTCTTCGGACTTCGATCTACCCAAGAAATTACAATAGAATTTCAAAGTTGGTTTTAAACGAAATTGTTTTATCGATTCAATTCAAATTTAGCTTCATACTCTATTAATCAATTTAACTCAATTTAAAATTTCCAATTTGTTTAAAATTTTCAATTCCAAATTTCTAATTCATTAAAATTTAAATCGAAAAGCTGATAAGAAACCGATGAAGATACGAAGTAAGGACTTCCTACAACGATTCGTAGGGCCATCATCACACCGAAACTTCTCCTTGCAGCTGCCACGAAGCAATTCAAAGAATTTGGGGATGAATCAAAGGAAATTGATTGAAAAAGTTGTTTCCGTTGTTGTAGGGTATTGACCATTTATAGTGGTACTCCCCTGTCCCCTATCTCGTTCTCTTCTTGCGCTCATACTCACTATCAGTGGATAGTAAGAGAATTTACTGAGGCATTCGAACGGATATCTTAGGGATATACTCATTCTAGGGTATACTTCACCCTATCTCTAATGAGTTACTTAATGTGTTATACTCCTAAGCTAAAGTTTTAACCCTCAGCTCTGATACCAAATGTAACGATGCTGACTCGACCTTCGAAAATCGGCACCGAATACGACACTCGTATTCAAATGTCGCAGATCCAAACGTCGAATCTGGTGCGCCGGAGCTTATAACACCATTAAGTACAACACAACGGAAGAAAAGAATATCAATATATATAACATTGATACAGTGACAGATACAATATCTGATATAATATAATACAACAGAATGATACAGCAGATATCAATACTATCAGAGATACAAGACACAACGGAAAGAATATTTTCAATAGAATGCATCCCTACATCCAATGCTCTAATCCAAAGCTAGCTCGAACCAACATCACGTGACACCTAAACAAGCAAGTCTCGGCCTGATCCAAAGACTGGACTAACTCCAGATAATCTATACACCTGACTATCAGAAAAACCCAACTCTAGACTGCCCGTGTGGAAAAATTATGGGCACCCAGAGTTTAGGAAAGGAACAATAAACTCCGAGTCAGTCATGGGACTGCTGTGAGTAACAAAAACAGTTCGTCTTTTAAAAACAAACAATAGAAGAATTTAAAATAAATCCACAATGCTTTTTAGAAAATGAAACTACCATAAGGCCTCCAGCCACAAACAATGTAAACGCAGACTTGGAGGAGATTTATCCTTATGATAGTCAAATATGCTTAATATGATAAAAATTCTTTGATATTATTATTATTATTAGTGCATAGTGGAAAACGTTTCAAAAGTATAATATTAATCTTAACCGGCATAGGTACCATTATATTATGCCTGCTATAGCTACCATTTTAAATGGCACGTTCTACAACTAAACCCGTATAGTGCGCGTATTGTTTTGTTTGGATTTTCCAACAAATGGTCGGGCTAAGGAACTTCCCACTGCCACATGGGTACGCCTCTGGCGGGACGTCCCGAGAACTTAACCAGCTCTCTGCCAACACAAGGCCGGGTTACCTCTGTAACTAGGTAACTACTACTTGAGCATGCCAACCCTCGTTCCTTTGGGACCTTTATCCAAGGCGCCTCTAAACCACAAAGCAACAACCACATGGAAATGAGATTGAAGCCTACCACATACGTAAATATCTGGGCTCCATACCATGATACCACCCTTTACCAGAAGGGAATGACACACCCTAAAGGGTGCGACCCTCATAACCTTGCCGCATCTTTCCTATTTCGACCATTTTCGGGGTGTGAGGTCCTGATGCAGTCTCGTCCACAAAGCTACGCTTTACACGAAAGCCATGCTTTGATCACAAATGATCAACAGATGATCATCAACACACAGCAGCACTCAACATGCCACACTACCAAATTGGGAGTATATCACTGATAACCTTCAACTACATAACCTCTGAGCTCGTACGTCTCAGAGAAGGGTGTTAAGCTAAGAGAATAAATTCTCCGCCACCAACAGATATGTATCTGAAAGAAATCTTCTTTATATCTCAAAGTGTAGTGTCAAACATACAACCATACAAGTCTGTTTCGGGATCGAACATAACCAAAGGCACTTTCGAAGAAGCCCTTGCAAATCCGGGTATTCACAATCCCGACCGGACTTTCCATCACCTAGGGAAAACTCTATAACGGAGCAACTCAGTGCAGAGTCAATCGATAGGTTATCCTATCGTTCTCGAAAATACCCGGTCTTCAACATTGGTCTTCAAATGCAATCCATAACGTCGTATCACTATTCGGAATGGGTTATATGACACAAGGTCCTCTCCCGGCTAAACCGAATAATGAGCGCAATATTTAAAATATATGGATATGGGATTTCAGTTAAGTCACAACTTTATAAAATCCAAAGATTTTCTTCAAATGGTTAAACAAATTACCATTTTAAATCTTTTAAACAAAAAGATTTATTCTACAAAGTTCACACAGTTTCACAAAGATCCATTCATAGATTTCAAAACAATTCCCATTTCGATTAGGATTGACTCATCTAATCTTTAAGTCAAGATTTAACTTATAGCTTTCAAAGCGTTTCCATAACTTGGAAATCATTTTCATTTCAAACTTGAAATCCCTTTTAACACAAATTAGAAGTTCATTTCTTATGTGAAAGCTTTTAATATTTGAAAACAAATAGTTTTCGTTTCGGAAGAATCCAATTATACTTGCACGAGTTAAAGCCTTTGAATTTAAATTCAAATTCCCAAATCAATACATTTAAAATGGTTCAACCCATATATAACTTGTATAATATCTTTAATCCCTGGTTTCAAATAATAAAATTTAGTTTCAAATTTTTGAATTTAAATTTAAATCAAATTATTTAAATTTCAAAACTTTATCAAGTTATTCAAAAATAAATTTTGCCCTTGAAATTCCATTTCAAAAGCTTTTCACATTTAACCCGATTGATTTCCAAACCGTTTGAATTCAAATTGTCTATTTAAAAATCATTTCAAAAATCTATGACTTGGTCGATTTCCTCATGAAATTCATATTTGTGTGTGTATGGTGTGGTCCAGGGGTTTTACACAATAGTGCAACATCATTCAATCATCATAGATCAAAACACAGAAATATAGTTGATAAGCGGTATAAACTGTAACGCTTATCTTTCATTCACAGATCACTGATTAATAACAAATGTATCAAAAATAAATGAATAAATTACACACAGCTCAATCCACAGAACAAAATATCACAGATCAGATAGGACAATCAATTCAAGGCATCTCATACAATACAATCATTCATAAGTAAGGTCAAGCATTCAATAATCGTTTATAAGCAGGATTGATTAATTGTTTAATCCTAATCAATTCAATTTATTTCCAATTAAATTAATTACTTATGAATTAATTCCCGATCCTGATTTATTAATTATAAATCATTTGATATAAAATAATTTATCATCTTACTTAATAAATTATTCTTAATTAATCATATTAATTAAATTAACCTCTAAACCAATTATATAATTAATTAACCCCTTAATTAATTATTTTCAGAAAATTAACCCTCTAATTACTTACCATTCAGCAATCATCTCATAACTTATCAGTAAATTAGTTTACTTTAAATAAATCTTTAATTAATCTTAATTAATCTCATTTATTAATTAATCCTTAATTAATCTCCATTTGATTAATTATCGTTAATTAATCATAATATGTAGTTATCCCTAATTACTTAATTAATCAATTATTAATTTGTAATTAATTTCTTAAATAGTTAATCCTTAATCATGAATTATATTTAAGATAAACTTATTCTTATAAATGATTTCATTTGGCACTCACGAATACATTATAAAATATTTCTTTCAAGTTTCTCATTTTTATTTCAAACTATAAAATGAATACCAATTTATCTGAATGAAGTTTAAAACCAACTTTTAAACTTTTGAATTCACATGTTTAAGTGATACTTTTATTACAAAAGAAACTTAAAGAGTTATGATCAAATTCTCTTTCAATTTCACATATTTAAAAGTATATTTTAACATTAAAACTTATTTAAACATTTGAATTTTTAAAATTTATTTTATTTCAAAACCTGCAAAGTCAAATTTCAGTCCAGGTTTAAAACTTTTGATTTAACTTTGCTTAACATCCTCCTTTATATTTTCAAACTCTATTTTTAACCCCAAATCTTTCAAAACCAGTTAATTGCTTAATACCTTTAAATTATTGAAACAATTTAAATTTAAAACTAATTTATTCCAAATCTAGGTTTCAAACTAATTTGAATTTATTTTTAAACTTTGATTTTAAAACACAGTTTAATCTTTTCTTTAAAATTAAAATTAAAATTTCCAAACTTTGAAACAAAACAGGTTTTAAAACCTGTACAAACATTTCTACCCGAGCCTCACTCCAAATACTTCGAGTCCAACACTACTCCACTTCGAGCCCAACACCAATTTTTCTCGAGAATTACTCGAGTCCTTCCCTGCTCGACTCTGATTTGGCTAAAACCAAGAAGTGCATCGTGCACGTGCATGGCGGCTTCTGGCTGCCTCCGACCATCTCCGATGGTCGTCCCACATCGAAAATCAACTTCACCACCAACCCCGATCATCAGATTGTCCTCCATCACTTTGAAATTAAATTCGAGTTTAATTTCAAACTTGGAAACATCATCAGGTTCGCCATCAACCCTGGAAACGCCACCTTACTTTCAACCCTGACCACCAGAAAGCTTGAAATTCCAACCACACGATCGCCTACCTCCCCTCTACCACCTCCCAGAATCCCATCGCACTCGATCGTCTCTAGAAAACAAACGAATCAAAACACTCAACCTCGACCTAACTAGGGTTACGAACAGAAAACTGCTCGCCACCACCTCCACGACCATCTGCAGCCCTATCTACTATTTTTCCTCGACACTACCTTCATTCCGCTACCACCCCAGAGGACCACGACCTCCCCCATCGACGAAATCACCAGAATTTTCCAAAAAAATGAAATTTAATCAAACTCGAACTGCTCTTACACCCATGATCTAAAAATTGTGATTTTAGCTTTAAAAATCATGTTATAGCATACGAATTCAGATTACATACCTGAATTCGAAATTTAAAAAGTTTAAATTTTGACTTATTAGAAGTTGTATTCAAATTTCTCGCTTTCCAGAGAAAATTCTAAATTGATTCAACTTAAATAAAATTTAAATCTTGAATATACACTATAACAATCAATTCTTGTTTTAACACTAAACCCAAGCATCAAGTACAATCAAGTGAAAATGATTTTTGAATCAAAGTCTGGTATCTTAAAATCTTCGAACAGAAAACATGTGCAACAATAACCTGTACTTAAAGTTTTCAAATATATTCAGAGGATTTATATCTATGTAGAAACAGACATATATGTGTAACAAATTCAAACTTTTAAATTTAAAAAAAACACATATGTTACTCACAGTTGTTTTCAGGAGAAAGACCAAAGCCTTCAATTTGAAACAGGTTTTGAAATTTGCTTCCTGAATCCAAATTCTTTGCTTCTCTGGTTTTGTATGAATTTATATTGTTGTTAAGTGGATTTTGTTTTAGGTTGAGATGAGATTTACTTCAGATTGTCCTGCTTTAGATGGATGAACGGGAATGAGGATGTTGATGTATATAAAAGAAAGAAGTGTACAGGGAATATAATTTTGTTTGTACAACAAGGTATATTATTATTTTGTTTTGTACAATACAGGTCAAAGTTTTTTTTTCTTTGCCTCCATCTTTGACTATGATGATTTTTCTCTTGACTTTGGTGGCCAAAAAACTTGCTATTTCGGCTGATAATCTTGTGTTAGTGGCTGATAAGAGATTGTATGTGCTTAGGGATGATATTATGTATTTGCTTGTTTCCATTTCTGTTTGCAGCTAATGATATTATATACATAGATATATTCTTTGTTTCTTTTGTTTCTTCTTTTGCAAGCTTCATACTTAAATGTATTTCTGTTTTCTTATTTCATATTCACCCTTTACTTGTTTATGCATAGATATTTATTTTATCTTACTTTTATTTTCTTGCATACACAACTTGTTATGTTTTGCTATAGTATTCATGTATTATTATTATTATTATTTCCTAACTATACTTGAATATACATATATATTTTTTCTTTTGTCTTACTACTTTATAATATAAACAAATTTCTACTTTAATATGTTGTTTAAATTTAGTTGTGTGTTACTTTACATTTTATAATTTATCTTATATATATATATATATATATATCAATTTCTATTTCTAATTTAAATATTTATTTTGTTTAACTTAAATTCTTATTGTCCTGTTCCTCTATATACATATTTTTTTATTTTTTATTTATTTTACATTTTGCATTCCTATATACATATATAGATATTTAAATTTTAAAGAAATCATTTTTAAAACTTAATTATACTTTGATAAAATAACACACATATTTTATTCGAATTTGGAGAAACTCAAATTAGTTTACGAATTAATTTCACAATTTTTATTCAAAAATTAAATTAATTAGCAACTTAAACTCAGTAAAATCAGGGATCTTACATACATATTTCTTCATAAAATGTGAACCGATTAACTTTCTTTATAACTTCTATACAATGATAAAAACACTCAATCTCTTGGATCAATTTTATATTTCTTTATTTTATATCAATTTTCTCTGGCTAAAAACAACATCAATGTTAACATAACGCTAAATATATGAGCTACATTACAATATTTAATTGCGCACTAATTAACTTATGTTCGTTAAATACCAGATTGAGTTAAATACTTAAAGAAAATTAAACCAAAATTGAACAATCTGAAGAGATTCAAATTAAACAAATCACAATGTGCGTGCATTTATAGTTATACCCCTAAAGGTAAATTTAACAGTATCATTATCTGCATAAACTGAACCTAAAGCAGCATTTGAGAAGACCAAAACAACTAAAGAATAGCCATGAACCAATTTTTTTTATAGTACTAAAGTTTTATTATTTGTTTCTTTTGATTTAGTTTATTTTATACTACTAAAAATTGAAATGATACTTGTACCTATACATCCATACGATCTTTTAGCTAATATGGAAACATATTATATGCATCATCACTTCACAACATGGCTTCATCTCTTCTATCTAGTCTAGTCTAGTATGGGGAAAATTCAATGCATGAGACTTTTACCATGGCTTTTGTTACATATGAACTTTTATCCGTGGTTCTGACATTTGACTCTTGCTTATAAAAATACTTTAAAAAATGAAAAACAAAAGAAATAGAGAAGCAAAACTACTATCCGACTTTATATCAACAAAGTTTAAGCCTTAGTAATTAAAAAAGGTGCACTGGTTGATATATTCCTAGGAAAACTCTACATTTGGTTATATTGTCCTTATTTTCCAAACATGCAAATTCTCAGTTGTTTAATAAAGCATATATGACCATGAAAGAATATTTGGTAACAAAATAGTGCCATTTCCATCCACTTACATGTTATATCACTAAAGTATAACTCTGAGATAATTACTTAAATGTGGCTAAAACTTATCTACCTTAACATGCTAGACTAACCACTCCACCTTTTGCTTTCCCTTAGTTGAAGAAGCTGGGTAGTGTGGTAAGTAAGGTTCACATTTAGAATTAACCTATAAGCAGCAAAAAATTGTAGTCAGTGGGATACAACATCGTATAGTTATTTCAAGATTCAACTGTGTTTGAATCCGCAATCATAGTTATTGAAGTTTAGGTGGTATTGTTGGAAGGAGAGTTCTAACAACTTATGCATAATATGTCAATGTTCTGTCAACTGCTTGCACACTTTTTGAACTATCTTTGTTAATCAACATTCATAAACGGATGATTTGTGATGATCTATTTATTAACAAACTTGAGTTTTAAATAAAACACCCATCATACATCTATTATAATGTAATTTTATAATGAAAAAATTTAGAACGATCACAACACATTTAGCTTTCACATTGGCATTGTTTTTATTGCAAAATCCAAATTTGAAATCAGTTTTTGGACATCCTCGATGCGAACCGAAAACTGAATCAGATCATCATTCAATCCATAAGCATTGCGAATATGAAAGGGATGGTTTTATACTACAAGAAGCACGACAAGCATACGGTTGAATTCACACTTTTCGATATAAAATTTATTCGATTAATGTAGATCTAAAGTTGAAATATGTTTTTTTCTCGGGTCTAAAATGATAATTTGTCCAATTAGAATTGTAAACATTGGATGTCAAGATTTGTGGAGAGAAATTTGGAAATGAAATGTGAAATTGGGCTTTGATTTGTGGTGACTATTTGTTGATATGGCCAGTAAGACATTTGATATTGGGCCTAGTATCAAATTTTATTTTCGATATTAGGCAGCACCTCAAATGTCTTAATGGTCATAAGTTAGCTAATATAGTATAAAAATTCGACTATTGCAATATTTGAATTCGAAATGCCGTAAACATTTTTTTAGGATGTATGTTTTAAGGTGAAATTTTGATAACTTGAGGTATTTAAGGTTAGTGATATTTATCAAAGTTAGGCATATAAAATGTATGTGCAGATAACAATCGTGATTAATAGAATTCTAATGCACTTAGAACATGTTTTTCAATGACTTATTTCATCACCTCTTGATTTATTAGTGACTTCCTCATATGAGTTTTGTTAACTCAACTTAGAATGAACTCGTATAGTTGTTATTTTTATTTAATAGTTAACCTAATCAATTCACTTTTGAACCATTGTTATGATTCCAAAAATTACTGTAGGAAGTTTGAATTGGGAGTATAGCAGTAAATGATATGTATGATGAAGTATCCTAGTTATAGCTCTTAATTCCACCTTGACCCTGTTAGACTTTCAATCCAAGTACAAGTTACAATTATGCTTTAACAGCAGACATTACCTGTAATTTGCTCTTGTAACGACCTGATATTTTCGACTATTCGCATCCGTACATGTCGGACTTGAATTGCTCAAAATATTAGATTGTTAATTTATATTTGGCAAAACTCAGCATATGCAGTAAAATAAATCAATCACGGAATCACAGATATAGAGTAGTACAATAATACGCAGCGGAATAAATAAAGAATATAGTTCATGAAGCTACTATATACATCAGGATTAGAAATAAAGTACATCGGAATATGTCAAATACAGTGAAGTCTTCAGTACGAACTGATGACTTCTCTGAATAATCAACTGAAAAAGCTGAAAGCTGAATCGATAGTTGGATCTCCAAATGAAGCTCCGAACTCCAAAGGTGAGTCTAATGCTATATCACTCAGTCTGACCCGAGTGTAAAGCAAAACACAAAACATTCGAGTCAGGATTAACATTCTTATATCAATAAATCCAACTCAAGTGAAATAACAAATGAAATACAGGTAACTCAAAGGATGTTTGGGATAACCATCCTCTAAGGATTCATGAAGCAATCTACAATGTAGAAATATACATTATAACACCGTAGTCATTTCAAATTAATTTATACTTCAAAACCAAAATATCATTTCATTTCAAATATAGTTATTTCCAATTTTATCACTTTCAAAGTTACGATTCAAATCTACTCAATTTCCAAATTCAAATGTAGTCCAATCTCAATTTATCAATTTAAATTCATCTCAATTTCTAAATAACCATTTCAAATTTTATCGATCTCAAATTCAGATTTGAAATCACAAAATACCCTTTTACATTTCAATATATTTCAAAACATTAAATATTCAACATTTCAAACTTAATTTAGCGATTTCAGATAGATTTAGTTTATCTTCATTATTATTTAGTCTTGAGATATTCCCTCATTTGATTCAATATCGTTTAAGTAACCTTAAGTTACATTTTGCTAAATATTTTCTTTAATTTATTTAAACGTGAAATATTCATTAAATCACTTAAATCAAAAATCCAGTTATAAAATCATACCTTTAAATTTCACATTCAATAATTTCAAATTGATTTAATTAAATAAAATCCTTGATTAAATACCATTCCAAATAAACCCAAATTTATCTTCCCAATCTTACTTATTCAATTTATTACAAGAAAATCTATTTGAAATACAGATTTACATAAATACTTAACCATATTATATCAATCTAATTTAAATTAAATATTACTACTAAATCTATATATAAAAGTACCATTTTTATATAATATCTTAAGAATAAGTACTTATTAAGCTATATTTTTCTTTCTGAAACCATAGAAATTATTTTCAAAATATTTATGTATGGACCAACGGTGTCTGTATATATTTCCTATCCTATGGTCAAGTAATACAGATATTTATCATTTCAACCCGTACACTAAATATATACGGGTGGATATCATTTCAACCCGTAATCCCAAATTCAATTCAATGAAAATCGCTTAGGTCTACAATTTCAACCCATAACGATTTTCTCCTATTCTAAAGTCCGTTCGGACATGTATCATTTCAACCCGTAGTGAATTCTATACTAATAGGGAACTTGCAGAGTGATAACAGATATGAAAAATAACAATAACATGCATATATCATCAATAACAATATAATATGAACAACAGGATATGGTGTCATATCCCACAGCTGAACGGTTACAGATAATAGCATAGATGGCTATTTAAATAATTGCAACAGCATATCATGAATCCACGATAAGACCATGGGTTACGCCACGGTAGGACACTCGAGTATCACATCCGAAAAACCAAAATCAGAGAGAATAATATCGATAGAATGAATCCACGATGTGGCCACTAAGCGGATATCAAGCAGAAGGCACTTTCCTTATCATTACTTCAAAAATATATATCATATTTTACCTTTTCAAATATCATACTTATATAAAGTCCATTATATATAAGATTTCATCTTCAAATCGAATACTTTCCAAAATCTATAGTATATCAAATCACACTTATATAGATTTCGATTATAAGAGATTTCACTTTTTAAATTGAGTACCTTTCCAAATCAATATTTTTCAAATCACTTCATACTTATACAAATCAATTTTATATAAGTTCGACAATTCCTAAATCAAGTATTTAGTAAAATAAGGTTCTCAATTTGAATTCGTTTCAAAATTAGTTCATTTTCAAAATCATATACAATTTCACCAATTTATTTCTTCCAAATTAAATATCTCAATTTCAAAGTTTCTAAAATAATAGGTTTAGAAAATAATCCCAGTTTTCAAATTAACATAATTCAAGTAAAACAAATTCATTTCCAAAATCACCATATAGGTACTGGTTTTAATTCCAATCTAATTTCAAAACCAAAAATTTTCTCAAAATCAATTATACCGAAAATGATTACCAATTTAAAACACTCCTTTTTTTTACCTTTAAACTATTTATTCTATTCAAAAGATCAATTTACCTTTGCACATTATTTACTTAACAAAAGTTTCAAATATATTTAAGTCATACTCTTCATACTTCAAACATACAAAACCAAACTTATATACTTTATTAAATATTTTATACTCTTTGAAATTTCTTAGCTTTAAAAATTAAACCTTGATTTGGAAGTGTTCGAACCTTCAAAATAGTCAGTGAAATCAGATTTCAAATCCAAGAGTTGGAAATCAGCAACAAATCAGTAAATCAATTTTAATAGACAGGGTTATATCAAATCCGAAACTGGAGGACTGAACACCGGGCTCACTTCAAATTGTTTCAAATATATATACATATATCTTTCGAATATCAAATCATACTTCAGAATTTGAAATAAAAATTGGTTTCACAAAATCACTCGCATAGCAAAGCTACTAAAGTGGCCACTCCGCCACTCTGAAAATCGAGAATCAATGTCGACGATCCGTCCACTCATCACCGAAATTATTTTCCAGCGACATAAGTGAGTTCTGGACTTCTATTTTCTTGAAAACTTCTTTGAAATATCTTCGAAATTATTGGAACTCATTTGAAGTCATTTGAAACATTTCTTATTCAGAAAATACTTCTAAATAGTATTACTATATATTTTTCCTACACCAATTTAATAAAATACCGGAGTTCAATCTCTCAAATTTCAATTTAAAAACCTTTCCATAAAATTTTTTATAAATCAATTTTCGTATAAAATTTTCAAATCCTTTCAAAGCTTCAAATTTTTATTTTTAAAAGGTATATAATTCTTATCGAAAACATTTCTCTTTTATATATTGAATAAAATCATACTTATCAAAAGAATAATTTCGATATATAAAAACAATTTCAAAATACAAACATCCTCGATTTTTCAAAGGGTGATTCAAGGATGGATTTTAAAACAAAGATAGAGATTCAAATTGGAGAAACTCTAATCAAATAGAATTCAGATTCGAAGCTAGGCTCAAATGAAGATGAGATAATTAAATTTCAAAATAGAAGATGGATATAAATCGCGGGCGACCTTAACCGGGTCAACCGTGACTTCAGGAATATAATCGATGCGGAATTCCAAGGCCAATCGACATCCAATCCCCAGAGATAGAATTCGGCATATCAAGAGATAGCAGCATCGTAAACCGATGATATCGAAATCTTTGGTGAATCAATGCCAATTGTAAAGGAGTTTCACCCCCTTTACAATTCATTCAATGGAGTTATGGGATATTCCAGAATCAAACGAATATAAATAGGGAGTGACCAGAATGGATTTTGAAACCAAGGGGACGTTCCAAAATTCAAAGGAAATTCTAAACAAAGAGGAAAGAATTCAAGCTTGAACGAAAGTGATTCCGTAATTAAATTTATCATACATGCTTAGTTTGCCTGGAGCCAAAGCTCTGATACCAACTATAATGACCTGGTATTTTCAACCATTCGCATCCATACATGTCGGATTTGAATTGCTCAAAATATCATATTGTTAATTTATATTTGGAAAAACTCAGCATATGCAGTAAAATAAATCGATCATAGAATCATAGATACAGAGTAGTACAATAGTACACAGCGGAATAAATAAGGAATAATAGTTCGTGAAGCTACTATATACCTCAAGGTTAGAAATAAAGTACATCGGAATATCTCAAATACAGTGAAGTCTTCAGTATGAACCGATGACTTCTCTGAACCAATCAACTGGAAAAGCTGAAAGCTGAATCGATAGTTGGATCTCCAAATGAAGCTCCGAACTCCAAAGGTGACTCTCTAATGCTGTATCACTCAGTCTGACCCGAGCGTAAAGCAAAACACAAAACACTCAAGTCAGGATTAACATTCTTATATCAATAAATCCAACTCAAGTGAAATAACAACTGAAATATAGGTAACTCAAAGGATGTTTGGGATAACCATCCTCTAAGGATTCGTGGAGCTATCTACGATGTAGAAATATACATTATAACACCGTAGTCATTTCAAATTAATTTATACTTCAAACCAAAATATGTAGGATCTAGATTAACCCTAGAGGGGGGGTGAATCGGGTTATAGAAAATTTTCTTGAATTAAACACGGAAATAAACTGCAGAAATAAATATGCTGAAAAGTAAATCACACACAAAATTTACCCAACTTCAGCAACCCCTGCCTAATTTCTATTAGAATTAAACAGTATCCCGCTTACAAACACTCTACTAGACTCGCAAACCTTTGCTCCTGCTCACAAACACTCTACTAGACTCGCACACCCTGCTCCGCCTATAGAGTTTCGCTTACTCGCAAACTCTGCTCCGCCTATATAGTTTTGCATACTCGCACACCCTGCTCACTGAACTAATTCTAACTAGACAATCTGACACTACCTACAACCTAGGTGGTGATTTACCAATTCTTCGACTTGAAAAGAAAAAAAAGCTTCAAAAATAAAACCAGGAGCAAAAATTAAAATATAAACTTTAATCCCTAATTTTTGCTCAAAATAAAAAACCCCTTTTTAATAAAACTCTAAACAAAATAATCCCCTTTTAACAAATAAGGCCGGCCCCTTATTCTTTAACCCGATCCACTGTCTTTTGTTTGTGAAGAAAAATGGTGGCCCTCTGTTGTATTCTTTGTTCGATCTGAATTTAGGGCTTCGGCTCTCTGATGATCAATTCTATGCCTTGCGTTGCTCTTGCTCGCGCTCGTTCTCTGATGATCGATTGCCTGGTTGACTTCGAGATTGTGAATCGTTTGCAGCTGCTCCTTTGATCGAGTTCGATAGATTGGTATGTAATTTTCTTTTCGTTGCTGGTTAAATTGCTTGCTTTTAACTCGATGTCGATGATGAGTTTTGGTGTTTGGTATTTATATGAATTATGAGACCATTGAATTTGTTCGTATTCATTTGATACTTTCCAAAAAAAATTCTTTCCTGAAATATCTTCAACTTGATGCGCACAGCTTTAGCTTGAGAACGTTCGATTGCCTTGATTGATACGGCATAAACTTTATCTTTTACTTTGCTTTGACTTTGGACTTTTTCAAAGATACGAATTTGATTTTTGAATTCTGACTTCGGTCATCTCGTAGTCTTCGTCTCTGGCCATCTTCTCTGGTCGGTTTTAACCTGACCTTCAATTTATGTTCTGTAGTCACTTATGCATTGATTTACTTATTCATGCATTCAACATTGCCATTCTATTCACTGTTCATCGTTTCTCGGCATTGACTTCTGTATATTTTCGAGTTGCATTTGGTCTGCACTTGTGTATATTCTCGAGTTGCACACTGCTTGTTAACTACTGCTTCAACTTGTTACTTCTGGAGTTGTTGTAGTCTTTGTTGTCTGCACTTGTATTGCTGTTTGATGGTGCATTTTGTTGGTCTTCATTTGTGTTTGTTACTGTCCTATATATGATGTATGAACTACTGTGTTGATCACTGATGCATTTGAAGCTGGTCTTGTTACCGTTGCTATGCAGTTGCTATGCCTTGTAGCTTGCCACTGACTTGTGTTCCATTTATTTGCTCTGACTTGATGATGTCTTCGACTTTCACTGAGTTTGTTGTGTATACTTGTGGCTGGTCATTGAAACTGGCTGTTGTTGAGTTGATGTACTTGTGATGCTTTCATGTGGTTCCCACTGTGTTGCATTGAGTAGCTGAACTTGCTGTTGTACAATTTGCCTGAGTTTGTTTACTTGGTGGCATGCATTTCTTTTGTGGTCTGCCTTGTTGCTTGACCTGATTTTCTTTGTGGGTCTGTTCATTGCTTGTGATATCCATGTTGCAACTGTTTTTGACATGTGAACTGCCCTGTTTCATATGAGTAGCAGAACTTCTTGTCTTTTGCATGTTTCATTAAGCTTGACTGTGTTTTTGATTGGTCTGCATACATCAGCTTTAATGCTATATGGGTGGTCTTCAAGTATGCTTGTCTGCATTCACTCTGGCTTCTTTAGCTTATGTCAGGTCTGATTGAATCACTGTCTTGAAGTCTTTGTGATCTTCATTTTAGTTCATTGTCATCTGAACTGCTGCCACTGTCTTCTTTGTAGTTGCACTGCACTTTGATGGCTGATCACTTGTATACATACATTCTTGTATGTATATATGTGTATGGCCACTGCACTTTGTAATCTTGAGTTTGGTTTGTCTGCACCTGAGTTGAACCTGTCTGTATATTTGGGTTTGTCCTTGTGCACACCTGTCCCTATAGTGTTATCAAGTGTATATATATGTGTGCATGACTTTATGGCATGTACAGTGATACACTGTGCATGTCACACTGTTCGTGTGTGATGAATTCAAATATAAATGACGACGAACAACCCAAATAACTGAGGCAAATCATATTTACAAAAATCATATTTCATTTTATATTGCAAAAACATTTCTTTTTCAATTTTACTGCGTTAGTGAATATTTTTGCAGATTGCTCAGATGCTGGATTCAAACTGGAATGCGGTTGAAGATAAAATACGAGTGTGAGTGATATGTAGTGAGGTTATTAATGTAAATATGAAACGTGATGTATTCAAAAATGTATATGTATACTGAGAGCTTGAATTTGTACTATTCAAGATTGTAATAAATATTTGTTTGAATAAAATTTCTGTTTGAATTCAAATTCTGTGTAACTTGTTTTATTCAACAAATATTTATTTAATCTATGAATAACAAAATAGTACATCACCAAATACATTTAAATGAATATATATGTTTATTTTCATCAAACAAAAACATATAAGCGCATATTCATACAATCTCCCCCTTTTGATGATAACAAACATATATTTAAGATTTTAACCGTGTTAAATGTATTCGATCAATGATATACTCTAATTGCTCCCCCTATTTAAATACTTCCTCTCTACATGTTGCTCCCCCTACATATATGCATACAAATAGAAATATTCAAATAAGCCTAGATGCATATGGAAAATTATTTGACCTTTGCTTGATTCTATTTGACAAAATCTTAACTTTTCTCTCCCCCTTTTGTTATCAGCAAAAGAATAATAGTGTTAGAGAAAATAGGGATAAAGTGATCAATATTAATCCAACATTAAACTCAAATTGAATATAAATATTAAACTTCAATAAGAATCAAACAAAAACCATAACTACCCTTGTTAGGCGCATATTCCACTTTTAGAAATGATGGAAATGATGTTCTCATATAAAATCATACAGTTGTATCTACTTGTGGTACATTTATATCAGGAATTTGAATATCTACTAATCATGCATAACCGTTAGGACTTTTAAATGAGATTAGTAGTATTCCAATTTAATTTTAAAATTCAAGTATCTTTTGACCACGCATAACCGTGAGGACTTTTAAATAGGATTAGAATCAACTTGTCTATTTAACCAATTAATTTTGATATGCATTCCATACATGCATAACCGTGAGGACTTTTAAATGAGCATGGAAGCACATAATCAAAAATCCAAGTAATTCACCCATGCATAACCGTGAGGACTTTAAATGAGAGTGAATACTTTGGATATTTATTTATTTTTACAAAAAAATGTGAAATGAAAAACAAATGATTCCTAATTATAGTACCACATATCGACAAACTATATTTAAGATTTGATAAACAGTGGTTGATAGAAATATGATAGATATATGAATGGTCATGGAATCTTTACCCAACAAAAAGTTTTATAACTCCTGTTTGAATTCCTAAAGAAATTTTCCAAATATACCGTTTTTGAGTAATGTATGTTAAATATCAACATTTATCACCTTTTCAATCACTATTTATTTTTTCGATAATTAGCAGGGAGTCGGATTAGTCAAAATTTGTCATTTAAAATCAAATAAAAAATGACTAATCTGAAAATATGGTCAATAATGATTTTCTCGAAGGGGTTATATGAGAAAAAAAAATTGCTTTTTGAAAATTATTTCAAGTGAAAAATATGCAGATATTTTCTTTGAAAAACAATGCAGCAAATGAATGTTTCAAACATTAATCATGTTCCACTAGTAATTTTTCTATCAACTGTATTACCAGTGTAATCTGCATCTGAATGTCCCTTTCACTCCAAAATATCACTAACTAAATTTGATAGACCAAACCATGAAGTGTGCACAAAAAACTCAAACTCAAATTTTTTAACTGTGAACAAATTAGAATCAAAAAATCATCATCTGTACAACATCTTAATCTTGGCTGATTTCATTCAAAATACGGTGCAGATTATCACATTCAATATATCGATCCAATAAATATACCTTCACCTGTTTTACCTTTACGATAATTTCTCGTGATTGCCCATTGTGATTCTGTCACCTTTGTACTAGGCTAAGGAACTTTGCTTTGTTGCCCGTTGTGTTTCTGGAACAGCCAAAATCCAGAGAACACCGTTATTGTTCCTTAGCCTGCCACCATACCACACGATGAAAGATTTTTGTGACCTATTTATAGGTCCATGATTGTTAGTGGCAGAATATTTGTGAATAAACAAACCCTTTGGAACCCAAACTTGTTTAGTCCTTTCATTCTTGTTCCAATAGACATGAAATTTGTTTGTAGAATTCTTAGGAACCCAAACTTGTATAAATTTTGTTTTCTTGTTCCTATGACTACAATTTTCAACATGATGTCCAATTATTTCACATCTACCAAAGACACTCTTACCTTTTGCACTATCATCAACTTGTGATTTCCCAAAACCTAGTCCTTTTCTGTTGTTAGCAAAAATTTGATTTCCCAATAACATGTTGAATGATTTTTCTCCTCTTGAAAAGTTATTCAGAGATTTCTCAAGATTTTGGACTTTGGTTTTTAGTGTTGTGTTTTCAGTTACAAGTCAGGTGCATCTATTTATGAAATCCTTTTTCCTAGTGTCAATGGTTTCCTTAAGACTCAAGTTTTCTTTTTCAAGATTCTCAAAGCTATTCTTAAGTCTTGATAACTCCGAATCTAAAATTTTACAATTTTTACATTCTAGGTTATGAATATTTTCAAGTTCAGTTTCTAACCTAAAATTTTCACGAGCAAGTTCTCTCTTATCAGCTTTCAGTTTTTCAATTTTAAATTCAAGAGCATCAACTACTTTAGTAAGATCAGAACACATAAAAACAAGGTCTCTATAAGAATAGTCACCTCCCTCACTAGATTCCTCCGAGCTCGCTTCTGAATCTGATTTTGCCATAAGACACAAGTTAGCCTCCTCTGAGCTGCTATCTGAAACTTCCTCTCCTTCTTCATCATCCCAAGTCGCTGCAAAGGCCTTTTTCTTCTTTTTCTTTCCTTGATTGTATTTGAGAAGTGGGCATTCTTGTTTAAAGTGACCACGCTTGTTGCAGTTGTAGCACGTCAATTCATTATCGGAATTGTCAGAATCTTTTGTCCTATTGCCCTTTGCTTTCTTCTTGCGTGGCTTGAATCTTGACCATTTTCTAAGATTATTGACAGCCATTGCAAGCTCTTCAATTGGATCTTCTTCTTCTTCATCGCTCTCTTGTTTGCTCTTTAAGGCAATCGTCTTCTTCTTTGGTTCGGAGTTGTTGCGTTCTTCTTTTGCTTTTAGCTCAAGCTCATATGTCATCAAGTTGCCAATCAGCTCCTCCATGCTTAGCTTACTCAGATCTTTCGATTCTTGTACTGCCGTGACTTTTTCCTCAAAGCTCATCGGTAAGACTCGTAGCACCTTCCTCACAAGCTCTACCTCAGTGAACACTTTCCAAGCGCTCTAGCGTTGTACACCAAAGTTGAAAAGCGTCCAAACATGTCTTTTATGCTCTCGCCTTTGTCCATCACAAAGTTCTCGTATTCGTTGCTGAATAGGGCTAGACGAGACTCCTTGACTTGAGAAGTTCCTTCATGTGTCACCTCCAAGGTATGCCAGATTTCCTGTGCAGTTTTACAATGAGAAATTCTATTAAATTCATTTTTATCAAGAGCACAGATCAAAGCATTCATGGCTTTAGCATTTGTAGTTTTCAATCTCTTATCGTTAGCATCCCACCTATCCTTAGGTTTAGGAATCTCGGTATCACCAACGGTTATAGTGGGAGACTTATAGCCAGTTTCAATAATATCCCAAACATCATAATCAACAGAACTAAGATAAATGCCCATCCTAACTTTCCAATAAGCATAATCACTCCCGTTAAACATAGGTGGCCTAACAATAGATTGTCCCTCAGAAAAAGCATTATTTGATGGATTCATGACTCTAGAGTTAAAGAAAAATACCGTGCTCTGATACCACTTGTAGGATCTAGATTAACCCTAGAGGGGAGGTGAGTAGGGTTATAGCAAATTTTCTCGAATTAAACACAGAAATAAACTACAGAAATAAATATGCTGAAAACTAAATCACACACAAAATTTACCCAGCTTCAGCAACCCCTGCCAACTGCTGTATTCCCAGATTTCTATTAGAATTAAACAGTATCCCGCTTACAAACACTCTACTAGACTCGCAAACCTTTGCTCCCGCTCACAAACACTCTACTAGACTCGCACACCCTGCTTCGCCTATAGAGTTTCGCTTATTCGCAAACTCTGCTCCGTCTATAGAGTTTTGCAAACTCGCACACCATGCTCACTGAACTAATTCTAACTAGACAATCCGACACTACCTACAACCTAGGTGGTGATTTACCAATTCTTCGACTTGAAAAGAAAAAACAACTTCAAAAATAAAACCAGGAGCAAAAATTAAAATATAAACATTAATCCCTAATTTTTGCTCAAAATAAAAAACCCCTTTTTAATAAAACTCTAAACAAAATGATCCCCTTTTAACAAATAAGGCCGGCCCCTTATTCTTTAACCCGATCCATTGTCTTTTGTTTGTGAAGAAAAATGGCGGCCCTCTGTTGTATTCTTTGTTCGATTTGAATTTAGGGCTTCGGCTCTCTGATGATCAATTCTCTGCCTTGCGTTGCTCTTGCTCGCGCTCGTTCTCTGATGATCGATTGCCTGGTTGACTTCGAGATTGTGAATCGTTTGCAGCTGCTCCTTTGATCGAGTTCGATAGAATGGCATGTAATTTTCTTTTCGTTGCTGGTTAAATTGCTTGCTTTTAACTCGATGCCGATGATGAGTTTTGGTGTTTGGTATTTATATGAATTATGAGACCATTGAATTTGTTCGTATTCATTTGATACTTTCCAAAAAAAATTCTTTCCTGAAATATCTTCAACTTGATGCGCACGGCTTTAGCTTGAGAACGTTCGATTGCCTTGATTGATACGGCAAAAACTTTCTCTTTTACTTTGCTTTGACTTTGGACTTTTTCAAAGATACGAACTTGATTTTTGAATTCCGACTTCGGTCATCTCGTAGTCTTCGTCTCTGGCCATCTTCTATGGTCGGTTTTAACCTGACCTTTAATTTATATTCTGTAGTCACTTATGCATTGATTTACTTATTCATGCATTCAACATTGCCATTCTATTCACTGTTCATCGTTTCTCTGCATTGACTTCTGTATATTTTCGAGTTGCATTTGGTCTGCACTTGTGTATATTCTCGAGTTGCACACTGCTTGTTAACTACTGCTTTAACTTGTTACTTCTGGAGTTGTTGTAGTCTTTGTTGTCTGCACTTGTATTGCTGTTTGGTGGTGCATTTTGTTGGTCTTCATTTGTGTTTGTTACTGTCCTATATATGATGTATGAACTGCTGTGTTGATCACAGATGCATTTGAAGCTGGTCTTGTTGCCGTTGCTATGCAGTTGCTATGCCTTGTAGCTTGCCACTGACTTGTGTTCCATTTATTTGCTCTGACTTGATGATGTCTTCGACTTTCACTGAGTTTGTTGTGTATACTTGTGGCTGGTCATTGAAACTGGCTGTTGTTGAGTTGATGTACTTGTGATGCTTTCATGTGGTTCCCACTGTGTTGCATTGAGTAGCTGAACTTGCTGTTGTACAATTTTCCTGAGTTTGTTTACTTGGTGGCATGCATTTCTTTTGTGGTCTGCCTTGTTGCTTGACCTGATTTTCATTGTGGGTCTGTTCATTGCTTGTGATATCCATGTTGCAACTGTTTTTGACATGTGAACTGCCCTGTTTCATATGAGTAGCAGAACTTCTTGTCTTGTGCATGTTTCATTAAGCTTGACTGTGTTTTTGATTGGTCTGCATACATCAGCTTTAATGCTATATGGGTGGTCTTCAAGTATGCTTGTCTACATTCACTCTGGCTTCTTTAACTTATGTCAGGTCTGATTGAATCACTGTCTTGAAGTCTTTGTGATCTTCATTTTAGTTCATTGTCATCTGAACTGCTGCCACTGTCTTCTTTGTAGTTGCACTGCACTTTGATGGCTGATCACTTGTATACATACATTCTTGTATGTATATATGTGTATGGCCACTGCACTCTGTAATCTTGAGTTTGGTTTGTCTGCACCTGAGTTGAACCTGTCTATATATTTGGGTTTGTCCTTGTGCACACCTGTCCCTATAGTGTTATCAAGTGTATATATATGTGTGCATGACTTTGTGGCATGTACAGTGATACACTGTGCATGTCACACTGTTCGTGTGTGATGAATTCAAATATAAATGACGACGAACAACCCAAATAACTGAGGCAAATCATATTTACAAAAATCATATTTCATTTTATATTGCAAAAACATTTCTTTTTCAATTTTACTGCGTTAGTGAATATTTTTGCAGATTGCCCAGATGCTGGATTCAAACTGGAATGCAGTTGAAGATAAAATACGAGTGTGAGTGATATGTAGTGAGGTTATTAATGTGAATATGAAACGTGATGTATTCAAAAATGTATATGTATAGTGAGAGCTTGAATTTGTACTATTCAAGATTGTAATAAATATTTGTTTGAATAAAATTTCTGTTTGAATTCAAATTCTGTGTAACTTGTTTCATTCAACAAATATTTATTTAATCTATCAAAAACAAAATAGTACATTACCAAATACATGTAAATGAATATATATGTTTATTATCATCAAACAAAAACATATAAGCGCATATTCATACAAAATATAATTTCATTTCAAATATAGTTATTTCCAATTTTATCACTTTCAAAGTTACGATTCAAATGTACTCGATTTCCAAATTCAAATTTAGTCCAATCTCAATTTATCAATTTAAATTCATCTCAATTTCTAAATAACCATTTCAAATTTTATCGATCTCAAATTCGGATTTGAAATCACAAAATACCCTTTTACATTTCAATATATTTCAAAACTTTAAATATTCAACATTTCAAACCAAATTTAACGATTTCAGATAGATTTAGTTTATCTTCATTATTATTTAGTCTTGAGATATTCCCTCATTTGATTCAATATCGTTTGAGTAACCTTAAGTTACATTTTACTAAATATTTTCTTTAATTTATTTAAACGTGAAATATTCATTAAATCACTTAAATCAAAAATCCATTTATAAAACAGTACCTTTAAATTTCACATTCAATAATTTCAAATTGATTTAATTAAATAAAATCCTTGATTAAATACCATTCCAAATAAACCCAAATTTATCTTCCCAATCTTACTTATTCATTTTATTACAAGAAAATCTATTTTAAATATAGATTTACATAAATACTTAACCATATTATATCAATCTAATTTAAATTAAATATTACTACTAAATATATATATATAATTACCATTTCTATATAATACCTTAAGAATAAATACTTATTGAGCCATATATTTCTCTCTGAAACCATAGAAATTATTTTCAAAATATTTATATATGGACCCATGGTGTCTGTATATATTTCCTATCCTATGGTCAAGTGATACAGATATTTATCATTTCAATCCGTACACTAAATATATACGGATGGATATCATTTCAACCCGTAATCCCAAATTCAATTCAATGAAAATCGCTTAGGTCTATCATTTCAACCCATAACGATTTTCTCCTATTCTAAAGTCCGTTCGGGTATGTATCATTTCAACCCATAGTGAATTCTATACTAACAGGGAACTTGCAGAGTGATAACAGATATGAAAAATAATAATAACAGGCACATATCATCAATAACAATATAATATGAACAACATGATATGGTGTCATATCCCACAGGTGAACGGTTATAGAAAATAGCATAGATGGCTATTTAAATAACTACAGCAGCATATTTCCATTGTCATTTCAATTTAAATTAAATTTAATAAATATAAGAACGTTAATCGTGAGTGATTACTCACCTTTTGAGGCTAAAGAAATTTGACAAGGAAACGAGCTACGAATTCCAAAGCAACGCTAGATGGATATGATTCGATGAAAAAAACAGGCACGACGGATAACTGATAATGAGGAATCGATGGAACGATTAGGATCAGTTTGAAATAAATTGAAAATAGACATATTATTAATACACATTCAGTATTCTAATTTAAGACAAAAATCAAAATAATATAACAATTTCTAAATCATCATTCTTAACTCAAGCATTAAAAATCAATTTTTTTTTATACTTAGACTATTTCCCACAATAATTTCTTAAACACATATTATATATATACACACATTCCAAAATCCATTGTTTTAGAATAAAACGCAATTTATCTAAAACACCTACATTTACCTAAAGTCAGTACTCATCTTGTATACAAGCTTTTAAGCGTACTTAAAAATATACTTAATACACATCTTAGAATATGAACAACTTAACAAGTATAACATATGCAGACCTAAAAAAATTCATGCTGACGCCTAAAAAAATAAGATGCTGTTTTAAAACAAACCAACTATATATAATACTTAAAATAGCCGATCAAAACAAAATAACTATATATTTTAACTTTAACAATGAGTTACAACACTAACAAAAAGTTTATTATTTTATATAAAATAGTATAACATATATCACAGAACTTAATATCATTTACTTAAAAAGACCATATACAAATAAACTATTATAAGCATGTACGCAATCCATCAGCCTCCATATAAACATATGCATTATGTACATAAATTTGTATATATAAAGCAATAGGTATCGGTACAGCTTAAACAATGATGCAACTCATTTTTTTTCAAAACAAAAATAAACAAATGCTAACATGTTTTAAAAATTCATATACACTAACCTATATATACGGGGTACATCTGCATCTATTTTCTATTTAAACCAATGTTTATAAAACTCCTCACTAACTCAAAGAAAACAAAAGTTTATAGAAAAATTTTACACAAATTTCTTTACACGACAAAAGAATAATGCTCCCAAATATATACATGTATTTATTAAAGAATGAAAACATTAATGTATAATAAAAATCAAAACCGTTATATATATATATATATCTACTTAAACACATTACTAATATAAAACTATAACCAATTTTAATATAACATACTATAACATAATTAATATATGCATGACTGGTAAAATTTGTATAACAGACATATTTAAGATTTATATAAGTTTATATATATTATATTAAAACGTATATATATAAAATCAGAAAGCAAAGTATTCATATAAACAAAAATAGAATATATACTACCTTTATACATATAACAGATAGAACTCACACGCAAAACAAAATATAAGTTTGTACATATATTAACCCAAAATAGAAAGCTCTGAGTTATATCTATATATACTAACGTATTTTGATCTAAAACTAACATACACATACAGCAAATTATATACATGTACTTTAAAATCATAAACAACAGTGATAAAATATACTATGATATAATATACTATACTATTATATGTAACACATGCATCATACAAAAAAAAGAAGAAAAAGCAATTTATAACACCATATAAAAAGATTTGATAAAATGAAATATACTATAACAAAAACATGCAAATCTTGATAACAAAACTGCAGATTAACCCAAAATAAGTTTTAAAACAACTTACTTACTTATATAAGTATATAAATGAGGGGTAAGGAAGCAGAAGGCTTGTTCTGGAATTGGCGAAGGCAACAAGATCCAGGCGGCAAAAGATGAAGCAGTGATGCTTTTATTTTTTATTAAAAAAAATTCCTTGTCGAGTGAAAATATGAAGGTGGATTTGAAAATTTTATATTGAAAGCAGAGAACAGGGAGAGAGGGAAGAAAAGAAATATATAAAATTGGTAGAGAGGAAAAACTGAACTGTCAAAAGGTTAAAAATGTTTCAGCGGTTAAAACAAGTAATGTAGGAAAAACAAATAGGCACAAATTCGGAAACGTATCACATATATAATAAATATAAAGTAGCAAGTGAGGATTTTAGGCAATAAATATTCACGTTGAGTTATACATGCAAATAAAATATGAGCTGCAGCCAAATCAAATAATGAAAAAAAAAAGGAAAAACATACGTACGTTATACGTTTCTTCAAGTGATCGTGCAGAACAAAAGACAAAGGGAGTAATAAAGCTAGATGACCGTTTGAATTTGTACCGTTGGCAATAAAATAAATGAGAAGTAACATAAACACTTGATTACGCAGATAATTAAGCAATTGATATGCGTGTGCAGCACGTTTCAAAATTTCAAACCGAAGGGAAATTACCTATCACAATTAAAGGTACTGATATAAATGTAAAGTAATGTATAATTTGCTGCAATGAAATAGCAATGGTTAGAAGCATTGATTCAGGAAAAATTATTAAAGCAATAAATTTGATTGGACACGAAGTTTTGAAAAAAAATTTAAAACGGAAGGAGATTGAAGAGTCAAAATAAATGCTTCAGGTAAGAGAAAAGAGAAATAATAGAAACGCACGCGAAAATTTAGCAGGTGGAATAATACACAAAGAAGACAACGTATATTTCTTTCCGAAAGCAACAGAGAACTTGAAATATATAAACAACATAATGGCAACGGTTCAATCCCCTTGATTTCAGCTGAAAAGCTATTTAATGCACTTTATAATTTGCTTGTAAAGAAGAGGAGCAGACAAAGAAAAGTCACGGGTAAGGTAAGGAGTATATATATAAATTTTGTACTGAATATGATACATTTGTTGAAGCCAATAACACCAAAATCAAGGAATGAAAAAGGCAACAGGGAAAAGAACGGAACATAACTAATGGATAGATAATAAAAACAATTGAAATCTTTTTACAGTAACTTAAATACATTTACAGAATTGTTGTTTACACATAAGATAATTAAAACAATTGAATTCTTTTTACAATAACTTAAATACATTTCTAGAATTGTTGTTTACATATAAAAGTTATAAATTAACTTGCTTAAATAGTATCAATGACATACAAGCAACAAAATTTATTTTTATATTTTATTAAATGAACGTATTTCAAATATTAAAATTTTATTTTAAAATATTATTGTTTAAAATTTCTCAAAAATCAAATTAAATACGTTATAAAATTTATTAAAATCTACGGGTCGTTACAGCTCCTGAGTTTTATGTTAACGTAGACATATATAGTGTTAATAAAGACATGCAAAACATAATTTCGAAACACATTTAAATAATTGTTCTCAATAACAGCGAAATTCATTTTTTTCATGGAAAGTAACGAACTGTTTATTACTATGATTACTCAATCTAGCTACTGCTACTTTTCCTGTTGGATATAATCATAAAAGTTTTGGAGTTCATTATAATAATATTTTTGTTTTCCTTTACAAAGAATGCAATCTTCTTAGTTACACAGTGAAATATGAATACCAAAATAATCCGCACTCGATAAATCTAATAGATCATCAAAATAATAAAAGAAAATTTTGAAGGCTGACCTCGTGCAAACTAACAACATTAGGATGCTTAAGCAGCTTCAAAGTATTAATCTCTCTCTTGTTCTGCAACAACAGTACAATAATTAGTCAAAATCAACACTAAAGTTTCATCCAACCATTTCCAAACTATATTCCTTGATTGGCGTTGAGTACCTGATCGTCGATCTTAAAGGACTATATCCGTTTCCGATCGAGAATCTTAATGGCGAAAGGACGTCCGCTGTCGACGTGGCAGGCAAACTTGACTTTAGCGAAATTGCCCTCGCCAAGGGTTTTGCCAATATCGTATTTCCCTAGTCGAATTCCTTTCCCAACTGATACTTCTCCCACCATTCATGCACCGAGAAGTGACCAGAACTTCAGTGGAAGATATTGCTCGTTTATTTCTTGGGATTGGACGATGGCGATGAATGAAATCTAGGTTATGAGGAATTGAATTCAGAACGTGTACGATTTTGGAAAGAGACACAATCAGATTTTTTTCCACGATAAAGGAAATGGGAGGGCATGCAGAGCTGACGGAAAATGCAAGGGCATTTCGGGTACTTCAGAAAGACGTGGATAAAGTTAATTCATTGAATTTACATTATTAATTGTAGGGATTTTAATTCAAAATTCTAATATTTACATAATCCAGATATTTGAATATAAGTTATTTATATTTTCAAAATCAATTATTTAATATTTAAAATTATTAATTATTCAATATTAAGACGATGAAATTCTTAGATTTTACAGCATTAGTAGGATACAACATTTGAAATTGATTGAAATGGGATAAACAAATTAAAAGATGAAGATTTAAAATAAATTAACTATTTTGGAAATAAATGTGAATTTTGGAACTATTCTCTTTTTTAATATTGAAAATATTGTAATTAATGCAAAATTTGAAAGTGGAATAATTTTTTAAAAGATAAATGTGGAATTATTTTGAAAGTGTTGATTTGCGGGATAGGATAAAATAAGTTTTTTGAATATTTATGTTTTTGTACATTTATCATGTAACAACTCGATATTTTAAGCCATTCAGATCCACACATGCCGGACTTGAATTGCTCAAAATATCGCATTGTAAATAAATTTGGAGCAAATGAAATACAATCATAGAATTACAGACACAGAAATATCAGAATAACTCGCAGCGGAAATTAAAATGCCATAGTAGTTCATGAAGCAACTATAACCAACTCTCAAAACATAATACATAATATCAGTCTGAAAAAAACATATACAATAGAAATCTCAAATACATAGCAGTTTATAAACACCAGAGCTGAAATAGAACAACTGAAACTGAAAGGGAACAGATAATTAGACAAGCATAATCTCCAACGATTCCTAGCTCCAGAAATAAATCCAAAGCTAAGCTGTAAATACTCAGGCTGACCCGAGCGTAAAGTAAAACACAAAACACTCGAGTCAGGACATATATACTTATATAATGTAAACCAACTCAAGTGAACTGTAGTAGAAATGCACAATAACTTAAAGGATGCTTGGGATCGCCCATCCTTTAAGAATAAGTTAAACTATAAATTAAATACATCCCGTGGTTAAAATTTCAAAATGGTATTTTATACTTCAAAATCAAATATCATTTCAAAATTCAATATCATTCAAAATCCATTTCAAAATATCAAAATATCATATCTTCCAAACCACATTCATTTTTATTTAATTTAAATACCATTACAAAACACATTTCAAAATAGTTTATATTTCGAAACAAATTACTTCATTTTAAATCATAAAATGAAGATATTATATTTAATAATTAAATTATTAAATTTCCAAAATTTTAGTCACAAAATTCATTTATTCACTTAATTTATTAAAACAGATGAAAATTCAACTTTCGCAGCATTTAGAAATTGCTACAAAAAGTTACATTCAAAACAGTTCAATTTAACAAAAGATAGCATTTAAAAATGTTGTAATAGGGTTACATTAGTTTCAAATAAAACTTAATTAAATTCAACAATTACAACATTTACCAAAAATGCTATAATAGCCTTTAATTAAACTTAGCCATTTGGTTCATTATTATCAACTACATCATTTACATTAGAATTAATAGCATTTCAGAAATGCAGTTAATTAACTTCAAATATTCAGTATAATTTCACAAACAATTACATTTTTATTTTAATCATTTTTAACTTATAAAATCATATAATTTCACTTTTAAAACAATCATTCAAATACCCTTGTATTCATGATTTTATAAAGTTAAATCTCCATTCAAAAATCAAAATTTAATAATAATTCACTTATTATATTCCAACATTAAATTTTAAATTCATTAAATTAAATTTAACTTAACACTTAAGTTTAAAATTTTCAAATATAACTAAATTTCATTTTTATTTACTTAACTTAAAATTCACTTTTAAGCCAAATTCACAAATTTCCAATTTTAGTTATATTTTAAAATTTCAACTTAAATATTCATTCATTTCACATTTTAACTTTATTCAAAAATCATTAATATATTATAAAATCATTTTACATTCATTTAATTCAAAATATCATAAATTTATCATAATTTCATATTTAATTTAAATTCTATTTATCACCAAATTATAATTTCCAAAATACTTACATTTCAGATTTTCTAACTTTACCATTTATTTATTTCACTTATAAATTTTCAGAAAATCAATAATGCTTTACAAAAATCATTTTTAATCAAATTTAAATCAAAATATTATAATATTTACATTTCTAAAATATTTTATTTTTTTTTAGAAAAAACATATTTTAACAACGGGTCTGTATTTCATTTTCTAGCCTGGGTAAAGTGATACGGGTAATATATCATTCCAATTTACAAAGAAAACCCGGTTTTGATCATTTCAAACCCGCAATCCCAAGTAAATGGAAATAATTGATAATCATTCAGGCCTATCATTTCAGCCCATAATGATTTTCTCCTGTTCTAAAGTCCATTCGGGTATGTATCATTTCAACCCATAGTGATTCTAATCAAAAGGGAACTTGCAGTGTGATAAACTGATAAAAATAACAGAACAACATAATATAACAGTAACAGATGTTATAGCAGGTGCTTAAGCATGGGTGAACATCATATAATCATAATATAGCAGGTGTAACATAATAATGCATTTTACATATTCAAAAGGGGTCAATTTACTAGTTATATATGTACATATTGTCTGGTGAGAATAACTCACATGTTCAGAGCTGGTGATAGCTGCCAAAGCAAACAATACAGACACTATGAAGGCACGACAATACGGAAATGACTTGAGAGTGGAGAGCCAAGGCTATATGCCTTGATAATATATACACAAAACAATACAATAATACATAAGTTACAACACAAATTTATCGTCAAATAACATAAGAAATCTGCACTCAAAACAACAACAAATGACTTGCACTTGCTCTCTACCTCATGTACTTCAGTTATGCATGTGTTTAGCTCAGCCTAGGGTGCTATAGGTCTGGTTTGGGTGTGCAAGTGGTCGGCCAACATTTTTTTGCAAGGTGGTGAAGTCTAGGTGCATAAACTAGGTATTCAAGGCTAAACAATGCAACATAACATCACATCTTTGGCACAAATAGTTTTGGCCAAAGGTCATGGGTCATGGTTAGTGGCTCCTGGAGGTGGTGGGTGGTGTGGTAGAGGGAGGAGGTCAGGCCAGAGGTGGTGGTGGAGGTGGCAGCGGCTAGAGGTTGTGGAAGGAGGTGTTAACAAATCTAGGCTAGGCTTGTAGGTAGTGATGGGTTTTTGGTGGATTTTTGTGTAGATCATGGCCTTGGGTTGGGTCGGCCTGAAGTGGAGGGGTAGTAGGATGGGTGATGGTCAGAGAAAGGGGGTAGTGGAGGCCACCTTAGTGATGGAGGAGATAGGCCAAGCCAAATAGAGATGAAGAAAGCAAGTGCAAAACCATGAAAACAAGATGAAAACATGAAAAAGAAAATGATTTTTTTTACCAAACTTTTTGCAAGAGATGGTGGCCGTGATTTTTGTTGAATGAGAAGCTTTGTTATGATGCATGAAAATGAAAAAAAATGCAGCTGAAGCAATGAGAAAGTCGGCCAAAACAATAAAGATGTAAGTTGAGAAAATGAAAAGGCGGAAGATAAAAGGACTTTGGAAGATTAAGAGTTTAAACCTTTCAAATTACCTTTAATTTATTTGTATAAGTTTATATCATTGAAAATAATAATACTTTTAGCCACAAATTCGAAAATATAACAAAATATAAAATATATATAAATATTTATTAATTATATAAGGTTAAAACAAGAAAATAGCACAAAATTGCAAACTAGTCTAGAAAAATGGAAAATAAACAGAATGAACTTTGGAAAATTTATATGGACTTGTAAAAATATTTATAACAAAGATTATAACATAAAATAAAAATGCATTCACAAAAAAATATATAAATTTTAATTAAATATAATTTAAATGAAGAAAATAGCAGAAAAAATAGAAAACAGCCTTTAAAAAAAGAAAATAAATGCAATAAATTTTGGAGAAGTTTTGTTATCACTTCAAAAATATTAAAAGACAAAAATATACATAAAATAACATAATGACACATTTTAAAATAAAATATGACAAAGAAAGTATAATTTATATAATTTAAAATAGAGAAAATTGCTAAATAAAACAAATTGCACTCAATATTGAAATATACATAACTTTCACAATTTATATCCGTTTTCAATGAAACGAAAAGCAATATTCAATTTATTAAATATATTTTCATAATAAAAGATAAAATTTAAGAATTTAAATATTTAAATTTGAAATTTAAAAATCAAAGTTTGACCCAAATTGACCAAAATCAACATTTCAAGAAAATATTCAATTTATACCATTTGGAATTATAATTCACATAATAATCAAAGTTTATATTTAAAAATGAAATGTTTGAATTGAAACAAGTTTAAAAAAATTCAAAATGAAATAAAGTAAAAATTAAAATATACATAAAAATCTAGGGTTGTTACATATCATAGATTATAAAGATATTTAAATGATTTCTATAAAATGATATTTAAAATTTATGTTTTTTAAGTGATTAGTTAATTCTGTATGAATTTAATAAATTGGAAGTTTGTAAAGTAATATCTCGAAGTAATATTAGGTAGAATGTTTTCTAATTATCATATAGAAATTATTAATAAAGCTTATTATATATATTATTAAGAATAGTTTTGAAAGTAATATGCTTAGTATTTCGTTTCGTTATCATTATTTTTAATAAAAAGGAAATCGTTTGAAAAGCCTTTGGATATATGTGTGTGTGTGTACACACATATAGATACACACACAGAAACGCAGAAGGAATTTGAATCATGCAAATACAGAAAATGTAATTTTGGGATTTGGAATTGAATAAAGTTTGATATCTAGGTTTCCTTGTAATTAAATAAGAGGTTGGCAAATATTATTTCAGGAATAAAAAGAATTTAGGAAAATAATAAGAATGTTATAATTTATTCTTCTTTAAATTTAATAATGATATTTAAAATTGTATTGAAGATTTTTGGAAAAGTGTATTTTATAGTAAAACCCTTTACCAATCAATAAATAGTACTATTGTATGTTTTGAATTATTTATATTTTTATGCAAAGAGGAATCAGAATAAATGGAGTTATAAATATGTCTGGTATAGAACTTTCGGTACTATTTCTTCGGTTATTCTTTTGACTTATTTTTTATATAGAATAATATTGTAAAATTCTAGATTGTGTGGAATTTGAGCAAATGGATTAGTAACACTGCCTGGTACGGAACATTCGGTAAGATAATTTCCATTACTCTGTTGACTTATGGTATAGAATATTATTGTGTGAAGTTCTGTATAATGAGAATTTTAAGTAAATGGATTAGTTACACCATCTACTATGTGACATTCAGTAATGTTATTTCGGTTGCCCTCTTAGCTCATGGTATAGATTATTATTATATATAGGAAGTGTAACGACCCCACTGCTATACCTAGTATAGAAAAGAACACTACATGTAAAGTTTTTTGCTAATATGAAGAATACAGCTTGTTAAAAGCGATCAAATATGAAAATATCTTTATACTAACACTAACACATCATTTATACCTTTTTACTCAATATCTAAACTGAAATTGACATGTACAGTATTAAAATAAAGTAATAGACACATAGATTTCTCAGACTTAGAACAATATATCATATAAACATCAATCACAGACCATAGTGAAATAAGAAACATTTATACAAATTGTGAGTCTACAAAATGAAATACTAGACTCAATAATATACAAGTTAACAATTCCCTAATGTTAGTTATATATTTAATATATAAAGTCCAAATTTCCTAAATTGGTTAAACTAAAAGTCCAAATGTTTATCTCCTTGCTAGCCCAACCATCCAAAGGTCAACCTATCATGTAACCTTAAAAGTCTCGGTCTGACTCGAGTAAAATGACACCCGAGTGAGATTATCTCTAAATATCCAATAGCATGAGAACAAGACATAACATAAGAACAAATAGTATATAGGTAATATAATTGTCCAAGAAATAACGAGTCACACAATTAACTTAACTTGGAGTTCATCACAAGACACATGTTTATACATTTAAGTCACGAACACAAATTAGGCACTAAACGCTAAATTCCCAAAACAAAGCACAACATCTCTAAGCATATAATATCAGTAATTTAATTTAGTATCCATCACAACACAAGAATGTATATATTTATTTCACTAACATAGAATAGTTACAGAATCCTAATTTCCCGAATCCAAGAGATCTTAATCAAAGATGATGGTAATGATCGTCCAAAACAATCACAATAATTGTAATCAAAACCCATGGCAAACAAACAAAAAAATTGGTATCACTCGAACTGATCTGATACCAAGGATCGTACTAAGATCGGGAACATAGAATCACAAAATGATATCAAGAATAGTGCATACCGATCAAGGTGATCGTAGAAACCATGACTCGATAAATCTACATTTTTTTAATATTATTACATTATTATGTTCGAAACAAATCTAGGAATAAACTTCTTATTTGTGATGCCCCACCTCTATACTCACGCTAGCCAAGAACACTTCGGAGTAATGCCGTCAACTAGCACGAAGAATAAGGCCATGGAGGAGCGGCCATCCATGTAATTGCTTTGTGCGAGCACCGATATGTCAGATAGTATAACATGCATTTTATTTCAAGGGGAAATCCGACATGCCAATACAAACTCAAAGCTACTACACAATGGCTATGATATCTTCGAAAACAAATATAGAAATAAACATAACATAAATCAGTCATAAATATCCATATCACAAAGGCGGAAATAGATATGAATATAACACATGAAAGTGTACATCAGAGTAGTGGTCAAAAAGATCCACAATAACACAAAAGAATGGATACAAGTGCTAGACAAAAGAATATGTATACATTAAGGAGTCTCTATCTCAAATGTATAACAACAAAAACTACCAATCCAATGTAGTTAGCCAAAAGACAGATATTAATCCCAGATAAGGAGTCAAGCTGGAGCACCTGTAACATTTCGGCCTGACTCGAGTATTATTTAATAAGAAAATAATAAACGGATCAGTCTAGCTATAATTATCAGATAAAATGATATAGGATAAGAGATATGACAAAAACGTATGATAACCATAAAGCCATACTGTGATAAGTATGTAATTGAAAATCAACTAGAGATTAACCAATATCACAGGAATCTTCTCAAACATCAAAAAGAATGTCATACTCTTTATTTTTATTCACCAAGTCGCAAATATTGGCAAACATCACAATGCCAGTTGTAAAAGTTGTTGAAACACAAACTGATCAATGCACAAATATTGATAGAACTTATCAATGAAATCACAAAAATTGGTGAAACACAAATTCTAGAAATCATCAATAGAAATCCAAAAATCACAAAAATAGAGGGGAGGCCTATCACAAAATGGGCGCATGAAAACTCATCAACACGTGTATCACAAAACGGAACGCTATTCCATTGTTGCTAACCATTAATTTTTGAGCCTAAGCACCACAAAACAGCATGAAGACCATGGGTCTCTACCCAACCAAATTGAGTAGAAGCTCCACAGAAGCGGGGTTTAGTCTCCCTCGCAGACAAAGAGACATCGCACATTGCTAGTCTAAATCACAAAATGATCATCATCGATCATCACGAAGTGTCAATTACACTATGCTAGTAAACAGATGAGTTTAGCTTCATGTCCCATAACCATTGGCTTCTTAAATATTTACGAAGAAACTGTAAGTCTCCACTCGAAAATTGTCACAAGTGATTCAATCGAACAAGTTCAAGAAGTAACCGATGAAATAAACGCAAGCGTTTCATACCACTTGTTTTACTAAGCCGTTTAATTAGATTTCTCATACGAGTGAGGTAAAGGTTTGTATATACTAATAGGTGGGAAAACAGTTTTATAAACGAGTTTGATATTGAAAATAGAGTTGAAATCATCTTTGTGAAAGAGTTTGAATATTTACTACTAGTATAGAAACCTTTGTATTTAGAAGTGACAAACCATAAAGATGATTGTAAAAACAATCAATCCCCAAAATCTCACGTTCAATGACATGAATTAAATCTAAAGAAATTGATTCCAAATCAATCAAAATGGATATACCCAAAAATTCCAAAATAGAAGTCATCAAGGTCGATAATAAATGATAACAACAAATCGAAAAACCACGAATCGATAAAAATTGGAAATCAACACAAAATAGGCTAAATAGGCAAATAGAAGCAGGTCAGTCGACTGACTGCAAATAGCCAGTCGACTGAACCAGAAACATGAAAATTTCATTTCCTAAAGTCAGTCGACTGATTACAGAGGCCAGTCGACTGATTGCAGCAAACAGAGGCTTCTAGCCTCTACAAACCGACCCCCAGAACACATAATAGCTACAGCCAGTCGACTGACTACAAAAGGTCAGTCGACTGACTGCAGGGGCTGTTTCTCAGCCTATTTAATTAAAGAGAAATCGCCGATTGCGATCGGACGAGCAATGGCGCTAAGGTTTACGCCAATCAGCAACCCGGACCTATAGGCTCTTCGATGCATGTCCAAGAAAACCATGTTTGAACATCAAAGTTAGGATTTTTGAAGATTTGACTTCAAAACACCAAAAATTGAAATATTCACCAATTCAATCCAAACCAAAAGCAAATGCACATGAATAAGTGTTAGGAATTCATAACCAACAATCAAAGATAGTTATAGACATAGATGTGAGATAAAAATCTCACCTTTTGCACAAAAACAAGGAAGAAGAAGCTATAGAGCAAGGCAAGAACAATCACTCCTCAATTCCAACCCAAGAAGCTTGAATGTAAGCATAAATGAAAAAAAAACATTTCCTAAGTTAGGTTTAGGAATTTCTGAAATTGAAGGTAGAATGAGTTGGAGAAGAAGAAGAGGATGCTTACCAATTGCTTCACTTTGAATTTGGAGTTAGAACTTGGATTTGCAATGGAACTAGGGCTTAGGAATTCTAATTCTTTTTCTCTTCCCCCATTTTTAAGAAAGCTTGAAGGTATTAGGAAATGAAAGTGAATGAAGAGAAGTGGGGGTTGAGCTAGAGTTAATAGTTTAGGTAACCTAAACCCAAAGTCCCAAGCGCAAAGGTCAAATTTTTAGCTAGCTCCAAACATATCAAAGTTTATACTCAAAAAGGTTGCAAACGCCATTTTGGACTCAATAGAAGTGGTCTTGAGTCCCAATTCGGTTGTCTTCAAAAAGTAGCTTTTCGGACTTAAATCCGACTAATGATGCTATATTTAAATAAAATATTTGAATACACAATCGTAAAATATGCACGTTGTTACAGACTTCCCTCCTTAAAGAAATTGCGTCCTTGCAATACTTAAGAAGAAAGATAAAAAGTCACAACCATAAAAGCATTTTAACACAAAAGAAAATTGAAATAAGAAGTTCACCTCAAGGAGCTCAAGAGAGTAAGTCCGGATGTGTTCGCTCGATGAATTTTCTAGATTCCTAAGAACAATCCTTAGGATTTGAAGACCATTGAACTTTCACATGTGGGACATCTTTATTTCGAAGGCGTTTGACCTCCGTAGCAATGATTCGAATAGGATGTTTCTCATAAGTCAAATTAGGCGGAACTTCAATTTCTTCAACAGCACCGGGCTCAAGAATAGAATCGGAATCTTGAAGGAATTTCCGTAGTTGAGAAACGTGGAATACGTCATGAATAGCGGAAAACTGAGCCGGTAATAAAAGGCGATAAGCCACGGAACCAAAACGTTCGGTGATGGGAAATGGACCAATATATTGAGGTGCTAATTTTCACCCTTCATAGGTGAAACACGAATAAACACAAAATCTCCCACAAAAAATTCTAATTTCCTTCTTCGGTTATCGGCATAGGATTTTTGTCTACTTTGAGCTTCTTTCATCCTATAAAGAATAAGGTCAATCTTTTCTGTGGAATCACGAATAAAATCTGGACCTAAAACCAGCCTCTCGCTGGCCCCAAGCCAACAAGAATGAGATCGGCATGGCCTTCCATAGAGTGCCTCAAAAGGTGCCATACCAACACTAGATTGGAAGCTGTTATTATAGGAAAACTCAACAAGAGAAATATGATCTTCCCAACTTCCACCAAAATCAAGAACACATGCGCGAAGAAGATCTTTAAGAGTTTGATTCACACGCTCGGTTTATCTATCGGACTGTGGATGATAAGCGGTGCTAAAATTAAGCTTCATTCCTAAAGGTTTTTGAAGACTCTTCCAAAATCCACTAGTAAACAATGGATCACGATGGCTAAAAATAGAAGTAGGAACTCCATGCAATTTAATAATTTCTTTAATAAAAATTTTGGCCAAAAGAGGTACGGTCCGATTGGACCGAACGGGAATAAAATGGGTAGATTTTGTAAGTCTATCAACTATCACCCACAAGCTATCATGACCCGAACGAGAATGGGAAAGACCGTCAATAAAATCCATGGAAATTTGGTCCCACTTCCAAATTGGAATGTCCAAAGGTTGCAATAACCCACCAGGCCTTTGGTGCTCGGCTTTAACTAGTTGGCAAGTCATGCAACACCTAACAAAGTTAGCAATATCAGATTTCACCCCATCCCAATAATAAAGTCGCTTCATATCCGCATATATTTTACTATTACCGGGATGAATGGTAAATTTAGAACGATGAGAATCTTCTAAAATATCTTTACGAAGATCACTAATGTTTGGCACGATAAGTCTACCAAATTTTCGAACAACGCCACGACAATCAATATCATAGTCTTTCAAACCTTCAATATCAATTTTATCCCTACAACTTTGGCTAAGAAGAGCCAATTCGGGATCTATCTTTTGAGCTTCAAGAATGCGGTCTAAAAGAGAAGGATGAGCCTTAAGGCTACATAAAACAAGAGATTAACATAAATCGTATTCACGATCTCGAATCTCACATGTGGATAAAGTCTCAAGATAATTCCACTCGGATATCATCGTAGAAACAACCGCTTATTACTTACGGCTAAGTGCGTCGGCAACACGATTTCCCTTTCTGGGAGTATAAAGAATATCAAGATCATAATATGCAAGAAATTTGAGCCAACGTTGTTGACGCAAATTATTAAGTTCCTTTTGAGAAAATAAATACTTCAAAGATTTATGATAGGTATAGAGAATAAATTTCTCTCCCAAAAGGTAATGACGCCAAATTCGAAGGGCGAAAACAATAGCCGCGAGCTCTAAATCATGAGTGGCATATCAAGTCTCGCAGGCTTCAATTACCTAGAAGCATAAGCAATAACACGTCCCCTTTGCATAAGAACGGCACCCAAACCAACCCAACTACCATCGGTATAAACAATAAAATCTTGGTACCCCTCGGGAATCACAAGAGCAGGAGCATCGGAAAGGAGTCCTTTCAGTTTCTGAAAAGAAGCTTCACATTTGTCCGACCAAATGTATTTAACTCCCATCTTTGTCTAGCTAATAAGAGGCACGCCAATTTTAGAAAAGTCCTTTATGAACCGACGGTAATAACCTGCCAATCCAAGAAAGCTACGAATCTCTGTCACACTCTCCGGTCTCTTCCAATCTTGAATCGCTTCAATCTTTGAAGGATCCATAGAAACTCCGGATTCAGAAATAATATGGCCGAGAAATTTCACATGAGATTGCCAAAAGTGGAATTTAGAAAATTTGGCTTTTAATTGATTGCTCCTAAGAGTTCCCAACACAATCCGAAGATGTTTTTCATGCTCCTCTTCGGTTTTAGAATACACAAGAATATCATCTATAAAGATGAGAACAAATCGATCGAGGAAGTCTTTGAAAACTCAATTCATAAGGTCAACGAAATAAGCCGGGGCATTCGTTAAATCAAATGGCATAACAATCCATTTATACGATCCACAACGAGTATGGAATGATGTCAAAGGAATGCTATCCTCTGATATACGAAGTTGATGAAAACCAATTGCTAAGTCTAATTGTGAAAAGACTCTAGCACCACTAAATTGGTCGAATAAATCATCAATCCGAGGTAAAGGATATTTATTCTTGATAGTAAGATCGTTAAGCTTGCGGTAGTTAACGCAAATCCTAAGTGTACCATCGGATTTCTTCACAAAAATAGAATAAGCTCCCCAAGGAGAGGAACTAGAACGAATAAATTGCTTCGTCTCCAATTCTGATAATTGCTTACGCATCTCCTCATTTTCTTTATTGGACATACGATAAAGAGGACGAGTGATAGGTAGAGCTTCAGGAGTTAGATTAATTCTGAACTCAATTGCTCGCTTAGGTGGTAATCCTAAAATGGGCTCAAATATGTCGGAAAATTCACAAACAACGTGAATAAGAGAAATGACATCTCCTCATCATCATTATCGTCATCATGAGGATTTAAAGAATATAAAGATGCTGTGAAGTTGGAATCCGAATCTTTAAGAACAATAGAAATCTGTTTAACAGATTGAGGATGTCGAAGATGAATAGTCCGCTCAGGACATAGGATATGTGCATCATAACGGTTAAGCCAATCCATTCCCAAAATCATTCCGAAGCCCAAGTAATGCATGACATGCAGATCGGCTCGGAAAGAAAAATCACACAAAATAATGTCGACATCTTTACAAAGCAAACTAAATGTTTCGGATCCACCAACCAGATTCGCAATTATCAAAGAATTCATTAAAGCCATAACAATCAAAGAAAAAGTATCAATAAACTCTTTTGATATAAAAGAATGGGATGCACCCGTATCAAAAAGAACTCGAATAGGTTGATCACGAAACATAATAATGCCATCAAGGATAGAATGAGAAATACCTTGACCATGAGAAGTGTTACTAGGAGTTTGCATCACATTTAGATTTCCCTCCTTCTTACTTTGAGGTTTTGGACATGAAGATATATAATGGCCCGAGCTTTTGCAATAGCAATAAATAAGGGGCGTTGAACACTTATTTGCATAATGGTCCTTAGAACCACAATTGTAGCATTGCCCACCACTAGAGGTAGAAGTCTTTTCCACAGGAGTTGCTTGCTTCCCTTTCTTATTGGGATAAGGACCCTTGAATTTATTAGGCCTCTTCTTGTTGCTGTTGAAGTTTGGTTTGGCACTAACAACTTCAACATCACTCTCTTTATCTGCCTCTTCAAGTCGAAGAGCGATATCAATAAGTTGATCGAAAGCAACTTCCAATTTCAAAAGTAATGGCTTCTTGAGATTCTTATTCAAGCCATAAACGAACCTCTGGTTTTTCTTCAACGGGTTATTTACATAATCGACCCCATATTTAGAGAGGGATTCGAAAGATGCGACATAATCTTCCATAGAGGATTCACCTTGAACAAGGTCAATAAACTGACGGGCTAAAGTCACTTTTTTAGCTTCTGGTACAAATTTCGATTGTAATCTTTTCCGGAATTGCTCCCAAGTAAGTTCCGCTTCAATAATTTCAGAAATCAGAAGCTCGTAACAATCCAATGCTCTTTCTTGGAGCATACTAGAAGCCACTTGGACTCGATGAAGATCAATAAGATTCATACGAGAAAAGATGCGATCGCATGTTCTAAGCCAAGCTTGGACTTGAATGATGCTTTCGGAACCCCGGATTGGCTTCCCACCCAAGTTGGTATAGTCACTGCACAAGCGTGCAAACTCGGATTTAGGGTGAGTAGGTTCTGGAATGGGTCCGGCAGCTTGAGCATTCTTCACAAGATCAAGAAGTGGTTGTGCAGACATAAATACTCCATCTTGGGGAGTAGCACTAGATTGACCGGCGCTGGGACTGCCAGGTGTAACCATTTCTCTTCTTTAAAAAAGAAAGAAAGAAGAAGAAAAAGGTTATTCACAAAATAAATATCAAACAATAATGATTGATAAAATAAGGCATCACAAAAGAAAATAGGATAAGACAGTACGAAGACTCGAATTAAATCCTAAGGCACGACTCCTAAGATGGACTTAGGACGATGATCCTTGTTAAATTATTCTACATTGTTTCGAAGTTTTGCTCTGATACCAAGCTGTGACGCCCCACCGCTATACTCACGCTAGCCAAGAACATTACGAAGTAATGCCATCAACTAGCACGAAGAATAAGGCTGTGGAGGAATGACCATCCATGTAATTGCTTTGTGCGAGCACCGATATGTCAGATAGTATAACATGCATTTCATTTCAAGAGGAAATTCGACATGCCGATACAAACTCAAAGCTACTACACAGTGGCTATGATATCTTCGGAAACAAATATAGAAATAAACATAACACAAATCAGTCACAAATATTCATATCACAAAGGCGGAAATAGATATGAATATAACACATGAAAGTGTATATCAGAGTAGTGGTCAAAAAGATCCACAATAACAAAAAAGAATGGATACAAGTGCTAGACAAAATAATATGTATACATTAAAGAGTCTCTATCTCAAATGTATAATAAAAAAAACTACCAATCTAATGTAGTTAGCCAAAAGACAAATATTAATCCCAAATAAGGAGTCAAGCTGGAGCACCTATAATATCTCGGCCTGACCCGAGTATTATTTAATAAGAAAATAATAAATGGATCATTCTAGCTATAATTATCAGATAAAATGATATAGGATAGGAGATATGACAAAAATGTATGATAACCATAAAGCCATACTGTGATAAGTATGTAACTGAAAATCAACTAGAGATTAACCAATATCATATGAATGTTCTCAAAGATCAAAAAGAATGTCATACTCTTTATTTTTATACATCAAGTCGCAAATATTGGCAAACATCACAATGCCAATTGTAAAAGTTGTTGAAACACAAACTCACCAATGCACAAATATTGATAGAAATTATCAATGAAATCACAAAAATTGGTGAAACACAAATTCTAGAAATCATCAATAGAAATCCAGAAATCACAAAAAAAGGGGAGGCCTATCACAAAACCGGAGTATAAAAACTCACCAACACGTGTATCACAAAACGGAACGCTATTCCATGGTTGCTAACCATTAATTTTTGAGCCGAAGCTCCCCAAAACGGCCCGAAGACCATGGGTCGCTACCCCACCAAATTGAGCAGAAGCTCCATAGAAGCGGGGTTTAGTCTCCCTCGCAGACAAAGAGACATCGCACATTGCTAGTCTAAATCACAAAATGATCATCATTGATCATCACGAAGTGGCAATTACAATAAGCTAGTAAATAGATGAGTTTAGCTTCATGTCCCATAAACATTGCTTAACTTAAATATTTACGAACAAACTGTAAGTCTCCACTCGAAAATTGTCACAAGAGATTCAATCGAACAAGTCCAAGAATTAACCGATGAAGTAAACGCAAGCATATCATACCACTTGTTTTACTAAGCCATTTAATTAGATTTCTCATAGGAGTGAGTTAAAGGTTTGTATATACTAATAGGTTGGAAAACGGTTTTATAAACGAGTTTGATATTGAAAACAGAGTTGAAATCATCTTTGTGAAAAAGTTTGAATATTTAATACTAGTGTAGAAACCTTTGTATTCCGAAGTGACAAACCATAAAGATGATTGTAAAAACAATCAATCCCCAAAATTTCACGTTCAAAGACGTGAATTAAATCCAAAGAAACCAATTCCAAATCCATCAAAATGGATATACCTAAAAATTCCAAAATAGAAGTCATCAAGGTCGATAATAAATGATAACAACAAATCGAAAAACCACGAATCGATAAAAATTGGAAATCCACACAAAATAGGCTAAATAGGCAAATAGAAGCAGGTCAATTGACTGACTACAAATGGCCAGTCGATTTAACCAGAAACATGAAAATTTCATTTCCTAAAGTCAGTCGACTGATTACAGAGGCCAGTCGACTGATTGCAGCAAACAGAGGCTTCTAGCCTTTGCAAACAGACACCGGAAAACATATTGACTACAGCCAGTCGACTGGCTGCAAAAGGTCAGTCGACTGACTGGGTGCTGGAACTGTTTCTCAGCCTATTTAATTGAAGAGAAAACTTTCGCCGATTGCGATGGGATGAGCAACGGCGCTAGAGGTTTACGCCAATTAGCAACCCAACACTATAGGCTCTTCGATGCATCACCAAAAAAACCATGTTTGAACATCAAAGTTAGGATTTTTGAAGATTTGACTTCAAAACACCAAAAATTGGAATATTCACCAATTCAATCCAAACCAAAAGCAAATGCACATGAATAAGTGTTAGGAATTCATAACCAACAATCAATGATAGTTATAGACATAGATGTGAGATAAAAATCTCACCTTTTGCAAAAAAACAAGGAAGAAGAAGCTATAGAGCAAGGCAAGAACAATCACTCCTCAATTCCAACCCAAGAAGCTTGAATCTAAGATTAAATGAAAGAAAAACATTTCCTAAGTTAGGTTTAGGAATTTCTGAAATTGAAGGTAGAATGAGGTGGAGAAGAGAAGAGGATGCTTACCAATAGCTTCACTTTGAATTTGGAGTTAGAACTTGGATTTGCAATGGAACTAGGGCTTAGGAATTCTAATTCTTTTTCTCTTCTCCCATTTTTATGAAATCATGAAGGTATTAGGAAATGAAAGTGAATGAAGAGAAGTGGGGGTTGAGCTAGAGTTAATAGTTTAGGTAACTCAAACCCAAAGTCCAAAGTGCAAAGGTCAAATTTTTAGCTAGCTCCAAACATATCAAAGTTTATACTCAAAAAGGTTGCAAACGTCATTTTGGACTTAATGGAAGTGGTCTTGAGTCCCAATTCAGTTGTTTGTAAAAAGTAGCTTTTCGGACTTAAATCCGACTAACGATGTTATATTTAAATAAAATATTTAAATATACAATCGTAAAATATGCGAGTTGTTACATTAATGATCTAGGAGCCAGTTGCTACACACCAAAAGAGAGTAAATACTAAAGTGCCAAATGCTATCACCTTCAGTAATCACTAAAACTTAACCAATATGTCTCATACCGTGCGGTGAAATCCAAATATTTACTAAAAGCTAGTAAATTTCACTTATTACAGATACCCTCAGAAAACCTGAACTACGTTCTCTTAAGAATCTAGCAACCACTTTTCTCACACCAGAAGAGAATACAACTCTAAAGTGTAGAATACTTCCTAATAGCAATCACACGAATTTAACCAAGGCATCACATACCACCCAGTGAAATTTGAGTATTCGCTGATGGGCTAGCAAGTTCCACTCAAACATTCTATTTAATTAGTCATACCATATTCGACAAAGCGTTATTCGAAAGCATTTAAACCAATTGATAACACTAAATTGATTATTAGCACTCCCCATATTATGAAACTAAGGCTTTCAAAATATTTATTCTATTTGTCACTTATTAAAATATTCCATTATTTTAGTTAATAATCCATGTTAAAAAAACTTTTTATATTAGTCCATTAAGATTTCAAAACCATAAATTCGTTTCTAAACTCAATTTGGTGTTTAAAACAATGGTTTAAAACAAATTAAGTTTAAATTCATACATTTATTTTATAAAACATATACGGGCGGTTTCAACATAAATCAGGCTAGTATGGTTTGAAAAATCATGTTATAAAATACGGCATGAACACTATAGCTTAGATCCTAAAGTAAAATGACAGGGCCGAAAGAATTTGTGGAAAAAAGGTGCTTGCATTATAACTTTTAAAACTATGATAGGTTATAATTTATAAACATTTTTATAGCTACTAAATAACTAGTTTTTAGCCTATAAAAGTAAATCATGGACAGTCCATCCTTATGTCCTTAAAATGTCATATTATATTCCTTTAAACATGTAGTCTTTGCTCTAGACTTGACAACTTTTGGTTTAAAAATCATTTCTATAATTATTATTATACTGTACTTACACTAGCCTAAGGGATAAACACACTAGATACACATGCAAAGCCAAGGCTTCTATTTCTAAGCATAAAAAACCGTCAGGTCCTTTTATATAAACAAATGCTTATTGGAATAGTCAAACCGACCGTTAGGAAGGTTTGCTTACTGTCACTGGCCAAAATCAATTTTTTTGAAGCCAAAAAAACGTGGATCTTGTCTCATCGCGGTTTCCCTAAAAACGTGCATCTTGTCTCATTGCGATTTCCCTAAACTTCCTCCTTTTACTTCGCGCATCAAAGATTCCAAATTCAAATCTATTATGATTTTCAAATTCTAAAATTTTAATTTCAAATCGACAATTTTGAATGCTTTGATTAATATTTGAATTTGAAATTCTTATTTTCAGATTCAAATCTCAATTTATTCTTTTCCAACATATTATCACTTAATGTTTAAGTAATATTAACAAAATTTTTAAATGTTTATTTGTTATCAAAGTTATACGATCGATCAGTCGATTTCTCCACCGTTGTGCGGTTATACTAGTAGGCTACATAATGAAATCATGGAATTGCAAAAGCAAGTGCATACATACTTTATGATTTTTAGGCGATGTCAGGTTATGAATTGCAAAACGAGTATGTTAAATTTCAAAGCCTGCATATTCCTTTTATTACAAAACCAGATCTTCCGAAAATGTAGGTATACTTATTAAAATAAGTTGAATTCAAATTTTAAAACAAGACATAAAGAGGCTACATTTTATAGATAGGATGATTCAATAGGTTTATGAAATAAGTCATACATATTTATTCATATATAATTAACTCAAAACTAAAACACATCAAGATTTGAATGCAAGAACACTGAAACAAAAATGTAATGTACTTCCTATAACGGTCAATGCAAGCACTGTCAAACATTATCACAAGGCCAAGGAGAAAAGTAAGCATGCAAGCATCAATTTACATACAACAATGCATCAAATATCAATCTCAGAACCTATGTTTTCTAGTTATATAGAGTACAACTTTCATCATGCCCTGTTTCATTGATATAGCAATTAGTTTGTTATTCTCTGAAAGCAGCAGTTCTTTCAACTAAACAAACAACGACATATATAGAGATAGTTTATGTGAGAATTAACTCACCAATGATGTGAGAATCACAGTGAAACATCAACTATATCGCTGCCTCGAAGTTCGCATCTACCACAGGCCTCCATCTTCCATCATCAGCAAGCTTCTCAACCACGATTGCCCCGCCACTTGAAACGATTGCCAATGTCCACCTCACCCTCGCCTGCCCTAACCACCATCGTCGTCAATAGCCACCTCCGTCTATTCGCTGCTCGTTAAAGAACCACTCAGGCCACATCGTGCTCCTCCTCCTTGCTCGCCGGTCTCGGTCCTCCCTCTTGCTTGAAGTCGCCCCCACCCCCCCCCCCCCCCCCCCCCAAAAAAAACTCGCGCGATTTCTTTTTTTTCTTCTTTTTTTTCTGATTTTGATTTTTTTACGTTTTGGGGATAAATGAATGAATGGTATTTTTTTTGGTTAGGGGAGATGAATATGGCTATAGGGATAAGGAATAAGGATGGATTATTTAAGTAATGGGCTTAGTTTTGACCCATTAATAAAAAAAAGGTTCAATTTTTCTTCTATACAAATTATCTTTAAAATAAATTAAACTATGTTTGACTATCTTTGTATAATTTAATTCAAATATTTACAAACATGTAACGACCCATGAATTTCGTTAATTTAATTTGTCATATTAATAAGATTTTGAAATTAAATTTATAAAGAAATATAATCGTTATAATTTGTAATGCGGTAAAGGTTAAGAATTAACCTATGGAATATTATATTGATTAAAATAGAATTAATTAAAAAAGGTGGAATTGAATAAATCCTATTTATTGAAACCTTATTTATTGGTATGCAAATTTATAATAAATGAATTTTTGCAAGAAATTGAAATTTGAATAGAATTTTAATGAATGAAAGTAGTAAAAAGATTATACCCCGATGTAATTGTATATGAGAAATAAAGGAAAGTATTAAATTGATTTATGTAATAAAACATTGTTAACAGTATTTGATTGTAAATTAAGGAAACGTGTTAATGCAAGTTAATATTTAATGAACTTGAATGAACGTTACAATTTAATTAAAATTCAAATATTATGACTTAGCTATAAATAGAATATAATAAAAACAAATACAATCAATGTTAGAAACAAAATTTTAATGTTTGTTGTTGATAATAAACCTTATTTTAATGATTATTAGTATAGTAACGGAAGTGTAAATGAAAATTAAATAGAAACATTAATTTATGTTAAGGTAGTAATTGATAAATTGGGAAGATAGTTCATAGTATGTTAATTGATGAATTAATACGCAATGTAAGTAGAGTAATAAGTTGGTTTAAGGATGAAATTAAGGAAAATTCATTTATTGGTTTTAAAACCTTAATTAATGCATTTAATTGATAGAAGTACATTTAGGAATGTAATATTTATTCAAATTAAGTGGTACATAGGCGTATATTAATGTCATGAAATAAAAATTTAGCGTATATGAAATTTTAAATCCGGATCGATAAGTAACGAACTTATGAATGCAATTAAAAGCAAATATGTGGCAATTAATATAGGTTGCTTGTTTATTTAACATGTCAAATAAATTTTTGGTAATCGATTACAATAAATCTTAATTTAACATTTGGTTAATGTAAATTAAAGTAACAATTGATGTAATAAAGAATGGAAAGCTTATTTAATGGGATTATCGAAAATAAAATTGGTAATTTCTGAATTAGTGAAAATGGAAGTAAGGATAGTAATTATTGTAATAATTAAAATGGGAGTCAATTAGAATTTAATGAACCTTAATGTATATTAATGAGAATTTAAGGCAATAGTCACCAGATATGAAGGGAATAGGATGAATTGAAATGTAGCTTATTTGTAAAATAATAAGTGATGTAATATAGGAATGAAATCAAAATAGATAAGTTTAATTGAGATTTTAATTTCAAATAACGGGTGAAATTGACCAAAATATAGTAAATGGAAATATGATAGTAAATAAATAAAGGATGAAACGAGAGCATTAATGTAATGAATGTAAAATAGATATTAACTATGATTATAGAAAGGTTTCATAGAGAATGGAAGGATTGGAATCAGGTTTAAACCAATGTATTGTAAGTAATTATAAATAACTGGATTTATTAAATTGAAAATAAATGAATTTAAACATCTAAATATTTCGTTAATAGAGATTTAAATGAAATCTAAGAATATTAAAAATAGATTTTGAATCCAGTATTAAATCCATCTATTTGAAATTTATGGATGGAATAATCATTGATTTATTTAATTTAATAGAATTTTTGGAGATTTAATTTATAATTTTGAATATAATGAAATTTAAGATTTGACACCACAATTGATAGATTACTCAACTTTAAATTGACATCTAAACTTGCTTAATTTTTTTTATAAATGATTAAGAATTATAAAGTGATAAAGATTGTCAATTTCAGAATTTAAATAGGAAATTTGATTTGATTAATTTATTTTAAATTTATTTAATTAATATAATAATAGCCATTTTGGCCACTGACTCGGATTTGGACGAAACCAGTTTCATCGGATCCGTAACAGTGAATTATTGTAGGATTTCAAGTTTTGTAGCGATCGGGCATGTCGTTTGATCATACGGACTCGAAACGCCTTGAAATAAATGAAATTGAAATCAATTGAAATTAATTTGAAAATATTGATTTTAGCATAATTTCTTCATACGATGTAATTTGAACCTGAAACCTTTTCCATTGCGTTTAAAATATTTCAAAATATCTATTTTGATATATGGGTTGACCCAATTTCGTCCCGGAGTCGAAACGGGCTTTTTGGGCCACTTTGGCATTAACGCGTATATCTGTTTTATCCATTTATTTTATTTTCACTTTTTCCTATAAATATCCTACTATAAAGCCTAACCTACCTAATTTTCATTTGTCTATACGTTCGTCTCAACTCTCTCCTCCTCAATGGCAGACAAACAAACTCTAGATCCAAACACAATACCAAATCAAATCAAAAGCTAAAAATTTAAAATCCTCAGAAAAATTCAGAAAAAATATATTTTGAAGCTTTCGATGTACGCATCTCAATACAGAAATTCATTTTCTGATTTGATGCATCGTTTGTTTAGAATTTCTAAATCAATTCTCAACCGTTTATCGCGCGTCGATGAACGTTGTCGGATCAACGAACCATTTCTGGGTTTTGGAGAGTTGGACGATGGGGAGTGCATCCGTGGTGTTTGCTCTACGATTCGACGGTTAGATCATCGGGAAAAATTGAATTAGGGTATTGATTTTAGGCGGCGGCCGGTTCTCTAGGGCACGGTTGATGGCGCCTGGAGCGTACGATCGGAGGTGATGGGTTCAGATTTGTGGGGCGCGGTCGTAGCATAGGGGGTCCGTGCGTTTGCGAGCGGAGAAGGGGCGGTTGTTGTTCAACGCGATGAACAGTCGCTTTCTGCCATGCGTGCGTGGCCTGTAGAGCTGCTGCGTGAAGAAAGTAGATGACGTGTCCAAGGTCAAAAGTGTTCTCTTTTTATTTTATTTTAATTTAAAATTCAATCACAATTATCGCTATATCTTTTGCATACGATATCCGTTTTATGCGCGGTTTCTTTTGTTAGGATCGTATTGAAATTCCAAACTTGATGACGCTAGTTTGGACGAATTCTGAGACGGTCAAATATTTGGGTTTAAATTGAATTTAAATTCAATTTAAATTCAAAAGATGAGTGTTTTAACCCACTCACAACTTCTAAGATTTCTTATGTTTGTTAAATTCATTTATGATGTGATTTGAAATTTATTTATAGTTGTTTGGCATATATTTCATCATTATCTTAGTTAATCTGCATTTATTTAATTAACTTGTTATTTAATTCATTATTGCATATAAACTACCAGTTGAATTTTAGTTAAATTTATTATTGCATATAAACTGCCAGTTAAATCTTATTTAAATTTATTATAGCATATAAACTGCCAGTTAAATTATTATTTAATTTATTTTGCATAATAAACTACCACTAAATGCCTGTTATTTATTACCTATTATATATTGTTGTATTGTTTGAATTGGATGATGATTGTGAGAAATGTGAAACGACCCGACTTTCTACTCCCAGAAAATCGCATCATCAATTAAGAAAGAAAGGGATAGAAGAAGAAAAGAAAGAAGAGAAAGAAGAAACAACACTAGAATCTCAACAGCGGAACGAATAAACTATATTAATAACATAAGTATTACATAATATACAATATCAATCAGAGATACACAGCATACACATCACATACACTAGACAGTTATAAACATCTGTCTAGTATTTACAATTTAATACAAACACAACATAGAGAATACACAGCGGAAGCTATATATCTAACGCAGAAGCCTCCTGCTCCATTGCTCCTCCATTATTCGTCAAAGCCAACCTGTATCCCTTGGCTACTCGTAAAAATTTGAGTACCCAAGAGTTTAAGAAAACAGAAGATAAACTCCGGGTCATACATGGGTCTGGTGTGAGTAACATGTTAAGGTTGCTTAACTTTAAAAACCTTTTGGAAAGAAAGGTATCACGTAAGACTTCCCACATATAAACATGGAAAAGTTTTTACCTTACGCTAACCAAAACATTTGATAGGAAATCCGATGATATTATAATAGTGCATAGGGTTTTCAAGTAAATATAAAATAGCCGAAATTGTTACATTCGTTAAATTCCAGCTATTAGCCACAAAGTGGGTAATACAATCAAAACCGTTGGCACTTATTGGATTTTGGATTTCATACAATGGCAGGGCTACTGGGGTATCGTCCGTCACAGTACGTGGTCTAGATCACGGTACCGAGGAGCCACCCTAACTCCCCTGCAACACAACGCTGGAACCATTCCTTACTGAACAGTCCCGAACAAGACAAGCCCGCAGTTATTTGCAAACAACTTCCCACACAGTCGAATAGAAAGGGACTTCTAGACAGGGGTAAATCTCGCTCTCCAGTGGGAGCTACCCACGAAGCCTTGCTGCACCTCCCCTATTTTAGCCATTCCCGGTTGATGAGGCTTGAGGCTACGATTACCTTTAGAGAACACATCTCTTAGAATGCTCATCGTCCACCTGACGATGTTCTGAAAGCATTCAATCCATACAAGTTCGTTCCGGGTTCGAACGAAACCGAAGGCATTATCTCTCGTTACACACAATTTGGAATCACCCTCAGAGTTAACGACGATAACCCTTGCACTCTGAATCTTCATCTTCACTTGAGATTCATGACCTATCGTTAATTTGGATCGATGTGGTTTTCGGGTATCCAAATATGGAAACCCGATCCCGGTCTCATCGAAATCCAAAACGTGTCTTTTAGGCCCAAGTTGTTTTAAAGTTTAAAACAATTCAGTTCAATATTATCTATATACACACAGATAGATAATACACAATATCACAATAGATAATCAATATTAACATCACAACAGATAATCTATATTATCAGCCCAAACAGATAATTCATATTATCAACTCAAATGCAACCATAGCATCCATATCATACCATATCACTTATCTCATATCTGAGATCTCAACTACTCAGGGTAATCAGTGTCAATCAACATTCATAAGCCATGACTTATTAAATCACCATTTTATAATTAATTTAAAATGAATAAAATTAATTACTTCTTCCTTAATTAATTTAAAATAAATTAAATTAATTACTCATCCATATAAATCTTGCTTACATATTCCTTAATTAATTACAAATCAATTAATTAATTAACCACCCTCAAATAAATTACCCTAATTAATCATTTTGATTAATTAACCCTTTAATTACATTCAAGTAATTAACCTCTAATTAGTTTCACAAATTAATTAATCCAAACCAGATTCAGTAATTAGCCTGTAGTTACTTTATTAATTAATTATAATTAATTACATTAATCCTTAATTAATTACATTAATTAATACCTTCATTGATTAATTGTTCTTATTAATCAATCCTTAATTACATCATTAATTATTTAAATTAATGATCCCAAATTATTTATAATTACTCTATTAAATTAATTATCAATTATCCTTATTGATTAATCATTCTTGATTAATCAAATTAAGTAATTATCTTAATCAATTTCATCTTTAATTATCTTCAAATAACTCAATTATCAAAAACTAAATTAATTACATTAAGTAATTAATTATTAATTACTTACTTTAAGTAATTATTCAACATACAAATTACATATTAATTACACAAAGTAATTGATTTCCAAAACTCCTCCATCATCCAAGAATCCTTCAATTAGAATTACATCAAGTAATTTATCTTTTTAATTACTTCACTAAGTGATTATTCATTTTTAATTACATTGATAATTACTTATCAGATCAACCAGTGATTAATTTAAATTAATTAAACTTAATTAATTAACTTAATTAATCAAAAATCACTTGATTAATTGCAATCAGTAATTAATTTTCTTTATTACTTTCATTAAGTAATTATACCTAAATAATTCTCAAATGATTATCTTTAAATTAATTAATACAATTAATCATTAAAATTAATTACATTAATTAATTATTAAATAATACTATGTTAATGACCTTCATTAACCAATAACAAATCTTTAATTACTTTTCCAAAGTAATTAACTGAATTAGTCGATATTAATTCTTAATTTAATTATCTATAAAACTCATTAATTAACCTCTAATTAATAATTTAATCAAGTGATAATTGAAAACTTAATTAATTATTGATTACTTGATTAATAAATTCAAATCATTAATTAATTAAATCAAGTCTTATTTAATTAATTGATTCTTAATTACTATTTAATCAAATTTAATTAGCTTACTAATCCTTTTAACTAATTAAATAAAGCCCTTAATTATTTAATTAATTAACCTTATTATTAATTAATTAAATAAATTAATTAAAATCTTAATTACCTTGATCAAATAATGAATTATAAATCATTAAGTTCTAATTAACTTAGTAAATATAAATCACATTAATGATCAAATCATCATTAGCAAAATATTTTAAAAACATCTTGCTTTTAAATTTAATCTAAACTCCATTTAAACTAAAATGAAATCAAGTTTAAACTTAAACAAGGTTTAAGTATTTAAAGACTCTTTAGTTTTCATTTTAAAGCATCGCTTGTCTTTTAAAAAAAATTTAGAAGAATAGTTTAACTTTAGCCCATATTCAATTTAAATAAATTTAAATTATACTTTAAATATATTCAAGTGATTCTGAAACTTTTAAATTCAAAATCTTATTTCATTTCAAACTAGAATTCAAATTGTGTTTCAGTTTCCAGATTCAAAAATTTAGATTTAAAATCCTGTTTTAAATTTCATAAATCATGTTTTAAATTTCATTACAGATTTATAAAAACATATGTTATAAAATACTAAAATATTCAACTTGATTAAAACATTTGAATTTATCAACTTATTTCCTTTTGAAACTTTCAGATTCAAATTTCAAACTTGGATTCAGGGTTTCAAATCCAGATTTAACTTAAATTTACATCTTGTTTTAAATTTCATTTCAAGACTTATAAATTACTTTATAAAATACTATACAGGTTTATCTTTTAAATATTTCATTTCTGTACATTATTTATTTGAAGTCTGGAACTCAATTTCATTTAAATTCAAAATTTAAACTTGCTTCAAATTTAGGTTCAAACCTGCTTGCTTTCTTTTTATTTAAATTTTGTTTAAATTTTAAAAACCTGAAACTAACAGGTTTTAGAAAAAAAAAACCTGAAACTGACTTTAGTGGAGCCTTACCTATTTTGCTTCGAGGCAACTCACAATTTACTTCGGGTCACACCCTCAAGCTACACTAGAATTTCCCGAGAACACTTCCCACAATTTTCCAGAAAACCAAATCCACCTCCAAATGACCTCTGTGCACATGCAAATAGCCATGGCCAGTTTCCGATCATCAACGATGATCATCTTCATCCACCAACCCCTCTTGAATCCAACTTGAACACCAAAACATCAGAAAATCTTCAATTACCCAAAATCAAAGTCCAGCCTCTTTTTAAAAACCTGGAAACACAGTGCAAACCCAAACCACAAAACCTGTCAACGGCGTGTTCTTCCCCCTCCGACCATCGTTGGAGTCGAAACTTCGGCCACAACCTTTTCATAGTCCCAGCTACACTTCCCCAAACCAGCTTCACAATCGAACAATCCTAGAGGCAATGATGATCGAATTTCTTACTTTGTTAAAAACTTAGGGTTACAGAACAAATACCCTCACCACTGCTAATCCAAAGATGCATTCATCAGGTTGATAATTTTTATGATGTTCCTGATCACCCATCTTCATTCACAAGAAACTTCAAACTCCTAAATTTCCAAAATTAACAGAATTTTACAAATTCACATTTTCCAGATAAAAGTGAACTGTCCCTATAATCTTAAACTATAAATTGTGTTTTTTAACTTAAAAATCATGTTTTCTTGAATGGTTTCAGATCACAATCTTAATTCAATAAAATAAGGAATTTATGTTTTAAACAATTTCATGTTTACTGAACATTTTGGTTTCCAGAGAAGGTTTGAATTTAATTTACCTCATTTAAATTTTTATGCTTCAGATTTATGTTTAACAAAACAAATTTGTTGGTAATCCATTTTCACAATAATGGTTAAGTCATGATACTACTAAAAATTTGAATTTAAAAGCTTAGTCAAGAACACAGCAACCATGATATTCAACAGTAATACATACTTAAATAAATTCATAGAAATTTCCAATAAACTCTTATACACACAACAATTTACATCAGTATCATCATGCATCTATGTTTGAGATTAGGAAGATGTTGATGTTATTCACAAGCAATATTTTTCAGAAACAATCAGGCAACCTATTACTTAATTATATCTAAATAAAAGGTTACTCACCTTAAATCTTAAGAACAGAGCAGTTATAAATCTTGAAAAGCTTTGAATCCTGTCTAATTTAATGTTGCAGGTTATGCTAATTGAACTGAAGTGCTTCTTATTTTAAATTCATGCATGCAGGCCTTTTTCAAAGTTGATCCCAGATTTTGAAAATGCTGATGATCAATTCCAGAGAAATGCAGTGGTCTTCAGGTTGTAAAAAAAATGCAGACTTTTAATCTACAGGTTGATTGATTTTTCTTTTCTTTTGTAGGAACTTTGAAATATCATGTTGATCTTCTTGTTACAAGTTTTGGTTTGCAAACTTAAATTTTGAGGAGTGAAAAATTTGGATTTTCTTTGAGGCAATTTTGTTTTTGAGAGGAATTTGAGTTTCAGATTTTTTTAAGTGTAATGTTTTCTTTGATTTTGAAAAGAGAATAAAGGAAAGTGAAAAAATGTTTTAAAAGGGCTGAAATAAATTTAATTAAAATAAAGAAAAGATTAAAATCAAATGACACTTGTCATTTTGTTTGTTTTACTACTTAACACATGCAGCTTAGATTGTTTAATAGTTAACACTTGTCTTTATTTAATTAAGTTATATTTTTAAATGTTTAAAAACAGTTCTCTTTAATTTATTTTATGTTTATATGAATATATATGATTTTCTTATTTTAAGAAAATGTACATAAAACAATTTATTATACAAATATTTTAAAGAATCAATTAATTTGAATTTCAAAAACAATTTCAATTCAAATTAGATTTTTGAATTCCAAATTAAAATAATTTTATTCAAATTAAAAATGAAGATCCTATTTTCTTATTTTAATTCTTTTTATATTTATGGAAAAATAATATATTATAAATAGGGCTTGAAAATAACAATTTAACAAATTTAAATGATTTATAAAAGGATTTATAAATCACTTTTATTATTAAATAAATTTAAACTATATGTTATTTGTATTTTAAACTTATATAAAATATTTCTAAATCATATTAATCAAATAATATTTAAAAAGAAATAAAAGTCAATTTTTTATTTAAATTAAAACAAAAATTAAGCTAAGATATAATTTTAAACAATATAATATTTATTTTAAATATTATCAAACCATATAGTTATTATTTTAAATAATTTAAGAAACTTAAAATTAATTTAAAACATGATTTCCCAATTACTCAATATATATTAGAATTTAAAAACAAAACTTTATTTATTTATTAAATTCTAAAACAAAGATTATCTAATATATATACAAATATATATATACACACATTATAATTAAAAACGTTTATTTTAGCTTTTAAAAGATAAATCACTAATTAAATATTTATTTAATCAGATTATTAAATCAAATCATATTTTATTAATCAATATTGTCAATATCAATTTAATTTTATATAAAGATTATTAAATTGATATTGTCAAAAATTCTGGGATATCATATTCCTTCCCCCTTAAAAGAATTTCGTCCCCGAAATTTAAAACAAAGGTAATTTAATAACCTATTTAAGATTTTAAATTTTTTTTTTAAAACACAAGCATACTTCAAACATATGCTAACAACCATAGCAATCAATTCATCCAATCAAACAAAATTAACTATCCAGACAAAATTCTGGATAGAGTTTCCTCGAGTTTCCCAAGTAAACACCGGGTTCGCTCTATAAAACCCAAACAATCAACACTACTAAGCTATAGAACTCCTACTCATCTAGATCTACAACTGAACAAGACATCAGACTATAGACAAGTCTGACTTAACCACCAAATCTCCCAGAACAGCTGATTCCAAATTCAGAAATAGATCATACTCGTACTCCCTTAGAGATACGTGAAACTTATCGAATTCCAGTTATCCAAACTGGCAATTCAATCTAGAAAATTAAACCCTTATCCAAAACAAAACACCGAAGAAATCGAAAACATCCAAGAGCTAGCTTACCCAATCTTACGAAAACTTATAGCTCCTAAAAACTGAGAAACTTATCCAAAATCAAATCTCCGACTTCAGATCCACAAAACTCTTCGGACGATCTCGGGCTGCCTACTTCCTACCTGATCAGCTCAACCTTTGCTGATGTCACAAGAAACAAACTCCACTCACAACCACCAGAAGAAAACAAATTTCTCCTATCCGTAAAAGAAAAGCAGATGCACTCCCAAACTGCTTCCACTGCACAACTCTGATCTGGAGTAGAAAAGAATGCTGATGAAGAACACAAGCACAACTGGATAACATAACCAAGAAGATCTTTGATAACCAAGAGAAAACTCAGAAGTTCCTCAAATCCTGAGTTGCTTCAACAAACTCCATCTCAAGGAACCAACCTTCAACTAGTTGAACCACCCGAAACCACACTTGGAATCCTGGTCAATAAGAAACTGAATTTCTAGATGAGGGCAACTCCTGACTTCCAGAAAACATCCAGAAAAATTTCCAACAATCCAAGAGAATACTCAACTATCGCAAGTCACTTTTGCAATCAATCCAAACTAAAATCAAAAGAAAACCGTTCTCTTTTTACCAATCAGAACAACTCATGTTGGTCTTGTCAATCCATCGAAGAAATGGATCCTACTCCATTGCTTCTGAACTCCATCTCCAGAAGAAAAAAACTACTAAGCCAGAAAATTCTGCCGACACACAAAACACTCCGAGCTGCACTGCTGACACCAATGCCAAAGAATTCCCAATCCAAAGTTCTTCCAGAAACTCGGACTTCAAACCACACAGAAACACCTTGCTGAACTCAGCCACAACACCGAAGCAGACCTACTTCCTTAAACTTGTTCCAAAGAAATCATCTTTGGAAACATCCATAGTCACTGCACCTCATCACGCAGCTACTATTTCCTGAGGTATCAAGATACCATCACTCGCTTCTGCTCAGCCAACAAATCCAAACACTACTCATCCAACTTCAAAGATGAACTCCGAACCTTAACAGGTTACCTTCAAAGATCAATGAAGTCCTTACACCACTGCAAAGTTTACTCGAGACGGTATTAGGTCTACAGTCTCGACAGATACACTTCCGACCTCATCCATACAAACTCAAACCAATGGCAGTCGTGTTACACACACCACTACCCCAATCTACCTTTATAACCTATATTGGAAAACCCGAACAGGTAACCCAACAGACAGGCAGAAATAAAATATATATATATATATATATAATAAAAATTACAAATACGCTCTCTCAATATAGACGCCACTCCAGAGCCTAGGTATTCACTCAACCTAACGCTCTGATACCAACTGTGATAGTCTAGGCTTTGCAACCATCGACAACGGCTCACTCGACTGGTAGGCTTTTCAACCATCCGGCTCCCAGTGGTACCTCGGATTTGCTTTTACGGCCAGCCTCTCGACTGTAAGCACCTAGCAAACCAACCCCTTAAAGAGGACGTGTGGGGGTAAGAGTCTCCCGTTCGCCACCTAATGCAAAGCGAGAATCCCCCATCACATTTCACTAAGACAAGCAAACCCGATCCCGGTCTCATCGAAATCCAAAACGTGTCTTTTAGGTCCAAGTTGTTTTAAAGTTTAAAACAATTTAGTTCAATATTATCTATATACACAAAGATAGATAATACACAATATCACAATAGATAATCAATATTAACATCACAACAGATAATCTATATTATCAGCCCAAACAGATAATTCATATTATCAACTCAAATGCAACCATAGCATCCATAACATACCATATCACTTATCTCATATCTGAGATCTCAACTACTCAGGGTAATCAGTGTCAATCAACATTCATAAGCAACGACTTATTAAATCACCATTTTACAATTAATTTAAAATGAATTAAATTAGTTACTTCTTCCTTAATTAATTTAAAATAAATTAAATTAATTACTCATCCATATAAATCTTGCTTACATATTCCTTAATTAATTACAAATCAATTAATTAATCACCTTCAAATAAATTACCCTAATTAATTAACCCTTTAATTACATTCAAGTAATTAACCTCTAATTAATTTCACAAATTAATTAATCCAAACCAGATTCAGTAATTAGCCTGTAGTTACCTTATTAATTAATTATAATTAATTGCATTAACCGTAATTAATTACATTAATTAATACCTTCATTGATTAATTGTTCTTATTAATCAATCCTTACTTACATCATTAATTATTTAAATTACTGATCCCAAACTATTTATAATTACTCTATTAAATTAATTATCAATTATCCTTATTGATTAATCATTCTTAATGAATTATATTAAGTAATTATCTTAATCAATTTCATCTTTAATTATCTTTAAATAACTCAATTATCAAAACCTAAATTAATTACATTAAGTAATTAATTATTAGTTGCTTACTTTAAGTAATTATTCAACATACAAATTACATATTAATTACACAAAGTAATTGATTTCCAAAACTCCTCCATCATCCAAGAATCCTTCAATTAGAATTACATCAAGTAATTTATCTTTTTAATTACTTCACTAAGTGATTATTCATTTTTAATTACATTGATAATTACTTCTCAGATCAACCAGTGATTAATTTAAATTAATTAAACTTAATTAATTAACTTAATTAATCAAAAATCACTTGATTAATTACAATCAGTAATTAATTTTCTTTATTACTTTCATTAAGTAATTATACCTAAATAATTCTCAAATGATTATCTTTAAATTAATTAATACAATTAATCAGTAAAATTAATTACATTAATTAATTATTAAATAATACTATGTTAATGACCTTCATTAACCAATAACAAATCTTTAATTACTTTTCCAAAGTAATTAACTGAATAAATCAACATTAATTCTTAATTCAGTTATCTATAAAACTCATTAATTAACCTCTAATTAATAATTTAATCAAGTGATAATTAAAAAATTAATTAATTATTAATTACTTGATTAATAAATTCAAATCATTAATTAATTAAATCAAGTCTTATTTAATTAATTGATTTCTTAATTACTATTTAATCAAATTTAATTAACTTACTAATCCTTTTAATTAATTAAATAAAGCCCTTAATTATTTAATTAATTAACCTTATTATTAATTAATTAAATTAATTAATTAAAATCTTAATTACCTTGATCAAATAATGAATTATAAATCATTAAGTTCTAATTAACTTAGTAAATATAAATCACATTAGTGATTAAATCATCATTAGCAAAATATTTTAAAAACATCTTGCTTTTAAATTTCATCTAAATTCCATTTAAACTGAAATGAAATCAAGTTTAAACTTAAACAAGGTTTAAGTATTTAAAAACTCTTTGGTTTTCATTTTAAAGAATCGCTTATCTTTTAAAGAAATTTTAGAAGAATAGTTTAACTTTAGCCCATATTCAATTTAAATAAATTTAAATTATACTTTAAATATATTCAAGTGATTCTGAAACTTTTAAATTCAAAATCTTATTTCATTTCAAACTAGAATTCAAATTGTGTTTCAGTTTCCAGATTCAAAAATTTAAATTTAAAATCCTGTTTTAAATTTCATTTCAGATTTATAAAAACATATGTTATAAAATACTAAAATATTCAACTTGATTATAAATTTGAATTTATCAACTTATTTCCATTTGAAACTTTCAGATTTAAATTTGGATTCAGGGTATCAAATCCAGATTTAATTTAAATTTAAATCTTGTTTTAAATTTCATTTCCAGATTTATAAATTACTTTATAAAATACTGTACAGGTTTATCTTTTAAATATTTCATTTCTGCACATTATTTATTTGAAGTCTGGAACTCAATTTCATTTGAATTCAAAATTTAAACTTGCTTCAAATTTAGGTTTAAACCTGCTTGCTTTCTTTTTATTTAAATTTTGTTTAAATTTTAAAAACCTAAAACTAACAGGTTTCAGAAACAAAAACCTGAAACTGTCTTTACTCGAACCTTACCTATTTTCCTTCGAGGCAACTCACACTTTACTTCGGGTCACACCCTCAAGCTATACTAGAATTTCCCGAGAACACTTCGCACAATTTTCCAGAAAACCAAATCCACCTCCAAATGACCTCTGTGCACATGCACATATCCATGGCCAGTTTCCGATCATGAACGATGATCATCTTCAATCACCAACCCCTCTTGAATCCAACTTGAACACCAAAACATCAGAAAATCTTCAATTACCCAAAATCAAAGTCCAGCCTCTTTTTAAAAAACCTGGAAACACAGTGCAAACCCAAACCACAAAACCTATCAACGGCGTGTTCTTCCCCCTCCGACCATTGTTTGAGTCGAAACTTCGGCCACAACCTTGTCATAGTCCTAGCTACACTTCCCCAAAACAGCTTCACACTCGAACAATCCTAGAGGCAATGATGATCGAATTTCTTACTTTTTTAAAAACTTAGGGTTACAGAACAAATACCCTCACCACTGCTAATCCAAACATCAATTCATCAGGTTGATAATTTTTATGATGTTTCTGATCACCCGTCTTCATTCACAAGAAACTTCAAACTCCCAAATTTCCAAAATCAACAGAATTTTACAAATTCACATTTTCCAGATAAAAGTGAATTGACCCTATAATCTTAAACTATAAATTGTGTTTTCTGACTTAAAAATCATGTTTTCTTGAATGGTTTCAGATCACAATCTTAATTCAATAAATTAAGGAATTTATGTATTAAACAATTTCATGTTTACTGAACATTTTGGTTTCCAGAGAAGGTTTGAATTTAATTTACCTCATTTAAATTTTTATGCTTCAGATTTATGTTTAACAAAACAAATTTGTTGGTAATCCATTTTCACAATAATGGTTAAGTTATGAGACTACTAAAAATTTGAATTTAAAAGCTTAAGTCAAGAACACAGCAACCATGATATTCAACAGTAATACATACTTAAATAAATTCATAGAAATTTCCAATAAACTCTTGTACACACAACAATTTACTTCAGTATCATCATGCATCTATGTTTGAAATTAGGAAGATGTTGATGTTATTCACAAGCAATATTTTTCAGAAACAATCAGGCAACCTACATTTACTTAATTATATTTAAATAAAAGGTTACTCACCTTAAATCTGAAGAACAGAGCAGTTATAAATCTTGAAAAGCTTTGAATCCTGTCTGATTTAATGTTGCAGGTTATGCTAATTGAACTGAAGTGCTTCTTATTTTAAATTCATGCATGCAGGCCTTTTTCAAAGTTGATCCCAGATTTTGAAAATGCTGATGATCAATTCCAAAGAAATGCAGTGATCTTCAGGTTGTAAAAAAATGCAGACTTTTAATCTACAGGTTGATTGATTTTTCTTTTCTTTTGTAGGAACTTTGAAATAGCATGTTGATCTTCTTGTTACAAGTCTTGGTTTGCAAATTTAAATTTTGAGGAGTGAAAAATTTGGATTTTCTTTGAGGCAATATTGTTTTTGAGAGGAATTTGAGTTTCAGATTTTTTTTAAGTGTAATGTTTTCTTTGATTTTGAAAAGAGAATAAAGGAAAGTGAAAAACTGTTTTAAAAGGGCTGAAATAAATTTAATTAAAATAAAGAAAAGATTAAAATCAAATTACACTTGTCGTTTTGTTTGTTTTACTACTTAACACATGTAGCTTAGATTGTTTAATAGTTAACACTTGTCTTTATTTAATTAAGTTATATTTTTAAATGTTTAAAAAGAGTTTTCTTTAATTTATTTTATGTTTATATGAATATATATATGATTTTCTTATTTGAAGAAAATGTAAATAAAACAATTTATAAATTAAAACTTACACAAATATTTTAAAGAATCAATTAATTTGAATTTCAAAAACAATTTCAATTCAAATTAGATTTTTGAATTCCAAATTAAAATCAATGTATTCAAATTAAAAATGAAGACTCTATTTTCTTATTTTAATTCTTTTTATATTTATGGAAAAATAATATATTATAAATAGGGCTTGAAAATAACAATTTAACAAATTTTAAATGATTTATTAAAATATTTATAGATCACTTTTATTAATAAATAAATTTAAACCATATGCTATTTGTATTTTAAACTAATATAAAATATTTCTAAATCATATTAATCAAATAATATTTAAAAAGAAATAGAAGTCAATTTTTATTTAAATTAAAACAAAAATTAAGATAAGTTATAATTTTAAACAATATAACATTTATTTTAAATATTATCAAACCATATATTTATTATTTTAAATAATTTGAGAAACTTGAAACTAATTTAAAACATGATTTCCCAATTACTCAATATATATTAGAATTTAAAAACAAAACTTTATTTATTTATTAAATTCTAAAACAAAGATTATCTAATATATATACAAATATATATATATACACACACACATTATAATTAAAAACGTTTATTTTAGCTTTTAAAAGATAAATCACTAATTAAATATTTATATAATCAGATTATTATAACAAATCATATTTTATTAATCAATATTGTCAATATCAATTTAATTTTATATAAATATTATTAAATTGATATTGTCAAAAATTCCGGGATATCACAAAATGGATGTATGATTTTATGATGGATGAATGGATGTTTATTTATATCATCATAAATTGCAAGTTGTTATGCATTTTACTGCTTTCGGGATTGCGGTTTAAAATGATATATGACCGTAAAATTTTATTTTTGAATTGCAGATTGAAATGATAAATATCTGTATCACTTGACCATAGGATAGAAAATTTTATACAGACACCGCGGTATATATATATATATATATATATATATATATATATATATATATATATATAAATATTTTAAAAGTGATTTCTATGGTTTTGTAAAGATTTATATATATATAGTTTATGGGATATTGATTTGGTTATTGATAAAGGTTATTTTATATATAGTTAAATTATGGTTTCTAAGCTATGTATAAAATAAATTTGAAGTATAAAAGAGTTTAAAAATCAAGTTTGATTTTTTTTGAGATCAAATATGATTAAGCATTTATTAAAATTTAATTTCTAGAGTTTAAATGACTTAAATGAGAATGAGGTTGGAAGATGAATATTAAATTAATTTAGAATCTAATAAAAATTAGAATTTTAAAGTATATGATTTTTATAACTTGATTTTGTGTTGAGTGATTTAAATGAATATTAGGTTGATTTAAATGAATATATCAAGTTAACTAAATTGAAAGAATATCCAGTTATGTGAAGTTAAAGGTTTTACTTAAATTATATTGAATTCATTAAGTAAACATTTCAAATCTAAATAATAGTAATTGAATTTGATATATATGGAATTATCAAAGAATTTGTTTTGAAATGGTGGAATATTTAAAGCTTTGAAACATAAGATTGAAATGGTTTATTTGGAAGTTTAAATCGGTATTTGGAATTGATTTGTGAAATTAAAGAAGCTATTTTATTTTATAAGGTAATTTAATATTTAACCATTTAAGAGGTGGAAGTTTGTTTCAAAGTTATGATTTTCAAGGTATTATAATTTGGAAGTTTTATATTCAAGAATTCTGATTTCTAAATGTTATACTTTGAAAGCACTATGATTTTTGGAAAGGGTATATTTGAAATTAAAATGATATTATATTGATTTGGGTCTAAATGATATCAAATTTGATTTGGGTTTTTAACGAATATGATATCATATTTATATAGTATTGAAATGGATATTATATTCTGGTTTTAAAGTATAAAATATTTTGAAAGGACCACGGTGTTATAATAACGATTGGTTGTTGAAGAGACCGTGATCGAAAGTTGTCATACTCTCTCCCAACTACGAAAACCACTTTAACAACCGTGTACGCGGTGGATATTCCAGAATAAAGTAGGATGACAGCGGCGTTTCCTTTGAGGTAAATACATGGACCCAACTCCCGTGAGTTGGCATAAGGTAGCTAAAACAGGAGCGATTGACGGGTTAATTGAGGTAGCACCTTTGATCGGATGCATCACTTCGATATTATACTTTGACCTTTGGATTGATTCGGTGGCCACTTTTGATTTCTTTGATTTGGGGGTGTTGTTCGAGGTGGGCGGTAGTAGCAGCTACGCGTTATCATCGACCTGGAAGCATAATTGGTATATCTACCCTGGCATTGAATAGTTGTGCCGTGTCACCTACCATAGTGCGCCTTATACGAGTTTGGTTTTCTCCCGTAGCCCGTGGAGTATTTAGGGCAGTCTCCCGATCTGCAGATGTGCTGATACTGGATGGACTACTGGGACTATTACCGTGTGAAGGGGAATATTGGGTCACTCTTTAATGCTATTTAAAAGTGAGTTTATTTTACAATTGGACACTATTACAATAGCGGAATATTACTACATAGTAAATAGTTCAACGGATCCTTAGGAGATGTAAATCCCAAGCATCTCTTGAGTTACTGCACCCATATTTATTTCTGTTGATTTAACTCACATAAGATATTTTAGTTCTGACTTGAGTGTTTTGTCTTTTCAATTCGCTCGGGTCAGTGCGAGCGTTCCAGGATTTGAAGATTTTATTCTGGAGGACGAAGACGAAGATTGGTGGTACTATTACCTACTATATTATTCCACTACACTATAGCATTCCGCTGCATTATTTATATTCTATGGTATGTATATCTCTGATATATATTGTAACTATAATTAAATATTTTGAAAAACAGCTTCATGAACTGTATATTTGATTATTATATTTTATCCTTCCGCTGTGAGATTCTGTTTGTTTATTTCTTTCTTGTTTTTTATTTACCCCATAACAATCTGCCCTTCCGTATGGTTTGAATTGGCATGTGTGTCGATTTAAAGCGTGCGAAAGGGCGGGATGTTACATCTGGTATCAGAGCTTTGGTTTAGCGATAAACCTTAGGTTTGTAGGGTCTGACTCTTTATTAATAGGGTGGTGATACCCTATGGGAGTCACTGAGAGTATATATATGAGAGAGCATATTTGTTAGTGTTATAAAAGGGTTTTAATATTGTGTTAATCCGTTCTTTTTTGTATTTAAAAATTCTGGTTGGTGCATGGGACGCTATGACATCAATAGGGATTTCTAAACACTTAATAGGACAGACCAACATAATATTTGTTTTTAAATATAGGTGAATGAAATAATTTTGCCTATTATATTTTCTATATATATAAAATAAATTTTATAAATGATATTTACATTTGGTTGCTATGGATTGCTGTTAAGTAATGAAATTTATAAATAATCGTTGAAATAAGATTGAAAATAAAATAAATCGAATTGGGAAATTTAGAACTTAAGTTCCGGGGTTTTGAAATTTCTTTTGAATGATTTTGAAACATAATAATAATATTATTAAAAGAAGCATTTTATGATATAAGTATTTCAATATAATTTGAAAGAAATGTTTTAAAAGGAAATTTTGGGAAGAAATAAGTTTTGTATTCCCCTCTTTGTCGCTGGAAAATAATTTCGGTGATGAGTGCACGCATCATTGATATTCATTTTCGAGTTTCGAAGTGGGAAGGCCACTGTAGTAGTTTTACTACGAATTTATTTTAAAAAAATAATTTTAAAATTGTTTTAAATATAATTGGATTTATAAATACGTTTATCTATTATTTTAAATGATTTTTAATAAAAAACCCGGTATTTAAAATTTTAAGTTTTCGATAATTAATAGTTCAAGTGTAGTAGTGAAACAGAATGAACTAATAGATAATTGGAGCCTTTAATTAGAATAAGAAATTTAAAGCTAGGTTATGAATGAAAATAAATATAAGTTGAAACTGTAATCAATGAAACAAAGAATAATATTATCCAACATTTAGTAATTTTAAAGAAATAGAGATTAACTTGTGTAACTTCTATTACATCCTTAAAAGCATGTATATAACTTAACAACTATAAAGTTAGAATGTTAAAAGAAATTGTAATGGATATTATGTAGGTAATTAATGAAATTATGTAATAAATAAGAGTTTGATGTTGTAATGGGTATAGCCTAAAGTTATAATGGAAATCTTACTATAATAAAATATGATAGAAGGTAAACGTTGTAAGTAAGTAATTATAGACTTAAGTAAATGTTGGAGTTATTTATTTTGAAAATAAGCAGTAAGAAGAATACTGTGAACAAATGAAATTAAGAAGTAAATAAATGAATTAATATGCAAAGAAATCGAATCAAAAATGAAAATATGCAAGAAATAAATGCGAATTATAAGAAATCATTATATGAATAAAAAGAGGAATCAAACGACAAAATATGAAATAAAATAAATAATAAATAAATTTGATTTGTTGTTGGAATTGTTGTTGTTCGGTTTACGGTTGTTTGGGTAAGGATACTTTAAAATTGTTTGGATGAATGAATAATCTATTTAGTTTCGCCTAAGACTGTTGAGTGAAGGGTACACATAGTAGTTTATTTTTCATTCCGTATAATTTAAAGTTCTGAACCCGAAAAACTATTTGTTGTTTGATATGAATGAAAGTTTGATTTGTGTTGATTTTTATGTGATGGTTGAATGCCTTGTTGCAAGTGGTTGTTGGTTGTATTGATTTGTTTGTTTATGGGTGAAACAACTCTAACATTTCGTTTTATATAATTGTTAACCTTTAGATTATATAAGTGAAATACAGGTCATGTAAGCAATTGCTACTGCTTTTGGTTTCATAATTAAGCGTAAATTGTCCGACAAATAGGTAAGTTTTCGGATTACGGTTTATAGCGTTATTATTTTGCTTTCCCGTGTTGGGATATATATTATTTTGAAAAATATATGTTATATATTGTTATATTTGATATTATATTTTCTTTCGAGCCTTCCCGTACAAAGGAGACTTTGTCAAAATCTTCCGTAAATTTTGGACTTAGAAATTTTTTGAAAATGATTTCCAAACTTTAATAATTTAAGTATAAAAAGATTTAAAGTTATAAATTGATATATTTTATCTAAATTAATTAATTTTGTAAATTTAATTGTTTATAAAGTTAATGTTTTGAATAAGATATACCGATTTCTTAATTCTTCTTTTTCCTTCTTTTTCCTTTTCGGGGACGAAAAGTTTTGAGTGGGGGAGAGTGTAACGACCCGTGAATTTCGTTAATTTAATTTGTCGTATTAATAAGATTTTGGAATTAAATTTATAATGAAATATAATCGTTATAATTTGTAATGCGGTAAAGGTTAAGAATTAACCTATGGAATATTATATTGATTAAAATAGAATTAATTAAAAAAGGTTGAATTGAATAAATCCTATTTATAGGAACCATATTTATTGGTATGCAAATTTATAATAAATGAGTTTTTGCAAGAAATTAAAATTTTAATAGAATTCTAATGAATGAAAGTAGTGAAAAGATTATAACCGGATGTAATTGTATATGAGAAATAAAGGAAAGTATTAAATTGATTTATGTAATAAAACATTGTTAACAGTATTTGATTGTAAATTAAGAACACGTGTTAATGCAAGTTAATATTTAATGAACTTGAATGAATAATTAAAATTCAAATATTATGACTTAGCTATAAATAGAATATAATAAAAACAAATACAATCAATGTTAGAAACGAAATTTTAATGTTCGTTGTTGATAATAAACCTTACTTTAATGATTATTAGTATAGTAACAGAAGTGTAAATGAAAATTAAATAGAAATATCAGTTTATGTTAAGGTAGTAATTGGTAAATTGGGAAGATAGTTCATAGTATGTTAATTGATGAATTAATACGCAATGTATGTAGAGTAATAAGTTGGTTTAAGGATGAAATTAAGGAAAATTCATTTATTGGTTTTAAAACCTTAATTAATGCATTTAATTGATAGAAGTACATTTAGGAATATAATATTTATTCAAATTAAGTGGTACATAGGCGTATATTAATGTCATGAAATAAAAATTTAGCGTATATGAAATTTTAATTCCGGATCGATAAGTAACGAACTTATGGATGCAATTAAAAGAAAATAGGTGGCAATTAATATAGGTTGCTTGTTTATTTAATATGTCAAATAAATTTTTGGGAGTCGATTACAATAAATCTTAATTTAACATTTGGTTAATGTAAATTAGAGTAACAATTGATGTAATAAAGAATGGAAAGCTTATTTAATGGGATTATTGAAAATAAAATTGGTAATTTCTGAATTAGTGAAATTGGAAGTAAGGATAGTAATTATTGTAATAACTAAAATGGGAGTCAATTAGAATTTAATGAACCTTAATGTATATTAATGAGAATTTAAGGCAATAGTCACCAGATACGAAGGGCATAGGATGAATTGAAATGTAGTTTATTTGTAAAACAATAAGTGATGTAATATAGGAATGAAATCAAAATAGATAAGTTTAATTGAGACTTTAATTTCAAATAATGGGTGAAATTGACCAAAATATAGTAAATGGAAATATGATAGTCAATAAATAAAGGATGAAATGAGAGCATTAATGTAATGAATGTAAAATAGATATTAACTATGATTATAGAAAGGTTTCATAGAGAATGGAAGGATTGGAATCATGTTTAAAGCAATGTATTGTAAGTAATTATAAATAAATGGATTTATTAAATTGAAAATAAATGAATTTAAACATCTAAATATTTCGTTAATAGAGCTTTAAATGAAATCTAAGAATATTAAAAATAGATTTTGAATCCGGTATTAAATCCATCTATTTGAAATTTATGGATGAAATAATCATTGATTTATTTAATTTAATAGAATTTTTGGAGATTTAATTTATAATTTTGAATATAATGAAATTTAAGATTTGACACTGCAATTGATAGATTAATCAACTTTAAATTGACATCTAAACTTGTTTTAATTTTTGTATAAATGATTAAGAATTATAAAGTGATAAAGATTGTCAATTTCAGAATTTAAATAGGAAATTTGATTTAATTAATTTATTTTAAGTTTATTTAATTAATATAAAAATAGCCATTTTGGCCACTAACTCGGATTTCGACGAAACCAGTTTCATCGGATACGTAACGGTGAATTATTATAGGGTTTCAAGTTTCGTAGCGATCAGGCTTTTCGTTTGATCATACGGACTCGAAATGCCTTGAAATAAATGAAATTGAAATCAATTTGAAATTTTTGATTTTAGCATAACTTCTTCATACGTGTAATTTGAACCTGAAACTTTTTTCATTGCGTTTAAAATATTTTTAAATATCTATTTTGATATATGGGTTGACCCAATTTTGTTCCGGAATCGAAGCGGGCTTTTTGGGCCACTTTGGCGTTAGCGCGTATATCTGTTTTATCCATCTATTCTATTTTCAATTCTGCCTATAAATATCCTGCTATAAAGCCTAGCCTTCCAAATTCTCATTTTTCTGTACGTACATCTCAACTCTCTCCTCCTCAATGGCAGACAAACAAACTCTAGATCCAAACACAATTCCAAATCAAATCAAAAGCTAAAAATTCAAACTCCTCAGAAAAATTCAGAAAAAATATATATTGAAGCTTTCGATGTACGCATCTCAAAACTGAAATTCATTTTCCGATTTGATGCATTATTTGTCCAGAATTTCTAAATTAATTCTCGACCGTTCATCGCGCGTCGATGAACGTTGTCGGATCGACGAAGCATTTCTGGCTTTTGAAGAGTGGACGATGGGGAGTGCATCTGTAGTGTTTGCTCTGCGATTCGAAGGTTAGATCATCGGGAAAAATTGGATTAGGGTATTGATTTTAGGCGGCGGCCGGTTCTCTGGGGCACGGTTGATGGCGCCTGGAGCGTACGATCGGAGGTGATGGGTTCAGATTTGTGGGGCGTGGCCGTTGCATTGGGGGTCCGTGCGTTTGCGATCGGAGGAGGGGCAGCTGCTGTTCAACGCGATGAACAGTCGCGTTATGCCGTGCGTGCGTGGCTTGTAGAGCTGCTGCGTGAAGAAAGTAGATGACGTGTCCAAGGTCAAAAGTGTTCTCCTTTTGTTTTCTTTTTAATTTAAAATTCAATCACAATTATCGCTATATCTTTTGCATACGATATCCATTTTCCGCGCGGTTTCTTTTGTTAGGATCGTTTTGAAATTCCGGACTTGATGACGCTGGTTTGGACGAATTCTGAGACAGTCAAATTTTTGGGTTCAAATTGAATTTAAATTCAATTTAAATTCACAAGGTGAGTGTTTTAACCCACTCACAACTTCTAAGATTTCTTATGTTTGTTAAATTCATTTATGATGTGATTTGAAATTTGTTTATAGATGTTTGGCATATGTTTCATCATTACCTCAGTTAATTTGCATTTATTTAATTAACTTGTTATTTAATTCATTATTGCATATAAACTGCCAGTTAAATTTTAGTTAAATTTATTATTGCATATAAACTGGCAGTTAAATCTTATTTAAATTTATTATTGCATATAAATTGCCAGTTAAATTATTATTTAATTTATTTTGCATAATAAACTGCCAGTAAATGCCTGTTATTTATTACCTGTTATATATTGATGTATTGTTTGAATTAGATGATTGTGATAAATGGATGTATGATTTTATGATGGATGAATGGATGTTTATTTATATCATCATAAATTGCAAGTTGTTATGCATTTTATTGCATCGGGATTGCGGTTTGAAATGATATATAACCGTAAAATTTTATTTTTAAATTGCGGCTGAAATGATAAATATCCGTATCACTTGACAATAGGATAGAAAATTTTATACAGACACCGCGCTATATATATACATATAAAAATATTTTAAAGTGATTTCTATGGTTTTGTAAAGATATATATATATATATATATATATGGTTTATGGGATATTGATTTGGTTATTGATAAAGTTTATTTTATATATAGTTAAATTCTGGTTTCTAAGCTATGTATAAAATAAATTTGAAGTATAAAAGAGGTTAATAATCAAGTTTGATTTTTTTGAGATCAAATATGATTAAGCATTTATTAAAATTTAATTTATGGTGTTTAAATGACTTAAATGAGAATAAGGTTGGAAGATGAATATAAATTTGGAATCTAATAAAAATTAGAATTTTGAAGGATATGATTTTTATAACTTGATTTTGTGTTGAGTGATTTAAATGAATATCAAGTTGATTTAAATGAATATATCAAGTTAAATAAATTGAAAGAATATCCAGTTATGTGAAGTTAAAAGTTTTATTTAAATTATATTGAATTCATTAAGTAAACATTTCAAATCTAAATAATAGTAATTGAATTTGATATATATGGAATTATCAAAGAATTTGTCTTGAAATGGTGGAATATTTAAAGCTTTGAAACATAAGAATTGAAATGGTTTATTTGGAAGTTTAAATCTGTATTTGGAATTGATTTGTGAAATTAAAGAAGCTATTTTATTTTATAGGGTAATTTAATATTTAACCATTTAAGAGGTGGAAGTTTGTTTCAAAGTAATGATTTTCAAGGTATTATAATTTTGAAGTATTATATTCAAGAGTTTTAATTTCTAAATGTTATACTTTGAAAGCACTATGATTTTTGGAAAGGGTATATTTGAAATTAAAATGATATTATATTGATTTGGGTCTAAATGATATCAAATTTGATTTAGGTTTTTAACGAATATGGTATCATATTTATATAGTTTTGAAATGGATATTATATTCTGGTTTTAAATTATAAACTATTTTGAAAGTACCGCGGTGTTATAATAATGATTGGTTGTTGAAGAGACCGAGATCGGAAGTTGTCATACTCTCTTCCAACTCTGAAAACCACTTTAACAACCGTATACACGGTGGAGATGCCAGAATGAAGTAGGATGGCGGCGGCATTTCCTTTGAGGTAAATACGTGGACCCAACTCCCGTGAGTTGGCATAAGGTGGCTAAAACAGGAGCGATTGACGGGTTAATTGAGGTAGCACCTTTGAGAGGACGCATCCCTTCGATATTATACTTTGACCTTTGGATTGATTCGGTGGCCACTTTTGATTTCTTTGATTTAGAGTGTTGTTCGAGGTGGGAGGTAGTAGCAGCTACGCGTTACCACCGACCCGGAAGCATAATTGTTATATCTACCCTGGCATTGCCTAGTTGTGTCGTGTCACCTACCATTGCGCGCCTTGTACGTGTTTGGTTTTCTCTCGTAGCCCTTGGAGTATTTAGGGTAGTCTCTCAATCTAGAGATGCGCTGATACTGGATGGACTACTGGGACTATTACTGTGTTAAAGGGAATATTGGGTCACTCCTTAACGCTATTTAAAAGTAAATTTATTTTACAATTAGACACTACTATAATAGCGAAATATTACTACATAGTAAATAGTTTAACGGATCCTTAGGAGGTGTAAATCCCGAGCATCTCTTGAGCTACTACACTCATATTTATTTCTGTTGATTTAACTCACAAAAGATATTTTATTTCCGACTCCAGTGTTTTGTCTTTTCAATACGCTCGGGTCAGTCCGAGCGTTCCAAGATTTGAAGATTTTATTCTGGAGGACGAAGACGAAGATTGGTAGTACTATTACCTGCTATATTATTCCACTACACTATTGTATTCTGCTACATTATTGATATTCTGTGGTATGTATAACTCTGATATATATTGTAAGTATAATTAAATATTTTGAAAAACAGCTTCATGAACTGTATATTTGATTACTATATTTTATCCTTCTGCTGTGAGAATCTTTTTTATTTCTTTCTTTCTTATTTTGTTATTTAACCCATAACAATCCGCCCTTCCGTATGGTTTGAATTGGCATGTGTGTCGATTTAAAGCGTGCGAAAGGGCGGGATGTTACAAAACAACTCTAATTCAGAATTTAAAAATCCAATTATCGATTAAATAAAATTCTACTAAATCGAATTTCATAATTTAAATCAATATTCCTACTAGATTAAATTTCATAATTAAATTCAAAAATTTCAAATTTAAATTAATCAACAGTGATTAATTGTAATTAAGTACAACATTATTAACAGGGTTGTTAGAGACTTCTCCTCTTAAAAAAATCACATCACCGTAATTTCCTTAATGAATGAAATCCATAATTTAAATTTCTTCTTAAAACAATTATTTGCTAATTGATTTATAATTTCCTTTCCAAAATTAACCAAATAATATTACTTGAAATGACAACACCAATATCAATTTTTAGTTGGCAAATTGTTTTTTTCAAAATTCTCAAAAAATTACCAACTCCTTAAAATTATGGAAAATTTCGACACTGTCTCCTTTGCGGGGCTAGCGTTTGGTTAATTTACAATATAGATACTATTATATAATATACATCTCATCTCAAAAATGATACATTCCGTAGGGAAAAACAAAAAAATTACGATATGTAATATGAGATACGTACCTTTTCTTAACATTAGCATGCATAAAATGCAAAACCAAATGCAAAAGCGAGCTCCAAAAGCAAACATTCTCCTTTGGTACCCACTAAAACTCAACAATCCAAATGACAATAATATTCAAGCTTATGGAAAAATGAGATTGACAATAAACAAGATTATATAATTTGCGATCTACAACATGTTTTGACATATTCTTTGCAATGTTTATAACTAAATTACTAACACATATACATGACTAAATATAGTAAAACACCAAAGGAAATTCAAATAAATAATATGCGACTAACGCTAACAAATCCCCAAAACAAAGTGAATAATGGACGTTAAGATCTATTTTACTTTCACCTGTATCAATGTTTTAGTTCAAACATATGTGATAACTCCTTATAAAATAATTTATCACTTATAAAACGCTCATTTGATTTTTCTAAATCACCTTTTTCATGATTTCCTAACATTCAAGAATATTATTTACATATTTACCTTATCAATTATTCTTCAAGTTTTAAATTTTATGCTAACATCCAAGATCATTATCATCATGTCAAAATGTCTCGTATGATGTTTAGGAACTCTTATCAATAACATGACATCTCACATATCGATCAGAATTCTTAAACAATTTATGGACAAGCCAACACAAACAAATAATTACAATTTTTTTATATATTTTATCATCCAACACAAATAAATGCAACCAAGTGATCAATTCCTAGCAAACAATCAACTAATTAACCAAAACAAACATAATCACTTACGGCGGAACAATACAATATTTGAAATTCCACTACGCAACTCTGATTATTCCTATATCATTTAAATATTAAATTATTTACTCAAATTTCCCAAATTTATTATTAAAATAAAATAGTTCACTTTAATTTACTTCATTCCAATTAAACTCCGAAATTTTCTCAGTTCTATAAGATTTTACTCATTATTCTCCAAAAATATCACAAATTCTAATTTACCAATTTAAAATTTTAGATCAATTTAAGCCCCAAATGATTATCCCAATATTAATTTTCTATTCCTATCCTTAATTAGATAATTAATATAACTATCTACCATACACCACATGTGACATGACCCTATGTAATCTAGGTCTCAGATTCATAATATTATATACTATAATGTTCTAACACAGCACTGATCCCAAACTGTAACGACCCCACCGCCATACCCAGTATACCAAAGAACACTATAAATAAAGTTCTCTGCTAATCTAGAGATTACGGCTTGTTAAGGGTGATGAATTTGAATATATCTTTATACTAACACTGACACATCATTTATACGATTTACTTAATATCTGAACTGAAATCCGACACGTATAGTATTAATATAAAGTAATAGACATATAGATTTCACATAATTAGAACAATATATCATATAAATATCAGCCACAGACCACAGCGAAATAATAAACATTTATACTAATACAAACTGTGCGTCTACAAAATGAAATAATAGAATCAATAATATACAAGTTTACAATTCCCTAATCTTAGTTATATATTTAATATATGAAGTCCAAATTTCCTAAATGGGTTAAACAAAAAGTCCAAATGTTTATCTCCTTCCTAGCCCAACCATCCATAGGTCAACCTGTCATGTAGCTCGAAAAGTCTCAGTCTGACCCGAGTAAAACAATTAGACTATCACTAATTATCCAGTAGTGTGAGAACAAGATATAATACAAGAACAAATAATATATAGGTAATACAATTGTCCAAGAAATAAAAAGTCACGGAATTAACTTAATGTAGAATCCATTACAAGACACATGTTTATACATTTAAGTCACGAACACAAATTAGGCACTAAATACCGAATTCCCAAAACAAATCACAACATCTCTAAGCACACAAATATCAATAATTTAATTTAGAGTCCATCACAAGAATATATTTTTTCCACTAACATAGAATAGTTACAGAATCCTAATTTCCAAAATCCAAGAGATCTTAATCCAAAAAGATCCTAATTAATAATCGTCCAAAACAATAACAACGATTGTACTCAAAACCCGTGGGAAACAAACAAACAAATTGGTGTCGCTTGAACCAATCTGATACTAAAGATCCGACTCAGACCAGTAACATAGGATAACAGAATGATCTCAAGGATAGTCCATACCGATCATGGTGATCGTAGAAACCATGATTCGATAAATCTACATTTATTTAATATTATTATATTACTATGTTCGAAAAGAAATCTAGGAATAAACTTCTTAACGATCTAGCAGTCACTTACAACACACCAAAAGAGAGTAAACTCTAAAGTGTCAAATACTATCACCTTCAGCAATCACTACAACTTAACCAATACGTCTCATACAATATGGTGAACTCCAAGTATTTACTAAAAGCTAGTAAATATCACTTATTACGGATATCACCTAAAAACCTGAATTGCGTTCTCTTAAGGATCTAGCAATCACTTGTCGCACACCAGAAGAGAATACAACTCTAAAGTGTAAAATACTTTGTAATAGCAATCACAAGGATTTAAGCAAGGCATCCCATACTACCCTGTAAAATTCGAGTACTCGCTGATGGGCTAGCAAGTTCCACTCATACATTCTATTCAATGAGTCATACCATATTCGATGAAGCATTATTTGAAAGCATTCAAACCAATTGATAACACTAAATCAATTATTAGCACTCCCTATATTATGGAACTAAAGCTTTCATAACATTTATTCAATTTGTCACTTATTAAATATTCCGTTATGTTAGTTAACAATCCGTATTAAAAAAACCTTTTATATTAGTCCATTAAAATTTCAAAATCATAAACTCATTTTCAATTTGGTTTTTAAAACAATGGTTTAAAACAAATTAAGTTTACATTTATACATTTATTTTATAAAACATATACTGGCAGTTCAAACATAAATCAGGCTAGTATGGTTTGAAAAATCATGTTATAAAATAAGGCATGAACATTATAGCTAAGATCCTAACGTAAAGTGACATGTCTGAAAGCATTTGTAGCAAAAAGGTGCTTTCATTCTAACTTTGAAAACTATGATAGGTTTTGTGCAGTTAAAGCATTCGGCATATTCAATGCGCCAGAGGTGCAAAAAGTCATAGTGGGGATACAGCGAGGATATGGCGGGATACAATGAATGACTTTAAAATAGCATATAAAACTCATACTTAATGTTTTTATGAATATATTAGTGGTAATTAAATAAAAAATTAACATTTAATTGAATTATAATTAATACATAAATAATTTTAAATAAAAACATATGCAAATATATTGTAAATAAACAAAAAACTACCATATAACATAATTGAATTTAGAAGAATATTAGAGTATTTTCATTTCTGAAAATATATTAGAAAATTAATTAAATTAATTAATTTCATAATTTTTATAATGTATAATATAATGTTTCAATTCATTTCTTTTAAAGGAGATATAACGGAAATAACGAAATATAGCGGGAACAACGAGATATAACGGAAATAGCAAGGCTTAAAACGGAAATGCTATGTTTGGGGCCATATGGAAAAATCGTAGCGGTAGAAATCCACTATGAGATATAATAGGGTTATTCCAGGATAATAGCGGGGCATTAACTGCATAGGACAAGTTATTATTTATAAACATTTGTATAGCTATTAAATAACTAGTCTTTAACCTATAAAAATAAGACAATCCATCCTTATGTCCTTAAATGTCACATTATATTCCTTTAAACATGTAATGTTTACTCTAGACTTCACAACTCTTGTTTTTGAAATCATTTCCATAATTATAATTACACTGTACTTACACTAGCCTAAGGGATAAACACACTAGATATACATGTAAAGTAAAGGCTTCTATTTCTAAATATATAAAAAATCGTCAGGTCCTTTTATATAAACAGAAGCTTATTGGAATAGTAGGCTACATAATGAAATCATGGAATTGCAAAAGAAAGTGTATACATACTTTATGATTTTTAGACACTGTCAGGTTATGAATTGCAAAACAAGTATGTTAAATTTCAAAGCCTGCATATTCCTTTTATTACAAAACTCGATCTTCCAAAAACGTAAGTACACTTATTACAATACGTTAAATTAAAATTTTAAATTAGGACATAATGATGCTGCATTTTACAGGTAGGATGATTCAATAGGTTTATAAAATAAGTAATACATATTCATTTATATATAATTAACTCAGAACTGAAACACGGTAAGGTTTAAATGTAAGAACACTGAAACAAAAATGTAATATACATCCTAGAACCGTCAATACAAGCACTGTCAAATATTATACACGGCCAAGGAGAAAAGTAAGCATGCAAGCATTAATTTCCATATAACAAAGCATCAAATAACAATCTCAGAACCTAGGTTTTCTAGTTATATAGGGTAAAACTTTCAGCATACCCTATTTCGTTGATATAGCAATTAGTTTGTTATTCTCTGAAAGCAGTAGTTCTAGTTTGTTATTCTCTGAAAGCAGCAGTTCTTTCAACTAAACAAATAACGACATATATAGAGATAGTTTATGTGAGAATTAACTCACCAACGATGCGAGAATCGCACTAAAACATCAACTATATCGCTGCCTCACAGATCACATCTACCACATGCCTCCTTCATCTTCCAACATCAACAAGCTATTCAACCACGATAGACCCGCTACTTGAAACGATTGCCAACGTCCACTTCGCCCTTTCCTGCCCTCGCCACCATCGTCGCTAGCAGTTGCCTCCGTCTAATCGCTGTTCGTCAAAGAACCACTCAAGTCACATCGTGCTCCTCCTCCTTGCTCGTCGGTCTCGTCCCCCCTCATGCCTGAAGTTGCCCTCCCAACTCGCGTGATTTCTTTTTTTCGTTTTTTTTTCAATTTTAATTTTTTATGATAAATGAATGAACTGTTATAATATATGTGAATATAAAAAAGGAATATGCTTTTGTGTTTTTCTATTTAGTCCCACATAATGGGGATATGTTCAATTTCATGCCCCAAGGTCTATAAAAAAGAGCCTATGTAATGTAATTGTATCAATCAATCTCTATGTAACCGATATCAGTGTGAGTAACATTTTATTCTCTCTCCTCTTTTCTAATGGATTCTTTTCTCTTTTTAGTTTATAATACGTTGTCAGCACAATTTCTACAAAAAAAAATATAGATCTACAATTGTGATAATCTATGAAATCGGATCTGTTCTTTTCCAAATCCAATTATACATCTCAAAACGATAAGTCGTTTTTTAGATCTGATTGATCTAATCTTCCAAATCATTTTTTCTTTTTGTTTTTTTGATCTCATTCCATTTAAGATCTACTTCTTCAGATTTGAATCTATTGTCTAATCTTTTAGATTTTATTATATTAGTTATATAATTTCAGATCTTATATAGATCTAAATTTTGAGATCTCATTCTTATTTTATTAGTTATTATATTTCATATCTCTTTTTTTGTTGCTATTTTTCCGATCTTATTATATTTTAGATCTCAATATCATGCTTATTTTAATGTCTTTGAGTTTGTTTATTCTGGAAAGCAAGTTTGAACTTGACTAAATTTGATATTGTTGATTCAAGCAAATTTATTGAATTTGACTATATTTAGTTTGAACATGGATTTGAGAAATCAAACATGGTTGGTAAATAGGTTTTTCATTTTAATAACCTTTTGATTTGATTTAGATTTGAATGAAGGCTTTGATAATTATTTTGACATATGATTTATATCTCTATAAAAAATATTTTAGTTTTTCTTAGAGAAATAAATATAAAGATAATATGTACCTAGAAGACCGTATTAAGTTAAGATCTAACATTGATTTTGATTTAGCACATTTGAAGTAAATGGAAACATTAATAAAATCTTACATGATAAACTTAATATCTTCCAATATTTCCTTCAAAAAAGTAAAAAAAAGGAAAAAAGAAATAAGAATTGAGAATAAAGGGTTGAGTTTGCATAAATCAGTGAATTACAAGTTTCTTTAAAATAAAGAACTAGAAGTTCTATAACTCAACCTAACGTTATGCAAAGAAATTTAATTGTCAAACGAAAATAGGTTTTGACAACAATCTGAAGTTGTGCAAAGAAATTATTTTAATAAAAGTTGTATAACTCAAAGTCCAAGACCTTAAGTCTTGAATTATGAAAAGATTTTCTGATAAAGTTTACAAGCTCGAATTCTTATCAGCATCTATTTTTACTCGGTCAAAATGTACAAGCTTCCAAAAAAAAGTTTACCCAAAATTTGAGAACCTAAAGTTCATAACAAAATAATGAACTTGAAGTTCATGAATTAGAAGCCCGAAGCTCTATTGAAATTGTATAAAATGATAAGCTTGTACTTCTTGAAGAAGTTAAAGGAAATTAATAAATCATCATATGAAATAATGATGTTGCATTCAAGAGATTACAAAAATCTCCAAATGAGTTATACCTTACCTTATATATTCACATTTACATTATGTTAACAAAATATCTTGAAGATATTATGTTATATGATATTTCAAACATCATTGGATGTGTGTGTATAATAATCTCATGAAGAGATGTTTTAGAGATTTATTTATATTTATATTGCACAATTCAACATCCCCGAAGAGATGTTATAGGAATTTTATTTCTGTTACATTGCAATTCCTTAAAAGAAAATACTATATTTCCTGAAGGAATATCATATAAAAGTTTTGAAGTAATAACAATAATTTATCCCTAAAAAAGGGGGGAAATTGTATACCAATATTACACTCTAGAAGTAGTGGTTTTATCTTCGCAGCTTACTTTCATTTGGTGCATCTAATTTTGTTACTATATTTAAAGTTTGATATGTCATTTCAAGACAGTTACAAACAAAATCTCCATTAGAGATGTTTTATGTTATTGTAAAGGTTGTAATTGTGTAGTTTCTACAAAAGAAATATTGTATATTGACATGGCATTCCAATAGTGCATATATATCTCTAGAAGAGATAAATTCACTCCAGATGTTGTGATAATAAAATACCCCTAAAAGAGACTAATAAATTAGGTGATGATAACATATCTCTAGAAGAGATTTGTTTATATATTTGGTAATTTTATTAAACCAAATAAATGCATAGAAATTTGATTATGAATGATCCTAATTTATTTTAGATTAGATCCTAAAAGTTCGAGAGCTATGCAACGTGTATCATATGTTTCATTATAATTATGTCAAACCTCCCAAATAGGTAAGAAATTAATTATCTCTAGAATATATCACTCTATGTTCATATGTCTAATTATATCATAAAGGTCATGTTCCTAGTTATTATTTCTGTAACGACCCGTATTTTACGTATCGAAAGATTGTAAAACTGTTGTCATTAGGTCGTATGATAGCTTAGGTCGTGTGATAGCTTAGGTCGTATAGCAGATAGGTCGTGGAGCGACTTAACGGCATAGATTGGAGCGACTTGAGAGATTGGAGCGACCTAAGGGAACTAACGACTTAAGGAAGGTAGGCCGGTTAAGGAAGTTAACGACCTAGTAGTAAGCGGCTTAAGGGGTTGGCGACCTAGGGATTAGCGGTATAGGAGTAGCGACCTAGGAGGTTGAGCGAGTTAATGACCTAAGGAAGATAGGTTGTTCGAGCGACTTAAGGATAATAGTTTAAGTCGTTATAGTATAGGTCGTTGAGACCCTGTGTTTAGTTAGGTCGTGAGCGACCTATGTTAGGTTGTTGTGTAGTTAGGTCGTGAAACGACCTAAGGTGGTTAAGTGGTGTAGCGTTAAGTCGCTAAGTCGTCGTGTATGTTAGGTCGTGCCTGTGATGAGTCGCTGCATGTGTGTTAGGTCGTTGAGTCGTTAGGTCGTCCAGACGACTTAGGAAGAAACGCGACTTGTATGTTAGGTCGTGTTTGTGTTAGGTCGTTAGGTCGCGTAGAGGCTTGAGTGTTAGGTCGCACAAATGCTCGAGTCGATAGATCGTGTGGTTTTTAGGTCATAGGTCGTTGGATTTTTAGGTCGTGGGGTTTTGTTAAGCCGTAAGCGACTTAAGGGCGAGCGACTTAAGGGTTCGGCCTATAAATACATGGGTTAGCTTCATTTTTGTGATCCGGATTTTGAAGCGACGAAGTTCTTCCATTTTGAGAGCTCGAGTGCTACGCTTCTTCACATCTTTTCTCCTCTTTAATCTTGTGCTTCCTTCCATCCAAATTGAAGATCAAATCGAAGATCCAAGAGCTTAGATTAAAGATCTCCATCCGTCGAAGAGGGATTTCGTCATTTGAAGCGGAATTTTGGCGGATCGAGTTTGACCCTTCGCTGTCCTGATCTGGAGTGTGTTGTTTTAAGGTGTTTAGGTGATTCGGTGAGTGGTGGTTATCTCTCACACGGACCCAAAGGATTATATTGGATTGGTGGCTTGATTTTGTGTTAAAAATAGTGATTTCATGCATTTTCGTTAACCTAACTATAGATCCATGGTTCATGAAGATTTGACATCCATTATAATACATGTTAACCTATGCAAGTTCATCCATCAAGTTGTAGAGATATTATTCATGATTATGCTTGTTAGATTTAGACTCTTTATTTACAAGATTGCCATTTTTGTTATAATTGCTTTTAGATCATGTTTGAATGCTTAATTACTTGGATTAATGATTGACTTGATTGGTTGTTATAAATTAGTTGATTTTGTTGGATTTGGACAAGTTGGTCGGAGATGATTCAAAGGCTAAGGGGGAAGCTCTTGAATAGAAAAGTTGCACGTGGCATATGTAATGGATGATAAAGCTCATATAGACGGATTTGATAATGATGTTGAGATGAAGCTTTGCTATGAATGAGATGAGGCGAGGCATGATTTGAGGTAGCTTTGGTATAATCCAGACGGGATCATTCCAAGCATGTTGATAACTCGAGGGATGGTTCGAGTTTGTGGATAATGGTTGGCTCGAGAGGCGCTTGAGCTAGTATGAGAATAGTCGTCGAGGAGGATGACTAGAAGGCTGAGATTTCATCGTTATTGAAGGTTCTAGCAGACTCAAAGCAAGAGTACGCTGGGCAGATTCGATAGTCCCAAAAGACTACAGTTGGTGGTCGAGTACTCTGGGCAGATTCGATAGTCCTAGGCACGGGCTGCGACGACGTGCGGAGTTTTGTCTAGAACCGGGGTTACCATTAGCCCTTGACGGACGGATGAAAGAATGTGCCGGTCATTCAATTAACGGTGGTATCGAAGCAATGATAACAGTGATAGCCAGAGTCATGGATGTTTGATGCTTTGGTTGTATCGTCATTCGGTCTCAAGAGCGATGTTTTCTGGGTGCTTATCTGATCTTGGTTTAGGCCTTGGGGGTTTGTACTTGGAAGACATCAACCTTGACTCGAGTGATAATTGCTTTACTTTAAATGTCTGATTTGCTATGTTTACTTCTCCTTAGAGTGTCTGGGTGCAATCACTGTAGAAAGAGGTGGAGTGGGAGGGTTAGGTTCCTATTCCTTTTACCTTTATGCTCTTTTGGTATGTTGTTAGTTAATTTACCGCTCACTAAGACTGTTGTCTGACTCACGGTTTTATGTTCAACTCTTATTACCTTGGGCTGTTCATCCATTTTGGGATGGGCAGACAAGGTAGCAGGTGACAGGTGCTGTTCTTAGTGACCAACGATGCTGATGACGAAGGCGAGCTGGAGGCTTGCATATTATTTTCTTACTATATGTACTGGATGTTCCGCTGCTTGTATATTCTCTGTGTGATTTGTAGTGAGGCTTGATGTATTGACTATGCAGATTTTTGTATCAAACTACTATGAGGCTTATTTGACGAGATTCTGTTTTGTGGAGCTTCACTATATATATATATATATATATATATATATATATATTATTGTATTTTACCCATGCGCTGTGAGTAATACGATAGACTCCGCTGTTTTTACCTTACCTTGATGATCATCCATGGCTGCCTGGAACACTTTACAGCGCACTATTTCCTTGTTTAGTGCAGGAGTCATGGGCGGTCGTCACATTTGGTATCAGAGCTTTGGTTAATCGATTTTAGCCAAAGCTCGCTGACGTAACTACGTATGAGAGACGTAATTGTATTTTTATGGATGATTACTATATATAATATAGTAGCTTAGAAGGATTTGAACCTCTTATGCAGTTGTTTCTCAAGGTGCACTAATCATTTTTTTTATAGATATTAAGAATGAGTCGAAGAGGGAGACCAGCTGCTAGGGAAGGCCGTGCTGCTGAGGGGGCTGTTGAGTATGCTGCTATGTTCGAGGCTATGGTGACTTCGATCATGAGGAGGATGCCAGCTCCGGGGCCAGCAGTAGATGTTGGGGTTCAAGTTCAAGCTCCAAGACCTGTGGATTTTGCTAAGTTGTGTAAAGACTATACTGCTCTTGGAGGGAAGGTTTTCTTGGGAACAGAGTCAACCATTGAAGTCCAGAGGTGGATAGATGCTTGTAGAAGAATATTTGGTGATTTGGGAATTGAGGATGCAACCAAAAGGAAGCTCGCATCAAGACAGCTTCAGGGAAGAGCTTCTGATTGGTGGAACTCTATCACCATTGATACTCCGGAGGAAGAAATTACTTGGGTGCAATTCCAAGCCAGATTCGAAGCTAAGTTCATTTCTACAGCTCAGAAATCTATTCTGTTCAAGAAGTTTGTGGAGCTCAAGCAAGGTGGAAGACCAGTTCTTTAGTATGTTTCTGAGTTTGAAGCCTTGTCCAAGTATGCCCGGTCGTATATTGAATCTCCATATCAGAAGAACGAGAAGTGTGTGACAGGCTTGGACATTTATCTTTGGAGGAAGTTGGTGGATCATCTGGACGATCCATTTGAGAAGCTTGTGGAGAAGGCTTTCAGGCACGAGAATCCGTTTCCTAAAGAAGGATCTGTTGTTGCTGTGACCAAGGAGGAGTCTAAACCATAGCAAGGTGGAAACAAGAAGAGGAAGCAGCAGCATCAGAGGGTAAGGATGGCCAGAAGAAGCCGAAGGGCGAAGTGATCTGCTACAATTGTCAGCAGAAGGGTCATTTCTCCAAAGATTGCAAGAATCCAAAGGTGCCGGTGAAGTGCCACAACTGTGACAAGCTAGGGCATATTAAGAAGAATTGTCCAGAATCGAGGAAGGACAGGAAGGTTGTACAAGCTTATGCTTTGGGGGCTGTGCCATCATCATCAAAAGCCCCTACTACGGAAGAGAAAGGAAAGAGTGTGGTGGTACAAGGTACCCTTTCCATTTGTGGTGTTCCAGTTAGAGTGTTATTTGATACTGGGGCGTCGCATTCTTTTGTTTGTAATGAACTTGTAGGCCAGTTGGGTTTGGAACCGGATATTGTTGATAGACCATTGGTTGTTACTAATCCAGTTGGGGGTTCGTCTTGTTTGTGTATGATATGCCGTGGTCTGGTTGTATCGAGTCATGATTGCTCTTTTGTTTGTGATTGTTTTGTCTTGAACTTTGAGGGGTTTGGAATTATTTTGGGTATGGACTGGCTTAAGAAGTATGCGGCAAAGGTTGATTGTAAAAGGCTGGAGGTGACAGTCGAGAATGTGGAAGGGCGAAAGGTTGTCATACGATGTAAGCATGAGAAAGGCGTCTTCATGAGCTTCATGTATTCGCTGGTTGTTCCACGGGATGGACTGTCATCGGTGCCGATCGCAAATGGATTTGAGGATGTCTTTGATGAGGTCAAAGGGTTACCGCCTCATAGAGAGATCGAGTTTCGCATCGATCTAGTTGAAGGAGCCAGACCTGTTGTGATGCCTCTTAGGTGGATGGCGCCTAGGGAACAACAAGAGTTAAAGGTGCAAGTTGATGGTCTTTTACAGAAAGGATTCACTCGGCGTAGCGTGTCCGAATGGGGTGCACCAGTTGTGTTTGCAAGAAAAGCGGATGGATCGTTGAGGTTGTGTGTGGATTATCGTGAGCTGAATAAAGTGACTAAGAATAACAAGTATCCATTGCCGAGAATAGATGACTTGTTTGATTAGCTTCACGAAGCCAAGGTGTTTTCTCAGATGGATTTGGCAACGGGATTTCACCAATTAAGAGTGGCAAAGGATAGTGTGCCGAAGACTGCTTTCAGGACACCGTTTGGTTTCTTTGAGTGGCTGGTAATGCCGTTTGGATTGTACAATGCACCAGCATATTTTGTGGATCTTATGAATAGAGTGTTCGTGGATCAGTTGAACAAGTTCGTACTAGTGTTCGTGGATGATATTTTGATTTATTCCAGTAATAAAGAAGAGCACAAGACGCACTTGCGTATTATTTTGGAGACCTTGCGGAAACATCGGCTGAAGGCTAAGTTTTCGAAGTGTCACTTCTGGAAGAGTGAAGTGAGGTTTTTAGGCCATATTATCTCTGGAAATGGAATAGCGGTTGATCCCGCCAAGGTGGCAGCAATCTAGGATTGGGTTAGACCTAAGAATGCATCTGATGTGAGAAGTTTTCTTAGATTAGCAGGATACTATCGTTGGTTTATCAAAGATTTTTCCAAGGTAGCTGCACCATTAACAGGATTGACGAAAAAGAATCAAGTATTCAGATGGGATGCTAAGTGTGAGAAAGCTTTCGGAATCCTGAAAGAGGGACTAACAAGTGCTCCTGTTTTGACTATTCCAAGTGGAAATGATGAGATGGTGGTTTACACCGATGCATGTGGTACTGGACTTGGAGCAGTGCTGATGCAGAAGGGTAAAGTTGTTGCGTATGCAAGTCGACAACTGAAGCCGCATGAAAGGAATTATCCGACTCATGATTTGGAGTTGGCGGCGATTGTATTTGCTCTGAAGATGTGGAGACATTACATATTGGGATTTCGATTCGAGTTGTTTACAGATCATAAGTCGTTGAAGTATCTTTTCTCCCAAAAGGATTTGAATCTTCGACAGCAACGATGGCTAGAGTTTTTGGCATCATATGATTTTGGTATAGCCTATACTCCGAGAAAGGGTAACGTAGTGGCTGATGCGTTAAGTCGAAGACATGCAGGATTGGGGGCCATTTTTTCAGAATGGAAGAGTCTTAAGTATTTGGCTGGATTTGACTTCAGGACCAGATGTGAATTGAAACCCGAGATGTTAGCAAACTTATCGATAAGATTTACTCTTGTGGAAAGAATTGGTGAGGGCCAAAAGCGAGACGATAAGCTTGTCAAGATTATCCGTGATTTGGAATCTGGGTTGGACCCAGAGAAGGATAAAGGATTCGAGGTCGATCGGGAGGGTTGGCTTCGGAAGCAAGGACGACTAGTTGTTCCCGATATAGATGAATTGAGAGATGAAGTTCTAAAGGAGAGTCATCACTCGAAGCTGACAATTCATCCAGGTGAAAATAAGATGTATCGGGATATGAAAAGAACCTATTACTGGGAAGGTATGAGGAAGGATGTTGGAAATTTTATTTCCAGGTGTATGAACTGCCAGTTGGTAAAAGCCGAGCAAAAGAAGCCAAGTGGATTGCTTCAGCCATTAGAAGTTCCTACATGGAAGTGGGAGCAAATATCGATGGATTTTATCGATGGGTTACCTAGAACAAGAGCGGGAAATGAAGGGATTTGGGTCATCATAGATGTTTGACTAAGAGTGCAAGATTTATTCCTGTTTGATCAACTAGGACTGCATCGAAGTTGGCTGAGCTGTATGTTAAGTGGATAGTTCGATTTCATGGTATTTCGAAAAGTATAGTGAGCGATCGAGACCCATTGTTCACTAGTGGATTTTGGAAGAGCTTTCAGGAAGTTTTGGGAACCGAGATGTGTTTGAGTACAGCTTATCACCCCCAAACAGATGGTCAGACTGAGAGAGGCAACCGAGTTTTGGAAGATCTCCTCAGAGCATGTGTTTTGGACTTCGGAGGATCATGGGAAGATCATCTTCATTTGGTGGAATTTTCGTATAACAACAGTTACCGGTCAAGCATTGGTATGGCGCCGTATGAAGCATTGTATGGAAGACCGTGTAACTCCCCGACATGTTGGTTGGAAACGGGAGAAAAGTTGATACTTGGCCAGAAATGATTCAACAGACTTCGGATTGCATAGAGATCATTCGGCAACGAATGAAGGCAGCCCAAGACCGTCAAAAAAGTTATGCCGATAAGCGTCGTAAGGATTTGGATTTCGACGTAGGTGATATGGTTTTTGTGAAGATTTCTCCACTGAAGAATGCTATTCGATTCGGGAGGAAAGGAAAATCGACTCCGAGATTTGTTGGACCATTCCCGATCATCGAGTGAATTGGAAAGCTCGTCTATAAATTGGAGTTACCAGAAAAGATGTCGGGTGTGCACAATGTTTTTCATGTACCGTATCTACGGAAGTATGTGCTCGACTCGAATACAGTGGTTTCTGTTGATAGCTGTGAAGATTTTGAGGTTGAACCAGTTGATAAGAACCTTGTAAGCCGCTTCGTGTTGTGGAAACTGACACGAAACAGCTTAGGAGGAAGGTAGTTAGGTTGCTCAAGATACAATGGAGCGATGATGTTAACGACTGTATATGGGAGGTGGAAGAGAGGATAAAGGCAGCTTATCCTGAACTCTTCGAGGTATGACCATAAGGTGTCGTGTCATCTCGTGACATTGTAACTTGTTCTAGTCTTAGAATTCTGCATGGTAGGCTAGTAATTGGATGTATGGTTTGTTGATTGCTATGGATGGTAGGCATGCAGAATAGTTTTTGGTTGCTCTTGTTTGTTTGGAATTTCGGGGGCGAAATTCCTAAGGGGGAGAGAATGTAACGACTCGTATTTTACGTATCGAAAGATCGTAAAACTGTTGTCATTAGGTCGTATGAAGCTTAGGTCGTGTGATAGCTTAGGTCGTATAGCAGATAGGTCGTGGAGTGACTTAACGGCATAGATTGGAGCGACTTGAGAGATTGGAGCGACCTAAGGGAACTAACGACTTAAGGAAGGTAGGCCGGTTAAGGAAGTTAACGACCTAGTAGTAAGCGGCTTAAGGGGTTGGCGACCTAGGGATTAGCGGTATAGGAGTAGAGACCTAGGAGGTTGAGCGAGTTAACGACCTAAGGAAGATAGGTCGTTCGAGCGACTTAAGGATAATAGTTTAAGTCGTTATAGTATAGGTCGTTGAGACCCTGTGTTTAGTTAGGTCGTGAGCGACCTATGTTAGGTTGCTGTGTAGTTAGGTCGTGAAACGACCTAAGATGGTTAGGTGGTGTAGCGTTAAGTCGCTAAGTCGTCGTGTATGTTAGGTCGTGCCTGTGATGAGTCGCTGCATGTGTGTTAGGTCGTTGAGTCGTTAGGTCGTCCAAACGACTTAGGAAGAAACGCGGCTTGTATGTTAGGTCGTGTTTGTGTTAGGTCGTTGAATCGCGTAGAGGCTTGAGTGTTAGGTCGCACAAATGCTCGAGTCGATAGATCGTGTGGTTTTTAGGTCGTAGGTCGTTGGATTTTTAGGTCGTGGAGTTTTGTTAAGTCGTGAGCGACTTAAGGGCGAGCGACTTAAGGGTTCGGCCTATTAATACACGGGTTAGCTTCATTTTTGGGATTCGGATTTTGAAGCGACGAAGTTCTGCCATTTTGAGAGCTCGAGTGCTACGCTTCTTCACTTCTTTTCTCCTCTTTAATCTTGTGCTTCCTTCCATCCAAATTGAAGATCAAATCGAAGATCCAAGAGCTTAGATTGAAGATCTCCATCCATCGAAGAGGGATTTCGTCATTTGAAGCGGAATTTTGGCGGATCGAGTTTGACCCTTCGCTGTCCAGATCTGGAGTGCGTTGTTTTAAGGTGTTTAGGTGATTCGGTGAGTGGTGGTTATCTCTCACACGGACCGAAAGGAGTATATTGGATTGGTGGCTTGATTTTGTGTTAAAATAGTGATTTCATGCATTTTCGTAAACCTAAGTATAGATCCATGGTTCATGAAGATTTGACATCCATTATAATACATGTTAACCTATGCAAGTTCATCCATCAAGTTGTAGAGATATTATTTATGATTATGCTTGTTAGATTTAGACTCTTTATTTACAAGATTGCCATTTTTGTTATAATTGCTTTTAGATCATGTTTGAATGCTTAATTACTTGGATTAATGATTGACTTGATTGGTTGTTATAAATTAGTTGATTAGTGGTTGGATTTGGACAAGTTGGTCGGAGATGATTCAAAGGCTAAGGGGGAAGCTCTTGAATAGAAAAGCTGCACGTGGCATATGTAGTGGATGATAAAGCTCATGTGGACGGATTTGATGATGATGTTGAGATGAAGCTTTGCTATGAATGAGATGAGGCGAGGCATGATGTGAGGTAGCTTTGGTATAATCCAGATGGGATCATTCCAAGTATGTTGATAACTCGAGGGATGGTTCGAGTTTGTGGATAATGGTTGGCTCGAGAGGCGCTTGAGCTAGTATGAGAATAGTCGTCGAGGAGGATGACTAGAAGGCTGAGATTTCATCATTATTGAAGGTTCTAGCAGACTCAAAGCAAGAGTACGCTGGGCAGATTCGATAGTCCCAAAAGACTACAGTTGGTGGTCGAGTACTCTGGGCAGATTCGATAGTCCTAGGCACGGACTGCGACGACATGCAGAGTTTTGTCTAAAACGGGGTTACCATTAGCCCTTGACGGACGGCTGAAAGAATGTGCCGGTCATTCAATTAACGGTGGTATCGAAGCAATGATAACAGTGATAGCCAGAGTCATGGATGTTTGGATGTTTTGGTTGTATCGTCATTCGGTCTCAAGAGCGTTGTTTTCTTGGTGCTTATCTGATCTTGGTTTAGGCCTTGGGGGTTTGTACTTGGAAAACATCGACCTTGACTCGAGTGATAATTGCTTTACTTTAAATGTCTGATTTGCTATGTTTACTTCTGCTTAGTGTGTCTGGGTGCTATCACCGTAGAAAGAGGTGGAGTGGGAGGGTTAGGTTCCTATTCCATTTACCTTTATGCTCTTTTGGTATGTTGTTAGTTAATTTACCGCTTAATAAGACTGTTGTCTGACTCAAGGTTTTATGTTCTACTCTTATTACCTTGGGCTGTTCATCCATTTTGGGATGGGCAGACTAGGTAGCAGGTGACATGTGTTGTTCTTAGTGACCAACGATGCTGATGACGAAGACGAGCTGGAGGCTTGCATATTATTTTCTTACTATATGTATTGGATGTTCCGCTGCTTGTATATTCTCTGTGTGATATGTAGTGAGGCTTGATGTATTGACTATTCAGATTTTTGTATCAAACTACTATGAGGCTTATTTAACGAGATTCTGTTTTGTGGAGCTTCACTATATATATATATATATATATATTCTATTGTATTTTACCCATGCGCTGTGAGTAATACGATAGACTCCGCTGTTTTTACCTTACCTTGATGATCATCCATGGCTGCCTGGCACACTTTACAGCGCACTATTTCCTTGTTTAGTCCAGGAGTCATGGGCGGTCGTCACAATTTCACAAGAAATATTACATGCATAATCATTTCTTAAGAAATATCTATAAATATTCTTCTGAAGTTCGATATGGTTCCAAACCAAATGTTTAGAATATTATCATGCGGTTTTGACGGATTCACGTTCACATTGATTTATAAATAGAAATTAATATTTTGGATCCTTTAGTAATTTGTTTTAAAAAAAATCACTAATTCAAATGAGAATGAATACCAAAATTTATAATATATGTGCAATACATGGATGCACATATACATCCATATAAATGCCATTCCATATTTTCAAGGGTAGTTTTCTAATTTTCAAGGAAATTAATGAATGCAATTAATGTGATTGGATCAAGAGCTATCAAAAAGATGTAAATATGAAATTATAGTTGCTTTTATAGATTATATTTGGTTATCTTTTACTATTTTGTAATGACCCGCTATTTGAACTACTATCCTTTGCTTCTGCTGCATATTATTACTCTATGTCTGTGATTCTGTGATTATTTATTTACTATATATGTTCAGTTTTGCCAAATTTAAAATTAACAATTCGGTATTTTGAATTATTCAAGTCCGACACGTACAGATGCGAATAGTCCAAAATAGCGGGTCGTTACAGTTTATCAGAGCTTTTGGTAGGTCTAGGCAAAACTCAACATATAGGGTAAATGTATTTACAGAATCACTCTCATTTGAGTTTCAATCTCTTCCTTTTGACTCAATTCCTTCGAATTTTGGAACGTTCCCTCGGTTTCGAAATTCATTCGTGCCCCTCACATTCGTCTTCTTTAATTCTGGAGTATTCCATAACTCCACTTCGAACAATCTTTATAATGAATCGGCAGTCTCGCTAAAATTAGAATTATTTGTAAATGGGTGAAACTCCTTTATAATAGGCATCGATTTACTGGAGATTTCTGTATCCTCGGTTTGCGATGCTATCTATTTCCTACTATGTCTGAATTCTAGTTCTCGATATCAAATGTTGTTTTACCTCGGAATTCAGCATCTATCTTATTCTTGAAGTCACGGTCGACCCGGTTAAGGTTGCCCGTGAAATAAATAAGCTTATCAATCTCCCGATTCTGTTAATTGAATAATCTTATCTTCTGTTTCGAACTTATTATCGAATCAAAAATTCTCTTCGATTTTATTTCCATCAAATTTGAATCTCTATCGTTGCTTTAACAAAAAACATTCTTGTATCGTCGAGCGAGGAAGTGTATTTTGCGAATTAATATTAAAATGTTTTATATATTGTGGTATTTGAGTTGTTGATGTTGATTTGGGTTTTCGATCGATTCGTCTGATCAACGCTATCGATAGGATTTCCAAAACACTTTAATAGACCAAACTGACACAATATTGTTTTCAAATTTAGTAAATAAAATAATTTTTGAATGATTATATTATATATAAGTATAAATTATTCTGAAATTAAAATGTTAATGAATCTGTTGTTCGAAATGTTAAAAAAATTAATTTTCATCTATTGTTTTATAAATCATTGACTATTTCATAATAAATAAATGCATTTATAACTTGGTTATAATTTGATTTGGAATTTGAATGTATTAAAATTAGAATTAGAGAATTTAATTTCTGGTGATTTCAGACTGATTTGAAAATTTTAAAGCATATATTTTTAAATATTTTCAAATTGAAATCATTTCAAAGAATTTAAAATGTTTGAATCGGTGCTCTTCTATTTTGTCGCTGGAAAATAATTTCGGTGATGACGGCCGCATCATCGATATCCATTTTCGAGTTCGAAGTCGAGAGACGTCAGTAGCTTGATATGCTTTTGTTTTGAAATGAATTTTATTTAAACTTCTAAGTATGACTTGATTCAAAATATACATATATATTAGTATTTAATTTAGATTTGACTGGGATATATTGTATGTATATAATTATCTCTAAGTTTTTAGAAGCTAATCGGAAATTAATTCTTAAATGTGTTAAAGGATGATTTTCAATCATAAATGAAGCCAAATTCTTTTTATATAAATACTTAATTTGATATAACTGAATTATAAAATTTTATTTGGATAATACTCAACTGCACTATATATTACTTACCTAAATTTTCAAAAGTTAACTATGTAACTGAATATTATACAGTATAAAATAATGTTGAAGGAATGAATAAATTTGTGTGGTTATAATAAGTAAATATACTTAATATATATGTGATAAGATATATTAAGTAGAATAAATTTAATGATAATTTGAAATAAAAGGAATTAAATTTGTCGAATACAGTATGATTATAATAAATGACAATTCAAATTTATGATCTTTAAAATTGTTAATTCAAGAAAATTGGATAATATACAATCTAAATTGTCTTTATAAATAAAATTTGAGTGCATATAAAAAGGTTATACACTTAAAGTTTAATAATAAATTGGTCAATAGAGATAAATAGAATACTAGGTTAGTTGAATAACAAATGGATTAATAAATAAATTGTTGTTTGAAATAAATTTTGTAATAAACAATGATAAATTGAAAATAAACCAAGTTAAGGAAATTCCTTGAGTTTAAAGACAATTGTGAATATAAATAAATTGAAATTGAAATTTATATGGTTTAAATTAATTGTTTATAATGTAATTCAAGTCTATTTTCTTTTGGTTTTTTCAATTCTCCTATGTACTTCCTTTTCGAGGACGAAAAGTTTTGAGTGGGGGAGAGTGTAACAACCCGGATATTTTAACGATTTTATTTAATTTAATTAACCGTTTTTGTGTGAAAATAGAAAAAAAGCATAAAATAAACGATAAAATTTTGAAATATAAATTTGATATTTGGAATGCGTCCAGTAAAACATAGCAACCGGTAAATTTTCGTCCGAAAATATGAAAGTTTATTTCGTGCATAAATTTACTTCAATTTAATCAGTTAAAAAGCGATGAAAATAAAATGTTTTTGGAACCTAAATATTTTTACATAGAAAAATTCTAAACCATCTTCTGAGCAAACGCTATTTTTCGTTTTTCCAAATTCGGACATCTTTAGCCCCGTCGATCTTATTTTTCTGAGTTTTTCATGGATTTTCCGCTAGTAGAAAATTCGAAATTTTTATAATTCGATCGAACAACTGATATGTATATATCGTTTTGATCCTCTCTTCGAACCGATCTCTATGGTGTACTTATTTCTCTCTATTTCGGAGCCCGGTGTGCGTTACGATCCACGAAATGGTTTACTATATCGGTCTGTTTTGTTTCTCAGTGACCATTCGTTATCCAACGTTTAGACCAATGGACTGTTGCTTTTATTACCTCTTGAATTCAGCTGCAGACCCATTCTATTCCCTATGCCACCTTCGTTTGAGAAGTTACCTGTTTCTAGCTATCTTAGAAAAAACAACAACTTTTCACATTACCTTCTATGTTCCACCGTTTCAAAAAAAAAAAATATATTTCTTCTGCTTCAATACTTATCTCTATATTTTCCTTTTTCCAAATTTTACTTTACAGAGACAAATTTTTACAATGTTTTTCCCCTCTGCCTGCTCCTTTCCCTACCTGTCTCGGCCTTCCACTTTTTTTTTCCTTCACCTCCCTATCTTTCTTCCCGCGCATGTCGTCACGTCCTTCAACCGTACATCCATCTACCACACCTTCTCGTGCCACAAAGCTGCTGCCTTAGCCTCTACCGCCATGTCATCGACACAGCACCGTCTCCTACGTGGTGCCGAACACTGCTTGTCCTCTCCTCCCTCTCCATTCGATCATGTAGCCTCGCCCACCCCACTCACTCACGCAAACCCGAAGCCAAACAGCCGTGCCTCCCCATGTTGCCAAACTCGGCCACCAACCAACCGGACCCGACCCTCACACGCAACTGCCATGCCACCTATCTCTGCCCAAACCCATGGCATAGCAGCACGCTGAACGACCCGACCCTCACTAAGGGTCTATCATCTCCCTAGATCCGTCATCCACTAACCCACGCACTGCCCTCAACTCCGTGCTTCGTATTCCGGTCCTCTTCTTCTCCTTACAGGTAGGTTACGTGCATTATTTGGTGGGTGAGCATAAAAGGTGTTCATATGTTTTAATCCAATAGTATTGTTTGCAGAAGTTCGCATGGGCAAGGTTGTTAATTATAAAGCATATTAAGTATAAACTGTTGAGTTGATGCTTGGAGTTAAAACAGATTATATTGAATATTTAGTTTATCTATATATATGTATAAGAAATATTTTATTTTATTATTATTATTTTTTTACATTATTTTGGCATTTTTGTTAGTATTAGCTTTGAAACTATAAATACTAAAATATATATTTATATATTAATAAGTTGTTCTATAATCGATTATGTAATAGAATACAATGTTTTATTTCGAGATTGTTTAAAATTACATATTGATATAGATATTTAAAAAAAAAGAAAAAAAGATAAGTAGTAAATTGAATATTAAGTTTGTTAAATTAATAATATGATAATGTACTTTATTTTATCTACTTATATATATAGTAAATTATATTGAAAGTATATATATAAATATGCAGTTGTCTGAGTATTTGCAACATTAGCTAAGATATGATTGTTGTATTTGTTCTGGGCTGTGTAAGTTCATTTCAACTGAGATCGCACACTATTTAGCATTGCATTTGTTATATGTCCCTTTATCATTAACCAAGACATCTGTTCATGCACATATCACCCACTTTCGTATCCTCCCTCTTTAATAGACAACGACTAATTAAGAGCATATAGTCATAAAAATATTACTTACACACCTATTTTAATTCCTAATAATGTTTGAAAGCAATTTTCTAGTTTTGGCCTTATCATTGACATGGAAATATTAGCAAAACTTGAAATCTATACTAGTTTAGGATATAACAAATTGTATGGTGTCGAGTTATTACTAATATTTGTAGTATGGGTAGTAAGATAGTGCTAGTTGTACGTACAAGGCTTACAATATATTATGATAGGCAAGTACTTTATATTTCACATAAAATATAAATAATGGCATGGTTGAAGCTTGCATGCGTAGTGTATGTGCATTGTATGTTCGTGTGTAGCGCATACGCAAGTTTTTTTTTTAAAAAAAATGATCTTTTGATTTGTAGTTATGTTACAGCAAAAGTGAATATGTTTATGATTGCTGTATATAGCTTGTAGATATTAATTTACGTATATTTTGGTTCTAAAAAAAATGTGCAATTTCAAAATGTTTTTTTAAAGGTCAGTTGTTAGTGTATTAAGTTTTAAGAGTTTACTTAAGTTATATAAGTATTTTATAACATGTGGGCTATATGTGTGTACAATTTTTGAGTAGATTGATTTAAATAAGTATATTTTTATATATATAGATTATGCGTCGGGTTATATATATATGATATTTATATGACGATAATTTTCGTCACTTACATATTTGTAGCTATGCCAGTTTATACTAACTTTTAAAAGTAATAAGCATGTGAGTTATATTGAATGTTAGTAAAGACATGTATTGCATCAATCCGATTCTGATTCAGTCCATCGATTCTTGAGTTTCAGCCTTGTTCATCCATTTCGTGGCAATCTAGCTTTGTTTTGGGAATTCGTGCTCGGATTTGTAACTCATCTCATTATCGTTCATCTCTAGCCTCGAAAGGTGAGCAATCACTCACGATTAATGTTCTTTTATTTATTAAATTTGATTTCGATTGAAACGACAATTGAAATATGCTGCTGAAGTTATTTACACCGTTATATATGTTATTACCTGTATCAGTCCACCTGTGACATCTAACACCGTTATCTGTTAATTATTTATGTGATGATAATACAGTTTGGATGATAATTGGTTGATTGTTGATGTTTATATTGGATGTTAAATTGTTAAGTATAAAGTGATAGATAATTTGAAATTGAAATTGACGTAGGATAGTTAAAAATTGGAAACGACATATGTGTAAATTTGATTAAATGACATTTGTGTAATATGACCCTTTAAATGTTAAATAAATTGACACGTAGGATTTGGTTAATTACACCTTGAACCACTGAATGTATGTTGTTAAATTGATGATGTATGAAATTGTAAATAGATGACAAGTGAACAACCGTAATGTAATAATCTTTAATCTACATGAAATGATAGTGTAGATTCTAGAAATAATTATATTAATTTGCACAAACAACAATGTAAATTAATACGATTATTTCGGGATTATTTGAATTAATTATTTGATTGTTATTGATGGTTGCTATTGCTTGTTTATTTACTTTGACACCATCCCAGTTATCACACTGCAAGTTCCCTTTGCTATGCTTTGATCTTTGAATTGAATTGGAATCGAGTTGAAATGATAAATACCCAAATGAATTTGACCTAGGATAGAGAATTAAATAAAAACCCGATTGGCCAATAATTTGATTTAAAAATAAAATAAAGATTTTATTTGAATAAATAATAAGTTTTGAAAAGAAGTTTGAATTTAATGGAAGAAAATGTTAATATTTAATATTTGAAACAAGATATAAACAATTAGTGTTGAAAGAACGTTGTTTTATAATAAATTATTTAACAATAAAGTTTGAAATTATTTAATAATTAAGTTTGAAATTATTTAATTATTAAATTTTGAAATTATTTAACGATTAAGTTTTAAAATACTTAATAATTAAGTTTTGAAATTAATCAATAATGGAATAAGATTGAATTATTTGATAATTAAATAAAAATTTGAATTCTTTGATAAGAGAAATTGAACTTTTGAATAAGTGAATTCGAACTACGCTAATAAATGAAATTGGGTTTCTTATTTATTAAGTTTGGGAAATTATTTAAGTAAATTAATAAGTGAAATTTAACTTCTTGAATATGTGAAATTTAGTTTCTTTATTAATCGAGTTATGAAATTTGTAACTAGGTAACGAAATAAGTGGAATTGAATTTCTTTAACAAGAAATAAAATGTTATTTATTGGAATAAATATAAGACTTGTAATTTAAAGAATTTGATTGACGAATTTAATTGAATTCCATTTGTAAGCTGATATAATGAAGTTGAACTTAAGTAATTGATTTAATGAATTAGAAATTAAATGAAAATTATTTTGAATGACAAATTTACTTAACGAATATTGAATGAAATCGATAAATGAATTCAAACTGATTTAAATGTTAAATTAAATTAATTTAATTATTTCGGAATAAAATTTATGCGTACATGAATCAATATTTGAATTGTTTAAAATAAATTTGAAATTGAATTGTAAGTCTTTGAAATGGTAATTTAGAAGTTTTGAAACGTAGATTTTGGAAATTGATATTAAAAGGCAAATGAAATATTGATTTATAAATTCTAATTAAAATTGAAATTTGTTTGGTTTTGAAATTTATTAAACGACCAATCGGTGTAATAATTATGTAAGTTATTAAAGAAACCGGAATCGGTTATGGATATACTCTCTATCTAAACCGAAAACCACTTTAATAGCTATACGTGGAGTGCGATCCCGAATGAAGTGGTTGGAATGATGTACGTGATGACTGAAGAAAGAGAACGATAATGGGTAGCCTTGACACTTGTGTCAAATTGGAAATGACTAAAGCAGGAGCCGTGCCGGGCCAAATGGGGTTAGCCACCTCGAGCGAACACACTTCTTCGAATACTACTCATTACTTATTATTGATTGATGCACCCTCGGAAATTTTGGGAGTGCTGTTTCACGGTGTTGCGATCGTTGCGGCGATGCGTTTTCACCAGTCCGGATCAGGCAAACGGTAGTTTAACTACCTTGGGTATTGCCTCATGTACCTTGTTATACTTGTATCCCTATATACGCGACCACTACGAATTTGTTTTGTGTTATACCTATAGAGTACTCCCTGATGTCCCACTAGTTTACGGTGGAGTTTGCAGTGCTGTATAGACTATAACGCTTATATAAAATGTGTTAAGGGGGATAATGGTAACGCCTTAACACTATTTTGATACTTTATATTACTGATAGACATTAACTATTTAGCGTATACTACTACATAGTAGATAGTTTAACGGATCCTTAAAGGATGGTTATTCCAACATCCTGTGAGTTACTTGTATTTCAGTTGTTATTTCACTTGAGTTGGGTTTATTGATATGAGAATGTTAATCCTGACTCGAGAGTTTTGTATTTTCTTTACGCTCGAGTCAGACTGAGTGGTTCAGCTTTTGGGATTCACCTTTGGAGTTGGAGCTTCACTTGGAGATCCAGCTATCTATCCAGCTTCCAGATATCTAGTTGATTTAAGTGATGTATTCTGATTCTTGTATTTGTCTATTGTATTCGAAACTTCTGTTGTAACTTATTTAACTCTGATATATATATATAGTGGCTTCATGAACTACTATCTTTTGCTTCCACTTCATATTATTACTCTATGTATGTGATTCTATGATTATTTATTTACTGTATATGTTTAGTTTTGCCAAATTTAAAATTAACAATTCGGTATTTTGAATTATTCAAGTCCGACATGTACGGATGCGAATAGTCCAAAATTGCAGGTCATTACAATTTTACAGTAATTTTTTCTTTCACTGTAATTACTATCAGATGTGGGTTCTTATTTTCTGAAATGCATTGATTATATACCCATGAACAATATTTTGATGCTTATGCATTTTTATTTCTACATATAGTTGGTAATATGATAAAAATAGCTAAGCTTGAATTTAAAACATTAGACTTATTAGGAGATAACTTTTTGTCATAGATATTGGATGTTGACATTCAATTACCATGTCGATGCTTAGAAAATGCAATTAAAAATGATAATAATATGTCCCAGTAGCATAAAACAAAGGCTCTTATAATTTTAAGATGTCATATCCACAGCAATCTTAAAATTAGACATTTAACTGAAAAAGATCATCTTTACTTATGGAACTCCCTGAAGGAGCGTTATGACCACTAGAAGATGGTCACACTTCCAAACATTAGATAAGAGTGGTTGAATCTGAAGTTTCAACCAGTTGGAAGATGGTGCTTGTATTTTTTTCCTTGTGGAACTAATTGAAATAAGTACCGATGAAGTTGGGTTTTAATCAGTAGTCCATTTTAATTTTTTTTTGAAAGTATTAGCATTTATTTAATGCTTACAAATTTTAATAGTTGACTAACTATATTGTCTTTAGTTCTTAAGATATGGACCATCAATATTTGAGTGGTATTATATGCCTACAAGATAGTGTAACTACTCATATGATTTTGAAAAACCAAAAGTTTTTCTCTAAACTATCTGAAAATACTTTAGATAAAAATTTCAACCATAGCAAATCTACTAATGTAATTGAAGAATTCGGAAGAGCCCATATAGTATTACCAAATGGTACATATATCTTAATTCAAAATACATTGTATTCAAGCAAATTTAAACGAAATTTGTTGAGTTTTGAGGAAATATAAATGAATGGCTACCTTATTGGAACTATAATGAAAACATCAAAGAATATATTTGCATTATTTCTAAAATTGAAAGTCAGAAGCCTATTTTAGAAAATTTGGTACAATTTCAATTGGTTATATTTCATGAAATTTGGCATAATTGGATCTCATATTTAAACATGAGTCAGAAGCTCACAAATATCACTTGAATGCATCTTATCAATTGATAAAAAAATTATCCTCCAATTTTTAATATGTATGGTGCATTTGCTTGTAGCAATATGATAATGGATCAAAATGAGAATCCAAAGATGATTATTATTTAATGTGACAATGTTTGTCAACATTGAGGGGAGGATAAAGAGATACAAGTTCATTTTGATCATCAGTGTTAAATATTTGTTAACATGTATAAGGATGCAAAATATTAGGTAACTTGAATAAATTATTAATAATATTCCTATTAGACTTTCTTCAATATATATTTGAATCCCTGAAGGATCAAAATGTGTAAATCACATCTGAAATATGGCACAAAAGTTAGTTTGAATACTGTTGGAATAAGTAATAAAGATGCCGAATAAAAGAGGCGAGTGTTCTTAAAGAAACACTTAATGGTGCTATTGAGGAGACTAATGACATGATTGTCAAATTACCCTAGAAGTGGTTTAGGTGTCTAAAACAAGATAATTAAAGAGATCTCAATAAATCATGTCTAGAACTGACAAGAAATAATCACCAATGATAAATTTGTAAATGATAAGCGTTTACATCTATAAATAGATTAAGGATCTTGAATTAGGGGAAAACATGACTGGCCATCGTGAATCCTTTACTAATACAGAAATATAGACATGTTGTTTGCAAAGTAGCGGAAGTATTTGAGATGCTTAATATACCCCGAAGGTATAAATATGGTTTAAATCATATGAAATGATGAAAGTATACAAATTTCTGAAGTATATAATTTCGTGGTTACAAAGAATGCAAAGAACAAGGAGCGTAGATTTCAACCTACTTTTAAGTATTGTTGTAATGAAAATCTTGATATAATTCATGATGAGTAGATTACTTCCTATCTTTAAGTATTGTCGTAATGAAACTCTTAATATACATTGAAGTGTTAGTTGCGATATGCAAAACTTATTAAAATATATAAGTTCCTGGAGAATATAAATAACTTTGATGATTATAATGAGTGCAAAAAGCATGGAATGTAGATTACAACCTTCGTCTAAGTACTGCTGTAATGATAATCTTGATGGACTTCAAGATAAGTATTGTTGTAATGGAACTTCTAATATTCATCAAAGATGTAGTTGCAATATGCAAAACTATTTTGAAGCATAAAAATGAAAGCATGTGATGTGTTTTTCATAATGGTAGCAAACAAAATGCATAAAATGCAAATCATATTTGGAAGACACAATCTTAGAAAAATTGATTTTATCAAAGGAAACTATTAATAAATTGTATTATTACTGAGATTCATATTTATGGATCCAGAAGTATCTATAACCAATTTGAATTATCGAAATAGAGGGAAATTTTAAATCAGGGAGAGCATTCATAAGTATTTTGTAATGCACTCTTTTTTCTTAACTAAGATTTTTCCCACCGGGTTTTTATTAGTAAGGTTTTAATGAGGCATTATCTTGATCCCGAAGTATCAACTCCCCATTAACATTTGAAATAAGTTATAATGTACTCTTTTTCCTTGTTTAAGATTTTTCCCACTAGGTTTTTCTTACTAAGGTTTTAACGAGGCATTATCTTGATTTAGAAGAATCAAACGCCTTTTCAAGAAATAACATCTCAAATATGTTATTTAAGTTAAATTGTATTTTTATCCTTCACTAAGTTTTTTCCCATAGGGTTTTTCTTAGTAAGGTTTTAATGAGGAACTGTTTTGATCCCGAGGTATCAAACTCTTTAAAAGGAATATCATTGTATAATATCTATGATTTCAAGTTGCACTCTTTTCCTCGTGTAAGGTTTTTCCATTAGGTTTTCCTAACAGAGGTTTTTAATGAGGCAACAGAAAATATTCATAACGACTGAATGGATGTATGAAAGTAAGATAATAATGAGGGGGAGCAATTGTCATGGACTTTTCAAAAGGAACAATTTCTAGCAACCATATGAGCATCCAAGATTTTGAAAATGCATATTCAAGGGGGGAGTTATAATATATGTGAATATAAAAGTGAATATGCTTTTTTGTTTTTCTATTTAGTCCCATATAATGGGATATGTTAAATCGCATGTTCCAAGGTCTATATATAAAGGAGCCTATGTAATGTAACTGTATCAATCAATCTCTATGTAACCGATATAAGTGTGAATAATATATTTTCTCTCTCTCTCTCTCTCTCTCTCTCTCTCTTCTTTTCTAATGGCTTCATATCTCTTTTTAGTTTATAACATGAACGGTGTTTTTTTGTAAGGGAGATGAGTATGACTTTGGGGATAAGGAATAAGGTGGTACTATTTAAGTAATGGGCTTAGTTTTGGCCCACTTATCGAAAGAAAGGAGTTTTTCTTTTATTTAAATTATCTCCAAAATCAGTTAAACTATGTTTGACTACCTTCCTATAATTTGATTCAAATATTTACAAACAACTCTGATTCAGAATTTAAAATCCAATCATCGATTTAAATAAAATTCGACTAAATCGAATTCCATGATTTGAATCAATATTTCTGCTAGATTAAATTTCATAATTAAATTCAAATATTCCAAATTTATATTAATCAACAATTATTAATTATATCATTATTAACAGGGTTGTTGCAAGGAGTGTAGTGAAGGAACCCGAGTGAGTAACACTAGATTGTATGGAATGGCTGCGTTGATATTTGTTTGATTACTTCTTACAAATGAGAGTGCTCTTATTTTATACGCAATATCTACAGGAATGGTCTATCCTGTGCCAACTTGTGATGTGTTGTTTATCCAGGTAGACTAATGTCCATCCTAGTTGGCTGATCGTTAGGTTGTGCCTGGGATCTATTGAATTACCGTATTATACGTGTTGTGTGCTTATATCCAGATTATGTGATGATATGTCTCGACACACTAGCCAAATAGTCCATTATCATTGGGCGGTAGGCTCACGACTATAGTGTAAAGATAACTATAGATTCATGATTACTTGGAGTAACCAAGTCTATTGAGATTGCTATGTGATGTTCCTTAGAGTATGCTATGTGTTGTGAGGTTACCATCTAAAATATGTGAGATTATATGATTATACTGTATTATTTAGATATTCCTTCTAGAGATCTATTCAGAAGCAATGACCTCTACACCTACAGGACCTGCTGTGTGCTCATCCATCTCTATGATAGTTTGTGCCTTTGTTGAGATGGTCTCCTACTCTTTACTATGTGTGATATTATATGTGCAATGATTTGTATGGAGTTTTTATATATAGGATGTTATATGCTGCTTCATACTTATGTTTACACAATGCTAGTTACTATTATATATTGCAATCTATATTTTAGACATAGTTTGATCCATGTGTTATTTATATAATACCAGAGTCAGTCTGAGACATTACATGTTCAAGGGAGAAGAGACTAGATGTGATTGTTGGGTATAAACAGAGGCTAGGTTATTAGTTGACTAGTGTACCATTATCTATTTTTTTAGTCCCATGTGTATTGATTATGTTGAGATCTTTGTATTGGGTTTATACATTGTATATTTTTGAGACGATGCGAGTTTGAGCTATGTTACATTCCACTCTAACTTGTGTATATTTTTATTATATGTTATCAACGCATTAATGATTCCGTGTTCTCTGTACTATTTGTTTTATATTGTGTATTGCTCTATCCTGAAAATGCATGTGTTTATTGTTTTGTGTCGATACTCCGTACATGTAGATGAGTCGTTTATTCGATTTTTGAAAGGAAACAGTGTTAGCCTAAGAGAATATTCAAGTATGACAGCCAAATATCATCACATTCTTCGTATAATAAGATAGTATTACATAGTAATATTTTTTGATAGTACGAGTATAGAGATGTGTTGTTATAACACCTAAAAGGGTTAAAAATAGGTGCTTTCTTCTTTGTTCCTTTTTTGTATATTCATGCATGGGATTAGACCTCAATCTAGCATTAAAGAAAAATGAATAGTAAATACATATTTTTTCCCCATAAGCGTCCCTATTCTCTTTATACGATTTTCTTATCACAATCATTACTACATCTGGACGTATTCATGTGTGTGTGTATGCTAATAAAAGAATTAAATCAACCATATAACTACACAACTCCTTACTTAATCCAATTAGATGTGTTTGCCAAATATCTCTATATTAATATACGAAAATATGGGAAATTTACCGATAATTCATAGAAAATCTTAAACACAATCTTCCACATTCTGCAAAAATTTCGATCAAAGTATTAATTTTTCATATTTCTTAACATTATTTTACCACAAAAAATCAATTATTTCATCTTAGAAAATTCATAATTATTAATCTATAATGAGATATTATGATTGAAAACTCATTTTTAATTTAAAATTTTAAACATTAAATTTCATATTAGTTTAAAGTTTGCTAACTCGTGTATTACTTTTAATTTAGTCATTATCTTAACCACTATCATGGTTATTCATATAGATTTATTTTATATTCCTTTTATCATCATTTTTTTTGTTTATATACATCATTAATAGAAAAAAAAATTAACAAACATACATAAATTTGGATGTACAAAATTTGTAATATTATTCCATACGAAGAAGCTGAATAATATCATTTACTCTTTGTAAAAATGAAAACTTTCCTTTGTATTTGTTTTTTTCTTCTCTTCCCTCCTCTTGATAGCTGCAGCCAAACCTAGTGTTCAGTTGTTTTTTGTTTTACTGAATAAAATGTGGGGAATAAACACATTAAGCGTTACCATCATGGGCTTTGAGCTCTCCCTTTGCCTAATTTATTATTTCCTTAAGTTCTCTTATTACATCAAAAGTCACACCATTCCAATACATAAAACATGAATATATGATCTAAGATTAACTTATTAACAGTTATTTTCATTCATAATATTTTATTTAATTGCATCTTAATTGATTACCCATATTTTATTTTAATTAGCCATTTAAATGTCGCTCATTTATTGATGAAACTATGGATTGAGCAACTAAATTTAAATTTGAAATTAAATTAATTACACAACTAATTAATTTATTATAGCGTTCCACAATTGGACCAACTCTAAAAAGGATTTTACAATATGATGGTTGAAAACAATTTTGAGCATATTATATTCATTTATTTAAATAAAATATAAATATTACCAGGATAAAAGTAGTAAGTATCAGCCAATCTATTTACCAATATACATATATAAACTCTTATTTTGTTACAAGTAATTGGTCGTCAACCTTTATATGAGGTGATCGCCATGTCCATGTTTGTACCTTAATTTCAGAAATGTTGGGTTGCATTTGGTTTGAGAAAAAAATTTATGTTGGTTTTAACTTGTACTTTAATATACCCAGAAGATGAGAAAACACTATATTCCTGAGACGACCCGACTTTCTACTCCAAGAAAATCGCATCATCTTTAAGAAAGAAAGGGATAAAAAAGAGAAAAGAAAGAAGAGAAAGAAGAAATAACACAAGAATCTCAACAGCGGAACGAATAAATTATATTAATAACATAAATATTACATAGTATACATCAATTATCAGAGTTACACAGACAATACATCACATACTAGACAGTTATAAACACCTGTCTAGTTATTACAACTCAAAACACAAAGCAGAAAAACACTCAGAGATACCAACACAGGGGAAAACTATATATCTACACGCGGAAGCCTTCTTCTCCATTGCTCCTTCACAATTCGACAAAGCTAACCTGAATCCCTTGGCTACTCGTAAAAATTTGAGTACCCAAGAGTTTAAGAAAACAGAAATAAACTCCGGGTCATACATGGGTCTGGTGTGAGTAACAAGTTAAAGTTGCTTACTTTTGGAAAAAAACCTTTGAAAAGAAAAGGTATCACGTAAGACTTCCCACACATAAACATGGAAAAGTTTTTACCTTACGCTAACCAAAACACTTGATAGGAAATCTAGTGATATTATAATAGTGTCTAGAGTTTTCAAGTAAAATACAGAAATAGCTGGAATGCTTACATCTCACGTTCCAACATAGTTGGGCACAACTAATACGTACGACACTTATTGGATTTTGGATTCCATCAATGGCTGGGCTACTGGGGTACCGCCCGTCACAGTACGTGGCCTAGATCACCGTACCGAGGAGTACGCCCGCTCCCCTGCAACACAAAGCCGGAACCATTCCTTACTGAACAGTTCCGAGCAAGACCACCCCGCAGTTGTGATCAGCAACCGCGCCACTAAGCCGAAGATAAAGGAACATCTAGACAAGGGTAAATCTCGTCCTACTTGGGCATGACCCACTTAGCCTTGCTGCACCTCCCTTGTTTTAGCCATTCCCGGTTGATGAGGCTTGAGGCTACGATTACCTTTATATGGCATATCACTTAGAATGCTCATCGTCCACCTGACGATGTTCTAAAAGCATTCAATCCATACAAGTTCGTTCCGGGTTCGAACGAAACCGAAGGCATTATCTCGTTACACACATTTTAGAATCACCCTCAGAATTAACGACGATAACCCTTGCACTCTGAATCTTCATCTTCACTTCAGATTCACGACCTAACGTTAATTTGGATCGATGTGGTTTTCAGATTTCCAAATATGGAAACCCGATCCCGGTCACATCGAAATCCAAAACGTGTCTTTTAAGGCCAAGTTGTTTTAGAGTTTAAAACAATTCAATTATCTATATACACACAGATAGCTAATTCACGTCACAATAGATAATCAACATTATCATCATCAACAATCATCAACAGATAATCCATATCATTATAAACAGATAATCCATATCTTCATCACAATGCAACCAATGCATCCATATCATATAACATTACTCATCTCATAGCTGAGATTACAAACCATACAAGGCAACCAATATCAATCCTTCATACATAAGCAATGATCTAATGATCACACCTTTTATAATTAATTTAAAATGAATTAAATTAATTACTTATCTCTAATTGATTTAAAATGAATTAAATTAATTTCTTCATCATTATAATACTGCTTAACTTAATCATCAATTGATTACAAATCAATTAAATAATCATCATCTCAATATTCATTTCAAATAATCATTAATGATTAACAATTCCCTAATTACAATAAGTAATTAGCCTTTAAACTAATTGCACAAGTTAATTTTACTTAACCCTTATAATAATTAACTTTTAATTACTAAAGTATCACATTAATCCTCTATTAATTAATTATTTCATTTATTCCTTAATAAATCAATTCCAAATTTACATCATTAATTAATTAATGATTTCTAATTACATTTTAATTAATCTCTCAATTAAAATTAATTACATAAGTAATTAATTTGCAATTAAACCACATATATATTAATCACCCTTGATTAATAATAATCCAGTAATAAACTTCCCTTAATTACTCATTCCATAAATTAATTACTCTTAATTAATTATCTCAATTAATACCTTAATTAATTTCAAAGTAATTTAATCTAAATTACTTTCATCATTCAACATCTTTATTTACATTCGGTAATTATCAATTAATTACTTCCCTAAGTAATTACAATCCTATTAATTACATAAAGTAATTACTAATCAATCCTCAAGTGTTTAAACTAATTAAACTTAATTAACTAATATAAACTAATCACATTAACACAATTAATTACATTAAGTAATTAATTTCTTTAATTATTTCTATAAGTAATTAAATTTAAACAATTACATAAATGATTATTATTAATTAATCTAATTAATTATTAAAATTAATCACATTAATTAATTGTTAAATAACCTTGAGTTAATGACCTTCATTAACAAATGTTAATTACTTGATTAAGAAATTAACTTAGATTAATCATTATAAATAAATATTAATTAATACTTAATTAATTACTAATTATTAAATTATTTAAGCGTTAATTAAAATCTTAATTAATCCTTAATTACTTGATTAATTAATCTTAATTATTAATTAAAATCTAATTAACAATTCCTAATTACAGATTAATTAACCTTAATTAATCAATCTTAAGACTTAATTAATCAATTTAAAAATTATTAATTACTTAATTAATCATACATATTACAAATTAATTAAATAATTAATTACCCATTTAAATTAACTTAATAATTTAAATGAATCAAATTCCTTAAATTCTAACTTAATTTATCAAAACATTTCTTACTTATTTAAAGTATTTTAAAAACACTTTGTTTCAAATTTCACTTTAAATTTCATTTTAAAATTTAAGATTTTAAAATGAGTACAATTTATTTAAACAAGGTTTAAAACAATTTAAAATCTTTTTATCTCACATGTTCAAGAACATCCCTTTTATAAAATAAAAATTTAAAAGATTATAAATCAAATTCATTTAAACATTCCTAGTTATTTTATTTTTTTAAAAACAAGTTCAATTTAAAAATGTACTTTTAAATTTCAAATTTGAAATACAACTAGAATCTTCTATTCCAGATTTAAACTTAAAACTTTAAAGCTTTACTTACATTTCCATCTTCATTTTTAAATTCAAATCATTTAACCATTATTAAAATAGTTAAAACAAATTTAAATTTAAAAACTTATTTTATTTAAAAACTGACATTCAAATCAAATTCCAGGTTTTTCTAAAACTGGATTTAAACTTATTTTAAATTTCTATTTCACAAATTTAAAACTCACAGTTTAAATTCAAAACCAATGTTCTTTTATACTTTAAAAGTTTAGAATCTAAATTTAAATTCCAAAATTTAAATTAAATTCAAACTCAGATTCAACTACTTTGAATTCATATTCAGTTTCAGATTTTAAACTTAATTTAAATATCCAGTTTGCATTTTTAAACTTTACTTTTTATTTTAAAAACAGAAAACAAATTTCTGTTTTTATTTAAAACCAAACTTAAATTTTTCTGAATACAAATTATTTCAAAAACCCAGAATTCAAACTATTTAAATTCATATTTAGATTCAGGTTTTAAATCCGAAGTTCAATTTTCCAGTTTATATTCAAACTCTACCTTAAATTTTAAAACAGAATCAGGTTTTGTGTTTTGCTTAAAAACCAACTTAAGTTTTCAAAATTTAAATAATTTCAAAAACCAAGATTTAAACTAATTGAATTCATATTTAAAATTCAGTTTAAAACTTAGTTTAAATTTTAGTTTACATTTTAAAACTTTACTACTAATTTTAAAAACTGCATCAGGTTTCTGTTTTTTTGAAAAACCTGAAACAATACAAACACTCGAGCCTCCTTATATTACTTCGAGTAAACTCATCACCTACTTCTAGTTATAACTCGAATTCCCCCGAGACCATCCCGAGGCACCAAAACCCTGTAACCAATAACATCACCAACATATCCACCTATGTACTGTGCACATGTACATCACCTCCGGCCATCGCTGGCCAACCACACGACCTCCCCACAGTCGACACTCATCAACTCCGACCATCTGAACGTCATTCCAGTCATCACTTGCTCAAATACAAGATCGCGACCCAAAATTACAAACCTGGAAACAAAAAAGAACCCACAATCCCCAAACCTGTCAACGGCCTCGTCCACGCGCCACCGGCCATGGTTGATTCTGCAACTCCGGCGATGACTTCCTCAAACCACCATCTACCAATACCTAAAAAATAGTTGAACACGATCAACTATGCATGCCGAATAGACCACTTCTTCCCTAACCCAGAAAGCTAGGTTTCTAACCTTTAAATCCCAAACACAGCAACAAAAATGAATTGCAACCCAAACTAAGAATTTTCTCAACACCCATGATCACTTCACCATCTCTAGGAACAGATTCAACTCAATCTAACACAAAAATCAACAGTGCAATCCCAAAATGTATAATACAATGAATTTAAAACTACACTTTGGTTTAAGCACTATAAATTGTAATATTATATTTAAAATTCATGAATTTGCTTGATGTTTTAATTTATAAACCTGAAACATAAATTCCTATAGTTTGAATTTTCACTTTATATAAATTTTTACTCTGTTATATTTACTTCCAGGTAATATAAGATTTTATTTAACTTATATAAAATTTAAAACTTGCCTTATCTTATAATAAACAAGTTTCATTCAACAATTTAAATCATAACAACAAACAAGTCAAAGAAAAAAGAATTTTAGAATCAAACAGGAGTTTGGGATTTGAAGAACAGATATGCAACAGTTATCATCATGTACACATAAATATATCCACATGTATATATATTCACAGCAAATTCATATATATTTTCATCTCTAATTTAAAAAGCATGGAAACAACTTTTACCTATTAAATTAATTTTAAAAATGAGTTACTCACCTTTTTAATCATGTAGACAGAGCATATATTTTTTTCAAGCATGCAGAACATCTTTTTTTCAACTTGCTTGAATGCTTGCAGAAAGCTTGATGTATGCAGAGGCAAATTTTCCAGTTTTGAAGAAATGCATGCATTGGCCATTTTCCAAATTTTAGAAGAAATGCAAGTTGCTTGCTTCTTGAAAATGAGTTACAGATTAAAGAATGCAGGCTTCTTAACTTTAGATTTAATAAAATGCAGATTTTCTTGCTTGCTTTATTTCTAGATTTTAAAGAAGAGATGAAAAAAAAAGTTTTGCAGATTTGCATGTTTGTTTATGGGAATTGATATGCAATTTTGAATAGGAAATGAATTTCTGTTTTGCAGATTGTTTAGAGAAAAAAGATGGGTTTTAGCTGGAAGAATTTTTTCTTAGTTTAAGAATTAAATGAGGAAAGAAAAAGAAATGGAGAAATGCAAGAATTTATATATCTTATTTATGGTTCAATTAAAATCAAAGAAAAAATAAAATTAAAACAATGACACTTGTAAAAAAACGAACACTTGTAAACTTTCTTATGTGTTTAAATTACACATGTTAGATTAGGCTTTAAGATACTTACACTTGTTAATTTAAGTAATTAGTATTTTTAATTAAGTGTTAAAGAAAGTTTAAACATAGTTAATTAGTTTTTAATACTTAGTTATGTATATAGATAAATAATTTTTAAAGAATAAAACAAAGTATTATTATAAATAAAAACAATATACAAATCAATTATTTGAAAATAATATTTTAAATCATTTAAAATAAATTTATAAAAAAGGTGGTAAGTTATTTGTTATTTAAATGAATACATGTTTCATATTTTAAATTGTATTTTAAATTCTCATATTTAATCTACCAATCATATTAATTCATCACTATTTTAAAAAGAAAAAACAAACATTTTTATAACTTATTTTTAACATTCAAACTTAAGTCAAAATATAATTTAAATAAATAAAACATTTATCTTATACATTTAAAATCATTTAGTTATTTTATTAAATAGTTTTGAAAATCTTAATTCAAAAATAAATCACAATTTTCCAATTTCAAAATATTAAAATTAGAAAATATGCTACACTAATTAAATTTAAAACCAAACTTATCTATTTAATATATATATATATATATACACACACACACACATATTATAAATAGAAAACAATTTATTAGCTTATTAAAAATAAATTCACTAATTAATATTTAATAAAAGAAGATTATTAAATCAATTCAAATTTATTAACAAAAATTATCAAATCAATTAAAATTTAAACACAGATTCTTAAATTTATATTGTCCAAAATTTCGGGATATCACAATCCTCCCCCTTAAAAGAATTTCGTCCCCGAAATTTAAAAAAAGGTAATTTAATAATCTATTTAAAGATTTAATTTAAAATACAGCATATGTTAGTCATATGCTAACAACCAAAGCAATCAATTCACACAATCAGAACAAATCCAACCATCCAGAAAAAATTTCTGAATAGAACTTCCACGAGTTTCCCCGATGTAAATATCGGGATACTCGCTCTATAGAATTCAAACAATCAATACTACTAAGTTATAGAGCTCCTATTTATCTATATCTACAACTCTAAACAAGATATCAGACTACAGACGAGTCTGACTCAACAAACAAATCCTCCTGAACTGCTGGTTCTACAACAAGAAATATCAAACACGTACTCCCTCAGAGATACGTGAAACACTCTGAATCCCAGTTATCCAAACCGACAATTCAACTCTTGAAAACCAAACACTTATCTTACCAAAACATAGAAGAAATCCAAAACACCTCGGAGCTAGCTTCACAGACTTACCAAAACTTATAACTTCTTGGATCAGAGAAAAACTTAACCAAAACCCAATCTCTGACTCCAGAATCCAAACTCCTCCGTCTCTTATCCATAAAAACTCTTTGGACGATCTTGGGCTACCAACATCACTCCTGATCAGCTCAACTCTTGCTGATGCCTCTAGAAACAGACTGGATCAAAACAACCCAACACCATGATCTCCTCAAGATCAATCCAAAACCAGGAACACAACTCCACTCCACAAACAACAGAAGACAGAACAAACTTCTCCTTATCCGGGAAAAGAAAAATAGATGCACCCCCAAACTGCTTCCGCTGCATAAATCTGATCCGAAGCAGAAGAAAATGCTGATGAAGAACACGAGCACAAACTGGACAACACATCTCAGAAATATGATTCAATAGATCCATAAAGAAAACTCAGATGTTCCTCCGAAACCTGAGCCGCTTCATCAACTTCTATCTCAAGGAACAATCCTTCTATTAAACTAAACCACCAGTACCAAATCCAGGAACACTAGCCGATAAGAAAACTCGATCTCCAGATGTGGACAAACTTCTGACTTCCTAGAAGACATCCGGACAATCTCCAACAACTCAAGAGCATACTCAACTATCGCAAGTCACTTTTGCGATCAACCTAAACTAATCCGAAGAAACTGCTCTCTCTTTATCAAACAGAACAGCTCATGCTGGCCTAGCCAATTCACCGAAGAAAGGAATCCACACTGCTGCTTATGAACTCCACTTTCAGAAAAACTACTCAGCCAGAAGATTTCCTGCCACACAGAACACTCCGAGCTGCACTGCTAACACCAATGCAAAAGACATCCTAATCTAAAGCTCTTCGAGAAACTCGAACTCCAAAGCAAACAGAAACACCCTGCTGAACTCAGCCACAACACTAAGTAGACTCACTTCCTTACTCTTGTTCCAAAGAAATATCTTCGGAAACATCCATAGTCACTGCGTCTCATCACGCAGCTACTACTTCCTGAGGTATCAAGATACCGTCACTCGCTTGCTTCTGCCCAACCGACAGATCCAAACTCAACTCATCCAACTCTGCACTTCAAAGATGAACTCCGAACCTTAACAGGTTTCCTTCAGAGATCGATGAAGTCCTTACACTAAGCAAAACTCACTCGAGACGGTATTGGGTCTACAGTACCGACAGATACACCTCCAACCAATGGTAGTTGTGTTACACACCCCACTACCCTATCTACCTTTATAACTTATATTGGAAAACCTGAACGGGTAACCCAATCAGATAGGTAGATATATATATATATATATATTAAAAATACAAATACGCTCTCTCAAGATAGACACCACTCCAGAGACTAGGTATTCGCTCAACCTAGTGCTCTGATACCAACTGAGATAGTATAGGCTTTGCAACCATCAACAACGGCCCGCTCGACTGGTAGGCTTTTCAACCAACCCAGCCCCGCCGTGGCTCCCATTGGTACCTCGGGTTTGCTTTTACAGCCAGCCTCTCGACTCGCAACCAACCCCACAAGGCCTTATACTACCCCGGGGGCATGTAGGGGTAAGAGTGTCACAGCCCGAAATTCAACGTTCGAAAATTGACGTCAAATACCTCACTTGTACTCGACCGTCAATGATTCAAACATCGAACTCCAGTCGGATGGAGCTTGTAACAACATTAGATGAATATATAACAGCGGAAATAAAATGAAAATCATGCATCATATCACAGATACAACATCATAATAATATCTGTTACAACATCAGAGTACATAATACATGAATAACATCTCCAAATAGAATGACATAATAGAACAACTACATATCATATGCCAAAGTCTTTAAAAGGATAGAGAATGATAATGAACGCCAAACTAAGCACCTCGAGATCCAAAAGCTTCCAAAATGTCTCTAAGGTACGAGTCTCCAAAATCCAAAAATCTCCAAACCAAAATACTCCAAGATGTAGCTAGAGCCAAATACAGAAAACCTGCTACTAGGCTGCCCATGAAGAAATGGTGGGCACCCAGAGTTTAGAAAGGAAACAATAAACTTCGGGTCAGTCATGGGACTGGTGTGAGTAAACAAAGATAATTGCTTTCAAATTAAACAGATTTTATACAAGAAAAATCGGTATGCCTTTGGAAAATGAAACTACCTAAGACCTCCCGCCACACACACAATGCAATCGCAGAATTGTGGGAGATTTCTTCTTATGATAGTCAAATATGCTTGATACGGGAAAATTCTTTGATATTATTACTAGTGCATAGTGTAGAAGACCATTTCGAAAATATAATATCAATCCTAGCCAACATACGACATTTCGTCGTATGCCTACTATAGCTACCATGTTCAATAACAGCTTACCGCCACATTCCATGGCAGGTTATACAACTAAAACCGTACTGGTTTCGTATTGGGAATTGGATTTCCAACAAATGGTCAGGCTAAGAAGTTCCTATGCCACATGGGTACGCCTCTGGCGGGACGTCCCGAGAACCTACCCGGCTCTCTGCCAACACAAGGCCTGGTTACCTCTGTAACTAGGTAACTACTACTCGAGTATGCCACTCCCCGGTCCTTTTGGACCTTTATCCGAGGGCCCTCCATCACAAAGCAACAACCACACAGAATAATGAGATTAAAGCAACCACATAGGTAAGTATCTGGGCTCCATACCATGACACTACCTTTTTCCAGAAGGAAATGACATACCCTAAAGGGCGCGACCCTCATAACCTTGCCGCATCTTTCCTGTTTCGACCATTTCCGGGGTGTGAGGTCCGATGAGGTCTCGTCCACAAAGCTATGCTTTACACGAAAGCCATGCTTTGATCACAAATGATCAACAAATGATCATCACTATACAGCAGCACTTAGTATGCCACACTACCAAATTGGGAGTATATTGCTGATAACCTTCAACTACATAACCTTTGAGATCGTACGTCTCAGAGAAGGGTGTTAAGCTAAGAGAATAAATTCTCCGCCACCAACAGATATGTATTTGAAAGAAATCGGCTCTATATCTTAAGGTGTAGTGTCAGACACACGACCATACAAGTCTGTTCCGGGTTCGAACAGAACCGAAGGCACTTCGTCCAATAAAGGAAGAAGCCCTTGAAAATCCGGGCGTCCATAATCCCGATCGAACTTCCCATCACTTAGGGAATCCCTATACCGGAGCAACTCGGTGCAGAAACAATCGATAGGTTATCCTATCGTTTTCGAAGACACCCGGTCTTCACCGTCGGTCTTCAAATGCAATCCATTCGTCGAATCACTATTCGGAATGGGTTATATGACACAAGAGTCCTCTCCCGGCTAATCCGAATAGTGAGCGCTCAAATTTAAAACATGTGGGTGTATCAATCACAAAGGTCCATGTTCAAGGTTCGATGTGGGTTTCGGATAACAAACTGAAATCCGACTCCCTGTCGCATCGAAGTTTAAATGCCGTTTTACGGGCAAAAGGGGTTTCACAACCATATAGAAACAAATCACAAATCACAGTTCATCACAGCATCACAACAAAAATGTCAATCCAGTATAGAGTATTTGATGATGGTCAATCATCGTTGATTCAAGTTATTGTGATTAAAGTGAATTGGCCATATAATTGTCTTCATTAATCATTTTAAATTAATGTTTTAATTTTACTTAATTACAGATTTGTCTTCATTAATCATTTTAAATTAATGTTTAATTATAGATTAGTTTAATCGGCTTAATTAGTTAATTATTCTTTGATTAATTATTTTAAACTTATAGATTCTAAATTGTTAATTAATTTAAGTTTTAATTATATTTTATAAATTCCCTCTTTTCTTTAATTTTTTATTTTTTTTTAGATTGTAAAATCATCGCAAGCCTCAAGGGTTAATTATCCTTTCATTTTTTTTTCTATAAATCAATTTGGTTTTAAATTAACATTTAATTCACTTTTAAAAATTTTTGTTAAGTTAAACTTTAAAAAAACTTTTATAAAATTATAAATTTTGAAATGCCATTTGTTTCACAAGCTATTTATCATCATCATTAAATTTATTCAAAAAAATTAAATTTACTTGAGTTTTCAAAAATTTGGTAAAAACAACTGATTGCTGTTTCAAAATCACTTCCCCGACACCTGCTTTGGGTTTGCCCCGACAAAATCCCCCTTTCACTTCGGGTTTTCCCCAAAATGAACCGTGCCCCTTTTTTTTTCGAAATTTGCTTGAGGTTTTAAAAACGCCCCGATAACGCTGAAACCCCCCTAGTGAAACTTCGAGCTTTCCCTCAACTTCCCCGTGCTGTGCTTTGAGTCACAACTCGTCTTCCCCAACGCCTCACGCTGACACACCACCAACCACGTGCACGTGCACGGCTATCCTCGCCGCCGCTGGATGGTGCTGCGGCCACCATCACGTCAACGTCCACCCCCCAAGACCCCACGATCACCCAGATTTCGAATTTATTTCGAAATTTCCAATCGAGCAGCAGAACCCTATAAATATCAGGCACGCCACCAGCACATCGCCTCGCGCCGCCTCCCCAGTCAACTATCGGCCACCAAATTTGGACCATAGCATCGCCATCACGCGACGCATCGATCTGCACCCTCGCCACAGAGTCCGGTCGCGTATGGATGGTGCGGCATCGTCATTTCTACGCGAACAGGAAAATGGGTTTTAAACCCTATTTTAAATTCGAATTGAAAATTCAAAGATTTAAAAATTATCCTATTATCTTTCTGGAAATCATGAACCCTCAATCCATCTATGACAGCGAATTCGAGGCCTATAACGCCTTCAATCATCAGATTTTGCCAAAAACTCATTTTCCGACCAACTCCTAATTTCTTGAGCAATATGCTATGAAAAAATTAGATTTTTGTTTCTAAAATCATTGATTTTGATGGTGATTCAAATGGTCTTACTGAAATTCAATTCCATGAGGTTCGAATTTTCATCTATTTTGAATTATGACTATGTTTACATCTTCCAGTGAGGATAAAACCTGTTTTTATTTGCTTTAATTAATTGTTTAGATGAAATACAAGTTTAAACAATCATTTTATCTAAATTTCTAACATGTTTCAGGAGCAAGGAGGGAAAAAGAATATTTTATTTGGATGTGTCTCATTCTGTAACCAGAGTTTAAGCGTGACAACCAATATTTTTTTTCCAAAGTTTCCAGTAAGACTACAACCTGTTTTAATTCGTTTCTGAAGCATGGTACAAGTCCAAACACAACTTCAGCTCATTATAATTCATTTCGGAAGGAATAAGGAAGAGAAAGATTGAACTGGGTTTTGATATGTCTTATTCTTGCAAAACAAAGAAAGCTGTATGAAATTTTGAATTTCACAGTTTCCAGGAAAACAAATTTGCTTTGATTTATTTCTAAAGAAAAATATTAGTGAAAGTTTGAACAAAATCCATCTTGTTTACTGAAACATGAACGCATGGCTAACCTTAGTTAATCATTTAAATCAAATAGAGACAGGGGGAAAAAGAAGATGGATTTTACAGGTTTCACTTTGGTTTTTTTTTCCTGCAACTAAACAGTGACCAATATTTTGTGCAGTCAACATGACAAACCAAGCATTCAATCATACATTCAAATCTCTTGCATGCAAACAAGATTTAAGTTCCCTATATCACCCAAAACATACACATAGCAACCATGATAAAAGAAAAAACAGGGTTTACTCACATGTCTTTCCCAGAGATTACTGACAGTTCTATCAACAGAGAGGTGAGGCCTGCAACTTCCACTCTTTTCTACTTAATTCTCTTGGGGTTTTTAGATCTGAAATTGATGTGTACAAATCTATGATTATTTTTTAGTTGTGTTTATGCATTTTAAATTATCAATAACAGGGTTTTTCATTACACTTACCTTTAAGATTTATAGCAGAGAAAACCTTTGTCCTGAAACTTGAAACCAAAAAAAAAAAAAATTAAACCATGATTTTCCTGCAATACAATTAGATATGGTTGTATTAAATCCCAAGTTGTTTTTCATTTATTTCTAATCATAAAAAAAATAACAAATTTTCCCAGATCACTTACAGCTTGAATTTTTAACAGAAAACTTTTTCCTGAACTTGAAAACCAGTAATAATCTAAAACTTTGATCTTGATTTTCCTGCAACCAATTAAATATTTGTTGAATTAAATTCTTTCTTCATTAGGAATTACAACTTCAAATTCAAAATAAATAGATAAAAGTTGCTTGCCTTTTTAAATTTATTCCAGAAAACAACTGCACTGTCTTGAAACCTGGAATCTTGTTTTAATTCAAATCTACAGTTTAACTTTGCTTGTGTTAAAACTTGATTCAAAAATCATAATTTTTATAAACTATAAAGTTAGAACAAAACTTACCTGAATGTCTAATACTGCACTTGATGCTTAAGTAAACACTTCAGATTTTTCTTTGAATTGAAGAAGACAGTTTTTTTTTTCTTCTGAATTTTTTTTTCTTTAAATGTTGAAGTAAATTTGCAAAGATCTTTTGATTACTGAGTATCAGGTGTTAGGGGATTTTAAAATTCGAATTTTAGAAGGTGAAGAGTTTCTTGAATTTTTTATTTGAATTTTTTTTATTAAGAGTTGATGGTTTGTGCCATTTGTAAAGAAGTATCTTAAGCACTAGATTTTGTTAATCATTCAACTTTATTGTGAATGTATGTTTCAGTCTTTGATGTTTACAAAGCAATGAAAACTTTATAAATTTTATTTCCTCTATTATATATATACTTTTATAAACCAATACATGTGTATATATTTATTCATTTGTGTATATATGTATATGTACAATGTCAAAAGAAAGGTTGTTTTGACCATTGTATACTTATTCCTCAATGATTTTAAATGCTACTTAATTTTAAAACGTTTGTTCCAAATTTAAATTCAACTTAAATTTAAACTTGAAATATAAACACTTATCCTTTTACAATTTAAATAAAATTCCAATGTGTATCAAATTTTACAAATGTATGAAATGTTCATACATATAAGATTTTAAATCTAAATGGCCTTTAAAAAAACATTTATCATCTCAATATCTTAAACCCAAAAATAAATTTGGAATTTATTTCATATATTATTTTCTCTTATTTTATTTGTTTTAGATTTTTTTTTTCAAATTTATTCTCAAATTAAACCCCAAGAGTTTAAATATATTATTTATTTTAATTGAAAATTTTGGGATGTTACAGATACCCCTCCTTAAGAAAATTTCATCCTCGAAATTGAAAGAGAGAGAAAAACAGACAAAGAATATATGATTCAAAAATAATAAGGAAATGGTTTACCGGCTAAGCCGAGATATCCACTCTGCATTTGGGATAAGATTTCTGCACATTATCTTCAGTTTCCCAAGTGCAGTCCTTTGGATCGCCACTCCACTGAACTTTAACAAGTTTTACAACCTTGTTCCTTAATTGCTTCTCCTCACGATCCACAATCTTTATCGGTTCTCTTTTAACAGTTAGATTGGGAGTGATGTCAAGATCTTGTTGGGCAGCTTCTTCAATAATACTGTCCGGATCGTGCACATACTTCCGAAGGCTAGAAATGTGGAATACATCATGCACACCCGATAACCAGCTAGGCAACTGCACACGGTAGGCTAGAGAACCAATCCTCTCCAGAATAGGAAAAGGACCAATATATCGTGGTGCTAGTTTACCGGTCTTCCCATATCTCAATACACCTCTCATAGGAGATACTTTAAGAAAAACAGAGTCCCCAACCTGGAATTCCAAATCCCGTCTTCTACGATCGTAATAGCTCTTTTGACGACTCTGAGCTGTCTTCAATTTCTTCTGAATAAAATCAACTTTCTCGGTGGCCTCTTTAATCATGTCCGGTCCAAGAATAAGTCTATCACTTGTCTCAATCCAGCATGTCGGTGATCGACACGATCGACCATATAAAGCCTCAAAAGGAGCCATCTCAATACTGGCCTGATAGCTGTTGTTATAAGAGAATTCGACCAGATGCAAATGGTCCTCCCAAGAACCACCAAAATCAAGTATACAAGCTCGCAGTAGGTCCTCCAAGATTCGATTGATCTTTTCTGTCTGCCCATCAGACTGTGGGTGATAAGCAGTACTGAAATGCAGCTTAGTTCCCAATGCATCTTGAAACGCCTCCCAAAATCTACTAGTGAAGATCGGATCACGATCACTCACTATGCTGCTAGGAATGCCATGGAGACGGACAATTCCTTTCACATACAAATTAGCTAGACTTGCAGCCGTGCGGATAGCTTTTACTGGCAAGAAACGGGCTGACTTAGTCAAGCGGTCCACAATGACCCAAATCGCTTCATTGCCCTTTCGAGTGCGAGGCAAACCGTCGACGAAATCCATCGACACTTGGTCCCATTTCCACTTGGGCACCTCTAAAGGCTGAAGCAGACCCGCTATCTTCTTTTGGTCGCTCTTGATTTGTTGGCACGTAGCACAGCGACTCACATAAATAGATATATCTCTCTTCATCGTCTTCCACCAGAAAGTTCTTTTGATATCTCTATACATCTTGTTGACTCCTGGATGGATGCTGAATTTTGATTTGTGACATTCATCTAACACTTCTCGTTTCAAATCTGGAATGTCGGGGACACAGATTCTACCTTTTATCTTTATAACTTTATTACCATCTATTTCAAAACTGGAATCTTCACCTTGATGAATTCTTTTACAAATTCCACGAAGGAATGGGTCTTCTTTTTGCTTGCCGACGATCTTTTCAAGGAGAGTAGGAGTAACAACAAGATATGCAAGAACAGCATGCCTCCTACTTAAAGCATCGGCAACCACATTGGCTTTTCCGGGCGTATATTGAATGTCTAGGTCATAAGATGCCAGAAATTCCAGCCAACGCTGTTGTTGCAAATTCAGATCTTTTTGGGTGAAGAGATATTTCAAAGATTTTTGATCGGTGAATAATTCGAATTTTTCACCTAGGAATAAGGAGAGTTCGATAAGTATATTTGTTAGGTTGAATTAAATTAAATTCGTAGATTGTTAAGAAAGCTGAAAAGATTCTTACCCAAAAGATAATGTCGCCATATTTTTAAAGCGAAGATAACAGCTAGAAGCTCCAAATCATGGGTCAGATAATTTCTTTCATGAGGACGTAATTGTCTACTCGCGTAGGCAATCACCTTTCCGTTTTGCATCAATACTGCACCCAAGCCTTCACCGCAAGCATCGGTATAAACAGATAATCCCTGGTTCCCGTCGATAATAGCGAGAACAGGAGCGGTGGTTAATCTCTTCTTCAACTCCTCAAAAGATTCTTCACATTTTGGAGTCCAAATAAACTTTGCATTCTTCATTGTTAGCTTGGTCAATGGACTAGCTAACTTCGAAAAGTCCTGCACAAACTTCCGATAATAACCTGCTAGGCCCAAAAAGCTTCGAACTTCCTTTAGGGTAGTAGGTCTTCTCCAATCAAGAATGGCGGAAATTTTGCTAGGATCAACAGAAATCCCTTCTTCATTAACAATATGGCCAAGAAATTTGACTTCTTTGACCCAAAAGTGGCATTTGGAAAATTTAGCATATAGAATATTTCTCCTCAATATTTCCAAGACGATTCTAAGGTGTTCGGCATGCTCCTCTTCGGTCTTGGAATAGACCAAAATATCGTCAATGAATACGAGCACAAATTTATTCAATACATCCAGAAACACACGAGTCATAAGGTCCACAAAGTATGCTGGGGCATCGGTTAGCCCAAAAGGCATGACTAACCATTCATAGAACATATTGGGACCCCTAAAAGCTGTCAAATGGATACAGTCTTCGGCGATTCGTAATTGATGGAATCCTTGGGCTAGATCCATCTTCGAAAAGAAACAAGCGCCGTGCAACTGATCAAATAAATCATCAATTCTGAGCAGTGGGAATTTATTCTTGAGAGTCTGCTTATTGAGATCGCGGTAATCCACGCACAACCTAAAAGATCCGTCAGACTTAGCAAAAAATAGGACGGCTGAGCCCCATTTAGAAACACTGAGTCGAATCAACCCTTTTTCTAGTAAATCTCTAGTTTGCTCGACTAATTGAACCCTTTCTCTAGGTTCCATCCTGCGACTTGGATGAACGACAGGATGAGCATTAGGCACAAGGTCGATTCTGAATTCTATTTCTCGGTGAGGAGGTAGAGATTTCACTTCTTCAAATAAATATGGAAAATCTCTAACAATAAGAATGGACTCCAAGCTGGGTTCAGGATAACCCAAATTATACATCAACCCTTCCCTTTTAGGACCAGGGTCCTGACAAGAAATTTCAATAAAATCCCCAAATTCGGTTTTGATTGAAATTAATCGATTATTGCAATCCAATTTGGCTTCATATTTTGCTAGCCAATCCATTCCGAGCAAGACTTCAAACTCGTTGAAGTCTAGAACAAAAGGACTAATAGGGAATTGATGGCAAGAATATGAGATAGGAACATCTCTACATCGAAGACAGAGGTTTGCGGGACCTCCGACTGGATTTCTTACACATATAGGCTCATCAACAAAATCAGGTTCAATATTCAATTCATTAATAGCTTGTTGAGAGATAAAACTGTGTGTAGCGCCAGTATCAAAAAGAACTCTAACAATGTTATCATAAATGGTAAGATTACCTTCCAGAACTCCCTTTCCCTTTTCTGATTTGGAAGATGTAGGCTTGTCTTTGACTGAGTATACTTTAGCTGTCTGGGCTTGCTTCATAGTTGGGCAGTCTTTAACTTCATGTCCCACCTTCTAACAATAATAGCACTTTCTGGGCTTTGCTTGAGCGGATTGATCTCTCTTTGGCTTCTTGCAACTGTTAGAATAGTGTCCTTTCTCCAAGCAATTATAGCAAGTGACATTCTCCGTTGTGCTCCCTTGATTGCCTTTCTTCTTCTTGCCTTACCATGCTTTCTTGCCCCCAAATTTCCTCTTCTTCCAATTCTGATTGCTTGAGTTTCCTTTCTCCCTTGGTGCTTCTTGCATGTCTAGTGTAGCATAACGGTAACCCATATCAACCAAATCCGAGAAGGATTCTTTGACGTGGCCAGTCATCCTTTCGTGGAACTTTTTATTCATCCCACGAATGAATCGCTCATTCTTCTTCAAAGGCGTGTTCAATAATTCTGGACCAAAGCGAGACAATTCATTGAATTTGTTGAGATACTCCTCGAATGATAGACTTTCTTGCTTTAAGTCCATGAACTCCTGGTACATACGAGGAATCCCAGCTGATGGCATATAGCGCTTCTCAAATACTTCCTTGAATCTGCCCCAAGTGAACTCATCCTCAGGCTCATCAATAGTGACGGTCTCCCACCAAGCTAAGGCTTCACCTTGAAGTTGCCAAGTAACTATGAGACGCATCTGATCATCCTGCAGCTTAAGCCCCTTAAAGATTTTCTCACAAGATCTAATCCATGCCTGGGCCTCAACGATCGTCTCTTTGCCGGTGAATGGCTTACCCCCAAGCCTTGAGAAGTTCTTATATAAGTCAGCCAGATTCGGCTGATTCTGAATAGGTAAAGCTGCCTCGGTGGTAGGGGGAACTTGGCTAGGTGCTGTGGCATTTCCTCGCCCCCTAACTCTGCCTCTTCGCCCACTCATCCCTACTATCTGTAATTAGTAAGAAAAATTGGCTTAGATATTTGGACGAGATATCTTAAGAAATATTGGCAATTAAAGGAAATAGCTAAGAAAAATTTTGAGGTGTCAATCGATTATACTCATTCTAGGGTATACTTCACCCTATCTCTAATGAGCCATCTAATGTGTTATACTCCGTAGCTAAAGTTCTTACTCAACCTTTAGCTCTGATACCAACTGTCACAGCCCGAAATTCAACGTTCGAAAATTGACGTCAAATACCTCACTTGTACTCGACCGTCAATGATTCAAACATCGAACTCCAGTCGGATGGAGCTTATAACAACATTAGATGAATATATAACAGCGGAAATAAAATGAAAATCATGCATCATATCACAGATACAACATCATAATAATATCTGTTACAACATCAGAGTACATAATACATGAATAACATCTCCAAATAGAATGACATAATAGAACAACCACATATCATATGCCAAAGTCTTTAAAAGGATAGAGAATGATAATGAACGCCAAACTAAGCACCTCGAGATCCAAAAGCTTCCAAAATGTCTCTAAGGTATGAGTCTCCAAAATCCAAAAATCTCCAAACCAAAATACTCCAAGATGTAGCTAGAGCCAAATACAGAAAACCTGCTACTAGGCTGCCCGTGAAGAAATGGTGGGCACCCAGAGTTTAGAAAGGAAACAATAAACTCCGGGTCAGTCATGGGACTGGTGTGGGTAAACAAAGATAATTGCTTTCAAATAAAACAGATTTTATACAAGAAAAATCGGTATGCCTTTGGAAAATGAAACTACCATAAGACCTCCCGCCACACACACAATGCAATCGCAGAATTGGGGGAGATTTCTTCTTATGATAGTCAAATATGCTTGATACGGGAAAATTCTTTGATATTATTACTAGTGCATAGTGTAGAAGACCATTTCGAAAATATAATATCAATCCTAGCCAACATACGACATTTCGTCGTATGCCTACTATAGCTACCATGTTCAATAACAGGTTACCGCCACATTCCATGGCAGGTTATACAACTAAAACCGTACTGGTTTCGTATTGGGAATTGGATTTTCGACAAATGGTCAGGCTAAGGAACTTCCTATGCCACATGGGTACGCCTCTGGTGGGACGTCCCGAGAACCTACCCGGCTCTCTGCCAACACAAGGCCGGATTACCTCTGTAACTAGGTAACTACTACTCGAGTATGCCACTCCCCGATCCTTTGGGACCTTTATCCGAGGGCCCTCCATCACAAAGCAACAACCACACAGAATAATGAGATTGAAGCAACCACATAGGTAAGCATCTGGGCTCCATACCATGACACTACCTTTTTCCAGAAGGAAATGACATACCCTAAAGGGCGCGACCCTCATAACCTTGCCGCATCTTTCCTGTTTCGACCATTTTCGGGGTGTGAGGTCCGATGAGGTCTCGTCCACAAAGCTACGCTTTACACGAAAGCCATGCTTTGATCACAAATGATCAACAAATGATCATCACTATACAGTAGCACTTAGTATGCCACACTACCAAATTGGGAGTATATTGCTGATAACCTTCAACTACATAACCTCTGAGCTCGTACGTCTCAGAGAAGGGTGTTAAGCTAAGAGAATAAATTCTCCGCCACCAACAGATATGTATTTGAAAGAAATCGGCTCTATATCTCAAGGTGTAGTGTCAGACACACGACCATACAAGTCTGTTCCGGGTTAGAACAGTACCGAAGGCACTTCGTCCAATAAAGGAAGAAGCCCTTGCAAATCCGGGCGTCAACAATCCTGATCGGACTTCCCATCACTTAGAGAATCCCTATACCGGAGCAACTCGGTGCAGAGACAATCGATAGGTTATCCTATCGTTTTCGAAGACACCCGGTCTTCACCGCCGGTCTTCAAATGCAATCCATTCGCCGAATCACTATTCGGAATGGGTTATATGACACAAGAGTCCTCTCCCGGCTAATCCGAATAGTGAGCACTCAAATTTAAAACATGTGGGTGTATCAATCACAAAGGTCCATGTTCAAGGTTCGATGTGGGTTTCGGATAACAAACTGAAATCCGACTCCCTGTCGCATCAAAGTTTAAATGCCGTTTTACAGGCAAAAGGGGTTTCACAACCATATAGAAACAAATCACAAATCACAGTTCATCACAAAGCAATCACTGCATCACAACAAAAATGTCAATCCAGTATAGAGTATTTGATGATGGTCAATCATCGTTGATTCAATTTATTGTGATTAAAGTGAATTGGCCATATAATTGTCTTCATTAATCATTTTAAGTTAATGTTTTAATTTTACTTAATTACAGATTTGTCTTCATTAATCATTTTAAATTAATGTTTAATTATAGATTAGTTTAATCGGCTTAATTAGTTAATTATTCTTTGATTAATTATTTTAAACTTATAGATTCTAAATTGTTAATTAATTTAAGTTTTAATTATATTTTATAAATTCCCCCTTTTCTTTAATTTTTTTTTTAGATTGTAAAATCATCGCAAGCCTCAAGGGTTAATTATCCTTTCATTTTTTTCCTATAAATCAATTTGGTTTTAAATTAACATTTAACATTTAATTCACTTTTAAAAAAATTTGTTAAGTTAAACTTTAAAACAACTTTTATAAAATTATAAATTTTGAAATGCCATTTGTTTCACATGCTATTTATCATCATCATTAAATTTATTCAAAAAAATTGAATTTACTTGAGTTTTCAAAAATTTGGTAAAAACAACTGATTGCTGTTTCAAAATCACTTCCCCGAGACCTGCTTCGGGTTTGCCCCGACAAAATCCCCCTTTCACTTCGGGTTTTCCCCAAAATGACCCATGCCCCTTTTTTTTTCGAAATTTGCTTGAGGTTTTAAAAACGACCCGATAACGCTGAAACCCCCCCCGAGTGAAACTTCGAGCTCTCCCTCAACTTCCCCGTGCTGTGCTTCGAGTCACAAATCGTCTTCCCCAACGCCTCACGCTGACACACCACCAACCACGTGCACGTACACAGCTATCCTCGCCGCCGCTGGATGGTGCTGCGGCCACCATCACGTCAACGTCCACCCCCCAAGACCCCACGATCACCCAGATTTCGAATTTATTTCGAAATTTCCAATCGAGCAGCAGAACCCTACAAATATCAGGCACGCCACCAGCACATCGCCTCGCGCCGCCTCCCCAGTCAACTATCGGCCACCAAATTTGGACCATAGCATCGCCATCACGCGACGCATCGATCTACACCCTCGCCACAGAGTCCGGTCGCGTATGGATGGTGCAACATCGTCATTTCTACGTGAACAGGAAAATGGGTTTTAAACCCTATTTTAAATTCGAATTGAAAATTCAAAGATTTAAAAATTATCCTAGTATTTTTCTGGAAATCATGAACCCTCAACCCATCTATGACAGCGAATTCGAGGCCTATAACGCCTTCGATCATCAGATTTTGCCAAAAACTCATTTTCCGACCAACTCCTAATTTCTTGAGCAATATGCAATGAAAAAATTTGATTTTTGTTTCTAAAATCATTAATTTTGATGGTGATTCAAATGGTCTTACTGAAATTCAATTCCATGAGGTTCGAATTTTCATCTATTTTGAATTATGACTGTGTTTACATCTTCCAGTGAAGATAAAACCTGTTTTTATTTGCTTTAATTAATTGTTTAGATGAAATACAAGTTTGAACAATCATTTTATCTAAATTTCTAACATGTTTCAGGAGCAAGGAGGGAAAAAGAATATTGTATTTGGATGTGTCTCATTCTGTAACCAGAGTTTAAGCGTGACAACCAATATATTTTTTTCCAAAGTTTCCAGTAAGACTACAACCTGTTTTAATTCGTTTCTGAAGCACGGTACAAGTCCAAACACAACTTCAGCTCATTACAATTCATTTCGGAAGGAATAAGGAAGAGAAAGATTGAACTGGGTTTTGATATGTCTTATTCTTGCAAAACAAAGAAAGCTGTATGAAATTTGAGTTTCACAGTTTCCAGGAAAACAAATTTGCTTTGATTTATTTCTAAAGAAAAATGTTAGCGAAAGTTTGAACAAAATCCATCTTGTTTACTGAAACAAGAACGCATGGCTAACCTTAGTTAATCATTTAAATCAAATAGAGACAGGGGGAAAAAGAAGATGGATTTTACAGGTTTCACTTTGGTTTTTTTTTTCCTGCAACTAAACAGTGATCAATATTTTGTGCAGTCAACATGACAAACCAAGCATTCAATCATACATTCAAATCTCTTGCATGCAAACAAGATTTAAGTTCCCTATATCACCCAAAACATACACATAGCAACCATGATAAAAGAAAAAACAGGGTTTACTCACATGTCTTTCCCAGAGATTACTGACAGTTCTATCAACAGAGAGGTGAGGCCTGCAACTTCCACTCTTTTCTACTTAATTCTCTTGGGGTTTTTAGATCTGAAATTGATGTGTACAAATCTATGATTATTTTTTAGTTGTGTTTATGCGTTTTAAATTATCAATAACAGGGGTTTTCATTACACTTACCTTTAAGATTTATAGCAGAGAAAACCTTTGTCCTGAAACTTGAAACCAAAAAAAAAAAAATTAAACCATGATTTTCCTGCAATACAATTAGATATGGTTGTATTAAATCCCAAGTTGTTTTTCATTTATTTTTAATCATAAAAAAAATAACAAATTTTCCCAGATCACTTACAGCTTGAATTTTTAACAGAAAACTTTTTCCTGAACTTGAAAACCAGTAATAATCTAAAACTCTGATCTTGATTTTCCTGCAACCAATTAAATATTTGTTGAATTAAATTCTTGCTTCATTAGGAATTACAACTTCAAATTCAAAATAAATAGATAAAAGTTGCTTGCCTTTTTAAATTTATTCCCAGAAAACAACTGCACTGTCTTGAAACCTGGAATCTTGTTTTAATTCAAATCTGCAGTTTAACTTTGCTTGTGTTAAAACTTTATTCAAAAATCATAATTTTTATAAACTATAAAGTTAGAACAAAACTTACCTGAATGTCTAATACTACACTTGATGCTCAAGTAAACACTTCAGATTTTTCTTTGAATTGAAGAAGACAGTTTTTTTTTTCTTCTGATTTTTTTTTCTTTGAATGTTGAAGTAAATTTGCAAAGATCTTTTGATTACTGAGTATCAGGTGTTAGGGGATTTAAAAATTCGAATTTTAGAAGGTGAAGAGTTTCTTGAATTGTTTATTTGAATTTTTTTTATTAAGAGTTGATGGTTTGTGCCATTTGTAAAGAAGTATCTTAAGCACTAGATTTTGTTAATCATTCAACTTTATTGTGAATGTATGTTTCAGTCTTTGATGTTTACAAAGCAATGAAAACTTTATAAATTTTATTTCCTCTATTATATATATACTTTTATAAACCAATACATGTGTATATATTTATTCATTTGTATATATATGTATATGTACAATGTCAAAAGAAAGGTTGTTTTGACCATTGTATACTTATTCCTCAATGATTTTAAATGCTACTTAATTTTAAAACGTTTGTTCCAAATTTAAATTCAACTTAAATTTAAACTTGAAATATAAACACTTATCCTTTTACAAGTTAAATAAAATTCCAATGTGTATCAAATTTTACAAATGTATGAAATGTTTATACATATAAGATTTTAAATCTAAATGACCTCTAAAAAAACATTTATCATCTCAATATTTTAAACCCAAAAATAAATTTGGAATTTATTTCATATATTATTTTCTCTTATTTTATTTGTTTTAGATTTTTTTTTCAAATTTATTCTCAAATTAAACCCCAAGAGTTTAAATATATTATTTATTTTAATTGAAAATTTTGGGATGTTACAAAGAGTCTCCCGTTCGTCACCTAACGCAAAGCGAGAACCCCTTATCACGCTGTAATATACCAAACCCGATCCCGGTCTCATCGAAATCCAAAACGTGTCTTTTAAGGCCAAGTTGTTTTAGAGTTTAAAACAATTCAATTATCTATATACACACAGATAGATAATTCACATCACAATAAATAATCAACATTATCATCATCAATAGATAATCCATATCATTATAAACAGATAATCCATATCTTCATCACAATGCAACCAATGCATCCATATCATATAACATTACTCATCTCATAGCTGAGATTACAAACCATACAAGCCAACCAATATCAATCATTCATAAATAAGCAACGATCGAAAGATCGCACCTTTTATAATTAATTTAAAATGAAATAAATTAATTACTTATCTCTAATTAATTAAAATGAATTAAATTAATTTCTTCATCATTATAATCCTGCTTAACTTAATCATCAACTTATTACAAATCAATTAAAGGATCATCATCTCAATATCCATTTCAAATAATCATTACTGATTAACAATTCCTTAATTACAATAAGTAATTAGCCTTTAAATTAATTACACAAGTAAATTTTACTTAACCCTTACAATAATTAACTTTTAATTACTAAAGTAATTAATTAACTAAAGTTAATCACATTAATCCTCTATTTATTAATTATTTCATTTATTCCTTAATAAATCAATTCCAAATTTACATCGTTAATTAATTAATGATTTCTAATTACATTTTAATTAATCTCTCTATTAAAATTAATTACATATGTAATTAATCTGCAATTAAACCACATATATATTAATCACCCTTGATTAATAACAATCCTTTAATAAACTTCCCTTAATTACTCATTCCATAAATTAATTACTCTTAATTAATTATCTCAATTAATCCCTTGATTAATTTCAAAGTAATTTAATCTAAATTACTTTCATCATTCAACATCTTTATTTACATTCAGTAATCATCAATTAATTACTTCCTAAGTAATTACAATCCCACTAATTACATAAAGTAATTATTAATCAATTCTCAAGTGTTTAAATTAATTAAACTTAATTAATTAATATAAACTAATCACATTAACACAATTAATTACATTAAGTAATTAATTTCTTTAATTATTTCTATAGGTAACTAAACTTAAACAATTGCACAAATGATTATTATTAATTAATTAATCTAATTAATTATTAAAATTAATCACATTAATTAATTGTTAAATAACCTTGAGTTAATGACCTTCATTAACAAATCTTAATTACTTTATTAAGAAATTAACTTAGATTAATCATTATAAATAAATATAAATTAATAATTAATTAATTCCTAATTATTAAATTACTTAAGCGTTAATTAAAATCTTAATTAATCCTTAATCACTTGATTAATTAATCTTAATTATTAATTAAAATCTAATTACAGATTAATTAACCTTAATTAATTAATCATAAGACTTAATTAATCAATTTAAAAATTATTAATTACTTAATTAATCATCCATATTATAAATTAATTAAATAATTAATTACCCATTTAAATTAGCTTAATAATTTAAATGAATCCAATTCCTTAAATTCTAACTTAATTTATGAAAACATTTCTTACTTATTTAAAGTATTTTAAAAACACTTTGTTTCAAATTTCACTTTAAATTTCATTTTAAAATTTAAGATTTTAAAATGAATACAATTTATTTAAACAAGGTTTAAAATAATTAAAAACTTTTTATCTCACATGTTCAAGAACATCCCTTTTATAAAATAAAAGTTTAAAAGATTATAAATCAAATTCATTTAAACATTCCAAGTTATTTTATTTTTAAAAAAACAAGTTCAATTTAAAAATGTACTTTTAAATTTCAAATTTGAAATACAACTTGAATCTTCTATTCCAGATTTAAACTTAAAACTTTAAAGCTTTACTTACATTTCCATCTTCATTTTTAAATTCAAATTATTTAACCATTTCTAAAATAGTTAAAACAAATTTAAATTTAAAAACTAATTTTATTTAAAAACTAACATTCAAATCAAATTCTAGGTTTTTTAAAACTGGATTTAAAAACTTATTTTAAATTTCTGTTTCACAAATTTAAAACTCACAGTTTAAATTCAAAACCAATGTTCTTTTATACTTTAAAAGTTTAAAATCTAAATTCGAATTCCAAAATTTAAATTAAATTCAAGCTCAGATTCAACTACTTTGAATTCATATTCAGTTTCAGATTTTAAACTTAATTTAAATTTCCAGTTTGCATTTTTAAACTTTACTTTTAATTTTAGAAACAGAAAACAAATTTTTGTTTTTATTTAAAACCAAATTTAATTTTTCTGAATTCAAATTATTTCAAAAACCCAGAATTCAAACTATTTGAATTCATATTTAGAATCAAATTTTAAATCCTAAGTTCAATTTTCCAGTTTATATTCAAACTCTATATTAAATTTTAAAACAGAATCAGGTTTTCTATTTTGCTTAAAAACCAACTTAAGTTTTCAAAATTTGAATAATTTCAAAAACCAAGATTTAAACTAATTGAATCCATATTTAAAATTCAGTTTTAAAAATTAGTTTAAATTTTAGTTTACATTTTATAACTTTACTACGAATTTTAAAAACTACATCAGGTTTCTGTTTTTTTGAAAAACCTGAAACAATACAAACACTCGAGCCTCCCTATATTACTTCGAGTAAACTCATCACCTACTTCGAGTTATAACTCGAATTCCCCCAAGACCATCCCAAGGCACCAAAACCCTGTAACCAATAACATCACCAACATATCCACCTATGTACTGTGCACCTGTACATCACCTCCGGCCATCGCTGGCCAACCACACGACCTCCCCATAGTCGATACTCATCAACTCCGACCATCCAAACATCATTGGAGTCATCACTTGCTCAAATACAAGATCGCGATCCAAAATTACAGACCTGGAAACAAAAAAGAACCCACAATCCCCAAACCTGTCAACGGCCTCGTCCACGCGCCACCGTCCATGGTTGATTCTGCAACTCCGGCGATGACTTCCTTAAACCACCATCTACCAATACCCAAAAAATAGTTGAACTCGATCAACTACGCATGCCGAACAGACCACTTCTTCCCTAACCCACAAATCTAGGGTTCTAACCTTTAAATCCCAAACACAACATCAAAAATGAATTGCAACCCAAACTAAGAATTTTCTCAACACCCATGATCACTTCACCATCTCTAGGAACAGATTCAACTCAATCTAACACAAAAATCAACAGTGCAATCCCAAAATGTTTAATACAATGAATTTAAAACTACACTTTGGTTTAAGCACTATAAATTGTAATATTAGATTTAAAATTCATGAATTTGCTTGATGTTTTTTATTCATAAACCTGAAACATAAATTCCTATAATTTGAATTTTCACTTTATATAAATTTATACTCTGTTATATTTACTTCCAGGTAATATAAGATTTTATTTAACTTATATAAAATTTAAACTTGCCTTATCTTATAATAAACAAGTTTCATTCAAAAATTTAAATCATAACAGCAAACAAGTCAAAGAAAAAAAGAATTTTAGAATCAAACAGGTGTTTGGGATTTGAAGAACAGATATGCAACAGTTATCATCATGTACGCATAAATATATCCACATGTATATATATTCACGGCAAATTCATATATATTTTCATTTCTAATTTAAAAAGTATGGAAACAACTTTTACCTATTAAATTAATTTTAAAAATGAGTTGCTCACATTTTTAATCATGCAGACAGAGCACAGATTTTTTTTAAGCTTGTAAAACATCTTTTTTTCAACTTGCTTGAATGCTTGCAGAAAGCTTGATGTATGCAGAGGCAAATTTTCCAGTTTTGAAGAAATTCATGCAGTGGCCATTTTCCAAATTTTAGAAGAAATACAGGTTGCTTACTTCTTGAAAATGAGTTATAGATTAAGGAATGCAGGCTTCTTAACTTCAGATCGAATAAAATACAGATTTTCTTCCTTGCTTTATTTCAAAATTTTAAAGAAGAGATGAAAAAAAGTTTTGCAGACTTGCATGTTTGTTTATGGGAATTGATATGCAATTTTGAATAGGAAATGAATTTCAGTTTTGCAGATTGTTTGGAGAAAAAAGATGGGTTTCAGCTGGAAGAATTTTACTTAGTTTAGGAATGGAATGAGGAAAGAAAAAGAAATAGACAAATGCAAGAATTTATATATCTTATTTATGGTTTAATTAAAATCAAAGAAAAAATAAAATTAAAACAATGACGCATGTAAAAAAATGAACACTTGTAAACGTTTTTATGTGTTTAAATTACACATGTTAGATTAGGCTTTAAGATACTTACACTTGTTAATTTAAGTAATTAGTATTTTCAATTAAGTGTTAAAGAAAGTTTAAACATAGTTAATTAGTTTTCAATACTTAGTTATTTATATAGATATATAATTTTTAAAGAATAAAACAAATTATTATTATAAATAAAAACAATATACAAATCAATTATTTGAAAATAATATTTTAAATCATTTAAAATAAATTTATAAAAAAGGTTGTAAATTATTTGTTATTTAAATGAATACATGTTTCATATTTTAAATTGTATTTTAAATTCTCGTATTTAATCTACTAATCATATTTATTTATCATTATTTTAAAAAGAGTAAAACAAACATTTTTATAACTTGTTTTTAACATTCAAAATTAAGTCAAAATATAATTAAAACAAATAAAACATTTATCTTATATATTTAAAATCATTTAGTTATTTTATTAAATAGTTTTGAAAAGCTTAATTCAAAAATAAATCACAATTTTCCAATTCAAAATATTAAAATTAGAAAATATGCTACACTAATTAAATTTAAAACCAAACTTATCTATTTAATATATATATAAATATATATATATATACATATTATAAATAGAAAACAATTTATTAGCTTATTAAAAATAAATTCACTAATTAATATTTAATAGAAGAAGATTATTAAATCAATTCAAATTTATTAACAAAAATTATCAAATCAATTTAAATTTAAACACAGATTATCAAATTTATATGTTCCAAAATTCCGGGATATCATGATTCCCTGAAGGAATATCATATGCAATTCGTTAAAAGAAAACACCATATTCCCTGAAGGAATATCATATAAAAGTTTCGAAGTAATAACAATAATTTATCCCTAAAAAAGGGGGGAATTGTATACCAATATTGCACTCCAGTAGAAGTGGTTTTATCTTCGCATCTTACTTTCATTTGGTGCATCTAATTTTGTTACTGTATTTGAAATTTGATATGTCATTTCAAAGACCATTACAACAAAAATCTCCAATAGGGATGTTTTATGTTCTTGTAAAGGTAGTAATTGTGTAATTTCTACAAAAGAAGTATTATGCATTTATATGGCATTCCAATAGTGCATGTATAACTCTAAAAGAGATAAATTCACTCCAGAAGTTGCGATAATAAAATATCCCTAAAAGAGATTAATAAATTAGGAAATGATAACATATCTATAGAAGAGTTTTGTATATATATTTGGTAATTTTATTAAACCAAATAAATGCATAGAAATTTGATTATGAAGGTTCCTAATTTAGTTTAGATTAGATACTAAAAGTTTGAGAGCTATGCAACGTGTATCATATAATTCATTATAATTATATCAAACCACCCAAATAGGTAAGAAATTAATTATCTCTAGAATATAATATTCTATGTTCATATGTCTAATTATATCATAAAGGTCATGTTCCTAGTTATTATTTCATAATAAATATTACATGCATAATCATTTCTTAAGAAATATCTATAAATATTCTCTTGATGTTCGATATGGTTCAAACCAAATGTTTAAAATATTATCATGTAGTTTTGACGGATTCACATTCACATTGATTTATAAATAGAAATTAATATTTTGGATCCCTTAATAATTTGTTTTAAAAAAATCACTAATTCAAATGAGAATGTATACGAAAATTTATAATATATGTGTAATACGTGGATGCACGTATACATCAATATAAATGCCTTTCCATATTTTTAAGGGTAGTTTTCCATTTTCAAGGAAATTAATGAATGCAATTAATGAGGCTGGATCTAGAGCTATCAAAAGGATGTACTTAAGAAATTATAGTCGCTTTTATAGATTATATTTGGTTGTCTTTTACTATTTTACAGAAATTTTTTTCTTTCACTGAAACTACTATCAGATATGGATTCTTGTTTTCTGAAATGCATTGATTATATACCCATAAACAATATTTTGATGCTTATCATTTTTATTTCCACTTATATTTTGTAATATGATAAAAATAGCCAAGCTTGAATTTAAAACATTGGACTTATTAAGAGATAACTTTTTGTCATAGATATTGGATGTTGGCATTCAATTACCATATCGATGCTTAGAAAATGCCATTAAAAATGTTAATAATATGTCCCAGTAGGATAAAAAAGGCTCTTATAATTTTATGATGTCATATCCACGGCAATCATAAAATAAGACATTTAACTGAAAAAGATCATCTTTACTTATGGAACTCCCTGAAGGAGTGTTATGACCACTAGAAGATGGTCACACTTCCAAACATTAGACAAGAGTGGTTGAACCTGAAGTTTCAACCAGTTGGAAGATGGTGCTTGTATTTTTTTGCTTTAAGAACTAACTGAAATAACATACCGATGAAGTTATGTTTTAATCTGTAGTCCATTTTAATTTTTTTGGAAAGTACTAGCATTTATTTAATGCTTACAAATTGTAATAGTTGACTAACTATATTGTCTTTAATTCTTAAGATATGGACCATCAATATTTAAGTGTTAATATATGCCTACCAGGTAGTGTAACTACTCATATGATTTTGAAAAACCAGAAGTTTTTCTCTAAACTATCTAAAAATATTTTAGATAAAAATTTCAACCATAGCAAATCTACTAATATAATTGAAGGGTTCGAAAGAGCCCATATAGTATTACTAAATGGTGTATATATCTTAATTCAAAATACATTGTACTCAAGAAAATTTAAAAGAAATTTGTTGAGTTTTGAGGATATATAAATGAATGGCTACCTATTGGAACTATAATGAAAACGTCAAAGAATATTTTTGCGTTATTTCTAAAATTGAAAGCCAGAAGCTTATTTTAGAAAATTTGGAACAATTTCAACTGGTTATGTTTCATGAAATTTGGCATAATTGAATCTCACATTTAAACATGAGCCAGAAGCTCACAAATATCACTTGAATGCATCTTATCAATTGATAAAAAATTATCCTCCTATTATTAATATGTATGATGTATTTGCTAGTAACAATATGATAATGGATCAAAATGAGAATCCAAAGATGATTATTATTTATTGTGATAATGTTTGTCAATATTGAGGGGGATGATAAAGGGATACAAGTTCATTTTGATCATCAGTGTTAAATATTTGTTAACATGTATAATGATGCAAAATATTAAATAACTTGAATAAATTATTAATAATATCCCTAGTAGACTTTCTTCAATATATATTTGAATCCCTGAAGGATCAAAATGTGTAAATCACATATTAAATATGGTACAAAAGTCAGATTGAAATACTGTTGGAGTAAGTAATAAGGATGCCGAATAAAAGAAGTGAGTTTTCTTGAAGAAACGCTTAAGAGTGCTATTGAGGAGACTAATGACATGATTGTCAAATTACCATAGAAGAGGTTTAGGTGCCTAAAACATAATAATTAAAGAGATCTCAATAAATCATGTCTGGAACTGACAAGAAATAATCGTCGATGATAAATTTTTCCTGCTGGGTTTTTATTAGTATGGTTTTAATGAGGCATTATATTGATCCAGAAGTATCTAACATTTGAAATAAGTTATTATGTACTCTTTTTGCTTGTTTAATATTTTTTCCACTGGGTTTTTCTTAATAAGGTTTTAACGAGGCATTATCTTGATCTATAAGAATCAAACATATTTTCAAGAAATAACATCTCAAATATGTTATTTAAGTTAAATTTTATTTTTATTCTTGACTAAGATTTTTTCCATAGGGTTTTTCTTAGTAAGGTTTTAATGAGGCATTGTTTTGATCCCGAAGTATCAAACTCTTTAAAAGGAATATCATTGTATGATATCTATGATTCCAAGTTGCACTCTTTTCCTCGTTTAAGGTTTTTCCATTAGGTTTTCCTAACAGAGGTTTTTAAAGAGGCAACATACAATATTCATAACGACAGAATGGATGTATGGAAGTAAGATAATAATGAGGGGGAGCAATTGTCATGGACGTTTCAAAAGGAACAATTTCTAGCAACCGTATGAGCATCCAAGATTTTGAAGATGCATATTCAAGGGGGAGTGTTATAATACATGTGAATATGAAAGTGAATATGCTTGTGTGTTTTTCTGTTTAGTCCCACATCATGGGATATGTTAAATCTCATGCTCCAAGGTCTATATATAAATGAGCCTATATAATGTAATTGTATCAATCAATCTCTATGTAACCGATATCAGTGTGAATAAAATTTTCTTCTCTCTCTTCACTTTTCTAATGGCTTCTTATCTTTTTTTTAGTTTATAACATGAACGGTTTTTTTTTTGTTAGGGGATATGAATATGACTTTGGGTATAAGGAATAAGGAGGTATTATTTAAGTAATGGGCTTAGTTTTGGCCCATTTATCAAAAGAAAGGTTTAATTTTTCTTTTATTCAAATTATCTCCAAAATCAATTAAACTATGTTTGACTATCTTCTTATAATTTAATTCAAATATTTACAAACAACTCTGATTTAGAATTTAAAATCCAATCATTGATTTAAATAAATTCAACTAAATCGAATTCCATAATTTAAAACAATATTCCTGCTAGATTAAATTTAATAATTAAATTCAAATATTCCAAATTTAAATTAATCAATAGTAATTAATTATGTCATTATTAATAGGGTTGTTGCAGGGAGTGTAGTTAACGAACCCGAGTGAGTAACACTAGGTGGTATGGAATGCCTGCGTTGATATTTGTTTGATTACTTCTCATAAGTGAGAGTGCTCTTATTTTATGGGCAATGTCTACAGGGATGTTCTATTCTGTGCCAACTTGTGATGTGTTTTTTTATCCAGATATACTAGTGTCCATCCTAGTTGGTTGATCGTTGGGTTGTGCCTTGGATTTGTTGAATTACTTTATTATACGTGTTGTGTGCTTATATCTAGATTATGTGATGATATGTCTCGATACACTAGCCAAATAGTCCATTATCATTGGGCAGTAGGCTCATGACTGCAGTGCAAAGATAACCATAGAGTCATGATTACTTGAGTAACCAAGTCTATTGAGTTTGCTATGTGATGTTCCTTAGCTCAAGCTATGTGTTGTGAGGTTCCCATCTAAAATATATGATATTATATGATTATACTGTATTATTTAGATATCCCTTCTAGAGATATATTCAGGGGCAATGACCTCTTCACCCACAAGACCTGCAGTGTGCTCATCCATTTCTATGATAGTCTTTGCGCCTTTGTTGAGATGGCCGCCTACTCTTTACTATGTGTGATATTATATGTGCATGGATTTTATGGGGTTGTTATATACGGGATGTTACATGCTACTTCAGGATACTAATGTTTACACCATGCTAGTTACTATTATATATTGCAATCTATATTTGAACATAGTTTGATCCATGTGTTATTTATATAATACTAGAGTCAGTCCGAGACATTACATGTTCGAGGGCGAAGAGACTAGATGTGATTGTTGGGCATAGACGGAGGCTAGGTTATTAGTTGACTAGTGTACCATTATCTATTTTTGTAGTCCCATGTATATGGATTATGTTGAGATATTTGTATTGGGTTTATACATTTTATATTTTTGAGATTATGCGAGTTTGACCTATGTTACATTCCACTCTAACTTGTGTATATTTTTATTACATGTTATCACCGCATTAATGATTCCATGTTCTCTGTACTATTTGTTTTATATTGTGTATCAATCTATCCTCAAAATGCATGCGTTCATTGTTTTGTGTCGATACTTAGTACATTTAGATGAGTTGTTTATTCAATTTTTGAATAGGTACCGGTGTTATCCCAAGAGAATATTCAAGTACGACAACCAATGATCGTCTCATTCTCTGTATAATCAGACAGTATTACATAGTAATATTTTTTGATAGTACGAGTATAGAGATGTGGTGTTATAATACCTAAGAAGGGTAAGAAATCGGTGCTTTCTTCTTTGCTCCTTTTTTGTATATTCATGCATGGGATTAGACCTCAATCTAACATTAAAGAAAAATGAATAGTAAAGTCATATTTTCCCCCATAATTTTCTCTATTCTCTTTATACAATTTTCTTATCACAATCATTCCTACATCAGGACGTATTCGTTTGTGTATGCTAATAAAAGAATTAAATCAACCATATAACTCCACAGCTCCCTACTTAATCCAATTAGATGCGTTTGCCAAATCTCTCTATATTAATATACAAAATTATGGGAAATTTACCGATAATTAACAGAAATCTTAAACACAATTTTCCATATTCTGTAAAAATTTCGATCAAAGTATTAATTTTTCACATTTCTTAACATTATTTTACCACAAAAAATCACTTATTTCATCTTAGAAAATTCATAATAATTAATCTATACATGAGATACTATGAATTGAAAACTCATTTTTAATTTAAAATTTTAAACATAATATTAAATTTCATATTTGTTTAAAGTTTACTAACTCGTGTTTTACTTTTTATTTAGTCATTATCTCAACCACTATCATGGTTATTCATATAGATTTATTTTATATTCCTTTTATCATCTTAATTTTTTTTTTATATATATCATAAATAGAAAACAAATATCAACAGACGTACATAAATTTGGATGGACAAAATTTGTAATATAACCCATTCAGATGAAGAAATTGAACAATATCATTTACTCTTTGTAAAAACGAAAACTTTCCTTTGTATTTGATTTTTTTTCTTCTCTTCCCTCCTCTTGATAGTTGCAGCCAAACCTAGTGTTTAGTTGTTTTTGTTTTATGTAAATAAAATGTAGAGAATAAACACATTAAGCGATACCATCATGGGCTTTGAGCTCTCCCTTTGCCTAATTTATTATTTCCTTAAGTTCTCTTATTACATCAAAAGTCACACCATTCCAATACATAAAACATGAACATATGATCTAAGATCAACTTATTAACAGTTATTTTCATTCAGAATATTTTATTTAGTTGCATCTTAATTGATTACCCATATTTTATTTTAATTAGGCATTTAAATGTTGCTCATTTTATTGATGAAACTATGGATTGAGCAACTAAATTTAAATTTGAAATTAAATTAATTACGCAACTAATTAATTTACTATAGCGTTCCATATTTGGACCAACTCTAAAAGAGATTTTACAATATGATGGTTGAAAACAATTTTGAGCATATAATATTCATTTATTAAATAAATTATAAATGTTAACAGGATAAAAATATAAGTATCAGCCATTCTATACACCAAAATACATATATAAACTCTTATTTTGTTAGAAGTAATTGGTCGTCAACCTTCATATGAGGTGATCGCCATGTCCATGTTTGTACCTTAATTTAAGAAATGTTGGGTTGCATTTGTTTTGAGAAATTTTTTTATGTGGTTTTTAACTTGTACTTTAAAATACCCTGAAGATGAGAAGACGGTGAAAAACGATTGGTTTAAAAAATAGTTTAAAATATGAAATTCAAAAAGACTTTTTTTTCTTTTTGCTTTTTAGAAAATATAAAAAACTACCCTCTTCTTCTGCCAAGTTTTATTGAAATGATTGGAATTTTCCAACATTTCATTCTTTTACGTACGTATTGAAAATGCAAAATACAAAACTCGTTTTTAAAGCAAATTCTATCTCTATTTGTTGAAATAGAGTGAAGGATTGAACCAAAGTATTTTTCTTATTCATTGGGATAATAATGTACTTATCAAATACATTTATTGAACGCTAGCTAGTTTTCCAAATGGTCAACTAAGTACAGCTACTTTTTAACTGATCAGCGCAAAAGATTAAATTTTTTAATATCAAACCGAGTTCTCTGTTTTCCTTCAAATAGTTTACAATGCTCGTAAAGCACCAAATATGAGCACAAACAATGGTACAACAACGAAGATGAATAATTCAGAACTTTAATCTTTACATTAAATTTCCTTATATTATAGTGAATTTTTAGTTTTCTAAATGGTAGTACAAGTTGGATTAAAGAGAGAGAACAAGCAGTCGATTCCTGTATGTGGAGACTTGATATCGTTTATACTTTCGACATGAATATGTGAACAATTTTAGTATATATAAACATGCTACCAAGCCATGTATATTTATTCTATAAAGTTATATAGCAAAATAAAATAAAAGGAGCATATATGGAAGATATGGGGATGGTGAAAGAATGAGAACATTCGAGGTATATAGGATTACGGGAAGCAGCAGAAATGAAAGGACAAGGCACAGAGATAGAAAAAGAGCGAAGGGCAATAAGAATATAAGAGGGAAGGGACGTTCTTTTGTCCATGAGCATAATAAGTGGGCATATCCAATTAGCATATCCACGTTAATCGTCGTGTTATAAATACAGAGATTGAACTGTTCAATTGTATTGAGTAAGAAGAAGAGTTACGTTTGGGTCTGAGACTTACAGTGCAAATCTCCTTTAGCACCCGAACACCATGAATATCCCTGCTGCAAATAATATTCCGTTATTTCCGAGGTGCCAAAGGAGATTTGCCCTGCGATTCTCATTCCTTTTTTACTGTTTTGAGCTGCCTATAGTAAGGATGATGAAGGTACAATGCTATAGAACTGGTAATATATGCTGTTGTAAACCTATATTTATGATGCAGCTAAAATTTTGTTTTATCTATATGTTGCTTACTAGTTCGCATGAAACTTGCATCGATTTCGACAGTATACATTCACTAGGGATCGAGTTCAAAACTTTATGATTAAGAAGTGCGACTGTAAAGAGATTTGGTAGTATAGAATGTAACACTAAGAAGACACTATGTAGAAGAACAATCTGTGCATTTCAAAACAATTGTTTGCTGTAAAATATATGTGGATGCTGACACCTGGTAGATAGGCAATGGGTATTTTATTCATGACTGCGAGCTCGCATTTTGTTTACTGTAAATTAATATTTACTTTTTTAACATGCAGGTTGAAAATGGAGGAAAAACGTTGGAGGACAAATTATCTTGGTAAATTAAACATAACGGCACACACATTTTTTGTTTTCTACCAAGACAGACCCAAAACCCATTGTTAAATTAACCGTTCCCTTTACTCTTTCTTGTTTAATTCGACATTCTTCTTCAACTTTAAACTCTCTTCGATTCGCTTCCAAACTCGATCAAAATCATTGTAACAATGGCGTTTCAAATAAGAAGCAAATTAGTATCATCAACACAACAGCAAACTTCAAGGCATGATGAACAACCACCAAGAATTCAATAGCAATCCCCAATTGAAGAAACTGAAAATCTAGCTCCACTCGAAGTTCGATAACTATCCACAATTCGAGAAACTGAAAACCTAGTTCCACCAGAAATTTAACAACAATCCCCAATTCGACAAGCTGAAAACCTAGCCCAAATAAACATCAATCTCGAATGAAATTTCATGGATGGATAAGTATATAAATTCTTTTTTTTTTTGGCTTAATAATACTGCTATCAACCAAAATAATTATAAAACCAATACCTAAATGTTGTTTGATTGAAGATGCCACTTATTTATGTTGGAATTATTGTGACTGTTATTTATAACAAATTTGATATCAACGTATTTGCAAAAATCATACATAGTTTCTGTTTGATATAACTTGATACTTTATAATTTTAATTATTTATTTGACTATCATGTATGACAAAAGCGACACCAAAAATAATGCAAAACTGATACATAGTAGCTGCTTGATTGAAGTTGACGCTTAGTTATTTTATAAATTATTTTGATTGCAATTTGTATCAAAACTAATACCAATATTCGCAAAAATGATACCTAGTTTCTATTTGATATAAGTTGATGCTCTATAATTTTAATTATTTATTTGACAACCATGTATGACAAAAGTGTACCAAAATAATGTAAAACCGATATCTACTGGCTGTTTGATTGGAGTTGATGCATAGTTATTTTATAAATTATTTTGAATGTAATTTATATCAAAATATTTGCAAAAATGATAGCAAGTTTTTGTTAGATAAAAGTTGATGATCTTAATTTTACAAACTATTTTGACTATCACGTACAACAAAACTGATACCAAATTAATACAAAACTGATACCTAAAAGCTGTTTGATTTAAGTTGATGCTCGGTTATTTTAATACCTTTCAATATATAATTCCACTATTAACATTGCTGATATGATTTATTATTTATTATTGCTTCACCAATAACAAAAGCTTGTAAATTCCTGTTGTTGATATAGATAATCGATTGGTATGTATCTAAACGTGGGCTGGTAGAGCATAATTATGCAATGAAGACAACAAGGACGATAAATACAACTTTAATATGCAAGTACATAATAATTGGTACATACACTAAATCGTAACTAATTTTTATATTCAACAGAAAAGGCTACTTAGTAATGTAGAAAATTTTAAAAAAACATTTAGTTCTGCTTTTACTTGAAGAAATCATGGAAGATAAATATGCAGATGCAATTTATTTTCCTCTACATTGTGAAGATCATTAAACATTGGTAACATTGACGTATTGCAACACTCCGCATTTTTAGATAATTAAATAACCAAAATAATTATTAAATAGTGAAAATGAGCATTTTTGGAATTGCCAGAATTTAGCTATGGAAGTTGCACCATTGGGTCTGCGGCAATTTTCATATATAACTTGTCGAAATCCGAGCTAGTACGAAGAAGTTACGGAAGATACATAATATCAGATTAAAATAAAAATATATTTAAACGAAAAAAAGACCCTACGGTCGACCCTTGCCAGGGTCAGCTTGACCTATAGGTAGACTAGCAAAACTCTTAGATAGACCCGCATTTCCCTCCTAGACGTAAAAACGTCCAGGAGCGAGCAAGTTGATTTTCGTGCGATCTGAAGCGTTGTTTTCTGGATCCAACGATTCACAGCGAGCTTGTGACGTTGTTGCACCAGATTCAATCCTAGAACCGACGGTCTGAGATTCCCAAACTCCACTATAAATAGAACCCTGAGCCTAGCTATTTTCTGACAATCAGATTTTCTCCCAATCGGGTTCATTGCCTAAGGCTGAACCGTAAATAGAAATTTTTTCTAAGGAGAAAATATTTTACACCCTAGAAGTGGATCTAGGAAGGCCTAGGATTAGAGTTAAGGACCACATAGGAATATTTTGTAATTATTTTAGATTTGTAAGCAATTTAAAATAATAGGGTTCTCAATAGTTGTAGTCTTTTTACAATTTTGAGATAGTTTTTATGTAAGTTTATTTACAGCCTTTTTTAAGTGAATTTCAAAAGTTCTTTTCAGTCTATTTTTACTCAGTTATTTTATTTTGTTATTTGCAGTTATTTATAGTTATTTACATTTATTTTAAGTTGGAATTTCGTCTGTAACTGTTATTTTCTTTTTATAGAGATTTAATACTTTTGTGCCTAAATAAAATATTAAAAAGAGAAGAATTTACAAATATGGATTAAAATAAAAAACATTATATTTACAGAAACCAGATGTAAAATGAGAAAAACTAAAATAAAATGGGGATGGACTGAAATAAGCAAAATTTAGATATTTGCAAGCATGATTATAATAAGTGGTTATAACTAAAAAGAGAAAATAGAAGAGTAACAGTAACAAGAACAATTATAACACGTAGGGTATAATTAGAAAGAAAGAAATAACAGAAGGAACTTATTTTAAAACTTAGATCTTGGATTAAGTTAATAAGCAAATATACCAGTAGTGGCCCGCACCAACAGCATTTTCTTTTCAGGTCTAGGACTGATGGTCTCACACGTGGGAGAGGCTAGACATACTTATGCTGATTAGGGTAAATAAGTAGCCAATAGATAGAGGCTCAAATTTTGGGATTTGGGCAAGGGGCGCAAAGTAAAAGATTATTTGTTAGGACTAGTACCGGCAGAATCCCCTTTCAGGTCGAGGACTGATGGTCTCACACATGGGTGAGGCTGGGCACGCTTATGCTGACTAGTGTAAATAAAGGTTCAAATAGGGGGCGACAGTTAGTGTGTACCGGCGATGATTGAGCGTGCGATATCGATTAGGGAAAATAATTCACTGCCGCGTCCTAAGCGCTAAGAGGTGTCTTTTGCTGTAGGACCAACAAGATTGGCTCACAGTGGCACAACAGAGATAGGAAAGGCTGATCGATGGTAGAATTAGGATTTCGACCTAATCAAGTTAGCAGTTGAAATATGATTAGGGTTTTACTCTAATCACAGCAGTTTAAGACAAGTGTAAAAAATCAAAACGAACAGTCAAAAAAAATCATAAACAGTATTTTATGCAAGTTTATCTTTTCTGTATCTTCCTTTCATGCTAGAACTATTGCTTAGTCTATTATCTTTATCTTGCTTAGAAATGCTAATAATTATTTTCACTCACCAGACTTATTGTCTGACCCGCTCCTCTATCTTTTCTTTTTCCCCAATAGGCTAGGGGGGTTGAGGATAGCTAATTTAGGTTACTTGGAGATTCATTTTTGGAGTTTCCTCATTTCAAAGGTATTCTTCTTCTTTTTATCTTTTTCATTTGGCTTATGATGGATTGACACTTATGAGAGGGATTATTATTGTTATTTTTGTACTCTGATTATGTGAGACCGAGATGTATTTTCAAGAGACATCAGAGGTTTTGAGTTTTTGGGACATGTTATGTTTTTATGACTTATTTTGAGATGAAGTTTAATTCCGAATAATAATATTTATTTAAATATTTTCCGCTGCTTTTACTTATTTTTCTAGTGAATCTTAGTTTCTGTGATGCTTTAGCTATACCTATAACGCACCACATCCTTTGGTGTGCCCTTTTTGAAAATACTAAGGGGTGTGGGGTGTTTCACGTATCCTACAGTGCAATGGTCTAACATAGATTCTTTACATTCTGAAGATCAAATGAAAGAAATAACCCAAGTCTAAAAGAAGCAATGAAATTGGTATGATATTTTATTTAAAAAATTAACTAATATAATTGAAACAAAGTGAACATTAACCAACTTCATATTATTTGTCTTTAATGGAGAAAAGAAGTTAAAGAAATCCTATAAGAACTGTGGAAATACAGACATTATACAAGATATAGAAGTGGAGCTAGATGAAATGCATCAAACTATATGTGCATAGCAAGCATCAGACATATAAGCTGTTTTTATATTAAAGATGACCGCTACTCACAATACAATTGATACTAGAACTGAGAATAATAGTAATACTGAAATGATAGTTACTTAATACTTAGAACATGTTATATGTTTGTATTATAATCTTTTATACAAAGTAATATACACCTTACATTGAATTGAATTCGACTGATATAGAAGCTATTTTCTTTCATTTCAGGAAACATTTGCTTCGGATCAAACCGATACCCATAGGCAGAAAAACTGATACTTACAAGCATAAAAGCTGATACCTGTAGACATAAAAACTGATGGTAAAATTGTATATACTCAAAACTGAAACAAATAAATTATCGCAGATCTTAAACATGATACTTATATGCACCGCAACTAATACTAAAACTGATGCTAACATTTATACTAAAAATGTTAATAAATTCATTTCATAGCATATGACCTGTTTGCACCATTATCCGTTAAATACAATGTTATATATTTTTTATGTACTTAATACTGAAAGTGATGCAAACAGATTCTTGTAGTATATTTTGTTTTAAATAGGGTTGACCGTGGTATATATCTATACTATACTGCTATTATTGAGTTAGATTTCAAGAGCACACAGGCCTCCTTCATATTTTGGGAAATGAACAGTCAAAATTTTAATTTCTTTCTATTCCAAACCTTGAAGTGTGATAACTTTTTCCACATTAATTGGATTTAAGAATTGTTTTCATTATAAAATCTCAAATTTAATATGTTTTCCAATAATATCCATTGTTGATAGCTAAAAACAAAATTTTTAAAATCGTAATTTTATATAGCAGTTTTAACTGCATTTATATAATTCAATTATTTTGTATCACCGCTGTAACAACCCGCATATTTATCGATTTTATATTTAAATATTTTATTTAAATATTTTATCGTTAGTCGGATTTTAGCCCGAAAAGCTACTTTTTGCATACGGTCGAATTAGGACTCGAGACCACTCCTATTGAGTTCAAAACACCGTTTGCGATCTTTTTGAGTGTAAACTTTGATATGTTTGGAGTTAGTGGAATTTTGTTACTTTTTCATATTGGGTTTTGGGTTTGATTTAGCCCATTAGCCTAAAACTATTTACTCTAGCTCAACCCCCTTCCTTCATAACTTTTCTTTCATTTCTTAACACTCAAGCTTCATTAAAAGTGGAGGAGGGAATGGGAAATTAAAACTCCAAGCTCAAGATCATTTGCAAAGCCAGCATCCAACTTCAAATTCAAAGAGAAGACATTGATTCAAGCTTCTTGGGTTGATTCTTCCTTGCTTTCAAGCTTCTTCTTCATAAATTTTGTGTAAAGGTGAGATTTTTATCTCACATTCTTTTCTATAACTATCTTGGATTGTTGGGAATGAATTCCTATCACTTTAGCATGTAAATATGCATTTGGTTGGGATTGGATTGGCCAAAAAACTCCAATTTTAGTGTTTTTGGTGAATTCCTGGGCTTAGGTCGCTCTTCCTCGATGAGTCTCGGCCTACATATTTTCGTTAACCCCTTAGGTCACTCGCGTAGTTAGGTCGTTCGGACATTATAGGTCGCGCCACATGCTTAAGTCGCACACCTAGGTCGCTCGGCATGCTATCCTTAGGTCGTTCGACCTATTTTACTTTAAGTCGCTACCTCTTTAGGTCGTTGCACTTTAGCTCGGCCATGATTAGGTCGCGTGGGTATTTCTACTTTGATGGTTTTGGAACAGATTTCCTTGGATTTTATTCACATCTTCGAATGTGAATATTTATGACTGATTGTTTCTACAATCATTTTTGTGATTTGTCACTTTAAAACTATAAAGGTTTCAATACTAGTAGTAAATACCAAACTCTTTCATCAAAATGATTTCAACACTATTTTATTACAAAGCCCTTTTCTTAAACCGTTTTCCAATCTATTAGTATATACAAACCTTTACCTCACTCGTATGAGAAATCTAATTAAACGACTTAGTAAAACAAGTGATATGAAACGCTTGCGTTTGCTTCATCAGTTAATTTTTGGACTTGTTCGATTGAATCTCTTGCGATAGTTTTCTAGTGGAAACCTACAATTTGTTCGTAAATATTTCAGTTAAGCTAGTGGTTATGGGACATGAAGCTAAACTTTTATATTTACTAGCTCACTGTAATTGACACTTCTTGATGATCAATGACGATCATTTTTGCGATTTAGACTAGCAATTGTGCGATGTCTCTTTGTCTATGAGGGAGACTGAACCTCGTTTGTGTGATGTTTCGACTCACATATGTGGGGTAGCGCCCACGGTCTTCGGGCCATTCTTGTGGAGCCTCGGCTCAAAATTAATGGTTAGCTACCATGAGATAGCGTCTCGTTTTGTGATACACGTGTTGGTGAGTTTTCATACTCTTGTTTTGTGATAGGCCTCCCTCTTTTTGTGATTTCTGGATTTCTTGTGTAGCTTTCTAGAATTCGTTCTTCACTAATTTTCGTGATTTTCATTGATAAGCTTTATCAAATTTTGTGCATTGGTGAATTCATGTGTCATTACCTTTTTGTGGATTTGAATCTTTGAGAAGATTCTTGTGATATTGATTAATCTCTTATTGATTATCATTTACATACTTATAGTAGTATGCCATTATGGTTATTATATGTTTATGCCATATCTCTTATTCTATATCATGTTATCTGATATTTATAGCTAGACTGATCCGTTTATTTTTTTCTTATGAAATAATACTCGGGTCAAACCGAGATGTTACAGGTGCTCCTGCTTGACTTCTCCCCAGGGATTTATTACACTGACTTTTGGCTAACTACTTGGATTAGTAGTTTTTGTTGTATACATTTGAGATATAGACTCAGTGAAGTATACCTATTCTTTTGTATAGCACTTATTGTTATTCTTTTGTGTTACTGTGGATTTTTCTGGCCACTACTCTGTTGTACACTTTTATGTGTTAATATTCATATCTTTTTCCGCCTTTGTGAAATGGATGTCTGTGACTGATTTGTGTTATGTTTGTTTGCGAAGGTTATATAGCCACTATGTGATAGCTTTGAGTTTGTATCGGTATGTCGGATTTCCTCCTTAAGTGAAATGCATGCTATACTATCTGACATATCGGTGCTCACACAAAGAAATTACAGGGATGGTCGCTCCTCCACAGCCTTATTCTCCGTGCTAGTTGACAGCATTACTCTGTAGTGTTCTTGGCTAGCATGGGTATAGAGGTGGGGCGTCACAGCTTGGTATCAAAGCCAAACTTCGGGACAATGTAGAATAACTTAACAAGGATCATCATCCTAAGTCCATCTTAGGAGTCGTGCTTTAGGATTTAATTCGAGTCTTCGTACCGATTCATCCTATTTCCTTTATGATTCCTTGTTTTATCTAGCAAGATTCCTCGATATTTATTTGCAGAATAAATTTTATTCTTCTCTCTTTCTTAAAGAAGAGAATGCCTAGACCAGGACGTCCCAGAGCCGGACCATCTAGTGCTGCTCCCAAGGATGGAGTATTTATGTCTGCCCATCAGCTTCTTGATCTGGTGAGGAATGCTCAAGCAGCCGGAGCTAATCCGGAGACTACTCACCCTAGGTCTGGATTTGCACGTTTGTGCAGCGATTATACCAATTTGGGTGGGAAGTCATTCAAAGGTTCTGAAACAATTATTGAAGTCCAGGCTTGGTTGAGATCGTGCGATCGAATATTTTCTCCCATGAATCTTATTGATCTTCACCGTTTTCAGGTGGCCTCTAGTATGCTCCAAGAAAGAGCATTGGATTGGTATGAGCTTCTGATTTCTGAAATAAATGAAGCGGACCTTACTTGGGAGAAATTCCAGGAACGCTTCGAATTAAAATTTGTGCCACAAGCTGAGAAGGTGAATTTGGCTCGTTGTGTTATAGACCTTGTTCAAGGTGAATCCTCCGTGACTGATTATGTCGCATCTTTCGAGTCACTTTCCAAATATGGGGTTGAATATATAAACACCCCATTAAAGAAGAACCAAAGATTTGTGTATGGCTTGAACAAAAAACTTAAGAAGCCATTACTTCTAAAATTAGAAGTTTCTTTCGACCAACTCATTGATATCGCTCTTCGTCTTGAAGAGGCGGATAGGGAAAGTGATGTTGAAGTGGTGGGTTCCAAACCAAACTTCAACAACAAGAAGAGGCCAAACAAATTCAAAGGTCCCTATCCCAACAAAAAGGGTAAGCAAGCAGCTCCTGCTGCAAAGACTTCTACCCCTAGTAGTGGGCAATGTTACAACTGTGGTTCTAAAGACCATTTTGCGAACAAGTGTTTAAAGCCCAAATCTTGTCGCTGTTGTAAAAGCCCGGATCATTATGTACATGTTTGCCCCAGACTTCAAGGCAAGAAAGAGGGAAAGTTAAACGTTGCTCAAGCCCCTGGAAACACATCTTGTGGTCAAGGTATGTCTCATTATGTACTTGATGACATTATTATATTTCATGATCAACCTATTCGAGTTATTTTTGATACGGGTGCATCCCATTCTTTTATTTCAAAAGAACTCGTTGATACTTTTTCTTTAAGTGTTGTTGCTTTAATGACTTCTTTGAGAATTGCGAATCCGGTTGGTGGATCCGCAACTCTTACTTTTCTTTGTAAAGATGTGGAGATTATTTTGTGCGATTTTTCTTTCCTAGACGATTTGCATGTCATGCGTTATTTAGGCTTTGGAATGATTTTGGGTATGGATTGGCTTAACCGTTACGAAGCTCATATCCTATGTCCTGAGCGGACTATTTATCTCCGACATCCGCAATCTGTAGAGCAGATTTCAATTATTCTTAAAGATTCGGATTCTACTTTGGCTGCATCCTTATATTCTTTAAATCCTCATGATGATGATAATGATGATGAGGAAGATGTTATTTCTCGTATTCACGTCCTTCGTGAATTTTCTGACATATTTGAGCCCATTTTAGGACTACCACCTAAGCGAGCAATTGAGTTCAAAATTAATCTCATCCCTGGAGCTCAACTTATTACTCGTCCTTCTTATCGCATGTCCAATAAGGAAAATGAGGAGATGCACAAACAATTATCCGAATTGGAGACAAAACAATTTATTCGCTGTAGTTCCTCGCCTTGGGGAGCTTCGGCTATTTTTGTGAAGAAATCCGATGGTACGCTTAGGCTTTGCGTTGACTATCGCAAGCTTAATGATTTTACTATTAAAAATAAATATTCTTTACCTCGGATTGATGATCTATCTGATCAACTTATCAGTGCTAGAGTCTTTTCACAATTAGACCTAGCTACCGGTTTTCATCAGCTTCGTATTGCAGAGGATAGCATTCCTTTGACGTCGTTCAGTACTCGTTATGGATCTTATGAATGGCTTGTTATGCCATTTGGTTTAACGAATGCTCCGACTTATTTCGTTGTCCTTATGAATCGATTTTTCAAAGACTTCCTCGATCGGTTTGTTCTCATCTTTATTGATGATATTCTAGTGTATTCTAAAACCGAGGTGGAGCATGAAAAACATCTTTAGATCGTGTTGGAAACTCTTAGGAGCAATCAATTAAAAGCAAAGTTTTCTAAATGCCACTTTTGGCAATCTCGTGTGAAATTTCTCGGTCATGTTATTTCTGAATCTGAAATTTCCGTGGATCCTTCAAATTTTGAAGCGATTCAAAATTGGAAGAGACTAGAGAGTGTGACGGAAATCCGTAGTTTTCTCGGATTGGCAGGTTATTACCGCCGTTTCATAAAGGACTTTTCAAAAATTTCCATGCCTCTTACTAGTTTGACTAAGAAAGGTGTTAAATACGTTTGGTCGGACAAATGTGAAGCTTCTTTTCAGAAATTAAAAGAACTCCTTTCTGATGTTCCTATTCTTGTTATTCCCAAGGGGAATCAAGATTTTGTTGTTTATACTGATGCTAGTCGCGTTGGTTTGGGTGCCGTTCTTATGCAAAGGGAACGTGTTATTGCCTATGCTTCTAGGCAATTGAAGCCTGCTGAGACTAGATATGCCACTCATGATTTAGAACTCGCAGCTATTGTTTTCGCCCTTCGTATTTGGCGTCATTATCTTTTGGAAGAAAAGTTCATTCTTTACACCGACCATAAATCTTTGAAGTATCTATTTTCTCAGAAGGAACTAAATTTGCGTCAACAACGTTGGCTCGAATTTCTTGCAGCATATGATCTTGATATTCTTTATACTCCCGAAAAGGGCAATCGCGTTGCCGATGCACTTAGTCGTAAGCAACAAACAGTTGTTTCTATGATGATATCCGAATGGAATGATCTCGGAATTCTATCCACTTGTGAGATTCGAGATCATGTTTCCAATTTATGTTCATCTCTTGCTTTATGTAGCCTTGTAGCTCATCCTTCTCTTTTAGACCGCATTCTTGAAGCTCAAAGGCTAGATCCCGAATTGGCTCTTCTTGGCCAAAATGTTAAGGATAAAATTGATATTGAAGGTTTGAAAAACTTTTATATTGATTCTCGTGGCGGCATTTGAAAATTTGGTAGACTTATCGTACCAAATATTAGTGATCTTCGTAAAGATATTTTAGAAGTTCTCATCGTTCTAAATTTACCATTCATCCCAGTAATAGTAAAATGTACGCGGATATGAAGCGACTTTATTGTTGGAAGGGGATGAAATATGATGTTGTTAACGTTGTTAAGTGTTGCATGACTTACCAGCTCGTCAAGGCCGAACATCAAAGGCCCGGTAGGTTATTGCAACCTTTGGAAATTCCAATTTGGAAGTGGGACCAAATTTCCATGGATTTTATAGATGACCTTCCCCGTTCTCGTTCGGGTCATGATAGCTTATGGGTGATCGTTGATAGACTTACTAAATCCACCCATTTTATTCCCATTCGGTCTAATCGAACAGTTCCCCTTTTGGCCAAACGTTTTATCAAAGAAATTGTTAAATTGCATGGATTTCCTACTTCTATTGTTAGTGATCGTGATCCATTGTTTACAGTGGATTTTGGAAGATTCTTCAAAAAGCTTTAGGAACGAGGCTTAATTTTAGCACCGCTTATCACCCTCAGTCCGATGGACAAACCGAGCGTGTGAATCAAACTCTTGAAGATCTTCTTCGTGCTTGTGTTCTTGATTTTGGTGGAATTTGGGAAGATCATATTTCTCTCGTTGAGTTTTCCTATAATAATAGCTTCCAATCTATTATTGGTATGGCACCTTTTGAGGCACTCTATGGAAGGCCATGCCGATCTCCTTCTTGTTGGCTAGAGGCCGGTGAGAAGCTGGTTTTAGGTCCAGATTTTATTCGTGATTCCATAGAAAAGATTGGACTTATTCGTCATAGGATGAAAGAAGCCCAAAATAGACAAAAATCCTACGCCGATAATCGAAGAAGGAAATTAGAATTTTCTATTGGAGATCTTGTATTTATTCGTGTCTCACCTATGAAAGGTGTTGTGCGTTTCAGTTGATCGGGAAAATTAGTGCCTCGATATATTGGGCCATTTCCTATCACCGAACGTATTGGTTCCATGGCTTATTGCCTTTTATTACCAGCTCAGTTTTCTGCCATTCATGACGTGTTTCATGTTTCTCAATTACGGAAGTGCCTTCGAGATTCCGATTCTATTCTTGAGCCTGGTGTTGTGGAAGAAATTGAAGTTTTGCCGAATTTAACTTATGAGCAACATCCTATTCGTATTATTGCTTCGGAAGTCAAACGACTTCTAAATAAAGATGTACCGCTTGTGTAGGTTCTATGGTCCTTAAATCCTAAAGATTGTTCTTGGGAATCTAGAGAATTCATCGAGCAGACACATCCGAAATTACTTTCTCATGCTCTTTAAGGTGAACTTCTTATTTCAAATTTCTTTTGTGTTAATATGCTTTTATGGTTGTTACTTTTTATTTCCATCTTATATATTACGAGGACGCAATTTCTTTAAGGAGGGTAGTCTATAAAAACCCGCATATTTATCGATTTTATATTTAAATATTTTATCGTTAGTCAGATTTTAGCCCGAAAAGCTACCATTTGCATACGGTCGAATTAGGACTCGAGACCACTCCTATTGAGTTCATAACACCGTTTGCGATCTTTTTGAGTGTAAACTTTGATATTTTTGAAGTTAGTGGAATTTTGTTACTTTTTCACTTTGGGTTTTGGGTTTGGATTAGCCCATTAGCCTAAAACTATTTACTCTAGCTCATTCCCTTCCCTTCATAACTTTGCTTTCATTTCTTAACACTCAAGCTTCATCAAAAATGGAGGAAGGAATGAGAAATTAAAACTCCAAGCTCAAGATCATTTGTAAATCCAGCATCCAACTTCAAATTCAAAGAGAAGACATTGATTCAAGCTTCTTGGGCTCATTCTTCCTTGCTTTCAAGCTTCTTCTTCATAAATTTTGTGTAAAGGTGAGATTTTTATCTCACATTCTTGTCTATAACTATCTTGGATTGTTGGGAATAAATTCCTATCACTTTAGCATGTACATTTGCATTTGGTTGGGATTGGATTGGCGAAAAAACTCCAATTTTAGTGTTTTTGGTGAATTTCTTGGCTTATGCCGCTCTTCCTCGATGAGTATCGGCCTACATATTTTCGTTAACCCCTTAGGTCGCTCGCCTAGTTAGGTCGTTTGGACATTATAGGTCGCGCCACATGCTTAAGTCGCTCACCTACATCGCTCGGCATGATATCCTTAGGTCGTTCGACCTACTTTACTTTAAGTCGCTACCTCTTTAGGTCGTTACACTTTAGCTGGGCCATGATTAGGTCGCGTGGGTATTTCTACTTTGATGGTTTTGGAACTGATTTCCTTGGATTTTATTCACGTCTTCGAATGTGAATTTTTATGACTGATTGTTTCTACAATCATTTTTGTGATTTGTCACTTTAAAAATATAAAGGTTTCAATACTAGTAGTAAATATCAAAACTCTTTCACCAAAGCGATTTCAACACTATTTAACTACAAAGCACTTTCCTTAAACCGTTTTCCAATCTATTAGTATATACAAACCCTTACCTCACTCGTATGAGAAATCTAATTAAACGACTTAGTAAAACAAGTGATATGAAACGCTTGCGTTTGCTTCGTCGGTTAATTTTTGGACTTGCTCGATTGAATCTCTTATGATAATTTTCTATTGGAAACATACAATTTGTTCATAAATATTTCAGTTAAGCTAGTGGTTATGGGACATGAGGCTAAACTTTTATTTTTACTAGCTCACTGTAATTGACACTTCTTGATGATCAATGACGATCATTTTTGTGATTTAGACTAGCAATTGTGTGATGTCTCTTTGTCTTCGAGGGAGACTAAACCCCGTTTGTGTGATGTTTCGACTCACATATGTGGGGTAGCGCCCCACGGTCTTCGGGCCATTCTTGTGGAGCCTCGGCTCAAAATTAATGGTTAGCTATCATGAGATAGCGTCTCGTTCTGTGATACACGTGCTTGTGAGTTTTCATACTCCCGTTTTGTGATAGGCCTCCCCCTTTCGTGATTTCTGGATTTCTTGTGTAGCTTTCTAGAATTTGTGCTTCACTAATTTTCATGATTTTCATTGATAAGCTTTATCAATTTTTGTGCATTGGTGAATTCGTGTGTCATTACCTTTTTGTGGATTTGGATCTTTGAGAAGATTCTTGTGATATTGATTAATCTCTTGTTTGTTATCATTTACATACTTATAGTAGTATGCCATTATGGTTATTATACATTTATGCCATATCTCTTATTCTATATCATGTCATCTGATATTTATAGCTAGACTGATCCGTTTATTATTTTCTTATGAAATAATACTCGGGTCAGACCGAGATGTTACTGGTGCTCCTTCTTGACTTCTCCCCAGGGATTTATTACACTGACTTTTGGCTAACTACTTGGATTAGTAGTTTTTGTTGTATACATTTGAGATATAGACTCAGTGAAGTATACCCATTCTTTTGTATAGCACTTATTGCTATTCTTTTGTGTTATTGTGGATTTTTCTGGCTACTACTCTGTTGTACACTTTTATGTGTTATATATTCATATCATTTTCCTCCTTTGTGATATGGATGTCTGTGATTGATTTGTGTTATGATTGTCTCAATGTTTGTTTCCGAAGGTTATATATAGCCACTGTGTGATAGCTTTGAGTTTGTATCGGTATGTTGGATTTCCTCCTTAAATGAAATGCATGCTATACTATCTGACATATCGGTGCTCACACAAAGAAATTGTAACGATCCAGAATTTTAATTTATTTTAAATTGATAATTAAATGAATTTTTGAATAAAAATTTGTAGAATTAATTATAAATGGAAGCGAGTTTCCCCGATTCAAATAGAAAATATATTAAGTCATATGGGTTTGAAAATTTGTATATATGAGAATATATATGTATATATTGGATTTTAAATAAATTCTTAAATAAATGATTTTGAAAAATAAATAATATACGTTAGACACAAGTATAGAAATAAATAAATAAATTGATTTAAAAATTTATAAATGATGATATTGAGTTATATAAAATATATGTGTATATATAGAGAAATATAAAACAATAATTTTTAAAGTAAAATTTATGATAATTATTTAAACTAAAAATAGAAGTAAATTTAAAATGCAAGAATAAAGCAAATACATTTAAGTAAGCAAAATAAAAGTATATATTTTTACATAAATAAAACAAGCTTGCATAATATACAAAGAAAATAAAAGAGATGTGTATGCAGGCAAATAGAAAGTAAGTATAAAAACAAAACAAAGTATGTAGCCTGGAAACAAACTAATTAATGCTAGCCTCCCTTGTACACAACAGAGAAGCATATCAGCCACCCTAGAAAAGAAAGAACAAGGCAAGAAATAACAAATGTATATAAGCATGGACAAGATCACTTCAGCCGAGATAAAGGGATAAACAGAGTAATATGTACCAGAGCAATTAATGCATTACACCTCTAGCAATAAATATAATGCAGCCATAACTTTAGTACAGGGAAGAGATAACATCACCTGTACACTTTCTACTTTATATCAACAATCCTCATCATTTATCACAACTGAGTAAAATGGAAGCAAACCAAAAATAATAGAAGTCAAAAACAAAAAATAAAATAAAAACATTTCAAACTTGAGAAGATACAATGCAAAGTAGTTCTCTGTTCTTCTCCACTTCAACAAAACCAGGTGAGTAACTCAACCCAGTTTTCTATGTTTATTGGAATGCCTGTGAGTAACTTCATATATAATATTTTAAGGTTCAATTTAGTTGTATGGTAAAATCTGAGACTTTGTTGATTGGGTGAGATATACATACATACATACATACATACATACATACATACATATATATATATATATATATATATATTGGTGAATAAACCTGTACATATAAATACAGGAACCTCAGAATATAAATTGGAACTGGGAGTGCTCATATATGTTTACTCTTTGATACTCTGAAAACAAAGTTTGATTTCAAAAAAAATCATTTCTTCCCAAACTATTAAATATTTGGACTTGAGATCAAAATAGCTATTGTTTGTGTAACCCTGAACTAAATTTTAAAAATAAATTTAAATTAAAATCACTTGGTATCACCTCTGGAAAGAGATATTTTTGAGCACAACTTCAAATTGATCAAAATTTGAATCTGGAAATTTTCGAATTCAGATACTTAGCTTGAATCTTCACTAGAAGACGTGAATTTTAAAGTTCATATCATAATTTTTAGCGATCTAGTTTGCGAGTAGTTTGGGTTCGTTCGAATTTTGCATTTCGAGTCGCCGAGGTCGGTCTAGTTGATCAGAGGGGTCGGGTTTTTTTGTGGAGATGGAGGAGCCTATGGAGTTGCCAGGAAAAATAGTCGGGGATGCCAACGAGGGCAGTGGCGACAGCGGCGAACGATTTGTGTTTGTAAACCTAGTTTTACCAAGGCTTTGAAATTTGATTCGTTCGACGTCCACAGTGCATCGAGTTGCACGAGACTGGGGGTGATGGAGGCTGGGGTGTAGATGAGGCAGTGGCCGGAGTTTCACGAACTCCAATGGTTGAGGCGTCGAACACGAGACGTTGACAGGCTTCGAGAGGAAGTCCTGTACTTGTTCCAGGTTTTGGCATTGAACTCGATTTCGATTTTCGTGTGAAGGAGGGAGATTTGGTGGGTTGGAGTGTATGAATGGATGATCGTGGTCGTGTAGATGATCGTGGTGATGGTCAGAACGTCGCACGGCGACCGTGCAAGTGCACGGTGCATCTTCTTGTACCTGGTGATGTTGTTTGGGTAGAAGCAGCGTTCCAGTGGGTTTTTACCCGAAGTGGTACTCGAGTAAATCGAGTAAGTGACTCGAAGCAAATCGAGTCTGGGCTCGAGTAAAAGTTGTTGCAGGTTTTTTTTTAACCTGAAACTGTTTTGGTTTGAGAATTTTAAAACCAAATTTAAATTTTAAACCAAGATTTTTAAAGCTGAGTTCAAATTGAAATGTTAATATAAATTCAAGTTGAAGGTAGAGTTTAGTTTAAACATAAATAAGTTTTAAATTCAAATTGTTTTAATAACTTAAAAGCAATTCAATATATATTAAAGAAATTTGAAATGGAGTTGAAATTTTAAATGAAAAATTTAAGCAAGTTGAAACTAGAAGTTTAAAACTAAATTTAAATCTGAATTAAAGATAATTTGAATCCTAGTCCTGAAATCAAAGAAGTTTTAATATTTAAATTGTTTAAATTTGATTTGTGATGATAATTAAAACATTAGTTAGAAAATGTTTTAAATTTGAATTAGTGAAGATAAAATGATATGCACTCATTAAATTAGTTCAAGTGAATAATTGATTAATTTATTAAATCAAGAAATTAAGATTCGAGTTAAATTAATTAAGGTAAATAAATTTGTAAATAAGATTTATTAATTTAATAAAGAGTTGTCTTTTAAATAAATTATTAAGATTATTTAATCAAGTAATTAAGATTTATTAAGTTACAGTTTAGAACTTAATTAATTAAATAATTAATGATTAAACATATGATTTTAAAGGTTAATTAAATGATAATTAACAATAGTTAAATTGAGTTTAATTACTTAAGAATAGTAATTAAATAATTATGAATAGTTAATGAGGATCATTTACCTGAAATTTATTTTGATAATAAATGTGAAAAGAATTATTCATAGAAATTTGATCTGATTTAAATTTATCAGATAATTGAATTAATCCTACCTATGGATGCTTGGATTATATTGGATGATAAACTGTTTGATATTCCTGATTTATGATGCTTTGTATATATCCTGATTTATGTTGTGATCTGCGATAAATTATCTGTGATGTAATTTACTAGCCGTGGTATATATATATATTTGTGATCTATATATGACAGATAAGCGTTATAGTTTATATCGCTTATCAATTATATTCCTGTATTCTGATCTGTGATAATTGTATGATGTTGCACTACTGTGCATAACCCCTGGACTACACCATACACACACAAATATGCATTTCACGAGGAAATCGGTTAAGTCACAGATAATTTAAATGTAATGTTTTTGAAATTAAAGTTTTAATTTCAAATTGATTTTGAAGATGGATTTGGGTTAAACGGTAAAGCTTTTGAAAAAGGTTTTCATAGATAAAAGCTATTTTGAATAACTCGGTAAAATCTCCAATTTAAATAATTCAATTTGAATTTGAATCCAATATTTGGAATTGAATTCGATGATTGGAAATTATGGTTAAAGATATTATAAACATGTTTGTATGAATTTAAACCATTTTAAAGGTATGGTTTTGGGAATTTGAATTTAACCCAAGGATTTCAACTCGTATAAATGAATTAGATTTCCAAAATGAAAACTTTTGTTTTCAAATGATAAACACTTTTAGATAAGAACTGAGATTCCAGTTAATTAGGGGAATTTCAAGATTGAATAGAGAAATGATTTTTCCTAAGTTATGAATGAATTCTTTTTAAAAGCTATGAATTAAATCTGTTTATTTTTAACAGATTTAAATTGATGATTTGTTTAAATCAAATTGAAATGAAATTGTTTTGAATGTTATAAGTTAAATCTTTGATTTAAAGATTTAACGAGTTAATCAAATTGAAATGAAAATTGATTTGGAAAATCTGTGAATGAATCTTTTATTTAAAAGATTAAAATGTGAAAATTGTTTAAACCGTTAAAGGTTGTGAAAATGAATCTTTTTGTTTAAAGATTGAAATGGTAATTGGATTAAACCATTTGAAAGAAAGTTTTGAATTATTAAGTTGTGACTTAATTGAAATCCCATATCCATATGTTTTAAATGTTTTCGCTCACTATTCGGTTTAACCGGGAAAGGACCTTTGTGTCGTATAACCCATTCCGAGTATGTGATTCGACGTTATGGATAGCATTTGAAGACCGGTGATGAAGACCGGGTATTTGCGAAAGCGATAGGATGACCTATCGATTGTTTCTGCACCGAGTCGCGCTGGTATAGAAACTCCCTAAGTGATGGGAAATCCGATCGGGATTGTGAATATCCGGATTGCAAGGACTTCTTTGTAAGTGCCTTCGGTTCTGTTCGAACCCAGAACAGACTTGTATGGATTGTATGTCTGACATTACAAATTGAGATGTAAAGCCGATTTCTTTCAAATATTTTTCTGTGTGTGGCGGAGAATTTATTCTTTTAGCTTAACACCCTTCTCTGAGACGTACGAGCTCAGAGGTTATGTAGTTGAAGATTATCAGCGATGTATTCCCAATTTGGTAATGTGACATGCTGAGTGTTGCTGTGAAATGATCATTGTGTTGATTATTTGTGATAGGATCATTTATTTGATCGTCTATCCTGGTGATCATTTCTATGATCATTTGTTTACCCAAAGCATGGCTTTTGTATAAAGTATGTTTTTGTGGACGTGACTTCGTCGAGCCTCACACCCCGGAATGGTCAAAACAGGAAAGATGCGGCAAAGTTATGAGGGGTAGCGCCCTTTAGGATGTGTGCATTTCCTTCTGGAAAAGGGTGGTATCATAGCATGGAGCCCAGATGCTTACTCATGTTGAAAACACTTTATGATTGTGTGAATTGATTACGAGCGCTCGGTTAAAGGTCCCAAAGGACCGGGGGATGGCATATTCGGTCAGTTGTTACTCAGTTAAGGGTAACCCGGCCTTGTGTTGTTAGAGATCCGGTTTGGTTCTCGGGGATGTCCATCCAAAGGCATTCTCATGTGGCAATGGGAAGTTCCTTGGCCTGATCATTCGTTGGAAATCCAAAGAAACAATACGAACCTTGTACAGTATTAGTTGTATAACCTGCCATGGAATGTGGCGGTAACCTGCTATTGAACATGGTAGCTATAGTAGCCATAAGTGCGGAATGTCTATGCTGGCTAAGATTTATATTCTACTTTCGAAATAAAATTTTCCTACACTATGCACTAATAATAATATCAAATGTTTCTTTTTAATGCGTATCAAGCATCTTTGACTATCATAAGGAGAAATCTCCTCCGATTTTGCGTTTGCATTGTGTGTGTGTGCGGGAGGCCTTATGGTAGTCTCATTTTTAAAAAGCATTGCGAATTGACTTTGAAAATCTTTTATTGAATGTTTTTAAAGATAAACTGTTTTTGTTGCTCACACCAGTCCCACGACTGATCCGGAGTTCATTGTTTCTTTCCTAAACTCTGGGTGCTCATTATTTTCTACACGAGCAGTCTAGAGTTGGGTTTTTCAGATAGTCAGGTTTAGTAGATTATCTGGAGTTAGTTCAGTCTTTGGATCACACCATTCTTGCTTAGCTTGGTGCATCGTTATTGGGAGTTCGAGCTATTGCTGGATTGATTCTTGGAAATGGAGTTGCAGTTATTTTTGGAGTTCTTCCTTGAAGACTATTTTAGAGTTATTTGTTCCGCTGCTAGATGTTATCTATTTTCTTTCCGCCGCTGTTTTATTGTATCATATCTCTGATGTATATTGATATCTATTGGATCATCTGTTGTATCAGATATGTTATCAAAGCTGTATATCAATGTATTATTCTTTTATTCCGCTGTGTTGTTTACTTAATGATTGTTATAAGCTCCGGCGAATCGGATTTGAACGGTCGAATCTATGGCATTCGAATGCGATTTGAAGTATGGATGTCGATTTTCGAGCGGGCAAAATCCGACTCGTTACAATTTGGTATCAGAGCTAAGGGTTGAACTTTAGCTCAGGAGTGTAACACATTAAGTAACTCATTAGAGATAGGGTGAAGTAAATCCTAGAATGAGTAATCCCTATGATATCCGTTTTAACGCCTCAGTAAATTCTCTTAATATCTACTGATAGTAAGTATGAGTGCAAGAAGAGAACGAGATAGAGGACAGGGGAATACGACTATAATTGGTCAATACTCTGTAACAACAGTGGAAACAACTTTCTTCTCAATTTCTTTTTGATTCGTTTCCAAAATTCTTTTGATTACTTCGTGACAGCTCTAGAAAGAAGTTTTGGTGCGGTGATGCTCTACGAATCGTTGTAAGAAAAATTCTTACTTCGTATCCTCATCGGTTTCTTACCAGTTTCTTGATTTAAACTTTAATGAATATGAATTTGAAAATTGAAATTGGAAATTTTAAATGAATTAGAAATTTTAAATTGAGTTAAATTGATTAATAGAATATGAAGAATAATTTGAATTGAATCAGTTAAACGATTTTGTTTAAAACCAAATTTGAAATTTTATTATAATTTCTTGTATCTATTGTTGATATTCTGATTTGATGAGCCAAATGCAGAACTGATATCCAGTTTGATCTGAAAAGATATTTCTCTATCTTTAATCTATCCTTGTTGTTTTCGTGCCTGCGAATTTCGAGGACGAAATTCTTTTAAGGGGGGAAGTCTGTAACGATCCTGAATTTTAATTTATTTTAAATTGATAATTAAATGAATTTTTGAATAAAAATTTGTAGAATTAATTATAAATGGAAGCGAGTTTCCCCGATTCAAATAGAAAATATATTAAGTCATATGGGTTTGAAAATTTGTATATATGAGAATATATATGTATATATTGGATTTTAAATAAATTCTTAAATAAATGATTTTGAAAAATAAATAATATACTTTAGACACAAGTATAGAAATAAATAAATAAATTGATTTAAAAATTTATAAATGATGATATTGAGTTATATAAAATATATGTGTATATATAGAGAAATATAAAACAATAATTTTTAAAGTAAAATTTATGATAATTATTTAAACTAAAAATAGAAGTAAATTTAAAATGCAAGAATAAAGCAAATACATTTAAGTAAGCAAAATAAAAGTATATATTTTTACATAAATAAAACAAGCTTGCATAATATACAAAGAAAATAAAAGAGATGTGTATGCAGGCAAATAGAAAGTAAGTATAAAAACAAAACAAAGTATGTAGCCTGGAAACAAACTAATTAATGCTAGCCTCCCTTGTACACAACAGAGAAGCATATCAGCCACCCTAGAAAAGAAAGAACAAGGCAAGAAATAACAAATGTATATAAGCATGGACAAGATCACTTCAGCCGAGATAAAGGGATAAACAGAGTAATATGTACCAGAGCAATTAATGCATTACACCTCTAGCAATAAATATAATGCAGCCATAACTTTAGTACAGGGAAGAGATAACATCACCTGTACACTTTCTACTTTATATCAACAGTCCTCATCATTTATCACAACTGAGTAAAATGGAAGCAAACCAAAAATAATAGAAGTCAAAAACAAAAAATAAAATAAAAACATTTCAAACTTGAGAAGATACAATGCAAAGTAGTTCTCTGTTCTTCTCCACTTCAACAAAACCAGGTGAGTAACTCAACCCAGTTTTCTATGTTTATTGGAATGCCTGTGAGTAACTTCATATATAATATTTTAAGGTTCAATTTAGTTGTATGGTAAAATCTGAGACTTTGTTGATTGGGTGAGATATACATACATACATACATACATACATACATACATATATATATATATATATATATATATATATTGGTGAATAAACCTGTACATATAAATACAGGAACCTCAGAATATAAATTGGAACTGGGAGTGCTCATATATGTTTACTCTTTGATACTCTGAAAACAAAGTTTGATTTCAAAAAAAATCATTTCTTCCCAAACTATTAAATATTTGGACTTGAGATCAAAATAGCTATTGTTTGTGTAACTCTGAACTAAATTTTAAAAATAAATTTAAATTAAAATCACTTGGTATCACCTCTGGAAAGAGATATTTTTGAGCACAACTTCAAATTGATCAAAATTTGAATCTGGAAATTTTCGAATTCAGATACTTAGCTTGAATCTTCACTGGAAGACGTGAATTTTAAAGTTCATATCATAATTTTTAGCAATCTAGTTTGCGAGTAGTTTGGGTTCGTTCGAATTTTGCATTTCGAGTCGCCGAGGTCGGTCTAGTTGATCAGAGGGGTCGGGTTTTTTTGTGGAGATTGAGGAGCCTATGGAGTTGCCAGGAAAAATAGTCGGGGATGCCAACGAGGGCAGTGGCGACAGCGGCGAACGATTTGTGTTTGTAAACCTAGTTTTACCAAGGCTTTGAAATTTGATTCGTTCGACGTCCACAGTGCATCGAGTTGCACGAGACTGGGGGTGATGGAGGCTGGGGTGTAGATGAGGCGGTGGCCGGAGTTTCACGAACTCCAGTGGTTGAGGCGTCGAACACGAGACGTTGACAGGCTTCGAGAGGAAGTCCTGTACTTGTTCCAGGTTTTGGCATTGAACTCGATTTCGATTTTCGTGTGAAGGAGGGAGATTTGGTGGGTTGGAGTGTATGAATGGATGATCGTGGTCGTGTAGATGATCGTGGTGATGGTCAGAACGTCGCACGGCGACCGTGCAAGTGCACGGTGCATCTTCTTGTACCTGGTGATGTTGTTTGTGTAGAAGCAGCGTTCCAGTGGGTTTTTACCCGAAGTGGTACTCGAGTAAATCGAGTAAGTGACTCGAAGCAAATCGAGTCTGGGCTCGAGTAAAAGTTGTTGCAGGTTTTTTTTTTAACCTGAAACTGTTTTGGTTTGAGAATTTTAAAACCAAATTTAAATTTTAAACCAAGATTTTTAAAGCTGAGTTCAAATTGAAATGTTAATATAAATTCAAGTTGAAGGTAGAGTTTAGTTTAAACATAAATAAGTTTTAAATTCAAATTGTTTTAATAACTTAAAAGCAATTCAATATATATTAAAGAAATTTGAAATGGAGTTGAAATTTTAAATGAAAAATTTAAGCAAGTTGAAACTAGAAGTTTAAAACTAAATTTAAATCTGAATTAAAGATAATTTGAATCCTAGTCCAGAAATCAAAGAAGTTTTAATATTTAAATTGTTTAAATTTGATTTGTGATGATAATTAAAACATTAGTTAGAAAATGTTTTAAATTTGAATTAGTGAAGATAAAATGATATGCACTCATTAAATTAGTTCAAGTGAATAATTGATTAATTTATTAAATCAAGAAATTAAGATTCGAGTTAAATTAATTAAGGTAAATAAATTTGTAAATAAGATTTATTAATTTAATAAAGAGTTGTCTTTTAAATAAATGATTAAGGTTATTTAATCAAGTAATTAAGATTTATTAAGTTACAGTTTAGAACTTAATTAATTAAATAATTAGTGATTAAACATATGATTTTAAAGGTTAATTAAATGATAATTAACAATAGTTAAATTGAGTTTAATTACTTAAGAATAGTAATTAAATAATTATGAATAGTTAATGAGGATCATTTACCTGAAATTTATTTTGATAATAAATGTGAAAAGAATTATTTATAGAAATTTGATCTGATTTAAATTTATCAGATAATTGAATTAATCCTACCTATGGATGCTTGGATTATATTGGATGATAAACTGTTTGATATTCCTGATTTATGATGCTTTGTATATATCCTGATTTATGTTGTGATCTGCGATAAATTATCTGTGATGTAATTTACTAGCCGTGGTATATATATATATTTGTGATCTGTATATGACAGATAAACGTTATAGTTTATATCGCTTATCAATTATATTCCTGTATTCTGATCTGTGATAATTGTATGATGTTGCACTACTGTGTATAACCCCTGGACTACACCATACACACACAAATATGCATTTCACGAGGAAATCGGTTAAGTCACAGATAATTTAAATGTAATGTTTTTGAAATTAAAGTTTTAATTTCAAATTGATTTTGAAAATGGATTTGGGTTAAACGGTAAAGCTTTTGAAAAAGGTTTTCACAGATAAAAGCTATTTTGAATAACTCGGTAAAATCTCCAATTTAAATAATTCAATTTGAATTTGAATCCAATATTTGGAATTGAATTCGATGATTGGAAATTATGGTTAAAGATATTATAAACATGTTTGTATGAATTTAAACCATTTTAAAGGTATGGTTTTGGGAATTTGAATTTAACCCAAGGATTTCAACTCGTATAAATGAATTAGATTTCCAAAATGAAAACTTTTGTTTTCAAATGATGAACACTTTTAGATAAGAACTGAGATTCCAGTTAATTAGGGGAATTTCAAGATTGAATAGAGAAATGATTTTTCCTAAGTTATGAATGAATTCTTTTTAAAAGCTATGAATTAAATCTGTTTATTTTTAACAGATTTAAATTGATGATTTGTTTAAATCAAATTGAAATGAAATTGTTTTGAAGGTTATAAGTTAAATCTTTGACTTAAAGATTTAACGAGTTAATCAAATTGAAATGAAAATTGATTTGGAAAATCTGTGAATGAATCTTTTATTTAAAAGATTAAAATGTGAAAATTGTTTAAACCGTTAAAGGTTGTGAAAATGAATCTTTTTATTTAAAGATTGAAATGGTAATTGGATTAAACCATTTGAAAGAAAGTTTTGAATTATTAAGTTGTGACTTAATTGAAATCCCATATCCATATGTTTTAAATGTTTTCGCTCACTATTCGGTTTAACCGGAAAAGGACCTTTATGTCGTATAACCCATTCCGAATATGTGATTCGACGTTATGGATAGCATTTGAAGACCGGTGATGAAGACCGGGTATTTGCGAAAGCGATAGGATGACCTATCGATTGTTTCTGCACCGAGTCGCGCCGGTATAGAAACTCCCTAAGTGATGGGAAATCCGATCGGGATTGTGAATATCCGGATTGCAAGGACTTCTTTGTAAGTGCCTTCGGTTCTGTTCGAACCCAGAACAGACTTGTATGGATTGTATGTCTGACATTACAAATTGAGATGTAAAGCCGATTTCTTTCAAATATTTTTCTGTTGGTGGCGGAGAATTTATTCTTTTAGCTTAACACCCTTCTCTGAGACATACGAGCTCAAAGGTTATGTAGTTGAAGATTATCAGCGATATATTCCCAATTTGGTAATGTGACATGCTGAGTGTTGCTGTGAAATGATCATTGTGTTGATTATTTGTGATAGGATCATTTATTTGATCGTCTATCATGGTGATCATTTCTATGATCATTTGTTGACCCAAAGCATGGCTTTTGTATAAAGTATGTTTTTGTGGACGTGACTTCGTCGAGCCTCACACCCCGGAATGGTCAAAACAGGAAAGATGCGGCAAGGTTATGAGGGGTAGCGCCCTTTAGGATGTGTGCATTTCCTTCTGGAAAAGGGTGGTATCATGGTATGGAGCCCAGGTGCTTACTCATGTTGAAAACACTTTATGATTGTGTGAATTGATTACGAGCGCTCGGTTAAAGGTCCCAAAGGACCGGGGGATGGCATATTCGGTCAGTTGTTACTCAGTTAGGGGTAACCCGGCCTTGTGTTGGTAGAGATCCGGTTTGGTTCTCGGGGATGTCCATCCAGAGGCATTCTCATGTGGCAATGGGAAGTTCCTTGGCCTGATCATTCGTTGGAAATCCAAAGAAACAATACGAACCTTGTACAGTATTAGTTGTATAACCTGCCATGGAATGTGGCGGTAACCTGCTATTGAACATGGTAGCTATAGTAGGCATAAGTGCGGAATGTCTATGCTGGCTAAGATTTATATTCTACTTTCGAAATAAATTTTTCCTACACTATGCACTAATAATAATATCAAATGTTTCTTTTTAATGCATATCAAGCATCTTTGACTATCATAATGAGAAATCTCCTCCGATTCTGCGTTTGCATTGTGTGTGTGTGCGGGAGGCCTTATGGTAGTCTCATTTTTAAAAAGCATTGCGAATTGACTTTGAAAATCTTTTATTGAATGTTTTTAAAGATAATCTGTTTTTGTTGCTCACACCAGTCCCACGACTGATCCGGAGTTTATTGTTTCTTTCCTAAACTCTGGGTGCTCATTATTTTCTACACGAGCAGTCTAGAGTTGGGTTTTTCAGATAGTCAGGTTTAGTAGATTATCTGGAGTTAGTTCAGTCTTTGGATCACACCATTCTTGCTTAGCTTGGTGCATCGTTATTGGGAGTTCGAGCTATTGCTGGATTGATTCTTGGAAATGGAGTTGCAGTTATTTTTGGAGTTCTTCCTTAAAGACTATTTTAGAGTTATTTGTTCCGCTGCTAGATGTTATCTATTTTCTTTCCGCTGCTGTTTTATTGTATCATATCTCTGATGTATATTGATATCTATTGGATCATCTGTTGTATCAGATATGTTATCAAAGCTGTATATCAATGTATTATTCTTTTATTCCGCTGTGTTGTTTACTTAATGATTGTTATAAGCTCCGGCGAATCGGATTTGAACGGTCGAATCTATGGCATTCGAATGCGATTTGAAGTATGGATGTCGATTTTCGAGCGGGCAAAATCCGACTCGTTACAGAAATTACAGGGATGGTTACTCCTCCATAGCCTTATTCTCCGTGCTAGTTGATAGCATTACTCCGTAGTGTTCTTGGCTAGCGTGGGTATAGAGGTGGGGCGTCACAACCGCTGTGTACCGTGTTTCTATAACAACATTATTATGATGATCATAAACATTACATAGTAGTTTTACCTAGATTGTTATAATGTATTTATTATCTTTTAACATATTTGAAAGGAATAGTTTTTTTGAATTATACAATTATGATTGCCTTTGAATATTGTAACTGCATTATGTAATAAAGTAATAATTTTGATTGTGTTTGATAGTTTATTCAAACTTAGTGCAGTTACAATTTAACCCCATCAAAAAATGGTGTAATAATTTATAGGTATTTTTTGAATTAATTTGACTACATTAGCATTTTTTTATTGCATTTACTATTGATGATTTTGACTATATTTGATATTTTTATTCAATTTTAAAACAGTTACAAATTAATGAAATTAAGAAAATGCAATTATAATTTACCAGCAAGTTTATGGTAAATTTAACTATATTTGAAGATTTTTAACCACATTTATGTGATGTAGTAATAAATTAGGCTACATTTTAGGAATTTATTCAATCTTAATACAATTAAAATTTAACTATAATAAAATGCAGTTATAATTTAATGACAATTTTGATTTATGCATGGTAGAAATTGAATATTTCAACTATATTTATGTGATGCAGTAATAATTTTGGTTGTGCACGATGACTTATTCGAGTTTACTGTAGTTAAAATTTAAATGCATTAAGTAAAAGCGGTTATTACCTTGCAATATTTTCGAAATTAAGAAATTTATTGTTGCATCTGAATATTTTAACTACATTTGTGTGATGCAATACTAATTAGTTGTAGTAATGATTTTGTTTGATGTTAACGATAACAATTTAATTGCATTATGAAAATATAATTGAAAAATGAATTTTTCTTTTTGATAGCTTGAGATGATTAAATGGTGACTTCACATAATTAATGCTTGATTCAACCGTGCAGCTCATCGTTTAATACATTGCTTCTAGGTTTGATGACATAATTTGGCTAAGTTTACTCAATTTCATTTACAATTACGATGATCAATAATACGATAAGCATATAAGTTGTTGTATTCAGGCTTAAGGTAGATGCACAGTTTAAGTGCTGGGTCAAAACATGTGCTGTAGTGAGAATAATGTTGATAACCACCTAAATGAGTTTATTTTTTATTTTTTGCAATAAATTCTAAAATCACTTGCACCACCACTGTCGGAAAAATTCTAGAAAACAATTGATGAATGTATCTTTGTATAAGTGATCATGTAGTCATAGTTTGATTATTAGATATAGTTAACTACGTCAGACGAGTAGTGAGAGAATTTAGTAATAATACTGCATCAATGACACTTTTTCCTTTTTTGGTTGCAGGTACAAATACCTTCAGTGGTTAAAATAATTGACTGATGTGATGCATCTATTAGGGGCAAGAAAACATCACATATTTGTGCTCAAGCCCAATATCATACATGCGTTACTAATAGTTATTTCTAAGGCTGAAAAATGAATAGACCTCACGATTGTTCTCTTTTGTATGTTTTAGATATTTCCAAATATTGGTTACTGCGACCAGCTGTATGCCGTGTTTTGTACCCTACATCGACATAGATCAGATTCAGTGAACAATAGTAATTTATATTAGAACCCATGTTATTTTCTTATTGCATCATCATTTCTATTTCAATTGAATCTTCTGTTTCACTACTTTTCTCCTGTACTACATCTGTTGCTTTTTCCTTTTTATCCCTTCCTTTTTTCAGCTGTTAACAAATAGTTTTCCTGATTGTTTATAAATTTCGTCCTATTACTATATTTCTCCCCATTGCAAAAAGCTTTTGTTACTCTTATTTAATTGAATCGAACTGCACAGTGTCTTTGTGTCTGCAGTTCACAGCGAATACTTCAACTATATCTATGCACATTGAAGGAGCTATGTAATTGCAAAAGCAACAACATTGGCGTTATATGCTACAGTAAATATATCTATGCATTAGCGGATAAATTTTTAACACATTATCCTCTAAACAGTCTGTGACTATAACATATTCACTGTAATTGTTTTGTTCGATTTTAATTGTGATTATCATAACCAAATATATTTATGTATTCTTTAACCTACTGAATTGTTATTCATGATGTAACACTATCATTCAATAATATTTTTTATTACCACCATATTAAATTCCTTATATATTTGGATATGACCTATGTATTTTTTCAACATCCGTATGCGAAGCACAGGTTCGCACTAGTTTTATGATATTCATCATATCATTAAACAAAAATAAATACTGATCAAGATAAAACCTAAACGTATTTTGCAAAGTAGAGAAAGAATCATGTAAGAGATATTGAAGGACAATGATCACTATTTGAACTTAACCGATTTCATGTCAAGAATGGAAGAAAAAAATATATAAAGAACTGAATTTGTTGTAGAAAATACTGAGATGTTCAGTTCAACTAATACATAATTAAGATGTTGCATTAGAACTAATTGAATTTAGGTTCTTTTAATGTGGATATAAACAGTTGCTATAATTTTGTCAATTTGACATAAAAATAATGACCTTATTTTCGATGTTGTAAAAATTAGCTTCGTTTAACATTATTTCTTACATGTGATGCTATGTTATGACTGTATTTAATTTTTATTTATATATGAAACTGATACTAATAGTGTGCGTGAATTGATACAATATTTTATCATGCACGAAACTGATACTAATAACACGCAAAAAATGATACCGCAATTTGTTATACCTGAAACCGATACTACTTGTATCATAAACTGATACTTAGGAAATAATATTGAATAAACTAATCAGTATCACCAAGTAACCTATAAATAATAAATAATAAAACTGATACTAGTTATACTATAAAACTGATATTTAAAATGAAACTATATAACCTGCAAAAAAATAAAAATAAAACTGACACTGGTCATACTACACAACTGATACTGTAAATGAAACTATAAATGATACTATATAACCTACAAATAAGTAGATAATAAAATGATAGTGTTTATACTACAAAATTGATATTGAAAATGAAATTATAAACGATGTTATTAACCAAGTTTAATTACAAAGAGAAAATCAATGTCAAATTAAAAATATGCTAAACCAGCATACCTATGTAACCATGTTCAATTACATAAAATTGCTAAAAATATATATAACAAAAGCTTAATTCTCAACAAATTTATAACGATATGAAAAACAAATCATATTTTCTTAGAAGGTTGACAATTACACTTATTGTGATCAAATTGCTTGCAAACACTAATTTTCTTACTTTGAAATTATGCAAATCCTCCTTTCTATTTTATAGAAGGTATACCAACACCACGTTTCTCCTTAATAACATCTTCAACTCTTGCATCAGTAATAGGTTACCGAAATTTGGAATAGGATTCATAGCATTACCATAAGAAGAACTGTTAACACAATTTCCTATCAACACCCCAACGTAATTCCAAGGAAAATGGATAGAGTTATTTGAATGAAGAGCATGACAAACTCAAGAATTGTCTTTAAATTTAACTTCACTTGTTGTTTACTCTTGGGTCAGTCCTTTCGATGTCATCGAAAGGTTTAGTCCTTGGATTAGATAACCTTTCATCTCAGTTGATCTAATATGAGGTCCCTTGCATAGGTTTTACCTTTTTGGTTAGGTTGAAATTCCATTAGTTTGTCCTTTTAAGGTTCATTTTAATCATGTAGAAAGGTTAGGGTGATTGCCCTCTTTGGGTTCAAGTAGGATAAAAAATTCCTTGGTGGATATGTAGTAGCTTTCGACCTTGTCGAAAGGTTTGATCACTTATATCAAGTACGTTTTAACCTTGTCAAAAGGTATGAGAATGACCTCCTTTGAATTGAACCTTACTTATCTAGATTTCGACCTTATCGAAAGGTTAGATCACTTGGTATGTTTCTTCAAAAGGTACAGATGTTGATTGAGTATAGAGAACTACCAACCTTGTCGAAAGGTTTAGACCATAGAGCCAATAATTTCAGAAGGTTTTAATGAATATTAAAGCAATTAAGTTGTCGAACTTGATAAAGGGTATAGATTGTAGAGTTGTAAGCTTCGAAGGATTGCATTAGTTGTTTATGCAGAAGTATTGTCGACCTTGTCGACAAGAACCTTTCGATGAGGTTGAACCTAAAAATAGGAGTTAAACCAGCGAAGATTTAAGTAAACAGTAAAGTAATTAACAAAGCTTAGGAATTCCTTCTTTTTTCAAGAAAAAGCTTTATTTTATTAAATTCCCCAAATCAACACCCAATTAGGGTTACAATGCTTTTATTAAGAAGTTACAAGATTAGAATGAGAGAAATTGGATCATCAAAACATCCTCTAATACTGAGAGATGGAACCTTTTGACTCCTTCAAAAGGTTTGGGATTGTTATACTCTGATGACCGCATTCCGTCGACTCCTTTGAAAGGTTGCTATGCCTCTTTTCTTTTGTCTTTGTCGAAAGACCTTACGACTTTGTCGAAAGGTTGATTTTTGGTCTAACATTTCCCCCCCATTCAAAGGGATGCTCTGACTTTTCAAATCATCTTTGTCAAAAGATATGAACTTCCCACCTCTTTGCCTTCCCGCGTTGATCTGGGACATCCATTTATATTTAATCCAATGATTGAAAATTCGGGTGACTTTTCTTGCATAGTATGCTTCTTCTCGTTCTTCCTCTTTTACTTGAAAACAAAATAATTGCGTGCAAGTAAAATAATTCTCCCAAAACTTCTTGAATCTCGCTCAAAAACAACAAGATAATTTCTTAAATTTGATTCATGTGCCTTGGATTAATATTTGCTCTTACTAGTTTTCTTTTAACTAATCTCTGACTTTTATAGGTGAATCTACCAAGAAAGTTATTGATGTTGACAAGAAGATCATTAATTCTTTAGTTGCCGCTTCATTACAAATTAGGAGCCGGTTAACGCTCATAACCTCTTTGAATTTAAGGAAACATTCTCTATTGCTGCCTGAATGGAGAATTCTAGGCACTCTGCCTGCCTTTATGCACACTTCTCGTGGAGAACATTTCTTTTCCTTAGGCGATGCTGAGCGCTTTACTTCGATGTCCCCCATCTGTGCTGACACTTCAGGTATATTATTAACTTAGTATTTTCTTCTTTATCTCTAGAAATTTTTAAATTAATTTGACCGATTTTACGCTTAAATTTATTTAAGCTTCCTCAATGGCTATTGTATCTTCAAGTGGTGCTGCTCCTCCTCCATCATCTTCGGAGGTGACATCAGTCTTGGAGGCCTCTGCTAGATCTAAAAGGACTCTCAAAAGAAATTTGACGGTGCCTTTTAAAGGTACTCCTCCAGTGAAAATGGTAAAAAAATACTGATGTGGAGGAGGAAGAAAAGTGCACATCTCCTGAGAAAGCATCAAAGAACCCCGCTTTTATAGTCTCTAAAGATAAAATAGATCAAACTCCACCCACTCCAGCAATCTTTCCTCATTTTACTATCACTGACTCCCTAACTGAACTTGCACAAATGCAGCTTTCTCTTCCAGAGACCTCTTCTAAGATGCAAATTCTACTGGAGCCGTCGTCTTTTGTTCCTTCATCGACCAATTTTGACGAACTGGTCAAGCTTATTCTTCATTCAGAATCTTTCACTTCTTCTTCTCTGCCATCATTCAGTTCAGACTTGACAGAAAATCATCGCTCTCTCATGGAGCGACAATTTTTTGTAAGCTCTCAGCCAACTAATTCTATTATCAATAGATCTTTCTAATTTCTAACTTGTGTTTCACTTCTTCTTGTTGCAAATTTCCAAGAACTGGATTTCTTTAAATGAACATGTCTCCAGATCCTCCAAGCTAAAAGAGGAAAATGCTAAACTCAAGAATCAACTATCCTCTTTGGCTGCCACCCAAAATGACACTTCCTCTGAGTTGGAGCGAGTCAAGGATTCCCTCACCGGGGCAAAAGATGATCTTGAAGTGGAGAGGCATGCTCATCAAATCTCTACTGATGAAATTTTTTCCATAAAGCTGGGTTTGAAAGATTCAGAAGAAGATAAAGCTCGCTTGGTCGTTAAGAATACTTTATTGAAGCACAAATTCAAGAGGAACAGAGCTTCCCTCAAGCTAGCTATTCAAACCCTCTCTGATGTCAAAAAGCAAGTCTTTAAGTTTGTTGAAGCCACCTTGGGTCCCATGATGCCGAAACATTATGAAGATGCCCTCATGCTCGCCTATGCTGACAATCACGAAAAATGTCCTAACTTTCGCTTTCCCTCTCTTGACCTCACGTTAGCCAAAAGTGTTATGAACAAAATAGACCAAATAAGGCAGGGTTCCGAGCCAGAAGGCGAGGAGGAAATAGTAAATGTTGTGGAAGCTCTTTCTTTTGATATCCCCTCATTCTACATTGAATCCGATCCTGAAGAAGAGGATGATAAAAATAATGATCCCGTGGACAAAGATGATAATGAATTTTATTGGGACAGTGACTTTGATGATGAAAACGATGATAACCCTCTGGAGATCAAGGCCTTGGTGGAGACAAAGGGGGTCCTTCCGGTACTTTAGGGATGGATAGTGATGATCAAACAAAGCTGTTGAACAAGAGCAATCTCCTTCATAGGATATGCCACAAACATCCCCTGGTTCGTCTGTTCCTCCGATGGAGGAAACTGCTCCCACTCATATCGAGGATCCATAAGAGAAAGAACGAGCCCCCAGGCTTCTATTCTAGTTCCACAACTATAGGCTTCTCTGTTTAAATGTCTTGCACTTAGAAGGTAATAATTAGTGATAAATCATTTGTCTTCGATAAAGAAGTCAAAATTTCCCTATATGACAAAACTTGAGAGCAAGCAGGCGGAAACTAACAAGTTACAGAGAGTTGACAAATTAATAAAGGAGCAAATGTTCTATCTAAGAAATATCACAGCCTGGATAGGAGTACCTCCATTTTAGCATTTTTTAAGTATCAGAGAATAAACCCTATATTAAAGAAAGCGCATATTTGGTACGACACTCTTTAAATGAAAATAGAGAAATGATAGCTCTATTCTGGATGATGAATGAAGAGAGAGATATTTTAGTTAATTTTTGGTATAAAGAATATTGTAGATACTCTATCATAGATTTTTATTAATTAGGCGAATTTAGTGGGGGTCGCCTTTGATGTTTTCATAAAAGATACTTAGGTGAATTTGGATCTGACCCACATCTTGGAGACTGTTGGAATTTACCACAGGTTAGATGAATTTCTCAAGATCTCCACTTGAAAAGCTTAAGTGTTAAGGATAAATTTGTTTTTGAGTTTTTCTCCAAGTCTATTTTGTATGAAGCAAATGAATGATTGTGTTATGTTTTCTATGCTTAGCTTCTTTTTACTATGCCATTTCAGAATATCAGTTCTTTAGGTCGTGTCGTCCCAAGAGACCACCTAAGTCAATATATTAGCTTGAGTTGATTTTACTCTAAAAATGCACAAATTTTAAAAATTTCGAAGTTAGCAAGATATTGCTTTCTTTGAGGTTTACAAATGTTAAACTTCGAATACCCTCGTCTCCGCTTTGATTCCTCGGTGAAGAAAGGGAATCATTATTAAAAGAAATCAGAACATTCCATTCCAAGTTAATTTGTGGTCACGATAGTCCACCAGTCGAAAAACAGGATTATAGTACATGTTCGTCGGTTATAACTCCTAAAGGAGTCACTATATCTTTTGACTCAATAGTCATGCTTTCAGCTAATACTTTAGACAAAGTTAGGAATGAGGTCTCTGAACTTTAGATGTAATGAAAGTGTTTGTTGTACCTTTTAGCTTTTCGTTTATTTGAGTTGTAATCCATTACTGTAATAATAAAGATATCTTTTATCCTAATTTTGATTTTTTCTCATTTCTTTTTATTTAAATAGAAGCTACAATCATCTATATTTCATCATTCTCAAAATTTACTTTCTTGAATCGATGCCATTAGAGATAGATTACTAACAAGAAATGGCGAGATTGTGGTCCATGACGAAGTCCTCCTCGAGCATTTTGGTGGCAACATCGAAGCCTTGAAGTGGCATAAAAGATATCTTATTCAAAAGACCATCGCTAGTGGCTACAAAGACCATATAGCCTATCTTGATGCTGATATCAAGAAAAATGATGAGATGATCACTACACTTAAGAGATAAGTGAAGACCAATCCCACGGCTGATTTTGACCAAAGGATGTCTGAACTTATTCAACAAATAAGTAACTTAGAGTTAAAGTTGAAAGATAGCCAGTCGTAATGTGCCTCTTTAGAATTCACTTTGGGAGACAAGACTCCAAAGATTGAGCTTCTAATCCTACAAGCAACCCCTTCATCTTCCAAAACTGCTAGGTCGAAACTCCTCGCTGCTTGGAAATTTCCCACTTTGCTCAACCCTCCCCCAGGCTTAAACGATAATGTAGTGGGGAACTTGTGTTGGAGGGTAAAATTCGAAATCGCCAAATATTTTGATGAGTAGTAGAAGACAAAGTATTCTTAGACTATCAATGATTACACTGCTAAATATCAGAAGCTAGAGTATGATAAAATTGCTCGACAAGCAGGTTGTAGAGTTAGAAAGGGAAAACAAAACCTTAAGGGCTACAAACTGGGCCTTTAACCGTGCCCTTGAAACCAGCATTGATGCTATTGATAATGAGAGCAGTATAAGCAGAAAGGAAAGAAAGCTTAAGAAAGTTCTCCGTGCAGAAATCAATCATGTTGAAAATACTTCGACGGCGGAGACTCTTAATGAAGCAACTCAAGATTTGTAATTTATTTATGTGCTTGAGCCATGTAAATCTATCTTGTATATAACTTTTTCATTTGTAAATGACTTCATAAATTATGTAAATTATAGATATTTTGCAAATATCATCTGATTTGTGATCCTTTTCTATAGTGTAGCCTTAGATATGTCTTTGAACCGCTCATTCATCAACTTTTGGTTTGTTGGTTCTTTTGTTACTCCTTGTTATTCCGATTTTCCTGACAAACATGTAGCAAACAATATATTCTAATTTTTAGCTTGAAATTGACATATTTGTCTATGTATACCATTTTCCTAAATTAGCAAATCATCTTCCCAATTATATGAAAAATGATTATTCAAAATGTTAAGATCTCATCTTTAACCATGATGAGAAATGATTAGACTTAGCTCCTTCCACTTGTTTAGAATACACAAAACTTGTAGGTAGAAAATTCTGTCTTATCATTATGTCTTGAATATTAGAACATAACTTTTTATTCGATAAAGAACCTGATTCATGGGTCTATATCTGAAATTTTGAAGTAGTAACTCTCTCACCCATTTCTTAACATTAATGGGATTTAAAAAATTAGAAGTCCATAGTTCCCATTTGGAGGCTCTTAATCGCGATATTTTTGATAATATTTCTTGGCCCAGATTTGGGCATTTGAGATAAATAGAAATTCGAGGATCTTGTACCTAGATTGGGATTTAAATAAATAGCAGTCTTGATACCCAGATTCAGAAGTTAGTGATTGATAATGACTCAAAACCCAGATTTAGGTGTTATATAGCGATGTTCTGAACTAAATACCCCATAACCCAGATTCGGGTATTAGATTTTGAAATTCATATAAGAATCCCGAAGCCTAGATTCAGGCATTAATAGATGATGTCAAGAAGGTCCCAAAACCCAGATTCGGGTAATAATCAATGGAGATTCATCTTACTCCTTTGCTTTTGTCCTTTCCAACATATAAGAACCCCTCAGGTTTTGCATAGAAATAATTTGATTAGCTGCCTCTTTAGCTTGGATGTCTTAGTCCATAATTATAAATAACGCCTTTATCTGAGCTAGACATCTTAGTCCTTAGTTGATTGTGCCTCCTCTCAGGCCTGGACATTTTAGTCCATTATTGATTGAGCCTCTTCTTGGGCTTGGACGTTTTAGTTCATTATTGATTGAGCCTCTTCTTGGGCTTGGATGTCTTAGTCCATTGTTGATTGAGCCTCTTGTTGGGCTTGGACTGTTTGTACAAAAATTGGACACAACACTCTTCGGATGTGTTTGAAGATATAAAATGAAGAACGCAAACATAAATGAGACAGATCAAACAAACACACCAATCAAAAGATAAGAAAAATGCATAGAAAAACGTAAATTTAGAGTGGTTTGGCAAATTGCCTATGTCCACTATGATATGATTGATGTTTATTGAGTTTCACGCTCTAGTTATAAGAAGTTACAACAGTAGTACAACAATAGTGTAGAAGTGATTCTAACAAAATGTCAGCGTAGAGAAGCAAAAAGTCCATTTTCTGTAGGTCTAGGGTCACTATTTATAGAACTAAGCAGCAAATATTTTTCCAAGATCGCAGAAAACTTCTCCCACGTGGGTGGGCCCATGGGATCAAGTTTAGGTGATTTCGACTCGATCCGGGTGCGATACAAACTGAATTCGTATCAATCCATAAATGGTCCTTTGAGGCTGAAATTTGTCAGGTACATTCTTAGGGTTGTATGCAAGCTCCTGTGAAAATTTAGTGGCATTTAGATCTCGAGTTATGATCGATGCAAGTTTTGAACTTTCAATTTGCTGTCAATTTCGCATCGTTCACATTCGCATCACTCTTATTCGCAACGCTCTTATTTGCTTCGCTCTTAGGCACGTGATGATAGATGATGTGGCGTTAACTTTCAGGATCGATCCCCTTTTCATGCTAAGTGACCGAGTATTCTTCTTGATCGTGCCTTATTCGTATCAACCAATGTGACTTCATTCGTATTCATCAATCACACACCAACTTGTATCGATCTCTTCATATCATTAGTTGTAGATTTCTTCGACTCGATTACTAGGAGAGGGCAGCTTCGTATTGTTCAAGGGATATATGGATCGTATCGATCTTCAACCGATCGATATTAATTGTGGAGGTACCGAGTGATACGATTCATGCACTAGGGGGAACAATATGAATTGCTTCTAGTCGATGGATACAAATTGGAGCATGCATGATGGATTCGAACTGATGGACGTTTGGGTGATACAAATGAGGTTTGTTTGATGGAATGGATGTAAACACATTGCTTTTCTCCATGGATACGAACTGGCTATGTTTTGCTTGAGGTTTGATGGATATGAAGCAATGCATCTGTGACGGATACGAATGAGGCCGCCTTGGATGGATACTAACGAGAATGGATATGAATAGAGTCAATTTTATTGACCTTGATCGATTAATATCTTAAGCATATGAATTCCATTTGACTTAAATTTAAAACGTTGGCCTTCATTGCTTTGCTTGTCGTGTCATGTTGATTGCAGATTGATCCAGGCTCGGAAAAAATTTACCATTTTCCATAATAGACCTGTGTATAACCGATCTTCAAAACTGACTGTCCATGGCTTCTTGTCAAGTTCTTGCTGTCACGGCTTGCCAAAAGATGAGATAACATTTGCCCTCCAAAGTACATCCTGTGTGAATATGACGTCCTTTAAAAAGTTGCATTCATTATTCTGAAGAGTTCTATCTGATTCGTCGAACAATTGTTCTCTTCTTGTCAAGAGATGTAACCCTCGATTGATCCCCAGTAATAATGAATTGTTGATTGCCAATTGTTGTACTGTGTACTATTGTAACTAAGTGTTGGATGATAGCAAACTATTATTAAGGGTCGTAATTGCCATCAGGTGATCATTCAATTCCTATAAATTTTGAAAATTGAATGTTAGCCCATCATATATGCGCGTATGTTAACTTGACAACCGTTTAGGTCTGTATGTTCATGTCTTATTGTCAAGTTTTTTTAAATCGAGTTTCGTATCGATCCTCTTCTGGGTTGATGTGAAATTCGATTTATAACGACGCTTGATGGAGTATCTCTTCGTATCGATCCTTTCGTGGATCAATGTGAAAAGTTGAAAATTTGTTTGCGTATCTATGGTGATCGATACGAACCAATTGGCTTCTCAGGATATGAATCTTCATGGGCTTTATGTTGATGGGTACGAACAAATCATTTCGTATCGATGCACTTCCAATGGGTTCGAACAGTTCAAATGAGCTCTGGCTTTGTGCCGCGCTTCGATTGCCCACTGGATATGAATCTTCTCACTTTGGATGGATGGCATATGGATACGAAGAACTCTCTTCATATCAACTAGAGTGGAAGCTCCTTTTAACAAAACAACCGGGAGACGAATAGCCATCTGCCTAGGGTCGAGCCATATAAATGCTTTTTGGTACTTAGCCGTTTTTCTCACTTTCTCATTCTTCTGCCTTTCGTATCGATTGCAAAGCCGAGATAAAGAGATCGCTCTTACCCTTGAATTGAACTAAACCTTCAATTCCCAAACTAATTGTTGAAATTAGGTGAATAGACCATGAATTTGTGTTAAAAATGATGAGACTCGAGATTCGATGCCATTCCCTTCGAATTCACGGCTGAGTTCGGTGAAGAGAAGGCTAAGACGGTTGGAATAAGGTCGAGGAAGGTCAAAGATGATTTCCACTTGGCTTTGGAGAAGATGAAGTGTGGGGATACGAAGAAGACACCCGTATCGATCTGGGATGAAGAGAGAAATCGTATCGATCTAGACATAGTGAAATTTCACATCGAACGCATAAAGTATTTCGTATCTGTTGGTAGCGGACTCTTCATATCGATCGGTTATTGGTGGCATTTGTATCGATCCGGAGTGATTGATATGAATTCCAAGGTCCTGCGACCGATACGAAGCAAGAGGATTTAACATTGATATGAAACTGCCTTTAGGCGATCGATACGTATCAATGTTTCATGATCGATACGAATCAATGCTCTCTGTGATTGACACAAACTCATTTTTATGGGTGATCAATATAAACTGCCTCCTCCTCGATCGACATGAATTATCCATCTGGGTCTCGATCCAAGCTTGAACTTAATGCAGATGAAATAGAGCATGAACATATGAATCCGACGAGCTTCAACCCTGCATAACTGGACTTAAACATGTCACCGAATATTTGACAGCCTTTTGAAACTTGTCAATGGAACTTGCAACTTGACAAAATTTAACAAATTTTAACTTGGATCGGTCTCTAAAGATGGATGGCATAGTTGTGAAGATTGGATGACGATCACTCCGGTCGAATTTTAAACCTCATTGTTCAAATACTTCGCTAATCCTTAAAGAATTTTTTTAAGTATCATAAAGCATTGCAATACACAACACACTCATGTGCATTGCTCTGGGGAAAACATGGGATTATTGTCACCTAACGATGGTTTTTACTAGCTATGGAACCCGGGAGTTCACAGAACAAGAGGCTCAAAGTTCACCGACTTTGGTAATAGAGATGCTGGCAATTGCGGCCGAAGTGATAAGTTCAATTTCGGACGAGCTACCAGGAGCAATCTTTATTGGGAACCCACAAGATTCTGTACCATCTAATGTCTCCGTAGATATGTTGGGGAGAATTTTCTTAAGGCACGGGCTATAGATGGATGACGTCCTACTACCGAGGCGGAATGGCAGGCTACGTACCCCTACGGAGTGGTAAACCGCTTTCAACCAACAAAGTTGCATAGCCGGGACGCTCCTACCATTCAATCAATATATTCTAGAGGAGTTATCTTATCTAGGGATTGCCTCGTCATAGTTAGATCTGAATGGGTATGATCTTCTGAACAGCTTAATCATCATCTTCATGGAGCACCTTTTTCATCTCCCGACCCAAGAGGAAGTCAGATTCTTATTCAATGTAAATAGTCAAGGGGATAATCCCTCTTTCACATTCTTAGAGGGAACCAGAAACTGCCAAATCATGATTTGAACTTGGACCAGAATTAGTTACTTCAAAACCTAGAGATTCTATCTGCTAGGATTCGCTAGATGGTGGCTGGTTTGACGTAAGTGCCGCATTTTCTCTGGCGATTAATGAGATTGTTGTCATCAACGTCGGGTCTGACATCTTTTTTCTTTTACAGTCGCAATTCGACGACCTGATGGTGCTCTATTTGAGGAAATAGTGCAAATTCTTCAATAGGTTCTTGGCAAGATTAGGGAGATCGGCTCGGTGCTTACGTACGAAAATTTGAGGGTTGTCGGGCTGATTGAAAAACACCAGAGCATAGGGCTTGAATGATCTCCTAGGGCAGCTCTGACAAGACGGGTTAGGCGTAGGGCGTCAGGAGTTGTAATCAATGAACCCGTAGCCAGGCCCTCAAATAGTCCTCGACACTCAGAGGGAAAGAGGAAAGACAAGGCGGTTGCTCATAAGCCTCGCAAGTCGTTAAGATGGAAATCCATGGTCATGTCACTGCCAGGCACCGGTGTTATAATTTCATAGGATCCCCCCTACAAATGGAGAATCCATTTGAAGGACTCGCTGATATTCCAATTCCAGACTATGTGTCGCTCCAATAAGATACCGGATTGGAAGGGCTTCAAAGCCCATTAGATTTAGGCGAATCACTTCCTTCGAGTATGGCCGATATAGCCGGTTGGTTGGAGGGTTTGCACATTCATACATACACTTCATGGCACTACACGATTTCCAATCATAAGCTACTCATTTTTGGAAATTACTAGCTCTGATTCTATATTTATTTTATAAATACGATGATAAGGCGGGAATCCATGCTTGGCAGCCTTTGCTCAGCATGCCATTCATCTAGTTCATATCATGAGCCTCGTAGATGAGAGGTCGTTAGAGACCGTGATCAGGGCTACTCTAGTCAGGAGAGGAAGCATCACAAAAGTGAAAGGGACGGAGAGAGAATATAGGCGTCTTTCCTGGTCACGCTCTCTGCCACCACGAGGTCCAATACAACCCTCTGGTTTTGGTATACAACCCCTGGAACCTTCATGTTAGATAGCACCTCCAAGCACCAAGGCCTAATCCACATCGTCGAAGGACCGAAATCGAAACTCCCGTTGTCATTGAGCAAGACATTGGGAAGCGTGCTAGGGAGGGAGTATCTAGAATCGCTAAATTGAAAAAAGATTTTTCAAATATCTACTTTGATGGCTTCATCTTTGCTTCGCACTTAAAGAGAATTCCCATTGAGGCAGAACAAACAATGAACGACTACGTACTTGATGTTTATGCTCAATACTGGGAATGGATGAAGACCGCGTATAAAGTATCAATGGTGGCCTTTGAGCGGGCGAAGACAATCGAAAAATTAGGGACATATCTCGCTTAGAAGAACTGCATGATCCACATGCTTAGCAATGAGAATGAGTCCGTGAGAAATTCGAAGATAGAGGCCAATAAAAGGGCTGATGAGGCAACTTGGAGGATAGAAGAAATGGGGAGAACACATTTAGCCTTGATTGAGGAGATGGGACATCGGACCACCACAGTCATGGTCGAAGGAAATAGGGCGCTTAAAGAACTTGAGGAGCTTAATGCCAAACTTGCTGAAGTCATCAAAGAGAAAGACGGTGCAAACAAAGCCATCTAGGAAGCGTGTGAACAGGCTACGGTGCTTAGAGATGAAAGTGATGCAGCAACGCTTAAAGTTTAGGAAGCCAAAGCAAGGGTTGAGAAGGAAGTGAAAGCGGCGGAGACCAAGTTGGAAGTTAACATCAAAGATCTTCTTATCACATATAATTCCAATGTTCTGAAGCATCGAAACCTAACCTAGCTCGAAAACTATCCATCACACATATGCAATGCTTCGCATGATGGAAGATGAAAAAGCAGAGCACCAAGATGAATCCATTGATGAATTTGAACTAGAGAACCGAGTGTTCAGTGAGGATGAGAGAAGAGTTCTCCACGACGTCACTGTGACATATGAAAAGGAGAGACTCGGTACTCATCATCCGGAGGCTGGAGAAGGTTCTGGCATTGAGCACCATAATGCGAGTTCTGAGATCCTTATGCAAAATCTGCCCGAATCTACTCCTGCGGTTGATCCTCAATCTGTGCCCGCATACAATCCTGATCAGCCATAGTTGTCTCCAGTAGTGAGCACGTCTGTTAAGCTGTTCTAGCTTTACCTGCTAACTAGAATAAGTAAGGTATTCTAAACATTTCCTGCGCTTATTCAAAGTCGGGAGCGTTGCTTGAAGCAATTACTAACAATTTTTTCATTGTCTCTATTCAGTGATAGGAGTTGCATCAGCCGTGCGCCGTGCAACCGAAGAGCCACACCACGAGTAGGAGGCCCTCATAATAGAAGTGACCACCATAATAGGCCATTGCCTCAACCGATGGAGCACAAGGGGAACTTTCACTTTCGGTGAGCAGATGATGTGGCCACCAAAGCGACCCTTTTGCTGATCTGCCATTTTTCATGGGGGAGGTGTACCCGTGGTTAGCTCCTCAGGCCCCACTGGCAGTATCCCTGTGGATGCCCAGACCATTCACGAAGAAGAAATAATAGCTGAGATCAATGCCAAGAAGGAGGCTGCTGCGCAGGTCAGTGGTATCAGAGATGGGATGGCAGGCCCTGATCCAGCCCCTCTGCGAATGATTTCTCTATGAGGCACGGCCGTCGACACCATTGTGCCTCCCTCGTCTTCCAACATCGATCATATCCCTCCGGCTCCACCATTAGAAAGTATTCCAATTCATGTGAGTTCGGAGGAAGAGGTTACGATAATCCCTCCGGTTGGAGATCTACCGCCAAAAAGCAAGGGCTCGAAGAGGCATCTGAGTGGTAATTCCAAAGGGTCAACATAAAAGTAGTAGAAGAAGAAAACGAGAGAATATACATTTCTTCTTCCTCATTTTTGGTAGACAGACAGGAATTTCTTTTTGTTTCCTGTAGGCCGTGTATAGATGCGGTTCGGCCCCTGCTAGTACGATTATATATGATACTTTTGTACTTATCCTTCTTTTTCAGAGAATAGTTGAAATAAAATTCCACTTTGTCTTCAAAACTGTTTTGCATTTATTTACTTAAGTATCTCAGCGCTTTAAGTCTCTGAATCGGACCCGAGTTCAGTCTTTAAATCATGAAACCATAGCGTCGGGTCATGACTGAATGTTAAGTTGGGTTCCAATACCGCACTCTCTCGATCAATAGCTGGTACTTAAGTTTTTCTCCCAGTCCTAGAGATAAATTGAAATGCTCGATCAGCAGTCGCTTTTCACCTTCAATACATCAAGCTTAACTTTGTTGAAATGAAGTGCAAACGAGACTGAAACAAGATAAGTTCGGGTGGTCGAATCACACTCCCTTATCTATTGGTGATCGCATCCATACTCTGGGGAATGTACTCGCATGCCGGTGGTCGGTTATACCCACTAAAGATTTAGAAATATATCCACGCTCTGGGGACAAGTCACTTTACAGGCGACCAGTCACACCCGCTTGATATTTAGTATTTCGTTCGCACTATGGGACTTAGATTGATTCATGGGTGGTCAGTCACAGTCCATTTGCGTTTAGACTCCGGCCCACACTGTGGGGACTCGAAGTTGTCTCACAAGTGGTCGTTTCACACCCAGTTTGTATTTATACCCCATTTCACACTTTGGGAATTTGGAGTTAGTAAGTGGGTGGCTGGTTACACCCATTTTGATGTTTATACTCTAATTCACACTCTAGGAATCTAGAGTTAGTTAAAAGACGGTTTTTTACATCTATTGTGAGTTTTAGGATTTCGTTCGCACTCCAAGAATGGTAGATATATCAGGATCTTGGATGGTGGGATCACATCCACCCTAAGGTAACAAGCGAGGTCGTTAGATGGACGGGTCAATCCTCCTCGAACTTGGTTTAAATACAGAAGAAGTTGTTAGGTGGATATATCTACCCTCTTCAAAACCGCACTTGTAAGTTTATACTCCAGCTTGCACTCTGTGAATCTAGAGTTAGTTAGAGGATTGTCGTGCATCAACCCTTTTTTGCCTTCAGTGTGATGACTTTCCCCCGAGCATGAGTTTCACTTAGCGAGTGACCGGTCATATCACAATCACTGCTTATTTGAATAAATCCCACAGTAGGGGGGAACTCAGCTCTCTATGCATTGTGATGATCGTATGATGCATTTTTTAAAATCATTGTTCTAGCTCAAAGAGATTGCATTTTATTGCTAAAATAAGAAAATACGGCAAAGTTAGTTGCCTTATTACAAATTCAAGTTTCGAAATGCATAAAAAAATTGTAAATGAAAAGCAGATTGAATGAATAAATAAAGCCTGTTTTGTGTAGTAGCGACGAAGCCTCTCACTGTTCCAGGCTCTCGGTAGAATGAGAACATCAACAGTCAATAATTTAAATGTTTTTTTTTCGTGTCATCGTTCGATAACATGCGGCCCTTCCCACGTTGGTTTCATACGTGAAGGAACCAGATAAATTCTCTTAAGGGTGAGATCAACGAGTTCAAAGGTTTGGGGTCAGACCTTGGTGTTGTACAATCGGAAGACTCAACTTCGGTACGTAGCTCCCTCAAATCAGCCTCTTCTCGCTTCTCATCCAATAAGACCAAAGATTCGGCATGTAATATAACATTCGTCTTGGGATCATAATATGTCACACGATGAGAAGGTACTTCCATCTCGACTGGAATAACGGCTTCCGAACCATAGGAAAGAGAAAATGGAGTTTGGTCGGTCGTGGACTTGTGGGTTGTCCGATAAGTCCATAGGGCCATAGAAAGTTCATCAACCCATTTTCCCCCGGCATTTTCCAGTCATTTCTTTAGAACGGACTTTATAACTTTATTAACAATTTTAACCTACCCATTTGCTTGTAGGTGTGCAATTGCAGAGAACTTCTTCTGGATGTGGAATCATTGATAGAAATTCTTAAATTCAACATTATCGAATTGGGCTCCGTTGTCAGTGATGACGGTTTTTGGGAGACCAAATCGACAGATAATGTTGCGTATAACAAAGTTGATCACTTTCTTCATTGTGATAGTAGAAAGGGGCTCAGTTTTCGTCCATTTGTTAAAGTAATCAACTGCAACGGTGGTGTACTTCGCACCATCTTTAGCTAGAGGTGGAGAACCAATAATGTTGATGCCCATACTGCGAATAGCCAGGACTGACCATCTGAGTTATTTCGATAGGTGGGGCTCTTGGAATCCGAGCATGCTTTTGACATTGGTCACATTTCACTGGCGTATTCTGATGCGTTGCAATTTAAAGTCGGTCAATAATATCCATATCAGGGCACTTTCTTGGCAAGAGCTTGCCCCTTAGTGTGATCGCCACATTCTCCTTTGTGTACATCATGCAATACTCATTTGATTTCATCATAGGCGATACACCAGAGTAAAGGAACAAAGTACCCCTTCTATATATGACCCTATTCTGAAAGGTGAACCGTGAAGACTTTCCAAGAACTTTTCCTTTTTCGTTTCTATGCTCTGGGTGGGTCCCATGCTTGAGATAGTTTCTGAACGGAGTCATCCACGACTCCTTATCGGGATGATTTCAAATACCCAGTCTATCTTCATCTGATCAATGCTCGGGGAAGATAATGTCTCTACGGGAATGAGTCCCATTTGCTATGCCTCACAGGTACTGGTTAACTTTGTTAAGGAATCGGCTCTCTGATTGTGTTCTCGGGGTATACAATAGATGACGTACTAATCGAACTGATTCAACATTTCTTGAACCCGAGCAAGATAAGCTACCAGCCTTTGGTCTTTGGCCTAGTACTCGCCCGAACTTGGCACACGACCAATTGTGAATCGTCGAAAATCTCCATTACCATAATTCTTAAATCTCTGGCAAGCCTTCATCCGACGAATAGGGCTTCATATTCGGCCTTATTGTTGGTCGCACGGTAATCGAACTTTAAAGCAGAGCATATAGATCATCCTTTAGGAGTTCCAAGTACAACCCCGGTGCCTGAGCAATGGTCATTTGATGCACCGTCAGTATGTAGCTTCCAGAAATATTTGGGAGATTCATCGGTTTCGGGCAAGTCCTCCAGGATAGTGAATTCCACGATGAAATATGTCCAGACTTGTCCTTGAATAACTTGCCTTGGAGTGTAAGGGATTTCGAACTGACTCAGCTCGATATTCCACTTGAGTAACCTACCAGACATCTCAGGCCGCATAAGTACCTGTCGTAACGGCTGGTCGATGTATACAGCGATAGGATGAGCTTGAAAATACGGACGGAGCTTCCTCGAGGAAATAACAAGACAATAAGCGAACTTTTCCAGCTTCGGATAATTTCTCTCTGCTCCGGTCAGTCGTTTGCTAATGTAATAGAATGGCCGTTATGTCCGATCCTCCTTACGAATTAAGGCAGCACTGATTGAGCTTTCTGACTGTAGATGTACAAACTTTCATGATCAGTAGGTTTTGACAGAATGGGTGGTATGGACAGATGTTGAACCAATGCTCGAAATGTGCCCTCACATTTTGCAGTCCATTCGAAATTTCATTTCACTTTTCTGATCAGATCGAAGAAGGGGATGCATTTATCGGTGGATTTTAAAATGAACCTGCTCAGTGCTGCTACTTTCCCATTAAGGCTCTGAATTTGCTTTACAGTCCTTGGAGTCTTGAGATTTATGATTGCCCAGATCTTCTTGGGATGGGCTTCGATTCCTCGTGCATTGGCGATAAATCCAAGGAATTTTCTAAACGCGACCCCAAAGTGACACTTCAACGGGTTGAGTTTCATTCTATACTCTCGAAAGATGTTGAACATTGTTTCCAGATCTTTGATATGATTGGTGGAGAATCGCGACTTCACAAGCATGTCGTCCATATACACCTTCATGTTTTTTCCAATCTGGTTAGCGAACATTCGATTAACTAGCCATTGGTAGGTTGCTACTACATTCTTAAGTCCAAATAGCATAACTTTGTAGCAGCAAATTCCCAGATCGGTAACGAAGCTTGTATGCTCCTGATCGGGCAAGTGCATGGGTATCATGTTGTAACCATAATATGCATCCACGAAGGATAAGAGTTCATGTCCAACCGTTGAATCTACGAGCAGATCGGTTCTGCATAGTGGAAAACTGTCTTTAGGACAAGCTTTATTCAAGCTTGACTAGTCAATGTATGTTCTCCATTTCCCGTTAGGTTTCCTGACAAGTACACGATTGGACTCCCATTCTGGATATAAAGCGCCTCGGATAAACCCGTTCGACCTGAGTTTATCTACCTCTACCTTAAGGGAGGCGGATCTCTCTGGATCCATATCGCTCCTTTTTTGCTTGACCGGAACATGCCGCAGGTCAATATTCAATGTGCAGCTCGCGTTGTCCATGGTGATTCCTCACATGTCTGAGTGCGTCTCGACAAACACGTCGAGGTTTGCCCAGAGAAATTCAACCAATTCCTCCTTCATCTGTTGGCTTAGTTGAGATACGATCTTTATCATTTTAGAATTGTCATTATCATCGATTGGAACATTCGATCGTCAGCTCTGCCAAGGAAGCCTTACTATCTTTGACTTCGTATTCACTTTCGCTGTCTCTCGGGTCAAGATCCCTTGGAAATTGGTCGGGGTGCCAGGGCCTTGGCCTCGGTGTTAACTATCAATTTTCCACAAAGCGGACGCAGAGTGATTCCTCTATGACCTTTCCTTTTTCTTTTCACTGCGCCTCCCACAACTTGGCAACATAACAGGCTCGCCCAGCTGCCTAGTCCCCCTGAACGACTCCAACTCCTTTGTTGATAAGGAATTTCAAAGTTGGACACCAAGGGGCAATGGCAACCCTGAACTCAGCTAAGGCATTTCGGCCTAAGAAAGCATTTTACGGTGAGTCTATATCCAATACAGTAAACTATAATATCTAGACTCTCCGCCGTTCTCCAACTCCTAACTCCACTGGTAGCTCCACCATCCCAGTGGGTATAGCTACACTTCCGTTGAAGCTGTGGACACCAGACTGACAAGGCTTTAAATCTTTCGCTACCATCTTTATCCGATCATAAGCTCACTTTAACAGTATGTTCACTGAACTTCCACTATCCACAAAGATCCTTATCATCCAAGAAGGAACTATCTTAGCTGAAATACCTAGTGGATCAATGGTTGGGGCTTCGACTTTGTCGCATCTCTGTCTCGTAATACGATGTCGTCTGTCATCATTTTTTGTTGTTTGGCTGGAGCCCCGTCCTCCAAATTACTACAACATTCGATCCTCGCATGCCTAATAGAGCTAGCATACGATCCATTTCTTTCCAGCTTCGATCTGCTGGATGAGGACCACCATTGACAGTATTAATCACCAACCTCCCGTCGGTATGAGGGAGTTCCTCCAGTCTAGACTGATTTGGAATTCAGTTTTGATTTGATGGGCCTGCAACTCCAGACTGCAGCGCCTGAACAAACTGCTCCAACTTTCTTTCTTGAATCAACTTCTCGATAATATCCTTTAAATAATGACATTCGTTCGTATTGTGGCTATAACTATCGTGTTGTGGCCATAACAAGTAAATCTTCTATACAGTTATTAAAAAGACAATACAAGTACAGTAAAATAAAATAAATATATACTTTAATTACCATTTTTTAGTAGCACCCATCAATACCCCTGGACGTCCCCTTAAATGAGTAGCGTTTAAAAATATCATAGCTCGATAATGCTTAAAACCATGTAAAATAGGCACTAAAACCAATAAACATCCTCTCAAATTGATTATTAACATACATATCGGCATATCTACTTAGATTATACTTCTTCAGTGTTTCTAAATACAAACTCAGATCATTGTAGGATATAACATCATTGTCATGCAATTCCATCAAAACAAGCTGTTTTACGAAATAAGCAAAGGGCAAGACAAATGAAGATTTTATTCTCTTCTAAAATCATTTATTATATCTTTAGTCTTTTTATAGGACAGTCAGAAATCTCATCAATGATCAATTAACAAACGCACTAGAAAGATGTGGATTATTCAAATTTTCAAGACTAGCCCTACAAGAATGATCACTAACCAAACATCTAATAAAAAACCTATTAAGCTTCCATAAATCACAAGAACCATGAACTTTAACAACACAACCATCCTTGGACGAAGAGAAAATAATAGTACTTCTCGTAGAACAATTCTTCGAAAAAACTAATTCATATCGCTTTTGGATTTGGTATGCCATCAAAAGTTCTCCAAAATCATCAGTCCTCCAAAAAAACCAAAAAAATAATAAACTGGTAATTTTGAACCTCTCTTCAACACATTCTTCATATATCATTTACTACGAACAACATCGAAACACATAGGTCCACTTAAGTTGAATAATTTGGAAGATTAGATAAAGTTGAAGTAGAACTACCTCCATCATTTCCAATAGAGAACTCTTAACCTTAGTAGTAAAAGAAAAGAATGCGCCCTTCATATATAATTGAAAACAAATTACACTTTGAAGATTGGAATCGGTATTAACCATGATTTCAAGAACATAAGAATCTATATGGACAAAGGAGTAAATTGTGACCAATAATGACAAATTTCATTCTTTAGATCATAAAAAGAATAATCAACAGAGAACCGAGTGCAGAAAGTATTATCATGAAACACAAACAAAACAAGACGGTTATTGTCACCATTGCAAAAAAACAACAAAAAATGTTTTCTTCGGTTTGTCATTTTATTTAGAGAAATATCATTTTCTTTAAATAAAAAAACAAATAAATAGAACATACTTTTCAAAAATGATACCTACTGGCACTAAAACTAATACCTAATAACTGATCCTCAAACTAATAGTAAAATTGATACTCAAACAGACTTCACTGAATGTTTGATACTAACAAAACACTAATTCAACTCATTAATGTTTGATGCATATCATCATATTTACTCCGTAACAACTTCATTTTAATATACTAAAAATAAACATTTAAACACTTCAAGACGGCATTATTGTGAAAAATGATACTAATAAAAACTGAAAATGATACCTAAATACTAACCCTCAAACTGATAGTAAAACAGATACTCAAATAAACTTCATTAAATGTTTGATACTAATAAAACACTAATTCAACTCATTGAATGTTTGATACTAATAAAACACTAATTCAACTCATTGAATGTTTGATGCATATCATCATGTTTACAGTATAACAACTTCATTTTTATATATGATCAAACAAACAAAACATTAAAACATTTCAACACTACATTATTTTGAAAAATCATAGCAAAAAAACTAAAAACGATACCTAAAAACCGATCCTCACTGAACTAAATAAGCAATATATTTCCTTCCAAACCAATATGAACATGAGATATACATCATAGAAAAAACCAAATAGAAATCAATTTAAAATTATAAGAAAACAACGCTGCACAAAAAAGAGAAGAAAATAGAATATTTTACTGCTGCATCCTAAATTTGCCATAGAATATCAATGAAGTAAACATAGCAACAAAGTTGAACGTCGTGTTTAAAAAAAGACAGGAAAAATTAGAAATAAATAAGTTCAAACTCTGGTTAGTTGAAAAACCAAAAAAAAAGTCAAAGAATCATACCTAAATCAAATTCAATAAGAGGACCTAGCATAAGAATAGAGAAGGATGAAGAAGAATATTAAATTTTCAACATGCAAATTTAAAAGAGAACAAGAAGAACATAGTTGAAGAAGAAAAAGGAAGGGTGTGCGGCTGTTAGGACTCGAAGAAAATTTTGAACTTTTTTATCATTGGAAAAAAATTAGTGAGCTGTTCAAGATGATAAAAAAGCCTATAAATCTGTCCTCTAGAATATTTTCCTTGTTGAAAATATAATACTTTATGTTGGAGAAACATGTAATAAGATCATTGGATCCAAATGCCTAAACAAGATATAACATATACACGTTTTATTTACATTTAAATCTACCTTTACTGCAATTTATATTCAATTACCAAAATAGCTAAATGTCATTCAAAGTGCGCTTATATATATGTACATAAACATACATATACATATACATATGTACCAAGAAAATCAATGGGCTAGTAGGGTGCTACACTATTTGAAGTGTCATTGAACGCTCACACGAACAAATATATATATATATATATAATGTATGTATGTATGTGTATATATATATATATCTCTGTGTGTGTGTACATATATATAAAGAGGTTATTGATACACAAAATAAAATACAAAACTAGACACAATAACTATTAGTCATTGGATACTTTCGTCTTTACATGGGTGGTGGAATTTAGGAAGATCTAATGATCATGATCTTTTATATCCCATTTTATTTCTTTATTTTGCGTTTAAATAGAATTTTCGACATCAATATACTTATACGTATACACATACACACACACACACACATATAGATGTAATGTATGTATGTTTGTGTGGTGGAAAATCGATTTTTTGAAGAAATGACCTGAAAATAGTTGCATATCATTTCCTTAAAAAATAAATTACATAAATGATATTTTATGAAGAAGAATTTAAAAAAAAAATTTATAATATATTTCTTGCAAAAATGTGCTGAGAAAATATTCAAACTAAATGTTACTTTATACCTTTTTACTATTTTCATTTTTACATACTCGGTTTTATTTTATTTTAAATGGTTAATGGTAAATTTTGTAAAATTCAATTTTCAAATAATTGATATGATCGTCAATAATTATCTTTCGTGGACAATGAGTGTTAACGGATAAATTTGTCAACACCCTAAAAGTATGAAAGAAAAGAATTGTTTTAGTATAGAGCCTTAGCGAGTTAAATTGGAGTCATCGAGGATGGACATAATGTCATTAAATCATCGAGGTTGTACACACATTCATGTAGATTCTCATCTTCAATGTCGAGGTCTTTTATGTTATCAAGGAAGAAGTTAACCAAAGGGATGCTAATATGGAGGTCAGCAAGGTTCTAATCAATAAAGAATTCTCAGCGAGGTATATATCAATGTACACAATGATCCTGATGTTGTAAACTCAGTAAAAACTCTATACGATATGCATTGTTATAAATTGTAGCATAAATCAAGCTAATTAGACCATCTCTTTGTTAATTGAACAAATCATTGTAGATACAACACTTTTAATATACAATAAGCAATATTCCCAATTTGATTTAGGGTTTACAGAATTGAGATGAGTAAGAAGTAAGAACAGAAGAATTTGAACCTTTAAGATAAAGACCCTATGTCCCTAGTTCTAAATTTTGGCAGGTGGCAAACTTTAGCATTCATGAATCTCGGCACCTTTAGCTTCATCAAATGTCAAAGGTGAATGTTTTATTGGCTTTGACATAATTAGAATTTTCATGTATCGAAGTCTTCACAATTGCAATTTCCTTGACATAACTTTTGCGGTCTCAGTACTTGATGTTGACGTTCCATTATCGATATAATGTGATGTTGATATCATCCATGGATATTGACATTGACGAATATCGACATCACATGCATATATATGTGGTGCTTTCAATGAGGCTTGATGACTCAGTAGTGTTGATCCTCGATGAACTTCAACTGCAAATGTTTGTAAATTAGCAGCGATGTTGAGTTAGAGGCTTGGTGAAGCTCGATGATCCTAACAACATTGATGTTGTTTGAATTCGTCTTTGGAAACCTCTCCACCATTATTATTGATGTCAACACCCTTGCGCCAATAATATCGAGGTTGACTGAAATGTCAAGCTCCCTCAATAATGACAGTATCATACCTTGCTGCTTCCATGTTAACATGGACATCACCATATCCAATGACGTTTAGATGAAACGTTGTAGGGCTTTCTTGACGACGATATGGTTGTAGCATTGCTCCCTAGTATAGGAAAAAGCATTGACTTTTCAAGTCAACTATCTTGACAACTCTTGTTGCTGCCTTTTGGTCTTCCAAATCTTAATATGTTTGTCCATTTGAATTTGATCGGATGGTTGCCATGTATTCGATTTTTCCAATAAATATGCATGCATTCATTCTTCTTCTTTCCACCTATAAGAAAATGGCCAAAAAGAGAAATTAGGAATTCCAAAGGAAACTTTTAGCATTTCAAATTCTTAATCAATCACTTCTCGCTCAAGTATGATTCTTATCGACTTAACTCAATCACTCAATTTGATTAAACTTCTGGAATTTTATTAGGGTTTTGATGATTGGGACTTATTGAATCAATCGATTTCAAATTAATGTTGATTTTCGGTTTGGGGATTTTCGTTGAGACAGGTCCTTGAAAATGAACCGGATTATTGTTTTACTCTAATTGATGTGATTAGAGAATTTGTTAGTTGATTAACTAACAACGATCAATCTGATGTTTGATTTCTTAAACATTAACATGCTTAATTTATTGATGAAACATCATATTAGCTTTAGAGTTTGACATCAATAACACTATTTCACCCTCGACTTCTTCACAAAACTCGATACAATGAACCTCAATGATATAATGACACTTAAGATCAAAAAGAGTTATATGATCTCGCCATCTGTTAGCTAATATTGTTAATGTGGGGCTTAAGTAACAGTATTAACAAAGGTAAGTCATCGCTGTTAATATAGTTTAATTTGACCGGACATGATATTGTATTATTTTGATTGCTATTAAAGATAACGTTGTTTTGCAGTTATTACCCTCGATGACCCTGAAATTTTATTTTTATTTTAAGAAATGTGCGTGTGCCACTTTGATAAAATCATCAGTTAATGTCGATGTTTTTTGTAGTATGTTACTCATGTTGTTGGCCTTTGCCAACACTCATCGCATCATATCATGGACGTTCATTAACGTTGATAACTTTAATTATTTTAATATTTTTATACTAACGATGCTTATTGATGTTTTACAACACTCTTTGTCATCATGACTCATGAATTAATTTTATTAACATTGATTATATATCTTTGCTTTCATACCTTTGTTATTAATCAGCATTGACTACCCTCACATAGTTATAAATGTTGTTATCATTAGAGTCAATATCCATGGCCTCAGAATTTATTTGGGTCGACATCATTGTTACCCATTAATGTTGGAAACACCTATTCCCTTATGGACAACCATGATTTTAAAATTTACTGGTTTTTTTATTCTCCTAAGTTTTGATTTGCCTTCTTATGGTTAGGTCGAATTTTAAGGTTTATATAATAACTCATCGCTTTGGTATTAATGCTTGAAATTTTACACCGTACAATTATGATTATTATATCAAGTTTAGAATAATATCACCTACAGATTTATGGAAAGAAAACAAATGGGAAAGAAATCCTTCGTGATGCCCGACATGGAACACAAGCGATCTCCTCCTACCGACAATAAAGAAGATAGTGGTCCACAGTTCTCATATATCACAAATCAAGAGGAAGTTGACTCTATCCTGGTTATATTCGGCATCATTGGAGTAGAATCTATTCCAACGGACTCTTCAAATGGCATCTCCAACCCACCTGAAGGATAATTTTCTTTCACTGTAGTGCACATTTGGCACTTTAGGTATCTTTCATTCGTCTATTTCCTTTAGAGACATCTGGAACATATAGATGTTGTTTCTATCCAATTATTGCTTAACTGTAACGAACCGGGCTTTAAAAATCAACACTAATACGTGTACTATATTACATGCCGAGAAAGAGAATGTAGGAAAACCTGATTGTTAGGGAAAAAGAAAGAAGGAAGAAGTTAAGAAGGAAACTAAACAACACAGAATATCACAGTGGAACGAATAATATATAATATACATTAACTCTTTACACAAAATACAAACTGTAATGTATGTATATTCAAAACATCAATCAAAGTACATTAACCTATTTCAGCTTTGACAGTTATAACAGCCTTGTAACGACCTGATTTTTCGACGTCCGAAAGTCGACATCAATAAGTCTACTGTATCAAATGCTGCACAATCGAATGCCGGAAAACCAAACCGTTAGGGTTAAAGAAGAAGAAGATAGAAAAAGAAACAGAAAACAGTAACAGAATCTCACATTTCGCAGCGGAACAATATATAATAGATAAATGAATATCTTTAAAACAAAGAACCATATCTGTTATTGCAATACATCACATTATCAGAGTTTACAATGACACCATTCAATACTAGGCATTTGACAACAACTAATCCATATTAAAACTGAACTTACAGCAATCTCAACGCAGCGGATAATACATGGTAAAATAATACGCCTTGCCATCCAGCTTCAACTCCCGATCTCTACAGAACCTTCTTGACTTTGCTTCCGAATAACTGATAACCTGACTTTAGGCTGCCCGTGTGGAAAATTGTAGGCACCCAAAGTTTAGAAAGGAAATAATAACTTCAGGTCAGTCATGGGACTGGTTGTGGGATCTTAAAAACAGTTATTTTCACAAAGAAAGAAAAAGAAATCCGCTATGCTTTTGGAAAATTAAACTACTATAAGGCCTCCCGCCACACACACAATGCAAACGAAGAATTGGAGGAGATTTCTCCTTATGATAATCAAATATGCTTGATACGCAAAATCTTTTTTAATATTATCATTAGTGCATAGTGTAGAAAACATTTCGAAAGTATAATATTAATCTTAACCAGATATAACCATTATTGTATGCCAACTATAACTACCATGTTCAATAGCAGGTTACCGCCACATTCCATGGCAGGTTATACAACTAAAACCGTACAGGACGCGTATTGTTTCTCTGGATTTCCAGCAAATTGTCAGGCTAAGGAACTTCCTACTGCCATATGGGTACACCTCTGGAGGGCCGTCCCGAGAACTTAACCATCTCTCTGCCAACACAAGGTCGGGTTGCCTCTGTAACTAGGTAACTACTGCACGAGTATGCCATCACCCGGTCATTTGCAACCTTTATACGAGGATCCTCAACCACAAAGCAACAACCACAAAGTGTAATAGATTTGCAGCAACCACATAGGTTTAATATCTGGGCTCCATACTACGATACCACCCTTTTCCAGAAGGAAATGACATACCCTAAAGGGCGCGACCCTCATAACCTTGCCACATTCTTCATGTTTTGACCATTTCTGGGGTGTGACGTCCGACGAAGTCTCGTCCACAAAGCTACACTTTTCACAAAGTCATGCTTTGATCAACAAATGATCAGCAACACGTTGTATGCCACATTACCAATTTGGGAATGTATCACTATTAACCATCAACTACACAACCTCTGAGCTCGTACGTCACAGAGAAGGATGTTAAGCTAAGAAAATAAATTCTCCGCCACCAACATAAATGTATTTGATAGAAACCAGCTGTGCGTCTCAAAGTGTAACGTCAGGCACACATCCATACAAGTCAGTCCCGAGATCGAACAGAACCGAAGGCACTTCAAAGAAGCCCTTTCAAATCTCGATATTCACAAATCATGTCCGGAATCCCCATCACAAAGGGTGATAAAATCTCTTTACCGGAGCAACCCAGTGCAGAGACATTCGACAGGTAATCCTTTCATTTTTGAAAATACCCGGTCTTCAACACCATCTTCAAATGCAATCCCATTTCATCGTATCATTATTCGGAATGGGTTTTATAACACAAGGTCCTCTCCCGACTAATCCGAATAACGAGCGCTTATTTTAAAAATAGTGTTACATTCAGATCCAACAAATCACAACAAATTTCCACTTTGATCTTTTAAACAAAAGATCCATCATAATCACAAAGGTTCGATGTGGTTTTCGAATGTCCATTTGGAATTCGACCCCCGGTCGCATCGAAATTCAAATGCCACTAGAAGGCCAATATTGATAGTCGGTATTTAACTATCAATCAACATTCAGAACAATCACCAAGATTCAAATAATTTTTCCCCAATTATTTATTTTCAAAAATATCTTCGCAAGATAAAATTTTGACATTTCAACCCTTTGAAAACAAATTTCAAATCACTTTTCACCTTTTAATTTTTTGGAAACAAATTTCAAATCGCTTTTCACACTTCAATCCTTTGAAAACGAATTTCAAATAACCTTCTTCACGTGGAATAATTTTCCAAATATTTATTTAACTCCACTGAAAATTTGCCGAGTTCAAATACTTAAAAATAATTTAAAATACTTATGCAAACATACATACTTGGAAATATTTATAATAAACTATTTTGAAACACTTGCTTAAATATTAGTTATGAAAATATTATACTAATAACTTACAAAAACTTAAGCCCAAAACTAATTATTTAAAATAAAATTAGTAGATAGAGTTTAAATATTTAAATAACCCTTTTCTAAATCAAATATCAATTAAATCTTTAAGATAATCACTTCTATAATTAATTAAATTAAATCTTTACTTTAAAGATTTAAAAAGAACTCAAGAAATAATTTCTCTAAAATATTCTTTTAAAATCAACTTTAAAACTTCTTATTTTATTCTTCAAAGCTACTTTGAAATATACTCGGCTTCCCAGGGAAGAATACACTTTCCATTTCAAAATGGCCCATTTAAATAAATCAATAAATCCTTTTCGCTTTATTTTAAATTTATCTTCCAAATCCGTAAATTTCTTTCCACACTTTAAAAATAAACCAATGTTTATTTTAAAACAAATTTCCTTTTCCTTTATAATTCCCATTCTGAATTTAAATTTCCAAATATCCGCAGATATAAGATTTTTTTTAAATCATTTTCCAAATATTCACTTTCAACACCAAATAAATTTTCAAACTGATTTCCAAATTTATTTCGAATACCAAATCGTATCCCAAATTGATTTTTCAAACATTCATTTCAAACACCAAAATTGATTTCAGAATTGGTTTCCCAAAATTTATTTTTTAAACACCAAATCAATTTTAAATCGGTTTCCTAAATATTTCTTTTCAAACATCGAATCAAATTCCAAATTGATTTCCACATTTATTTTCTTTAAAAATAAATTCCTTTATTTCTTCCAAACTATTTAAAATCCGTATTTTAAATAAATTCTTCAACCTTTGAAAAATATTACCCAAAATCCATTTATGAAGCCTTTTACCTATATTTTGGAATTTTATTCAATAGGATTCAAAAATAAAACTTTACCCTTTTTAAAATTTCTTCTTTTCAATTTATCCAATTCTCAAGAATAATTTTTAATATAAATTTTCAACTTTAATTTTAAAAATCCAATTTTTTTTAATTTTTGGTATCGTACGATACCAAAAATATATTGGGCTAAACTATAGCCTTTAACGATTTCAGTCACCAATATAATCACACAGGGATTATAAATAACCAACACATAACATTGAAACAAATTCAATTATTTGGGGAATCCAGTTGGATCCCTCCAACCTTGCATCCACAGACGTTATCACAATAATTAAATATCCATTCCACTTCAAGGTGGAATATCACGGTATATGGGATTTATATAATATTATCCGCTATTATGCGGCGCATAGGGTCTCATCTGCTATATAATGCGGGAAACCAATCACTCCAAATACATATATAATACCAATTCCACTTCGAGATGGAATATCGCGGTATATGGGTTTAATATAATATCATCCGCTATTATGCGGTGCATAGGGTCTAATCCAATACAACTGATAATAATTTATCATATCAAGCTATCAATCAATAATTTAAATTAACTATTTAAATTAAATCGGGTATTGAGTGAGAAGATCTCACCTTTAACAATGCATGCAATCCATTTTTCCATTCCAGCCCATTTCCTTGATTTATAGACCTTGTATATACATTATAAGGTTTGATTAACACTTTGAACTAATTGTACAATAAATTTCTTTCAAATAGATTTAATTAACTTAATTATTTAATTTAAACTATTCATCCTTATAAATAAATTATTTTTAGTAACTAAAACCATTAAATAAATTTTATTAACAAATCTATCTTTATCATACATATTTTTTCTTTTGAAAACATGAAAAAATATATATACCAGTTCAAAAACTAAATAGATTAATACTTTACTGCACGTTTATTCTATTACTGCAATTGTTTTATGTTCATTCACGAATAACTTTACTGTAAATTAAATTCTGCTATATTATACATATATAAATTTATTTAAATTGGATTGAAATAAATTGAATTAACTGCTACCTGACAGCAGAAATCCCAGCCAACACAACTTCACCATGATCAACATCCCGGAGCCACCATACCAAATCATGACTGATACCCAATGCATTATGAGAGCCATCGATCCCCACTGTTTACTAAAACGAGCCTCCTCCATTCGCATCGCGATGCCACATTTCATCGCCTCAGCCCTCGTCGTCACATTCACAAGTGCGTAAGTCCGGCCATCGCGACCCATCGCTGCCCTAGATTTCACTGACCTCGGCCTACCCAAAAATCGAAGTCACCAATTCGAGATTCCACAATAAAAAACTAGACTCCACGCAAGCACGACCCAGATCGTGATTCGCCTTGATTTCCAAACATGCACCTGGCTCAAGAATCAGCAAACCTCCTCGTCGATCTCGAACCCTAGCTTTAATCGAGACCTTTATGATTTTCGATTTTATACGAGGCTACGGCCATTTTATTTTGGTTTTTGAATGGAAGGAAATTTTCATTTCCTTTTTGATTTTGAACAAAAATGGTTTCGTTGTTTGTTTTTTTATTCCTTTGAACGAGAAACAATTTTTTTAAATGATGCGTGTTTGAATTCCGCCAAGTGTAAGAAATAACGAAACATGTAAAAATTTATTAAATTGCATGAGAAGTTTTATATTCATTTAATCTGAATTCAAATTCAAATTGAAATTGCCTTGATAATTGCAACTCAAAATCTTGAACCCCAAACGAAGCGTGCCCCCAAGCATTTATAATGTTATACGCCTATTTCGAACGCAATAAGAAAGGTTTCGAGTCAAAATTCGATCGTATGGAGAAGATAGCATTTTGAACCAGTTAAAATGTTGAATTTTCAATTTAAATTTCAACGCGTTTGTTTACTGTACGGCCACACAATAACTCCGAATGCTACGGAAATTGAAATGTGATAATAATACCCTATTACGGATCCAATGGAACTAGTTTCGTCGAATTACAAGACTGTGCCTCGGAAGGCTATTTTTAATATCAATTTAAACATTATAAATTCAAAACTAATCAAAGAATTTCCAAATTCAATTTTGAAGCTTCCATTATCTTCAGTATTATCATTATAAAATTTTCAAGCCTTTGAAATGTTTTTAATCAGCTTAAAAATTAAGATTCAATATTTAACCCAACTTCAATAAATTAAATTCAATAATTTATTTGCCAAATTCAAAGTTATATTTGAAATCCAAGTTAAAATATCATTTAAATATTTAAAATCAATTAAATATTTCAATTTTAAAAGTTAAAATTTCCAGGTCGTCACATCCTTCCCCCTTAAAAGAATTTCGTCCCGAAATTACGTGTTAAGAAGAATGATCCTTGATCCGTTTATAATTTTCCTAAACCAAATAGTTTTAACAACTTGTCAAAATAAATCTTTTTACTAACAACCCATTATCAATTCAACTATCTTTCCAACCTATCATAGTTTCCAAACAACCTCGTTTTCTTAACGATTCAAATTTAAATATAAATTCAAATTTTAAACTTTCAAAAAAATTTCAAAAATTTTCTAGCCCCTTAAATTTTCAAAAAATTTCGCCAGCGTCTCCTTTGTGCAAGTAGCTCAGTACGACTACAAAATGGCATTACGGGCCCCCAGATTCAAAATGAAAACAAAAGGCCAAGCGGCTGAACAAGAAAATCATCAAATTTCATACTGAAATTCAAATACATACCTTTTTTCGAGCAATTCAATTTTATCTTCGAAATCAAAATCCCATTTCCATTTCCTTTATATCACTTGTATGTTATTTAACAACCATATCCTGTTTCTGCATTCAAAAATCATTTTGCCATTCCATTACAAAAGTTTGAATACTTACTTCTTATACCATTTTTTTAACTTCACTATTGAAGTTATATATCCATTTTCTTTCAATCCTACATTTTCATTTTCAGTTGAATTCAATTTACACTTTCAATTCTATTTGGATTCAATTTACCTTCTGAATATTGAATTTTTTTAACTATCTTTTACTCACAACTGATTCATATCATTATTTTAAAATAGTTTCATTTATTAATTCATTACAAATTCCAATTCATTTTATCTCAAACCATTTTTTTATTTCCACCTTTATTATGTTTAGTTCATTTCGAACTAATTTTACAATTTCACACAATTCAAATTGGTTTTCAATATTCATTCTCAATTCCAGTTCCATTTACTTACTAAGTCGAAATTAATTTCAACATTCAATTTCGCTTTCATTTACTTGCAATTGTAAATTAACTTATTCAATCATAAATTTTATTTTTCACCTTAATAAATTGTATTCCATAACTATCATTATGAGATTCCAGAGTCTTTCCAACATTTCAAAATCATTTTTGAAATCAATTTAAATTTTCTTTTGAATTTATAAAACCAGATCTAGTTTGCAAACGACTTCCATTTAAATAATTTGGCAGCAATTCCTCTCTTGGAAACTCGAAAATAAACACCGATGATGTCGCGATCATCATCGGAATTATTTTCCAGCGACCAAAAAGAGTTTTAGTGCTTTTATCCCTTCAAAACATTTTTCCAATACCTTTGAAAATCATTTTCAAACTAAAAAGGGATTTAATTTCCGAAATTTTCAAATTTCAAATCCTTTCAAAAACATTTCAAAATATTCCTCTGGAATTCTATTTCAAGTTATAAATCACATTTACAATTTACATTCACAAATTACATTTATATATGAATTTATTTTTCAACTTTTGATTATAATTTCAATTTCTTATTCAATTTCAATGATAATAATTTAATATTGTCACTTCTTAGCATCCAAGCAACCATATACTAATACTTTACAAAGATTATTTCCCTTTATATACGAAAATAGTTTGGGTAAAATTATTTTATTTACTCGATTTTTAAAAACAATACTGTGTCAGTTTATCTTGTTTAAGAGTTTAGAAACACCTATCGATACAGTTGGCCAAACTGCACCTACAAGAATCTATAAACAATCAACCGATAAGTCAACACAATATAAAACAATTTATTTTATATATTCACTAACAAATACGCGCTCATATCTATTAATACACTCAAACTCATTCTAGAGTACTACATACTCTATCTCTAATGAGTAACACGTACCAGAGCCAAGGCTGTCACTTAACCAATTGCTCTGATACCACATTGTAACGAACTGATTTTTCGACGCTCGAAAGTCAACATCAATACGTCCATTGTATCAAATGCCGCACAATCGAATTCCAAAAAACCAAACCGTCAGGGTTAAAGGAGAAGAAGATAGAAGAAGAAACATAAAACAATAAGAGAATCTCACATTTCGCAGCGGAAAAATATATAATAGATAAATGAATATCTTTAAAACAAAGAACCATATCTGTTATTACAATATATCACATTATCTGAGTTTACAACGACACCATTCAATACTAGGCATTTGACAACAACTAATCCATATTAAAACAGAACTTACAGCAATCTCAACGCAGCGGATAACACATAGTAAAATAATACGCCTCGCCATCTAGCTTCAACTCCCGATCTCTATAGCAACTTCTTGACTTCGCTTCCGAATAACTGATAACCTGACTCTACGCCGCCCGTGTGGAAAATTATGGGCACCCAGAGTTTAGAGGGGGAACAAAAAACTCCAGGTCAGTCATGGGACTAGTGTGAGATCTTAAAAACAATTATTTTCACAAAGAAAGAAAAAGAAATCTACTATGCTTTTGGAAAATGAAACTACCATAAGGCCTCCCACCACACACACAATCCAAACGTTGAATTGGAGGAGATTTCTTCTTATGATAGTCAAATATGTTTGATACAAAAAATCTTTTTTAATATTATCATTAGTGCATAATGCAGAAAACATTTCGAAAGTATAATATTAATCTTAGCCAGCATACAACCATTATTGTATGCCTGCTATAACTACCATGTTCAATAGAAGGTTACCACCACATTCCATGGCAGGTTATACAACTAAAACCATACATTGCGTGTATTGTTTCTTTGGATTTCCAATAAATGGTCAGGCTAAGGAACTTCCTACTATCACATGGGTATGCCTCTGGAGGGACGTCCTGAAAACTTAACCAGCTTTCTGCCAACACAAGCCCGGGTTACCTCTGTAACTAGGTAACTACTACACGAGAATGCCATCCCCCGGTCGTTTGCGACCTTTATCCGAGGATCCTCAACCACAAAGTAACAGCCACAAAGCGTAATAGATTTGCAGCAACCACATAGGTTAAATATCTTGGCTCCATACCATGATACCACCCTTTTCCAAAAGGAAATGACATACCCTAAAGGGCGCGACCCTCATAACCTTGCCGCATTCTTCCTGTTTTGACTATTTTCAGGGTGTGAGGTCTGACGAAGTCTCGTCCACAATGCTACACTTTTCACAAAGTCATGCTTCGATCAACAAATGATCAGCAGCACTCTGTATGCCACATTACCAATTTGGGAACGTATCACCAGTAACCATCAACTACATAACCTCTGAGCTCATACGTCTCAGAGAAGTGTGTTAAGCCAAGAGAATAAATTCTCCGCCACCAACATAAATGTATTTGACAGAAACTAGCTTTACATCTCAAAGTGTAAAGTCAGACACATATCCATACAAGTCCGTTCGGGATCGAACGGAACCGAAGGCACTTCAAAGAAGCCCTTGCAAATCCGGATATTCACAAATCACATCCAGAATCCCAATCACAAAGGGTGTTAAAATCTCTATACCGGAGCAACCCGATGTAGAGACATTCGATAGGTAATCCTTTCGTTTTTTAAAATACCCAGTCTTTAACACCATCTTCAAATGCAATCCCATTTCGTGGTATCATTATTTGGAATGGGTTTTATGACACAAGGTCCTCTCCCTGCTAATCCGAATAACGAGAACTTATTTTAAAAATAAGTGTTACATTTAGATTCAAAAAAATCACAACAAATTTCCACTTTAATCTTCTAAACAAAAGATCTATCACAATCACAAAGGTTCGATGTGGTTTTCAAATGTCGCGACCCCCGGTCGCATCGAAATTCAAATGCCTTTAAAAGGCCAATATTGATAGTCGGTTATTTAACTATCAATCAACATTCACAACAATTAACAAGATTAAAATAATTTTTCCCAATTATTTATTTTCAAAAATATCTTCGCAAGATAAAATTTTGACATTTCAACCCTTTGAAAACAAATTTCAAATCACTTTTCACCTTTTGATCTTTTGAAAACAAATTTAAAATCACTTTTCACACTTCAATCCTTTGAACAAATTTCAAATCACCTTGCTCACGTGGAATAAATTTCCAAATATTTATTTAATTCCAATGAAAATTTGTCGAGTTCAAATACTTTAAAAATAATTTAAAACTTATCCAAACATATATACTTGGAAATATTTATAATAAACTATTTTGAAACACTTGCTTAAATATTAGTTATGAAAATATTATACTAATAACTAATAAAAACTTAATTTCAAAACCAATTTTTTAAAATAAAATTAGTAGATAGAGAGTTTAAATATTTAAATAACCCTTTTCTAAATCAAATATCAATTAAATCTTTAAGATAACCACTTCTATAATTAATTAAAATAAATCTTTACTTTAAAGATTTAAAAACAACTCAAGAAATAAGTTCTTTAAAAATTCTTTTAAAATGAACTTGAAAACCTTTTATTTTATTCTTCAAAGCTTCTTTGAAATATACTTGGCTTCCCAGGGAAGAATGCACTTTCAATTTCAAATTGGCCCATTTAAATAAATCAATAAATCCTTTTCGATTTATTTTAAATTTACCTTCCAAATCAATCAATTTCTTTCCACACTTTAAAAATAAACCAATGTTTATTTTAAAACAAATTTCCTTTTCCTTTATAAATTCCCCTTGTGGATTTAAATTTTCAAATATCCATAGATATACGATTTTTTTTAAATCGTTTTTCAAATATTCACTTTCAACACCGAATCAATTTTCAAATTGATTTACAAATTTATTTCAAATAACAAATCAAATCCTAAATTTGTTTTTCAAATAATTATTTCAAACACCAAAATCAATTTCAGAATTGATTTCCCAAAATTTATTTTTTAAACACCGAATCAATTTTAAATCGGTTTCCTAAAGATTTATTTTCAAACACCGAATCAAATTCCAAATTGATTTCCAAATTTATTTTCTTTAAAAATAGATTCCTTTATTTTTTCCAAACTATTTAAAATCCGTATTTTAAATAAATTCTCCAACTTTTGAAAAATATTATTCGAATCAATTTATTAAGCCTTTTACCCATATTTTGGAATTTTATTTAATAGGATTCAAAAATAAAACTTTGCCCTTTTTAAAATTTCTTCTTTTTAATTTATCCAATTCTCAAGAATAAATTTTACTATAAATTTTCAACTTTAATTTTAAAAATCCAATTTTTTTATTTCTGGTATCGTACGATACCAAAAATATATTGGACTAAACTATAGCCTTCAACGATTTCTATCACCAATATAATCACACAGAAATTATAAATAATCAACACATAACATTGAAACAAATTCAATTATTTGAGGATTCCAGTTGGATCCCTCCAACCTGTTTCCCTGCATCCACAGACGTTAGAACAACAATTAAATACCCATTCCACTTCGAGATGGAATACATCGGTATATGATATTAATATAATATCATCCGCTATTATGCGGCGCGTAGGGTCTCATCCGCTATATAATGTAAGAAACCAATCACTTCAAATACATATATATTACCATTCCACTTCGAGGTGGAATATCGTATTATATGGGTTTAATATAATATCATCCGCTATTATGCGACGCATAGGGTCTAATTAAATAGAACTGATAATAATTTATCATATCAAGCAAACAGTCAATAATTTAAATTAACTGTTTAAATTAAATCGTGTATTGAATGAGAAGATCTCACCTTTAACAATGCATGCAATCCATTTTTCCATTCAAGCCTATTTCCTTGATTTATAGACCCTGTATAAACATTATAAGTTTTTATTAACACTTTGAACTAATTTGTAACATTCCCGAATTTTAACCAAATTTAATTTAATTTTATTTAATTTCGGAACTTATTTGCGAAATTAATTGTGAATTAATTAGGAAATTTCCAGAATAAATAAATATTTTAGATTTTAAATAGGATTTTGGTTTGCAATTTAAAGATGAGTATTTTATAAATGAATATTAAAAATTGGAATTCAAGGATAAATATATTAAAAGTAAATTGAATTTAAATACTCTATATGTAACGACCCAGGAATTTTAATTTATTAAAATTTGAATATTTAATTAATTTTAAATATTAATAAGTGAATTTATAAGTCGAATAAATTTTATTTTGAATAATTGGATTTAATTGGATAATTAAATCGATAATTTAATATGTTAAATTATGGAAATAATTGAAAATTGGGTTAAATATGATTGAAAATGATTTGTAAAATTTTATTTTATCATATTGAAGTTAGAATGATATTTTAGAACTTTTAAAATCGAATTAAAAGTTTATTTGTGAAAATTGAATATTTTAATATTAAAATCGACTAGTGAAAATAGTCAATTTTTGAACAGTCTCAGAATTGAACGAAACCAGTTCCATTGGATCCGTAATAGTTAGTTATTACCGGATTTCAATTTTCGTGTCAATCGGAGCATCGTTTGATCGTGGCAGCTCGAAACGCATCGAATTGTTTTTAATTTTAATTTGGCGAGTTAAAATAGCCATTTTTCAAAAAGTCTCGGATTTCGACGTAACCAGTTTCATCGGATCCGTAATGTGATATTATTGTAAGGTTTCAAATTTCGTGTCAATTGGATTTACCGTTTGTCCGGTACAAATTAAAACGCCTAGAAAATCGTTTAAATCGGTTTAATTTAAATTGAACGTTTATTGCCATAACTCGCACAGATGATCGAATTAGCTTTCGAAACCTATTCCATTGTGTCCGGAACGCGGGGTAAACCCTAGAAACGCTGGTTACGGCGCGTAAATCGGAGTTTGGAAAATCGAAATGAATAGTGAATTGGAAAATTTCCTATAAATACCCCATAAATTCACAAAAATAAAAATAAAAGTTTCTAAACCCTAATATTTTCTCAGCCGCCGTTCACCTACATCTATGGCCGAAAATCACCCTTTCTTTTCTTCAAAAATCTTTCAATCCATGCATTTATACGAAAAGCGTTCAACTGCAATGTTGTAGAGTAGAGTGTGTTCTACAGATTCAACGGTCAAGATCGCGAATGGCTTCACGGATCGATGGGAATTTGAGCGCGAACGTGGCCGTTCATTTCACGTGCGCGCGTATCACGAGGTGGCCGAGTGCCACCACGGTCAGGCCGAGCATGGAGGTTGGGGAGGCGAGCAAGATGGTAGTAGTTGATCGTGTTGTAGTGGCTTGTGTTGGGCACGAATTTAAACCCTAGTATAAGAGTTGGGTTCGGCCTTTGCTTCAAGTGCCTGTAGATGGAAACGTGATGATGAGGAAGATGGAATGCACGGTCATGATGCTGTGGCAGTGAATCTAACGGCCTGTAGAAGTTTGGTATAAAATTAGTTAATTAATGTTGTAATTAATTATAGTTTAAATCGTGTAAACTTCAAATATTTGTAACTTTTTCATACGAGGTCGAAAACGCGCGAAACCAGTTGCGTTGGAATCGTATGGACGAGCACTACGCGATGGAATTGGATTGGAGTCGTTTGGAGTTAGTGAAAATTTCGTGTAAAATTAAACGTCCGTTTAATTTTATTCGAAATAAATCGCTAAAAACGGAATTGAAATCAAGGTGAGAACTTCTTACTCAATCGAATCAGTTTCGATTTTATTTTAAATAGTTAGATTTAAAATATTTGAATGCATGTTTGTATGATGATTAATATCTATTGATTGTTAAAATAGACATTATACGCCGTTAGTAAGCGGATGTTATTTATTAAAAACATATACCGCGAATATTTCATAAACAGTGAAATTGGTATTATATATAATAGCAATATATATATATTGGCATATGTATATATTGGAGTTATTGATTTCCCGCATTTTTTTGTTTAGCGGATGAGACCCTATTGCGCCGTTATTAAGCGGATAATATTTTAAATCACATATACCGCGATAATTCCGTACTGGAGCGGAATTGGTATTGTGCTAATGTTTGTGGATGCAGGAAAACAGGTTGGAGGGATCCAACTGGATTCCTCAACAGTATTTATTTGATTTCAGATATTTTGATATTTGATGGATTATCATATCGATATATGATATCGTCGTAGTCGTGATTGACTATTTGGTGTGTAGCATCATTGGACCCAGATTTTGGGATTTTAAAATGATTTTAAAGTGATTTTTGAAAGTATACGTTTATAAAATATTTTTTGAATTGATTTATTTTAAATAAATAAACGTTATAATTTTTAATGTTATAAAAATTATGATTTTTGAGAAATATAGTTAAAAAGTTGATTTTGAGAAATATGGACTAAAGATCTTATAAAGTAATTTAAATTGGGATTTTTGAATTTATTGGAAAAAGTTTAAATATAGGATTTATAAAATTTGATTATTTTATAAATCAAAATGATGAAGTTTTAAAGGAATTTAAAGACGTTTTAAAGAATAATATACATTGATTTATATTAAGAGATTTATAAATGGATTTATACATTGAAATATTGACATTATAAAACGAGTTTTTATAAGTGTTAGAATGAATTGTGAACGAATTTCATAAATGAATGAAATTTATAGAATTATAAACGGTGAAGTTATAAATGAAATTTTATAAGCAGTAGGTTTATAAAATTTATAAAGTTATTTGAAGAATAGATTTGGTTAAATAAATGAATCTTGTAAGTTATAGGATTTATAATTTGGAAAGACTTTAAGAGAACGATTTTGTAAAATAATCGTTTTGTAAGCATTTGACTTATAATATGAACGTTTGAGTTATAATTGAGTTATAAACTGGAATAGATTAATAAAGGAATTTATAAAAGGAAGTTGTTATAAAATAAATAGAAATGGAATTTATAAACGTTGTTTTATAAATTCGCAAACGACTTATTTTGATAAGTTAATTGTTATAACTTATAAATGGAGTTATATTCACGTTGTAGACAGTGAATAATCCTTTAAGTTAAAAATGAATAGAAATGATGAAATTTGTTAACAAAGTATATTCACATTTTTGAATAGTGAATAATATGTTAAAGAAATTGTTTTAGGATGTGATGTTTTAAACAGAATTAAAACGATCTAACGATGTTTTAAATGTGTTGAGATTCGAAACCATAGATTTCAACATTTATTGTTGAAATAGACGTTTTCGAGAAATAAAAGGAAATAGTGGACTATAACACTGTTGTTATAGTAAATGATTTCCGAAAGGAAAATGTTTTGTATAGTATTGGGATTTATATATCTATTTTAATTTCGAATCTTTATACTAGTGATTTTGGGTTATCGTAACGATGTTTTACGCAACATTCGTTTTGGCCCAAATAAATATGTTTAAGAGAATGATTTCCTTAAAGAATGAAATATATACTTAATTTCGATTGAAGTATATTGAATATTTTCCAAGTGTTGAAAATAAAAGATTTGTGAATTACTTATTAAATAAGTATGGAAATGTTTTCCAATATAAAGTGAATACTTTGAGAATTTATCTTTTTGAAGATAAATTGAAATGAATAATTGAAATCGTATATGCATGGATATTTTAGAATATAAATTCACTATGGAATTTATAAAAGAAAGAGGAACTTGTTTAAAAATAAATATTGATTTATTTTTGAAGTATTGAAATTATATATCTTGTAAAGATATTTTGGAAAAGAAATAATTTGGAAAATTATTTGGAAACTGGTGATGTGTGCATATCCATTGATAGTTCAATAACCGACTATCAATATTTCCCTTTGAATGGGTAATTGATGTGATTTGTTTGAATTTGAATGCCACACTTATTTTTGAATAAGCGCTCACTATTCGGGTTAACCGGGAAAGGACCATGGGGTCGTATAACCCATTCCGAATATGTGATACGTCGATATGAATTGCAATTGATGACCGGTGTTGAAGACCGAGTATTTGCGAAAGCGATAGGATGACCTGTCGATTGACTCTACACCGAGTAGCTACGGTATTGAGTTCTCCATATGTGATGGTGAATCCGATCAGGATCGTGAATATCCGGATTGCAAGGACTTCTTTGTAAGTGCCTTCGGTTTTGTTCGAACCCGGAACAGACTTGTATGGATTGTATGTCTGACATTACAAATTGAGATATAAAGCCGATTTCTTTCAAATATATTTCTGTTGGTGGCGGAGAATTTATTCTTTTAGCTTAACACCCTTCTCTGAGACGTATGAGCTCAGAGGATATATAGTTGAAGGTTATCAGCGATATATTCCCAATTTGGTAATGTGACATGCTGAGTGATGCTGAAATGATCATTGTGTTGACTATTTGTGATAGGATCGTTTATTTGATCGTCTATCTTTGTGATCATCTCTATGATCATTTGTGACCCAAAGCATGGCTTTTGTATAAAGTATGTTTTTGTGGACGTGACTTCGTCGAGCCTCACACCCCGTGAATGGTCAAAACAGGAAAGAAGCAGCAAGGTTATGAGGGGTAGCGCCCTTTAGGATGTGTGCATTTCCTTCTGGAAAAGGGTGGTATCATGGTATGGAGCCCAGATACTTACTCATGTTGAAAACACTTTGTTATGATTGTGTGAATTGATTACGAGTGCTCGGTGAAAAGGTCCCAAAGGACCGGGGGATGGCATATTCGGTCAGTTGTTACTCAGTTAGGGGTAACCCGGCCTTGTGTTGGTAGAGATCCGGTTTGGTTCTCGGGGATGTCCATCCAGAGGCATTCTCATGTGGCAATGGGAAGTTCCTTGGCCTGATCATTCGTTGGAAATCCAAAGAAACAATACGTGACTTGTACGGTTTTAGTTGTAGAACCTGCCATCTAATATGGTAGCTATTAGTAGGCATAATATAATGGTACCTATGCTGGCTAAGATTTATATTCTACTTTCGAAATGAATTTTTCTCTACACTATGCACTAGTAATAATATCAAATGTTCTTTTTAATGCGTATCAAGCATCTTTGACTATCATAAGGAGAAATCTCCTCCGATTCTGCGTTTGCATTGTGTGTGTGTGCGAGAGGCCTTATGGTAGTCTCATTTTTAAAAGCATTGCGAATTGATTTAAAAATATTCCTCTATTTTGATTTTAAAGATAAATAAACTGTTTTGAGTTCTCACACCAGTCACATGACTGACTCGGAGTTTATTGTTTTCCTTCCTAAACTCTGGGTGCCCACCAATTTCCACACGGGCAGTTAAGAGTTAGGTTTATCAGGATATTCTGGATATTCTGGAGTTGCTGGAGGCAAGATGGATGGCATGGCGTATTACTAGTTTTTATAGTATTTCTTTTTCCGCTGTTTGTTGTTGATGTTGTACACTCTGATGATATGATGTAATGTATAAAATGTAATAACTGATATAGTTCTTTGTTTAAAGATTATTCATTTATTATTATATGTTGTTTCGCTGCGAATTGTGAGATTCTGATGTTGTTCAGTTGTTTTCTGTTCCGTTCTTTCTGTATTTTCTCTTCTCTATTCTCTCTATTTTCTATCTTTTTCTCTCTTTTTCTTTGTTTTTCTTTTTGTTAAACCATAACTATTCGGTTTTTCGGCAACGAAAAATCGCGATACGTTACATTTGGTATCAGAGCATATGGTTAAGCGACAACCATGGTTCTGTTGGGTATTACTCATTAGAGATAGAGTCAGTAGTACTCTAGATTGAGTTTGAGTGTAATAATAGCTATGAGAGCGTATTTGTTAGTGAATATAAAATTGTTTTTATATTGTGATGATTGGTTTGTTGAGTGGTATAGATTCTGGTTAATACGAGTAATTAACGTTGTTGATAGGGATCTCTAAACACTTGTACAGAACAATTCGACACAGTATTGTTTTAAATTGGGTAAATGAAATAATTTTACCTTGATTATATTTTATATATAAAGGAATAATTTTTCAGAATTATTAAAGTGTATATAAGTTGATTGTTTGGTTGTTGAATAAGTTGTTTGAATAATTTAAATTAAAGAATAATTGTATAAGCAAATGAATTATAAGAATTGAATTATAATTAAAGTGATTTACAATTGTGAAATAAACTTATATATATAAGAAGTGAAACTATATGAATATATATTTATGAATATGAGTTGTAAATAAAAGTTAAATGGAAATTTACTTTAGAATTGAAATCTGAATTTATTTACAAGTGGGAATTTAAGTTATGAAAAACTAAGTGATGTTTAAATGGAATATAACTTAAGATATGTTAAATGAAGTTGAATTGAGTGATAAATGTGAACTTGAGTTATATAAATGAAATTCAACTTTTAGAATTGAATTGAATGAATGAATTGGATGTAAATCAATTGAATGTGAATAATTGATATGAATTAATGAATGTAAGTGTTAATTCATTAAAAATCTAATGTTATTAGAAGTTGAATAAGTTGAATGAAAATCAATTTAATTGAACCAACTTGAATATGAATTAGTAAATATAAACTAATTAAAAATGAATGTTTGTAAAAACATCCACTGTTAAAGAATCAAATGTGATTAAATTGAAAACCTATTTCATTGAATATTAATGAGAATATGAGTGAATATTTATTGGTTATGGATGTTAGTTGGTTGATGGTTGAATATATAGCTTTTATTACATTTGCTATGTTGGCATATATAGTTATTATGTTGCTATATGTTGTATATTGATACTATTGTCTATATGCATGATTCTCATGTTGTTTGTTGAGTGTTTAGTAGGTGCGGATCGCGTTTGCTTCGCATTTGGAGCTCGCTTTCGCGCTATATTAGCCGTATATGCTCGCTAATAAAATATAAGGTACATATCTCGGATTAAATACCGTACTTTTACACTTTTTCCCTTCGGGATGCCTCATTACTTGATGAGATGTATATTTGTGATATATATACTGTCATTTTTTTTCGGATCGAGCCGCGCAAAGGAGACTATGGCGAATTTTTCCGAAAATTTAAGGCGATAGAAAAAATTTGAGAAAATTGGAAAATTTTGAAAACTTTAACTTTGATTTTGAAATTGAAAGTTAAACAATAGTAGTTGTTTTTGAAAAGATAACTAAGTATGATTTGAAAACTTAGTAAAGATTTTATAAGAAGTTTAATTATGAATTTTTGGAAAGTTAATGGATTCTGTAACTTTTCTTACTTAATAATTTCGAGGACGAAATTCTTTTAAGGGGGGAAGATTGTAACGACCCAGGAATTTTAATTTATTAAAATTTGAATATTTAATTAATTTTAAATATTAATAAGTGAATTTATAAGTCGAATAAATTTTATTTTGAATAATTGGATTTAATTGGATAATTAAATCGATAATTTAATATGTTAAATTATGGAAATAATTGAAAATTGGGTTAAATATGATTGAAAATGATTTGTAAAATTTTATTTTATCATATTGAAGTTAGAATGATATTTTAGAACTTTTAAAATCGAATTAAAAGTTTATTTGTGAAAATTGAATATTTTAATATTAAAATCGACTAGTGAAAATAGTCAATTTTTGAACAGTCTCAGAATTGAACGAAACCAGTTCCATTGGATCCGTAATAGTTAGTTATTACCGGATTTCAATTTTCGTGTCAATCGGAGCTATCGTTTGATCGTGGCAGCTCGAAACGCATCGAATTGTTTTTAATTTTAATTTGGCGAGTTAAAATAGCCATTTTTCAAAAAGTCTCGGATTTCGACGAAAATAGTTTCATCGGATCCGTAATGTGATATTATTGTAAGGTTTCAAATTTCGTGTCAATTGGATTTACCGTTTGTCTGGTACAAATTAAAACGCCTAGAAAATCGTTTAAATCGGTTTAATTTAAATTGAACGTTTATTGCCATAACTCGCACAGATGATCGAATTAGCTTTCGAAACCTGTTCCATTGTGTCCGGAACGCGGGGTAAACCCTAGAAACGCTGGTTACGGTGCGTAAATCGGAGTTTGGAAAATCGAAATGAATAGTGAATTGGAAAATTTCCTATAAATACCCCATAAATTCACAAAAATAAATATAAAAGTTTCTAAACCCTAATATTTGCTCAGCCGCCATTCACCTACATCTATGGCCGAAAATCACCCTTTCTTTTCTTCAAAAATCTTTCAATCCATGCATTTATACGAAAAGCGTTCAACTGCAATGTTGTAGAGTAGAGTGTGTTCTACAGATTCAACGGTCAAGATCGCGAATGGCTTCACGGATCGATGGGAATTTGAGCGCAAACGTGGCCGTTCATTTCACGTGCGCGCGTATCACGAGGTGGCCGAGTGCCACCACGGTCAGGCCGAGCATGGAGGTTGGGGAGGCGAGCAAGATGGTAGTAGTTGATCGTGTTGTAGTGGCTTGTGTTGGGCACGAATTTAAACCCTAGTATAAGAGTTGGGTTCGGCCTTTGCTTCAAGTGCCTGTAGATGGAAACGTGATGATGAGGAAGATGGAATGCACGGTCATGATGCTGTGGCAGTGAATCTAACGGCCTGTAGAAGTTTGGTATAAAATTAGTTAATTAATGTTGTAATTAATTATAGTTTAAATCGTGTAAACTTCAAATATTTGTAACTTTTTCATACGAGGTCGAAAACGCGCGAAACCAGTTGCGTTGGAATCGTATGGACGAGCACTACGCGATGGAATTGGATTGGAGTCGTTTGGAGTTAGTGAAAATTTCGTGTAAAATTAAACGTCCGTTTAATTTTATTCGAAATAAATCGCTAAAAACGGAATTGAAATCAAGGTGAGAACTTCTCACTCAATCGAATCAGTTTCGATTTTATTTTAAATAGTTAGATTTAAAATATTTGAATGCATGTTTGAATGATGATTAATATCTATTGATTGTTAAAATAGACATTATACGCCGTTAGTAAGCGGATGTTATTTATTAATAACATATACCGCGAATATTTCATAAACAGTGAAATTGGTATTATATATAATAGCAATATATATATATATATATTGGCATATGTATATATTGGAGTTATTGATTTTCCGCATTTTTTTGTTTAGCGGATGAGACCCTATTGCACCGTTATTAAGCGGATAATATTTTAAATCCCATATACCGCGATAATTCCGTACTGGAGCGGAATTGGTATTGTGCTAATGTTTGTGGATGCAGGAAAACAGGTTGGAGGGATCCAACTGGATTCCTCAACAGTATTTATTTGATTTCAGATATTTTGATATTTGATGGATTATCATATCGATATATGATATCGTCGTAGTCGTGATTAACTATTTGGTGTGTAGCATCATTGGACCCAGATTTTAGGATTTTAAAATGATTTTAAAGTGATTTTTGAAAGTATACGTTTATAAAATATTTTTTGAATTGATTTATTTTAAATAAATAAACGTTATAATTTTTAATGTTATAAAAATTATGATTTTTGAGAAATATAGTTAAAAAGTTGATTTTGAGAAATATGGACTAAAGATCTTATAAAGTAATTTAAATTGGGATTTTTGAATTTATTGGAAAAAGTTTAAATATAGGATTTATAAAATTTGATTATTTTATAAATCAAAATGATGAAGTTTTAAAGGAATTTAAAGACGTTTTAAAGAATAATATACATTGATTTATATTAAGAGATTTATAAATGGATTTATACATTGAAATATTGACATTATAAAACGAGTTTTTATAAGTGTTAGAATGAATTGTGAACGAATTTCATAAATGAATGAAATTTATAGAATTATAAACGGTGAAGTTATAAATGAAATTTTATAAGCAGTAGGTTTATAAAATTATAAAGTTATTTGAAGAATAGATTTGGTTAAATAAATGAATCTTGTAAGTTATAGGATTTATAATTTGGAAAGTCTTTAAGAGAACGATTTTGTAAAATAATCGTTTTGTAAGCATTTGACTTATAATATGAACGTTTGAGTTATAATTGAGTTATAAACTGGAATAGATTAATAAAGGAATTTATAAAAGGAAGTTGTTATAAAATAAATAGAAATGGAATTTATAAACGTTGTTTTATAAATTCGCAAACGACTTATTTTGATAAGTTAATTGTTATAACTTATAAATGGAGTTATATTCACGTTGTAGACAGTGAATAATCCTTTAAGTTAAAAATGAATAGAAATGATGAAATTTGTTAACAAAGTATATTCACGTTTTTGAATAGTGAATAATATGTTAAAGAAATTGTTTTAGGATGTGATGTTTTAAATAGAATTAAAACGATCTAACGATGTTTTAAATGTGTTGAGATTCGAAACCATAGATTTCAACATTTATTGTTGAAATAGACGTTTTCGAGAAATAAAAGGAAATGGTGGACTATAACACTGTTGTTATAGTAAATGATTTCCGAAAGGAAAATGTTTTGTATAGTATTGGGACTTATATATCTATTTTAACTTCGAATCCCTATACTAGTGATTTTGGGTTGTCGTAACGATGTTTTACGCAACATTCGTTTTGACCCAAATAAATATGTTTAAGAGAATGATTTCCTTAAAGAATGAAATATATACTTAATTTCGATTGAAGTATATTGAATATTTTCCAAGTGTTGGAAATAAAAGATTTGTGAATTACTTATTAAATAAGTATGGAAATGTTTTCCAATATAAAGTGAATACTTTGAGAATTTATCTTTTTGAAGATAAATTGAAATGAATAATTGAAATCGTATATGCATGGATATTTTAGAATATAAATTCACTATGGAATTTATAAAAGAAAGAGGAACTTCTTTAAAAATAAATATTGATTTATTTTCGAAGTATTGAAATTATATATCTTGTAAAGATATTTTGGAAAAGAAATAATTTGGAAAATTATTTGGAAACTGGTGATGTGTGCATATCCATTGATAGTTCAATAACCGACTATCAATATTTCCCTTTGAATGGGTAATTGATGTGATTTGTTTGAATTTGAATGCCACACTTATTTTTGAATAAGCGCTCACTATTCGGGTTAATCGGGAAAGGACCATGGGGTCGTATAACCCATTCCGAATATGTGATACGTCGATATGAATTGCAATTGATGACCGGTGTTGAAGACCGAGTATTTGCGAAAGCGATAGGATGACCTGTCGATTGACTCTACACCGAGTAGCTACGGTATTGAGTTCTCCATATGTGATGGTGAATCCGATCAGGATCGTGAATATCCGGATTGCAAGGACTTCTTTGTAAGTGCCTTCGGTTTTGTTCGAACCCGGAACAGACTTGTATGGATTGTATGTCTGACATTACAAATTGAGATATAAAACCGATTTCTTTCAAATATATTTCTGTTGGTGGCGGAGAATTTATTCTTTTAGCTTAACACCCTTCTCTGAGACGTATGAGCTCAGAGGTTATATAGTTGAAGGTTATCAGCGATATATTCCCAATTTGGTAATGTGACATGCTGAGTGATGCTGAAATGATCATTGTGTTGATTATTTGTGATAGGATCGTTTATTTGATCGTCTATCTTTGTGATCATCTCTATGATCATTTGTGACCCAAAGCATGGCTTTTGTATAAAGTATGTTTTTGTGGACGTGACTTCGTCGAGCCTCACACCCCGTGAATGGTCAAAACAGGAAAGAAGCAGCAAGGTTATGAGGGGTAGCGCCCTTTAGGATGTGTGCATTTCCTTCTGGAAAAGGGTGGTATCATGGTTTGGAGCCCAGATACTTACTCATGTTGAAAACCCTTTGTTATGATTGTGTGAATTGATTACGAGCGCTCGGTGAAAAGGTCCCAAAGGACCGGGGGATGGCATATTCGGTCAGTTGTTACTCAGTTAGGGGTAACCCGGCCTTGTGTTGGTAGAGATCCGGTTTGGTTCTCGAGGATGTCCATCCAGAGGCATTCTCATGTGGCAATGGGAAGTTCCTTGGCCTGATCATTCGTTGGAAATCCAAAGAAACAATACGTGACTTGTACGGTTTTAGTTGTAGAACCTGCCATCTAATATGGTAGCTATTAGTAGGCATAATATAATGGTACCTATGCTGGCTAAGATTTATATTCTACTTTCGAAATGAATTTTTCTCTACACTATGCACTAGTAATAATATCAAATGTTCTTTTTAATGCGTATCAAGCATCTTTGACTATCATAAGGAGAAATCTCCTCCGATTCTGCGTTTGCATTGTGTGTGTGTGCGGGAGGCCTTATGGTAGTCTCATTTTTAAAAGCATTGCGAATTGATTTAAAAATATTCCTCTATTTTGATTTTAAAGATAAATAAACTGTTTTGAGTTCTCACACCAGTCACATGACTGACTCGGAGTTTATTGTTTTCCTTCCTAAACTCTGGGTGCCCACCAATTTCCACACGGACAGTTAAGAGTTAGGTTTATCAGGATATTCTGGATATTCTGGAGTTGCTGGAGGCAAGATGGATGGCATGGCGTATTACTAGTTTTTATAGTATTTCTTTTTCCGCTGTTTGTTGTTAATGTTGTACAATCTGATGATATGATGTAATGTATAAAATGTAATAACTGATATAGTTCTTTGTTTAAAGATTATTCATTTATTATTATATGTTGTTCCGCTGCGATTTGTGAGATTCTGATGTTGTTCAGTTGTTTTCTGTTCCGTTCTTTCTGTATTTTCTCTTCTCTATTCTCTCTATTTTCTATCTTTTTCTCTCTTTTTCTTTGTTTTTCTTTTTCTTAAACCATAACTCTTCGGTTTTTCGGCAACGAAAAATCGCGTACGTTACACTATAGCTTTGGATTAATAAGATTTGTTTTGAAAATGTATATATGGTATTTAAACAAGAATTAACAAAAGTTTTAAAGTATACATGTCTTTTGGAGATTTATAAGAAAGCATATATATATATATATATATATTATGAAGAAAATTGGTTTGTAAATTTATGAGATTTGATAAAAATTTAAATTACTTTTCTTTTATACTTGAAAATAAATATAATAGTATATATGTAAAATCTTTTATATATATATATATATATATATATATCTTTTGAAATAAAGAAGTTAAAAAAATAATTTGTATAAATATGTAAACGTAAGAGAATAAGGGTTTAAAAGCAAAATTTATAAAATAATTTAAACTAAGGAGTTTCAACATAAAATTTCTTATTTTAACAAGTATAAACTAATTGTACATGAAAGTAACAAGGGTAAGCATTTTAATGTATATTGATTTGAAAGTTATACTTAAATTCAAATTTTAAAAAAAGAAGATATTTGGAAGATTTTATTTTGATATAAACATAAGAAAGTTGTTTAAAAGTTAATTTTTTTATATATATGAGATGTGTGTAAAGCTAGATTGAAATATATCTAAACATACTTAAAAGGATGCAAAACCAGAAAAAGAATAAAACCAGAAATATGAGATGTATGCAAAGCTAGATTGAAATATGAGATGTGTGTAAAGCTAGATTGAAATATATCTAAACATACTTAAAAGGATGCAAAACCAGAAAAAGAATAAAACCAGAAATATGAGATGTGTGTAAAGCTAGATTGAAATATGAGATGCGTGTAAAGCTAGATTGAAATATATCTAAACATACTTAAAAGGATGCAAAACCAGAAAAAGAATAAAACCAGAAATATGAGATGTGTGTAAAGCTAGATTGAAATATGAGATGTGTGTAAAGCTAGATTGAAAAATAAAAATAAGAAATCAAAACCAGAAAAAGAATGTAACTCAGATCAAAGGAAATTCAAGTAAACAAAGCAAATTCTTTACAAGTTCAACTTGGAAATCAAGCTTGAAGTTTGAATCAATAGAATAGTTCAAACAAATGGATTCGGAAATCCAACCCAGTAGCAATTCAAAGAAAACTGGAAACTGAAGGAAGCTGCAGAACAACACAGGTAAAAATTAAGCAAACCATAAGTAAAATTTAAAAAATTAAGTATTTGGAGCAATTAAAAACCATAACTAACTTTATTTTTTTCAATATAAGGGAATGATAACCAAAACAAAGAAAAGAAGAAATCTTGAAAATGCAGAATCAAAGCAAGATGATCCAATAGATAAAAGATCAAACTTCAGTGTTCATGAAAACAAAAAAAATCTGGCCCTCTGTTCGTCATCAATTCAGGTGAGAAAACCTTTACTTTGAAGCCTTGAATCTAAAACTTAATGCCTATGAATGATTCTTGAAGTAAAATATGTCAGGATGAATGTGTATATACATCTGTGAATTGTGTGTATGCTTGTACATGTATCTACATGGATCTGTTTAGTGTAACAGACCTACAAATTCGAGAAAAAAATCATACCTTCTTAACGAAATCATTTCAGGCCTTGATCTTAAAAAAAAAGATATGATTGTAACGATATAACACCGCCTTCAAAAATATCATTAAGTAAAATAGATGAGTGGGATCACTGGAAAACTAGGAATATCAATGAAAATGAATTTAAGTTGAAGATTTGATTTTGCAAATTTCTAACATTGATCATATGAGCTTGTTAATACTTCAAAAATATGAATTTAGAGATTCATTTCACGATTTTTAAGGGCGTAATCGTCGAGCATTTGGGACTTGAATGGAATTGCATATTTCACCAAATTCTGGTGATCCACGTCGATCTGGGGATCGAAATTCATGGTGAAGGAAGTTGATGTACAGTGGAGCATGAGAAAAATGTTCGAAAATTTTATAATTAATCGTAAAAGGAAGATGGGGTTGAATTAGGGTTCTATCGGTAAGTTGAGACGAGGACATTTCAGAGGCGATACCATCATCATGGATGAATCGAGTGCTATCGGTCCAAATTTTCTACAAATTGTGCACATAGAATTTTCTTGATTAATCTCATTTCTAACTTTTTTAGATTGATTATACCCAAGTCCATTTCTAACTGTATTAACAGTTTGGTTTCCTAATAGCATATTCAACGATTTTTCAGTTTTGAAAAATTTATCTAAAGTCGTTGACAATTAGTGGACTTGTGTTTTGAGAGATTCATTTTCATTTAATAATTGTTGGTATCGACACAAACATGTGAAAACTATACCAATTTGAGTTCCTAAAGGAACAAATATAAAATCTCTCAAAGTTAAACAAATTTGGGTGCCGAAGGGAACAATTATAAATAGTTTTGGGTCTCCACAAAGTTATTCTTATAAATATTCTTCCACTAACAACCATGGACACCCAGGGGGAATGAAGCATTGGGCTATGGCGTAGCTTTGGAAGCAATCGTACACTTTCTGATGGCTTGTGGTGATGAAGCGGAGGGTTTTTCAGGCGAATGTTTGGTTCGAGGTTGAGGATGGAGGCTCGATTTTTATTCATGGAGGTTATTGGCAATCTGGGTGGTCAAGGGGTGTTGGTCGGTCATCGATGACCTAAAAGTAACGATGGAGTTGGTCGGAAGTAGCCTAGCCATCTGTACACGTGCACGCGTGTAGGCCGAAGTTTGAAGGAAGAAGTTAGCTGGGACGAAGGTTTTGGCTCGTGCTTTTATTCGTGATGAAGGGTGTTCGACTCGAAGCAAATGGTGGAGTTTCGGGAGTGTTGATTTGTCGACTAGAATTTTTCTTCGGGTTCGTACGTAAGTGTTGGCCTATAAAGCAGAATTTTTACATTCGAAATCCAGAACCATGTTTAAGAAAGAAATGTAGAAAGTGGTGGGTGCTCGAGTGAGTCTCGCGTTGCTGAAAGAAAACAGTTTTGACTTTAAACTAAGATTCAAACTTTTTAACATTTTTAATCCATATTTTCAAATGATGAGTTTGATTAAAGTTTGAATTTATTAAGGATTTAGTAAGACATTTTTTTAAAGTAATTAATAAGGATAGAAAGATGTATCTTTTAATCTATTAAGTAATTATTGATTGGTTTGATTAAAGAATAATTACTTAATATTAAAGGTTAACCTGGCAAATAAATTAAGGTTAATTAATTTGCAATTAATAATTAATTAATTAAGGAGTAATTAATTAATGAAAGCGTGTAACGACCCAAAAATCCGTACCCCTTGAGTCAACACTATTCTACAACAATCAACTCAAGTTGCACAGAAATACGAACCATTTGGGTTTAAGAAGAAGAGATAGAAGAAGAGAAAACAAAATCAACATCAGAATCTAACCATCGCAGCGGAATAAAATATAATAGATAATAAATAATCTTTACTCAAAATCAAATATATCAGTTTACATATATTACATCATCGGAGTACATCAGTCACAACTCACATCAATAACATACAATGGATACACAACAACTCAAGGTACACAACAACTCAAACGCAGCGGAAATATATATATATACAAGTACGAGAATATATATCGTCATCCAGCTCGTCTCCTGAGCTCCACAACATCATATCCTGTATTCTATAATACTCGGTCTGACCCGAGCATTATAGTTAAATAATACCCGAGTCAGTCTGGAATACCAGAGTGAGGAAATCACACCCAATTGATTATTAAAGTTTCAAAAATCCTTTGAAAACCAAAAGCATCTCGTAAGACCACGCCACAAATAAACATGTCGGGTTTTTACCTTACGATAGCTAAAACATTTTTATAGAAATCCTCTGATATTATAATAGGGTCTATATACAAATACTTATAAAATAGCCGAAATTGTTACATCTATTAAATTCCAGCTACTAGCCACCAAAGTGGGTAATACAAACAAAACTCGTACAAGGCTCGTAGGGAGAATGGATTTCCAACAATGACTAGGCACTGGGGTACCACCTGTCACAGTACGGGGCCTAGATCACCGTACCGAGGACTACTCCCTTCATCCCCTGCAACACAAGGCCGGAACCATTCCTTACTGAACAGTCCCGAACAAGATAAACCCCGTGGTTGGCGCGACCAACCACCCACTAAGCCGAAATATATATAAGGGACATCTAGACAGGGGAATTATCTTGTCCTGCTTGGGCATGACCCACCTAACCTTGGTGCATATCCCCTGATTTTCAGTCATTCCCATTTGATGAGGCTTGAGGCTAAGCGTTACCTTTTAGAACGTTTCACTTAGAATGCCCATCGCCCACCTGACGATGTTTCGCAAGCATTCGTCCATACAAGTCCGTCCCGGGTTCGAACGGAACCGAAGGCACTATTCCTACTACATCCATTTTGGAAATATCCTCAGGATTAGTAGCGACTAGCCCTTGCACTTTACTGCTCCATCTTCGACTCCGAAATCGTTTACACGAATCGTACAAACCGGATCGAAGTGGTTTTCGAGAAATTAATCTCGATCCCGGTCTCTTCGAAACGATCAACGCATTGTCCAATATTGATAGTCGGTTATTTAACTATCAATTATATTCACAAAACAACCATCAACCAATAAATAATTTCCAAATTATTTATTAATCTCCAAAAATATCTTCACAAGATATATTTCTATTTTCAACCCTTTGAAAATAGTTTTTAAAACCATCTTTCATTTCCGAATCAACTTTCTCAAATACTTTCTATCTCCTCTGAAAACACCAAGCACGCAAAAATAGATTTGAAAATAATTTAAAACACTTTACTTTGAAATATATACTTTAAAAACATTTAGATTAAAACTATTTTTAATAATTTGGTAAAAATACATCTTATATGAATATTTGAAAATAAAGTTACTAAATAAAATATAGAACTAGAATTACACTTTTGAAACAAAATATTAAGTCACTTTTTAAATAATTACTACTATAATAGATTTGAGGAAATACTTACCTTAAAATTTAAATATTAGAAATAATAAATTTTTCAAAACATACCTTAAAAAAACAATTTTAAAACTATTAACTTATATTTAAAATTTACTTGAAAGCGTACTTAGTGATCCAGGAAGAATTCCAGCTTCAAACATTTAAATCAATTTTCCAAATTGATTTTCAATTTATTCCATTTGAATTAAGTTTCTTAAATTTCTCTATTCATTTCAAATTTCATTTAATTATGCACTTAATTATTATTGTTATTCTTTTCCATTTGATTTTAAATCTTTTAACTGAAATATACAAATTTCAGTTTTTTTCCCCCTCTTCTTTATTATTATATGTATATTTCTTCAAAAATTTAAATCTTATATTTTAAATAAATGTTTGTTCTTTAACTAATATCGTCGAAGATTATATTTCAATAACTTCCTGTTTATTCAAATTTCCTTTCTATACTTCACAATTTATTTATTAGAAATTTAAAGTCACGTTATTTCTTTTCCAAATCATTCTTAAATTTATTCAAGCTTTCTATAATTATTTCGCTTACAAATTTACTTCCGTTTAATTTCTTTTCAACAATCCAATTCCTAAATTTTGGGAATTCATTATAACCGAATATCCAATCAATCCATAACATTCAATATTCCAATATAACTCATCATAGGATATCAAATAATCACAACAGAGAATATTGAATAATTAAAATAAATGTGAGGGGTCCAGTTGGATCCCTCCAACCTGTTTTCCCTGCATCCACAAATGTTAGCACAATACAATATGCCAATTCCAAAATATCATACCATATCACATCAATCAATTCAGCCATTCAAACAATTATTTAAATTTTATCATTTAAATTTAAATTTAACTGAGTGAGATTAACTCACCTTTGACTCCTGTTTGCAACCCACTTCATTCTCGATTTGATTGCACGATTTTAGACCTTGTATAGATATTTATACAATTTATTAATATTCTGAATTTTTTTAATAATCAATTTCCATATAACAATTTCAATTGACTAATGTTTTTAATTTAACTATAAATTTCCCTTTGAAACTACATATACGCATAAAAATAAATTATGTATTTTAAAAAAAATTCTACCTTTATAAATTCCTCAAACATTTAAAATCCCTATATTTTTCAAGCTCTTTTTTTTTTATAACATAAATTTACCTTAAATGTAAAATCACAGAAATTCAAGTTCACTGCAATATTTAAATTTCTATATCCCCAAATCTTGTCTATATGCTTGTCTGTTACTTATACAAGCAAAACTATAATTGTTTTGCATCCTTCAATACGTTAAACCCAGTATATAAAAACGAACAACCTCATACCTCACTGCCTGACGTCGAGAATCACTCGCGAGCTCGAGCCATCTACCCCAGGTCAGGCCGCCGCTGCCTCCTATACGCGACCTGAAGTCGAAAGCCCTCAAAAACCAAGTCGCGGCTCCACGCGATTCCGATGAACTGCTCGCGCCGCTCGCAACCCCTCGTCGCCATAGCGCGAGCCTTGCGGCATCGCGATTCCACCATGATGAGTCTGCGTCAACCCTAAATCATCGAAATCACTTCGACCGGAAGGTGCGTACGCGATGGCGATCGTTGAGGCAAATTCGATTTCGAATTCGAAGCTTAAGGAGTGTATACGAATTCGATTAGCATGGAATCGAACTCCGGCCCTTACCGTATAATCAATCAATTTTTTTTTCTTTTTTTTTCTATTTGATGAAAAGAGTTCGGCCCCCATTTTTTTTTTTTTCGTTTTCTCCGTGAAATTTGATTATGAAAGAAGGGGCTCGGTTCTGTTGTTTTTTTTTTTTTTAATCATTTTTAGAGAAGGGTTTGCGTGGTTATAAACAAAAAAAAACATGTCGGCCTGGCTTCCAGAAGAAGCCGCGAGTAATACATAATTAATTTTTTTTTTTCAGGCTTGTAAAGGAAGGGATGAAGTTATAACTCTTATTCGATTCGATTAGGAAAACCCAGAATAAAAAGAAATTCCGAAATAAAATCTCAGCGCGTTTGTATACAGTACGCTCACACCCTACCTCCAATCAATATGAAATTTGAAATCCGATAATAATAAAATATTACGGATCCAATGGAACCAGTTACGTCGAATTCCGAGACTGCGCCTCGGAAGGCTATTTTTAAATTTAATTTAAACGATGAAATTTCAAAACTGAACAAATCATTGTTAAATTTGATTTCAACACTTCTATTCACTTCAGTATTATCAATATAAATTTTACAAGCCTTCAAATTATTTTTAATAGGCTTAAAATTCCAGATTCAACAATTTTCCCAACTTCACTTATTTAATTTAATTATTCAATTATCAAATAATTTGGGATATCCGTAATTCAATCTAAAATTGTACTATTGAATATTTTAAAATCGATTAAATATTCTGATTTTATATGCTTAAAAATTCCGGGTCATCACAAAGTGATTAAGATCTAATTAATTAACAATTAAGGGTTCATTAATTATTAATAAATAAATTTGATGGTAATTAATTAAGGGTTAATTAATTAATGTAATTAATTAAGGATTGATTAATTTATAATTAATTATTAATTAAAGGATAAATAATCAGTTAAGATTAATTAAATTAAGGTAATTAATTACTTAATCAAAAGTAATTAACTAATGATTTAAGTTAAGTAATCAAGTGATTAAGATTATTTTTGATTAAGGATAATCATTTATTAATTAAGAATAATTAATTAAAAGATGATCAATTAAGTGGTTAATTAGTTAATTAAAGATAATTAATTAAAGGATAACTGAATAATTAAAGGTTAATTATTTAAAATAAAGAGTTAATTCTCTAATGATTAAAGATTGATTAATTTGTAAATCAAATTCGATTTAAATTAATTAGTGAAGGTTAATTAATTTATAAATTAAGGTTGATTAATTAATAGTTAAATGATCAATTAATTTATAAATTGAGGTTAATTTACAAATAATTAAAGGGTAATTAATTAACATAAACTGTAATTAATTAATGTTAATCAACCAGAATTAGTGATTAATCTGGTTTTAATTAATCAAATGATCAATTAACCTTATTATGGATGATTGTCTTCTATTGAATGCTGTGAATTGTTTCTCATCTCTGCTGTATGATGCTTTGAGATTTGAATTGTTTTAATTCAAGCTGTAATGAATGCAATTTATTTATTTATAATGCATTCATATTTTCTATCTGTGATTCTGTGTGTATATATAAGCGTTATTGAAATATACCGCTTATCGATATTGATATGATTGAATCTGTGATGATTGATGTTGTTGCACTAATGTGTAAAACCACTAGATTACACCTTACAGACACAAAAATGGATTGCACGAGGAAATCGGTTAAGTAACATATTTTTAATGATTTTTAAAGATTGAATTTTTGGATCCAAAATAGTTTTGGAATTGGAATTGAAAGCTTTTGAAAATGAGTTTCAAAAATAAAAGTTATTTTGAATAACTTAATAAAGTTTTGGAATTTAAATAATTTGATTTGAATTTGAATTCAATATTTGAAATAGAATTTAATGATTTGGATTGGTTGAAAGGGATTACACAGGTTATAAAGGTGTTTATATGGTTTTAACCATTTAAAAAAATATTGTTTTGGGAATTTAAATTTAAAACCAAGTTTTTAATTAAATGGCTTTAACTTATGTAAATACAGTCGGTTTTTTCCCAAAACGAAAACTATTTGTTTCAAATAATAATAGCTTTCATAAAAAGAAAGGGATTTTCAATTTGAATCGAAATATTTCAAGTTGGAAATGAAATTGTAATTAGTTTTGAGAAAATATGAATTAACCTTTGTGGAAGGTTATTAAACCTTGTTTTTGAAAACTAAGAGGATTTTAAATGGTATACCTTTCATATAAAAGATTTGAATTGGAAATGGTTTGAAAGTTATGAATTAAATCTTTAATTCAAATGACTGGATGAGTTAATCCAATTTGAAATGGAATTGTTTTGAAAAGCCGTGAATAAACCTTTGTGGAAAATTGGTGAACTTTGTGAAATGAACCTTTTTGTTTAAAGGAGTTGGAATGGTAATTTGTTTTAAACCATTTAAAGAAAAGTTTTAGGTTTTAAGTTGTGACTTAACTGAAATCCTATATCCATATGTTTTTAAAAATTATGCTCATTATTCGGTTTAGCCGGAAGAGGACCTTGTGTCATATAACCCATTCTGAATAATGATACGGTTATATGGATAACATTTGAAGACCGGTAGTGAAGACCGAATATTTTTGAAAACGAAAGGATAACCCGTCGATTGTCTCTGCATTGAGTCATGCCGGTATAGAGATTTCCTAAGTGATGGGAAGTCCGATTGGGATTGCGAATACTCGGATTTGCAATGGCTTCTTCGAAAGTGCCTTCGGTTCTGTTCGAACCCAGGACATACTTGTATGGATGTTTGTCCAACATTACACTTTGAGATGTAAAACCGGTTTCTATCAAATACATTTCTGTTTGGTGGTAGAGAATTTATTCTCTTAGCTTAACACCCTTCCCTGAGACGTACGATCTCATAGGTTATGTAGTTGATGGTTACTAGTGATACATTCCTAATTGGGTAATGTGGCATACGAAGTGCTACTGATCATTTGTTGATCAAAGCGTGGCTTTGTCAAAAAGCGTAGCTTTGTGGACGAGACCTCATCGAGCATTACAACCTGGTAATGGTCGAAACAGGAAAGATGCAACAAGGTTTCAGGGGTATCTCCCCTACGGTATGACCATTCCTTCTGGAAAAGGGTGGTATCATGGTATGGAGCCCAGATACTTACTCATGTGGACACTGTAGTATATTTATTACTGTGTGATGTTGTTGGTGTAGAGTGCCCTCGGATAAAGGTCGCAAACGATCGAGGCTGGCATATTTGAGGTTTTACCCCCACGAAGGGGGTAGACCGGCCTTGTGTTAGCAAAAAGCCGGGTATGATCTCGGGGCGTCCCTCCTTAGGCGTACCCATGTGGAAATGGGAAGTTCCTTGGCCTGACCATTTGTTGTAAAATCCAAACAAAACAATACGAGCCCTGTACGGTTTTAGTTGAAAAACCTGCCATGGAATGTGGCGGTAACCTGCTATTGAATATGGTAGCTATAGTAGGCATACAATAATGGTTGTATGCTGGCTAAGATTAATATTATACTTTCGAAATGTTTTCCACTATGCACTAATAATAATATCAAAATGGTTTTCACGTATCAAGCATTTTCGACTATCATAAGGAGAAATCTCCTCCAATTCTGCGTTTGCATGGTGTGTGTGGCGGGAGGCCTTATGGTAGTTTCATTTCCCAAAAAGCATTGCGGATTTGAACTTTAAAAAGCTTTTGTTGTTTGTTTTAAAAGATAAAACTATTTTTCTTTGCTCACACCAGTCCCATGACTGACCTGGAGTTTATTGTTCCTTTCCTAAACTCTGGGTGCCCACAATTTTCCACACGGGCAGTCTAGAGTTGGGTTTTTCAGATAGTCGTATAGTAGGAATTGATTCGTTAGCCTTCGAAGCCCTTTGGATTTGTGGATCGCATTTGCTACACTTCAGCATTTACGGACTGCACTTGCTTAGCTTTGTGAGATGTGATGGGAGTTCTCGCTAGCTTTGGATTGGAGATGGAGTTCTTGGAGTTTGGCATTGAAGACATTATCTTTCTGCTGCTATTTCTTGTATCTCTGATAGTATCGATATCTATTGTATCATTCTATTGAATTCATTGTTGTATCAGATGTTGTATATCAATGATATTATTCTTTTTTTTTCCGTTGTGTTGTTGTACTTAATGTGTGTTATAAGCTCTGGCGAACCAGATTCGACGTTTGGATCTGCCGCATTTGAATAAGAGTGTCGTATTCGATGTCAATTTTCGAAGGTCGAGTCAGGGTCGTTGTAAGTGGTATCAGAGCTGAAGGTTGAAACTTTAGCTCAGGAGCATAACACATTAAATAACTCATTAGAGATAGGGTAAAGTATACCGTAGAATGAGTAATCCCTAAGATATCCATTTATATGCCTCAGTAAATTCTCTTACTATCGACTGATATTGAGTTTGAGTGCGAGAAGAGAACGAGATAGGGAACAAGGAAGTACCACTACAAATGATCAATACTCTGCAACTATGGAAACAGCTTTCTTCTCAATCTCCTTTCATTCGATTCCAAATTCTTTGATTGCTTCGTGGCAGCTCGAGGATGAAGCTTCGGTGTGATGGTGGCCTTATAAATTGTGTAGATAAGTCTCTATTTCGTATTTTCTTCGTAAAATTTCTATAAGCTTTTCGTTCTTAACTTTAGCGAAATTGAAATTTGATTTAAAATAAATTGGTTAACTAATTAAAGTTAAATAAATTGTATCGATAAAACAATTTCGATTAAACCAAAATTTGAAATTCTAGTGTAATTTCTTGTGAATATCAAAGTCCGAAGAGGGACAAGATATATATTTGGGGTGTTTCGACTTAAGTTTGGAAACCATACTTAGTATTTGAGAATTTCGAAAGACTATATCCAATTATCTCTTCTTTTGGGGTCCAGATATATACTACGAACGTTTAGTTATCCCTTCGAACTAACCAATGCCCATGTATATTTGATAGATCCGGTGACCCGAGTATCTTTTAAAGAGTTAAATAGATTCGTTCTTGTATCTACTATTTCTATTCCGATTTTTTAAGCCAAATACAGAATAGATAATAGGCTTGATTTGTGAGTCGATTCTCTATCTTTGTGTATTTATCCATTCTTTTTTGTCTCCCTGGCAAATTTCAAGGATGAAATTTTCTTAAGGAGGGGAATCAGTAACATTCTCGAATTTTAACCAAGTTTAATTTGGCAATTAATTTAATTTCGGAATTTACTTGCGAAATTAATTGTGAATTAATTAGGAAATTTCTAGAATAAAAAAATATTTTAGATTTTAAATGGGATTTTGGTTTGCAATTTAAAGATGAGTATTTTATAAATGAGTATTGAAAATTGGAATTCAAGGATAATTATATTAAAAGTAAATTGAATTTAAATACTCTATAGCTTTAGATTAATAAGATTTGTTTTGAAAATGTATGTATGGTATTAAAACAAGAATTAACTAAAGTTTTAAAGTATACATGTCTTTTGAATATTTACAAGAAAGCATATATGTGTGTGTGTGTGTGTGAAGAAAATTGGTTTGTAAATTTATGAGATTTGATAAAAATTTAAATTACTTTTCTTTTATACTTCAAAATAAATATAATAGTATATATGTAAAAGCTTTTATATATATATATCTTTTGAAATAAAGAAGTTAAAAAAATAATTTGTATAAATATGTAAACGTAAGAGAATAAGGGTTTAAAAACAAAATTTATAAAATAATTTAAACTAAGGGGTTTCAACATAAAATTTCTTGTTTTAACAAGTATAAACTAATTGTACATGAAAGTAACAAGGGTAAGTATTTTAATGTATATTGATTTGAAAGTTATACTTTAAATTCAAATTTAAAAAAAGGAGATATTTGGAAGATTTTATTTTGATATAAACATAATAAAGTTGTTTAAAAGTTAATTTTTTTATACATATGAAATGCGTGTAAAGCTAGATTGAAATATATCTAAACATACTTAAAACAAGTGTAAAGGTAACTTTCAAACATGTAAATATGCATTTGTACAAGTGTAAGCATTTTTACATATAATCTAAACATTTGTGAATATACAAAGACATGCAATATAAATTTGTAAAATATTAATACAAGCAATGACAATTGTTAACCATGCATAAGAAATTGAACATGTGTAATAACTTTGATATGCATGAATTACAAGTGGAAAAAGATGTTTTTTATATATTTTAAAAATATAAGTGAATATCAAAAGACATAACCAAGTTGTTTCCTGACCAAAAGCAATTCAAAACCAAGTCTTCTTCCTTCAGTTCTAAAACCAGAGAATTTTTTTTGATTGAAAGCTGAAAACAAGAAATCAAAACCAGAAAAAGAATGCAACTCAGATTCAAAGGAAATTCAAGTAAACAAAGCAAATTCTTTACAAGTAAAGGAAATTCAAGTAAACAAAGCAAATTCTTTACAAGTTCAACTTGGAAATCAAGCTTGAAGTTTGAATCAGTAGAATAGTTCAAACAAATGGATTCGGAAATCCAACCCAGTAGCAATTCAAAGAAACTGAAGGAAGCTGTAGAACAACTTAGGTAAAAATTAAGCAAACCATAAGTAAAATTTAAAAAATTAAGTATTTGGAGCAATTAAAAACCATAACTAACTTTATTTTTTTCAATATAAGGGAATGATTACCGAAACAAAGAAAAGAAGAAATCTTGAAAATGCAGAATCAAAGCAAGATGATCCAATAGATAAAAGATCAAACTTCAGTGTTCATGAAAACAAAAAAAATCTGGCCCTCTGTTCGTCATCAATTCAGGTGAGCAAACTTTTACTTTGAAGCCTTGAATCTAAAACTTAATGCCTGTGAATGATTCTTGAAGTAAAATATGTCAGGATGAATGTGTATATACATCTGTGAATTGTGTGTATGCTCGCACATGTATCTACATGGCTCTGTTTAGTGTAACATACCTACAAATTCGAGAAAAAATCATACCTTCTTAATGAAATCATTTCAGGCCTTGATCTTAAAAAAAAAGATATGATTGTAACGATATAACACCACCTTCAAAAATATCATTAAGTAAAATAGATGAGTGGGATCACTGGAAAACTAGGAATATCAGTGAAAATGAATTTAAGTTGAAGATTTGATTTTGCAAATTTCAAACATTGATCATATGAGCTTGTTCGTACTTCAAAAATACGAATTTAGAGATTCATTTCACGATTTTTAAGGGCATAATCGTCGAGCATTTGGGACTTGAATGGAATTGCATATTTCACCCAATTCTGGTGATCCACGTCGATCTGGGCATCAAAATTCATGGTGAAGGAAGTTGTTGTACAGGGGAGCATGAGAAAAATGTTCGAAAATTTTATAATTAATCGTAGAAGGAAGATGGTGCCGAATTAGGGTTCTATCGGTTAGTTGAGACGAGGACATTTCTGAGGCGATACCTTCATCATGGATGAATCGAGTGCTATCACACCCAGGGGGAATGAAGCATTGGACTATGGCGTAGCTTTGGAAGCAATCGTAGACTTTTTGATGGCTTGTGGCGACGAGGCGGAGGGTTTTTCAGCCGAGTGTTTGGTTCCAAGTTGAGGATGGAGGCTCGATTTTTATTCGTGGGGTTTCTTGGCAATCTGGGCGGTCAAGGGGTGTTGGTTGGTCGTCGATGACCCAAAGGTAACGATGGAGTTAGTTGGAAGTGGCCTAGCCACCTGTACACGTGCACGCGTGTAGGACGATGTCTGAAAGAAGAAGTTAGCTGGGACGAAGGTTTTGGCTCGTGCTTTTATTCGTGATGAAGGGTGTTCGACTCGAAGCAAATGGTGGAGTCCCGGGAGTGTTCAGTTGTCGACTCGAGTTTTTCTTCGGGTTGATACGCAAGTGTTGGCATATAAAGCAATATTTTTAAATTCGAAATCCAAAACCATGTTTAAGAAACAAAGATAGAAGCGGAGGGTGCTCGAGTGAGTCTCGGGTTGTTGAAAGAAAACAATTTTGACTTTAAACTAAGATTCAAATTTTTTAACATTTTTAATCCATATTTTCGAATGATGGGTTCGATTAAAGTTTGAATTTATTAAGGATTTAGTAAGACATTTTTTTAAAGTAATTAATAAAGATAGAAAGATGCATCTTTTAATCTATTAAGTAATTAATGATTAGTTTGATTAAAGTATAATTACTTAATATTAAAGGTTAATTTAGCAAATTAATTAAGGTTAATTAATTTTCAATTAATAATTAATTAATTTAGGAGTAATTAATTAATGAAAGTAATTAAAATTTAGTAAATTAACAATTACGGGTTGATTAATTATTAATAAATAAATTTGGTGGTAATTAATTATGGGTTAATTAATTAATGTAATTAATTAAGGATTGATTAATTTATAATTAAGGATAAATTAATTATTAATTAAAGGATAATTAGTCAGTTAAGATTAATTAAATTAAGGTAATTAATTAGTTAATCAAAAATTAATTAACTAATGATTTAAGTTAAGTAATCAAGTGATTAAGATTAATTTTTGATTAAGGATAATCATTTATTAATTAAGAATAATTAATTAAAATGGCAATCAATTGAGGGGTTAATTAGTTAACTAAAGATAATTAATTAAAGGATAGCTGAATAATTAAAGGTTAATTATTTAGAATAAAGATTTAATTCTCTAATGATTAAAGATTGATTAATTTGTAAATCAAATTTGATTTAAATTAATTAGTGAAGGTTAATTAATTTTTAAATTAAGGTTGATTAATTAATAGTTAAATGATTAATTAATTTATAAATTGAGGTTAATTAAAAAATAATTAAAGGATAATTAATAAACATAAACTGTAGTTAATTATGTTAATCAACCAGAATTAGTGATTAATCTGGTTTTCATTAATCAAATGATCAATTAACCTTATTATGGATGATTGTCTCCTATTGAATGCCGTGAATTGTTTGTCATCTCTGTTGTTTGATGCTTTGTGATTTGAATTGTTTTAATTCAAGCTGTGATGAATGTAATTTAATTATTTATAATGCATTCATATTTTCTATCTGTGATTCTGTGTGTATAGATAAGCGTTATTGAAATATACCGCTTATCGATATTGATATGATTGAATCTGTGATGATTGATGTTGTTGCACTGATGTGTAAAACCCCTAGACTGCACCTCGCACACACAAATATGGATTGCATGAGGAAATAAGTTAAGTCACAGATATTTAATGATTTTTAAAGATTGAATTTTTGGATCCAAAATAGTTTTGGAATTGGAATTGAAAGCTTTTGAAAATGAGTTTCCAAAATAAAAGTTATTTTGAATAACTTAATAAAGTTTTGAAATTTAAATAATGTGATTTGAATTTAGTATTTGAAATTGAATTGAATGATTTGGAAATTTTGGTTTAAAGGGATTATACAAGTTATAAAGGTGTTTATATGGTTTTTAACCATTTAAAAAGTATTGTTTTGGGAACTTAAATTTAAACCCAAGCTTTTACTTAAATGGCTTTAACTTATGTAAATATAGTCGGTTTTTCCCAAAATGAAAACTATTTGTTTGAAACAATAATAGCTTTTATGAAAAGAAAGCGGTTTTCAATTTGTATCGAAAGATTTCAAGTTGGAAATGAAATTGTAACTAGGTTTTGAGAAACTACGAATTAACATTTGTGGAAGGTTATTAAACCTTGTTTTTGAAATCTAAGAGGATTTTAAATGGTATACCTTTCATATAAAAGATTTGAATTGGAAATGGTTTGAAAGTTATGAATTAAATCTTTAATTTAAATGATTGGATGTGTTAATCCAATTTGAAATGGAATTGTTTTGAAAAGCCGTGAATGAACCTTTATGGAAAATTGGTGAACTTTGTGAAATGAACCTTTTTGTTTAAAGTATTTGGAATGGTAATTTGTTTTAAACCATTTAAAGAAAAGTTTTAGGTTTTAAGTTGTGACTTAACTGAAATCTTATATCCATATGTTTCTAAAAATTGCGCTCATTATTCGGTTTAGTCGGGAGAGGACCTTATTTGATATAACCCATTTCGAATAATGATATGTCGATATGGATAGCATTTGAAGACCAGTGGTGAAGACCGGGTATTTTTGGGAACGAAAGGATAACCCATCGATTGTCTCTGCACCGAGTCATGCCGTTATAGAGATTTCCTATGTGATGGAAAGTCCGATCGGGATTGTGAATACCCGAATTTGCAAGGGCTTCTTCGGAAGTGCCTTCGGTTCTGTTCGAACTCGGGATAGACTTGTATGGATGTGTATCCGACATTACACTTTGAGATGTAAAACCGGTTTCTATCAAATCCATTTCTGTTTGGTGGCGGAGAATTTATTCTCCTACCTTAACACCCTTCTCTGAGACGTACAAGCTTAGAGGTTATGTAGTTGATGGTTACTAGTGACACATTCCCAATTTGGTAATGTGGCATACGAAGTGTTGTCAATTATTTGTTGATCAAAGCATGTCTTTGTGAAAAAGCGTAGCTTTGTGGACGAGATCTCATCGAGCCCCACAATCCAGTAATGGTCGAAGCAGGAAAGATGCGACAAGGTTTCAAGGGTAGCTCCCCTAGAGCATGACCATTCCTTCTGGAAAAGGGTGGTATCATTGTATGGAGCCCAGATACTTACTCATGTGGACACTGTAGTATATTTATTACTGTGTGATGTTATTGGTGTGGAGGGCCCTCGGATAAAGGTTGCAAACGACCGGGGGTGGCATATCTTAGGTTTTACCCCAGGGAAGGGGGTAGATTGACCTTGTGTTAGCAGAGAGCCGGGTAGGTTCTCGGGGCGTCCCTCCAGAGGCGTACCCATGTGGCAATGGGAAGTTCCTTGGCCTGACCATTTGTTGGAAAATCCAAACAAAACAATACGAGCCCTGTACAGTTTTAGTGGTATAACCTGCCATGGAATGTGGCGGTAACCTGCTATTGAACATGGTAGCTATAGTAGGCATACAACAATGGTTGTATGCTGGCTAAGATTAACATTATACTTTCGAAATGTTTTCCATTATGCACTAATAATAATATCAAAATGGTTTTTGCGTATCGAGCATTTTTGACCATCATAAGGAGAAATCTCCTCCAATTCGACGTTTGCATGGTGTGTGTAGCGGGAGGCTATATGGTAGTTTCATTTCCCAAAAAGCATTGCGGATTTGAACCTTAAAAAGCTTTTGTTGTTTGTTTTAAAAGATAAAACTGTTTTTGTTTGCTGAAACCAGTCCCATGACTGACCTAGAGTTTATTGTTCCTTTCCTAAACTCTGGTTGCCCATAATTTTCCACATGGGTAGTCTAGAGTTTGTTTTTTCAAATAGTCATATAGTAGGAATTGATTCGTTAGCCTTCGAAGCCCTTTGGATTTGTGGATCGCATTTGCTACACTTCAGCATTTACGGACTGCACTTGCTTAGCTTTGTGAGATGTGATGGGAGTTCTCGCTAGCTTTGGATTGGAGATGGAGTTCTTGGAGTTTGGCATTGAAGACATTATCTTTCCGCTGCTATTCTTGTATCTCTGATAGTATTGATATCTATTGTATCATTCTATTGTATTCATTGTTGTATCAGATGTTGTATATCAATGATATTATTCATTTTTTTCCGTTGTGTTGTTGTACTTAATGTGTTATAAGCTCCGGCAAACCAGATTCGACGTTTGAATCTACGGCATTTGAATACGAGTGTCGTATTCGGTGCCTATTTTCGAAGGTCGAGTCAGGGTCGTTATATAATTGAACAATAAATTTCTTCTAAATAGTTTTAATTAACTTAATTATTTAATTTAAACTATTCTTTCTTATAAATAAATTATTTTTAGTAAATAAACCATTAAATAATTTTTATTAACAAATCTATCTTTATCATATATATTTTTTTTCTTTTAAAAACTTGACAGTACACACACACACCAGTTCGAAAAACAAATACATTAATACTTTGCTGCACGTTTATACTGTTACTGCAAACGTTTTATGTTCATTCACGAATAACTTTACTGTAAATTAATTTCTGCTATATTATACATATATAAATTTATTTAAATTGGATTGAATTAAATTGAATTAACTGCTACCTGACAGCAGAAATCCCGACCAACACAACTTCACCATGATTAACATCCCAGAGCCACCATCCCAAATCGTGACTGATACCCAATGCATTGTAAGCGCCATCGATCCCCACTGCTTACTGAAACGAACCTCCCCCTTCGCATCGCGATGCCACATCGAATCGCCTCAGCCCTCGTCGTCACATTCACAAGTGCCTGAGTCCGGCCATCGTGACCCATCGCTGCCCTAGATTTGACTGACCTCGGCCTACCCAAAAATCAAAGTCGTCGATTCGAGATTCCACAATCAAAAACCAGACTCCACGCGAGCGCCACCCTAATCGTGATTCGCCTTGATTTCCAGACATTCGCCCACCTCAAGAATCGACGAATCTCCTCATCGATCTCGGACCCTAGCTTTAATCGAGAACTTTTTGATTTTTGATTTTATACGAGGCTACGGCCATTTTATTTTGGTTTTTGAACGGAAGAAAATTTTCATTTCCTTTTTGATTTTGAACTAAAATGGTTTCGTTGTTTTTTTTATATTTTTTATTCCTTCGAATGAGAAACAATTTTTTTTAAACGACGCGTGTTCCAGTTCTGCCAAGTGAAAGAAATAACGAAACGTGTAAAAATTTATTAAATTGCATGAGAAGTTTTATATTCATTTAATCTAAATTCAAATTCAAATTGAAATTGCCTTGATAATTGCAACTCTAAATATCGACCCCCAAACAGCATGCCGCCAGGCGTTTATAATTTTATACGGCTATTCTGAACGCGATGGGAAAGGTTTATAGTCGAAATTCGATCGTATGGAGAAGATAACTTTTCGAACCAGTAAAAATATTGAATTTTTAATTTTAATTTCAGCGCGTTTGCTTACCATACGACCACACAACAACTCCGAATGCTATGGAAATTGAAATCCAATAATAATGCACTATTACGGATCCAATGGAACTGATTTCGTCGAATTCCAAGACTATGCCTCTTAAGGCTATTTTTAAATATCAATTTAAACGATATAAATTCAAAACTAATCAAAGCATTTCCAAATTCAATTCTTAAGCTTCCATTATCTTTAGTATTATCATTATAAAATTTTTAAGCCTTTGAAATATTTTTAATCAGCTTAAAAATCAAGATTCAATATTTAACCCAACGTCATTAAATTAAATTCAATAATTTATTTGCCAAATTCAGAGTTATATTTGAAATCCAAGTTAAAATATCATTCAAATATTTAAAGTTAATTAAATATTTCAATTTCAAAAGTTAAAATTTCCAGGTCGTCACAAGCCTGTCCTTACAATTACTGATAAATTCAACAACGAAGACAACGAAAAAATAACCATCTACACGAATACGTCTCTGGGCCTCCAACTCGTCTTCCGAAGCTCTAAAGCATCCAAACTAATCTGTAATATGCTCGGCATGACTGAGCATTATAATAAAATAACATATGAGACAGTCTAGAAAACCAGTGTGAGAAAACCACAACCAATTGGATTTTATGTTATACCAAAATCTTTGAAATCAAAGGTACCTCGTAAGACCACACCGCACGTAAAGAGGGATGGGTTTTTACCTTACGACAACCAAAATGTTTTATATAGAGAATCCATTGACAATGTAATAAGGTCTAAGGGTGAAAATAATAATAATAATAATCAAGTAGCTGTGATGCTCGTGAGTGTACATCACAACAATACTAGGTATATTACCAAAAATCGGTACAGCTCATTCGTTAATCGCGTAAAAATCCATTGAGGCGCCCTCAATATTTCGAGGAATAGTCCTCCTACACAAGAATCATAAATATCCTTTCGAAGTAGCATACATCCCTAATGATGTACCATAGGAAAAACATAGCTGGTCTTGCTAAGACCGAGTGCATCGCCACATGCATGCATAACGACTATAAGTGACATATAGAAGGAGCCGACTACACCCTATGGGTTTGCCAACCCTACTGGCCATGCCTCCTATCTCTAGTTTTAGTCAATCCCACTGATTAGGCTACGTCTGACATTCCAGCTTATGCACCGCTACCAAAAAAATCATGGAATCCCACATGATATCCAATACTCCAACGAGTCTCGGAATCATATATAGATTCCCACATCTCAATTAGATCTTGAAATTGCACCCGGATTCCTATACCCCCAACGGGTCTCGGAATCACACATGGATCCCAACATTCCAATATATCACGAATCTCCTTCATAGAACCGTATATAGTTTTCGGAGTGGTTACGGGTTCGAGTCATTTTTTACGAGTATACCGCTCCGCTTCCCGGGTTCTCCACAGAACAAAATACCGATTTTCAGAATGCTCAATACCGGTTGTTTTGGAAATAATCGGACAATACATAAGAGCGGGGATCACCACCTAACTTTTTAAGTGGACGGATCTCCTTATCATTTATCCTTGAAGAATGAAACAAGTTTTTACATACAGTATAGCACCACCGATGATAACTGTACCATATAATTCCTGTGTTTCCACTAGATATTCGTAGAGTTAAAACCCTTCGGTGTTAAGTAGGGAATATTTCCATACCACCAAAATTAAGAAGGATTACATATTTAAGCCAAGATTTGATTGTCGGTTATTGAACTATCAAAAAACAAACATTCAAAAAAAGATTATATTTCATAGGGAAAAACCAACATTAGTGAAGCATATAAGCACTCACTGGCACCATTTCATCAATCTTCATAAATAAAGCCCATTTTGTAAATTGCTGGTATATAACCCCTTTACAAAGATATACTCGCAAATCTATATATTTCAATACTTAGAAATATCCATACTTATCTCAACCGTATAAGTGTATCCATAGAATTTAGAAAGATTTTTTTATTCGATTCAAAACCCATTTATAAAACTCCTTATGATTCTCTAAAAACATTAATAAACCATTTTCTAAATCTCCAAAAACCATTTATAAACCTTCTATAAATTGAATCACTTATAAGTTTCTTATACATCACAAAGATCATTAATGAACCCTTTATCAATCTATAAACCATTTATAGAACTTCTTTTATAGATCTATAACCTATCTCTAAAATTCGTTTATAAATATCTAACCATTTATTAACTCTCCCACCTTGCAAATAACTTTTCCTTAATTCTTCAAACAATTTTATAACTCCTTTATAAAGTTTAAGTCTTCCACCTCCATTCATGGGTTTCAGAAACATTTATAAATAATTAAAAACCTTTACTTCAACACACCATTATATAATAAAGGTTATCAATAATATACATTATAAATAAATGAAATTTATTAATTTTAAAACATCTTAAATAATAATATTATTTTGAGAAACAAAAATAATCAGTCTTCACCATTTTTATAAAAATAATGATTCATTTTCAAAACCTTGTTAATAACCATTATTATTAATTTCAAACCATAATTATTCTTGAGATAACTAACTTTTTAGCTTATTAACTTTTTATAAGTTCTTAAAACATAATAACTGTAAACAAATAACTTTTAAAAAATATTAATTAATTAAATAACTTTAAAATAATATTAATATTAATATAATTATATAACTTTAAAATAATATAAATATATTTATATAACTTTAAAAATATTAATTTAATTAAATTACTTTAAAATAATATTAATGTAACAACCCCCATATTTGTCGAGTTTATATTTAAATATTTTATTTAAATATTATATCATTAATCGGATTTTGGTCCGAAAAGCTACTTTTTGCAAACGGTCAAATTAGGACTCGAGACCACTTTTATTGAGTTCGAAATGTCGTTTACAACTTTTTAAGTATAAACATCGATATGTTTGGAGCTAGTGAAATTTCACTAAGTTTTCCCGCTTTGGACTTTGGATTAGTTTAGCCTATTAAGCCCAAGTTCCAACCCCCTTCTCCTCACTCTTCATAAATTCCTAACTAACTTGAAATTTGCATTAATGGTGAAGAGAATGGGAAATTAAAACTCCAAGCTCAAATTTAATTGCTAATCCAACATTCAACTCCAAATTCAAGTAGAAGATATTGGATTCGAGATTTGGATTGCTTCTCCATTGGCTTCAAGCTTCATCTTCATCCATTTTAGTGAAAAGGTGAGATTTTTATCTCACAATTCTAGTCTATAACTATATTGGACTGTTGGGAATGATTCCCCATCACTTTAGCATGCACATTTGCAATTGGTTTGGACTGGATTGGCCAAAAACTCCATTTTTTAGTGTTTTTGCTAAAATTCTGCACTTAGGTCGTTCTGCCAATGCTAGGTCGTTCACGTGGAAAAGTCTCGGCCTTCAAATAGCTCGTTTCTGGCCTTAAAACCCGTTAGCACGTGTTAGGTCGTTCCCCTCGGAATTAGGTCGTTGGGTTTTAGGTCGTAGGTCGCTCGACCTCTAGGTCGTAACTCTTTAGGTCGCTAAGTCGTTCGACTTTAGGTCGTAACTCTTTAGGTCGCTAGGTCGTATGACCTTAGGTCGTTAGGTCCTATGGCTTTTAGGTCACTTCCACGCTAAGTCGTTCGACTCTTAGGTCGTAACACTTAGGTCGCTCGCCTCTTAAACCGATAGGTCGCATGACCTTTATACTTTTATGTCGCTAGACCCTTGACTCATTAGGTCGTTAGACCCTTGAGTCGTTAGGTCGTAGGTCGCGAGCCCTATAGGTCGTTCGGCCTTGTGCCTTCATTAGGTCACGCGACCTTATTAAACCGGTAACTCGCGAACCTCTTAGGTTGCTCGACCTGTTCGCCCACCAGGTCGCGGAAACCACTAGGTCATTGGGCCTTATTCTTGTTAGGTCGTTGGGCTTTAACTCGTTGGACCTTTTTCCTTTATGCCGTTTCCTCACTTAAGTCGCTTGTCCATTATAGGTCGCGTTTCCTGCATAGGTCGCTAGGTCGCGTGCCTTTAGGTCGCGTTCCTTTATTAGGTCGCGTGTCTCTGTTAGGTCGTTGACCTCCTTAACTCGCATGACCTAACCCGTAGGTCGTTAGACCTCGATTCTATTTATGTCGCTGCTTCTTATAGGTCGCTCGGCCCCTTATGTTCCTTAGGTCATTTGAGTGTTAGCTCGCGAACCCATTTTAGGTCGCATGACCTTTACCCTTTAGGTCGAACCCCGTAGCAGGGGCATTGCCCCCGCACCCCCACCTTGGGGGGTTGCCACCCCCCAGACACCCCCTCCGTAGGGGATCTTATCTGAAAAACATTCAATAGAACTTGCTTTGTTGAGATGCTGAGTTGACCATTCTTCGAGACAAACTATCTTGGGCTTCTTGGTCGATTTTATGGATTTCTGAATATCTTTTTCGATGGATTCTTTATTGGTTTCTTTGGATTTTATTCACGTCTTCGTATGTGAATTTTTATGATTGATTGTTTCTACAATCACTTCTATGATTTGTCACTTTAAAATACGAAGGTTTCAATACTAGTAGTAAATATCAAAACTCTTTCAACAAAATGATTTCAACTCTATTTTCAATAACAAAGCTCTTTTCTTAAACCATTTTACAATCTACTAGTATATACAAACCTTTACCTCACTCGTATGATAAATTGAATTAAACGGCTTAGTAAAACAAGTGGTATGAAACGCTTGCGTTTGCTTCGTCGGTTAACTCTTAGACTTGTTCAATTGAACCTTTTTGTGACAGTTTTCTTGTGAAGATCTACAGTTCGTTCGTAAATATTTGAGTTAAGCAAGTGGTTATGGGACATGAAGCTAAAATTTTATATTTACTAGCTTAGTGTAATTGACACTTCTCGTTGATCATGACGATCATTCTTATGATTTAGACTAGCAATTGTGCGATGTCTCTTGTTTGCTTGGTTAGACTAGACACCGCTTGTGTGATTTCATTCACACATACCATTTTACCTTCTTGGTTAGTCTAGACACCACTTGTGTGATTTCACTCACACATACGTTTTTTTTTGCGAGGTTAGACTAGACACCACTTGTGTGATTTCACTCACACGTACCTTTTTGATTTTTGGTTAGTCTAGACCTCATCTGTGTGATTTCGACTCACACATATGGGGTAGCTCCCCATGGTCTACGGACCGTCATGTGATAGGCCTCTTTCCCTTTTTCCGTGATTTATGGATTTCTTGTGTTGATTTCTGGAATTTATGTTATTGACTTGTTATGAGTACAAGTTTAGGGTATGATGCCCTCTTTGGATCTTTGAGAAGATTCTTGTGATATCGATTTATCTCTTATTGATTGATCTTCTGTTGATCGTCATTTGCATACTTATAGTAGTATGTCAGTATGGATATTTTATGTTTATGCCATATCTTTTATTTCATACCATGTCATCTGATATTTATAGCTAGACTGATTCGTTTATTATTTTCTTAAATAATACTCGGGTCAGACCGAGATGTTACAGGTGCTTCTGCTTGACTTCTTCTCGGGATTTGCTACTCTGACTTTTGGCTAACTATTTAGATCAGCAGTTTTTGTTGTATACACTTGAGAAATAGACTCATAGTTGTATTCTTTTGTATAGCACGTGTTGCTATTCTTTTGTATTATTGTGGATCTTTTTGACCTCTACTCTGATCTACACTTTCATGTGCTAGTTATATATTCATATCTTCTTCCGCCTCTGTGATACGGATGTCTGTGACTGATTTGTGTTATGCTTATTTCTATGTTTTTTTTCCGAAGATTATTTATAGCCACCATGTGATAAGCAATCATATGGATGGTCGCTCCTCTACAGCCTTATTCTCCGTGCTAGTTGACAGCACTACACCATAGTGCCCTTGGCTAGCATGGGTATAGAGGTGGGGCGTCACAATTAATATTATTAAATAACCTAAAATAATATAAATATAATTAAATTACTTTAAAAGAATATTAGTATAATTAAATAACCTAAAATAATATTAATGTAACTAAATAACTTTAAAAACGATATTTATATAATTAATTAACTTAAAAACAACATTTATATTTTTAATTATATAATCATGAAACAAAATATTTTTGAAACCCAATTTCGGATTTAAAAATCGTTCCTTGTCTCAAAAACCAATTCCGACTTAATCGGCAATTTATAGAGGCCAATAACAACCCAACACTTAACCAATATCGATATTTATTTTCTATCACAACCGGGATATCGTTTTCAACATATAATAATATTATAGCTATAATGTTCACAATCATGTTCATTTTCCAATAATTCATATAAAAATATATTATTGAAACAATTCAACAATGTAGAGGAATCCCGTTGTACTCCTCCAACCTGTTTTCCCAACATCACAGCTTATATATATTAGATCACATATATGTAAATAAAACCAACGGTTGTGAGGAATCCTGTTGGATCCCTCTTGCATGTTTCCCTACATCACAAATGTTATATAATCATAAGAATATACCGCTTCAAGGTGGGATTCGTATACAAAGGGTCATCTGCTCTTACATGGAAACATAATAGGGTCTCATCCGCTTTAATAGGCAGGAATATCCAAACCAACTAATAAATATGATAATTCATCCAAACAATCATTGAAAAATTTACGCCAATAATAAATCATTCTAGTTAGCCAAAAAGATGAGATTAACTCACTTTAATTTTCTATTGTCATTGAGCCGTTTCGGTTTGGAACTAAAATCAAACGACGTCTGATTTTAGCCTAATTTTTCAATGTTTCCAAATTCAACCAAATGAGTTTCATTATGAAGCTTTCGTTGTCTCGAGCGCAATGCAAAAAGTTTCATCTCGATCCGACCTCGTATGAGTGAGATATGAATTTTAGAAGTTATCAATAATTTTAAATTAAAATTAGATAACTCAAGATAATTACCCAAATGCCCCTTCACAAAACTACTCATTCTTCCTCCTCTATTCCCTGTACATGAACCGAGTTACCCATATGGTCACGCACGATATTTGAGTGATACAGAGCTAGAGACCTCTGCTTGACGAATCGACTTGGCCAACGGTTTGCTCTATGCGACTGACGTTACGCTCATCGCCAACCCCTCCCTAGCAAAACCTGTCGTATCCCCCTCCGCTCTTACCTGACACTATTCACATGACCAAAAATATCATCAATCTCCTCCAAAATCGGTGACTAGTTGCCATCTGCAACCTCGAATCCAAAAACGACCTCCGATACCCCTAATTCCTCCTCTATTGGCCACAAACCCTAGTTGACAATATTCATCCGACTTTACCGTCGGACTCCACAAACAAGCACCAGACCTCCAACGAAGCATACCAGTTGAAAGATCTTGTCCAAACATGAATTTTAAAATTCGTTTGAAATTTTTTTGTTGAGTAAAATTTGAAAAATAAAAATTTTGAGTTTCATTTTTTATTTACTGTTTTGCTGCATTTATATAAGGGGGAAGGATATCGCAGAGGGGTGTGGGTGGTGCAAGGTATGGCAGATCAAATGGTGATGAGTAATTGCTCTATGTCAAATATATATATATACATATATTTTAAAAATTCATAAATATCTAGCTATATAATTCCGAACCACAACCGTGGCGTGCCGCCTAACGTTCTATATGTTATACCCCTATTTCGAACCTAATGGAACTAGTTCCGAGGCTTAATTTGATCTTATGCAGAAGATAGCTTTTTTGGAGCCCATTATTATATTAAATTTTCAATATTAATTTCTACGCGTTTCGATCTCGCACGACCAAATGATACATCTGATTTCCATGAAATTTAACGGTGCATTATAATTTATTATTACGGATCCAATGATTCAGGTTTTGTTGATATCCGAGACTGTGCCTCGGAAGGCTATTTTTATATGCTACTTAAAACGAGTTAATTTCAAAATTAGCTAAATCACTTTTAAATCAAATTTAAATTTTTTATTATCTTCATTCTTGTTAATAGAAATCTAATAAGATTTTAAATCAATTTTATCCTACTTAAAACCCAAGATTCAATTGTTTAAAAATTTCAATTATTAATTTTAAACAATTTAATTATCTAGTAAATCACTATATTTGAAATTCGAGTTATTAAATCTATAAAAGTATATTTCCAATATTTAAAATTGATTAAATATTACAAAGTCAGATACTAAAATTTTGGGTCGTTACATTCTTCCCTCTTAAGAGAATTTCATCCTCGAAATTTCCACGGTAGGAAAAAGGCCCAAACACATTACTTTTTAAAACCAATTAGTTCATATAACTTACCAAATCCCTTTAAGCCTTTAACTTTCCAAAACCAATTTGTTGAAACCATGTTATTACTTCTACTAAATTTCTAAATTCGTCTATAGATTCCAAATAATATTATCCATTCAATCATTTCAAGTTACAATCCGAAATCAAGTTTTAGTTATTGAAAATTTCTTCAAAATTTCTATGTCGTTAGATTTTCGAAAATTTTTGCCAGCATCTACTTCGAGCGGCTCGATCCGACCAACCACTAATCGCCACTACGGGTCCAAACCTGGAAAAGAAAATAAAAGCCAAGTGGCTCAGCCATAAAACCATCAAATTCAAACAACAATTTAAACGTGTACCTCTTTGTTGGGAAACCCAATTTTTCTTATGAAATCAAAGGCATCAAATCAGCTCTTGCATTTATATACCTACATCTTATTTACCAACGATATCCAGACATATAGTTCATAATTATTTTATTTTATACTTTCAATTTTCAACATTTAATTTACTAAAGCCCATACGATGTACATATACCATCCTACGCAATATCAAATCTGATCGCTCGCTCGATCATACAATCTCACTTTCGAACTAGTATTGTTCACACGACCACTCTAGTGCGGACTCAGATCCGGTTCCTTGATTAGGAACTACCATTCTCCTTGCATAGCCATGTATTATGATGGAGAATTTCAAGAATCAAGCAAAAATCCATATCCAGTGTTCGTCGTCGAGAATTGAGTGAAAAATTCCAATTCAGATCAATATAAATCATCTTGAAAACCTATGCTCGAATCTGGGTTAAATCGTTATACGAATAAAATATTATAAGTACAACTTACATATTTATTTAATCTGATTTCTTAGCTAAACCAAATTCTTTTATTCACATTAACTTCAATCCCATTCACTCATTCACATTGCTTTATTCACATCCATACATTTCTTAGTACATCCCTTTCAATGCTAATGTTACTTAAGAAATTTCCCCTCAAATTCTATGTTTAACCAATTTCACTCTATACTAAATTCACTGATAAATTATTTCATAAGACCTTACTCAAGTTTATAAATAGTACGTTCAACATGTTTATTAAAACTTCACAACTTAATTTCATATTCGATTAAAGTCAATTTCAATTCCATTTAATTCAATTCATCTTCCGATTTCAATAGTTAATTTTATCAACCATATTCCAAAACCATATTCAATTTGCTAACTTATTTAATTAGTTCATTCACTAATTCATTTCAAATCTCAATCTAATTCATTTCAAAAATTACTTTATTTAACTTAATTTAAGTTAAATTTCATTTTAAATTTTCTATTCTCAACATTCATTCTCAAAAAATTAAAACATTTTTTTAACTTACTATTTTTAGAAATTTATAAGTTATCAGACTTATTTATCATATTTTCAACAACACTTAATTGAAAATTTCCAGAGTTCAAACACCTTATTCTTATTTATTTTAAATCATTTTAAAGTATTATATATACAAAATTCCCTTGGTACATCAAATCATTCTTTTGGGATTTAAAACAAAACTAGTTTTACCAAAACAAAACCCCATTGGTAGCAATTTCTCCGTTGGAAACCCAAAAATGAACGTTGATGATGCTGTAGTCGTCAGCGAAATTATTTTCCAGTGACCAAAGCGAGTTCGATGCTTTCTATTCCTTAAAAAATCCATTTTAATATTCCTACTAAAAATATTTCCAAATAATACTAATATTATTTTCAAAATCTAGGAAAATCAATTCCAAAACCAAGGGATTTAAATTCCTAAATTTCTAGCCTTTGAACACTTTTAATTTATAAACCGCATTCGTAAACAATATTTATAATATACTGTGCAATTTCATTTCTTTTAGTTTTAAATTACATTTATAAACTATATTCATATAATCTCACTTTGGTTATATAATAAACCATTTTCTTAATTATTTATCTTGTTTGCATTATAATAATGTCAATTTTTATTAGAGCCAAAAACAATAAATCAAATACTATCATACTCTGACAACCAAACACACTATATATACCATAATAATTCTAAAAAAATTATATTTTTTTATATATATAAAATATAATCGTGGTAAAATTATTTCATTTACCCAATTTCAAAACAGTACTATTCGAATTGCACTACTCAAATGTTTAGGGACCCCTATCAATAACGTTATATTGACCAGAATCCATAAGCCACTCAATAGTTCAACCGGCAAAATATATAACATTTTTATATCACTAACAAATACACACATATACACACACACACATACAATCAAATTCATTCTAGGGAGCTACTGACCCTATCTATAATGAGTTACCACATCAAAGTCAAAGTTCTCTCTTAGCCTTCAGCTCTGATACTAATTGTATCGAACCTGGCTTTTCGATCCTCAAAAATCGACACTAGTATGTCCACTATACTACATGCCGAGAAATCGAATGTTGGAAAACCCAATTGTTAGGGAAAAAGAAAGAAGGAAGAAGATAAAAAGGAAACTAAAGAACATAGAATCTCACAACAGAACGAATAATCTATAATATACATCAACTCTTTACACAAAAGTCAAACTGTAATGCAAGTATATTCAAAACAATAAGTAGAGTACACTAACCTATTTCAGCATGGACAGTTATAACAGTTGTACTTACAATTGCTGATAAATTCAGCAACGAATACAGCAGAAAAATAATCATGTATGTGAATACGTCTCCGGGCCACCAACTCGTCTCCTGAAGCTCTAAAGCATGCAAACTAATATGTAATATGCTCAGTTAGACTTGAGCATTATAATAAAATAAAACTCGAGTCAATATGGAAAACCAACGTGAGAAAAACACACCCAACTAGATTTTAAGTTATATAAAAATCTTTGAAATCAAAGGTATCTCGAAAGACCACGCTGCATGTAAACACGGATGGGTTTTTACCTTACGATTACTAAAATATTTTATGTAGAAAATCCATTGATATTATAATAGTGTCTATGGACAAAAATAATAATAATAATCAAGTAGTTGTGATGCTCGTGAGTGTACATCATAACAATACTAGGTGTATAATCAAAATCCAATAAGGCTCGTTCGTTAATTATGTAGGATTCAATGGAGGTGCCCTTAGTACTTCGAGGAACAGTCCTCCTGCAAACGATTTTGAGATATCCTTCCGAAGTAGCATACCTTCCTAGTGATGTATCATAGGAAAAACATAGCTGGACTCGCTAAGACCGAGGGCATCATGCATGCATAACAACTATAAGTGACTTCTAGGAGGATCCGACTACACCCTTAGGGTTTCCCAACCCTATTGACCATGCTTCATATCTCCGTTTTAGCCATTTTCGCCGATGAGGCTACGTCCGACATTCCAGCTTATGTCACCGCCACCAAAAAATCATGGAATCCCACATGGATTTCAACACCCCAACTGGTCTCGGAATCACCCATAGGTTCCCATATCTCAATTAGATCTTGGAATCACACCTGGATTCCTATACCCCAAAAGGACTTGGAATTAGACGTGGATCTCAACATTCTAATATATCACGTGTAACGACTTGGAATTTCCGATTCAGAAAATTCCAGATAGTTAGGAAAAGAAGGAAAGAGAAAGAAGCGGAAATAGTAAACCAAACTCAGAATCTCACATTCGCAGTGGATAAAATATAATATCACATTAATAATAGTTATACAAAGGAAAACTGTTCTTGTCAATTTACACTTTAATATATATCAAAGTTACAACCTATATACAAAAACAGGACAGATACAATCAATCTATTTCAGATATACAATAATACAATACACGGAAACTTTCCATACGTTCCTGTTCTCCAGCTCATCTCCTGAGCTCCAGGACGCCCTTACCTAAAAATCTGTAATACTCGGTCTGACCCGAGCATTACATCAAAGTAACACCCGGGTCAGGCTGGAAACCAGCGTGAGTAAATCCATCTAACATGGAACACAAAAGCATACAACTTATATAAAACCCGGGGTAACTCGTAACAATTTTACAAATTCACAGGTTTGGTATAGACAACACTCATTACACCCATCAATTTCTAAGTATCATACTTAGGTTAAATGGTCTAGTTCAGTTAAGGCATTCCATTCCAGTCTATTTATTTCACATACCAAATCTTTACCCAATTATCATAGATTACAAATCGAAGTGGTTTCGTACATCTGCTAATATCCGACTCCGGTCCCTCCGACTCCAATGTCATTATTAACCCAAGTTATTTAAGAGATTAAATTTAAATACTGGATGACACTTTTACACCGCAATTCCACAGATAGACATCACACATTTATCATTGATATAACCAATATCATATTATCAGAATATCACAACATACCATCCATTAGATATCATCCAATAGATATCATTCAATTCAGTCATTCAACAAACAATCATCCATAAGCATGCATTATCATTCATATCATAATTAATCATCTAATCCTACCTAATCAACCATCGATTAATTACAATCATTTAATTAATTCATCACTCCTTGGTTACCTTATCAACCAATCAATTGATCTCTAATCACAGATTAATTATTCTTTAATTGTCAATTAATAAACCTCAATTATTAATTAATCTTACTTAAAACACAGTAATCAATCCTTAATTACTTTATAATCAATTATTTAACCTCTAATTAACTGATTAATTAACCATCAACTATTGATTAATAACCCTAATTATTAATCAATAGCTCTTTATTCAAATAAATTAATCTATAATTATCCTTATAATTCATTAATTAATTAATAAACTAATTAATTATCTCTTAAATTATTAACAACTTAACTAAAGATTAATTATTCCTTAATTACCCGTTAATTAACCATTTGATTAATCCTTAATTAATAGTTAACCTATTTTTAATTAACAATTAATCTTTAAACATTTATTAATCAAGCAAATTAATTGCCCTTTATTAATTTCTTGATTAATCCTCAAACCTCCAAAGTCTTAGTTAACCTAAAACAGACCATTTATATTTAATTCCTTAATTATCATAATCATATTTAAACATTTATCTGTATAAATTACTTTAATTATCTTTTAGATCCTTACTAAATAAATTTGGAAATAATTCATCACCAATCTATTAACTTATACTTTAAGTTAAATTAAGTATTAGCCACATCATCTCTTTTAAATCATTTACTTGATTACAATATCAGGTTTATTTTAAATAAACTTTTAAACAAAGGTTATATAGATTATAAAACACTTTATAATTAATAAATTTTAAAATAAATTATCTTAAATCCTTTATTTACCTTTAAACCAAATTAAACATCTAATATTGCAAGAAAAATAGGTTGAGAAGTGGGTTTTAAATCTGTTTAAATTCAAAATTTTAAACCTGTATTTTAATTGCTTAAAACAGGCTAGCATTATAAAGACTTGAGCAAAAAGAAAACCCAAATCTTGAGTTCAATCATAAGCAACCTACTACCCTACAACTTCGAGTCCATCCCTAATTACATTGAGTTCCATGGCAACACTTTCTCTCCCAAATCCAACTCCACCTGACACGCTGTGCACCAGTGCACGTACACAGGTGGCCGCCGACGACTTGACTTCATCCCCTATCGTTGACAAGTCACTTACTAACCCCCTCTTCGATCTCAACCATCCAACTCGATCACCAAGCTCCGAATCGAAATCGAGTATTTCAGTTGAAAACTGGAACTAGACACCAACCTGAAATCACGTCGAACGATCAACGACGATCACTGGAGCGCCAGAAACTCTGGCCACATCTCCACGCAACATCTACATAGCTTCCATCCAAATTCCAAGCAGCTCGATGCATTAGAAACAACACAGCATCCAATATTGCAAGGTCGACCAAAACTAGGGTTATGTGACGACCGCCCATGACTCCCGCACCAAAACAAGGAAATAATGCGCTGAAAGGCGTGCCAGGCAGCCATGGACGATAGTCAGGGTAAAACAGAACAAAAGAATCTCTATCGTACAACTCACAGCGCATGGACAAAATACAATAGAGAAATATAATATAGTGAAGCTCCATAGAACAGAACATCATCATATAAGCATCACAGTAGTTTTATACCATCATCTACTCAAATCCATACATGAAAGCCTCACTACAAATCACTCAACCAAATACAGCAGCGGATACCCAGTACATATAGTAAGAAAACTAATATGCATAGCCTCCTGCTCGTCTTCGCCATCATCAACGGAAAACTCTACTCTAAGCACAGCACCTGCCACCTGCTACCTAGTCTGCCCATCCCAAACATGGATGAACAGCCCAAGGTAATAAGAGGAGACATAAAACCTTGAGTCAGACAAAGTCTTAGTGAGCAGTAAATTAACAATCAAGCATACCAAAAGAGCATAAGGAAATAAAGGAATAGGAACCAAACCATCCCACTCCACCTCTTTCTACAGTGATAGCCCCCAGACACACACTAAGGAGAAGTAAGCATAACATAGCAGATAAGTAAGGTAAAGCAATAATCACTCGAGTCAAGGACGATGTTTTCCAAATACAAACCCCCAAGGCCTAAACCAAGATCAGATAAGCACCCAGAAAACACCGCTCTTGAAGCCGAATGATGATACAACCAAACATCCAAACATCCATGACTCTGGCTATCACTGTTAACCTTGCTTCGAAATCACCGTTAATTGAATGACCGACTCCTTCCTGAGCCATCTGTCAAGGGCTAATGGTAACCCCGGTTCTAGACAAAACCCCGCACACTGCCTTGTGCCTAGGACTTATCTTCTTGGCCCAGAGTACTCGACTAACTGCCTGTAGTCTTTTAGGCGTCCCTATGTACTCTTGCTTTAGGTTTGCTAGAACCTTCAATAACGATGAGATCCAAGCCTCCTTGTCATCCTTCTTGACGACTTCTATCAACTTAGCCCAAGCTTCCTCTTGAGCAATCCATTATCAACCAACTTGAACTACCCTTCAAGTTATCAACATGCTTGGAATGATCCCTGCCTGGATTAAGCCAAGACTCACATCATACTTCGCTTCATCGTACCAAAGCAAAGTCTCAACTCAACCATACTTTGCCTTTTCGCATCCTGACAAAGTCCCATCTCGATCTCATACTTCGCCTCCTCGCATCACGGCAAAGTCCCATCATCGAATCCATCCATATGAGCTTCCACATCCGCTTCATATACCATCGGCAGCTTTCACCATTCAAGAGCCTTTCCACTTAGCTTTTGAATCATCTTCAACCATCTTGTTCCAAATCAACTACAAGCTAACTTGGAGCAATCAAATCTAACATACATTCAAACATTCAAGCATTCAAACAAGATATATTAAGCAATATCAACTATAATGGCAATTTCGTAATTAAGTGAGCAAAAGTCCAACATATGTGAAATCATAGTTTTTAGCATAGATCTATCAAATCTAAAACATGGGTTTTGTCTCTAATACTTGTTAAATAGCTTCTATAGATAAACATTTTCAAATATGATGGATCTACATGCAGACTTAAGGAAAATGCGAGAAAACGCTAACTTTAACACATAAACATATCACCAATCCCATATACTCCTTTGGATCCGCGTGAGAGATAACTACCACTCACCAAATCACCAAAACAACCTAAAATCAAACAACTTCAGATCTGGACAGCAAGGACTTGAGCTTGATCCGGAGAAATTTCACTTGAAACGGTGAAATCTAGCCTCTTCGGATGAAAATCTTCAACTTTGGCACTTGATCTTTGATCTTGATCTTCAATCTTCAATGGATGTTAGCACTTGATAGAAGTAGAGAAAGAAGTGAAGAAAATACTGTAGTCGAGTCTTCAAAATGGCAGCACTTCGTCGCTTCAAAAACCGGTGCCAAAAAGTGAGCCAAACCCCTCTATTTATAGGCTGAACAACCCTTAGGTCGTCGCCCCTTAGGTCGTCCCCGACCTACTTATGAGTCGTTGCCGACTCATCAGTCCCTACGACCTACGACCTAACCAACACAACATACAGCCAAGGCCGACTTACGACTCAACACACTACCGACCCAACTGCCACACGACTCAACCCAGACACGACCTAAAACACAGTATCCTACCGACCTAAAAACTCTGCCGACTTATCATCCCTTGCGACCTAGGTCTCTACAGTACTTACGCGACCTAACTCCTGCCGACCTAACACACACTCTGCTTAGCCGACTCATTAGGTAACCGACCTAACACTCCAAGTCCTAAGTCGTACGACGACTCAACAATACACACTAACGACTCAACAACGATGCCGACTTAACACACATACGACCTAACTTAGGTCGGTCCACGACCTAACTACTAAATCCTTAGGTCGCTACAACTATTAGGTCGCTCACCACTAGGTCGGTCACTTTCTTAGGTCGTTCCTCTATCCTAGGTCGCTCAACCGACCTAACTCTCAACACATTAACACCCTAACCCGTTAGCTCCTTAGGTCGTATGCTACCTTAACTCGGTTGATACTTAGGTCGGCCAGAAACCCAAAACTTACCCAAACGACCTAAGCTAACTCGCTCACGACCTAACCTATGAGTCGGTCACGACTCAGGCTAGAAACAACACAAACAACACTAACGACCTGTAAATTCTACGATTTATCGACACGTAAAATGCGGGTCGTTACATTCTCTCCCCCTTAGGAATTTCGCCCCCGAAATTCCAAACCAACAATCAGCAATCAAAATTATTCCGCATGCCTATCATCCATAGCAATCAACAAACCATGCATCCAATTCTAACCTAGCATGCAGAATTCTATGACTTAGAACAAGCTACAAATTCATGAGATGTCACGACACTTTAGGGCCATACCTCGAAGAGTCCGGGATGAGCTGCCTTCATCCTCTCTTCCTCCTCCCATGTACAGTCGTTAACATCATCACTCCATTGTACCTTGAGCAACGTAATCGTCTTCCTCCTAAGCTGTTTCGTATCGGTTTCAACAATACGAAGCGGCTTACGAGGTCTCGAAACAACTGGATCAACCTCTAAGTCTTCACAGCTATCAGCAGAAACCACCGTAGTTGGGTCGTGCACATACTTCCGTAGATAAGATACATGAAAAACACTGTGCACACCCGCCATCTTTTCCGGTAACTCCAATCTATAAGCGAGCTTTCCAATACGCTCGATAATCGGGAATGGTCCAACAAATCTCGGAGTTAACTTTCCTTTCTTCCCGAATCTAATGACACTCTTCAGAGGAGAAATCTTCACAAAAACCATATCACCTACGTCGAATTCCAAATCCTTTCGACGATTATCTGCATAACTCTTCTGACGATCCTGGGCTGCCCTCATTCGTTGCCGAATGATCTCTATACAATCCGTAGTTTGACGAATCATCTCTGGCCCAAGCATCAGCTTTTCTCCAGTTTCCAACCAACATGTCGGAGAGTTACACGGTCTTCCATATAATGCCTCATATGGTGCCATACCAATACTCGACTGATAACTGTTATTATAAGCAAACTCCACCAAATGAAGGTGATCTTCCCATGATCCTCCGAAGTCCAAAACACATGCTCTAAGAAGATCTTCCAAAACTCGGTTGACTCTCTCAGTCTGACCATCTGTTTGAGGGTGATAAGCTGTACTCAAACACAACTCGGTTCCCAAAACTTCCTGGAAGCTCTTCCAAAATCTACTAGTGAACAATGGATCTCGATCGCTCACTATACTCTTCGGAACACCATGGAAACGAACTATCCACTTCACATATAATTCAGCCAACTTCGATGCAGTCCTAGTCGATCGAACAGGAATGAATCTTGCACTCTTGGTCAAGCGATCTACAATGACCCAAATCCCTTCATTTCCCGCTCTTGTCCTAGGCAGACCATCGATAAAATCCATCGACACCTGCTCCCACTTCCATGTAGGAACCTCTAATGGCTGAAGCAATCCACTGGGCTTCTTCTGCTCAGCTTTCACCAACTGGCAATTCATACACTTGGAAATAAAATTTCCAACATCCTTCTTCATACCTTCCCAGTAGTAAGCTCTCTTCATATCCCGATACATCTTATTTCCACCTGGATGAATTGTCAACTTCGAGTGATGACTTTCCCTCAGAACTTCATCTCTCAATCCATCAATATCGGGAACAACCAATCGTCCTTGCTTTCGAAGCCAACCCTCTCGATCGACCTCGAATCCTTTATCCTTCTCTGGATCCAATCCAGATTCCAAATCACGGATAATCTTGACAAGCTTATCATCTCGCCTTTGGCTCTCACCAATTCTCTCCACAAGTGTAGGCCTTATCGATAAGTTTGCCAACATCTCAGGTTCCAATTCACATCTAGGCCTGAAGTCAAATCCAGCCAAATACTCAAGACTCTTCCATTCCGAAAACATGGCTCCCAATCCTGCATGTCTTCGACTTAACGCATCAGCCACTGCGTTACCTTTCCCTGGAGTATAGGCTATACCAAAATCATACGATGCTAAGAACTCTAGCCACCGTTGCTGTCGAAGATTCAAATCCTTTTGGGAAAACAGATACTTCAACGACTTATGATCTGTAAACAACTCAAATCTAACTCCCAATAGATAATGTCTCCACACCCTCAAAGCAAACACAATCGCCGCTAACTCCAAATCATGAGTCGGATAATTCCTTTCATGCGGCTTTAGTTGTCGACTAGCATACGCAACAACTTTATGCTTCTGCATTAGCACCGCTCCTAGTCCAGTGCCACATGCATCGGTGTAAACCACCATCTCATCATTCCCACTTGGAATAGTCAAAACAGGAGCGCTCGTCAGTAGCTCTTTCAGGATTATGAAAGCTTGTTCACACTTATCATTCCATCTGAACACTTGATTCTTCTTCGTCAATCCTGTCAACGGTGCAGCTATCTTGGAAAAGTCTTTGATAAACCGACGATAATATCCTGCTAATCCAAGAAAACTTCTCACATCAGATGCATTCTTAGGCCTAACCCAATCCTGGATCGCTGCCACCTTAGCGGGATCAACCGCTATTCCATTTCCAGAAATAACATGACCTAAGAACCTCACTTCATTCTTCCAGAAGTGACACTTCGAAAACTTAGCCTTCAGCTGATGTTTCCGTAAGATTCCTAAAACAATCCTCAAGTGCGTCTTGTGCTCTTCCTCAGTTCTGGAATAAACCAAAATATCATCCACGAACACAAGCACGAACTTATTCAACTGATCTCTGAACACTCTATTCATAAGATCCACAAAATATGCTGGCGCGTTAGTCAACCCAAACGGCATTACCAGCCACTCATAAAACCCGGATGGTGTCCTGAAAGCAGTCTTCGGCACACTATCCTTCGCCACTCTCAACTGGTGAAATCCCGTTGCCAAATCCATCTGAGAAAACACCTTAGCCTCGTGAAGCTGATCAAACAAGTCATCTATTCTCGGCAATGGATACTTGTTCTTCTTAGTCACCTTATTCAGCTCACGATAATCCACACACAACCTCAACGATCCATCCGCTTTGGTTGCGAACACAACTGGCGCACCCCATTCGGACACACTTCTCCGAATGAATCCTTTCTGCAAAAGGTCATCAACTTGCACCTTCAGCTCTTGCTGCTCCCTCGGTGCCATCCGCCTAAGAGGCATCACAACAGGTCTGGCTCCCTCAACTAGATCGATACGAAACTCGATCTCCCTATGCGGCGGCAACCCTTTGACTTCCTCAAAGACATTCTCAAACTCATTCACAATAGGCACCAATGACAGTCCATCCCGTGGAACAACTAGCGAATACATGAAGCTCATGAAGACGCCTTCTTCATGCTTACATCGTATCACAACCTTTCGCCCTTCCACATTCCCGACTGTCACCTCAAGCCTCTCACAATCAATCCTTGCCGCATACTTCCTAAGCCAGTCCATACCCAAAATAATTCCGAACCCCGCAAAGTTCAGAACAAAGCAATCACAAACAAACGAGCAATCATGACTCGACACAACTAGACCACGGCATATCATACACAAACATGACGAACCCCCAACCGGATTAGTCACAACCAATGGCCTATCAACAATATCCGGTTTCATACCTAACCGGCTTACCAAATCATCACAAACAAAAGAATGCGACGCTCCAGTATCAAACAACACTCTAACTGGAACACCACAAATAGAAAGAGTACCTTGAACAACCACACTCTTCCCCTTCTCTTCAGCAGTAGGAGCTTTCGAAGACGATGGAACAGCCCCCAAAGCATAGGCTTGCACAACCTGCCTATCTTTCCTCGGTTCTGGACAATCCTTCTTGATATGTCCCAGCTTATCACAGTTGTAACACTTTCCCGGCACTTTGGGATTCTTACAATCTTTGTAAAGATGGCCCTTCTGCTGGCAGTTATAGCAAGTCACTTCACTCTTCGGCTTCTTCTGGCCATCCCTACCCCTCTGTTGCTGTTGTTTCCTCTTCTTATTGCCACTCTGCTGTGGTTTAGATCCTTCCCTGGTTACAGAAACAACAGAACTTTCCTTAGGAAACAAACTCTCATGCCTAAGGGCTTTCTCCACAAGCTTCTCAAATGGATCGTCCAAATGATCCACTAACTGCCTCCCAAGATAAGCATCCAGACCAGTCACAAACTTCTCATTCTTCTGATAGGGAGAATCAATATACGATCTGGCATACTTAGATAAGGCTTCAAACTCAGAAATATACTCAAGAACAGGCCTTCCCCCTTGCTTGAGCTCCACAAACCTCTTAAACAAGACAGATTTCTGGGAAGTAGAGATGAACTTAGCTTCAAATCTAACTTGGAATTGCTCCCAAGTAATCTCTTCTTCTGGAGTATCGATGGTGATAGAATTCCACCAATCAGCAGCTCTTCCCTGAAGCTGTCTCGATGCAAGCTTCCTCTTAGTTGCATCCTCAATCCCTAAGTCACCAAAGATTCTTTTGCAAGCATCAATCCATCTCTGCACCTCAATAGTCGACTCCGTCCCCAAGAAAACTTTCCCTCCAAGAGCAGTATAATCCTTGCAAAGCTTGGCAAAATCCACCGGTCTCGGAGCTTGGACTTGAACTCCCACATCCACAGATGATCCTGAAGCTGGTATTCTCCTCATGATTGAAGTCATCATGGCCTCAAACATAGGAGCATAATCAACAGCTTCCCTAGGATCACGGCTACCCCTCGCAGCTTGTCTCCCTCTTCGACTCATCCTTAATATCTGTAATAAGAATGATTAGAACACCTTAAGAAACAACTGCATAAGGAGTTCAAACCCTTCTAAACTACTATATTATATATAGTAATCATCCATCAAATTACAATTACGTCTCTCTTACGTAGTTACATCAGCGAGCGTTGGCTAAAATCGATTAACCTGGGCTCTGATACCAAATGTGACGACCGCCCATGACTCCCGCACCAAAACAAGGAAATAATGCGCTGAAAGGCGTGCCAGGCAGCCATGGACGATAGTCAGGGTAAAACAGAACAAAAGAATCTCTATCGTACAACTCACAGCGCATGGACAAAATACAATAGAGAAATATAATATAGTGAAGCTCCATAGAACAGAACATCATCATATAAGCATCACAGTAGTTTTATACCATCATCTACTCAAATCCATACATGAAAGCCTCACTACAAATCACTCAACCAAATACAGCAGCGGATACCCAGTACATATAGTAAGAAAACTAATATGCATAGCCTCCTGCTCGTCTTCGCCATCATCAACGGAAAACTCTACTCTAAGCACAGCACCTGCCACCTGCTACCTAGTCTGCCCATCCCAAACATGGATGAACAGCCCAAGGTAATAAGAGGAGACATAAAACCTTGAGTCAGACAAAGTCTTAGTGAGCAGTAAATTAACAATCAAGCATACCAAAAGAGCATAAGGAAATAAAGGAATAGGAACCAAACCATCCCACTCCACCTCTTTCTACAGTGATAGCCCCCAGACACACACTAAGGAGAAGTAAGCATAACATAGCAGATAAGTAAGGTAAAGCAATAATCACTCGAGTCAAGGACGATGTTTTCCAAATACAAACCCCCAAGGCCTAAACCAAGATCAGATAAGCACCCAGAAAACACCGCTCTTGAAGCCGAATGATGATACAACCAAACATCCAAACATCCATGACTCTGGCTATCACTGTTAACCTTGCTTCGAAATCACCGTTAATTGAATGACCGACTCCTTCCTGAGCCATCTGTCAAGGGCTAATGGTAACCCCGGTTCTAGACAAAACCCCGCACACTGCCTTGTGCCTAGGACTTATCTTCTTGGCCCAGAGTACTCGACTAACTGCCTGTAGTCTTTTAGGCGTCCCTATGTACTCTTGCTTTAGGTTTGCTAGAACCTTCAATAACGATGAGATCCAAGCCTCCTTGTCATCCTTCTTGACGACTTCTATCAACTTAGCCCAAGCTTCCTCTTGAGCAATCCATTATCAACCAACTTGAACTACCCTTCAAGTTATCAACATGCTTGGAATGATCCCTGCCTGGATTAAGCCAAGACTCACATCATACTTCGCTTCATCGTACCAAAGCAAAGTCTCAACTCAACCATACTTTGCCTTTTCGCATCCTGACAAAGTCCCATCTCGATCTCATACTTCGCCTCCTCGCATCACGGCAAAGTCCCATCATCGAATCCATCCATATGAGCTTCCACATCCGCTTCATATACCATCGGCAGCTTTCACCATTCAAGAGCCTTTCCACTTAGCTTTTGAATCATCTTCAACCATCTTGTTCCAAATCAACTACAAGCTAACTTGGAGCAATCAAATCTAACATACATTCAAACATTCAAGCATTCAAACAAGATATATTAAGCAATATCAACTATAATGGCAATTTCGTAATTAAGTGAGCAAAAGTCCAACATATGTGAAATCATAGTTTTTAGCATAGATCTATCAAATCTAAAACATGGGTTTTGTCTCTAATACTTGTTAAATAGCTTCTATAGATAAACATTTTCAAATATGATGGATCTACATGCAGACTTAAGGAAAATGCGAGAAAACGCTAACTTTAACACATAAACATATCACCAATCCCATATACTCCTTTGGATCCGCGTGAGAGATAACTACCACTCACCAAATCACCAAAACAACCTAAAATCAAACAACTTCAGATCTGGACAGCAAGGACTTGAGCTTGATCCGGAGAAATTTCACTTGAAACGGTGAAATCTAGCCTCTTCGGATGAAAATCTTCAACTTTGGCACTTGATCTTTGATCTTGATCTTCAATCTTCAATGGATGTTAGCACTTGATAGAAGTAGAGAAAGAAGTGAAGAAAATACTGTAGTCGAGTCTTCAAAATGGCAGCACTTCGTCGCTTCAAAAACCGGTGCCAAAAAGTGAGCCAAACCCCTCTATTTATAGGCTGAACAACCCTTAGGTCGTCGCCCCTTAGGTCGTCCCCGACCTACTTATGAGTCGTTGCCGACTCATCAGTCCCTACGACCTACGACCTAACCAACACAACATACAGCCAAGGCCGACTTACGACTCAACACACTACCGACCCAACTGCCACACGACTCAACCCAGACACGACCTAAAACACAGTATCCTACCGACCTAAAAACTCTGCCGACTTATCATCCCTTGCGACCTAGGTCTCTACAGTACTTACGCGACCTAACTCCTGCCGACCTAACACACACTCTGCTTAGCCGACTCATTAGGTAACCGACCTAACACTCCAAGTCCTAAGTCGTACGACGACTCAACAATACACACTAACGACTCAACAACGATGCCGACTTAACACACATACGACCTAACTTAGGTCGGTCCACGACCTAACTACTAAATCCTTAGGTCGCTACAACTATTAGGTCGCTCACCACTAGGTCGGTCACTTTCTTAGGTCGTTCCTCTATCCTAGGTCGCTCAACCGACCTAACTCTCAACACATTAACACCCTAACCCGTTAGCTCCTTAGGTCGTATGCTACCTTAACTCGGTTGATACTTAGGTCGGCCAGAAACCCAAAACTTACCCAAACGACCTAAGCTAACTCGCTCACGACCTAACCTATGAGTCGGTCACGACTCAGGCTAGAAACAACACAAACAACACTAACGACCTGTAAATTCTACGATTTATCGACACGTAAAATGCGGGTCGTTACAGGTTAGAACAGAAAACATCACATCGCCGTCGCGATTGTCCAAAACCACTCCATCCACCATTTTTACCGAACACACCGTAATTTCCTCCATCGCCATTAGAAACCCTGAGACTTCTCACCCTCTTGATCGCCAGAGGGAGCCTCAACATCAGTTTCTAGACAAACCCAAATTGTATATTCAATGCAATATTAAAAATGTAGATTTTAGTTCTATAAATCATAATTTTCTAAATTGATTCGAGTTATAATCTTGAAACATCAAATTATGATGTTTGAATCTTAACTTATTTTGACTTTTTGTCTTCAATTCCTAATTTACAAAGAAATTTTGTTATCATTAACTTTAAAACTATTTTTATGGTTTGAATCATGATAAAACTAACATCTTTTGTCTAGAAATTTTTATCTAATATCAATTCAGTGAATTGGGAAATGATTTTTTTTAAACAAAATCTAATGCCTGTAACCTGGAACAATCTCATATGTCTGAGTTTCAGATATGCATAGCACCTTAATACATACAAACATGTTTCAAAATAATAAAACCATCATGCAAACATATTTTAAAGCATACATCACTAGTTAACTTCAGCCATATGTCACATGCAGCAAATTTAAAGATGTTTCATGCTCACAGTTTAAAGGACAGAGGCTAATACTAAAACAGAGATTATAAAATCAACAGAAATACACTAGGCTTACATATATGCAAATATGCAAGGCAATCATCACACAATAATTCATATAAAGCTTATGTTTTTTAATTTTTACCCACCTTTAATCAATAGAGAGATAGCACTGCTGTATTTTTGAGTTCCTGGATCAGTATTAGATCTGTACTTTAAATGTTGAGTTTGCTTTAGAGTTGAAATTATTTGCTGAAATTTGAAACTCCTGTTAGTTGATTTTGCTTGCTGTAGTCCAGAGATCCTAGCAGATTGATCTACAATTTGCTGTTGAATTTCCTGCTGTTGAATTTACTTGTTGTTTGAGAAGATTACTTTAATTTTGTACCATTTTTTTTAGATCCGGTTTCCAAATGTTAGAAGAGAAGAAGAAAATGTTTTTGAATACAAAAGATTTTTGCTATGTTTTACTTAATACATTTATTAATAAATGTTTTCAAAAAATAAACTTAAGGTATTGCCACTTGTTGCTTTAAGTTATAGATTATTTTACAAGCGTATTTGGATGATCTTATATACTTACACATTGTTACATTTCAAATATTATAATAATTACTCATTTTTTATATATGTTTTTTCTAGAAAGTGAAGATGGAAAGGAAATAAAAGAGAGGAGAGGAAAGTTTATAAAATGTGAATTAGAATTTATTTTAGAATTAAAGAAAATAAAAATAAATCTTAACACTTGTTTACAAATGCTACACTTGTCACATCCTGTTATAAATTCACTTACACGTGTATTTATATGCTTTAATAAATCAACACTTGTAATCTTATTTTATCTATTTTTCTTAAAAAAATTTTTAAAAGGTTTTATTTATTTATTTAAAGATATATTTTAGCTTGAGTTTAAAATAAGGATTTAATTAAAAGTTCATTTACATTTCTTTTATATTAAGTTATGTGTCATATTAATATGTACATATTCAAACTATATTTATAATATTGTGTGTATATATATATTATTTATTATCCTGGAAGATTTAAAATTCAACACTTGTATTATAGTTTTAAACCTATGTTTAAATATATATATTCAGATATTTGTCAAAATTTTATCTTTTTAATTTACAAAATAAAATTTAAATAAAATTTTAACCCCGATAATTACTAATTATCAGATGTCTGAAAATCCGGGCTATCAATTCCTCTCCCCTTCGAATCTTTTCTTCCTCGAAAAGGAACGAAGCCAGAATTTATTAAATATTTTGAAACCAGTTACAATATTCTTTGATCCTTTTTCAAACACTTTTTAAAATCTATGTAGTATTGCCAAAATAGCTTTTATAAAAATACTTTTATAACTCAATGTCTCAACAGGTTCATCCTTGTTCTCAAAGAAATTCGGTCATACGTTGATCAGGCGTAAGACTGAAAATCTATAAGTACTTAGCAGACCCATTTTTAACACCCAGTGAAAATACTTGGAAAATAATTTTACTGAAAATTTCGAAAACATTTTTGAAAATAGAGGAAATATTTTTGGTGAAATGCTCTGGAAATCATCACCCCCATCCATGGTCGCAGTTACATCCTAGGTTACATTTCCATCGCAGCAAAAGTCCACGTAACTGTAGGCACTCCATGCCCCTCGATTACGCCATGGAACCCACAACAGATCGCAGTTACATTCCAGGATTACGTTGCCATCGCAGCAAAATTCCATGTAACTGTTGGCTCTCTGCGGCACACACGATTTTCGCTGTCAAAATAAAACTTCTCCACTCCTATATATGTCGTAGTCTACCAATATAAAATCAAACGCAGACTGTTGGCTCTCAGCGGAACACACGACTTTCGCTATGTTACCATAGGTCATAGTCTACCGATATAAAATCAAACGCAGACCGTTGGCTCTCAACGGCACACACGACTTTCGCTATGGTATACTCTACTCATAAATCCTTAGGAACTAGTTTTGTACGGACTCCTCACGGGATCAACTTTAGAACCCCCCTCGAGGCTCAAGGCAGCACCACCCGGTGGCACTACTAAGAAGTTCATTTCAAGGGAGAGCCTTTTTCCCCAAATCCATCATCAAAAAACTTTATACTATACATATATAGTATCTTCCAAATCATACACCTAGTATGAAACTCATAAAAAGCTCCTTTACACAAAATCGATTATCCCAAAATCGATAATTGTCGAACTAAGCTTTCCAAATTCTCATATTGATTTTTACCCAAAAATCAAAAGCCTTTCCAAATCCAAAGGTTTCCAAAAACTTTTCTAAAATGCTCATAAGATCCTTTTTATATATATATATATATATATATATATATATATATAGATATATATAATTTTTTTAAACTTTGGATCATTTCAAACATGTATAAAACTCCTTTTATACTTCAGTTATTTCCAAAAATCCATTTTCTTCTGGCAATAGATTCAACAAGGGGAGATTTATCTTATATATAACAAAGATATATAACTTTTTTTTTTCTAAATCAAATATTCAAATTTGATCACTCTTTTATAGAGTCACCTACCAAATTTACTCACTCCCATAAAGTAAATTTTTACCATAGAAGTATCCAATTTCTATTTTGTCTCATCATATATTTTTCCAACCCATTTCATATTACTTATCCACAAATTCCTAATATCAATTTCATTCAAATCTGTACGATGTACACATATCATTCGTACGCTATACCAGTCTGATCGCTCACTCGATCACACAATTTCACTTCCGAACTATTATTGTCCACCCGACTTCCTAGTGCGGACTCAGATCTGGTTTCTTGATCAAAAACCGTCATTCTCCTTGCATAGTCATAACTATGATAGAGAATATCTAGAACCAACCAACAATCCATATCCAGGTTCGCCTTCAAAAATCGAGTGGAAAATTCCAACTCGGATCTATATAATTATCTCGAAATTCTGTGCTCGAATCTGGATCAAATCACTATGCGAATAAAATAATATACGTACATCCTACGTAATTATCTTCATTGATTATCAACTAAATCAATTTCTCTTTCTATTCACATTTTCTTTAATTTCTATCCACATAATCACAATTCTTACAATTCCATTGGATTATCACTTTAATCCTTATCTCAAATGGATATTCAATCATAAACAGTTTGCACTCTGACCAGCTTATTATTTAGAAAATTGCTTGAAAGGTTAAAAATAAATAAATAGTTGAAAAATAACTATTAGTTTGTAAAAATAGCTGTAAAATAATTAAGTAACTATAAAATAGTTAGAAAATAGTCAAATAGTTACAGCATTTTAAATATTTGCAAAATAGTTGCAAAATGGTAATTAATTTGTAAAACAGTTGAAAAATAGTTAAATAGTTCCAAAAATAATTGTAAAACAAGTATAAGATAGTTTAACTTTAAAAAGAAAGATTGTATATAGTAAATAATTTGGAAGGGTAGATTTTAAATAGTTTATATTAAAATAATTTATTTGAAAATAGTCCAGGGCCAAACTGTTCAATTTCCAATCTCCATTCCCATCAATTCAATTCAAATTTCCACTTTTATTTAAATTGACTCAATTCCAATTTAAATAACTCCAATTTCCATTGGACTTGATTTGTCCCCAAATTCAAGTTGAATTAATTCTCAATTTCTATTCAACTTCAAATAAAATTCCATTTGAATATTAAACCTACTCAACTTTATTTACAATTCCAAATTATTCAAATCAATTTGGACTAATATCAAATTGAACCTACTTCAATTTCAAATCATCTCAATTCCTGTTTGAATTAATCCCAATTCCCATTTGAATTTTTAAACCTATCAATCTTCAACCACAATTCCAATTAATTCAAATCAAATTCAATTTGAAATAATTCAATTCAAATTCCAAATTTAAACCATCTCGAATTACATAAATACGAGTTAAATTTTTAAATGTTGATTTAATCCTTCAAATCAACTTATCTCTTTAAACCATTTAATTGTGAATCTAAATTCCACTTTATCTTTATAATGGATATATTACCATACCCCATTTCTTATTAATTTAAGCAAATCCAATTTAGTTTAAAGATTATTAATAACAACAAGATGGTATCATTATTTTAAGACATCCATCCATTTCAAAATTTTCGGATCTCAAACCCATTTTGAGATCACTCAAACTCCCAATTCAAATCAACCATTTAAATTCCCAAGTTAAATCTTAATTTCTTCATGAAATTTCCAATTTAGGTTGCTTGTTAATTTACTAAACTTCCCCAAAGTTAAATTCAATTCATTCGTCTAGTCAACCTTACTCAAATTTGAATTCCCACTTCAAATTTTCAAATTTCTAGTAATATTCTTTCTTACTTATAAATTCAAAACTTATATCACTTTGGATTTTCACATCACATTCCAAGGAAAATTCAAAACTCAACCTTAGAGTTTATTTCTAATATACATATTTATTTTCTTACACACCATGTTACTTTAAATTTTAAACCACCGTTGGTTTTTAATTCAAAACAAATTCCTTTAAATTTTCAAACAACTCTTGTTTGAAACAAGACTCTTCATTCAAATACATTATTTAACATTTTGAAACAAATTGGTTGTTTTCTAGACTTAGGTTTTAAAACTTCACAGTTGTAAAACCTACTTTAATTTAGAAGTTATACTCATCTTTTTTTGAAATTCTCCCCCAAGTTCAAGATTTAATTTCAGCTTGAATCCATTTCAAACTTATATTTAATTTAATTTTCAATTTGATTGTATTTCTATTTCCACTTAATTTAATTCTAATAATTCAACAACCAATTGCCTCAATATTTATTAGAAAGAAATATTGCTTTATATATCAAAATATATTCTAATATAAAATCATTTAAAATCCTTATATAAGAAAATAACAAGTACGCTCTCTCATATATATATATTCACTCAACTCATTCTAGGGCACTATTGACCCTATTTTTAATGAGTAATCCCACCAGAGCCAAGCTTCTCGCTTAACCTTCAGCTCTGATACCAAATGTAATGACCCAGAATTTCCGATCCAGAAAATTCCAGATAGTTAGGAAAAGAAGGAAAGAGAAAGAAGAAGAAACAGAAAACCAAACTCAGAAACTCACATTCGCACCGGATAAAATATAATATCACATAAATAATAGTTATACAAAGGAAAACTATTCTTTTCAATTTACACTTTAACGTATATCAGAGTTACAACCTATATAGAAACACAGGACATATACAATTAATCGGTTTTAGATATACAATAATACAATACAGCGGAAACTCTCCATACGTTCCTGTTCTCCAGCTCGTCTCCTAAGCTCTAGAACGCCCTTACCTGAAAATCTGTAATACTCGGTCTGACCCGAGCATTACATCAGAGTAACACCTGGGTCAGGCTGGAAACCAGCGTGAGTAAATCCATCTAACATGGAACACAAAAGTATACAACTTATATAAAACCCGGGGTAACTCGTAACAATTTTACAAATTCACAGGTTTGGTATAGACAACACTTATCACACCCATCAATTTATAAGTATCATACTTAGATTAAATGGTCCACTTCACTTACGACATTCCATTCCAGTCTATTTATTTCACATACCAAATCTGTACCGAATTATCATAGATTACAAATCGAAGTGGTTTCGAACATCTGCTAATACCCGACTCTGGTCTCTTCGACTCCAATGCCATCATTAACCCAAGTTCTTTAAGTGATTAAATTTAAATACTGGATGACACTTTTACACCGCAATTCCACAGATAGACATCACACATTTATCATTGATATAACCAATATCATATTAACAGAATATCACAGCATACCATCCATTAGATATCATTCAATTCAGTCATTCAACAAACAATCATCCATAAGCATGCATTATCAATTCATATCATAATTAATTATCTAATCCTGCCTAATCAACCATTGATTATTTACAATCATTTAATTAATTCATCACTCCTTGGTTACCTTATCAACCAATCAATTGATCTCTAATCACAGATTAATTATTCTTTAATTATCAATTAATAAACCTCAATTATTAATTAATCTCCTTTAAAACAAAGTAATCAATCCTTAATTACTTTATAATCAATTATTTAACCACTAATTAACTGATTAATTAACCATCAACTATTGATTAATAACCTTAATTATTAATCAATAGCTCTTAATTCAAATAAATTAATCGATAATTATCCTTATAATTCATTAATTAATTAATAAACTAATTAATTATCTCTTAAATTATTAACAACTTAACTAAAGATTAATTATTCCTTAATTACCCGTTAATTAACCATTTGATTAATCCTTAATTAACAGTTAACCCATTTTTAATTAACAACTAATCTTTAAACATTTATTAATCAAGTAAATTAATTGCCCTTTATTAATTTCTTGATTAATCCTTAAACCTCCAAAGTCTTAGTTGACCTTAAACAGACCATTTATATTTAATACCTTAATTATCATAATCATATTTCTAAACATTTATCTTTATAAATTACTTTAATTATCTTTTAGATCCTTACTAAATAAATTTGGAAATAATTTATCACCAATCTATTAACTTATACTTTAAGTTAAATTAAGTATTAACCACATCATCTCTTTTAAATCATTTACTTGATTACAATATTAGGTTTATTTTAAATAAACTTTTAAACAAAGGTTATATAGATTATAAAACACTTTATAGTTAATAAATTTTGACATAAATTATCTTAAACCTTTTATTTACCTTTAAACCCAATCCAACATCTAATATTGCAAGAAAAATAGGTTGAGAAGTGGGTTTTAAATCTGTTTAAATTCAAAATTTTAAACCTGTATCTTAATTGCTTAAAACAAGCTAGCATTATAAAGACATGAGTAAAAAGAAGACCCAAATCTCGAGTTCAAACACATGCAACCTACTACCCTATAACTTCGAGTCCATCCCTAATTACACCGAGTTCGAACCCATAGCAACACTTTCTCTTCCAAATCCAACTCCACCTGACACGCTGTGCACCAGTGCACGTACACAGGTGGCCGCGGACGACTTGACTTCATTCCCTACCGTTGACAAGTCACTTACTAACCCCCTCTTTGATCTCAACCATCCAACTCGATCACCAAGCTTGAAATTGAAATCGAGTATTTCAGTCGAAAACTAGAAATAGACACCAACCTGAAATCACATCGAACGATCAACGACGATCACTAGAGCGCCAGAAACTTTGGCCACATCTCCACACAACATCCACACAGCTTCCATCCAAATTCCAAGCAGCTCGATGCATTAGAAGCAACACAGCATCCAATATTGCATGGTCGACCAAAACTAGGGTTATAATAGAAAACATCACATCGCCGTCGCAATTGTCCAAAACCACCCCATCCACCATTTTTGCCGAATACACCGTAACTTCCTCCATCACCAGTAGAAACCCCGAGACTTCTCACCCTCTTGATTGCCAAAGGAAGCCTCAACATCAGTTTCTAGACAAACCCAAATTGTATATTCAATCCAATATTAAAAATTTAGATTTCAGTTCTAAAAATCATAATTTTCTAAATTGATTCGAGTTATAATCTTGAAACATCAAATTACGATGTTTGAATCTGAACTTATTTTGAATTTTTGTCTGCAATTCCTAATTTACAGAGAAATTTTGTTATCATTAACTTTAAAACTATTTTTATGGTTTGAATCATGATAAAACTAACATCTTTTGTCTAGAAATTTTTGTCTAATATCAATCAGGGAATTGGGAAATGATTTTTTTTAAACAAAATCTAATGCTTGTAACCTGGACCAATCTCATATGTCTGAGTTTCAGATATGCATAGCACCTTAATACATACAAACATGTTTCAAAATCGTAAAACCATCATGCAAACATATTTTAAAGCATACATCACTAGTTAACTTCAGCCATATGTCACATGCAGCAAATTTAAAGATGTTTCATGCTCACAGTTTAAAGGACAGAGGCTAATACTAAAACAGAGATTATAAAATCAGCAGAAATACACTAGGCTTACATATATGCAAATATGCAAGGCAATCATCGCATAATAATTCATATAAAGCTTAAGTTTTTTTTAAAGTTTTACTCACTTTTAATCAAAGGAGAGATAGCACTGCTGTATTTTTGAGTTCCTGGATCAGTATTAGATCTGTACTTTAAATGTTGAATTTGCTTTAGAGTTGAAATTATTTGCTGAACTTTGAAACTCCTGTTAGTTGATTTTGCTTACTGTAGTCCAGATATCCTAGCAGATTGATCTACAATTTGCTGTTGAATTTCCTACTGTTGAATTTACTTGTTGTTTGAGAAGATTACTTTAATTTTGAACCCTTTTTTACATCTGGTTTCCAGTTTTAGAAGAGAAGAAGAAAATATTTTTGAACACAAAAGATTTTTGCTAAGTTTTACCTAATACATTTATTAATAAATGTTTTCAAGAAATAAACTTAAGGTAATGCCACTTGTTGCTTTAAGTTGTAGATTATTTTACAAGTGTATTTGCATGATCTCATATACTTACACATTGTTACATTTCAAATATTATAATAATTACTCATTTTTTTATATATGTTTTTTTAGAAAGTGAAGATGGAAAAGAAATAAAAGAGAGGAGAGGAAAGTTTATAAAATGTGAATTAGGATTTATTTTAGAATTAAAGAAAATAAAAATAAATCTTAACACTTATTTACAAATGCTACACTTGTTACATCCTATTATTAATTCACTTACATGTGTATTTATATGCTTTAATAAATCAACACTTGTAATTTTATTTTATTTTTAAAAAAAAATTAAAAGGTTATTTATTTATTTATTTAAAGATATATTTTAGCTTGAGTTTAAAATGAGGATTTAATTAAAAGTTCATTTACATTTCTTTTATATTAACTTATGTGTCATATTTATATGTACATATTCAAACTATATTTATAATATTGTGTATATATATATTATTTATTATCCTGGAAGATTTAAAATTCAACACTTGTATTATAGTTTTAAACCTATGTTATATATATATATATATATATATATATATATATATATATATATATTCAGATATTTGTCAGAATTTTATCTGTTTAATTTACAAAATAAAATTTAAATAAAATTTTAACCCTGATAATTACCAATTATCAGATGTCTGAAAATCCGGGTTATCACATCACGAATCTCCTCCATGGTGCCTTATATGTACACTCCATCGCTTCCTGGGTGCTCCATAAAACAAAACGCCGATTTTCGGAATGCTCAATACGAGTTCATTTGGAAATAATCAAACAATCATAAGAGCGGGGATCACCCCCTAACTGTTTAAGTGTACGGTTCTCCTTATCATTTGTGCTAGAAGAATGAAACGAGTTTATACGTATAGTATAGCACCACCGATGGTAACTATATCATATAATTCCCACGTTTTCCTTAGATATTTCCAAAGTTAAAACCCTTCGGTGTTATGTAGGAAATATTTCTGTACCATCAAAGTTAAGAAGGATTACATATTTAGGTCAAGATTCGATAGTTGGTTATTGAACTATCGAATAAACAAAGATTATATTTCATAAGGAAAAACCAACATTCGTTAAGCATATAAGCACTCACTTGCCTCATTTCATCAATCTCCATAAATAAAACCCACTTTTTAAATTGCTTGTATATAAACACCTTTAAAAAGATATATTCGTAAATCTGTAAATTTAAATACTAAGAAATATCCATATACTTATCTCAACAGTATAAGTATATTCATAGAATTGAGAAAGATTATCTTGTTATTCAATTCAAAACCCATTTATAAAACTCCTTATGATTCTCTAAATATATTTATAAACCATTTTATAAATCTCCGAAAAACCATTTATAAAACCTCTATAAATTCAATCACTTATAAGCTTCTTGTACATCTCATAGATCATTGATAAACCCTTTATGAATCTATAAACCATTTATAAAACTTCTTTTATAAAGGTTATCAATGATAAACATTATAAATAAATGAAATTTATTAATTTTAAAACATCTTAAATAATAATATTGTTTTAAGAAACAAAAATAATTAGTCTTCACCGTTTTTATAAAAATAATGATTCATTTTCAAAACCTTGTTAATAACCCTTATTATTAATTTCAAACCATAATTATTCTTGAGATAAATAACTTTTGAACTTATTACCTTTTTATAAATTCTTAAAACATATTAACTATAAACAAATAACTTTTAAACAATATAAAGTAATTTAATAACTTTAAAATAATATTAATTTTAATATAATTATGTAACTTTAAAAACAATATGAATATAATTAAATTACTTTAAAATAATTTTAATATAATTAAATAAGCTAAAATAATATTAATATAATTAAATAACCTAAAATAATACTAATATAATTAAATTACTTTAAAAACAATATTTATACAATAATTAACTTAAAAACAATATTTATATATTTAATTAGATAGTCCTTAAGCAAAATATTTCCAAAACCAATTTAGGATTTAAAAATAGTTCCTTATCTCAAAAACCAATTCCGGCTTAATCAGCAATTTATAATGTTTTGAAAATGCTAATTTAAGGCCAATGGCCACCCAACACTTAACCAATATCGATATTTATTTTCTATCACTATGGGGCTTTAGTTTTCAACATATGGCAATATTATAACCATAGTATCGACAATCAGGATCATTTTCCAATAATTCATATAAAAGTATATTATTGAAACAGTTCAACAATAACAAGGAATCCTGTTGGATTCCTCCAACCTATTTCCCCTACATCACAACATATATATATATATATATATTAGTTTATATACATATATATAAATAAAATCAAAGTTCTGAGGAATCTCGTTGGATCCCTCCGACCTGTTTCCCTGCATCACAAATGTTATGTAATCATAAAAATATAAATCAATCGATTCGAGGCGGGATTTGTATACAAAGGGTCATCCGTTCTTACACGAGAACGTAATAAGGTCTTATCCGCTCTAATAGGTGGGAATATCCAAACCAACTAATAAATATAATAATTCATCTAAACAATAATTTAACAGCTATAAATCATTCTTAGTTAATCAAAAAGGTGAGATTAACTCACTGGAATTATCTGTTGTCGCCGAGGCGTTTCGATTTGGAACTAAAATCGAACGACGTCTGATTTTAGCCCAAATTTCAGCAGTCTTCAAATTTGACCAAACTAGTTTTATTGTGAAGTCTACATTGTCACGAGTGCAATTCAAAAAGATTCGTCTCGATCGGACTTCGTATGAGCGAGAAACAAATTTTAGAAGTTATCAATAATTTTAAACTAAAGTTAAATAACTCAAGATGATTACCAAAATGTCCCTTTGCAAAACTACTCCTTCTTCCTCATCTATTCCTTGTACATGCACCGAGCAATCCACATGTCCATGCATGATATTTGAGTGATACAGAGCTAAGGACCTCCGTCCAATGAATCTACTTCGCCAACAGCTAGCTCTACTCGAACTCTACTCGATTTACATTACACATCATCGCCAACCCCATCCTAGCAAAATGCATCGTAACCCCCTCCGCTCATGTCTAGCACTCTTAAAGGACAAAAACTATCAACGATCTCATCCAAACTCGACGACTAGCTTCCATCTTCAACCCCGATCCAAAAATGACCTCTGATTCCCCTAATTCCTTCTCCATTGGCCATAAACCCAAACCTTAACTGGCAATACCCATTCGACTTCACTATCGAACTCCACAAACAAGTGCCACACCACTAACCAAGCATACCAGTGGAAAGATATTGTTGAAACATGAAATTTAGAATTCGTTTGGAATTTTTTCTTTGAGTAAAATTTGAAAAATAAATTCTGAAGTTTCATGTTTTTCTTTCACTGTTTAACTGCGTTTACATAAGGGAGGGAGGATGTAAATCATCGTAGAGGGGGTGTGCGTAAATTATCATATGGTGGATTGTTAGGGAGAAGAAAGAAGAAACTAAGCAACATAGAATCGCACAGTGGAACCAATAATCTATAATATATAACAAGTCTTTGCACAAAAACAGAATGGTAATATATGTATATAGAGACATAAATCAGAGTACACTAACCTATTCAGCACAGACAGTTATAGCAACCTGTCATCGCAATTGCTGACTAATATACAACAATGTAGGCAACAGAAATATAATCATCTACGTGAATACATCTGTGGGCCTCTAGCTCCCCTTCTGAAGCTCCAAAATGTCGATCTAAACCTAGAGATATACTCGGTCTGATCCGAGCATTATAGAAAGAGCAGCTCCCAGGTCAGTCTGGTAAAACCAGCGTGGGAACTTAAATCAAAAGAAAATTTATTTATTATAACTTTTAAAATCTTTTAAAATCAAATGTATCTCGTAAGACCATGCCGCACAGAAATAAAGAAGGTTCTTACCTTATGATAACCAAAACCTTTTATATCAGAAAATCCAGTGATATTATAATAATGTATAGAGGTCAAAGTAAAATATGAAAATAGCTAAAATGCTTGCATCTCACATTTCAACATAGTTGGGCACAGTCAAAACCATACGGAGCTTATTGGAGAATGGATTCCATAAAATGACTAGGCACTGAGGTACCACCTATCATGGTACACGTTTAGAAAATGTACCAAGGACCTCGCCCGGATCCCCTGCCAACACAAGACGGGCTTATCGCTGACTGGAAAGTACCGAATATGTCACTACCCCAGTTGCTTTGCAACCCTTTTTCTTGAGATCTCATGCACAACCAATCCATAAATATGTAGATGTATTTAGAAGGGTGACAACATACCATAATATGTGCGACCCACATAGCCTTGGTGGATCTCCCTTGATTACCGGTCATTCTCGGCTGATGAGGCTTGAGGCTATGATTACCTTTCAATAAATTTAGACTTAGAATGCTAATTGCCCTCCAATGACAATGTGGTGATAAATTCATCCATACAAGTCCGTTTCAGGTCTGAATGAAACCGAAGGTACTATTCCTACTACATCCATTTTGGATTCACCCTCAGGATTAGTAGCGATTAGCCCTTGCATTTCACATCTCTATAGTGGATTCCATGCTCTTCATGACGTATATACTTCGAATCGCATATATTGGATCGAAGTAGTTTTTGGATAACATATCTGATCCCCGTCTCTTTGAAACAACGTTCAATAATTTCTGGTAAACTCAACCCAGTTCTTAAAGAAATAAACAAACGAAGACAAGAGCGTAGTTCACCTCCTCACCATTTATTGATGGATTTCCTTATCATTTTTCCTAGAAGAATGAAACGAGTTTATACATATAGTAAAGCACTACCAAAGTTAACTGTATCATATAATTCCCGTGTTTTTTCGAGATATTTCCAGAGTCATGTTTTGGTCCAAATTTGATAGTCGATTATTTACCTATCAAATAAACAACCATTTCAAAACAAATATTACATTTCTCATAGAAGTCACTATGCCTCATTTTAATTAAATTTCCATTATTTTAAAATCACATTTCAAATACTTGTAAATCACTTCCATATACTCACCTCAACGGGATAAGTGTATTCACAAACTACTATATTTTTGACACTTTGGAAATATAACCATATACTTATATCACCAGTATTACTATATTTAACCATCTCACTTTCAAACTTGGAAGGTATATTCACCAACACTTAAAAAGATTATCTATTTTGAAATCATATTTTAAATGATCAAACTCAAATGTCACTTAAATGGAGAAACCCAAAATAGCAATCCCTTTATAAAACATCCTCAATAAATTCCAAGATTCCGTTTATAGAATTTCTCCTTCTCAGATTCTTTAAAAATGATTTATAAATTCCTTTATAACTATCCAAGGAAATTTATGAAACTCTTTCCATATTTAATCCAACTCCTTAATGGACTCTTTAAGTTAATACGTACTTGTAATACCCCAAAATTTGAGCTATAATAATTAATTAACGAATTAATTAAGAAATAAAATAAGTTTGTGAAGCTGTCAAAATCAAGCTGCAGGAGTTGCACCATTGGGTCCGTGGTGATTTTTTGATCAATTTCCATATATAACTCGTCGAAATCCGATCTACTATGGAGAAGTTATGAGAGAAACAAGAAATCAGAATTAAATAAATAATATATATATATATATATAAGTCCCTTAAGGGTGACCGATGCTATAGTCAGTTCGACCCACAAAGATCATAGGTCGACCCACACATCTACCTAGATGATATTTCTTCCAAGTACGAACCGAAGAGCATAAAATTTGATTTTTGATTAAGCCTGTGCGTTGGTAGCCACATCCGATGGAGGAAATATTTTAATAAAAATATTCTACACCCTAGAAGTGGATCCAGGAAGGCCAAGGATTAGAGCTAAGGACCATGGGTGAGGTTTTGTAATTATTATAGATTTGTAAGCAATTTAAAATAACAGGGTTCTCAATAGTTGTAGGTTTTCTACAATTTTGAGACGGTTTTTATGTAATTTTATTTACTGTTAGTTTTTAAGTAAATTTCAGAAGTTCGTTTTAGTCTATTTTTATTACGCTATTTTATTTAGTTATTTATAGTAAATTGTAGTTATTTACGGTTATTTACAGTTATATACATCTGTTTTAAGTTGGAATTTAGCTTGTAAATGTTAGTTTCTTTTTTTTAGAGATTTAATCCCTTTTTGACACAAATAAAATATCAAAAAGATAAGAATTCGTAAATATGAATTAAAATAGAGTAACACTAAATTTACAGTAATTAGATGTAAAATGAGAGAAATCGAAATAAAAATAGAGTGCCCGAAATAGGAAAATTTAAGATATTTGCAAGCATAATTATAACAAGTGGTTATAACTAAAAAGAGAAAATACAAGAGTAACAATTGAAAGAACAATTATAATATGTAGGTTATAATTAGAAAGAAGAGATAACAAAAGAGGCTTATTTTAAAACATAGATCTTGGATTAAGTTAATAAGCCAATATAGAAGTAGTGCCTATACCGGCAACATCCCCTTTCAGGTCTAGGACTAATGGTTTCACACACAGGTGAGGCTGGGATACGATTATGCTGCTTAGGGTAAATAAATGGCCAAAAGATAGAGGCATAAATCTAAGGATATGGGTAAGGGGCGCAAAGCTAGATGATTTTTTTGTTAGGACCAGTACCGATAGCATTACCTTTCAGGTCGAGGAATGATGATCTCACACGTAGGTGAGGCTGGGCACATTTACGCTTATTGGGGTAAATAAAGGGTCAAATAGGGGGCAATAGTTGGTGTGTACCGGCGATGACCGAGCAAGTGGCATCGATTAAGGTAAATAATTTGCTACTGCATCCTAAACACTAAAGAGGTGTCATTTGCTATGACCAACAAGATTGGTCACAATGGCACAATAGAGATTGGAAAGGCCGATAAATGGGTAGGATTAGGATTTTAGACTAATCAAGTTAGCAGTTGAGATAGGATTAGGATTTTAGCCTAATCACAGTAGTTTAAGACAAAAGAAAACAATAAAACAATCAAAGCAAATAGTCAAACAGAATCTGAAACAATATTTTATTCGAGTTTTACCTTTTTTGTATTTTCCTCAAGCTATAACTATATTTTAGTCTATTATCTTTATCTTTCTTAGAAATGCTAGTAATTACTTTCACTCACCAAACTTATTGTCTGACCTACTCCTCTGTCTTTCCTTTTCCCCAATAGGCCATCAGAGTGGAGGATAGTTGACTCAGGTTGGTTGGAGATTCATTTTCGAAGTTTTCTCATTTCAGATGTATTCTTCTGCTTTTAACTTTTTCATTTGGCTTTTGAAGGATTGGCACTTGTGAGAGGGATTATGATTATTATTGTTACTTTTATACTCTGATTTCAAGAGACTGAGACGTATTTTCATAAGATATGAGACATTTTGAGTTTTTGAGATATGTTATGTTGTTACGACTTATTTGAGATGGTGTTTAATTTTGAATGATAAGTTATTAAATGTTTCCATGTTTTTACTTATTTATCATGTGAATCTTAGTCCAAGTGATGCTTTAGCTATAACTATAATGCAACACATCTTTGGTGTGCCCTTTTTGGAAATACTAAGGTGTAACATCCCCGGATTTTAGCCCAGTCTAATTTGATAATTGAATCAATTTTTGAAATTAAATTTTGAATTAAATAGAGTTTTTCCAAAATAAAATAAAAATATTAATTGTTTATAGATATTAATCCTAAATTTAATTGAAAAATAATTTGAAGATTTGGGGATAAAAATCTAAATTTTGTTTGAATTTCCAAATTTAATTAAATGTATGTTTATTTACTTATATAAATGGGTTATCTTTTGAAATTTGATTCGAAGTCTGAATATAAATGTATTGAAAATAAATTTGATTTGGAATTCAAGAATGAATATTTTAGAAATAAAATTTGATTTATTAATTATATATTTCCATAGGACTAATATATATGGATATATATATATAATTATTTTTTTGTAATGAATAATTTTATTTCAAATCATTTGTTTTAAATTGTATAAGTACAAATTAGAATGTAATGAAACAAAATAGATAATCATATCACATAATTATAATAAAGTAAGGATTTAAAACTAAAATATAAACATATGAAGATATAATTCATAATTAATAAGTAAAAACATGAAACGTATTTCATAAATTAAAATAAAGCAAAGGGCTAAACATAAATCTATAAATAAATTCAAGACAAGGATATAAACATAAATATACAAAAAAATTTACAAGTGTAAACTATTTAAGATGCATTTAAAACATTAGTAATTAATTTAGCTTGCATAAAGACAAGTGTCAAAGTTATCTATTTTCATTTTTAAAATAATAAAGAGAAACACAAGTGTAAGCAAATTTTTAATTTATAATTAAAGTGGAAAATGCATATTTATTCTAAAATAAAATTTAATTAAAATGTAATAAAAGAAAAGATAATTTCTTTTCTTCTCCTTTCAAAACCCTGTTAACAAATTTTCAAGACCAGAAATTAAATTTAAAACAAAGGAAAAGCCTCAGATCTGAAGCAAGTTAAGTTTCAAGCTAAAACACTCTTAGCAAACAACAACCTGAAAAGAAAATTTGAAATCTAACAAGGAATAGATTCAATTCTCAGATCAGACAAGCAACCTGAGCAACGCAAAGCAAAAAGTCAGCAAACAAAAGAAATCAAGACTTGGAAATCAAAAACATGAACAGCACTTGCTAGTTCAAATTCAAACCCGATCAGAGGGATTAAGCTTCCAATTTTCCAAATTCAAAGCAAAGTATTTTGCTTCTCTGTTTCAATTCTAAACTCTGTCCTTCTTCATCAATTTCAGGTGAGCAGACTTCTTTGACCTGATCTTTGAATTGATATGATGATTTATGTTTTGCATGTTGATAAATTTGGGGATGATAAGTGTGCATGTCTGTTTACAAAGGCATAGCTATGTTCTTGATTAAAAAAAATCAAGTTTTCTACATACATTCTCCTATAGGTTGTGAATTTCAAAAAAACATGTTTGTTTAAACTTAAGTTAAGATTTAAAAATTTACTTGAGCACAATAAGTTTGCAAATTATCTGGAAAGTTAGGAAGACAATGGGAAACTTATAAATATGAAAATTTCCAGTATCACAATTCTTTGGTTTACATATATAATCTAAATTACAATCAAAATTCATGAATTTTAGCAGTTTGATCCTAATTTATAGTTTGGGATCATGAGAGATATTTGAAATTGACCAGAAAATGTATTTTGAGAGATTTCTGGTATGGAAGAACTCTGGGTGGTTGGGGTTCTTGTCGAAGGTGACTTGGGTGTTGTAGTTTATGGGAAAAATACACGAATTTTTTTTGGTTGATTGAGGTGCCGCCGCAATTTGATTTTAGGGTTTATTGCTCAGTTTTGGTCGCGAGGTTTGTAGGGGAGATTTCGTCGACATCAAGGCACCGGGAGGGTCCGGTGCAAGGGTGTAATGACCCGCAAATCTGTACCCCTTGAGTCAACACTATTCTACAATAATCAACTCAAGTTGCACAGACATGCGAACCATTTGGGTTAAAGAAGAAGAGGTAGAAGAAGAAAATAGAAAACAACATCAGAATCTAACCATCGCAGCGGAATAAATTTGATAGATAATAATGATCTTTACTCAAAAATCAAATATCTTTGTTTACATATTACGTCATCATAGTACATCAATCACAGTTCAACAACAACAACATAGAAATAGATACACAGCAATTCAACACAGCGAAATATATATATAAACAAGTACGGGAGTATGTATCGTCATCTTGCTCGTCTCCTGAGCTCCACAACATCATCTCCTGTATCCTATAATACTCGGTCTGACCCAAGCATTAGAGTTAAATAACACCCGAGTCAGTCTGGAATACCAGCATGAGAAAAACACACTCAATTGATTATCAAAATTTCAAAAATCCTTTGAAAACAAAGCATCTCGTAAGACCACGCCACAAATAAACATGTCGGGTTTTTACCTTACGATAGCTAAAACAATTAGCCTAAAAATCCTCTGTTATTATAATAGGGTCTATGTAACAACCCGAAATTTTTATACCCGAAAATTTCAGATAGTTATGAAAAAGAAGAAAGAGATAGAAGAAGAAGAACAGAAACACCAAACATCTCACATTCGCAGCGGATAAGATATAATAAATAATAATAGTTTACGAAAGAATACTATATCTATCGATTACATTTAATATACATCAGAGTTTCTCATTATATACAGTCACTGAATATTTACAATTATCAAGTCTCAGATTAATAATAATATAAATACAGCGGAATGCTCTATACGATATTGCCATCCAGTTCGCCTCCTGAGCTCCAGAACGTCCTAACCTGGAAATCAGTAATACTCGGTCTGACCCGAGCATTACACCAAAGTAACACCCAAGTCAAGCTGGAAACCAGCGTGGGCAAACTCATCCAACATGGAATACAAACATACAACTTATATAAAACCCGGGTAACTCAGGTAAATTCTCAATGCCACAATTTATTCTATGCATCACTCGTCTCACAAATAAGTTTTCTAAATACCAAGATTTTGATTTAAAATAGACCAATTCCTTTAACCATTTCATTCCAACCTATAGATTTTATATATCAATTTATAGGAATCCGAAGTGGTTTCGGGTATTTCTCGATACCGGACCCCAGTCTCTTCAAACCCAATGTCATCCAATCCTAAGATATTCAGATGAAATACATAACATCTCATATGACAGATAACAATTCATTTCAAAGCACCCAATACCTTTCAAACCTCCATAAGCAATGCTTAATCACATACAAATTAATTCAATTGATTTTCATTGAATTTCAAACCACATTCACTTAGATTCCTTCATTCAATATTAATTAATTCCAAATCAATTAATTAATCAACCCCACATTATTCTGCTTAATTAATCATCCTGGATTAATTATCTTCCAATTACATTCAAGTAATTATCTTTAATGAATTAACACGATATTAATTCTTCTTAACCAAAATCGATAAGTAATCTTTAATTACCTTTATTAATCCTTGATTACTTACATTAATTAACTTCTCATAAGTCAATTATCATTGTTTAATTCATCTTAAATAACATCCTTAATTATATAAATTATGAATTCAAATTTTATTTCCATTTATCCTAATCCAAATTAATTTCGTTAATTAAACCACGATATTAGTCATTCTCAAACAATCTCGACCTGCATTTAACTATCTTTCATTTACTTCATTATATAAATTACCTACTGCTTAATTAATTATCTTAATTTACCCCTCGATTAATTACACAAAGTAATTATTTTTATTAATTGCATTAAGTAATTATTTATAAAACTACCCAATGATCATTCTAATTAATTTAAACTTAATTAGTTAACCCAAATTCATTAATTGATTTAATTAATTAATTATTCATTTAAATTATCCTACCTATTTAATAAATCACCAATCATTAAACCTTTATTGATTTTAAACTGAACCATTTTCCTATTTATGATTTAAGTTTAAAACCATTTAAAACCTAAACGCCTCGAGTCAAACAACAATCAACTCGAGAACCAACCAAAACCAAAGTCACCAGATCTTCAGCACACATTCAATCAACTCAATCAATCAATTATTTAAATTTAAACATTCAAATAATAATTCAACAGAGTGAGATTTACTCACCTTTCTCGTTTTGCAGCCCATTTCCTTTACGACTTGTTCTTCACGACCAATGACCTTGTAAAACATTAGATGTTTTATTAATATTCAAGTCAATTGAGCAAATTTAAATTTTCATTTGATAATTAATTAACCACTAATTTCATTTTAAAACAATTAAATTTAATTTAAACTAATTTCCCTTCCTAACAGATTTTCCCATCCCTTTAATAACTTTCAAGTTCCAAAAATAAGTTGACTTAATACAAATAATCAGTCACCTAATTACCTCATATCAAATCGTTATTTAATTATAAGTCATTTAGTTTTTTTTTAAGATATTACTCTTAACAACTAATTAACAAAAATTTATTCGAATGATAACAATTGTTTTCAGACTTATATTTTTTTATAAATGATAACTATGGATAAAAACCCTCACCCCAACAAGAACAGTGCCCCTTCTTCCTCAGGTTGACCATCACCGAGATGAGCCCAAACACAAATGCCTAACTGCCCCTCTACAGGATGCAACAACATGTCATCTCTTCCCCCTCTAAGACGTCAACAACATCGCGATACAACCCTGCTAACCCAGATCGAACCCCCTTCCACTGCTCGTGAGTCGATCTTCCCTCGTCTTGACTTGCTCCACGGCCCCGAGAACACCTTCAGGTGTTGTAACTTCGCATCGCGATGTCGTCTCACCTTTGATTCCTCCATGTCACTGTCCCCCATCATCGCGACACACCCAGTCACCAAAAATCACTCGCCCCGAGCTCGAACGACTCGAACCAAAAGACGCGACTTCGACTGTCGCCAATTGCCCCAGAAACACAAACCCTAGATCGCGATCGTCTCCCCATGAACCACTTCGATTGCAATTGGTTCGATCAGAAAAATGATTTTCGATTTTGGAGGAGACCGGCTTCGGCCATTCTTTGATTTCGATTATTACTATATTTTTTTTAATTCGTTTTCTGTTTGAAGGTTAAGGTTAAGAGTACGGAGATAAATTATAGAGTTTGGGGGGGAATTGGCTTTTCTGAATACGCATGGAACAAGAAAATATCTTGCTAGTTGACTTTTAAATTTATTATATTACAAAACTTCAAAATGTCTCGTTCATCATCAAATTAAAATTTTGAACTTCTCTTAATGAACGTCGCTAGGCGATTATAAGGTTTTACTTGCGTTCCGAACACAATGGAACGGGTTTCGAAGGCTAATTCGATCATATGCGCGAGTTATGGAAATAAACGATCGATTTTAAATTAAATTGATTAAAATAGTTCTACGCGTTTCGAGCTGCCAGGGTCAAACGACAACTCCGATTGCTACAAACATTAAAATCCGATAATAACTAACTATTACAGATCCAATGGAACTAGTTTCTCCGAATTCCGAGACTGTGCCTCGGAAGGCTATTTTAAATTGAAGTTAAATGGTATATTTTTAAAATTGAACAATTCATCTTTAAATTAAATTTTCAACCATTCTATCATCTTCAGTATCATCATTATAAATTTTATAAGCTTCCAAATTATTTTTAACCGGCTTAAAATTCCATATTCAACATCTTACCTAATTTCGAATTATATATTTCTGTACTTTAATTATCTAATAAATATTGATTTTTGAAATTCAAGCCAAAATTAACCTTTCAAATGTTTAAAATCAATTTATTATTCCATTTTAAATCGTTAAAATTTTCCGGGTCGTCACATTCCTCCCCCCTTGAAAGAATTTCGTCCCCGAAATTACTAGTTAGGATGAATGGTCCAATACCCGTTTACCTTTTCTCCCAAAACCAACAATTCCATCTTACCAACTATCTTTTTTAAAAGACCCCTTATTATTCTTACTAACCTTCCCAACTCTTCCACAGTTTCAAACGATACCCTTTTGCTCAATCATTTAAATTTCAATTTAAAACCTAATTTTGAATTATTAAATTTTCTCAAAATTTTTCTAACTCCCTAAATTTCCGAAATTTTTTGCCAGCGTCTCCTTTGCGCGGCTAGCTCGGTACTACTATAAAAGGCCTCTACGGGCTCCCAAATTCCAAAAGAAAACAAAAGCCAAGTGGTTATCAAAAACCCAATCCAATTTCATTTAGAAATTTTAAATACATACCTTTTTGTCGGGCAATTCAAATTTATCTTTTGAAACTAAATCCAATTTCCTTTCTATTAATACCTGCATATCTTACTTAGCAACAATATTAACCTTTCAAATCATTCCATACATTTCCTCACATATGTTTCATATCTATTTCAAATTAGATTCGTTTTTTTTCGTTTTAATATGAATTCAACTTATTTCAATTTTGAATATTGAATTTTTATTTTCCATGTATAATCGATTCATATTAGTTCACCTACATTTTTACTTTAGATTTCCAATTTGAAATTGTTTTGTCGTTAACAAAATTTTTTCCAAAAATTTTCAAAATTTTTCTAACTCCCTAAATGTTGGAATTATTTTGGCAGAGTCTTCTTTGTACGGAGGAGCTTTTGCAATTTGACAAGAGATATAAATATGTATACATCGACCCACACGGTCGGAAAAGGCAAAAATAGTTCATATTTCTTATTTTTATTGCGTAGGCGTACCTTTATTTAGCATTTTAAGCAAGCAGCTTATTTATTTTAGCAAATAGCGCAACCAAATCCAGCCAAACGGCCTTCAGGTACCTGTACTTACTCAATTTAAACATGTAAGTGTCATATATAGAAAATCTATTTGCATTTCACTTACTTTAATGGCTAAACACAAGCATTTCAAAAGCAACAAACACCAAACGCTTACCATAAGCGATTTATATAATTTAAAGCTAATCTAATTGCTTCCAACCAAACTTATATGCAATTTCATTCAATTTCAATGGTTTACAACTCAAGTGCTTACATTCAATTCAATTTTAAGCAAAACAAACTTATATTCATAACAGTCTATTCAAAAATCAATTATATTTGCTTCCACTAATTCATAGAATTTAATTAAATCTCGTTTACGACAAACGACTCTCATTTTTACGCAAATTTATGATATCCATGTGAATAAATAATTACTAAAGTTTTATAACCAATTTAAATTGATTTCGACTCAATTTTATTTAATTCTATTCCATTTTAATTTATTCACCAACCATACATTTAGCTCGTCACATTCCATTCTTGTGTACTACTAACCATTCCCAAATTAATTTAAACCGAGCTTTTATTTAATGGGCTTTTACCCTTATTCGAAGGCAAGCTTCCTTAAAATTTAAACTTAAGTTACTTTACTTTAATTTATTCCAACACCAAACTTAAGTTTACTTCTATTTGATTCTCATTTAATCAAATTCCATTTAATTCAATTAGCCCATTTATTCACCCCATTTTAAATTTTATTTCACCTACTCAATTCATTTTCCAATTTATTATAATTATACAAAACCATTCTCAATTTATTTCTACTACATCTCTTTTTATTTAATTCATTATCAAATCCAAGTTGAATTTTATTTACAATTTGAATTCATTTCGAAATTCCATTATTAACTTCCAATATATCTTATTTAACCGAGTTAAACTTATTAACATACTCTATCAATTAATTATTTTACCAGTTAGCTTATTTCCAATTTTTAAATCAATATTCGATCTACTTCATTAAATTTTCCTCAGTTTGAATTTTTGTTTTATAATTCCAGTCTGGATTGACCTTTATTTTAAAATTTAAAAAATTGCCTTTAAATTCAGATAATACAATTAAAAATAGCTTTTTATAAAAATATATCTTATAACTCGATGTCTCAACCTGTCCATCCTTGTTCTCACAGAAATTCAATCATACGTTGATCAGGCGTAGGACTGAAAATCTACAAGTGCTTGGTAAATCTGTTCTCAACATCCAGTGAAAATACTTGGAAAATAATTTTATTAAAAATATAGAAAACAGTTTTTGAAAATAGAGGAAACATCTTTGGTGACAATGCTCTGAAAATCATCACCACCATCCATGGTCGCAGTTAACCCGATGGTTACGTTGCCATCCCGACAAAATCCATAGATAACCGTAGGCCTCCGCGCCCCTCGATTACACCATGGAACCCACGACAGATCGCAGCTACAACTGGGGTTACGTAGCTATCACAGCAAAAATCCATATAACTGTAGGCCTCAGCGCCATCGAATTTCGCAGCCAAAAATGAAACTTCTCCACTCCACTTGACCATAGATTGCAATCTACCGATGTTGCGTTTCCTTCCCGGCAAAATCAAGTGTAGACTGTTGGCACTCATCCTCCACACGAATTTCGCTATGGTCCCCACAGTAGATCGCAGCGACATCGAGTTACGCTGTCGTCACAGCATAACCCAAATGCCTCTGTAGGCATCAGCGCCCTCGACTTCCGCAACCCAATAATCATCAGGAACTAGTTTTGTCCGGACCCCTCACAGGATCAACCTTAGAACCCCCCTTGGGGCTCAAGGCAGCACCACCCGGTGGCACTCCTGAGAAGTTCATTTCAAGGGAGCTACTTTTTCCCCAGAGCCATCATCAAAACACTTTATACAATACACATATAGTATTTTTCAAATCATACACCTAGTATGATCTCATACAAAGCTCCTTTACACAAAATCGATTATTCCAAAATCGATAATTCTCAAACTAGGCTTTCCAAATACCAATATTGATTTTACCCAAAAATCAAAAGCCTTTCCAAATCCAAAGGTTCCCAACACCTTTTCTAAAATCCTCATAAGATCCTTTATATATATATATATATATAATTTTTTTAAAATCTTTGGATCTTTTCGATCTTGTATAAAACTCTTTTTACACTTCAAACACTTCCAAAAACCATAGAAATATCCAATTTTCACCTTTATTCAATGTATATTTCTCAAAATATTCTTTCATTTCAAAAGAATCATTTCACAATTCTTATTCACAAATTTTCGATAACAATTTCATTCAAATCCGTACGATGTACACATATCATTCGTACGCTATACCAATCTGATCGCTCACTCGATCACACAATCTCACTTCCGAACTAGTATCGTCCACCCGACTTCCTAGTGCGGACTCAGATCTGGTTTCTTGATCAGAAACCGTTATTCTCCTTGCATAGCCATAACTATGATAGAGAATATCCAGAACCAATCAACAATCCATATCCAGGTTCGCCGTCGAAAATCGAGTGAAAAATCCCAACTCGGATCGATAAACTACCTCGAAATTCTGTGCTCGAATCTGGATCAAATTACTATTCGAATAGAATAATATACGTACACCCTACGTATTTATTTTCATTGATTATCAGCCACATCAATTCCCTTTCTATTCATATTTCCTTTAATTCCCATTGAATTGTCACTTCAATTCTTTACCTCAGTTGGGTATTTAAATCAATAACAGTTTGAACTCCGACCCGTTTATATTTGGGAAATAGCTTGAAAATTTCAAAAAATAGATAATTAGTTGAAAAATAATTATTTGTTTGCAAAATAGCTATAATATAGTTAACTAATTGTAAAATAGTTGAGAAATAGATAAATAGTTTCACAAATTTTAGATAATTGCACAATAGTTGAAGGTAATAATTTATTTGTAAAATAATTGAAAAATAGTAATTAGTTTAGAAAACAATTGAAAGATGGTTAAATAGCTCAAAAAACATAATGGTAAAACAAATATAAAATAAGTCAGCTTTAAAAAGAAAGGTTGCATATATTTAATAGCTTAGAAACAGAAGTTGATATTAAAATAACTTATATTAAAATTAGTCAAGAGTCAACTGTTCACTTCCCAAACAATCCAATGTAAATTTACACTTCCACTTGATTTTAAACCTGTTCAACTTTAATTAAATTTCAAATTATTCCAATCAATTTGAATTTTTTTTTATCAATTGAACCTATTTCAAATTCAATTCATTTCAATATAACCCAATTTAAATTCCCATTAATTTTTTTAAACTTAAACATCTTCAATCACCAATCCACTTAATTCAAACAAAATTCAATTTCAATCTTGAATTTAAACTATTTCGACTTATATAAACTCGAGTTAAATCCTCAAAGGTTGGTTTAACTCTTTAAACCAAATTAACTTTTATTCTAAAGTTTTTAATTTATTTAATTTCCGAGTCCTATTCTCAAAATTCTATTTTTAATTATCTTAACTTATGTATTTCATGGTTCAATACAATTTTAATTTACAAACTCAATTATTCAAATTTATTTTATTTATACAATACCATTCTCGATTTTAAAGATTTTTATTAACAATAGGATGATATCATCCAATTTTATTTTTTTTAAACGTCCATCCATTTTCAATTTTTAAATCTCAAACTCGTTTTGAGATCACACAAATTCCCCATTCACATCAACCATTTAACTTTCCAAGTTAAATTCCAATTTCATCTTAAAATTTCCAATTTAGGTTGCTTGTTCTACATTTATTTAACTTTCCCAAAGTTAAATTCCAATTTTACTTTATCCAATCAACCTCATTCAATCCTTAAACTTCACAATAATAATCCTCCCACTTAAAAACTTATATCACTTTGGGTTTTTACATCATACTTCAGGGAAAAAAAAATCAAAACTCAACCTCTTAGAGTTCATTTAACTATTTTTGATTTATGTATATTCATACATATATACGTATTTATTTCTTGACCCTCCTAGCCATGTTTTAAAATTTTAAACCACCCTGGGTTTTAAATTCAAATCAATTTCAAACAACCCATTGTTTTCAACAAATCCCGGTTATCCAAATAATACTTATTTATTATTTTCATTACTTTGAAACCAAATTTTCAAATTCTGGGATTAGATTTAGAATTTCATTTTCAATCACTTAAATTTTAATTTAGTTGTATTTCTATTTCTACTGGATTTAATTCCAATTCAAGACTTCAATTTGGTTGTATTATATTACTTCTTAATTTTAATTCCAATAATTTAACAACCAATCGTCTTAATATTTATTAGAAGGAAATATTGCTTTGTATATATCAAAATATATTTTTATATAAAATCATTTAAAATCTTTTTATAAGAAAATAACAAGTACGCGCTCATATATATTTATATACTCACTCATTCAAGAGTACTACGGACTCTATTAAATGAGTAATCCCCACCAGAGCCAAGGTTCTCGCTTAACCTTTCAGCTCTGACACCAACTGTAACAACCCAAAATTTTCATACCCGAAAATTTCAGATAGTTATAAAAAAGAAGAAAGAGATAGAAAAAGAAGAACAGAAACACCAAACATCTCACATTCGCAGCGGATGAGATATAATAAATAATAACAGTTTACGAAAGAATACTATATCTATCGATTACATTTAATATACATCAGAGTTTCTCCTTATATACAGTCACTGAATATATACAATTATCAAGTCTCAGATTAATAATAATACAAAGACAACGGAACACTCTATACGATATTGCCATCCAGTTCGCCTCCTGAGCTCCAGAACGTCCTAACCTGGAAATCTGTAATACTCGGTCTGACCCGAGCATTACACCAAAGTAACACCTGAGTCAGGCTGGAAACTAGCGTGAGTAAACTCATCCAACATGGAATACAAACATACAACTTATATAAAACCCGGGTAACTCAGGTAAATTCTCAAGGCCACAATTTATTCTAGGCATCACTCGTCTCACAAATAAGTTTTCTAAATACCAAGATTTAGATTTAAAATAGACCAATTCCTTTAACCATTTCATTCCAACCTATAGATTTCACATATCAATTTATAGGAATCCGAAGTGGTTTCGGGTATTTCCCGATACCCGACCCCAGTCTCTTCAAACCCAATGTCATCCAATCCTAAGATATTCAAATGAAATACATAACATCTCATATCACAGATAACAATTCATTTCAAAGCACCAAATACCTTTCAAACCTCCATAAGCAAAGCTTAATCACATACAAATTAATTCAATTTATTTTGATTGAATTTCAAACCACATTCACTTAGATTCCTTCATTCAATATTAATTAATTCCAAATCAATTAATTAATCAACCCCACATTATTCAGCTTAATTAATCATCCTTGATTAATTATCTTCTAATTACATTCAAGTAATTATCTTTAATGAATTAACACGATATTAATTCTTCTTAACCAAAATCGATAAGTAATCTTTAATTACCTTTATTAATCCTTGATTACTTACATTAATTAACTTCTCATAAGTCAATTATCATTGTTTAATTCATCTTAAATTACATCCTTAATTATATAAATTATGAATTCCAATTATATTTCCATTTATCCTAATCCAAATTAATTTCGTTAATTAAACCACGATATTAATCATTCTCAAACAATCTCGACCTGCATTTAAATGTCTTTCATTTACTCCATTATATAAATTACTTACTCCTTAATTAATTATCTTAATTTAGCCCTCGATTAATTACACAAAGTAATTATATTTTATTAATTGCATTAAGTAATTATTTATAAAACCACCCAATGATCATTCTAATTAATTTAAACTTAATTAGTTAACCCAAATTCATTAATTGATTTAATTAATTAATTAATTATTCATTTAAATTATCCTACCTATTTAATAAATCACCAACCATTAAACCTTTATTGATTTTAAACTGAACCATTTTCTTATTTACGATTTAAGTTTAAAACGATTTAAAACCTAAACGCCTCGAGTCAAACAACAATCAACTCGAGAACCAACCAAAACCAAAGTCACCAGATCTTCAGCACACATTCAATCAACTCAATCAATCAATTATTTAAATTTAAACATTTAAATAATAATTCAACAGAGCGAGATTTACTCACCTTTATCGTTTTGCAGTCCATTTCCTTTATGACTTGTTCTTCACGACCAATGACCTTGTAAAACATTAGATGTTTTATTAATATTCAAGTCAATTGATCAAATTTAAATTTTCATTTGATAATTAATTAACCACTAATTTAACTCTAAAACAATTAAATTAAATTTAAACTAATTTCCCTTCCTAACAGATTTTCCCATCCCTTTAATAAATTTCAAGTTCCAAAAATAATTTGACTTAATACAAATAATCAGTCACCTAATTACCTCATATCAAATCGTTATTAAATTATAAGTCATTTAGGATTTTTTTTAAGATTTTACTCTAAACAACTAATTAACAAAAATTTATTCGAATGATAACAATTGTTTTCAGACTTATATTTTTTTTATAAATAATAACTATGGATAAAACCTTCACCCCAACAAGAACAGTGCCCCTTCTTCCTCTGGTTGACCATCACCGAGATGAGCCCAAACACAAATGCCTAACTTCCCCCCTACAGGATGCAACAACATGTCATCTCTTCCCCCTCTAAGACCTTAGCAACATCGCGATACAACCCTGCTAACGCAGATCGAACCCCCTTCCACTGCTCGTGAGTCGATCTTCCCTCATCTTGACTTGCTCCATGGCCCCGAGAACACCTTCAGGTGTTGTAACTTCGCATCGCGATGTCGTCTCACCTTTGATTCCTCCATCGTCACTGCCCCCCATCATCGCGACACACCCAGTCACCAAAAATCACTCGCCCCGAGCTTGAACGACTCGAACCAAAAGATGCGACTTCAACTGTCGCCAATTCCCCCAGAAACACAAACCCTATATCGCGATCGACTCCCCATGAACCGCTTCGATTGCAATTGGTTTGATCAGAAAAATGATTTTCGATTTTGGAGGAGACCGGCTTCGGCCAATCTTTGATTTCGATTATTACTATATATATTTTTTGAATTCGTTTTCTGTTTGAAGGTTAAGGTTAAGAGGACGGAGATAAATTATAGAGTTTGGGGGGAAATTGGCTTCATGAATACGCTTGGTACAAGAAAATATCTTGCTAGTTGACTTTTAAATTTATTATATTACAAAACTTCAAAATGTCTCGTTCATCGTCAAATTAAAATTTTGAACTTCTCTTAACGAATGTCGCTAGGCGATTATAAGGTTTTACTCGTGTTCCGAACACAATGGAACGGGTTTCGAAGGCTAATTCGATCATATGCGCGAGTTACGGAAATAAATGATCGATTTTAAATTAAATCGATTAAAATAGTTCTACGCGTTTCGAGCTGCCAGGGCCAAACGACAACTCCGATTGCTATAAAAATTGAAATCCGATAATAACTAACTATTACGGATCCAATGGAACTGCTTTTGTTGAATTCCGAGACTGTGCCTCGGAAGGCTATTTTAAATTCAATTTAAACGGTATATTTTTAAAATTGAACAATTCATCTTTAAATTAAATTTTCAACCATTCTATCATCTTCAGTATCATCATTATAAATTTTATAAGCTTCCAAATTATTTTTAACCGGCTTAAAATTCCATATTCAACATCTTACCCAATTTCGAATTATATATTTCTATACTTTAATTATCTAATAAATAATGATTTTTGAAATTTAAGCCAAAATTAACCTTTCAAATGTTTAAAATCAATTTATTATTCCATTTTAAATCGTTAAAATTTTCCGGGTCGTCACAATCTATATACAAGTACTTATAAAATAGCCGAAATTGTTACATTCATTAAATTCCAGCTACTAGCCACAGAGTGGGTAATACAAACAAAACTCGTACAAGGCTCGTAGGAAGAATGAATTTCCAACTAACGACTAGGCACTGGGGTACCACCTGTCACAGTACGGGGCCTAGATCACCGTACCGAGGAGTACGCCCGCTCCCCTACATCACAAGGCCGGGACTACCCCTTACTGGATAATCCCGAGTGAGATCACCCCGCGGTTGGGATCAGCAACCGCCCACTAAGCCGAAATAAAAGGGGACATCTAAACTGGAATGACCTCACCTTGCTTGGGTGCTACCCACCTAGCCTTGCTGCATAACCCCTAATTTTCAGTCATTCCCATTTGATTAGGCTTGAGGCTGAGCGTTACCTTTATAGAACATATCCCTTAGAATGCCCAACGTCCACCTAACGATGTTTCGCAAGCATTCATCCATACAAGTCCATCCCGGGTTCGAACGGAACCGAAGGCACTATTCCTACTAAATCCATTTTGGAAATATCCTCAGGATTAGTAGCGACTAGCCCTTGCACTCCACTGCTCCATCTTTGAATCCAAAATCGTTTTTCACGAAAACGTACAAACCGGATCGAAGTGGTTTTCGAGAAATAAATCCCGATCCTGGTCTCTTTGAAACGATCAATGCATTTTTGTCCAATATTGATAGTCGGTAATTTAACTATCAATTAATATGCATAAACATCCATCAAACAATAAATAATTTTTCAAATTATTTATTAATCTCAAAAATATCTTCATAAGATATATTTCTATTTTCAATTCTTTGAAAACAGTTTCAAAACCATCTTTCTTTTCTTAGAATAAATTCCGAGTATTTCCATTTCCACTTAAATCACAAAGCACAAAATTTTAGATTTTTAAAATAATTTAAAAACATTTTATTGTAAAATATATTTAACATTTAATTTAGAAAAATTACTTTAATACTTAATTTAAAATAATACTCTAGAAATGATTAAAATAAGGTTACCTTATAACTAAACATTAGATTTCTTCTTTAATCAAAATACCAAATCATTCTTTAAATAATTATTACCAAAATAGACTAAACAAATTGCTTGTTTTGGAATTTACTTTAAACCATTTAAATTAAAACTACTTCAATAATTGACTAAAATATATAATATATAAATATTTAAAAATAAGGTTACATTGTAAAATATAAAACTAGGTTTACTTATATTTAAAAGGAAATACTTACTTTAGACTTTAAATATTAGAAATAATAAATTTTACAAAACATACTTTTTAAAACAACTTCAAAATCTTTTAACTTATATTTAAAAATTTAATTTGAAAACGTACTTGGTTATCCAGGGAGAATTTCAAATCTCAATCATTTAAATCAATTTCCCAAATTGATTTCCAATTTATTCCATTTGAAATAAATTTCTTTACTTATTAGTTCATTTCAAAATTCATTAGTTATGGACTTTATTATTATTATTATTATATTTTTTCCAATTTCTTCTTTCTCTTTCAATAATTCAAGTCTTAAATTCTAAATAAATGTTTGTTCTTTTTGATTAATAATACTGCATTTTAAAATTCATTAACTTTCTGTTTATTCAAATATTCCTTTCCATTCTCAGGATTCATTTATTAAAATTTTAAAGTCACTTTATTTCTTTTCCAAGTCATTCTTAATTTTATTCTATAATTATTTTAATTACAATTTCACTTCTTTTATTTTCATTTCAAAAATCAAATTTATATTTTTGGTAATTCATTATACCCAATTATATCAAACAAGCCATAGCATTCAATACTTCCACATAATTCATCATAGAATATCAAATAACCAGAACAGAAAATATTAAATAATTTAAATAAAAGTTGAGGGGTCCAGTTGGATCCCTCCAACCTGTTTTCCCTGCATCCACAGACGTTAGCATCACATAATATGTCAATTACAAATCATACGATACTATATCACATCAGTCAATTCAACCATACAATCAATTATTTAAATTTAATCATTTAAATTTAAATTATAAACTAAGTGAGATTAACTCACCTTTGCTTTATTTTGTAACCCGATCCAATCCGGCTTGTATCCATTATCTATGACCTTGATAAACATTTTATAGTTTATTAACACTTGAATTGATCCAAAAATTAATTAACATTTACTTATTTATTTTAACCTATAATTTAATTTAACATCTTTAAACTAAAAAATTTATTTAACACATTACCCTTAGTAACCCAATAATCTAAATAAGTTAATTAAAATAGTTAAATTTATTTTCTTTATTTGAAACCATATGCATATTTATAAAACAATCCATATACCTTTTAAAATCCCTATTCCTAAGTCTAATATATATATACATGTCTATTCATTTCTGTTTTCCTGAATAAAGTTTTTTTTCCTTCACTGTCAATAATTTCCCTTCTGCTTTTCTAACCTTATGTACATACATAAATCTACATATATACTAAATTAAAAACAGAGTTATTTCATACTTTACTGAAATACAAAGCTTCTGTAAACAACAATCTACTATTTATACATACGTACATTTATTAAATTAGTTTAAAAATTCGAAAATAATTTATTAATAAGTATACCTTACTGCCCATCTGGAATCAGCGTCACAAACTCGCAGTCCTCAATCCAATCACGACAATCGAAATTCCAATGGCCTCTACGAATGCCACACCCCACGCACGCGGCGGCCTAGATGCCCCGCCACCACTCCCAGCGAGTCTTCAACACGCGCCGTCGTGACCTCCTGTGAACACGCGTCCCAAAACCCCACTTTGGTCTTCGATTGATGCCGCTCTGACGCCTAGGCCAATGAGCTGTGACGCTGTCACGCGTGAGCGCTCCCATCCCATTACTTGATTTCAAACGAGGCCGAACAACTACGATTTCGCTTTGAATTTAAGGCTTGCCCGTTAATTTGATTTTGGAGATTGAGGCTACAGCCATTTTTTTTAAAGTTCGAAATGTTCGGCTGAAAAGAAATGAAGGGGGAGACGTGATTGAAATAAAGAAAGGAGTCGTACACAAGAAGTCTTGACCATTTAAATTAAATTTCATCAGTTCATTTACCAATTAAATTCTCAGCACGTTTATTATTTCGTATTCTCACATACTAACTCCGACCAAAAATGAAATTTTAAATCCATTACGGATCTAGTGGAACTGGTTTTGTCGAAATCCGAGACCGTGCCTTGGAAGGTTATTTTTAAATTCAATTTAAACTATAAAATTTCAAAACCGAACAAATCGTTGTTAAATTCAATTTTAAAACGTCTATTTATCCTCAGTATTATCAATATAAATTTCATAAGCCTTCAATTTAGTTTCAACAGGCTTAAAACTCCAGATTCAACATTTTACTCAACTTTAAATTATTTAATTCAATAAATTAATTATCAAATAAATTGTGATATTCGTAATTCAAGCTAAATTACTCTATTGAATATTTAAAATCAATTAAATATCCCGATTTTAAAGGCTCGAAAATTCCGGGTCGTCACAAAGGGGGATCAAAGTGCAATCACGTGACATGTTTTTGGGTGGAGCGGCGTGGTTCCAGGTTGTCGAGATTGTCGTCGGCGATCGATTTTTGTTGGTTTGGGTTCATTCCAGTTTTGGTGTGCTCGAACTCGATTTCGAGTTCAATTTAAAGATTTAGTGATTGGGATCGATGGAGAAAGTCGTATGTGACTTGTTGGCATAAATGATGATGATCGGAACGATGGCGATCATCGGTGCATGTGCACGCATCCACGTTTGTGTCTGGGTTGTGATGTTTTGGGGAAGAAGATAATAGGCTCGGGTTCAAGCACGTGGAAGCAGACATTTGACTCGAAGAGAAGAGAAAATGAGGGTTACTCGAAGACAGGCTCGGGTGAATCAAGGGTTGGGCTCGAGTTTGTTTTTAAAATGTAATTTCCAGGTTTTTGAAAATTTAAAGGAAATAAAGAAATGAAATTTCTAATGCAAAATGAAATTAAACACGTTTTCAAATTTAAAGTAAAAAACAAGTTTTTAAAATTGTTTAGGTTTATAAAATTTTGTATTAGACTAATTAACTTATTCAATCTCTAATTGTTTTCAAAATGTAATGATGCAATTAAGTGATTTTTTAAGGTGATTAGTTAATGTATTAATGATAACAAATTACAAGGTTTATAAATCAAAAGGGTAATTAATTAAATAATTGAAGGTTAATTAATTATATAATTACTTAAAGGCTAATTTAATTAATGTAGTTAGTAAAGGATAATTAAATATTTGAAGGCTAATTATTTAATGATTAAAGACTAACTGATGAATGAAGGTGATTAAGGAATGATAATTAATTAAAAGCAAATTAATTATTGTAATTAATTATTGTAATTAATTAAGGATAATTAATTAAGGTTAACTAATTTAATGATAATTGATTAAGGGTTAATTAATCAATGCAATTAAGGATAATTAATTAAAATGGTTTGTAACCAACTAATATTAATTAACCAGGATTAGTAGAAATTCAAACGTAATTAAGTCTGATTTAAAATTAATCAGAAGATTAATTAAACTTACTTATAGATGTTTGAATTCTATGAATTGTTGTGAGTTGTTTGATATCTCTACTGTGTGACGCTTTGTGATATGAATCGTTTTAATTCAAGGTATGAAGAATGTAATTAATTTACCCGTAATTGATAAATTTACTTTATCTGTAATCTGTGAATGAAGATAAGCGTTATAGATTATGCCGCTTATCGATACTGATATGATTGAATCTGTGATGATTGATATTGTTGCACTATTGTGTAAAACCCCTGGACTACACTATACACACACAAAGACAGATTTCATGAGGAAATCGGTCAAGTCACAGATATTTTTGAAATAATTTTAAAAGTTTGAATTTTGAATCCAAACGGTTTTGGAAATGGAATTGGCTTAAAGCACAAGAGCTTTTGAAAAGTAGTTTTAAAGATGAAATTATAACTTGTTAATGTTTTGGAATTTAAACGATTTGTTTTAAATTTAAATTAAAGATTTGGAATTGAGTTCCATAAGTATATGTTTGGAAATTGACATGAATATATGTTTGGAAATTTGGTTTGAAAGGTTTTTGCAAATTTTATATAATATATATGGATTATCTTTAGCATTACTTTGGAAGTGTGAATTTAACCCAAGTTTTATACTTGAAAGGCTTTAGGTTGTGCAAATGTAATCGGATTTTTTCGAGATGAAAACTATGTGTTTTCAATTAATAATAGTTTTCATATAAGGAAAGGGTTTCCAATTTGTGTTGAAAGATTTCAAATCGAATTGAAATAGTTTCGAAAACTGTTAACTAATCTTTGTGAAAGATAGTCAAACCTTGATTTGAAATTGAAGAGCATTTTAAATGATGTATCTTTTATATAAAAGATTTGGAATGGAATTGTTTTGTGGAAATGATTTTAAAAGCTATGAATTGAATCTTTGATTTAAAGATTGGATGAGTTAATCCAATTTGAAAGGAAAATTGTTTTGAAAAAGGCTATGAATGAATCTTTGTTAAAGATGGGTGAAGTTTGTTTTCAAATTGAAAAGGGATCTGAAAAGCGTATCTTTTGTATAAAAGATTTGAATTGGAAAGATATTAATGAATCTTTGTGAAAGATGGGTAAACTTTGTGAACTTTGTGAAGTGAATCTTTTGTTCAAAAAGATTTGTAAATGGTAATTTGTTTAACCATTTGAAAGAAATGTTTTGGGTAATAAGTTGTGACTTAACTGGATCCCATATCCATATGTTTTTAAACATTGCGCTCACTATTTGGTTTAGCCGGGAGAAGACTTTGTGTCATACAACCCATTCTGAATAGTGGTACAACATTATGGATAGCAATTGAAGATTAGTAGTGAAGAGCGGATATTTTCGAAAGCGAAAAGATAACCCGTCGAATGTCTCTATACCGAATGGCCCCCGGGATAGAGATTTGAGCACCCTTTATGATGGGGAGTCTGAACGTGATTGGGGATTATATGGATTTGCAAGGGCTTCTTTGTAAAGTGCCTTCGGTTCTATTCGAACCCGGAACAGACTTGTATGGATGTGTGTCTGACGTTACACTTTGAGATGTAAAGCTGGTTTCTGTCAAATACATTTCTGTTTAGTGGCGGAGATTTATTCTCTTAGCTTAACACCCTTCTCTGAGACGTACGAGCTCAGAGGCTATGTAGTTGATGGTTACTAGTGATACATTTCCAATTTGGTAATGTGGCATACAAAGGGCGGCTGATCATTTGTTGATCGAAGCATGGCTTTGTGGAAAAGCGTAGCTTTATGGACGAGACTGCATCAGTACCTCACAGCCCGAAAATGGTCGAAGCATGAATGTTGCAGCAATGTTTTAGGGGTCGTGCCCCTAGGGTATGTCCATTTCCTTCTAGATAAAAGGTGATATCATGGTATGGAGCCCAGATAATCAACCTATGTAGTTGCTACAAACTTATTGCTTTGTGGTTGTTGGTTGAGAGGCGCCTCAGATAAAGGTCGATAACGACTGTGGGTGGCATACTTGCATGTTAGTTACCTATGTTATAGCTTGGTTGAAGAGTGAGGTAGCATCGGCCTTGTGTTAGTAGAGATCCGGTTAGGTTCTCAAGGGCGTCCTTCCAGAGGCATACCCATTTAGGTAAGGATGTTCCTTAGCCTGACCATTTGTTGGAAGTCCAAAGAAACAATACGCTCCCTGTACAGTTTTAGTTGTATAACCTGCCATGGAATGTGGTGGTAACCTACTACTGAACATGGTAGCTATAGTAGGCATACGACGAAATGTTGTATGCTGGCTAAGATTAATATTAGATTTTCGAAAGGTTTTCTGCACTATGCACTAATAATAATATCAAATGGTTTTTATGTGTCAGGCATTTTTTTGACTGTCATAAGGGGAAATCTCCCCCAAGTGTGTGCTTGCATTGTGTGTGTGGCCGGAGGCCTTATGGCAGTTTCATTTTCTAAAAAGCATTGCAGTTTTAAATATTTTAAAATCTTTTTTGTTGTTTTAAAGATAAAACTGTTTTTATTTGCTCATACCAGTCCCATGACTGACCCAGAGTTTATTGTTTCCTTCCTAAATTATAGGTGCCTACAATTTTCGACATGGACAGTCTAGAGTTGGGTTTTTCAGATAGTAGATATCGATTCAGTAGCTTTCAGCTTTCTCTTTTTAATTCTTTGGAGACTTTGGATATTGAAACCTTTTGTTAGGACGACTGACCGTGCTTATCTTGGTGCAACTTGATGGTGGTTCGAGCTATCTATGGAGATTGCTGATATTAGTGTTTCTTTTGGAGTTTCAAGTTCTAGTTGTTTCCGCTGCTAGTTCATTGGTGTTTCCACTGTAGCATTTCATTGCATCTCTGATATTGATTATTGTTGTATATTTGGATATTGTATCATTGGAGTTGTATATGATATTCATTCTTTTCTTCCGCTGTGTTGTTATACTTAATGTGTTATAAGCTCCGGCGAGCCAGATTCGATGTTTGAATCTGCGGCATTCGAGTACAAGTGAAGTTCGGGTGTCGATTTTCGAAGATAGAGTCAGGATCGTTACATTTGGTATCAGAGCTGAAGGTTGAAACTTTAGCTCAGGAGTATAACACATTAAGTAACTCATTAGAGATAGGGTGAAATATACCCTAGAATGAGTATATCCCTAAGATATCCGTCTATATGCCTCAGTAAATTCTCTTACTATCCACTAATAGTGAGTATGAGTGCAAGAAGAGGACGAGATAGGAGACGGGGAAGTACCACTTCATATGGTCAATGCCCTGTAACAACAACGGAAACAATCTTTTCGTATCAATCTCTTTTTTTCATCATCTCTACTCAATTCTTTGATGGTTCCTGGCAGCTCCAGGAAGAAGCATTGATATATTTGCATGGGGCACAAACTCCAGATGGGTCAGAATTGTTTGTTTGGATGAATTGTTTGCTTTGGTTGCTATGGTTGATAGGTATATTTTGGTTGTTTAAACTAAAAGTTTGGGATTGCATCCATATATCTGTTTATTCTGTTGGGTCGAGGTATATTCTACGAGTGGTTAGTTATCTTTCGATCTAACCAATACCCCTGTATATTTCGTAGTTCCGGTGACCCAAGTATCTTGATTCGTTCTTGCATCCATTATTGATATTATGATTTGGGAAGCCAAATGCGAAATAGGTATTCAGTTTGATCTGGTGATTCATCTCTCGATCTTTCTATATTCTTTGTGGTCTTCCTGCTTTCAAATTTCGAGGACGAAATTTTCTTAAAGGGAGAATCTGTAACATTCCCGGATTTTCGCCAAGTCTAATTTGATAATTGAATTAATTTTTGAAATTAAATTGTGAATTAAATAGAGTTTTTTCAAAATAAAATAAAATATTAGTTGTTTATAGATATTTACTTTACATTTAATTGAAAATTAATTTCAAGATTTGGGGATAAAAATCTAAATTGTGTTTGAATTTCCAAATTTAATTAGATGTATGTTTATTTATTTATATAAATGGGTTATCATTTGAAATTTGATTCGAAGTCTGAATATAAATGTATTGAAAATAAATTCGATTTGGATTTCAAGAATGAATATTTTAGAAATAAAATTGGATTTATTAATTTTATATTTCCAAAGGAATAATATACATAGATATATATAATTATTTATTTGTAATGAATAATTTTATTTCAAATCATTTGTTTTAAATTGTATAAGTACAAAATAGAATGTAAGGAAACAAAATGGATAAACATATCACATAATTATGATAAAGTAAGGATTTAAAACTAAAATATAAATATATGAAGATATAATTCATAATTAATAAGTAAAAACATGAAACTTATTTCACAAATTAAAATAAAGTATAGGGCTAAACATAAATCTATAAATAAATTCAAGACAAGGACATAAACATAAATATACAAAAAATTTACAAGTGTAAACTATTTAAAATGCATTCAAAACATTTGTAATTAATTTAGCTTGCATAAAGACAAGTGTCAAAGTTATCTATTTTCATTTTTAAAATAATAAAGAGAAATACAAGTGTAAGCAAAGTTTTAATTTATAATTACAAGTGGCAAATGCATATTTATTCTAAAATAAAATTTAATTAAAATGTAGTAAAAGAAAAGACAATTTCTTTTCTTCTCCTTTCAAAACCCTGTTAACAAATTTACAGGACCAGAAATTAAATTTAAAACAAAAGAAAAGCCTCAGATCTGAAGCAAGTTAAGTTTCAAGCTAAAACACTCTTAGCAAACAACAGCCTGAAAAGAAAATTTGAAGTCAAATAAGCAACAGATTCAATTCTCAGATCAGACAAGCAACCTGAGCGACGCAAAGCAAAAAGTCATCAAACAAAAGAAATAAGACATGGAAATCAAAACCATGAACAACACTTGCTAGTTCAAATTCAAACCTGATCAGAGGTATTAAAGCTCCCAGTTTTCCAAATTCAAAGCAAAGTATTTTGCTTCTCTGTTTCAATTCCAGTCTCTGTCTTTCTTCATCAATTTCAGGTGAGCAAACTTCTTTGACCTGATCTAATTGATATGATGATTTATGTTTTGCATGTTGATAAATTTGGGGATGATAAGTGTGCATGTCTATTTATAGAAGCATAGCTCTGTTCTTGATAAAAAAAATTAAGTTTTCTACATACATTCTCTTATAAGTTGTGAATTTCAAACAAAACATGTTTGTTTAAACTCAAGTTAAGACTTAAAAATATACTTGAGTACAATAAGTTTGCAAATTATTTGGAAAATTAGGAAGACAGTGGGTAACTTATAAATATGAAAATTTCCAGTACCACAATCTTTGATTTACATATATAATCTAAATTATAATTAAAAATCATGAATTTTAGCAGTTTGATTCCAATTTATAGTTTAGCATCGTGAGAGATATTTGAAGTTGACCAGAAAATGTATTTTGAGAGATTTCTGTTAATGGAGGAACTTTGGGTGGTCAGGGTTCTTGTCGAAGGCGACTTGGGTGTTTTAGTTTATGGGAAAAATACACGAAAATTTTCTGGTTGATTGAGGTGTCGCTGCGAATTTATTTTTGGGTTTATTGCTCAGTTTTGATCGCGAGGTTTGTAGGGGAGATTTCGTCGACGTCAAGGCACCGGGAGGGATCGGTCCAAGGGGGATCAAAGTGCAATCATGTGACACGTTTTTGGGTGGAGCGACGTGGTTCCAGGTTGTCGTTCCGCGATCGATTTTGTTGGTATGGGTTCATTCCAGTTTGGGTGTGCTCGAACTCGATTTTGATTTCAAGTTCAATTTAAAGATTTAGTGATTGGGATCGATAGAGGGAGTCGTAGGTGACTTGTTGGCATCAGCGATGACGATCGGAACGATGGTGATCATCGGTGCATGTGCACGCATCCATGTTTGTGTCTGGGTTGTGATGTTTTGGGGAAGAAGATAATGGGCTCGGGTACAAGCACGAGGAAGCAGATATTTGACTCGAAGAGAAGGGAAAATGAGGGTTACTCGAAGACAGGCTCGGGTGAATCGCGGGTTGGGCTCGAATTTGTTTTTAAAATGTAATTTCCAGGTTTTTGAAAATTTAAAGGAAATAAAGAAATGAAATTTCTAATGCAAAATGAAAATAAGCACGTTTTCAAATTTAAAGTATAAAACAAGTTTTAAAAATAAGTTTTAAAAATTATTTTGGTTTATAAAATTTTGTATTAGACTAATTATCTTATTCAATCTCTAATTGTTTTCAAAATGTAATGATGTAATTAAGTGATTTATTAAGGTGATTAGTTAATGTATTAATGATAACAAATTACAAGGTTTATAAATCAAATAATAATTAAGGGTTATTAATTGAATAATTACAGGTTAATTAATTATATAATTAACTTAAAGGCTAATTTAATTATTGTAGTTAATAAAGGATAACCAAATAATTGAAGGCTAATTATTTAACGATTAAAGACTAATTGATTAATGAAGGTGATTAAGGAATGATAATTAATTAAAGGCAAATTAATTATTGTAATTAATTAAGGATAATTAATTAAGGTTAATTAATTTAATGATAATTGATTAAGGGTTAATTAATCAATGTAATTAAGGATATTTAATTAAAATGGTATGTAATCAATTAATATTAATTAACCAGGATTAGTAGAAATTCAAAAGTAATTAAGTCTGATTTAAAATTAATCAGATGATTAATTAAACTTACTTATAGATGTTTGAATTGTATGAACTGTTGTGAGTTGCTTGATATCTTTACTGTGTGATGCTTTGTGATAGGAATTGTTTTAATTCAAGCTGTGATGAATGTAATTAACTTATCTGTAATTGATAAATTTACTTTATCTGTGAATCTGTGAATGAAGATAAGCATTATAGATTATATCGCTTATCGATATTGATATGATTGAATCTGTGATGATTGATATTGTTGCACTATTGTGTAAAACCCCTAGACTACACTATACACACACAAAGATGGATTTCACGAGGAAATCGGTTAAGTCATAGATATTTTTGAAATAGTTTTAAAAGTTTGAATTTTGAATCCAAACGGTTTTGGAAATGGAATTGGCTTAAATTAGAAGAGCTTTTGAAAAGTAGTTCTAAAGATGAAATTATAACTTGTTAAATTTTTGGAATTTAAATTATTTGTTTTAAATTTAAATTAAATATTTGGAATTGAGTTCCATAAGCATATGTTGGGAAATTGATATGAATATATGTTTGGAAATTTGGTTTGAAAGGTTTTTGCAAATTTTATATAATATATATGGATCATCTTTAAAGTATTTCAAAAGCATTACTTTGGAAGTCTGAATTTAACCCAAGTTTTATACTTGAAAGGCTTTAGCTTGTGCAAATCTAATTGGATTTTTCCGAGACGAAAACTATTTGTTTCAATTAATAATAGCTTTCATATAAGGAAAGGGTTTCCAATTTGTGTTGAAAGATTTCAAATCGAATTGAAATAGTTTTGAAAATTGTTAACTAATCTTTGTGAAAGATAGTCAAACCTTGATTTGAAATTAAAGAGCATTTTAAATGGTTTATCTTTTATATAAAAGATTTGAAATGGAATTGTTTTGTGGAAATGACTTTGAAAGCTATGATTTGAATCTTTGATTTAAAGATTGGATGAGATAATCCAATTTGAAAGGAAAATTGTTTTGAAAAAGGCTATGAATGAATCTTTGTTAAAGATTGGTGAAGTTTATTTTCAAATTGAAAAGGGATCTAAAAAGCGTATCTTTTGTGTAAAAGATTTGAATTGGAAAGATATTAATGAATCTTTGTGTAAGAATGGTAAACTTTGTGAACTTTGTGAAGTGAACCTTTTGTTCAAAAAGATTTGTAAATGGTAATTTGTTTAACCATTAGAAAGAAATGTTTAGGGTAATAAGTTGTGACTTAATTGAGATCCCATATCCATATGTTTTTAAATATTGCGCACACTATTCGGTTTAGCCGGGAGAGGACTTTGTGTCATATAACCCATTCCGAATAGTGATACGATTTATGGATAGCAATCGAAGACCGGTGGTGAAGACCGGATATTTTCAAAAGCGAATGGATAACCCATCGAATGTCTCTGCACCGAATTGCCTCCGGTATAGAGATTTTAGCACCCTTTGTGATGGGGAGTCTGAACGAGATTAGGATTATCCAGATTTGCAAGGGCTTCTTTGTGAAGTGCCTTCGGTTCTGTTCGAACCCGTAATAGACTTGTATGGATGTGTGTCTGACGTAACACTTTGAGATGTAAAGCTGGTTTCTATCAAATACGTTTCTGTTTGGTGGCGGAGATCTATTCTCTTAGCTTAACACCCTTCTCTGAGACGTACGAGCTCAGAGGTTATGTAGTTGATGGTTACTAGTGATACATTCCTAATTTGGTAATGTGGCATACGAAGTGTTGCTGATCATTTGTTGATCGAAGCATGGCTTTGTGGAAAAGCGTAGCTTTGTGGACGAGACTGCATCAGGACCTCACACCCCGAAAATGGTCGAAACAGGAATGTTGCAGCAAAGTTTTTAGGGGTCGCGCTCCTAGAGTATGTCCATTTCCTTCTGGATAAAAGGAGATATCATGGTATGGAACCCAGATATTTAACCTATGTGGTTGCTACAAACTTATTGCTTTGTGGTTGTTGGTTGAGAGGCGCCTCGGATAAAGGTCGGTAACGACCGGGTGTGGCATACTTGTGTGTCAATTACCTATGTTAAAGCTTGGTTAAAGCATGGGGTAGCGTCGGCCTTGTGTTAGCAGAGATCCGGTTTGGTTCTCGGGGGCGTCCTTCTAGAGGCATGCCCATTTCGGTAAGGAAGTTCCTTAACCCGACCATTTGTTAGAAGTCTAAAGAAATAATACGCGCTCTGCACGGTTTTAGTTGTATTACCTGCCATGGAATGTGGTGCTAACCTGCTATTGAACATGGTAGATATAGTAGGCATACGACGAAATGTTGTATGCTGGCTAAGATTAATATTAGATTTTCGAAAGGTTTTCTGCATTATGCACTAATAATAATATCAAATGGTTTTAGCGTATCAAGCTTTTTTTTGACTGTCACGAGGCGAAATCTCCCTCAAGTGTGTGCTTGCATTGTGTGTGTGACGGGAGGCCTTATGGCAGTTTCATTTTCCAAAAAGCATTGCGGTTTTCAATATTTTAAAATCTTTGTTGTTGTTTTAAAGATAAAACTCTTTTTGTTTGCTCATACCAGTCTCATGACTGACCCAGAGTTTATTGTTCCTTTCCTAAACTCCGGATGCCCACAATTTTCCACACGGACAGTCTAGAGTTGGGTTTTTCAGATAGTAGATATCGATTCAGTAGCTTTTAGCTTTCTCTTTGTAATTCTTTGGAGACTTTGGATATTGAAGCCTTTGGTTAGGACGACTGACCGTGCTTATGTTGGTGCAACTTGATGGTGGTTCGAGCTATCTATGGAGATTGCTGATGTTAGTGTTTCTTCTGGAGTTTCAAGTTCTAGTTGTTTCCGCTGCTAGTTCATTGGTGTTTCCACTATAGCATTTCATTGTATCTCTGATATTGATCATTGTTGTATATTTGGATATTGTATCATTGGAGTTGTATATGATATTCATTCTTTTCTTCTGCTATGTTATTATACTTAATGTGTTATAGGCCCCGGCGATCCAGATTCGATGTTTGAATCTGCGGCATTCGAGTACAAGTGAAGTACAGGTGTCGATTTTCGAAGGTCGAGTCTGGATCGTTAAATAAGGGGTGTGGGGTGTTTCATTTGATATCATATCCTAGCGTTATAGGATTATTGAAAACTTGTTTTAGAAGGTAACATATCTTCAAACTAAAAGTATTTTTTTAGAAAGAAACTCTTATTATAGAAATAGTTTTCATGTATAAAAGAGTTTTTACAAAAATCCCCTCAAAGTCCAGTTCAACCTTCTTTTGATTCTTTCGAGCATAAATTTTCATTTTTTTGTATAGTATGGCGGACACCCCAAATCTTCCAAAGGGTATCTAAGTCCTTGGCCTGTTTCGTAGATACCTCCAAGCTATGGAACCAGAGGTGCAAGGGCAAGCACCCAATGTAGCACCATCTAGTAGAGGTTCTGTTAATCCACCCGCAGCATCCAATTTTTCTAAGCTATGCAAGGACTTTACCAATCTAGAAGGCAAGACTTTTTCTGGCATATAGGATTTCATAGGGGCATAAACTTGGTTGAGGAAGCAGATATTTAGGCTGTTAGGATTGGAGAGCCGAAAGATAGTTTAGGTTGCATCTTGGCAATTGAAGGGAGAGGCTTCTTACTGGTGGATATTGTAGAGACGGAGGGTAGAGACATTGGTTGGTTTGGATTTCGTGAAAGGTTTGAGAGAAAGTTCTTGTCGCACGCCGAGTAAAGCATGTAGTTGGAGAATTTTATTAGTTTGAAGATGGGCAGTCTTTCGATGAAAGAGTATATAAATCAGTTTAATGAGTTATCATGGTTCGGGATGGAGCGTGTTAGTACATCGCGTAAGAAGGCCACCATGTTTGCTAAGGGTTTGAACTAGCCCCTCCAAGTGTTGGCATTGACACATGTACCTATGGAAGCGACGTTTGAATCATTTATGGAAATGGCTCTCATATCAGATGTTGCTAAGTAAGAAGATATTAAGGAGGTTCCTAAATTAGAAAAATGTAAGAAGCAGTGGTGTAAGTATAAGAAGGATAAGGATAAGAAGAAAGGAGAAGGACCTCAAAAGTGGTAGATCAAGAAGGGCGAGAAATGTCATAGTAATGGATTGGTTAGGCATTTCACAAAGTACTGTAAGAAGGACACGATGAAGGGGAGGTGTTACAACAGTGGGCAGCCTAAACACCTTAGTAGAGCTTGTCCACAGAGGACGGGGCAGAAAGCAGGCACACCTGCGGCGCAAGTACAGGTTTTGGATACAATAACTTCTAGTAGTGGACGGGATCAAGGTAGGAAAGTCTCTATAGAAGGTTTGATCTCTATTTCTGATTTTTCTATTCGAACTCTTTTTGAATCCAAAGCATCACATATTTTCATTTCTTGTTCCTTGGTTGATTTTTTGCACTTAGATATTTCCCTAGTTTTAGATCCTATAGTTGTTTCAAACCCCATAGAAGGATCATGACATTTTTCCATGATTTGTAGGGGTTTGAAAGCTTTTACAGTGGGTGTAGAGTTTGATTGTGATGCCCATGTATTGGGATTTTTGAGATATGGGATGATTTTGGGGATGGATTGTTTATCCACTTATGGCACGACATTGGACTGCGAGAGGAGAGTCGTCAAGCTAGAGACATGTAGCGGATGGACTCTCGAGGTTTCTTGCGACCCATAGGCGTTAGTAACGTTGAGCTTCCTTTATTACCTTGATTCATGACTAGGAGAGTTAGACTCGGTTCCAGTTGTTAGAGATTTCCCAAACGTTTTTGAGGAGGTTAGGGAGCTACCCCGAAGAGAGAGATCGACTTTAGGATATATCAGAATGACAATGCTAAGCCAGTGGCATTGCACGTGAGCCATATGCCTCCTAAGGAGAGGAAGGAGTTAAGTAATCATGTAATGACCAATTATTTTATACCATTCAGATCGACAATAATCCACACATGTCAGACTTGAATGATGTAAAATAACAGACTGTAATAAAATTTGGAGCAAATAAAATCAATCACACAGAATCACAGACACGGAAATATCTGAATAACTCGCAGCGGAAATTAAATACCATAGTAGTTCATGAAGCTGCTATAACAAAATCTCAAAATAAATACATAATATCAGTCTGAATCGACATAACAGAAATCCCAAATATATAGAAGTTCATTAATACATGAGATAAACTAGAATAGCTGAAACTGAAATAGATAAGTAACTAAATAGGTAGAATCTCGAGCTAGCTCCACAAAGAGAAATCCAAAACTGTAAATACTCAGGCTGACCCGAGCGTAAAGAAAGACACAAAACACTCGAGTCAGGACATACATACTTATATAATGTAAACCAACTCAAGTGGACTGTAGTAAATGAACAGATAACTTAAAGGATGCTTGGGACCGCCCATCCTCTAAGGATCCATTAAACTATTTAATATGTAATAATATTGCTCTATCATAATAATGTCTACAGTAAAATAAACATACTTTAAAATAGCGTTAAGGGGTTACCCATATAGCCCTTAACACAAATAATGCCAATAGTCCAAACAGTATCTACATATTTCTTGATCGGGAGACTATGAGAAGATACTCCATAGGTACGACACAAATAGAAACTCGTAGTAAGGCTCGATATGGCAGGTGACACATGAGGCAATGTCAGGGTAGATAATACCAATTACGCACACGGGCTGGTGGTAACGTAGCAGCCATATACGCCCACCTCGGAACACACTCCTAAATCAAGGGTGGCCACCAAATAATCACATAGTAATAGAATGGTATCGAAGAAGTGCGTCCGACCGGAGGAGCTACCCCTTTTGGCCCGAGATCGTTCATGTTTTAGCCACCTTAAGCCAACTCACGGGGGTCGGGTCCACGTAATATATCTCAAGAACGTTGCCACCATTCCTACTTTATTTTGGTATCTCTACCTCATACATAGTTGTTATAGTGGTTTTCGGTATCGACAGAGAGTATGTCCATATTCGATCCCGGTCTCTTTAACTACCAATCGTTATTATAACCCACGGTTATAATTTAAAAATGGTATTTTATACTTCAAAAATCAAATATCATTTTTAAAAATTCAATATCATTTCAAATCCATTTCAAAATATCAAAATTTCTTATCTTTTCAAAACCCTATTCATTTTTATTTAATTTAAATACCATTCCAAATCACATTTAAAAATGGTTTATATTTAAACTCAAAATACCCATTTAAACCACTTAAAATGAAGTTATTATATTTAATAATCAAATATTAAATTCTCAAAATCTAATCTTTTCAAAATTCATTTATTCACTTAGATTTATTAAAACAATGAAATTTCAACTTTCGCAGCACTTAGAAAATGCTAGGGTAAGTTACATTTGAAAACAATTCAATTTAACAAAGATAGCATTTATAACTATTGTAATAGGTTTTAGTTTAGTTTTCTACAACTACAACACTTACAAAGTGCTGTAATAGCCCTTAGTTCATTTTTAGTTATAGTGCATTTGTATCAACTACAACACTTAGAAATGCTGTAATATCCTTTACTTTAGAAATGATAGCATTTTTGAAATGCTGTTAATTAAATTTCAAATTTCAATACAAATTCGTAAACAATTAAATTTTGATTTAAACCATTTTTAACTTATAAAAAAATATATTTTACACTTTAAAATATTCATTTAAATACCTTAATTTATGATTTTATAAAGTGAAATTTTCATACAAAAACAAAATTTAATAATTTAATTATTAAATTCAAGCATATCAATTTCAATTCTTTATATTTTAAAATTTAACTTAACACTTAAATTTAAGTTTCCGTATATAACTTATTTTTCATTTTATTTACTAAATTTAAATTTCACTTTTAAACAAAATTCTAAAGTTCCCAAGTAAAGTTATATTTCAAATTTCAACTTAACTATTCATTTATTTAACATTTTTAACTTGTAAAAAATCATTAAAACTTTATAAAAAATCATTTTAAATTCAATTTAAATTAAATTATCATAAATTAACATTTTAAAATACTTTAAAAATTCCAAAAAATATATATAAAACCATGGTTCTGTAAAATATTTTCTAACCTAGGTCAAGTGATACGGATAATATATCATTTCAATCCATAATTTTCAAAGAAAAAATCTGGGTTCTATCATTTCAAACCCACAATCCCAAGTTAAATGAAATAGATAAAAATCATTCAGGCATATCATTTCAGCCTATAATGATTTTTCCCTGTTCTCAAGTCCGTTCGGGTATGTATCATTTCAACCAATAGTGATTCTATTCTATAGGGAACTTGTAGTGTGATAAACTAATATAAATAAACAGTATATCATTATATAACAGTAACAGATGATATGAAAGGTGTATAAACAGGGTGAACATCATCTGATCATATCAGAGGTAGGTAAAATATGATAGTACAAACTACAGATTCACATGGTGTCAATTTACTTATTATATAAGTACAGATGTCGTGTGTGAATTACTCACCTCTACAAGCTGGAGATAACAAATTCAAACACACAAAAAGAGATCCAGAAAGCATGAAAGCACAACTACGGATTCAAGTGAAGGGAGAACCAAAGTGATTATCTTGTACATATCAAACAAAACAATATATTGTACATGAATTTCAACACAAAATTATTATTAACAATCTAGAAATAAAGCACAATAAAGAACCAAACAATTTGACCATGCTTTAACCAATCATCAGCCATATGGTACAAGTACTCGGCCAAGGCTATGAATTTGGGTTAGGTATGGAACAACATGGCTCGGCCTAGCTTGGATATGAAGGGGTGGAAGTTGTGACATGAGCATACACAATTCAAGGCAAACTAGTATTTTTGGTGCAACTACAAGGCACGACCATGGCCATAGGTGGCTCGGCCTTGCTTGGTGGTTGTCAAGGGATGTTGCAGCAGTGGTTAATGATCAGTTAGAGGCTGGTGGTGGTTAAGGGATGTTGCAGCAGTGGTTAATGATCAGTTAGAGGCTGGTGGAGGTGATGCTGGTGGTGGCCGAGAGGGGTATGAAGGGGATGATGCATGTAGAGGTTGGCTAGGATAGTTTTCAATTGATGATGCGCATTTTTTTGTGGAGTTTTGCATCATAGGAGCCACAGCCTGTCATGTCAGTGGAGTTGGAGGAGGTTGCAATGAGTATGGTGGTACTGAAGATGATGGTGAAGGAGAAGCTAATGGCCGAGCATGATAGGTAGAGGCAAGGCAAACAAAATAAATAAAACAAGAAGAAGATATAAGAAAAAAAAAAGAACATTACCAAATAATTTTCAGAAATGATGGCCAAATATTTAAGGGTGAGAAGAAATTTTCTTGCATGAAAATGAAGAAGGAATACGGCTGAAGAAAGAAAATAGTCGGCCATATTGAATGCAAGTGACAATTGCAAAGTGAAAAGGCAAAAAGCATATGAAAGGTTATGGTAAATGAAAGGTTATAGATTCTTCATATTTCCTTTTCTTTTATTCATTTTAAACAAGTAAAAATGTATGTACATAAAATAGAAAAACAAACAAAATAAAATAAGAAAGAAAATAAATAAATAAATTTTAGAAAAATATAAAATAATTAAGAAAATAGCTTAATAATAGAAACTAGGATTTAAAAATTATAAATAAAATACAATAAGCTTTGAAAATTTCTAACATCACTTTAAAATATTTTAAAAATGAAATATTGGAGTATAAATAAATTTAAAATATTTTCATAATGAAATAAAATCAAATTAAAAAGTATCTTAAAAATCTAGGATTGTTACAATCTCTCCCAATCAAATCTTTTCGTCGTCAAAAAGAACAAACAAGGAAAAAAAATAAGGAAACAAGATAGAAAAACAAAATAGTACCTGAAACGAACGATTTCGGATTCGAATCATGAATGCTCTCCTCCGTCTCCCAGGTACAATCTCGATCATCAGTACTCCATTATACTTTGACCAGACTAACAGATTTCCTTCTTAGCTGCTGCGTACCTCTGTCGACAGTACGAAGTGGATTCCTCTCGACAGTCAGATTAGGTTGAATATCCAAACCATCAATAGTAAAAGGGTGAAAAATAAGAGATGGATCATAAAGATACCCGCGAAGATGAGAGACATGGAATACATCATCCACCCTAGAGAGCTTCTCGGGCAAATCCAGACGATAAGCCAAAGAACCAACTCTTTCCACAATGCGGAAAGGGCCAATGAACCTAGGAGAAAGCTTCCCTCTACGACCAAAACGAATGACATTCCTTAAGGGAGAGACCTTAAGGAAAATCTGATCACCAACAGCAAACTCCAAACTCCGCCTACGCCTATCAGTGTACTTCTTCTGCCTATCCTGAGCAACCCTCAACTTCCTCTTGATCTCCTCAACTCTCTCTGAAGCCTCCAAAGCCAAATCAGGACCAAGAACCAAATGATTACTAGATTCAATCCAGCAAGATGGAGATCTGCAAGGTTGTCCGTAATGAGCAGCAAACAGAGACATTTTAATGCTGACCTGAATTCAGAAATGGAATAAGATAGATAAAGGGATTAAGATAAGCTTAAAACAAAAGATTAGATTATACTTGATAACTATTATTGCAGGTGAATTTGACAAGATGGAGATCATCTTTCCAAGATCCTCCATAATCAAGCACACAAGCACGAAGAAGATCTTCGAGAATCTGATTCACTCTTTCTGTTTGACCATCGGTCGGTGGATGGTAAGCTATGCTCAGATTCAAATGAGTACCCAAAGATTCCTGAAAAGCTTTTCAAAACTGACTAGTAAAGGTAGGATCACGATCACACACAATACTAAGACGAACAATCTCTCTTATGTAGATCTCAGACAAGCTAGACGCAGAACGGGTAGACTTGACCGGAATGAAATGAGCAGACTTGGTCAGTCTATCCACAATAACCCAAATACTCTCATTAGCCCTGCTAGATCTCGGTAAACCATCGATGAAATCCATGGAAACCTGTTAACACTTCCAATTGAGAATCTCAAGGGGCTGCAACAAACCAGGGGTCTTTAGATGTTCGACTTTGACTTGTTGACAAGTCACACACCGACTGACAAAGATAGAGATATCCCGATTCAACCCCTTCCACCAATAAAGCCTCTTCATATCCTGATACATCTTTGACACACCAGAATGAATAGAAAGTCTAGATCGATGATTCTTCCAAAGCAACTACTGCCTCAATCCATCAACATTCGGGACACAAATCTTACCATTAATCCTCAAAATCCCACTATCATCGATCTGATCCCCACTACTACCACTGCTACTACCGCCAACCCTACTACAAACACTCTCCTTCATTAATCTAAGCATCCCATCTTCATCCTGCTTAGCCTTGATATGATCCAGAAGAGGAGAAGAAACAACAAGATGACACAACAACGCCTTCTTCTGAATCAGAGCATCGACCACAACATTAGCTTTGCCGGGAGTATAGCTAATATCGAGGTCGTTAGAAGCCAGAAACTCAAGCCAATGAACTTGCCTCTGATTCAAATCCTTTTGGGTGAAGATATATCTCAGAGACTAATGATCAGTGAAAAGCTCAAACTTAGCTCCAAGAAGATGATGCCTCCGGAGCTTTAAAGCAAAGACGACAGTAAGCAACTCTAAATCATGAGCAGCATAATTAGCCTCATGGGTTTTCAATTGACGGCTGGCATAGGCAATGACCTTTCTATCCTACATGAGAACAACACCCAATCCCTCAGGACCAACATCAGTATATACCGGTAATCCCTCATTTCCATTCGAAACGGTAAGAACTAGTGCGGAAGTGAGCTTGCTCTTTAACTCATCGAATGCAACTTTACACTTCTTATCCCAGATGAACCTAGCATTCTTATGAGTCAAAGCAGTGAGAGTTGCAGCAATCTGAGAAAAATTGTCAATGAATCTCCGGTAATAACCGGCAAGGCCCAGAAAACTACGAATATCTGATGGAGTCTTAGGAGTTTCCCAATCCTACAACAGAATAGGGAGAAACAAGACCAACAGAAAAGATAGAATAATTAAATGGCAAAGGAAAAGAAAAGGAAGAAAGACTTACATTGATCGCAGCGATCTTGGTTGGATCAACAAAAACTCCATTACCAGAAATAATATGTCCAAGAAATCGGAATTCATCTTTATAGAAATGGCATTTAGAAAATTTAGCCTTCAATTGATGATTTCTAAGAATCTCCAGAACAGATTTCAAGTGCGACTCATGCTCTGCCTTGGTCTTAGAAAAGGCAAGGATATCATCAACAAAGACTAGAAAAAATTTATTAAGCACATCACGAAAAACACGATTCATAAATAAACAAAGAAAGCAGGAGCATTATTCAAACCAAAAGGCATGACTAACCATTCATAAAACCCATTCTCAGTACAGAAAGCATTCTTGGGAATGCTTTCCTCAGCAACCCTAAGCTGGTGAAAACCTGTGGCAAGATCAAGCTGAGAGAAAACAGTAGCACCATAAAGCTGATCGAACATATCATTGATACGAGGCATTGGATATCTGTGTTTCATAGTGAGCTTTTTCAGCTCCGTATAATCAACACACATCCTCAAAGATCCATCGGACTTGGTGACGAAAACCACCGCTCCTCCCCATTCTGAATGGATAGGTTTGATTAGACCTTTGGAGAACAAGTCCTCAATTTGTTTAGCTAACTCAACCTTTTCACGGGACGCCATTCTTCTAGGAGGAAGAGAAACAGGTCAAACTCCAGGAATAAGATCAATGCGGTAATAAATTTCCCGCTTAGAAGGTAAAGCAGTGACTTCACCAAATACATCTGGATAGAATCTGACCACACAGTTCAAATGAAGATCCCCAGGAGAAGAATCCAGAGAATATATAAAACTGCCAGCAAAATCCTGAGGCATGCGGCACTGAAAAGTCATGGAATTTCCTTGATCATCAACAAGATAAACAGACCGGGCGTTACAAGATATACGGGCGTCATGCTTACCCAGCCAATCACCACCAAGCAATAAATCAAAAGCATTGAAGCCTAAAACATAGAAATCATCACTAAAGCAATGATCAGAATAGAGAAGTTCCACGTGCTTACAAATCCGATTAAGGTTTGCGGGACCCCCAAATGGATTTGAAACACATAAAGGCACAGTATCATAATCAGGAGAAAGAAGATGGACAAACTTATCACATAAATTAACAGAAATAAAACCGTGGGACGCTCTAGTATCAAATAAAACATAAACAGGATGCTGAAATAAAGAAAAGGTGCCCTAAAGAGTACCTTGGTCATCAATAGGAGCTGGAGCAGGTGCCAGAGCTGGAGAAGATGCAGAAGTGACAACAAATATACCAGAAGGTTTTCCCTTCTGCTGGATAGGGCAATCCTTCTTGAAATGACCAGACTAGAGTGAGATATGACAGAGATCACGCCTAGCCAACTGAGGAGGTGGAGGGACAGCAGCACCAGATAAAGTAGGACAACTAGGATGACTATTGGCATAGTTTCCCCTCTGATCACATCTGAAATAGGTGATGGAAGAAAGATTGACAGGATGACTCTGGGAAGGAGAAGATGATGAAGATCCCCAACCCGGGTTCTTGAGCCAATTCTTCTTCTGCTGGTGGAAATTAGGCTTACGCTTCTTAGAGTTAGCAGAGGAAGATCAAGATGAAGGAGCACAAGAAACAGCAGGACCCTTTAGAAGTAGGGTTCTCATATCGGATACCATATCCATAAGCTGGGTAAAAGTGTCATGAACATGAGAAATGAGACGATCATAATACTCGAGACGAGCGCCAGCTATGAACTTCTCATTCTTCTTGAGAGGAGTGTCTATCAGGCTAGGACCGAACTTGGAAAGTTTGTTGAACTTTCTCTCATACTCAGCAAAAGACATGATACCCTGCTTGAGATCCATGAACTCCCTATAAAGCTGGGATTTCCCTGCCTCGGGCATCCACTTAGCAGTGAAATCATCCCTGAAAAGATGATAGATAAACTTAGAAAAGGCATGAAAAAGATAGAAAAACAGAATTCAAAGAATAACGAGAAGATATATAAACTGCTCCCAAGTAATATTAGCCTCGATGGTGTTAGCCGTAACAGACTCCCACCAATCTAGAGCAGCCTCATGCAACTGCCATGCTGCTAACTGACGCTTCTGAGCATCAGTAATCTCAAGACCAGTAAATGTCCTCTCTAAACTCCGCAACCATTGCTGGGCTTCAATAATGCTCTCTAAACCAGTGAACAGGGTTCCACCAAGTTAAGTGAATTCCTTTACAGAGAACAGTAAACCTAACAGGTGCAACGGGTTGAGGAGTTAGGGCAATACCTTGACCCCTACCTCTGGCGTTTCCTCGATTCATCCTGAAAAATCAAGAATGAATTTAGGACAAGATAAAGAGAAGCCAAAGATAAATTAAGATAAGACAAGATAAATACACCTGGATGAATATCCTAAAGAAAGAAAACACTAAAAAGGTAGATATGAAAAGAAGGAAGTTAAGAAAACATTTGAAAAATCCTTTAAAACAAGAAAATTTTATATCAAAATAATCTTTGAAAAATCCTTTAAAAAACCATTTAAAATCATTTATACTTTAAAAATACGTTCTCTCACAAAAAAATTATTCTGAGGTTGATTTCACTCATTTTTGGGTATTTCTACCCTATCTCTAATGAGTTTTTGCTCTGCAGGCTATGGTTTGCCTAAAACCAAAGCTCTGATACCAAATGTAACGACCCACTATTTTGTACCAATCAAATCGATAATAATCCACACATGTTAGACTTGAATGATGCAAAATAACAGATTGTCATAAAATTTAGAACAAATAAAATCAATCACACAGAATCACAGACAAAGAAATATCAGAATAACTCACCGTGGAAATTAAGTATCATAGTAGTTCATGAAGCTACTATAACAAAGTCTCAAAACAAATACATAATATCAGTCTGAAACAACATAATAGAAATCCCAAATACATAGAAGTTCACTAATACATGAGATAAACTAGAACAGTTGAAACTGAAATAGATAAGTAACTGGATAGGTAGAATCTCCAGCTAGCTCCAAAAAGAGAAATCCAAAGTTGTGGATACTCAGGCTGACCCGAGCGTGAAGAAAAACACAAAACACTCGAGTTAGAACATACATACTTGTATAATCTAAACCAACTCAAGTGAACCGTAGTAAATGAACAAGTAACTTAGAGGATGCTTGGGACCGCCCATCCTATAAGGATCCGTTAAACTATTTACTATAGTAATATTGCGCTATCATAATAATGTCTACAGTAAAATAATCATAGTTTAAAATAGCGTTAATGTGTTACTCATACAGCCCTTAACACAAATAATGCCAATAGTCTATACAATACTTGCATATCTCCTGATCGGGAGACTATGAGAAGATACTCCATAGGTATGACACAAATAGAAACTCGTAGTAAGGCTCGATATGGTGGGTGACACGGTACACGAGGCAATGCTAGGGTAGATATACCAATTACACACATGGGCTAGTGGTAACGTAGCAGCCACATAGCCTACCTCGGAACACACTCCTAAATCAAGGCTGGCCACCAAACAATCACAGAGTAATAGAATGGTATCGAAGAAGTGCGTCCGACCAGAGGAGCTACCCCTTTTGGCCTGAGATCGCTCCTGTTTTAGCCACCTTACGCCAACTCACTGGAGTCGGGTCCACATAATATACCTCAAGAACGTCGCCACCATCCTACTTCATTCTGAAATCTCCACCACGTACACAGTTGTTAAAATGGTTTTAGGTATCGATAGAGAGTATGTCCATATCTGATCCCGGTCCCTTTAACAACCAATCGTTATTATAACCCATGGTTATAATTTCAAAATGGTATTTTATACTTCAAAAATCAAATATCATTTTTAAAAATTCAATATCATTTCAAATCCATTTCAAAATATCAAAATATCATATCTTTTCAAAACCTCATTAATTTTTATTTAATTTTAATACCATTCCAAATCACATTTAAAAATGGTTTATATTTAAACTCAAAATACCCATTTAAAATACTTAAAATGAAGTCATTATATTTAATAATCAAATATTAATTCTCAAAATTAAATCTTTTCAAAATATATTTATTCACTTAAATTTATTAAAATAGTGAAATTTCAACTTCCACAGCACTTAGAAAATGCTACGGTAAGTTACATTTGAAAACAATTCAATTTAACAAAGATAACATTTAAAACTGCTGTAATAGGTTTTAGTTTAGTTTTCTACAACTATAGAACTTACAAAGTGCTGTAATAGCCCTTAGTTCATTTTTAGTTATAGTTCATTTGTATCAACTACAACACTTAGAAATGCTGTAATATCCTTTACTTTAGAAATGATAGCATTTTTGAAATGCGGTTAATTATATTTCAAATTTCAATACAAATTCATAAACAGTTAAATTTTGATTTAAACCATTTTTAACTTATAAAAAAAATCATATTTTACACTTTAAAACAATCACTTAAATACCCTTTAATTTATGATTTTATAAAGTGAAATTTTCATACACAGACAAAATTAATAATTTAACTATTAAATTCAAGCATATCAATTTCAGTTCTCTATATTTAAAAATTTAACTTATCACTTAAATTTAAATTTCCATATATAACTTATTTTTAATTTTATTTACTAAATTTAAAATTAACTTTTAAACAAAATTCTCAAATTTGCAAGTTAAGTTATATTTCAAATTTCAACTTAACTATTCATTTATTTAACATTTTTAACTTGTACAAAAATCATTAACACTTTATAAAAAATCATTTTAAATTAAATTTAAATTAAATTATCATAAGTTTACATTTTAAAAAAACTTTAAAAATTCCATAAAATATATATAAAACCACGGGTCTGTATAATATTTTCTAACCTAGGTCAAGTGATACGGATAATATATCATTTCAATCCGTAATTTACAAAGAAAAAATCCGGATTCCATTATTTTAAACCCGCAATTCCAAGTAAAATGAAATAAATAAAAATTGTTCAGGCCTATCATTTCAGCCCATAATGATTTTTCCCCATTCTAAAGTCCGTTCGGGTATGTATCATTTCAACCCATAGTGATTCTATTCTATAGGGAACTTGCAGTGTGATAAACTGATATAAATAAATAGTATAGCATTATATAACAGTAATAGATGATATGATAGGTGTATAAACAGAGTGAACATCATATGATCATATCACAGGCAGGTATAATATGATAGTATAAACTACATATTCACATGCTGTCAATTTACTAATTATATAAGTACAGATGTCGTGTGTGAATTACTCACCTCTACAAGCTGGAGATAACAAATTCAGACACACAAACAGAGATCCAGAAAGCACAAAAGCATGACTAGGGATTCAAGTTAGAGGAGAGCCGAAGTGATTATCTTGTACATGTCAAACAAAACAATATATTGTACATGAATTTCGACATAAAATTATTATTATTAATCCAGAAATAAAGCACAAGAAAGAAACAAACAACTTGACCATGCTTCAAACAATCATATGCTCGGCCATATGGTTCAAGTACTCTGCCAAGGCTATGAGTTTGGGTCAGGTATGGAAAAACATGGCTCGGCCTAGCTTGGATATGAAGGAGTGGAAGTTGTGACATGAACATACACAATTCAAGGCAAACTATTGATTTTTGGTGCAACTGCAAGGCACGACCATGGCCAAAGGTGGCTCGGCCTTGCTTGGTGGTGGTCAAGGGATGTTGCAGCAGTGGTCAATGATCAGTTAAAGGCTGGTGGAGGAGATGCTAGTGGTGGCTGAGAGGGGTATGGAGGGGATGATGCATGTAGAGGTCGGCTATGGTAGTTTTCGAGTGATGATGCACATTTTTTATGGAGTTTTGCAGCATAGGAACCACGACCTGTCATGTCAGTGAAGTTGGAGGAGGTTGCAGGCGAGTATGGTGGTGGTGAAGGTGATGGTGAAGGAGGAGCTAAAGGCCGAGCATGATAGGTAGAGACAAGGCAAACAAAATAAATAAAACAAGAAAAAAATATAAGAAAAAAAAGAACCACTACCAAATAATTTTCAGAAAAGCCGAACATTTTAGAGATGAGAAGAAAATTTTCTTACATGAAAATGAAAAAGGAATAGGGCTGAAGAAAGAAAACAGTCGGCCATATTGAATGCAATTGACAATTGTAAAGTGAAAAGGCAAAAAGCATATGAAAGGTTATGGTAAATGAAAGGTTATAGACTCTTCATATTTCTTTTTCTTTTATTCATTTTAAACAAGTAAAAATATATGTAAATAAAATAGAAAAACGAAAAATAAAGTAAGAAAGAAAATGAATAAATAAATTTTAGAAAAACACAAAATAATTAAGAAAATAGCTTAATAATAGAAACTAGGATTTAAAAATTATAAATAAAATACAATAAGCTTTGAAAAATTTAACATCACTTTAAAATATTTTAAAAATGAAATTTTAGAATATAAATAAATTTTAAAAAATTTCATAATAAAATCAAATTTAAAAATATCTCAAAAATCTAGGGTTGTTACAAAGCAGATTAGAGAGCTATTGGAGAAAGGCTTCATCAAACGGAGCATATCTGAATGGGAATCGCCCGTCGTCTTCGCTACAAGGGCGGATGGTTCGCTTCAACCATGCGTAGACTACAGAGAGTTGGATAAGCTCATGAAGAAGAACGTTACCCACTTCTTAGGATCGACAATCTTTTCGATCATTTGGTTGGCTCTTCAGTACTTTCTCTGCTTGACTTAACCACTGAATTTCATCAACTTAGGGTCGGTGAAGATAGCATCAATAAGACAACATTTGGGACACCCGTTAGATTCTTTATGTGGTTTGTTATTCCGCTGGGGATGACCAATGCCCCAACTTATTTTGTAGATCTAATGAGCCACTTTTTTGAGATGTCCTAAATAAGTTCATTGTAGTGTTCGTGGACGAAATTCTGGTGTTTTCCTAGAGTATGGAAGAGCATGCTATTCATCTTGAGGAGGCTCTTCGTACACTTCGTGTTCATTAGTTGAAAGCAAAATTCTCAAAGTGTCACTTTTGGCATGAGAGGGTGCGTTTCTTGGGGCATGTTGTCTCAAGAGAGGATATAGTAGTGGATCCCGCTAGAGTAGCAGCGGTACACGATTGGAAGGCCCCCAAAAACGCTATCGAAGTTAAAGCTTCCTCGGTTTAGCTGGTTATTATAGGAAGTTGATCAGTGATTTTTCTAAGATTTCAGCGTCGCTTACTCGCCTCACTAAGAAAAATGTGGCATTCGTGTGGGATGTGGATTGTGCGGAATCCTTCACAATGCTAAAGAGAGCCCTTGGTAGTGCACCAGTGTTAGTTTTACTCGATAGAGCTAAGCCTTTTACAGTATACACTAATGCACGTGGGGCTAGCCTTGGAGCAGTATTGATGCATGAGGGAAGGGTTGTATGCTACGGGAGTAGACAGTTGAGAACTCATGAGAAGAACTACCCACCCATCATTTCGAGCTGGCTGCTTTTTTTTCACGCTCAAGTCTTGGAGACATTACCTGCTAGAAGAGAGTTTCGAGCTTTTTTCCGACCATAAATCATTGAAGTTCCTATTCTTACAAAAGGATTTTAACTTAAGGCAGCAACGTTGGATGGACTTTCTGGCATCATATGACTTTGAGATAGCTTATGCCCCTAGCAAGGGGAATGTGGTTGCAGATGCATTAAGTAGGAAGAGAGAAATCCTTAGCCCAATGTTTATAGAGTGGAAAAGCTTAGAGTTTATTTCCACCTTTAGTTTTAAACCCTCCATGGACATCGCTGTTGGATTATTAGCAGCACTTGAGGTTAAGCCTAAACTCATAGATCAGATTGGCTCAAGGTAGTGAGAGGATTTAGAGCTTGCGGACATTCTGGACAGGATTAGCTGATGAGAGGTCTCAAGACATCTCAACGCAATTCCATCGACAGTAAAGGATGGCTGAGTAGAGATGGAAGACTTTGTGTCCCACGTACTGGTGATTGATGAGTGCAGTTTTAGCAGAAGCACACCATTCTCAGATGACCATTCGTCCAGGTAGTAATAAGATGTATGGGGACATGAAGAGAGTGTTTTATTGGAGTGACATGAAGAAGGATGTAGGGGAGTTTGTGGCTAAGTGTCTTGTGTGCCAAAGAGTTAAGGCAGAGCAGAACATGCCTGGCGAATTACTTCAACCATTGGATTTACCTGAATGGATGTGGGATAGCTTTTCGATGGACTACATACACGGTTTACCCCAATCTAGGAAGGGTCATACCAGTATTTGCGTGATTCTAGATCGTTTGGCTAAGAGCGCCCACTTCATTTCGATCAAGAGTAAGATGACAACACCTTATTTAGCATCCATATTCATTCATTAGATAGTCCAACTTCATCGAGTTCCCTATAACATAGTAAGCAATAGAGACACTATCTTTACAAGCGAGCTTCGGAGAAGCTTGCAAGAAGCTTTAGGCACACAGCTTAGATTGAGTACGACCTATCACACTCACACAGATGGCCAAACGGAGAGAGTTAATAGAGTTCTTGAGGATTTGTTGAGGATATGTATTCTTGATTTTAGAGGAACTTGGGAGGAGCTCCTTCCTTTAGTGGAATTCGTTTATAACAATAGTATTCAGGCTAGCATTGGGATGGCTCCTTTTGAAGCCATTTATGGAAGACCTTGCAAATCGTCTTCGTGTTGGTTGGTGTTAGCCCACCGTTCGGCAAGGCCACAGACATGCGGATTTAACTAAAACAACTTCACGATTATCGAGGCTGAAATACGATGGATTCGGTTCAAATAGATGGCGTTCATTTGGATAGATGATAGGTCATTTGGTCAGAATGAAGTGGTTCGAAGTGTTTGGAATTCGACCTTGTGGTTCGGCCATTCGGCATGGCAATATCTGGTCGAGGTATAGAGGTTCAGGAAGATCGTTTGGTTGTGGCCCGGAATTGCCGCTCGGCATTGGACTTCGTTCGGCACCATGCCTCGCTTGGTATTGTAAGTATCTTGGCATTGGATGTCGTTCGGCATCGTACCTCGCTCGATATTGGAAGTCGCTCGGCATTAGATGTCGTTCGGCATCGTACCTCGCTCGGCATTGGAAGTCGTGGCATTGGATGTTCTTCGACATCGTACATCACTCGACATTGTTTCTCGCTCGGCGTTGGATGTTGTTCGGCATTGAAAATCACTCGGCATCGAGGGTCGTTTGGCTACGCGGATCACTTGGCACTAGGCATCGCTCGACGTTGTGGTTTGGCCTCGGTTGCCGTTCGGCATGCGTGGGTCGGCATCAAGTGGCCGGCATTGATGGGATACGGCTCGGCCTAGGTGTCTCGGCAAATGCTGCTCGGTCAGGGACGAAGGATGCACATGGTTTGGCGACGACCTTAATGGGCCCAAACTACTCAGGAGGCCTAACAACTTGGTTTTTTCTATAAATACAGCATGTGGGTCTCCAGATAGGGGATCTTCTTCTGCACTCTGACTTTCTACTTTCTAAGGCTAAACCTAGTCTACCATTTTGTAACTGTAATCGATTATTACAGCAATAAAAAGGAAATTACTAGAATGGATCTAGGCTGGAGTTAGCCGAACCATTATAAAATCTGTTGTTCTTTACTGCTTTCATTTAATTTTGACTGCTCTTCACATTATTGCTCTCTACATGTACCCTATCTATTATCTGTAATAGTTAGTTGGTGCTTTCACTTACATTTGGGTGTTAACGACCAATTTTGGAGCCAACATTTTGGTGCTTTCACTAAGAACGCTTGCAATCGGGAATTTTGGAGCTTGGATTTTGGATCGAAAATCTTAGGAACTCGGATTTTGAAAAGCAATGGCTAGACCACCAACAAGGAGCAAGCGGCGGAAAGGAGCAATCAGGAGGGAAGTGAAGAGGCTTCCTTTGGAGCTGGAGTAGGTCAAGCATCCGTCTACATCACCAGAGAAGAGATGGAAGCAATGTTGAAAAGACAAGAGGAGATGATGCAGGCTCTTCTCAGACAATTTACACAAGCAAGAAATGTAGGAGCTCAGATCCATGGAGCTGAATCAAAAGCACTCAATCTGCAAGCAGAGGGAATGGCTCAGCAGGGGCAGCCCCCAATCAGCAGGCGGTTATCAAACTAGTTGGATTTAGACTCGGGAGCATACCGCCAGGAAATGCTGGACCAATCCATGGAAGGATGCCAGATGACGCTGTGCAACCCGACACTAATAGGAGTGTAGGAGTATGAGATGACGAGTATATGCCAGAATCCCCCCATGAACTCGGGGGGCAGACCGGAGGCAACAGACAAGGATTACTGCTTGGGGACAATGACAGACTAGCAGAGATGGTCTGACAAACTGTGATAGGTGGATTGGTAAACAAAGACATAGAGGACGTGAATAGGAGTCCCTTTACTCCTACTATCAGGCAAGCTAGGAATCTATCGGACTTTAAGCTACCAATGTTGGACATGTATGATGGTGTTTGTACCAAACAATGGGCACATCACTCTTCGGAAGTTTTTGAAGAGATAAAAGAGAAGAATATAAATGTAAAATGAAGATTATCTAACAAAGACTCTAATAAACAATAACACAAATGCACAGACACATAACTTAGAGTGGTTCGGCTTGTTGCCTACGTGCACAATGAAGATTTAGGGATTTTATTGATTCTCTTTGAACAATTACAAATCATTACAGCGAACAACAATAAATACAGCTTGGAATTCGAATTCAACAGTAAGGTTAGGATGCAAATCTCGATCCGGTAGAATCTTGGCGCTTGAATCAAAAGATCCTTTTTCTATAGGCTTTAGGGGGCTATTTATTGGTGTAGGAGGCTGATATCTCGCTCAAACTTCGGGAGACTCCTTCTGGCATGTGATTGGGCCCACGCGATCGATCCCACCAAGTTTCGACTCGATCTGTGATCGATACAAATCGATTTCGTATCGATCAAGAAATGGTCCAATTGAGCTGAAACTTGCTAGGAACATTCCTTGGCTTGTACGTAAGTTTCTGTAAAAATTTCATAGCATTTGGATCAGTGGATCTCGAGTTATGGTCGATACGAATTGGGATCTTCGACTGTAATGCTTCTTTCGAATCGATTAATTCGAATCGATCAATTCGACTCGATGATGGCACGCGTGAGCAAGTTGACATGGCGCGCGCTCTTCGTGTCAATCCGCTTTTCACTCCAATTTGATCGAGTCACCCTGAGTGTTTTGCCGTGTTCGCATCCATAACTAACGTGTCATCACAGACCTATTTGACCTGGTGGATACGAACAAGCCATCGTCTATGGATTCAAACAGAGGTCTCCAAGTATACGTTGTAGCCATCCGATGGATACGAATAGTGGCTATCTGATGGATACGAATATCGGGTATCCGATAGGTACAAAGAGCCTCTGCTTTGATGGATTCGAAATTAACAGTGGCAAACTCTAAGTGTTTAATGGATACAAACATCTGCTCTATGATGGAAACGAGCTAACAAAGGTGGATGGATATGAACAGGTCAGTTACTTCATGGATACGAAATAGTGACTTGTCGCTGTTGATGGATGCGATGTAGTCACCAGTCGATTGATACAAAGATGATGGATTCGAATACTGATAGCTCAACCGATATGAACCAAGAGGAACCGATCGATGCAAAGTGGGTGATGGATGCAAACCGGGTCGAGTCGAACCGTGGCTTACTGATGGATACGAAAACGAGGCTATTTCCTCCAGTTTGAATCGATCATAACTTGAGCATATGAACTCGGATTGACTTGGAATTTGGAATGTAGGCTTCCGTGGCTTAGTTTGTCATGTCTTATCAGGTGTAGCTTGATTCGGACTCAAACTAAATTCACCGACATCCATAGTGAACCGGTGCATGCTCGATATCCAGGATGATTGATCCTGAGCTTGTAACCAGTTCTTTGATATCTCGGCCTTGCCAAAAGGTGGGATAACATTTGCCCCAAAAGTACGTCTTGTGGAAACATGACGTGCTTTGAAAAGCTGCAGTCTTCACTCTGAACAGTCATTGCTTTTTTGTTGAAGGTCGTAACCTTGCGTTGCTATAACTGATTGCTGTATGATAGTGCTTAGATGTTTGTTGCCATAATCGTTATTAAATGAATATCCAATTCCTCTTAATGCGGAAAATTGAATATTAGTTTGACATATATGTATATATGTTAATCCGACTCTCGTTAACGTTGCACATTCACAAGTTGTTGTCAGTTTTCTTGTACCGAATTTCACATTGATCCTCTTCTGAACTGATGTGAAACTTGAGTTGTAACAATGCTTGATGGTTGTTTTTGGACGTTCCTTTGTATCGATCCTCTCCTTGATCGATATAGAAGTTTGAAAGGTTGCCCTCGCGTCGATATGTTTGGCATTGATAGATACGAATCATCATTTCATATCGGGGGACGTAAGTATCGATGGATATGAGCTAATGTTTGCATCGATCCTCTTAAGGAGCTTCAGCAGATCTTTATGATGCTCTTCGAATCGATGAAAGATTGAGCTGTTGGAATTGATTAGTCAGTTTGAATCGATGGGAATAAAGGCTTGTATCGATGATCCTCAACGCCGTTGGATTCGAGCAAGTGATCTTCAACTTGTGCTGATAAATGCTAGTTTGTTGTAAGATGAGATTCGATGGATTTGAAGAACGAAGTTCGTATCGATGCACCGTGGTTGGAGTCCCAAAATCATCGATTCGAATGAAGGTTTCGCACCGATGGGACCAGAAGCCCTCTTCATTGACTTTATTGCGCACTTCATATCGATGGACCCCATTTTCCATTTCAAATCGATAGGAATTTTGGCAGATGGATTCGAACCTGCCGTTCGACTCGATGCACCAGTTGACCTATGATGACCGGTTGCATTTGATCGGAATGTGAATCGACCTTTTATTTCACTTCGGCCCATATAAATACCCTTGGACTCGGCCATTTTTCACATTTTACATTTTATTGCTACCTCCTTTATTTCCACTTTCGCATCGATTTATGAACTCGAGAAGAGAGAAGAACCGCGTATCACCTTCGAATTGATCAAATTCATTCTTTCAATCCTTCGAATTTCAACTTCAATCTAGGTAATGAATCAGCTATGAATAAATCCATTCGACAGATTTTAAATTTCAGATCCATCCTATGTCTGTCGATTTGTCAATTTTGGCAAGCGCTAAGCCCAGATCTAGGCCAAAGTTTGGTTGAGAGCAGCCATGGCGGCGCTCGTGTATGTTGAAGAAGAAGGGTTTAAGGATGTAGAGCCGTCGATTGATTGTTATTCGACCTCCATTTCATACCGATAGAAAGAACGATCGTGGCTTGATATCGTATCGACGACCGGATGTGGGATTCGCATCGATGTATTGTTGATTGAGGAGTGACGGAGTTCTTATCGATTCTGGGTGGACGAACATCGTATCGATTTAAAGTATTTAATATAAAACTGACAGAATAATGATCGATACGATGTTACGGGGAAGCAATCAACACGAACTTTGTCATTTTCGATAGTTGTGAATGTTATCGATGTGAAGTTCCTGAGTTGTGATCGAACGAAGTTGGCTCGACTTGATCGATATGAACCGTATCGATTCGCACTTGGACGACACGAAATGTACCGATTCGAACCAGGGGCGATGCGAAATGCATCGATATGAATCCGATCAATACGAAACGCATCGATTCGAATTCGATGGATACAAAAACCGATCGATTCGAATTTTATTGGTACGAAAAGGAGGTCCCTGTCTTGTCACTAATTTGAGCTATGGCGATCTATCCCAAGCAGGAGTTTGATAGATTTAGAGAACTTTTGCACATTTGGACATTTGACTCCAACGAGCTTTAGCCTTGCATAATCGGACTTGATTGTAGAACTGCACATTTGACTGTCTTTCAAAGCTCGTTGATGAAACTATGACTTAACAACATGATAAGAAACTTTAATTTGGATCGATCGCCGACATCAGGATAGTACAGTGGTGATGGTCAGTGATGACGGTCAGTCCAACTAGATTCCGATTATTTTTGCCGTTTGCAAATTTTTCTTTAACTCGGCAAAATTTATTCAAGTAATGCACAACACTGCACTGCACAACATACACTTTACACAAGGGGAACACTCGGGCTCTTTGTCGTCTAACGATGATTTTTCGTGAGTTAGTTAGTTATGGAAACTCCAAGCTCGCAGCCACAGGAAACCCGGAGTATAATTGCTCCTAGACTTGAAATACCGGATATCGAGGCCGAAGTTATCGATCCAGCCCCGGACGAGGCACCTGACGCATCCTTTATCAATAGTCCGCCAGACTATGCTCTGTCCAATATTTCTGAAGATATGCTAGGGAGAATATGCTTAAGGCATGGTTTGTCAATGGACGACGTAATATTGCCGGGACCAAATGATAGGCCACATAATCCACCGGAGGGGTTTACTGCATTCAATCGACATGGATGTGCAGCTGGGACGCTTCCCCCATTCAATGAATACATAAGGGAAGTGTTTTCCTTTATAGGGATCACCCCATCTCAGCTACACCCAAATGGATGTTCTTTACTAAATAGTTTTTTCATTGCATTTATGGAGCACCTCTATCGACCACCCCGACTGACCGAGATAAGATACTGTTCAACTTCAAGAGTCGAATAGAAAGTCCATCTTTTACATTCCTAGAGGCCGTGAGAAATTGTCAAATAATTACGGGGTCTTGGAACAGGCTGAGTTACTTCAAGACGGATTGGTTCTACGTTAGACGCCCCCTAGGATTTTCCAAGTGATGGCTATTTAGACATGAGTATTGCTATCTTCTCGAGTAGTCGGCAAGATAGTTGTTGATGAAACCCAACTCATATCTCTTTTTATTTACAGCGATAATTCAGCGTCCTGAAGGCAGATATTACAAGGAGATAGTTCGGGTTCTTCAAGAGGTTCCAAGCAAAGAGAGGAACATCGACTTGGTCTCGACGGACAGAAACCTTAAGATTCTTGGGCTAATGGAGCAAAGACAAAGTATAAGGCTCAACGATGCACCGAGGACTATCTCGAGGGAGCGAGTTAAGCGTAAAAAGCCTAGAGTTATTATAGTCGAAGAGCCGGACTTCGAAAGTACCCATACTGACGAGGAACCATTGGGCGAACCTGCAGATGCAGCCTAGGAATCTGAAGAAAAGAGAAAAGGCAAGGCAGTCGTTCTTAAGAAATCCTAAAAGTGGAGATGGAAATCTGTGATCATGTCCCGGCCTGCCTCCGGAATTAGAATTTTGGAGATGTCTCTCCCAAGAACATAAAATCTTTACGAAAGGCTCGTCGATCTTCCAATTCCGGACGACGTGTCCATGCAGCATGATGCCGGATTGGACGAACTCCAACATGCCTTAGTTTTAAGCAAATCTCTGCCCACTAGCATGGTTGACATATCCAGTTGGTCAGGGGGGTTGCCCAAACATTCACACTTCACGGCACTACCGATTTCTGACTATAATACATCTATAGTGACAGATTACTTACTTCGTTTCTGTTTTGCTTTGCAGATACCATGTCCGGTCGAGGTTTAATGCTTGGTAGTCTGCGCAACAAACGCAAGTCTTCGTCATATTACGAATCACATAGGAGGGAAGGAGATATGCACTACGATTAAGGATACTCTAGTCAGGAACAGTCTGACAAAGATAGGGGTTACATGCGTCGGTCTCGATCTCGCACGACTCCTCCCAGAGCTCCTACATCGCCGCCAGTTCAGGTTTCGCAACCTTCGAAAGCTCCGTGGCACAAACCATCTTCCCAAGCGTTTAGGTATGAATCCCAACGTAGAACTGAGGTTGCGGACCCTTTCACTACTGCACAGGCCCTCGTCGATCCCACTGGGGAAGGAGCGATGAGGCTCGCTCAGCTGAAAAAGGATATATGTTTTGATGGGTTTTCTTTTCTCCACGCTTGAAAAGGATTCCGGCATCGGTCGAAAATACAGTGCATGATTATGTCACGGACATATATTTCCAGTATCAGGAGTGGTCGAAAAACGCGAAAAAAGCATCGAAGGTGGCCTTCGACCAGCAGTCACGATTGAAAGGCTGGAGAAAGAACTCGGCCAAAAAGATCGGATCATTCATGCGCTCAATAGTGAGGCCGAATCTTCTCACAAATCTAAGATTGAGGCTCTTCAGAAAGCCGACGAGGCCCAGGCAGTGATGGATAGAATGAAGTGAGAGCACTATGCCACAGTGGAGGACATGGGCCACAGGAACACCATCGTTACCGTTGAGCGGGACACGGCCCTTAAAGAGCTTAACGAGCTCAAGTCTAAATTTTCTGAAATCATAAAGGAAAAGGATGCTGCTAACGTTGCCGTACAGGAAGCGTGCGATCAAGCAGTGGTGCTCCAGAGGGAGAGAGATGCGGCCATGGAAAAGGTCCGCGAGGTTGAGGCTGAGATCGATGAGAGGGTCCGATTGGCGAAAGCCAGGCTAGAGGCTGACATGGAGGAGCTCCTCGTCACTTACTATTCCAACATGTTGAGGCACAGAGATCTACCCTGGCTTGATGATTACCCGACACATCTATATAATGCCTGGAACTTGCTGGTTGAGGAGGAGAAGGATGGGCAGTCGGGCGGATCCTTTGACGAGTTTGAGCTGGAGAACCGCATATTGAATGATGATGAGAAGAAGGTTCTTCATGATTTCATGATTTCTCACACAAGAGAAAGATTCGACATCCAGCACCAAGAAGTCGATGAAGATTCCAGAGTTATGCATCATGCTACAAGCTCATAAATTTCTACTCAGCCCTGACCCGAGCCTGCTCCGGTGACCAAGCCCTAGCTCGTCCCGGCTTATAACCTAGGATGGCCATGCCTATATCCTATTAAGGAGTATTCATCCGAAGCCGTTCAGCCAGCCACAAGTCAAACCGAGCAAGGTACTCTGAACGAATCTCATGTGTATTTGAAATGAAAGACCTGTTTTGAAGTGTGTCCTAACAGCTTCTTTTCTTCTTTGTCCAGTGATCGAAGTTACATTGACAGCGCCTCCTGCAATCCAAGAATCACATCAAGTGCAGAAGACCATTATTACTGAGGCAATCACCACGACTGCGGTCGTGCCAATTGAGGTGACACAGGGGAGCTCAATTTCCTTTGACGAGCAGATGATGAATGAGCTCCTAGGCGGACACAGCGACCCTTTTGCGGACATACCCTTCGTTCTTAGTGGGTTCCCGCCTGCTTCTAGTGCTTTGTCACAGTTTACCGCTACCCCAAGCGAAGTCCATGCTATTCGAGAAGCAGAGATATTGGCTGAAATTAATGCTGAGATCATGGTGGTGGTTCTGAGGGTGGAGTGACGGCGTCGGGCCCAACTCCACTTAGGATGATATCACCCGATGGGACACTGGTTGATACTAGTGTGTCTATTCCGCCCTCGGTCATAGATTCAGTTCCTCCGACTCCTCCTGAAGAGAGCATCTCCATAGACTCAAGTTTGGAGGAAGAAATCGATATCATGCCTCCGTCCGAAGATTCCCCGCCTAAAGGGAAAAGTTCGAAATGAAAGATCGTTAGCGGTGCCGGCAGCTCCATACCGAAGAAAAAGACAAGGAAGAAGAAGGAATTGATAGATTCGTTAGGCACATTTTTGGGTAGGTAGGAGTTTACTTTTGCTTTTGTAGGTCATGTATAGACGTGGATTCGGCTCCCGTTAGAAGGCATTTTTTGGAAGAACTTGTACATAAATTTTTATTGCCAGTTAGTTGAAATAAAACTTTATTTTCTTCGCTTCAACTGTTCTTCCTATCTTTTATGTTTAGGTGTTGCAACGTTTGAATCGTAGCTTGGTATGCTTGCGGAGTATCAATTCTGGAGTTGAATCTGTTTCATACACAAGTCTTAAAATTGTGGATACAAGACGTAGCTCGAGACTAAGCTGGACACTCATTGTCGTATTGTTTCAGTCAGTTTTCACACTTAAGCTATGCCCCCAGTTTAGGGAACCAGTTTTATGATCGGCTAGCGATCGCAATTTTATCTCTACCTTCCAAGCTCAACATCGTCAAATCGATGTAGAAGCAAGTGAAGGGTGAGCAGTTTTAGTCGTAGTGTTCACTTGTAATAATCACATGCACACTCTGGGGATTGGTATTTGTATTTCGGGTCAATCGCACCTATTACAAACCTTTAGCATATGTCCACACTCTGGGGACTTGATTAATTTTTTGAGTGATCATCCGCACCCATGTTGTATTCATACTCTGACCGCACTCTGGGGACTTAGATTATTTATAATCAATTATTTGGTTCGCCCTCTGGGAACCCGAAAACTATTGATGTTTGTATTACAGTTCACGCTCCGGGAACTCTGACTTAGTATTTATACTCCAATTCACACTCTGGGAACTTGAAGTTAGCGTTTGCACTCTGGTTATCAGTCCGGGAATCTAGAGTTTATGTTTATACTCTAATTCACACTCCGAGAATTTAGAGTTAGTCGACAGATGGTTAGTCACATCTGTGTAGACTTTTTAGGAGGTCGTTCGCACTCTAGGAGCGATGAATTTATTGGGATCGTGGATGGTCGGATCACTTCCACCCTAAGTTAACAAGCGAGGTCGTTAGATGGATGGATCTATCCTCCTCTAACTTATTTAGGATACGGTTGAATTCGTTAGGCAGACGGGTCTGCCCTCTCCAAAACCATACTTAGAATTTTCGCACTCTAACTCGCACTCTGGGAGTTTGCGGTTGTTTTAAGGATTGTCGTATATCAATCCTTTTTGATATTAGCGTAGTGACTTTCCCCCGAGCTCGGGTTTCATTTAGTGAGTGACCAGTTATATCGCAGTAACTTCCTGTTTGAATAAATTCCACTGTTCGATGGAACTTAGCTCTCCGCGCATCATGATGTCGTACGTCGTACTCAATAAATCACAGCTCTGGCTTGAAGAGATGGCATTTTATTGCTGGAATAAGAAAACATGGCAAAGTCAGTTGCCTTATTACGAATTCAAATTTCGAAATGCGGAAACAAATTGCAAATAAGAGAATGAATCAAACAAATAAAGACTGTCATATGTAGTAGCGACGGAGGCTTTCACTATTCCAAGCTCTTGGCAAAGTAAGACCGTCAACGGTCGATAACTTGAACGTGCCATCTCCGAGCTTTTGGGTGATCACATACGGTCCTTCCTAGTTTGGCTTCATGTGTGAAGGAACCGGATAAATTCTTTTCAAAACAAGATCGCCAAGTTCGAAGGTCTACGGTCGAACCTTGGCATTGTATAATCGTGCGACTCGATTTCGATATGCGGTCGCCCTCAAATCAGCCTCTTCACGCTTCTCATCCAGTAAGTCCAAAGATTCAGCGAGTAATATGGCATTAGTTTTCGGGTCATAATAAGTCACACGATGAGAAAGTACTTCCATTTTGATTGGGATAACGGCTTCTGAGCCGTAAGATAGAGAAAATGGAGTGTGTCTATTCGCGGACTTATGGGCCGTTCGATAAGCCCATAAAGCCATAGGTAGTTCATTAACCCACTTGCCTCGGCCTTTTCCAGTCGCTTCATCAGAATAGATTTGATAACCTTATTAATAGCTTCAACTTGGCCATTCACTTAAGGGTGTGAAACCGTAGAGAATTTCTTGTGGATATGGAATCGTTGGCAAAAATTCTTGAATTCAACACTGTCGAATTAGGCTCCGTTATCAGTGATAATGGTATGCGGGAGACCCAATCGGCAGATGATATTGCGAACTACAAAGTTGATTACTTTTTTGTTGTGATTGTCGCAAGAGGTTCGGCTTCAGCCCATTTAGTAAAGTAATCAACTAGGATGATGGCATACTTCGCTCCTCTTTTGGCAAGAGGTAGAGTACCAATGATATCAATGCCCCATACTACGAACGGCCAGGGACCGACCATTTGGATTATCTCAGTAGGTGGGGATCTTGGAATTCGAACCTGTTTTTGGCATTTATCGCATTTTCTTGCATAGTCCGAAGCATCACAGTTCACAGTTGGCCAGTAACACATCATGTAACACTCGTTTGACTTCATCGTGTGCGATACATCGAAGGAGAGGAATGGAATATCCTCTTCTATATATGACTCCATTCTGAATGGTAAACTGTGAGGCTTTTCGAAGAACATGTCTTCCTTCACTCCTACGCTCAGGCAGTGTTCCGTGCTTGATATATTTTCGATATGGGGTCATCCATGACTCCTTATCGGGAGAGATTTCAAATACAAAATCAGTTTCCATCTGATCAATGCTGGGAGAAGATAGATTTTCAACAGGAATGAGTCCTATATGCTGTGCTTCGCCCGTACTTGCTAACTTGGCCAATGAATCAGCCTTCTGGTTGTGCTCATGGGGTATACAGAAAATGGCATAAGAATCGAATTGATCAAGTATTTCCTTGACTCGAGCTAGATAGGCTGCTAATCTTCGATCCTTGGCCTGGTATTCACCCCGAACCTGGCATACGACTAACTGAGAGCCGCAGTAAACTTGCACAGCAATAATTCTCATATCACGGGCTAGCTTCAACCCAGCAAGTAAAGCTTCATACTCAGCTTCATTATTGGTCGCATGGAACTCAAACTTCACAGCATAGCATATGGACCGGCCCTCAGGGGTTTCAAGACTACCCCAGCACCTGAGCACCGATCATTGGATGCGCCATTGATATGCAGCTTCTAGATGTATTCGAGAGATTTACCGGTCTCGGGCAAGTCCTCTGGGACAGTGAATTCGGCTATAAAATCTACTAAGAATGAATGGCTCTTCTTGGGGTATAGGTGATATCGAACTGACTCAGTTCGATATTCCACTTAAGCAACCTACCAGACGTCTCAGACTGCGTAAGGACATGTCGTAATGGTTGATCGGTGTACAAACTGACAGGATGAGCCTGAAAATATGGACAGAGCTTCCTTGAGGCATTGACTAGGCAGTAGGCCAATTTTATAGCTTTGGATAGTTTCTCTCAGCTTCGGTTAGTCGCTTGCTAACATAATAGACCGGTTTCTGCACTCAATCTTCCTCCCAAACTAAGGTAGCACTGATTGTATTTTCTGATACCGTCAGGTAAATATACAACTGCTCATTGTCGACAAGCTTTGATAAAATCAGCGGTGTGGAATGATGTTGAACCAGCGCTTGGAATGAGCCCTCACATTCCATAGTCCACTCGAAGTTTCGCTTTCCTTTTTAGATCAGATCAAAGAAGGGGATGCATTTGTCGGTAGACATCGATATGAACCTGCTCAACGCCGCTACCTTCCCGTAAAGACTCTAAACTTGCTTTATTGTTCTCGGAGTCTGCAAGTTTTTGATTGCCCAGATCTTTTCTGGATTGGCTTCTATTCCTCGAGAGTTGACAATGAACCCAAGGAACTTTCTGGATGCGACTCCAAAATGACACTTCAGCGGATTGAGCTTCATCCCGTACTTTCAAAGGATGTTGAACATTGAATCCAAATCTTTGGTGTTATCAGTAGAGAACCACGACTTTACCAGCATGTCATCTACATAAACCTTCATGGTCTTCCCGATTTGGTTAGCGAACATCCGGTTGACTAGGCGTTGATATGTTGCTATGGCGTTCTTTAGTCCAAAGGGCATAACTTTGTAGCAGTAGAGTCTCAGGTCGGTTACAAAGCTAGTATGTTCTTGGTCGGTACATGTATGGGTATCTGATTGTAACCGGAATAAGCATCCATGAAAGATAATAATTCGTGTCCAGATGTTGAATCTACAAGCTGATCAATCCTGGGAAGTGGAAAACTATCTTTAGGAAAAGCTTTATTAAGATCAGAATAACCAACACATGTCCTCCATTTCCCATTCGGCTTTCGGACAAGTACGGGATTGGATACCCACTCCGGGTATAAAGCATCTCGAATAAATTCGTTTGATTTTTAGCTTATCGACCTCTTCTTCAGGGTGTGGCACGCGATGTCCGGTGAGATCCCACACATGTCAGAGTGTGTCCAGGCGAACACATCGAGATTCGACCAGAGAAATTTAACCAATTCCTACTGCGTCTCTTGGCTCAACTGAGACTCGATCTTTAACATTCTCTAATCATCATCACCGATCGGAACATCGATCGTCAGTTCGGCCGGAGAAGCTTGACTTTCTATAGGTTCATCCTTGTTTTCATTGTCTCTAGGGTCAAGATCCCTCTGGAATTTGTTATGATGACCAGGCCGAGGCCCAGGCACCAATTGTCAATTATTCGCAAAGCGGACGCAGAGAGATTCCTCTGCGCCTTTTCCTTTCTCTCTTCGCTGCGCCTCGCGCAGCTCAGCAACATAACAAGCTCTCCGAGCAGCCTAATCTCTTTGAATGACTCCAATCCCATGATAGGTGGGTAATTTCAAAGTTAAACACCATGGGGCAATTGCTTCCCTGAATTCAGCGAGGGCTGGTCGGCCCAAAAATGCATTACAGGGGGATTGAATGTCTAACACAACAAATTACAACATCCGGACTCTCCGGCACTCCCCAACTCCCAGCTCCACAAGCAGCTCTACTCTCCAGTGGGTATATTGGCACTTCCATCGAAGCCATGAATTCTAGATTAACAAGGTTTTAAATCCTTGGCTTTCATTTTCATCAGATCATAAGCTCTCTCAAACAAAATATTTACTGAACTACCACCGCCAACCAGGATCCTCTTCATCCAAGCAGGACAAACCTGCGTAGATATGACCAGTGGGTCAATAGTGGGGGCTTCGACCCTGTCAGCATCCTGGCTTCTGAACACGATGTGATCAGTCATTTTTTTCTGTTGTTTGGCCAGAGCCCCCTCACTAAAACTACTGCAACACTCGAAGTCCGCATGCCTAATAGAACTAACATACGACTCCATTTCCCTCCAGCTTCGGTCTGTTGGATGGGGACCAACCATGACTGTAGTTATTGCCAATCTCCCGCTCGTAAGAGCGGGTTTCTCTCGTCTTTCTTGATTCTGAGTACGATTTTGGTTTGATGGGCCCGCACCACTAGACTGCGCCGTCCGCACGAACTGATCTAACTTTCTCTCCCTGATCAACTTCTCAATGAGGTCCTGCAAATGTTTACACTCATGGGTATTGTGGCCATAACTCTCATGGAATCTACAGAACTTTCCCGTTTGAATCTGCCTCTCCGACGATGGCTTCGAAGTAGGCTTCTTGTATTGCATAGCATTGCAAGTCTACAAATATACGTTCTCTAGCGACGTATTCAATGGGGTATAGTTGTCAAACATTGGATCCCTACATCGCAGACCACGGTTTTGATCCCGCTTTTTATTCTGATTATCATAGTTTCTCGGTCAAGACTGCTTGTTCTGTATATTCAGCTGTACTTTCCCAGAACTCTCACTCGACTATTTAACTGCCACATTGTTCTGAATCCGCTCACTACTGGGTCCCACGTCGTCTTGCTTCCTAGACTGTTTTGCGTCCTCTCGCCTTAAGAATTGGGCGGCTTTGGAGTAGAAACGGTCCAACGACGTGGGAGGCTGCCCTGCTAATCAATTTCAAAACTCGAAGTCGGAGTCGATTCCCTTAGTCAGTGCCATTAAGATCGAATTGTCATTGGGGTTACTTATCTTCGCACATGCAACATGGAATCTTTCTAAGTAGCGTCTATGCGTCTCCCTGGGAGCTTGAGTGACGCTAGACAAAGTGTTAACATCCTTAGGCCTAGCAACATGCATACGAAACTGTTCTACAAACTTCGTGGCCATTTGATCAAAACAAGAAATGGATCGGGGCGGCAATCGTGTAAACCACATTGTGGCAATGCCTCCCAAAGAGATAGGAAAACTACGGCACATTACGGCATCATCCGCTCTTGCAACGTTCATCAACCATTCATATTTCAGGATGATCAAGCTTGGGTCTGAATTTCCTTCATAAACCGGTAAAGTGGCCATTCTGAACTGTCGATGAGGTTCAACATAGAGTATGTCATCCATAAAGGGGGTGTGACTATGGAAGTTTCCCCAGTCGTCGTTGGTAAGACCTGACTTTCACGGATCATTTGACGTATCATAGCTGGGAGGTCTGGCGTTTGAACGTTCTACACACGAGGAGCCAATGTGTGGTCGGGTTCCATATTGCGAGGATGGACCGAGCGCTGTCGATGATCCACGTCTCGCCTCCTCGGCTCGACGTCTTCTGGGATGTAAGGTTCAGGAGTACGTCCATGTTGATTCCGGACATCAATCTTTGTTTCAACCGCGGCGATATTGGCACGGTTATCTACGGTGTAATAAGGAATAGTGCCTCCCCAAGAAGAGGGTCTAGTATGAAAGCTAGCCGATGGACCAACTCTAAACTGTCCAACAGTCAATGTGGGCTGATGTCCGATGGCCTGTGGGTGACCTTCATCCGGTCGAAGACAAATGGATCTTTGGTTGTATCCAGACGATGCAGAACTTTTTGTGGAGGAGTGAGAGACCTGATCTCTTCTATGCCTTATACGCTTCTGGCGGTTTAGCTAGTTGGCCAGCTCGGCATTTGCGCTCAGCTGTTCTGTCAACTGTTGCTGACTCTGTGTTAATTTCTGTATCAACAACTGGAACTCTTGCCTGGTAACCGAGCCTTGTGAGTCTGAGGGTTTGGCTGCATTTTGGTTGGTTGGTGGCAACTGCGCGGGATTTTACCTATCCTGGCCTTCTTGATCGCCAACGTTGGAGGCGGTCCTTGTGCTAACCATCTTGAGGGTTGAACCCCTTTCCTAGACTTTGTGCAAATCTGAATAGGATGGAAGGAATTCGGATTAGTGATCTGGATCTTTCTATGCAATCCGGTATCGACGATAGTCCAAGAAGTAGGAGAAAATCTGGGTTCTCAGCGAAAGCACCAAAGTGTTTGTACCAAAAATGGGCACAACACACTTCGGATGTTTTTGAAGAGTTAAAAGTGAAGAATATAAATGGAAAATGAAGATTATCTAACAAAAACTCCAATAAACAATAACACAAATGCACAGACACACAATTTAGAGTGGTTCGGCGTGTTGCCTACGCCACTATGAAGTTTTTGGGATTTTATTGATTATCTTTGAACGATTACAAATGATTACAGTGAACAACAGTAAATACAGCTTGGAATTCGAATTCAACAGCCAGGGTAGGATGCAAATCTTGGCGCTTGAGAATCAAAAGATCCTTTTTCTGTAGGCTTCAGGGGGCTATTTATAGGTGTAGGAGGCTGATATCTCGCTCAAACTTTGGACGACTCCTTCTGGCACATGAGTGGGCCCACGCGATCGATCCCATGTTTCGACTCGATTTGTGATCGATACGAGTCGATTTTGTATCGATGAAGAAATGGTCCAATCGAGCTGAAACTTGGCAGGAACATTCCTTGGATTGTACGTAAGCTTCTACGAAAATTTCAAAGGATTTGGATTGGTGGATCTCAAGTCATGGTCGATACGAATTGGGATCTTCGACTATAATGCTTCCTTCGAATCGATTAATTTGAATCGATCAATTCGACTTGATAATAGCACACATGAGCAAATTGACGTGGCACGTGCTCTTCGTGTCGATTTGCTTTTCACTCCGGTTTGATCGAGTCACCTCGAGTATTTCGCTGTGTTCGCATCCATAACTAACGTGTCATCCCAGACCTGTTTAAGCTGGTGGATACGAACAAGCCATCGTCTATGGATTCAAACAGAGGTCTCCATGTATACGTTGTAGCCATCTGATGGATACGAATTGTGGCTATCTGATGGATACAAATATCGAGTATCCGATGGGTACAAAGAGCCTCTGCTTTGATGGATTCGAACTTAACGTTGGTGAACTCTAAGTGTTTGATGGACACGAACATCTTCTCTATGATGGAAACAAGCTAACAAATGTGGATGGATACGAACAGAGCAGTTACTTCATGGATACGAAATAGTGACTTGTCGCTATTGATGGATGCGAAGTAGTCACCAACCGATCGATACGAAGATGATGGATTCGAATATTGATAGCTCGACCGATACGAACCAAGAGGAACCGATCGATGCGAAGTGGGTGATAGATGCAAACTGGATCGAGTCGAACCGTGGCTTATAGATGGATACGAAAACGAAGCTGTTTCCTCCAGTTTGAATCAATCATAACTAGAGCATAGGAACTCGAATTGACTTGAAATTTGGAGTGCAGGCTTCCATGGCTTAGTTTGTCATGTCTTTTCAGGTGTAGCTTGATTCGAACTCGGACAAAATTCACCGACATCCATAGCGAACTTGTGCATGCTCGATATCCAGGACGATTGATCCTGAGCTTATAACCAGTTCTTTGATATCTCGGCCTTGCCAAAAGGTGGGATAATAGATTGGAGAACGGATCCCACCGTTCACCTAACAAGGTACATGAGACATATAGAGGTACTGGGGCCATCAGATGAGGTTATGGCTCGATGCTTCCCATTTTATTTGACAGATATCGTAGCTATGTGGTTCAGACAACTAGAAAGTGGTTCTATCGATACATGGACGGAGCTGATTGAAAAGTTTATGAGATAGTTTTTGGTCCATATAGTCAGACCCAAAAACGTAATGACCCTGACATCGATGAAGCAATGGAAGGGAGAGTCACTCAGGAACTTGTTAACCAGATTTAATGCAGTAGTAGCATCAGTGGATCGACCTGATCCGTCAATGGTTTTGATGGCAGCGATCTCAGGAATCAAGGATAATTCAGATTTCAAGATATCATTGCAACATGACCCATCGAAGGACTTCGAGGAGTTCTATCATGAGGCGGAAAGTTTCATAAGATAGGAAGATGCACAGGCTAGAAGAGTAGGGAGAGAGGCTGAAGCTTATGCAGTGAGGGGTGGAGGTCCATCCAGGGAGGATCCAAGTAAAGATGATAAAGGAAAACGAATGGCAATGGTGGAACTTCGAAGAGGCTTGGAAGGGAGTCAAAGTTTTCTTCTTGCACAGATTTAACTGAGACTCTAGAAAGGATTTACTTGGATGCTCGTAGGTGCCTCCAATATTGAAAGCCGGCAAAGAGAGAGCCTTTAGAATACGAACGGACATCGGGAAAGCAATGCCTATTCCATAAGCTGGATAGGCACAACACAAATGACTGTAGGCATTTAGGGGATATCATTGAGGAGCACAAAAGAAATGGTCATCTACAACAGTATGTCAGGAATCGAGCTATGGTAGTGGGACATAAGCGACCACCGCTTACCGCAAACGAAGGCGGAACAGGACCTGGGCAACATCAGCTCATTATCAACTAAATAGATTTGTGGTTTTGAATAAGTATTAGAACTCAAAATAATATGGTTAGGTCACTTAAACACGTACGAGATCGAGGATGGTCCCTAGGCGTGCTTTGAGATGATGAAAAACCATACTACTTGAGTTTATGAAATCCTGCTTTCTATCTATTTTTCTGCAAACTTTGGTTTCCTATTTCGTACTTTGGACATTTACTTTTCTTTGTATGGTTTTGGAGTTTGGATTGAACTCTCGGTTTGGTTGGTTTTTTTGTTTGCCATTTTGGTTTGGATGTTTGATCTTTGATTTGGATTTTGAGTAGGATTTTTGGTATGGATTTCTGGTTTTCTGATTGGATTCAGATCATTGTAATAAACAGTTCAGGTTTTGTGATTACTGTCCCGGCCGGAGAGACGGGGCAGTGATCACGATTTACGACTCCCTTTGCCGGAGAGCGATGTAGTGGACTCGGACAGAATATAAAAAGTCTTTGGCCTGTGAATATCAAAGTCCTTGGCCGAAGTGCCGAGGCTGGTCAGTATAAAAGTTCTTGGCCAGAGTGCCGAGGCCGGTGTATTTCGAGTCCTTGGCCTGAGTGTCGAGGCCGGTGAGTATCAAAGTCCTTAGCCGGAGTGCCGAGGTCGGTGAATATCAAAGTCATTGGCCGGAGTGTCGAGGTCGGTGAATATCAAAGTCCTTGGCCTGAGTGCCGAGGCCTGTGAGTATCAAAGTCCTTGGCCGGAGTTCCGAGGCTGGTGTATTTCAAGTTCTTGGCCGGAGTGTCGAGGCCGGTGAGTATCAGTCCTTGGCCAGAGTGCCGAGGTCGGTGTATTTCAAGTCCTTGGCCGGAGTGCCGAGGCCGGTGAGTATCAAAGTCCTTTCCCGGAGTGCCGAGGCTGGTGAATATCAAAGTTCTTGGCCGGAGTTCGGAGGCCGATGAATATCAAAGTCCTTGGCCGGAGTGCCGAGGCTGTTGAATATCAAAAGTCCTTGGCCAGAGTGCCGAGCCCGGTGAGTGTCAAAGTCCTTGGCCGGAGTGCTGAGGCCGATGAATATAAAAAATCCCTGACCGGAGAGTCGAGACCGGAGAACATACAACACCTTGATGGGAAAGTCGAGGTTGGAACAAGATAACGCGACCTGACGAGATCTACGAATTCGAGGTTAAACCCGAAGAGGTCATGGACTTAATAATATGATTATGAACAGGATACGGACTTCGAATATCGGATTTGAGGATGTTCAAAACACAACTTCCAATAGCAAGGCATGTTTTAGGACAAGTGTTAACCCGCCTTTCGGCAAGGCCACATATAGGCATATTTAACTAAAACTACTTCGCAATTATCAAGGCTAAAATATGATGGATTCATTTCAAATGGATGGCGTTCACTTAGATAGATGATAGGTCATTCGGTCGGAATGAAATGGTTCGAAGTGTTTGGAATTCGACCTTATGGTTCGCCCGTTTGACATGGCAATATCCGGTTGAGGTATGAAAGTTCAGGAAGATCATTTGGTTGTGGCTCAGCATTGCCGCTCGGCATTGGATGTCATTCGGCACCGTATCTCGCTCGACATTGGAAGTTGCTCGGCATCGTACGTCGCTCGGCATTGGAAGTCGCTTGGCATTGGATGTCGTTCGGCATCGTACCTCACTCGGCATAGGAAGTTGCTTGGCATTGAATGTCCTTGGGCATCGTACCTCGCTCGGCATTGTAAGTCGCCCGGCATTGGACGTCGTTCGGCATCGTACCTCGCTCGGCATTGGAAGTCACTCGGCATTGGATGTCATTCGGCAATGCACCTCGCTCCGCATTGTACCTCGCTCGGCATTAGATGTCGTTCGGTATTAAACATTGCTCGGCATCGAGGGTCGTTCGACATCATGAATCGCTCGACACTAGACATCGCTCAGTGTTGTGGTTTTGCCTCAGTTGTCATTCGGCATGCATGGGTCGGCATTAAGTGGCTCGGCATTGATGGGATACGGCTCGTACTAGGTGGCTCGGAAAATGCCGCTCAGTCAGGGATGAAGGATGCACATGGTTCGACAATGGCCTTAATGGACTCAAGAGGCCCAACAATCTGGTTTTGTCTATAAATACAGCATGTGGGTCTTCAAATAAGGGATCTTCTTCTGCACTCTGACTTTCTATTTTCTAAAGCTAAAGCTAGTCTACCATTTTGTAACTGTAATCGATTATTACAGCATTAGAAAGGAAATTACTGGAGTGGACGTAGGCCGGAGTTAGCCGAACCACTATAAAATCTGTTGTTCTTTACTGCTTTCATTTAATTTTGACTGTTCTTCACATTATTACTCTTTACATATACCCTATCTATTATCTATGACCGTTAATTGGTGCTTTCACTTACATTTAGGTGTTAGTGACCAATTTGGCGCTAATAGTTGGAGTCTACAGAAAAATTGCTACTTGGTCCATACATGGTTAGAGAGACTTTGGAAAAGATTGATTTGATTAGAAGAAGAATGAAGATGGACCAAGATAGATAAAAATCCTATGCAAATAAAAGGAGAAGGTATATTGAGTTTTAGGTATCAGGGTGTCCACTGAGAAAGGTAGTGAGGTTTGGGTCGAGTCAAAAACATGCTCCTAAATTTGTAGGGCCATTCCCTATAATAGAAATGGTAGGGAAGATGGCATATCAGATAAACCTACCAGAGAGGCTCATGGGAGTTCATGATGTTTTTCATGTTTCACAGTTGAGAAAGTGCTTACATGATTCGGCAGTGGAGTGGAAGCTAGCCAACTTGAGGAAGTTAAAGTGGAGAAAGAAGCATCGATTTGTCGCATTCCTACCAAGATTGTTGGACATGATATCAAGAAGCTTAGGAATAAGGAAGTCCCTTTGGTTAAGGTGCAATCGGGAGATAGTATTAAGGATGATATGTGGGAGGTTGAGTCAAAAATATGTATCCCTTATCCGCATCTCTTCGGTGGTACGTATTGAATTTCCAATTTCCATTTTAGTTTTGAATAGGTCCTTTCCTTTAGTATCCTTTGGAATGGTAGATCTTAGGATTCAACCTATGGATGGTAGGACTGAATGTAAACATAATACTAGAATATGTAATATAAGATGGATGCAAGTAGTTACAAGTGCTTGCTAGTGGATGATAACGGATGCATATACACACACACTAGGCACTATTATCTCTTAGAGATCGACCTAACTAGGTCACTAGAGCATGTACATATGGATGTGTGCGCACTTGCATTTTTATTTCATAATTGCTATAAATGGGCGAATATCATATGATTGTTGCATTTGGATGATGATTGTAGTACACATATAGAACAATAAGTTGTCATTAGGGAATTTGCATTCATTTAGATACATGGAACAAACATGAGCGCATAAAAAGGAGGTTGACTGAATTAGTAGACCACCTAATCTTTTGAATTATTAGGCACATTGACACTACACTATTGCATATATCATAAATTTCACTTGAAAGCTAAAGGAAAATGGATGACAGTTGAATATGTGGTTGTGGAATTTGGATGAAAATATTTATTTCATTCTTCTATCCTTGGAGATTTTAGAGTTGAAATCCTTTAAGGTGAGGAGAATGTAACAACCTATAATTTGATCTATAATAATTAATAATGAATTAATTAAATAATAAAATTAGTATGTGAAGTATTTAGTATCAAGCTACGAGAGTTGCACCACTGGATCCATGGCGATTTTCTGATCAATTTCCATATATAACTTGTCCAAATCCAATCAACTATGGAGAAGTTATGACAGAAACAAGAAATCAAAATTAAAATTAAAACAAAAAAACAAATACATATATAAGACCCTTATGGGTCGACCCATGCTATAGTCGAGTCGACCTATATGTCGACCACCAAAGATCATAGGTCGACCCGCACTTCTACCTGGACGATATTTCATCCAGGTATGAGCCGAAGAGTATAAAATTTGATTTTTGGTTAATCTTGTGCGTTGGTAGCTGCATCCGACGTTTCCTATTGAGCCTATGACGTTGTTGCACAAGATTAAATCTTTAAATCCAAGATCCCTAAGCCACACTATAAATAGAAGCCTAGGCCTAGCTAATTCTTCCATTCAGATTTTCTCCCAAGTAGGTTCGTTGCCTAAGGCTGAACCCTAAACAGAAATTTTTTCTTGGGAGGCAATATTTTTAATTAAAATATCCCACACACTCGAAGTGGATCCGGGAAGGCCAAGGATTAGAGCTAAGGACCACAAGTGAGTGTTTTGTGATTATTTTAGATTTGTAAGCAATTTAAAATAATAGGGTTCTTAATAGTTGTAGTTTTTCCACAATTTTGAGACTTTTTTTATGTAAGTTTATTTACGGTCAGCTTTTAAGTAAATTTCAGAATTTCTTTTCAGTCTATATTTATTTAGCAATTTTATTCAGTTATCTACAGTTAATTGCAGTTATTTACAGTCATTTACAGTTATTTACATCTATTTTAAGTTGGAATTTAGCCTGTAAATGTTAGTTTCTTTTTGTAGAGATTTAACACTTTTTGACGCGAATAAATAATAAAAAGAGAAGAAATAGCAAATATGGATTAAAACAGAATAGCATTAAATATACGGAAGCCGGAGTAAAATGAGAAAAACTGAAATAAAAATAGGGATGGACTGACATAGGCAAATTCAAAATATTTTCAAGCATAATTATAACAAGCGGATATAACTAGAAAGAGAAAATAAAAGAGCAACAGTTACAAGAACAATTATAACACATAGGGTATAATTACAAAGAAGAGATAATAGAAGAGGCTTATTTTAAACATAGATCTTTGATTAAGTTAATAAGGAAATATAGAAGTACGGGGCATAACGGTAGCATTCCCTTTCAGGTCTAGGATTGATGGTTTCACACGTAGATGAGGCAAGGACATGCTTATGATGATTAGGGTAAATAAGTGGCCGGTAAATAAATGGTCAAATAGGGGGCGATAGTTAGTGTGTACCAGCAATGACCGAGCGTGTAGCATTGATTAGGGTAAATAATTCACTACTGTGTCCTAAGCGCTAAAGAGTTTTCTTTTGCTATGACCAACAAGATTGGTTCACAATGGCACAACAGAGATAGGAAATGCCGATAAATGGGTAGGATTAGGATTTTAGGCTAATCAAGTTAGCAGTTGAGACAGGATTAGGATTTCAGCCTAATCATAGTAGTTTAAGACAAGTGCAAACAATCGAAGCAAACAATCAAATAGAATCAGAAACGGTTTTTTATCCGATTTTTATCTTTTCTGTATTTTCCTTTCAAGCTATAACTATTGCTTAGTCTTTTATCTTTATCTTGCTTAGAAATGCTAATAATTACTTTCACTCACCAGACTTATTGTTTGACCTACTTCTATATCTTTCCTTTTTCCCTAATAGGCCAGTAGAGTTCAGGATAGTTGATTCAGGTTGCTTGGAGATTCATTTTCGGAGTTTTCTCATTTCATATGTATTCTTCTGCTTTTCATCTTTTTTATTCGGCTTATGATGGATTGGCACTTGTGAGAGGAATCATGATTATTTTATGAGATTGAGATATATTTTCATGAGACATGAGACATTTTGAGTTTTTGAGATATATTATGTTTTTATGACTTATTTTACGATGAAGTTTAATCTTGAATTGTAAGTTATTATTTAAATGTTTCCGCCGTTTTTACTTTTTTTTGTGAATCTTAGACTCTGTGATGCTTTACCTATACTTATAATGCACCACATCCTTTATTGTCCCTTTTTGGGAATACTAAGGGGTATGTGGCGTTTCATTTGGTATTAGATCCTACGGTTATAGGATTCTTAGAAATTTGTTTTAAAAGTAAAGCATTTTTAAAAGGTAATATATCTTCAAACTAAAGGTGTTTTTCAGAAAGATACTCTTATTATAGAAATAGTTTTCAAGTATAAAAGAGTTTTTATAAAAATCCCCTCAAAGTCCAGTTCAACCTTCTTTCGATTCTTTCAAGCCTAAATTTTCTTTTCTTTGCATAGTATGGCGGACGCCCCAAACTTTCTAGAGGTTGTCCAAGTCCTTGGCTGGTTCCGTAGATAACTCCAAGCTATGGCACCAGAGGTGTAAGGTTAAGCGCCCAATGCAGTACCAACGGGTGGAGGTCCCATTAATCCACCTGCAGTAGCCAATTTTTCAAAGCTATGCAAGGACTTTGCTAATCTAGGAAGGAAGATGTTTTCCAGCATGAAGGATTTCGTAGAGGCACGAACTTGGTTGAAGAATACGGAACAGTTATTTGGGCTGTTAGGATTGGAGAACCGATAGAGAGTTCAACTTGCATCTTGGTAGTTGAAGGGAGAGTCTTCTTACTGGTGGGAAATTGTAGAGATGGAGAGTAGAGACATTGGTTGGCTTGGATTTGGGGAATGGTTTGAGAGAAAGTTCCTATCGCAAGCCGGGAAAAGCATATAGTTGGAGAAGTTTGATAGTTTGAAGTAGGGGAGTCTTTCAGTGAAATAGTGTATAAATCAATTTAATGAATTATTGTGGTTCGAGATGGAGCTTGTAAATACACTACATAAGAAGGCCATCATGTTTGTTAAGGGTTTGAACTAGCCCCTTCAAGGGTTGGCATTGACACATGTACCTATGGGAGCGACGAATGAGTCATATTAATTAAACAGCTTAAATCGATATAAGTAATTAACTTTAATTAAAAATTAAAGTATAGACAATCATTTAAATAATTAATTAAATATAATTAAAACATTTCTAAACTATAACTATATAACTATTAAATATCAATTAAACACTCTTAAATAACATTAAGAAATAACTTTTAAGAATCGTATTAATAAAATAATCAACTTTTAAAGTATTATTTAACAATTTTAAATAATCTTTAAAAATATTATGACTAATAAGTTATTACCTTTTTAAAACTTATTAGTAAATAATAATTACCTTTAAACCTTATATTAAATTACCGGTAATATAATTTTCAAATTAATAATCAGCTATTCCAAATTTTAAAGGAGGTTTAACGATCACCATGGTACATAAATAAGCTACCATATTATTCAATCTAACTTTTCAAGTTAATGACTGATATTCACATAATATATGACTAAATTAATAATTTAACATTTAACCGTCATCGGTTAACATATAACTTATCCTGAGTGGCATATCAATTTACGACATATAACCAAATGTCCAAATCTATAGAATAGAAGAACGGAGATTTATTCTGCTAATTAACTGCCAAATTAAATTAATTAGCAGAATGGTGTTCTATTTTTCTAAACAAATGTCTAATTATCATATTGAATCCAATTTATCTCAATAGTAATTTATTTGGCCAAATAACATCATTATTTAAGTTATATAAATATTAATCAATGTTATTATTAAAATAATATCATTTAAAACTTGTCTGTTTGCATATGTTATAAATTGTAACATGTACAAAGCTACCAACAAATAACACTACGATGTTATACCCGTTCATGCTAACCCAATGCAAAAATCTGCATGTTAGTCCGATTTTAAAATGGGCGAGATATAAATTTCTGAAGCTAACATGTTATTATATAAATGATTAAAACAAATAATATATAAACACTCACCATGAACTCAAATGGGTCAAGCCTATTCCACAGTCTTGCAACCCGACCCAATTGAAACGGTAATATTTCTTCTTCTTCCCTAAATCATCGCTCTTGAAATCCAAAAACGTGCACGATTTCCTGCACGCACACCAACGATTCCGACCAAAATCTTGCAAACTGAAGCCACCAACATATCCCCCTCCTCGTCGCCGTCCACCTACAATCTCCATTCAAACTCCATCCCTCTATAGCCAAATGCGACTGCCCCCACCGGACATTGAAAACATGCCCTTGCTTTGAAAATCTATCCACTACTACCAGCACTAGCATCTACGACCACCTTCGCTGACTCCAGCCTGACCGCCACATCTTACCTCACCTCTAAGCCCCGGCATCGAGTCCGATGCTTCCAAACTTTAACGACGACGAGAATTCCGAAGCCCAAAATTTAAGACCAAAAACCCTAATTCGAATATAACCACAAATCACAGACTACCGGACAACCTAATATCATCCACTCTGCCTGGGCCATCCACTCAGCCTCCCTCTAGCGCTCTCTCCTCCTCCAACCCCTCACATTGCCGAAAATTTGAATTCTACCCAAATCTAATCATCTCATCCCCTACGCAAAACTCCATGCTTAAAATCAAATAAAAGGCACTCAAAATCCTAATTTTTCGAGACTAACAAGGCTACATAGTTAGATTGCTATAATACGATCATCAACATCTCTCATTTTTATTGCCTATTATTATATTTTATAAATTCCTTTTAACATATATAACTAAAAATTCCAAAACTATTTTTTTAATAGTCGATGGGCCAAAAAACATAACATTCTAGTTGGCGATGTATTAAAATTCCTTAGGGTTTGGGAATTATTGATTTTTGAAGAGGAGGAGAGTTTAAAATTTTGTTTATAGGAGTTAAAGAAAAGTGAAGGAGTGGTGGAACAAGTGCTTGCGCAAGTGTATCTATATGTAGAGCAACCACTTACTCTAGCTAAGAAAACAAAATTATGACTACGAGTTCAAATCAAAAGGGACAGGGGAACATCGACGGCTGGTAGGGTGGAAGAGGGGAAAAAAGTTGGCTGAGTTGAAGAAAGGGACTGCTGATTTGAAGATAAGGCTGCTCTGTACTTTCTTTTTTTGATTTTATTTGGTTGAGTCAGGGTCCGCTACTTCATACTACGCTCACGTATGGCCGCGGATGACAGAAAATAGGATGCAATGTTGCCAAACAATGTAATGTAATCCCAAACAAAAAATAAAACTCATCTGTTATTAAATTCTATTAAATTTTGAAAATACAAAGTCCGAAGTAAAATACATTAGATTAAAATTCAAATGTTTATTTCAAATTAAAAAATTTGGGAAAATTCTATAAATTAAATAAAAAATACGTCATTTATAATTTGATCTTGATTCGAAACATAGATCTTATTATACTTTAATTCAAATTCGAATATTTAAACAAATTAAATATTTAAATTCGATGACCTAAAAATATGGGTCATTACACAAATGATAGGGATACTCTTGTGGATTTATTGTACAAAACTTATCAAAGGAATCTAATCAACAATTTCTCTTATTTAAGCGGGAAAAGCGGAGGACTAATCAGACAACTACATCATAGATATTTAGGTGAATTTGGGCCTCTTGATTCTCACCCCAGGTGTGTTGGAACCTTCCTCAAGTCGAACCCATTCCTCTCTCATTGCTTTCTCTTTGCATGGGAAAACTTAAATATAATAAAGAGAGATTTATTCCTGAAGTGTATAATAATTCTATTTTATATGAATCAAGTAACTTATATAACTGTTGCGTACTATTGGGTTTATTTTATGAATGTTATTATTTCAGTTTCTTAACTTTTAGTTTAATTTTAACATGTTGCATAGAATAAAGATCTTTTAAGCAGCTCTTCCCTCAAGGACATCTTGAGTAAATATTTTAGGTTAAGGAGGGAGTTATCAAAAAACACTTCAATTTTTAGAATGTCAGAGTTACCCGAACATTGTTTCCTTTAAGGTTTACATGAAGTTTATTTGCGGCATCCTAGTTTCCGCTTTGACTTTCTTGGCAATGAAGAAGAGTGGATACGTTAGAACATTCGATCATACCATCCAAAATTAATATGTAGCCATGATATCCTTATAGTCGGAGAATGGGATTATCTTCGATGTCCTCCTATTTACCCCCTGGAGGCATTAAGGCTCCTTTTGATTCTACCTTATTTTGACTGCTAGATCGCTTGAAAAAGCTAAGATTACAGTTTCAAAACTCTAAATACTAGTGATATATAATTTGTAAACGCGACCTATCTTTGATAGAAATATGATGTAATCTTGACTTTTATTCCTTGATTTGTAATGTATATTATTGTTATAATGAAAGAGATTGTTTTTGCGCATATTAATTCTTATTATATTTTTAAATAGGAAATGCAATTTTAGTTATGCTTGATCTTATAAAATCTCACTCTAGGAAGATTGATCTCAAGGATAGGTTGGATGTTGAGCTCGAATAAAGGAGTTCCTATAAGGATGCCGCTGCCATCAAATTCCCAGATAATTCAAAAGTACGAAAGGGCTAGGAAGTTTCTACTTCAAGGAGTGATCGTTAAAGATTTAAAAGAACAAGCCACTAGCTTGGAAGCGAAATTAAAGAAGAGGAATGAAATAATTTCAAGGTTGGAGGCTTGAATAAAATCCAACTTTTTGATTGACTTTGATATTGAAATAGCTAAGCTTCACCAACGAATGAGTGATCTCAAGATAGAATAGTCAGATAGTCAGGCCTATCATAAATCCTTGGAATTTTTCATAGGTAAAAGCATTCCAACCTTATCTTCTCCTACCATTCTTGCTATTCCAAATGTTGGCAGGACAACCAGATCTCGTTCCTTGGCTATCCAATAATTTCCAACTTTGGTAAACCCACCACCAAGTATAAGTAATGAGGTAATCACCAAATGGAGTAGAGAAGTTAAGTTAGAAATCACGCGACATTTAGACAAGCAATGGAACAAAACGACATCTCAATGCTATATTGAATATGAATGTAAGGTCCAAACATAAGAGCGTGAAGAGTACTTTCTTAAGCAAAAAGTCAAGGAATTCTAAAGCAAGATCAAGACTTTAAATGGTGCTAACAGAGCATTTAATCGTGCTTTGAAGAATAATAACGAGGCTACTGATGATGCCAACATGATTCGAAAGAAAGATAAAAAGCTTAAAGAATTTCTCACTGAAGCTATTCGTCATGTCATTTATCCTTTAATTTCAAAGAATCTTAATAAAGTAGCACAAAGTCCCTGAATTGAAAGATTGTTTCGTTTGAACTTTTATACCTGTAACTTTACATATGGTGTAATATTTTGTACGATTATTTTCTAAATTAAAAGAAATTACCTCATTGCAATTTTGAATTAAATATTGCCTTTCATACTTGAACTTAGATTAAACAGTACACAAGAGATTCTATCTGGCAACAATAGTAGATGACCAGAAATTCTCATTTGGCGATGGTTAAATAATAGATGTTAATTAGTTTGGAGTGTTTTATGATTCTTAGTTTTTCGCTAATCTTTTTCTAGTAGACTAACTGTTTAATTCTCTTTAGTTTATGCCACCCTCCGGGCATCAGATACTGTTAGTCTTTTGGTGTGCCATTATTTAGGCTTTGGATATTGTTAATCCTTAGTATGCCACTCTTCGGGCTTTGGATATTGTTAACCCTTTATGTTCCACTTTTTTGAGCTATAGATATTGTTAATCCTCTATTGTGGCCCCGTACCACCATCTTAGGCGATGAATCATGTCATCCATTGCATTTGGTTAGCTTTCATCAAGTAAGACCTAAGACTTACTCGACCTCCCTCTAGAAGGTGCTTCAAATCGGCTTTATAGGCAGGAATGAAGGCTGGTTTGATGATTTGGCCAAGCCAAGGAGGTGCTTCGAACATGCTTTTATAGGCACGAATGAAGAAAAATCGATGCTTTTACCCGACCGTTAAGGCGATGTCAAAGGCTTACTCTGTCCTTCCTCTAGGAGGTGCCTAGGTATGGACACATAGGCGGTATCAAAGGCTTGCAGATGATTTAGCCTGGCTATTTCAAGCATGACTAAAGGCTTACTCTGACCTTCGTTTAGTAGGTGCTTTGACCTGGCCATTTTACATGGTCAAAGGCTTTCTACAATCTTAGGTAGTTTCCATGTTTAAGGAGAATATTCTTCTGACCGTGTAGAATTGCTTATTCTTTACTACTGAACTGATTTAATATGTTTTTACAAAGTCATTGAGCTTGCTTGATATAGAAAATAGACGATCTTTCCCGCTAAGCCTCTACATCGGTTGGTATCACATCGGATTGAAAGGTGGTAATGGTAGTACGAATTCCCGAGGTCCTTTCATATTTAGGCCTTTTCTTCTATGAAGGTCAACAAATAAGATCATCCTTTGTTAGGAAGTAAAAGTTTTGGAGAGAAGTAGTAAGAACACAATTCTTTGGGAGTCTAGATTTGAATGCTGGCTTTCTAGATTATTGCCTAGCCTTTTTGTTGCTTACCATTGGGATTTCATCATCTATTATTGGCTTCCTCTTTAAAATTCTTTGAATTTTATAACCAGTTAATGATCAATTCACTCTTTGCCAGTTCTAATTGAAGGCATTGAAGTCACTTATTATCTTATCTTCAAATATAGTTCCCTTGCCTAGAAGTTTAATAGCTCTTTTCATCCCTACAAACAAATTATCTTTCTATGGAATACTTTTACCCAAGGCAAAAACTAGAGTTGGACCCACATGGAATGGATTAATGGTCCAATTATCCTGATCCTAGAGAGATGTTTGTTTCTTTCTATTTATGATTTGTAGGGCCTTAAATCTTACCGATTGTTCTTCATGGTGTCGAGGATCGATATCCATTCGATAAGTGAGACTAATTGCTTGAGGTTCAAAGGAGCCTTCCTCATATTGCTTAAAATTATTAAACATCGTTGGATCGAAGATTAGGTTACTTAGAATGTGTAGGAATAAAATTGGTAAGGGTGAGCTATGTTCAAGCTTTTAATGAATCTGGTAGTTCGAGCCATCCTTCCAATGCCAAAAATGTTAACGAATAAATTCATCAACACCCCAAAAGTATGAAAGAAAATATTTTTTTTAGTGTAGGGCCTCGATGAGGTAAATGGAAGTCAACAATGATGGAAATAAAGTCACTGAAGTCATCGAGGTTATACACACATTCATGATGATTCTCAACTTCAATGTCGATTTCTTTGATGTTATCAAGGGAGAAGTTAATCAAATGGAAGCTAATATGGAGGTCAGCGGGGTTCCAATCAATGATAAATCTTGCCAAGGTTTATATCAATGTTTAAAATGATGTCGATGTTGTAAAGTCAGTCAAAACTCGGTATGATATGTATATGTATAAATTGTAGCTCAAATTAAGCTAATTAGACCATCTCTTTGATACGAACAAATCATTGCAGGTACAACAGTTTTAATATTACAAGGAGACAAATCCTCAATTTGATTTACGTTTGTAGAATTGAGATGAGTAAGAAGTGAGAACAGAAGAATTCAACCCGCAAAATGAAAACCTTGGGTCCCTATTTATATAGTTTGGTGAGTGGCAAACTTCGACATTCATGAACCTCAACACCTTTAGCTTCATCGAGTCTTAAAGGTGAATGTTTTATCAGCCTCGACATGATCGGAATTATCGCACATCGAAGTCTTCACAATTGCTGTAACGACCCGATATTTTCAACCATTCGCATCCATTATAAGTGCATAGGTAGACACTCATGCCGGGATTGAATTGCTCAAAATACCGCGTTGTAAATAAAATTTTGGCAAACCTCAGAATATACGGTAAATAAAAATCACAGATCACAGACACAGAGTATATAAAAATGCAGCAGAAGAAAAAGAGATAGTAGTTCATGAAGCTACTATATAAAATATAAGATACATCAAAGTTAAATAAGATACAACAGAAGAGTAACAGGATACATCAGGTACAAGTCAGATACATCACTGAACCACTGGATACTGAAACAAAATAGATGGCTGGATCTTCAAGGAAAGCTCCAACGCCGAATGTGAATCTTGAATGCTAACTCAATTAATCTGACTCGAGCGTAAAGCAAAACACAAAACACTCGAGTCAGGACATAAATACTTATAAACTGTAAATCAACTCAAGTGAACAGTAACAAAATGCATCAGTAATTTAAAGGATGCTTGGGACTGCCCATCCTCTAAGGCTCCGTTAAACTATTTACTATGTAGTAATATACGCTATATACGGTAGTGTCTAATCAGTAAAGTATAATCATATAGAAAATAGCGTTAAGGGGATGGTGAACCTTAACGCGGTCGGATCTTTAAAACCAAAATCGTAGTGGGCTCGATATAAGGATATGACATGGCACGCGAGGCAATGCCAGGGTGGATACACCGTTTGCACTCCCGGACCGGTGGTGACGGCAAGCCAGCAGCTTCCGCCCACCTCGAACAATACCGCCGAATCAAAGTGGCGCCACTGAATCGAATCACAAAAGTAATAGGATGGTTTTCGATGGAGCATGCTCGATGAAAGGGTGCGACCCTTTGTGTAGCCCGGTATAGCTTCTGTTTTAGTCATATATGCCAACTCACAGGAGTTGGGTCCATGTAATATACCTCGAGAACGTCGCCACCATCCTACTTCATTCTGGAATCTCCACCGCGTACACAGTTGTTAAAGTGGTTTTCGGCATTGGCCTGCTATAAGACAATATCCGATCTCGGTCTCTTTAACAAGCAATCGTTATTATAACCCGTAGTTATAACTTTAAAACCATATTTTATATTCAAAATAAAATATCCTTTTCAATCCAAATCTTTATCAAAATAAAGATTAAATCATTTCCAAAACCATTTCAATATATCATCGTAAAATATCTTTCAATTCAAATATTTACCAAAATAAATATCAAGTCATTTCTAACCATTTCAATATATTAAATTTTCATACCCTTTCAACACTACCTTTCAAATCATTTTAATATATCAAAATATCATAACCTTTCAAAGCTTCTGTTCCAAAATATCATATCTTTCAGAACTTCTTTTTAAATCATGTTAATATCAAAATGTCCTATCTTTCAAACTCCGTTTTTCAAATCATTTAATATCAAAAATATCATATCCTTTCAAAACTTCATTTCAAATCATTTTAATATATTAAAATATCGTATCCTTTCAAACTTCATTCATTTCAAATCATTATTCATTTTATTCAATCTAAAATACCATTTCAATTCATATTTCAAAACAGTTTATATTCCAACAATTCTTTTTTATCATTTCAATGAAGTTATTATGTTTAATAATTAAATTATTAAATTTCCAAAAATTTCAACTTTCAAAGTTTATTTATTCACTTAAGTTTATCAAAACCGTGAAAATTCACTTTTCGCATCATTTAGAAAACTACGGAAAGTTACAATCAAAACAGTTCAATTTAACAAAAGACATCATTTTAAAACGTTATAATAGGTTTACTTAAATTTCGAATAACTTAGTTAAATTCAAAAATTATAGCACTTACAAAGATTGCGGTAATAGCTTTTAATTCAACTTAGCTTTTTAGTTCATTATCATCGACTACAGCGTTTACAAATGCTGTAATATCATTTACATTGCAATTAATAGCATTTCAAAAATGCATTCAATTAACTTCAAATATTCAATAAAATTTCTCAACAAATTATATTTTTATTAAAAACATTTTTAACTTATAAAATCATACATTTTCACATTTATAACATCATTTAATTTTCCTCAAGTTCATGATTTTATAAAGTTAAATTTCCATTCAAAAATCAAGATTTAATAATAATTCACTTACTAAAATGCAATGTTCAATTTTGAAATCCATTACATTAAATTTCAACTTAACACTTAAGTTTAAATTCTCAAATATAACTTAGTTTTATTTTTATTTGCTTAACAAAAAGTTCACTTTACCTCAATTTCATAAATTTCCAATTCTAGTTATATTTCAAAGTTTCAACTTAAAATATTTATTCATTTCACATTTCAACTTTATTAAAAAATCATAAATATGATAAAAATCATTTTAAATTCATTTAAATTCAAATTATCATAAATTTATCATAATTTCATACTCAATTAAATTTCCAATTAAAATTAAATCAAAATTTCCAAAATAACTTACGTTCAAAATTTCTAACTTTTCATTAATTCATTTCACTTACAATTATTCAGAAAATCAATAATATTTTACAAAAATTTTATTTTTATTAAATTTCAAATCAAAATATTATAATAATTAAATTTCTAAAATATTTTAAAATTTTAGAAAAACATATTTTAACTATGGGCCTGTATATAATTTTCTACGCTAGGTAAAGTGATACTGGTAATATATCATTTCAACCCGTAATTTACAAAGAAAATCCGAGTTTTATCATTTCAAACCCGCAATCCCAAGTCAAAATGAAAAATTTAAAACCATTCAGGCCTATCATTTCAGCCCATAACATTTTTTTCTAACAGGGAACTTGCAGTGTGATCATATGTAGAAATAATATACACAAGGTCAATATCACAATATACAGTCATATATCAGATGTCAGGTGAAAACTAACAGTTTTAACATGGTAATAATATGGTAATAACATGGCATAGCATATCATATGATCATCATTAACTTGCATAAACATTTTTTATTACTAAACACTTGTCATCAATTCAATTTTCATAAGTATAAATGTCAGAGTGAGAAAGACTCACTTTTTCAAGCTGAAGACCAAAACAACAAACACAAGAGCGGTTCCAAAAGTATGACAAACCCGATACAGCACGACTTTTGATTTGAATGAATGGAGAGCCTTGATATTTGTCTTGTAAACAATAACCAAAATAAGACAATACACACATAAATATTCAACGCAAAACAATGTTGAAACAATGAAAATACGAAGCAACAAAGGAATAGATTACTTGACCTTGCTTTAACCATTTAAATGCTTGGCCTAGGAGGTTCTTGGGTTCAGCCATGATGATGATATAGCTCAGGTTTGGCACCATAACTCACGGCTAGAAGGAGTATGGAGTGGTAGGGTTATAACATGAAGCATACAATTGGTCAAGGCAACATATATGAAGTTTTTGAGCACAACAAGGCTCGGCCTTGGGTCAAGTGGGGCTTGGCCATACTTGTACAGGTTTAGACAGTAGATGGAGGGGTGTGGGGAGGTCTGGAAAAGGTGGTGGTGGCGGACTATGGTGGTGGCCAAGGTGGTGGATGAAGATATGAAGTGATAAGGTGGCTATCATGAATGTTTCAAGGCTTTATGCATTGTTTTTGTGGAGTTTTGGTTCATGGAGTCTTGGCCACGTCAATTTCAGATCTGGACAGAGGCTAAGATAAAGTATAGTGGTGGTAGCAAGGTGGTGGTCGTGGCTAAAGGTGGTGGCCATGGTGAAGTATGAAGGTGGTGAAGTAATAGTGGTGGCTAGTGCATTGTTTTGGACATTATTTGTAATTTTGTGGAGTTTTGTCACCAAGGGAGGTGTGGCCATGGATGGATCTGAAATGATGGCTGGAGATGATGCCAAGGAAGAGTGGTAGGGGATGGTGGAGAGTATGGTGGTGATGGTGGGTGGTAGAGGCCAATCCAGAAAGCATAGAAAACTAGGCAAAATACATAGAAAATGAGAAGAAAAAGGTAGAAAAAAGATGTAGCCATTACCAGATTTTTTTCTCAAGATGGAGGCCATCATTTTTAGGGTTTTGGAGCTTGAAAATTCATGAATAATATGAGGGAGTTGGCTGCAAAGGATGAGGAAAGGAATGACTAAGATAAATTGATGTATTAATTGCAAAAAGAAACGGATAAAACGTTTTTACGTTTCAGGCTTTTAAGATCTCTTAACTTTCTAAACCTTTTGCATTTCCTTTTCTTTTTAATTTTATAAAAACAAAATAAACTCAGAAATGTTATTTAAAACCGAAAATAAGTAAGAAGAAAATAAAATAAATAATTTATTTTAAGTAAAATAGAAAAAGGAAATAAGAAATTGCTTAAAAATAGCAACCCTGACATAAAAATTACAAGAAAATCTCCAATGACTTTGGAAAATTTATTACTTCACAAAAACATATTATAACACAAAATTTGAATTAAAAATGGTTTTAAAACATTTTCGAGGTAAAATAATAATTTAATTTTTATTAAATAGAAAGTTAAATAAAGAAAAATGCAGTAAATACAAACTAGGCTTTATAAATTGAAATAAATTCAAATAAACTTTAGAAAAATTATATTATCATTTTAAAAATACTTAAAAGTCAAAATATACATAATATAACATATTATCACATATTAAAATAACATATAACCAAGAAGAAGTAACTTATACAATTTAAAATAGTCATTGTTAAATAACCCTATATACGCACAATATTGTAAAGGGTATAACTTTCACAATTTACATCCAAATTCAACGAAACGAAAAGTGGTGTTCTTAGAATTTTATGTACTTTCATAATAAAAGAAAAAAATTTGAATTTTCAAACTTTTAAAAATTTAAATTAAAAGTCAAAGTTTGATTAATTTGACCAAAATTCACTTTTTGGAAAATATTCTTTTTAGTCATGGTTTGGAATGATAATTCATTTCAAAACTAAAGTTTATATTTAAAGTAGCAAAATTAATCATTCAAAATAAAAAAATAAGTTTTTAAATCAAAATTTAATTAAAATAATTAAAATATACAAAAAAATAAATCACAAAATACAGGGTTGTTACACTCTCCCCCACTCAAAACTTTTCATCCCCGAAAAGGAATGAGGTACGGGAAAACACAAAAAAAAAAATAGAGTGAAATAAGATTAGGACAAGATGACAAGGAGATTTAAATTATACCTGATAACTATTGTTACAGGTATGTTTAAAAAGGTGGAGATGATCTTTCCAAGATTCTCCAAAATCAAGAACTCAAGCACGCAAAATAGATTCAAATGAGTACTAAAGATCATCAAGATTATAGAAAGATGCATATACCAGTCTATAGCAAGATAAGGATGATAAGGACAACCAAAAGATAGTTTGAAAAACAAAATAAGGAAATAAATTTGAAAGCATGGAAATTTCAACTTAATCAGAGAATAAATCTTTACACAAGTTAAATAAATCTTAACTATCCCAAATTTCATTATCTTATTATCCAATCATCTTAAATTAACAATTTTTAAAGCCATGGGTTTGAAAAATAATCATTTATGACACTCACAATATACTTAAAAAATTTAATTCTTCTTTATTCCTAATTAAACTTAAATTTATTCCTCTCACTATATTTATCACTTATGTTAAATATACTTACACTTATTATAACTGCTTTCTTTCGTTCTTAGTTCTTTTAACATCATTTTATTGTAAGTTATTCAATTACCCTTTATTATATTTACCTCTGTTAATCATTTTATAATTAAAATTTAAGTGTATAACATTTATTATAACCACTCAAATTTTATTTATAAAATCTTTTTATATTGTATATTATCCAATTACACTGTTAACTTCTGAAATTAAGGTAAGTCATATTTGAATGCAATTATATTATACAAATAAAACTTTCCAATTCAATTCTCTCAAGTTTTAATCATTTATCCAAATTTTTGATTCTCTTTTATAATTGAAATTATTATTTAAAATAAAATTTAAGAATTGTATTTCCGATTTCTCCAAACCATTTAGAGATAAGTAATAATATATATATAATATGTCAAATCAAATTTCAATCATATATCTATATATATTATAAATCAAGTCATATTTTAGAAATTCGAATCAATTAAATTCCCCCGAAACAAAACTGTAGCAAGACTACAGAACAGTCTCTTCACTTCGAAACTCGAAAATGATCGTCGGTGATGTCGCGATCATCACCGAAGTTATTTCCCAGCGACAATGAGAAGAGCACTAATTTTAAACTTTAAAATTCTTTGGAAACAAATTTCTATTTGAAAATACTTTAAATAATATATCCCTTTTAAAACTTTTTAAACAAAAGATTTGAAACCATTGGAAATCAAATTCTCAAATTTCTTGTTCTAAATTTATTTCAGTTCCCAAATCAATTTATAAAGAACTATTTATAAATTCATTTATAGAATAATAAATGATAAATTAAGTATTATCACTTCAAATAATCAATTTAAATCAGTTTATTAAGTTCCATAAATTTACTTATATATCAAAATTTTATTTCATTGACCAAATTTTAAAATAATATTGTGTCAGTTTGTTCTGTCAAAGTGTTTTAGAAATCCTATCGATAGCGTTGATCAGACGAACCGATCGAAAAACCAAATCAACATTAACAACCCAAACAACACAATATATAAAACAAAACATAGATACACAAGTACAATTCAAAATGTTTAGAAGAATAGATTGGAAACAAAAGACAAGATGATTAAATAACAAAATAGGGAGGTGGATTAACTTAAATAAATCACGGGCAACCTTAACCGGGTCAACCTTGACTTAAAGAATAAGATCAATGTGGATTTTCTAGGGTAAATCTACATTCGATCTTGAGAGTTAGAGTTTGGAATAACAAAAGATATTAGCATCTAAACCAAGGATAGATATAAATCTCTGGTGAATCGATGCTAATTTGTAAAGGAGTTTTCCCCTTTTTCAATTCAATTTGAAATTGGCGTGACCGCCGACTTACTAGAAAGATCATTCGAAGCGGAGTTATGAAATACTCCAGAGTCAAAAGAAGATGAATAGTGAAGGATACGAATGGATTTTGGAATCGTAGGGAACGTTCCAAAATTCAAAGGAATTGAGTCAAAAAGGAAGAGATTCAAACTCGAATGCAAGTGGTTCTGTAAATACATTCACTCTATATGCTGAGTTTTGCCTAGAGCTACCAAAGCTCTGATACCAACTGTAACGACCCGATATTTTCAACCACTCGCATCCATTATAAGTGCATAGGTAGACACTAATGCCGGGATTGAATTGCTCAAAATACCGCGTTGTAAATAAAATTTTGGCAAACCTCAGAATATACAGTAAATAAAAATCACAGATCACAGACACATAGTATATAAAAATGCAGTGGAAGAAAAAGAGATAGTAATTCATGAAGGTACTATATAAAATATAAGATACATCAGAGTTAAATAAGATACAACAGAAGAGTAACGGGATACATGAGGTACAAATCAGATACATCACTGAACCACTGGATACTGAAACAAAATAGATGGATGGATCTTCAAGGAAAGCTCCAACGCCGAAGGTGAATCTTGAATGCTAACTCAATCAATCTGACTCGAGCGTAAAGCAAAACACAAAACACTCGAGTCAGGACATAAATACTTATAAAATGTAAATCAACTCAAGTGAACAGTAACAAAATGCATCAGCAACTTAAAGGATGCTTGGGACCGCCCATCCTCTAAGGATCCATTAAACAATTTACTATGTAGTAATATACGCTATATACGGTAGTGTCTAATCAGTAAAGTATAATCATATAGAAAATAGCGTTAAGGGGATGGTGAACCTTAATGCGGTAAGATTTTTAAAACCAAAATCGTAGTGGGCTCGACATAAGGATATGACACGGCACGTGAGGCAATGCCAGGGTGGATACACCGTTTGCACTCCCGGACCGGTGGTGACGGCAAGCCAGCAGCTTCCACCCACCTCGAACAATACCCCCGAATCAAAGTGGCGCCACCGAATCGAATCACAAAAGTAATAGAATGGTTTCCGATGGAGCATGCTCGATGAAAGGGTGCGACCCTTTGTGTAGCCCGGTATAGCTCCTGTTTTAGTCATATATGCCAACTCACGGGAGTTGGGTCCACGTAATATACCTCGAGAACGTCGCCACCATCCTACTTCATTCTGGAATCTCCACCGCGTACACAGTTGTTAAAGTGGTTTTCGGTATTGGCCGGCTATAAGACAATATCCGATCCCGGTCTCTTTAACAACCAATCGTTATTATAACCCGTAGTTATAACTTTAAAACAATATTTTATACTTCAAAATAAAATATCCTTTTCAATCCAAATCTTTATCAAAATAAAGTGATAAAGATTAAATCATTTCCAAAACCATTTCAATATATCATCGTAAAATATCTTTCAATTCAAATATTTATTGTAATATCCCGGAATTTCACACCGGATTTAAATATGATAATCTATATAATAAATTAATTTAAATTGATAAATGTTGTTATTTTATTCAACAACTAATAAATGAATGGTAAATATAATTTTATTTCAATTAAAAAAAACCTAATATAAGGAATTGAATGTGTTAAGATTTTATTCATACCAAATTTGATTTTGAATTGGATTTTTAGAATTCAAATTTTGTTTGAATTGATGTATTAAAAGATTTAAACTATGTTAATTTTTATTCTAAAATTATACTTGGAGTACTAAGTTATATTCTCCTAATTTTAATTATGTTATAACATTGGTTTTATATTTATTATTTAAAAAGGGAATTGATTTAAGGATTAAATATAAACATATATAAGGAAATCAATTAAGTAAAAATTTAAATTTCATTTTTGCATGAAATAAAACACATGTTAACATCTAAGCAAATTAATAAACATGTGTTAGGAATTTAACCATTATTTTGACAAGTGTCATAATGTAGTTTTTCTTTTCTTTAAATTTTTTTTAAAAACAAATTATTCATGCATACTTTCTCACTTTAGTAAAAAGAAATTTTGCATCCTCCATTTTCAAAAATCAGAACTTCACCAAACTCTACATCTTCAACAAATTTCTAAAAAATCAAATCTACTTCTTCAACCAAATCTAAATCAAACATTCAAGCTTCTCTTCAAAACAAAGTTTGCAGTAAATTGCAGTAAAGGAACCTGAAAATCATAGTTCCTGAATCTTCAACAAATTTCTGAAACAAAACTAAGTTTTAGCACCAACTTATTCAAGATTTAAAGCATTTCAAAAGCTAAGCAAACAAATTCAAGTTTGAGGCATCTTCAAAGCAACAACATCAAGTGGGAAAAGAATAACCTGCAGTTCACATAATTTGATCCTGCAAATTCGAATCTTCGCATCAGAGAAAATAAGGTGAGTAAATCTTTAAATTTAACTTAAGTATAAAAGTTGTCTATTGAATGTTAGTGATGATATGTTGCATGTTAATTGATTGATGAAATGTTGTTTACAGTTTAAATTTTCTTTGACTGTGCATGTTAATAAAACTGTGATCCTCTGTTGCTTCAAAATCAAAGCAAATTTTCTTAGCAAATTTTAAATTAAAAATATAGTTTGGCGATGTTGGATTTATATTTACAAATATATATATATATATATATATATATATATATATATATATAAGTTAGAACCAACATGATATAAAAATTAAAAATATACATATTGGTGATACTGTAAACTGCAGAAAACAAATATGCAGTAAAACAAAGATCCATAGCATGAAAATCTTGTTAATTTTTGATGAATCAAATATATTTGTTGAATCTTTAATGCATATTGTGAATTTTAAAATTGGAATTAGAATTTTAAACATGCAATTGAATTCGAATTTTTAAGATTTCAGAATTTGGTACTTTTGTCAAATTCTTGTAATTGGATTGATTTTAACTTCTGAAATTTTAATGGAAGCTTGGTTAGATGATGATTATCACCAGAAAAATACAAATATAATTTATTTTGTAATATAGGATTTGGAATTTAGATTTTTAGGGTTATGGGTTCTATTTATTTGGGGTATGTGATCTTCGGTCGTACGAAGTTTTGGGTGGACCGAGCTTTATATGTTTTGAGGAGGAGTTGCGTGTGGTTGGGGTGCGCGAGTGGCCAGAGTTTGGTGCCGGAACGAGGGACAGTGGTTGTGGTTGATAGCCTTCCTTCTTGTGTCTGCAGTTCGACATTTGGTTTGAACAACCCAATTTGTATTCGAGTTGTGTAAGCGTGATTTGAGGGCCGAAGTCGAGTGAGTGATCGAAGGGTGGTTTGCGCGTGAGGGCGGTGGTGGCGATGGAGGCGCGGTAGCGCTGTGCAGGTGCACGCGGTGGTGTGTGTGTGTGCGTGTCTGTGCGTTTTTCTTTTGGGTAGGTTTGCAGCTCGAGTTGCGCTCGAGTTAGGCTCACGTTTAGTCGCGTGTTTTGTCGCGTGTGGCTCGGGAAAGTGGTTGTTTGTGCGTGTGCTAGTGGGTTCAGGGAAGTATGAAGAGAGGTAGGGGAGATGGAGTGGGTCTGGGTAGTTTTTTGGGCCGGGCTTTGAGCTAATTTATGAAGTTAAGTTTTAGTTGTTTTTTTCAAACTTCAATCTTGTTTAAGTTGGATTTAAATACTTTATGCTTCACAACTATTGAAATGTTAAAATTCTATTTTTTAAAAGTAATCACATTTTTATTGTTGAAGTTTTGAAATGGATTTACATTTTTTAATCTAACATTTTCAAAAGTAATTAGTTTTAATAAAATTGAATACTTAAATTTGTAAGAGTTTTTGAAGATAAATGAATATTGTTTTGTTTTAAAGTTAATTAAATTTTGAAATTTAAGTTACTTAAATTTATTAGTAATTAGTGATGGAATTAATTAATTAATTTTGATTAATTAATTAATTGTTAAGATTTAATTAATTAATTAATTAGGAATTAATTAATAGGTAATTAAGGATTAAATTAAATAACAATTAATATATTATTAATTAATTTATTTAAGATTAATTCATAAGTAATTAATATTTGATTAATAAGTTGATTAATGATTAATAATTTAGTGATTAAGAAGTTAATTAATTAATGGATTAAGAGTAAGTTAATTAAGTAATTAAATATTAATTAATTTATAATTAATAGTAAATTAATTAATGATTAAGTCTTAATTAATTAAATAATTAAGGTTAATTAATGAATAATTAATTATGTAATTAAGAAATTAATTTGTGATTAAGTAAGAATTAATTAGGGTAATTAAGAAGTAATTAAGGTTAATTAATTATAAATTAAGGATTAATTAATAACCAATTAAGGAATGATTAATTTTTAATCAAAGTTTAATTAATAAATAATTTTAGTAATTAATTGATAATTAAATAAAGATTATTAATTAATTAAGTAGTAATTAATTAATAATAAGATAATTAAGAAGTGATTAATTAATTAATGTTTGTTTAAGCAAGATTAAGTGATAAATTCCTAAGTAATTAATTTAATTTAAATTAATTAAATTAATTATGATATGAATTAAGTAGTGCTTGCTTGTGGATGATAGTTTGAATTGATATCTTAATATGGTTGATATCTTTTGAATGACAGTTGAGTTATATTTTGTGATGAGATGTTGTATATCAGTGATAGATATTGATTATTATCTATTGATAATGTTATGTGATGCTATGTTCAAATCTTAATTGAATTGTTTAAACCTTTAAAACAACTTGGACCTAAAATACACGCTTTGGATTTCGATGAGACCGGGATCGGGTTTCCATATTTGGAATATCCGAAAACCACATCGATTTCAAATAACGTTAGGTCGTGAACCTTATGTGAAGAGTGAAGACTCGAGGTGTAAGGGCTATACGTCAGTATAACTCTGTGGGTGATTCCGTAATGAGTTGACGGAATAGTACTTATAGATTCGAGATGGAGAATCAGAGTAAAAGGGTTATCGTCGTTAACTTTGAGGGTGATTCCAAAACGAGTGTAACGAGATAATGCCTTTGGTTTCGTTCGAACCCGGAACGAACTTGTATGGATTGAATGCTTTCAGATCATCGTCAGGTGGAAGATGGGCATTCTAAGAGATGAGTTCTTTATAAAGGTAATCGTAACCTCAAGCCTCATCAACCGCAAATGGCTAAAACAGGGGAGGTGCAGCAAGGCTTCGTGGGTAGCCCCCACTTGAGAGTGAGATTTAACCTATCTAGAAGTCCCTTATATATTCGGTTGTGTGGGCAGTTGTTGGCCACAACTGCGGGTTTGTCTCGTTCGGAACTATCCAGTAAGGGATGGGTCCGGCCTTGTGTTGCAGGGGAGTTAGGGTGGCTCCTCGGTACGGTGATCTAGGCCCCGTACTGTGACGGGCGGTACCCCAGTAGCCCTGCCATTGATGGAAATCCAATTTCCCTACGAGACTATACGGTTTTGATTGTATTACCCACTTCCGTGGCTAGTAGCTGGAATTTAATGAATGTAATAATTTCGGCTATTTTCTATTTATTTGAAAACCCTAGACCCTATTATAACATCACTGAATTTCCTGTCAAATGTTTTGGTTAGCGTAAGGTAAAAACTTACCCGTGTTTATTTGTGGGAAGTCTTACGTGATACCTTTTGTTTCAAATGATTTTAAAGTTAAGCAACTTTAACTGATTTACTCACACCAGGCCCATGTCTGACCCGGAGTTTATTTTGTTTTTCATAAACTCTTGGGTACTCAAATTTTTATGAGTAGCCAAGTGATTAGGTTTGGATTAGCATATTTTTTGGAGGCTGGAGCTGGAGTCCAGACGTACTATCTATCTATATTCTCTATAGTGGCATTTTGGGTGTTATGTTTGGAGTTGTTTGGGTTGTAAGAACTATTATGAATGGCTGATGTAATGGAGTAGTATGATTTTGTGAACTATGATATGTAAATTATGTAAGGGATATATGTAATATTATATTTTGTTCGTTTCCGCTGTGAGATTCTGATGATTGCTGTTTCTTTTCTTTCTATCTTTCTATCTTTCTATTTCTATCTCTTTCTTTTCTTATTGATGATACATTTTTCTGTGGAATGAAAGACGGGTCGTCACAGTTGGTATCAGAGCAATGGTTGAGAAACACCTAGGCTCTGAAGTAGTATCTATCTTGAGAGTGCGTATTTGTAATTTTTCTTATATAACTATATCCCTATCTAAAATGGATTGGATTACCTGTTCAGGTAGCCAATATGAGTTCAAGAGGCCGAAGGGGAAGAGTTGTTGGGAGCGGATCAACTGGTAACAGAAGAGATGTAACGACCCGCTATTTTGGACTATTCGCATCCGCACACGTCGGACTTGAATCATTCAAAATACCGAATTGTTAATTTAAAATTTGGCAAAACTCAGATATACAGTAAATAAATAATCACAGAATCACAGACACAGAGTAATAATATGCAGCGGAAGTAAAAGAGATAGTAGTTCATGAAGCTACTATATAAATATATAAGATACATCAGAGTTAAATAAGTTACAACGGAAGTCTCGAATACAACAGCCAAATATAAGAATCAAGATACATCACTGGAATCATCGAATATCTGAAAGCTGGATAGATAGCTGGATCTCCAGGCGAAGCTGCAACTCCAAAGATAAGCCTCGAAAGCTGGTACTCATGGTCTGACCCGAGCGTAAAGCAAAACACAAAACACTCGAGTCAGGATTAATATTCTTATATCAATAAATCCAACTCAAGTGAAATAGCAATCGAAATACAAGTAACTCAAAGGATGTTGGAATCACCATCCTTTAAGGATCCGTTAAACTATCTACTATGTAGTAATATACGCTAAATAGATAATGTCTATCAGTAATATAAATATCAAAATAGTGTTAAGGCGTTACCATTATCCCCCTTAACACATTTTATATAAGTGTCATAATCTATACAGCACTGTAAACTCCACCGTAAACTGGTGGGATATCAGGGAGTACTCCATAGGTATAACACAAAATAAATTCGTAGTGGTCGCGTATATAGGGATACAAGTATGACAAGGCACATGAGGCAATACCCAAGGTAGTGAAACTACCGTTCGCCTGATCCGGACTGGTGAGAACGCATCGCCGCAGCGATCGCAACACCGCGAAACAACACTCCTGAAATTCCGAGGGTGCACCAATCAATCACAAGTAATGAGTAGTAGTTACGAAGAAGTGTGTTCGCTCGAGGTAGCTAACCCCATTTGGCCCGGCACGGCTCCTGATTTTAGTCATTTCCAATTTGACACAAGTGTCAAGGCTATCCATTATCGTTCTCTTTCTTCAGTCATCACGTACATCATTCTAACCACTTCATTCTGGATCATCACTCCGCGTATAGTTATTGAAGTGGTTTTCGGTTTAGATAGAGAGTATATCCATAACCGATTCCGGTCTCTTTAATAACTTTCGTAATTATTACACGATTGGTCGTTTAGTAAATTTCAAACCAAATCAAATTCAATTTCAATTTCAATTCGTAAATTAACATTTCGTTTGTCTTTCTAAATCAATTTCCAAAGTTTACGTTTCAAACTTCCAAATTACCATTTCAAAATCTTATAATTCGATTTCAACTTTTATTTAAACAATTCAAATATTGATTCAAGTTCATATATAAATTTCATTCCGAAATCATTTAAAATGGTTTAATTTTTCATTCAAATCAATTTAAATTCATTTATCGATTTCATTCCATATTCATTAAGTAAATTTACCATTCACAACAACTTCTATTTAAATTCCAATTCATTTAAATCAATTACTTACGTTCAACTTCATTAATTCAAAACATCAAATTGAAATAAATCAAATTCGTCAAATTAATTCTTTAAATTACAAGTCTTACATTAATTTCAATAAATCCCATTCATTACAATAAATCGCATCTTGTTAAAGAAATTCAATTTTCACTTATTTATTGACTTCGTTACAAATTTCAACTCCATTAATAAAGAACTAAATTTCACATAATCGAGAAGTTTCAATTTCACTTATTAACTTACTTAAATAATTTTTACAAAACTTTAATAAATAAAGAACTCAATTTCATTTATTTACGAAGTTCAAATCCACATATTCAAAAGTTCAATTTCTCTTATCAAAGAATTAAATTTTTATTCAATTATCAAATAATTAAATCTTATTCAATTATTAAATAATTTCAAACATAATTATTAAATAATTTCAAAACTTAATAATTACAACTTGATTATAAATTCAAACTTAATTATTAAATCATTTCCACTTAATTATAATTCAACTTAATGACTTCACTTAATTATAATTTCAAATTTAATTATTACACGATTTCAAACTTAATAATTTCAAAACTCAGTTATTACTAATTCCAAATTTTTTTATTAATAATTCCAAATTTAATTATTAAATAATTAAATTTCAAATAACGTTCTTCCATCAATTACTATGTTAGTATTTGTTTCAGATTTCAATACTTACATTTTCCTTCATAAGATTCAAATTCTAACCTTATTTCAAAACTTATTCTTTATTCGAATAAAATCATTTTTTTTTAAATCAAATTATTGACCAATCGGATTTATTTAATTCTCTATCCTAAGTTAAGTTCATTGTGGGTATTTATCATTTCAACCCGATTCCAATTCCAATTCAAAAATCAAAACATAACAAAGGGAATTTGCAGTGTGATAACTGGGATGGTGTCAAAGTAAGTAAACAAACAATGACAATCAAAAACAATCCAACAATCAATTCAATAATCCCGAAATAATCGTATTAATTCGCATTGTTATTTGTGCGAATTAATATAGTTATTTCTAGAATCTACACTATCATTTCATGTAGATTAAGGATTATTACATTACGGTTTTTCCACTTGTCGTTCAATTTCAATTTCAAATTTAATACTACAACAATTGATCCAATATCCATTCAAAGGTTCAAAATATAATTTATAAGTTTTTACGTGTCAATTAACTTAAAAATTAAAAGGGGTCATATTATTCAAATTAACTAATCAAATTCAACACATATGTCGATTCACATTTTAAACTATCCTACGTCAAATTCAATTGCATAATATTTATCACTTTATACATTACAATTTACATCCAATATTAACAGCAAACAATCAATCAATTATCAACCAAACTGGATTATTATTGCATACATAACAGATAACGGTGTCAGATGTCAAAGGTGAACTGATACATAATAACAGTGCAATAAATAACAGCAGTATATTTCAATTGTCGTTCCAATTGAAGTCAGATCTAATAAATAAAAGAATATTAATCGTGAGTGATTGCTCACCTTCCGAGGCAAGAGATTGATTTGACAAAGACATGAGCTACGAATCCAAGCACGAATTTCAAACAAAGCAAGGTTGGACGAATTTGACGACGAAGCTGATAACAAGAATCGGTGAAACAAATCGAGTCAGTTTTTTTTTTGGTTATATACTGAAAATATATACATTATTATTATATGGTATATATATAATAATTTAGCTTAAGACAAATATTAATAATAAATATAATTCAAAATCATTATGCTAAAACTCAAATTTTAAAATCAGGATATTTATATAAATTATATCTTAAATCAATGCCTGAAATCAATATTTTAAACTTATAAAATAAAACTCATGATTTACAACCTGTAGCATGCATTATGTTCAAAACAAAACTATACATACAGACATATAACTTATGTCCATATAAATGATAGGTTATATATAAATAATAATCCATTATAGGTCTATGCAATCAAATCAACAGTTTGGAAATGACTTATAAAAGTAATCTTCATTATATAGCGCCGGTAAAACAAGTATGAATACATATATATATATATATCAATATATTGTTGTAGCCTTATATGGAAATTAAACAACAAGATATAAGACTAACCTGACATGTAGTATAACTCACGTAATCTATATACATTTTTTTTCATATTAAAATAACCTTTTAGATGAGCAATATCAAATCCCAATTGCTGTACAAAGTATACCTTAAAACCAATATCTAGTTTGACTTTTAAAACAATTTTTTTTCTTCTTTTTTTCTTCTAAAAAAAATTCGAACTATAAATATATACTTCTTTTTCTTAATCCGAGACAAAGCTCGCTTATATGAACAACGATATACCAACAATATGAGATCCTGAAACTTGCAAAGAAGAAAGGTTGGAAGAGAACGTATGCAACATGTATATTTACAAATATATATATACATACGAGCATCAATAATATATATAAAAGAAATGTGACTATAAATATAAAGCTTTGTAATAAAATATATACATACTGACCATTTTCAAAACTCGGTATATAATTATGTGACAGAGAGGCCGAGCATTGCTATGGACTGGAACAAGCGGAGAGTGCACGCGACTGCCGCGTGCGGCTATAGGAGGAAAGTGGGGCAGATGCTTTGCGCCCGACCAAGGTGGAGGCTGGCTGCAGTGGTGTTCGTGCAGGGGCGGAGGGGGTGGAATGGCTGCGGCACTTTGAGAGGAGGAAGGGAAGTGGGTGGGCTTCTAGCGGTTCGGCGAGATGGAGGAGGAAGAGAGAGCGGCCGAAGGCTGTTCGGTTCAAGGCGGAGGTCGGGCTGTAAGTGGCGGCAGTTGGTGCGGAGGAGATGTGAAAGAGTGTGGGAGTTGCCACGTCCATCGGAGATGAGAGAAAGTGAGAGGGAGGAGGGAGATTACAAGGCTTATTGTGAATGTGGTTTTCATGCATATACGTGCATGCTAGTGTTAGGAAAGTGAAGTTTTCATAAAAAATTTGTTACAGGCAGAGGAGAACTTTTGTTACAGAGAGAGGAGGAGAGAGCAATGTATTAAAACTAAGTTAATGATAAAGTTGTAGCTCAAACGAAGAGTCTCGGAATGACAATTAATGAAATGAATGTTGGAAACCGTTGTAACCAAAAGTCGTAGCTTTGGAATCCAAGAATCATAAATGCAAACGGCTACTCGTTTTCTCCCTGGACAAATAAAAAGGCACTGGTACAGATAACTGTTTTATGGATTCCGTTACGTACCGGGCTTCGAAACACAGAAATAAATATACCGTAGAGATCAGCGCGACGAGACGATCAGAACGGTGTACAGATATTAGTGGTACGATTGAATTTATAAAATTTCGAATTTTCTACTAACGGAAAATGCATAAAAATCACAGAAAAATAAGATCGACGAAGGCAAAGATGTCCGAATTTGGAAAAACGACAAACTGACAACTTGCTCAAAAGATGTTTTAGAATTTTTCTATGTAAAAATATTTTGGTTTTGAAAACATTTTATTTTCATCGCTTTTTAACTGATTAATCTAAAGTAAATTTACGCGTGAAATAAACTTTCATATTTTCGGACGAAAATTTACCGGTTGCTATGTTTAACAGGTTGCATTCCAAATATCAAATTTTTATTTCAAAATTTAATCATTTGAAATTTCACAAAATTTTAATTAATAACGCTATTAAAACCAGTTAAATTTGCGGGTCGTTACATTCTCCCCCACTCAAAACTTTTCGTCCCCGAAAAGGAAGTAGGTAGGAGAATAGAAATAATCAAAAGAGAATAAAATTGTATTACATTATAAATAATTAATTTAAACCATATGAATTTCAATTTAACTAAATTTATATTCAAAAATTTGTTTTTTAAAATCAAGGTTTTCATCAAAATTGACTTGATTTCTCATTTATTAAAGTTAGATACAAAAGGTTTCTTTCAAAATGAAATTAAATTTAAATTCAATCAATTCAAGATACTCCTTAAGTTGATTTAATTTCAATTTACTAATTTTCAAAACAAAATTTTTCTATTAATCACATCTATTATTTATCCAACTTGTCATTCTATTTATTTCCATAAACATTTTAAAGTTTTAAATTTAAGTGAATAACATTTATTATACGCACTCACATTTTATTTATAAAGACAATTTATATAATATATTATCTAATTTTCTTAAATTAAAAATTTCAAAGATCATAAATTTGATTAGTCATTTATCATAATCATACTTTGTTCGACAAATTAAATTTTTCTTTATTCCAAATTATTATTAAGTTTATTCTACTTAATATATCCTATCACATATATATTAAGATATTTACCCTTACTATAACTACTTAAATTTAGTTAAATATTCCTTTGATATCATTTTCTACTGTATAATATTCAATTACATAGTTGACTTTTGAAAATTTTGGTAAGTTATATAATGCAATTGAGTATTATCCAAATAAAATTTTACAATTTTCTTATTTCAAGTTAATTATTCTAGTCAAAACTTTTTTTTCCATTGAAAATCATCTTCCAATCAAAATTTTAAGAATTAATTTACGATTAACTTCAAACCATTTTATAACTAAAATAAGTATATATATATATACATAATATCAAATCGAATTTAAAATCTTCAATATATATGAAAACTCAAGTCATGTTTAGAAGTTCAAAACAATTTTTCAAACAAAGTGTAGCAGGGCTACAGAATAGTCTCTCCACTTCGAAACCCGAAAATGAATATCGATGATGCGGCCGTCATCATCCAAATTATTTTCCAGCGACAAAGAGAAGAGCACCCATTTTAAGCTTTAAAAATTCTTTGAATGATTCTATTTGAAAATATTTTAAATACTATACACTTTTCAAAGTTTGAAATCACCGGAAGTTAAATTCTCAGATTAAATACATTCCAAATTCCAAATCAAATTATAACCAAATTTTATAAATTTATTTATTTATTTTATGAAGTAGTCAATGATTTATAAACAATAAATGAAAATCAAAATTTCACATTTCGGACAACAGATTCATTAACATTTTAATCTCAGAAAATTTATACTTATAAATAATATAATCATTCAAAATTATTTTATTATCCAAATTCGAAAATACTATTGTGTCAGTTTGCTCTGTTCAAGTGTTTTGGAAATCCTATCGATAGCGTTGATCAGACGAATCGATCGAAAATCCAAATCAACATCAACAACTCAAACAACATAATATATTAAACATTTTAAATATTAATTTGCAAATGCACTTCCTCGCTCGACGATACAAAGATGGATTTCTAAATAAGTATAGAGATTTTAAATTCGATGGAAATCAAATCAGAGAGAATTTTGATTCGATAATAGGTTCGAAACTGAAGATAAGATTATTCAATTTACAAAATCGGGAGATGGATAAGCTTATTTAATTCACGGGCAACCTTAACCGGGTTGACCGTAATTTCAAAAATAAGATCGATGCTGAATTCCGAGATAAATCAACATTCGATCTCAAGAAATAGCATTCAGGTATAGCAAGAGATAGATAGCATCGTAAACCGAGGATACAGAAATCTCCGGTAAATCGATGTCTATTGTAATGGAGTTTCGCCCCATTACAAATCATTCGAAGTTTGGCGAGACCGCAGATTTCTTATAATGATCATTCGTAGTGGAGTTATGGGATGCTCCGGAATTGAAAGAAGACGAATAGTGAGGGACAAGAATAAATTTCGAAACCGAGGAAACGTTCCAAAATTCAAAGAAATTGAGTTGAAAGGAAGAGATTGAAACTCAAATGAGAGTGATTCTGTAAATACATTTACCCTATATGCTAAGTTTTGCCTAGAGCTACCAAAAGCTCTGATACCAACTGTAACGACCCGCTATTTTGGACTATTCGCATCCGCACACGTCGGACTTGAATCATTCAAAATACCGAATTGTTAATTTAAAATTTGGCAAAACTCAGATATATAGTAAATAAATAATCACAGAATCACAGACACAGAGTAATAATATGCAGCGGAAGTAAAAGAGATAGTAGTTCATGAAGCTACTATATAAATATATAAGATACATCAGAGTTAAATAAGTTACAACGGAAGTCTCGAATACAACAGCCAAATATAAGAATCAAGATACATCACTGGAATCATCGAATATCTGAAAGCTGGATAGATAGCTGGATCTCCAGGCGAAGCTGCAACTCCAAAGATAAGCCTCGAAAGCTGGTACTCATGGTCTGACCCGAGCGTAAAGCAAAACACAAAACACTCGAGTCAGGATTAATATTCTTATATCAATAAATCCAACTCAAGTGAAATAGCAATCGAAATACAAGTAACTCAAAGGATGTTGGAATCACCATCCTTTAAGGATCCGTTAAACTATCTACTATGTAGTAATATACGCTAAATAGATAATGTCTATCAGTAATATAAATATCAAAATAGTGTTAAGGCGTTACCATTATCCCCCTTAACACATTTTATATAAGTGTCATAATCTATACAGCACTGTAAACTCCACCGTAAACTGGTGGGATATCAGGGAGTACTCCATAGGTATAACACAAAATAAATTCGTAGTGGTCGCGTATATAGGGATACAAGTATGACAAGGCACATGAGGCAATACCCAAGGTAGTGAAACTACCGTTCGCCTGATCCGGACTGGTGAGAACGCATCGCCGCAGCGATCGCAACACCGTGAAACAACACTCCTGAAATTCCGAGGGTGCACCAATCAATCACAAGTAATGAGTAGTAGTTACGAAGAAGTGTGTTCGCTCGAGGTAGCTAACCCCATTTGGCCCGGCACGGCTCCTGATTTTAGTCATTTCCAATTTGACACAAGTGTCAAGGCTATCCATTATCGTTCTCTTTCTTCAGTCATCACGTACATCATTCTAACCACTTCATTCTGGATCATCACTCCGCGTATAGTTATTGAAGTGGTTTTCGGTTTAGATAGAGAGTATATCCATAACCGATTCCGGTCTCTTTAATAACTTTCGTAATTATTACACGATTGGTCGTTTAGTAAATTTCAAACCAAATCAAATTCAATTTCAATTTCAATTCGTAAATTAACATTTCGTTTGTCTTTCTAAATCAATTTCCAAAGTTTACGTTTCAAACTTCCAAATTACCATTTCAAAATCTTATAATTCGATTTCAACTTTTATTTAAACAATTCAAATATTGATTCAAGTTCATATATAAATTTCATTCCGAAATCATTTAAAATGGTTTAATTTTTCATTCAAATCAATTTAAATTCATTTATCGATTTCATTCCATATTCATTAAGTAAATTTACCATTCACAACAACTTCTATTTAAATTCCAATTCATTTAAATCAATTACTTACGTTCAACTTCATTAATTCAAAACATCAAATTGAAATAAATCAAATTCGTCAAATTAATTCTTTAAATTACAAGTCTTACATTAATTTCAATAAATCCCATTCATTACAATAAATCGCATCTTGTTAAAGAAATTCAATTTTCACTTATTTATTGACTTCGTTACAAATTTCAACTCCATTAATAAAGAACTAAATTTCACATAATCGAGAAGTTTCAATTTCACTTATTAACTTACTTAAATAATTTTTACAAAACTTTAATAAATAAAGAACTCAATTTCATTTATTTACGAAGTTCAAATCCACATATTCAAAAGTTCAATTTCTCTTATCAAAGAATTAAATTTTTATTCAATTATCAAATAATTAAATCTTATTCAATTATTAAATAATTTCAAACATAATTATTAAATAATTTCAAAACTTAATAATTACAACTTGATTATAAATTCAAACTTAATTATTAAATCATTTCCACTTAATTATAATTCAACTTAATGACTTCACTTAATTATAATTTCAAATTTAATTATTACACGATTTCAAACTTAATAATTTCAAAACTCAGTTATTACTAATTCCAAATTTTTTTATTAATAATTCCAAATTTAATTATTAAATAATTAAATTTCAAATAACGTTCTTCCATCAATTACTATGTTAGTATTTGTTTCAGATTTCAATACTTACATTTCCCTTCATAAGATTCAAATTCTAACCTTATTTCAAAACTTATTCTTTATTCGAATAAAATCATTTTTTTTTTAAATCAAATTATTGACCAATCGGATTTATTTAATTCTCTATCCTAAGTTAAGTTCATTGTGGGTATTTATCATTTCAACCCGATTCCAATTCCAATTCAAAAATCAAAACATAACAAAGGGAATTTGCAGTGTGATAACTGGGATGGTGTCAAAGTAAGTAAACAAACAATGACAATCAAAAACAATCCAACAATCAATTCAATAATCCCGAAATAATCGTATTAATTCGCATTGTTATTTGTGCGAATTAATATAGTTATTTCTAGAATCTACACTATCATTTCATGTAGATTAAGGATTATTACATTACGGTTTTTCCACTTGTCGTTCAATTTCAATTTCAAATTTAATACTACAACAATTGATCCAATATCCATTCAAAGGTTCAAAATATAATTTATAAGTTTTTACGTGTCAATTAACTTAAAAATTAAAAGGGGTCATATTATTCAAATTAACTAATCAAATTCAACACATATGTCGATTCACATTTTAAACTATCCTACGTCAAATTCAATTGCATAATATTTATCACTTTATACATTACAATTTACATCCAATATTAACAGCAAACAATCAATCAATTATCAACCAAACTGGATTATTATTGCATACATAACAGATAACGGTGTCAGATGTCAAAGGTGAACTGATACATAATAACAGTGCAATAAATAACAGCAGTATATTTCAATTGTCGTTCCAATTGAAGTCAGATCTAATAAATAAAAGAATATTAATCGTGAGTGATTGCTCACCTTCCGAGGCAAGAGATTGATTTGACAAAGACATGAGCTACGAATCCAAGCACGAATTTCAAACAAAGCAAGGTTGGACGAATTTGACGACGAAGCTGATAACAAGAATCGGTGAAACAAATCGAGTCAGTTTTTTTTTTGGTTATATACTGAAAATATATACATTATTATTATATGGTATATATATAATAATTTAGCTTAAGACAAATATTAATAATAAATATAATTCAAAATCATTATGCTAAAACTCAAATTTTAAAATCAGGATATTTATATAAATTATATCTTAAATCAATGCCTGAAATCAATATTTTAAACTTATAAAATAAAACTCATGATTTACAACCTGTAGCATGCATTATGTTCAAAACAAAACTATACATACAGACATATAACTTATGTCCATATAAATGATAGGTTATATATAAATAATAATCCATTATAGGTCTATGCAATCAAATCAACAGTTTGGAAATGACTTATAAAAGTAATCTTCATTATATAGCGCCGGTAAAACAAGTATGAATACATATATATATATCAATATATTGTTGTAGCCTTATATGGAAATTAAACAACAAGATATAAGACTAACCTGACATGTAGTATAACTCACGTAATCTATATACATTTTTTTCATATTAAAATAACCTTTTAGATGAGCAATATCAAATCCCAATTGCTGTACAAAGTATACCTTAAAACCAATATCTAGTTTGACTTTTAAAACAATTTTTTTTCTTCTTTTTTTCTTCTAAAAAAAATTCGAACTATAAATATATACTTCTTTTTCTTAATCCGAGACAAAGCTCGCTTATATGAACAACGATATACCAACAATATGAGATCCTGAAACTTGCAAAGAAGAAAGGTTGGAAGAGAACGTATGCAACATGTATATTTACAAATATATATATACATACGAGCATCAATAATATATATAAAAGAAATGTGACTATAAATATAAAGCTTTGTAATAAAATATATACATACTGACCATTTTCAAAACTCGGTATATAATTATGTGACAGAGAGGCCGAGCATTGCTATGGACTGGAACAAGCGGAGAGTGCACGCGACTGCCGCGTGCGGCTATAGGAGGAAAGTGGGGCAGATGCTTTGCGCCCGACCAAGGTGGAGGCTGGCTGCAGTGGTGTTCGTGCAGGGGCGGAGGGGGTGGAATGGCTGCGGCACTTTGAGAGGAGGAAGGGAAGTGGGTGGGCTTCTAGCGGTTCGGCGAGATGGAGGAGGAAGAGAGAGCGGCCGAAGGCTGTTCGGTTCAAGGCGGAGGTCGGGCTGTAAGTGGCGGCAGTTGGTGCGGAGGAGATGTGAAAGAGTGTGGGAGTTGCCACGTCCATCGGAGATGAGAGAAAGTGAGAGGGAGGAGGGAGATTACAAGGCTTATTGTGAATGTGGTTTTCATGCATATACGTGCATGCTAGTGTTAGGAAAGTGAAGTTTTCATAAAAAATTTGTTACAGGCAGAGGAGAACTTTTGTTACAGAGAGAGGAGGAGAGAGCAATGTATTAAAACTAAGTTAATGATAAAGTTGTAGCTCAAACGAAGAGTCTCGGAATGACAATTAATGAAATGAATGTTGGAAACCGTTGTAACCAAAAGTCGTAGCTTTGGAATCCAAGAATCATAAATGCAAACGGCTACTCGTTTTCTCCCTGGACAAATAAAAAGGCACTGGTACAGATAACTGTTTTATGGATTCCGTTACGTACCGGGCTTCGAAACACAGAAATAAATATACCGTAGAGATCAGCGCGACGAGACGATCAGAACGGTGTACAGATATCAGTGGTACGATTGAATTTATAAAATTTCGAATTTTCTACTAACGGAAAATGCATAAAAATCACAGAAAAATAAGATCGACGAAGGCAAAGATGTCCGAATTTGGAAAAACGACAAACTGACAACTTGCTCAAAAGATGTTTTAGAATTTTTCTATGTAAAAATATTTTGGTTTTGAAAACATTTTATTTTCATCGCTTTTTAACTGATTAATCTAAAGTAAATTTACGCGTGAAATAAACTTTCATATTTTCGGACGAAAATTTACCGGTTGCTATGTTTAACAGGTTGCATTCCAAATATCAAATTTTTATTTCAAAATTTAATCATTTGAAATTTCACAAAATTTTAATTAATAACGCTATTAAAACCAGTTAAATTTGCGGGTCGTTACAAGAGAGAAGGCTGATGATGAGACTGTTAATCCAGTTACGTCTTCATCTAGTTTTGCCGCCTTATGCAAGGACTTTGTACCTCTTGGAGGGAAACCATTTCAAGGATCAAAAACTATAATAGAAGTTCAAGAACGGATTCGCTCCTGTGAGAAGATTTTTGAGAGCATGAGGTTATCAGATGAGCAGAAGAGAATAATGGCTGCGTGGCAATTGCAGAGTGGTGCTGCAGTATGGTGGAATTCAGTGATTGCTAATATCTCGGAGGATGGTATGTCTTGGGAAGAATTTAAGGAGAGGTTTGAGGAAAAGTTTATGCCTGCTGCAGGAAGAACTCGACTTTATCAAGATTTTCTAAATTTGAAACAAGGGAATATGTCCATAGCTGAATACGAGACAAAGTTCAACGAGTTATCTTGCTACGGACCAGGACTTATAGGCACACCTCTTAAGAAGAACGAGATGTTTGTCCAGGGGTTGAGGCCTGAGTATCATGAGAGGATGACTGCACATCTGAAAGGGTCTTTTGTGGAGCTTATTGATATGGCGTTAAGGTATGAAGACTTGATGAAGAAGAGGTCAGTGGCTCAAGTTGCTGCATCAGGAGGGAATTCTTCCAACCAGAATAAGAGGAAATTCAATCCTAACTGGAAGAAGAAAAATAAGAAGAAGTCTGGGAACAATAATGGACCCCGAAAATGTTATAATTGTAATCAAGTGGGACATTTGGCAAATCACTGTCCTCAAGAAAGGAAGCAACAGCAGCAGCAACAACAGTATAGTGGACCAGGGTCAGCCTTAGTTCAGAAGTCGCTTTGCTTTAACTGTCACCAACCGGGACACATGATTAGAGACTGTCCACTCCTTCATTAGATTCAACAGAACAAAGTATTTGCTTTAGAAGGCGCACCATCGAACTCATCGAAGGGCAAGGGAGTTTTAGAAGGTACTTTACTTTTAAATGGAAAGTATATTAAAGTCTTATTTGATTCTGGTCCTTCTTTAAGTTTTATTTCTCTGGGAACTGTAGAGAATTTCTTACTTACTCCTAGTATCGTAGACAATCCCATTTGTGTATCAAATCCTATAGGAGGGGTAACCAAATTGGATAGGATTTGTAATGATTTGAGAATCTCCTATCTATCCCGTAGTTTTTCCTGTGATCCTTATGTATTGGATTTTCAAGGTTTCGACCTTATATTGGGAATGGATTGGCTTGACAAATATAAAGCTATCTTAAATTGTGATGAAAGAACAGTTTCGTTGGAAACTGATCTGAGTAGGATTGCCAGAGTAATGTGTGATAACTCGGGAATCCACTTGAGTAGTCTTTTACATGGAGTGGAGACTTCTCAAGAAGAGGTTGTAGATATTGAAGTAGTCCGAGATTTCTCTGACATATTTGAGGAAGTTAAATGTTTGCCTCCGCATCAGGAAATAGAGTTTCGTATAGATTTGGTTCTTGGTGCAGTACCTGTAATTCAACCTAGTAGGAGAATGGCTCCAAGAGAGAGGGAGGAATTAGTGAAGCAAACTCAAGATTTGTTGGAGAAGGGTTTGATTAGACCAAGTTTTTCTTGTTGGGGCTCTGCTGCAGTTTTTGTCACCAAGTCGGATTGGTCGCTAAGGTTCTGTGTAGACTACCGTGAATTGAACCAGGTGACCATTCGGAATAAGTATCCTCTTCCTCGCATTGATGATCTCTTCGACCAGCTTCATGGTGCATCTGTCTTTTCTTAGTTAGATCTAGCATCAGGTTTCCATCAGTTAAGGGTAGCTGAAGACAGTATTCCCTTAACCGCATTTAGGGGACCTAATTGTTTCTATGAATGGTTGGTTATGCCTTTCGGGTTAACCAACGCTCCCGCTTATTTTGTTGATCTGATGAACCGAGTCTTTAGAGATGTTCTAAATAAGTTTGTTTTGGTCTTCATCGATGATATTTTGGTTTATTCTAAATCGGAAGAAGAGCACAAGCAACACTTGAGAATAGTTTTGGAAACTTTGAGAAGACACGTGCTGAAGGCGAAGTTCTCTAAGTGTCATTTTTGGAAATCAGAAGTAAAAATTTGGGGCCACATTGTTTTTGGTGAGGGAATCTCTCTAGATCCAGCTAAAGTTGAGACTATTTTGGAATGGAAGCAGCCTCGGACTCCTACATAAGTTCGCAGTTTTCATGGATTGGCCGGTTACTATAGGAAGTTTATTAAGGATTATTCTAAGATCTCTTCTCATCTAACGAAGCTGACAAGGAAGGGAGCTAAATTCAAGTGGACACCGGAGTGTGAGGAAGCTTTCCATAAACTGAAGGCAAAGTTGACAAGTGCTCCTGTGTTGGCTATTCCTGATGGTAAGAGCAAGTTTGAAGTGTATACTGATGCCTGTATTGTTGGATTGGGAGCTGTTCTTATGCAGAATGGTAGGGTTATTGCGTATGCGAGTCGGCAATTGAAGCCTCATGAAAGGAACTACGCTACGCATGATCTAGAGCTGTTGGCTATTGTTTTTGCTCTAAAGATATGGTGGCATTATCTTTTAGGAGAAAAGTTTGAGTTATTCACGGACCATAAACCGTTGAAATATCTTTTCTCTCAGAAAGATCTTAATTTAAGACAACAGAGATGGGTTGAATTCTTAGAGTCATACGATTTGGATATTCTGTATACTCCAGGGAAGGCGAACGTCATGGCAGACGCTCTTAGCAGAAATGCGGTTCTTTCTCTTTTGGAAGTGATTCCATCTCTTCTGAAAGGATTTCAAGCAAGCAGGAATCTAATAGTAAGTTAAGAAGAATTATCAGAAGAGTTAAGAGGGGGCAGTGTCCTAGTTTTGAGATTGATGATCAAGGAATGCTAAGGATTAACGGAAGGATCTGTGTTCCATATGATAGAAATCTACGTCTGGAAGTATTGTCTGAAAGTCATCGCTCCAGATTAAATATCCATCCTGGAATCTCGAAGATGTACAAGGATATGAAAAGAGTCTTTTGGTGGAAGGGCATGAAGGAGGATGTAGCCAAATTCGTCAATAATTGTGCTACCTGCCAGCAAGTGAAAGGAGATCAGCAGAAGCAAGCCAGTTTGTTACAACCTTTGGAGGTCCCGACATGGAAATGGGAAATGATTGTGATGGACTTCATCGACGGATTACCTAGAACTAAGAAGGGTAATGAAGGAATATGGGTAATTGTGGATCGTCTTACCAAGAGCGCCCATTTTATACCAATTAAAGCAAACCGAACTGCAGTTTCTTTGGCTGAAATTTTCTTGAAAGAGATTGTGAGATTGCATGGTGTTCCAGTCAGCATTATAAGTGATCGAGATCCGATTTTCATCAGCAAATTCTGGGAGGCATTGCAATCAGCTTTGGGAACTAATTTGAGATTGAGTACAGCATATCATCCACAAACAGATGGACAAACAGAAAGGCTTAACCGAATTCTAGAAGATATGCTGAGAGCCTGTGTATTAGATTTTGGAAGGTCGTGGGAGGATCATCTACATCTAGTGGAGTTCTCGTATAATAACAGTTACCAAGCAAGTATCAAGATGGCTCCTTATGAAGCATTATATGGAAGACCGTGTAGATCTCCAGCTAGTTGGATTGAGTCAAAGGATCGTATTGTGCTTGGACCAAATTTGATCCGTGAAGCATCTGCTAAAGTCGAGCTGATCAAGAAAAGGATAAGGGCTGCTCAGGATCGACAAAAGAAATATGCTGATAAGAGACGAAGACAAATGGAATTCGAGATTGGTGATTTGGTCTTTGTAAAAGTTTCCCCTATTAAAGGAGTTGTAAGATTCGGGAAGACAGGGAAACTCGCTCCGAGATTCATTGGTCCATTCAGAGTTCTTGAGAGAATTGGTACTGTAGCATACAAGATTGAATTGCCAGTCCGGATGGCTGGGATTCATAATGTTTTCCATGTATCTCATCTACGGAAATATGTACACGATCCATCTCTTATTGTGAAGCCAACTGTGCAGGAAGAATTGGAGGTTGAGCCAAACTTGTCAGTTGTCCGACATCCTGTTCAAATTGTTGATCAAGATGAGAGGCAGCTCAGAAGCAAGATTGTGAAGCTTGTTAAAGTCCAGTGGAGTGAAGATTCCAGAGATTGTACCTGGGAGACTTTGGATAGTATTAGGAAGGCTTATCCGGATATGTGTCCGGATAGCTAGTGGTGTTTGTATTGGATGTATGTTTGTTGGATGTTTTGTTTGATGATTGCTTATGTATGGATGTTATGTATGTTTGAAGTGTTGAATAAAACAAAAAAATTTGGATTATCTTTTGTTTAAATTTCGGGGACGAAATTCTTTTAAGGGGGGAGGATTGTAATATCCCGGAATTTCACACCGGATTTAAATATGATAATCTATATAATAAATTAATTTAAATTGATAAATGTTGTTATTTTATTCAACAACTAATAAATGAATGGTAAATATAAATTTATTTCAATTAAAAAAAACTAATATAAGGAATTGAATGTGTTAAGATTTTATTCATACCAAATTTGATTTTGAATTGGATTTTTAGAATTCAAATTTTGTTTGAATTGATATATTAAAAGATTTAAACTATGTTAATTTTTATTCTAAAATTATACTTGGAGTACTAAGTTATATTCTCCTAATTTTAATTATGTTATAACATTGGTTTTATATTTATTATTTAAAAAGGGTATTGATTTAAGGATTAAATATAAACATATATAAGGAAATCAATTAAGTAAAAATTTAAATTTCATTTTTGCATGAAATAAAACACATGTTAACATCTAAGCATATTAATAAACATGTGTTAGGAATTTGACCATTATTTTGACAAGTGTCATAATGTAGTTTTTCTTTTCTTTAAATTTTTTTTAAAAACAAATTATTCATGCATACTTTCTCACTTTAGTAAAAAGAAATTTTCCATCCTCCATTTTCAAAAATCAGAACTTCACCAAACTCTTCATCTTCAACAAATTTCTAAAAAAAATCAAATCTACTTCTTCAACCAAATCTAAATCAAACATTCAAGCTTCTCTTCAAAACAAAGTTTCCAGTAAATTGCAGTAAAGGAACCTGAAAATCGTAGTTCCTGAATCTTCAACAAATTTCTGAAACAAAACTAAGTTTTAGCACCAACTTATTCAAGATTTAAAGCATTTCAAAAGCTAAGCAAACAAATTCAAGTTTGAGGCATCTTCAAAGCAACAACATCAAGTGGGAAAAGAATAACCTGCAGTTCACATAATTTGATCCAGCAAATTCGAATCTTCGCATCAGAGAAAATAAGGTGAGTAAATCTTTAAATTTAACTTAAGTATAAAAGTTGTCTATTGAATGTTAGTGATGATATGTTGCATGTTAATTGATTGATGAAATGTTGTTTACAGTTTAAATTTTCTTTGACTGTGCATGTTAATAAAACTGTGATCCTCTGTTGCTTCAAGATCAAAGCAAATTTTCTTAGCAAATTTTAAATTAAAAATATAGTTTGGTGATGTTGGATTTATATATACAAATATATATATATAAGTTAGAACCAACATGATATAAAAATTAAAAATATACATATTGGTGATACTGTAAACTGCAGAAAACAAATATGCAGTAAAACAAAGATCCATAGCATGAAAATCTTGTTAATTTTTGATGAATCAAATATATTTGTTGAATCTTTAATGCATATTGTGAATTTTAAAATTGGAATTAGAATTTTAAACATGCAATTGAATTCGAATTTTTAAGATTTCAGAATTTGGTACTTTTGTCAAATTCTTGTAATTGGATTGATTTTAACTTCTGAAATTTTAATGGAAGCTTGGTTTGATGATGATTATCACCAGAAAAATACAAATCTAATTTATTTTGAAATATAGGATTTGGAATTTAGATTTTTAGGGTTATGGGTTCTGTTTATTTGGGGTATGTGATCTTCGGTCATACGAAGTTTTGGGTGGACCGAGCTTTATATTTTTTCCGGAGGAGTTGCGTGCGGTTGGGGTGCGCGAGTGGCCAGAGTTTGGTGCCGGAACGAGGGACGGTGGTCGTGGTAGATAGCCTTCCTTCTTGTGTCTGCAGTTCGACATTGGGTTCGAACAACCCAATTTGTATTCGAGTTGTGTAAGCGTGATTTGAGGGCCGAAGTCGAGTGAATGATCGAAGGGTGGTTTGCGCGTGAGGGCGGCGGTGGCGATGGAGGCGCGGTGGCGCTGTGCAGGTGCACGCGGTGGCGTGTGTGCGTGTCTGTGCGTTTTTCTTTTGGGTAGGTTTGCAGCTCGAGTTGCGCTCGAGTTAGGCTCGCGTTTAGTCGCGTGTTTTGTCGCATGTGGCTCGGGAAAGTGGATGTTTGTGCGTGTGCTAGTGGGTTCAGGGAAGTATGAAGAGAGGTAGGGGAGATGGAGTGCGTCTGGGTAGTGTTTTGGGCTGGGCTTTGAGCTAATTTATGAAGTTAAGTTTTAGTTGTTTTTTTCAAACTTCAATCTTGTTTAAGTTGGATTTAAATACTTTATACTTCACAACTATTGAAATGTTAAAATTCTATTTTTTAAAAGTAATCACATTTTTATTGTTGAAGTTTTGAAATGGATTTACATTTTTAAATCTAACATTTTCAAAAGTAATTAGTTTTAATAAAATTGAATACTTAAATTTGTAAGAGTTTTTGAAGATAAATGAATATTGTTTTGTTTTAAAGTTAATTAAATTTTGAAATTTAAGTTACTTAAATTTATTAGTAATTAGTGATGGAATTAATTAATTAATTTTGATTAATTAATTAATTGTAAAGATTTAATTAATTAATTAATTAGGAATTAATTAATAGGTAATTAAGGATTAAATTAAATAACAATTAATAGATTATTAATTAATTTATTTAAGATTAATTCATAAGTAATTAATATTTGATTAATAAGTTGATTAATGATTAATAATTTAGTGATTAAGAAGTTAATTAATTAATGGATTAAGAGTAAGTTAATTAAGTAATTAAATATTAATTAATTTATAATTAATAGTAAATTAATTAATGATTAAGTCTTAATTAATTAACTAATTAAGGTCAATTAATGAATAATTAATTATGTAATTAAGAAATTAATTTGTGATTAATTAAGAATTAATTAAGGTAATTAAGAAGTAATTAAGGTTAATTAATTATAAATTAACGATTAATTAATAACCAATTAAGGAATGATTAATTTTTAATCAAAGTTTAATTAATAAATAATTTTAGTAAATAATTGATAATTAAATAAAGATTATTAATTAATTAAGTAGTAATTAATTAATAATAAGATAATTAAGAAGTGATTAATTAATTAATGTTTGTTTAAGCAAGATTAAGTAATAAATTCTTAAGTAATTAATTTAATTTAAATTAATTAAATTAATTATGATATGAATTAAGTAGTGCTTGCTTATGGATGATAGTTTGAATTGATATCTGAATATGGTTGATATCTGTTGAATGATAGTTGAGTTATATTTTGTGATGAGATGTTGTATATCAATGATAGATATTGATTATTATCTATTGATAATGTTATGTGATGCTATGTTCAAATCTGAATTGAATTGTTTAAACCTTTAAAACAACTTGGACCTAAAAGACACGCTTTGGATTTCGATGAGACCTGGATCGGGTTTCCATATTTGGAATATCCGAAAACCACATCGATTCCAAATAACGTTAGGTCGTGAACCTTATGTGAAGAGTGAAGACTCGAGGTGTAAGGGCTATACGTCAGTATAACTCTGTGGGTGATTCCGTAATGAGTTGACGGAATAGTACTTATAGATTCGAAATGGAGAATCAGAGTGCAAGGGTTATCGTCGTTAACTTTGAGGGTGATTCCAAAATGAGTGTAACGAGATAATGCCTTCGGTTTCGTTCGAACCCGGAACGAACTTGTATGGATTGAATGCTTTCAGATCATCGTCAGGTGGACGATGGGCATTCTAAGAGATGAGTTCTTTATAAAGGTAATCGTAACCTCAAGCCTCATCAACCGAAAATGGCTAAAACAGGGGAGGTGAAGCAAGGCTTCGTGGGTAGCCCCCACTTGAGAGTGAGATTTACCCTGTCTAGAAGTCCCTTATATATTCGGCTGTGTGGGCAGTTGTTGGCCACAACTGCGGGTTTGTCTTGTTCGGAACTATCCAGTAAGGGATGGGTCCGGCCTTGTGTTGCAGGGGAGTTAGGGTGGCTCCTCGGTACGGTGATCTAGGCCCCGTACTGTGACGGGCGGTACCCCAGTAGCCCTGCCATTGATGGAAATCCAATTTCCCTACGAGATTATACGGTTTTGATTGTATTACCCACTTCCGTGGCTAGTAGCTGGAATTTAATGAATGTAACAATTTCGGCTATTTTCTATTTATTTGAAAACCCTAGACCCTATTATAACATCACTGAATTTCCTATCAAATGTTTTGGTTAGCGTAAGGTAAAAACTTACACGTGTTTATTTGTGGGAAGTCTTACGTGATACCTTTTGTTTCAAATGATTTTAAAGTTAAGCAACTTTAACTGATTTACTCACACCAGACCCATGTCTGACCCGGAGTTTATTTTGTTTTTCATAAACTCTTGGGTACTCAAATTTTTATGAGTAGCCAAGTGATTAGGTTTGGATTAGCATATATTTTGGAGGCTGGAGCTGGAGTCCAGACGTACTATCTATCTATATTCTCTATAGTGGCATTTTGGGTGTTATGTTTGGAGTTGTTTGGGTTGTAAGAACTATAATGAATGGCTGATGTAATGGAGTAGTATGATTTTGTGAACTCTGATATGTAAATTATGTAAGGGATATATGTAATATTATATTTTTCATTTCCGCTGTGAGATTCTGATGATTATTGTTTCTTTTCTTTCTATCTTTCTATTTCTATCTCTTTCTTTTCTTATTGATGGTACGTTTTTCTGTGGAATGAAAGACGGGTCGTCACATTTATCAAAATAAATATCAAGTCATTTCTAACCATTTCAATATATTAAATTTTCATACCCTTTCAACACTACCTTTCAAATCATTTTAATATATCAAAATATCATAACCTTTCAAAGCTTCAGTTCCAAAATATCATATCTTTCAGAACTTCTTTTTAAATCATGTTAATATCAAAATGTCCTATCTTTCAAACTCCGTTTTTCAAATCATTTAATATCAAAAATATCATATCCTTTCAAAACTTCATTTCAAATCATTTTAATATATCAAAATATCGTATTCTTTCAAACTTCATTCATTTCAAATCATTATTCATTTTATTCAATCTAAAATACCATTTCAATTCATATTTCAAAACAGTTTATATTCCAAAAATTCTTTTTTATCATTTCAATGAAGTTATTATGTTTAATAATTAAATTATTAAATTTTCAAAAATTTCAACTTCCAAAGTTTATTTATTCACTTAAGTTTATCAAAACCGTGAAAATTCACTTTTTGCATCATTTAGAAAACTACGGAAAGTTACATTCAAAACAGATCAATTTAACAAAAGACATCATTTTAAAATGTTATAACAGGTTTACTTAAATTTCGAATAACTTAGTTAAATTCAAAAATTATAGCACTTACAAAGATTGCTATAATAGCTTTTAATTCAACTTAGCTTTTTAATTCATTATCATCAACTACAGCGTTTACAAATGCTGTAATATCATTTACATTGTAATTAATAGCATTTCAAAAATGCAGTCAATTAACTTCAAATATTCAATAAAATTTCTCAACCAATTATATTTTTATTAAAAAAAATTTTAACTTATAAAATCATACATTTTCACATTTATAACATCATTTAATTTTCCTCAAGTTCATGATTTTATAAAGTTAAATTTCCATTCAAAAATCAAGATTTAATAATAATTCACTTATTAAAATGCAATGTTCAATTTTAAAATCCATTACATTAAATTTCAACTTAACACTTAAGTTCAAATTCTCAAATATAACTTAGTTTTATTTTTATTTGCTTAACTAAAAGTTCACTTTACGTCAATTTCATAAATTTCCAATTCTAGTTATATTTCAAAGTTTCAACTTAAAATATTTATTCATTTCACATTTCAACTTTATTAAAAAATCATAAATATGATAAAAATCATTTTAAATTCATTTAAATTCAAATTATCATAAATTTATCATAATTTCATACTCAATTAAATTTCCAATTAAAATTAAATCAAAATTTCCAAAATAACTTACGTTCAAAATTTCTAACTTTTTCATTAATTCATTTCACTTACAATTATTCAGAAAATCAATAATATTTTACAAAAATTTTATTTTTATTAAATTTCAAATCAAAATATTATAATAATTAAATTTCTAAAATATTTTAAAATTTTAGAAAAACATATTTTAACTACGGGCCTGTATATAATTTTCTACGCTAGGTAAATTGATACAGGTAATATATCATTTCAACCCGTAATTTACAAAGAAAATCCGGGTTTTATCATTTTAAACCCGCAATCCCAAGTCAAAATGAAAAATTTAAAACCATTCAGGCCTATCATTTCAGCCCATAACATTTTTTTCTAACAGGGAACTTGCAGTGTGATCATATGCAGAAATAATATAAACAAGGTCAATATCACAATATATACAGTCATATATCAGATGTCAGGTGAAAATTAGCAGTTTTAACATGGTAATAATATGGTAATAACATGGCATAGTATATCATATGATCATCATTAACTTGCATAAACATTTTTTATTACTAAACACTTGTCATCAATTCACTTTTCATAAGTATAAATGTCAAAGTGAGAAAGACTCATTTTTCAAGCTGAAGACCAAAACAACAAACACAAGAGCGGTTCCAAAAGTATGATAAGCACGATACAGCATGACTTTTGATTTGAATGAATGGAGAGCCTTGATATTTGTCTTGTAAACAATAACCAAAACAAGACAATACACACATAAATATTCAACGCAAAACAATTTTGAAACAATGAAAATACGAAGCAACAAAGGAATAGATTACTTGACCTTACTTTAACCATTCAAATGCTTGTCCTAGGAGGTTCTTGGGTTCAGCCATGATGATGATATAGCTCAGGTTTGGCACCATAACTCACGGCTAGAAGGAGTATGGAGTGGTAGGGTTATAACATGAAGCATACAATTGGTCAAGGCAACATATATGAAGTTTTTAAGCACAACAAGGCTCGGCCTTGGGTCAAGTGGGGCTTGGCCATACTTGTACAGGTTTGGACAGTAGATGGAGGGGTGTGGGGAGGTCTGGAAAAGGTGGTGGTGGTGGCCTATGGTGGTGGCCAAGGTGGTGGATGAAGATATGAAGTGATAAGGTGGCAATCGTGAATGTTTCAATGCTTTATGCATTGTTTTTGTGGAGTTTTGGTTCATGGAGTCTTGGCCATGTCAATTTCAGATCTGGACAGAGGCTAAGATGAAGTTTAGTGGTGGTAGCAAGGTGGTGGTCATGGCTAAAGGTGGTGGCCATGGTGAAGTATGAAGGTGGTGAAGTAATAGTGGTGGCTAGTGCATTGTTTTGAACATTATTTGCAATTTTGTGGAGTTTTGTCACCAAGGGAGGTGTGGCCATGAATGGATCTGAAATGATGGCTGGAGATGATGCCAAGGAAGAGTGGTAGGGGATGGTGGAGAGTATGGTGGTGATGGTGGGTGGTAGAGGCCAATCCAGAAAGCATAGAAAACTAGGCAAAATACATAGAAAATGAGAATAAAAAGGTAGAAAAAAGATGTAGCCATTACCAGATTTTTTCTCAAGACGGAGGCCATGATTTTTAGGGTTTTGGAGCTTGAAAATTCATGAATAATATGAGGGAGTTGGCTGCAAAGGATGAGGAAAGGAATGGCCAAGATAAATTGATGTATTAATTGCAAAAAGAAACGGATAAAATGTCTTTACGTTTCAGGCTTTTAAGATCTCTTAACTTTCTAAACCTTTTGCATTTCCTTTTCTTTTTAATTTTATGAAAAAAAATAAACTCAGAAATGTTATTTAAAACCGAAACTAAGTTAGAATAAAATAAAATAAATAATTTATTTTAAGTAAAATAGAAAAAGGAAATAAGAAATTGCTCAAAAATAGCAACCCTGATATAAAAATTACAAGAAAATCTCCAATGACTTTGGAAAATTTATTACTTCACAAAAAAATATTATAACACAAAATTTGAATTAAAAATGGTTTTAAAACATTTTCAAGGTAAAATAATAATTTAATTTTTATTAAATAGAAAGTTAAATAAAGAAAAATGCAGTAAATACCAACTAGGCTTTATAAATTGAAATAAATTCAAATAAACTTTAGAAAAATTATATTATCATTTTAAAAATAATTAAAAGTCAAATTATACATAATATAACATATTGTGACATGTTAAAATAAAATATAACGAAGAAGAAGTAACTTATACAATTTAAAATAGTCATTGTTAAATAACCCTATGTACGCACAATATTGTAAAGGGTATAACTTTCACAATTTACATCCAAATTCAACGAAACGAAAAGTGGTGTTCTTAGAATTTTATGTACTTTCATAATGAAAGAAAAAAAATTAAAATTTTCTAACTTTTAAAATTTAAATTAAAAGTCAAAGTTTGATTAATTTGACCAAAATTCACTTTTTGGAAAATATTCTTTTTAGTCATGCTTTGGAATGATAATTCATATCAAAACTAAAGTTTATATTTAAAGTAACAAAATTAATCATTCAAAATAAAAAAATAAGTTTTTAAATCAAAATTTAATTAAAATAATTAAAATATACAAAAAAATAAATCACAAAATACAGGGTTGTTACAATTGCATCTTCCTCAGCATGATTTTTGCGCTCTCAACACTCAGCATCGGCATCCCATTGTTGATAGAATGTGACATTGACATCATCTATATACACCGACATTGATGAATATTGATAGCACATGCATAGATATGCGGTGCTTTCCATAAGGCTCGATGATATGGCACTGTTGATCCTTAGTGTACTTCAACTATTTTTATATTGGCGGTAATGTTGAGTTGGAGGCTTGGTGAACCTCGATGAGCCTAAAAGCTTTGATGTTGTTTGAAGTCGCCTTTGGCAATCTCTCAACCATAATTTTTGATGTCGACAACCTTGCACCAATAATATCGAGGTTGACTAATCTTTAAAGCTGCTTCGATGACGATAATCATAGTATCATACCTTGTTGCATCCATGCTAACATCGACATTGTTGTATCCAACGACGCCGAGGCTGAATCGTCGTAGAACTTTCTCGATGACGATATGGTAATAACACTCACCTCTATCTAAATGTCCAAAATCTTACGAAAACAGTTACACCTATTAATTTGATCATCCTAATAGGATAAAGGTTATGACATTTTTACAACACTATGCCCACACGCGGGACTATAAAATCAATGTTTAAATTGTTAACCAAGATTTTTGTGTTTTAATGATAACAGCCATACAATGATGGTACAATTAATTTTATCGAGGTATTTTTTATTTATAATATTCAATAGTGTCACAACACAAAGGATTTTATAAGGGAAAGTAATAAACAAGAGTCGAAAATAATATGCATGCATGATAAACCAAAAATGGAGGAAACAAGAAAACACAGCAGTATATGAGCTTTCAAGAAGTTACAATTGAATTAAAAAATCTACCAAACCAAAACAAAATCAAAGAATCACTTAAAAATAAACAAACAGGCAAAGAAGTCAAGTATATTATATTGAGTCTGTTTTTGGTTTTTATGATTAGATTTGTTAAAATCACGTAAATGATCTCCAAATCACTCTAAATTTTAACACAACAATTTAGACATCTTAAAGTACTTTTTAGAATCCTTTAAATTACAACGAAGAAAAGGAGCAAAAAATAATCTTTCATTTGCATCTAACAACACTGCGCATATTATAATTGCACTAGCCTGCATGCTCAAAATGTAAAGGTCAACCTGTGGTAGGCACATAAGCCGACCTGTATATTTTGTACATGTTGACTTCTGTTTCTTTGGTCCTGCAATGAGGTTACGCGGCATGGAATATTTTTTGATTCCTTTTGAGCTTTTACGATTTTTCCTTCTTCCTCATTGTTCCAACATTTGTCTCCCCATTTCACCAAATGAGATAAGAACTATCATTTTTATAATATACTTCCATTACTCTATTTTCAATTATTCGATCTCTATTGCTACTTATAACACCCTGTAAATCGGCCCTAATCAAATAAATAATTTAAAAGAAATTCAATTAATATGATAGTGATAAAAATGGAAATTTTATAAATTTAGAATTTGACCATGAAATTTATGTCGTTGTTTTCATTGAAAAATTCTGATCCATTTTCGTATATAATATGCTAAAAATGGAACTTAAACGATGAAGTTATGAATGTCTGAAGTTTTAAGATTTAAATTAGTTAAATTTGAATTCAAATGAATAATGAAATTTGAAGTTTTAATTTCAAAAGTTGACTATGATAAGACTTGGGGGTTAAATAAAAGTTTACATTAAAAGTTAATTAAGGAAAAAAACACATGATGGAAAATAATAAAAAATTCCCAAAATGACATAAGCAATCGCCTCTAGACCTGACTGGTCGAACCCTAGTAGTTGATTGGTATATATAGGGCGGTCGACCACCCCTCGGTGTGGAGGATAGTGTTACTTATGGTTAAATGCTCCAGATTATCCGTTTGCAACCTTATTTGGTCTTACGGTTCCGGTACACTTCAACCTCTATAAATAGAACCCTACCCTCTCCACTTTCATTCATAAATATTTTGGGAACATCAATGAACCCATCAGTTTTCTTCTTATATTCAGAAAATGCCATTAGGATTCTAGGTAAGAAATCCTATATACATATCTTTGTTTATTATTTTTTCTAAACCTCGTCTCCGTTAACCTTTCTAATCCAATATACATACAAATCTGTTGTTGTATATATATACAAAAGAGGAGATTCAAAGGATATTATAACGGATGTTGCAAATCCGAAGAGAAGCAAAGCTAAGGACCAATTATGAGTGAAAATCTTACTTTTTCTGTTTTATATAGTTGGTTTTATATATGCCTTGGAGAGTTTTGGATTAGGAAAACAACATACTAAAAATCTCCAAAATTCCCCTAGAGCGAAATGTCGATTCTTAAGGTTGGAGTCTTGATCTTTTATGCTAAAATAATGGAGTTGTATGGATTTATGCAATTTATGTATTATACCTTCTATTCAATTTATTATTCCTTTACTCTAAATCTGATTAAGGGATGGTGTGTAAAGCATAAATCTATTCGTAGCTTAAACTGCCTATTTCAATAAAATTTAATAGAATTTCCCTTTTCTATATTCATATAAAAGAAGTTGAATAGAGTATAGAATTGATTAAATTTTTAAGTTTCCTTTTTTGGTTTATTCCACTATTTTAATATGAGATAAGTTGGATTTAGATTATAAATACAAGTCTATTTATTGCAATTTTGGATATGAGTTTTGAATCCTTGTTATGAATATTAGATTCCCTTGTTATGGATAATGGAATTTGAACATTAACGGTAAAATGGAAAAAAAGAAAGACTTATGTTATTATGGTTAAAAAGGATTTGACATTTAATGTTAGTTACGATGTAATCTCCACAAGCATAGAAAAAAAGTATGTATTTATTTATATATTAATTAGCGTAATAAATGTATAATTATAATATATAATTGAGTAGTTAGTTGGGTAATAATTTTTATTAAATCCCCCTTAGAAAAGTAATTAATATTTTAAGGCATAGTAAGGAAGATTTCTTATATGGCCTTAATTATGGAACAGTGAGATGTGTATTATATGTAGAGAGTATTTAAATTACGGCTGAGTCATAGAGATGCGAGATCGGTCAAAAGAGACACAGAAGTCCACCCAATTAATCTGGCTACTGGCAATGGGACTTCAAGTCTTATGTAAGACATCTCCTATGATAAATATCTGTAATTACACAAGGTTAGTCCTAAATTATGTAGGGTAACATACCTAGCTAATTTAGCTACCAGTTCCTGCGTATAGTAAAATTAATGTGCGACGTCATTATGAGTATGGGTCGTAATACGAAGGGCCTACTTCTGGATCTTGAGGTATTAAGTAATTTTTTTAAGGCCCGCCTCTTTTCCCCAAATGAAGTAGGTAACGACCAAGGGGTTAGCCAATAGGCACGATAGGTGATATCTCAATAGGGGTTCGCTTTGGATAAGGTGCTAAGTAGCTGATTGAGGGTCTGCCTTTCCATAATGAAGTATTAAGTGTCTCAAGAGATTCCATGCGTTGCCAGCTGGATAGTCACTGATGGGGAGTTCGCCTTGGGAATAGGTATTAAATGACAGGTTTGCCTCAATTGATGTTTGAAATGGCCAAAGTCTACCTATTTTAAAATAAAACGTATTAAGTGGTTGTAACGACCTACCTTTTTTTGATGGTTTAAATCGATAATAAACCACATACGTCAACTTAAACCATTCAAAAGAGAGGATTGTTAATGGAGTAAATAAGAAAATAAAAGAAAGAAAGGAAAACACAACACAGAATCTCATAGCGAAATGACAAAACATAATAATTAAATAAACAGTTCATGAAGTTGTTTTACAAATACATTTGATTACATTTTTACAATACAGATCAGAGCTATACATACAGCTGGAATAAATAAATAATGCAGCAAAACAACATGATGCAGTGGAATAAATATAATAATTAGTAATAATATACTAAATCTTTGTCTACATCCTCCAGAAGTAGAATCTTCAATGCTGAAACGCTCAGGCTGACCTAAGCATAATGAAAAGGCAAAACACTCGAGTCAGAACTAAAAAATATTATGTAAGTTAAATAAAATAAGTGAATTTGAGTGTAAGGATTTAAGAGATGTTTATGGGATTTTACATCTCCTATCCAGTTTCTAAAGTGAGTGCAATAACTTAAGAGATGTTCGAAATTCCATCTTCTAAGGATTCGTTAAACTATCTGCATACAGAATGCAATATGCTATTATAATATGCCTATAATGAAGTAAATATTAAAATAGCATTAAGGCATTACCCATATCCCCCTTAATACATTTTTATATAATTCCCATAGTATATATAGATACTTAAGCTCCACCAAACCGGTGGCATACTCAGGAAGCACTCCATAGGTACGGTATAAGACAAACTCATAGTGGACGTGATAAGGCATATGATAAGACATGCGAGGCATTGCCTATAGTAGGATACTACTGTTTTGCGGATCCGGAATAGTGGTAATGGATAGCATCTACTACTGCCCACCTTGAGACGCACTCCCATAATCAAATCAAGGGCTGGCTACCAAAGCAATCCCAAAGTAATAAATATGGTATCGAAGAAGCATGCTCGACCGAGGGTGCGACCCCACCTTGCCCGGCGTGGCTCCTGTTTTAGTCATATGAAGCTGACCCGAGGGGCTCACGGCTGCGTTCATACCTCATGCAGTAGTGTTTGCCAAACCTTTCTACTTCATTCTGGATTTTCCACCATGTGCATAGTTGTTAAAAATGGTCTTCGGTATTGGCAGAGTGTATCATAATATCCGATCCCAGTCTCTTTAACAAACACTTATTTCATATAGGTTGGTTCTTTTACATTTTAAAAACTAATTCATAATTGATATTAAAATATTATATTCAATTCAAAATATTCCTCACTCCAAAACCATCATATTTACTCAAAATATGCCATTTCGCTAGAAAACATCATTTTAGATTCCAACGTAGGTTAGAACATCATTTAACCATAATCGCCTTTAAATCAAGGATTTAAGCATAAACAATTCAACCTTGAACAATTTGAATTTTAGAAAATAGTTGAATAGTCACAAATAATTTAAATATTTAAAAATAGTTTAAGTAGTTTAAATAGTTTTAATAGTTTAAATAGTTTTAATAGTTTAAATTAGTTTTAATAGTCTAAAATAGTCTTAATAGTGAGAATAGTGTTAATAATTAAAGTAGATTTAATAGTTTTAATAGTTTCAATAGTTTAAGATAGTTTCAATTGCTTAAAATAGATAAAATAGTTTAAAATAGATTTAATAGTTTAAAGTAGATTAAAATAGTTTAAAATAGATTCAAATAGTTTAAGGATTCTTAAAAAGGTGAAAATAGTTTAATATAAGATAGTTTGATTATTGGAAATGGTTTTATAATGTAAATAGTCTAGAAAATCAAAATAATCCGAATTTTAAAATAATAGATTTTTAAACAGTTTATATTAAAATAATTAATTTGAAAATAATATCAAATCAAATATTTCTTCCATTTCAACAAATCTGGACCATATCTAGATTTCAAATCAACAAAAGTCAATTTTAATCTTTTAATTAAAATTCTTATTAAAACCATTTCAATCCATATCGATCTCAAATTCATGTTTGAACTACATATTTAAACCGATTCGACTTTAATAGATTTCAAAAATAAAATATTCGCACGTTTACAATAACTAAATTTTATAAATTTCATTTATATTTCAAAATTCAACTTTAAAATTTCAATTAAATTTCTTCAAACAATTCATTTAAACCAATTTAAATTTCAACATTTAAAAGCTTGAAATTTGAAAATAATTCAGTCATATTAATCATATTTTATTTCATAATATCATTTACGTGGATTCAAAAATTAAGGATTTAAAATCATTTAATTTAACCAATCTGGTATCCGTATATAGTTTTCTGTCTATGATCAAGTGATACAGATATATATCATTTCAACCCGTAATAAATTTAAATTTATGGATATATATCATTTCAACCCGCAATCCCAAGTAAAATTCCAAAATCCATAAATTGCTCGAGTTTATCATTTCAACCCGTAACGATTTTTCCCTAATCATAAGTTCATTAGGGTATATATTATTCCAACCCATAGTGATTTTTTTCCTAGCAGCAAACAAAGGGAAATTGCATTGTGAAAACAACGTATAAAATAAATATAATATCCAATCATCCAAATATCAACACTTCAACATCCATCACAATCATTATTCAAATCAACCAATAAATCTCAACAAACAAACTGGTTATAATTATCAAGGATTTAACTTGCAATTAAATTTCATATTAATTTAAATGGAAATTAAATTCGATATAAATTCAAATTAAACTCGAATGATAATTTAAAGTATCAAATAGCAATCAATCAATTTCTAATCACATCATAAATTAAATTTAACTAACATAAGATAGTTTAGCATTCGTGAGTGGATCATCCACCTTCGATATTTAGTCGAATTAAAATCAAAATTAGGCCCAAAATTTAATAGTCTCAGAATGTAGCCAAACTAGTTCCATAATGTCTGGAATTTCGATACGATCTTAATGGAGTAAACCGCGTGTGAATCTGAACTCGTATGAAAAACTTACGCACGTTAGAACATTCAAAATTCAAAATATAATAATTAATTAATAAACTAAGAGATGTAACCTTCTCTATCTTGTGCGAATTTGCAGCCTAACCCTACATGCGATCTAGATCAAACCCTCACAACCGCCAGTGTTCATTCAATTATCGTCGCTGCCATGTTCGATTTAACTCAGATTTGAAGCCACCAACGAACCCGCCTCCTCACGCCGCCCCTGGGCCCACGTGCATGACCTTTCGGTCGCCTCTCTAGTCATCACGCCGCCATGCTTAGGTCAAGATTTTCTGGGGAATTGACGTGACCTGGAGATGGATAAACCATATAGATGAGTGCTTCTGATCGATCTTCACTAGCCCATACCCTTTGATCGTCGTAATATTGAAGATCCATCACTGTATCGGAAACCCTAGAAATGGACGGCCCAGGTTCATCATCAATTTTTGGTCAAATGATGTATCAAATCGAAAAAAAATTGCAGTAGTAGATTGCGCTCATCGAGAGCTTCCTATTGATATATAATATGACACAATTTGGAGAGTTTTAAATTGGAAATTGATTTTGATTTGAAAATTTGGTTTTTGAATTGGAATTAGGTTTCTACCATTGAGAAGGATAAACACAGAAGGAAATGTATGTTTAGAAATAAGGAATAAAAAGGCTGTTAGGGTTAGGAAAACTATTTATATGATAAAGATAAATAAGAAATAAATGGTCATGTCGAATTGGTTCGAAACGATAACATGACCCGAAAAGCCCGTTCCATCTCCAAAACGGAAGTAGGTCATCCAATATATCGAAATAAATGTTTTTCAACATTTTTAAACTCAATAGAACCAGTTTCAAACCCAAATTCCATTATGTGTAGAATTTATTTCTAAATAAGATTATATTTATTTAAATACTTTTAATCAATTTCTACGCATTTCGAGCTCGCATGATCAAATGATAAGTCCAATCGCTACGAAACTTGAAATCCTACAATAATTCACTGTTACAGATCCGATGAAACTAGTTTCGTCGAAATCTAAAGCAATGGTCAAAATGGCTATCTTAACATTAATTAATTAAATTATTAATTTAAAATCAATTAAATCACTTTTTGATTTGAATTTGAAAGTTAACAGTTTTATCATTCTTGATTTCATAGAAATTAATAACCTGTTTAAAATAAATTTCCCATGTTAAATTCGACATTTAAATCTTGCACTAAATTACAGCATCCAATTACAACTGTAATAAATTCATTAATGATAATTAAATTTCAAATAAACTTATTTATTTTGATTTACCTTCTTATTTTAAATCTACCAAAACCTTATGAATATAATTGACATTAGTTTACATTTTATGACATTCATTATTTCCCGCTATCATCTTTTACAATATTAATTATAATATTTCAATTTCATAGATTCCATTAATTAGAATTTTAATTCCTTACTTGCAATTGTAACCAAATTAACTTTACTATAATTTAAATTAATTTAAATTACATTAAAATAGTCGCCAATAACATCCAAACAAATATGTAAAATTATATTCTAATTGTTTTTCCTCATAAATAAATCATAAATTTTAGTTTCTCACACTATTAAATTGCAATATCTTAATTAATTTAATATTTTAATTATCGAAAATTACGGGTCATGTAACAACCCGCATATTTATCGATTTTATATTTAAATATTTTATTTAAATATTTTATCGTTAGTCGGATTTTAGTCCGAAAAGCTACTTTTTGCAAACAGCCGAATTAGGACTCGAGACCACTTCCATTGAGTTCAAAATGCCATTTGCGACCTTTTTGAGTATAAGCTTCGATATGTTTGGAGAAAGTTGAATTTTGCTACTTTTTCTTTAAGGCTTTGGGTTGGGTTTCAGCCCATTAACCCCACTTATACTCTAGCTCAGCCCTCTCCTCTCCATTCACTCATTCCCACTCCTAAAACTCAAGCTCCAACTGAAAATGGTGGAAAGGAAAGGGAATTAGAAACTCCAAGCCCTAGTTCCTCTTGCTAGCTCAAGTTCTTGCTCCAAATTCAAAGAGAACCCATTAGTAAGCATCTCCTTCTTCTTCTCCAACTCATTCTCTCTTTGATTTCAGAAATTTCCTAAACCTAATTTAGGAAATGTTTCTCTTTTAAGCTTAGATTGAAGCTTCTTGAGTTGTTATTGAAGAGGAATTGATCTTAGCTTGCTTTCAAGCTTCTTCTTCTATTGTTTGGGTTCAAAGGTGAGATTTTTAATCTCACATCTATGCTTATAATTCTCTTCTATTGTTAGGTATGAATTCCTAACACTTATTCATATGCATTTGCTTTTGATTTGGATTGCTTTTGTGAATATTCCAATTTTTAGTGTTTTGAGTTCAATTCGTTAAAAATCCTAACTTTGATGTTTGAATGTGTTTTTGATTGTGCATCGAGGAGCATATAGGGCCGGGTAGTCGATTGGCATAAACCCTTAGCGTCGTTGCTCGTGCGATTGCAATTTGGTCGGGATTTGCACCTCCTTTGAAATAGGGTAGGAAGTGCAAGTATACAGGTTCGGCCGACCGAGCCCCCTGGGCCGGCCGACCGACCTGTAGTCCAGGCACTTCTTGCCTCTGTTTGGAAGTGCTGGTTACAGGCTTCGGCCGACCGAGCCCCCTGGGCCGGTCGACCGACCTGGTGCCCCGAGCACTTCCAACCTCTGGTTCGGTCGACCGACTCAGGGAGTCCGATCGACCGACCTGCTACTATTTGCCAGATTAGCCTATATTGCTAATTCGTTTGAATATCCAACTTTAATCGATTCGTGTTGTCTCCCTTTTGTTGTTGTCATTTGTTATCGACTTTGATGACCTTTTCTTTGGGAATTTTAGATATATCCACTTTGATGGATTTTATATCGAGTTCTTTGGATTTTATTCACGTCTTCGAATGTGAATTTTTATGCCCGATTATTTCTACAATCACTTCTATGATTTGTCACTTTAAAATATAAAGGTTTTCTATACTAGTAGTAAATATCAAAACTCTTTCTTCAAATGATTTCAACACTATTTTATTACAAAGCTCGTTTTCTCAAACCGATTTCCGATCTATTAGTATATACAAACCTTACCTCACTCGTATGAGAAATCTAATTAAACGACTTAGTAAAACAAGTGGTATGAAACGCTTGCGTTTACTTCGTTGGTTATTTTTGCACTTGTTCGATTGAACCACTTGTGACATTTTTCTAGTGGAGATCTACAATTTGTTCGTAAATATTTAAGTTAAGCTAGTGGTTATGGGACATGAAGCTAAGCTCATATATTTACTAGCTTACTGTAATCGACACTTCTCTTTGATCATGACGATCATTTGATGATTTAGACTAGCAATTGTGCGATGTCTTTTTGTTTGCAAGGTTAGGCTAGACACCATTTGTGTGATTTCGACTTACACATACCTTTTTGCTTTTTGGTTAGCCTAGACACCATTTGTGTGCTTTCGACTCACACATATCTTTTGTTTACTTCGTGGATCAATCGACTCAATAAGTCGGGACATGGGGCGTATCTTTCTAGGTGCGTCGATGTTCGTCTATGCATGGGGCGTATCAATCTAGGTGCGTCGATGTTCGACTTTGCATGGGGTATATCTTTCTAGGTGCATCGATGTTAGACATTACATGGGGTGTGTCTTTCTAGGTGCATCGATGTTTATTTATGCATGGGGCATATCTTTCTAGGTGCGTCGATGCTAGAGCATGGGGCGTATCTTTCTAGGTGCGTCGATGTTCGACATTACATGGGGTGTATATTTCTAGGTGCATCGATGTTTATTTGTGCATGGGGCGTATCTTTCTAGGTGCGTCGATGCTAGAGCATGGGGCGTATCTTTCTAGGTGCATCGATGTTCGACTGTACATAGGGCGTGTCTTTCTAGGTGCGTCGATGTCCAATTTTTTTGGGGATTGGCCATCCCTTTTATTGTGATTTATGGATTTCATGTGTTGATTTCTGAAATTTATGTTTCACCAACTTTTACGATGGGCATTGATATATATGTCATTTATTGTGGCTTGGTGAATGAAATTAGGAGTATGACATTCCTTTTTATCTTGAGTAGATTATTGTGATATTGATTAATCTCTTGTTGATTTTCAATTACTTATTTATCACAGCTTGGCATTGTGATTATTATATGTTTATGTCATATCTCTTATTATATTTCACTTCATCTGATATTTATAGCTAGACTGATCCGTTTATTATTTTCTTCTTAAATAATACTCGGGTCAGACTGAGATATTACAGGTGCTTCCTCATGGCTTCCTACCTGGAACCATCTTCTGACTTTTGGCTAACTACTTTAGTTTAGTAGTTTTTTTTTGTTGTATACATTTGAGATACAGACTCTATGATGTATACTTATTCTTTTGTCTAGCACTTGTATCTATTCTTTCTGATATTGTGCATCTTATTTGACCACTACTCTGATATACACTTTCATGTGTTATATTCATATCTATTTCCGCCTTTGTGATATGAATTATCTATGACTGATTTGTGTTATGTTTATTTCTATATTTGTTTCCGAAGACATCATAGCCACTGTGTAGTAGCTTTGACTTTGTGTCGGCATGTCGGATTTCCACTTGAAAAGATTTGCATGTTATACTATCTGACATATCGATGCTCGCACAAAGCAATTACACGGATGGTCGCTCCTCAACAGCCTTATTCTCCGTGCTAGTCGACAGCATTACTCCGTAGTGTTCTTGGCTAGCGTGGGTATAGAGGTGGGGCGTCACAGCTTGGTATCGGAGCCAAACTTCGGAAAAATATGGAATATTATAACAAGGATCATCGTCCTAAGTCTTTCTTAGGAGTCGTGCTTTAGGATTTAATTCGAGTCTTCATACCGATTCATCCTATTTTCTTTATGATTCCTTGTTTTATCTATCAAGAATTGCTTGATATTTATCTTGAGAATAACTTTTTCCTCTTCTTTCTTTCTTTCTTAAAGAAGAGAAATGGTTAGACCTGGCCGTCCCAGCGCCGATCAATCTAGTGCTACTCCTCAGGATGGAGTATTCATGTCTGCCCAGCAACTTCTTGATCTAGTAAAGAACGCTCAAGCAGCCGGACCCAATCCAGAGCCTACTCATCCTAGATCCGATTTTGCATGCTTGTGCAGAGACTACACCGATTTGGGTGGAAGGCCATTCAGGTGATTCGAGAGTGTTATAGAAATTCAAGCTTGGCTCAAATCATGCGATCGCATCTTTTCTCGCATGAACCTTATTGACCTTCATCGAGTCCAAGTGGCTTCTAGCATGCTCCAAGAAAGAGCGTTAGATTGGTATGAGCTCCTAATTTCTGAAATCGTTGAAGGGATCTCACTTGGGAGCAATTCCGGGAAAGATTCGAATCGAAATTTGTGCCGGAGGCTGAAAAAGTAACTTTAGCCTGGCGTTTCATAGACCTTGTCCAAGGTGAATCTTCTGTGACAGACTATGTCGCATCCTTCGAATCTCTGTCCAAATACAGGGTTGAGTACATTAATACCCCATTGAAGAAAAATCAGAGATTTTTCTATGGCTTGAATAAGAATCTTAAGAAGCCATTACTCCTGAAACTTGAGGTTTCATTTGATCAGCTTATTGATATCGCTCTTCGTCTTGAAGAGGCCGATAATGAAGGTGATGTTGAAGTTGTGCGTGCCCAACGGAACTTCGACAATAACTTGAAGAGGCCTATCAAATTCAAAGGCCCCGATTCTAATAAGAAAGGAAAGCAACAAACTCAGGTAGCAAAAGTTCCTACCTCAAGTCGTGGACAATGCTACAATTGTGGTTCCGCACACCACCATGTAAGGGAGTGCCCGAAACCCCTCTTTTGCCGTTATTGCAAAGGTTCGGGTCATCTTTTATCTTCGTGTCCTAAGCTTCCAAGCAAGTGAGAAGGAAAGCTTCAGGCCCCTGGCAACTCTTCTCTTGGTCAAGGTATTTTCATTCAATCCTTGATGGCATTGTTTTAATTCGTGAACTTTCTATTTGAGTTCTTTTTGATATGGGTTCATCTCATTGTTTTTATATCAAAAGAACTTGAAGATTCTTTTCTTTGAATATTTTGGGCTTGATGACTTCTTTGAGAGCTGCGAATCCGGATGGTTGATCCGCAACACTCAATTTGCTTTCTATTGATGTCGAAATTATATTATGTGATTTATCTTTCCGAGCCGATATTTTACTTAGGCTTCGGAATTGATTTTTTTTGTAAGGATTGGCTTAATCGTTGTGAAGCCCATATCCTATTTTTCGAGTGGACTATTCATCTTCGACATTTTCAATCTGTTAAGCAGATTTCTGTTTTTCCTTTATGATTTTGATTCCAACTTGATGGCATCATTTTATTCTTTAAACCCTCAAGATGAGAAAAGTGTTATTTCTCTTATCTAAATAATTTGTGAAACTTTTCCGGTATTTTTGAGCTTGTCTTAGGATTATCACCTAAGAAATCTTTTGTGTGGTGTTAAGGTCTTTAGTTCGACCTTGCCACCGATTTTCATTTGGCTACGAGTCGCATGAGTTAGCATTCCACTTACGCACTCCGCACTCGTTATGATTCTAATGAATGACTTATTATGTCATTCGGTTTATCTAGCTTATTTCATCCATTTTATAAATCGAATATTCTATGAATATTTCGATGAGACCATTCTAGTATTTATTGATTTTGGATGAAAATAGTAATTTAAAAATTTTGCAAATCTTTTCGATAAGATTTATTTATAAGTAAAATTGGATTTTGTTCTTGAAACGAACGAAGAATATTCTTAAAAGTTTTTTAGGAAACATGTTTATTATCTAGAAGACGATTTTGTGATTGTATTGCCCATTTAGTGTTTTAAGAATTTTGGTCGATGCGCTTGATCAACGTTATCGATAGGAATTTCCTAAACGCTTTGATGAGACAATCAGACACAGTATATTAACTTGAAAATAGTAAATTTTTGTAGAAAGATTATTACATAAAAATAAAAATGTAATTTTGAAAGTTTTAACTTTTCGGGAAAGAGGATTATTTAAAAGAACTCTTCCCCTTATTCTTGTGATTCCTGAAGGGGAACCAAGACTTTGCTATTTGTACCGATACTAGTCGTATTGGTTTGTATGCCGTTCTCCTGCAAAGGAGAACGTGCTATCACTTGTGCTTCTAAACCATTAAAGCCGATCGAGACTTGGTATGCCACTCATGATCTAGTGCTCGCGGCTATTGTTTTTACTTTTGGAATTTGGCATCATCATATTTGGATGAGAAATTTGTTCTCTACCTCGATCATAAATCTTTGGAATAATTATTTTCTCATATGGAACTCCATGTTGACTCGAGTTCCTGACATCTTATGATCTTGATATTCTTTTTATTCCTGGAAGGGAAATCGTGTTGCCAATGCACTTTGTCGTAGGCAACAAGTGGTTGATTCTTTGATGATGTCTGAAGGGAATTATCTCTTTATCAAGTTCATCGAACGTTTTGATGTACTTCGTTTTATTGAGTTTTATCTCATTCCTTTTATGGACTAGTGTACGGTGTTCTTTTATGGTGTTCGGTTCATCGGATGTACTTTTATTATACTACATCGATGTTCCGTCTTATCTGGATCAATGGATGTACCATTATACTACATCGTTGTTCCGGTTTATCGGTTCATTGAGCGTACCGTTTCTGTACTACGCCGTTGCACTGGCTCAATTTTCTGCTATTCTTGACATTTTCTGCGTCTTTTAACTATGGAAATGCTTTTAGGTTTCCTATTTTTATTCTCGAGCTGGTATTATTGATGAAATTGAAGTCTCACCAGTTTTGACTTATGAGCAACATTCCATTCACATCATTACTTCGGAGGTTGAGCGCCTTCGGAATAAAGATATTCTTTTTGTGATAGTTCAATGATTCTCAAATCCTAAGGATTGCTCTTGGGAATCCAGAAATTCTTTGAGCGATCCCGTTCTTGCTAACTCTTTCGTGCTCTTTATGGTGAACTTCTTATTTCAATTTTCTTTTGTGTTGATATACTTTTATGGTTGTTACTTCTTATTTTCTTCTTAAGTATTGCGAGGACGCAATTTCTTTAAGGAGGGGAGTCTGTAACAACCCGCATATTTATCGATTTTATATTTAAATATTTTGTTTAAATATTTTATCGTTAGTCGGATTTTAGTCCGAAAAGCTACTTTTTGCAAACAGCCGAATTAGGACTCGAGACCACTTCCATTGAGTTCAAAATGCCATTTGCGACCTTTTTGAGTATATGATTCGATATGTTTGGAGAAAGTTGAATTTTGCTACTTTTTCTTTAGGGCTTTGGGTTGGGTTTCAGCCCATTAACCCCACTTATACTCTAGCTCAGCCCTCTCCTCTCCATTCACTCATTCCCACTCCTCAAACTCAAGCTCCAACTGAAAATGGTGGAAAGGAAAGGGAATTAGAAACTCCAAGCCCTAGTTCCTCTTGCTAGCTCAAGTCCTTGCTCCAAATTCAAAGAGAACCCATTAGTAAGCATCTCCTTCTTCTTCTAACTCATTCTCTCTTTGATTTCAGAAATTTCCTAAACCTAATTTAGGAAATGTTTCTCTTTTAAGCTTAGATTGAAGCTTCTTGAGTTGTTATTGAAGAGGAATTGATCTTAGCTTGCTTTCAAGCTTCTTCTTCTATTGTTTGGGTTCAAAGGTGAGATTTTTAATCTCACATCTATGCTTATAATTCTCTTCTATTGTTAGGTATGAATTCCTAACACTTATTCATGTGCATTTGCTTTTGATTTGGATTGCTTTTGTGAATATTCCAATTTTTAGTGTTTTGAGTTCAATTTGTTAAAAATCCTAACTTTGATGTTTGAATGTGTTTTTGATTGTGCATCGAGGAGCATATAGGGCCGGGTAGTCGATTGGCATAAACCCTTAGCGCCGTTGTTCGTGCGATTGCAATTTGGTCGGGATTTGCACCCCCTTTGAAATAGGGTAGGAAGTGCAAGTATACAGGTTCGGCCGACCGAGCCCCCTGGGCCGGCCGACCGACCTGTAGTCCAGGCACTTCCTGCCTCTGTTTGGAAGTGCTGGTTACAGGCTTCGGCCGACCGAGCCCCCTGGGCCGATCGACCGACCTGGTGCCCCGAGCACTTCCAACCTCTGGTTCGGTCGACCGACTCAGGGAGTCCGGTCGACCGACCTGCTACTATTTGCCAGATTAGCCTATATTGCTAATTCGTTTGAATATCCAACTTTAATCGATTCGTGCTGTCTCCCTTTTGTTGTTGTCATTTATTATCGACTTTGATGACCTTTTCTTGGGAATTTTAGATATATCCACTTTGATGGATTTTATATCGATTTCTTTGGATTTTATTCACGTCTTCGAATGTGAATTTTTATGCCCGATTGTTTCTACAATCACTTCTATGATTTGTCACTTTAAAATATAAAGGTTTTCTATACTAGTAGTAAATATCAAAACTCTTTCTTCAAATGATTTCAACACTATTTTATTACAAAGCTCGTTTTCTCAAACCGATTTTCAATCTGTTAGTATATACAAACCTTAACCTCACTCGTATGAGAAATCTAATTAAACGACTTAGTAAAACAAGTGGTATGAAACGCTTGCGTTTACTTCGTTGGTTAATTTTTGGACTTGTTCGATTGAACCACTTGTGACATTTTTCTAGTGGAGATCTACAATTTGTTCGTAAATATTTAAGTTAAGCTAGTGGTTATGGGACATGAAGCTAAGCTCATATATTTACTAGCTTACTGTAATCGACACTTCACTTTGATCATGACGATCATTTAATGATTTAGACTAGCAATTGTGCGATGTCTTTTTGTTTGCAAGGTTAGGCTAGACACCATTTGTGTGATTTCGACTCACACATACATTTTTGATTTTTGGTTAGCCTAGACACCATTTGTGTGCTTTCGACTCACACATATCTTTTGTTTACTTCATGGAGCAATCGGCTCAATAAGTCGGGACATGGGGCGTATCTTTCTAGGTGCGTCGATGTTCGTCTATGCATGGGGCGCATCTTTCTAGGTGCTTCGATGTTCGACTTTGCATGGGGTGTATCTTTCTAGGTGCATCGATGTTAGACATTACATGGGGTGTATCTTTCTAGGTGCATCGATGTTTATTTGTGCATGGGGCGTATCTTTCTAGGTGCGTCGATGTTAGAGCATGGGGCGTATCTTTCTAGGTGCGTCGATGTTCAACATTACATGGGGTGTATCTTTCTAGGTGCATCGATGTTTATTTGTGCATGGGGTGTATCTTTCTAGGTGCGTCGATGCTAGAGCATGGGGCGTATCTTTCTAGGTGCGTCGATGTTCGACTGTACATGGGGCGTGTCTTTCTAGGTGCGTCGATGTCCAGTTTTTTTGGGGATTGGCCATCCTTTTTATTATGATTTCTGGATTTCGTGTGTTGATTTCTGGAATTTATGTTTCACCAACTTTTACGATGGGCATTGATATATATGTCATTTATTGTGGCTTGGTGAATAAAATTAGGAGTATGACATTCCTTTTTATCTTGAGTAGATTATTGTGATATTGATTAATCTCTTGTTGATTTTCAATTACTTATTTATCACAGCTTGGCATTGTGATTATTATATGTTTATGTCATATCTCTTATTATATTTCACTTCATCTGATATTTATAGCTAGACTGATCCGTTTATTATTTTCTTCTTAAATAATACTCGGGTCAGACTGAGATATTACAGGTGCTTCCTCATGGCTTCCTACCTGGAACCATCTTCTGACTTTTGGCTAACTACTTTAGTTTAGTAGTTTTTTTTGTTGTATACATTTGAGATACAGACTCTATGATGTATACTTATTCTTTTGTCTAGCACTTGTATCTATTCTTTCTGATATTGTGGATCTTATTTGACCACTACTCTGATATACACTTTCATGTGTTATATTCATATCTATTTCCGCCTTTGTGATATGAATTATCTGTGACTGATTTGTGTTATGTTTATTTCTATATTTGTTTTCGAAGACATCATAGCCACTGTGTAGTAGCTTTGAGTTTGTGTCGGCATGTCGGATTTCCACTTGAAAAGATTTGCATGTTATACTATCTGACATATCGATGCTCGTACAAGGCAATTGCACGGATGGTCGCTCCTCAACAGCCTTATTCTCCGTGCTAGTCGACATCATTACTCCGTAGTGTTCTTGGCTAGCGTGGGTATAGAGGTGGGGCGTCACAGGTCACTGCAGTGGCTTGGGAACTATTTCTCACGTTGTCAGATATTTATGACGCAAGTTATGAGTTATGGAATTTAGAGACCTGCTTCGGGAATGAAAGGTATTAAGTGGTTGTTTGAGCACCTGCCTCTTTTCCTTATATGAGCTATTAAATGGTTTTGCATGTGTAAGACATACGATTATTTACATTATACTAACCAAGTAATAAGATACTAAGGCTTGAGATTTCTATTCACTAGACACTTGTTGTTCTAACTCCCTACTCATTATAACATAGGTTAGAAAAGGAGTTGATAATACTTAAAGATGGCGAGAGTGAAGCTTGTGGCAGTTACTATCTATCCTTTTATGTTATTTTCTATTATATCTATGAACTATATTTTTGAACAAAATGTTGTGACGGTTGACATTATGTAATGTTTAATGACATTTGAAATGACTTGAAATAAATGGGCACAATTATTACTATTATATTTTATTTCTTACGCTGTGAGTTCTGAAAGAATAGATAGATAGCCTTGTTTTATTATTTTTACTAACCAATAACCAACTTTATAAAGGCCTAAGTTTTGATGGGCCTTTTTGGGTCAGAATTTAGGCTTGTTCCGGACAATGTTTTTACATTTGGTATCAGAGTTTAGGTTAGCCTATTAATGAGGAAAAGTATACATATGAGTGGTGTATTTGCTATTTTTGGAAATGTTTTTCAAAAATCTTACTGTACATACACACTTATTTTGAATTTATGCCAAACTCCATATATTTTGACTATAGAAGTAGCGGTTACCATATTCCGAAAGAGTGGACAAAGAAACTGTGAGTTGGAAAAATAGATAGAGTTGAACAAATACTTCTTTGTTAGACCTAGACATCCTTATCATTATGGACCCTATTAGCATATTAAATAGTACGGATAGGAATCGTAGAAGGAAACATGGTGACTCTAAAATTCAATTAGTAATGAATGAGCAATAAGTGGGGAGTCACAACAAATTAAATAGATTAATGAGGCCATTAATGTAATTATATGAAGATAAGGAAAGCTTAATAGTTATTTGTAAGCATGCAGAAGTAAGGGATACAATAGTGAAACAAGCTTCAGTAAGAAAGTGTACATTAATCACCACAATGAGATAACTATATTTTTCAGATGATTGAATAGGGAGTTCAAAAGGAAGAACAACCAAAGCAAATTTTTAAAAACCCACCCCATGAGAAAAAAGTGGTAAAAAGGTTTTGAAAACTCCTTGAAAGTTTTGAATGAGCCTTTAAAAGATTATTAAGTGAAAATTTTATGTGTTGTAAGATGATTTTTTTGATAGAAAGTGATATTTGACGGTTTTAAAAATATACCTTCATTTGTATAATGTTTAGAAAGAAGTGGTGAAACATTTTAAAAATAAAATGTTGGATGATTTTTAGTTACTTAAAAAGTAAAAACAAAGTTCTCATTTGTTAACTTTTCAATTAATTTTTTTTCAGATTAAAAGTTTTCAAATTTTGGATTCTCCATTTTTGGATTATTCTATGTTTATGAATTCTTCTACTTTATGAATTCAGAAGCTATTATTTCGAAAAGAGCAAGAAAATTTAAAGATTTATAATTTTATAAAGTTCTAATTTAAAAGGATTTTTTATTCTTAAAGTTCTTAGTTTAAATTTATTGAGCCAAAAGTTTTTGGTCTAAAGATTTTTGGTAGGTGATTTTCCTTTTGAGAAATGCATCATTTTTTGTACCCTACAAAATTTGAGGTTCTTCCCATTAAATTTCTTTTGAAAGGGTATACAATGGGAAAAGGCACTTGATTAGCATATGATAGAAGGATAGAAGTGTGATAACCCAGATTTTTGGGACATCTGATAATTGGATAATTTACTGATTTTGTTTAGATAAATAAATGGAATTATGATAATTTGGATATATCTGGACACGTATGTAGATAAATTTGGACTATAATGAATACCGACTTATAAATATCTTGATAAATATTCATTTGATTATATTTGTTTAATGGTCTTCTTTTACAAATATTTACTTGGCAAAATTTATCTTTTCAAATCTAATAAGAATAATTTTCTAATATAATATATAGGTATGTATATTGTATTGAGAGCTATGTTTTGAAATTAATACATACATCCATACACACACACACACACACACATATATATATATAGGTACTTATTTTAGTATTAAAAAAAATATAATTCAACTTTAAATAATTCTTTGGAAATTTTACACATGCATATATATGTAAAGTTGGTTTGTAAACATGTAAGCTGAAATTTAATTAAAGATTTAAAAGTACTTTTCCTTTTATATATTTAAACTAGATACAGTTAGTATATGTAAAATACAAAGCACATATGTAAACATATGTAGATATAAATTTAAATAATTAGTGTAAAAAATTCTATAAACATTTATACAAGAAGAATTACAATTGTAAATTAATTAAATCCTGGAGATTACAAATGTAAGACAATTAATTCATGTTAATGACAAATGGAGGCAAACTAAAGAAGTGTCGTAATTTATCCTATTTTCTTTTATTTTCTTTTTTAATAAAAAATTATAAATACAGGGCTAGATGAATAATTTCTATTCTCTATCTCGTTTTTTTCTCTATCTTTAAAAAACATAAACTAGAAAAAAATCATCAATCTTTCAAAACAACAAAATTCAACCTGAAGCCATAGAAAAGAATTAACTCAGTTTCTAATAAAATTTACGTTAAGATTCTAGTACAAATTCCAGTTCAAAAGCCTATGAACATTTAAAAATAAAAATTATATAAAAGCAAGTTCAACTAGATCAATCAACCAAATCATTTCAAGCTTCAGATTAGAAGCAGGAGCAACTCAACATGTTCAAGTTCAAATCTAAAGCATTCAGTTTACATGTGTTATCAAGTTACAATTTCAAGCTTTGATACCATACTAGTTTCAAAATTCTCTGTCCACTCATTAACACGTGAGTAAATCTATTCTTTCTAACTTACCATTGTATGTAAAAAAAAAATCAGATAAGTTCTTAAGCATGAATCAAGGAATTCAAGGCTTATGGAAAGAGTAAGCATGGTTTAACTTCTCTGACTCATGAAAAGAAGTCTCCGTATTCACCGATTAATTAATGGTTTGTAATCAACTAATGTAAAGTAAGCAGGATTAAAAGTAATTAAAGGAATTAATTTAATTTATTTATTAAAATTAGTTAGAAAGGGTGTGGCTGATTAATCTTTCTTATGAATGTTGAAATGATATAGAATGCCTTGGATGATTTGATATTTCTTATATGAAATGTTTTGTGATATGATTGGGCTGAATATTAATAATGTGGTTACCTATCAAGATGAGATGCTGTGTGAAGTGAGATACTGTATTTAAAATTTGAAATGTATTTCACTTAAATATTTGGGTTAAGATGACATGGGATTCGAAGAGGCCGGGGTCGGGCATCAGCAATATCTAAAACCACTTTTATTAGAAATCTAAATTCCATATAAATTGGATATGTGAGTTTAATCAGGCTGGAATGGGATAAGTTAGGTAACTTGGACATTTAACTTGAGAACTGTTGTCGGTGATAAATGGTTGACTACAAAAAGTAAGAACTCGTAGAAGGTACGAGTTACACTGGTAATGTACATGAGTTATATAGCTTGGTATTTCATATTATATGGATTTACTCACGCTGGTTTCCAGCTTGACCAGGGTGTTACTTTGATGTAATGCTCGAGTCAGACCCAATATTACAAATTTTCAGGTGAGGACGTTCTGGAGCTCAAGAGGCGAGCTGGATGGCAGGAATGTATGGAGTGTGATATATTGTTATTTATCTAGGATAAGTTATTTTAACTATTCCAGTGATTGTGAAATGTCGTAACTCAGATGTGTTGATGTAAATTAACTAATGCAGTTTTTCCTTTGTAAAACTGATATTTTATTTGATATTATATTTTATCCACCGCGAATGTAAGATTCTGTGGCTTGTTTTCAGTTTTTTCTTCTAAATCTTTCTTCTTTTCTCTAACAATCTAGAATTTTCGAAGCCGAAAATTCCAGGTCCTTACATTTGGTATCAGAGTAGAAGGTTAAGCGAGAACCTTGGCTTTGGTGGGTTTACTCATTAAGGATAGGGTTAGGGGTACCCTAAGATGAGTAAAGAGTGTGTGTGTGTGTGTGTGTGTGTGTGTATGAGAGCTTACTTGTTATTTTCTTATATAAAGGTTTTAAAAATGGTTTTACTGAATGATTTTAATAAAAGCTTATATTTTATATATAAAGCTATAATTGGTTGTCGGATATTTAAATTGGATAAGAATTAAGTAATGAATATACACACACACACACACACACACACACACACACACACACATATATATCCAAATAGGAATTGGACAAAATGAACTATAAAAATAAGATTAATTAGAATTGGTTTCAAACCAGAAAATAGAAGGTTATTGCGTTTAATAATGAGATGATTGTTTTCCAATAAACAATAAAATGTTTTAAGGAAGTAACCATTAGATGAGAATAACTTGTAAATTAAAAAGCATGTAAATTGAGAAGTTTTGAATTCTAAACCTTGAAACATTTGAAATTATTTTCAAAATGTTAAGAGATAATAATAAATAGTATTACTCGGAATATTTTGTATGTGATCTTATTTTAAAATAAGAGTTGTTTGAAAGCATTAAAGAAAACTATTTTGAATTAAAAACAAAGGTGGTTTAAATTTTAAAAATATGGCTTGGTGGGCTAAGAAATAAATAAATAAATATATCTAAGTATGGATATACATGATATCAAAAATGATTTAAAATAAAATCTAGCGATAGAGTTTTTGTTTTCCCTGAGATGTGATGTATAAACCCGTAGTGAAATAAGTCTTTGAACTTATAAGTAAGAAAGAATATTGATGGAAATTTGAAAAATTGAAGTGAGGATTCAAATTGGGTAAGGTTGATGAGATTAAATTGAATTTAACTTAGAAGAAGTTAAATAAATTTGAATGAACAACCTGATTTGGAAATTTCAAGATGAAATTGAAATTTAACTTAGGGAAGTTAAATGTGTTGATTTAGAAGGGAGTTATATAAGATCTCAAACGGATTTGAGTTCTGGGAATGTGTGATTGATGCTGTTGATGTATGTTTTAGATAATTTGGATGTTTATTTATATTCTAATATCATCCTATTATCATCAACAATCTATGAAACTCTGAATTGGTCTGTTTAAAATGAATTGAGAAGTGGATTGTGATATTTTATATCCATTATATAAATTAAATTGAAATAAAACTTTAAATTGAAATTATTTAAGTTATTTTGACTTTTGAAGATAAAATTTTAACTTGAGGAAGTGATATCACTTTGAACTTAAGTTTTGGATGTTTAAAGGGACTTGGAAATTCAAATTGTTAAGGAATGGTTTCCAAATTGAAATTTGGTGATAAATTGAATTTCAAAGATTGAGTGATTAAAAAGGGGTTTGAACTATGATTTGAACTTAGAAATAAGTTCATGAAGAAGTAAAGGTAATTTAAATTGGAATATGTGAAATTTCGACACAGAGTTAATTATTTAAAGATTTTAAAAGTAAAGGTTAATTTTATTTAAAGAAGTTAAATCAACATTTGAAAATTTAACTCGAACTCATTTAATTCGAGACGACTTAAAGTGAAATTGAATTTGAAATTAGTTCAAATTGAAATTTGATTTGAATAATTTAGAATTTTGATTAAAGTTGAATAGTTTCAAATTCAACTGGAATTTGATTTGAATTTGGAATGAAATTGAGGTTAATTCAACTTGAATTGGGATCAAATCAATTTCAATAGGAATTGAAGTTATTTAAATTAGAATTTAGTTAATTTAAATGAAAGCGGAAATTTAAATTGAATTAAGGAATGAAAATTGGGAATTGAACAGTTTGACTGTGGATTATTTTCAAAATAATTTTTTTTAATATAAACCTACGAACTCGAGAAGAAAGTGAAACTGCATACTGCCTTTGAATCGATCAGATTCATCCTTTCCAACCTTCGAATTTCAGCTTCAATCTAGGTAATGAATCAGCTACGACTAAATCCATGCGACAAAGCTTGAATTTCATATCCATCTTACATTTGTCGATTGCCAATTTTTGGCAAGCGCTAAACCCAGATCTGGGCCAAAGTTCGGTTGAGATTGGCCATGGCGGCGCTCGTGTATGTTGGAGAAGAAGGGTTAAGGATGTAAAGCAATCGATTGATTGTTGTTCGGCCTCCATTTCGTACCGATAGAAAGAAAGATCGTGGCTTGATTTCATATCGACGACCGGATGGGGGATTCAGATTGATGTATTTTGATTGAGGAGTGACGGAGTTCTTATCGATACTGGGTAGACGAGCTTCGTATCGATTTAAAGTATTTAATATAGAACCGTCAGAAATGATCGATACGAGGTTACGAGCAAGCAATCAACAAGAACTCTGTCATTTTTGATAATTGTGAATGTTATCGATGCGAAGTTCTTGAGTTGTGATCGATACAAAGTTGGCTCGACTTGATCGATACAAAGCGTATCGATTCGACTTGGATGACACGAAATGTATTGTTTCGAACCAGGGGCGATGTGGAACGCATCGACACACATCCGATCGATATGAAACACATCAATTCGAATTCGATCGATACGAAAATCGATCGATTCGAATTTTATCGGTACGAAAAGGAGATTTCTGACTTGTCACTAATTTGAGCTATGGCAATCCATCCCATGCGTGAGTTTGATAGATTCAAAGAACTTTTGCATATTCAAACATTTGATTCCAATGAGCTTTAGCCTTGCATAATCGGACTTGATCGTAGAACTGCACATTTGACTGCCTTTCAAAGCTCGTTGATGAAACTATAACATAACAACATGATAAGAAATCTCAATTTGGATCAATGACCGACATTAGGATGGTACGGTGGTGACGTTCAGCGATGACGGTCATTCCAACTGGATTTCGATTATTTTCGCCTTTTGCAAATTTTTCTTTAACCATGCAAAATTTATTCAAGTAATGCACAGCACTGCACTGCACAACACACACTCTACACGAGGGGAACACACGGGCTCTTTGTCGTCTAACGATGATTTTTTGTGAGTTAGTTAGTTATGGAAATTCCAAGCTCACAGCCACAAGAAACCCAGAGTATAATTCCTCCCAGACTTGAAATACCGGACATCGAGGCCGAAGTTATCAATCCGGCCCCGGACGAGGCACCTGACGTATCCTTTATCAATAGTCCACTAGACTCTGTTCCGTCCTATATTTCTTAAGATATGCTAGGGAGAATATGCTTAAGGCATGGTTTTTCAATGGACGATGTAATATTGCCAGGACCAAATGACAGGCCACATAATCCACCGGAGGGGTTTACCGCATTTAATCGACATGCGTGCACAGCTGAGACGCTTCCCTCGTTCAATCAATACATAAGGGAAGTGTTGTCCTTTATAGGGATTGCCCCATCTCAACTACACCCAAATGGATAGGATTTACTGAGTAGCTTGTTCATTGCATTTATGGAGCAACTTTATCGACTACCTTGACTGACCGAGATAAGATACTTGTTCAACTTCAAGAGTCGAACAGACGGTCCGTCTTTTATATTCCTAGAGGCCATGAGAAATTGTCAAATAATTACGGGTCTTGGACCAGGCTGAGTTATTTCAAGACGGAGTGGTTCTACGTTAGATGCCCCCCAGGATTTGCCAGGCGATGGCTATTTAGATGTGAGTATTGCTATCTTCACGAGTAGTCGGCAAGATAGTTGTAAATGAAACCCAACTTATATCTCTTTTTTTTACAGCGATAATTCCGCCACCCGAAGGTGGATATTACAAGGAGATAGTTGGGTTCTTCAAGAGGTTCCAAGCAAAGATACAAACATCGATTTGGTCTTGACGGACAGAAACCTTAGGATTCTTGGGCTAATTGAGCGAAGACAAAGTATAAGGCTCGACGGTGCACTAAGGAATATCTCGAGGGAGCGAATTAAGCGTAAAAAGCCTAGAGTTGTTATAATCGAAGAGGCTGAGTCTGAAAGAACCCATACTGATGATGAACCTTTGAGCGAGCCTGCGGCTGCAGCCTAGGATTCTAAAGAAAAGAGAAAAGGCAAGGCATCTGTTTTTAAGCAATCCAAAAGGGGGAGATGGAAATCTGTGGTCATGTCCCGGCCCGCCTCCGAAATTAGAATTTCAGAGATGTCTCCCCTAAGAACAGAAAATCTTTACGAAGGGATCGTCGATCTTCCAATTTCGGACGACATGTCCATGCAGCATGATGCCAGATTGGATGAACTCCAACACGCCTTAGTTTTAAGCGAATCTATGCCCACTAGCGTGGTTGACATATCCGGTTGGTCGGGGGGCTGCACAAACATTCACATTTCACGGCACTACACGATTTCTGACTGTAATATGTCTACAGTGACACATTACTTACTTCGTATCTGTTTTCTTTGAAGATACCATGTCCGGTCGAGCCTTAAGGCTTGGTAATCTGCGCAACAAACGCAAGTCTTCGTTATACTACGAATCGCATAGGAGGGAAGGAGATAGGGACTACAATCAAGGATACTCTAGTCAGGAATGGTCTGACAGGGATAAGAGTTACAAGCGTCGGTCTCGATCTCGCATGCCTCCTCCCAGAGCTCCTGCACCGCCGCTAGTTCATACTTCGCGACCTTCGGAAGCTCCACGGCACAAACCATCTTCCCAATCTTCTAGGTATGAATCCCAACGTAGAAATGAGGTTGCAGACCCTTCCGCTAATGCACAGGCCCTCGTCGAACCCACTGGCGAAGGAGCGATGAGGCTCGCTCAGTTGAAAAAGGATTTTCTTGATATATGTTTTGATGGGTTCGTCTTTACTCCGCGTTTAAAAAGGATCCCGACGTCGGCCGAAAATACAGTGCATGATTATGTCGCAGACATATTTTTTCCAGTATCAGAAGTGGTCGAAAACCGCAAAAAAAACATCGAAGGTGGCTTTCGGCCGAGTAGTCATGATTGAAAAGATGGAGAAAGAACTCAGCTACAAAGATCGGATTGTTCAAGCACTCAATAGTGAGGCCGAGTCTTCTCACAAATCTGAGATTGAGGCTCTTAAGAAAGCCGACGAGACCCAAGCGATGATGGATAGAAAGAAGTGGGAGCATTAGGCCACAATGGAGGACATGGGCCACAGGAACACTATCGGTACCGGCGAGCGGGACGCAGCCCTTAAAGAGCTTAACGAGCTTAAGTCTAAATTTTCTGAAATCGTGAAAGAGAGAGATGCTGCTAATGTTTCCGCACAGGAAGAGTGCGATCAAGTGGTGGTGCTCCAGAGGGAGAAAGATGTGGCCATGGAAAAGGTTCGCGAGGTGGAGGCTGGAGTTGATGAGAAGGTTCAGCAGGTAGAGACCAGGCTTGGGGCAGACATAGAGGAGCTTCTCGTCACTTACAATGCCAACGTACCGAGACATAGGAACTTGGCATGGCTCGATGATTACTCTACACATCTATACAATGCTTGGAATTTGCTGGTCAAAGAGGAGGAGGCAGTGCCCTCGACGAATTTGAGCTGGAGAGCCGCATATTAAGCGATGACGAAAAGAAGGTTCTTCATGACTCTATGATTTCTCATGAGAGAGAGAGACTGGGCACCCAACACTTAGAAATTGGGGAAGGCTCCGTAGTTAAGCATCAAGCTATAAGTTTTGAGATGATTACTTCATCTGGACCCGAGCCGATGCCAGCAATTGAGCCCCAGCCTATCCCGGCTTATGACCCAGAACAATCACGCCTATCTCCTATTAAGGAGCATTCATCCGAAACCGTTCAATCAGCCGCAGGTCAAACTGAGGAAGGTGCTCTGAACGAATATCATGTGTATTTGAAATGAAAGACCTATTTCGAAATGTGTCCTAGTAGCTTCTTTTCTTCTTTGTCCAGTGATCGAAGTTACATTGACAACGCCTCCTACAATCCAAGAATCACATCAAGTTCAAGTGGCCATTATTACTGAGGCAATCACCACGACCGCGCCGTGCCAATTGACGTGACATAGGGGAGCTCCATTTCCTTTAACGAGTAGATGATGAATGAGCTCCTGGGCCAACACAGCGACCCTTTTGCAGACATACTGCTCGTTCTTAGTGGTTCCCGCCTGCTTCTAGTACTTTGTCATAGTCTACCGCTGCCCCCATCGAAGCCCATGCTATTCGAGAGGCAGAGATATTGGCTGAAACTAATGCTGAGATGGACGCAACGGCTCATGGCGATGGTTCTGAGGGTGGAGTGACGACGACGGTTGGTCCAACTCCACGTAGGATGATATCTCCTGGAGGCACATTCGTCGATACTAGCGTGCCCATTCCGCCCCGGTTATAGATCTGATCCCCCTCGACTACTCCTAAAGAGAGTATTCCTTTAAGTTCAAGTTCGGAGGAGGACGTCGAAATCATTCCTTCATCAGGGGATGAGCCGCCTAAGGGTAAGGGCTCGAAGCGAAAAACCATTAGCAGTTCCGGCAGTTCCGCCTCAAAGAGATGGCTGAAGAAGAAAAAGTAGATAAGCTCCCGTCATGCGTAATAGTGACAAAGTCAGTGCCTTATTACAAATTCGAACTTCAAAATGAAAAGACAGATTGCAAAAGATTTATAGACTAGATAAATAAAGCCTTTCATGCGTAATAGTGACGAAGATCCTCGTCGTTCCAGGCTTTTGGAAAAGTGGGTCCGCCACTAACGGAGTTTATTAGTAATCCCCGTCGGTATGGGCGGGGTCCGCCTGTCTTTCCCGATTGGGAGTACTATTCTGATTTGATGGGCCCGCTTCTCCAGGCTGGGGCGCCTACACAAATTGTTCCAACTTCCTCTCTCTAATCAACTTTTCCACGAGATCTTGCAAACGATGACATTCATTTATAATGTGCCCGTAGCTTTCATGAAACCTGCAAAACTTTCTCGTCTTGATTTGCCTTTTCGACGATAGTTTTGGTGCAGGTTTTTTATATTGAATTGACAGGTTTTTAGATACAAGTTCTCCAGTGATGTATTCAAAGGAGTGTAGTTGTCAAACATAAGATTCTTGCGCTGTGGACCACGATTCTGATCTCTCTTTCTATTTTGATCCACGTTCTCCCTTCATTGAGTTTGTTTGATTTGAATGTTCAATTGAACTTTTCTGGAGCTCTCTCTGGATTGTTTGACCGCAACATTGCTTTGGATCCCTTCCGTGCTTGGCCCTGTATCATCTTGCTTCCTAGACTGTTTCGCATCTTCCCTTCTCAGGAATTGAGCCGCGTTGGCATAGAAACAGTCCAATGATGTAGGTGGTTTCCCGGCCAGCCAGTTGCTGAATTCAGAGTCGGGGTCAATCCCCTTAGTCAACGCCATAAGGATGGAGTTATTGTTCGGATTGCTGATTTCCGCACACGCAACATGGAATCTCTCTAAGTTGCGTCTGATTGTTTCTCCGGGAGCTTGGGTGACACTAGGTAGAGTGTTGACATCATCCGATCTTGTGACGTGCATGCAGAATTGCTTAACAAATTTAGTGGCCAACTGGTCAAAGGAGGAAATGCATCGAGGTGGCAATCGGATGAACCACATGGCAGCGATGCCCCCCAAGAAAATGGAAAAAACTACGGCATTTCACTGCATCGTCGGCTATAGCAGTGCTCATCGACCATTCATATTTCAAAATATGTTGGGTGGGTCCGAGTTTCCTTCATAGATGGGTAGAGTTGGCATCCTAAATCGCCGAGGGGGTTCAGCCGTAAGTATATCGTCTGTAAAAGGAGTGTGACTTCAGCAGATTCCCCAGTCATCATTCGTGAGACCCTGGCTCTCACTGATCATCTGACGTATCATGGTCGGAAGATCCGGGATTTATATGTTCTGTGTGTATCGAGCCAAAGTGTGGTCGGGTTCCACATTACAAGGTTGGACTGGATGCTATCGACAGTCCACGTCTCGCCTTCTTGGCTCATAGTGTTCGGGGACGTATGGTTCAGGAGTACGTCCATGCTGATGACGGTCCAGGTTCGACTGAGTTCGGGCATCGATCCTTGGTTCAACCGCGGTAGTCGCAGCACGTTAGTCTGTGGTGTAGTGAGGAGCGACACCCCCTCGGGAGGAGGGTCCGGTCTGGAAACTGGCCGATGGACCGACTCTCAGCTGTCCAACAATCATTGCTGGTTGATAACCTATGGTATGTGTGTGACTTCCATCCAGTCGGGGTCGTGGAGAATGATGATGATAATCAGAAGAGGTAGAACTTTTGGTGGAGGAGCAAGAAGCATGATCTCTCCTAGAACTCCTCTGCTTTTGGCGATTCAGTTGGCTAGTCAGCCCGGCATTGGCGCGTAGCTGCTATGTTAGTTGTTGCCGACTCTGGGTCAGCTCCGGAAGCAGAAACTGGAACTCTTGTCATGTAACCGATCCTGATGGTTCCGAGGGTCCGGTAGCGTCTTGGTTAGATGGGGGTAGTGGCCCGTCTATCCTGGCCTTCTTGATCAACAGCATTAGAGATGGTCCTTGTGCTAACCATCTTGAGGGTTGAACTCCTTTCCTAGACTTTGTGCGAATATGAATAGGATGGAAGGAATTTGGATTAATGATCTAGATCTCTCTCTTTGATTTATCCAATCCTGTATCGACGGTAGATCCAAGGAGCGGGAGAGAACCCGAGTTCATTTCTCTGTGAAAATACCAAAGTGTTTGCACGAAAAATGGGCACACCACTCTTCAGAAGTTTTTGAAGGGATAAAAGTGAAGAATATAAATGTAAAATGAAGATTATCTAACAAAAACACCAATAAACAATAACACAGACGTACAGACAAGCAATTTTAGAGTGGTTCGGCGTGTTGCCTACATCCACTATGAAGTTTTTGAGATTTTATTAATTCTCTTTGAATGATTACAAGCAATTATAGCGAACAATAGTAAAGTACAACTTGGAATTCGAATTCAACAGAAAAGGTAGGATGCAAATCTCGATCCAGCAGAGTCTGGGCACTTCAGAAAAAAAGATCCTTTTTCTATAGGCTTCAGGGACTATTTATAGGTGTAGGAGGATGATATCTCATTCAAACTTTAGGAGACTCCTTCTGGTATGTGAGTTGGCCCACGCGATCGATCCCACCAAGTTTCGACTCGATCTGTGATCGATACGAATCGATTTCGTATCAACCAAGAATTGGTCCAATTGAGCTTAAACTTGGCAAGAACGTTCCTTGGCTTGTACGTAAGCTTCTGTGAAAATTTCATAGCATTTGGATAGGTGGATCTTGAGTTATGATCGATACAAGCTCGATTTTCTAGTTGGCTGTTTGGTTCGAATCCATCAATCCAAAACGATCCACTTCGAATCGATGATGCACGTGCCTTTTTGATGACGCGGCGCACATTCCTTGCATCGATCCTTTTCTTGCTCTGTGTTGACCGTGTTGTATCCATGAGTTTCGCCTCGTTTGCATCGAGTGCCTTTACTCCGTTTGAACCAACCAACTACGTGTACCTCGTATCGATTTGCAGTATTGTCTAGTTCGAATCGAGATGGGTGGCTTAGCTTGCACCGATGGTGAAGGTGTGGTTCACATCGATGGATGTTGCCTCCATTTACTGGATACGATCAGGTGGTATTTGTGATGGATGCGAATTAAAACTACCTGATGGATTCGAATAAGTGCCTTCTTTATGAATACGAACTAGGCATTGGTCGACCAATACAAAGCGCGTTAACGGTTGATGGATACGGAGTTGATCGATGCGAAATAGTGGTTGAGGACGTCCTAAAAAATGGATCGATACGAATGATGACACGAAGAGGGGTGCGAATCTGATCGATTCAAAACATAGGTCGGCGATGGATACGAAAATGTGGTTTTTTCCTTCAACCTGCATTGACCAGAACTTGAGCATACGAACTCGGATTGACTTGAAATTTGAAATGCAGGCTTCCATGGCCTAGGTTGTGATGTCTTATCAGTTGCATCTTGATTCGGACTCGGAAAAAATTCATCGACATCCATAGCGAACTTATGCATGCTCGATATCCAGGACAATTGATCCTGAGTTCATAACCAGTTCTTTGATATCTCGGCCTTGCCAAAAGGCAGGATAACAGTTTCTGTGTTCATATTTTCAAAGATGGAGATTTTGGATTTGGTACTTCACGTTTGGGAAATTTTATTTTTTATAAGAAATGATTGACAGATATTGATTTTGAATTTAATGAAAATAGTTTATTTAAATTCATTTTGTATGATCGCCAAAATTCTAGTTTATAAATAATTGTTTTTATGGAGTAGATAAGGATCACAACCTAGGTAGCATAGAGTAAGACTTTTAGGATATGAATAAAATAGGAGTAGAGTGTACAACCTGATTTGGAAACTTTAATCGGTCCTAAACCACTATTTGAAGAGGTTGGTAAAGTGTAAAGATATTCCAGATCTATAATTGGGTTATACTATAGGTTGTCTTAGATGGCTTAGAATGTAAACTTCTATATTTAAATTCATTTGGAACAGTTATCGTGTAATTCATAAATTACCATATTCCAACGTATCAGTAAAAGCACGTTGTTTGAATTGATAAAGGATGCACCAAAAAAGGAAAGAGAAGGGTAGGATATGGATATTCTTTCCATTTATTTAAACTATCTCTTTCCATTGGAAAAAATTCTTTGTAAATTCAAACAAAGCGGAAATTAGTATATGTTCAACAATGGTTAGTGACTAAGAATTAGAATATATATATAGCATAAATTTTGGTTATATGCATATTAATTAGTAATTAATGGATTATGATTTATGTACATTAATTACAAATTAACAAGTAATAAATTTATAACTAATAAGAGCAAAAAGGAATTAAATGGGGACTGATTAAGCAAACTTTATATGTCATTTATAAAAGAAAGAAATTTAAGTAAAGGATAGATTTTGGAAACCTGAAGAAGGTTAAAGGGATTAAAGAAGGATAACTGGGAATGGTCCAATTTTGACAGAAATAGTTGACTGCTATGGATATATTAATTGAAGCAATGGATGGATCACATTTATTAAAAACCAATAAGAAAAATTAAGTAAAATGAGTAATAGCGAATGCCATATTAGAAATACCTAGCTTAACTTAGTAAGAAGTATTAGGGCCACAACATCATTTATATCAGTTGATAATAAATGACAGTTTCCAGCAACATTTTCTTTTATTGTTCTTGGGTTGTAGTCTCTAGTTGTCTACCTCAGTTATTGGAAAAGTGAATAATGTGATGTAAGATATTTCCCTATTTTATTCCTGTGTTGACTTTATGAGTGGGATTAAACCACTTGATAAATATAGACATATTTAAAAGCAAAGTAAATAAGGAAATTTTACGTGGGAACTTAACTAACGATAAATCATGGGTAAGACTAGAAGTTAATGAGGAAATTCAGTTAGCAGCCTAAAATTAATAGATGTTTCGATCCCAAAACTTTAAAATTTTTGGACAAATAAAATTTAGCTCATAGACTGTCACCATTCAGAGAAAAGTTAAAATGTATCGAAATGTGAAGAGAATTTTCTATTGATCAAGGATGAGGAAGACGGTAGCAAAATTTTATGTTACATGTCGTAACTTCTTCAATACAGCTTCATGGAGTTGTATTTTGCATCGTTAATGATAGGGCCCTTTATTTTTCTTTCAAATTTTGGAGGATTTTGCTGGTAGCTTTAGGCAATTCGTTAAATCTGAGCAATGCTTACCAACTGAAGGCCGATGGACAAACTGAAGGAAGAGATGGGAACCTAGAGGATTTGTTGAGAGCTTGCAACTTGGACATTATAGGACACTAAGAGCAATACTTACCCTTAGTACAATTCATGTATAATAGTAGTCAACAATAGACGATTGGTATGGCACCATTGAAGAACTTTTTTAAGAGGCCATACAAATTGCCAAATTGTGGGTGGGAAACTCCATCAAATTCTACTCGAACCAAATTTCAGTTACTAGATTTGGAAAGTCAGAGTTGATTAGGTAGCGTGTGATGGTTATAAGATTTGGATAGTTTGAAAGTTGGTACCATGATCTGTTGGGCCTTTTCAATTACTATGGAAAAATAAGAAAACCTGTAAGTTAGCTGATCCATGCCACTTTTAAGTTTTTCATTTGAGGAAATACCTTCATAGCTTGGCAATTGTGGTAGAGCCTAATCAGTTGGGGGATTTTGAGATGGAGCCAATAGTATTTCATGCAACCCGCATGCATTAATGGTGCACTGTACTAGGATGCTCCGCTATAAAGAAATTAGATTGGTCCAAATACAGTAGGTAGAAAATTCGATGGAAGACATGAAGACTTCTTGTCCTAAGCCTTTCTCTGGTAAATTTTATTTCAAAATTAGGATTTTGGTTGCATCATGGTTGTTATACTTTTAAACAATCACTTTACACTCATCTAGAATTTTTTATGTATGTTTTTGGCATTTGCGTACATACTTGCATGACATGATTACACAATCATGCAAAGATTGAGCTCATTATTAATATGTTTGTAGTACATAACAATACTACACTTTGTGTGGATAAATTTGTTGTATAACATGAATGTTACTGCGTGTTATATAGTTCGCCCATTAAAAGATTTCGGGATAAAATCTTTTACAGGGAGAAGAATGTAACACATCATAAAGTCAACCCTACTTAAATAAGTACATTAAGAGAAAGCAATTAATTAGAGTAGGGATAAAAATGATAATTTTATAAAATTTTGAATTTGACCACGAAAGTTATTCCATTGCGTTCGTGGTGAAAATCAAATCTGTTTCCACATATAATGTTTGCACCAAAAATTGGTACAATCACCTAATAGAAGTTTTGAGGAGAAATAAATAAAGAATATAAAATGAAAACAAAGTATAATGAAAAAGAAATAGCAGTAAATTTAAAGAGTAACACGCACACAACGGTTTACAGTAGTTTGGTGTTGTTTGCCTACGTTCACATTGAAGAGATTGCTTTTATTAATCACCTTATAAACTGAGTACAGTAGGGATCAGTTGAAAATCCTAGTTATGAAAGGGAACAAAGCACCTAATAGTGTAAAGATCCCTAAAATGAACAACCAAGACTGTATTTATAGACAAAAATGGCCAAATATCTTCCTTAAAATTCAGAAGAGGGACCTTTTGAACCAGATGGACCCACAAGAAGGATCGCATGGCCCAATTCCCAAAGAAGAGGGTCGGTATCGATTCCTACTTTGGTTGAATTTCTGGATGCGATCCCTATGGTAGCTTTCTCATGCTAAAATATGCTTTGCCTCCAAATTTTGTGCCAACTGGATCAATAAAACTTAAGTTATTGCTTGATTTTTTCTCTAACATAGGTTACTTGTTGATTCCTACCGATCCCTACCAATGGAAGAGTGCTGATACCTCTAACTTAATCTTCTTGAGGTGCGATCCCTAGGGTAGGCTCCCTAGTTTCCCCAAATCTTGCTCACAAAATTTCATATGCATTAGACTTGTGGATCTTGAGATATTGATTGTTTTCTATTGAAATGCTCCTGCTCACTGAAGCATGCCAATCCCTATGATAGAAGTAAATTTATATCGATCCCTCCTATCTGTTGAACCATATTCTATACTTCAAACATTATACCTTACATATCTATCGATTTCACTCAACCTTGACTTCGTGTTATCATCTATACTTGATTTATGGTCCCCACGATAGTCAATTTGGACTTATCGGCCATGAAGCACTCGAATCTGACTTGTTTAATCAGTTCAATATAACCAGGTCAAAATATCGGGCAATACTTGCCCTCCAAAGTACGTCTTATGTTGAACAAGACGTGCTTTGAACGGAAGGAAGTTAAAGTCACCGGAAAGAAACCTTTCCAGTTTTCTAAACAGTTGCTATACCACTATCGAATTAATTTCGAACAGTGTAGTAACCCTCTCTGTTCGTCATGAAGCTTGACCGATTTTAGATAGTATAAATCCAGGGTTATATTCCGTCAGTTGATATATAAGTCCGGTTCCATGAGATAATAATCTTTGGTTATTTAGTCAGGCCTCGAACCTGAAAGCTTGAGGTTCGATTTCATTTTTTGTCGATTTATAAAATTGAACTTTTAGACCATTAATGTGTACGTTCAGATACACGTTCTTGTCGTTGGCTCCCGGCCGTGTTTGTATCCTCATATGTCATTGCCAATTTACATTGAGTAAGATGAAATTTCATTGCATTTTTTACATATGTGCTTTGAATAATTTCGATGCCTATGTTTTAATGCATACACGATTATAGCCGATCCCTCCTTTTTCCTTTTCTTCTCTTTTTTGGGGCATTTGTGGGGATCGACATATGTTTAGCCGACCAATCCTCTTTTTTTTTTTTAATGTTTACACGGATTGTCATATTTCTAATTGATTGTTCTCTCTTTCTTTTTTTAAAAACCGATCCCTCCCTCTATTGTTTCGAACTGATACCATGGGTCGTACCCTCATCCCAATATATAAACCAACACTCTTTCCTTCCTACCTTTTAATATTCAATATTTCCATCTCCTTATTCACATCCTTGTGACGAAACCCCTCCTTGCCTCTAAATCCAACCCCATCCTTCCACAAAAATATTGCCTATATATATATATATATATCAAACTTCTTGTTTGTCTTTAGATTATCATTTCACCTTTTGTTTGAAACATAATTCGATCTCTCTCCTCGAACCACTCATCTTTGATATATTTAGGTGGGTTTGCTCATTTTTAAATTTTGATTTTATGACGAGGCAATGGATTCTACCCCATTGGCAATAGTTTTGCGTGCGACATAATAGGACATTGATGGAAGAGGCTGTCTGGTGAAGATGAGGAGTGGGATTTGGTATGTTTTGGCTAAAAAAAGTTTGATGGAAAGCACAATGAAGTGGAAGGAGAGGGATCGGTCACCTTTGATTAGCATGAAGGGGTTGGTATTTTTGGCTTGCGTGGAGGGATATGCAGTATAGTGAATGGAAGAGATCAGTAGTGGAAGTTAGCATAGAGGGTTGAATACAGTGAAGTAGAGGGATTAATAGAGTTGGGTAGATTTAGGGATCGGTAGTTTCGGCCAAGAATAGGGATCCGCAAGGAACACATGAGGAAAGGAATCGGTTGGTTTTTTCCTCTGGGATAGGGATCGGCTATATAGGGGTTGACATATACATACTTGACTAATTATTGGCTTTGAATTGAACTCGAAAAACAATCCATAATCACTTGTTTGAGCAATTATAACTAATCCAGTCTTAATGAACTTAAACATATGCCGATGATGAACAACAAGACTTGCATATTCACTACTGAACTTGAAATTGAATGATCAAATTCTTGGGACTTTGAGAATCAACTACAACTGTAACATGTGGACTTTAATAATCAATTTCAAACTTTGATGTCCGATGATTAAACCCAAAGTTTACACAACCGACCAATCTATTTGCTAGCTCGGTCAGCGATGATGGTTGCTCTGGTTGGAATCCAAAGTCTAGTCATTTAACTTCGCTTTCTTATTTTAAGTTGCTTATCTTTGCACTACACAACACTACACCTCACTAGCTTACACTTAGCATTAGGTGACAGGTGAACTTTTCTAATCTCGATTATCTACCAAGCATAATTAACATGGACTTTAGATGCTTAGAGCATCTAGCTGCAATGTCTTCTGGACCAACTTCACAACATAGTAGTCCGAAAGCTGAGAAGAATTCTGCAACTATATCTAATAGGCTTTCCCCTGGTCATCAAACTGCACAGACGGAAGTTTTCGGCTATTGGTCGACCATTTCTATGACGTTCCCGTCCTTCCAGGAGAAGATACGAGTCCTAGCTCCGACACTGTAGAAGGCGCTATATTTGTAGATAAACCAACATATTCTCAAAACTCCAGAATTGGTAAGGCCGCTCTTCGTTTCTTATGTTCTAGACACGGGATTCCCTTTGAAGATGTTCTAGTTCCTTTGGTAAATGACATGGCTCGTTCACCCCTAGAGAGATATACAATGCAATAAATTCATGTGCTAGGCCGGATGCATGCCGCCATTCAATTCTTTTATCCGGGAGATGGTAAAATATCTTGGAATAGCTCCTATTCAGCTACACCCAAACGCCTATGCCTTTCTCCATGAAACTTTCTTACTATTTATGAATGTCCTGTTCCACCTGCTAACTCCTGAGGACATCAAATTTATTTGCAACTTCAAATGATAGACAAGGAGTTTTTCCTATATTTTCCTTGAGCCTTCGCTTAATTGTCAAGTCTTAACAGATGCTTGGAACAAACTCAGCCTCTTAAAACACAAATGGTTTTATGTCCAGTGTCGGCCAAGCTTTGCATGGCGATGGTTTGAAGGACGTAAGTGTCATCTTTGCTCTATTATCAAATTCTTTAACCAGGTCTTGAATCAACTAGCATTCTTAAAATCCACATGTGTCATTTCATGTCTAGAGTGTGATAGTTTTTCAAGGGTAATTTCTATGATTCGTGCCACTCTGGTCAAAGACAAGGACATAAGATTTCCTATAACCGACAAATGGTTATCTCTATTCGGGTTGCTTAAGGAAGGTCACAACATTGGGCTTCCAAAAAGCACTTCACTATCAGGATATGCTGCAAAACAATAAGAGGATATCAATAACCATATCGTGCGCCAAGTCGAGGGGGCTCGGGAAGACGCCAAATATGGCAAAATTAGGGGTTCCAAGACCAACGAGCCTGGCGGTGCGAATGCAGGTCCAGGCAATGCGCCTGTAGTTGAACCATCACAAGAAGCGCAACCTCTCACACTAGCTAGGAGAAAAAAGAGGTTTGCATTAAGCTCCGTCGGAGAAAAACTACTAAGGAGCCTGAGTTTGTTATCACTTCCATCGACGAAGAGTCCTCTTCCCAATATTTAGAAAGCTCATGAAAGGGTTTTCAAATCTCTAAATCCCTACTGACCTCGTGACTTATGACTTCCTTAATATCAATATTGAGGGGATTAATTCTCGCAACAGAAGTGCTGATGGCATTCTTCCCACCAGCAAAGGAAAGGAAACTCCTATGAGCAAGGCTGCAGCCCCTGATTCATTGGAGTGACACTAGGACACTCATAGTCACGTAAATTCACCACACGGTCTCCATTTTTCTGTTGCATAATGGCCATTTATACATTTTTGTATGTTTTTTATAGGTGCAAGTCTTAGTCTTATGCTTTTTATTGCTTATGGGGCTCCTCGATGCAATACAGATCAAAATATGATTCAAAATCGGGTAAGCGTAGGGAGAAGGATGACGACCAATAATGAAGTTGTCTTTTGAGGGAATCTTCACCTTCTAAGCATGAGTCATATTCTCGGTCATCCCATTAGGAAGTGCATCCTAATCTTCCTGTGCACAATGGCGATCAAATCTCTTTCATGGTCATCATTTTGCCATATCGCCTTAGCACTATTCTAGTTCCTCCAACTACAAGCAGTCCCATGACCGCAGTTTGAGCAAATTTCATATCATCGCTTCTGATCTATCTTTGTCGACTACAGCCCCTAAAGTTTCCACATTAGAAAATTTGGTTAAAATTAAGGTTGATTTTCGAAATATTTAATTTGACGGGCTTAATTTCCTTCCCTCCATTCATACAATGCTAGGGAATATCAAGGCAAGTACTTTCACATGCATCAACGACTTTTTCGTTCAACATGAATCATTCCAGCACTTAGCAGAGTAGATCTCTGAGGTGTCTAGCGAGAGATAGCATAATATCGATCGTCTCAAACTAGAGGTGATCCATGATAAAGATATAATTAAACACCAAGACACTGAGATCTCAAATTTGATAACGAAGATTACCGAGGAAGAAAAAGTGCTAAGGAAACATCTAAGGCAATGAGTCGTCTAGAAGCTACCCATAAAAAGGAACTTGGTGCTGCCCTCAACCATAATGGTGCGCCTGCCTTGGAAAAAGATACCTTGTAAAAAGAGAAAAATATTTTGGCCCGCCGCCTTGTGGAGCTTGATGAACTTCTTAAGAAAGAGAGGGAAGAGAAAATTGAAGCTCAAGAAGAATCACAAAGATATTATGAAGAGGCCATTGAATCACCGACTTTAAAGATTAAGCTTAATGAGCAACTTGTTCAAATTAAAGTCCTCAAAGAAGAGGCGAGGGAGGAAGGACGTAATAAGGTGAGAGAACATATCGAGGCCCAGGTAGAGGAAGCTAAGGAAGCCTGTCGAAATGAAATTAAAGACTTATTTGATCCCCTGATCATTGAATATAACGCTAAAGTCCTTATCATCCATGATCTAAGCTTTCTTGGTGAGGGTTATCTTGGGTCGTTCGTCGAGGCCTGGGAGTACGTTGTTGAAATGAAAAAGTGAAACTTCGGCGAAGCTGATTTAGATAAAGAAAAACTAGTATGGGAGATTCTCCATGGGGATGAACCTCTAGACCATGATATTGTGAGAATTCGATATTTTGACATTCTATCACCCTTTGGCAAAGGGTAAAACATTGATAAGTCTTCAGAGTTCGATCCCAAAGGCTCCTTTTCTTTTCAAGCAGCCAGACTGTCAGTCGCTTTTGCCCGGGACATGATCTAAGCTATGATCTGGACAAACCTAGATATTAGTCTAAGGTTATAACCCCTATTCTGGAAGGGGGCAGTCCGATGACAACTGAGAGTCAGCTGGACGCAGGTATTCCGCACTATTCCCCACTTTTCGAGCGACTTCGTTGTTACCGTCCAATAGTCATGGGTTTATTTTTTTTTCTTCAATCTATAGGTCTTTTGGGTCCCAACCAAACTCAAAAACGTGGTGCTGCCATGGAGTAACAACCGACATCTACTAAGATTCCAGCGGCCACCGTCACTTGATGCTTAAGTTATCGAAGCACTTGATGATGATAACGTTGGAGACCAACCATTGCTTGATAAGCCAAACAACGTTTTGATTGACGGCGCCTCTAAACATGCCGATGAGCTCAGCTTAAAAGAGTGCATTGAGAGGGGGGAATTGTTGAAGAATAAAGCTATGGTTGAACCTGCCGAAGTGGACATTAATGACCTAAATCTAGTTCCATTACAAGTCATTCCACCTGGCGGATCGGTTCCTAAAGAACTCCCTCCAACCTTCGAAAAATCTCCTGCCAAGTACGACAAATGATCAAGGAAAAAGATAAATGGAAGTTCGGGTGGTGGCACTCCTAAGAGATCTAGAAATGATAAAGGGCAAAAGAAATAGTCATCACTCCGGAATAGTCTATATATAGTTTGCATAATTGATTTTCTCTTTTGTTGGCCATGATTGCATGGGTGCGGTCTCACTCTTGGATAAACTTGAATCACAATTTTTAAAGTTTATTATGTAAATAAAAATTCTTTGTTTTCTATCGAACTCTTATGTGATTTTTTTTATTTAAGTGGTCCAGCTATTACTTTCCATTCAGTGTACTTTTAATTTGTTACTTGTTGCTTTGTATGATAATTCGTTAATTCTATCCCAAGGTCTGCATGTGGCCGTGGTCTTTAGTCGTAAACACGAGACTCAAGCCTTAATGTTACATTGTCGAATTCTGTGGTTTGAATGATTATACTCCTTCCCCGAGTCTTGGGTAAGCGGAGTTAAACGATGGATGGTAGAACTCCATCCTTTGCGAGTTTACAGCCCTTCTGTCAATTCAGGTCGGGGTTCACAGAATAGTGAGTATTCGAACTGCATTCGTCTACTTGTACGTACTCATATCTACACTCTAGGTATAAGAGTTAGTTAGCTGGTGATTGGCTCGCACCCGGATCGTATTTACACTCTAGTCCACAATCTAGGGATTGAGAGTTATTTCAAAAAATAGTCGGATCAAACTTTCTTTAATTAATTGATTTGCCTCCAAGTCTAGGGTTTAACGTGTGAGCCATTGATTGTGCCATGATCATCTTTATTTATATATGTCCCAACATTTGATAGAATTAAGTTGGTCATTTGATGGTCGATTCATATCCATTCCTCATTAGGCATTATGGCCCTCGGGTTATGCGCATGGATCATCAAATAAATAGTCTGAACATTCTCATTTCATTTAGTTCAGTCATGAACTTATATAATCGGCTAGCTCCAAACTCCAGGAACTTGCTCGGATATGTTAATGCTATTTAGTCTAGTATTGTAACTAATATATATTACTATAGAAAACACGTACATGAAGGAAATTCATTAACTTTATTTTTCAAATGGAAAGAAATGATATAATTGGTCTTATTACATATCTTTTGAAACCAAATACTAGAGCAAATTCTGAAATTAAATACAACTGAATGAAAAAGAAACAAACTAAGTGAAATAGCATCGTATATGCTCGCTATTCCATGCACTTAGGAGTGTGATGTCATCAATAGTCGCTAGCTTCAAAGTTCCCTCTCCAAGTCTCTGTTTAATGACATATCTTCCTTCCTAAGTATGATTCATATGCGACGTGATAGGAAGAATCCGTTTTAAGATGAGATCTTTGATTTCAAATAATTTAGGTCAGATTTTAGTGTTGTAGTATCGGATGAATCGGTATCGGTGTATAGCTGCCCTCGAATCAGCTTCTTTGCGCTTCATCTGCATAAAGTCTAGATATTCCAAGAGGAGATATTTATTCATTCTAGGGTCATAGTAGGTCACTTAATGAGAAGAAATTTTGAGCTTAACAGGAATAATGGCTTTAGAACCGTAAGCAAGGGCGAATGGAGTATGGCCAGTTGCAGACTTGCGGGTGGCCTATAGGCCTATAGTGCTATTGGGAGTTCATCCACCCACTTGACTTTAGCCTTTTCCACATGCTTCTGCAGAATGGACTTTATGATTTCATTCACAGCTTCAACTTGCCCATTTGCTTGAGGCTGGGAAACCCCCTGTAAATCTCTTTTCAATATGATGCCGGTGGCAGAAGTCTTTGAATTTAGCACTATGGAATTGAGTCCCGCTATCTATTATAATATTTTTTGGAAGACCAAAATGATAGCTGATGCTCCAGATATAAAGTTGATTACTTTCTTGGTTGTGATTGTGGCTAAAAGTTCCGACTTAGTCCCATTTAGTGAAGTAATCAACCGCGTCGATGGCGCACTTCGCACCACCCTTAGACATCGGTAAGGACGTGATAATATCTATGCCCCATAGGCAAACGATATAGGCTGACTATTTGTGTAATTTCCATTGGTAGAGATTTTGGAACTTTTGTATATATTTGGCACTTATTTAATCACCTTCTATAATCAGCAGCATCTTGATTGACGGTCGACCAATAATACACGTAACGGAGTATTTTCTTTGCTAGAGTTTTCCCTTCAGTGTGATTGCCACAATCCCTTCCATGAACTTCTTTTAGGACTCGTTTTATTTATCATGAGCGATACACTGGAGTAGGGGAATGGAAAAAACCCTTTCTATAGATAACTCCTTCCTATATAATATATCTTGAAATTTTACGAAGGACTTGTCGTCATTAATTCCTTCATTCGGGAAGAACTGCTTGTGGCTAATAATATTTACTCGAAGTCATCTGAGACTCCTTCTCATTCTCCATCTCCAATACCGGTCAATTCCATCGGGCTTATGCTTGGAGCATTTAATACTTCGACTAGAACCAAGCTCATCTGTTGTGCATCCCCAGTGCTTGCTAACTTTGCCATTGAATCTGCCTCTTTGTTTTGATCCTAACTATGTGCACAATATCATAGTATTCAAAGTCAATCAAGAGCTCTTGGACTTGGGTAAGGTACGGAGCAAGTCATCGTCGATTAGCTTGATAACCTCCCCTGACTTGATATACTACAAATTTTCAGTCGTAAAAGATTTTCAAGAGACCTTATCCCTAGTTCTTTGGCGAATTTAAGTCCAGCAATCAGAGCCTCATACTCAACTTTATTGTTTGTTGCAGGAAAATGGAGATTTAGAGCATAGAAAATTAACATATCTTTGGAAGTTACAAGAACAATTCCAGCTTCAGAACAATGATCGTTGGATGCTCCATCTGTATATAACTTCCAACGTATGGTAGGGGTTTCACTACTCTTTGGAAAATCATCCTATTAGTGTAAAGTCCGCCAGTGCCTGACCCTGGAGAGCCATCATAGGAAGATAAGTGATGCACAATTGACTAAGTTCAATATTCGACTTGAATAACCTTCCGGACGTCTCAGGCTGCTGCAAAACCTATCGTAGCGGCTGGTCGGCATAAACATTGAGAGGATTTTCCTGAAAGCATGGGAGAAGCACTTGTGAAGCAATCAACAAATAGTGTGCCAGTTTCTCTATTTTTGGATAGTTTCTTTCAACTCCTGTCAATCGTGTGCTAAGACGATCTTTGGATTTGATTCTCTTCATGAAGCAACGTGGCACTTATAAAATGTACCAACACAGCCAAGTAGATGAATAAATCTTCATGATCCACTAGCTTTGAAAAGATGGGAGGCCTCTCTATGTGGTGCACCAAAGCTTGGCATGCATCTTTACAATCCCGTGTCTATTACAAATTTCCCTTTTCCTCTCCTAATCAAGTCAAAAAAGGAATGCATTTATCAGTAGTTCTGGAAATATATCAGCTTAGGGCAACAAACTTCACATTTAGGCTCTGTATTTGTTTGATGGTCTTTGGAGCTTAAATGTTGCAAATATCTTGGATCTTCTTAGGATTAGATTCTATTCCATGGCTATTAACGATGAAACCCAAGAAATTTGTTGACGTTATGCCAAAAAAACACTTCAATGGGAATCTTCATTTTTTAGCGTCAGAGAATATCGAACAGCTCTGCTAGATCTCTAATGTGGTCGCCAGACCATCATGACTTCATGAGAATATCATCCACATATACCTCCATTAATTTTCTAATATGATCTTTAAACATTTTGTTGACTAGGCGTTGGTAGGTCACTCTTGCATTCTTTATTCCAAACGACATTACCACTTAGCAATATAACCCAACATCGATAATGAAACTTGTGTACTCTTGATCATGAATGTGCATCGAGATTTGGTTATATCCTTAGTATGCATCCATAGAAGATAGCGATTTGTGCCCCATTGTTGAGTCTATTAGATGGTCCATCCTTGGAAAGGGAAAACTATCTTTTGGGCATACCTTGTTCAAGTTCGAGTAATCAATGCAAGTCGGCCATTTCCCATTTGCATTTCTCACAAGTATAGAATTACATATCCACTTATGGTAGAGTGCGTCATGAATGAACCCATTATCTTTGAGCCTATACACCTCCTATTTTAGAGTAGCATATCTCCTCGTATCCATGCCATGCCTTTTTTGTTTCACCTGATATACCTTGGATCGATATTCAATGCATGGCTCGCGATGGCAGGCAAGATCCCGCACATGTCAGAGTGAGTCCAAGCGAACACGTCCAGATTTTCTCATAGAAATATGGCAAGTTCTTTCATCATTGAAGGGCCAAGCTATGGTCCAATCTTTAGGAACCATGACGGTTCGTCGTGGCTGACTGTGATGTCAATTGTTAGCTCAACATGTATGACCTTGGTCTCTTTGGGCTCCTCCTCATCGTCTCTCATATCAATGTCTTTATAGAACCAACTGTAGCACTCGAGGTAAGGTTCGGGAGCTGGTTGTCAATCTTCAATTGCTTAGATGAGGACGGACTTGTCCATGCCCTTACCCTTTTCCTTTCATTGAGCATCCCCCAGTTCAGCTACATAACATGCATGTCCAGTCTTCTGGTCACCATGAGCAACTCCGATACCATTATCTATTGAGAACTTCAAAGTCATATACCATAGAGCAAGAGCTGCCTAGAAAACTAGGGCATGTCGCCTTAGAAAAGTCTTGATTGGAGAGTTAACATCCAAAACAACAAACGGAAAAATCGACACTCTCCTACAGTCACCTTCTTCCAATTCCACGGGCGATTCAACATAACTAACATCTTTAGTGGCAGAACTGTTAAAGCCATGAGTGTGGGCTTTAGATGGTTAAAGTCCTTGGATTCCAGCCTCATTTGATCATAATATTTGTTGAAAATTATATTTATAGAACTACCATAATCAAACAATATATTTCTCAGTAAAGCAGGGCCGATCATGGCCAAAATGACCACTGGGTCGATTGTCAAAGCCTCCACTTTGTCTGCATCTCCATTTCTAAACACAATTTCCTCTGCCATTGTATGTTGCTATTTTGCTAGATTCTACATGTTTCGCACTTGAACAACATTCAAAATTCACAACTTAATTGCGCCAGTGTTGCGCTCCATTTCATGCATACGCTTATGAATCGGATGCGGTCCTCCAACAATTGACTACCAATCTTCCACCAGTCCACATAAGCTCCCCAGCCCTATGTAGTGCTTGTCCTCGGTTTGCATCGGATGTCCCCTGCCCGCCATCCTATAGGGGTTTTACAAACTACTATAACTTTTTTCTTAAATCGGATTTTCGATAATATCTTGGAGATGCCTGCATTCATTTGTGTTATGACCATAACATTTATGAAACCGACAATATGTTCCAGTTTGTTTCTCCTTCTCTGTTGATTCTTTCAGAGGTGGCTTCCTGTACTGTATGGTATTGTAGGTAGACAAATTATAGGTAGACAAATAGATATTATCTAGTGATGTATTCAGTGGCATGTCAGTACCGTATATTGGAATCCTAGGCTTTACTCTTCCAAAATCTCTCTTTCTTATCGGCTCCTATCTCCGCCTTTCTTTTGTTGATTCGGTTTGTTCTGAACATTCACTTGAACTTTTCCAGATCTATCATCTGGCTGCTTCACTGGAATATTACAATGTACTCCTTCTCCACTTGATCCCACAACATTCTTCTTCTTAGAGCATAGGGCTTCCTCCTTCCTCAAATATTGAGCTGCCTTTGTGTGAAAGCGCTCTAGTTTTGCGGGTGGCTTGCCAGCTAACCAATCTCCAAAATCAGACTCTAGGTCAATCCCTCTTTTTACGACCATCAATATTGCATGGTTATTTGGATTTCTAATTTCTGTAACAGTTGTATGAAATCTCTCCAAGTACCATAGCATTGATCACGCTAGGTAAGGACAATATATCTTTGGAGTGAGTTGCATGCATACGGAACTACTCCATAAACCTTGTTGCGAAAACATCAAGTCTAGATATCTACCATGGAGGTAACCTTGTAAACCATATGGTTTCTATTCCAGAGAGAATTATAGGAAAACATCTACACTTGCCTACATCATCTGATCATGCAGAATACATCAGCCATTCATATCACACGATGTGCTGCCTAGGTTTGGTTTTTTACTCGTAGGTAAGCATCGATGGCATGTTGAACCTCCTAGGATACTCTGCATATAGGATGTTGTTAATGAACGAGGTATGGCTCTATGAGATTCCCAATTCGTCATTGGTCAAGCCTTGGCTCTCTCATTAACTGTCTAACCTTAGCCAACAAGTCTGGTGTTTGGATAGTTTGTGCCATGTGGTGGTCATGTTCCACCTCATGTGAATTGTCTTTTCGATGTCTACAGGCCGATCCACGCCTTCTTCATTCACTATCCTCCTGATTTATACCACTTATATTGGATTCATCTTTATTCTAGGGAAGCAATCGATCAGCATTCAACTGAACTCCATCATCCAAATCAGTCGCAGCATCTCGAGCTTAAATCCCAATATGTGCAGGTAAGTTCTGATGCAGCTCAGGCCAGAGAAGAAAATACGCAACCAATAATTCTCCAAGGGATAAGTCGTACACGACTTAAGGAAGGGGTAAGTCGTCCACGATTTAAGATGGAAGCTATAGGTCGTCCACGACCTAAGGAGTCACGTGAGGGGGAGCTACGAGTTAATGAAGCGGCTTTAAGTCGTCTACGACCTAACAGATCAGATGGAAAGTAATTACGACTTAATAGGAGCTTAAGCCATTCAGGTTTGATGAGTCGTATACGATCTAACGACAAAGCTATAAGTCGTCCACGACTTATCAAGAAGTAGAGAGAAGTTCCAGTAGTTGAAGTCTTAAGTCGTCCATGATTTAAGTCGTATGAAGGTGCTGATTGAAGATGTCCTTATGTCGTAAGTAGTTAGGTCGTCTTCAACCTAAGTGATGTAATATGTTGAGTCGTTGTGTTGTAAATAATAGGTCGTAAGTCATTTTCTCTTGAGTCACTGAATTTTATGTCGTGGCAATGTTAAGTCGTTTGCTGTTGAGTCGTGATACTGTTGAGTCGTGAGTCGCGGCACCTGTTAACTCATAGGTCGCTAACGTCCTGATATAGCATGCTAACTCCATGGGCCATAGTCCTTAGGTCGCTAGTAGTTGAGTCGTTTGTTTGTTTGATTGTCAAGTCGCTGTACTGTATATATGTGTTTTAGATCGTTTCTTGCTTTGAGTCGCGTGTGTTGTATATATGAGTGTATGTGATGTGTTAGGTCACGTACGACCTAAGCTAAGTCGTGAGTCGTGATATCGATGAGTCGAATGGGTGAAAGGCTATAAATAGAGCTTACGTTGTACATTTGAAGGAGGTTGATTGTTGAATAAAATTTCGTTTTGATTGCTGTGTGCTTTCATCTAAATTGGTAGTTGAGTGTGATCTCCTATCTCCACTTTCGGTTAATCGAGTGCGCTCGATTCAACGATTGTTGAAGCCAATTCACGGTAACAAGTGCGCTTGATCAACGTTTGAGGAATTGTAGATCTTCTTTCACGGTATCGTGCGCGATCAACGTGTCGAAGATAGCTAGAATTCGGTATCTTTGTGATCAACGAATTTGGGCATTTCAGTATCTTCAATCCACCGTTTGCTACTTTCATCGATCTATATCGATTTGTTATTATCCGCTGCGTCAGTTTTGGTATCAGAGCTAGACTTAGCCAATCATAGCTAAGCAGAGTCTTGGAGCCAAGGAGTTTGAAGTTTGGTGTTCATCGTGTTCATCTTGAAGTTGCAACAAGTTAGAGACTTTCGATCCATTCCACTTTGGATCAAAGTGTGGAAGTTGTTCGAATTTGGCCGTGAGAGTTTGCGCGCCAAAGTTTGATATTGATCCGTGCTTTGTTTGAGTCGAGCCGACCTAAACCTTAGGTCGTTGCATATTGTTCGATCCGAGTTAAGTGAAGGCCGTGACTTGTTGTACAAGTTAGTGTTGAAGTTTGAAGTTTGATTTGTAGAAGATTTGTGAAGTTTTTAAGTGTTTGTGTTGATTTAATCATGCCACCAAGGAGAGCTAATCGTCATCAAAATGTTGAAGCGTTGTATAGAAGAGAAGAAGCCGAGCAAATGGAACAATGCATTAATGAGAAATTTGATGAAGGTATTGGGAAGTTAGAGAAATTGATGAATGATTTGAATTCAAATCAAAGGAGGAGATCACCAATCTCGAACCATGGACGAAACAGAGTTTCGCCATCGGTTACGGAAGCGAGAAGGGTATCACCGCAATCTTTTAGAGAGAGAAGAGAAACATCAATTTCATCAAGGAGAGATCACCTTGACTATGGACATGAAGAGAGAAGAACTCCACGTGAGTTTGAAGATGAGCCATATCGAGATGAAGAGAGACATAGTAGAAGAGACATGCGTGATCGAAGGGATGTTGATGGTCGAGATCGATATAGACATACATTTAATTTTAATGAAGAGGGTGATAGAGCTAGCATTCATTATCGAGATCGAGACCAAGTTCGAAATTTATATAGGGATGTAGATGATGATCGACGATGGGAGTCGGGTATGAAGATGGAAATTCCAGAATTCAAGGGTGGAATGGTTGTAGAAGAATTTTTGGATTGGTTATCTAATGTTGAAGAGATCTTTGATTTCAAGGAGGTTCCCGAGAATCGAAGAGTGAAGTTGGTTGCTACTCGTTTGAGAGGTAGAGCTATGGCATGGTGGCAGCAGAGTAAACTTACGCGGGAGAGAATGGGGAAGTCGAAGATTGAGTCATGGGAGAAGATGAAGAAGTTAATGAAAGCTACATTATTTCCTTACAATTATCAATCACTCATGTACCAGAGGTTGCAGAATCTGAGACAAGGGACAAAGACTGTCAATGATTATGCTGATGAATTTTATCAACTGATTGCTCGAAATGACATTATGGAGACAGAGGAACAACTGACTGCTAGATTTGTTGGAGGGTTGAGAATGTAGATTCAAGACATGGTAAATATGTTTGATCCTAGATCTGTAGCAGAAGCACATCAGAAAGCGTTGGCCTGGGAGAAGCAGGGAAGACGAGGAGGTGGTGTGTTTCCTAATTCCAACAATCAAGTGAAGGGTGTTAGTGGGAGTTCCAATGTTCCTAAAACTGTCAATAAACCAGTTGTGAATGAAGTTGCGAAAGCAAGGGTCAACAACAGTTTCAAATGTTATAATTGCCAAGTGGGACATAAGAGTAATGAATGTCCGAAGCCGAAGAAACGAACTATGATTGCTGAAGTTAAAGGTGAGGATGTTGGGGAAGGTTATCCTAGTCCAGTTAAGGAGGATGAACAGGATGTTGCATCAGGAGATGAAGGATGTAATCTCATGATGAGGAGGTCTTGTTTAATACCGAAGCAAGAAGAAGAAGCTAGTTGGTTGAGGAGCAACATTTTTCAATCTACATGCACTATTCTGGGAAAAGTTTGTAAGTTTGTGATCGACGTAGGAAGTTGTGACAATATTATTTCTACCGAAGCTATGAGAAAGTTGAAGTTGAAAACAGAGAAACATCCTAATCCTTATAAGTTAGTGTGGTTGAGAAAAGGAGGAGAGGTGAAGGTTGACAGGCGAGTTCATGTTCCATTTTCTATTGGAAAGAAATATAAAGACGAGATTTGGTGTGATGTGGTGGAGATGGATGTTTGTCACTTACTTTTGGGAAGACCATGGCAGTATGATCGAGCAGTGCAGCATGATGGTCGCACCAATAGCTATAGCTTTATGTTTGAAGGTGTTAAGATCATTTTGGTTCCAAAGAAGAGACAACAAGAAGAAAGCAAGTCAGAAGAGATTGAGGAGTTGAAGACTTTATTTACTTTGAAGGAATTTATTGAAGAAGTAGAGGAGAGTCCAGAGGTATTTTTGTTGATTGGACATGAAGCCACTGAACCTGTAGAAGTTCCAGAGGAAGTGAAGCCGGTATTGGAAGAATTCAGTGATGTGTTTCCTGAGGAGTTACCAACGGAGTTACCACCGTTGAGGGATATTCAACATCAAATTGATCTTGTGCCAGGGGCAGTATTACCACACAGACCACATTACAGGATGAGTCCGAAGGAGCATGAAGAACTGAAAAGGCAGGTGGAGGAGTTGTTAGAACAGGGGCGTGTTCAGGAGAGCTTGAGTCCTTGTGTCGTGCCAGCCTTATTGGTACCCAAGAAGGATGGAACGTGGAGGATGTGTACCGATAGTCGGGCGCTGAATAAGATAACTGTGAGATACAGATTTCCTACGCCGAGGTTTGATGATTTGATTGACCAGTTGAATGGAGCTGTTGTGTTTTCAAAGATTGACTTGAAGAGTGGATACCATCAAATTCGTACTAGACCGGGCGATGAATGGAAGATTGCTTTTAAAACCAGGGAAGGTCTATACGAATGGTTGGTTATGCCGTTTGGTTTATCGAATGCACCGAGTACTTTTATGAGAGTGATGAACCAGATTTTCAGACCATACATTGGGAAGTTTGTAGTAGTTTACTTTGATGATATTCTGATTTATATTGGGAGTATGGAAAAACATGTCCAGCATTTTCGTGAAGTACCGTTGATTCTACAACAGGAGAAATTTTATTCTGCAACAAAGAAGTGTGTGCTTATGACGGACAGCGTTTTATTTCTGGGATATGTTCTATCAAAGGAAGGAATTCGAGTGGATGAAAGTAAAGTGGAAGCTGTCAGGAGTTGGCCACAACCCAAGACAATTACTGAGGTGAGGATTTTTCATGGATTGGTATCTTTCTATCGAAGATTCATTCCACATTTTAGAAGTGTGATGGCACCTATAACCGATTGCATGAAAGGAAAGAAGTTTGAGTGGTCAGAGGAAGCAGGGGTTGCTTTTGAGAAGATCAAAACACTATTGACGACAGCACCAATTCTAGTTTTACCGGATTTCCAGTTGTTATTTGAATTGCATACTGATGCATCGAAGGTTGGGGTTGGTGGAGTATTGAGTCAGAGAGGAAGACCAGCTGCTTATTTCAGTGAGAAGTTGTCTGGAGCTAAGTTGAGATATAGCACTTATGATATTGAGTTTTACGCAATTGTTCAAGCTGTGAAGCACTGGAGACATTATCTGTTTCAGAAGGAGTTTGTTCTTTACACTGATCATGAAGCATTAAAGCACTTACAAGGGCAGGATAAGATTTCAGCAAGGCATGCATCATGGATTGCTTATCTGCAGCAATTTACGTTTGTTGTGAAACATAAATCGGGAATACGAATCGTGTAGCAGATGTATTAAGCAGAAGGAATCACTTGTTGACTACAATGAAGGTTGAGGTGACAGGGTTTGAATTGTTGCCAGAAATGATTGAAGAAGATCCTTACTTTATGAACTTTGTTGAGAAAGTTAAGGATGGGAATGCTGATGAGTTTGTATTGGTGGATGGTTTTCTGTTTAAAGGAAATCGTTTATGCGTACCGGATTGTAGTTTGAGAATGAAGATTATAAAGGAGCTACATGAAGAAGGCCATGTGGGTAGAGATCGTACTTTGCAGTTAATTTCTCAATCTTATTTTTGGCCGTCGATGAGGAAAGAGGTGGAATGGTTTGTGGGTAGATGTCATTTTGTCAGGTTTTGAAAGGGACCGCTACAAATGCGGGATTGTATATGCTATTACCTGTTCCTACAAAACCATGGGTAGACATTAGCATGGATTTCGTGTTGGGTTTTCCGAGGACTCAAAGGGGGAATAACTCTATATATGTTGTGGTGGATCGTTTCTCGAAGATGGTACATTTTATTGCTTGTAAGAAGATGGCAGATGCTGTTCATGTTGCTCAGTTATTTTTAAAAGAGATCTATCAACTTCATGGATTGCCAGAATCTATTGTGTCGGATAGGGATACTCGTTTACTGAGTCACTTTTGGTTAAGTTTGCGGAAGATGGTCGGAACGAAGCTGAATTTTAGTAGCGCTTACCATCCAAAAACTGATGGACAGACGGTGGTTGTGAACAGATCATTGGGAAATTTACTACGGTGTCTTGTGAAAGATAATCTCAAAAGTTGGGATATGAAGTTATGTCAAGCAGAGTTTGCTCATAATCATGTGGTGAATCGTAGTACAGGATTCAGTCCATTTCAGATTATTTATTCAAACTTGCCAAAGGGGCCGTTGGATTTAACGGTAGTACCACAACCGAAGGGGACGGTTAAACGAGATGTAGACTTTGTTGATGGGTTGACTGAATGTCATAAAATCATTCAGGAGCGATTGGAGGAAGCAAATGAGAAGTATAAAAGATCCGCAGATATGAAGTGAAGAAGTGTTGAGTTTAATGAAGGAGATATGGTGTATGCTGTGTTAACAAAGGATCGTTTTCCAGTGGGCGCTTATAACAAGTTGAAAGCCAGAAAAATTGGTCCTGTAGAAGTCGTGAAACGGATTAATGAAAATGCTTATATGTTGAAGCTACCGGAAGATGTGTACACTTCTGACGTGTTCAATGTTAAACATCTCGTGCCATATTATGGGAATGAACAATCCGATGTGGAAGAATTTACAAATTCGAGGACGAATTTTTCTCAACCTGGGGAGGATGATGCAGCTCAGGCCAGAGAAGAGAATACGCAACCAATAATTCTCCAAGGGATAAGTCGTACATGACTTAAGGAAGGGGTAAGTCGTCCACGACTTAAAATGGAAGCTATAGGTCGTCCACGATCTAAGGAGTCACGTGAGGGGAGCTATGAGTTAATGAAGTGGCTTTAAGTCGTCTACGACCTAACAGATCAGATGGAAAGGAATTACGACTTAATAGGAGCTTAAGCTGCTCAGGTTTGATGAGTCGTATACGATCTAACGACACAGCTATAAGTCGTCCACGACTTATCAAGAAGCAGAGAGAAGTTCCAGTAGCTGAAGTCTTAAGTCGTCCATGATTTAAGTCGTATGAAGGTGCTGATTGAAGATGTCCTTATGTCGTAAGTAGTTAGGTCGTCTTCAACCTAAGTGATGTAATATGTTGAGTCGTTGTGTTGTAAATAATAGGTCGTAAGTCGTTTTCTCTTGAGTCACTGAATTTTATGTCGTGGCAATGTTAAGTCGTTTGCTGTTGAGTCGTGATACTGTTGAGTCGTGAGTCGCGGCACCTGTTAACTCATAGGTCGCTAACGTCCTGATACAGCATGCTTACTCCATGGGCCATAGTCCTTAGGTCGCTAGTAGTTGAGTCGTTTGTTTGTTTGTTTGTTAAGTCGTTGTACTGTGTATATGTGTTTTAGATCGTTTCTTTCTTTGAGTCGCGTGTGTTGTATATATGAGTATATGTGATGTGTTAGGTCGCGTACGACCTAAGCTAAGTCGTGAGTCGTGATATCGATGAGTCGTATGGGCGAAAGGCTATAAATAGGGCGTGCGTTGTACATTTGAAGGAGGTTGATTGTTGAATAAAATTTCGTTTTGATTGCGGTGTGCTTTCATCTAAATTGGTAGTTGAGTGTGATCTCCAATCTCCACTTTCGGTTAATTGAGTGCACTCGATTCAATGATTGTTGAAGCCAATTCACGGTATCAAGTGCGATTGATCAATGTTTGAGGAATTGTAGATCTTCTTTCACGGTATCGTGCGCGATTAACGTGTCGAAGATAGCTAGAATTCGGTATCTTTGTGATCAACGAATTTGGGCATTTCAATATCTTCAATCCACCGTTTGCTACTTTCATCGATCTATATCGATTTGTTATTATCCGCTGCGTCAAGTTCCCTCCGCTAGAGGAGGGATTGGTACCAATCCCTATGGAGGGATCAGCAACGATCGGTCCTAGCAGACAAGGAAGGTCTTCCTATTGACACCTTGAAGTTTCTACACGATATCCATCTATTCTATGATGCCTATGTCTTTGATACACTTCAAATGAACTAGAACTCTTCGATGCTGAGTAATGGGCAGGATCCCTTCTTGCTTTCCCTCACTGTTGCTAACTGAGTTGGTTCATTAGCTTGATATTGGCTTTAATTTTCTGATTTCATTGTCAATGGCTATCCACTAGCTCTCTCATCAGATTCTAGAATTCAGCTCTTATTATGGAATTAGCTGGATTCCGGACTTCAACTGGATTAGTATTCACGTCCATCAGTTGACTGCTCGAGCCTTCTTGCTGGATGTTAACATTCTTGTTTCTTTCTACGTGCTGACAAGTAGATCCAGGGTTCCTCACTATTATCGATAGATTTGCCTAAATTTCTACAAACCTGAATAGAACAAGCAAACTTTTTGAAGATAATTATGGATCTCCTTTAGCAGATTTATGCAATCCAGCAGCAACAAAAGGATCCTAATAAGTTGAGAATCACGGTTCTCGGTGAAAAGCACTAATGTTCGCACCAAAAATTGGCATGAACACCAACAGAAGTATTAAAGAGAAATAAATGAAGAATATAAAGTGAAACAGAGGATAATGACAAAGAAATAGCAGTAAATTAAAAAAATCACATGAACACAATGACTTATAGTGGTTCGGCGTTGTTTGCCTATGTCCATTTTGAACAGATTGCTTCTATCATGAACTTATAAACTAAGCACAACAGGAATTAGATGAAAATCCTTCGTTACAAAGGGTATAAAGAAAATTGCAATGTAAAGGTCCCAAAAATGAACATCCAATCCCGTATTTATAGACGAAGACGACCAAATATCTGTCTAATAATTCGACAGAAGGACCTTTAGAACAGATGAACCTATAAGAGGGATTGCATGCCCAATTCCCAATGGAGAGGGATTGGTACCGATCTCTACTATGCTCGAATTTTAGGATGCGATCCCTATGGCAGTTTCTTCATGCCAAAATATACTTAGCCTCCAAATTTCATGCCAACTGGATCAACAGAACTTGAATTATTGCTTGATTTTTGCTCTAACATAGGTTGCTTTCTTATTCCTACTGATCCCTACCAAGGGAAGAGTTTCGATCCCTCTAACTTCATCTTCTTGTGGTACGATACCTAAGGTAGGCTCCCTAAATTCCCATATCTTATTCATAAAATTATGCATTAGACTAGTGGATCTTGAGATATTGATTGTTTTCTATTGAAATGCTCCCACTCCCCGAAACATGCCAATCCTTTTGATGGATGTCAATATATGCCGATCCCTCATATATATTGAACTATATTTCATATTTTGAACATTCTGTCTTTCATATCTATTAATTCCATTCAACTTTGTATTATCATCTACACTTGACTTCTAGGCCCATTGTCGTCACTTTAGACTTATCGGCCTTGATAACAGTCGAATCTGACCTATGTAATCAGTTAAATGTAACCGGGTCAAAATGCCAAAAATCATATATTATGTTGAAAATGGAGCTCAAAAGAGGAAATATGAGTGTTTGAAGTGTTCAGATTTAACAAATGAGCAATTAAGTTGAAAATTTGAACTTTAAAAACTAACTGTGGTTAGATTGGGAGATAAGTAAACATTAAATTAAGCCATTAACGATAAAAGTTAATTAAGGAGTAATATAATGTGCAACGTAAAATAGTAAAACATTTCCAAAATAACATAAGTGGTCAACCGCTAGAGCAAATCATTCGAACCCTAGCAGTCGTCCGGTATATAGAGAGAGGTCAATGGCTCCTCGGGGAAAGGCTAGGTTTTCTATTGTTAAATGCTCCAGATTTATCTGTTTTCAACCTAGTTTATTCATGTGGTTATGGAACGTTTCAACCTGTATCAATAGAGGCCTACCTCCCCACTTTTGTTCACAAACTTTTTGGGAAAATCAGTGAAGCTCTATCAGTTCATCTCTTCTTAGATTCAGAAAACAACATTTGGTTTTTAGGTAAGAAATCCTATATATCTATCTTTTATTATTATTTAGTTTTTAAACCTCTTCTCCTCCAACATTTATGAATTTAATATGTATATATATATACAAATCCTTATTGTATATATCACAAAATTAAGAGATCTAAAGGAGATTACAATAGGAATTGCAAATTTAAAAGAGAAGTAAGCTAAGGACCAACTGTGAATGAAAATCTTAGTTCTTTCTACTTTTGTAGTTAAATAGTATAGTTGGATTTGATATATGCCTTACAGAATTTTGGTTTACGAAAACATCATATTAAAAATCTCTGAAATTCCCCTAAAGGGAAATATCAATTCTTAAGATTAGAATCTTAAATGTTTTGTGTTAAAATGATGGAGTTTTGTGGATTTTTACAGTTTACGTATTCTACCTTCTACTCCACTTCTTATTCTTGTTCTCTAGATTCGATTAAGAGATTTTGTTGAGAAGTGATGTGTAAAGCACGAATCTTTATTTGTAGTTCGCACTGCCTATTTCTATAAAGTTTTATAGAATTTCCCTTGACTAAATTCATATAAAAGAATGTGAATAGAGTATGGAATTGATTAAATTATAATTTTCCATTTTTGGTTTATTCCATTATTTTAATATGAGACAAGTTGTATTTGGATTCTATATACAATCTATTTATTGCAATTTTGGATATGACTATTGAATCCTTGTTGTGGATATTAAAATCTGTTGTTATGGATATTGAAATTTACACTATCGGTAAAATGGAAAAAAAAGGAAAGGCTTGTATTGTCATGGTAAAAGAAGTAATTGACATTTAATGTTAGCTAGGGCGTAATCTTCACACGTATTGAATAAAAAATGCATATTTAATTATATAAAAATTAGTGTAATAAACATATAATTATAATGTATAATTGCATAGTTATTTGGAAATAACTATCATTAAATCCCCTCTAGAAATGTAATTAATATTTTAAGGCATAATAAGGAAGATTTCTTATAAGGCGTTAATTATGGAATAGTGAGATGAGTATTATATATAGAGAGTATTTAAATTAGGGCTAAGTCATAGGGATGCAAGGTTAGTCAAAAGGCATACGGATGTCTACCCAACTAACCTAGCTACAAGCAATGTGATTTTAGGACTGATGTGAGACATTTACCATAATTAGTGTTTGTAATGATGCAAGCATAGTCTGAAAATCATGTTGAATAAATCTTCCCAGCTAATCTGGCTATCGGTTTCTATGGATAGTCGATTAATATGAGACATCGTTATGAGCTTGAGTCATAATAACAAGATCCTGCTTCAAGGTCTTGAGTTATTAAGTAGTTGTTTGAGGGACCACCTCTTTTCCCCAAATGAAGTAGTAAACGGCCAAGGAGTTAGTCATTAGGCATGATAGATGGTATCTAAATTGGGGTCCACTTCGAGATAAGGTATTAAGTGGCTGATTGAGGGTCCTCATAAAGATGTATTAAGTAGCCTAAGAGGATCCATGCAATGTAAGCTAGATGTTCACCTATGAGAAGTCTGCCCTAGAAATACATATTAAATGACGGGGTCTGCCTCAGTTGAGGTCTTAAACGGCAGGAGTCTGTGTATTTTGTAATAAAAGGTACTAATTTGCTTGGGTGCTATCTCTCGCATTGTTAGACATTTATAACGTTGGTTATGGGTTATGGGATTTAGAAACGTGCTTTAGAAATGGAAGGCATTAAGTGGTTGCTTGAGGACCCCTTCCTTTCCTTATATGAAGTATTAAATGGTTTTATATACATAAGGCATATTCTTATTTAAATTAAAGTAATAAAATAGTAAGGTTCTAGGTTTCTATTCACCAGACTTGTTGTTTTGACTCCCTCTTCATTACAACAGAAGATAGAGAAGGATTCGATAATGCTTGAAGGTGGCGAGAGTTAAGCTTGTGGCAATTACTATCTATCATTTTCTATTAATTTCTATTGTCCCATAAAATGTATTTTTGCACAAAATGTTGTAATGGTTGACATTATTTAATGTCTTATGACACTTAACATGATTTTAAATAAATGGGTACAATTATTGCTATTACATTTTATTCCTTCCACTGTGAGTTCCAAAGGAAAAGATAAATAGCTCTTTTTTTTATACCAAATAACAACCAACTTTAGAATGGGTCTAAGTTTCGATGTGCCTTTTCTATATCAGAATTTATGATGTTCTGGAGAGGGTTATTGCACTAATTTTATGCATTCTATTAGGAGAAAAGTGACAAAAGTAATAATACGAAAATTTATATTAATTCGAGAGCATGTCCTTACATCTACAATTGCTAAGTTCTTCTTTAATTTCTTAATTGAGCCGAAGATAGCTTTATAAAATTAAAATGGCTTTCTCCATCATAAGCATTACTAGAAAATAGTGTAAATACCTACTTAGTGATATCGACCTCACATCAACACCGATTTTTTACGTCGGAGGGGGGTAGGACTAATCAGGTAGCGGTAGTTTATTAACAACGGAAAATTTTCAATCCCTTATATAAGGCGTGGGGGCGACATCGGTGTGTTGTTGATCCCAACTATATCTCCCCCAATGTTGCTCCCTCCTTTACTATTCAATAACAAAATTAAAAAAACCTAACCATCCCCATGCACATCGCAAGTGGAAGCCACCAACCATTTCTGCTGCTGAACCCTTGGTCACCCACACATCCCAGTCTAAAGCCGAAGTTACTACCCCCACTTCAACAACCGAAGCCTTAGACTCCCTATGTTCGTCACCCCATCACTACCACCAAACTCTCTATATGCTCCCATCACCAACGCAAACTGCCAAAATGCCCTTAGGATCAATGCAACACATTATCACATTAGTTATGTTTTGCCTTGCCTTGCCATCATTGCTTCCTCCATATTAGATATGTATTTAGTAAATTTCACTTGGTGCTTACTGTTGGATTGTTAAATTATCCACCACTATGAGAATGTTAGATTCTTCTAGTGGAAAAAAGATTTCCCGGTAATGAATAATTAGTGTATTATGAAAATTGATTTTATGAAAGATGAACAATATGTATGCCATGCTACAGAAAGTATTTTATCAATATCAAAATGATAAGAAAATCGATTTTGTTCGATAAAGTCAATGTTATTGATAAGGCATTACCAATGAAACCACTTACATGCTTAATTCGACCCATTTGAAAAATACCACCTATGTCATTATATTGCTATTCATTTTTTAGTAAAGTGGAAATCAATATTCATCTCATATGTTATTTATCAGATTTTCCCCATATTCGAGAAGTTATAAACGCAATGATGTTTATGTTTCGTAAATCATTATTTTAAATTGAATGGTTAGTGAAATTTCAATGACACTTTCTTATTCTTCTTAATATATATGATTTTTTGCGTATTATATAGGGAATAAGGGTAAGTTCCGCAAAAAGTTAATCAATCATTTGATTTAAAATGATTTACGAAACATAAATATCATTACATTTGTAATCGAAAGTAGAATGACCAACTGTTAAAAAGACATGCAAAGTAATAGGCTATATTGCTTTAAAATTATTTATAAAATTCATTTTCTTAAAATCATTTATAATAAAATTTGTAATGTTATTGAAATTAATAATAAATTAATAATGTTATAAAGCAATAATAAAATTAATTAATTTATTAAATTAATAATAAAATTAATAATGTTATATAAATTACTAACAAGATTAATAATGTTATTAAATGTAATTTATTTAATAAGGTAAATAATGTTATTGAATGTAATAATGAAACTAATAGGGTTATTTTAATCGATAATAAAATTAGTAGTGTTATTGATTGTAATAAAGAAATTAATAATGTTATTTAAACTAATAATAAAATTAATAATTTTATTTAAACTAATAATGAAATTAATAATGTAATTTAAATTAATAGTATTAATAATGTTATTTAAAATAATCAATAAAATTAATAATGCAAATTATGTTAAGTTTTAGTAAGCAAATAATTGTAATATTATCATTAAGGTTTGATTTTATGGAAAAACTAGAATAAAATAACATATTTTTGTTTACGTGTAGAATACAAAAGATGGATTATTTGAAAGATTGAACATGGATGTACATGAAAGGTAAAAAATGGGCGATGCCAGTGGTTGAATTGTCGTTGCGCAAAACTTATAGTGTATTGTACTATGATATTACCTTTACATTAATAAGGTTTTATGCTTGAATATCTTGTGTGGATATATCATGGAGAAAAATGTCACATTACATAGGAGGAGACTCTATATATGGATATGGTATGTGATGAACTCTAGAAATCAAAATGATGGAAATGGTTTATAACACTCTGTAAAAATTAATATGAAATTAACTAATAAGAATAGGATTAATTAATAAATTAAAAATATGGGTACAAACAAAAATTTTGTAAATATTTGAATTTGGCCATAAAAGTGGTGTTGTTGAATTCTTGGCAATTTTTTGATCAATTTTTATATATAAAGTCTCAAAATAAGAGCTCAAGCGAAAAAGGTATTGAAGTTTAAAGTTTTTGGATTGAAAATATTTTAAATGGAATTCAAATTCAAATAAAAAATTTATTCTTGAACTTGAAATTTAAAAAGTAGTAGCAATTACACTTGAAGGTTAAGTAAACATTAACTTTAAAAATTAGTTAAAGTATCAAGTAAATAAATAACAGCAACAAAGGAAACTATCCCAAAATAGACCAACCGGTTGACCATCTAGGATGGACGATCGACTATTGAACATTTGTGGTGGTTTGGATTTTAACATTTTGAATGGTCCAAATTTTACTATTTAAATTTGATAGTTCTGGTGCTTTCTAACCACTATAAATAAGAGCCTAGCCTCTCACTTTTATTTACAATTTATGTTGGGAAACCAGTAATGCTCTGTCCGTCTCTCTCCTCGAAGATCTGGAAAATTCTCTAGTATTTCATATAGGAAATTTCAGGTGTTTACCATTCAATTTCTTATTCCATTCTTTTTCAATCACTAAATTTATGAATCTAACCTATATACAATTCCCTTATTTTATACTTCTAAAAGGAGTGATCTGTAGCTGATTGAAGCGGGTGTAAACAAATCTAAAAAGTAAGAGCTAAGGATTTTTTGTGAGTGGAAATATTAGTTTTCTTATTTTACAAATTGCATAGTATAGTTTGGATTTGATATATTCCTTTAAAGAATTTTGTTTACGAAAACATTTTTTGCACCAAAAATGGTCACAAACCCCAATATCGCGAAAGCACCCGTATATGAATACAAATCAGCAATATTCAACGCAAATCTCAGATCTAAGCAATATCAAGAACAACAATTCAGAAATAACAATCAGAAACACAGGATTTATAGTGGTTCGGCGATCTTGCCTATGTCCACTCTAAAGCTTATGACTTTATTGATTCTTTTGATGATTTCGATCTGTTACAGCAGATTACAGTATATCTCTTATGTTAGCATACAATGGTGATAGAAAGATGTAGAATTGAATCCGGCAGAGTCTGGACATTGAATGGCCAAAAGATCCCTTTTATGTTGGCTCCAAGGGGCTATTTATAGGCGTTGGAGGCTGAGATCATGCTCAAACTTCGAGAGACTTCTTCTGGCATGTGAGTGGGCCCACACGACCGACCTCACTAAGTTTCGACTCGATCTGCGATCGATACGAAACGATTTCGTATCCATCAAAAATTGATCCAATCGAGTTAAAACGTGGCAAGAACAATCTTTACCTTGTATGGAAGATGCTGTGAAAATTTCATAGCATTTGGACTTGTGGTTTGGGAGATATGATCGATACGAATTGGAGTGTTTCGGTTGGCTGTTCTCTTCGAATCGATTACTTCGAATCCATGTATTCGAATCGATGGGCGCACGTGTTTTTGAGACAACGTGGCGCGCACTCCTTGGATCGATCCAATACTTATGCCGAGTTGACCACTTCGCATCCATGAATTTCGCCTCGTTTTAATTGAGTACTATTATCCAGTTTGAATCAATCAACTCCGTGCATTTCGTATCAAATTTCAACGTCTAGTTCGAATCGAGACAAGTGGCTTAGCTCGTATCGATGGTTATGTCTCCATTCAATGGATATGATTTTGATGGATACGAACCGAAGCTGCCTGATGGATTCGAATGAACGCCTCGTTCATCTATTCGAACTAGTCATTGGTCGACCGATACGAAGTTCATAGATGCGGAGACCTGGTCATTCCGATCAATACAAAGCCGATGGATACGAACCGAGGTGTGGTGATGGATACGAGCCTATCGATACAAAGTAAACTCGATCGATGGGTACGAAGTCCATCGATACGAAGTGCAGCCTATTGATGGATACGAAACAGTGCTCTAGGATGGATACAAACGGATGGAGTTATCTCCTTCAATCTGCAACGATCATAACTCATTCATACGAATCCTGATTGACCTGAAATTTGGAATGTTGGCTCCCATGACTTTGCTTGCCGTGTCCTATCAATTGTAGCCTGATCCGGGCTCAGACAAAATTCATCGATATCCATAGTGAAGCAATGTATAACCAATCTTTGAGACGAACTGTCTTTAGTTTTCGATCGATCTTTTGGTATCACGGCTTTGCCAAAAAGCGGGATAACATTTGCCCCCCAAAACATGCCTTGCGATAGGAAGGTGTGTTTTGTAATGCCATAAGTTTGATGTTCATATCCTGTCAACAACCTGCAAAGAACTCGATAGTTTCATATGACCTCGGATGACGATCGTTCGGGATCGTATGCCATTTAAGGTGAATCGGGACCATTTGCGGTTGATGCCGTTCGCGGCAAATAATGCGATGGGACCGTTCGCGGTCGATGCCATTTGCAGCGAATGATGAGATGGGACCGTCCATGGTTGGATGCCGTTCGTGGAAAATGATGCAAAGGGACCATTCGTGGTCGGATGCCGTTCGCGGCGAATCGTGGAATGAGAATGTTCGCAGTCGGATGCCGTTCGTGGCAAAAGATGAAATGGGACCGTTCGAGGTTGGATGCCGTTCGTGGCAGATGAAGAAACGGGACCGTTCGCGGTGGGATGCCGTTCGTGGCAAATGGTGATACGGGACCCTTCGCGGTCGGATGCCGTTCGCGGTGAACTGTGACCGTTCGAGGTCGGGTGGCGCTCGAGGCGAGTTGTGATCGTTCGAGATCGGGTGCCAATCGAGGCAGAGTGTGATCGTTCGCGATCGATCGTCATATAAGGTGAGTTGCGACCGTTTGCGATCGGGTGCCGTGCGAGGCAGAATGTAATCGTTTGCGATCAGATATCATACTAAGTGAATCATGACCGTTCGTGGTCGGGTGCCGTTCGAGGAAAATTGTGATCATTTGAGATCGTGTGCCGTTCAAGGCATATTGTGATCGTTTGAGATCGTGTGCCGTTCAAAGAAAATTGGTGTGCCCGGAGGGGGGGGGGACTTAGTATTATCGATGTCAGATTTCACGTTCGGGGGAGTTACATAATCAAAGACTTTGGCGGTACATCGCCATACAGGAGGTGCTCGTGGACCGTTCGCAATCCAACGGGCATACGAGTAAGTTCTTTCACAGAATTGCAAATATCAAAGCAATGATCATACGAATTCCACAGCAAAAATGTCCAAAGAAACTATGTCCAAATGTCCAAATCAAAATCAAAGCAAAAAAGCAAGACAAAGATGTCAAAGCGTAAACTCTTACTATGGTGCGGTTAGTAGTCATTCAGAGCATGCCTATGGATCATGCGCGATCTCTTACGTGTGTAAATGATTTAACCGTGTTAGTGAGAGGTTTACGACTTGTTCATCATTATTTCAATCAATCAATCAATTGATAATCAAACGTTGTCCTGGTTCAGGGTCACCTCTAGCTGATGTAGACGGTGATCGCTCTGGCTCTACAGTTGGAGCTCGCCTCTTCACATACGAAAGTAGCATACCATTCCTGATATGCCCTTCCACTTCATCCTTTAGATGCCTACAATCATTTGTGCTATGGCCATTCAGTTCATGGAATAAGCAATATTTATCTGATTTCCTTTCGTCGGCAGTTGGATCCCTTCGCACTGGTCTGCGATATGGAACCTGCTTTCTAGTATCCTGATAGATTCACTCCAAACACTCATTCAGATCTGAGTATGTGGTGAATCTTGGTTCCTTTCGTGGTCGCATTGATCTGTTATAGCTATTCTCAGCCTTTCGTTTTCCCTTTCTAGTTTCTGTACCTTTCTCAGGGGAATTTCCATCTTTGACCGCATAAACATTAAGTTCTTCTCCTTCTTCTCTGTCTGCACTTGCATCTTCCAATCGCAAAAACTTTTCTGCCTCGTGATAGAATTCTCCTAGATTCGTAGGCAGATCTTTAGTCAACGAATTTTTGAACTCTGTGCCATAAGCTATTCCGAACACAGCTGCCATCATAACCATGGATGGATCTGGTCGATCCACCAATGCTGCTTCTGCGTTGAATCGCGTTAGAAAACTCCTCAAAGACTCCCCAGCTTTTTGCTTTAAAATCGCCAAACTCATTACATTCTTGGGTCTTGCAATGTGAACCCTAAATTGCCTCTTGAATTTCTCAGTTAAATCTGCCCACGTTCCTATGGAGCCACTCTCTAGCTACCCAAACAATAATGCTGCGATATCCGTCAGATATAATGGAAACCACTGGGCCATAACTTTCTGTGATGCCCCCAGCACTTCCATGTGCCTCATATACCTTGTCAGATGGACTGCAGGTTTCGTCCTCCCATTGTACATCTCCACTGATGGTAACCTGAACTCTGGTGGGTTCCTAGCCATCCTAATTGCAGGAGAAAAGGGACTCATGTTCACATCTTCAAGATCTCTGTTTACTAATCCGCCTCTCATAGCTCACCTGACCATCTCCGCCAATCTATCATTGCCTCCTAGTTGCAATCCTCGTTCATCGCTGTCGACCTGCCCCCCGAGTCCTTGAGAGCCTTCTGAAATATGCCCCTTGGCTGAGCATTCATCCCTCTGCTACCTCCAGGTTGCTTAGATGCCCCTATCTCTCTCTCTCTCTCTCTGGGATTGGATCAACATGCTCCGAGTGTGTGCCCTCTAATCCATGTGCTATGTCGGATGGTCCTGCTTCATTCTGGACTCCATCTGCTCCTCGGTTCTGCGCTCCAAGTTACCCAATCTGTTGAAACAAACTCTGGATCAACTCCTCCTGTCTCTTCATGATCGCCTCCATCTCATCCCTAGTGATGAGGATCGATGCCTGATTATCTCCTGAAGAATCCTCTTGACTTCCTTCGTGTCCACTTCTCTCTGGCCTCTACCTTCTACTCGTTTGCCTTGTCATAGCTCCTTAAATCTGAACTATTGAATCTTCAAATTCAACTTCTCCTAAATCAGCCATCTCAATGAAAGCACTAAAGTGTTTGCACCAAAAATGGTCACAAAACCCAATGTTGCGAAAGCACCCGTATATGAATACAAATCAGCAATATTCAACACAAATCTCAGATCTAAGCAATATCAAGCAAAGCAATTCAAAAATAACAAACAGAAACACAGGATTTATAGTGGTTCGGCGATCTTGCCTACGTCCACTCTGAAGCTTATGACTTTATTGATTCTTTTGATGATTTCGATCTATTACAGCAGATTACAGTAAGTTATATCTCTGATGTTAGACTACAATGGTGATAGAAAGATGTAGAATTGAATCCGGTAGACTCTAAACGTTGAATGACCAAAAGATCCCTTTTCTGTTGGCCCCAACGGGCTATTTATAGGCGTTGGAGGCTGAGATCGTGCTCAAACTTCGGGAAACTTCTTCTAGCACATGAGTGGGCCTACGCGACCAACTCCACCAAGTTTCGACTCGATCTGCGATCGATACAAAACGATTTCGTATCCATCAAAAATTGATCCAATCGAGCTGAAACTTTGTAGGAACAATCTTTACCTTGTATGGAAGATGTTGTGAAAATTTCATAGCATTTGGACTTGTGGTTTGGGAGATATGATCGATATGAATTGGAGTGTTTCGGTTGGTTGTTCTCTTCGAATTGATTACTTCGAATCCATGTATTCGAATCGATGGGCGCACGTGTTTTCGAGACGACATGGCGCGCGCTCCTTGGATCGATCCACTCCTTATCCCGAGTTGACCGTTTTGCATCCATGAATTTCGCCTCGTTTCTATCGAGTACTGTTATCCAGTTTGAATCAATCAACTCCATGCATTTCGTACCAACTTTCAACGTCTAGTTCGAATCGAGACAAGCAGCTTAGCTAGTATCGATGGTGATGTCTCCATTCAATGGATACGATTTTTATGGATACGAACCGAAGCTGCCTGATGGATTTGAATGAATGCCTCGTTCATTGATTCGATCTAATCATTGGTCGACCGATATGAAGTTCATGGATGCGAAGACCTGGCCATTCCGATCGATACGAAGCCGATGGATACGAACCGAGGTGTAGTGATGGATACGAGCCTATCAATACGAAGTAAACTCGGTCGATGGATATGAAGTCCATCTATAGGAAGTGCAGCCTACTGATGGATACGAAACAGTGCTCTAGGATGGATACGAACGGATGGAGTTATCTCCTTCAATCTGCTTCGATCATAACTCATTCATACGAACCCCGATTGACCTGAAATTTGGAACGTTGGCTCCCTTGACTTTGCTTACCGTGTCCTATCAATTGTAGCCTGATCTGGGCTCGGACAAAATTCATCGATATCCGTAGTGAAGCAATGTATAGACAATCTTTGAGACGAACTGTCTTTGGTTTCCGATCGATCTTTTGGTATCATGGCTTTGCCTAAAAGCGGGATAACAAACATCACATTAGAATTCCCAAAATTTCACTAAAGAAAAATGCCAATTCTTAAGTTAGAAATTCAATTATTATGTATTAAAATAATGGAATTTTGTAGACATTACAATTATAATGTTTTACATTCTGTTCCACTTCTTATCTTGTTCTTTATATCTGCTTAATGGTTTTTAATTAACTAGGAAATGGTGTGCATGGTATGGATTCTTCTATTCATTGTTTGCACTACCTATTTTTGCAATTTAAATAGAAATTCCCTTTTTCGATTTTATATAGATAAGTTGAATAGAGCGTAAACATATTTGAATTTTAGGTTTATATTAATGTTTATTTTGTTACTTTATTACAAAATAAGTCTAGTATGGATTCTATTTTCTACAAGTTTGTTAATTGAATTTTGGATATTAAGTATATGGTATATTTTTGATATGGAATTGGATTTGCATAAATTTGTAGTTTCGACATTTAAACGTTAGTTTAAGGTGCAATCTTCACATGGTTAGAAATATTTTAGGCGCATATGTGTATATATGCGTAAATAGAGTATAATTATAACGTATTAATTACATAGTTAGAAGGCTGTTAATTATCAATAATCCCCTTAGGAAAGAAGTAAATTATAAAGGAGAAATAATGATTTTCTTATAAGGTCCTGATATGGAATGTGGTGAGATGTGTGGTAATACATTAAAAGAGTATTATAAATTATGACTAAGTTATAGGGATGTGAGGTCAGTCAAAAGCACATGGAAGTCTGCCTAGCTAGTCTAGCTAACAGCAGTGTGACTTTAGGGATGATGTGAGACATTACATATAATAAGAACCTATGGAGGACGCGAGTTTAGTCCCATATTCTATAGGGTAAACCTACCCAACTAGTTTGGCTACCTTTACCTAAGAATAGTTAGGTTACTGTAAGATGTCATAGTTGGCTTATGATCCATAATATATAGGACCAGCTTCGGAGCCGGGGATACTAAGTGGTTGATTAAGAGTCTACCTTCTCTACAATTATGAAGTATTAAATGGTCAGGGTTAGCAGTTAAGCACGATAGAGGATATATTGGGAAGGGTATGCTGTGGGTTTTAGGTATTAAGAAGTTGTAATAAGGTCTACCTCCCCCAAAAAGGTGTACTAAGTGGCTAAATAAGATTTCGTTCGATGCTAGTTAGATATTATCAGAGAGGAGTTTCCTTAGGATAGGTAAGTAAATGATAGGGACCTGCCTAAAATGTGGTATTAAATGGTCAGAGCCTGCCTAGACTCCATTGAAAAGGTATTAAGTGACTTGGGTATTATCTCTTACGTTGTTTGGACATTATTGATAATGGATACCGATTATTGGGTTAAAAAAGTAATGGTTATGGAATTGGACCGGGAAAGCCTTAGGGCTTATAGTCGGAAGACTTACAATATAGTTAGGATACGTAAGAATTATTCTTACTTAAATTACACTGCCCAAGTACTACTATAGAAAGGCTTTAGATTTTTATTCACCGGACATAGTTTTTCTAACTTCATTCTTATTACAACACAGGTTAGAGATGATGATGCAGATTTTCAAAGATTGTGGCAGAGATGCAGACTCTTGGCAGTTATTTAGGTATCTATGATATTTTAATATTTCTTATGTACGCATTGAGACATGATGTATTTTGAGATATTATACCACAAATATTTAATGTTGTTATATAGGATTATGTTGTTAGTTTTTGTTATTTGAATTTTTAAATAAATGGGCATTATTTTAACATTATATTATGTCCTTTCATTGTGAAATTCTAAAATGTGTACATAGATAGCTCTATGTACTGTTCTTTAATCAATTTTACCAACCAAAAGCTAACTATGGAATGGGTCTAAGGTCAATAAGCCTTTTCTAGGTTTAAAATCTACATGTTTCGAGGAGCACTGTTACATGGTTCATGTTGTTACAGGTCTAAGTATATTGACCAATGAACCATATTTGGAGGATTATCTTAACACGAAAGCTAAAGTATAATTTCAACTTATTAAAAGAAAAAAATGACTAATTTATAACGGTTGTAAAATGATGCACTTGTCAACGACATATGGATTAACTTCTACAAAATCCGAATGCAATGCATCAGATAACCTAATAAATACAATTTTTAGCTTGTGTAAAGAAATACTTTCACCTAACAACATGTTGGCGGAGAACTAGTACTACTTTAAAAGAGAGGTCTCTGCTTTTGAATTGACATATGAAAAAATTAGTACGTGTCTAGTGGATCATGATCTATTGGAAGGAATACGAAGATCCAACTTTGTGTAGATTCTACACAAGATATAAATCAATGAAAACCAATGGTAAATGTGTGGCTTTCACTAGAAATATTTTCTTATTACATGAGATTACAAAGGTTATATGCATTTGTTGCTAAGATGAAACACATGCGATGACACATGAACAACAACGAGATGTAGATGTTTTATGTCATCCTTCAGATAACGAAGCTTGGAAACATTTCGATAGGAAATATCTTGATTTTGCTAAATAATCACATAAAGTTAAACTTGTTTGTGTACGGATGTAACATCCCATAGTAACATTATTTAGCATATTTAATTAGCTAAATAAAATAAAACAATGTAAGATGATTAATGGATTGGGATTTGATTTAACCAAGGGTAGCTGTGCTTTTATGTACGATGAACTAAAGAAAAAAGATGAGAATAATTGTTAGGAAATAAGGAAGGGTAAAATGGGAAATATGATGAACTTATACCCTAAACCCATAGGAAATCGAACGCACATTCATTTCTTTCTCAAGTAAAATATTTTAAGCTAGGCTACCATTTTCAATCTCAAGAGAAGATAAAGTTTGAATTTCAAGAGAAGAAGTAGATCAACTTATTCAACATAAAATCTCACATCTTTAATCACAATGCAAAGGTGAATGATTACTACATTCTTTTTTCTTATAGTTCTCAAATTTAAGGGTAACCCAAAATGATTTTGCATGGCAATGTCATGATTTGGATGATTGAAGGTTTATATATAATTGTTGATGATTTATACACGTTCATATTAGTTTTTATGATATGTTTGATATGAAAAACCTATTAAATGACATCCAAATGCCTCGCGAATATTAATGTAATTATAAATGATATTTTAGAGATGGGTTTGAATTTTCATAATTTTCTGAATTAATATTGATTTTTTTATTAATTTTATGTGAAGAAAATGATTTATAGGGTTATAAATTATTTATGGCATAATAAATAATTATTTGGGTCTGAAATTTACATTTGTTATAAAACATATTGAAAAGGATTTTTTGGATTTTTTGTAGAATTTTCCGAAGTATTCTGATGAATATATAAAATTATTTAAGTTATGGGGCTTAAATATTTTATATATTTAGTTAAGGAGAAGGGTTATTTCGCAAATGAATTAATTAATTAATTCTGAAATTATTGCAATATACTTTTAGAAATGAAAATTAGCAACCAATAAGAGCTTGAAAAACAAGGCAGGTTGGTTAAAAAGTTTACTTAAAAGGTTTAAAATCAAAAATTCATGTTAAAAGTTTGCTTAGCCACATTTGGTTTCGCTCAAGTATCCTTCGACTAAGACCCTCCGCCTCTTTCCTCAAACCAATGCACATAGTATCAATCTCGGTACATAGTGAATTGGACAAAGGCGAAGGTATGAGTTGAAACATAAGGGTTCCAAAAGGCTCGAAGCGCCTTTTTGTTTTAAATGAGTAAAGTGCCTGCTTGCTTTCAGGCAAGTAGCTTTCGACTTAGTTGGCTTTTGGACTGGTTAATTAATTTAAAAGAAAGGTTTTAAGGTTGCACCTTTGTTCTAAGAAATAGCTTTCGACAAAGCTACATTCGACTAAGTCAATGGTTTAAAAGAATGGTTTCAAAATAGTTGCACCATTGTTTTCAAATAATAGCTTCCGACTATATCGAAGCCTTTACTACCACCTTCTACATTTCGAAAAAGAGCTTTCGAAAGGGTTGTTTAGTCTTATAAAAAAAACTACCACTTCTTCTATACTTTCAGAAGGGATGTTTCGACACCAACACTTCCAGACTTAGTTATGGCTTTAGAAAGGATAAGTTTTTGACCTTGTTACTTGTGACCCTTGGTGATTTTTAAAGAATAAACCAATGGTTTTGAAAGAGAAAGTTTTCGACTAGATAGTGTTGAATGATTTTGAAAGGTGTTTTTCCACATGATTTAAATTGAATCCAAATGCTCTCGAAGGGTTTAAGTTTTTCAATACCTTCAAAAGGTTTTGAAGAAGGCGTCGAAGGGAAGGTTCCCCAATCGTTTCGAAAGTTCTAAAGGAAAGGTTTTCCAATGGTTTTAAATAGTTTAATGGAATGGTTTCTCCTATGGTTTTGAAAGGCAATATTTATTGGTTTTAAAGAGGGATGTATAAGGTTTTTAGCTTTCGAAGGAAAAGGAATTTCAACGGTTTTAAAAGGTTTATATGAATGGTTTTGAAAGGGGTACTTTCAATAGGATCGAAATGGAACTTTCAAATGTTTAATGGTTTTCATCAACAAAGATTTGAGTAAAGTATATATAACATGGCAAGGTGATTTTTGGTAAAGCATAAATTATAAACGTTTTCCTTGTTTAAGTTTGGTTTAAAAAGTTTTAAATCAATTTCATAAGAAAAGCCATTCATGGAAAATTATGGAAATGTATCCCTAAGTAAAAATGACTCAGATATTGGAATACCATATGGGACATGTATAGGGTCGCACCCCATACATTAGCTATTTGCCACAGTTAATTTATCCAAAATTCCACTGTGTACAGCTTTGTCACACGTAAGACTAAAAATATGATTGCACACGGAAGGGAATATATGTTTGTATACAAATAGGTTATTGGTGAGCCCGCAAAACCATTAGGATAAGGTGACCTTAAGAGATGTTAAGTTAGGGACAGACCGTCCAGAAGAGAAATATTTAATAGATAGTTAAGGATAAACCATCTAGAAGAGGTACATTTAAAAGATGTTAGACAAATTTTGTTATCTTGTTTGGTAGGCCGAAGTCATCTAAAGGTCAATAGTAAGCCAAACAATACTACAGTGTTCGTACACATAATTCATTTGTTACCTGATATGTATGTTTACATAATAATGCTTCAGAGTTTTAAAAAGTTTTGGCTGTAAGATAAAGGTTTGCAAAAGATATGTTTTAAAAGAATGTTAGTCAGGGGAAACCCATTTTGCTAGGCGGCATGGTCTCACTAACATTAATAACCGGGATGTATAGTATTATTCACACCAGGCTTTATGTCTGACTCGAAATTTATGTTTTCCCTCAAACTCTTGGGTGCTTAAAATTGATTTGAGTAGGCTGAGGTTGAGATTCTTTCAGATTTTAGTAGGTTGACAAATTGATCTAACAGAGGCGAGCAGGAGGCTAATAGATAACTATTTAGGAGTTGCAGTTCTTTATTTTGTGTTTATTTCTGATGTGTATGTATTAAGTCAATTATGACTACATGACTCTGATCATTCGAAGAGGCATCATCATATATCGCTCTTGGCATATTTTGTAATAAGTATATTTTATCATTGCCTGGGAAACATTTAGGATTATGTAATCTGAATATGGAACATCTGTTTTAAAATATAATGGAAAAATGTTGTTTTGAAATCTGTGATTTGTTTCATATTCAAGTGCTTCTGATATTATGGATAACATTAACATATCCGTATTTAGTCGTTGGAAGTTAATACTGTAGATGACTGTAGCATTTATAGCGCTTAGCTTTGGACCTCTAGATAGGGGATGTACAACTTGGTATCAAAGCATAGGTTTGCGAAAAACGTTAACTAAAGTGATTTTGAAAACATAATCCTTAGGAATTAGAGTTAGGATTGGGGTATGAGATAACTCAATAGCAACGCACTTGTACTTACCATATATTAAGTATACGCTTTATCTCTAGGCTGGTATTTTTTAAGCTATTCTTCTATGTCTTACGAGGCTTGAATACAGACATGGACGAAGGAGAGGCATAGTCAACCTAGGAGGAGATAGTACCACCACAAATGGAAATGCCTAACCAAATGCTAAAAGAGGTCAGCCTCAGGTGGAGAATGTTGGTGCTGGGTTCCCTAAGTGGACATGGGAGCCATGTATCAGTTTTTTGTAAACATGATACAAGATGGAATCACAGTTGGAGTTGTTGGAGGAAATGCTGCCGGAGGAGGAGTTCAAGAAGCTTCGATGGTCAATCAGTATGCTAATTTGAGCAGAGACTATATCAAGCTTGGGAGAATGTCGTTTATGGGAATGAAAGATGCTTTTGAAGTAGAAAACAAGATGCTACATTATGAGAGGATTTTTGCTGACCTAGGGCTCAATGATGAGTAGAAAAGGAGACTTGTTTGAAGGGAGCTTCAAAGAGCTTCCTTGTTTGGGTGGAATACTGTAACTGTTGGAGTGGGTGAAGAAACTATGACGTGGGAAGAGTTTAGGAGGAGGTTTCAAGCAAGGTTCATGTCGGTAATGGCTTAGTCAGTCTTGGTCAGGAAGTTTGCTGAGCTGAACAAGGTGAAATGTCGGTTCTGGAATATGCTAGTAGGTTCGAAGAGTTAGCCTGATATGGGTATGACACTATTGACACATTGTTGAAAAGAAATGAAAAGTTTATTAGTGTTTTGAAGCCGGAGTTGATTAGGGCTACTTTACCACACATCAGAGATTCATGTGATGTGATAGTGGAAATGGTGTTGAGACATGAAGATATGTTAGCTTGTTTGGAGAAGAAGAAGGAGAAGGAGGTCTAGGTCGGACATGGCCAAAAGAGAAAGTTTTTCCACAAAATGAATGCTCAGAAAGGAGGTGCAACAAAGAAAGGAAAGTCCGAGCTGGTCTTCTATTAGTGTGATAAGAAAGGCCATTGTGCTCATGAGTGCTGGATAGGCAAAGGAAAGAACGCTGCTAAGAAGAAAGGGATTAGATGGTTTGACTGTGAAATTAGGCACTACAAGAACCAGTAAAAAGAGCAAACAAAAGTGGATAAAGGCCAAATGTTTGCATTGGATCCTTCTATGTCAAAGTCGATGGCACAGGAGAATGGAAAGGCTATGTTACGAGGTACTCTTCAGATCCATGATGCATTTGTTAGCGTTTTATTTGATACTGGTGCATCTCATTCTTTTGTATCTCGATATTTGGCAGATAAACTTAACCTAGAACCCACATATTTAGTTACTTCCTTAAGAGTTGCAAACCCGATAGGAAGGTACATGACACTTGGGATGAAGTGTGACCATTTAGAGTTTGACTGACTAAGTTACACCTTTGTTTGTAGTTTGCATGTGTTTGACTTTCTGGGGTTTGGAATTATATTGGGAATGGATTAATTAAGTAATTATGAAGCTATGATGTTTTTCGTAGATAGGAAAATATCACTGAGACAACCTAATTGTAATGATCGGATAGTTTATACCGTAGAAAACTCCAGTTGTGAGGTGAATTCTTTATTAGGTTTTATGGAGTTGGAAGATGAGCTAAATCGTATTACGGTAATTAGAAAGTTCATGAATGTGTTTGAGGCAGCAGTGATTGCCACCGTAACGAGCCATCGAGTTTTGGATAGATCTAGTGCCAGGGGCTGAACTCGTGAGTAGGCCGCCAAGTAGAATGACACTAACGGATGAAGGAGTTAAAAACTCCGTTGGTGGACTTGGAAGGTAAAAGTTCTTTTAGAACAAGAAGTTCGCCTTGGAGACCAGCAACAGTATTTGCTAAGAAGCCAGACGGATCTTTAATGCTATGTATTGATTATTGTATGTTGAATGAGGAGACGATAATGAATCGATATCCAATTTCTAGGATTGACTATTTGTTCGACCAGTTGAGCGGGGCCAAGGTATTCTCTTAATTGAATTTGACAACAGGATTTCATCTGCTTAGAGTAGTGGAAGATAGTATAACGGCGTTCGGAACTATATGTAGGTCATACGAACATATAGTTATGCCATTCGCACTCACTAATGCACCAGCATTCTTTGTTGATTTGATGAACTGAATTTTCCAAGAGCACTCGGATAGATTCATGTTGGTTTTTACGGAGATATTCTGATATACTCTAAGGATGAGAAGGAGCATGAAATTCATCTTAGAGTTGTGCTGGAGACGTTGAGGCAGCATCAGCTAAAGGCAAAGTTTTGGAAGTGCCATTTTTGAAGAGAGAGGTAAAGTTTCTTGGTCATGTGGTTTCGGAGAAAGGATTATCAGTTGATCCAAAAAAGATCGAAGCCATTAAAAGTTTGAGATCAAAAACGGTAACTGAGATTAGAAGTTTCCTAGGGATGGTAGGATATTATTGATGGTTTATAAAGGATTTTTCACGAATAGCTGCACCAGTGACTAAGCTAACATGAAAGAATGTGAAATTTGTATGGACTGATAAGCGTGAGGAAGCATTCCAGAGCTTGAAGCACTTGTTCACCAATGCAACTGTGTTGATGGTTTCGGAGGGGAATTAAGATTTAGTTTTTTATATTGATGCGTGTGGAACAGGGTTGGGAGTTGTACTCATGTAGAGGGGTAAAGTGATTGCGTAAGCTTCTAGACAACTTAGACTGCATGACGATAGGTATTCGATGCATGACTTGGAATTAGCTGCAGTAATATTTTCTTTAAAGGTGTGAAGGCATTACCTTTTAAGGGACAATTTTGAGCTTTACATAGATCATAAGTCATCGAAGTATTCATTCTCTCAGAAGGAACTGAACATAAAACAACAAAGGTGGTTGGAGTTCTAAGCTTCTTATGATTTTGGAATAGAGCACACACCAAAAATAGGAAATAAGTTGCAGATGCGCTTAGTAGAAGGCATCAGAATTCAATGTTAGCTATAATAGTGGCATAGAAAGACTTGGAAGCATTGTCAGCTTGTAGAGTTCTGTGGAGATCCGAGGCTGAGTCTTGTGGAGGATCTACTAGGTTATTTTGTTTAGAAGTTCGACCGGTATTGATTGGGATGATTGCTTCTAAATAGGAAGAGGATCCAGTGTTAGCTGAAAGGATCAGGAAATTAAGGGATGGAACGGAGAACGATGAATTGAAAGATTTCAGTCTTGAGCAGAATGGGTGGTTGAGAAAGAAGGGTAGATAATGTGTTTCGAGTGTGGGAGACATAAGAAAGAAAATTTTGGAGGAATGCCATCGTTTGAAGTTCACTATTTATCCAGAAGGAATAAAGATGTATCAGGATATGAAGAGAAGTTTCTTATAGGAAGCACGAAGAGGGATGTTGACATATGCGTAAATCGATGTATGAATTATTAACATGTGAAAGCCGAACATCAAAAGCCGAGTGTATTACTTCAGCCATTGCACATACCGGTATGGAAGTGGGATTCCATTTCTATGGATTTTATTGATGGGTTGCCGAGATCTAATAGAGGGAATGAAAGTATGTGGGTCATAGTCGACAGATTGACCAAGAGCGTCCATTTCATCCCAGTTAAGTCAAATAGGACGACACCTGCATTGACTAAGTTATTTATGAAGAATGTGGTTAGACTACACAAAATTCCTTGTACTATTGTCACTGATAGAGATTATTCGTTTACTGGCGAGTTCTGGAAGAGTCTACAGGAAGCTTTGGGAACCAAGCACAGGATGAGTATCATTTTCCATCCACAGACAGATGGGCAAACAAAAAGGGTTCACAAGATCTTGGAGGACTTGTTGAGAGCTTGTTTATTGGACTTCGGGGGATCATGGGAAGACCACCTACAACTAGTCGAGTTTTCATATAATAAGACTTCCTATCTCCAGGAAGACGCATCGCTAATGAAGAAAGAAAAAGATAGAAGAAGAAAAGAAAGAGAAAGAAGAAAGACAACAATATCAGAGAACTACCAGCGGAACGAATGAAATATAATATATCACATAAAATATTACATAGTATCATATTACATCAGATTACACAACTTATACAACACATATTAGACAGTTATAAACATCTTTCAAACTATACAACTCAAGTACATAAGATACAGATACAAACAAACATAGCGGAACCATAATACATCTATACGTGGAAGCCTCCTGCTCCATATCTCCTTCAAAATTCGTCAAGCTAACTTGAATCACCTGACTACTCATACATAAGATGAGTACCCAAGAGTTTAATAAAACAGAAAATAAACTCTCGGGTCTGACAGGGGTCTGGTGTGAGTAAACGGTTTAAAATTGCTTAACTTTAGGAAAAAAACCTTTGAAAAGAAAACGGTATCACGTAAAACTTCCCACACATAAACATGGAAAAGTTTTTACCTTGTCCAACTAGTATAGTGATGGCACCGTTTGAGGCTTTATATGGAAGACCATGCAAATCCCCTGCATGTTGGTTAGAAACCAGACATAAATTGGTACTTGGTCCTGATTTCGTAAAAGAAGCAGTAGAAAAGATTGAGCTGATAAGGGCGAGAATGAAGAAAGCTCAGTCTAGGTAGAAAAGCTATGTAGATAAAAGATGAAAAGATTTAGGGTTCTTTGTTAGAGATTATGTTTTCGTCAAAGTATCGCTGATGAAAGGTGTTACCAGATTCGAGAACACCAGGAAGTAAGCATAAAGATTCGTTGGACCTTTTCACATTGTTAAAAGGATCGGGAAACTCGAATATAGAGTAGAGTTACCGAGCAGTTTGGTGGGAGTCCATAATGTTTTCCATGTATCTCATCTGAGGAAATGTGTTAGGGATCCAAACACTACTATAGCACCGACTATTTTAGAAGATTTAGTAGTGGAACCAGATATGGCTATAGTTAGGAAGCCTACTCGAATAGTCACAAGAGATGAGAAGAATCTGGGGAACAAGATAGTCTAATTAGTGAAAGTCCAGTGGAGTGACGATGCTAGAGACTATACTTGAGAGACTGAGAGCAGGATCATAGACGCATATCCTGATTTGTTTTGATGGTGTGTTTTACCTTTGTTTTTTTTGATGTGTTCGTCATCGTCATTTCAAGTATGAAATTCTTTATAGAGGGGAGATTGTAACACCCATATTTTTAGTAATATTATTAGGATATTTAATTAGTAAAATAAAATAAAATAATGTAACATGATTAATGGATTGGGATTAGATTTAACCAAAGGGTAGCCACGGCTATATGTGTAATGAACTAAAGAAATAATCTGAGAATAAGTGTTAGGAAATGAGGAAGGATAAAATGGGAAATAGGATGAACTTATGCCCTAAACCCTTAGGAAATCAAACATGCGTTCATTTCATTCTCAAGTAAAATATTTTAAGGCCGACCACCATTTTCAATCTCAAGAGACGATAAAGTTAGGTTTTCAAGAGAAGAAGTAAAACAACTTATTCAACATCAAATCTCACATCTTTAATCACAAAACTAAGGTAATGATTACTACATCCTATTTTTCTTATAATTTTTGGATTTAAGGGTAACCAGAAATGATTTTGCATGATAATGCCATGTTTTGGATGATTGGAAGTTTATATATACTTGTTGATGATATATATGTGTTCATTAGTTTTAGTGATATGCTTGATATGAAAACTCTATTAAATGACATCCAAACCTTGTGAATTTTAATGTAGATCATAAATGATATTTTGAAAGATGGGTTTCAATTTTCATAATTTTCTGAATTAATATGGATTTTATATTAATTTTCCGGCGAAGAAAATAATTTATTTCGCTATGAATTATTTAATGCATAATAAATAGTTATTTGGGTCTAAGACTTATATATTTCAGAAAACATATTGAAAAGGATTTTCGGGAATTTTACAAAGTGTTTTGATGAATATATAAAATTATGTAAGGTGTGGGCCTTAATTTTTTTATATATTTAATTAAGGAGGAGTATTTTGCAATTGATTTAATTTAATTAATTCTGAACTTATGTAGTACTTTTAAAAAAGAAAATTAGCAACCAATAAGAGCTTGACAAACAAGTAGGTAAGTTAAAAATTTTACTTAGAAGGCTTAAAATCAGAAATTCACGTTAAAAGTATGTTTCGCCACTTTTGGTTTAGCCCAAGTAGCCTTCGACTAAGACCCTCCACCTCTTTCCCCAAACCAATCCATACAGTATCAATCTCGGTACATGGTGTATTGGACAAAGGCAGAAGGTAAGAGTCAAAACCAAGGGGTTCTGAAAGGCTTGAAGCGCTTTTTTTTTAATTGAGAAAAGCGCCTGCTTGCTTTCGACAAAGTAGTTTTCAACTTAGTTGACTTTCGACTGGGTAAATTGATTTGAAGAAAAGTTTTAAGGTTGCACCTTTGTTCTAAGAAATAGCTTTCGATCAAGTCTGCTTTCGACTAAGCCAATGGATTAAAAGGTTGTTTCCGAAATAGTTGCACCATTGTTTTTAAATAATAGCTTCCGACTATGTTGATGCCTTTACTGCCGCCTTCTACCTTACGAAACAAAGCTATCGAAGGGGGTTGTTTTGTATTATAAAAAAAATCTATCGGTTCTCCAATACTTTCGGAAGGGGTGTTTTGACACCATCACTTCCCAACTTTCTTATGGCTTTTGAAAGCGTAAACTTTCGACCTTGTTGCTTGTGACCTAATGATTTTTAAAGAATAACCGAATGGTTTCGAAAGAGAAAGGCTTCGACTAGATAGTGTTGAGTGATTTCGAAATGTGTCTTTCCACATTCTTTAAATTGAATTCCAAATGCTTTCAAAGGTTCTAAAGAAGGTTTCGAAGGGGTGGGGGTTCACCAATTGTTTCGAAAGGACTAAAGGAAAGGTTTTTCAATGGTTTTAAGGAAATATTTCTCCTATGGTTTTGAAAGGCAATGTATACGGGTTTTAAAAAAGGATGTCAAAGGTTTTTAGCTGTCGAAGGAAAAGAAATTTCAATTATTTCGAAAGGTTTATATGAATGGTTTTGAAGGGGTTCCATCAATAGGATTGTAAGGAGTACTATCGAATGTTTGAAGGTTTTCGTCAACAAGGATTTGAGTAAATTATGTATAACATGGAAAATTGATTTTGAGTAAAGCAAAGAGTATAAATGTTTTCTTGTTTAAGTTCGGTTCAAATGGTTTTAAATAAATTTCAGATTAAAAGGTCTTCAAGGAAATTTTGGGAAGGTATCCCTAAGTGAAAATGACTCAGATATTAGAATATTAGACGCGATTGGTATAGGGTCTTGCCCTATACATTAGCTATTGGCCCTAGCTAATTTAGTCCAAAAATCTTGTAACAACCCGTAAATTTCGAGGATTTAATTAGACAAAATTGATGAGTTTTGTAATAAAATTTAGTGGAAATAAAAACTTTATATGCTAATATTGAAATGAACGCTAAATTAAATTATATAAATGGTCACTTAAGACCTATTTACTAGCAATATGAATAAATTTCAATAAATGAAATGCAGTAAGTATGATTCCTGGATATAAAATTCATTTAAAGGAGAATTATTTATATGCTAATGTAAATTAAGAAGATATTATAATAAATGATAATTACATTCGTACTTGCAAGCTGTTACTATAAGTTGCATGTTGAAGAGGATGGATTGAATTGAAATTTATATTTAATTTAAATGGAAATATTAAAAGCTTATAATAACGGAAAATTTAGGTAATAAAAGTTAGCACAAGTGGATAAATAATAACCATATAAGAGAAATAAATGTAAGCCTGTAAAATATTAATTAATGTTGATTTCATGATAACGTGACCGGTGATTAATTTTATAGTAACGGAAGTGTGAACGTAAAGTAATAAAAGAATAGATTTATGTTAGGTAATAATTTGTGATATTGGGGAATAAAGTTTAAGTTTTGATAACTGAGAAATTAATGAGAAAAAGTATACAAAGTAAGTTATAGAATGTAAAATAAGTAATAATAATAAGTAGAAATTGGATGACATTAATACAAGATGATGAAGTGCAAATTTTAGGTTTAAAGTAAAGTGTGGATGAAAATATGATTGGTTATATTAATTGAATGGAATTCAACTTTGATGGGAAGGGTAAATGGATAATTGATAATAAACTTAAACGGACTTAAATAGTGCATTTATTTAATTTATACATAATAATAAGTAATGATTGAATAAAAACCTATACCTGTAAATATCTATAATATTTGAGTGGAAATAATAAACTTATAAATATGGGACTGAGAGTTTTACAACAATTATTATGAGTTATATACTTAGTTCGTTTAATTAAATCAGAAACCATTGCAATAAATATAAATTTAATGTTATGCAATTGAGATAAAAAATTGGAAAGTGTTAAAGTATCTGGATATATATACTAAAATAAATGGTACCCAGGATGGTATTATGATAAATAGTGAATTTAAGAATAGGAATCAGGATTTATTTATGTATCTGGAAACTTAAAGTCTAATAATTGAATTTAATTGTAATTAAATGAGGTTGAATATAGTTAAATAATTCATTATTTGAAATAAAGATAATGTAAGAAATTCGTGTGATAATTTGGAATCCAATATTTAAATCCATCTGTTGACAGGAATGAACGGAATATTAATTTATTTATTTAACTAAACGCAATTTTGAGATATTATTTATAATTTGGGAATTTAAGGAAATTAAGGATTTATATTGAAATTTATAATTTACCTTCGTTAAATTTGACATCTAAACTTGTTGGAATTTTGTAAATGATTAAGAATTTTCAAAAATGATAAAATGAGTCAATTTTAGAATCTAAATATAAAATTTGGATTTATATACTAATTTTTAATTTATTTAAATTATATAAAAATAGTCATTTTGGTCACGGACTCGGATTTCGACGAAACTAGTTTCATCGGATCCGTATCAGTGAATTATTATAGCGTTTCTAGTTTCGTAGCGATTGGTCTTGTCGTTTGATCGTACGAACGTGAAACGCCTTGAAATCGATTTAATTGAAATCAATTTGAAATCAATTTGAAAATATTGATTTCAGCATAACTTCTTCATACGATGGAATTTGGACGTGAAACTTTTTCCATCGCGTTCAGAATATTTTAAAATACCTATTTCGATATATGGGTTTACCCAATTTCGTTCCGGGGTCAGAACGGGCTTTTTGGGCCACTTTAGCATTAGCACGGTTGTTTATCCAATCCATCTATTCAAATCTCTAACCTACCTATATAAACCCAATTATAAACCCTAGCCTCCATCTATTCTCATTTTTGTTTGTGCGTTCATTTTTCTCAACTCCTCCTTTCCAATGGCTGCAAACCCTAGATCCAACTACAGTTCAAAATCAAAAGTCAAAATTCAAAGTCCTCAGAAAATTCTAAAAAAAAAAATATGTTGAAGTTGTCGATGTATACGTCATAGATCCGTAATTCGTTTTCCGATTTGGAGCTCCGTTTGTCCTGGAACCCACGATTTGTTTACGGTCGTTCGTTTTGGGTTATTGGTTTCGACGGTGGATCTTCTATGGTTTGGCGATCGGTCGGCACTGGGGTTAGAGGAGGTTAGGAGCGGTTGATCTATGGGTTTCGTTGTGGTCAGAACGTCATATTTTGGCAGTGGACTCAAACCCTAGGAAGCGGCGGCACTTGTAGTTTGGGGGTGATGGGCGTGCGCGCGTTACTGGTGGGCTCGACCGTGGATGGGAAGCATGGGGGTGGGTCCAGATCTGGGCCGAGGCGAGTATGCGAGCGGCTTCAGGTGGTCAACGGCTCGTTCAAACGTTTTCCTGTAGATGTTCATGCGCATGAATGAAGATGGGGGGAGGGGGGTGATGACGTGTCTAGTTGTGAGGGTAGGTTATGTTTGTTGATTTAATTTTTTTATTTTGTTTTTCAACGATTAAACACGTGTAACTTTCTCATACAAACTTGGATTCACGTGCGATTTTTTTTCTTAGGATCGTATTTAAATTCCGGATTTGTTGACCCTAGTTAGGACAAATTTGGAGACCGTCGAATTTTTGGGTTTAAATCGGATTTAAATTCGATTTATATTCAAAAGGTGAGTGTTTTAACCCACTCACAATTTCTAAAATTTCCTATGTTAGTTAAATTGATTTTTGATATGAGTAGAAATTTATTTATGACTGTTTGGCGTGTTTTATTCATATCTTTGTTGAATCGTATTTATTTAATTTACCTATTAATTAATTTTAGTATTGCATATAAATTGACAGTAAAAATTTATTAATTTGCATATAAATTGATAGTTAAACAGTTAATAAATTTATTTTGAATATAACCTGTTAGTTAATAACTGTCATTTATTTCCTGTCATATTGTATATGCTATATATTGATGTTTGTTTAAATTGACGATGATTGAAATAAATTGGTTGATGATGGATATTGGATGAATGGATGATGCGTTCTATCTTATATAAACTGCAAGTTATCATGCATTTTCATTTCATTCGGGATTGTGGTTTGAAATGATATACAACCGCATTTTTATTTTTAAATCGCGGATTGAAATGATAAATATCCGTATCACTTGACCATAGGATAGAAAATTTTATACAGGCACCGCGGTATATATATATTAATTTTTTTTTTGAAATGATTTTAATTTTATTTGGTTTGGATATGATACGGTTCAATAAATATTAAATTTGGATATGATATAAATATATTTTATATATACATACATAGTTAAATCGTTGAATTTAAGCTAGGTATAAATCTGTTAAATAAAATGAATAAGTTGAAAATGGCATTTGATAATTTATATTATACGATTTAGTATGAGTTTAAGTTCTTGTATATATATGAATAGCGTTATAAATGATTCAAATAAATTAAGATAGAAAGATAAATTGGAAATTTAATTGGAATTGAGCTTATTTAGAGATTTAACTCCATAAGTGATTTTAACTTATTAAAATTGGAAATTTTAAAGGTATGATATTTATAACTGGATTTAATGAATAATTCTAGTGAAATAAATGGAAGGAAAATTTAGTGTTAATAAATTCAGTTTATTTTAAATGGTTATGGATTTATCATATAAACCTTTCAAACTAAATAATAGGAAATTGAATTGTTGATTTGAAATTCCCAACCTAAGTTTTGTAATTCTTTAAATTCCTAAAGTTTGAAAATATCGAAATCAAAGTGCTTTATTCAAACTGAAAGTGAATCTAAAAGTTATGGGTTTAGACTGAATTTAAAGTGAATAAAAATTGTAAAGGTGCAGAAATTATTAACTTTTAAAGAAATTTTAAATTCAACTATTTTATTCTATATACTGTTGAATATCCAATCCATTTAAGTTTTGAAAGTTATGGTTTAAAGCTATGAATTTTTGAAGTATTATAGTTTGAAAGTTATAATTCAATATTGGTTTCTAATTATTATAAATTTGAAAACAATATGATTTTGGAAAAGAAATATATATTTGAAATAAAATGATATTATATTAATTTGGGTTTTTATAAAAATAATATCAAATGAGTTTTTTTTGGAAAGGAAATGATATCGTATTTATGGGTTTTGAAATGGATAATTTTATTCTGGTTTTTGAAAGTATAATTAATTTTTAAATAACCGCGGTGTTATAATCGTATTTATGGGTTTCGAAAGGAGATTGCAGAATGAAGTAGGTTGGTGGCGGCGTTTCCTATAAGGTAAATACGTGGACCCAACTCCCGTGAGTTGGCATAAGGTGGCTAAAACAGGAGCGATCGACGGGTTAATAAGGTAGCACCTTTGATCGGACACATCCCTTCGATATTATACTTTGACTTTGGATTGATTCGGTGGCCACTTTTGATTTTTATTTGGGGGTGTGGCTCGAGGTGGGCGGTAGCTGCGCGCTACGCGTTACCACCGACTCCGAAGCGTAATTCGTATATCTACCCTGGCATTGCCTAGTTGTGACGACCGCCCATGACACCCGCACGGAAACAAGGGAATGGTGCGCTGAAAGTGTGCCAGGCAGCCATGAGTGACCGTCAAGGGTAAAATAAACATCGCAGACTCTATCGTAAAACTCACAGCGCATGGATAAAATACAATAGAGAAATATAATATAGTGAAGCTCCCATAGAACAGAATATCATCATCTAATCATAATAGCTTTATACATGGTCTGAATCATGAATACAAGAAGCCTCACTACATAGCACTCAGAGTAATCAACAATCAGCGGAATATCCAGTACATAGAATATGAAAATAATATGTAAAGCCTCCTGCTCGTCTTCGTCATCATCAGCGTGAGCCACTAAGATCAGCACCTGCCACCTGTCACCTAGTCTGCCCATCCCAAACATGGATGAACAGCCTAAGGTAATAAGAGGAGGCATAAAACCTTAAGTCAGACAACAGTCTTAGTGAGCAGTAAATCAACTATCAAACATACCAAAAGAACATAAAGGATAAAGGAATAGGAACCCAAATCATCCCACTCCACCTCTTTCTACAGTGATAGCCCCCAGACATACACTAAGGAGAAGCAAGCATAGCAAAGCAGATAATTAAAGTAAAGCAATAATCACTCGAGTCAAGGTCGATGTTTTCCAAATACAAACCCCTAAGGCCTAAACCAAGATAAGATAAGCACCCAGAAAACACCGCTCTTGAGACCGAATGATGATACAACCAAACATTCATGACTCTGGCTATCACTGTTATCATTGCCTTGATTTTATCGTTAATTGAATGACCAACTCATCTTTCAACCATCCGTCAAGGGCTAATGGCAACCCCGGTTCTAGACATAACTCCGCACGTCACCGTGACCCGTGCCTAGGTATAACGGATCTACCCAGAGTACTAGCACGTCATCATGACCTGCGCCTGGGTATAACGGATCTACCCAACGTACTCTTGCTTTGAGCTTGCTAGAACCTTCAATAACGATAAGATCTCAGCCTTCTAGTCATCCTCCTCGACGATTATTCCCATTATAGCTCAAGCGCATCTCGAGCCCACCATTATCCACCAACTCGAACCGCATCATCGAGTAATCAACATGCTTGGGATGATCCCGTCTGGATTAAACCAAGGCTTCCACATCATGCTTTGCTCCAACGCATCTTAGCAAAGTCCATATCATGCTTCGCCTCATCATATCACGGCAAAGTCCATCATCATCATACTTTGCTTCCTCGTATCATCGCAAAGTCCTCGAATCCATCCATATGAGCTTCCTCATGCGCTTCATATGCCACAAGCAGCTTTCACCATTCAAGAGCCTTTCCACTTAGCTTTTGAATCATCTTCGACCATCTTGTTCCAAATCAACTACTAGCTAACTTGAAACAATCAAATCAATCATACATTCAAACAATCAATCATTCAAACAAGATCTAATAAGCAATATTAACTATAATGGCAATTTCGTAAATAAATGAGTGAAAGTCTATCATACATGAATTATGGATTTCTAGCATAGATCTATCAAATATAAAACATGGGTTTTGTTCCTATAACTCGATAAATGAATTTGCATAGGTAAACATCTTCATAAACAATGGATCTACATGCAGACTTAAGAGAAATGCGAGAAATCGCTATCTTTAACACATAAACGAACCACCACTCCAATATACTCCTTTGGATCCGTGTGAGAGATAATCACCACTCACCGAATCTCCAAAACAACCCAAAAGCAATACGCTTCAAATCTGGACAGCAAAGATTCAAGCTTGATTCGTCAAAATCCCGCTTGAAACGATGAAATCTCACTTCGTTGGATGAAGATCTTCAACTTTGGCTCTTGGATCTTCGATCTTGATCTTCGATCTTGGATGGATGTTAACACTAGATTAGAGTAGAGAAAAGAAGTGAAGAACTGTTATAGACGAGCTCTCAAAATGGCAGCACTTCGTCGCTTCGAAATCCGGATCCCAAAAAGTGCACTAGTGGTCGCGTATTTATAGGCTGAATCGCCCCTTAGGTCGCCCAGATCTTAACTCGTAGGCTCGCTATTAGGTCGTTGCCGACCTAAAAAGTCTCGACCTAACTATACTACGACCTAAGACCCACAGTATGCACGCGACCTAAAAACATAAGCGCGCGACCTAACAATCTATGCAACCTACCTTAGGTCGTCTAACGACCTAACTGCACCACATAACTACCCAGCGACCTAACTATTTCCGACCTACCATTCCCAACGACCTACGACTCATCGAACCCAACGACCTACGACCTAACTGGGACGAGGCTTATCACACGACCTAAAAACTCAACGACTTACTTAGGTCGCTCACGACCTAACTGGGTTATGACCTATCAAATCCACTCGACCTAACACACTCCCTATCTTAGGTCGCTTACGACCTATCTATACACAGCAAACTTAGGTCGTTAATCCTCCTAGGTCGGTCAAATACTTATGTAGCTTAAATTCCTTAGGTCGTTAACTACCTCTAACCCATTAACTCGTCTAACTGCTAGGTCGTTAACCCTAAGTCGCTCATATCTATAGGTCGCTCCACTCGACCTAACTCCCTCATGACCTAAACTGCTCTAAGCCTTAACTCGCTAACTCTTAGGTCGGTCATTCCTATAGGTCGTAACTCGTTAACTACCGACCAAACTTAAGTCTCCCCTACACGAGTTAGCTTCCCCGCACGATCTAACTACCATACGACTTAGGCTATAGATGACATAAACAACACTAACGACCTAATAATTCTACGATTTATCGATACATAAAATAGAGGTCGTTACATTCTCTCCCCCTTAGGAATTTCGCCCCCGAAATTCCAAGCAAACAAGAGCAACCAAAACTATTCTGCATGCCTACCATCCATAGCAATCAACAAACCATGCATCCAAATTCTAGCCTAGCATGCAGAATTCTAAGATTAGAACAAGTTACAAATTCATGAGATGTCACGACACCTTAGGGCCATACCTCCAAGAGTTCAGGATGAGCTGCCTTCATCCTCTCTTCCTCCTCCCATGTACAGTCGTTAACATCTTCACTCCATTGTACCTTGAGCAACGTAATCGTATTCCTCCTAAGCTGTTTCGTGTCGGTTTCTACAACACGAAGCGGCTTACGAGGTCTCGTAACAACTGGATCAACCTCCAAATCTTCACAGCTATCTGCAGAAACCACTGTATTCGAGTCGTGCACATACTTCCGCAGATATGATACATGAAAAACATTGTGCACACCCGACATCTTTTCCGGTAACTCCAATCTATAAGCGAGCTTCCCAATTCGCTCGATAATCGGGAATGGTCCAACAAATCTCGGAGTCAATTTTCCTTTCTTCCCGAATCGAATAACATTCTTCAGAGGAGAAATTTTCACAAAAACCATATCACCTACGTCGAATTCCAAATCTTTTTGACGCTTATCGGCATAACTCTTCTGACGGTCTTGGGCTGCCTTCATTCGTTGCCGAATGATCTCTATACAATCCGAAGTCTGACGAATCATCTCAGGCCCAAGTATCAGATTTTCTCCAGTTTCCAACCAACATGTTGGAGAGTTACACGGTCTTCCATACAGTGCCTCATATGGTGCCATACCAATACTTGACTGGTAACTGTTATTATACGCAAATTCCACCAAATGAAGATGATCTTCCCATGATCCTCCGAAATCCAAAACACATGCCCTAAGGAGATCTTCAAAAACTCGGTTGACTCTCTCAGTCTGACCATCTGTTTGGGGGTGATAAGCTGTACTCAAGCACAACTCAGTTCCCAAAACTTCCTGGAAGCTCTTCCAAAATCCACTAGTGAACAATGGGTCTCGATCGCTCACTATACTCTTCGGAACACCATGGAATCGAACTATCCACTTAACATACAACTCAGCCAACTTCGATGCAGTCCTAGTTGATCGAACAGGAATAAACCTTGCACTCTTAGTTAAACGATCTACGATGACCCAAATCCCTTCATTTCCTGCCCTAGTTCTAGGTAGACCATCGATAAAATCCATCGATATCTGCTCCCACTTCCATGTAGGAACCTCCAATGACTGAAGTAATCCACTGGGCATCTTCTGCTCGGCTTTTACCAACTGGCAGTTCATACACTTGGAAATAAAATTTCCAACATCCTTCTTCATACCTTCCCAGTAATAGGTTCTCTTCATATCCCGATACATCTTATTTCCACCTGGATGAATTGTCAACTTCGAGTGATGACCCTCCCTCAGAACTTCATCTCTCAATTCATCTATATCGGGAACAACTAGTCGTCCTTGCTTCCGAAGCCAACCCTCTCGATCGACTTCAAATCCTTTATCCTTTTCTGGATTCAATCCAGATTCCAAATCGCGGATAATCTTGACAAGCTTATCGTCTCGCTTTTGGCTCTTGCCAATCCTTTCCATAAGAGTAGGTCTTATCGATAAGTTTGCCAACATCTCAGGTTCCAATTCACATCTAGGCCTGAAGTCAAATCCAGCTAAATACTCGAGACTCTTCCATTCCGAAAACATGGCTCCCAATCCTGCATGTCTTCGACTCAACGCATCAGCTACTGCGTTACCTTTTCCCGGAGTATAAGCTATACCAAAATCATATGATGCCAAAAACTCTAGCCATCGTTGCTGCCGAAGATTCAAATCCTTTTGGGAGAAAAGATACTTCAAAGACTTGTGATCCGTAAACAACTCGAGTCGAACTCCCAATAGATAATGTCTCCACATCTTCAGAGCAAAAACAATCGCCGCTAACTCCAAATCATGAGTCGGGTAATTCCTTTCATGCAGCTTCAGTTGTCGACTCGCATACGCAACAACTCTATCCTTCTGCATCAGCACTGCTCCAAGTCCTAGTACCACATGCATCGGTGTAAACCACCATCTCATCATTCCCACTTGGAATAGTCAAAACAGGAGCACTCGTCAATCGCTCTTTCAGGATTCCAAAAGCTTTCTCACACCTAGCATCCCAACAGAACACTTGGTTCTTCTTCGTCAATCCTGTTAATGGTGCAGCTATCTTGGAAAAGTCTTTGATAAACCGATGATAATATCCTGCTAATCCAAGAAAACTTCTCACATCAGATGCATTCTTAGGTCTAATCCAATCCTGGATCGTTGCCACCTTAGCGGGATCAACCGCTATCCCATTTCCAGAAATGACATGGCCTAAGAACCTCACTTCACCCTTCCAGAAGTGACACTTCGAAAACTTAGCCTTCAGCTGATGTTTCCGCAAGATTTCCAAAACAATCCTCAAGTGCATCTTGTGCTCTTCCTCAGTTCTGGAATAAATCAGAATATCATCTACGAACACAAGTACGAACTTGTTCAACTGATCTCTGAACACTCTATTCATAAGATCCACAAAATATGCTAGTGCGTTAGTCAATCCAAACGGCATTACCAGCCACTCATAAAAACCGGATGGTGTCCTAAAAGGAGTCTTCGGCACACTATCCTTCACCACTCTCAACTGGTGAAATCCCGTTGCCAAATCCATTTGAGAAAACACCTTCGCCTCGTGAAGCTGATCAAACAAGTCATCTAGTCTCGGCAATGGATACTTGTTCTTCTTAGTCACCTTATTCAGCTCACGATAATCAACACACAACCTCAACGATCCATCCGCTTTGGTTGCGAACACAACTGGTGCACCCCATTCGGACACACTACGCCGAAGGAATCCTTTCTATAAAAGGTCATCAACCTGCACCCTCAACTCTTGCTGTTCTCTAGGCGCCATCCGCCTAAGAGGCATCACAAAAGGTCTGGCTCCCTCAACTAGATCGATACGAAACTCGATCTCCCTATGCGGCGGTAACCCTTTGACCTCGTCAAAGACATCCTCGAATCCATTCACGATTGGCATCGATGACAGTCCATCCTGTGGAACAACCAGCGAATACATGAAGCTCATGAAGACGCCTTCTTCATGCTTACATCGTATCACAACCTTTCGCCCCTCCACATTCTCGACTGTCACCTCCAATCTCTCACAATCAATCTTTGCCGCATACTTCCTAAGCCAGTCCATACCCAAAATAATTCTGAACCCCGCAAAGTTCAGAACAAAGCAATCACAAACAAAAAAGCAATCATGACTCGATATAACTAGACCACGGCATAGCATACACAAACAAGACGAACCCCCAACTGGATTAGTCACTACCAATGGTCTATCAACAATATCCGGTTCCAAACCCAACCGGTCTACCAACTCATTACAAACAAAAGAATGAGACGCTCCAGTATCAAATAACACTCTAACTGGAACACCACAAATGGAAAGAGTACCTTGAACCACCACACTCTTCCCCTTCTCTTCAGCAGTAGGAGCTTTCGAAGATGACGGGACAGCCCCCAAAGCATAAGCTTGCACAACCTGCCTGTCCTTTATTGGTTCCAGACAGTTCTTCTTAATGTGCCCCAGCTTATCACAGTTGTAGCACTTCAACAAAACCTTCGGATTCTAGCAATCCTTGGAGAGATGGCCCTTCTGCGGACAATTATAGCAGGTCTTTTCCCCCTTCAGCTTCTTCTGACCATCCTTACCCTTCTGCTGTTGCTTCTTCCTCTTCTTGTTTCCACCCCGTTGTGGTTTAGACTCCTCCTTGGCCACAGCAACAACAGATACTTCCTTAGGAAACAAACTCTCATGCCTGAGAGCTTTCTCCACCAGCTTCTCAAATGGATCGTCCAGATGATCCACCAACTGTCTTCCAAGATAACTGTCCAAGCCTGTCACGAATTTCTCGTTCTTCTAGTAGGGAGATTCAATATACGATCTAGCATACTTGGACAGAGCCTCAAACTCAGAAACATACTCAAGAACTGGCCTCCCACCCTGCTTGAGCTCTACAAACTTCTTGAACAAAATAGATTTCTGAGCCGTAGAAATGAACTTAGCTTCAAATCTAGCTTGGAACTGCACCCAAGTGATTTCTTCCTCCGGAGTATCAATGGTGATAGAGTTCCACCAATCAGCATCTCTTCCTTGAAGCTGTCTCGATGCAAGCTTCCTCTTAGTTGCATCATCAATTCCCAAGTCACCAAAAATCCTTCTACAAGCATCTATCCATCTTTGGACTTCAATGGTTGACTCTGTCCCTAAGAAAACCTTTCCTCCAAGAGCAGTATAGTCCTTACACAACTTAGCAAAATCCACCGATCTTGGAGCTTGAACTTGAACTCCAACATCTACAGATGGCCCTGGAGCTGGTATCCTTCTCATGATAGAAGTCATCATAGCTTCAAACATAGCTCCATAATTAGCAACTCCTTCAGGAGGCACGGCCTTCCCTTGCAGCTGGTCTCCCTCTTCGACTCATCCTTAGTATCTACAAAAAGGACTGATTAGAACACCTTGAGGAACAACTACATAAGGAGTTCAAATCCATCTAACTACTATATTATATATAGTAATCATCCATCAAAATACAATTACGTCTCTCTTACGTAGTTACGTCAGCGAGCGTTGGCTAAAATCGATTAACCAAAGCTCTGATACCAAATGTGACTACCGCCCATGACTCCCGCACGGAAACAAGGGAATGGTGCGCTGAAAGTGTGCCAGGCAGCCATGAGTGACCGTCAAGGGTAAAATAAACATCGCAGACTCTATCGTATAACTCACAGCGCATGGATAAAATACAATACAGAAATATAATATAGTGAAGCTCCCATAGAACAGAATATCATCATCTAATCATAATAGCTTTATACATGGTCTGAATCATGAATACAAGAAGCCTCACTACATAGCACTCAGAGTAATCAACAATCAACAGAATATCCAGTACATAGAATATGAAAATAATATGTAAAGCCTCCTGCTCGTCTTCGTCATCATCAGCGTGAGCCACTAAGATCAGCACCTGCCACCTGTCACCTAGTCTACCCATCCCAAACATGGATGAACAGCCCAAGGTAATAAGAGGAGACATAAAACCTTGAGTCAGACAACAGTCTTAGTGAGCAGTAAATCAACTATCAAACATACCAAAAGAACATAAAGGATAAAGGAATAGGAACCCAAATCATCCCACTCCACCTCTTTCTACAGTGATAGCCCCCAGACACACACCAAGGAGAAGCAAGCGTAGCAAAGCAGATAATTAAAGTAAAGCAATAATCACTCGAGTCAAGGTCGATGTTTTCCAAATACAAACCCCCAAGGCCTAAACCAAGATCAGATAAGCACCTAGAAAACACCGCTCTTGAGACCGAATGATGATACAACCAAACATCCATGACTCTGGCTATCACTGTTATCATTGCCTTGATTTTATCGTTAATTGAATGACCAACTCATCTTTCAACCATCCGTCAAGGGCTAATGGCAACCCCGGTTCTAGACATAACTCCGCACGTCACCGTGACCCGTGCCTAGGTATAACGGATCTACCCAGAGTACTAGCACGTCATCATGACCCGCGCCTTGGTATAACGGATCTACCCAACGTACTCTTGCTTTGAGCTTGCTAGAACCTTCAATAACGATAAGATCTCAGCCTCCTAGTCATCCTCCTCGACGAATATTCCCATTATAGCTCAAGCGCATCTCGAGCCCACCATTATCCACCAACTCGAACCGCATCATCGAGTAATCAACATGCTTGGGATGATCTCGTCTGGATTAAACCAAGGCTTCCACATCATGCTTTGCTCCAACGCATCTTAGCAAAGTCCATATCATGCTTCGCCTCATCATATCATGGCAAAGTCCATCATCATCATACTTTGCTTCCTCGTATCATCGCAAAGTCCTCGAATCCATCCATATGAGCTTCCTCATCCGCTTCATATGCCACAAGCAGCTTTCACCATTCTAGAGCCTTTCCACTTAGCTTTTGAATCATCTTCGACCATCTTGTTCCAAATCAACTACTAGCTAACTTGAAACAATCAAATCAATCATACATTCAAACAATCAATCATTCAAACAAGATCTAATAAGCAATATTAACTATAATGGCAATTTCGTAAATAAATGAGTGAAAGTCTATCATACATGAATTATGGATTTCTAGCATAGATCTATCAAATATAAAACATGGGTTTTGTTCCTATAACTCGATAAATGAATTTGCATAGGTAAACATCTTCATAAACAATGGATCTACATGCAGACTTAAGAGAAATGCGAGAAATCGCTATCTTTAACACATAAACGAACCACCACTCCAATATACTCCTTTGGATCCGTGTGAGAGATAATCACCACTCAGCGAATCTCCAAAACAACCCAAAAGCAATACGCTTCAAATCTGGACAGCAAAGATTCAAGCTTGATTCGTCAAAATCCCGCTTGAAACGATGAAATCTCACTTCGTTGGATGAAGATCTTCAACTTTGGCTCTTGGATCTTCGATCTTGATCTTCGATCTTGGATGGATGTTAACACTAGATTAGAGTAGAGAAAAGAAGTGAAGAACTGTTATAGACGAGCTCTCAAAATGGCAGCACTTCGTCGCTTCGAAATCCGGATCCCAAAAAGTGCACTATTGGTCGCGTATTTATAGGCTGAATCGCCCCTTAGGTCGCCCAGATCTTAACTCGTAGGCTCGCTATTAGGTCGTTGCCGACCTAAAAACTCTCGACCTAACTATACTACGACCTAAGACCCACAGTATGCACGCGACCTAAAAACATAAGCGCGCGACCTAACAATCTATGCAACCTACCTTAGGTCGTCTAACGACCTAACTGCACCACATAACTACCCAGCGACCTAACTATTGCCGACCTACCATTCCCAACGACCTACGACTCATCGAACCCAACAACCTACGACCTAACTGGGACGAGGCTTATCAAACGACCTAAAAACTCAACGACTTACTTAGGTCGCTCACGACCTAACTGGGTTATGACCTATCAAATCCACTCGACCTAACACACCCCCTATCTTAGGTCGCTTACGACCTATCTATACACAGCAAACTTAGGTCGTTAATCCTCCTAGGTCGGTCAAATACTTATGTAGGTTAAATTCCTTAGGTCGTTAACTACCTCTAACCCATTAACTCGTCTAACTGCTAGGTCGTTAACCCTAAGTCGCTCATATCTATAGGTCGCTCCACTCGACCTAACTCCCTCATGACCTAAACTGCTCTAAGCCTTAACTCGCTAACTCTTAGGTCGGTCATTCCTATAGGTCGTAACTCGTTAACTACCGACCTAACTTAAGTCGCCCCTACACGAGTTAGCTTCCCCGCACGATCTAACTACCATACGACTTAGGCTATAGATGACATAAACAACACTAACGACCTAATAATTCTACGATTTATCGATACGTAAAATACGGGTCGTTACACTAGTTGTGCCATGTCACCTACCCTATCGCGCCTTGTACGAGTTTGGATTTCTCCCGTAGCCCGTGTGGTATCCTCTAGTGGCTTCCCGATCAGGAGGGACTATGATATTGGATGGACTACTGGGACTATTACGTGTTAAGGTGGTAAATGTAAAGCCTTAATGCTATTTAAAAGTATGTTTATTTTACTATAGACACTATTATAATAGCGAAATATACTACATAGTAAATAGTTTAACGGATCATTAAGAGATGTAAATCCCGAGCATATTTTGAGTTACTGCACTCATATTTATTTCTGTAAATTTAACTTACATAAGATCTTTTAGTTCTGACTCGAATGTTTTGTCTTTTCAATTCGCTTGGGTCAGTCCGAGCGTTTCAGGATTTGAAGACTTTATTTCTGGAGAAAGAAGACGAAGATTTTATTATTATTACATATTATATGGTTCCACTACACTATATTCCGTTGAATTGAGATTTATTGGTATGTGAACTCTGATATTTATTGTATAAAGAAGAATCATATATTTTGTAAACAGTTTCATGAACTGTATATTTATTATTATATTTTATCCTTCCGTTGTGAGATTCTGTTTAGTTTTTCTTTCTTTCTTCTCTGTTTTCTTATTTACCCCATAACAATCCGCCCTTCCATATGGTTTGGATTGGCACGTGTGTCTATTTAAATCGTGCGAAAAGGCGGGATGTTACATCTGGTATCAGAGCGAGGTTTAGCGATAAACCTTAGCTTTGTGTGGTTTGACTCTTTACTAAAAGGGTAGTAATACCCTATGGGAGTCGCTGAGTGTGTATATATGAGAGAGCATATTGGTTAGTGCATAAAAAGGTTTTTATATTATGTTTATCTGTTCCGTTTTGTATTTATAAATTCTGGTTGATGCATGGGACGCTGTGACATCAATAGGGATTTCTAAACACTTAATAGGACAGACCGACATAATATTTGTTTTGTATAGGTGAATGAAATAATTTTGCCTATTATATTTTCTATATATAAAATAAAAAAATTCAAATGATATCTATATTTGGCTGCAATAGATTGGTTGTTAGGTAATAAAGTGTATAAATAATAATGGAAATAAAATTGAAAAAGAAAATAAATGAAATTCGAAAATTTAGAACTTAAGTTCCGGGGTTTTGAAATTTTTTCGAATAAATTTTGGAATATAATAATATTGTTTATAAATATCTTCTGATATAAATATTTATTATAATTCGGAAGAATTGTTTTAAAAGAAGATTTTGGAGAAAAAAAGTTTTGTACTTCCCTCTATGTCGCTGGAAAATAATTTCGGTGATGGCGACCGCATTTTCGACTTTCATTTTGGAGTTTCGAAGAGGGAAGGCCACTGTAGTAGTTTTACTGCAGATTCATTTTTGAAAAATATATATCTAAATTTTGAATTGTTTTAAATATAATTAGAGATATATAAGTTATAAGAATATATTTATCTATTATTTTAAAATAATTTGAAATTTAACCCGGTATTAAATTCTTAAATTTCCATTAATTAATTGTTTCAATTATTGTAGTGAATTGAAACATAAGTAATTAATAAATTGAAACCTCTAAAGGAAATAAGAGATTTAATAATAGGTTATAAATGGTATTAAATGAAATTTGAAATTATAACCTAGGTAATAAAGAATATTATTATTGAACGTTAAATTAATCATAGGTAATGAAGAAACTTGTGTAATTTTCAAGTACATCCTTTAAAAACGTATATAACTTACCAAATATTAAAAGTGAAATGTTTGATAGGAAATGTAATGAGAATTACAAGTAAAAATAGGCAATGAAAGTATTCAATGAATTTGCTATTATAAATGAGAATTTAATGCTATAAACTTAAGTAATAATTGAAATTTTATTATAAGTGAATATAATTAAAGGTAAGTAATTCAAATAGATGATTTTCAACTTAAGTAAATAAAATGGAAATACTAGGAAATTAAATGGGACATGAATAATGTAATTAAATGAGGGCATGCAATAAATGAATGAATAATTATAGTAGGTAATGGCATGACATGAGTTAATGGAAATGAATAATAGTAAGTAGTAAGTGAAAATAAATGGATGTAATATAATAAAGAGAAATTGTAAACTTAAGAAAGGGTTGCAGTTATTTCTAAATAAAATTGAAAGAAATAAATGAAAATAAAAAGAATAAACCATTATATGAATGAAAAGAATCAAACAACAAATGTATGAATGGAATAAATAAGAATAGACTAAATCTATTGCTGAAATTGTTGTTTGTCGTGGTTGTGGTTGTCGGGTAAGGAAACTTTAATTTTGTTGGGATGGTTGAATAATTCATTGTGTTTAATCTAAGACTATTGAGTAAATGATGCATTGGATGGTTTATTCTTCATTCCGTACAATATAAAGGTTTTGAACCCAAACAACTATTTGTTTGTTTGGTTGAATGGTTGCTTTGTATTTGTTAAAATTGATGGTTGTTGTATTGATTTGTTGTTAGTGATTGAAACCACTTAAAAGTTTCACTTTATATAAATTGGTATATTTTATGTTAAATCATTTTATTATGTAAACTTATTTGTTTATAAATTTAATTAAGAAAGATATATTGTTTTCTTATTTCTTCTTTTCCCTTCTTTTCCTTTTCGGGGACGAAAAGTTTTGAGTAGGGGAGAGTGTAACGACCCGTAAATTTCGGGGATTTAATTTGATAAAATTTATGAGTTTTGTAATAAAATTTAGTGGAAATAAAAACTTTATAGGCTAATATTGAAATGAACGCTAAATTAAATTATATAAATGGTCACTTAAGACCTATGCACTAGCAATATGAATAAATTTCAATAAACGAAATAGAGTAAGTATGATACTTGGATATAAAATTCATTTAAAGGAGATTTATTTATATGCTAATGTAAATTAAGAAGATATTATAATAAATGATAATTCCATTCGTACTTGTAAGCTGATACTATAAGTTGCATGTTGAAGAGGATGTATTGAATTGAAATTTATATTTAATTTAAATGGAAATATTAAAGGCTTATAATAACGGAAAATTAAGGTAATAAAAGTTAGCACAAGTGGATAAATAATAACCATATAAGAGAAATAAATGTAAGCATGTAAAATATTAATTAATGTTTATTTGAACGTGACTGGTGATTAATTTGATAGTAACGGAAGTGTGAACGTAAAGTAATAAAAAAATAGATTTATGTTAGGTAATAATTTGTGGTTTTGGGGAATAAATTTTAAGTTTTGATAATTGAGAAATTAATGAGAAAAAGTATACAAAGTAAGTTATATAATGTAAAGTAAGTAATAATAATAAGTAGAAATTGGATGACATTAATACAAGATGATGAAGTGCGAATTTTAGGTTTAAAATAAATTGTGGATGAAAATTTGATTGGTTATATTAATTGAATGGAATTCAACTTTGGTGGGAAGGGTAAATGAATAATTGATAATAAACTTAAACGGACTTAAATAGTGCATTTATTTAATTTATACATAATAATAAGTAATGATTGAATAAAAACCTATACCTGTAAATATCTATAATATTTGAGTGGAAATAATAAACTTATAAATATGGGATTGAAAGTTTTACAACAATTTTTATGAGTTATATACTTAGTTCGTTTAATTAAATCAGAAACCATTGCAATAAATATAAATTTAATGTTATGCAATTGAGATAAACAATTGGAAAGTGTTAAAGTATCTGGATATATATACTAAAATAAATGGTACCCAGGATGGTATTATGATAAATAGTGAATTTAAGAATAGGAATCAGGATTATTTATGTATATGGAAACTTAAAGTCTAATAATTGAATTTAATTGCAATTAAATGAGACTGAATATAGTTAAATAATTCATTATTTGAAATAAAGATAATGTGAGAAATTTGTGTTATAATTTGGAATCCAATATTTAAATCCATCTGTTGACAGGAATGAATGGAATACTAATTTATTTATTTAACTAAACGTAATTTTGGGATATTATCTATAATTTGGGAATATAAGGAAATTAAGGATTTATATTGAATTTTATAATTTACCTTCTTTAAATTTGACATCTAAACTTGTTGGAATTTTGTAAATGATTAAGAATTTTTAAAAGTGATAAAATGAGTCAATTTTAGAATCTAAATATAAAATTTGGATTTATTTACTAATTTTTAATTTATTTAAATTATATAAAAATAGTCATTTTGGTCACGGACTCAGATTTCGGCGAAACCAGTTTCATCGGATCCGTAACGGTGAATTATTGTAGCGTTTCAAGTTCCGTAGCAATCGGACTTGTCGTTTGATCGTACGGACACGAAACGGCTTGAAATCGATTTAATTGAAATCAATTTGAAATCAATTTGAAAATATTGATTTCAGCATAACTTCTTCATACGATGGAATTTGGACGTGAAACTTTTTCAATCGCGTTCAGAATATTTTAAAAATACCTATTTCGATATATGGGTTTACCCAATTTCGTTCCGGGGTCAGAACGGGCTTTTTGGGCCACGTTAGCGTTAGCACGGTTGTTTATCCGATCCATCTATTCAAATCTCTAACCTACCTATATAAACCCAATTATAAACCCTAGCCTCCATCTATTCTCATTTTTGTTTGTGCGTTCATTTTTCTCAACTCCTCCTTTCCAATGGCTGCAAACCCTAGATCCAACTACAGTTCAAAATCAAAAGTCAAAATTCAAAGTCCTCAGAAAATTCTCAAAAAAATATTTGTTGAAGCCGTCGATGTATAAATCACAGATCTATGATTCATTTTTCGATTTGGAGCTCCGTTTGTCCTAGAATCCACGATTTGTTTACGGCCGTTCGTTTTGGGTTTTTGGTTTCGACGGTGGATCTTCTATGGTTTGGCGATCGGTCGGCACTGGGGTTAGATGAGGTCAGGAGCGGTTGATCTTTGGGTTTCGTTGTGGTCAGAACGTCGTATTTTGGCTATGGACTCAAACCCTAAGACGCGGCGGCACTTGTAGTTTCGGGGGTGATGGGCGTGCGCGCGTTACTGGTGGGCTCGGCCGTGGATGGGAAGCATGGGGGTGGGTCCAGATCTGGGCCGAGCCGAGTATGCGAGCGGGTTCAGGTGGTCAATGGCTCGTTCAAACTTTTTCCTGTAGATGTTCGTGCGCATGAATGAAGATGGGGGGGTGATGACGTGTCTAGTTGTGAGGGTAGGTTATGTTTGTTAATTTTATTTTTTTAATTTTGTTTTTCAACGATTAAACACGTGTAACTTTCTCATACAAACTCTGATTCACGTGCGATTTTTTTGTTAGGATCGTATTTAAATTCCGGATCTGTTGACGCTGGTTTGGACAGATTTGGAGACCGTCGAATTTTCGGGTTTAAATCGGATTTAAATTCGATTTAAATTCAAAAGGTGAATATTTTTACCCACTCACAATTTCTAAATTTTCCTATGTGTTAAATTGATTTTTGATATGAGTAGAAATTTATGTATGACTGTTTGGCATGTTTTATTCATTATCTATGTTGAATCGCATATATTTAATTTAACTGTTAATTAATTTTAGTATTGCATATAAATTGACAGTAAAAATTTATTGATTTGCATATAAACTGATAGTTAAACAGTTAATAAATTTATTTTGAATATAACCTGTTAGTTAATAACTGTCATTTATTTCTTGTCATATTGTATATGCTATATATTGATGTTTGTTTAAATTGATGATGATTGAAATAAATTTATGATGATTGAAATAAATTGGTTGATGGTGGATATTGGATGAATGGATGATGCGTTCTATCTTATATAAACTGCAAGTTATCATGCATTCTCATTTCATTCGGGATTGCGGTTTGAAATGATATACAACCGCATTTTTATTTTTAAATTGCGGATTGAAATGATAAATATCTGTATCACTTGACCATAGGATAGAAAATTTTATACAGGCACCGTGGTATATATATATTAAATTTTTTATTTGAAATGATTTTAGTTTTATTTGGTTTGGATATGATACGGTTCAATAAATATTAAATTTGGATATGATATAAATATATTTTATATATACATATATAGTTAAATCGTTGAATTTAAGCTAGGTATAAATCTGTTAAATAAAATGAATAAGTTGAAAATGGCATTTGATAATTTATATTATACGATCTAGTATGAGTTTAAGTTCTTGTATATATATGAATAGAGTTATAAATGATTCAAATAAATTAAGATAGAAAGATAAATTGGAAATTTAATTGGAATTGAGCTTATTTGGAGATTTAACTCCATAAGTGATGTTAACTTATTAAAATTGGAAATTTTAAAGGTATGATATTTATAACTGGATTTAATGAATAATTCTAGTGAAATAAATGGAAGAAAATTTTAGTGTTAATAAATTCAGTTTATTTTAAATGGTTATGGATTTATTATATAAACCTTTCAAACTAAATAATAGGAAATTGAATTGTTGATTTGAAATTCCTAACCTTAGTTTTGAAATTCATTAAATTCTCAAAGTTTGAAAATATTGAAATCAAAGTGCTTTATTCAAACTGAAAGTGAATCTAAAAGTTATGGGTTTAGACTGAATTTAAAGTGAATAAAAATTGTGAAGGTGTGGAAATTATTTACTTTTAAAGAAATTTTAAATTCAACTGTTTTATTCTATATACTGTTGAATATCCAAACCATTTAAGTTTTGAAAGTTATGGTTTAAAGCTATGAATTTTCGAAGTATTATAGTTTGAAAGCTATAATTCAATATTGGTTTCTAATTATTATAAATTTGAAAACAATATGATTTTGGAAAAGAAATATATATTTGAAATAAAATGATATTATATTAATTTGGGTTTTTTATAAAAATAATATCAAATGAGTTTTGTTGGAAAGGAAATGATATCGTATTTATGGGTTTTGAAATGGATAATTTTATTCTGGTTTTTGAAAGTATAATTAATTTTTAATTGACCGCGGTGTTATAATAACGTTTGGTTGTTGAAGAGACAGGGATCGGAAGTTGTCATACTCTTTGCCAACTCCGAAAACCACTTTAACAACCGTGTACGCAATGGAGATTCCAGAATGAAGTAGGTTGGTGGCGGCGTTTTCTTTAAGGTAAATACGTGGACCCAACTCCCGTGAGTTGGCATAAGGTGGCTAATACAGGAGCGATCGACGGGTTAATAAGGTAGCACCTTTGATCGGACACATCCCTTCGATATTATACTTTGTTTTTGGATTGTTCGGTGGCCACTTTTGATTTTTATTTGGGGGTGTGGCTCGAGGTGGACGGTAGCAGCGCGCTACGCGTTACCACCGACCCGGAAGCGTAATTGGTATATCTACCCTGGCATTGCCTAGTTGTGCCGTGTCACCTACCCTATCGCGCCTTGTACGCGTTTGTATTTCTCCCGTAGCCCGTCTGGTATCCTCTGGTGGCTTCCCGATCAGGAGGGACTATGATATTGGATGGACTACTGGGACTATTACGTGTTAAGGTGGAAAATGTAAAGCCTTAATGCTATTTAAAAGTATGTTTATTTTACTATAGACACTATTATAATAGCGAAATATACTACATAGTAAATAGCTTGACGGATCCTTAAGAGATGTAAATCCCGAGCATCTTTTGAGTTACTGCACTCATATTTATTTCTGTAAATTTAACTTACATAAGATCTTTTAGTTCTGACTCGAGTGTTTTGTCTTTTCAATTCGCTCGGGTCAGTCCGAGCGTTTCAGGATTTGAAGACTTTATTTCTGGAGAAAAAAGACGAAGATTTTATTATTATTATTATATATTTTATGGTTCCACTACACTGTATTCCGCTGCATTGAGATTTATTGGTATGTGAACTCTGATATTTATTGTATAAAGAAGAATCATATGTTTTGTAAACAGTTTCATGAACTATATATTTATTATTATATTTTATCGTTCCGCTGTGAGATTCTGTTTAGTTTTTTTTCTTTCTTCTCTGTTTTCTTATTTACCCCATAACAATCCGCCCTTCCGTATGGTTTCGATTGGCACGTGTGTCTGTTTAAATCGTGGCGAAAAGGCGGGACGTTACAAATCTTATGTGTAGGGCTTTGTCATAGGTAAGACTAAAATTATGATTATACATAGAAGGTAATATATGTTTGTGTACAGATAGGTTATTGGAGAGGCTGTAAAACCATTGGGATCAGGTGGTACCGGGAGATGTTAAGTTAGGTACAGATCGTCCAAAAGAGTAGTATTTAACAGATAGTTAGGTGAAGACCGTCAAAAGGAGGTACGTTTAACATATGTTAGATAAATTTGTTATTTTTCTGGTAGGCCAGAGTCAGGCAAAGGTTAATAGTAAGCTAAACAAAACTTTAGTGTTCGGATAGATAGTCCATTGGTTACCTCATATATATGTTTACATAATAATGCTTTACAGTATTGACCAATTTCCGTTGCACGATAAAGGTTTGCAAAAGATATGTTTTAAAGAATATTGGTGAGAGGAAACCCGTTCCACTAAGCGACTTGGTCTCACTTAATGTTAATAACCGAGATGTATAGTATTATTCACACCAGCCTTTATATCCGACTCGAAGTTTATGTTTTCCCTTAAGCTCTCGGGTGCTCAAAATTGATTTGAGTAGGCCGAGGGTTGAGGTTCTTTCAAATTTTAGTTGGATGACATATAAAGCCAACGGAGGCGAACAGGAGGCTAGCGCATAGCTATTTAGGAGTTGCATTTCTTTGTTTTATGTTTATTTCCGCTGTGTATGTATTAAGTCAATTTTTCCTATATGACTCTGATCATCCAAGGGGGTATCTTCATATGCCGCTCTTAAGGTATTTTGTAACAAGTATACTTTATCATTGCCTGGGAAACATTTAGGATTTTGTAATCCGAATATGGAACATCTATTTTGAAATGTAATGGAAAAATATTGTTTTGAAATATGTGATTTATTTTATAAGTGCTTTTGATATTATAGATACAATTAACATAGTCGATTTAGTTGTTGGAATTTAATACTACAGATGACTGTAGCATATGTAGCGATTAGATTAGGCCTCTAAATAGGGGATGTTACAACAAACATATCTTGATTTTGTGAAATTCACCATGATGCGAAGGAAGCGATGTTTGAGGAATTTATTTTAAAATAATTTTATTACAAAACACACTATATAAATATGGATGTTGTTTGTTCATAATATATTCAATTTATATTTGCAAAGGAAACTTGCATGGAGATAGGGTGCTTTGGAAGACCTTGTAAGAAGAACTTGGGAGATTGTAATATTCAAAAAATACCAAGAATGGTCGTATGTTATTAATAGGAATGGAAAAAAGCATCCATCTCTTGCACATGAGATATACGGGCAATTCTGAATGTATTGTGAGACATATGAGTTCAACAAGATAGTGAAACTGAATGCCAAATCAAGATAAGAAATCCTAGGTGGCATAGAGGTAGCTCAAGATCATACACAAATCATTGTAAAGTATATATTCATTTGTAAAATCAATTTAGCATTTTAAATAAATTAAAATAGGCTTGTATGATAATGTACTTAATTCAAATATTAGTAGAAAAGCATCATAGTAAGCATACATCTTAGCAAGTCTATTGCAGGACTCACAAGATTGAGTCTGGGTCCATCACTAATAGGTAGGTAGATGATGATTCTATTGAGTTTGCAGTATGTTACCCATAAAACATCATTTACGTAATATTTTATTATACAAACATGTACAAGATTCTAGCAAATATGTAAAATGTAAAATTGGCGAAATATCATATTAAGATTAAGGTGCTTTAGTGTCTAAGGTATGGAGATAACATAAGAACTGGACAAACATGTATTCCATACACACTGTTTGCAAAAGGGTGGATCGTAAGCCTAAATACAACAATATTTCAGAGGTAATAGCTTAAATATTCCTCACATACATATAATATCAAGTATATATGTATATAAACCATATACGTGCACACACACAAACATACATACATATACATACATGTATAGTATGTTGTATGTATGTACACATTGGTTCTAAATCACAATAACTATATGTGTGTGCACGCACATGTAAGTGTATGTATGAATGTATTTTACAAGTATGCGTAGGATAATTATTTAACTTAGTCCTCATTTTTATTAAAAATCGTCATACTAAAAATAAGCTGAGTTAGAGTTAAAACATATAAGTTAAGTTACTCAAAACATCAAACTGATACATATTTAGTTAACCTATAAATTATATTTCAATAAATTAAATAAATTTATTCATGTCAAAATATATATTTTGTTAAATCACCAGATAAGTTAAATAAATATACAAGTTAAATCACTCAATAAATTAAATGAAATATAACTAATTGAATTGTAAAATTTTTTTCAATCATCAAACAAATTAATTCAAGTTAAAACATAGATTTTATTAAATCACCCAATAAATTAAACAAATATGTAAGTTAATCGCTTATTAAATGAATATATAAATATGTTAAATTATAAATTTCGTAAATTAAATGAATTTATTTGAGGTAAAATATAAATTATGTTAAATCATCTAATAGATTACGAAGATATATTAGTTAAATCACTCAATAAATCAAACATATATATAATTAAATTATAAGTTTTTTCAACCAATTAAACAAATTTATTTAAGGTAAAATATAAAAAAAAATTAAATCACCCAATAAATTAAATAGATATGTATGCTAAAGCACTCAATGAATTAAACACTTATATAATTAAGTTAAATTATAAATTTCATTTCAATAAATTAAAAAAGTTTATTATAGTGAAAATATAGATTTTGTTAAATCAACTAATAAATTAAAATTTTTTTATATATAATTAAAGTTAAACATAAATTTTTTTTTAATAAATTAAACAAGATTGTACGAGTCACATTATACACCATGTTAAATCACCCAATAAATAAAATAAATATATAAGTCAAGTCACTGAATAAATAAAACAAATATATAAATATATATAGTGAAAATACTAAAAAATTCAATAAATTAAATAAGTTTATTTGAGTTAAAATATAGATTTTGATAAATATATAAATATAATAGTTGAAATAAAAATTAACTTACCATTAATGAACAAATTTGTTTAAAATATGGAGGTCACCATTGGATAGAGGTGCACATTTAATACTACTATAGAAGAAGAAAACTAATGGTAGAAGTCAAATGTTTGTAAGTTGAAAAAGAAGCATGGTAAGCCAACCGACGTATTTATGCGATGCTTTTCAAATAATGACATTTATTCTTCTGATGCTGATGGTAACAGAGTGCATGGTTCGAGGGAGCTGTTTGTGTTGTGTTGGTAGAATATTTTTCGTATCATGGATTATATATTTTTTGGGATATTTTGATGTTTGATATTTGCTTATGTGTGCGAATATGGTTGGAAAATATGTTTTGAATTTGTATTTTGTTTGTATCTATGTTGAAATTTGTGTTCGTTGGATATTTTTGATTTGGATGATATGGTTTGATGATACATGTATCTTTCTGATGTTGATAATGTGGATTTGTGACGATTATATTATGTTAGCGGGCTTATATATATATATGAATTTATGACTGTGAAGAGAAATGTTATTAAAATGTTTCAAGGCATTGGTAAGTCATCATTAGTACGAATATCCAATTTTACCAATTTAATAAGACATGGTCGGGCATCGGTATAGCATTAGAAAATCAAATTAGGGCATATCTATAAGGCATTGATATGACGTCGACTAGTCCAAATTTAACATTGTAATAAGGCTTTGACAAGTTATTGTAGCGTCATTAGAAATGGGGCGTCAGTAAACGATGTTGAGATTGCATCAGTATGTAAGCTACAAATACATCACCATGGCGTCGAAAATTATTTAACGACTCCCTTTTTATGAACACCTTATATGGCGTTGGCGAGGCCCCATTACTTTATTTATAAATGATGTGCTGAGGCCTCTTCAACGTCAGTAAACAATGTTATTTCTATTGCGTAATGATCTTTGTAAAAATGCTCAAGTCTAGAAAAAGTTTTAAAATGACTAAAGGAGAATACTATTGTAATGATCCGATATTTTCAACCATTCGCATCCAAACATGCTGGAATTGAATTGCTCAAAATATCAAGTTGCCAATTTATATTTGACAAAACTCAGCATATACAGTAAATAAAAATCACAGAATCACAGACACAGAGTAATATACAATATGCAGAGGAAACAAAAGATAGTAGTTCATAAAGCTACTAAATACATATCAGAGTTAAATAAGGTAAAATAGAAGTTTCAAAACAACAGCCAAATACAAGATCGGAATACATCACTGGAATCAACTGAGTAACTACAAGCTGAAAGGATATAGATGGATCTCCAAATGAAGCTCCAACTCCAAAGGTAAGTCTCAAAAGATGTATCACTCAGTCTGACCTAAGCGTAAAGCAAGACACAAAACACTTGAGTTAGGATTAACATTCTTATATCAATGAATCCAACTCAAGTGAAATAACAGCTGAAATATAAGTAACTCAAAGGATGTTTGGGATAACCATCCTCTAAGGATCCGTTAAACTATCTACTATATAGTAATATATGCTATTATAATAATGTCTAAAGTAAAGTATAATATATTTAAAAATAGCGTTAAGGCTTTACATTTTCCACCTTAACACATTTTATATATTTCCATAGTCTATACAGTACCGTAATCTCCCCTATACTGGACGTCGTCAGAGGGCACTCCATAGGTATGGTACATAACAAAATCGTATAAGGCATGCTAGGGTAGGTGATACGGCACAAATAGGCAATGCCAGGGTAGATCTACCAATTGCACTTCTAAACTGGTGGTAATGCATAGCAGCCACTACCACCTACCTCGAGCCACACACCCAATATCAAAGGCGCACCCAATCAATCACAAAGCAATAGAATGGTATCAAGGAGTGTGTCCAATCAGAGGAGCTACCTCATTAGCCCATCGATTGCTTCTATTTTAGCAACCTTATGACAACTCACGGGAGTCGGGTCCACGTATATATCTCAATAGAACATCGCCACCATCCTACTTCATTCTGAAATCCCCACCACGTACATGGTTGTTAAAGTGGTTTTCGGAGTTGGCAGAGAGTATGACAACCTTCCGACCCCAGTCACTTTAACAACCAAACATTATTATAACACCATGGTCATTTTCAAAATAGTATATACTTCAAAACCAAAATAATATTGCCATTTCAAAACCATATCAATACGATATCATTTCCATTTCAAAACTAAATACAATATCATTTCCAAAATCATAGCACTTTCAAAGTTATAACATTTTTGAAACCAAACACTTGAAATATAACCTTTGTAAAACATAATACAATAGTTTGGATACTCAAATAGTATATATAGTAAAATAGTTATAAATTTAAAATTACTTTATGAAATAAAATAATTTCTTCAACTTCACAAATTGATTCAAATCAACTTGAATCCAAAATTCAATTTAAATCAAATCCTAATTCATAAATTTCAACTCAATTCATTTTTCAATAATCCATTAAAATTTATATCAATTTCAAATACAGATTTGAACCTCAAATAAACCATTTCAAATTCCATATATTTCCAAGCTTTAAATTGTAACGACCCGCTATTTTGGACCATTCAAATCGACAATAAAACCATACATATCCGATTTGAATAATTCAAAATACCGAATTGTTAATTAAAATTTGGAAAAAGTTAAACTATACAGTAAATAAATCAATCACAGATCACAGAGTAATATAATGCAGCGGAATAGATAAAGAATAGTAGTTCATGAAGATACTATATACATCAGAGTTAGAAAAATACATCCGAATAGTTCGAATGCAGTGTAGTCTACAATGCAACAGATGACTTCTCTGAACCAATAAACTAGAAAGGCTGAAATCTGAATCGATAGTTGGATTTCCAAATGAAGCTCCGAACTCCAAAGGTGAGCCTCAAATGTTGTATCACTCAGTCTGACCCGAGCGTAAAGCAAAATACAAAACCCTCGAGTCAGGATTACCATTCTTATATCAATAAATCCAACTCAAGAGAAATATCAACTGAAATACAAATAACTTAAAGGATGTTTGGGATAACCATCCTCTAAGGGCCCATGGAACTTTCTACAAGTTAGAAATATACACTATAACACTATGGTCACTTCAGCTTAATTTATACTTCAAATTTCCCATTCAAAAATCCAGTTATAAAATCATACCCTTTAAATTTCCCATTCAAAAATTTCAAATCGATTTAATTAAATAAATCCTTATTTAAATACCATTTTTATAAACCCAAATTTTATCTCCCAATCTTAATTATTCAATTTATTACAAGAGAATCTATTTGAAATATAGATTTACATAAATACTTAACCATATTATATGTATTAAATCAATCTAATTCAAATCAAATATTACTACTAAATCTGTATACACAATTTTCATTTATATAATATCTTAAGAATCAAATTTATTAAACCATATATTTCTTTCCAAAATTATAGAAATTAGTTTCAAAATATTTATATGGACCAACGGTGTCTCTATATATTTCCTATCATATAGTCAAGTGCTATAGATATTTATCATTTCAATCCGTATACTAAATATATACGGGTGGATATCATTTCAACCCGTAATCACAAATTCAATTAAATGAAAATCGCTTAGGTTTATCATTCAACCCATAACGATTTTCTCCTATTCTAAAGTTGTTCGGGTATGTATCCTTTCAACCCATAGTGATTTCTAAACAACAGGGAACTTGCAGAGTGATAACAGAAAATACAATAAAATAACAGGCATATATCATCAATAACAATATAATATTAACAACAGGATATGGTGTCATATCCCGCAGGTGAACAGTTACAGATAATAGCATATATAGCAAATTTAAATAACTACAGCAGCATACTTAACTTGGAAATCTTAAGATGCTTTCAACATCATAGATACATCAATAATCATTTTATTTAAACATGTTTTATTAAATTAATAACTTCAAAATATTTATAACACTAAAATTTTCTATTAAACAATGTAGCATACAAATAAGCAATATTTAAAAAGGATATATCCAACAAGGAAGGAAGGTAGATTTGGAAAACAGAATCAAGGTGAATAACTAAACTGAGTAGATAAGGTAGATGCAGGGAATAGTATCGGGCACGAATAATTAATCTAGAACGATAAGAATTTAAATTTCAAATATTAATTCAAAATTTCTTTGTTGGGAAAAATACTTTTATAATAAATACCTTTATAATAATAATTTTATAATAAAATACTACTATATCGAAATAGATTTTCCTTTCGAAAATACTTTTATAACTCGATGTTTCAACAAGTTTATCCTCGTTCTTGCAGACTCTGGCCATGCGTTGATCAGGCGCGAAGCTAGAATTCTTCAAGTACTTAGTAGACTTGTTTCAATACCCAGTGAAAATACTTGAAAAACCTTTAAAACAGATATGGAAAGTACAATCCAAACAAAATAACCAAAACAAAACCTTTGTCCGACCATGGTTCGCAGATACACAATGGTTACGCCTGGATCCCCCAGGAAACAATCCGTATCCGTAAGCTTTCTTAGCCCTGCGAGTTACTCCATGATAACTAGTAGAGTGCAGGATACACAATGGTTACGCCTGGGTCCCCCAGGAAACAATCCGTACCCCTAGGCTGTCTCAGCCAGGCAGTTTCGCTACTATTCGCGACCTACACAGATTGCAGGATACACAATGGCTACGCCTGGATCCCCCAGGAAACAATCCATACCCCTAGGCCAGACTCAGCCTGGCAATTGAGCTATGCAGTCGCGATAGAAAAAAAACACCATGGGTTAGGCCACGGTGGGAACACTCGAGTATTATATCCGGAAAACCAAAAATCAGAGAGAATAATATCGATAGAATGAATCCACGATGTGGCCACAAAGCGGATATCAAGCAGAAGGCACTTTCCATATCTTTACTTCGAAAATATATATCATATAGTACCTTTTCAAATCACTTTCAAATATCGTACTAATATAAAGTCCATATATATATAGGATTCCATTTTTCCCAAATCAAATACTTTCTAAAATCAATAGTAGATCAAATCATACTTATATAGACTTCAATTATATAAAATCTCTTTCCAAATTGAGTACTTTTCAAATCAATAGATTTCAAATCAACTTCATACTTATACAATCCATTTTATATAAGTTCGACCACTCCCAAATCAAGTGCTTAATAATATAAGGTCCTCAAATTTCAAATCATTTCAATATCAATTGAGTTTCAAAATCATAATGATTTCACCAAATTTTCTTCCAAATTAAATATCCAAATTTCAAAGTTCCCAAAATAATAGGTTTAGAAAATTATCCCATTTTCCAAATTAAAATAATTCAAGTCAAATAAATTCATTTCCAAAAATCACCACATAAGTACTGGTTTTTAATTCCAATTTAATTTCAAAACCAAATATTTTCCCAAATCAATTATACTTAAAATGGTTTCCAAATTTATAATTATCCCTTTTTTTAACTTTAAACTATCTATTTCTATGTAAAATATCCAATTTACTTTTCTGAAAACCATTATTCAACTATTTTTTTTGAAAACATTTCAAAACTAAATTTATATTCTTTATCAAACGTTTTATACTCTTCGAAATTACTTAGCTTTGAAAATTTAATCTCGATTTGGAAGTGTTCGAACATTCAAAATAGTTAGGGAAATCAAATTTCCAATTCAAGAGTTGAAAATCAACAATAAATCAATAAATCAATTCTTAAATCTGAAACTCGAGGACTGAACACCGGTCTCATTTTAAATTGTTTCAAATATATACTTATATCTTTCTAAAATATCAAATTATACTTCTGAATTTGAAATCAAAAATGGTTTTACAAAATTACTTGCATAGCGAAGCTATTAAAGTGGCCTCTCCCCCACTCTGAAACACGAAAATCAATGTCGATGATGCGTGCACTCATCACCGAAGTTATTTTCCAGCGACATAAGTGAGTTCTGGACTTCTATTTTCTTGAAAACTTCTTTGAAATTTCTTCAAAATTATTAGAATTCATTTGAACTCATTTGAAACATTTCTTATTCGGAAAAATACTTTTAAATCGTATTATTTTTATATATTTTCCAAAATCTTAAAACCAATTTCAAAATACCGGAATTCAATTCTCGAATTTCAAATTTAACTCTACAGTTATAAATCATTTTTATATAAATCAATTTCTTATAATTTTTCAAAATTTCAAATCCTTTCAAAACCTTTTTATATAGAATAACATTTCTTATTTGCTTTATATATATAGGTATATAATCCTTATCAAAAACATTTTCACTTTTATATATACAAAAAAAATCATAGTTATCAAAATAAAATTTATGTATAAACAATTTCAAAAATACAAACAAAACCCGATTTTCAAAGGATGATTCAAGAATGGATTTCAAAACTAAGATAGCGATTTAATTTAGAGGAACTCCAATCAATAGAATCCTGATTCGAAGATAGACTCGATCGAAGATGAGATAATTAAATTACAAAATTAAAGATGGATATGCTTCTATAAATCGCGGGCGACCTTTACCGATCAACTGTGATTCCAAAATTTGATCGGTGTAGAATTCTGTGGCAATTCGACATTCGATCGCCAGAGATATAGAATTCGGCATAACAAGATAAAGCAGCATCGTAAACCGAGGATACAGAAATCTTCGGTGAGTCAATGCCAATTGAAAATAGTTTTCACCCCCTTTACAAATCATTCAGTGGAGTTATGGGATACTTCGGAATCAAACGAATATAAATAGGGAGAGACAGAATGAATTTCGGAACCGAGGGACATTCCAAAGTTCAAAGGAAATCGAGTCAAAAGGAAGAGATTCAACTCGAGCGAAAATGATTCTGTAAATAAACTTACCATATATGCTAAGTTTTGCCTAGAGCCAAAGCTCTAATACCAACTGTAACGACCCGCTATTTTGGATCATTCAAATCGACAATAAAACCATACATATCCGACTTGAATAATTCAAAATACCGAATTGTTAATTAAAATTTGGCAAAACTTAAAATATACAGTAAATAAATCAATCACAGATCACATTGTAATATAATGCAGCAGAATAGAAAAAGAATAGTAGTTCATGTAGCTACTATATGCATTAGAGTTAGAAAAATACAACCGAATAGTTCAAATGCATTAAAGTCTCCAATGCAACAGATGACTTCCTGAACCAATCAACTGGAAAGGCTGAAATCTGAATCGATAGTTGGATTTCCAAATGAAGCTCCGAACTCCAAAGGTGAGTCTCAAATGTTATATCACTCATTCTGACCCGAGCGTAAAGCAAAACACAAAATACTCGAGTCAGGATTAACATTTCTTATATCAATAAATCCAACTCAAGTGAAATATCAACTGAAATACAAATAACTTAAATGATGTTTGGGATAACCATCCTCTAAGGGTCCATGGAACTTTCTATAAGGTAGAAATATACACTATAACACCGTGGTCATTTTAGCTTAATTTATACTTCAAAACCAAATCTCATTTTCACTTCAAATATCTCTATATTTCCCAAAATAGTATTTATATATATTAAATAATTTATATAGTAAAGTATTTTCAATTTCCTCAACTTAACAAATTGTTCCAACATCAACCCGACCTTCCCATTCAAATTAAATTCAATCTCAATTTATCAATTTAAATTCAACTCAATTTCTAAAATAACCACTTAAATTTTATCGATCTCAAATTCGGATTTATAATCACAAATACCCCTTTATATTTCCAAATTTCAAAACATTAAGTATTCAATGTTTCATCTAAATTTTCATTCGATTTAGTTTTCTAAATAATAAATTCAAATTTAGTTCAACCTAAATTTTCATTTTAATTCAATTTAGTTGCTAAATAACAAATTCAACAACGTTGATTTCAAATACAGATCCGAATCTCAACATAAACCATTTAAATTCCAATATAGTTCAAGGCTTTAATATTTTAATGTTAGTATAACAGTTTCATATAGATCTCGATTTAACCTGTAACAACCCGGTAATTCGCATCAATTAATAATCTACATTTAAACGATAAATATTGGTGCAAATTGCCATTTGAAGTTTTTATATTGAATTAAGATTCATTTATAAAGTGTTAAAAAGTATTATGGGCTTTGAAAATTAAAAGGGGTCCATGTTTCACGTTTGGGCCGTGATAATTTTCAATACAAAGACCCGTTTTCCCCCTTCGTTATTTTCATTTTTCTCAACCCTAAACAAAAATCGAACGAAGAAAAATAAATGGCGACCCCCCTTTCTTCGTTCTTCTGTAAAAGCTAGGGTTTCGATTCGTCTTTGGCTTCGCTCGTCTCGTGATTGCCTTTGCTCCTAACAAGGTGAGTGATTTATTTCACTCACTTCTAATACAAACTCGTATGATTTCTGATTTGTTCAAGCTTGTTATTTTTATGGTTGATTAAGTGACGCTCACGATTTTGATTGTTGGTAATTTGATTTCGTGAATTTTATGTTGACCTCGGCTTCAACTTGATTTACGACGTTGTCAATTGTTTCCAGCGTTGACTTGAAACCGTTGTTTCATGATTTTGAACTCGGCTTAAATTTGCTCATTTTTTTTTCTTTTGACATGTTCATCATCGAACTGTTGTGATAATTGTGTTGATGCTGCACTTGTTTTACTTGAGGCTTTGTCTTTGTATGCTCTGCATATACTCTCTGATACGTGCATAATTGTTTAAACTGTAAACTGGGTTTGATTGTCGTGTTCACTGCCTTGGTGCTCGACCACTTCACTGTCGAGTTTTGCAATTGACATTGTGCATATATACATATGTTTGTGTGTATGCATATATGGGTGGATTGACTTGAATTGCAATCTGGCACATTTGTTTGTAGGCTTGTTTTTTTTGTTCACTGTCATCCTTGCTGCATTTTTGAACTTGAATCTGGCTGCAGCCCTTTCGTGTCACTGTTGCATATATGTTAACTTCATTTAATTGTCATTGAGTAGTTGGGGTGCTTTAAGCTCTGGTCAACATGTATATATGTTGCACTGGGTTTTGCCTTCATTGAGGATGCTATGTGTTGATAAACCCTCACCTGGGTTATCACTGCATACTTTGTTCTCGTGCCATTTTGTTGTTCTAGCTGTATTTTGCATAAGTTCCCTGAGTACATGTATGTAGTGATCATTTGATTTGCCATTTGAGTTAGTGATGTGTCTGCATTGCTGTCACATGAAGTAAACCTGATCAATTCAGTTTGGTTATGTTGCAATACTGAACACTTGAGTTTCATTGGGCATATCACTTTCACCACATAAATTATTCAGTTTGAATTTGTATTTCATCAGTGCTTGCTTCCTTGACCATTTGAGACAGCTTGCCTACCTATTTCATGTAGTCTTTGACTTCACAGATCACTTTTGTACCATGCAGTCACGTGTAGTTGTGTTACTTGATGTTGTACTTGCTTTACCCCCTGCATAGTATATTGGTTCATCTCCTTGAAGCCTCAGGCAATTGTATTCTCGGTCATTTTGTGGTTGCTGCTGTTGTTGGCTATACTTGATTATTTGAGCTTGCAATTTGTGTACATTTGCTTTTGGGTATTTTGTTGGCCAGTAGCACGATGCTGCCACTCATGTGACTGCTGCATACTTATGTTGCCTTTATTTCTTCTCACTTTCTATGACGTTTCTATTTCACTTCGAGTTCCATTTGACTGCATCTGGAACCTCTAGATAGTTGCTGTCTTCATGTACATGTTGCAGTATTCATTTATGGTTATTCAAAACCATTTCATTGTTGAAGTTGTTGCACTTTCCATTTGGATCCATCACTGCTGCATTCCTGTTTATGCTCTGAGTCACTGCTGCATTCCTGTTTATGCTCTGAGTCACTGTTGCATTGCTTCTGACCTTTTGACACAAACTTCATTTCATGTTGATCTTCACTATGATATAGTGTCATATCCCCCATGTATTTGCAGTTTGCATTTGAGTTGTACTATGGCCTTGGTGCTTGAGTCTGATGTTTTGAAGCCTGAACTTGTTAGTCGAGTTTGCAGTCTGCATATTATGTTGACTATTGTTCTCGAGTATGATACTTGCATTTGTATCATACTGTCTCTTGTGCCATTTACTTGGTGCCGTTCCATGTTGCACCCCCAGTTTCTTTTTATTCATGTGCAACCAGTAGTGTACGTCCATTGTGTACATTTGGGTTCGCATTTATGTCGTCCAAACTTGACGTCTGCAGTTTTTGATTGCACGGTATTCAATGGGTACATCATCACTGTAGTGGCACGGCAGTGCACGCAAGCGTGAACTGCAGCCACACGGTATTCAATGGGTACATCATCACTGTAGTGGCAAGGCAGTGCACGCAAGCGTGAACTGCAGCCACACGGTATGGTTTTATGATATCTATTTGTTTTGACTTATGGATCTTTTTGCGTATTCCATATTTCGTAGTGGCGAGGCAGTGCACGCGTGCGTGTACTGCAGCCCTACTTGAATTAATATTTTAATTGATATTTCAATGGTTTTGAACTGTTTTGTTTATTCAATTCAATATTTTGAATTGCATTTTGATTTGGCTAATTACTGTCGTCTATTCATTATTTAATTATTATTGCTTCTGTGCACTAATAACTGAGTTTGAATTAGACTGACCCGAGTATTATTTTCTTTTGAATCTAATACTCGGGTCAGACCGAGTATTTCAGGTTGTAGATATTCTGCTTTGGGTTGCTGCTAGAGCTATGAAGTTCTTTCATATCTTTTGTAGTAGTCTGTAAAATTGTATAGGAAGATATGTGTTCATGTATATTAAATACGTTAATGTACTTGTATATGTATTTACCTTAGTCGACTGTTGTAGTTGCATCATATGTACCGTGTGAATGTATTGTAACTGACATCAGTTATTATATGTATATATATATGAGACTTTCTGTTTCATCTGTGTTCCGCATCTATATTATCTGTGTTGATATTTTATATTTACTGTTCTAAACTATTACGAACCATCGTAGTTCGTTTTATACTGGAATTGGGGTATGTCGATGGGAGAAAATAAATCAGAGATGGAAAATGAAAGAAAATATATTTATATACCACTCCCATTGAGATAACCAATACTAGTATAAGGTCTAACTATTGATGGTCGCTCCTCAACAGCCTTATTCTCCGTGCTAGTTGACAGCACTACACCGTAGTGTTCTTGGCTAGCGTGGGTATAGAGGTGGGGCGTCACAGCTTGGTATCAGAGCTTGGGGTTTAGAACAAATATAAAACATAACTTGGATGGAACATATGTTACAACTATTTGTCGACGTTTAATCTCTCGTATTTGCATATGATTGTCTTTGATTGTTAGGTATGAATTCCTAACGCTTATTCATATGCATTTGATTTTGATTCTTGTGTTTTCGGCTTTGATTTGATTTAGCCGATGATTGATTTTGTTCGAATCTCAGCGATTTTCCGAACTTGATATTTTATGTTTTCCTCTGCTTGAATTCCATTCGACTTCGGTCACTTTGTTTTTGAGAAATTTCTAAATTCGTGATTTCCAAGACTCTGATTTGGTTTGCCGTTGAGTCCTTTTATGATGATGTTGAATCGTTTTGTACTCTATTAGGGCCATTAATTGTTGACTTCGACATTGACTCGGTTTTTATTTTTGTTGAAGTCATTTATGCATTTATGCTCGTTCTGCTTTGTTTTTCCAATTGTTAATCGATTCTTCTTTTCCGATTAGTTGTTATCTTCTTTGTCGACTTTGATAACTTCTATTTCTGGAATTTTTGGATATTCCTACTTTGATGGATTTAAGAATCGAATTCTTTGGTTTTTATTCACGTCTTCGAATGTGAATTTTAGTGAATTGATTTGGTTTCCAAATTTAATCGATTCTTGTTAATTTCCCGATTTGTTGCTATCATTTAGTAGCAACTTTGATGACCATTTCTTCGGGAATTTTTGTGAACATACCTTTCGATGAATTCGGTATCGATTTCTTTGGATTCTATTCACGTCTTCGTATGTGAATTCTTGTGATTGATTGATTTTACAATCATTTTTGTGATTTGTCACTTTAAAAAATATATAAACGTTTTAATACTAGTAGTAAATATCAAAACTCTTTTATCAAAATGTTTTCAACTCTGTTTTCAATATCAAAATCTTTTCCTAAACCGTTTTCCGATCTATTAGTATATACAAACCTTTATTTTCACTCGTATGAGAAATCTAATTAAACGGCTTAGCAAAACAAGTGGTATGAAACGCTTGCGTTTACTTCGTCGGTTAATTTTTGGACTTGTTCGATTGAACCACTTGTGACATTTTTCTAGTGAAGATCTACAATTTGTTCGTAAATATTTAAGTTAAGCTAGTGGTTATGGGACATGAAGCTAAACTTTTATATTCACTAGCTTAGTGTAATTGACACTTCTCGTTGATCTTGATGATCGCTTTATGAATTAGACTAGCAATTGCGCGATGTCTCTTTCATTGCAAGGTTAGACTAGACACCACTTGTGTGATTCCACTCACGCATACCTTTTTGCTTTTTGGTTAGTCTTGACCTCAATCTGTGTGATTCCATTCACACATGCTTAGTGTAATTGACACTCCTCGTTGATCATGATGATCGTTCTGATGGTCAGACTAGACACCACTTGTGTGATTCCATTCACACATACCTTTTTGCTTTTTGGTTAGTCTTGACCTCAATCTGTGTGATTCCATTCACACATGTGGGGTAGCTCCCCTTGGTCTTCGGACCGTCATGTGATAGGCCTCTTTCCCTTTTTCTGTGATTTCTAGATTCCTTATGTTGATTTCTGGAAATTTTATGCTTCACCTATTTTTGTGCATTGGTGAATTCATATGTTATTGATTTGTCATGAGTACAAATTTGGGGTATGATACCTCTTTGGATCTTTGAGAAGATTCTTGTGATATTGATTATCTCTTATCGGTTGATCTCCTGTTGATCATTATTTGCATACTTATAGTTGTATGTCAGTATGGGTATTTCATATTTATGCCATACCTCTTATCGGTTGATCTCCTGTTGATCATTATTTACATACTTATAGTAGTATGTCATTATGGATATTTTATGTTATGCCATATCTTTTATTCTATGTCATATTCCCATTCGAGTTTTCATACTCCGTTCGAGTTCTCATACTCTTATATTGTGATTTCTGGATTTCTTGTGTAGATTTCTAGAATTTGTGCTTCACCAATTTTCGTGATTTCTATTGATAAGTTTTAACAATTCTTGTGCATTGGTGAATTCGTGTGTTATTGACTTGTTATGAATACAAGTTTAGGGTATGATATCCCTTTCTATCTTTGAGAAGATTCTTGTGACATTTTTGATGAACGAAAAATTCATTGGTATTATATTTTGATGCCAATTATTTCGATGAAATTTTGACGTATGTCGAAGTTGCTACTGACATTGCTATTTTAATCACGTGTTTTAGAAATTTGTTATTCTTCAAAATATTTCAAAATATAAATCAAAATTTGTTTTCAAAATTTTTACGATTTGAGCTTTCAAAAGAATGAGGAAGTGATGCAGCACGAGCTACAGAGTCACAAGGTTTAGGTCGGCCACGACCTAAAGACTTAGGTCGACCACGACCTAACAGGTCAGAAGAAGAGGGGCTGCGATCTAACATTACCATTTTAGGTCATCTACAAGTTGACGAAATGGCTATAGGTCGGCCACGACCTAACAGAGCAAGAGCTAAGGAGTTGCGACCTAACTCCTATGATGATGCAGTGGAAACTAAAGCCTTAGGTCGTGAGCGACCTAACGTGATGATAAGTCGTGTGCGACCTAACAGGTTCCAGGATGACGAGATACAAGGCGAAGAAGCGGATTATGCAAGAACAGGAAAGCCAACGACCTATGATAAGTCGCAAGGCCTTAGGTCGCGAGGCCTTAGATCGCTCACTTTAGGTTGCTCCGATCTATCGAGTGAAGAATGTTTCGAGTTACGACCTATGTTAGGTCGCTAATGTGGATGCCGCTTTATTTTAGGTCGCTCGACCTTATGCACTGAAAAGATAGGTCGCTGCATGGTGATTTCCTTAGGTCGCTCATACGACCTACCGATCTATGCTAGGTCGCTGATGGGTTTTGCCGCATGAAGTTAGGTCGCATGTACTTGTGTTGTAATAAGTTGTTTGTACTATTGTTTCTTAAGTCGTTTTTGACCTATGATAGGTCGTAAGTCGAGTCGTGTATGTTGTGTTTTGTACTGTTCCTTGTTGTGTATAAGTTGAGTCGCTTGATGTAATACGTAAGTCGTTAACGACCTTGTTTAGGTCGTAGGTCGTGTATTTGTGAGATTCGTGTCTGGGTCGTGTATTGGTGTTAGGTCGCGTACGACCTAGTGTGGGAAGTTAGGTCGTGAACGACCTATGGTAGGTCGGTGGTGTTGTAAGGTGTTGTGTGTTGTGATGTAGCCTATAAATAGGCGAGTTGGGGGTCATTTGTAAGGTTGTTGATTTTGAATAAAAATTTCTTGTTGATTGCTTTGTGCTTTCCTCTCTAATTGGTAGTTGAGTGTAATCTCCTATCTCCACTTACGTCATTCGAGTGCGCTCGAATCCACGTTTGTTGAAGCCGATTCACGGTATCTAGTGCGCTAGATCAACGTACGAAGAATCGTAGATCTTCTTTCTCGGCATCGTGCGCGATCAACGAGACGAAGATAGCTAGAATCCGGTATCTTTGGATCAACGGATTTGGGCCTTGCAGTATTCTCAACTCACCGATTGCTACATTCCATAGATTGAAGTTTGTTTAGAATTATCCGCTGCGTCAGTTAGTTTGGTATCAGAGCCATACTTAGCCAATCATAGCTAAGTTGATTCTTGGAGCCAAGTATTTGAAGTTTGAAGTTGTTCGTCGTGTTCATCTTGAAGTTGCAACAAATTTGAAGATTTTGATCCATAGCATTTTAGATCAAAGTGTTAGAGAGTGTTTGAATTTGGACTTGTTGGAAGTTTGCGCGCCAAATATTGAAGTTAGAGGTCGAGCCAAGTTCAAGACCAAGCTGAGCAAGTTAAGTCGTAAGGAGTTGTGCCGAGCGACGTAAGCCTTAAGTCGTTCACCTTGTGTAAGTTTGAAGCCGTGACTTGATGTTTGAGAAGCTTTGAAGTATTTGTCAAGAGTTTTCAATCATGCCACCAAGGAGAGCTAATCGTCATCAAAACATTGAAGCTTTATATCGAAGAGAAGAAGCCGATCAAATGGAACAACGTATGCATGAGAAGATTGATGAAGGCATTGGTAGGTTGGAGAAGTTGATGATCGATATGAATCAAAGTCGAAGAAGAAATTCACCTGAATCCATCCGTGGAGGAAGTAGAGTTTCACAACATTCAGATCGGGAGAGGAGAGAGAGCCAAGATCATCGGAGTGTTGACAATCGAAGTAGGAGGAATGTTGATGATCATGATAGACATGATGTTGGTAGTAGGAGTGGTGGTAGAGATGTTGGAGGACGTGAAAGACAACGATATACATCAGATTTTGATGAGGAGTTTGACGGTGAGAGGGGAAGTATTCATTTCAGAGACCGAGATCAGGGACAACGTCAGTATCGGGTTATTGATGATGATCGACGTTGGGAATCGGGAATGAAGATGGAAATTCCGGAGTTTAAAGGAGGGATGGTAGCTGAAGAATTCTTGGATTGGTTATCTAATGTGGAGGAAATTTTTGACTTTAAGGAAGTTCCGGAGAATCGAAGGGTGAAGTTAGTTGCTACAAGGCTGAGGGGGAGAGCTTTGGCGTGGTGGCAGCAAACTAAACTTACTCGTGAACGAATGGGGAAGTCAAAGGTTGAGTCTTGGGATAAGATGAAGAAGATGATGAGAGCTACATTTTTACCATACAACTATCAATCACTTATGTACCAGAGATTGCAGAATCTACGGCAGGGGACAAAATCAGTAAATGACTATACAGATGAATTTTATCAACTCATTGCCAGGAACGATATAATGGAGACAGAAGAACAGCTGACTGCTAGGTTTGTTGGAGGGTTGAGAATGCAGATCCAGGATATGGTTAATATGTTCGATCCCAGATCTGTAGCGGAGGCACATCAAAAGGCGTTAGCTTGGGAAAAGCAAGGAAGGCGTGGAGGTGGTGTGTTTACTAATTCTAACAATCAAGCAAAGGGTGTCGGTGGAAGTTCTAATGTTACTAAAGCTGTTGCCAAACCAGTTGTGAAGGAGGGTGAGAAGGCGAAGGTTGGCAGTGGATTCAAATGTTACAACTGCCAGGAGATGGGTCACAAAAGCAATGAATGTCCGAAGCCGAAGAAGAGAACTATGATAGTTGAAGCTGAGGATGAGGAGGAAGAAGCTGAATGTTCTAATTCACCTTATGTTGAGGAGGAAGAAGAAGTGTCGGGAGACGAAGGTTGTAATCTGATGATGAGGAGGTCTTGTTTGACGCCAAAACAAGAGGAGGAAGATAGTTGGTTGAGGAATAACATATTTCAATCTACTTGCACTATTCTTGGGAAAGTTTGTAAATTTGTCATTGATGCTGGGAGTTGCGATAATATTATCTCTACAGAGGCAGTGAGGAAATTGGAGTTGAAAACCGAGAAGCATCCTAAACCATACAAGTTAGTTTGGTTAAGGAAGGGTGGTGAAGTGAAAGTTGGGAGAAGAGCTTGCGTGAAATTTTCTATTGGGAAGAAATACAAAGATGAAATCTGGTGCGATGTAGTGGACATGGATGTGTGTCATCTGTTGTTAGGCAGGCCATGGCAGTTTGACCGGGCAGTACAACACGATGGTCGGGCCAATAGCTATAGTTTCATGTTCGAAGGTACTAAAATCACTTTGGTTCCAAAGAAGCAACAACAGAAGGAGAGCAAGCTGGAGGAGATTGAGGAATTGAAATTTCTGTTGACTTTGAAGGAGTTTGTGAAAGAAGTTGAAGAGGAGCCTGAAGTATTTTTGTTGATTGGGCGAGAGTGCAGTGAAGAGGTTGAAATTCCAAAAGAAGCAAAGCCAGTTTTGGAAGAGTTTGAGGATGTGTTTCCAGAGGAGTTGCCTAAGGAGTTACCGTCATTGAGAGACATTCAACATCAAATTGATCTTGTTCCGGGAGCAGTGCTACCACATCGACCACATTACCGAATGAGTCCGAAGGAACATGATGAGTTACGAAGGCAGGTGGAAGAGTTGTTGGAACAGGGACGTGTTCAGGAAAGCTTGAGTCCTTGTGCAGTGCCAGCATTGTTGGTGCCAAAGAAGGATGGAACATGGAGAATGTGCACAGATAGTAGAGCTTTGAACAAGATTACTGTTCGTTATAGATTTCCTATGCCAAGGTTGGATGACTTGCTGGATCAGTTGAGTGGGGCAACTATATTTTCGAAGATTGACTTGAAGAGTGGTTATCATCAAATTCGGATTAGACCTGGAGACGAATGGAAGACAGCTTTCAAGACAAGAGAGGGGTTATACGAATGGTTGGTTATGCCATTTGGTTTGTCGAATGCACCTAGTACATTCATGCGGGTGATGAATCAAATCTTTAGACCATTCATTGGGAAGTTCGTCGTGGTCTATTTCTATGATATTCTGATATATAGCAGGAGTATGGAAGAGCATGTTCTACATTTGAGGGAAGTGTTGATTATTCTCCGTGAAGAACAATTTTATGCTGCTACGAAGAAATGTGTGTTTATGACAAAAGGTGTCTTATTCCTGGGTTATGTTGTTTCAGGAGAAGGTATTCAAGTTGATCAGAGTAAAGTAGAGGCAGTCAGGAATTGGCCACAGCCAAAGACAATTATGGAAGTGAGAAGTTTTCATGGGCTAGCATCATTCTACCGAAGATTCATTCCACACTTCAGTAGCGTGATGGCTCCAGTTACTGATTGCATGAAGGGTAAACAGTTTTCGTGGACAGAAGAAGCCGGGATTGCTTTTGAACGAATCAAAGAACTGTTGACGACAGCGCCAATTCTTGTTTTACCTGATTTTCAGTTGTTGTTTGAGCTACACACTGATGCATCAAAGGTTGGGATTGGAGGAGTGTTGAGTCAGCAGGGGAGACCTATTGCATATTTCAGTGAAAAGTTGTCAGGGGCAAAGATGAGATACAGTACATATGACGTTGAATTTTATGCTGTTGTACAAGCTGTTAAGCATTGGAGACACTATCTATTTCAGAAAGAATTTGTTCTGTACACTGATCATGAGGCATTGAAGCATTTACAGGGGCAGGAAAAAATTTCAGCGAGACATGCATCGTGGATTGCTTATTTGCAACAATTTACTTTTGTTGTTAAACACAAATCTGGGGTGACGAACCGTGTGGCTGATGCTTTAAGTAGGAGGAGTCATTTGTTGACAACATTGAAGGTTGAAGTGACGGGGTTCGAATTACTACCAGAGATGATTGAAGAAGATCCTTACTTTGTGAAATATGTTGAGAAAGTGAAGGATGGGAGTACCGATGAATTTATGTTGGTTGATGGTTTCTTATTTAAGGGGAATCGATTATGTATACCAGAAAGCAGTTTGAGAATGAAGATTGTTAAAGAATTACATGAAGAAGGACATGTGGGTAGAGACCGAACATTGCAGTTAATCTCTCAATCCTACTATTGGCCATCGATGAGGAAAGAGGTTGAAAGGTTTGTGGAGAGATGTCATATATGTCGGGTTTCGAAGGGAACAGCGACAAATGCAGGATTGTATATGCCGTTACCTGTACCGACTAAACCATGGGTTGATATCAGCATGGATTTCGTTGTGGGTTTGCCGAGAACTCAAAGGGGAAATGATTCTATATTTGTTGTGGTGGACAGATTTTCGAAAATGGCGCATTTTATTGCTTGTAAGAAGACGGCGGATGCTGTTCATGTTGCTCAGTTATTTTTCAAGGAGATCTATCGACTTCATGGATTACCAGGGTCTATTGTGTCGGATAGAGATACTCGTTTTTTAAGTCATTTTTGGCTAAGTTTGTGGAAGATGGTGGGAACGAAGTTGAATTTTAGCAGCGCTTATCATCCGCAAACAGACGGACAGACCGAAGTTGTTAACAGATCATTGGGAAATTTGTTGCGATGTCTTGTAAAAGACAATTTGAAAAGTTGGGACATGAAGTTATGCCAAGCAGAGTTTGCTCATAATCATGTAGTGAATCGTAGCACGGGATTCAGTCCATTTTAGATTGTATATTCAAATCTACCCAGGGGACCGTTGGACTTAACGGTAGTACCACAACCAAAGGGGACGGTTAAACGAGCTGTTTATTTTGTTGAAGGTTTGACGGAATGTCATAAAGTCGTTCAGGAACGATTGGAGAAGGCAAATGAAAAATATAAAAGATCCGCAGATCTGAAGCGAAGAAATGTTGAGTTTAATGAAGGAGATATGGTGTATGCTGTATTAACCAAGGATCGTTTTCCAATGGGCGCTTACAACAAGTTGAAGGCCAGAAAAATTGGTCCTGTAAAAATTGTGAAACGGATCAATGAAAATGCCTACAGGTTAAAGCTGCCGGAGGATGTGTATACTTCTGATGTGTTCAACGTAAAACATTTAATTCCGTATCATGGAAACGAATGTGTTGTGAAAGAAGATGGTGAAAATTCGAGGTCGAATTTCTGTCAACCGGGGGAGGATGATGCAGCACGAGCTACAGAGTCACAAGGTTTAGGTCGGCCACGACCTAAAGACTTAGGTCGACCACGACCTAACAGGTCAGAAGAAGAGGGGCTGCGATCTAACATTACCATTTTAGGTCATCTACAAGTTGACGAAATGGCTATAGGTCGGCCACGACCTAACAGAGCAAGAGCTAAGGAGTTGCGACCTAACTCCTATGATGATGCAGTGGAAACTAAAGCCTTAGGTCGTGAGCGACCTAACGTGATGATAAGTCGTGTGCGACCTAACAGGTTCCAGGATGACGAGATACAAGGCGAAGAAGCGGATTATGCAAGAACAGGAAAGCCAACGACCTATGATAAGTCGCAAGGCCTTAGGTCGCGAGGCCTTAGATCGCTCACTTTAGGTCGCTCCGATCTATCGAGTGAAGAATGTTTCGAGTTACGACCTATGTTAGGTCGCTAATGTGGATGCCGCTTTATTTTAGGTCGCTCGACCTTATGCACTGAAAAGATAGGTCGCTGCATGGTGATTTCCTTAGGTCGCTCATACGACCTACCGATCTATGCTAGGTCGCTGATGGGTTTTGCCGCATGAAGTTAGGTCGCATGTACTTGTGTTGTAATAAGTTGTTTGTACTATTGTTTCTTAAGTCGTTTTCGACCTATGATAGGTCGTAAGTCGAGTCGTGTATGTTGTGTTTTGTACTGTTCCTTGTTGTGTATAAGTTGAGTCGCTTGATGTAATACGTAAGTCGTTAACGACCTTGTTTAGGTCGTAGGTCGTGTATTTGTGAGATTCGTGTCTGGGTCGTGTATTGGTGTTAGGTCGCGTACGACCTGGTGTGGGAAGTTAGGTCGTGAACGACCTATGGTAGGTCGGTGGTGTTGTAAGGTGTTGTGTGTTGTGATGTAGCCTATAAATAGGCGAGTTGGGGGTCATTTGTAAGGTTGTTGATTTTGAATAAAAATTTCTTGTTGATTGCTTTGTGCTTTCCTCTCTAATTGGTAGTTGAGTGTAATCTCCTATCTCCACTTACGTCATTCGAGTGCGCTCGAATCCACGTTTGTTGAAGCCGATTCACGGTATCTAGTGCGCTAGATCAACGTACGAAGAATCATAGATCTTCTTTCTCGGCATCGTGCGCGATCAACGAGACGAAGATAGCTAGAATCCGGTATCTTTGGATCAACGGATTTGGGCCTTGCAGTATTCTCAACTCATCGATTGCTACATTCCATAGATTGAAGTTTGTTTAGAATTATCCGCTGCGTCAGGAAGCGAATTAAACGTTTCAGAAAAATCGAGGACTATGACCCCTTTCTTTTACTGATTCGCTTAATTCCGGACTTGTCCGTTTGAGAACGTGAAATGTTATTTATTTAAAATACACAATTTTGCACTTTCAAGGAAACGATGAAGTGAATTAAATGATTTAGTAAAACTCGTGGTTATGGGTCATGTGCGTTTGCTATTTCGGTTAATTTCGGACTCGTTAATTGAAAATTTGTGATTTTTGATTATCGTTTTTGATAATCAGATATTTGAGATTTAATTATCGTTTGTGATAATTAAATATTTGTGATTTGAAATTTGATTACCGTTGTGGTAATTTCTGATTATCGTTTTGATAATTGGATGTTTATGATTTCTGATTTATCGTTTTTGATAATCAGATATTTATTGTTTCTAATTATCGTTTGTGATAATTAGATATTTGTAGTTTGATTATCATTTGTGATAATTAAACATTTGCGATTTGAGATTTGATTATCAATTGTGATAATTAAATATTTGTGATTTGAAATTTGATTACCGTTGTGGTAATTTCTGATTATCGTTTTGATAATTGGATGTTTATGATTTCTGATTTATCGTTTTCGATAATCAGATATTTATTGTTTCTAATTATCGTTTGTGATAATTAGATATTTGTGGTTTGATTATCGTTTGTGATAATTAAACATTTGCGATTTGAGATTTAATTATCGTTTGTGATAATTAAATATTTGTGATTTAAGATTGATTTTCGATTTTGACAATCGAATACTTGTTGATTTGATTATCGTTTTTGAATAATCGAATATTTGTGATTGAGATTTCTGAATTATCTATTGATAATTAGATTTTGTTGATAATTTGTGAATTTCTTTTATGAAATTAAAAGATTTCTTTGGCGTTTATATTGTATTACGCCAGTGTACCGACTCAATTTTTTGCTATTTATCACGTTTCCCACGTCTTCCAATTACGGAAATGCCTTTGGGATTTCCGATCCTTATTCTTATTCTCGATCCACCTTCTATTCACATCATTGCTTCGGAGGTTCAGCATCCTCGAAATAAAGATGTTTTTCTCGTGAAAGCTCAGTGGTTCTCAAATCCTATGAATTTCACTTTGGAATCCAGAGAATTCATCGAGCAAACACGTTCAAGCTTACTCTTTCATGCTCAATATGGTGAACTTTCTATTTCTAATTTCTTCATCTTGTGATGATGTTCTTTATGGTTGTTACCATTTGTCCATTTATTCCTTATGATTGCGAGGACGCAATTTCTTTAAGGAGGGAAGTCTGTAACAACCCGGTAATTCGCATCAATTAATAATCTACATTTAAACGATAAATATTGGTGCAAATTGCCATTTGAAGTTTTTATATTGAATTAAGATTCATTTATAAAGTGTTAAAAAGTATTACGGGCTTTGAAAATTAAAAGGGGTCCATGTTTCACGTTTGGGCCGTGATAATTTTCAATACAAAGACCCGTTTTCCCCCTTCGTAATTTTCATTTTTCTCAACCCTAAACAAAAATCGAACGAAGAAAAATGAATGGCGACCCCCCTTTCTTCGTTCTTCTGTAAAAGCTAGGGTTTCGATTCGTCTTTGGCTTCGCTCGTCTCGTGATTGCCTTTGCTCCTAACAAGGTGAGTGATTTATTTCACTCACTTCTAATACAAACTCGTATGATTTTTGATTTGTTCAAGCTTGTTATTTTTATGGTTGATTAAGTGACGCTCACGATTTTGATTGTTGGTAATTTGATTTCGTGAATTTTATGTTGACCTCGGCTTCAACTTGATTTACGACGTTGTCAATTGTTTCCAGCGTTGACTTGAAACCGTTGTTTCATGATTTTGAACTCGGCTTCAATTTGCTCATTTTTTTTTCTTTTGACATGTTCATCATCGAACTGTTGTGATAATTGTGTTGATGCTTCACTTGTTTTACTTGAGGCTTTGTCTTTGTATGCTCTGCATATACTCTCTGATACGTGCATAATTGTTTAAACTGTAAACTGGGTTTGATTGTCGTGTTCACTGCCTTGGTGCTCGACCACTTCACTGTCGAGTTTTGCAATTGACATTGTGCATATATACATATGTTTGTGTGTATGCATATATGGGTGGATTGACTTGAATTGCAATCTGGCACATTTGTTTGTAGGCTTGTTTTTTTTGTTCACTGTCATCCTTGCTGCATTTTTGAACTTGAATCTGGCTGCAGCCCTTTCGTGTCACTGTTGCATATATGTTAACTTCATTTAATTGTCATTGAGTAGTTGGGGTGCTTTAAGCTCTGGTCAACATGTATATATGTTGCACTGGGTTTTGCCTTCATTGAGGATGCTATGTGTTGATAAACCCTCACCTGGGTTATCACTGCATACTTTGTTCTCGTGCCATTTTGTTGTTCTAGCTGTATTTTGCATAAGTTCCCTGAGTACATGTATGTAGTGATCATTTGATTTGCCATTTGAGTTAGTGATGTGTCTGCATTGCTGTCACATGAAGTAAACCTGATCAATTCAGTTTGGTTATGTTGCAATACTGAACACTTGAGTTTCATTGGGCATATCACTTTCACCACATAAATTATTCAGTTTGAATTTGTATTTCATCAGTGCTTGCTGCCTTGACCATTTGAGACAGCTTGCCTACCTATTTCATGTAGTCTTTGACTTCACAGATCACTTTTGTACCATGCAGTCACGTGTAGTTGTGTTACTTGATGTTGTACTTGCTTTACCCCCTGCATAGTATATTGGTTCATCTCCTTGAAGCCTCAGGCAATTGTATTCTCGGTCATTTTGTGGTTGCTGCTGTTGTTGGCTATACTTGATTATTTGAGCTTGCAATTTGTGTACATTTGCTTTTGGGTATTTTGTTGGCCAGTAGCACGATGCTGCCACTCATGTGACTGCTGCATACTTATGTTGCCTTTATTTCTTCTCACTTTCTATGACGTTTCTATTTCACTTCGAGTTCCATTTGACTGCATCTGGAACCTCTAGATAGTTGCTGTCTTCATGTACATGTTGCAGTATTCATTTATGGTTATTCAAAACCATTTCATTGTTGAAGTTGTTGCACTTTCCATTTGGATCCATCACTGCTGCATTCCTGTTTATGCTCTGAGTCACTGCTGCATTCCTGTTTATGCTCTGAGTCACTGTTGCATTGCTTCTGACCTTTTGACACAAACTTCATTTCATGTTGATCTTCACTATGATATAGTGTCATATCCCCCATGTATTTGCAGTTTGCATTTGAGTTGTACTATGGCCTTGGTGCTTGAGTCTGATGTTTTGAAGCCTGAACTTGTTAGTCGAGTTTGCAGTCTGCATATTATGTTGACTATTGTTCTCGAGTATGATACTTGCATTTGTATCATACTGTCTCTTGTGCCATTTACTTGGTGCCGTTCCATGTTGCACCCCCAGTTTCTTTTTATTCATGTGCAACCAGTAGTGTACGTCCATTGTGTACATTTGGGTTCGCATTTATGTCGTCCAAACTTGACGTCTGCAGTTTTTGATTGCACGGTATTCAATGGGTACATCATCACTGTAGTGGCACGGCAGTGCACGCAAGCGTGAACTGCAGCCACACGGTATTCAATGGGTACATCATCACTGTAGTGGCAAGGCAGTGCACGCAACCGTGAACTGCAGCCACACGGTATGGTTTTATGATATCTATTTGTTTTGACTTATGGATCTTTTTGCATATTCCATATTTCGTAGTGGCGAGGCAGTGCACGCGTGCGTGTACTGCAGCCCTACTTGAATTAATATTTTAATTGATATTTCAATGGTTTTGAACTGTTTTGTTTATTCAATTCAATATTCTGAATTGCATTTTGATTTGGCTAATTACTGTCGTCTATTCATTATTTAATTATTATTGCTTCTGTGCACTAATAACTGAATTTGAATTAGACTGACCCGAGTATTATTTTCTTTTGAATCTAATACTCGGGTCAGACCGAGTATTTCAGGTTGTAGATATTCTGCTTTGGGTTGCTGCTAGAGCTATGAAGTTCTTTCATATCTTTTGTAGTAGTCTGTAAAATTGTATAGGAAGATATGTGTTCATGTATATTAAATACGTTAATGTACTTGTATATGTAATTTCCTTAGTCGACTGTTGTAGTTGCATCATATGTACCGTGTGAATGTATTGTAACTGACATCAGTTATTATATGTATATATATATGAGACTTTCTGTTTCATCTGTGTTCCGCATCTATATTATCTGTGTTGATATTTTATATTTACTGTTCTAAACTATTACGAACCATCGTAGTTCGTTTTATACTGGAATTGGGGTATGTCAATGGGAGAAAATAAATCAGAGATGGAAAATGAAAGAAAATATATTTATATACCACTCCCATTGAGATAACCAATACTAGTATAAGGTCTAACTATTGATGGTCGCTCCTCAACAGCCTTATTCTCCGTGCTAGTTGACAGCACTACACCGTAGTGTTCTTGGCTAGCGTGGGTATAGAGGTGGGGCGTCACATAACCTCATTATTATTTAGTCTTGAAATACTCCTTTATTAGATTCAATATCATTTAAGTAACCTTAAATTACATTTTACTCAATATTTACATTAATTTATTTAAACGTGAAATATTCATTAAATCACTTAAATCAAAAATCTAGTTATAAAATCATACCCTTTAAATTTCCCATTCAAAAATTTCTAATCCATTTAATTAAATAAATCCTTATTTAAATACCATTTTTATAAACCCAAATTTATCTCCCAATCTTAATTGTTCAATTTATTACAAGAGAATCTATTTGAAATATAGATTTACATAAATACTTAACCATATTATATGTATTAAATCAATCTAATTTAAATCAAATATTACTACTAAATCTATATATATAATTTTGATTTATATAATATCTTAAGAATCAAATTTATTAAACTATATATTTCTTTCCAAAATTATAGAAATTATTTTCAAAATATTTATATGGACCAATGGTGTCTGTATATATATCCTATCATATAGTCAAGTGCTACAGATATTTATCATTTCAATCCATATACTAAATATATACTGGTGGATATCATTTCAACCCGCAATCCCAAATTCAATTAAATGAAAATCGCTTGGGTTTATCATTTCAAACCATAACGATTTTCTCCTATTCTAAAGTCTGTTCGGGTATGTATCATTTCAACCCATATGATTTCTAAACTACAGGGAACTAGCAGAGTGATAACAGAAAATACAATAAAATAACAGGCATATATCATCAATAACAATATAATATAAACAACAGGATATGGTGTCATATCCCGCAGGTGAAAAGTTACATATAATAGCATATATAACAAATTTAAATAACTACAGCAGCATATTTCAATTGTCGTTTCAATTGAAATCAAATTTAATGAATAAAAAATGTTAATCGTGAGTGATTGCTCACCTTTTGAGGCTAGAGAATATAGAAGGAGACATGGATACGCACACTGATACAGACACTGAAATTAAATTTCAAATCCAAGCAAAGCAAAATCGGCACGAATTCAACGATCAAAGCTGATTGGCTCGAATTGATGAAACGGATCAGATCAGAACTGGAACGACGAAGATAAATGGTATAAGAGAACTTTTATAACCACCTATAACTATATATACACATAAGAAATTTATATTCTAAGTTCAAACATCACAAATTTAATTTACATGTTTTTCAAACATATAAATAAATAAATCAATCTTACATTTTTTTTTAAATTCAACATACACTTAAATATATATATATATATATATACTAACACCTTTATACATAACATATTATATTCAACCTATATAAATTTCCAAATTATATATGTGTATTTAAATAATTTATAAAGTAGAGTATTTATAGAATCATCTTAAATCCAAAATAGTATAAATATAATACTGTAACAAAATATGTACAATCATCAACTAAATAAGTCAGTACCACATAGAAACCCATATGGTAACAAACCGCATAATATACATATATTAAAGTATTTTATATAGTCTGTAACAAAACAAATATATGACTTACATAAGCGAATAACCATATTATAGGAAATATCAACAAATAGAAGTTGACCCATATTAAAATATAAAACACAATATATATATATATATATATATATATATATATATATTCTTATTAAAAATGAAAGATACTTATTTTATAGTATGTTTCCTTCAATATGTCGCATACATAATTCATAATATTAACATGACTTATAAGCTGGGATGAAGATCAAATAGAAACTATATATAAATATACACTGTCATGTTATGAAAATAAACTTTTGAAAAAATAGTATTCAATACTTATATTAATAGTATGTATATCACAACTAACAAAACAATAACAAAAAAAACAAAAACAAAAAACAAAACAAAACATGTAATTACGAATATAAACCAAAACATATATGTGCTTACACGCCTATACCTCACCGATCAAACAGAAAGCAACCGGATGGCGAGGTGATGGGTTTCATTTGATGAGGAGGTTTGGAAGAAAGGTGAAGTAGCGGATGCAAATAATGGCGACAGCCGCATGCTTCAGTTTGTTTTTTTCCAAAGAAAAGTAAGGAGGGGAACGAACAGATCTAGAGAAAAGAGAAGTGAAAGCGAAAATAAATAGGGATGAACCGCATGTTTTCAGGAAAACATAACGGAAGAAAATGAATAGGCAACCAAATTTTAAGTGAATAAATAAATAAAAGTGATTGTAATGGTCAATCCTTGATTTGGTGAAAATAATTGTAGCAAGTAATAAAATAAATAAATAGCAACGGTCACGTTGCTTGATTCAGCTGACCCATAAAAGCAAATTATTTAAAATTTAAAAGGTAGGAAACGTAAAAAAAACGTACCACCATAAAATGAAATTGATAACGTCTGTGCATTGATTCTGCAATATTTATTAAAGCAATTGATTGATGCGCGTTTAAATTTGAACGGAAGGAAAGAGAAAAGTCACAATTAAAGATAAGCTTTAAATTTTTAATAAATACAAAACGTTTCTAAGTTTATACGTTTATAAATTTCCAGCTGTAGTGTATATATATAATGAATGGTCATAAAGAAAGAAGTGGAAACAAAGAGCGTAGGAAAGGAAAGGTTAGAAAAATAAAATTTTGTTGAGAAATGAATATTTGCGCAAGTTATATAGGTTTGATCAGAGAGGTAGCGTGATTTAAGGAGAAGAAAGAACGGCAGTAAATCAACTTGCTTTGAAATGGAAAGGAAATTAAATTAGCGTTGATTTTTAATGAGCAGTGATAGGCAAGAAATAAGATATCGATTTAAAAAAAGGCCACGATTTTGATTGAGCACTGATTTTTCTTGTTATACACGGTTACTAGATTTTTAACAAATTTTAAGCAAATGGGTTTCGAAATTAAAGCAGAAGAAACGGTCAGCTAAGATTAGATTTTGGAATAAGATTTTTAAACAATATTGAATGCGTTTAAAATTTAAAGCTCGTGTGATGGGAACAATGGCAAGAAATTAAAAGGGCAAACGGTTATAAAATTTGTAAATAACGTTCCTATTAAATCAGGAGAGTAAAAGGAAAGTGAATAAAATTAGAATGCGTACAACAGACGCAGTGATTTTTGTCCAAAAAATTGAAAATAACGGATTTAAATTTTATACGTTTTCTTGTATGTGTATATACATTATTTATTCCATCAAATAACGCGCCTTTTAAACGTGAAACTAAACTTATTTATACACAAAGTTTTGGAAATTTATTACTTATATAAAAATATGATTTTTTTACACATTTACTAAGAAAATTATATTCAAAAATGTATATTAGTAAAATATTAAATTTTAAATTTTTAAAAGTATAAAATCAATTTTTTTTAAAGAACAAAAGGTGAAATAAACGTTGTTACGAATATATTAAATTAAACCAAAAGATTAAAAACTAAAATTTAAAGATTTATAACTTCAAAAAAATGTTAAGTTTTAACCAAAATAAGAATTTTATAATTTTCACACTAATAAAAATCTTGGGTGATTATTTATAATTAAATTTAGGGAATCAAATTTTCAAAAAATAAAACACCAGAGATAGAAATAAAGAATAAAATATTGCTAAAACTTGGGCTGTTACATATATATTCCGTAATTTCAAAACTAAATTTTTGATAATTCCATATATATCAAATTCAATTACTGTTATTTGGATTTGAAATGTTTACTTAATAAATCCAATATCATTTAAGTAGAACCTTTAAACTTCAAATAACTAAATATTCTTTCAATTTATTTAAACTAGATATATTCATTTAAATCGCCTTAAAACAAAATCTAGTTATAAAAATCATATCCTTTAAAATCTCAATTTTATTAAATTTCAAATCAAATTTATTTGAGTATAATTCTTAAATAAAATCAATTTCAAAACCTTGGAAATTATTTCAAAAAATATATATAATGTTTTAAAAATCAATACTTATTAAACCATATATTTTCTTTTCAAAACCATAGAAATCAGTTCAAAATATTTGTATATACACCAACGGTGTCTGTATATAATTTTCTATCCTATGGTCAAGTGATACAGATATTTATCATTTCAGTCCGAAATTTAAATATGTACGAGTATATATCATTTCAACCGGCAATCCTGTAACAGCCCTAGTTTAGCTATTTATTTTATTTTAATTATTTAACTTTGAAATATATTTTATATAAATTGTGTTTATCAAAATAGTTAATTATTTTATTTGGAGATATATTTTATAAAAATTTGTATATGTCAATAAAATCTAATAATAACTGTGAAATTTTAAGCTAAGTTAAACAGTTGAATTTCGCGTTCAAAAGACGCGTCAATTATAGGGTATAAGTGACGTAATAAAACGTGTGTTTTTAAAATGTTATTTTTATGAAAATTTTTGATGTTTTGGACTGCGTCTGTTTAGCGTAGTGTAAAAATCATGTTTTCGTAAAATTTTGGAGAAAAATATCAGTCAGAGATTTTATAACAAACGTTACGTTGCATTAACTGACAGTCTGATTTTAAATAAATTTGTACGTTTTTCTAAGCTTTGCATAAATTCTTGCCATTCCATTTATTGTTTTCAAACTAAAATCAAATAAATAAAATGAAGTAAAAACGTAACATGGAAGTAACGTGTGAGACAAAAATCCAAGGAGAAATTTGTACATGCCTAAATTGATACGATACATATCAACTCTTTCGTTCATCCTCTGATGTATACTTACCTTTATTTCTCCCCATATCAACGTATGCCTTAATTAAACCTTTTGTAAATCAAAAACTGAATTGAATATGAGTTTGCCTTTCCTTTTCTCAGAAATAAAATCATGCATTGATAACTTCCCTTGTTTATTTCTTCAATCACGTTTAAGCATTTATTCAAAGAGAAAGCTGAAGCAAATCTCTCGGCCTTCCAGTAAATTCAAAAACTTATAATTTTTGCAAACTGAACTAAAAAAAAAAAAAAAAAAAAAAAGAACATAAAGTTACGTACAAACTTTATATCCAGGCTTATATCACGCAACTTTTCATTTTGTACGTTTCTTTTTAAAAAGTTTTGCATTAAGTCTGGCCAGTTTGTTTATTAAATCAAACATAGGAGAATCAAAGCATGCTGAAATCACGCATGCATATTTACATATTTTCAAACTTTATATGTTGTGTAACTGACTAAATCTTATATCACGTAAACATATTTATAACTTTTGTAACTGAAAGTTTTAAATCTCTACAGCTTCCTCTTTTTCCCTGTGTTTTTGCCTATGATCTAGTATGGTATCTGCGAACGTCCAAATACATTTGTAAACATATTTAATACAAATCAAAATTTATGTAAATATAAATGAATCATCACACACGTATTCATATTTACATATTTATATATATAAAACTGATACTTTAAACCATTTAAGCTGCTTGCCCTTTTCTTCCCATTTGTCCATTTGATTCCGCCTCAAACAAATCCTTTTATCTGCAAATCATCAATCTAAAATCACGCCTACATTAAATAGTATAAGATTTTGAAATCAAAGCTTCTCATAAAAATTGCAGTTATCGCATGCATTAAATCTAGATTTCAATTGGCAGTTTTAAATCACGCATTCATACTTAACCTTGCCTATCTTTTCAACTTCTAAATTCCCATGTATATCTCTCTATTTCACCTTTATTGTGCAATAAATAAATAAATAAATAAATAAAATTTTCCGTTCCTAATCACACATATAATTCAAGCAAAGTATCCTGGAAGGAAATTTCACAGTCCATATTCATCAAATCTGGAAATTTATAAGGCACGCATGCTTTTGAAAAAAAATTCTTATAACGTGCAAACATTTATATTTGGAAGATATATCACGCATGCATTAAAACTGGAAATGAATCACGCAACCTACAGTTAAAACAAATCTATATGTATTTGCTTGAATCACTAGTTGTATCAGCACCTCTGCCGTTTCTTAAGACCAAGGGAATATTGCATTGTATCACTATTTGCCGTTTGTTTGCCTATAAATCAATGTATAAACTAAATCACGTATAAGCATTTATCATATAGAAACTGATGTTTTCATTCCCATTTATCTCTCCTTTAATTCATACGAAGATTTAAAGCAAATATTTACCAAATCAATGCTTGAAATGTGAACGTATTCCCTGACATCTTGTATAATTGATAACTATTGATTTATCTCCTCTGATTTAGCTCGTCAGTTATATTCAAAGCCCTATATATTTATCCCATTGCTTTAATCACGTGAGTAAACAATTAACATAAGAAACTGATGCATTCAATCAATTGTGTATAACTGGCAGCAGATTTGATTTCTCTTCCTCTTAATATTGAAACCTTTATTTCTTTGAAACTGAAAGGAGAAATCACGCATATATGCAAAACGTTCAGATTTCAAAGCAATGCTCCGTTTCTATTCTTGCCATTTTCCCCATAAATCTCTGCAACTACTTCAAAGCATGTTTGCTTTAACCATGCAACTGTTTAATTGGAACATATTGTGAAATCAAAATATATTCATAATGAGCAGTTTAAAATCACACATATCATCTGGAAAGAAAAAAATATAAATCAAGCACCCTTCAAATGCGCATCAGTTCAAATTTATGTGCCTTGCCGTTTTATCATTTAATCACACATCACATAAATTTGAAGTTATAACAATGTATACCTGCCAAGATACCAGTTCTCTGGTATGAGTTCAAATCACGCAGGAAATTAATCTGGCATTAAATTATCATCAAGCTTTATACGTTGTGAAACTCTTGGCTTCCCCTGTATATTTCGAAGATTTATCCTTTTGCAAACTGATCAGTAAATCACGCTCATAACGTTCTAACAGAGGAGTGGTAGGAGAGATCAACGCTTACATTAATACTCGTACGTTTCATATCTGACTATTTCGCAAAATCCATCTATATATACTTTGCTTTATCTTCTTTAGTTTCATTCTCTCTTGTCTGTTCTTCTCGGGCTCGAACTCTTATCAGGTAAATGGTCTATGTCATTTTCTTTTCTTTGTTCAGATATTTCCTCTTCCTCGAAAATTTTGTTTTATCTCTGCCTTGCTCGGCCACACTACCATTTATCCACTTTGTTTTCTCTAAGAATCTTATCATATGCCTTGAACAACATATGGATCTGGGTTTATAGAGCTTTCTTTTTTCTTTTTTTTAGTATACATAATTAAGTCAGAGGTACTAACTTTATAGAACTGAGAGGTTACTTTGAAAAAAATTTTTACATATGTAAAACCAAGTTCTATCAAACATCTCATTAACCTGAGTTTTCTTTTGATTTCAAAATCATGGGTTCGACTAGGGGTATAATAAGGAATTTGCTCATTTTTCTCCTTTCAGACAAACTGTATTTGTAAACTTAGACCAGGTTTGGGTTCTAGTTTGGGTAAGTCATTGCAAAAGAGGATAGAAGAAGAAAAGAGCATAGAGGCATATATGAGTGAATTAAGAAAACGTAGTTGAGTGGTAGTCTGCATTTATAAAATTCATAGGCTGTGCATATCTGTGTATCACACGGTGCACGAATGGATCAGTAAAAACTTGCTTTGGATATGATGACCAAGCCTTGTGAGTGAATTCATCTAACCTGAGTGTTTAGTAAAAGGCTGGAGTTTGGGGATGCTAGTAATAGTTGAAGATAGGATGAGGTGTGTCTGTACAGTTTTTAAGCCTGGAAAGTTTAGATTGAAGATGGATGAAGTCATAAAGCAATGATGCAAATTAAGTTTAAAATGTAAGATAGTAGCTGGATTTGAAAAAGTGACTCTAAGTTTGAGGAAAATTTAAGCAACAACATTTTCATAATACATAGGAATGCAAGTGTGCACGTGTAAAATGTATATATCACGGCCATAAAGCAAAAGAAGTGTGCACGTGTATGCGTATTCAACATTTTGCCGTTTTGTTTTAGGAAATTTTGTCGTAATTTTTGTGTTAGCACGGTTCACGTTTGGGGTATATTTTGGTCTATTTACACGGTGGAGTGGTCGAGCAAATCAAACCAATTCTCTTCCTATTTTAATTTTTCCTTGACCGTAAATTCTAAAGTCGCGTATTCAATATTTTGAATCCTGTTATAGATTTGAATCTAGGCGACATCCGAAGAATTTTGATCGTTACTCTCTGTCGTTCTTTTTCCGGTGAAATTGTCGTTTTGAAATTCAAATTTTCTGCAGCTTTCAGGTGAGTATTTCTCACCAGACATACGTATTTATATTTTAGTAAATTATTGCAAGTGTATGTGTAAAATTGTATTTCACTATTATCTGTCTGTAGTGTAATATAGAATGACGGACCCCAATTAAATTGACACCTCATCAGTTATTATCTGTTGTATTATATTCTGCAGTTATATTATATTATTGTTTATTTACTGCTTAAATCCCCACTGCAAGTTCCCTGTTATATATATATATTGTTATAGGCTGAAATGATAGGCCTAAATAATTATTACTGTTCACATGTTTGTTAACTGCTGTAAATTTACTTGGGATTGCGGGTTTGAAATGATAGAACCCGGGGTTTTATAAATTACGGGTTGAAATGATATAAATCCGTATCACTTGACCTAGGCTAGAAAACTATATACAGGCCCGTGGTTCTTATAATATTTTCTGAAATATTAAAAAAAAATTATTTTGGAAGTTAAATATTTGGGTTAATATCTTTAAAAAGCTTTTATTTGATTTTTGAACAAATATTAAATGTAATAAATAAATAAATATTTGAGTAAAACTTTGGAATATAACTTATGTTGGAAATCCTGAATTTTGAAAGAATAAGATTTCAATTAATAAATAAATAGATAAATAAGTTATATTTGGAAATATTTATCAAGTTAAACAATCTATTACAGCATTTAAATGCTGTCTTTTGAAATTTGACTAGTTTTACCCATAACTTTAGGTAGCATTTCCTAAGTGCTATGGAATCTAGAATTTGATTGCTCTAAAATTTATGGAATTTGATAAATTTTATTTTACCTTAAGTTTTGGAAAAACTTAAGACATAATATTTATAACTGTATTTTCCTAAATAAATTAAAGATAAATATTCTGGTATTAAGTAAATTTTGGGAAAAATTTAATGGTTAAAATTTGGAGTTTTATTTATGGAAATTATGGGAATATTCAAGACTAAAAATATAAAACATTGATTTGTGAAAGAATAAAACCCAAACTAAGTTTTGAATAGTAAATACTCCAATTGGATATATATAAAAATTGAAATGGTTTTGGGAACATAAAGGGATATTTAAATTTTGGTTAAACTTTAAATAAAGAAATATATTTGTGAAGCTATGTAAATTATCTTCTTTACAAAGTAACCATAAAGTTAACCCATTTATATATATACCGTTGAATGTCCAAACCATTGTGTTTGGGAGTTATGGATTTAAGTAAAGTTTCCAAAACATTATCCTTTGAAGATATAATTCAAATATTTGGTCTCCAGATATTATAAACAGTATGGTTTTGGAAAGAATTATATTTGAATATAACGATATCCTATTGTTTTGGGTTTTAAAATGATATCGTATCTATAGTTTTGAAATGGAAATGTTTATTCTGATTTAAAGTATAAACTGTTTTTAAATAACCACGGGTTATAATAACGAAGGGTTGGCAAAGAGACCGGGATCGGATATGGACATACTCTCTGTCGATACCGAAAACCACTTTGACTAACCGTGTACGCGGTGGAGATTCCAGAATGAAGTAGGTTGGTGGTGACGGTTTCTTGAAAGGTATATACGTGGACCCGACTCCCGTGAGTTGGCATAAGGTGGCTAAAACAGGAGCGATTCTCGGATTAATGAGGTAGCTCCTCTGATCGAACGCACTTCTTCGTATACCATTCTATTGCTTATGTGATTGTTTGGGTGCACCCTTGATTTGGGAGTGTTGTTCGAGGTGGGCGGTTGCTGCGGCTTCGCGTTACCACCGGTCCGGATAGCAATTGGTATATCTACCCTGGCATTGCCTAGTTGTGCCGTGTCACCTACCATATCGAGCCTTGTACGAGTTTGGTTTTCTCCCGTAGCCCGTGTGGTATCCTCTAGTTGCTTCCCGATCAGGAGGAGCTATGATATTGGATGGACTACTGGGACTATTACGTGTTAAGGGCTATATGGGTAACCCCTTAATGCTAAGAAATAAGTATGTTTACTTTATAAATAGACACTATTATAATAGCGCAATATACTACATAGTAAATAGTTTAACGGATCCTTAGAGGGTGGGCGGTCCCAAGCATCCTTTAAGTTACTTGCTATATATTACAGTACACTTGATTTAGCTTACATTATATAAGTATGTATGTCCTGACTCGAGTGTTTGTTTTATTGTATGCTCGGGTCAGCCTGAGTTGCAGCTTCAGTTTCTTCTCCGTAGCTAGGACACTCAATAGATCATTCGTGCTATTGGAAGTTGTTTCAGCCTTTATCCTTTCTGGAATTCAAGACTTTGAAGACTCTCTATCTGTGTATGTTAAAATTTGTATTGAGGATTATAGACAATGTAAGTTCTGTTTTGTAAAGATATATCAGTGGCTTCATGAACCACTAAATTTTTAATTTCCGCTGCGAGATTCTGATATCTGTGTATGTGATTCTGCGATTTATTTACTGTATATTCCGAGTTTTGCCAAATTTATTCTACAATCTATTATTTTGAACTATTCCAGCTCGACATGTTCTATTATTGTCGAATTCGAATGGTACAAAATAGTGGCCCGTTACAGCTGGTATCAGAGCTTTGGCTCTCGGCAAAACTTAGAATGTATGATAAATTTGATTTATAGAATCACATTCATCCGAGCTTGAATCTCTTCCTTTTCGAATTTGGAACATTCCCTGTGGTTCCAAAGTTCATTCGTGTCCCTCACTTTTTCCATTATCTTTAGATTTTGGAGTACCCCATAACTCCACTTCGGATGATCTTTATAGTGAATTGGCGGTCTCGCCATTATTTTAATAAAAGGGTGAAACTCCTTTACGATTAGCATTGATTCACCAGAGATTTATATTTATCCTCGGTTTGCCTGCTAGTATCTTTGGTTATTCCGAACTCTATCTCTTCAGATCAAATGTAGATTTACACCAATCACATCGATCTGACTCTTTAAGTCACGGTTGACCCGGTCAAGGTTGTCCGCGATTCATATAGACTTACCCAGCTCCTTATTCTGTTATTTAACCATCAGATCTTCTGATTTCCACTTATCTTGAATTTAATTTGATTTGAGTTCATCAAAATTTGAATCTTTATCTTTGATTTGGAAAATTTATTTCTATATTTGAAAATAAAATCTAATATTATATATATGAGTATAATTTTCAGAATTTTATAATTAAAGTAACTATTTGTCAATAGATAATAGTTCCGATTTTATTTATGATTTTGTAAACCATGTGTTTGTCTAAAATAAATAATTGAATATAAACAAATGGTTATAAGTTAATTTAGAAACAGGAATGAATTTAAAACAAGAACTTGAGAATTCGATTTCCGATGGTTTCAAACCTTGTGTTTAAGTTTAAAAGGATATATTACTTAAAGTATTTTCGAATAAAAATTTGTTTCCAAAGAAGTGTAAACATTTGTGCTTTTCTCTTTGTCGCTGGAAAATAATTTCGGTGATGACTGCAGCACCATCGACATTCATTTTCGAGTTTCGAAGTGAAAAGACCATTCTGTAGTCTGGCTACAGTGTTACCTTGAGATTTTAACTGATTTAAATTTCTAGAATATGACTTAAATTATAAAAATTTGATTTGACATATTATGTATACATATTTATTTATCTCTAAACGGTTTGAAGGGAATCAGAAATTTAATTCTTAAATTTTATCTTAAGAAAATTTCAATAAAATAAAAAGGAAAATATAAATTTGGATAAGAAATTCCAACTGGAATTAATTGAAATTTGAAAGTTTTAGTTGTATAATACTCAATTTCATTTCAAAATAACTTACCTTGATTTTCAAAAGTTAACAATGAAATTGGATAATATATAATATAAAAGATTTTATAAATAAAATTTGAGTGGTTATAATAAATGTTATACACTTAAATTTTAGTTATAAAAGATTAATAGAGGAAAAAGAAATGTAAGGAATCTTATTTAAAATAACTTAACAATCAAATTTGATTTAATAAGGAACCTTAAATCTAACCAGTAAATCCTAATAATTCCTGAGAAGAATATGTTTGTAAAATATTGAAGAAATACTTTGTAGTAAGGATTTATAGTTTAATTGATATCTTAATGAATAGAGAAATTTGATTGTTATGATAAATATTTCATTCAGGAAATAGACATGTCTTGAAAAATGGATAATTATGATTAAGATGTATTTTAATATCACTAAAATTTGATAATTGAGAATTTGGTTTTCAAATGGAAATTTCAAGTGTAACTTATTAAAGGAATATCTTAATTATAAAATAGGTATTTTAAATAAAGTGTTAGGTTATTGCTAAATCAAGAGTTAAGTAGAATAATGAATTGATTGGAAAATACTATTATATCTACCGTAACATATTATAAGTGCTGCTGTTTTTAAAAATAAAATGTTTTGAAAATTTTATAATTGAATAAATGAACCTTAAAATATTTCAACTTTGAAATGAGTATTATTTGGCATTGAATTTAAAAGGTATAAATGAAGATTATTTTAAAAAGTGCTATGATTTTTGTAATATGATTTCCAGATGATGATATCTATAAATTTTAACGACCTTCAAAGTATTATAATCTCAAAAGCATTATGATTTCAAATTTATTATCTTATTTTGTGTCCTTGGTTTCCCTATCTGCTACAGAATGGGGAGGCGATTGCTTCTACCACCTATTTAGGAATCTTTCAATAATCTTTGAAACCTTTGTTACTCATCGAGACCTAAGCACCGTTTATCACCCATGGACTGACGGTCAAACTGAAGAGTAGAACCGATTCTGGAGGATCTTCTTCGTGTTACAAATCCGGAACTATTCGTTTAAGATTCTTGTTTGTCTAGCTTATCCTCTTTTGATTCTTTTCCTTTCGTTCCTTTTCGAGGACGAAAAGTTTTTAAGTGGGGGAGAGTGTAACAGCCCTAGTTTAGCTATTTATTTTATTTTAATTATTTAACTTTGAAATATATTTTATATAAATTGTGTTTATCAAAATAGTTAATTATTTTATTTGGAGATATATTTTATAAAAATTTGTATATGTCAATAAAATCTAATAATAACTGTGAAATTTTAAGCTAAGTTAAACAGTTGAATTTCGCGTTCAAAAGACGCGTCAATTATAGGGTATAAGTGACGTAATAAAACGTGTGTTTTTAAAATGTTATTTTTATGAAAATTTTTGATGTTTTGGACTGCGTCTGTTTAGCGTAGTGTAAAAATCATGTTTTCGTAAAATTTTGGAGAAAAATATCAGTCAGAGATTTTATAACAAACGTTACGTTGCATTAACTGACAGTCTGATTTTAAATAAATTTGTACGTTTTTCTAAGCTTTGCATAAATTCTTGCCATTCCATTTATTGTTTTCAAACTAAAATCAAATAAATAAAATGAAGTAAAAACTTAACATGGAAGTAACGTGTGAGACAAAAATCCAAGGAGAAATTTGTACATGCCTAAATTGATACGATACATATCAACTCTTTCGTTCATCCTCTGATGTATACTTACCTTTATTTCTCCCCATATCAACGTATGCCTTAATTAAACCTTTTGTAAATCAAAAACTGAATTGAATATGAGTTTGCCTTTCCTTTTCTCAGAAATAAAATCATGCATTGATAACTTCCCTTGTTTATTTCTTCAATCACGTTTAAGCATTTATTCAAAGAGAAAGCTGAAGCAAATCTCTCGGCCTTCCAGTAAATTCAAAAACTTATAATTTTTGCAAACTGAACTAAAAAAAAAAAAAAAAAAAAAAGAACATAAAGTTACGTACAAACTTTATATCCAGGCTTATATCACGCAACTTTTCATTTTGTACGTTTCTTTTTAAAAAGTTTTGCATTAAGTCTGGCCAGTTTGTTTATTAAATCAAACATAGGAGAATCAAAGCATGCTGAAATCACGCATGCATATTTACATATTTTCAAACTTTATATGTTGTGTAACTGACTAAATCTTATATCACGTAAACATATTTATAACTTTTGTAACTGAAAGTTTTAAATCTCTACAGCTTCCTCTTTTTCCCTGTGTTTTTGCCTATGATCTAGTATGGTATCTGCGAACGTCCAAATACATTTGTAAACATATTTAATACAAATCAAAATTTATGTAAATATAAATGAATCATCACACACGTATTCATATTTACATATTTATATATATAAAACTGATACTTTAAACCATTTAAGCTGCTTGCCCTTTTCTCCCCATTTGTCCATTTGATTCCGCCTCAAACAAATCCTTTTATCTGCAAATCATCAATCTAAAATCACGCCTACATTAAATAGTATAAGATTTTGAAATCAAAGCTTCTCATAAAAATTGCAGTTATCGCATGCATTAAATCTAGATTTCAATTGGCAGTTTTAAATCACGCATTCATACTTAACCTTGCCTATCTTTTCAACTTCTAAATTCCCATGTATATCTCTCTATTTCACCTTTATTGTGCAATAAATAAATAAATAAATAAATAAAATTTTCCGTTCCTAATCACACATATAATTCAAGCAAAGTATCCTGGAAGGAAATTTCACAGTCCATATTCATCAAATCTGGAAATTTATAAGGCACGCATGCTTTTGAAAAAAAATTCTTATAACGTGCAAACATTTATATTTGGAAGATATATCACGCATGCATTAAAACTGGAAATGAATCACGCAACCTACAGTTAAAACAAATCTATATGTATTTGCTTGAATCACTAGTTGTATCAGCACCTCTGCCGTTTCTTAAGACCAAGGGAATATTGCATTGTATCACTATTTGCCGTTTGTTTGCCTATAAATCAATGTATAAACTAAATCACGTATAAGCATTTATCATATAGAAACTGATGTTTTCATTCCCATTTATCTCTCCTTTAATTCATACGAAGATTTAAAGCAAATATTTACCAAATCAATGCTTGAAATGTGAACGTATTCCCTGACATCTTGTATAATTGATAACTATTGATTTATCTCCTCTGATTTAGCTCGTCAGTTATATTCAAAGCCCTATATATTTATCCCATTGCTTTAATCACGTGAGTAAACAATTAACATAAGAAACTGATGCATTCAATCAATTGTGTATAACTGGCAGCAGATTTGATTTCTCTTCCTCTTAATATTGAAACCTTTATTTCTTTGAAACTGAAAGGAGAAATCACGCATATATGCAAAACGTTCAGATTTCAAAGCAATGCTCCGTTTCTATTCTTGCCATTTTCCCCATAAATCTCTGCAACTACTTCAAAGCATGTTTGCTTTAACCATGCAACTGTTTAATTGGAACATATTGTGAAATCAAAATATATTCATAATGAGCAGTTTAAAATCACACATATCATCTGGAAAGAAAAAAATATAAATCAAGCACCCTTCAAATGCGCATCAGTTCAAATTTATGTGCCTTGCCGTTTTATCATTTAATCACACATCACATAAATTTGAAGTTATAACAATGTATACCTGCCAAGATACCAGTTCTCTGGTATGAGTTCAAATCACGCAGGAAATTAATCTGGCATTAAATTATCATCAAGCTTTATACGTTGTGAAACTCTTGGCTTCCCCTGTATATTTCGAAGATTTATCCTTTTGCAAACTGATCAGTAAATCACGCTCATAACGTTCTAACAGAGGAGTGGTAGGAGAGATCAACGCTTACATTAATACTCGTACGTTTCATATCTGACTATTTCGCAAAATCCATCTATATATACTTTGCTTTATCTTCTTTAGTTTCATTCTCTCTTGTCTGTTCTTCTCGGGCTCGAACTCTTATCAGGTAAATGGTCTATGTCATTTTCTTTTCTTTGTTCAGATATTTCCTCTTCCTCGAAAATTTTGTTTTATCTCTGCCTTGCTCGGCCACACTACCATTTATCCACTTTGTTTTCTCTAAGAATCTTATCATATGCCTTGAACAACATATGGATCTGGGTTTATAGAGTTTTCTTTTTTCTTTTTTTTAGTATACATAATTAAGTCAGAGGTACTAACTTTATAGAACTGAGAGGTTACTTTGAAAAAAATTTTTACATATGTAAAACCAAGTTCTATCAAACATCTCATTAACCTGAGTTTTCTTTTGATTTCAAAATCATGGGTTCGACTAGGGGTATAATAAGGAATTTGCTCATTTTTCTCCTTTCAGACAAACTGTATTTGTAAACTTAGACCAGGTTTGGGTTCTAGTTTGGGTAAGTCATTGCAAAAGAGGATAGAAGAAGAAAAGAGCATAGAGGCATATATGAGTGAATTAAGAAAACGTAGTTGAGTGGTAGTCTGCATTTATAAAATTCATAGGCTGTGCATATCTGTGTATCACACGGTGCACGAATGGATCAGTAAAAACTTGCTTTGGATATGATGACCAAGCCTTGTGAGTGAATTCATCTAACCTGAGTGTTTAGTAAAAGGCTGGAGTTTGGGGATGCTAGTAATAGTTGAAGATAGGATGAGGTGTGTCTGTACAGTTTTTAAGCCTGGAAAGTTTAGATTGAAGATGGATGAAGTCATAAAGCAATGATGCAAATTAAGTTTAAAATGTAAGATAGTAGCTGGATTTGAAAAAGTGACTCTAAGTTTGAGGAAAATTTAAGCAACAACATTTTCATAATACATAGGAATGCAAGTGTGCACGTGTAAAATGTATATATCACGGCCATAAAGCAAAAGAAGTGTGCACGTGTATGCGTATTCAACATTTTGCCGTTTTGTTTTAGGAAATTTTGTCGTAATTTTTGTGTTAGCACGGTTCACGTTTGGGGTATATTTTGGTCTATTTACACGGTGGAGTGGTCGAGCAAATCAAACCAATTCTCTTCCTATTTTAATTTTTCCTTGACCGTAAATTCTAAAGTCGCGTATTCAATATTTTGAATCCTGTTATAGATTTGAATCTAGGCGACATCCGAAGAATTTTGATCGTTACTCTCTGTCGTTCTTTTTCCGGTGAAATTGTCGTTTTGAAATTCAAATTTTCTGCAGCTTTCAGGTGAGTATTTCTCACCAGACATACGTATTTATATTTTAGTAAATTATTGCAAGTGTATGTGTAAAATTGTATTTCACTATTATCTGTCTGTAGTGTAATATAGAATGACGGACCCCAATTAAATTGACACCTCATCAGTTATTATCTGTTGTATTATATTCTGCAGTTATATTATATTATTGTTTATTTACTGCTTAAATCCCCACTGCAAGTTCCCTGTTATATATATATATTGTTATAGGCTGAAATGATAGGCCTAAATAATTATTACTGTTCACATGTTTGTTAACTGCTGTAAATTTACTTGGGATTGCGGGTTTGAAATGATAGAACCCGGGGTTTTATAAATTACGGGTTGAAATGATATAAATCCGTATCACTTGACCTAGGCTAGAAAACTATATACAGGCCCGTGGTTCTTATAATATTTTCTGAAATATTAAAAAAAAATTATTTTGGAAGTTAAATATTTGGGTTAATATCTTTAAAAAGCTTTTATTTGATTTTTGAACAAATATTAAATGTAATAAATAAATAAATATTTGAGTAAAACTTTGGAATATAACTTATGTTGGAAATCCTGAATTTTGAAAGAATAAGATTTCAATTAATAAATAAATAGATAAATAAGTTATATTTGGAAATATTTATCAAGTTAAACAATCTATTACAGCATTTAAATGCTGTCTTTTGAAATTTGACTAGTTTTACCCATAACTTTAGGTAGCATTTCCTAAGTGCTATGGAATCTAGAATTTGATTGCTCTAAAATTTATGGAATTTGATAAATTTTATTTTACCTTAAGTTTTGGAAAAACTTAAGACATAATATTTATAACTGTATTTTCCTAAATAAATTAAAGATAAATATTCTGGTATTAAGTAAATTTTGGGAAAAATTTAATGGTTAAAATTTGGAGTTTTATTTATGGAAATTATGGGAATATTCAAGACTAAAAATATAAAACATTGATTTGTGAAAGAATAAAACCCAAACTAAGTTTTGAATAGTAAATACTCCAATTGGATATATATAAAAATTGAAATGGTTTTGGGAACATAAAGGGATATTTAAATTTTGGTTAAACTTTAAATAAAGAAATATATTTGTGAAGCTATGTAAATTATCTTCTTTACAAAGTAACCATAAAGTTAACCCATTTATATATATACCGTTGAATGTCCAAACCATTGTGTTTGGGAGTTATGGATTTAAGTAAAGTTTCCAAAACATTATCCTTTGAAGATATAATTCAAATATTTGGTCTCCAGATATTATAAACAGTATGGTTTTGGAAAGAATTATATTTGAATATAACGATATCCTATTGTTTTGGGTTTTAAAATGATATCGTATCTATAGTTTTGAAATGGAAATGTTTATTCTGATTTAAAGTATAAACTGTTTTTAAATAACCACGGGTTATAATAACGAAGGGTTGGCAAAGAGACCGGGATCGGATATGGACATACTCTCTGTCGATACCGAAAACCACTTTGACTAACCGTGTACGCGGTGGAGATTCCAGAATGAAGTAGGTTGGTGGTGACGGTTTCTTGAAAGGTATATACGTGGACCCGACTCCCGTGAGTTGGCATAAGGTGGCTAAAACAGGAGCGATTCTCGGATTAATGAGGTAGCTCCTCTGATCGAACGCACTTCTTCGTATACCATTCTATTGCTTATGTGATTGTTTGGGTGCACCCTTGATTTGGGAGTGTTGTTCGAGGTGGGCGGTTGCTGCGGCTTCGCGTTACCACCGGTCCGGATAGCAATTGGTATATCTACCCTGGCATTGCCTAGTTGTGCCGTGTCACCTACCATATCGAGCCTTGTACGAGTTTGGTTTTCTCCCGTAGCCCGTGTGGTATCCTCTAGTTGCTTCCCGATCAGGAGGAGCTATGATATTGGATGGACTACTGGGACTATTACGTGTTAAGGGCTATATGGGTAACCCCTTAATGCTAAGAAATAAGTATGTTTACTTTATAAATAGACACTATTATAATAGCGCAATATACTACATAGTAAATAGTTTAACGGATCCTTAGAGGGTGGGCGGTCCCAAGCATCCTTTAAGTTACTTGCTATATATTACAGTACACTTGATTTAGCTTACATTATATAAGTATGTATGTCCTGACTCGAGTGTTTGTTTTATTGTATGCTCGGGTCAGCCTGAGTTGCAGCTTCAGTTTCTTCTCCGTAGCTAGGACACTCAATAGATCATTCGTGCTATTGGAAGTTGTTTCAGCCTTTATCCTTTCTGGAATTCAAGACTTTGAAGACTCTCTATCTGTGTATGTTAAAATTTGTATTGAGGATTATAGACAATGTAAGTTCTGTTTTGTAAAGATATATCAGTGGCTTCATGAACCACTAAATTTTTAATTTCCGCTGCGAGATTCTGATATCTGTGTATGTGATTCTGCGATTTATTTACTGTATATTCCGAGTTTTGCCAAATTTATTCTACAATCTATTATTTTGAACTATTCCAGCTCGACATGTTCTATTATTGTCGAATTCGAATGGTACAAAATAGTGGGTCGTTACAAATCCCTAGTTCAATTCAATGAAATTCGCTTGGGTCTATCGTTTCAACCCATACGATTTTATCCTCTTCTACAGATCGTTCGGGTATGTACTATTTCAACCCATAGTGAATTCTATACTAACAGGGAACTTGCAGAGTGATAACAGATATGATAATAATATAGCAGGCATATATCATCAATATAAATAACAGATAATGATGTCTGATATCACAGTGAATAGATACAGATAGCAACATATATACAACAATGTAAATAACTAACAGCGGCATATTTCAATTGTCGTTTCAATTGAAATCAAATTTAATAAATGTAAGAACATTAATTGTGAGTAATTGGTCACCTTTTGAGGCTAAATAGATTTCACAAAGAAATGAGCTATGAATTTCAATTACGGACTTGACAATCGATCAATCCAAATCTAAATCTCCTAGCAAAGCATGATGGATTCAAGATCTAAGAACAAAGCTGAAAATTTGGAATAGATGAAAACACGCCAAAAATTAGTGTGATAAAAATAGAAACTATTATACATTATATTTTTCTCAAAAATCAATATTAGATCTAAAACACGTATTAATATAAGACTATATATATATATATATATATATATATATATATATATATTAAAACCGATAAATAAATTTTTAAAAAGAATTTCTATATATGCTATAAAAAAACACTTTCTGCCATTCTTAAAACACATTTAATAAAAAAGCCATGCAAACAAATATACATTTATTTTATGATTTAAAATGATATGCACGCACAACAATGGAAACAAATATATATATAAATCAAAATAGATAGGTAGGCCTGAATACTGGACAAAATAAATATGTGTGCAACTTATATATATATATATATATATATATATATATACACACACACACACACACACAGAGATCAATAAAGCATATAACAGGAAAAACTACAAGGTATATACACATACTTCCTTTATAACAGACGCATAGGAAACATAAATATGACTCACATAAAATAAAATTTACTTTATGTTATTAAAACAGACATATGCATGTATACTAACTATAAGAGAACTCTCCACCATACAGAATATATATATTGTAAAATCAATACTTACTATAAAACAATTTGACTAAAAGTTTACTTACATTCAAACGGATTATATATGAATATTAGTATAGAATAAACAAACAAAACTTCTGTTATAATATATACTCCTTAGACAGATCAACAGAGCAAGCTACATATATATAAACATATTATATAACTGATAACATGCACATACAATAAACTATCATAATATACTTGTATATTCATTTTAGACCATTAACATAATTATATTTTATATAAACATAAACATTCATCTGCTTATGTAATACACACACACACACACATACGTGTGTGTGTGTATTATATATGTAATAACCGATCACCAACTTAAGTAAACTATATATATATATATATATATATATATATATATATATATATAACCAACATGAGACTGACATATGTATGAAAATAACATACATATTTTATATTTAAAACAAACAATATATATATATATATATATATATATATATTACCCATACATAAAACCGAAATTTAGACAATATATATTACAGGTGTAAAGTACGTATATGCACAAACATACTTCCAAATAGTTAACAAATATATACATAACATTTTACATACAGTCTTATATAAATAACATATATAAACTTTATATTTTAATCTGATATGAAACTTAAACCACACAATACTTCTAAAGGAAATATTGAAATGAAAGAAGACGAGTAGGCAAAAGAATGACAGGAACTTACCCAAGCTTATATGTACTTTACAAAATATATATAAGGAGGAATGGAAGTGCTCGACTGGGCCATGAAAGAGGGAGGCAAGCGGCTGCGCGTGCGGGTTCTCTGGAGGGTGATGTTGGACATAGTGAGGCCTGGGGAGGTGAGGGACACGGTGAAGCTTGAGGAGTTTCGCCCGCTCTGGAGCATGGTCGGTATGTCTTCAAGTAGTTGACGATCGGCTGAGGTGGCATGCCTCATTATGGCAGAGGGATTTGGGGAGAAGGCGGATGTAGGGTGGAACCGGGAGGTTTGGATGGCGATTGACAGGCTGAAGGAAGGAAGAAAAAAACTCACAACGTATAATACATATTCCTTCCAATACTCAAGCAAATGAAGAGCAGAGAGATGGAAATCAAATAGTCGCAAAATAGAAGATAAGCAGACGCAAAATGAATGCAACTTATATAAAAAAAATTCAAAACGAAAGAAGAGGAATGGGAAAAGATTCAGAAACAATGATGAACTGGAAGGTTAAAGTATTTTCTTCTTTCAAATAACGGAACAAATGGGAAAAGCTGAGCCTATGCAAGTGAAAGGATGAACTGAAATAATTATTTGCACTAGGGAATAGTGACATTCAACCCGTGAATTCTAGAATATAATAAAAGCAACAGCTATTCAATTTAACCGTCGAAATTGAATGGACGCAAGAACCCAAAAGGCTCAAAATGTACCGATACAGTGAACCGTTTCACTAATTTCACCATGTCCCGAAACTCCAAACACAGAAATGAATATGCTATGGAGATTAGCACAATGAGACGATCAAAACGGCATACAGATATCATTGGTACAATTATCCAATCAAAAGTCGATAACCGATGCCGAAAATGCTGCGAATTTGCCGAAAATAAGATGAATGGAGCAATAGCTGTCCAAATTTGGAGAAACAAAATATGACATTTCACTCAGAAGATGATTTACAGATTTATTATATAAAAATATTCAGGTTTGAAAAACATTTTATTATCATTGATTTTTAACTGATTGGAATTGAAATAGAATTACATAATAAGATTTACTTGCACATTTTCTGATAATAATATTTGCTATGTTTAAACAGACGTATTCCGAATATCAAGTTTATGTTTCAAAATTGTATTATTTAAAATTTCAAAAAATTCAATAAATTACGTTATTAAAACAGTTAAAATTTAAGGGTCGTTACACTCTACCCCGCTCAAACTTTTCATCCCCGAAAAGGGAGGGAGTAGGAGAATAGAAACAACCAGAAAAAAATAGATTGAAAAGCAAAATAAAACGATTAATTTAAAATCATATAAATTTAAATTTAAGTTAATTAATATTCAACAATTGATCTTAAATGCAACGTATTTCATTAATTTGATTCAATTTCAATTTATTAAATTTCAAAACAAAAATTTATTTTATTAATCACATCTATTATTCAATTACTTTATTATTCTATTCGAGTTTATTACATTTTTATAATTAAAACTTAAGTGTATAACATTTATTATAATCACTCAAATTTATAAATAAATTCATTTAACATCATTTTACGTTGTAAATTATTCGATTACATATTCAACTTCTAGATGATCAAGGTATGTTGTATTGGAATTTAGTTGAGCATTATACAAGTAAAATTTCCCAATTCAATTATCCAAGTTTAAATATTCATTTAAAAATTTTAGCTTTATTTTACAGTTGAAATCATCTTTTAACATAAAATTTAAGAAGTATATTTCCGATTCAATTCAAACGGTTTAGAGATAAATATATATACACTATATATTCAAATCAAATCTAAAATCATACACTAATGTATACATATTTCAAATCAAGTCATACTTTAGAAATTCAAATCAATTTAATTTCCAATATAATAGTGTAGCAAGGCTACAGAATGGTCTCTCCACTTCGAAACTCGAAAATGAATGTCGATGATGCGGCCGCCATCATCGAAATTATTTTTCAGTGACCAAAGAGGAGAGTACTGATTTAAAATCCTTTGGAAACAAATTTCTATTAGAAAATACTTCAAATAATAGGTATTTTAAAATTTTAAACCATAGTTCGAAATTATTGGAAATTAAATTCTTAAATTTTAGTTTAAATTCAGTTCAAATTCCAAATCAAATTATAACCAAATTTTATAAATTCATTTATTTATATTGCAATAGTCAATGGTTTACAAAACAAAAAATGAAAATCAAATATTATCATTTCTGACAACAAATTCAATTTCAGAAAATTATACTTATATATATAATATAATCGTACCAAATTATTCATTTATCAAATTTGAAAACAATATTGTGTCGGTTTGCTCTGTTAAAGTGTTTTGAAAATCCCATCGATGGCATTGATAAGACGAATCGATCGAAAATCCAAATCAACATCAACAACTCGAATAACACAATGTATAAAACATTTTTAATATAAATTTAAAAATACACTTCCTCGTTCGACGATACAAGAAAGGATTTTAAAGCAAGGATAGAGATTCTAATTCGATGGACTCAAATCAAAGAGAAATTTGATTCGAAGATAGGTTTCGAAACAAAGATAAGATGATTAAATAACAAAATAGGAAGATGGATAAGTTTATTAAATCGCGGGCAACCTTAACCCGGTAAACCGAGACTTCAAGAATAAGATCGATGCAAAATTTCATGGTAAATCGACATTCGATCTTAAGAGATAGAATTCAAGCATAGCAAGGGGATCATCTAACCGGGGATATATAAATCTCCGGTGAATCGATGCTATTGTAAAGGAGTTTCACCCCTTTATAATCCTTCAAAGATTGGCGAGACCGTCGATTTATTATCAAGACTATTGGAAATGGAGTTATGGAATACTTAGGGAGAGATAAGAATGGATTTTGGAACCGAGGGGAACGTTCCGAAATTCAAAGGAAAATCGAATCAAAGAGGAAGGGATTCAAGCTCGAACGAAAGTGATTTCGTAATTAAATTTACCCTATATGTTGAGGTTTTCCCAAAGCTCTCATACCAAATGTAACGACCCGATATTTTCAACCATTCGCATCCAAACATGACAGAATTGAATTGCTCAAAATATCAAGTTGTTAATTTATATTTGGCAAAAATCAACATACACAGTAAATAAAAATCACATAACCATAGACCCAGAGTAATATAGAATATACAGTGGAAACAAATAATAGTAGTTCATGAAGCTACTATATACATATCAGAGTTAAATAAGGTACAATAGAAGTTTCAAATATAACAGTCAAATACAAGATCAGAATACATCATTGGAATCAACTGAGTAATTGCAAGCTGAAAGGATATAGATGGATCTACAAATGAAGCTTCAAATCCAAAGGTGAGTCTCAAAAGATGTATCTCTCAGTCTGACCCAAGCATAAAACAAAACACAAAACACTCGATTCAGGATTAACATTCTTATATCAATAAATCCAACTCAAGTGAAATAACAACCGATATATAAGTTACTCAAATGATGTTTGGGATAACCATCCTCTAATGATCTGTTAAACTACCTATTATGTAGTAATATACGCTATTATAATAATGTCTAAAGCATTATATATTTGAAAATAGCGTTAAGGCTTTATATTTTCCATCTTAATACATTTTATACATTCCCATAGTCTATACAGTACTGTAATCTCCCCCGTACTGGGCGTCATCAGAGGCGCTTCATTGGTAGGTACAAAACAAAATCATACAAGGCATGCTAGGATAGGTGACACTGCACAAGTAGGCAATGGCAGGGTAGATATACCAATTGCACTTTCGGACTGGTGGTAACACATAGCAGCCACTACCGCCCACCTCGAGGCACACTCCCAAAATCAAAGGTTCACCCAATCAATCATAAAGTAATATAATGGTATCGAAGGTGTGTGTCCGATCAGAGGATCTACCTCATTATCCCGTCGATTGCTCCTGTTTTAGCCACCTTATGCCAACTCACGGGAGTTGGGTCCACGTATATAACTCAATAGAACGTCGCCACCATCCTACTTCATTCTGGAATCTCCACCGCGTACACGGTTGTTAAAGCGGTTTTCGAAGTTGGCAGAGAGTATGACAACTTCTGATCCCGTTCTCTTTAACAACTAAACGTTATTATAACATCATGGTCATTTTCAAAATAGTATATACTTCGAAACCAAAATATCATTGCCATTTCAAAAACATATCAATACGATGTTATTTCCATTTCAAAACTAAATATGATATCATTTCCAAAATCATAGCACTTTCAAAGTTATAACATTTTCAAAACAATACACTTGAAATATAACCATTTCAAAGCATAATACCATGGTTTAGATACTCAAATAGTATGTATAGTAAAATAGTTTTAAATTTAAAATTACTTTATAAAATAAAATAATTTCCTCAACTTCACAAATTGATTCAAATCAACTTGAATCCAAAATTCAATTTAAATCAAATCTCAATTCATAAATTTCAACTCAATTCATTTTTCAATAGTCCATTTCAATTTATGTCAATTTCAGATACTGATTTAAACCTCAAATAAACCATTTCAAATTCCACATATTTCCAAGCTTTAAATATTCCGTAATTTCAAAACTAAATTTTTGATAAGTCCATATATATCAATTTCAATCTGTTATTTAGATTTGAAATGTTTACTTAATAAATCCAATATAATTTAAGTAGAAACTTTAAACTTCAAATAATTGAATATTCTTTCGATTTATTTAAACTTGACATATTCATTTAAATCACCTTAAACCAAAATCCAGTTATAAAAATCATATCCTTTAAAATCTCAATTTTTTTAAATTTTAAATCAAATTTATTTGAGTATAATTCTTAAATAAGTTCAATTTCAAAACCTTGGAAATCATTTCAATATATATATATATATATATATATATATAATGTCTTAAAATCAATATTTATTAAACCATATATTTTCTTTTCAAAAACATAGAAATCAGTTCAAAATATTTATATATAGACCAACAGTGTAACAACCAGCATATTTATCAATTGTATATTTAAATATTTTATTTAAATATTTTATCGTTCGTGGGATTTTGGTCCGAAAAGCTACTTTTTGCAAACAGTCGAATTAGGAATCGAGACCCCTCCCATTGAGTTCAAAATGCCGTTTGCAACCTTTTTGAGTATAAACATTGATATGTCTGGAGCTTGCTAAAAATTTGACCTTTTTCACTTTGGTTTGGGTTTGGGTTCAGCCCAATAGCCAACTTAATACCCAAATCTGAACCACTTCTCCCCATTCACTCTCACTTCCTCCTCTTTTCAGTTCTAAAGCAAAAATGGTGGAAGAGAATGAGAAATAGAAATCCGAAACCCTAGTTCATTTGCAAAATCTAAGATCTAGCTCCAAATTCTAAGAGAACCCATTGGTAAGCATCCTCTTCATCTTCTCCAACTCTTTCTCCATTCCATTTCAAAAATTCCTAAACCTAACATAGGAAATATTTTACTTGTAAGCTTAGATTGAACCTTCTTGTGTTGTTATTGAAGAGGAATTGATCTTAGCTTGTTTTAAAAGCTTCTCCTTCATTGATTTGGGTTCAAAGGTGAGATTTTTATTTCACATCCATGACTATAATTATCTTTGGTTGTTGGGTATGAATTCCTAACACTTATTCATGTGCATTTGCTTTTGGTTTGGGTTGAATTGGTGAATATTCCAATTTTTAGTGTTTTGGGTCCAAATCTTTAAAATCCTAACTTGGATGTTTTGATCATGTTTTGGTGATGCATCGAGGAGCATATAGGGTTGGGTTGCCTATTGGCATAAACCCTTAGAGCCAATGTTCATCCGGTTGCATTTTGGAAGAGTTTGCTCTTCATTTGAATAGGCTGAAAAACAGCCCAGGCATGCTTTAGTCGACTGAATTTTTCTATTTAGTCGACTGAATCTTGAACCCGAAAGTTTCCAGGCATGATTCAGTCGACTGAATTCTCTGTTCAGTCGACTGATCCTGGAAACAGAAAGTTTCCAGGCAGGGTTTAGTCAACTGAAAATCTCTGTTCAGTCGACCGAATTTGCTGTTTAGTCAACTGAAAATCTCTGTTTAGTCAACTAAATTTGCTATTTCAACCCACTTTGCCTTTTTGGATTGAATTTCCAATTTGAATCGATTCGTGATGATCCTATTTGTTGTTATCGTTTATTATGACTTTGATGACTCTTTTTTGGGATTTTTGAATATCTATTTCGATGGATTCTTTATCGGTTTCTTTGGATTTTATTCACGTCTTCGAATGTGAATTTTTATGATTGATTGTTTCTACAATCACTTCTATGATTTGTCACTTTAAAATATAAAGGTTTTCTATACTGGTAGTAAATATCAAAACTCTTTCTTCAAATGATTTCAACACTATTTTATAACAAAGCTCGTTTTCTCAAACCGATTTCCAATCTATTAGTATATACAAACCTTTACCTCACTCGTATGAGAAATCTAATTAAACGACTTAGTAAAACAAGTGGTATGAAACGCTTGCGTTTACTTCGTCGGTTAATTCTTGGACTTGTTATATTGAATCTCTTGTGACAATTTTCTAGTGGAGATCTACAATTTGTCCGTAAATATTTAAGTTAAGCTAGTGGTTATGGGACATGAAGCTAAGCTCATATATTTACTAGCTTGCTGTAATTGACACTTCTTGATGATCGATGATGATCATTTTATAGTTTAGACTAGCAATGTGCGATGTCTCTTTGTCCACGTGGAGGACTGTACCATAATCTATTGAGCTTCGTCTCATTTCTTTATGGACTAGCGACCCATGTACTTTCAATATGTTTCGATTCATTGGATGTACTGTTTGTACTACATCAATGTCTTTGCTTTTGGATTTATTGGATGTACCGTTTGCACTACATCAATGTCTTTGCTTTTGGACTCATTGGATGTACCGTATGCATTACATCAATGCCTTTGCTTTTGGATTCATTGGATGTACCGTTTGTACTACATCACTGTCTTTGCTTTTTGATTCATTGGATGTACCGTTTGCACTACATCAATGTCTTGGCTTTTTGGATTCATTGGATGTACCGTTTGCACTACATCAATGTCTTGGCCAACCTTTTCTTGTGATTTCTGGATTTCTATATGATGATTTCTGGAATTTATGTTTCACCGCCTTTTTCAGTTGGCATTGATATGGATGTCATTTTTTATGGTTTGGTGAATTAAATAAAGAATATGACATTCTTTTGATGCTATGAGATTCTTGAGATATTGTATGACTTTTGTGGATTTTCTAATGTATACTTGTAGTAGTATGACATTTTTGGTTATCATACATCTTTTTATTATATCTCTTATTCTATATCATTTCATCTGATATTTGTAGCTAGACTGATCCGTTTATTATTTTCTTATTAAATAATACTTGGGTCAGACTGAGATTTTACAGGTGCTTCTGCTTGACTCCTTATCGGACCATCATCTGATCTTTTGGTTAACTGCTTAGCTTGTAGTTTTTGGTTGTGTACATTTGAGATATCGACTCCTTGATGCATACATATTCTTTTGTCTTGCACTTACATCTATTCTTTTGTGTTAATATGGATCTTGTTTGACCACTACTCTGATATACACTTTTATGTGTAATATTCATATCTGTTTCCGCCTTTGTGATATGAATTATCTGTGACTGATTTATGTTATGTCTATTTCTATATTTGTTTCTGAAGATTATATATAGCCACTGTGTCATAGCTTTGAGTTTGTATTGGTATGTCGGATTTCCTCCTTAAATGAAATATGCTTTACTATCTGACATATCGGTGCTCGCACAAAGAAATTACACGAATGGTCGCTCCTCAACAGCCTTATTCCCCGTGCTAGTTGACAGCATTACTCCTTAGTGTTCTTGGCTAGCTGGGTATAGAGGTGGGGCGTGACAGCTTGGTATCGGAGCCAAACTTTGGTACAATGTAGAATAATCTAGCAAGGATCATGTCCTAAGTCTTTCTTAGGAGTTGTGCCTTAGGATTTAATTCGAGTCTTCGTACCGATTCATCCTATTTTCTTTATGATTCCTTATTTTATCTATCAAGACTACTTGATATTCATTTTGTGAATAACCTTCTTCTTCCTTCTTTCTTTCTTAAGGAAGAGAAATGGTTAAAGCTGGTCGTCCCTGTGCCGGTCAATCTAGTGCTACTCCCCAAGATGGAGTTTTTATGTTTGCCCAGCAGCTTCTTGATCTAGTAAAGAACGCTCAAGCAGCCGGTCCCAATCCAGAGCCTACTCATCCTAGATCCGGTTTTGCACGCTTGTGCAGAGACTATACTGATTTGGGTGGAAGGCCATTCAGGGGATCCAAGAGTGTTATAGAAATTCAAGCTTGGCTCAAATATGCGATCGCATCTTTTCTCGCAGGAACCTTATTGACCTTCATCAAGTCCAAGTGGCTTCTGGCATGGTCCAAGAAAGAGCGTTTGATTGGTATGAGCTTTTAATTTCTGAAATCGTTGAAGCGGGTATCACTTGGGAGCAATTCCAGGAAAGATTCGAATTGAAATTTGTGCCGGAGGCTGAAAAGGTAACTTTGGCCTGGCGTTTTATTGACCTTGTTCAAGGTGAATCTTCTACGAGAGACTATGTCGCATCTTTCGAATCTCTGTCCAAATACGGGGTTGAGTACATTATTACCCCATTGAAGAAAAATCAAAGATTTGTCTATGGCTTGAATAAGAATCTTAAGAAGCCATTACTCCTGAAACTTGAAGTTTCATTTGATCAGCTTATTGATATCGCTCTTCGTCTTGAAGAGGCCGATAGAGAGAGTAATGTTGAAGTTGTGGTTTCCAAACAGAACTTCAACGAAAACATGAAGAGGCCTATCAAATTCAAAGGCCCCACTCCCAACAAGAAAGGGAAGCAACAAATTTCGGTAGCAAAGACTCCTACCTCTGGTCGTGGACAATGCTACAATTGTGGTTTCACGGACCACCATGCAAGGGAGTGTCCGAAACCCCTCTTTTGTAGCTATTGCAAAAATTCGGGTCATCTTTTATCTTCGTGTCCTAGGCTTCCAAGCACAAGAGAGAGGGAAAGCTGCAAGCCCCTAACAACTCTTCTCTTGGTCAAGGTATTTTTCACTCAATCCTTGATGGCATTGTTTTATTTCGTGATCTTCTTATTTGAGTTCTTTTTGATATGGGTTCCATCTCACTATTTTATATCAAAAGAACTTGTTGATTCTTTTTCTTTGAAAATATTTTGGGCTTGATGACTTCTTTGAGAGTTGCGAATCCCGACGGTAGATCCGCAACATTCAACTTGCTTTCTATTGATGTCGAAATTATTTTATGTGATTTTACTTTCCGAGCCGATTTTTACTTAGGCTTCGGAATTGATTTTTGTAATGATGGGCTTAATCATTGTGAAGCCCATATCATATTTTCTGTGTGGACTATTCATCTTCGACATTTTCTATCTGTTAAGCATATTTCTATTTTTTCTTGTGATTTCGATTTTAAATTTTTGAAGGCATCATTTTATTCTTTAAGCCCTCAAGATGAGAAAAGTTTTATTTCTCTTATCTAAATAATTTGTGAAACTTTTCCGGTATTTTTGAGTTTATCTTAGGATTATCACCTAAGAAATCTTTTGTGTGGTGTTAAGGTCTTTCTAGTTCGACCTTACCACCGATTTTCATTTGGTTACGAGTTGCGGGAGTTCGCATTCCACTTACCGCATTCCGCACTCGTTACGATTCTTATGAATGACTTATTTTGTCATTCAGTTTGTCCAGCTTATTTCATCCATTTTATAAATCGAATATTCTATGAATATTTCGATGAGACCATTCTTGTATTTATTGATTTTGGATGAAAATAGCAATTAAAAATTTTTGCAGATCTTTTTCATAAGATTTATTTATAAGTACAATTTGACTTTGCTCTTAAACAAGCAAAGAATATTCTTAAAGGTTTTTAAGAAACATGTTTATTATATGGAAGATGATTTTGTGATTGTATTGCCCATTGAGTGCTTTAAGAATTCTGGTCGATACGCTTGATCAATGTTATCGATAGGAACCTCCTAAATGATTTGAGAGACAATCAGACACGATATATTGACTTGTAAAAATGTAAATTTTTTTAGAAAGATTATTACATAAAGATAAATGTAATTTAGAAAGTTTTAGCTTTCCGAGAAAGAAGATTAGTTGAAAGAATTCTTTTCCGATACTCTTATTCTTGTGTTTCGCGAAGGGAACCAAGATTTTATATTTTGCACCAATGCTAGTCATATTGGTTTGGGTGCCGTCCTCTTGCGAAAGAGAACGTTCTACCACTTGTGCTTCTAAATCATTAAAGCCGATCGAGACTAAGTATGTCACTCATGATCTAGTGCTCGCGGCTACTGTTTTCGCTTTTAGAGTTTGGCATCATCATTTTTGGGGGAGAAATTTGTTCTCCACCTCCATCATAAATCTTTGGAATATTTATTTTCTCATAAGGAACTTCATGTCGACTCGAGTTCCTGACATCATATGATCTTGATATTTTGGAAATCGTGTTGCCAATGCGCTTTTTCGTAGGCAACAAGTTGTAGATTCTTTGATGTTGTCAGAATGGAATTATCTTTTTATCAAGTTCATCGGATGTTTTGATATACTTCGTTTTATTGAGCTTTATCTCATTTCTTTTATGGACTAGCGTCCGATGTTCTTTTATGGTGTTCGGTTCATCGGATGTACTGTTATTATACAACATCGATGTTCCGTCTTATTTGGATCAACGGATGTACCATTACTATACCACATCGTTGTTCCGGTTTATCGGTTTATTGGACGTACCGTTTTTATACTACGTCGGTGTTCTAAATTATTCGAGTTTCTAGTTTCTCGGGCGTACCGTTTTTGTACTACGTCGTTGCACCGGCTCAATTTTCTGTTATTCATGACGTTTTCTCACGTCTTTCTACTACGGAAATGCCTTAGGGATTCCGATTTTTATTCTTGAGGCCGGTATTATTAAAGGAATTGAAGTTTTACCAGATTTGACTTAGGAGTTATATTCTATTCGCATCATTGCTTCGGAGGTTGAGTGCCTTCGAAATAAAGATGTTCTTTTTGTGAGAGTTGAATGGTTCTCAAATTCTAGGGATTGCTCTTGGGAATCCAGAGAATTAACCGTGCGAACCCGTTCAGGCTTACTCTTTCATGCTCCTTATGGTGAACTTCCTATTTCAAATTTTCTTTTGTGTTGATATGCTTCTATGGTTGTTATTTCTTATTTTCTTCTTAAGTATTGCGAGGACGCAATTTCTTTAAGGAGGGGAGTCTGTAACAACCCGCATATTTATCAATTGTATATTTAAATATTTTATTTAAACATTTTATCGTTCGTCGGATTTTAGTCCGAAAAACTACTTTTTGCAAACAGTCGAATTAGGACTCGAGACCCCTCCCATTGAGTTCAAAATGTCGTTTGCAACCTTTTTGAGTATAGACATTGATATGTTTGGAGCTAGCTAAAAATTTGACCTTTTTCACTTTGGTTTGGGTTTGGGTTCAGCCCACTAGCCAACTTAATACCCAAATCTGAACCACTTCTCCCCATTCACTCTCACTTCCTCCTCTTTTCAGTTCTAAAGCAAAAATGGTGGAAGAGAATGGGAAATTGAAATCCGAAACCCTAGTTCATTTGCAAAATCCAAGATCTAGCTCCAAATTCTAAGAGAACCCATTGGTAACATCCTCTTCATCTTCTCCAACTCTTTCTCCATTCCATTTCAGAAATTCCTAAACCTAACATAGGAAATATTTTACTTGTAAGCTTAGATTGAAGCTTCTTGTGTTGTTATTGAAGAGGAATTGATCTTAGCTTGTTTTAAAAGCTTCTCCTTCATTGATTTGGGTTCAAAGATGAGATTTTTATCTCACATCCATGACTATAATTATCTTTGGTTGTTGGGTATGAATTCCTAACACTTACTCATGTGCATTTGCTTTTGGTTTGGGTTGAATTAGTGAATATTCCAATTTTTAGTGTTTTGGGTCCAAATCTTTAAATCCTAACTTTGATGTTTTGATCATGTTTTGGTGATGCATCGAGGAGCATATAGGGCCGGGTTGCCTATTGGCATAAACCCTTAGAGCCAATGTTCATCCGGTTGCATTTTGGAAGAGTTTGCTCTTCATTTGAATAGGCTGAAAAACAGCCTAGGCATGGTTTAGTCGACTGAATTTTTCTGTTTGGTTGATTGAATCTGGAACCCGAAAGTTTCCAAGCATGATTCAGTCGACTGAATTCTCTGTTCAGTCGACTGAACCTGGAAACATAAAGTTTCCAGGCAGGGTTTAGTCGACTGAATTTGCTGTTTAGTCAACTAAAAATCTCTGTTTAGTCAACTGAATTTGATATTTCAGCCCACTTTGCCTTTTTGGATTGAATTTCCAATTTGAATCGATTCGTGATGATCCTATTTGTTGTTATCGTTTATTATGACTTTGATGACTCTTTTTAGGGATTTTTGAATATCTATTTCGATGGATTCTTTATCGGTTTCTTTGGATTTTATTCACGTCTTCGAATGTGAATTTTTATGATTGATTGTTTCTACAATCACTTCTATGATTTGTCACTTTAAAATATCAAGGTTTTCTATACTAGTAGTAAATATCAAAACTCTTTCTTCAAATGATTTCAACACTATTTTATAACAAAGCTCGTTTTCTCAAACCGATTTCCAATCTATTAGTATATACAAACCTTTACCTCACTCGTATGAGAAATCTAACTAAACGACTTAGTAAAACAAGTGGTATGAAACGCTTGCGTTTACTTCATCGGTTAATTCTTGGACTTGTTCGATTCAATCTCTTGTGACAATTTTCTAGTGGAGATGTACAATTTGTTCGTAAATATTTAAGTTAAGCTAGTGGTTATGGAACATGAAGCTAAGCTCATATATTTACTAGCTTACTGTAATTGACACTTCTTGATGATCGATGATGATCGTTTTATAGTTTAGACTAGCAATGTGCGATGTCTCTTTGCCCACATGGAGGACTGTACCACAATCTATTGAGCTTCGTCTCATTTCTTTGTGGACTAGCGACCCATGTACTTTTAATATGTTTCGATTCATTGGATGTACCGTTTGTACTACATCAATGTCTTTGCTTTTTGATTCATTGGATGTACCGTTTGTACTACATCAATGTCTTGGCTTTTGATTCCTTGGATGTACCGTTTGTACTACATCAATTTCTTTGCTTTTGGATTCATTGGATATACCGTTTGCACTACATCAATGTCTTTGCTTTTGGACACATTGGATGTACCGTTTGCACTACATCAATGCCTTTGCTTTTGGATTCATTTGATGTACCGTTTGTACTACATCACTGTCTTTGCTTTTTGATTCATTGGATGTACCGTTTGCACTACATCAGTGCCTTGGCTTTTTGGATTCATTGGATGTACTGTTTGCACTACATCAATGTCTTGGCCAACCTTTTCTTGTGATTTCTGGATTTCTATATGATGATTTCTGGAATTTATGTTTCACCGCCTTTTTCAATTGGCATTGATATGGATGTCATTTTTTGTGGTTTGGTGAATTAAATAAAGAATATGACATTCTTTTGATGCTATGAGATTCTTGAGATATTGTATGACTTTTGTGGATTTTCTAATGTATACTTGTCATAGTATGACATTTTTTGTTATCATTCGTCTTTTTATTACATCTCTTATTCTATATCATTTCATCTGATATTTGTAGCTAGACTGATCCGTTTATTATTTTCTTATTAAATAATACTCGGGTCAGACTGAGATTTTACAGATGCTTCTGCTTGACTCCTTATCGGACCATCATCTGATCTTTTGGTTAACTACTTAGCTTGTATTTTTTGGTTGTGTACATTTGAGATATTGACTCCTTAATGTATACATATTCGTTTGTCTTGCACTTGCATCTATTCTTTTGTGTTAATATGGATCTTGTTTGACCACTACTCTGATATACACTTTTATGTGTAATATTCATATCTGTTTCCGCCTTTGTGATATGAATTATCTGTGACTGATTTATGTTATGTCTACTTCTATATTTGTTTCCGGAGATTATATATAGCCACTGTGTCATAGGTTTGAGTTTGTATCGGTATGTCGGATTTCCTCCTTAAATGAAATATGCTTTACTATCTGACATATCGGTGCTCGCACAAAGAAATTCCACGGATGGTCGCTCCTCAACAGCCTTATTCTCCGTGCTAGTTGACAGCATTACTCCGTAGTGTTCTTGGCTAGCGTGGGTATGAGGTGGGGCGTGACAAACAGTGTGTGTGTATAATTTTCTATCCTATGGTTAAGTGATACAAATATTTATCATTTCAATCTGCAATTTAAATATATAATGGTATATATCATTTCAACCCGCAATCCCAATTTCACTTCAATGAAAATCGCTTGGGTCTACCTTTTCATTCCATAACGATTTTCTCATATTCTACAAATTGTTCTGGTATGTATCATTTCAACCCATAGTGAATTCTATACTAACAGGGAACTTGCAGAGTGATAACAGATATGATAATAATATAGCAGGCATATGTCATCAATATAAATAACAGATAATAGTGTCAGATGTCATAGGTGAATAGATACAGATAACAATATATATACAGCAATGTAAATAACTAACAGCAGCATATTTCAATTGTCATTTCAATTGAAATCAAATTTAATAAATATAAGAACATTAATTGTGAGTGATTGCTCACCTTTCGAGGCTAGATAGATTTGACAAAGAAATGAGCTACGAATTTAGATTATGGTCTTAACGTTCGACCATTCAAAATGAAAATCTCCTAGAAAAGCATGATGGGTTGAAGATCTAAGAACAAAGGTGAAAATTTGGAATTGATGAAAACACGTCAAAAATTAGTGTGATAAAAATGGAAACAATTATACATTATATTTTTCTCAAAAATAAATATTAAATCTGAAACACATATTAATATAAGATTGTGTGTATATATATGTATATATATTAAAACCGATAAATAAATTTTTAAAACGAATCTCCATATATACTATAAAAAATCACTTTCCGTCTTTCTTAAAACACATTTAATAAAATAATCATGCAAACAAATTTACATTTATTTTATGATTTAAAATGATACGCACGCACAACAATGGAAACAAATATATATAAATCGAAATAGATAGGCAGGCTTGAACACTGGACAAAATAAATATGCATGCAACTTAACACACACACACATCAATAAAACATATAACAGGAAAAACTACAAGGTATATACACGTACTTCCTTTATAACAGATGCATAGGAAACATAAATATTACTCACATAAAATAAAATATACTTTACATTGTTAAAATAGACATATGCATGTATACTAACTATAAGTGAACTCTCCACCATACAGAATATATATATTGTAAAATCAACACTTACTATAAAACAATTCAACTAAATGTTTACCCACGTTCAAACAGATTATATATGGATATTAGTATAGAACAAACAAATATAACTTCACTGTTATAATTCATACTCCTTAGACAGATCAACAAAGCGAGCCATATATATATATATATATATATATATATATATATATATATATATACAAACATATTATATAACTGATAACACACACATACAATATACTATCATAAAATATATCTGCATCTTTATTTTAAACCACTAACATAATTATATTTTATATAAACACAAACATTCATCTGCTTATGTAATATATATATATATATATATATATATATATATATATATATATATATCTTATATATGTAATAACCGATCACCAACTTAAATAAACAATATATATAACCAACATGAGACTGACATATGTTTGAAAACAGCTTATATATTTTACATTTAAAATAAACTATATATATATATATATAATTACCCATATTTAAAACCGAAACTCACACAATATATATCACAGGTGTAAAGTACATATATGCACAAACATACTTCCAAATAGTTAACAAATATATATATAACATTATATATACAATCTTATATAAATAACATGTATAGACTTTATATTTTAGTCTGATATGAAACTTAAATCACACAGTACTTCTAAAGGCAAGATTGAAATGACTGAAGACGAGTAGGCAAAAGAACGACAGGAACTTACCCAAGCATATATGTACTTTACAAAAAATATATATATGAGGAATGGAAATGCTTGGCTGGATCAGGCAAGCGGGAGGCAAGCGGCTGTGCATGCGAGTTCTCTAAAGGGTGGTGATGGACACGGTGAGGCTTGGGGAGGTGAGGGACATGGTGAAGCCTGAGGAGTTTCGCCTACTCTGGAGCATGGTAGGTATGTCTTTGAGTTGTTGAGGATTGATTGAGGTGGCATGCCTCATCACGGTAGAGGGATTTGGGGCAAGGCGGATGTAGGGTGGAACTGTGGGGTTTGGATGGCGATTGATAGGCTATAGGAAGGAAGAAAAAAAATCACAATATATAATACATTTTCCTTCCAATACTCAGGAAAATGAAGAGCAGAGAGTTGGAAATCAAATAGTTATAAAATAGAAGACAAGCAGATGCAAAACGAATGCAACTTATATGAATTTTTTTTCGAAACGAAAGAAGTGGAATGTGAAAAACTTCAAAAACAATGGTGAACTAGAAGGTTAAAGTATTTTCTTCTTCCAAATAATGAAACAAATAGGAAAAGCTAAGCCTATGCAAGTGAAAGGATGAACTGAAATAATTATTTGCAATAGGGAATAGTGATAGTCAACTCGTGAATTCTAGAATATAATAAAAGTAATGGCTATTCAATTTAACCGTGGAAATTGAATGGACACAAGAACCCAAAAGGCTCAAAACGTACCGATAGAGTGAACCGTTTCACCGATTTCACCGTGTACTGGAACTCCAAAACATAGAAATGAATATGCTATGGAGATTAGCACAGTGAGACGATCAAAACGATATACAAATATCAGTGGTACGATCATTCAATCAAAAGTCAATAATCGATACTGAAAATGCTGCAAATTTGCCGAAAAATAAGATGAATGGAGTAATAGGTGTCCAAAATTGGGGAAGTGAAATACGACGTCTCACTCAGAAGATGATTTACAAATTTATTATATAAAAATATTCAGGTTTGGAAACATTTTATTATCATTGATTTTTAACTGATTGGAATTGAAATAGAATTACACAATAAGATTTACTTTGCATATTTTCTGATGAAAATTTACCATTTTCTATATTTAAACAGACGTATTCCAAATATCAAGTTTATGTTTCAAAATTTTACAATTTAAAATTTCATAGAATTCAATAAATTATGTTATTAAAACAGTTAAACTTAACGGGTCGTTACAACTATCAATCATTTTGGATTCCAATCTGAATCAGCCTCCCATTTATGGGGGTTGTGCGTTATATTTATAGGCATCTTGTACCTTCTTCATAGGTGTAGAACATTTCACTTGGATTATTAACTTGGCCATCTTTTTGGGTAAAGATTTGAACATTGTCATCACTCATCTATGTGCATATTGACGTGTGTTGATGACATAGCGCCTACACGTACACATATATATGTAGCTTTGGCTGCTTGACCCTTATACTTTGTGTAAGCTTAGGCTGCATGAGCTGTTGATATGTTTTACGGCTATATAAGCCATTGACCTCGTCTTTTGTTGATGCACTTTTGGTCTTGAGTTGATGTAGTTTCTGACGGAGTTAGAGGTATGGTAATTATGTAATTTGTTACATATATCTAACTAAATAACAAGTTGTATTTAAAATAAAAAGTGTTTTCCTTTCTATTATATACTTGTTAAATTGTAATCTAATTAATCCAATAATTAATTTAAAGTATGTTAAATATAAAATCCATATATAATATCTTATGTAATAGAAATTAAAATATGTTGTAATCAAAAGAAATTTGTCACATTTAAAATAACATAATATTCACAGTCGAAATATTTCGAGATGGGATATTGATACACCAGCTGAGATTTAAGTGCATAACGATCTCTAAATGTTAGGCAATCATGGCCACTTAAGGTACCAAGGGCTTATGTACTTATAGGTATTGGATAACTATAGAATGACTCACTTAGAAGTTTTCTGTTGGTTAATATAACTATGGAAAAAGAGAGTCTTGAAGTAACGATGTTACATATTTCCCTCGATTTGAGAAAATATGGAACTTCAATATGGATACTTGATTGTAGATAATTGTAGAATGGCCTCCATCGAACGACTTTAGTTGGGGCTTTGTTGAAGTATTGGAAGTGAAACACTATTCAACAGAGAATTTGTCTTCTCAATTATATGAGGTAAGTCTCATAGACAGATGCAGTCAACTCGTAGCCAAAATCTCTAACCACAGAAATATGATTAATAATATTTTTATCACTAAATCGAGGATTTTTTATCTAGACTTACAAAGCTCAATGTGGACAATGTTGGAATTCTAACTTGAACTAAATTTCATAAGTCCTAACGTGACTTAGAGTTGACGAAGAAAATTGGTGTAAATAATCAGTAGTATTAGGTACTAATTATAATAAATAAAATTGTAATTTATCGAAAGTCGTGTAAGCGATACTTTCAGCCAATATGTCACACCATTAACAGATGTAACATATGAACATTAATATGTGAACTATTCGACATTAATCGGTAACAGAATTTACACCTTTGAGCCATATAATTGAAATAATGAATACTCCGACCAAACCACACGATTTAATAATTTATAACCATGGTGAATTTCTTAAACTAATTAATATTTATAAAATATTAGTTATTAAATTTTATTTGATTTATATAAATACCACTAGAATTTAATAATATACATATATTAAAGTCTTAAACATGCATATCGATATACGACGTCGATGTAATAGTTAAATTAGATTTAAATAGAATACATACTAGATGTATATAATTAAATTAATTAATATTTGTGAATATTAGTTATCATTAACTTTTGTTTGATGTTAGAATACAATTAGTTTTTAATTAATTGTATACATATAAAAGTAATAAACGTGCATAGTAGTATAGGGTATCCGTAGGACATTTAAATTGGATTTAAATGGGATTAATACTAAGTGGATTTTAGAATGTTTTGAAATGAAATGAAAGGACAAAAAAATAATTATATGAGGGTGAATTACCCTATCTTTAATTATATTTTTATTTCCTCCTTTAAAATATTTGATTTTCTCATTATTTCCCTTGCTCACCCATCATCTATAGCCAAAATTTTCCCAGCCTCTAAGGCTTAGAATTCCAACCTAAAATATCAAACAGAAATGAGAACAAAAGTTGGTTATCTCTAGATTTTACAAGATCCAGAGAACGATTCATTGAATTTAGAAATTCTTTCATCATTTAAGGTGTTTCTCTTGGCTTCACCTCAAGATAATTTTCAGTTTTACTTAAATAGAAGTTCATCATGTTTATATGCTCTGAATCCTCCACCTCATGTATCTCTTTCATCTACATGTATTTTGTAGTAAAATTTAGATCTCTATTTGCCTCCATGAATCAGTTTTATGCTCGTCTTATTAGTATGATTTTAAACATCTCTCATTCCTTCTCTTTAATTTTTAATATGTTATTTATGTTAATAACTTTAGATTTACCAGCACTTTCATTTATTTTTTCATATTTTATGTTCAATATGATTTGAATCCCATTATCTCAAATTTATATATGCCTAAGTTGTATAATTCTTTTCTTTTTTAGAAACTATTGTTTGAAAAAAAAATTTGGAAATAATTTTTAATCAATAGACATAAGTTTTATGTTACAAATTTGAGAGTTGTACCTATATTACAATTTTTTAAATTGGTTATTATTTACATGGGAATAATAATTAATTCAATTTAAAATTTACAAGCGGAATTTTCTAAAAAAGAACTAAAGACATTTGATTTCATTCTGCAATTAACAAATGGATCTAAATTTGATTAATTTTATTATTTGAAGGTATTCCTTTTAAACTACAAACTAATTGAACACATATGTATTAGATGTTATTTTGAATTTAAAACATTGATTCGATTGTTGTGTGTATGTATATGTTCTTAATTCAAGGTTTACTGAATGAACTTTTATGTAAAATGGTAATTTTGATTTAAACTCCATAATTCAAACTAACTATAAATTGTTTACTTTAACTTTAAAACATGTCAAACAATCAAATCAATCTTAGTGCAAACAAGTATACAAATTTAATCATTGTATTTAGGAAACATGTTGGAAATAAACTTAGTTTTTAGAAAACAATGATTATGTTGCAATTAATATTTGTATCTAGGAAAGGCCAAAATTAAGAATGGAGAAAAAACTAGACTTGTCAAATATGTAATTTGGAGAATTTTAGAAAATGCTTTTGTTAAGAAAAATCTGGAAAATAGAAGAATGAAGAAAAGTCTAGAAAAAGAAAATTCTAGAGAATATACTCCATTGTAAATCGAGATGTGCTCTCTCATTTGATATATCCAAGCAAGTAAATCTAATTGTAAGCAAGCAAAAAAGAAAAGTGCAAAGAAAATAAAGCTTATTTCCTCCTTTACAAAATATTCTCTCAATATCCATTAGCAAATTAGGAGTTACTTCTCCCTCCTTCTTCTTCTTATAGAAATTTCCCAATAGTGGTATAAGAGCTTGAAGATCCTCCTAGAATTTCCAATAGTGGTATCAGAGCTCGGTTGCTAAACAAGGAAGATGGCAAATGGAACGACTCTTTTTCAAGTTCCTTTGTTAAAGAAGAAGAATTATGAAAATTGAAGCATTCGCATGGCGGCACTGCTTGGATCACAAAATGCATGGGATATCGCAAAAAATGGGTATGAAGAACTCACGATATTTCCACTTTATCCCGAATTGAAAGTGACAATTGAAAATTTTAAAAGAAGAAGGATCGAAAGGCTCTTGCGCTCATTTACCAAAGTTTGGATGGTGTTATGTTTGAGAAGATAGCTAATGCACAACCCAGTAAAGAAACATGGGGGAATTTAGAGAATGCTTTTAAATGAATTGATAAAGCGAAGAAAATCAAATTACAAACTATGCGAGGTGAGTTTAAATCCCTTTATATGAAATCATCAAAATTAATTTATGATTATTTTCCTCGAGTTTTATCTATTGTAAATCAATTGGAAAGGTATGGAGAAAAAATTGAAGATTCTACAGTTGTTGAGAAAATTCTACGATCTTTAGATTTGAAATTTGACAATGTAGTTTTAGAAACTGAAGACTCTAAAGATTTAAAAACCATAAAGGTTGGTCAACCTACGGAAATACTTAAAGTCTATGAAGAAAAATTAAATGGAAAAGTCAAAGAAGAGCCATTAGATCATGCTCTTCAAATCAAACTCGTGGTGGATAATGAAACATGACATATTGAAGAAGACATCTTAGCTGATAAAAAGGACAAAAAAGAAAACAACAAAATAAGAGAGAATATTATGATGAAAGAGGAAGAGAAACGAATACTGACATGTAGGAGAATGTTACAGAAGATTTGCCATAGATAAAAGAAGAAAAAGTCATAAGGATTGCAGGTGAAGAGCATACAAAAACCAATGAAGTGGAAAAGGAGACCGCCAATGAATTAGATATGAAAGAGAATGAAAAATACAAAGATGAAGAGGATAAAGCCAACAAAGAGGATGCAAATTATGAAGAGGATGAAAGAAAAAGAGAAGAATACGAAGAATACATGAGCCAAGGAGAAGAAATTCTAAAGACCAAAGGATACTTAAACATGGGAAAAAATTTAAAGGAATGGAAGTAGAGAACATTAAAGAACTAAAAGTAGAAATAGTCAAAGAGGAAGTCAAAGAGACAGGTGGTGAACTCTATGACGGTGAGAACAAATTAATGGGAAAAGATTATATGCTTTCTATTACAAATAATCTTATTTTTCCATCAATGTGGTTTGGAATCTCATGCGAAAGTCTAATTTGGAAAATGCATAAAGAAACTGAGTTGGTCAAAGATTGTAAGAGTAAAATTAAGAAAGAATGAAATGATAACATATTCGACTCATTCAAAATTTATAATACTTGACCAAGATAGAAGTTAAAATGCTTACTTTTTGGAGTATTCTATGTTAAGAAAGGAGGACGATGTGAATGGAGTTCCTCAACTATTCATGAAACTGCATCGAAGGTCATAACATTGGTGAAGTATGTCAAAATAATGAGTAAAGTTTGGATAATTTCTTTATTCCTACCGAAGCATGTATACTAGAAGATTGGAAAATTTACTCGGAGTTACAAAACTAAGTTTACAGGGGGATGTTGAAAATGGACTTAGTTTAGGAAACATTGATTATTTTGCAAGTTTAATCTTTGTATTTAGGAAATGCCGAAATTAAGAATGGAGAAAATTCTAGACTTATCAAATATATAATTTGGAGAATTCTAGAAAACGCTTTGTTATGAAAAATCTAGAAAATAGAAGATTGAGGAAAAGTCTTGAAAAAGAAAAGTCTATAGAATATACTCCATTATAAATGAGCTCTCTCATTTAATGTACCCTAATAAGTAAATGTAATTGTATGTAAGATAAAAAAAGTGCAAAGAAAATAATGCTTATTTCCTCTTTTACAAAATATTCTCTAAATCTCTATTAGCCAATTAGGAGTTACTTATCCCTCCTTTTTCTTCTTATAGAAATTTCTCAATATTGGTATCAAAGCTTGAAGATCCTCCCAAAATTTCCAATAGTATACATACATATATATATACATATATACTCACATGCATATACATACATACATAGATATATACATACATAGATATATACATACATAGATATATATATATATATATATATATATATATTTGCGTGTGTATGTTTGTGTGTATGTACATATATAAAAAATGTTCTTCTGTTTAAAAAATTTATTTTGGATAGTGAAGGCATATATAATGGGGGAATGTGTAAATTGTGATGTAAATCCCAACAACTAAACAAGAACACATTACTTATGTACACTTCCTGTATGTTGCACTCGCACTATCACATGTGAATGTTTTTGATGCACCTGTTACAACTTACAATTAGCTTAAACTAATGTTAACAATTTTTTAAAAATAAAATATAACGAAAAATTTATTTAAAATTTTAGATTGGATCCAAAATCCATTTAGGCTTCATGGACAAAAATAAGATGTAATGACTCGTAAACTTCGACAATTAAATTGGTTAATAATAATTGAAGAAAATTTGTGTTATGGAACAAATGGTAACATTGATTTTTAAGTAACAAAAGCTTATTTATGTGACTAAAGGGTAACGTTAATGATTATTGTATGTTACCTATTTATTTAGCTTGTTAATTGAAATTGGAAATAATCTTTTAATAAATATAAATATATGTTACATTAATGTGAAATGTAATACAATATTTAGGAGTTGTTAAATTGGAGTATATTAAGGTAATGAATGGAAAAACAAGGTAACTAGGTTTATAGAATAGTAATGAACTTAATAAAAAAATTTGAATCAAAACAAATCAATCCACTGAAATTCAATTTATAATAAATGTAATTATTGTAGGAATTAAAATTAAATATTATGCAATTGAAACAAATATGAAATGGGAAAATGTTAATGTATTAGGATATAAACCAATGTAAATGGTACCTAAGATGATAATATGATAATTGAATGAATAACAAGACTTTGAAATCAAATAAATGGATTTCATTGGAATTCCAATCGATAATTTATGAATTTAATGGAATTTAATACTATAATCGGTGAACTAATTAATCTTAAATTGATATGGGGATTGGTTATAAAGGATTTTAAATTACTAAAGTAATCCAAGATGATAAAATTTATAAATTATAGGAATTGAATTTAAATAGTGATTTAATCAATTTAATACTAATTTATTTAATTAATAGGAAAACAACCATTTTGGCCACTGACTCGTATTTTGACAAAACCAGTTTCATCGGATCCGTAATGGAGAACTATTGTAGGGTTTCAAGTTTCGTAACGATCGGGCTTATCATTTGATCGTACGGGCTCGAAATGCCTTGAAATCAATTGAAATCAATTTGAAATAACTTGATTTTAGCATAAATTCTTCATACGATGGAATTTTGACTTGGAACCTGTTTCGTTGATTTTAAAGTATTTTAAAACATCTATTTTGATATATGGTTTGACCCAATTTCGTTCCGGAGTCGAAACGGGCTTTTTGGGCTGCGTTGCGTTCAACCTTCAAACCGATTTGATTCAGTTGTTTCTATTTTCTAACCTTCCTATATATACCTCATTATGAACCCTAGCCTATTTCTTATGCTCATTTTTCTATGCGTACAATTCCAATTGCTTCTCTTCCTCAATGGCTGAAACCGTGAAACTCCTCGGTCCAATTTCAATTTCAAAATTCAAAGCCAAAAATTCAAACTCCTCAAATACTATCAAATTTTGTATCAACCTGAAGCTCTCGAAGAGCGTAATCTTCTGGTGTAATTCGTTTTTCAAATCGGGACACTGTTCGCCCAGAATTCTTGAATCAATTCTCGGCCATCCATTGCGTCGAGATCGATTCTGCCTGATCGACAAATTGGTGGTATCGTTGGGTGGAGATCGACAGGGGGAGCTCATCGGCGTGGCTAGTTGGTCGATTCAACGGTCAGATTGCGTGCAATAATTTGATTAGGGCTCATTTTTCATGGCGGTTGCTCTAAATTTTTGGTCGTGATCGTCGTCATGGTGGCCAAGTAGGCAGGGGCGGAGGCCACGCGTTGTCGGTGGCGAGCCTGAGGGTCGCGACGCGCTAGGCGGCGGCGAGGTGACGTGCGACGTGGACGAGATGGAGGCGGCTTTAGGAAGTTAGGGTCACGTTTTCCTAGGAGGATGCATTGTTGTGATGATGTGGCATGGGTCTGGTTCATTTCTTTTTATTTATTTATTATTTTTATTTTGTTTTTAGATAATCAAATGCGTATAACTTTGACATACTATGTCAGATTCACGCGTGGTTTGATCCATTGGGATCGTATCAAAATTTCGGACATTTTGACCCTGGTTTGGAATGATTCTCAGATTGCTTAAATTTTGGGTTCAAATTGGATTTAAATTCAATTTAAATTCAAAAGGTGAGTGTTTAACCCACTCACAACTTTTAAATTTTCTTATGTGTGTTAAATTAATTTCTGATGTGATTAGAAATTTATTTATGACTGTTTGGTATATTTTTATCATCATTCCAGTTAAATTGAATTTATTGAAATAAATTGTTATTTGATTTATTATTGCATATAAACTGAAAGTTAAATTGTTATTTAATTTATTATTGAATATAAACTGCAGGTAAATACCTGTTATTTATTATCTGTTCTATATTGATGTTATTGTTTGAATTGGATGATGATTGTGATAAATGGTTGATGATTGATGTTGGATGAATGGATATTATATTTTATATTGTTATAGACTGCAAGTTGTTATGCATTTTCATTTTATTCGAGATTGCGATTTTTATTTTAAATTGCGGATTAAAATGATAAATATCTGTATCACTTGACCATATGGTAGAAAATTATATACAGACACCGTGGTCTATATATAAATACTTTAAAAATGATTTCTACAGTTTTGGAAAGAAATATATGGTTTAATGAATATTGATTTTTGATATTATATAAATATTATTTTATATATAGTTAAATTCTTGAATTTAAGCTATGTGTAAGTTTGTTAAATAAAAATTAAGTTTAATAATAGAGTTTGATTTTTTTTAAATAAATGTGAGCAAGTATTTCAATTTTATTTTAATATAGAGTGTATAATGATTTAAATAAATTAAGGTTGGGAGATAAATTAGAGATTTATTTGAAATTAAATTTATTTAAGAATTAAACTCAAAGAGGTAAATGTGAAATTTATTAAATTGGAAATTTTAAAAGGTATAATTTTTATAACTTGATTTTTGGGTCAAGGTGAATTAAATGAGTATTTAAAGTATAAATAAATTGAAGGAAATATTTAGTTATCTGTAATCTGAGTTTTATTTAAGTGATAAGGGATTTATTATGTAAAATATTTCAAAATTAAATAATAGAAAATTTAATTGTTGAATCGAAATTATCAAATTTAGTTTTGTAACTTTGGAATATTTAAAGCCTTGAAATATTTCGAAATTGAAATGTTTTATAGAAATGGAAATGTTTTGAAGTTACAAATTTCAAATTATTATATTTAAAAGTGTTATAATTTCAAATGTTTGGTTTGAAGTGTATAAATTTGAAAGTGCTATGATTTTGGAAAGGGATATGTTTGAAATAAAAATGATATTATATTGATTTGGGTTTTATTAAGGATGATATCATATTGATTTGGTTTTTGAAGTGGAAATTATATTTTATTTATATGGTTTTGAATGGATATTATATTACGGTTTTGAAGTATAAGTAAATTGAAATGACCGCGGTGTTAAAATAACGTTTGGTTGTTAAAGAGACCGAGATCGGAAGTTGTCATAATCTCTGCCAACTCCGAAAACCACTTTAACAGCCGTGTACACGGTGGAGATTCCAAAATGAAGTAGGATGGTGGCGGCGTTTCCTTTGAGATATATACGTGGACACGACTCCCGTGAGTCGACATAAGGCGGCTAAAACAAGAGTAGTTGACGGGCTAAGAAGGTAGCACCTTTTATCTGACACATTCCTTCGATAACATTTTATTACTTTATGATTGATTTGGGCCCTTTTTGATTTTAGGGTTGTGGCTTGAGGTGGGTGGTAGTAGCTGCTACGCGTTACCTCTGGTCTGGAAGCGTAATTGGTATATTTACCCTGGCATTGCCTAGTTGTGTCATGTCACCTACCCTAGCGCGCCTTGCACGAGTTTGGTTTTCTCCCATAGCCTGTGTGGAATCCTCTGGTGGCTTCTCAATCAGGAGGGACCATGATACTGGATGGACTACTGGGACTATTATGTGTTAGGTGGAATATTGGGTCACTCCTTAACGCTATTTAAAAATAAGTTTATTTTACTATAGACATTATTATAATAGCAAAATATTACTACATAGTAAATAGTTTAACGGATCCTTAGGAGATGTGAATCCCGAGCATCTCTTAAGTTACTGTACTCACGTTAGACACTGGATAGGAGATGTCAAATCCCGTAAACATCTCTGATGCCGTTCCACTCATATTTATTTCAGTTGATTTAACTTACATAAGATCTTTTAGTTATGACTCGAATATTTTGTCTTCTCAATTCGCTCGGCTCAGTCTGAGCATTTCAGGTTTTGAAGACCTTATTTTAGAGGACGAAGACGCGGATATTATTATTATTATTATATACCATATTGTTCCACTGCATCACATTGTTCCGCTGCATTGTTATTTATTATTCTCTGGTATATGTAACACTGATATGTATTGTATTAGTATAATCAAATTTTTTATAAAACAGCTTCATGAACTATTATTTGATTATTATATTTTGTCATTCCGTCGCAAGATTCTATTTTGTTTTATTCCCTTCTTTGTTTTTCTTATTCACCCCAATAACAATCCGCCCTTTTGTATGGTTTACGTCTGATGTATGTGGTTTATCATCGATTTAAAGCATACAAAAAAGTGGACGTTATATCTGGTATCGGAGCTTTGGTTTAGCGATAAACCTTAGCTTTGTGGGGTCTGCCTCTTTATTAATAGCGCAGTAATACCCTATGATGAGTCACTGAGCATATATATATGAGAGAGCGTAATTTTTTGTGTTATAAAAAGGCTTTTATATTGTGTTAATTTGTTCCGTTTTGTATTTATAAATTCTGGTTGATGCATAGGACGCTATGACATCGATAGGGATTTTTAAACGCTTAATATGACATACCAACACAATATTTGTTTTGAATATAGGTGAATGAAATAATTTTTCCTATTGTATTTTCTATGTATAAAATAATTTTTTTATCAAGATTATATTTGGTTGTAATATATTGGTTGTTGGGAAGTGAAATTTATAAATATTGATTGGAAACAAAATTTGAAGAAAATAAAATAAATTAAAGATTGGAAATTTAGAACTTAAGTTCCGAGGGTTTTGAAACTACCTTTCGAATGATTTTGGAATATAATAATATTATTTGAAGTACTTTCTGATATAAATATCTCAACATGATTGGAAAGAATTTTTAAAGGAAACTTTGAAAAGAAATAAGTTCTGTACTCCCCGCTCTGTGGCTGAAAAATAATTTCAGTGATGAGTGCACGCATCATCGACATTCATTTTCGAGTTTCGAAGTGGGAAGGCCACTATAGTAGTTTTACTACAGATTTATTTTGGATAAACAATTGTAAATTTTAATTTTTTTAAATATAATTGGATATATAAGTTGTAAGTATATATATTTATCTATAATTTAAAATGATATAAAAATTTTACTCGGTATTTCAGTTCTTAAATTTCTGTTAATCAATAGTTTCAATTATTGTAGTGAAATGGAATGTAACTAATTAATAATTGAAACTTCTAAATGAAAATAAGAAATTAAATGTTAAATTCTAATTGAAGTACATAAGAAGTTGAAACTTGTGATATATAAAAAGCAAAGGATATGATTATTGAACATTAAGTTAATTAAAAGAAATAAAATAAACTTGTGTAACTTTCAATTGCATTCTTAAAAGCATATATATAATTACCGTAACGACCCGTAGATTTTAATAAATTTTATAACGTATTTAATTTGATTTTTGAGAAATGTTAAACAATATTATTTTAAAATAAAAATTAAATATTTCAAATACGTCCATTTTATTTTAGCGGATGGTAAATTTTCATCCGATTTTATGAAAGTTTATTCCATTGTGAAATTCATTTAAATTCAAGTCAGTTAATAATTGCTGATAATAAAATATTTTCCAAACCTACATAGAAAAATTCTAAATCATCTTCTGACCGAGGCATCATTTTTTTTCCAAATTCGGACTTCTTTAGCTCCGTCGATCTTATTTTTCTGCGTTTTTGCTGCACTTTCCCCTAGTAGAAAATTCGAATTTTTATAATTCAATTGTACCACTGATATCTGTGTATAATCGTCCTGTCGAGCATATCTCTACGGTATATTTATTTATGTGTTTTGAAGTCCAGTACACAGCGGAATTCACGAACCGGTAACCGGTAACCGTATCGATACCAGATCTGTGACCATTTGATTTCTTATGCGTTTCAAAACTTAAACACACATTAATCAATTGCTTTAATATTTGTCAGCTAAATAATGGGGGACCGTTGCTTCTAAAACCGCTCATATTTAATTTGATGCGTTTCATTTCTATTTGTTCCGTTTTTCCCTGTTGCTTTTTTCATCTCCTTTGATTAATAGATTTGTTGCCATTCCACCTTTATTTATTTCATCAGTTACTAAAAATCCAGCTGTTGAAATCTTATAGCCGTTGAGAAAAATTAAATGTATGTTTGCATTAATTATTTTTAAAACGGTACCTTTAAATTGTAACTTTTAACTTTCCAGTTGTTTTCAAATCTTTAACGTACAGATCAAGCAAATTATTAATTGCATTAGATATTTTTTTGGCTGAAATCATGGGAATTGAACCGATAACATAATCTGCTTATATATTTGCATCTCTGTCTCCTCCACCGTTCACTTTTCTTTCCTCCAAACTTAGCCATCACTTTTGCACGGCCTTTCCACCTGTTCCTTTCATTTTTCCTCTTATCTTCTCTCCTCCTTATTTCTTCCCAGAGCTTCAAAACAAAAAAACAAAAAAAATTAACAAGGGAATGTCGCTTGTTCTTCTTCCCTCCTCCTCGCCAACTCAAGCTACCCGAGCCACCTTCATCCTCGCGACGCGCTCATGCAACAGCCCAGACCGGCGTGCCGACCATCGTGCTTCTCCTTCATTGCAGTAGCCACACCGTTCCCCCTCAACAATCACTGAAAAAAATGCCTCTCTCACCATCTCCCTCCCCGTTCCCAAAGCCACGTCATTCATCGCCCAGACCACGACGTCCGCCTCCTACCTCAGCTCTCGCCCACGTATGCTCTCATCCTCCCCATCAGATCTGCCCTCGCTCTTCTCATTTTTCCGCTGCCAAACCTACCCTCGAGCATGTAGCCCAGACCTTCTCGTCCACTACCCGCACCACTCCTTCGTGCAAATCTGCTCACGTGTACCCACCGCCGAGTCCTGACGAGCAGCCTCTGTCACCACCCTTTCGAGCCTTGCCTCCTCCTTGTAAGCCGAGTGCAGGTTAATATTTATACAAATACATATAGTTTATATATGTGTTAGCTGATATATATTAGTATATCTGTTTATAAATATAAAAGTTCCTGGGTATACAAAGTTTATAAATATATTAGTTCATAACAGATTGGATACAGTTTTAAAACTTATAAATTTACAAAGTTGTATATACGTATATATCTATATATTTTTTACTGTGAGTTTTAAAAATAGGCCTTATACAGTTTAGCTACTTTGTATATATATAAATCTTAAAAACTGGTTTTAATCTATATAAGTATGCATATATTTACGTATACTGATTTGCAAGCTATATGTATACATAGTATAACAATTTATACATATATGGCCTGTTGAGAAATGATAGATGAGTTGTTTATACATATTAAGTCAGCTTATACTTGTATCTAAATATCTAGTTTATAAAAGTTTGTATATGAAACTGATGGTTTATGTATAGGTAAGTACTTCATTTATGATATGTTGTTGGTCTCTGCATATATATATGTTTTATTTTATTTCTGTAAGTCGGTATTATGAAGAAAAAAATTTCTTTGAGAATTAAGCTATATATATTTATAAGCATGTATTATATAAAGCAAGACTATTTGTTTATACATGTAGAATAAAGTACTGTAAGTATATACTTAACAGTTTAGTTATAATTGATCTATGTTATGGTATGAAAATTTTAATAAAATAAGTGGTTGTTGTAAGTATATAAATATGAACTATAGATCTACTTATTTTATAAATATAAATATATATAAGTCATAAACATTATCATTTTATCTTAAATTTCATAGGGTCTTAAGTATAATATATTCAGAATATAATAATAACGATTATATAAATTCAGTTTATATCAAAAACTGATTAGGCGTCATCTATTTCTATCTATTAGCTTTGTCATCAAATTCGTGCCAATTTTTGCTTTGCTTCAAAGTTCGTATTGGGATACATAACTGACCTCATTATCGTTTTTCTGGCCTCGAAAGGTGAGCAATCACTCACGATTAACGTTCTTTTATTTATTAAATTTGATTTCAATTGAAACGACAAATGGAATATGAGGCTGTAGTTATTTAAATTGTTATATATGCAATTATCTATAACTGTTCACTTATGGGATATGACACCATATCCTATTGTTTATATTTTTTTTTGATGATATATGCCTGTTGTTATTATTATTTTCATATCTGTTATCACTCTGCAAGTTCCCTGTTAGTATAGAAATCATTATGGGTTGAAATGATACATACCCGAACGGACTTTAGAATAGGAGAAAATCGTTATGGGTTGTGTGATATTCTGAAATTCTAGGCATCGGTAAATATTTGAGTTAATTAATAGGATATTGATTTATAGATTGAACTAATAAAATATGATTATTTGATACTCTTCTAATATAATTATGTTAAATTTGCAAAATCATTATTTATCAATAAATGTGATGTGTGTTTGTTTAAAATATAAATTCATAAAACAAATTATAAAACATAAGAATATTAATAAAGGAATTAAACATTTGTAAGACTTTTAAAATATGAATAGGGTTGTTTTATATCATTTTCCTTAAAGAACTTTATTTATATAAGTTAAGAAAGAATTTATTTAGACAGGAAAATAAAATTTAAAAGCTTTACAAATGTTATTAACTTAACATTTGTAATACTTTAAACATAAGGTAAATATAACATATAAAAATTTCTATTAACATTTAAAATTTAATTAGTGCATAAAAGAAAAGTGTAATAACTCCTAATAACATTAAAACAAATGTAATAATATTAACATGCAACTTAACAAGTGTCACATTTTTCATTTGTATATATCTTTAATTTTAGTAAATTAAAATAAAATCTATATTAACATGCATCTTCTTCTTCTTCTTTTTCTTTTCACCTATCTCATTTTCAAAAGCTAAACATAAGCCAGTAAATTTACAAACCTGAAACTGTATCAACTTTCACTCATTCAACTTAAAAAAAACAAAGAATCAAATTCTTTTCAAATTCTCATATCTGTAAACATTTTTCAAAACCTGGGTTATCAAACAAGCAATCTTCTCATATTTTAAGGCCACATCAAGCTTGATCATTTCAACAACGAGCATTTCCCAGTTAAAAGAAATCAAGGCAACAACTTTAAATAAGTCAAGATCATTTCTGTTTCAAGAGGTTTCCAGTCAAAACAAGTTTCAGGCCCTATTCAATCATTTAGATAAGGTGAGTAAACTACCATTTAAAGCTTTCTGTATCTTGATCATTAAGCATAAATCAGTGAAGTTTAGTATGTTTAAGTTGCTTGCATGTATACGTAAACCAGAGATTGATACATGCATGTTTGAAAAAAAAAGAATTTACTCTGTTTAAACTTAACACTGTGAGTAACTCTGAACTTCTTGAATATTTTAAGTTGTGTGTGATGATCTTTGAAGATGATGTGAACTATGTTGTGCGTGCTGCTTTAAAATGATTATAAGGATAGATATATATGCGCTAATAATTATACATGTTTGGATCATGGAAATAAAACTCTGTAGCTTGTTTAAAGCTAAAAGATGAACATTCTCTGTCTTTAAATAAAAAGTTGAGTAACAATTTCTTTAAAAAAAAAGAGGTTTAAGTAGGAATTTGTTTGCATGTTGATTTCTAGGATATGTTTGTATTGTATGTTTATATTTCAAGTTCATTTATTCTGTATATAGATGGATATATGGATGTGTATATTCTTGTTACTTCTGTAACTTCTCTGCCTTAGTTTTTCAAACTAAGATTTCGAACATAATTTATGTTCCTTTGATTTAATTACTGTTAGGAATTAATCTATAAACAGAACTTGTTTGCTGCATCCTAAATTATAGTCTAAAATTTTATTTAAGTTAAAACGAATTAGAAATATCTCTGGAAAACCATAACAACAGTGCATGTGTAATAAAACCCAAAACTCAAACATTTTAATTTATAGATTCAGATATATATTATGAATTCTTAATCCAAGACATGATTTTTAAGACCAAAATCATAATTTTTAATGATAAATTGAGGGTGCATTGTTGGTTTAACTATAAAGGGAATTTGGGTAGTTTTCTGGTGATCTAGTTGCTATGGAGGTCTGGGATCTTCAGTAATGGAGGAGGAGTGATCAGTGTTGAAGGCAAAAATGGTGAGTGGTGTTGAACTTCATCGAGGAGGCTGCGGTGGTGATTTATCTCCTGTAACCCTAGTTTTAGCTAGGTAATTTGATTTGGTTGGCTCGACCTATAGGGGCGATCGAGTTCAACATGTTTTTGGGAAAGGATGGCATGGGGTCTTGAGAGGCCGTGGACGGAGTTTGGTGCACTCTGGCGAACGGCGACGGTGGTTTAGGGATAGTTTTTCTGGGAAGGTCGGGGTTTAGTTTTGACCGAAATACTCGAATTTGATTTGGGGCTTCTACAGTTTCTTTGATGGTCGAAAATTGGTCGGAAGGTGATCACTGACTTGCGCGAGTGGTCGAGAATGGCCGGAGATGACGGCGGGGTTGGTGCAGGTGCACAAATGATATGGGGTGTCAGTGGTTGTTTGGAGAATATGGATACTCGAGAGTTATTCAAGTAGAACCGTGATTTTGCTCGAAGCTATGGGGTTTTGAACTCGTGTCATTGAGATGAGGTCTCGGGTGTTTGATTTGTTATAGGATTTGTAAACCTGTCAATACAGGGTTTTGGTAAAACCTGATTGTATTTGAAGTTGAATGAATGCAAGATGAAAAGGTTACTCGAGTTACTCGAGTTGATTAGTGTATTGCTCGGGTTAGGCTAGGGTAGGCTCGAGTGGTTCCTTGTGAATCGAGTTAGTTTGTACAGGTTAGAAAACTTATCTTGTTTCAAAATACAAATTGAATTTTTAAGTGTTAAGCAAAGATTTAAAATATGTTTTGAAATCTAATTTAAGTAATGGATTAAAGTTTAATATGAATATTAAGATGGAAATGAATGAAGTTTTAAATTCATTTTTTTAAATATATTTTAAAAAGGGGCTTATTGTTAAAAAATGTTTTTTTAGAAATTTGAATTTAAATTTGAAATCAAAATGTAAGGAAATGTTTTAAATAAAGTTTAATCTGAATATTTATACTTGATGACTAATGAATAATTACTTAATGTAATTAATGGAAGTATAATTACTTAAGGAAGTAATGAATGGTAATTACTGGAAGTAATTAAAGCATGGTTGATAAAGGTCATTAACTAGGAATATTTAATAATTAATTAATGTGATTAATTTTTAATAATTAATTAGATTAATTGATTAAATCAGTTGTGAACTGTTTAAGTGTAATTACTTGATGGAATGAATTAATTACATAATGTAGTTAATTGAGTTTAATGAGATTAGTTTTACTTAATTAATTTAGTTTAATTAATTTTAAAACACTGGAAGTTTTGTGATAATTACTTAAAGTAATTAATGGATTGAAAATTTCTTAGTGAAGTAATTAATTGGTAATTACAGGATGTAATTAATTGTAGATGATCCAAGAATGGAAGTAATTTGAGAATAATTACTTGGTAATTAATCAAGGGTGATTAACTAAGGTGATTAATTTGAATGATTAATTAATTGATTTATAATCAATTAAATGGTAAAGTAAGAGATTGATAATTAGGTTTATTAATTAGTAATCAAGAAATAATTAATTAGTTAATTGATTGATAATTAATTAATTATAAAAAGGATTAATTACTTTGTATTAAGGAAGTAATAATTAAGGATAATCAATCTTGGATTACAAATTGATTAATTAATTAATTGAGTTATCATGTATGTGATGAATTAATTAAGGTTAGTAATTAATTAATGATTTAATAAGCAAGATTAAGTGATTAATTCTTAAGGAGTTAATTTAATTAAGTAATTAAATTAATTATGATACGAATTGATAATGCTTGCTTATGAATGGTTGTTGTTAAATGAATTGAATGTTATCTATTGGATGATATGCCGTGATATTCTATTGATATGGTTTTGGTTATATCAATGATAAATGGGTGATGTATATCTATGTTATTGCCGTATAAAGATGACATCCAGCGGTTGAATTTAATCACTAGAATAACTTGGGTTAAGATGACAATGGACTCGAAGAGACTGGAGTTGGGTATTAGTAAATACCCGAAACCACTTCGATTCTTTATAGATTGATATGTGAAATCAATAAGCCTGTTTGGAATGATTTAAGTGAATTGGCCCATTTAATCAAAAGTTTGGCACTTATAAATTGATGTGTTAAATAAGAAATGTCTATAACAGCTTGTGAAGTTGTAAATTGATATAAGTTACCCGAGTTATATGAGTTGTATACTGTTGTATTCTATGTTAGATGGGTTTACTCACACTAGTTTCCAGCCTAACCCGGGTGTTACTTTGATGTAATGCTCGGGTCAGACCGAGTATTACAGATTTTCAGGTAAGGACGTTCTGGAGCTCAGGAGGCGAGCTGGATGGCAGGGATGTATGGAGAGTTCCACTATGATATTGTATATATCTGAGACATGTTAAATGTATCTATCCAGTGTTGAATAAAATTGTTGTAACTCTGATATTGATGTAAATTGATAGATACAGTTTCTCTTTTGTATAACTATTATTGATATTATATTTTATCCGCTGCGAATGTGAGTTTGTGTGTTTCTTTTCTGTTCTTCTTCTATCTCTTTCTTCTTTTCTCTAACTATCTGGAATTTTTGGGATCGAAATTTTCCGGGTCGTTACATTTGGTATCAGAGTGAGGTTAAGCGAGAATCTTGGCTCTGGTGGGCATACTCATTAAGGATAGAGTCAATAGAACCCTAGAATAAGTTGAGTGTGTGTGTGTGTGTGTGTGAGAGAGAGCATACTTGTTATTTTCTTATATAAGGATTTTAAATGATTTTATATAAGATTATGTTTGATATATAAGGCAATATTTCTTTCTAATAAATATTATGGTAATGGGATGCTAAAACATTGAAATTAAATAAGAATTTAAGTGGTAATTATATGGATCCGAGAAGTAATTGAATAGAATGTACCATTCATATAAGGAACATTAGAATTAAATTTGGTTTCAAATTGTTAAAGGGAATGATAAATAATACGATTCAGAATAGTTCTGAAGGTAATCTTATTTTGAAATAAGAAGTTATTTGAAACTTTATTTGAAAATAAAAACCAAAGAAGTTAAAACATAAGGTATAATTTAGTAAGCAATTAATATAAGAGTAAAAGTTGAATTCTTATAATTAAGTCTGACTTATAGGTTAGGAAGCCCCTCTAGAATTCAGTCTTGAAAAGATGACCAAGAGTGAAGAATGGAAGGTTTGGAGCAAAGAGCAGAGAGCAGCTGCCCGAAGGGATCAAGAAGAAGAAATTCAGGAGAATGAGAGACAGGTTGAGGAAAGGGCTGAACCTAGACCTTATGATAATGTCACTTGTTACAGATGTTTCAATAAGGGTTATTACGCAGCCAAGTGTAGTAAAACAAGGAAGGAACCGAAGGGTAGGTTCCATCGGTTTCGCTCTGAGGTGCTTTAAGTGTCATAAGAAGGGGCATTTTCTAAATCATTGCCCTGAGAGGAGGAAGGCAAAGCGTAAACCAGTGGAACCGGTCAATGAGTCGACTATTTGCTATCATTGTAAGAAGTCGGGACACATTGCTAGGAATTGTTCCGAGAGGCAGAAGAAGAGTAAGGCTGCGGAACGTACTGTTGGAGGTGTGAAGGTTATCCAGATTGATGACAGGGTAGAAACATTTTGTGATAAATGTTATAAGTGGGGACATCCTGTTGAAGTGTAGTTTGGGCTTTGTCCTTTGGAAGGAAGTCCATAGGAAGGATACTTTTAGGAGTTTTAGGGCTTTGTTCTTTCCAAACTTCTAAGTAATAGGAAGGCATCTAGATTTATGACTTATGTAAGACTCTTATTTTGGATAAATGTATGTAATGTATGAACTACTAGTATGTAGTGAATTAGTGTATGGAATTATTTTGGGCTTAAGACAGGAATGTTTAAGATAAAACTTTAAAGATTAGGTCTTAAAAATTGAAGTTTGGTGATAAATTGAATTCCAAGATTTAGTTCTTTAAAAGAGAGTTGAAATATTGGTTGAATTTGAAATCTGGGAGATTTGAAATTAAAAATATTTGGTAATGTTTTTTTTTAAGAGATAAAAGCATTGAACTCTTTCAGTCACTGGAAAATAACGTTGGTGATGACTGCAGCATCTTCGATGTTTATTTTCGAGTTTCTAAAAGAGAAATTGCTACCAAATTGTTTTAAATTGGGATTGTTTGAGAATTGGGTATGATTTTGAAATTCAAAGGGATAATTGAATTTGCCAAAGAATTTTGGATATAGTTGCATTCTTAGGTGATATTGAAATTTTGGAAATTTAAACTCTGGAATCTTGATTAAATGTTTATGGAATAAATAAAAATATATTGGCTAAATAAAAAGAATAATTCCGAGTTAAAAGCAAAGTGTGAATGTAATTGATTGTAAATAGAAATTGAAAAATTGAAATTATAATTAAAGTTGTACAAGTCTAAAGATCAAATGGAATTTGATTTGAAGTTGGAAGGAAATTGAGAATCAATTTAATTTGAATTGGGAATGAATCAAGTCCAATGGAAATTGGAGTTAATTAAATTGGGATTGGGTTAATTTAAATGGGATTGTTGGGAAAGTGAACAGTTTCGACTCTGGACCATTTTCAATATAAATTGTTTAAATATAAATAGTTTTAAATCTACTTTCTTATCTATTTACTATACAAATTTTTTATAAAAAAAACCAAACTATTTTATACTTGAATTTGCTACTGCTTTTGGAACTATTTAACTATTTTACAACTGTTTATAAACTAATTACTAATTTTCAACTAAGTTACGAATTAATTACTATTTTACAACTATTTTGCAATTATCTAAGATTTCTATAACTGTTTCACTATTTTCCAACTATTTTATAATTACGTAACTATTTTATAGATATTTTGCAAAATAATAATTATTTTTCAACTACTTATCTATTTTTAAAATTTTCGAGCTATTTTCTAAATATAAACTAGTCGGAGTTCAAACTGATATTGATTAAATACCCAACCGGGATAGGAATTGAGATGATAATCCAAATGGGGATTAAGGCAAATATGAACAAGTGAATGAAAAATTAAGTGAATGTGAATAGTAAGGGAATTGATATTGGAAAGAGTAATCAAATTTGAGTTTTTGATTTTGAATAAGCAAAGTTATATATCTTTGTTATAAGAGATAAATCTTCTCTTGTTAAATCCATTGCTGGATGAAAAAGGATTTTGGAAATGTTTGAAGTATAAAAGGAGTTTTATACAAGTTTGAAAGGATCCAAAGTTATAAAAATTATATGTATCTGAATATATATATATATATATAAAGAATCTTATAAGGATTTTGGAAAAGGTTTTGGAAAAGCCTATTTTGAGAATTATCGATTTTGGAATAATCGATTTTGTATAAATGAGCTTTGTATGAGATCATACTAGGTGTATGATTTGAAGATACTATATGTGTATAGTATAAAATGTTTTGATGATGGCTCTGGGGAAAAGGCTCTCTCTTGAAATGAACTTCTCAGGAGTGCCACCGAGTGGTGCTGCCTTGAGCCCTAGGGGGTTCTAAAGTTGATCCTGTGAGGAGTCCAGACAAAACTAGTTCCTGAGGATTATGTATAGTGTATTCCATAGTGGGAGTCGTGTGTGCCGCGGAGAGCCAACAGTCTGCGTTTGATTTTATATCGGTAGACTGCGACCTATGGTATAACATAGCGAAAGTTGTGTGTGCCGCTCAGAGCTAACAGTCTGTGTTTGATTTTATATCGACAGACTGCGACCTATGTAGGAGTGAAGAGGTTTCATTTCGATAGCGAAATCAGAGGCCGCGGAGAGCCTGCAGTTACATGGACTTTTGCTGTGACGACAATGTAACCCTGGATGTAACTGTGATTTGTTGTGTGGGATCCATGGCGTAATTGAGAGGCCGCGGAGAGCCTGCAGTTACATGGACTTTTGTTGTGACTGCAACGTAACCCTGGTATGTAACTGTGACCATGGATGGGGGTGATGATTTCCAGAGCATCCTCACCAAAGATATATCCTTTATTTTCAAAAACTGTTTTCTATATTCTCAATAAAATTATTTTCCAAGTATTTTCATTGGATGTTGAAAATGAGTCTGCTAAGTATTTATAGATTTTCAGTCTTACGCCTGATCAACGTATGACCGAATTTCTATGACAACGAGGACGGACTTGTTAAGACGTCGAGTTATAAAAGTATTTTTATAAAACTATTTTGACAATATTATACAGACTTTAAAAGTGCTTCAAAGAAAATCTATAGGATTTTAACCATTTTAATAAATTCTGGCTTCGTACCTTTTTGGGGACGAAAAGATTTAAAGGGGGGAGGAATGTGATATTCTGAAATTCTAGGCATCGGTAAATAATTGGGTTAATTAATAGGATATTGATTTATAGATTGAACTAATAAAATATGATTATTTGATACTCTTCTAATATAATTATGTTAAATTTGCAAAATCATTATTTATCAATAAATGTGATGTGTGTTTGTTTAAAATATAAATTCATAAAACAAATTATAAAACATAAGAATATTAATAAAGGAATTAAACATTTGTAAGACTTTTAAAATATGAATAGGGTTGTTTTATATCATTTTCCTTAAAGAACTTTATTTATATAAGTTAAGCAAGAATTTTTTTAGATAGGAAAATAAAATTTAAAAGCTTTACAAATGTTATTAACTTAACATTTGTAATACTTTAAACATAAGGTAAATATAACATATAAAAATTTCTATTAACATTTAAAATTTAATTAGTGCATAAAAGACAAGTGTAATAACTCCTAATAACATTAAAACAAATGTAATAATATTAACATGCAACTTAACAAGTGTCACAATTTTCATTTGTATTTTTCTTTAATTTTAGTAAATTAAAATAAAATCTATATTAACATGCATCTTCTTCTTCTTCTTTTTCTTTCACCTATCTCATTTTCAAAAGCTAAACATAAGCCAGTAAATTTACAAACCTGAAACTGTATCAACTTCCGCTCATTCAACTTAAAAAAAACAAAGAATCAAATTCTTTTCAAATTCTCATATCTGTAAACATTTTTCAAAACCTGGGTTATCAAACAAGTAATCTTCTCATATTTTAAGGCCACATCAAGCTTGATCATTTCAACAACGAGCATTTCCCAGTTAAAAGAAATCAAGGCAACAACTTTAAATAAGTCAAGATCATTTCTGTTTCAAGAGGTTTCCAGTCAAAACAAGTTTCAGGCCCTATTCAAGCATTTAGATAAGGTGAGTAAACTACCATTCAAAGCTTTCTGTATCTTGATCATTAAGCATAAATCAGTGAAGTTTAGTATGTTTAGTTGCTTGCATGTATACGTAAACCAGAGATTGATACATGCATGTATGAAAAAAAAAAAGAATTTACTCGGTTTAAACTTAACATTGTGAGTAACTCTGAACTTCTGGAATATTTTAAGTTGTGTGTGATGATCTTTGAAGATGATTTGAACTATGTTGTGCGTGCTGCTTTAAAATGATTATAAGGATAGATATATATGCACTAATAATTATACATGTTTGGATCATGGAAATAAAACTCTGTAGCTTGTTTAAAGCTAAAAGACGAACATTCTCTTTTTTTAAATAAAAAGTTGAGTAACAATTTCTTTAAAAAAAAAAGAGGTTTAAGTAGGAATTTGTTTGCATGTTGATTTATAGGATATGTTTGTATTGTATGTTTATATTTAAAGTTCATTTATTCTGTGTATAGATGGATATATGGATGTGTATATTCTTGTTACTTCTGTAACTTCTCTGCCTTAGTTTTTCAAACTAAGATTTCGAACATAATTCATGTTCCCTTGATTTAATTACTGTTAGGAATGAATCTATAAACAGAACTTGTTTGCTGCATCCTAAATTATAGTCTAAAATTTTATTTAAGTTAAAATGAATTAGAAATATCTCTGGAAAACCATAACAACAGTGCATGTGTAATAAAACCCAAAACTCAAACATTTTAATTTATAGATTCAGATATATATTATGAATTCTTAATCCAAGACATGATTTTTAAGACCAAAATCATAATTTTTAATGATAAATTGAGGGTGCATTGTTGGTTTAACTATAAAGGGAATTTGGGTAGTTTTCTGGTGATCTAGTTGCTATGGAGGTCTGGGATCTTCAGTAATGGAGGAGGAGTGATCAGTGTTGAAGGCAAAAATGGTGAGTGGTGTTGAACTTCGTAGAGGAGGCTGCGGTGGTGATTTATCTCCTGTAACCCTAGTTTTAGCTAGGTAATTTGATTTGGTTGGCTCGACCTATAGGGGCGATCGAGTTCAACATGTTTTTGGGAAAGGATGGCATGGGGTCTTGAGAGGCCGTGGACGGAGTTTGGTGCACTCTGGCGAACGGCGACGGTGGTTTAGGGATAGTTTTTCTGGGGAGGTCGGGGTCTAGTTTTGACCGAAATACTCGAATTTGATTTGGGGCTTCTGCAGTTTCTTTGATGGTCGAAAATTGGTCGGAAGGTGATCGCTGACTTGCGCGAGTGGTCGCGAATGGTCGGAGATGACGGCGGGGTTGGTGTAGGTGCATGAATGATATGGGGTGTCAATGGTTGTTTGGAGAAGATGGATACTCGAGAGTTATTCGAGTTGAACCGTGATTTTGCTCGAAGCTATGGGGTTTTGAACTCGTGTCATTGAGATGAGTCTCGGGTGTTTGATTTGTTAAAGGATTTGTAAACCTGTCAATACAGGGTTTTGGTAAAACCTGATTGTATTTGAAGTTGAATGAATGCAAAATGAAAAGGTTACTCGAGTTACTCGAGTTGATTAGTGTATTGCTCGGGTTAGGCTAGGGTAGGCTCGAGTGGTTCCTTGTGAATCGAGTTAGTTTGTACAGGTTAGAAAACTTATCTTGTTTCAAAATACAAATTGAATTTTTAAGTGTTAAGCAAAGATTTAAAATATGTTTTGAAATCTTATTTAAGTAATGGATTAAAGTTTAATATGAATATTAAGATGGAAATGATTGAAGTTTTAAATTCAATTTTTTTTAAATATATTTTAAAAAGGGGTTTATTGTTAAAAAATGTTTTTTAGAAATTTGAATTTAAATTGGAAATTGAAATGTAAGGAAATGTTTTAAATAAAGTTTAATCTGAATATTTATACTTGATGACTGATGAATAATTACTTAATGTAATTAATGGAAGTGTAATTACTTAAGGAAGTAATGAATGGTAATTACTGGAAGTAATTAAAGCATGGTTGATAAAGGTCATTAACTAGGAATATTTAATAATTAATTAATGTGATTAATTTTTAATAATTAATTAGATTAATTAATTAAATCAGTTGTGAATTGTTTAAGTGTAATTACTTGATGGAATGAATTAATTACATAATGTAATTAACTGAGTTTAATGAGATTAGTTTTACTTAATTAATTTAGTTTAATTAATTTTAAAACACTGGAAGTTTTGTGATAATTACTTAAAGTAATTAATGGATTAAAAATTTCTTAGTGAAGTAATTAATTGGTAATTACAGGATGTAATTAATTATAGATGATCCAAGAATGGAAGTAATTTGAGAATAATTACTTGGTAATTAATCAAGGGTGATTAACTAAGGTGATTAATTTGAATGATTAATTAATTGATTTATAATTCAATTAAATGGTAAAGTAAGAAATTGATAATTAGATTTATTAATTAGTAATCAAGAAATAATTAATTAGTTAACTGATTGATAATTAATTAATTATAAAAAGGATTAATTACTTTGTATTAAGGAAGTAATAATTAAGGATAATCAATCTTGGATTAGGGATTGATTAATTAATTAATTGAGTTATCAATTATGTGATGAATTAATTAAGGTTAGTAATTAATTAATGATTTAATAAGCAAGATTAAGTGATTAATTCTTAAGGAGTTAATTTAATTAAGTAATTTAATTAATTATGATATGAATTGATAATGCTTGCTTATGAATGGTTGTTGTTAAATGAATTGAATGATATCTATTGAATGATATGCCGTGATATTCTATTGATATGGTTTTGGTTATATCAATGATAAATGAGTGATGTATATCTATGTTATTGCCGTATAAAGATGACATCCAGTAGTTGAATTTAATCACTAGAATAACTTGGGTTAAGATGACATTGGACTCAAAGAGACCGAAGTCGGGTATTAGTAAATACTCGAAACCACTTCGATTCTTTATAGATTGATATGTGAAATCAATAAGCCTGTTTGGAATGATTTAAATGAATTGGCCCATTTAATCAAAAGTTTGGCACTTATAAATTGATGTGTTAAATAAGCAATGCCTATAACAGCTTGTGAAGTTGTAAATTGATATAAGTTACCCGAGTTATATGAGTTGTATGTTGTTGTATTCTATGTTAGATGGGTTTACTCACGCTGGTTTCCAGCCTGACCCGGGTGTTACTTTGATGTAATGCTCGGGTCAGACCGAGTATTACAGATTTTCAGGTAAGGACATTCTGGAGCTCAGGAGGCGAGCTGGATGGCAGGGACGTATGGAGAGTTTCACTATGATATTGTATATATCTGAGACATGTTAAATGTATCTATCCAGTGTTGAATAAAATTGTTGTAACTCTGATATTGATGTAAATTGATAGATACAGTTTCTCTTTTGTATAACTATTATTGATATTATATTTTATCCGCTGCGAATATGAGTTTGTGTGTTTCTTTTCTGTTCTTCTTCTATCTCTTTCTTCTTTTCTCTAACTATCTGGAATTTTTGGGATCGAAATTTTCCGGGTCGTTGCAGGTTGAAATGATAAACCCAAGCGATTTTCATTTAATTGAATTTGGGATTACGGGTTGAAATGATATCCACCCGTATATATTTAGTGTACGAGTTGAAATGATAAATATCCGTAGCACTTGACTATATGATAGGAAATATATACAGACACTGTTGGTCCATATAAATATTTTGAAAATAAATTTCTACATTTGAAAAGAAATATATGGGATTTAATAAATATTGGTTCTTAAAATATTATATATATAAATGGAAATTTTATATATAGATTTAATAATAATATTATTGAGATTTATTTCATCCATATAATATGTTTGAGTATTATTTAAGATTTATATTTCAAAATTTACCGTTGTAAAAAGTTAAATAATTAAGATTGGGAGATAAATTTGGGTTTATTAAAAATGGTATTTAAATAAGGATTTATTTAATTAAATCGATTTGAAATTATTGAATGGAAAATTCAAAGGTATGATTTTGTAACTGGATTTTTGATTTAAGTGATTTAATAAATATTTCACGTTTAATAAAATTAAAGAAAATATTGGGTAAAATGTAATTTAAGGTTATTTAAGTGATATTGAATCTAATAAGGGAGTATTTCAAGACTAAATAATAATGAGGTTAAATCGAGATCTATATGAAACTGTTATGTAGAACATTTAAATATTAAAGCCTAGAACTATATTGGAATTTAAATGGTTTATGTTGAGATTTGGATCTGTATTTGAAATCAACGTAGTTGAATTTGTTATTTAGCAACTAAATTGAATTAAAGTGAAATTTAGGTTGAACAAAATTTGAATTTATTATTTAGAAAACTAAATTGAATAAAAATTTAGTTGAAACATTGAATACTTAAAGTTTTGAAATATATTGAAATATAAAGGGGTATTTTTGTGATTACAAATCTGAATTTGAGATCGATAAATTGAAGTGTTTATTTTAGGAATTGAGTTGAATTTAAATTGATAAATTGAGATTGAATTCAATTTAAATGGGAAGGTTGGGTTGATGTTGAAACGATTTGTTAAGTTGAGGGAATTGAAAATACTTTATTGTATAAATTATTTAATATATATATATATAAATACTATTTTAGGAAATATAGAGATATTTGAAGTGAAAATGATATTTGGTTTTGAATTATAAATTAAGCTGAAATGACCGCGGTATTATAGTGTATATTTCTACCTTGTAGATAGTTCCATGTACCCTTAGAGGATGGTTATCCCAAACATCCTTTAAGTTATTTGTATTTCGGTTGATATTTCGCTTGAGTTGGATTTATTGATATAAGAATGTTAATCCTTACTCGAGTGTTTTTTGTTTTGCTTTACGCTCGAGTCAGACCGAGTGATACAACATTAGAGACTCACCTTTGGAGTTCGGAGTTTCATTTGGAGATCCAACTATCGATTCAGATTCCAGCCTTTCCAGATGATTGGTTCAGAAAAGTCATCTGTTGCATTGGAGACTTCACTGCATTTGAACTATTCGGTTGTATTTTATTCCTAACTCTAATGTATATAGTAGCTTCATGAACTACTATCTTTATCTATTCCGCTGCATTATATTACTTTGTGATCTGTGATTGATTTATTTATTGTATATTTTAAGTTTTGCCAAATTTTAATTAACAATTCGGTATTTTGAATTATTCAAGTCGGATATGTATGGTTTTATTGTCAATTTGAATGGTCCAAAAGAGCGGGTTGTTACAGTTGGTATCAGAGCTTTGGCTCTAGGAAAAACTTAGCTATATGGTAAAAAAAAATTACAGAATCACTTTCGTTCGAGTTGAATCTCTTTCTTTCTGACTCGATTTCCTTTGAATTTTGGAATGTCCCTCAGTTTCGAAATTCATTCTTTTCTCTTTCTATTTATATTCGTTTGATTCTGGAATATCCCATAACTCCACTGAATGTTTTGTAAAGGGGGTGAAAACTCCTTTACAATCGGCATTGATTCACCGAAGATTTTTGTATCCTTGGTTTACGATGCTGCTATATCTTGATAAGCTGAATTCTATCTCCGGCGATCGAATGTCGATTTGTTTTGGGATTCCGCATCGACTATATTCCTAAGGTCACGGTTGACCTGATTAACTTTGCCGCGATTTATAGAAGTATATCCATCATCTATTTGTAATTTAATTATCTCATATTTGATCGAGTCTATCTTCGAATCAGGATTCTATTGATTGGAGTTCCTCTAAATTAAGTCTCTATCTTTGTTTAAAATCCATTCTTGAATCATCCTTTGAAAATCGGGTTTTGTTTGTATTTTAAAATTGTTTTATATATCGAAATTATTATTTTGATAACTATGATTTTATTCTATATATAAAAGTGAAAACATTACCCTATATATAAAAGTTTTGAAAGGATTTGAAAATTTTAAAATTTATAGAAATTGATTTATATAAAAATGATTTATAACTGAAGGGTTAAATTTGAAATTCGAGAATTGAATTCCGGTATTTTGAAATTGGTTTTAAGATTTTGGAAAATATATAAAAATAGTACGATTTAAAAGTATTTTTCGAATAAGAAGTGTTTCAAATGAGTTCAAATGAATTCCATTAATTTTGAAGAAATTTCAAAGAAGTTTTCAAGAAAATAAAAGTCCAGAACTCACTTATGTCGTTGGAAAATAATTTCGGTGATGATTCCACGCATCATCGACATTGATTTTCGAGTTTCAAAGTGGGGGAGAGGACTCTTTAATAGCTTTTCTATGCTAGTGATTTTGTAAAACCGTTTTGATTTCAAATTCCGAAGTATAATTTGATATTTTCGAAAGATATATATAGATATTTGAAACAATTTAAAGTGAGACCGTTGTTCAGTCCTCGAGTTTCGGATTGGATGTGGTATAATCCTATCTATTGGAATTGATTTATTGATTTATTGTTGATTTTCAAGTCTTGAATTGGAAATTTGATTTCACTAACTACTTTGCATGTTCGAACACTTCCAAATCGAGATTACATTTTTCAAAGCTAAGAAATTTTGAAGAGTATAAATTTTTTAATAAAGAATATAAATTTAGTTTTGAAATGTTTTGGAAAAAAAATAGTTTTGAATAATGGTTTTCAGAAAGGTAAATTGGATATTTCAAATAGAAATAGATAGTTTAAAAGTTTTAAAGGGATAATTATAAATTTGGAAACCATTTTGAGTATAATTGATTTTGAGAAAATATTTGGTTTTGAAATTAAATTGAAATTAAAAACCAGTACTTATATGGTGATTTTGGAAATGAATTTGTTTGACTTGAATTATTTTAATTTGGAAACTGGGATAATTTTCTAAACCAATTATTTTGGGAACTTTGACTTGAGATATTTAATTTGGAAGAAAATTTGGTGAAATCATGTATGATTTTGAAACTGAATTGATATTTAAATAATTTGAAATTGAGAACCTTATATTATTAAGTACTTGATTTGGAAGTTGTCGAACATATATAAAATGGATTTGTATAAGTATGAAATTGATTTGAAACCTATTGATTTGAAAGGTACTCAATTTGGAAAGAAATTTTATATAATCGAAGTCTATATAAGTATGATTTGATATACTATTGATTTGGAAAGTATTCGATTTGAAAAAAAGAATCCTATATATAATGGACTTTATATAAGTATGATATTTGAATTTATTTGAAAAGGTACTATATGATATATATTTTCGAAGCAATGATATGGAAAGTGCCTTCTGCTTGATATCCGCTTTGTGGCTACATTGTGGATTCATTCTATCGATATTATTCTCTCTGATTTTTGGTTTTCCGGATGTGATACTTGAGTGTTCCCACCGTGGCGTAAACCATGGTTTTTTCTTCTCTCGCAACTGCATAGCGAAATTGCCAGGCTGAGTCTGGCCTAGGGGTACGGATTATTTCCTGGAGGATCCAGACGTAATCATTATGTATCCTGCAATCTATGTAGGTCGCGATTAGTAGCGAAACTGACTGGCTGAGAAGGCCTAGGGGTACGGATTGTTTCCTAGGGGACCCAGGCGTAACCATTGTGTATCCTGCACTCTACTAGTCATCATGGCATAACTCGCAGGGCTGAAAAAGCTTACAGATACGGATTGTTTCCTGGGGGATCCAGGCGTAACCATTGTGTATCTGCGAACCATGGTGGGACAAAGGTTTTGGTTTGGTTGTTTTGTTTGGATTGTACTTTCCATATCTGTTTTAAAGGTTTTTCAAGTATTTTTACTGGGCGTTGAAACAAGTCTACTAAGTGCTTGAAGAATTCTAGCTTTGCGCCTGATCAACGCATGGCCAGATTCTGCAAGAACGAGGATAAACTTGTTGAAACATCGAGCTATAAAAATATTTTTGAAAGAAAGATTTATTTCGATATAAAGGTATTTTATTGTAAAAGTATTTTTCAACAAAGAAATTTTGTGGTAATATTTGAAATTGAAACTCTTATGGTTTGAAATTTACGATTCAAGCCCGATTCTATTCTTTAAATCTACCTTATCTTCTCAGCTTCAGTTGTTCACCTTGATTCTATTTTTCCGAATCTACCTTCTTTCCTTTTTGAATATAATCTTTTAAATATTGCTTATTTGTATACTATATTGTTTAATAGAAAATTTTAGTGTTATAAATATTTTTGAAGTTATTAATTAAATAAAACATATATAAAGTGAATGATTTATTAATAATGTTTGAAAAGTATCTAACGACAAATTTATAAATTTATGAATTATAGATTTAATGTTTCCAATAGCTTTTGTGCAAATATAACTAATGATGCAAATAATTGTTTTCAAATAGCTTTCGTATATGTATAAAGGTGTTAGTTAAACATATTAAGTTCCAATGAGTTTTGAAAATTTTAAAGTATTAAAGATAACTGAATCGCAAATGAAGTTTTCAAATGAACATTTCAAGTAAAATTTATATAGTTTTAAATTAATTATTTACCATTGACTTTCAATCTACCTTTATTTCTGGTTGTTCTATTCTCCTACCTCCTTCCTTTTCGGGGACGGAAGTTTTAAGTGGGGGAGAGTGTAACGACCCGTAGATTTTAATAAATTTTATAATGTATTTAATTTGATTTTTGAGAAATGTTAAACAGTAATATTTTAAAATAAAAATTTAATATTTGAAATACGTCCATTTTATTTTAGCGGATGGTAAATTTTCATCCGATTTTATGAAAGTTTACTTCCTTGTGAAATTCTTTTAAATTCAAGTCAGTTAATAATTGCTGATAATAAAATATTTTCCAAAACCTGAATATTTTTACATAGAAAAATTCAAAATCATCTTCTGACTGAGGCGTCATTTTTCCTTTTTTTCAAATTCGGACTTCTTTAGCTCCGTCGATCTTATTTTTCTGCGTTTTTGCTGCACTTTCCCCTAGTAGAAAATTCGAATTTTTATAATTCAATTGTACCACTGATATTTGCATACCATCTTAATCGTCCCATCGAGCAGATCTCTACGGTATATTTATTTCTGTGTTTTGAAGTTTGATACACAGCGGAATTCACGAAACCGGTAATCGGTAACCGTATCGATACCAGATCCGTGACCATTTGATTTCTTTTGCATTTCAAAATCTAAACACACATTAATCAATTGCTTTAATATTTGTCAGCTAAATAATGAGGGACCGTTGCTTATAAAACCGCTCATATTTAATTTGATGCGTTTCATTTCTATTTTTTTCGTTTTCCCGGTTGCTTTTTTCATTTCCTTTGATAATAGATTTGTTGCCATTCCACCTTTATTTATTTCATCAGTTACTAAAAATCCAGCTGTTGAAATCATATAGCCGTTGAGAAAAATTAAACGTATGTTTGCATTAATTATTTTTAAAATGGTACCTTTAAATTGTAACTTTTAACTTTCTAGTCGTTTTCAAATCTTTAACATACATATCAAGCAAATTATTAATTGCATTAGATATTTTTTTTGGGCTGAAATCATGGGAATTGAACCGATAACATTATTCTGCTTATATATTTGCATCTCTGTCTCCTCCACCATTCATTTTTCTTTCCTCCAAACTTAACCGTCACCTTTGCACGGCCTTTCCACCTGTTCCTTTCATTTTTTCCTCTTATCTTCCCTCCTCCTTATTTCTTCCCAGAGCTTCAAAACAAAAAAACAAAAAAAAAATTAACAAGAGAATGTCGCTTGTTCTTCTTCCCTCCTCCTCGCCAACTCAAGTTACCCGAGCCACCTTCATCCTCGCGACGTGCTCATGCAACAGCCCAGATCGGCGTGCCACCCACCGTGCTTCGCCTTCATTGCAGTAGCTACACCGTTCACCCTCAACGACCACCGAAAACAATTCCTCTCTCACCATCTCCCCCTTTGTTCCCAAAGCCACGTCATTCATCACCCAGACCACGGCGTCCGCCTCCTACCTCATCTCTCGCCCACGTATGCTCTCATCCTCCCCATCAGATCCGCCCTCGCTCTTCTCATTTTTCCGCGCCAGACCTACCCTCAAGCATGCAACCCAGACCTTCTCGTCCACTACCCGCACCACTCCTTCGTGCAAATCTGCTCACATGTACCCACCGCCGAGTCCCGGCGAGCAGCCTTTGTCACCACCCTTCCGAGCCTTTCCTCCTCCTTGTAAGCCGAGTGCAGGTTATATTTATATAAATACATATAGTTTATATATGTGTTAGCTGATATATATTAGTATATTTGTTTATAAATATATAAGTTCCTAGGTATACAAAGTTTATAAATATATTAGTTCATAACAGATTGGATACAGTTTTAAAACTTATAAATTTACAAAGTTGTATATATGTATATATCTATATATTTGTTGCTGTTAGTTTCAAATATAGGCCTTATACAGTTTTGTTGCTTTGTATATATATAAATTTTAAAAATTGGTTTTAATCTGTACAAGTATGTATATATTTACGTATACTTATTTGTAAGCTATATGTATACATAATATAACAATTTATACATATATGGCATGTTGAATGAAAAGATAGATGAGTTGTTTATACATATTAAGTCAGCTTATACTTGTATCTAAATATCTAGTTTATAAAAGTTTGTATATGAAATTGATGGTTTATGTATAGGTAAGTACTTCGTTTGTGATATGTTGATGGTCTCTGCATATATATATGTGTTTTATTTTATTTCTATAAGTCAGTATTATGAAGAAAAAAATTTTCTTTGAGTCTATGTTAAAATATTTACAAAGTAAGCTATATATATTTATAAGCATGTATTATATAAAGCAAGACTGTTTGTTTATACATGTAGAATAAAGTACTGTATGTATATACTTAACTGTTTAGTTATAATTGATCTATGCTATGGTATGAAAATTTTAATCAAATAAGTGGTTGTTGTAAGTATATAAATATGAACTATAGATCTACTTATTTTATAAATATAAATATATATAAGTCATAAACATTATTATTTTATCTCAAATTTCATAGGGTCTTAAGTATAATATATACAGAATATAATAATAATGATTATATAATTTCAGTTTATATCAAAAACTGATTAGACGTCATCTATTTCTATCTATCAGCTTTGTCATCAAATTCGTGCCAATTTTTGTTTTGCTTCAAAGTTCGTATTGGGATCCATAACTGACCTCGTTATCATTTTTCTAGCCTCGAAAGGTGAGCAATCACTACGATTAACGTTCTTTTATTTATTAAATTTGATTTCAATTGAAACGACAATTGAAATATGAGGCTGCAGTTATTTATATTATTATATATGCTATTATCTATAACTGTTCACTTATGGGATATGACACCATATCCTATTGTTTATATTTATTTTTTTGATGATATATGCCTGTTATTATTATTATTTTCATATCTGTTATCACTCTGCAAGTTCCTTGTTAGTATAGAAATCATTATAGGTTGAAATGATACATACCCGAACGGACTTTAGAATAGGAGAAAATCGTTATGGGTTGAGATGATAAACCCAAGCGATTTTCATTTAATTGAATTTGGGATTACGGGTTGAAATGATACATATCCGTATATATTTAGTATACGGGTTGAAATGATAAATATCCGTAGCACTTGACTATATGATAGGAAATATATACAGATACCGTTAGTCCATATAAATATTTTGAAAATAAATTTCTAAAGTTGAAAAATATATGGGATTTAATAAATATTGGTTCTTAAAATATTATATATATAAATGGAAATTTTATATATAGATTTAATAATATTATTATTAAGATTGATTTCATCCATCTAATATGTTTGAGTATTATTTAAGATTTATATTTCAAAATTTACCGTTGTAAAAAGCTGAATAATTAAGATTGGGAGATAAATTTGGGTTTATTAAAAATGGTATTTAAATAAGGATTTATTTAATTAAATCGATTTGAAATTATTGAATGGAAAATTTAAAGGTATGATTTTGTAACTGGATTTTTGATTTAAGTGATTTAATGAATATTTCACGTTTAATAAAATCAAAGAAAATATTGAGTAAAATATAATTTAAGGTTACTTAAATGATATTGAATCTAATAAGGGAGTATTTCAAGACTAAATAATAATGAGGTTAAATCGAGATCTATATGAAACTATTATATAGAACATTTAAATATTAAAGCCTTAAACTATATTGGAATTTAAATGGTTTATGCTGAGATTCGGATCTGTATTTGAAATCAACGTAGTTGAATTTGTTATTAAGCAACTAAATTGAATTAAAGTAAAATTTAGGTTGAACCAAATTTGAATTTATTATTTAGAAAAATAAACTGAATAAAATTTTAATTGAAACGTTGAATACTTAAAGTTTCGAAATATATTGAAATATAAAGGGGTATTTTTGCGATTATAAATCCGAATTTGAGATCGATAAAATTAAGTGTTTATTTTAGGAATTGAGTTGAATTTAAATTGATAAATTGAGATCGAATTTAATTTAAATGGGAAGGTCGGGTTGATGTTGAAACAATTTGTTAAGTTGAGGGAATTGAAAATACTTTATTGTATAAATTATTTAATATATATATATATATAAATACTATTTTGGGAAATATAGAGATATTTGAAGTGAAAATGATATTTGGTTTTGAAGTATAAATTAAGCTGAAATGACCACGGTGTTATAGTGTATATTTCTACCTTGTAGATAGTTCCATGGACCCTTAAAGGATGGTTATCCCAAACATCCTTTAAGTTATTTGTATTTCAGTTGATATTTCGTTTGAGTTAGATTTATTGATATAAGAATGTTAATCCTGACTCGAGTGTTTTGTGTTTTGCTTTACGCTCAAGTTGGATTGAGTGATACAGCAATAGAGACTCACCTTTGGAGTTTGGACATTCATTAGGAGATCCAAGTATCGATTTAGATTCCAGCCTTTCCAGTTGATTGGTTCAGGGAAGTCATCTGTTGCATTGGAGACTTCACTACATTTGAACTATTCGGTTGTATTTTATTTCTAACTCTGATGTATATAGTAGCTTCATGAACTACTATTCTTTATCTATTCCGCTGCATTATATTACTCTGTGATCTGTGATTGATTTATTTATTGTATATTTTAAGTTTTGCCAAATTTTAATTAGCAATTCGGTTTTTTGAATTATTCAAGTCGGATATGTATGGTTTTATTGTCGATTTGAATGGTCCAAAATAGCGGGTCGTTGCACTTACCAAATAATAAAAGTTACAATGTTTAATAAGAAAATGTAATAGAATATTATACAAGTAAAAATTTGAAATAATGGAAGTATCCAATAAAATTATTTAATAAATAAAAATTTGATGTTGAAATTGTTGTGAACTTAAGTTATAATTAAAATGTTACTGTAATAAAGGTAATATGAAGTAAGTATTGTAAGTATAAGGTTGTAAACTTATGTCAATGATTTAATATGCAAAGAAATTGAATTAAATATGAATATTATAAATAAATGAAAACGAATATTTGTAAGTAACAAATGAAAATAAATGAAATAAATATTGAATAAATGAATAAAAGTAAAAATTTGTAAGAAGTAAATGAAAATTTAAAGGATGAATCATTGTATAAATAAAAGGGAATGAAATAACAAATGTTATGAGATGGAATTAATGAGAAAAAACTTTAATAATGTTATAATTTGTTGTCCGTTTTGGTTTATGGTTGTTTGGGCAGGGATACCTTAAAATTGTTTGGATGTAGGAATAATCTATTTAGTTTAATCTAAGACTTTGAACAAATGGTGCACTTAGTTGTTTATTCTTCATTGTGTATAATTTAAAGTTCTGAACCCGAACAACTATTTGTTTTGTTGACATGAATAGATAATTATTCGTGTTGATTTTGTACGATGATTGTATAAAGGTTGCAAGTGATTGTTGTTTGTATTGATTGTTTGTTGGTGGTTGAAACAACTTTAAATATTTCATTTTATATAATTATTAACTCTTTTTAGATTATATAAGTGAAATACAGGTTATGGAAGCAATTTCTATTGCTTTTGGTTTCATAAAATAAGCATAAATTACCCAACAAATAGGTTCATTTTCGGATTACGGTTTGTAGCGTTATTATATTATTTTTCCTGTGTTGGGATATATATTATTTTGGAAAATATATGTTGTATATTTTTATATTTGATATTATAATTTCTTCCGAGCCGCTCCGTACAAAGGAGACTATGCCAAAATTTTCCATAAATTTTGGACTTAGAACAAATTTGAAATGTTTTCCTAACTTTATTAATTTGAGTATAAAAAGATCTAATGGTTATAAATTGATATATTTTAATAAGATTATTAAATTTTGTAAGTTTATTTGTTTATAAAATTAATATTTTGAATAAGATGTATTGACTACTTAATTCTTTCTTTTTCCTTCTTTTCCTTTTCGGGGACGAAAAGTTTTGAGTGGGGGAGAATCTAACGACCCGTAAATTTCGACAATTAAATTGGTTAATAATAATTGAAGAAAATTTGTGTTATGGAACAAATGGTAACATTGATTTTTAAGTAATAAAGGCTTATTTATGACTAAAGGGTAAAGGTAATGATTATTGTATGTTACCTATTTCTTTAGCTTGTTAATTGAAATTGGAAATAAAATTTTAATAAATATAAATAAATGTTACATTAATGTGAAATGTAATACAATGTTTAGAAGTTGTTAAATTGGAGTATATTAAGGTAATGAAAGGAAAAACAAGGTAACTACGCTTATAGAATAGTAATGAACATAATAAAAAGATTTGAATCGAAACAAATCAATCCATTGAAAATCAATTTATAATAAATGTAATTATTATAGCAATTGAAATTAAATATTATGCAATTGAAACAAAGATGAAATGGGAAAATTTTAATGTATTAGGATATAAACCAATGTAAATTGTACCTAAGATGATAATATGATTATTGAATAAATAACAAGACTTTGAAATCAAATAAATGGATTTCATTGGAATTCCAACCGATAATTTATGAATTTAATGGAATTGGAATTAAATACTATAATTGGTGAACTAATTAACCTTAAATTGATATGGGGATTGGTTATAAATGATTTTAAATTACTAAAGTAATCCAAGATGATAAAATTTATAAATTATAGGATTTGAATTTAAATAGAGATTTAATCAATTTAATATTAATTTAATTAATTAATAGGAAAATAGCCATTTTAGCCACTGACTCGGATTTCGATAAAACCAGTTTCATCGGATTCGTACCGATGAATTATTGTAGTGTTTCAAGTTTCGTAACGATCGGGCTTGTCGTTTGATCGTACGGGCTTGAAACGCCTTGAAATCAATTTAATTGAAATCAATTTGAAATAACTTGACTTTAGCATAACTTCTTCATACGATGGAATTTGGATCTGAAACCTATCCATTGATTTTAAAGAAAACTAAAGCATCTATTCTGATATATAGGTTGACCCAATTTCGTTTCGGAGTTGAAACAGGCTTTTTGGGCCATGTAGCGTTCAACCTTCGAACCGATTCGATCCAATTATTTCTACTTTCTGACCTTCCTATATATACCTCGTAATAGACCCTAGCCTATTTCCTATGTTCATTTTTCTATGTGCACAATTCCAATTTCTTCTCTTCCTCAATGGCTAAAACCCTGAAACTCTTCAGTCCAATTTCAATTTCAAAATTCAAAGCCAAAAATTCAAACTCCTCAAATACTATCAAATTTTATATCAATCTGAAGCTCTCGAAGAGCGTAATCTTCTGGTGTGATTCGTTTTTCAAATCGGGACACCGTTTGCCTAGAATTCGCGAATCAATTCTTGGCCATCCGTTGCGTCGAGATCAATTCTGCCTGATCAACAAATTGGTGGTACCATTGGGTGGAGATCGACAAGGGGAATTCATCGGCCTGGCTAGTTGGTCAATTCAACGATCGGATTGTGTGAAATAATTCGATTAGGGATCGTTTTTCATAGCGGCTGCAGTAAATTTTTGGTCATGATCGTCGTCGTCGTGGACGAATAGGCACGGGCGGAGGCCACGTGTGGTCGGTGGGGGGCCAAGGGCGGTCGCGATGCGGAGGCGAGGCGACGTGCATCGTGGACGAGATGGAGGCAGCTCCAGGAAGTTAGGGTTCACGTTTGCCAGGGCGGACGCATTGCTGTGATGATTTGGCATGGGTCAGTTTCGTTTCTTTTTATTTTCTTTTTATTTTGTTTTTAGATAATCAAATGCGTATAACTTTTACATACGATGTCAGATTTACGCGTAGTTTAATCCGTTGGGATCGTATCAAAATTCTTGACATTTTGACGCTGGTTTGGATGGATTCCGAGACTGTTCAAATTTTGGGTTTAAATTGTATTTAAATTCAATTTAAATTCAAAAGGTAAGTGTTTTTACCCACTCACAACTTTTAAATTTTCTTTTGCGTGTTAAATTAATTTCTAGTATGATTAGAAATTTATTTATGACTGCTTGGTATATTTTTTTATCATCATTCCTGTTAAATTGAATTTATTGAATTAAATTGTTATTTGATTTATTATTGCATATAAACTACCAGTTAAATTCTTATTTAATTTATTATTGAATATAAACTGCCAGTAAATACCTGTTATTTATTATCTGTTTTATATTGATGTTATTGTTTGAATTGGATGATGATTGTGATATATGGTCGATGATTGATATTGGATGAATGGATGTTGTATTTTATATTGTTATAAACGGCAAGTTGTTATGCATTTTCATTTCATTCGGGATTTCGGTTTGAAATGATATATAATCGTATTTTTATTTTAAATTACGGATTGAAATGATAAATATCTGTATCACTTGACCATAGGGTAGAAAATTATATACATCACCGTGGTCTATATATAAATATTTTGAAAATGATTTCTACAGTTTTGGAAAGAAATATATGGTTTAATGAATAATGATTTTTGATATTATACAAATATTATTTTATATATAGTTAAATGCTTGAATTTATGCTATGTGTAAGCTTGTTAAATAAAAATTAAGTTTAATAATAGAGTTTGATTTTTTTTTTAAATAAATGTGAGCAAGTATTTCAATTTTATTTTAATACAGAGTGTATAATGATTTAAATAAATTAAGGTTGAGAGATAAATTGGAGATTTATTTGAAATTAAATTTATTTAAGAATTAAACTCAAAGAGGTTGATGTGAAATTTATTAAATTGGAAATTTTAAATGGTATAATTTTTATAACTTGATTTTTCGGTCAAGGTGAATTAAATGAATATTTCAAGTATAAATGAATTGAAGGAAATATTTAGTTATCTGAAATTTGAGTTTTATTTAAATGATAAGGAATTTATTATGTAAAATATTTCAAAACTATATAGTAGAAAATTTAATTGTTGAATCGAAATTATCAAATTTAGTTTTGAAATTTTGGAATATTTAAAGCCTTGAAATATATGGAAATTGCAATGTTTTATCGAAATTGAAATGTTTTGAAGTTTTGAATTTCAAAGTACTATGTTTAAAAGTGTTATAATTTCAAATGTTTGGTTTGAAGTGTATAAATTTGAAAGGCTATGATTTTGGAAAGGGATATGTTTGAAATAAAAATGATATTATATTGATTTGGGTTTTATTAAAGATGATATCATATTGATTTGGTTTTTGAAGTGGAAATTATGTCGAATTTATATGGTTTTGTATGGATATTATATTTCGGTTTTGAAGTATAAGTAATTTGAAATGACCACGGTGTTATAATAACGTTTAGTTGTTAAAGAGACCGGAATCGGAAGTTGTCATACTCTCTGCCAACTCCGAAAACCACTTTAACAACCGTGTACGTGGTGGAGATTCCAAAACGAAGTAGGATGGTGGCGGCGTTTCCTTTGAGGTATACACATGGACTCGACTCCCATGAGTTGGCACAAGGTGGCTAAAACAGGAGCGATTGACGGGCTAAGAAGGTAGCACCTTTTATCGAACACACTCATTCGATACCATTCTATTACTTTATGATTGATTTGGGACCTTTTTGATATTGGGGGTGTGGCTCGAGGTGGGTGGTAGTAGGTGCTACGCGTTACCGTCGATCCGGAAGCCTAATTGGTATATCTACCATGACATTGCTTAGTTGTGCCGTGTCACCTACCTTAGCGTGCCTTGTATGAGTTTTGTTTTCTCCCGTAGCCCGTGTGATATCCTCTGGTGGCTTCCCGATCAAGAGGGACCATGATACTGGATGAACTACTGGGATTATTACGTGTTAAGGGGAATATTGGGTCACTCCTTAACGCTATTTAAAAGTAAATAGACATTATTATAATAGCGAAATATGATGTGAATCCCGAGCATCTCTTAAGTTACTACACTCACGCTAGACACTGGATAGGAGATGACAAATCCCGTAAACATCTCTGACGCCCTTCCACTCTTATTTATTTCAGTTGATTTAACTTACATAAGATCTTTTAGTTCTGACTCGGGTGTTTTGTCTTTTCAATTCGCTCGGGTCAGTCTGAGCATTTCAGGTTTTGAAGACCTTATTTTAGAGGATGAAGACGTAGATATTATTATATACTATATTGTTCTACTGCATCACATTGTTCCCCTGCATTGTTATTTATTATTCTCTAGTATATGTAACTCTGATATGTATTGTATTAGTATAATCAAGTGTTTTATAAAACTGCTTCACGAACTGTTATTTGATTATTATATTTTTTCGTTCCGCTACAAGATTCTGTTTTGTTTTATTTCCTTCTCTGTTTTTCTTATTCACCCATTTAACTAGCTTCATATTAGCACGATTCCAATAGTTTCAGTCTCGTATGCGCTTTTCGCATATACTCTTGGTTATGGCAACCTTCGGCCGTTTCTTTGGGTAATGACTGTTAAGGGATCTCAAAGGATAATTCGTAAGAAGTATGTAGCATTGGGACTATTCACATGCCTTGATGCCTATAGTCTTTTTATATGAAGATGATCTTATGACTTATGCTTTTGTTGAAAGACAACCTTGAGGCTTATACTTCAGTTTAAGGTCAGTTGGATGACCGTTGCTTCCAGTACAAGGTGCATCTATGGTCCTTGACACTGTGAGCCCTTCCTTTGGTTCTTAGCTTTAGGCTTGGCATCTATCCTTTAGACATTTGAAATGCTTTAGTATGGGAGCTTAGCCTTCAAATTGAAACATTGAAGGAAGCTATCTAAAACTATATAAAAAGTTTTGATTTATTTTTAAAACATATGCGAAACTAAGTATATGGTAGAGCTTTCTACCTTAAGTAAAAGGGTTAATACATTTGGTATTCATGTGCAAAGAATACCTTAGAATTACCTTATTGGATTTTGATCTATTTATATAGTTAGATATTGAATATTACTCGATAAAAAATGCATTTAACACATGCCTCTAAAAGTTTACTTTGTATGATGAATACATAATGAACTTTGGATTTTGTAAGGAGAGTAAGATCATACTTATGTACCATGTTATTTCACTCTATTTTTGTTCTATATTAAATACCATTAACTTTAAATTTGATAAATGTCCAATAGAATTTTAAAATCTAACACCATTATATAGTAAGGATTTTGTAAATGATTTGAATACCTATCTTCATAAGGAAGTTTTGAAAATTTAACCTTATCGTTTAGTGATGATTTAAAATTTAACCTCATCATGTAATGATGATTTGAATATGAACTTGAAAATTTATCCTTATAGAGATGGCTTTGAAAATATAACCTCATCATATGGTGAGGATTAAAAATCTAACATCATCGTATAGTGATGATTTGTATTTTAAAATCTATCAAGAGGGTTTTTAAAATATAAACTCATCGTATAGTGAGGATTTGAAAATCTAACATCATCCTATAATGAGGATTTTAATATAAATTTTAAAATAATCCTCATGGAGAGAGTTTCAATAATATAACCTCCTCGCATAGTGAGGATTTAAAGGTCTAACCTTGTCATATAGTGAGGATTTAAATGTCTAACCTCGTTGTATAGTAAGGTTTTGAAAGTCTTAAAGTTTAATGAGGATTTTGAAATCTTACCTCATCGTATAATTAGGATTCAAAAGTCATACCTCATCATTTTGCAAGGATTTGATAGTCCAATCTCATCATTTAGTGAAGATTTGAAAATCGAACATCATATTGAGGGTTTTGAAGATGAATTATGAAAATCTAACCTTACAGCGAGGGATTTAAAAATGAATTTTGAAAATCAAACCTCATAGTAAGGTGTTTTGATTAAAATCCTAGCTTTGTAATGAGGGATTTGAAGATGAATTTTGAAAATATAGCCTCTTAGTGAGGGTTTCATAAATGAATTTGGAAAATCTATCCTAATCGTAGAATGAGGGTTTGAAAAGGCATTTAGAAATATAATCTCGTAGTGGTGTTTTGAAAATAGATTTGGGAAATCTATCCACATCTTATAGTGATGATTTTGAATATCTAACCTCGTCTTATAGTGAGGATTCAGAAGCATAGGAAACTTGACAGTTACAACCATAGGAAGGCTAATTATAGCTTGTTGTAATGCAGTCCATGCTAGAGAGACTAGTTTAGGGGAATCTATATAAGCTACTTGGGGTGTTACTCGATGGGATACATGCTAGCATCAATTAATATTTTACCTAGATGACCTCATGTGTTTTAGCAGTTACTCTAAGCAAGTGTGAATTTTCATATGAAATCCGAGTTCTCACTCCTTTTGATTGGTTAATCATTCCGATTTATTAAACTATATTTGCCAATTTTAAAAAATTATGTTAAAATTTTCCACTTCAGGTGTAGAGTTAATCATGAATATAATTTTATCTATTATATAATAGACATGTCTCTTAAGGTTACTATGACGGTCCATTGAGATGGAGCTCATCGGCATATTACATGGATTGTAGAGTCAAAATATGACTTTTTAAAAGATTTTCCATTTGAGGTAGGAGTCGAAATTGTTTATGATTAAAGCTTCCAAACAATTGATAACCCCGAAAGGCTTAAAGTTTTTACTTAAAGAGATTACATTTCCATAAGGATTGTAATGATCAAAAGCAACACGTTTCATGTTTCGATGTTAGTTATAGAAACACAATATAGGTAAAAACTATATGAAAATATGCCAGCATCATAGCAAGATGTTTTTTTGTTAAACTCTAGATAATATGCTCCGGTAAATGACAATAATTCTTACATGTTTCCCCTTAGAAACATTACAAGTGGAAATTTTGCGCCTATAATTACATAACATTTCTTAGCTATGGCTCACTCGTTCTTGGTACCATTTGGTTATAACTAACAAATTTGATATACATACATACATATACATATACATATATATATATATATATGTATGTATGTATATGTATATTTGAAATTAATTTTTTTCTATTATACTTCTTGAACATGGATAATACATTTGATATGTTCGAAAGCACTTACAACTTTGATATAATTGAAATTATTATATCCTATTATATTACCTGACCATAACTGATGTCACACCCCAAATTTTGGATTACCATGGTAGGGTGTGATGACCCACATTTGTAAAGGTTTAAATCGACAACAATCCACACATGTCCGACCCAAATAATTCGAAACATGGATAACCAATGGGATTAATTAAGAAAATTAGGAAAAGAAGAAAACAAACAAAGAATCTCGTAGCGGAATGACAAAATATAATAATCAAATAAACATTTCATGAACCCGTTCATACAATACGTTTGATTATAATTTATACAACATTTATCAGAGTTATATATACAACAGAAAAATGCAGCGGAATAAACAATATGGTGAAATAATACTAGTAATAATATATCAATTCTACATCTTCGTCCTCCAAAAAATAATCTTCAATCCACTGAAAACTCAAGGCGGACCCGAGCATAATGAAAAGACAAAACACTCAAGCAGGAATAAAATATCCTTATGTGGGTCAAATCAATATCACATATAATATGAGTGTAATAGCATCAGAGATGTTTACATGGTTTTACATCTCATATCCAGTGTATAACGTGCATGCAATTACTCAAGAGATGTTACGAGATTTTCCATCTCTTAAGGATCCATCAAAATATTTATATATAGTACAATACGCTATACATGTATTGTCTATTCGGTAAAATATACATTTTTCTTAGCATTAAGGCTTTACATTAATATTCCTTAATGCATTTTTAAGCATATACAGTTTGCATATAATGCCTCAGTAGCATGTTAGGTGATAAGGATGCACTGTGATACGACAACACTAAACTAAAATTGTAGTGGTCTCGTATAGGGATAAAAGTATGAAAAGGCATGTGAAGCAATGCCCAAGAAAGGATACTGCTAGTTCGGGTCATAAGGCTGGTGGTAACGCATCATAGCCACGATCGTCCACCGCGTCCATCCATCCCATATCGAGTCAAAGGAAGGTTATCCCAAAATATGGTGCACCAATCGAAACCAACAACAAGAGTAATAGTATGGACCAAGTCCAGGAAGAAAATTGAAGAACGGATGTCCGCTAGGGGTAGCTAGCCCGCTAGGCCCTGTCAAGCCGTCCAGTTTTAGTTATTTCAAATTGGCACAAGTGTCGAGGTCTATCCATCATCGCTCTCTTTCTTCAAATCGAGCAACCTATGCCAAATCCAAACATTTCATCCTGGAGTCTCCTCGATGTACATAGTTGTGAAAGTGGTTCCATTATTGACAAAATATGCCAATTAGAGGCATCGACCTCTTTAACAACCAAACGTCATTTTACACACCAGTTGATACTTTTACATTTTGAAAATGATTCATACTTGATATCAAAATATCATATTCGCTTCAAAATATCATATTTACTTCAATATCATCATATTTACTTAAATATATCAATTTAGTTTGATATGTCATTTTCACTTTAAAATTCGATTCGAATTACAATTTGGGCGATAGCTTCATTTGAACCAAATTCGCACTTAGATCCACTTAAATATGAATAGTTCCCACTTTGACCAGTTTAAATTTTTAGAAAATAGTTTAAATAGTTTAAAATTTGTTTAGATTTTAAAATAGTTTGATATAAAATAATTTAAATGTTGAAAATGTTTTATATTGTAAAATAGTTTGGAAAATCGAAATAATTTGAATATTTAAAAGGATAGATTTTAAATAGTTAGATTAAATTTATTTCGAAAATAATTTCAAACCAATTATCTCTTTTTATTTCAACAAATCTGGACCCAAGTCCAAATTCCAAACAGACTAATTCAATTTCAATTATTCCAATTCAAATCAATCTCAATCTCAATTCAATTCAAATCAACTCAATTTTGATTCCTATTCAAATCAATTTCAATTTCCACTTTAATCCAAATCAACCTCAATTTTGATTTCAGTTTAAATTTGATTTTCAATTTGATTTAACTTCTATTTCAATTTCAGTTCAAATTAATTTCAATTGAATTTCATTAAATCAATTCAAATGGTTTGAGTTTCAATTCAGTACCCAACTTTAAACCATTATTATTTATATCGATTTCAAGTTCAATTTTAATTTATTGATTTAAATTACTTAAATCAAATTTTAATTTCAATATTCAATTTAAGGTTCAAATCTTCAAAATAATTCAAATCTAAGCCCAAATTTGAAATATCCATTTAAACTACTTTTACTTAGCAATATTTCAAATTTCGAATAAAAGTTCAAATCTTTAAAACAAAACAATTTTTGAAATTCAAATCATATTTCAAATATAAGTACAAAATATCAAATTTAACTTTTAAACCATTTCGTTTAACAAATTTTAATTTCACATTTCAAAACTCAAATTCAAAATTAATTCAATTTCCATAATTCAATTCAATTTTATTTTCATAAAACAAAATCATTTGAATAAATTAAAATCCAAGAATTTAAAATCATTTAATTTAACCAATCCGGTGTCCGTCTATAATTTTCTACCCTATGGCCAAGTTATTAGTTATTTCGATTTTAATTTCAAGGATGGATATTCATTTCAATCGAAAATAAATGTCGTGGTATATATCATTTCAACCTATTTCTTAACTTATTCGAAATAATTCAAATAACCGTTTATATATTGTCAAATGATATACAGGGTGATAACAAGGGTATATATAAAATAAATAAACGCCCAAATCAATCCAATACATCAACCAATAGACATCCATCACAATCAACATTCCAAAACAGGCAAAATATCACAATAATTAACTAGTTATCAACAATCGAGAATTTTTCTTGCAGTTTAATTCCAGATCCAATTTACTTGTTAATTTAAAATTTCTAACATATAAATTTCTGTGTCGATTTCCATGTAAGTTAAATTACCAAAAAACAATCAATAAAATTAAATCACTTCATGAACTCAATTTAACTAACATAAAAAATTAGTCGTTCTTAAGCGTTTAAAACACTCACCTTTATTGGGAACTAATTTTTTTTCAAAGTCAAATAAATTTCAAACCAACTCCATGATGTAGACGACATCGATACGATTCCAATGCAACCAGTTTTGTTCTAGTCGGACTTAGAATGAAAAGGATATACGATAATTAGCGATACGAATAATTAAAACATAATTAACAAAATAAACAATAAAAAATTAATTCAAAAACATTCACCGTTCCCTCTCTCAGCACGATCACGAACCCCAAGAACTGAACCCATAAACACGATTTCACTCATGAGACGCACGCCACCACAGGCCGCTGGACCCAGGTTCGAGCACCCCACCCAATGCACCACTTTCCCCTCCACCACTGCCCCAAGCGTAGCTGCCTCCGCCGCCGCTGTCTTTGCAAAAAATGAGAAAATCCCCACGATTTCGAAGCTCGATTCTGGTGATTTCGTGCAGGCATGCGATGATCCCCTTTGGATGTGTAAAGCTCGTCGAGCTCTAGATTATCCTTCTTAGGGTTGAGTGATTTCATTGAGTGGATTAAGAGAAATTGAAGAGGGAAGGTCAAAGAATTTCGACCATTAATGATAGAGAGACAAGCGGAAGTGTTATTATTTTTAGGGTTTGATGAACGTGGCCTTATATAAGTTTCCGACCTGATCTATCATCGAAAATTCCAAACTCCAAACGAAGCGTGCTGCCTGGCGTCCTATATGTTATACCCCTATTCCGAATACAATGGAACTAATCTCGAGACCTAATTCGATCGTATCCATAAGATAGGTTTTCAAAATTAATTTATCTTAATTTAATTCCTTTAATTGATTTCTATGCGTTTCAAGCTCGCGTGGCCAAACGATAAGTTCAGTCACTACGGAACTTGAAATCCTATAATAATTCACTATTATGGATCCTATGAAAGTGGTTTCATCAAAATCCGAGACAGTGGCCAAAATGTCTATTTTTACTCGTTAAATAAAATATAAAATTTCCAATTTCTCTTTATTCCCTTCTATATTCAATTTTTAAAAGTAAACAATTTTCATTCTTGTTTAAATAAAATTTAGATCGACTTTCAGAATCATTTGTGTTCGTATTAAATTCAGAATTCAATTATTTAAACAATTACCAATATTAAATTCAAACAATTTAACTATCCAATAAATCACTATAATTGAAATATAAGTTGATTAACTTATAAAATTAAATTTTTAAAACTAATTTAAATAATAAGATAACTACTTCCATTTTACAGTAATATAACATTTACTATTCAATTCATGTTATTGATTACAACACACTAAATATATTAAACTTCATTCTAACACAAATAATTCCTTAATTCTTGTCAAAATTGATATTTCAAAATTTTATCAAAGTCCATATCCAATCAATTACATTAATAAATCATTAAAAAAATTATTTGTAACCATTTTTTTTCAATAGTCATATTAACTTCAAAAAATTAGAAAACTAACTTAACGAGGTAATAACAAATATATAACGAGGTAATAACAATTTAGAAAACTAACTTAATAGGACAAGGAGTGAATATAAGACGAAGAGTTCAGGATGTAGTAAGAATAAGCTAAAATGGAATTTTACCTAAACCAAAAATGCTAACCCCCTAATTTTCCCATCTTCTCATGCATTATCTCCCTCACATAAAAAACTGAAAGAAAACAAGTAGAGTTGGCCACATTTTCAAATAGAAGAAGGAAAATCAAAGTAAAGAAAATGAGTTTTTGTGACTATGAAGATAAGGGGACTTTTAATCAAGTTTTACAAAACTTATGTGAGTAACACTTTTCCTATACCTTCCAAAACTATTTGGATTAGGATTGTATGTATTTTGATGCTTTGACTGAAAATGAACAAGTTTAATAAGGATAGAAAATATCTGTTCATGTTTAAGAATTTAATGTTAATGCTTTTTGAGATGTTTAAGGTAAAACTAGAACCAAACATTCACCAATTCAATTAGAATTTTTATATGATGTTTGGCATATTAATTTTGAGATGGGGTCTAAATGAATCTAATTGAATTTTACATGAATTTTCTAATTTGGAAAAATATTTAGGTTCAATTTTGAATTATTTAAAATAAGAAACATAATTGTTTTGGCTTAAAATTTTTATACGAAGTAAAAGATAATTAGTCAAATATTTGTAAATTATTGGGGATTTTCACATGCATTTCCCAATTAATATAAATGATATAGAAAAAGGAAGAGTTGATTAATAATGGGTATTTAAGTAATTGATTAGTAAAGTAATTAATAATTCTTGAAAGAAGAACTACAAATGTTTCGGCTGGCCAATAATTGATCGACATATAACAAGGTTTGGTGTAAAGTAATTTCTTTTAATGGTATAAAATAGTTTTGAAGTCAAATATCAAGTTTCCACTCAACATGCAGTGGCTTTAGAACGTTAACATGTTACAACTTAAAAAGTAACCTACGATAGATGCTAATTTGAACTTACAGTAGCTACAATTTATTAACATGTGATAACTTAAAAACTAGACATGTGATACTCTAAGGATCAACATGCGATAGATATAATTGTCAGCATATGAAAGTTATATGAAGTCAACATGTGATAGTGGTTGACTAATTAACATGCGATAGTTAATGGAGTCAACATGTGATAGCTACTGGAGTCAACATGTGATGGCTAGTGGAATCAAAATGCAATAGCTCAAATTTATCAAACTTGCAATAGCTTTAAAACGCCAATGCACGATAGCTAGAGCATGCCAACTTAAAATAGCTATTGTGAAAACAACATGTGATAACTAAAGTATGCCGACCTAGGATAGTTATAGTGGGCTCAATATGTGATATCCAAGTGTCAACAAACAATAGTTGCTTAAGGTCAACATGTGATTTCTACGTAATACCAACATGCTTTAACAACCCGTATTTTGGGTCTTCAAATTTGAATATTTAATTTATTTAAATATTTGGATTTGAATTTAAACTGTGATAGATTATCTGTTTTAAATTGAGATTTTCTAATGACGTATTTTGTGATGCCCCACCTCTATAACCACGCTAGCCAAGGACACTACGAAGCAATGTTGTCAACTAGTACGGAGAATAAGGCTGTTGAGGAGAGACCATCCGTGCAACTGCTTTGTGCGAACATCGCTATGTCGGATAGTATAACATGCATTTGATTTCGAGAGGAAATCCGACACACCGATATAAACTCAAAGCTACTACACAGTGGCTATAATAATCTTCGAAAACAAATATAGAAATAAACATAACACAAATCAGTCACATACATCCATATCACAAAGGCGGAAAAAGATATGAATATATATAACACATGAAAGTGTACATCAGAATAGTGGTCAGAAAGATCCACAATAACCCAAAAGAATAGCAACATGTGCTATACAAAGAATAAGTATACATCATAGAGTCTATATTTCAAATGTATATGTCCAAAACTACTAATCTAAGTAGTTAGCCAAAAGTCAAGGAGATAATCCTAGATGTAAAGTCAAGCATAAGTACCTGTAACATCTCCGTCTAACCCGAGTATTATTTAATACGAAAATAATAAACGGATCATTCTAGCTATAAATATCAGATGATATGATATAGAATAAAGGATATGGCATGAACGTATAATAACCATAATGACATACTACTATAAGTATGTAATTGAAAATCAACATGAGATTAATCAGTATCACAAGAATCTTCTCAAAGATCCAAAAAGGTTTTCATACCCAAAACTTGTATTCACAACAAGTCAATGACACACAAATTCACCAATGCACAAAACAGATAAATTATATCAATGAAAATCACTAAAATTGGTGAAGCACAAATTCCAGAAATCAACACACGAAATCCAGAAATCATAAAAAAAAAGGGGAGGCCTATAAGACGAACGGGAGCATGAAAACTCACCAACATATGTATCACACGAACGAGATGCTATCTCATGGTAGCTAGCCAACAATTTTTGAGACACGAACGGCCCGAAGACCATGGGGTGCTACCCCACATGTGTGAGTCGAAATCACACTGAAACAGGGTCTAGTCTCCCTCGCAGACAAAGTGACATCGCACAATTACTAGTCTAAATCACAAAAAATGATCGTCATGATCATCAAGAAGTGTCAATTACACTAAGCTAGTAAATATATGAGTTTAGCTTCATGTCCTATAACCACTAGCTTAACTTAAATATTCACGAACAAACTGTAGATCTTCACTAGGAAACTGTCACAAAAAGGCTCAATCGAACAAGTCCAAGAATTCACCGACGAAGCAAACGCAAGCGTTTCATACCACTTGTTTTACTAATTCGTTTAATTAGATTTCTCATACGAGTGAAGTAAAGGCTTGTATATACTAATAGATTGGAAAATGGTTTAAGAAAAGAGCTTAGTAATAAAATAGTTTTGAAATCGCTTTGATGAAAGAATTTTGATACTTACTACTAGTATTGAAACCTTTATATTTTTAAAGTGACAAATCACAAAAATGATTGTAAAACAATCAATCACTGAATTTCACATTCAAAGACGTGAATAATATCCAAAGAAATCGATATCAAATCCACCAAAATGGATATTTCGAAAATTCCGAAAGAAAATTTCATCAAAGTCGATAATAAATGATAACAACAAAAGGGAAACAACACGAATCAATTAAAGTTGGAAATTCAACAAAATAGGCAATATAGGCAAAATCGGCAAATAGGAGCAGGTCGGTCAACCGAAGTCCCTAACTCAGTTGACCGAACCAAAGATGGAAGTGCTCGGGTAGCAGGTCGGTCGACCGGACCCTGAGCTCGGTTGACCGGAGCCTGTAACCTGCACTTCCAAAATAGAGGCAGGAAGTGCTCGGGTAGTAGGTCGGTCGACCGGACCATGAGCTCGGTCGACTGGAGCCTATTGCCAGCACTCCCATTCCTATCTAGTAAATGCCATTCCCTTCCCAATTGCTATCGGTCGAGCAACGGCACTAAGGGTTTACTCTAAGACAACCCGGCCATAGAAGCTCTTTGGTTCATCACCAAAAACATGATCAAGACATCAAAGCTATGATTTTTAAAGAATTGAACCCAAAACACCAAAAATTAGAATATTCACCAAATCAATCCAAACCAAAAGCAATTGTACAAGAATAAGCGTTAGGAATTCATACCTAACAATCGAAGATAGTTATAGACTAAGATGTGAGATAAAAATCTCACCTTTTCACAAAAACAATGAAGAAGAAGCTTGAAAGCAAAGGGAGAATCAACCACCCTTCAACACAACCCAAACGAGCTTGAATCTATGCTCAAAAAGAAGAACATTCCCAAAGTTAGGTTTAGGAATTTCTGAAATTGATAAGAGAATGAGTTGGAGAAGAAGAAGAGGCTTACAAAAGTCTCTTCTATTAGATTGGAGCTAGAGTTTGATTTGAAAAAGAAATTTGGCCTTGAGTTTCAATTTCCCATTCCACTCTCCATTGTTGTAAAAGCTTGAGTATTAGGAAAATAGAAAGGAAGTAAAATAAGAGGAGAGGGTTGGGACTGAGTTAATAAGCGAGGTTATAGGGCTCAGCCCAAACAAAAGCCCTAAGTGAAAAGTGGCAAAATTCCACTAACTCCAAACATATCTAAGTTTATACTCAAAAAGCTCGCAAATGGCGTTTTGAACTCAATGGAAGTGGTCCCGAATCCTAATTCGACCGTATGCAAAAAGTAGCTTTTCGGACTAAATTCCGAGTATCGATAAAATATTTAAATAAAATATTTAAATATAAAATTGATAAATATGCGGGTTGTTACAGACTCCCCTCCTTAAAGAAATTGCGTCCTCGCAATATTTAAGAAGAAAATATATAGTAACAACCATGAGAGCATATTCATCACAAAAAAAATTTGAAATAAAAGGTTCACCTTAATGAGCACGGGAAAGTAAGTCCGGATGTGTTCGCTCGATGAACTCTCTAGATTCCCAAGAACAATCCTTAAGATTTGAGGACCATTGAACTTTGACAAGCGGAACATCTTTATTTCGAAGTCGTTTGACTTTCGAAGCAATAATACGAATAGGATGTTGCTCAAAAGTTAGATTAGGCGAAACTTCAATTTCTTCCACAACACCGGGCTCAAGAATAGAATCGGAATCTTGAAGGCATTTCCGCAATTGAGAAACGTGAAACATGTCATGAATAGCAGAAAATTAAGCTGGTAACAAAATGCGATAAGCTACGGAACCAATACGTTCGGTGATGGAAAATGGACCAATATATCGAGGTGATAACTTTCCCGATCGACTGAAACACACAACACCTTTCATAGGTGAAACATGAATAAACACAAGATCTCCCACAGAAAATTCTGATTTCCTTCTCCGGTTATCGGCATAGGATCTTTTTCTACTTTGGGCTTCTTTCATCCTATGACGAATAAGATCGATCTTTTCTGTGGAATCACGAATAAAATCTGGACCTAAAACCTGCTTCTCACCGGCCTCAAGCCAACAAGAAGGAGATCGGCATGGCCTTCCATAGAGTGCCTCGAAAGGATCATACCAATACTAGATTGGAAGCTATTATTATAGGAAACCTAAACAAGAGAAATGTGATCTTCCCAACTTCCACCAAAATCAAGAACACATGCACGAAGAAGATCTTCAAGAGTTTGATTCACACGCTCGGTTTGTCCATCGGACTGAGGATGATAAGCGGTGCTAAAATTAAGCTTCGTTCCCAAAGCTTTTTGAAGACTCTTCCAAAATCCACTAGTAAACAATTGATCACGATCGCTAACAATAGAAGTAGGAACACCATGCAATTTAACGATTTCCTTGATAAAGAGTTTGGCCAAAAGAGGAATGGTTCGGTTAGACCAAACCGGAATAAAATGGACGGATTTAGTAAGTCTATCAACTATAACCCATTGGCTATCATGACCCGAACGAGAACGGGAAGGCCGTCAACAAAATCCATGGAAATTTGATCCCACTTCCAAATTGGAACGTCTAAAGGTTGCAATAACCCACCGCGCCTTTGATGTTCGGCCTTGACAAGTTGGCAAGTCATGCAACACTTAGCAAAGTTAGCGATATCAGATTTCATTCCCTCCCAATAATAAAGCCGCTTCATATCTGCGTACATTTTACTTCTACCGGGATGAATGGTAGATTTAGAATGATGAGAATCTTCTAAAATATCGTTACGAAGATCACTAATATTTGACACGATAAGTCTACCAAATTTTCGAATGCCGCCACGAGAATCGATATCAAAGTACTTCAATCCTTCAATATCAATTTTATCCTTAAAATTTTGGCCAAGAAGAGCCAATTCGGGATCTAGCTTTTGAGCTTCAAGAATGCGGTCTAAAAGAGAAGGATAAGCCTCAAGACTACATAAAACAAGAGATGAACATAAATCGGAAACTCGATCTCGAATTTCACAAGTGGATAAAATTCCGAGATCATTCCATTCAGATATCATCATAGAAACAACCGCTTATTGCTTGCGACTAAGTGCATCGGCAACTCGGTTTCCCTTTCCGAGAGTATAAAGAATATCAAGATCATAAGTTGTAAGAAATTCGTGCCAACGTTGTTGACGCAAATTTAGTTCCTTTTGAGAAAATAGTTACTTCAAAGACTTATGATCGGTGTAGAGAACAAATTTTTCTCCCAAAAGATAATGACGCCAAATTCAAAGGGCGAAAACGATAGCCTCGAGTTCTAAATCATGAGTGGCATATCTAGTCTCAACTTGCTTCAATTGCCTAGAAGCATAAGCAATAACACGTTCTTTTTGCATAAAAACGGCACTCAAACCAACACGACTAGCATCAGTATAAACAACAAAATCTTGATTCCCCTCGGGAATAACAAGAATAGGAGCATCCGAAAGGAGTTCTCTTAGTTTCTGAAAAGAAGTTTCACATTTGTCCGACCAAATGTATTTAACACCTTTCTTCGTTAAGCTAGTGAGAGGCACGACAATCTTAGAAAAGTCCTTGATAAATCGACAGTAATAACCCGCCAATCCAAGAAAACTACGAATCTTCGTCACACTCTTCCGTCTCTTCCAATCTTGAATCGCTTCAATCTTTGAAGGATCCACAGAAATTTCGGATTCGGAAAAAATATGACCGAGAAACTTCACACTAGATTGCCAAAAATGGCATTTAGAAAATTTCGCTTTTAATTGATAACTCCTAAGAGTTTCCAACACAATCCGAAAATGTTTTTCATGCTCCTCCTCGGTTTTGAATACACAAGAATACCATCAATAAAGATGAGAACAAATCGATCGAGAAAATCTTTGAAAACTCGATTCATAAGGTCAACGAAATAAGCTGGAGCATAAACTAAATGGCATAACAAGCCATTCATAAGATCCATATCGAGTACGGAACGATGTCAAAGGAATGTTATCCTCTGCAATACGAAGCTGATGAAAACCGGTTGCCAAGTCCAATTGTGAAAAGACTCTAGCACCACTAAGTTGATCGAATAGGTCATCAATCCGAGGTAAAGGATATTTTTTTTTGATAGTAAGATCATTAAGCTTGCGGTAGTCAACACATAGCCTAAGTGCACCATCAGATTTCTTCACAAAAATAGCCGAAGCTCCCCAAGGCGAGGAACTAGAGCGAATAAATTGCTTCGTTTCCAAATCGGATAATTGTATGCGCATCTCCTCATTTTCTTTATTGGACAACCGATAAGGAGGACTAGTACTAGGTTGAGCTCCAGGGGTAAGATTAATTCTGAACTCAATTGCTCGCTTAGGTGGTAATCCTAAAACGGGCTCAAATATGTTAGAAAATTCACGAACAACGTGAATAAGAGAAATGACGTCTTCCTCATCATCATTATCGTCATCACGAGGATTCAAAGAATATAAAGATGCAGATAAAGTGGAACCCGAATCTTTGAGAATAATAGAAATCTCCTTAACAGATTGAGGATGTCGAAGATGAATAGTCTGCTCAGGATATAGGATATGAGCTTCATAACGGTTAATCCAATCCATTCCTAAAATCTTTCCAAAGCCCAAGTAATGCATAACATGCAAATCGGCTAGGAAAGAAATATCACACAAAATAATCTCCACATCTTTACAAAGCAAACTAAGAGTTGCGGATCCACCAACCGGATTCGCAATTCTCAAAGAAGTCATTAAAGCAACAACACTTAAAGATAAAGTATCAACAAGTTCCTTTGATATAAAAGAATGGGATGCACCCGTATCAAAAAGAACTCGAATAGGTTGATCACGAAATATAATAATGCCATCAAGGATAGAATGAAACATACCTTGATTACGAGATGTGTTGCCAGGGGCTTGATCAACATTTAACTTTCCCTCCTTCTTGCCTTCAAGTTTGAGGCATTGATGTATATAATGATCCGGGCTCTTACAACAGCGACAACAACGGGGCTTTGAACACTTGTCCGCAAAATGGTCCCTAGACCCACAGTTGAAGCATTTCCCACTACTAGGAGAAGGAGCCTTTGTAGCAGGAGTTGCTTGCTTACCCTTTTTGTTGGGATAAGGACCTTTGAATTTGTTTGGCCTCTTCTCGTTATTGTTGAAGTTTGGTTTGGCACCCACAATTTCAACATCGCTTTCCTTATCCGCCTCTTCAAGATGAAGAGCGATATCAATTAGTCGATCAAAAGAAACTTCTAATTTGAGAAGTAATGGATTCTTGAGACTCTTGTTCAACCCATAAACAAATCTCTGATTTTTCTTCAATGGGGCGTTAATGTATTCAACCCCGTATTTTGAAAGAGATTCGAAAGATGCGACATAGTCTGTCACAGAAGATTCACCTTAAACAAGGTCAATAAAACGGCGAGCTAATGTCACCTTCTCTGCTTCTGGTACGAATTTTAACTCGAAGCTCTCTTGGAATTGCTCCCAGGTGAGATCCGCTTCATTAATTTCAGAAATAAGAAGTTCGTACCAGTCCAATGCTCTTTCTTGGAGCATACTAGAAGCCACCTGAACAAGGTGAAGATCAATAAGATTCATGCGAGAAAAGATTCGATCGCATGACCTTAACCAAGCCTGAACTTCAATAATAGTTTCAGAACCTTCGAATGGCTTCCCACCCAAGTAGGTATAATCGTTGCACAAGCGTCCAAATCCAGACTTAGGATGAGTTTGTTCCGAATTAGAACCAGCCGCTTGAGCATTCTTAACTAAATCAAGAAGCTGCTGGGCATACATAAAAACTCCATCTTGGGGAGTAGCACTAGATTGGCCGGCGCTGGGACGGCCTGGTCTAACCATTTCCCTTCCTTTAGAAAGAAAGAAAGAAGAAGAAAAAGGTTATTCACCAAATGAATATCAAGCAACCTTGATAAATAAAACAAGGAATCATAAAGAAAATAGGATGAATCGGTACGAAGACTCGAATTAAACCTAAGGCATGACTCCTAAGAAGGACTTAGGACGATGATCCTTGTTAAATTATTCTACATTGTTCCGAAGTTTGGCTCTGATACCAAGCTGTGACGCCCCACCTCTATACCCAAGCTAGCCAAGGACGCTACGGAGCAATGCTGTCAACTAGCACGGAGAATAAGGTTGTTAAGGAGCGACCATCCGTGCAATTGATTTATGCGAGCACCGCTATGTCGGACAGTATAACATGCATTTGATTTCGAGAGGAAATCCAACATACCGATACAAACTCAAAGCTACTACACAGTGGCTATAATAATCTTCGGAAACAAATATAGAAATAAACATAACACAAATAAGTCACAGACATCCATATCACAAAGGCGGAAAAAGATATGAATATATATAACACATGAAAGTGTACATCAGAGTAGTGGTTAGAAAGATCCACAATAACCAAAAGAATAGCAACATGTGCTATACAAAGAATAAGTATACATCATACAGTCTATATCTCAAATGTATATGTCCAAAAACTACTAATCTAAGTAGTTAGCTAAAAGTCAAGGAGATAATCCCAGATGTAAAGTCAAGCATAAGCACTTGTAACATCTCGGTCTGACCCGAGTATTATTTAATAAGAAAATAATAAACGGATCAGTCTAGCTATAAATATCAGATGATATGATATAGAATAAAAGATATGGCGTGAACGTATAATAACCATAATGACATACCACTATAAGTATGTAATTGAAAATCAACATGAGATTAATCAATATCACAAGAATCTTCTCAAAGATCCCAAAATGGTTTCATACCTAAAACTTGTATTCACGACAAGTCAATGACACACGAATTCACCAATGCACAAAAATTGATAAATCATATCAATGAAAATCACTAAAATTGGTGAAGCACAAATTCCAGAAATCAACACACGAAATCCAGAAATCATAAAAAGGGGGGAGGCCTATCACACGAACGGGAGCATGAAAACTCACCAACATATGTATCACACGAACGAGATGCTATCTCATGGTAGCTAGCCATCAATTTTTGACACACGAACGGCCCGAAGACCATGGGGTGCTACCCCACATGTGTGAGTCGAAATCCCACTGAAACGTGGTCTAGTCTCCCTCGCAGACAAAGAGACATCGCACAATTGCTAGTCTAAATCACAAAAAATGATCGTCATGATCATCAAGAAGTGTCAATTACACTAAGCTAGTAAATATATGAGTTTAGCTTCATGTCCCATAACCACTAGCTTAACATAAATATTTACGAACAAACTGTAGATCTTCACTAGGAAATTGTCACAAAAAGGCTCAATCGAACAAGTCCAAGAATTAACCGACGAAGCAAACGCAAGTGTTTCATACCACTTGTTTTACTAAGTCGTTTAATTAGATTTTTCATACGAGTGAAGTAAAGGCTTATATATACTAATAGATTAGAAAACGGTTTAAGAAAAGAGCTTAGTAATAAAATAGTTTTGAAATCGCTTTGATGAAAGAATTTTGATATTTACTACTAGTATTGAAGCTTTATATTTTTAAAGTGACAAATCACAAAAATGATTGTAAAACAATCAATCACCGAAATTCACATTCGAAGACTTGAATAAAATCCAAAGAAATCGATATCAAATCCACCAAAATGGATATTTCGAAAATTCCCAAAGAAAATGTCATCAAAGTCGATAATAAATGATAACAACAAAAGGGAAACAACACGAATCGATTAAAGTTGGAAATTCAACAAAATAGGCAATATAGGCAAAATTGGCAAATAGAGCAGGTCGGTCAACCGGACTCCCTGAGTTGGTTGACCAAACCAAAGATGGAAGTGCTCGGGTAGCAGGTCGGTCGACCGAACCCTGAGCTCGGTCGACCGGAGCCTGTAACCTGCACTTCCAAAACAGAGGCAGGAAGTGCTCGGGTAGCAGGTCGGTCGACCGGACCCTGAGCTCGGTCGACCGGAGCCTGTTTCCAGCACTCCCATGTCTATCTAATAAATACCATTCCCTTCCCAATTGCTATCGGTCGAGCAACGACACTAAGGGTTTACGCCAATCGACTACCCGGCCATAGAAGCTCTTCGGTCATCACCAAAAACATGATCAAGACATCAAAGCTATGATTTTTAAAGAATTGAACCCAAAACACCAAAAATTGGAATATTCACCAAATCAATCCAAACCAAAAGCAATTGTACAAGAATGAGCATTAGGAATTCATACCTAACAATCGAAGATAGTTATAGACTAAGATGTGAGATAAAAATCTCACCTTTTCACAAAAACAGTGAAGAAGAAGCTTGAAAGCAAAGGGAGAATCAACCACTCTTCAACACAACCCAAACGAGCTTGAATCTACGCTCAAATAGAAGAACATTCCCAATGTTAGGTTTAGGAATTTCTAAAATTGATAAGAGAATGAGTTGGAGAAGAAGAAGAGGCTTACCAAAGTTTCTTCTATTAGTTTGGAGCTAGAGCTTGATTTGCAAAAGAAAACTAGGGCTTGAGTTTCAATTTCCCATTCCACTCTCCATTGTTGTAAAAGCTTGAGTATTCGGAAAATAGAAAGGAAGTAAATGAAGAGGAGAGGGTTGGGACTGAGTTAATAAGCGGGGTTATAGGGCTCAGCCCAAACAAAAGCCCTAAGTGAAAAGTGGCAAAATTCCACTAACTCCAAACATATCTAAGTTTATACTCAAAAAGCTCGCAAATGGCGTTTTGAACTCAATGGAAGTGGTCCCGAATCCTAATTCGACCGTATGCAAAAAGTAGCTTTTCGGACTAAATTCCGAGTATCGATAAAATATTTAAATAAAATATTTAAATATAAAATTGATAAATATGCGAGTTGTTACATATTTTTTGTTTAATTTTTAGAATTTTTTCCATAATTTTTAATTTGGAAAATAAATAAATTCTTATTTGATGTATTTTATGGCAAACGTTAGCTTTTTGAGACTTCACAGAATTTAATAACTTGCCTATTTTATTTTTGTTTTGTGATCGTGTAACGTTGTTATACGTGATCATATTTTACTTTCTGTCAATAGTGGTTCGTAATTGGACGAGATCCGGTGTGGCAGGGTACCAGAATTTAATTTAAAATCAAACACACATACAAGTACACACAGTACACCACATCCATCATTTTGTCTACTCTTTCCCCTACCACTCGCTAGTGTTTTCCCATCCCTGCATCGTTCTGGTGAGACATCTTCATCACCATCATCATAGGTTGCCTTGCTTATCTCTAACATTCACCTCCATACACGCACACACACAGATATATATATATATATAGACATATACATACATATACATATACACTGTCTGTAACGACGGTTTTCTTCCATTGTTTTAAACTTCCTAAAACCAAGAATTCAACTTTTCCATCATTCAAAAATCTGCATCTCCTAATCTAAGAAAAATCATCCAAACCACCAATATGAAAGTTGTTTGTCATCGAATCTTGTTTCCTCTAAAAATAATTTCGTGGGTTTTCATGAGCGGTTTGAGAGATATCTTTAAATAATACCAAATGGTGGAGAAAATGATCATTTTTGACGATCATGGATTGGCGAATGGAGGGTGCGGATGGGTTCATAGTAGCGACAGGGGATTTTTAGAGGCATTCCTGTGATTTATGGTAGCTTGGTGTGTCGTAGGGAAGGAGATGATCGGAAAATGCAAAAAAAAATTCCAACGAACCGTTGGTCGAGTGGCATTCGGAGGAGTCGGGGAGGATCGTATGATCGAGGCGAGGTTGTGACCGTGGCCATTTTTCGATTAACGCTTTGGAGTGTGTTAATTGTTTTGATTAGGGTTTTTGGGGCATTATGATTGAGGGGTTTGATTTTGTCGTTACCGAGGACGATGGCAGTCATCGATTAGGCTGAGGTTGTGGGTGTTGGCGCATTTGAAGGTGGCGGTTCTATTGGAGTATGTGGCATGGGCGATCGGTGGTCATGGATGCATGGGTGATCGATTTTCCTAACCTAAGGCATTTCTTCTTTTGGTTGTGACTTAACATTTTGAATAGAGGCATGTGGGTTGTAGGAGATTGTGCTAGTGTGTTGAGAGCAACCAACGACGTTCTTAGGTGGCCTCGGATCGATGTATGGTGGAGTAATCGGAGTGTGCACGTGCACATGAGATCGTTCACGTTTTTATAGCCTCTAAATGCATGGTGGGAGAAAGGGATGGGGAGGAAGAAGGACTGTAGACATGGTTTCAGGTTAGTGAGGACCATTGGGCTAGGCTCATTATGCATTCTTAAGTGAAGAAATAAATTTTGATTTGTTTGAATAATTAAATATGCTAAAATATTAAAATGTGATAATTTGTTCGTTAGAAATCCATTTTGCAGATGGATTTTTGCATTGAACTCGCATGAACGAGTATAAAATTTTAGTGCAACCTTTTGGTAATTTTGGATTAGTAGAAATTTTATATGGATGATACTGAGTATAATAACATCATTTAATTTTATATACCTTAATTATGGATGCACGTTTGGCTAAATAAAATACTGTTGAGTTAAATTGGATTGAATTTGGTAATCGGACACTTGTTTAGCTGAATAAAACACCATTCCATTAATTAAATTAATTTGACATTTAATTAGCAGAATAAATAGTCGTTCTGCTATTTTAAAGATTTTGACATTCGATTATATATTGTTAATTGATATCTTTGTGACGGCCCGAAATTTTTAAGCAATTTAAAATCGGAATATTTAATTGATTTTAAATATTCAATATAATAATTTTAACTGGAATTACAAATATCATTATTTGTTTGATAATTAAATAATAGAATTTAAGTATTAGAAGTTGAGTAAATTGTTGAATCTAGAATTTTAAGCCAGTTAAAAATAATTTGAAGGCTCGAAAAATTTATATTGATGATACTGAGAATAATAGAAGTTGTAAAATTGAAATTAACAGTGATTTGTTCAGTTTTAAAACTTTATGGTTTAAAATTGAAATTCAAAAATAGCCTTCCGAGGCATAGTCTCGGAATTCGATGAAATCAGTTCCATTGGATCCGTCATATTGTATTATTAGCGGATTTCAAATTTCGTTTTGATCGGAATTAGTGTGTGAGTATACGAAATATTAACATGCTAGGGATTTAATTGATAATAACCTAATAAAATTTAATTTAATTAATTAGGCTTCCTCTATACGCCATCCTTATCCATTCCTCAGCACGCTTCTCTTATCTTCCAGCATACACCATCATTCATCACTTTTATCAAAACCCTTCTTCCTTTAAAAAAAAAGATAGTTCGTTTATTAATTAATGGCCGAAGCCCAGAATTCTCAATTAAAATTCGAGATAGCCGCACTTCCCTCCCTCCTCTCGTTCATTTCCTCTTATAATCGATTAAAAAAACAAAAAAAAAGGGATCGAGCGTATCCAATTGTTCGATGGGATAAGGGGGAAACTCGACTTCGAATCGCGGTTTTAGGGCTTGGATGTTGCGAGTCAACTCGCGATTTGAGTCGCGTCTTCGTCTGGGTTGGAGGGGTTTGGTCGCTGGAAGAGGCGACGAGGCAGTTGACCACTTAAGATGGAGGTTGCGACGCAGTGGGATGAGCTCGGCAAAGCACGATGGTCGGTAGGGTTTTGGAATCCGCCTTTGAGCTGGGTTCGTAGATTTGGGAGCCAACGGTCGCTCGTGCAATTGGGGTTGCGTCGTTGTGACAGAGAGAGGGAGGGCAACAGTCGCGATTCTCGAACGACGTGATGTCGGTGATTGGGTTGACAGTGGATGGCTCGAGTTCACTGTGAGGTATAATTTAATTTTTTTTGTTTCAATCAAAATTGATTTATATGTATATATTTGTATGAACTCGGTACAGAGAAAAAAAACAGAGAGATTTATAGTAAAATTTATTTTGATTTGTAATAATAATTATCATTTTGTTTTACCGGAAAGAAATTAATTTGGCAGATAGAGTTCGATAATAAATTTTGGTTACTAAAATTAATCATTAAAGAGAAAATAATATACTTAGGATGATTAATTAATTTAAGTTACCAAAAATATTTGTTATAGGAAAATTAGTTTGAGATTAATTTATTAGTTAACCAAAATTAATAATGGTAATTAATTAGTTTGATTATTTAAAAATATTAATGAATCGTATAACTGTTATACAAGGTTTTAAATCACGGAAGCAAGCCAGTTGGGAAATAGACTGCAAATCTTAGGCCAAAGGTGAGTTAATCTCACTCAGTTGAAATTTAAATTTAAATGATTAAATTTAAATAATGGTTTGAATGGTTGAATTGGTTGTTGTGTTATATAGTGGTATATATTACACCTTGAAATGATTGATTTCCCTCATTTTATAGTGAAAATATTTATATTTTGCTAACGTCTGTGGATGCAGGGAAAAGCAGGTTGGAGGGATCCAACTGGATCCCTCAACATTTATTTAAAATATTTAAATTACCCTGTTACGATGATTTGATATTTTATGATGGATTATGTGAAATATGGAATGCTATGGTTTGACTGGATAATTGGGTACAATGAATTTCCAGGAAAATATATAACTTGGGTGTTGGAAAGAAAAATAAGGGAAGTAAAATTTCAAGTAAAATAAATATAGGGAAAGTTGAATAAATTTAAGAATGAATTGGAAAGAAATAATCTGATTTAAATTTATATAAATAAACTGTGAGTAAAGAAAGGAAAATTTGAATAAACAGGAAGTTAATGAAATTTTAAAATTCAGTGTTATTATTTAAAAGAACAAAACATTTATTTAAAAGTTAAGATTTAAACTAGTGAAGGATAAGAAGAAATTGGGGGAAATCTGGAATTTGTATATTTCAGTTAAAAATTTTAGAATCAAATGAAGAATAATAATAATAACAATAATTAAGTCCATACTTAATGAATTTTGAAATGAATTAAGTAAAGAATTATTTCAAATGGGATAAATTTGAAATCAATTTGGAAAAATGGGTTTAAGTGATTTAAGTTGGATCTTCCTCCTGGATAACCAAGTACGTTTTCAAAGTAAGTTTTTAAATATAAGTTAAAAGTTTTAAAATTGATTTAAAAAGCAAGTTTTGGAAAATTTCCTACTTCTAATTTTTAAATTCTAAAGTAAGTATTTTCTCTTAATTTATTATATTAGTAATTGTTTAAAGAATGACTTAATATTATGTCTTTAAAAGTATAAATCTAGTTTTATATTTATTAAGTAACCTTATTTTTAAATATTCATATAGTATGGTATTTCAAATAAAATATTGATGTAGTTTTAACTTAAATGTTTTAAAGTATTTTTCAAAGTAAAGTGTTTTAAATTATTTTAGAAATCTAGTTTTGTGCTTGGTGATTTCAGGGGAGATAAAAAATATTTGGGAAAGTTGATTCTGGAAAGAAATGGTTTAGAAACTGTTTTTTTTAAAAGGGTTGAAAATAGAAATATATCTTGTGAAGATATTTTTAAGGTTAATAAATAATTTGGAAAAAAAATTATTTATTGTGTGATGGATGTTGTGAATATTAATTGATAGTTAAATAACCGACTATCAATATTAGACAATGCGTTGATCGTTTCGAAGAGACCGGGATCGAGTTTGCTATATTACAGCATGATAGGGGGTTCTCGCTTCGCGTTTGGTGGCGAACGGGAGACTCTTACCCCTACATGTCCCTAGGGGGGTTGGTTGCGAGTCGAGAGGCTGGCCGTAAAAGCAAACCCGAGGTACCAGTGTATGCCACAGTGGGGCTGGGATGGTTGAAAAGCCTACCAGTTGTGGCCACTGTTGATGGTTGAAAAGCCTAGACTGTTACAGTTGGTATCAGAGCATAGGTTGGTGACAACCTTGGCTCTGGTGGGAATTACTCATAAAATAGAGTCTATAGTACTCTAGAATGAGTTTGAGCGTATTAATAAATATGAGCGCGTATTTGTTAGTGAATATAAATTGTTTTAATATTGTGTTGATCGGTTTATTGAGTGGCATATGAACCTTCGTCGGCACAGTCTGGACAACTGTATCGTAAGGGTTTCTAAACACTTGAATAGAACAATCGACACGGTATTGTTTTAAATATGGGTGAATGAAATAATTTTACCCAAAAATATATTTTGATATAAAGAAAGTTTTTGGTAAACTATATAGCTATTATATGGTTGCTTGGATGTTAGAGTTAAAAATGATAATATTAAAATATTATCATTGTTAAGTGAAATATTTATTTAGAAATTGTAAATATAATCAAAGATTGAGAAGATAAATCCAATTATGAAATGAAATTTATAAATATGAATTGTAAATGTAATATATAAATTAAATTAAAATAAAATGGTAATTTGTATAAGCGTAAATTGCACCAATGCATTATAGTTAAAATTGGAATTAAAATAAAATTTGAAACATACCCCGGAGATTTTGGAAATATTTTGAAGATAAATAGTAATATTGTTGTTTTTAGGGTATTTCTGAAAGGAAATTGTTTCAAATAAATTTTGGGAAGTGAGATACCATTGAATTCACTTCAGTCACTGGAAAATAACTTCGGTGATGACTGCAGCATCATCGATGTTCATTTCCGAGTTTCTAAGTGATGGATTGCTGCCAAATTGATTTGTTCAGAAAAGTTAGTTGTTTTTGAAAATCTCAAAGGAAATTTGTTGGGAATAAAACCAGGATTTGGTTTAATCTTTGAGAAATATGATTTGAGGTGTTGGAGATTTTAAAATAATTTGGAACCAAAGATCGGATGTTTTAAAATCCTGATGAGATGGGTTGTAAGTTTATAAATTGAGATGAGTTTTAAATCAGGATGTAAATATGAGCTTTGAATGTTGAAATTTAAGCTTTGGATAATGGAATATAAATCTAAAGTGAAAAGTTAGAATGAAATTAACTTGGGTTGGAGAATAAAATTTAACTGGATTAAAATAAATTGAATAAGTTGAAAATAATATCCAGTTGTATTCGAATTTAGTTGAAATCGAATTGAATTAAATAAAACTGAGTTAAAATAAAATTGAATTGGAATAAGGATTCAATTAAGTTATAAATGAAACTAAATTCTTACCTAGATAACTGGAAAATAAGTTGGATGAGAAATAAATTGGGTAAGAGTTAGATTGAAGTAAATAAATTAGAATAACTTATAAAAGAATTTAAATGCATGAATAAAATATGCTTGGGTTATAAAGAAGCATAAGGCTTGAGTTAAAATAAAAGAAGAATATATTCAAGCTCTTGATGAATGGAAATTGTGTAAATAATAAGTTGTGACTTATAAATTTTGAAGGTGGAACAGAAAATCCGAATTAAATATTGTTTGATGTTTTGGGTAATTAAACGGAAATCTAAACTTGAATTATATAATAAAAATTGAACTAAGAAAATAAAATGCAGTGATATTTGGGATTAAAATTCAAGATTTGGATTATAAATAAGGGAAGAACTAATTAATAATAAATTAGTTAATGAAATGTGTAAATGGAGTTCAATGTAGTTAAATTTAAGCTGAATTTTAAGCCAATAATGAAGATTGGGAATAGAACTCAAGCTATAAATCAAATTCGACTTGAATCATTAGTGAAGAAAATATAATTGCAGTGGCCTTGCAATTAATTAAATGATTTGTGAATGAAATTGCAGTGTAAGTTAATAAAATTGGGTGGTAGGTTGAAAATTTAGCTTGAAGTGTTAACAAATTAAATATAATTGAAGTGTATCTGATAATAATGTAAATAGATTAAAATAGTAATGGTTTGAATGTGCAAATAAAATCCAAATAAGTGGAAATAAGTTGGAAATGGCTTTGTAATAAATTGAATGATTTGAATCTAAAAGGTAAAATTTTATAATAACTAATCAAAAAAATTTGTAGTTAGAGATGAGATTGGATTAAAATAGAATGTTTCGAGTTTATTAGAATAATTTTAGTAAATGTGGATAAACTAATTATATTGAATAAATAAATGATGGAATAAATAAGTATCAAATGAAAAGTGGTTTAAATAAGTTGAGAAATGGTTATTGAATGGTATAGCTTGGTTTGTTTCGAGCTAAATAAAATAGTTTGGATTAAACAAATATGGAATGAAATATAAATAAATGGATTGTAAATGAAATTTAAATGGAATGTGTCGAGCTAAATAAATGATTGTGAATGGATTAAAATAAAAAGGAAATTTAATTGGTATTGGAGATGGAACCTAAGTTGTTAATGGTTTTGAATGGACTAGTTTGGTTAGTAAAATTGAAATGCAATAAAACTGAGAATATATGGATTGTGAATAAATTTAAAAATGGAACAGAATTCAGTATAAATTGAGCTGAAATCCATTTAAATTGATTATAAAACTCAAGTGCTTATTTATTCACATAAATCTCGTCAAATTGCAAAGAATAAATTTTTATTGAATATAATTAGAAGTTATTAAAATACCTTGGATGAATAGGAATAAAATAAATTGGTTTTGAGAGCAATTGAATTAAATGTGAGTTCAATTTGCTTAAAAATAAATTAATGTAAACGATTGAGTTTTAAACCATTCAAATTGATGAAGTTGTATACGAATGGATTGAAAACCATTCAAATTGAATGAAAATGGTTTAAGAATTAATTGAAACAGTTAGATTAGTATGAAAACTGTATAAGTTGCTTACAGAAAAATGTTTAGTGTGAATTTCTCTTAGAATTCATATGTTTTAACCATTGCAACTAAGTGAAATATAGTTAAACTGCATATATTTGGCACTTACATGTTTAAATTGAGTAAGTACAGGTACCTGGAAGTCGTGTGGCTGGATTTGGTTGTGCTATTTGCTAAAAATAATAAGCCGCTTGCTTAAAATGCTAAATAAGGTACGCCTACGCAATAAAAATAGGAAATATGAACTGTTTTTGGTTTTTCCGACCGTGTGGGTCGATGTATATATATTTATCTCTTTTGTCAAATTACAAAAGCTCCTCCGTACAAAGAAGACTCTGCCAAAAAATTTCAGAAATTTAGGGAGTTAGAAAATTTTTGGAAATTTTGGAAAATTTATTAACCACAAAACAATTTCAAACTAAAAATTGAAATAAGTTAGTGAATGAGACTAATTAAAATAATGACATGAATTAGTTATAAATGAAAAATAAAATTTACCATTTGGAGTTGAAAATAAATTGAATTCGTATGAAAATGAAAGAATCAAGTTAAATAGAAATAGATATAAACTAAAGTGGAAGATGAAAATAAATATAAGGAGCATATAAAATGCTTAAACTAAACTTTAGAGGAATGGTCAACCCTTAATTGGAAATTGAATATTGCAAATGTATTCTAAGTTGATATTTGGAGAAATATTGACTTTCGGTAAGGAAGTCAATAAAATGTTCTGGAATGTTGAGATTGGATATTAGTGCTAAACAGGATATGCAGGTAATATAAAGGGAAAAGAGAATTGGATTGATTTCAAAGATAAAAATTTGAAATGCTCGACAAAGAGGTACGTATTTAAATTTGGTATGAAATTTGATTGGGATTTGGATTGAGCCACTTGGTGTTTTGTTTTCTTTTTGGATTTAGGAGGCCGTAGAGCCATTTTGTAGTTGTACCGAGCTAGCCGCGCAATGGAAACGCTGACGAAATTTTTCGAGAATTTAGGGAGTTAGAAAATTTTTGAGAAATTTTGATAATTCAAAATTGGTTTTAAGATTAAAACTGGAATGTTTGAGCAAATAGGATCGTTTGCAAATTAGGGAAAGGTTTAGAAAGTTAATAAGAATGATAATGGGTCTTTTATAAGAAGATAGTGGGATAGATGTTGAACTGTTTGGTTTTAGGAAAATTGTAAACGGGTATCGGATCATTCTTCCTAATTAGTAATTTCGGGGACGAAATTCTTTTAAGGGGGAAGGAATGTGACGGCCCGAAATTTTTAAGCAATTTAAAATCGGAATGTTTAATTGATTTTAAATATTCCATATAATAATTTTAACTGGAATTACAAATATCGTTATTTGTTTGGTAATTAAATAATAGAATTTAAGTATTAAAAGTTGAGTAAATTGTTGAATCTAGAATTTTAAGCCGGTTAAAAATAATCTGAAGGCTCGAAAAATTTATATTGATGATACTGAGAATAATAGAAGTTGTAAAATTGAAATTAACAGTGATTTGTTCAGTTTTAAAACTTTATGGTTTAAAATTGAAATTCAAAAATAGCCTTCCGAGGCATAGTCTCGGAATTCGATGAAATCAGTTCCATTGGATCCGTCATATTGTATTATTAGCGGATTTCAAATTTCGTTTTGATCGGAATTAGTTTGTGAGTATACGAAATATTAACATGGTAGGGATTTAATTGATTATAACCTAATAAAATTTAATTTAATTAATTAGGCTTCCTCTATACGCCATCCTTATCCATTCCTCAGCACGCTTCTCTTATCTTCCAGCATACACCATCGTTCATCACTTTTTATCAAAACCCTTCTTCCTTAAAAAAAACAGATAGTTCGTTTATTAATTAATGGCCGAAGCCCAGACTTCTCAATTAAAAATCGAGATAGCCGCACTTCCCTCCCTCCTCTCGTTCATTTCCTCTTCTAATCGATTAAAAAAAAAACAAAAGGGATCGAGCGTATCCAATTGTTCGATGGGATAAGGGGGAAACTCGACTTCGAATCGCGATTTTAGGGCTTGGATGTCGCGAGTCAACTCACGATTTGAGTCGCGTCTTCGTCTGGGTTGGAGGGGTTTGGTCGCTGGAAGAGGCGACGAGGCAGTTGACCACTTGAGATGGAGGCTGCGACGCAGTGGGATGAGCTCGGCAAAGCACGATGGTCGGTAGGGTTTTGGAATTGCGTCTTTGAGCTGGGTTCGTAGATTTGGGAGCCAACGGTCGCTCGTGCAATTGGGGTTGCGTCGTTGTGACAGAGAGAGGGAGGGCAACAGTCGCGATTCTCGAACGACGTGATGTCGGTAATGGGGTTGACAGTGGATGGCTCGAGTTCACTGTGTGGTATAATTTAATTTTTTTTGTTTTAATCAAAGTTGATTTACATGTATATATTTGTATGAACTCAGTACAGAGGGAAAGAAAAGAAGAGAGATTTACAGTAAAATTTATTTTGATTTATAATAATAATTATCATTTTGTTTTACTGGGAAGAAATTAATTTGGCAGATAGAGTTCGATAATAAATTTCGGTTACTAAAATTAATCATTAAAGAGAAAATAATATATTTAGGATGATTAATTAATTTAAATTACCAAAAATATTTGTTATAGGAAAATTAGTTTGAGATTAAATTATTAGTTAACCCAAATTAATAATGGTAATTAATTAGTTTGATTATTTAAAAATATTAATGAATCGTATAACTGTTATACAAGGTTTTAAATCACGGAAGCAAGCCAGTTGGGAAATAGACTGCAAATCTTAGGCCAAAGGTGAGTTAATCTCACTTAGTTGAAATTTAAATTTAAATGATTAAATTTAAATAATGGTTTGAATGGTTGAATTGGTTGTTGTGTTATATAGTAGTATACACTACACCTTGAAATGATTGATTTCCCTCATTTTATAGTGAAAATATTTATATCTTGCTAACGTCTGTGGATGCAGGGAAAAGCAGGTTGGAGGGATCCAACTGGATCCCTCAACATTTATTTAAAATATTTAAATTACCCTGTTACGACGATTTGATATTTTATGATGGATTATGTGAAATATGGAATGCTATGGTTTGATTGGATAATTGGGTATAATGAATTTCCAGGAAAATATATAACTTGGGTGTTGGAAAGAAAAATAAGGGAAGTAAAATTTCAAGTAAAATAAATATAGGGAAAGTTGAATAAATTTAAGAATGAATTGGAAAGAAATAATCTGATTTAAATTTATATAAATAAACTGTGAGTATAGAAAGGAAAATTTGAATAAACAGGAAGTTAATGAAATTTTAAAATTCAGTGTTATTATTTAAAAGAACAAAACATTTATTTAAAAGTTAAGATTTAAACTAGTGAAGGATAAGAAGAAATTGGGGGAAATCTGGAATTTGTATATTTCAGTTAAAAATTTTAGAATCGAATGAAGAATAATAATAACAACAATAATTAAGTCCATACTTAATGAATTTTGAAATGAATTAAGTAAAGAATTATTTCAAATGGGATAAATTTGAAATCAATTTGGAAAAATTGATTTAAGTGATTTAAGTTGGATCTTCTTCCTGGATTACCAAGTACGTTTTCAAAGTAAGTTTTTAAATATAAGTTAAAAGTTTTAAAATTGATTTAAAAAGCAAGTTTTGGAAAATTTCCTACTTCTAATATTTAAATTCTAAAGTAAGTATTTTCTCTTAATTTATTATATTAGTAATTGTTTAAAGAATGACTTAATATTATGTCTTTAAAAGTATAAGTCTAGTTTTATATTTATTAAGTAACCTTATTTTTAAATATTCATATAGTATGGTATTTCAAATAAAATATTGATGTAGTTTTAACTTTAATGTTTTAAAGTATTTTTCAAAGTAAAGTGTTTTAAAATTATTTTAGAAATCTAGTTTTGTGCTTGGTGATTTCAGGGGAGATAGAAAATATTTGGGAAAGTTGATTCTGGAAAGAAATGGTTTAGAAACTATTTTTTTAAAGGATTGAAAATAGAAATATATCTTGTGAAGATATTTCTGAGGTTAATAAATAATTTGGAAAAAAAATTATTTATTGTGTGATGGATGTTGTGAATATTAATTGATAGTTAAATAACCGACTATTAATATTAGACAATGCGTTGATCGTTTCGAAGAGACCGGGATCGAGATTTATTTCTCGAAAACCACTTCGATCCGGTTTGTACGTTTCGTGTAAACGATTTTGGATGCGAAGATGGAGCAGTGAAGTGCAAGGGCTAGTCGCTACTAAACCTGAGGATATTTCCAAAATGGATGTAGTAGGAATAGTGCCTTCGGTTCCGTTCGAACCCGGGACGGACTTGTATGGATGAATGCTTGCGAAACATCGTCAGGTGGACGATGGGCATTCTAAGTGAAAACGTTCTAAAGGTAACGCTTAGCCTCAAGCCTCATCAACCGGGAATGATTGAAAATCAGGGGATATGCAGCAAGGTTAGGTGGGTCATGCCCTAGCAGGATAAGATATTTCCCCTGTCTAGATGTCCCTTATATATTTCGGCTTAGTGGTGGTTGGTCGCGACAACCACGGGGTTTATCTTGTTCGCGACTGTTCAGTAAGGAATGGTTCCGGCCTTGTGTTGCAGGGAATGAAGGGAGTAATCCTCGGTATGGTGATCTAGACCCCGTACTGTGACAGGTGGTACCCCAGTGCCTAGTCATTGTTGGAAATCCATTCTCCCTATGAGCCTTGTACGAGTTTTGTTTGTATTACCCACTTTTGTGGCTAGTAGCTGGAATTTAATGAATGTAACAATTTCGGCTATTTTATAAGTACTTGTATATAGACCCTATTATAATATCAGAGGATTTCTATAAAAAGTGTTTTAGCTATCGTAAGGTAAAAACCCGACATGTTTATTTGTGGCGTGGTCTTACGAGATGCTTTTGGTTTCAAAGGATTTTTGAACTTTAATAATCAATTGGGTGTGATTTTCTCAGGCTGGTATTCCAGACTGAGTCGGGTGTTGTTTAACTGTATTGCTCGGGTCAGACCGAGTATTATAGGATACAGGATATGATGCTGTGGAACTCAGGAGACGAGCTGGATGACGATACGCATAGTCGTACTTGTTATATATATATTTTCCGCTGTTTGATTTGTTCTGTATTCATTGTATGTTGTTGATGTGAGCTGTGACTGATGTACTCTGATGACGTAATATATGTAAACAGATATATTTGATTTTGAGTAAAGATTATTTACTACCTATTATATTTTATTTCGCTGCGATGGTTAGATTCTGATATTGTTTTTGGTTCTCTCTTCTTCTACCTCTTCTTCTTTAACCAAAATGGTTCATATTTCTGTGCAACTTGAGTTGATTTAGGTAGAATAGTGTTGACTCAAGTGGTACGGATTTGCAGGCTGTTACAATCTTGCTTTGAATAAGTGATATTTTAACCAATGACGGTTAAGTGTTAAATTTATTTATGCAATTGTTAATTATGTAAATACATGTTGTTAACTTGAAATGTTATTTGAATAATATGGTAGCTTGTTAAGTACCATGGTGATCTTTAGGCCTCCTTCAAATTCGAAAAACTGATTATTGTTTTGAAAGTTAATTTAAGAATAATTATTATTACAAGATTTAAAGATAATTATTGTTTAATAGTAAGATTTTAAAAAGATAATAACTTATTCATAATAATATTTTAAAGATAATTAATAATTATTTTAATAATGATTTAAAGTTAATTATTTTATTAATAGGATTCTTAAAAGTTATTTTTAAAGTTATTTAATTATTGTCTTAAAATGTTTTATTTTAAATATTATTTTAAAGTTATATAGTATGGTTTAGAAATGTTTTGATTACATGTTAATTAATTATTAAAAGAGTACCTATACTTTAAATTTTAATTAAAGTTGATTAATTAACTTTTGTCTTAATATTAGTTATAATTAATTATTGTTTAATAATGTTTTAAAATTAATAAATTATTATATTAATATTGTTTTTAAGTTAACTTATTAATACATTAATAGTATCTGAAATTAACTTAATATATTATTAAATAGATTCTAAAGTATTATTTTAAATAAGATTTGATCAAAATGAAATAGAAGGAAGTTTTAAATAGTAATTTGTTATTTAAAGCTAGTTCAAATAACTTATGGTTTATCAAGAGGATGTTATTGACATAAAGAGTCTATTAATGAGTTGGATTAAATATGCGAAGAGTTTTATAAATGGCTTTGGATAATTATAAAAGAATTTGTAAATAAGTTTTAAAGATCCAAGAAAGGGAAGTTTTACAAACGGGGTTTGGGAATTTATTAGAAATGTTTTATAAAGCGGTTGGTGTTTTAGGTTTTTCGTCTTAGATGACATTTGGTTTTGATCATTTAAATATAATTTCAAAATAAAAAAAAATTCTAATTGCTAGGTGAATTAAATTTTATCATTGTATAAGTATATGGAATAGTTTCTAAGTTTTTGAAAGGTGAAATGGTTTGTGAATATACTATTACCATTGAGGTAAGTATATGGTTATATTTTCTAAGTATCGAAAATATAGTGGTTTGTGAATATACTTATCCTGTTGAGATAGGAATATGGAAGTGATTTTCCAAGTATTTGAAATGTGATTTTAAATTATGAAAGATTAACTTAAGAGGCTTAGTGATTTCCGTGGGAAATGCAATCTTCGTTTGAATGTTTGTTTATTTGACAGGTAAATAACTGACAATCAAATGTTGGCCTAAATATGTAATCTTTCTTAATTTTGGTGGTAGGAAATATTCCCCACTTAAGACCTAAGGATTTTAACTCTGGAGAGGAAACATGTGGATTATATGGTACATTTACCATCGGGGGTGTCATACTGTACGTATAAACTCGTTTCGTTCTTCTAGGACAATGATAAGGAGATCCGTCCACTTAAACGGTCGGGTGGTGGTCCCCGCTCTTATGTATTGTTCGATTATTTCCTAAAGAACCTATATTGAGCATTCTAGAAATTGGCATTTGGTTTTATGGAGTACCCAGGAAACGAAAGAGTGTACTCGTAAGAGATGATCCGAAGTCGTGATCACTCCGAAAACCATATACGGGTCTATAAAGGAGATTCACGATATTTTAAAATGTTGGGATCCATGTTTGATTCCAAAACCCGTTGGGGTATGGGAATACGGGTGTGATTTCAAGATCTAATTGAGATGTGGCAATCTATGTGTGATTTTGAAACCCATTGGGGTATTGGAATCCATGTGGGATTGCGTGATCTATTTGGTGATGATGCTTAAGGTAGAACGTCGAACGTAGACTCATCAGTGGGAATGATTAAAACCAGAGATAGGAGGCATGGCCAGTAAGGTTGGCAAACCCATAGGGTGCAGTCGGCTCCACCTAAACGTTACCTATAATTGTTATGCATGCATAGGCGATGCACTTGGTCTTTGTGGGACTAGCTATGTTTTTTCTATGGTACATCACTAGGGATGTATGCTGCTTCGGAAGGTTATCTCTGATCCTTGTGCAGGAGGAATGTTCCTCAAAGTACTGAGAGCGCCTCCATGGAAATCCTACACAATTAGCGAACGTGCCTTATCAGTTTTCGATTATATATCTAGTATTATTTTGATGTTAGCATCAAAGCTACTCAATTATTATTATATTCGCCTTAGACATTATTATAATATCACTGGGTTTTCTGATATAAAGGTTTTTGTTATCGTAAGGTAAAAATCTATATGTGTTTATGTGCGGCTTGGTCTTACGAGGTACCTTTGATTTTAAGGAATTTGTAATGACCCGGAATTTTTAACGTTTAATTTGGAATATTTAAATGGTTTTAAATATTGAATTTGAAATATTAATTGATTTTGAATATGAAAGTTTGAGTTTATTTATAAAGTAAACTCGAAATTTAAATATAGCGATTTATTGGATAATTTAATTATTGAATTTAATAATTGAATATTGTTTAAATTATTGTATCTCGAGTTTTAAGCTCGATAAAAATAATTAAAAGGATTTTAAAATTTATATTAATAATAATGAAGATAATAAAAGTTTGAAAATTGAATTTAAAAGTGATCTTTTCAATTTTAAAAATAGATTGTTTAAACTGACATTTAAAAATAGCCTTCTGAGGCACAGTCTCGGAGTTCAACGAAACTAGTTCCATTAGATCCGTAATAATACATTATTATTAGATTTTAAATTTTGTAGCTTTTGGAGTTATAGTTTAGCCAGACGAGATATAAACGCATTGAAATTTATATCGAAATTAGGACACAAAACCTCTTCCATTGCGTTTGGAATAGAGGTATAACATTGTAAATGCCTAGCGGCATGCCTCGATAGGGGTTCGAGATTTGAGTTATGTAATTGAGGAGATTTAATTTAAAGAAACAAACACAAACACACACACACACACACACACACACACACACACATACACATATATGACTTGACTTTCATTTACGTCGGCTCCTTGCTTTCCCTTCAAGCTACTGTGACCTAACCTTTTCAAGTACGCATAAAATCACATCATTTCTTTTCCCCATCAGTTCGAACGGTAAAAAAAAGAAGAAGAGGTCGCTCATTCTTCTTCCTTTATAACCCATGCTCCCCTCTCTTTCTTCAGTTCAAAATGAATTCAATTCGTTTGTGAGAAAGGCGATACTCGGTTAAAATCGGGACGAGCTCGTTTGAGGTTTTGGGCACGCATTCAAGTTCTCATTCGCGATTGGTTAGGCAATTCTCGATCGCGTAATTTAGGGTATTCGACTGGTTGGGGTCGTGAGCGAAGATGGCGATGGAAAGTGCAGCTGGGCGAGGCATTCTAAGGTTGTGGCACCGGTCTTCGATTAAAGGGTTGGTGGGTGGTTCTGCGAGTAGAGGGGATATCGAACGAGCAAAGGAGGCGCAACGGAAGGCGGCTCTACTACGGTGGTGTGCTATGCTTGCGCGATAGTCGTCACTGGAAGATGCGGCGGTTAGTCGCGTGGCAGAAGTCAAGTACTTGGCTATGGCAGCGTCTGAAATTAACGGGAGAGGAATGGTGTGGTTCCTGATCGCGAACGAGTTTTTTTTAAGGTAATTTAATTTTAAAAATTTTAAATTTAATGTTACTCAAATTTAAAACATATAATTTAATCAGCTGATTATTATTTCATTTATCAGAAAATTCAATAGTAAGGTAAATTTAAAGTTTTATTAGGCCAATAAATTTAAAATTAAAATTGAGTATGTTAACGGTGGTTTAAATTATGTCAAATGCTAATAAATTCGGAATTCATCTATTCGAGGTCCAAATAAATAAAAAAAGATGAGTTGGATTTATGGACAACAAATACGAGCTAGAATTAATGTGGAATGATCAACGATTTCAGGAAAAAACTCAATGTGATAAAATTCTCTCCTAATTGGATTTCCAATTCAATTTTAAATAGTTAAAATACATATTGGATGCTTGTTGATTTTATAAGTTATTCTGATGAATGTTAAATATATATATATATAGTATTATATATATTATTATTTGGAGTGATATTCCCGCATACTATCACGGATGAGACCCTATGTGCCCTTCATAATAGCGGATGACCCTGTATACTATGATATCCCCTTCGATGTGGGATTGGTATTTATTTTATGTTGTATTAACATCTGTGGATGTAGGGAAACAGGTTGGAGGGATCCTACTGGAATCCTTAAATATGTTGTTATTTTTCATATATAGTGATATATGATTTGTGTAGAATAATCTATTATAGATTACTGTAGTGATTGGAATTATTGAATGTTATTGTAGCACTGGCCGAAATTTGATATTTTAAATACCATAAATATATTTTTAAAATGGAAGAATTAAAGGAAATTCTTGATCTAAAAATATGGATATTGAAATTGATTTTATTTAGCAAGAAATTGTATTAGAAAAAAATATATGTGACTTATGGTTATACTTAACTATTGTGAATTATTAGATGGGGGTTTTAAAAATGAACTATACAAAGAAAATTATAAACTATATTCTGGAGGTATAAAAAGGAGATTAAAGTCAATGTTAAAAGTAGATTGGAAGTACAAATGGAATTTATAAGAAAATTCATATATGGAATTTTATAAATAAGGTTTGTTTTATAAGCAAGTAAAAAACTCAAGGGGTTACAAAATTCATAAACGATGTTTTATAAAATAAAAGGTACCGATATTAGGATGATAAATTGGGAATATAGAATTCATAGGTGAATTTATATTAGAATATGGAAATAGTATGAGGGAAAATAATGCAGACTATTTTTAGAAGTGAAAATGGTTAAGGAAATCGGAATGGATGTGATGTGATAGAAATAGAGAGGAATTTATAAGCTGTATTGGTTATTTATGTTTTAAAAATGTATTTTAATTTTAAGAAGTAGGTTTGTCTTGAAAGAAAATTTTTATTATTTAAACTGTGTAATTTTAATCTAGTTCAGATTTACATAATTCGGCAAATGATATTAAGATATTTAGTATTTATTTTAGAAAATTCTAGCTTTTAGAATTAGCTTTGAAAATTTATATGTTTATCTAAAAATGGGTTATTAATGTTATAAAAGTGTTTTCGATATTTTAAACAATTGCTTGAACATGTTTAAAATAAATTATAAATATTTTAAATACTTATCATACATATATAGAGTTTAAAAGTAATTGAAAATTTTATTTTTATAAATTCTCTCAAGATTCAAACATGGGAGCTTATAAAAGGATATGATCTTGAGGAGAGGAAATTTATAGTGATTTGGAAGGTTTTTGGGATAAGTTATGGAGCAAACCTCATAAGAATAGAAAAGAGGAATTTGGGAATATTTCTAAATGTTGAAAGTGTGGAAATATCCTATTACAGATTTGAGTATTTAAAAATTTGTTTCCAAATGTTGGAAGGAATTGATATATCTTTTAAAGATATTTTAGGATAAATATTTTGGAAAAATTTATAATAAGGCCTAGTGACTGCATATGAATGTTTAATTGATAGTTAAATAACCGACTATCAATATTGGCCAATTTTGTCAATCGTCACGAAGAGACCTGGATCGGATTTAATGATTAGAAAACCACTTCGATCCGGTTTAAATGTAACGAATGAATACTACGAAGATGATAAAGAAAGTGATTCGGTTTGTCCAGACCCAGGACAGTTGTATGGGTGAATGCTATCAGATCATCGTCATTGGAGGACGTTGAGCATTCTAAGTAAACTTTTTCTTGAAATACGACTCTTAGCCTCGAACTTTATTAACCGAAAATGACTAAAACAGGGGAGACACGGCAAGGCTAAGTGGGATGCACTCAAGTTGGGTATGTTATCACCTTTCTAGATGTCCTTGGAACCCTATTTATCTTAGATATAGGTATACATGAAGGGAGAGATGCTCGATAGTAAGGATGGGAACACTAGGGGTGATAATATATTCGGTCTGTCCAGGTCAAGGGTTGGCCGGTCTTTTGTAGCCAGGGATCTCGGCGTGGTCCTCGGTACATTGTTCTAGAGGTGTACTGTGGTGGGCGGTACCCCTGCGGCCCAGTCATTCGATGGAATCTATTCTACAATATGCGCCGTATGGTTTTGATTATACCCAGCTATGCTGGAACGTGAGATGTAAGCATTTCAGCTATTTTCTATTTACTTCCTATAGACACTATTAAAATATCGAATGATTTTGATGAATATTGGTTTGGTTATCATAAGGTAAAAACCTTTTGTGTTTATTTATTATGTGGTCTTACGAGATACTTTTATTTTTCAAAGGATTTTGAAAAGTTAATAATTCAAATTGAGTGTGTTTTCTCACGCTGGTTTTCCATACGTACTCGCGTGTTATTTTATTATGATGCTCCCGTCAGACCGAGTATTACAGATTCAGGAAAGGATGCTATGGAGTTTAAGAGATGAGCTAGATGGCCAGGCGTACTTCTATGCTTGATTATTATTCTGCTGTATGAGGACAAGTTAGAAAACTGTCCAGATAGATTGTGGTATATTATACTCTGATAAATGTATATTAACAGCACAATTCTTGTAATTGAAAATCTGTTATTACATATTATAAATTTGTCTGTTGCGATTATGAGATTCTGTTGTTGTTATTCTATTTTTCTTCTATCTTTTGCTTCTTCTTTACCCTTGTTTTTCACACTTTCGCACACTTTGGGTTTTATAAGAGTGAATTATTGTCAACTCAAAGGGTACGAACTGCAGGTCGGTACATTTGGTATCAAAGCTAAAGATTGAGCAAGAACGATGGTTCTTGGGGGAGGGAGGGGTGATTACTAATTAGAGATAGAGTCAGTAGTACTCAAGAATGAGTTTGAGCATATTAATGGATAGGAGCGTGTATTTGTTAGTGTATATAAATTGTTTTATATTGTGTTGACTTATTAGTTGAGTGGCATATAAATTCTGGTTGAGTAGTGGGATGCCACTAAATCGATAAGAGTTTCTAAACACTTGTAAATGATAAACCGACACAGTATTGTTTTAAAAGTGGGTAAGTGGAATAATTTTACATAAAATATATTTTGATATAAAACAAATAATTTTCTAAAAGTTATTATAGCAGTGTGTTTGGATATTATAATATAATCAAAACAAGATTATAAATTTGCAAACGGTTTATTAAAAACAAATTATTATATAAGAATGAATTATACAAGTGAATAAAACTAAAAAAGAATTCAAATTAGAATTTGTAAAATTAAATCCTATAGATTTTTGGAAGTGTTTTCCCAAGTATTTTGAGATAAATAATAGTATTAGTATTTGGAGATATTTTTGAATAGAAAAATGTTTTCAAATGGATTTTTGAAAGGATGTAGCATTGAAATTGCTTCGGTCGTTGAAAAATAAGTTCAATGATGATAGTGACATCATCGATGTTTATTTTAGAGTTTCTAAGTGATGGATTTCCACCGCGGTCGTTGTTTTGGATTGTTTTAAGGAAAAACAAGTTTGGTTTGAAAATTCCGAAGGAGAACTGTTTTGGGATGGAACCAAGTGAATTTTATTTTAAAATTCCAATACGATGGTTTATTGAAACAGATGGTTATATATATAATTGATTTCAAAGTGATTTAAAATAAATACCAGGTGTTTGAATTACGAAATCCTTATTTAAGTAATTTAGAGATAATCAGAAAACAAGGTATAAATTTATAAATTAAAAATGATTCCAGATAAAGGAAAATATAGAATGTGAATTTTGGAATAAATTCTAACTTGAGTAAGTCGAAATGGATGGAATTTAACTTGAGCTAAGTTAAATAGATTTGTAATGGAAATGATATCGGCCGGGACTGAGATATAAAATTAAAGGGAATTCAGCTCAAGTTAAGTTGAGTAAATTAAATTTTAGAAATTTAATTGACTGGGTTGCATTGAATTAATGTGGTGCATTAGTGAAATTCGTATTTAACTTAAGCAAGTTAAAGTAAATCAATAAATGAAGTGACTATAATAAATGGGATTCAAACTTAAGTGGGTTAAATTAAAATGAACATATTGAAATTTAACCAAAAGATAAGTCGAATAAAAATTGGCCTGAATTCGAATTGAATTGAAAAAAATTGAATTGAAATAAACAAACTTCAGTAGCTTATAAAAATTGAAACGAATTGAATAAAATTATACTTGGGCTATAAATATGTAGCGACCCGACTTTCCATCACCAGAAAATCGCATCACTAATTTAGAAAGAAAGAGATAGAAGAAGAAAAGAAAGAGAAGAAAGAACAACAACACATCAGAATCTCACAGAGGAACGATTTAAATATAATATAGAACATATACGTAGTATCATATACATCAGAGCACACAACTATACATCTCAATTTAGACGGTTATAACATTTCTGACTAATACAATACAAGACATCATACAGAATAACAACACAGCGGAAATTCTAACTATATATCTACACGCTGAAGCCCCTGCTCCAAAGCTCCTCCAGATTTCATCAAGGATAACCTGATTCACTTGACTACTCATATATAATATGAGTACCCAAGAGTTTAATAAAACAGAAAATAAACACTCTGGTCAGAGAGGGGTCCGGTGTGAGTAAATGGTTTAGGATTGCTTAACTTTAGAAAATGCTTTTGAAAAGAAAAAGGTATCACGTAAGACTTCCCACACATAAACATGGAAAAGTTTTTACCTTACGCTAACCAAAACATTTGATAGGAAATCCAGTGATATTATAATAATGTCCAGGTTTTCAAATAAATATGAAATAGCCGAAATTATTACATCTATTAAATTCCAGCGATTAGCCACAAAAGTGGGTAATACATACAAAATCGTGGGATCTCGTAGGGAAAATTAGGTTTCCATCAATGGCAGGGATACTGGGGTATTGCCCGTCACAATACGTGGCCTAGATCACTGTACCGAGGAGTACGCCCGCTCCCCTACAACACAAGGCCGGGACCATTCCTTACTGAACAATCGCGAACAAGACCACCCCGCAGTTGGCTGCAGACCAACTGCCCACAAAGACGAAGTAAAAAGGGACATCTAGACAAGGATGTATCTCGCTCTCCAGTGGGAGCTACCCACGAAGCCATGCTGCACCTCCCCTATTTTAGCCATTCCTGGTTGATAAGGCTTGAGGTTGCGATTGCCTTTATAGAACACATCTATCTTAGAATTCTCATCGTCCACCTGACGATGTGATGAAAGTATTCAATCCATACAAGTTCGTTCCGGGTTCGAACGAAACCGAAGGCACTATCTCGTTGCACTCATTTTGGAATCACCCTCAGAGTCAACGACCATAGCCCTTGCACTCTGAATCACCATCTCGAGCCTATAAGCACTATTCCGTCTAACTCATTATGGGATCACCCACAGAGTTATACTGACGTATAGTTCTTGCACCTTGAGTCTTCACCTGCTCCACTTGGATTCAGGACCTAACATTTATTTTGGATCGGTGTGGTTTTCGGATATCCAAATATGGAAACCCGATCCCGGTCTTACCGAATCCAAACGCCATTTTAAATCTCCAAGTTGTACTTAAGGGATTTAAACAATAGATATTCATAAATATCACTTAACATAAATGGATGATTCATATTACAGATAGATAATTCACTATTATCACATTTATCCATATATATCACAAAGCAGCATATATATCACATCTCAGATATATCATATTCACATCATCACATATCAACCAATGACATATAATATCAACCAATAAATAATCAACCTTAACAAGGTTTGATCCAACTTAAATAATTTAATTAATCCTTAATTAAATTTATTCTTACTTAATCACTTTGATTATCATCAATCTATCTTACTATTCATTAATTAATTACAAATTAATTAATAAACATCACTTAATTATTCTCTTTAATTAATCATCTTTGATTAATTAATTAATTAATTACTATAAGTAATTATTCCTTAAATACAATATTAATAAATCATCTTGATTAATTACTTAATTATACCAAGTAATTATCTCTAAATTACTCCTTTAAAATTAATCACACTTGATTATTTATTATTTAATTACCTTGATAATTATTCCTTAATTAATCACACCCGATTAATCACCTTTAAATTAATCATACTTGATTAATTACTCTTGATCAATTACCTTTAATTACTCACACTTGATTAATTACTTTTAATTAACCATATTTGATTAATTACTTTTAATCAATCATATTTGATAAATTATTTCTTAATTACATTCAGTAATTAAAACTTGATTATCCTTAAATTATTAATTAACAATTAATTAATTGTTTTCATTTATTAATGATTACTTCATTAATTAAATTTCTTTTTAATTAATTACTTAACAAGTAATTAATCACATAATTAACTACTCTTAATCCTTTTATTAATTAACCATTAATTAAATAATTTAAGCTTTTAAAAAAAAATTATTAATTAATTCTTTAATGAATAACTCAAGTGATTAATCTTTAATCACATCCACTTAATTATTAATTACTTCATAAAGAAATTAGATTAAATTAACTCATAAATGATTAACTTAATTTAATCTCAAATTTATTACTTAATTACTTACTCTACTTAATCATTTAAATTTAATTAAATGATTCCTTTAACTACTTATATTATAAAGATCATAAATTAAATAAACTATTATCTTAATTAGATTATCTATATTAACGATACACTTGATTATTAAAATAATTGAATTATCTCCATTTTTCTCATAATTGTTGATCTTTAAATAAATCAAAGTTCTAATTTACATAAGTTAAATTTTTATTATAACTGATTATCAAATTCTTAATTTTTAAACTTATTTAAATTTAGTTTGAAATCAATAAGAATAAAAATAAGTTTTAATCATTAAAATAAAACTCTTGAACTTTTTCCAAAGTTATCGAATAAAATTTAATACAACCTATTATTAAATTTCACATAGTTATAATTTAAAACCTTTATATTTCAAAATATAAGAACTTATCTTTTAAACAAATGTAGTTATATAATTAAACTTTTTCAACTTTGGTTTACATTTTGATCATCTTCAAAATCAAGTCCCCTTTTATTTCAAAAATCTTTTTTAAAAAAAAACAAAACTATAATTTTTTTAAAAAACTTAAGAACTGAAGAATTGAAGAACACAAAACAACACTTGCTCAACAAACTCGAGCTACACTCAGCAAACTCATGCAACAAACCCGAGTCTCCTTAGATCTCGACTTGCTTCGAGCAAAAACACTGCAAACCCGAAGCCATCTTCGAGTTTTCCTCCACTCGCCCCAAACCCAAAACAGAAAATAAGAAATCGTGCACGTATATGTGCACGCCGTCGATGGACGCTGGCGAACTCCATGCCGGCCACCCACAAGTCGCACTCAACCCCTACTACCCATCACAACACCCAGAACAAAATTTTCGAATGAGAAACGAAAAAATGACCTTCGAACCCATTAGTTCGAAAACACCGTCCCTAGTAAAACCCACATCTACGGCAGCACCAACGTTGAGAAAACCCACCGTCACCTCTGAAGCTTCATCACAACCCCCAACCCCTCAGCAACCTTCGAGACCACCTCCGGTTACGCTACGACGCCGCTAAAACCCAAAGAACGTTGTCGATTGAAAACAGGTACGTAAACCCTATTCGAACGATTTCCTATCAAACCCTCCATCAAAAAAATCCAAAATGATTTTTCTGATGATCACCATAGCCCCCTCCAACTTCGAGGATAACCACGATCACCACTTCGCCGTGGCTCGCCGTGGATTGGACAAAATATCCAAAATAGTCAAATCCCAAATTCACACAAATTACCCAACTAAAATTTGCAATTCAAACTCCTAAAATCATGATTTCTTATTTACCATTCAATTATAAAGTCAAAACTCAAATCTGAGTATAAATTTTTTTGTCCCAAATCAATATTTTACTTTAAATTTGCAATTCCTGAGTAAAACATGCACTTTAAAATCCTACAAATATTTTTCGGTGGTAGATTACTCATTTTCAAACAACTTCTACTTACAAATAATAGCTTCCAATCTAGTATTGGTATGGCACCTTTCGAGGCACTCTATGGAAGGCCATGCCGATCTCCTTCTTGTTGGCTTGAGGCCGGTGAGAAGCTGGTTTTAGGTCCAGATTTTATTCGGGATTCTACAGAAAAGATTGATCTTATTCGTCATAGGATGAAAGAAGCCCAGAGTAGACAAAAATCCTATGCCGATAACCGGAGAAGGAAGTTAGAATTTTCTGTGAGAGATCTTGTGTTTATTCGTGATTCACCAATGAAAGGTGTTGTACGTTTCAGTCGATCGGGAAAACTTGCGCCTCGATATATTGGGCCATTTCCTATCACCGAACGTATTGGTTTCATGGCTTATCGCCTTTTATTACCGGCTCAGTTTTCTGCTATGCATGACGTGTTTCACGTTTCTCAACTTCGGAAATGTCTTCGAGATTCCGATTCTATTCTTGAGCCCGGTGTTGTGGAAGAGATTGAAGTTTCGCCTAATTTAACTTATGAGCAACATCCTATTTGTATCGTTGCTTCGGAAGTCAAACGACTTCGAAATAAAGATGTTCCGCTTGTTAAAGTTCAATGGTCTTCAAATCCTAAGGATTGTTCTTGGGAATCTAGAGAGTACATCGAGCGTACACATCCGGACTTACTTTCTCGTGCTCTTTGAGGTGAACTTCTTATTTCAAACTTATTTTGTGTTGAATATGCTTTTATGGTTGTTACTATATATCTTCTTCTTGTAATATTGCGAGGATGCAATTTCTTTAAGGAGGGGAGTCTGTAACAACCCGCATATTTATCGATTTTATATTTAAATATTTTATCGTTAGTCGGATTTTAGTCCGAAAAGCTACTTTTTGCATACGGTCGAATTAGGGCTCGGGACCACTCCCATTGAGTTTAAAATGCCGTTTGCGACCTTTTTGAGTATAAGCTTCGATATGTTTGGAGAAAGTTGATTTCTGCTACTTTTTACTTTGGGTTTGGTTTTTGGGCTCAGCCCTATGTTAACTTATGCTCAAATCTGAGCCACTCTCCCCCACTCACCCTCATTCTCTTCTCTTTTCAGTTTTTATAACATTAATGGTGGAAGAGATTGGAAATTAAAACTCCAAAACCCAAGTTTCTCTTGCAAATCAAATTCTTAGCTCCAAACTCAAGAAGAACCCATTGGTAAGCTTCTCTTTTTCTTCTCCAACTTATTCTCTTACCAATTTCAGAAATTCCTAAACCTAATTTCGGGAATGTTCTTGTTTTTGAGCTTAGATTCAAGCTCAATTGAGTTGTGTTGAAGAGAGGTTGATTCTCCATTTGCTTTCAAGCTTCTTCTTGTTTGATTTTGAGAAAAGGTGAGATTTTTATCTCACATCTATGACTATAATTATCTTTGGTTGTTGGGTATGAATTCCTAACACTTATTCATGTGCATTTGCTCTTGATTTGGATTGGTTTTGTGAATATTCCAATTTTTGGGTTTTTAAACCAAATTTGTGTGAAAATCCTTTTATGGATGATTGATCATGCTTTTGGTGATGCATCGAGGAGCATATAGGGCCGGGTTGCCGATTGGCATAAACCCTTAGAGCCAATGTTCGTCCGGTTGCATTTTGGAAGAGTTTGCTCTTCATTTGAATAAGGCTGAAAAATAGCCCAGGCATGATTCAGTCGACTGAAAACTCTGTTCAGTCGACTGAACCTGAAACCCGAGAGTTTCCAGGCATGTTTCAGTCGACTGAAAAACTCTGCACAGTCGACTGAAACTGGAAACAGAAAGTTTCCTGAACCTGGAAAATTTCCAGGTACAGGGTCAGTCGACTGAAAATCTCTGTTCAGTCGACTGAACCTGCCGTTTGAGTCCAATTTGCCCTTTTGGATTGAACTTCCAATTTAAATCGATTCGTGATAATCCTATTTGTTGTTATCATCTATTATGACTTTGATGACTCTTTTTAGGGATTTTTGAATATCCATTTCGATGGATCCTTTATCGATTTCGTTGGATTTTATTCACGTCTTCGTATGTGAATTTTTGTGATTGATTGTTCTTACAATCTTCTTCGTGATTTGTCACTTTAAAAATATAAAGGTTTTCTATACTAGTAGTAAATATCAAAACCCTTTTCTCAACGATTTCAGTACTATTTTAATACCAAACTCGTTTATAAAAACGTTTTCCAATCTATTAGTATATACAAACCTTTACCTCACTCGCATGAGAAATCTAATTAAACGGCTTAGTAAAACAAGTGGTATGAAACGCTTGCGTTTACTTTGTCGGTTAATTCTTGGACTTGTTCGATTGAACCTCTTGTGACAATTTTCTAGTGGAGATTTACAGTTTGTTCGTAAATATTTAAGTTAAGCAAGTGGTTATGGGACATGAAGCTAAACTGTTATATTTACTAGCTTAGTGTAATTGACACTTCTCGATGATCATGACGATCATTTTTGTGATTTAGACTAGCAATGTGCGATGTCTCTTTGTCTGCGTGGGAGATTAAACCCCGTTCGTGTGTCAAATTTGTGGGATAGCTACCCACGGTCTTCGGACCATTCGTGTGTCAGGTCTTCGGACCGTTCGTGTGTCAAATTAATGGCTAGCTACCATGAGATAGCTTCTCGTTCATGTGTTACAGCTGTTGGTGAGTTTTCATGCTCCCGTTCATGTGATAGGCCTCCCCCCTTATTTTTTTGTGCTTTCTGGATTTCTTGTGTACATTTCTAGAATTTGTGTTTCACCAATTTTTCATGATTTCCATTGATAAGTCTTATCGATATTTGTGCATTGGTGAATTTGTGTGTGATTGACTTTTGTGATTTCTGGATTTCTTGTGTAGTCTTCTGGAATTCGTGTGTCATTGACTTTAGTGATTTCTGGATTTCTTGTGTAGTCTTCTGGAATTTGTGTGTCATTCACTTTTGTGATTGACATTGATATTATCGTCAATATTTATGGTATGGTGAACGAAATAAGGAGTATGACGTTTCTTTGATTCTTGTGTAGATTTGGTGACATTGATTAATCTCTTGATGATTATGAACTAAGTATGTGTATATATATATATATATCACAGCTTGGCATTGTGATTATTATGTGTTTAGTCATATCTCTTATTCTATATCGTTTCATCTGATATTTATAGTTAGACTGATCCGTTTATTTTTATTTTTATTAAATAATACTCGGGTCAGACCGAGATGTTACAGGTGCTTCTGCTTGACTTCTCATCCGGGATTAACTCCTTGATTTTTTGGGTTAACTACTTAGATTAGTAGTTATTTTGTTGTATACATTTGAGATATAGACTCCTTAATGTATACTTATTCTTTTGTGTAGTTCGTGTAACTATTCTTTTGTGATATTGTGGATCTTTTTAGACCACTACTCTGATGTACACTTTCTAGTGTAATATTCATATCTTATTCCGCCTTTGTGATATGAATTGTCTGTGACTGATTTGTGTTATGCTTATTTCTATATTTGTTTTCCGAAGGATTTATATAGCCACCGTGTAGTAGCTTTGAGTTTGTGTCGGTATGTCGGATTTCCTCTTGAAATAGAATGCATGTTATATTATCTGACATATCGGTGCTCGCGCAAAGAAATTACATGGATGGTCGCTCCTCAACAGCCTTATTTTCCGTGCTAGTCGACAGCATTCACTGTAATGTTCTTGGTTAGCGTGGGTATAGAGGTGGGGCGTCACAGCTTGGTATCAGAGCCAAACTTCGGAACAATATGGAATATTATAATAAGGATCATCGTCTTAAGTCTTTTTTAGGAGTCGTGCTTTAGGATTTAATTCGAGTCTTCGTACTGATTCATCCTATTTTCCTTATGATTCCTTATTTATCTATCAAGATTGCTTGATATTCAATTTGGTGAATAACCTTTTCTTCTTCTTCTTTCTTTCTAAAGGAAGAGAAATGTCTAGACCAGGCCGCCACAGAGCCGTGCCATCTAGCACTCCACCTCAAGATGGAGTTTTTATGACTGCTCAACTGCTTCTTCATTTGATAACTAATGCTCAAGCAGCTGGAGCTAACCCGGAACCTACTCACCCAAAGTCGGGATTTGCACGCTTGTGTAGCGATTACACTAATTTGGGTGGGGAGCCATTCAAAGGTTCCGAAACTGTTATTGAAGTACAGGCTTGGCTAAGAACATGCGATCGCATCTTTTCGCACATGAATCTTATTGACCTTCACCGAGTTCAGGTGGCCTCTAGTATGCTCCGAGAAAGAGCATTGGACTGATACGAGCTTCTTATTTCTGAGATTAATGAAGCGGATCTCACTTGGGAGAAATTCCGAGAACGCTTCGAGTTGAAATTCGTACCAGAAGCAGAAAAAGTGACATTGGCTCGACGATTTATAGACCTTGTTCAAGGTGAGTCATCCGTGACTGATTACGTCGCCTCCTTCGAGTCGCTTTCCAAATATGGGGTTGAATACATCAACACCCCTCTGAAGAAGAATCAGAGATTTGTTTATGGCTTAAACAAAAGTCTCAAGAAGCCATTACTCCTAAAATTAGAAGTTTCTTTCGACCAGCTCGTTGATATCGCTCTTCGTCTTGAAGAGGCGGATAGGGAGAATAATGTTGAAGTGGTGGGTTCCAAACCAAACTTCAACAACAAGAAGAGGCCAAGCAAATTCAAAGGTCCTTATCCCAATAAGAAAGGGAGGCAAGCAACTCCTGCTGAAAAGACCTTTTCCTCTACTCAAGGGAAATGCTATAATTGTGGTTCGAAAGACCATTTTGCGAACAAGTGTTCAAAGCCTCGTACTTGTCGCTATTGCAAAAGCCCGGACCATTTTATGCATGTGTGTCCCAAACTTCAAAATAGGAGGGAGGGAAAGTTAAATGTTGCTCAAGCCCCTGGCAACACATCTCGTGGCCAAGGTATTTCTCATTCTATTCTAGATGGAATTATTTTGTTTCGTGATCATCCTATTCGAGTTCTTTTTGATACGGGTGCGTCCCATTCTTTTATATCAAAAGAACTTGTTGATACTTTTTCTTTGGATGTTTTGTGTTTAATGACTTCTTTGAGAATTGCGAATCCGGTTGGTGGATCCGCAACAATCAGTTTATTGTGTAAAGATGTCGAGATTATTTTGTGTGATTTTTCTTTCCGAGCCGATTTGCATGTCATGCGTTATTTAGGCTTTGGAATGATTTTGGGAATGGATTGGCTTAACCATTATGAAGCTCATATCCTATGTCCTGAGCGGACTATTCATCTTCGACATCCTCAATCTGTTAATCAGGTTTCTATTATTCTTAAAGATTCAGATTCTGCTTTGGTTGCATCTTTATATTCTTTAAATCCTCGTGATGACGACGATGATGATGAGGGTGATATTATTTCTCTTATTCACGTCGTTTGTGAATTTTTCGACATATTCGAGCCCGTTTTAGGATTACCACCTAAGCGAGCAATTGAGTTCAGAATTAATCTTATTCCGGGAGCTCAACCTATCACTCGTCCTCCTTATCGTATGTCCAACAAAGAAAACAAGGAGATGCGTAAACAATTATCTGAGTTGGAAACGAAGCAATTTATTCTCTCTAGTTCCTCGCCTTGGGGAGCTTCAGCTATTTTTGTGAAGAAATCTGATGGTACACTTAGGCTTTGCGTTGACTACCGCAAGCTTAATGATCTTACTATCAAAAATAAATATCCTTTACCTCGGATTGATGATCTATTCGATCAACTTAGTGGTGCTAGAGTCTTTTCACAATTGGACTTGGCTACGGGTTTTCATCAGCTTCGTATTGCAGAGGATAGCATTCCTTTGACATCGTTCCGTACTCGGTATGGATCTTATGAATGGCTTGTTATACCATTTGGGTTAACAAATGCCCCGGCTTATTTCGTTGACTTAATGAATCGAGTTTTTAAAGACTTTCTCGACCGGTTTGTTCTCATCTTTATCGATGATATTCTTGTTTATTCTAAAACCGAGGAGGAGCATGAAAAACATCTTCGGATTGTGTTGGAAACTCTTAGGAGTAATCAGTTAAAGGCAAAATTTTCTAAATGCCATTTTTGGCAATCTCGTGTGAAGTTTCTCGGTCACATTATTTCCGAATCCGGAATTTCCGTGGATCCTTCAAAGATTGAAGCGATTCAAGATTGGAAGAGACCGGAGAGTGTGACAGAGATTCGTAGTTTTCTCGGATTGGCGAGCTATTACCGTCGTTTTGTCAAAGACTTTTCTAAAATTGCCGTGCCTCTCACTAGCTTGACGAAGAAAGGTGTTACATACATTTGGTCGGACAAATGTGAAGCTTCTTTTCAGAAATTAAAAGAACTTCTTTCTGATGCTCCTATTCTTGTGATTCCCAATGGGAATCAAGATTTCGTTGTTTATACCGATGCTAGTCGCACTGGTTTGGGTGCCGTTCTTATGCAAAAGGAACGCGTTATTGCTTATGCTTCTAGGCAATTAAAGCCTGCTGAGACTAGATATGCCACTCATGATTTAGAGCTCGCGGCTATTGTTTTTGCTCTTCGGATTTGGCGTCATTATCTCTTAGGAGAGAAATTTGTTCTTTACACAGATCATAAGTCTTTGAAATATTTATTCTCTCAAAAGGAACTTAATTTGCGTCAACAGCGTTGGCTCGAATTTCTTGCACCATATGATCTTGATATTCTTTATACTCTCGGTAAGGGTAATCTTGTCGCCGATGCTCTTAGCCGTAAACAACAAGCTGTTGTTTCTATGATGATATCCGAATGGAACGATCTCGAGATTTTATCCGCTTGCGAAATTCGAGACCGTGTTTCCGATTTATGCTCATCATTTGTTTTATGTAGCCTTGAGGCTCATCCATCTCTTTTAGACCGCATTCTTGAAGCTCAAAGGCTAGATACTGAATTGGTTCTTCTTGGCCAAAATTTTAAGGATAAAATTGATATTGAAGGTTTGAAAGACTTTAATATCGATTCTCGTGGCGGCATTCGGAAATTTGGTAGACTTATCGTGCCAAATGATAGGGATCTTCGTAAAGATATTTTAGAATATTCTCATCACTCTAAATTTACCATTCATCTCGGTAGTAGTAAAATGTACGCGGATATGAAGCGACTTTATTATTGGGAGGGAATGAAACTTGACATCGCTAACTTCGTCAAACGTTGCATGACTTGCCAACTTGTTAAGGCCGAACATCAAAGGCCCGGAGGGTTATTGCAACCTTTAGAAATTCCAGTTTGGAAGTGGGATCAAATTTCCATGGATTTTATAGATAGCCTTCCCCGTTCTCGATCGGGTTATGATAGCTTATGGGTAATTGTTGATAGACTTACTAAATCCGCCCATTTTATTCCCGTTCTGTCTAACCGAACCGTTCCTCTTTTGGCCAAACTCTTTATTAAAGAGATTGTTAAATTGCATGGGGTTCCTACTTCAATTGTTAGTGATCGTGATCCATTGTTTACTAGTGGATTTTGGAAGAGTCTTCAAAAAGCTTTGGGAACGAAGCTTAATTTTAGCACCGCTTATCATCCCCAGTCCGATGGACAAACCGAGCGTGTGAATCAAACTCTTGAAGATCTTCTTCGTGCTTGTGTTCTTGATTTTGGTGGAAGTTGGGAAGATCATATTTCACTTGTTGAATTTTCCTATAATAATAGCTTCCAATCTAGTATTGGTATGGCACCTTTCGAGGCACTCTATGGAAGGCCGTGCCGATCTCCTTCTTGTTGGCTTGAGGCCGGTGAGAAGCTGGTTTTAGGTCCAGATTTTATTCGGGATTCTACAGAAAAGATTGATCTTATTCGTCATAGGATGAAAGAAGCCCAGAGTAGACAAAAATCCTATGCCGATAACCGGAGAAGGAAGTTAGAATTTTCTGTGGGAGATCTTGTGTTTATTCGTGTTTCACCAATGAAAGGTGTTGTACGTTTCAGTCGATCGGGAAAACTTGCGCCTCGATATATTGGGCCATTTCCTATCACCGAACGTATTGGTTTCATGGCTTATCGCCTTTTATTACCGGCTCAGTTTTCTGCTATGCATGACGTGTTTCACGTTTCTCAACTTCGGAAATGTCTTCGAGATTCCGATTCTATTCTTGAGCCCGGTGTTGTGGAAGAGATTGAAGTTTCGTCCAATTTAACTTATGAGCAACATCCTATTCGTATCATTGCTTCGGAAGTCAAACGACTTCGAAATAAAGATGTTCCGCTTGTTAAAGTTCAATGGTCTTCAAATCCTAAGGATTGTTCTTGGGAATCTAGAGAGTACATCGAGCGTACACATCCGGACTTACTTTCTCGTGCTCTTTGAGGTGAACTTCTTATTTCAAACTTCTTTTGTGTTGAATATGCTTTTATGGTTGTTACTATATATCTTCTTCTTGTAATATTGCGAGGACGCAATTTCTTTAAGGAGGGGAGTCTGTAACAACCCGCATGTTTATCGATTTTATATTTAAATATTTTATTTAAATATTTTATCGTCAGTCGGATTTTAGTCCGAAAAGCTACTTTTTGCATACGGTCGAATTAGGGCTCGGGACCACTCCCATTGAGTTTAAAATGCCATTTGCGACCTTTTTGAGTATAAGCTTCGATATGTTTGGAAACCTGAAACCTGAAACCCGAGAATTTCCAGGCATGTTTCAGTCGACTGAAAAACTCTGCACAGTCGACTGAAACTGGAAACAGAAAGTTTCCTGAACCTGGAAAATTTCCAGGTACAGGGTCAGTCGACTGAAAATCTCTGTTCAGTCGACTGAACCTGCCGTTTGAGTCCAATTTGCCCTTTTGGATTGAACTTCCAATTTAAATCGATTCGTGATAATCCTATTTGTTGTTATCATCTATTATGACTTTGATGACTCTTTTTAGGGATTTTTGAATATCCATTTCGATGGATCCTTTATCGATTTCGTTGGATTTTATTCACGTCTTCGTATGTGAATTTTTGTGATTGATTGTTCTTACAATCTTCTTCGTGATTTGTCACTTTAAAAATATAAAGGTTTTCTATACTAGTAGTAAATATCAAAACCCTTTTCTCAACGATTTCAATACTATTTTAATACCAAACTCGTTTATAAAAACGTTTTCCAATCTATTAGTATATACAAACCTTTACCTCACTCGCATGAGAAATCTAATTAAACGGCTTAGTAAAACAAGTGGTATGAAACGCTTGCGTTTACTTTGTCGGTTAATTCTTGGACTTGTTCGATTGAACCTCTTGTGACAATTTTCTAGTGGAGATTTATAGTTTGTTTGTAAATATTTAAGTTAAGCAAGTGGTTATGGGACATGAAGCTAAACTTTTATATTTACTAGCTTAGTGTAATTGACACTTCTCGATGATCATGACGATCATTTTTGTGATTTAGACTAGCAATGTGCGATGTCTCTTTGTCTGCGTGGGGGACTAAACCCCGTTCGTGTGTCAAATTTGTGGGGTAGCTACGCACGGTCTTCGGACCATTCGTGTGTCAGGTCTTCGGACTATTTGTGTGTCAAATTAATGGCTAGCTACCATGAGATAGCTTCTCGTTCATGTGTTACAGCTGTTGGTGAGTTTTCATGCTCCCGTTCATGTGATAGGCCTCCCCCCTTATTTTTTTTGTGCTTTCTGGATTTCTTGTGTAGATTTCTAGAATTTGTGTTTCACCAATTTTTCGTGATTTCCATTGATAAGTCTTATCGATATTTGTGCATTAATGAATTTGTGTGTCATTGACTTTTGTGATTTCTGGATTTCTTGTGTAGTCTTCTGGAATTCTTGTGTCATTGACTTTAGTGATTTCTGGATTTCTTGTGTAGTCTTCTGGAATTTGTGTGTCATTCACTTTTGTGATTGACATTGATATTATCGTCAATACTTATGGTATGGTGAACGAAATAAGGAGTATGACGTTTCTTTGATTCTTGTGTAGATTTGGTGACATTGATTAATCTCCTGATGATTATCAACTAAGTATATATATATATATATATCACAGCTTGGCATTGTGATTATTATGTGTTTAGTCATATCTCTTATTCTATATCGTTTCATCTGATATTTATAGTTAGACTGATCCGTTTATTATTTTTTTTATTAAATAATACTCGGGTCAGACCGAGATGTTACAGGTTGTGACGACCGCCCATGACTCCCGCACGGAACAAGGAAATGGTGCGCTGAAAGTGTGCCAGGCAGCCATGGACGACCGTCAAGGGTAGAATAAACATCGCAGACTCTATCGTAAGACTCACAGCGCATGGATAAAATACAATAGAGAAGTATAATATAGTGAAGCTCTATAGAACAGAAACTGCATATCATAAAATCTGAACAGCTTTATACAAGGTCTGAATCAGGAATACAAGAAGCCTCACTACATGGCACTCAGAGTAACAACAAACAGCGGAAAAACCCAATACATAGAATATGAAAATAATATGCAAAGCCTCCTGCTCGTCTTCGTCATCATCAGCGTGAGCCACTAAGATCAGCACCTGCCACCTGTCACCTAGTCTGCCCATCCCAAACATGGATGAACAGCCCAAGGTAATAAGAGGAGACATAAAACCTTGAGTTAGACAAAATCTTAGTGAGCAGTAAATCAACTATCAAACATACCAAAAGAGCATAAGGGATAAAAGGAATAGGAACCCAAATCATCCCACTCCACCTCTTTCTACAGTGATAGCCTCAGACACACACTAAGGAGAAGCAAGCATAGCAAAGCAGATAATTAAAGTAAAGCAATAATCACTCGAGTCAAGGTCGATGTTTTCTAAATACAAACCCCCAAGGCCTAAACCAAGATCAGATAAGCACCCAGAAAACACCGCTCTTAAGACCGAATGATGATACAACCAAACATCCATGACTCTGGCTATCACTGTTATCATTGCCTTGATTTTATCGTTAATTGAATGACCAACTCATCTTTCAAACATCCGTCAAGGGCTAATGGCAACCCCGGTTCTAGACATAACTCCACACGTCCTCGTGACCCGTGCCTAGGTATAACGAATCTACCCAGAGTACTAGCATGTCATCATGACCCGCGCCTGGGTATAACGGATCTACCCAACGTACTCTTGCTTTGAGCTTGCTAGAACCTTCAATAACGATAAGATCTCAGCCTTCTAGTCATCCTCCTCGACGACTATTCCCATTATAGCTCAAGCACCTCTCGAGCCACCATTATCCACCAACTCGAACCGCATCATCGAGTAATCAACATGCTTGGGATGATCCCGTTTGGATTAAACCAAGGCTTCCACATCATGCTTTGCTCCAACGCATCTTAGCAAAGTCCATCCCATCATCATACTTCGCCTCAACATATCATGGCAAAGTCTATTTCGTCATCATACTTTGCTTCCTCTAAATATAGCAAAGTCCTCGAACCCATCCATATGAGCTTCATTATCCGCTTCATATGCCACAGCAGCTTTCACCATTCAAGAGCCTTTCTACTTAGCTTTTGAATCATCTTCAACCATCTTGTCCAAAATCAACTACAAGCTAACTCGAGACAATCAAATAAATCATACATCCAAACAATCAAGCATCCGAACAATCAAGCATCCAAACAAGATCTAATCAAGTAATATCAACTATAATGGCAATTTCGTAAATAAATGAGCATAAGTCTAACATATATGAAATCATGGATTTTAGCATAGATCTATCAAATATAAAACATGGGTTTTGTCTCTATAACTTGTTAATTGAACTTGCATAGGTAAACATCTTCAAAAGTAATGAATCTAGTCTTGGAACTAAGAAAAATGCATGAAATCTCTAACTTTAACACTCAAACAAGCCACCAATCCAATATACTCCTTTGGGTCCGCGTGAGAGATAACTACCACTCACCGAATCACCCTAACACTTCAAAAACAATCAACAAAAGATCTGGACAGCAAGGACTCAAGCTCGATTCGTCGAAATCTCGCTTGAAATGGTGAGATCTAGCTTCGTCGGATGAAGATCTTCAACTTTGGCTCTTCGATCTTCGATCTTGATCTTCGATCTTCAATGGATGTTAGCACTAGATTGAAGTAGAGAAAGAAGTGAAGAAAATGTTGTAGTCGAGTTTCCAAAATGGCAGCACTTCGTCGCTTCAAAAACCGGTGCCAAAAAGTGAGCCAAACCCCTCTATTTTTAAGCTGAAAACTCCATGAGTCGTTCGTCCATAAGTTGTCCACGAGTCATCTCTGAGTCGTTCACGACTCATCATATTCCACGACTCAGAGAATCCCAACAGCATACGACCTAACAAGCTACGACTCATCTAAGCGCGCGACCTAACCCACACGCGACATAACGACCTAAGCCCTCAACGACTCATCTACTATACGACTCATCTCCTTAACCCGGTCACGACTCAACCTATCCCATTAACTCGTAACCTGGCAATGTTCTAACTCTATAAGCCGTTAACCACCATGAGTCGTCCCATACGAGTTAACTCATAACTCTTAACTCGTTAGCTCCTTATCCCCTGAGTCGGTCAAAACCTTAAGTCATTCACGACTCATACATGAGTCGTTCACTACCTTGACTCGTTAACTCGTGCACACTCATCTCTTAACTCGAACACGACTCATCACTTATCTCGAACACGACTCATCACTTAACTCACGAGTTAACTTCCTAAACGACTCAGGCTAGAGACAACATAAACAACACTAACGACCTGTAAATTCTACGATATATCGACACGTAAAATACGGGTCGTTACATTCTCTCCCCCTTAGGAATTTCGCCCCCGAAATTCCAAGCAAACAACAACAACCAAAGATATTCCGCATGCCTACCATCCATAGCAATCAACAAACCATACATCCAATTCTAGCCTAGCATGCAGAATTCTAAGATAGAACAAGGTATAAATTCATGAGATGTCACGACACCTTAGGGCCATACCTCGAAGAGTTCTGGATGAGCTGCCTTCATCCTCTCTTCCTCCTCCCACGTACAGTCGTTAACATCATCACTCCATTGTATCTTGAGCAACGTAACCGTCTTCCTCCTAAGCTGTTTCGTATCGGTTTCAACAATACGAAGCAGCTTACGAGGTCTTCTAACAACTGGATCAACCTCCAAATCTTCATAGCTATCAGCAGAAATCACTGTACTCGAGTCGTGCACATACTTCCGTAGATATGATACGTGAAAAACATTGTGCACACCCGCCATCTTTTCCGGCAACTCTAATCTATAAGCGAGCTTTCCAATACGCTCGATGATCGGGAATGGTCCAACAAATCTCGGAGCCAACTTCCCTTTCTTCCCGAATCTAATAACATTCTTCAGAGGAGAAATCTTCACAAAAACCATATCACCTACGTCGAACTCCAAATCCTTTCGACGTTTATCTGCATAACTTTTCTGACGATCCTGGGCTGCCTTCATTCGTTGCCGAATGATCTCTATGCAATCCGTAGTCTGACGAATCATCTCTGGCCCAAGTATCAGATTTTCTCCAGTTTCCAACCAACATGTCGGAGAGTTACACGGTCTTCCATACAGCGCTTCATACGGTGCCATACCAATGCTTGACTGGTAACTGTTATTGTACGCAAACTCCACCAAATGAAGATGATCTTCCCACGATCCTCCGAAATCCAAAACACAAGCTCTGAGAAGATCTTCCAAAACTCGGTTGACTCTCTCAGTCTGACCATCTGTTTGGGGATGATAAGCTGTACTCAAACACAACTCGGTTCCCAAAACTTCCTGGAAGCTCTTCCAAAATCCACTAGTGAACAATGGGTCTCGATCGCTCACTATACTCTTCGGAATACCATGGAAACGAACTATCCACTTAACATACAACTCCGCCAACTTTGATGCAGTCCTAGTTGATCGAACAGGAATGAATCTTGCACTCTTGGTCAAACGATCCACTATGACCCAAATTCCTTCATTTCCCGCTCTCGTTCTAGGTAGACCATCGATAAAATCCATTGATATTTGCTCCCACTTCCATGTAGGAACTTCTAATGGCTGAAGCAATCCACTTGGCTTCTTCTGCTCTACTTTAACCAACTGGCAATTCATACACTTGGAAATAAAATTTCCAACATCCTTCTTCATGCCTTCCCAGTAATAGGTTCTCTTCATATCCCGATACATCTTATTTCCTCCTGGATGAATTGCCAACTTCGAGTGATGACTTTCCTTCAGAACTTCATCTCTCAATTCATCTATATCTGGAACAACTAGTCGTCCTTGCTTCCGAAGCCAACCCTCTCGATCGACCTCGAATCCTTTATCCTTCTCTGGTTCCAATCCAGATTCCAAATCACGGATAATCTTGACAAGCTTATCGTCTCGCTTTTGGCTCTTGCCAATTCTTTCCACAAGAGTAGGCCTTATCGATAAGTTTGCCAACATCTCAGGTTCCAATTCACATCTAGGCCTGAAGTCAAATCTAGCTAAATACTCGAGACTCTTCCATTCCGAAAGCATGGCTCCCAATCCTGCATGTCTTCGACTCAACGCATCAGCTACGGCGTTACCTTTACCCGGAGTATAAGCTATACCAAAATCATACGATGCTAAAAACTCTAGCCACCGTTGCTGCCGAAGATTCAAATCCTTTTGGGAAAACAGATACTTCAACGACTTATGATCCGTAAACAACTCGAATCGAACTCCCAAAAGATAATGTCTCCACATCTTCAAAGCAAATACAATCGCCGCTAACTCCAAATCATGTGTCGGATAATTCCTTTCATGCGGCTTCAGTTGTCGACTAGCGTACGCAACAACTTTATCTTTCTTCATTAGCACTGCTCCAAGTCCAGTACCACATGCATCGGTGTAAACCACCATCTCATCATTCCCACTAGGAATGGTCAAAACAGGAGCACTTGTCAGTCGCTTTTTCAGGATTACGAAAGCTTGCTCACACTTAGCGTCCCAACTGAACACTTGGTTCTTCTTCGTCAATCCTGTCAATGGTGCAGCTATCTTGGAAAAGTCTTTGATAAACCGACGATAATATCCTGCTAATCCAAGAAAACTTCTCACATCGGATGCATTCTTAGGTCTAACCCAATCCTGGATTGCTGCCACCTTAGCGGGATCAACCGCTATTCCATTTCCAGAGATAACATGGCCTAAGAATCTCACTTCATTCTTCCAGAAGTGACACTTCGAAAACTTAGCCTTCAGCCGATGTTTCTGCAAGATTTCCAAAACAATACGCAAGTGCGTCTTGTGCTCTTCCTCGGTTCTGGAATAAATCAGAATATCATCCACGAACACAAGCACGAACTTATTCAACTGATCTCTGAACACTCTATTCATAAGATCCACAAAATATGCTGGTGCGTTAGTCAATCCAAACGGCATTACCAGCCACTCATAAAAACCGGATGGTGTCCTGAAAGCAGTCTTCGGCACACTATCCTTCGCCAACCTTAACTGGTGAAATCCCGTTGCCAAATCCATCTGAGAAAACACCTTAGCCTCGTGAAGCTGATCAAACAAGTCATCTATTCTCGGCAATGGATACTTCTTCTTCTTAGTCATCTTATTCAGCTCACGATAATCGACACACAACCTCAACGATCCATCCACTTTGGTTGCGAACACAACTGGTGCACCCCATTCGGACACACTACGCCGAATGAATCCTTTCCGTAAAAGGTCATCAACTTGCACCTTCAACTCTTGCTGTTCCCTAGGCGCCATCCGCCTAAGAGGCATCACAACGGGTCTGGCTCCCTCAACTAGATCAATACGAAACTCGATCTCTCTATGCGGCGGTAACCCTTTGACTTCGTCAAAGACATCCTCAAATCCATTCACAATAGGCACCGATGACAGTCCATCCCGTGGAACAACCAGCGAATACATGAAGCTCATGAAGACGCCTTCCTCATGCTTACATCGTATCACAACCTTTCGCCCTTCCACATTCCCGACTGTCACCTCCAGCCTCTCACAATCAATCCTTGCCGCATACTTCCTAAGCCAGTCCATACCCAAAATAATTCCGAACCCCGCAAAGTTCAGAACAAAGCAATCACAAACAAACGAGCAATCATGACTCGACACAACTAGACCATGGCATATCATACACAGACATGACGAACCCCCAACTGGATTTGTCACAACCAGTGGCCTAACAACAATATCCGGTTTCAAACCTAACCGGCCTACCAAATCATCACAAATAAAAGAATGCGACGCTCCAGTATCAAACAACACTCTAACTGGAACACCACAAATGGAAAGAGTGCCTTGAACCACCACACTCTTCCCCTTCTCTTCAGCAGTAGGAGCTTTTGAAGATGACGGGACAGCTCCCAAAGCATAAGCTTGCACAACCTGCCTGTCCTTTATCGGTTCCGGACAGTTCTTCTTAATGTGCCCCAGCTTGTCACAGTTGTAGCACTTCAACAACACCTTCGGATCCTTGCAATCCTTGGAGAGATGGCCCTTCTGCCGACAATTATAGCAGGTCTTTTCCCCCTTCAGCTTCTTCTGACCATCCTTACCCTTCTGCTGTTGCTGCTTCCTCTTCTTGTTTCCACCCTGCTGTGGTTTAGACTCCTCCTTGGTCACAGCAACAACAGATACTTCCTTAGGAAACAAACTCTCGTGCCTGAGAGCTTTCTCCACCAGCTTCTCAAATGGATCGTCCAGATGATCCACCAACTGCCTTCCAAGATAACTGTCCAAGCCTGTCACAAACTTCTCATTCTTCTGATAAGAAGATTAAATATACGACCGAGCATACTTGGACAAGGCCTCAAACTCAGAAACGTACTCAAGAACCGATCTCCCACCTTGCTTGAGCTCAATAAACTTTTTAAACAAAACAGACTTCTGAGCTGTAGAGATAAATTTGGCTTCAAATCTAACTTGGAATTGCTCCCAAGTAATCTCTTCTTCTGGAGTGTCTATGGTGATAGAATTCCACCAATCAGCAGCTCTCCCTTGAAGCTGTCTCGATGCAAGCTTCCTCTTAGTTGCATCCTCAATTCCTAAATCTCCAAAGATCCTCCTACAAGCATCCATCCATCTCTGCACTTCAATGGTCGATTCCGTTCCCAAGAAAACCTTCCCTCCAAGAGCAGTATAATCCTTACAAAGCTTAGCAAAATCCACCGGTCTTGGAGCTTGAACTTGAACTCCAACATCCACTGATGGCCCTGAAGCTGGTATCCTTCTCATGATCGAAGTCATCATGGCCTCAAACATAGGAGCATAATCAACAGCTTCCCTAGCAGCTGGTCTCCCCCTTCGACTCATCCTTAATATCTACAAAATGGAATGACTTAGAACACCTTGAGAAACAACTGCATAAGAAGTTCAAATCCTTCTAAACTACTATATTATATATAGTCATCATTCATCAAAATACAATTACGTCTCTCGTACGTAGTTACGTCAGCGAGCGTTGGCTAAAATCGATTAACCAAAGCTCTGATACCAAATGTGACGACCGCCCATGACTCCCGCACGGAACAAGGAAATGGTGCGCTGAAAGTGTGCCAGGCAGCCATGGACGACCGTCAAGGGTAGAATAAACATCGCAGACTCTATCGTAAGACTCACAGCGCATGGATAAAATACAATAGAGAAGTATAATATAGTGAAGCTCTATAGAACAGAAACTGCATATCATAAAATCTGAACAGCTTTATACAAGGTCTGAATCAGGAATACAAGAAGCCTCACTACATGGCACTCAGAGTAACAACAAACAGCGAAAAAACCCAGTACATAGAATATGAAAATAATATGCAAAGCCTCCTGCTCGTCTTCGTCATCATCAGCGTGAGCCACTAAGATCAGCACCTGCCACCTGTCACCTAGTCTGCCCATCCCAAACATGGATGAACAGCCCAAGGTAATAAGAGGAGACATAAAACCTTGAGTCAGACAAAATCTTAGTGAGCAGTAAATCAACTATCAAACATACCAAAAGAGCATAAGGGATAAAAGGAATAGGAACCCAAATCATCCCACTCCACCTCTTTCTACAGTGATAGCCCCCAGACACACACTAAGGAGAAGCAAGCATAGCAAAGCAGATAATTAAAGTAAAGCAATAATCACTCGAGTCAAGGTCGATGTTTTCTAAATACAAACCCCCAAGGCCTAAACCAAGATCAGATAAGCACCCATAAAACACCGCTCTTGAGACCGAATGATGATACAACCAAACATCCATGACTCTGGCTATCACTGTTATCATTGCCTTGATTTTATCGTTAATTGAATGACCAACTCATCTTTCAAACATCCGTCAAGGGCTAATGGCAACCCCGGTTCTAGACATAACTCCACACGTCCTCGTGACCCGTGCCTAGGTATAACGAATCTACCCAGAGTACTAGCACGTCGTCATGACCCGCGCCTGGGTATAACGGATCTACCCAACGTACTCTTGCTTTGAGCTTGCTAGAACCTTCAATAACGATAAGATCTCAGCCTTCTAGTCATCCTCCTCGACGACTATTCCCATTATAGCTCAAGCACCTCTCGAGCCACCATTATCCACCAACTCGAACCGCATCATCGAGTAATCAACATGCTTGGGATGATCCCGTCTGGATTAAACCAAGGCTTCCACATCATGCTTTGCTCCAACGCATCTTAGCAAAGTACATCTCATCATCATACTTCGCCTCAACATATCATGGCAAAGTCCATTTCGTCATCATACTTTGCTTCCTCTAAATATAGCAAAGTCCTCGAACCCATCCATATGAGCTTCATTATCCGCTTCATATGCCACAGCAGCTTTCACCATTCAAGAGCCTTTCTACTTAGCTTTTGAATCATCTTCAACCATCTTGTCCCAAATCAACTACAAGCTAACTCGAGACAATCAAATAAATCATACATCCAAACAATCAAGCATCCAAACAATCAAGCATCCAAACAAGATCTAATCAAGTAATATCAACTATAATGGCAATTTCGTAAATAAATGAGCATAAGTCTAACATATATGAAATCATGGATTTTAGCATAGATCTATCAAATATAAAACATGGGTTTTGTCTCTATAACTTGTTAATTGAACTTGCATAGGTAAACATCTTCAAAAGTAATGAATCTAGTCTTGGAACTAAGAAAAATGCATGAAATCTCTAACTTTAACACTCAAACAAGCCACCAATCCAATATACTCCTTTGGGTCCGCGTGAGAGATAACTACCACTCACCGAATCACCCTAACACTTCAAAAACAATCAACAAAAGATCTGGATAGCAAGGACTCAAGCTCGATTCGTCGAAATCTCGCTTGAAATGGTGAGATCTAGCTTCGTCGGATGAAGATCTTCAACTTTGGCTCTTCGATCTTCGATCTTGATCTTCGATCTTCAATGGATGTTAGCACTAGATTGAAGTAGAGAAAGAAGTGAAGAAAATGTTGTAGTCGAGTTTCCAAAATGGCAGCACTTCGTCGCTTCAAAAACCGGTGCCAAAAAGTGAGCCAAACCCCTCTATTATAAGCTGAAAACTCCATGAGTCGTTCGTCCATAAGTCGTCCACGAGTCATCCCTGAGTCGTTCACGACTCATCATATTCCACGACTCAGAGAATCCCAACAGCATACGACCTAACAAGCTACGACTCATCCAAGCGCGCGACCTAACCCACACGCGACATAACGATCTAAGCCCTCAACGACTCATCTACTATACGACTCATCTCCTTAACCCGGTCACGACTCAACCTATCCCATTAACTCGTAACCTGGCAATGTTCTAACTCTATAAGCCGTTAACCACCATGAGTCGTCCCATACGAGTTAACTCATAACTCTTAACTCGTTAGCTCCTTATCCCCTGAGTCGGTCAAAACCTTAAGTCATTCACGACTCATACATGAGTCGTTCACTACCTTGACTCATTAACTCGTGCACACTCATCTCTTAACTCGAACACGACTCATCACTTATCTCGAACACGACTCATCACTTAACTCACGAGTTAACTTCCTAAACGACTCAGGCTAGAGACAACATAAACAACACTAACGACTTGTAAATTCTACGATATATCGACACGTAAAATACGGGTCGTTACACAGGTGCTTCTGCTTGACTTCTCATCCGGGATTAACTCCTTGACTTTTTGGGTTAACTACTTAGATTAGTAGTTATTTTGTTGTATACATTTGAGATATAGACTCCTTAATGTATACTTATTCTTTTGTGTAGTTCGTGTAACTATTCTTTTGTGATATTGTGGATCTTTTTAGACCACTACTCTGATGTACACTTTCTAGTATAATATTCATATCTTATTCCGCCTTTGTGATATGAATTGTCTGTGACTGATTTGTGTTATGCTTATTTCTATATTTGTTTTCCGAAGGATTTATATAGCCACCGTGTAGTAGCTTTGAGTTTATGTCGGTATGTCGGATTTCCTCTTGAAATAGAATGCATGTTATATTTTCTGACATATCGGTGCTCGCGCAAAGAAATTACATGGATGGTCGCTCCTCAACAGCCTTATTCTCCGTGCTAGTCGACAGCATTCACCGTAATGTTCTTGGTTAGCATGGGTATAGAGGTGGGGCGTCACAAGATAATATTCGGTTGAAGAATAAAACTTGTTTTATATTTTATAATTTAATTATTAAAGAAAAAGACATTTGTCACTTTAATGTTATAAGGATCTTACACTTATCTTTAACCCACTCTAAAATGTTACAAGTGTGGTTATGTGTTATTTAATATTTATAAATGTTTATTCGCCAATGTTTATAAATGTTTAAAATGTGATTTTTCTTTTTAATAGTCTATTTAAGCTATACACATATATTTATGTAATATTCATATGATTATAAAATGTGTATACTTATCCTTTAATAAATATTCATATGAATTCAAGTAACTTATATTTTGATTCAATTTAATGTTTATATGTTTGAAATATCTATTTTAATTTAACTCTTAAAATTTTAAAACAAATTTATCTTGTGTTAAAATTAAAATGAAAGGATATTAAGCAAATGAACTTTTAAATTTAAATCTTATCTAAAACTCAAGTTGAACTATATGTTTATAATAATAAGAAATTAACTTTGTTATTAAAATTTAAATCTCAATTATCATTTCAAAAGCATTAAATCGAATTAACCTTTCAAATTACAAAACTATATATATCTATAATAAAGTTTGGAAATACTTATTAAATTCAAATTAATAAAATTCCTATTTCAAACATATATATACAAATATATATACACATTTCAACTAGAAAACATTTCAACATTATATTTGATAGTTACTGTATTAAAATTTGAAACACAACCCAAATCATAATATATATATATATATACATTTATATATATATTACAATTTGAATATATATTAGCTTTTAAAACTTCCTATTTACAAGATGTATCAATACATATATATTATAAATAGAAAATATTTTTGATTAGCTTCTGGAAAAATAAATCTTACCAATTTTAAGTTGCCAAAGCAAATATTCCAAATTAAAATATTATAAATTTTCAAAAGAATTAAACTTGCGAAATTTTATATTGTCAAGAAAATTGTTGATAGATATTAAATTATTATTATTATTAGCCCTTTAAAATAATTTTAACTTGTCAATTTATAATGTAAAATGATCAAATCAATTTAATTATTAACAAAGATTATTAAATCGATATTGCTCAAAATTCCGGGTAGTTACATTCCTCCCCCCTTAAAAGAATTTCATCCCCGAAATTTAAAAGCAAAGATAATTTAATAACCCAGCTAAAGAATTTAAATTTAAATTAGCAATCATCCAATCAATCATAGTAACCAATTTAAACAGACAATTTTATCTATCCAGACAAAATTCTGAATAGAACCTCCTAATATTATCAAGAGTTTTCCAGGTACCTATACTGGAATACTCGCTCTAAATAATCTGAAGTAACTATACTACTATAACCAAGAACTCTCTCATCTGATCCTTCAAATCTGAACAAGATATCAGATTAAACTCAAAACCAGCCCAACTACCAGATCCTTCTGAATTGTTGATTTTATCACTCGAAGAATCATACACATATTCCTCAGAGATAGGTGAAATATAATGAATTCCAGTTATCCGAGCTGGCAGTTCAATCCTGTAGATCAAAATCTAATCTCTAGAAAACACAGGAAAAATTCAAAATACTTCCGGAGCTAACTCTCCAGTTTTACCCAGTCTTATATCTCCTTTGATTGGATAAAACTAAAAAAATATCCAAATTCTAACTGCATATTCCAAATCTCCTTAATTCTCAACTGTACAATTCTTCTGATGCTCTGAGCCACCGCCAATATTCCTGATCAATTTGACTCTTGTTGATTACTTCATGAAACAAACAGGACCAAAATCAAACCAAATCTCCAGGTCCTACTCAACAAAATGGCTCTCCCAAAAATAATTTGCTGAAATCCAAAATACAACCCTATACCATAAGCATCAGTGAACTTCAAACCTATATCTCATATCTGGAATAATCAAACAGTTGCACTAGACATCACTGTTCCTTCAAAACCATCTTAATCTTACTCCAAAAGAACATCCTCAGAACCATCTATGGATACTGCATCTCATCACATAGGTATTCTTTCCTGAAGTCACCAAGATACCCCTTACCTTCTTCTGCTCAGCTGACAACTCAACTCTTGGAAATCCCGCTCACTCGAGAGCAAATCAACCTCACACTTCAAGAATATACTCCAATTCTTGCACATACTTCCTCTGGACTCAAAGAAATCCTTTCACCAATCTACAAAGCTTATTCGAGACGGTATTAGATCTACAGTCTCGACAGACATACCTCCAACCACAACATATAAGCCTCTACCATTAGTGGTAGTTGTGTTCCACACACTCCTACCTTATCTACCTTTATAACCTATCTTGGAAAATCTAAATAGATAACCCAACAGATTAGGTGTATATATATATATATATATATATATATATATATATATATATATATAAATTACAAGTACGCTCTCTCAAGATAGACACCACTCCAGAGCCTAAGTATTCACTCAACCTATGCTCTGATACCAACTGTAGCGACCCGACTTTCTATCACCAGAAAATCGCATCACTAATTTAGAAAGAAAGAGATAGAAGAAGAAAAGAAAGAGAAGAAAGAACAACAACACATCAGAATCTCACAGCGGAACGATTTAAGTATAATATAAAACATATACATAGTATCATATACATCAGAGTACACAACTATACATCTCAATTTAGACAGTTATAACATTTCTGTCTAATACAATACAAGACATCATACAGAATAACAACACAACGGAAATTCTAACTATATATCTACACGCTGAAGCCTCCTGCTCCAAAGCTCCTCCAGATTTCGTCAAGGATAACCTGAGTCGCTTGACTACTCATATATAATATGAGTACCCAAGAGTTTAATAAAACAGAAAATAAACACTCGGGTCAGACAGGGGTCTGGTGTGAGTAAATGGTTTAGGATTGCTTAACTTTAGAAAGTGCTTTTGAAAAGAAAAAGGTATCACTTAAGACTTCCCACACATAAACATGGAAAAGTTTTTACCTTACGCTAAGCAAAACATTTGATAGGAAATCCAGTGATATTATAATAGTGTCTAGGGTTTTCAAATAAATGTGAAATACCCGAAATTATTACATCTATTAAATTCCAGCTATTAGCTACAAAAGTGGGTAATACAAAAAAAACCTTAGGGTCTCGTACGGAAAATTGGGTTTCCATCAATAGCAGGGCTACTGGGGTACCGCCCGTCACAGTACGTGGCCTAGATCACCGAACCGAGGAGTACGCCCGCTCCCCTACAACACAAGGCCATGACCATTCCTTACTGAATAGTCCCGAACAAGACCACCCCGCAGTTGGCTGCAGACCAACTGCCCACAAAGCCGAAATAAAAAGGGACATCTAGACAGGGATGTATCTCGCTCTCCAGTGGGGCTACCCACGAAGCCTTGCTGCACCTCCCCTGTTTTAGCCATTCCCGGTTGATGAGGCTTGAGGCTGCGATTACCTTTATAGAAAACATCTATCTTAGAATGCTCATCGTCCACCTGACGATGTGATGAAAGTATTCAATCCATACAAGTTCATTCCGGGTTCGAACGAAACCGAAGGCACTATCTCGTTGCACTCATTTTGGAATCACCCTCAGAGTCAACGACCATAGCCCTTGCACTCTGAATCACAATCTCGAGCCTATAAGCACTATTCCGTCTAACTCATTACGGAATCACCCACATAGTTATACTGACGTATAGTTCTTACACCTCGAGTCTTCACTTGCTCCACTTGGATTCACGACCTAACGTTTATTTTGGATCGGTGTGGTTTTCGGATATCCAAATATGGAAACCTGATCCTGGTCTCACCGAATCCAAACGCCATTTTAAATGTCCAAGTTGTACTTAAGGGATTTAAACAATAGATATTCAGAAATATCACTTAACATAAATGGATGATTCACATTACACAGATAGATAATTCACTATTATCACATTTATCCATATATATCACAAAGCAGCATATATATCACATCTCAGATATATCATATTCACATCATCACATATCAACCAATGACATATAATATCAACCAATAAATAATCAACCATAACAAGGTTTGATCCAACTTAAATAATTTAATTAATCCTTAGTTAAATTGATTCTTACTTAATCACTTTGATTATCATCAATCCATCTTACTACTCATTAATTATTACAAATTAATTAATAAACATCAATTAATTATTCTCTTTAATTAATCATGTTGATCAATTAATTACTTAATTACTATAAGTAATTATTCCTTAATTACAATATTAATAAATCATCTTGATTAATTACTTAATTATACCAAGTAATTATCTCTCAATTACTCCTTTAAAATTAATCACACTTGATTATTTATTATTTAATTACCTTGATAATTATTCCTTAATTAATCACACGTGATTAATCACCTTTAAATTAATCATACTTGATTAATTACTCTTGATCAATTACCTTTAATTACTCACACTTGATTAATTACTTTTAATTAACCATATTTGATTAATTACTTTTAATCAATCATATTTGATAAATTATTTCTTAATTACATTCAGTAATTAAAACTTGATTATCCTTAAATTATTAATTAACAATTAATTAATTATTTTCATTTATTAATGATTACTTCATTAATTAAATTTCTTTTTAATTAATTACTTAACAAGTAATTAATCACATAATTAATTACTCTTGATCCTTTTATTAATTAACCATTAATTAAATAATTTAAGCTTTTAAAATTTTTTATTAATTAATTCTTTAATTAATAAATCAAGTGATTAATCTTTAATCACATCCACCTAATTACTTAATAACTTCATCAAGAAATTAGATTAAATTAACTCATAAATGATTAGCTTAATTTAATCACAAATTTATTACTTAATTAATTACTCTACTTAATCATTTAAATTTAATTAAATGATTCCTTTAACTACTTATATTATAAGGATCATAAATTATATAAACTATTATCTTAATTAGATTATCAATATTAACCGATACACTTGATTATTAAAATAATTGAATTATCTCCATTATTCTCACAATTATTTATCTTTAAATAAATCAGAGTTCTAATTTACATAAGTTAAATCTTATTATAACTGATTATCAAATTCTTAAATTTTAAACTTATTTAAATTTAGTTTGGAATCAATTATAATAAAAATAAGTTTTAATCATTAAAATAAAACTCTTGAAATTTTTCCAAAGTTATCGAATAAAATTTAATACAGCCTATTATTAAATTTCACATGGTTATATTTTAAAACCTTTATATTTCAAAATATAAGAACTTATCTTTTAAACAAATGTAGTTATATAATTAAACTTGTTCAACTGTGGTTTACATTTTGATCGTCTTCAAAATAGAGTCCCCTTTTATTTCAAAAATCTTTTTAAAAAAAAAACAAAAATCTAATTTTTTTTAAAAACTTAACAACTGAAGAACTCAAAACAACACTTGCTCAACAAACTCGAGCTACACTCGACAAACTCATGCAACAAACCCGAGTCTCCCCAGATCTCCACTTGCTTCGAGTAAAAACACTGCAAACTCGAAGCCATCTTCGAGTTTTCCTCCACTCGCCCCCAAACCCAAAATAGAAAACAAGAAATCGTGCACGTCGCCGATGGACGCTGGCAAACTCCACGCCGGCCACCCACAAGTCGCACTCAACCCTTGCTACACGTCGCACCACCCAGAACATCAATTTCGAATGAGAATCGAAAAAATGACCTTCGAACCCATTAGTTCGAAAACACCCTCCACAGTAAAACCCACATCTACGGCAGCACCAATGCCGAGAAAACCCACCATCACCTCCGAAGCTTCATCACAACCCCCAATCCCTCAGCAACCTTCGCGATCACCTCCGGTTACGCTACGACGCCTCTAAAAACCAAAGAACCTCGTCGACCGAAAACAGGTACGTAAACCCTATTCGAACGATTTCCAGTCAAACCCTCTATCAAAAAAATCCAAAATGATTTTTCTGATGATCACCATAGCCCCCTCCAACTTCGAGCATAACCACGATTACCACATCGCTGTGGCTCGCCGTGGATAGGACAAAATGTCCAAAATAGTCAAATCCCAAATTCACACAAATTACCCAACTAAAATTTGCAATTCAAACTCCTAAATTCATGATTTCTTATTTACCATTCAATTATAAAGTCAAAACTCAAATCTGAGTATAATTTTTTTTTTGTCCCAAATCAATATTTTACTGTAAATTTACAATTCCTGAGTAAAACATGCACTTTAAAATCCTATAAATATTTTTAGGTGATAGATTACTCATTTTCAAACAACTTCTACTTACACATCAAAGGCCCATATGAATCCAAAATTAAATTATTGACTTTATGATGAAACTGTCAATTTTAAACTTGCACAGAGTATAAATTTTTAACTACCCAGGCATTCAACTATCTTAATTCAAACATGCACTCAATTCTAATCCAAGTACTCAATAATATTAAAATACTCAACCATATTAACATGATGAAATTCAGGTTTAAACTTATTTTAAAAGGAATTATTTACTCACCTGATAGCAGAAGACAGAACCAATTCCAGGCTTGAAGCTTTACTGCATTTTTTTCAGGTTCTAAAATTTCTTTGCATGTTGATTTAATCTCTAAGTTGTTTGATTATACATGCTTGCCCTCTGATTTCTATTTGAAAGAATCTTGCATTTGCCTCTGTTTTGAATTTGCTTTTCATCCTCTTGCTTTGCATTTTCCAGATTTTACAGTATCTTCTTCTTATTATTTTTTCTCTGCATTCATTTTTTTTAATCTTTATTTGATACTACATTTTTGTTAAAATGAGATAATATTCAGCTGAAGAATAAAACTTATTTTATATTTTACAATTTAATTATTGAAGAAAAAGACATTTTTCACTTTAATGTTATAAGGATCTTACAGTTGTCTTTAACCCACTCTAAAATGTTTACAAGTGTGGTTATGTGTTATTTAATATTTACAAATGTTTATTCTCCAATGTTTATAAATGTTTAAAATGTGATTTTCTTTTTAATCATCTATTTAAGCTATATACATATATTTATGTAATATTCATATGATTATAAAATGTGTATACTTATCCTTTAATAAATATTCATATGAATTCAAGTAACTTATATTTTGATTCAATTTAACGTCTATATGTTTGAAACATCTATTTTAATTTAACTCTTAAAATTTTAAAACAAATTTATCTTGTTTTAAAATTAAAATGAAAGGATACTAAGCAAATGAACTTTTAAATTTAAATCTTATCTAAAACCCAAGTTGAACTAAATGTTTATAATAATAAGAAATTAACTTTGTTGTTAAAATTTATATCTCAATTATCATTTCAAAAGCATTAAATCGAATTAACCTTTCAAATTACAAAACTATATATATCTATAATAAAGTTTGGAAATACTTATTAAATTCAAATTAATAAAATTCCTATTTCAAACATATATATACAAATATATATACACATTTCAAATAGAAAACATTTCAACATAATATTTGATAGCTACTGTATTAAAATTTGAAACACAACCCAAATCATAATATACATATTTATATATATTACAATTTGAATATATATTAGCTTTTAAAACTTCCTATTTACAAGATATATCAATTCATATATATTATAAATAGAAAATATTTTTGACTAGCTTCTGGAAAATAAATCTTACCAATTTTAAGTTGCCAAAGCAAATATTCCAAATTAAAATATTATAAATTTTCAAAAGAATTAAACTTGCCAAATTTTATATTGTCAAGAAAATTGTTGATAAATATTAAATTATTATTATTATTAGCCCTTTAAAATAATTTTAACTTGTCAATTTATAATGTAAAATGATCAAATCAATTTAATTATTAACAAAGATTATTAAATCGATATTGCTCAAAATTTCGGGTCATTACAAAATAAGTGTATAATCTCAAGTTAAAATTAAAAGGTGAATATATTCGAGTATAAATTGATGAGAATAGGAAAGAAAAAAATAAGTTGTATAACTTATTAAATTGGAAATAGGAATAGATAGGCCAAAATAAAAGGAGTTTGATATTTTGAAAATGAAATAAAAATCCAAACTTGAATTACACAATAAATTTGAACTCGAGTAAATTTATTGAAGTGATTTTGAAATAAAAATCAGATATCGAATTATAATGTGGAAATGAGCTAATTAGATAATTAATTAGTTGAATGAATATGGGATGGAATTTAACTTGGCTAAGCAAAAATTGGAATACGAATTAAAAATGGATATTGGAAATGGAAATGGGCTGAGTTGCAATAAATCCAATTTGAATGTGAATGAATTAAATATGGCCTTAGTTATTATTTTAATGAAATGGGTTCGGGAATAAAATTGAAGTGGATTACGTGAACGAACTAATTAGATTTATTAGCAAATGGAATGAAAGTGACTGAATAAAAATCAAATCGGTAATTTGAATTGGAAATTGTACCCAAAAAAAATAAACTTAAGATATGGAGTTAAAATAATTTAAAGCAAACAAAATAACTTAAGTAGTTCGAATAAAACCTTGACACAAATAAATTTGTAAAATGGCCATTGGATAAAATAACATGGAATATTTCTAAGGCTAAATAAAATGGATTTGAGCATAGTGCAACTGAATTGATTGTGAATGAGTTTGAAATGAAATGGAATTAAAAACAAAATGAGTTGGAATCAAATTAAAATAGTTATATTATGGAATGTCATTTGACGAAACAGAAGTAAATAAAAATTTTATGAAGTGAATAAATTGTTTTTTTTATCAATTTGGAAAGGATGTGAGTTTGTTTGTTTTAAAAATAGAAGGGAGTGTAAATCATTTCAAATTGAATGAAAATGGTATAAGGATTATTTGAAAGTAATTAAATTAGCATCGGAACCCTGAAATTGCTTACAAATATAGGTTAGCATGCATTGCTTACGAAATTCTTGTGTTTAACTAGTTAAATGAATGAAAATTTATTGAAATTTGTATATTTGGTACTTATGTGTTTAAATTGAGTAAGTACGTGCACCTGGAGCTGTTTTGCTTGACTTTGATTGCGCGTGTTGCTTTATATATAAGTCGCTTACTTAAAAGTGCTAAAATAAGGTACGTTTTCGGATTAAATACTGAAAAATATAAATATTGTTATATATTTTTTTTTCGACCGTGTGGGTCGATGTATATATATTTATATCTCTTGTCAAGTTGCAATAGGTCCTCCGTACAAGGTTGACTCTGCCAAAAAAATTCAGAAATTTAGGGAGTCAGAAAATTTTTGAAATTTTTTTGTTAACGACAATTTGATTTCAAATTGTAATTGGAATAAAGAGTTGGAAATTATGGTTGAAAACTAAATCGTTGTAGGCAAAATAAAAGATTAGAAATGTCGAAAATCGAACTTTCACTAAGTGGTTTTTGGATAAATTAATGGGTTTGGAACATTCTTCTGCCTTAGCACTTTCGAGGACGAAATTCTTTTTAGGGGGGAGAATGTAAAGAATCGGATTTTTTGACATTTGATTTATAATATTTAAATGGTTTTAAATATTGAATTTGAATTATAGATTGTTTTTAATATGAAAATTGAGTTTATTTATAAAGTAAACTCAGAATTTAAGTATAGCGATTTATTGGATAATTTAATTATTGAATTTAATAATTGAATATTGTTTAAATTATTGTATCTCAAGTTTTAAGCTTGATAAAAATAATTTAAAGGCTTGTAAAATTTAAACTAATAATAATGAAGATAATAAAAGTTTCAAAATTGAGTTTAAAAGTGATCCATTCAATTTTAAAATTAGCTAGTTTAAATTGACATTTAAAAATAGCCTTTCGAGGCACACAGTATTGATATTCGACGAAACTAGTTCTGTTGGATCCGTAATAATGTATTATTATCGAATTTTAAATTTTGTAGCTTTTGGAGTTATAGTTTTGCCGGACGAGATATAAACGCGCTGAAATTTATATCAAAATTCAATATAATAATTGAGTCCAAAGAGCTATATTGTCCATACGATTGAACTAGGACTCGAAACCTTTTCCATTGCATTCGGAATAGGGGTAAAACATTATAAACGCCTAGCCGCACACCTCGACAGGGGTTCGAGATTTTGAGTTGTGTAATCGAGACGACTTAGATTTAAACAAATATATATATATATATATATATATATATGACTTGACTTTCATTTACATTGGCTGCTTTCTTTCCCTTTAAGCTACTATGACCTAACCTATTAAAGCACGCATAAAATCACATCATTTCTTTTCCCCATCAGTTCGAACGATAAAAAAAATGTGGCCGTTCGTTCTTCCTTTATAACCCATGCTCCCCTCTCTTTCTTCAGTTCAAAACAAACTCAATTCGTTTATAAATAAATGCGATACTCGATTATGATCGGGACGAGCTCGTTCGAGGTTTAGCGCATGCGCTCAAGTAATTCCAATTCATGATTTGTTAGGCGATTCTCGATCGCGTTAGTTAGGGTATTCAGTTGGTTGAGGTTGTGAGCGAAGAGGGCGACGGGAAGTGCAGTTGGGCGAGGCATTCTAGGGTTGTGGCATCGGTGTTCGATTAGAGGCAAAGTGGGTGGTTCTGCGAGTAGACGGGATGTCAATCAAGCAGAGGAGGCGCGATAGAAGGTTGATCTACTACGGTGGCATGCTGTGCTCGTGCAATAGTTGTCATTGGAAGATGCGGCATTTGGTCGTGTGGTAGGAGTCAAGCATTTGGTCTGGTTCCTGATCGCGAATGAGTTTTTTTGAATGTAATTTAATTTTAAACATTTTAAATTTAATGTTACTCAAGTATAAAACTTTTAATTTAATTAGCTGATTATTATTTCATTTATCAAAAAAATTAAAAGTAAGGTAGATTTAAAGTATTATTAAACGAATAAATTTAAAATTTAAATTGAGTATGTTAAAGGTAGTCCAAATTATGTCTCATGCTAATAAATTCAAAATTCATCTATTCGAGGTCCAAGTGAATAAAACAAGATGAGTTGGATTCATGGATGAGAAATATGAGCTGGAACTAATGTGGAACGATTAATAATTTCAGGAAAAAATCAAGGTGAGAAAATTCTCATTCATTTGGATTTCCAATTCAATTTTAAAAAGTTAAAACAAATATTGGATGCTTGGTTGATTTTATAAATTATTATCTGATGAATTTTAAATATATACAGTAATACATATATTAGTATTTGGAGTGATATTCCCGTATACTATAGTTGATAAGACCCTATGCGCTCGACATAGTGGCTGATGGCCCTACATACCGCGATATCTCTCTCGAGGTGGGATTGGTATTTATTTTACATTATATTAACATCTGTGGATGCATGGTAACGGGTTGGAGGGATCCAACTGAATTAATCAAATATGTTGTTGTTTTTCATATATAGTGATATATGATTTGTGTAGAATAATCAATTATATATTATTGTAGTGACTGGAATTATTCGATGCTTTTATTGCACTGGCCTGAATTTGATACTTTCTATACCATAAATATATTTTTAAATGGAAGAATTAAAGGAAATTCTTGATATAAAAATATGGATATTGAAATTGAGTTTATTTAACAAGAAATAGAATTAGGAAAAAATATATGTGGCTTATGGTTATAGTTAACTATTATGAATTATTAGATGGGAGTTTAAAAATGAATTGCACAAAGAAAAATTATAAACGGTATTCTGGAAATATAAACGGAGATTAAATTCAATGTTAAAAATAGATTGGAAGTACAAATGGAATTTATAAGATTTGTTTTGTAAGCAAGTTAAAAGCTCAAAGGAGTTACAAAATTCATAAATGATGTTTTATAAAATAAAAGGAACTGATATCAGGATGATAAATTGGGAATATAGAATACATAGGTGAATTGGCATTAGAATATGGAAATAGTGTGAGGGAAAATAGTGGATACTGTTTTTGACAGTGAAAATGGTTATGGAAATCGGAATGGAAGTGATGTGATGGAAATCGAGAGGAATTTATGAGCTGAATTGGTTATTGAGGTTTTAAAATATATTTTAATTTTATGAAGTTGATTTGTTTTGAAAGGTAAATTTTATTATTTAAACTATGAAATTTTAATCTAGTTCAGATTGAAATACTTCGGCAAATGGATTTTCAAATATTTAGTTTTAGAAAATTCTAACTTTTAGAATCAACTTTGATAATTTGTATGTTTGTCTAAAAATGAGTTATTAATGTTATAAAAGTGTTTTCGATATTTTAAATAATTACTTGAAAATGTTTAAATAAATTATAAATCTTTTAAATACTTATTATATATATGTATAGAGTTTAAAAGTAATTGAAATATTTTACAAATTCACTCGAGATTTAAAAACAGGGGCTTATAAAGGATATGATTTTGAAGAAAGGCAATTTATTTGTGATTCTGGAGGTTTTTGGGATAAGTTATGAAAAAATCCTCTAAAATGTTAATTTTCAAAGGATTTTAGAAAATTAGACTTGTAATATCCTTCTAAGAAAAGAAAAGTGGATTTTGGGAATATTTCTAAATTTTGAATTATGTGGAAATATCCTGTTACGGATTGAGTATCTTAAAATTTGTTTTCAAATTTTGGGAGGAATTGATATATATTTTAAAGATATTTTAGGATAAATATTTTGGAAATTTTTTAATAAGGCCTAGCGACTGCTTATGGATGTTTAATTGACAGTTAAATAACCGACTATCAATACTAGACAATTTCATTAATCGTTTCGAAGAGATCAGGATCAGATTTAATGATCCAAAACCATTTCGATCCGGTTTGAATGTAACAAATGAATACCGTGAAGATGATGAAGATAGTGATTCAGTTTGTCTAGACCTAGGACAACTTGTATAGATGAATGCTATCAGAACATCTTCATTGGAGGACGATGAGCATTCTAAGTAAAATAATTCTTGAAAGGTAACGCTTAGCCTCGAACCTCATCCACTGGAAATGACTTAAACATGGAAGATGCAGCAAGGCTAAGTGGGTCGCACCCAAGTAGCGTATGTTATCACCTTTCTAGATGTTCGTGAATCCCTATTTATCTTAGATATGGGTATATATGAATGGAGAAGCGCTCGATAGTAAGGGTGGGAACACCCGGGGTGATAACATATTCGGTCTATCCAGGTCAAGGGTAGGCCGCCCATGCTGTGATGCCTCACCCCAAGACCCACATTAACAAAGAGTATTACTGGGTAATACTGTCTGCTAATGCGGAGAATAGGGCTGGTTAGGAGTGGCCATCTATAGTCTTGTGTTAAATATCTATTGCACACGTAGATTAATGCTCTATATTTTTCTCTCAAGTGGATCGACATATCCAATAAATGCTTAATATGAAACTACGGTTGGCTATAGGATCTATCGGAACAAAATACAATAACTCAAATGCATAACACATCATAGAATAGCGAACAGATATATATACATATATACATCCCAATACAATTCAAATAATACATCATAACTGGTATGACGATCACCATATACACACATGTCAAAACAATATACATATCAGAGTAGCGAAAAAAAGACTACAACAAAAAATGCTAGTTAGATAAGTCGATGCAGAAGTAGAATAGGCTAAGTCTGTAAGTCTACCTAACTTGAAACACCTTGGTCTTACCCGAGTATAAAATACATGGGTCAGTCAAGCTAAACAAATCAGTTTATAAGGACAAGTGATAATATGTGCATAAGGCAAGTTGATAATCTTCTCAATGATACATCATGGTGCACTCTTATTGGAACTGCACTTAGTGCGGTACGAGCAGGCGGAAGGGACCCGTGTGTTAGTTCATGGCCATATAGGTCCTCCCCTTCGCACAAAATTACCTGATCTTGTGTAGCACGGGATCTCGGCATGGTCCATGGCAGAGGTGTACTGTGGTGGGCAGTACCCAAGTAGCCTAGTCTTTCGATGGATTCCATTCTCCAATAAGCACCATATGGTTTTGGTTGTGCCCAACTATGCTGAAACGTGAGATGCAAGCATTTCAGCTATTTTCTATTTACTTTCTATAGACACTATTATAATATCAGACGATTTTGATAAAAATTGTTTTGGTTATCGTAAGGTAAAAACCCGTTATGTTTATTTATGACATGGTCTTACGACATACCTTTGTTTTTCGACGGATTTTGAAAAGGTAATAATTCAAATTGAGTGTGTTTTTGCACGTAGGTTTTCCAGACTGACTCGGGTAAGTATTATAGATTCAAGATAGGATGCTATGGAGTTTAAGAGACGAGCTGGATGACTAGGTGTACTTCCGTACTTGATTATTATTCTGCTGTATAAGGACAAGTTAGAAAATTGTCCAGATAGATTGTTGTATATTGTATTCTGATAATGGTATGTATATTAATAACACAGTTCTTGTATTTGAAAATCTGTTATTATATATTATAAATTTATCCACCGCAATTGTGAGATTATGTTGTTGTTGTTATATTTTTCTTCTATTCTTTTCTTCTTCTTTACCTTTGTTATTCACTCTTTCGTACACTTTGGGTTGGACAAAGTGTATTATTGTCAACTCAAAGGGGTAGGGAACTGCGGGTCGCTACAGGATTTTACAAGTTAAAATAAATAAAATTCATTGCGATTTGATTTCTCACGCTGGTTTTACCAGACGGACATAGGTGTTGTTTTCCTATAATGCTCGGGTCAGACCAAGCATGTTTCAAATTTTAGATGGATATTTTAGAGCATCAGGAGAGGAGCTAGAGGCCCAGAGACGTGTTCGCGTAGATGATTATATTTCCGCTGCATACATGGTCATATTTATTAGCAACTGTGAGGGTAGATTGTTATAATTGTCCGAGCTAAAATAGGTTAGTAAACTCTGATTGATGTCTGTATATGTATATATACGTATGTATGTATGTGTATGTGTATGTATTATAGTTTTTTTTTGTGTAAAAATTTGTTATATAATATAAATTATTCATTTTGTGAGATTATGTGTTTATTCAGTATTTTTCTTATCTTCTTTCTTTTCCCTATATATCTGCCCTTCGGTTCAATTTGGGTTAGACTTGTGTAGTTTATTGTCAGCTTAAACTGTATGGAAAAGTGGGTCGTTGCACATGATATCATAGCTTAGGTTGAAAGAACACCTGGCTTTGTTGGGGTTGACTCATTTGAGATGGGGTAAGTGAGACCCTAGGATGAGTTTGTGAGTATATATAAGAGAGCATATTTTTTATTTTCGTAGAAAAAATTATACCATGTTGTTTGATCTGTTGAGTGGCTTAAGAATTCTGGTCGATGCATTTGGCGTTCATTATTGATAGGGATTTTCTAAACACTCGAACAAGACCAATTAAAACTGTATCTTTTTAAAATTAGGTAATGAAATAATTTTGCCTAAAATTATATTTTGTATATAAAAGAATAATTTTTCAACGAATATTTAATATAGTTATTCCTGGCTGTGCTTGGTTATTAGGAATGATAGTATTCCATCATTATCATCTAGGATTTGATTGGTCATGCTCGCCCATTTCTAAGCATTGACTATTATTTGTTAATTTATCTTGAATCTTTCTTTTTAAAGCCTGGAATGGATAGATAGAGAATTTTGGAACTTTGAAACGAATACCTTATGTATTAAGTTTCACAATTTAAATATAAGGTGTTTGTTGATATTGTTGGGTTAAAATTTAATGTTTAAATGGGTTGTTATTTAAAAAGAAAAATTAAATATTTCGAGATGAATATTTAGAAACGATTTTATATAAAGGATTGATTTGGTAAAATTGAGTTTTATTAAATGTTGTTTTAAAACAAACTTTGGAATGATCTCCTCCAATGAGATATTTTATAAATTGGATTTATAGAATGTGTGTATAAATAAAAGGAATTTGAGAATTTAAATCCCAATATTATTGAGTACGAGTTTTAAGGTTTTTCAATTAATAAAAGTATTTGAGAATATATTCGGATTAAAATTATTTCTATGGTTTTTCAAGGAGATACAAGTACTGAATTAATTTCGATCACTGGGAAATAGTTTCAACTATAATTGCAACGTTGTCGTTGTTCATTTTTCGAGTTTCTACGTACGGGATTGCTATCGTTGGATCTCGCTATATAATTTTTTTGATAAATTAAATTTTTATTTGATTCCAAAAGTATGGTTTGATTTACTACAAAGTAAATGTTATATTATAATTTTAAATGATTTGTGGAAAAGGAAATAATAGTTTTATTTGAGATAGTTTTAGAGTATAAATGTTTTTTGAAATGGTAATAATAGTTATTTAGGAATATATTTTAAGTATAATTCTTTTCAAAAGACAATAAAAAAGAATGAGGTATATTTTCTTTGGATTGGTTCGAAAAAATGGTTCCTAATTTGTTTTATGATGATCAGAATAATTTTCTAAGTGACGATCTGATGTTTGCTTAGGCGAACAGTATTGTGCACTTAGTAAATTATTCTCTTCGTCATTGTATGGTAAGAATGCGTTCGAATCCAAGAAAATCCAAAGAAAATTGGAACTAGATATTTCATTGAGATATTTCGTTGGAAATATATTAATGACATTATTTCAAAATTGGTTTGAAAAAAAGTAGTTTTACGTTAACTATTTCGAGTGGCTCGAAGAAACTAAAAATGGTAAGAGATACATTCAGATAGCAAATATTTCTCTTGAGTATTATCCTTTTAGTAAGGAAATGTATAATATTGTTTGGTGTACCCAGTTCCTTAGTATAACTTTAGCGTTACTCGAGCTATAAATATATATGTCATGGATTAATATATATATATATATATATATATATATATATTTCATTTTCAATGTTTTTGAAATAAATATCCAAATGTTTGACCCTTACGTCTCCAAAATATATAGTATCATGTCAAAAAGTGTTTTGCATAAAAACCCCGGTGTTCAAATTTTTTTAAGTGAATTAAAAATAAATTTTGAATTTGATAACTGTGTATACTCTTGTAATGTGGTAGGGAGTTCTATAAGTTTGACAAATCCAATGGAGTTATATGAAATGTTTTCACAAATAATAAGAATAGAATTAGTACTAGAAATAACCAAATGAATAAGTGCGATGATGTATGTCAGTCGTTTCTTGTAACAACCCGCATATTTATCGATTTAATATTTAACTATTTTATTTAAATATTAGGTCGTTAATCGGATATTGGTCCGAAAAGCTACTTTTTGCAAACGGTCAAATTAGGACTCGAGACCACTTCCATTGAGTTCGAAATGCCGTTTACAAATTTTTTAAGTATAAACATCGATAGGTTTGGAGTCAGCGAAATTTCACTAACTTTTCCCGCTTTGGACTTTGGGTTAGTTTAGCCTATTAAGCCCAAGTTCCAACCCCCTTCTCCTTACTCTTCATAAATTTCCTAACTAACTCAAGCCTGGGCATTAATGGTGAAAAGAATGGGAAATTAAAACTCCAAGCACAAATTCAATTGCAAATCCAACATTCAACTCCAAATTCAAGTAGAAGATATTGGATTAAAGCTTTGGATTGCTTCTCCTTGCTTTCAAGCTTCATCTTCATAAACTTTAGTGCAAAGGTGAGATTTTTATCTCACAAATCTAGTCTATAACTATATTGGACTGTTGGGAATGATTCCCTATCACTTTTGCATGCACATTTGCATTTGGTTTGGATTGGATTGGCGAAAAACTCCAATTTTTAGCGTTTTGGTGAATTTTCTGCACTTAGGTCGTTCTGGCCATTTTCGTGTGTTCAGAGTTAGGTCGCTCGCGACCTAACCCTTAGGTCGTTCGCGTGTTATCGCGCTAGGTCGCACTGCCTTGAATCTTCACTTCGGAGTTAGGTCGTTACACATTAGGTCGTATGGGGTTTAGGTCGTAGGTCGTTTCTGGCCTTAAATTCCCCCTGCAGCGTTAGGTCGTTAGCCTCGGAATTAGGTCGTTGAGCCTTAGGTCGTAGGTCGTATGGACCTTAGGTCGTAGATCGTCCTGGCCATTTCTAACATCTTCGGAGTTAGGTCGTATGGACCTTAGGTCGTAGGTCGTATGGACCTTAGGTCGCTAGGTCGTATGGCTTTAGGTCGCTAGGTCGTATGACCTTAGGTCGTTAGGTCGTATGGCTTTAGGTCGCTAGGTCGTATGACCATAGGTCGTTAGGTCGTTTGGCTTTTAGGCCGCTTCCACGCTAAGTCGTTCGACTCTTAGGTCGTAACACTTAGGTCGCTCGCCTCTTAAGTCGCTAGGTCGCGTGCCTTTAGGTCGCGTTCCTTTATTAGGTCGCGTGTCTCTGTTAGGTCGCTGACCTTCTTAACTCGCATGCCTAACCCCTAGGTCGTTGGGCCTCGTTTCTACTTAGGTCGCTGCTTCTTATAGGTCGCTCGGCTCCTTAATTTCTTTAGGTCGTTTGAGTGTTAGGTCGCGAACCCATTTTAGGTCGCATGACCTTTACCCTTTAGGTCGTGCCCCTTAGACCCCTAGGTCGTGCCCCTTAGACCCCTAGGTCGCAACCATTAGGTCGCTCGACCCTATCCCTCTTAGGTCGTTAGACCTCATTTTGTCTTCATTAAGTCGTACCGTTTTGGCCGGGGGCGCTGCCCCGCACCCCGCCGGGGGCGCTGCCCCCTGGACCCCCGCGACCTGACCGAGCAGGTCGAACCCCGTAAGCGGTGGCGTTGCCCCCGCACCCCCACCTTGGGGGGTTGCCACCCCCTAGACCCTCCCTCCGTAGGGGATCTTATCTGAAAAACATTGAGCTGATTTCCTTGGATTTTATTCACATCTCCGTATGCGATCTTTGTGACTGATTGTTTCTACAATTGCTTCTGTGTTTTGTCACTTTATAATATAAAGGTTTCAATACTAGTAGTAAATATCAAAACTCTTTTAACAAACAATTTCAACTCTATTTTTAATAACTAAGCTCTTTTCTTAAACCGTTTTCCAATCTATTAGTATATACAAACCTTTACCTCACTCGGATGAGAAATCTAATTAAACGACTTAGTAAAACAAGTGGTATGAAACGCTTGCGTTCACTTCGTCGGTTAATTCTTGAACTTGTTCGATTGAACCTCTTGTGACAATTTTATAAGTGAAGATTTACAGTTTGTTCGTAAATATTTAAGTTAAGCAAGTGGTTATGGGACATGAAGCTAAACTTCTATATTTACTAGCTTAGTGTAATTGACACTTCTCGTTGATCATGACGATCATTCTGATGATTTAGACTAGCAACTGTGCGATGTCTCTTGTTGCGAGGTTAGACTAGACACCACTTGTGTGATTCCACTCACACATAACTTTTTGCTTTTTGGTTAGTCTGGACCTTAATCTGTGTGATTCCATTCACATATGTGGGGTAGCTCCCCTTGGTCTTCGGACCGTCATGTGATAGGCCTCTTTCTCTTTTCTATGATTTCTGGACTTCTTGCATTGATTTCTAGAATTTATGCCATTGACTTGTCAAGAGTACAAGTTTGGGGTATGATGCCCTTTCCGAATCTTTGAGAAGATTCTTGTGATATTGATTATCTCTTATTGACTGATCTTCTGTTGATCATTATTTACATACTTATAGTGGTATGTCATTACGGATATTTTATGTTTATGCCATATCTTTTATGTTATATCATGTCATCTGATATTTATAGCTAGACTGATCCGTTTATTATTTTCTTAAATAATACTCGGGTCAGACCGAGATGTTACAGGTGCTTCTGCTTGACTCTTCCCAGGGATTCATCACTCTGACTTTTGGCTAACTGTTTAGATTAGCAGTTTTTGTGGTATACACTTGAGATATAGACTCATAGTTGTATTCTTTTGTATAGCACGTGTTGCTATTCTTTTGTATTATTGTGGATCTTACTGACCACTACTCTGATGTACACTTTCATGTGTTAGATATATATTCATATCTTCTTCCGCCCTTGTGATATGGATGTCTGTGACTGATTTGTGTTATGATTATTTCTATGTTTGTTTCCGAAGATTATTCATAGCCACCGTGTGATAAGCAATTACATGGATGGTCGCTCCTCAACAGCCTTATTCTCCATGCTAGTTGACAGCACTACACCGTAGTGTTCTTGGCTAGTGTGGGTATAGAGGTGGGGCGTCACAGCTTGGTATCAGAGCCAAACTTCGGAACAATGTAGAATAACTTGACAAGGATCATCGTCCTAAGTCCGCCTTAGGAGTCTTGCTTTAGGATTTTGTTCGGGTTTTCAAACCGATTCATCCTATTCCTTTTATGATTCCTTACTTCACTTGTCAAGAATGTTTGATATTCATTTGGTGAATAACTATTTTCTTTCTCTTCTTTCTTTCTTAAGGAAGAGAATGTCTAGACCAGGTCGTCCCAGAGCTGGATCATCTAGTGCTCCACCACCGGATGGAGTTTTTATGACTACTCAACAGTTACTTGATTTAGTAACGAACGCTCAAGCAGCTGGAGCTAATCCGGCACCTACCCACCCAAAGTCGGGGTTTGCACGATTGTGCAATGATTACACCAACCTGGGTGGGAAGCCGTTTAAAGGCTCTGAAACTATCATTGGGGTCCAGGCTTGGCTCAGAACGTGCGATAGGATCTTCTCTCGCATGAACCTCATTGACCTCCACCGAGTCCAGGTGGCTTCCAGCATGCTCCAAGAAAGAGCATTGGATTGGTATGAGCTGTTAATCTCAGAAATTGATGAAGCGGATCTCACCTGGGAGCACTTCCGGGAACGCTTCGAATCGAAATTCGTGCCCGAGGCTGAAAAGGTAACTTTGGCTCGGCGATTTATTGACCTCGTTCAAGGTCAGTCTTCTGTGGCGGACTACGTCGCATCATTCGAATCTCTTTCCAAATATGGGGTCGAGTATATAAATACTCCACTAAAGAAGAACCAGAGGTTCGTTTATGGCTTAAATAAGAATCTTAAAAAGCCACTACTCCTGAAACTAGAAGTTGCATTTGATCAACTTATAGATATCGCTCTTCGTCTGGAAGAGGCTGATAAAGAAAGTGAGGTGGAGGTAGTAGCTTCCAAACCTAATTTCAATAAAAAAAAGAGGCCCAACAAGTTCAAAGGCCCTTATCCCAATAAGAAGAGTAAACAAGCAACTACGGCTGCAAAGGCTCCTTCTCCTGATATTGCGAGATGCTTCAACTGTGGCGCAGAGGATCATTTTGCGAACAAGTGCTCAAAGCCCAAATCTTGTCGCTATTGTAAGAGCCCAGATCACTTTATACATCAATGCCTCAAACGTAAAGGCAGGAATGAAGGAAAGTTAAATGTGGCTCAAGCCCCTGGCAACACATCTCGTGGCCAAGGTATTTCTCATTCCATTCTTGATGGTATTATTTTATTTCATGATCAACCTATTAGAGTTCTCTTTGATACGGGTGCATCCCATTCTTTTATATCAAAGGAACTGGTAGACACTTTTTCATTAAGTGTTACTGCATTGATGACTTCTTTAAAAGTTGTGAATCCTGTTGGTGGATCCGCAACTCTTAGTTTGCTTTGTAAAGATGTGGAGGTTATTTTTTGCGATTTTTCTTTCCTAGCCGATTTGCATGTCATGCGTTACTTAGGCTTTGGAATAATTTTGGGAATGGATTGGCTTAACCGTTATCAAGCCCATATCCTATGTCCTGAGCGGACTATTCATCTCCGACATCCACTATCTGTTAAACAGATTTCTGTTAATCTTAAAGATTCAGAATCATGTTTGGTGGGATCTTTAAATTCTTTAAATCCTCGTGATAACGATGACGATGATGAAGATGATATTATTTCTCGTATTCACGTTGTTCGTGAATTTTCCGACATATTCGAGCCCGTTTTAGGTTTACCACCTAAACGAGCAATTGAGTTCAAAATTAATCTTGTTTCTGGAGCTCAACCTATTACTCGTCCTCCTTATCGCATGTCCAATAAGGAAAATGAGGAGATGCGCAAACAGTTGTCCGAATTGGAGACGAAGCAATTTATTCGCTCTAGTTCCTCGCCTTGGGGAGCTTCGGCTATTTTCGTGAAGAAATCCGACGGCACGCTTAGGCTTTGCGTTGACTATCGCAAGCTTAACGATCTGACTATTAAAAATAAATATCCATTACCTCGGATTGATGATCTATTCGATCAGCTTAGTGGTGCTAAGGTCTTTTCACAATTGGACTTGGCTACCGGTTTCCATCAGCTTCGCATCGCTGAGGATAGCATTCCTTTGACATCATTCCGTACTCGATATGGATCTTATGAATGGCTTGTTATGCCATTTGGGTTGACGAATGCTCCAGCTTATTTCGTTGACCTCGTGAATCGAATTTTCAAAGATTTCATCGATCGGTTTGTTCTCATATTCATTGATGATATTCTTGTGTATTCAAAAACCGAGGAGGAACATGAGAAACATCTTCGGATTGTATTGGAAACTCTTAGGAGTAATCAACTAAAGGCAAAATTTTCTAAATGCCACTTTTGGCAATCTCGTGTGAAGTTTCTCGGTCATATTATTTCCGAATCCAGAATTTCTGTGGATCCTTCAAAGATTGAAGCGATTCAAGATTGGAAAAGACCTGAGAGTGTGACTGAAATCCGTAGCTTTCTCGGATTGGCGGGCTATTACCGTCGTTTTATTAAAGACTTTTCTAAGATTGCCGTGCCTCTTAATGGCTTGACTAAGAACGGAGTTAAATACATTTGGTCGGACAAATGTGAAGCCTCTTTTCAGAAATTGAAAGAACTCCTATCCGATGCTCCTATTCTTGTTATTCCCGAAGGGAATCAAGATTTTGTTGTTTATACTGATGCTAGTCACGTTGGTTTAGGTGCCGTTCTTATGCAAAAAGAACGTGTTATTGCTTATGCTTCTAGGCAATTAAAGCCGGCTGAGACTAGATATGCCACACATGATTTAGAACTCGCGGCTATTGTTTTCGCCCTTCGGATTTGGCGTCATTATCTATTGGGAGAGAAATTTGTTCTTTACATGGATCATAAGTCTTTGAAATATTTATTTTCTCAAAAGGAACTTAATTTGCGTCAACAGCATTGGCTCGAGTTCCTTGCACCTTATGATCTTGATATTCTTTACACCCCCGGTAAAGGTAATCGTGTCGCCGATGCTCTTAGCCATAAACAACAAGCAGTTGTTTCTATGATGATATCCGAATGGAACAATCTCGAGAGTTTATCCTCTTGTGAGATTCGAGAGTGCGTATCTGATTTACGCTCATCACTTGTTTTATGTAGCCTTGAGGCTCATCCTTCTCTTTTAGACCGCATTCTTGAAGCCCAAGGTCTAGATCCTGAATTGGCTCTTCTTGGCCAAAATGTTAAGGATAAAATTGATATTGAAGGTTTGAAAGACTTTGATATTGATTCTCGTGGCGGCATTCGAAAATTTGGTAGACTTATCGTACCAAATATTGGAGATCTTCGTAAAGATATTTTAGAAGATTCCCATCGTTCTAAATTCACCATTCATCCCGGTAGTAGTAAAATGTACGCTGATATGAAGCGATTTTATTATTGGGAGGGAATGAAATCTGATATTGCTAACTTTGTTAAGTGTTGCATGACTTGCCAACTTGTCAAGGCCGAACATCAAAGGCCTGGTGGGTTATTGCAACCTTTAGAAATTCCAATCTGGAAGTGGGATCAAATTTCCATGGACTTTATAAATGGCCTTCCCCGTTCTCGTTCGGGTCATGATAGCTTATGGGTGATTGTTGATAGACTTACTAAATCCGCCCATTTTATTCCGGTTCGGTCTAACCAAACCGTTCCTCTTTTGGCCAAACTATTTGTCAAGGAAATTGTAAAATTGCATGGAGTTCCTACATCTACTGTTAGCGATCGTGATCCATTGTTTACTAGTGGATTTGGAAGAGTCTTCAAAAAGCTTTAGGAACGAAGCTTAATTTTAGCACCGCATATCACCCCCAGTCCGATGGACAAACCGAGCGTGTGAATCAAACTCTTGAAGATCTTCTTCGTGCTTGTGTGCTTGATTTTGGTGGAAGTTGGGAAGATCATATTTCACTTGTTGAATTTTCCTATAATAATAGCTTCCAATCTAGTATTGGTATGGCACCTTTCGAGGCACTCTACGGAAGGCCATGCCGATCTCCTTGTTGTTGGCTTGAGGCCGGTGAGAAGCTGGTTTTAGGTCCAGACTTTATTCGTGATTCCACGGGAAAAGATTGAACTTATTCGACATAGGATGAGAGAAGCCCAGAGTAGACAAAAATCCTATGCCGATAATCGAAGAAGGAAATTAGAATTTTCTGTTGGGGATCCTGTTTTTATTCGTGTTTCACCTATGAAGGGTGTTGTACGTTTCAGTCGATCGGGGAAGTTAGCGCCTCGATATATTGGGCCATTTCCTATCACTGAACGTATTGGTTCCATGGCTTATCGCCTTGCATTGCCGGCTCAGTTTTCTGCTATGCATGATGTATTTCACGTTTCTCAATTACGGAAATGCCTTCGGGATTCCGATTCTATTCTTGAGCCCGCTGTTGTGGAAGAAATTGAAGTTTCGCCGAATTTAACTTATGAGCAGCATCCTATTCGAATTATAGCTTCTGAGGTTAAACGACTTCGAAATAAAGATGTTCCGCTTGTGAAGGTTCAATGGTCCTCAAATCCTAAGGATTGCTCTTGGGAATCCAGAGAATTCATCGAGCGAACACATCCGGACTTGCTTACTCCTGCTCTTTGAGGTGAACTTCCTATTTCAAATTTCTTTTGTGTTAATATGCTTTTATGGTTGTTACTTGTTATTTCCATCTTATATATTGCGAGGACGCAATTTCTTTAAGGAGGGGAGTCTGTAACAACCCGCATATTTATCGATTTAATATTTAAATATTTTATTTAAATATTAGGTCGTTAATCGGATATTGGTCCGAAAAGCTACTTTTTGCAAACGATCAAATTAGGACTCGATACCACTTCCATTGAGTTCGAAATGTCGTTTACAAATTTTTTAAGTATAAACATCGATAGGTTTGGAGTTAGCGAAATTTCACTAACTTTTCCCGCTTTGGACTTTGGGTTAGTTTAGCCTATTAAGCCCAAGTTCCAACCCCCTTCTCCTCACTCTTCATAAATTTCCTAACTAACTCAAGCTTGGGCATTAATGGTGAAAAGAATGGGAAATTAAAACTCCAAGCACAAATTCAATTGCAAATCCAACATTCAACTCCAAATTCAAGTAGAAGATACTGGATTCAAGCTTTGGATTGCTTCTCCTTGCTTTCAAGCTTCATCTTCATAAACTTTAGTGCAAAGGTGAGATTTTTATCTCACAAATCTAGTCTATAACTATATTGGACTGTTGGGAATGATTCCCTATCACTTTTGCATGCACATTTGCATTTGGTTTGGATTGGATTGGCGAAAAACTCCAATTTTTAGCGTTTTGGTGAATTTTCTGCACTTAGGTCGTTCTGGCCATTTTCGTGTGTTCGGAGTTAGGTCACTCGCGACCAAACCCTTAGGTCGTTCGCGACCTAACCCTTAGGTCGTTCGCGTGTTATCGCGCTACGTCGCACTGCCTTGAATCTTCACTTCGGAGTTAGGTCGTTTCACGTTAGGTCGTATGGGGTTTAGGTCGTAGGTCATTTCTGGCCTTAAATTCCCCCTGCAGCGTTAGGTCGTTAGCCTCGGAATTAGGTCGTTGAGCCTTAGGTCGTAGGTCGTATGGACCTTAGGTCGTAGATCGTCCTGGCCATTTCTAACGTCTTCGGAGTTAGGTCGTATGGACCTTAGGTTGTAGGTCGTATGGACCTTAGGTCGCTAGGTCGTATGGCTTTAGGTCGCTAGGTCGTATGACCTTAGGTCGTTAGGTCGTATGGCTTTAGGTCGCTAGGTCGTATGACCTTAGGTCGTTAGGTCGTTTGGCTTTTAGGCCGCTTCCACGCTAAGTCGTTCGACTCTTAGGTCGTAACACTTAGGTCGCTCGCCTCTTAAGTCGCTAGGTCGCGTGCCTTTAGGTCGCGTTCCTTTATTAGGTCGCGTGTCTCTGTTAGGTCGCTGACCTTCTTAACTCGCATGACCTAACCCCTAGGTCGTTGGGCCTCGTTTCTACTTAGGTCGCTGCTTCTTATAGGTCGCTCGGCTCCTTAATTTATTTAGGTCGTTTGAGTGTTAGGTCGCGAACCCATTTTAGGTCGCATGACCTTTACCCTTTAGGTCGCTGGACCACTAGGTCGTGCCCCTTAGACCCCTAGGTCGCAACCATTAGGTCGCTCGACCCTATCCCTCTTAGGTCGTTAGACCTCATTTTGTCTTCACTAAGTCGTACCGTTTTGGACGGGGCGCTGCCCCGCACCCCGCCGGGGGCGCTGCCCCGCACCGCGCCGGGGGCGCTGCCCCCTGGACCCCCGCGACCTGACCGGGTAGGTCGAACCCCGTAAGCGGTGGCGTTGCCCCCGCACCCCCACCTTGGGGGGTTGCCACCCCCCTGGACCCCCCCTCCGTAGGGGATCTTATCTGAAAAACATTGAGCTAATTTCCTTGGATTTTATTCACATCTCCGTATGCGATCTTTGTGACTGATTGTTTCTACAATTGCTTCTGTGTTTTGTCACTTTATAATATGAAGGTTTCAATACTAGTGGTAAATATCAAAACTCTTTTAACAAACAATTTCAACTCTATTTTTAATAACTAAGCTCTTTTCTTAAACCGTTTTCCAATCTATTAGTATATACAAACCTTTACCTCACTCGGATGAGAAATCTAATTAAACGACTTAGTAAAACAAGTGGTATGAAACGCTTGCGTTCACTTCGTCGGTTAATTCTTGGACTTGTTCGATTGAACCTCTTGTGATAATTTTATCAGTGAAGATTTACAGTTTGTTCGTAAATATTTAAGTTAAGCAAGTGGTTATGGGACATGAAGCTAAACTTCTATATTTACTAGCTTAGTGTAATTGACACTTCTCGTTGATCATGACGATCATTCTGATGATTTAGACTAGCAACTGTGCGATGTCTCTTGTTGCGAGGTTAGACTAGACACCACTTGTGTGATTCCACTCACACATAACTTTTTGCTTTTTGGTTAGTCTGGACCTTAATCTGTGTGATTCCATTCACACATGTGGGGTAGCTCCCCTTGGTCTTCGGACCGTCATGTGATAGGCCTCTTTCTCTTTTCTATGATTTCTGGACTTCTTGCATTGATTTCTAGAATTTATGCCATTGACTTGTCAAGAGTACAAGTTTGGGGTATGATGCCCTTTCCGAATCTTTGAGAAGATTCTTGTGATATTGATTATCTCTTATTGACTGATCTTCTGTTGATCATTATTTACATACTTATAGTGGTATGTCATTACGGATATTTTATGTTTATGACATATCTTTTATGTTATATCATGTCATCTGATATTTATAGCTAGACTGATCCGTTTATTATTTTCTTAAATAATACTCGGGTCAGACCGAGATGTTACAGGTGCTTCTGCTTGACTTCTTCCCAGGGATTCATCACTCTGACTTTTGGCTAACTGTTTAGATTAGCAGTTTTTGTGGTATACACTTCAGATATAGACTCATAGTTGTATTCTTTTGTATAGCACGTGTTGCTATTCTTTTGTATTATTGTGGATCTTACTGACCACTACTCTGATGTACACTTTCATGTGTTAGATATATATTCATATCTTCTTCTGCCCTTGTGATATGGATGTCTGTGACTGATTTGTGTTATGATTATTTCTATGTTTGTTTCCGAAGATTATTCATAGCCACCGTGTGATAAGCAATTACATGGATGGTCGCTCCTCAACAGCCTTATTCTCCATGCTAGTTGACAGCACTACACCGTAGTGTTCTTGGTTAGTGTGGGTATAGAGGTGGGGCGTCACATTTCTCTTCCCATAGTTTTGTTCTAATATTGAGTATAAGGCTTGAGGTGTTTCACACCATCCCAAATAAGGATTTATGACTTGTTTTTTGATGGTGAGCCCTTGATAAGGGTTCTTGATATGGAACAATGGTTTTCTATCATAGCTACTGCTATGTAAGGAAAGTAGAGGTTCCTAATTAAGGAGCCTGATCAGGGATCACACTAGAAAATTAGGTGAGCGATATTGGTTTAGAAATGCAGTCATATATTTGATTAGTAATCGAATCAGATTCTGTACATAAATGATATATGAACATCGTGTAGGCTTATGAATAATATTAAGTACTCGTGTACTGGAATTTTGGAGACAAACCTCATTTTAAGGGGAGAGAGTGTAGCAACTCGTATTTTGGGTCTCAAATTTGAATATTTAATTTATTTAAATATTCGAATTTGAATTTAAATTGTGATGAATTATCTATTGAAACCGTGACTTTATTTCTAATGGTGTATTTTTGATTTAATTTTTAAAATTTTTCCATCATTTCTAATTTGAAAAATAAACAAATTCTCATTTGACGTATTTTACGGCAAACGATGGCATTTTAAGACTTCATATAATTTAATAGCTTGTCTATTTTATTTTTGTTTTGTGATCATGTAAAGTTGTTATACGCGTTCATATTTTACTTTCTGTCAATCGTGGTTCATAATCGAACGTGATTCGGTGTGGCTGGGTAACAGAATTTAATTTAAAATCAAACATGGATATAAGTACTCACAGTACACCATAGTCACCAATTTGTCTACTCTTTCCCTTACAAGCCGCTACCGTTTTCCTATCCCTGCATCCTTCTGGTGAGGCACATTATCAACATCATAGGTTGCCTTGTTTATCTCTAGCATTTACCTCCACATATATATATGCTTCCTATAACTATGGTTTTCATCCATTTTCTAAACTTTCTGTAACTAAGAATTAAACATTTCCATCATTCAAAAATCAATATCTCCTAATCTAAGCAAATCGTCCAAAGGTACCAAAATTAAAGTTGTTCGTCATCGATTCTAGTTTCCTCTAAAAATAATTTCGTGGGTTTTCACTGAGAAGTTTGAGAGATATCTTTGAATAACAGCAAGTGTTTGAGAAAACGATCATTTTCAACGATTACGGATTGGCGAACGGAGGGTATGGATGGGTTTATATCAGAGAGTGGGGATTTTTAGAGGCGTTCGTGTGATTTCTAGTAGCTTGTTTTTTCATAGGAAAGGAGATGATCGAAAAATGTTCAAAAATTATTTTTCGGCGAACTGGTGGTTGATGGTTCAATCGAAGGAGTCGGGAAGGAGCATAGGATCGAGGCTGAGGTCATGACCGGAATTTCAATTAACACTTTAGAGGGTGTGCTTGGCTCGATTAGGGTTTTAGTGCATTTTGGTTAAGTTGTTTGATTTTGTCGTTATTTGCGACGATGGCCGTGACGACCCGGAATTTCTAACAATTTAAATGGGAGAAATTAATTGGTTTTAAATGTTTAAAGGATAATTTTAACTTGAACTCTAGATATCAATATCTACTTGATAATTAAATCATTGAATTATATAGTTTAAATATTGAATTTAATAACTTGAAACTGGGTAAATTGTTGAATCTGAAATTTCTAAGCCTGGTTAAATTAATTTGAAGGCTTATAAAATTTATAATGATAATACTAAAGATAATAGAATGGTTGAAATTCAATTTAAAGGCAATTTGTTCAATTTTAAAAATATATCGTTTAAATTGAATTTAAAAAAAAAAGCTTTCCGAGGCACAGTCTTGGAATTCGACGAAACCGGTTCCGTTGGATCCGTAATAGTTAGTTATTATCGGATTTCAATTTTCGTAGCAATCGGAGTTGTCGTTTGACTCTGGCAGCTCAAAACGCTTAGAAATATTTAATCAATTCAATTTAAAATTAATCGTTTTTCTTCTGTAACTCACGCATATGATTAAATTAGTTACCGAAACATGTTCCATTGTGTTCGGAATACGGATAAAACCTTATAATCGCCTAGCGGCATTTTTTTTAAGAGGGATTTAACATTTTAATTGGCAATTAACGAGACGCTTTGAAATTTTATAATATAATTAAATTTAGAGTAAAATTAACAAGATATTTTCTTGGACTAAGTCGTTCTCAGGAAGTCTTCCACCATTTTATATTCTCGTTTCCCTATTCATTCTGGAAACAAATCGAATTCATCAAAAAAAAATTTATAAATAAAATCGAAGCCAGAAAAAAAAAATGGCGCCTCGTCCTCTTGATCTTATAGTTGATCGCATTCGTTTCTTTCCCCTCCCTCATCTTCTATCCAAATACACATAGAAGCCGAGCCCCTTCAGTTTTGAATCGAATCGAGTTTTCAAAAAAAAAAAAGGCACTAGGGTTTCGGCGTGAGTGGTTAGAGTTGGAGGCTAGGCCGCGAACGGTTGGCGTCGAGCACGTGGAGCTGGGTGGTGTTGCAGCGCGAGTTCGAGGCCGCGATCCTCAAGGTGGAATTGCGTGCGCACGAAGTGAAACAAAGGGGGGGTGGAGTCGGTGATTCGTGACGTGGTGGTTGATGGCTAACTGTGGAGCTGTGCGTCGACGAGAGGGGGTGGATGTTGAGCATGCGTGAGGAGATGGGTTCAAACCCGTTAGGTATCTATTTTGTTTAATTTAATATCTATAGGGATAAACAATAATTAATGTTCATGAATATTGGACAGGAATTTATTCAGATGAGATGTTGATATGCAGTAGGGTTTTTGACAGTTCTATGGTTAAAAAAAGGGAAATTTGTTCGAGATGATTAATTTCTTAGTTAACCCATTTAAATTATTTTTAGGTTGGTAAAAGGGAAAATTAGTTTATAAATTTAGATTTATTTGGTTGAATTAAATCATTAGTTAAAATTTAAATTATTAAACATTGGTTAATTGTTTGCTTAAATCGAATATTGATAAGTGGTATAAATATTTTCATAAGATCTGAAAATTGAAGGTAACAAATCAAGGTCGGATTTGGATTGCAAAATCAAAGGTGAGTAAATCTCACTCTGTCTAGTAATTATTTAAATTTATATGGTTAAATTTAAATATTTGGTTGAGGGTTTAAGTTGATTGGATGTATACTGATGGTGATGTGACTTTGGTTTCGATTGATTCTCGAGTTAATTGTGGATTGACTCGAAGTATATGGGGTTTTAAATTGTTTTAAACTTAAAACATAAATAAGACAATGATTTCATTTTAAATTTAATAAGGGCTTTATGTGTTGTGATTCATTAAATTAGTAGGGAATTTGAAATGAATAATTGATTGATTTAATTAATTAATGATTTGGCTTAATTAATTTAGTAACGAATGAGCTGAATTAATTAATTAAGGTCCAGGTAAACTAATTAAGTGCAAGTAATTCAGAATAATAATCGAATGGTGTGTCAATTAATTTCTTAATGAAATTAATGAAATAAAATTTAATTTGCGGAAGAAAGCAAGAGATTAAATGAGATAATTAATTAAGGAGTAAGTAATTTATTTAATGAAGTAAATAAAAGATAATTAAATATAGGTAGAGGTTGTTTGAGAAGGATTAATATCGGGGTTTAATTAATGTAATTAATTTGGATTAGGATAATGAAAATGAAATTGGAACTCATAATTTATATAATTAAGGATGTAATTTAAGATGAATTAATCAAAATAAGTGACTTATGAAGTTAATTAATAAGTAATTAAGGATTAATGTAATTAAAATAGTTAATTAATTCATGAAGTAATTAAGATTACCTATTGACTTTGGTCAAGAATAATTAAAATCGTGAAGCTAATTAAAGATTATTACTTGAATGTAATTGAAAGATAATTAATCTAGGGTGATTAATTAAGATGAATGAGGATGGGTTGACCAATTAATTAACTTGGAGTTTAATTAACGTTGAATGAAGGGATATAGGTAATTGAGATTTGAAATTCAATTGATTAAATTGGATTGATTTTTATGTGATGGATGATTGATTGGTATTGGATGTTTTGAATGTGTTAGTATCTCTGATATGAATGTTATTTATTTCAATTGAATAACTTGAGATAGGATAACATGAATTTCGAAGAGACCGGGGTTGTCACAGTTGGTATCAGAGCTGAAAGGTTAAGCGAGAACCTTGGCTCTGGTGGGGATTTGTCATTAAATAGAGTCTGTAGTACTCTAGAATGAGTTGAGTGTATATATATATGAGCACGTACTTGTTATTTTCTTATATAAAGATTTTAAATGATTTTATATAAAATATATTTTGATATATATAAAGCAATATTTCCTTCTAATAAATATTAAGGTGATTGGTTGTTAATTATTGAAATTAAAATTAAGAAGTAATATAATACAACCAAACTGAAGTCTAGAATTGGAATTAAATTAAGTAAAAATAAAAATACAACCGAATTAAAAATTTAATGGGTTGAAAATGAAATTCTAAATCTGGTCCCAGAATTTGAAAATTTTGTTTCAAAGAAATGAAAAAAAAATAGTAAATAAAGTATTAATTGGATAATTGGGACTTGTTGAAAACAATGGGTAGTTTGAAAATTTATTTGAATTTAAAACCAAAGGTGGTTTAAAATTGTAAAACATGGCTGGGAGGGCCAAGAAATAAATATGTGTATATGTATGGATATGCAAGATATTAAAGATAATTTGAAATAAACTCTATGAGGTTGAGTTTTGATTTTTTTTCCTGAAATGTGATATAAAAACCCAAAGTGATATAAGTTTTGAACTTATAAAAAGGGAAAGAATTTGAAGTTTGAAGTGGGAATTCAATGTGAGAATGAGATTGACTGGATTAAGTAAATTGAATTTAACTTGGGAGAAGTTAAATAAGTTTGAATGAACAACTTGGATTGAAGATTTTAAGATGAAATTGGAATTTAACTTGGAAAGTTAAATGGTTGATTTGAATTGGAATTTGTGTAATCTCAAAACGGGTTTGAGATTTAAAAATTGAAAATGGATGGATGTTTTAGAATAAATTCGATGTTATCATCCTATTGTTGATAAAAATCTTTAAATTGAGAATGGTATTGTAAATACAATAAATTTGAGTAATTGAATTGAAAAATTAAACTTGTTTAAGATCCGGCTTCAAGCTGGAAGATAAAATTGAGTAATAAATTAAATTCTTAAAATAAAATAGTATTGAACTCTTATTTGAACCTTGAAATATGTAAGTAAAGATAATATAAAATGAAATTTTGAGAATTGGACTCAGAAAATTAAATTGTTTAAGAACTTTAAATAAAGGTTAATTTGGTTTAAAAAGTTAAATCAACCTTTGAGAATTTAACTCGAATTTATATAATTCGAGGTAGTTTAAATTCAAGATTGAATTGAATTAGTTCAAAATTGAATTTTGTTTGAAGTAATTGGATTGGTGATTGAAGATGTATAAGTTTAAAAATTTAAATGGGAATTGGATTGGAGTAAATTGAAGTGATTTAGATTCTGAAATTAAATTGATAATAATTCAAATTGATTGGGATAATGGGAAATTATAATTAAAATTGAACAAGATTAAAATCAACAAGAATTTGATTTAAATTTGGGAAGGAATCAAGATTGATTCAACTTGAATTGGGAATTAATCAAGTCCAATGGAATTTGGAATTATTTGAACTGGAATTGGACCAATTTAAATGGAGATTTAAATTGAATCGTTGGGGAAGTGAACAGTTCGCTCTTGACTATTTCCAATATAAATTGTTTTGATATAAACTTATTTTGTTTGAGCTATTAAATATATACAACCTTTCTTTCTTAAAGCCAAATTATTATATATACTTGTTTTACGATTATTTTTGAAGCTATTTAACCATTTTTCAACTATTTTCTAAACTAATTATTATTTTTCAACTATGTTACAAATTAGTTACTATTTTACAACTATTTTACAATTATCTAAATTTTTTGAAACTATTCAGCTATTTTCAACTATTCTACGATTAGTTAACTATTTTCTAATTATTTTACAAAACTAGTAATTATTTTCCAACTACTTATTTGTTTTTAAATTTTTCAAGCTATTTTCTAAATAAACTGGTCGGAGTTAAAACTGTTATGGATTTAATACCCAACTGAGATAGGAATTGAAGTGATAATCCAAATGGGGATTAATGTAAAGGTGGTAAGTGAATGGAAAAGAAATTGATAGAAAAGAGTAATCAAATTGGAATATTTGATTTTGAATAAACAAGGTTATATATCTTTGTTTTATTTAAGATGAAACCCCTTTGTTGAATCTATTGTTGGAAGAAAAAGGATTTTGGAAGTGTTTGAAGTATAAAAGGAATTTTATACAAATTTATAGTGGTCCAAAGTTTTAAATTTATATATATCGGTGTGTGTATGTGTGTGTGTGTGTGTGTGTGTGTGTGTGTGTATAAAGGATCTTATGAGGATTTTGGAAAAGATTTGGAAAGGCATTTAATTTTGGGTAAAATCAATATTGGAATTTTGAAAGCCTATTTTGAGAATTATCGATTTTGGTATAATCGATTTTGTATAAAGGATCTTTGTATGATATCATACTAGGTGTATGATTTTTGAAGATACTATATGTGTATAGTATAAAATGTTTTGATGATGGCTCTGGGGAAAAAGGCGCTCCCTTGAAATGAACTTCTCAGGAGTGCCACCGGGTTGTGCTGCCTTGAGCCCCAAGGGGGGGTTTCTAAAGTTGATCCTGTGCGGAGTCCGGACAAAACTAGTTCCTGAGGATTATTGGGTAGCGGAAGTCGATGGCGTTGATGCCTACAGAGGCATTTGGGTTATGCTGTGACGATAGTGTAACTCGATGTCGCTGCGATCTACTGTGGGGACCATAGCGAAAATCGTATGGAGGATGAGTGTCAACGGTCTACACTTGATTTTGCCGGGAAGGCAACGCAACATCGGTAGACTGCGATCTATGGTCAAGTGGAGTGGAGAAGTTTCATTTTTGGCAGCGAAATTCGATGGCGCTGATGCCTACAGTTATATGGGTTTTTGCTGTGATGACTACGTAACCCCAGTTGTAGCTGCGATCTGTCGTGGGTTCCATGGTGTAATCGTGGGGCGCGGAGGCCTACAGTTATCTGTGGATTTTGTCGGGACGGCAACGTAACCATCGGGATAACTGCGACCATGGATGGGGGCGATGATTTCCAAGGCATCCTCAGCAAAGATATTTCCTCTATTTTCAAAACCCGATTCTTATATTTTCAATAAAATTATTTTCAAATTTTTTTTACTGGGTGTTGAAAACGGGTTTACCAAGTACTTATAGATTTTCAGTCCTACGCCTGATCAACGTATGACTGAATTTCTTTAAGAACAAGGATGGACTGGTTGAGACATCGAGTCATAGAAAGTATTTTTATAAATAGCTATTTTATTAAGTATGATGTGAATTTAAAAGCATTTCTAAAATTTTTAAATAAAAATGTTGGAAGTTTAGGAAAATTAAAAAGATATTCCAAAGTGGAATTATAAAATAAAATTGAACTCAGGAAAATTTAATGAAGTGACTTTGTAATTAAAATCGAATATTGATTTAAACATTGAAGTGAGCTAATTGGTTAAATAATTGTTTGATTGAGTATGTTAATAAAATTTAACTTGGGTAAACAAATGATTGTAAATTAATAATGGAATTTGGTAATGAATCCGAATTGTAAATAGAATTCGACTTGGATTTGAAAATGAATTAAATAAGAGGAGATGTTGTAAAATAAAAACAAAAATAAAATAGAGTTGGATTGAGAATGTGATGGTTTGAATTACAAATAAAATTCATGGGTGATTTGGATAATGTTTAATGAAATTTGCAAGAAAATTGGATATAACAAAAGTGATTATAATAGCAATGTTTTGAGTTGCAAAACAAAACCCAAGTTAATAGAAATAAATTGAGGGTGGCCTTGTATTAATAAAATAAATTTGATAACGAATTAAGTAAGCAAATTAAAAATTTAAAACGGGTTAATTGAGTTAAATGATAAATGGATGAAGTCTGATTTAATAAAAACTAAATCAAAGCTGTGATTGGAATTGGATTATCAGACTGAACTTAAATTTGGTGATATATTAATTTAAAGTATAAATGAGCTAAATATGTGCTTGGATATTATTTTGATAAATTGAAAAGGTGAATTTAAAAGTAAAATGGATGGGCTGACTGAATTAATGGAAATTGAATAAATAAGAATCAAATAGAAGTAAACTTAAGTTTGATGTTGGATTAAATTAAAGTAAATTAACTTAAGTTAAAAATTTATGGAAGCTTGGCTTCGAATAAGGGTGAAAGCCTATTCAATAAAAACTTGGATTGAATTAATTTGGGAAATGGTTATTAATTTATAAGTATTGGATGCGCCAAGCTTAACAAATTGTTTTGAATGGAACAATTGCGGAAATGAAATGAAATGCAATAAATGGTTGGTTAATAAATTAGAATTGAAATGGAATTAAATATAAAACGAGTTGAAATTATTTTGAAGTAGTTATAAACTAAAATAGACAATTTATTAAGCGAATATCGTCGAAATTGCATAACAATGATTGTCGTTTAGCGTTAACAAAAGTAATTAAATTCCTGTGAGTTAATAGAGATTAAATAAAATTGATTCTGGATCATTTGAAGTGAATATGAGCTTGTTTGGATAAAAATCAATGGAATATAAGAAAATGAGTTGCAAACCGTTGAAACTGAATGAAATGGTATATAAATTGGTTGAAAGCAATTGAATTAGTTTTGAAAACATATAAATTGCTTGTGGAAGTTATTTCAAATGCATTTTCTTCAGAATTGAAGTGTTATAGTTGTTTAAGTAAGAGAAATGTTGTAAACTTTATATATATAGTGCTTATATGTTTAAATTGAGCAAGTACAGGTACCCGAAGATCGTTTGGCTGGATTTGGATTGCACTAATTGCTAAAATTAATAAGCTGCTTGCTTAAAATGCTAAATAAGGTACGCCTACGCAATTAAAAATAGGAAATATGAACTATTTTTGCTTTTTCCGACCGGGTGGGTCGATGTATATATATTTATATCTCTTGTCAAATTGCAAAAGCTCCTCCGTACAAAGGAGACTCTGCCAAAAAAATTCGAAAAATTTTAGGAGTTAGAAAATTTTTGAATTTTTTTTTGGAAAAAGGTTTGTTAACGGCAAAGCAATTTAAATTGGAATTTAAAGTAAATTAGTAGATGAAACTAATATAAATCATTTATAAATGAAAGATAAAACTCAATATTAGAAATCAAAAATAAATTGAATTCATGTAGAAATGGGAAAAGTTAATTTGAATAGAAGTGGGTATGAAACATATATAAAGAAATGTGTCAATTAATTTGAAAGTTTGAGATTGGATATTGTTGCTAAATAAGATATGCAGGTTATAAAGGGAAATGAAACTGGATTTGGTTCCGAAGGATAAATTTGAATTGCCCGACTATAAGGTTAGTATTTAAATTCTGTATTAAATTGGATTGGGTTTTTGATGTAGCCACTTGGCTTTTGTTTTCTTTTTGGGATTTGGAATGCCGCAGAGGCCTTTTGTAGTTGTACCGAGTTAGCCGCGCAAAGGAGACGCTGGCAAAAATTTTCGGAAATTTAGAGAGTTAGAAAAATTTTGAGTTTTAAATTGAAATTTAAACAAGTGAGCAAAAGGGTATTGAGTGAAATCTATAGAAGGTTTTGGGAAGTTGATTAAGGATAGTGGGTCTTAAATAAAAGTTAGTTGATAAGATGTTGAAGTATGGGTTTTGGGAAAAAGTAAACAGGTATTGGTCATTTCCTCCTAACTAGTAATTTCGGGGAAGAAATTCTTTTAAGGGGGAGGAATGTGACGACCCGGAATTTCTAACAATTTAAATGGGAGAAATTAATTGGTTTTAAATGTTTAAAGGATAATTTTAACTTGAACTCTAGATATCAATATCTACTTGATAATTAAATCATTGAATTATATAGTTTAAATATTGAATTTAATAACTTGAAACTGGGTAAATTGTTGAACCTGAAATTTCTAAGCCTGGTTAAATTAATTTGAAGGCTTATAAAATTTATAATGATAATACTAAAGATAATAGAATGGTTGAAATTCAATTTAAAGGCAATTTGTTCAATTTTAAAAATATATCGTTTAAATTGAATTTAAAAAAAAAAGCTTTCCGAGGCACAGTCTCGGAATTCGACGAAACTGGTTCCATTGGATCCGTAATAGTTAGTTATTATCGGATTTCAATTTTCGTAGCAATCGGAGTTGTCGTTTGATCCTGGCAGCTCAAAACGCTTAGAAATATTTAATCAATTCAATTTAAAATTAATCGTTTTTCTTCTGTAACTCACGCATATGATTAAATTAGTTTCCGAAACATGTTCCATTGTGTTCGGAATACGGATAAAACCTTATAATCGCCTAGCGGCATTTTTTAAGAGGAATTTAACATTTTAATTGGCAATTAACGAGACGCTTTGAAATTTTATAATATAATTAAATTTAGAGTAAAATTAACAAGATATTTTCTTGGACTAAATCGTGCTCAGGAAGTCTTCCACCATTTTATATTCTCGTTCCCCTGTTCATTCTGGAAACAAATCGAATTCATCAAAAAAAAATTTATAAATATAATCGAAACCAGAAAAAAAATGGCACCTCGTCCTCTTGATCTTATAGCCGATCGCATTCGTTTCTTTCCCCTCCCTCATCTTCTATCCAAATACCCCTAGAAGCCGAGCCCCTTCAGTTTCGAATCGAATCGAGTTTTCAAAAAAAAAAAAAAAAGAGGCTCTAGGGTTTTGGCGTGAGTGGTTAGAGTTGGAGGCTAGGCCGCGAACGGTTGGTGTCGAGCATGTGGAGCTGGGTGGTGTTGCAGCACGAGTTCAAGGCCGCGATCCTCAAGGTGGAGTTGCTTGCATGCGAAGTGAAACGAAGGGGGGTGGAGTCGGCGATTCGTGACGTGGTGGTTGATGGCTAACTGTGGAGCTGCGCGTCGATGAGAGGGGGTGGATGTTGAGCATGCTTGAGGAGATGGGTTCAAACCCGTTAGGTATCTATTTTGTTTAATTTAATTTAATATCTATAGGGATAAACAATAATTAATGTTCACGAATATTAGACAGGAATTTATTCAGATGAGATGTTGATATGCAGTAGGATTTTTGACAGTTCTATGGTTAAAAAATAAAAGGGAAATTTGTTCCAGATGATTAATTTATTAGTTAACCCATTTAAATTATTTTTAGGTTGGTAAAAGGGAAAATTAGTTTATAAATTTAGATTTATTTGGTTGAATTAAATCATTAGTTAAAATTTAAATTATTAAACATTGGTTAATTGTTTGCTTAAATCGAATATTGATAAGTGGTATAAATATTTTCACAAGATCTGAAAATTGAAGGTAACAAATCAAGGTCGGATTTGGAATGCAAAATCAAAGGTGAGTAAATCTCACTCTGTCTAGTAATTATTTAAATTTATATGGTTAAATTTAAATATTTGGTTGAGGGTTTAAGTTGATTGGATGTATAATGATGGTGATGTGACTTTGGTTTCGATTGATTCTCGAGTTAATTGTGGATTGACTCGAAGTATATGGGGTTTTAAATTGTTTTAAACTTAAATCATAAATAAGACAATGATTTCATTTTAAATTTAATAAGGGCTTGATGTGTTGTGATTCATTAAATTAGAAGGGAATTTGAAATGAATAATTGATTGATTTAATTAATTAATGATTTGGCTTAACTAATTTAGTAACGAATGAGTTGAATTAATTAATTAAGGTTCAAGTAAACTAATTAAGTGCAAGTAATTCAGAATAATAATCGAATGGTGTGTCAATTAATTTCTTAATGAAATTAATGAAATAAAATTTAATTTGCGAAAGAAAGCAAGAGATTAAATGAGATAATTAATTAAGGAGTAAGTAATTTATTTAATGAAGTAAATAAAAGATAATTAAATATAGGTAGAGGTTGTTTGAGAAGGATTAATATCGGGGTTTAATTAATGTAATTAATTTGGATTAGGATAATGAAAATGAAATTGGAACTCATAATTTATATAATTAAGGATGTAATTTAAGATGAATTAATCAAAATAAGTGACTTATGAAGTTAATTAATAAGTAATTAAGGATTAATGCAATTAAAATAGTTAATTAATTCATGAAGTAATTAAGATTACCTATTGACTTTGGTCAAGAATAATTAAAATCGTGAAGCTAATTAAAGATGATTACTTGAATGTAATTGAAAGATAATTAATCCAGGGTGATTAATTAAGATGAATGAGGATGGGTTGACCAATTAATTAACTTGGAATTTAATTAACGTTGAATGAAGGGATATAGGTAATTGAGATTTGAAATTCAATTGATTAAACTGGATTGATTTGTATGTGATGGATGATTGATTGGTATTGGATGTTTTGAATGTGTTGGTATCTCTGATATGAATGTTGTTTATTTCAATTGAATAACTTGAGATAGGATAACATGAATTTCGAAGAGACCGGGGTCGGGTATTGGAAAATACCCGAAACCCCTTCGAATTATTTTATTAAATTGATTTCTTAAATCAATAGGATGGAATGAATTGATTTAAGTGAATTGGATTATTTTATCGAAATTTGATACTTAGAAATTTATATATGAAATAAGCATTGTCTATAGCAAATTGTGAATTGGTTAATTGTTATAGGTTACCCCGGGTTATATAAGTTGATTGCTTTAGTATTCCATGTTAGTTGAGTTCTCACGCTGGTTTCCAGCCTGACCCGGGTGTTGCTTTGGTGTAATGCTCGGGTCAGACCGAGTATTATAGTTTTTCAGGTAGGTACGTTCTGGAGCTCAGGAGGCAAGCTGGATGGCTATCTTATAGAGTATTCCGCTGTATTTACATTATTATTAATCTGAGATTTGATAATTGTAAATATTCAGTGACTGTATATAATGTGAAATGCTGATGTATTTCAAATGTAATCGATAGATATAGCATTCTTTTGTAAACTATTATCATTTATTATATTTTATCCGCTGCGAATGTGAGATGTTCGGTGTTTCTGTTCTCCCTCTTCTATCTCTTTCTTCTTTTTCATAACTATCTGAAATTTTCGGCTTCGTAAATTTGGGGTCTTCACAATGGCGGTGACCGAGTGGGCGGAGGTTGTAGGTGTTGGCGCATTTGAAGTTGACGGTTCTATAGGAGTATATGGCATGGGCGATCGATGGTCATGGAAGCATGGGCGATCTATTTTCCAAGCCTGGGGCGTTTCTTCTTTCGGTTGTGACTTTGGATTTTGCATAGAGGCACGTGGGTTGTAGGAAGTTGTGTTATTATGCCGAGAGAAGCCAGCGGCGTTCGTGGGTAGCCTCGGATCGATGTATGGTGGAGTAATCGAAGTTTGCGCATACACACAAGATAGTGCATATTGTTATAGCTTGGAAATGAATGGGGGGAGAAAGGAATGGGGAGGAAGAAGGACTGCAGACATGGTTGCGGGTTTGGGGGAGGATTAGTGGCTTGGCCTGTTATGCATTATTAGGTGAGGAAATAAATTTTGATTTGTTTGAATATTTAAATATGCTGAAAAAGTTTGACACATGATAATTTGCTCGTTTTAAATCTTTTTTCGCTCACAGATTTCTGCATTGAACTCATATGAACGAGTATAACATTTTAGTGCAACGTGATGATAGCTTTGGATAAGTAGAAATTTATGACATATTTAAATGGACAGGACTTAAATCACATTATTTTAAATAATAACATCGTTTAAATTTATATACCTTAATTATGGATGTTTATTTGGCAAAATAAAATACTATTGAGTTAAATTGGATTGAATATGGTAATCAGACACCTGTTTAGAATATTTCGTTAATTAAATTAATTTGACATTTAATTAGCAAATTGGATCCATGGTGTGCCATTTTATAGATTTGAACATTCGATTATATGTAGTAAATTGATATCCCGCTTTGAATAAGTGATATTTTAACCAATGATGGTTGAGTGTTGAATTTATTTATGCTACCATTGATTATGTAAATACCTGTTGTTAACTTGAAAAGTTAATTGAATAATGTGGTTGCTTGTTAAGTACCATGTTGATCGTCAAGCCTCCTTTAAATTCGAAAAACTAATTATTGTTTTGAAAGTTAATTTAAGAATCATTATTATTATAAGGTTTAAAGATAACTATTATTTAGTAATAAGATTTTAAAAAGATAATATCTTATTCGTAACAATATTTTAAAGTTAATTAATAATTGTTTTAATAATGCTATAAAGTTAATTATTTCATTAATAGGATTCTAACAAGTTATTTTTAAACTTATTTAATTATTATTCCAAATTTTTTTAGTTTAAGTATTATTTTAAAGTTAATTGGTATGGTTTAGAAATGTTTTATTTACATTTTAATTAATTATTTAAAAGATAATCTATTCTATAATTTTTGATTAAAGTTAACTAATTATATTGATTTAAGTTATTTAACTATATTTAAAGGATAATTAATTTTTATATTAATATTAATTAAGGTTAATTAATTATCATCTAATAACATTTTAAAATTAGTTAATTATTATATTAATATTGTTTTGAAGTTAACTTATTAATATAATAATAGTATTTGAAATTAATATATTGTTATATAGATTCTAAAGTATTATTTTAAATAAGATTTGATTAAAATGAAATAGAAGGATGTTTTAAATAGTAATTTCTTTTTTAAAGCTATTTCAAATAACTTATGGTTTATGAAGAGGACGTTATTGACTTAAAGAATCTATTAATGAGTTGGATTAAATATAGGAAGAGTTTCATAAATGGCTTTGAATGATTATAAAAGAATTTATAAATGAGTTCTAAGGATCTGAGAAATGGAAGTTTTGGAAACGGGGATTGGGATTTATTAGAAATGTTTAAAAGGGATTGGTGTTTTGGGTTACTCCATTTTAGATGACATTTGGGTTTGATCCTTTAAATATAGATTTAAAATACAAAATCTTTCTCAGTGTTGGATGAATATACTTATATCATTGTATAAGTATATAGAAAGTTTCCAAGTTTTTGAAAGGTTACATGGTTTATGAATATACTTATACCATTGAGGTAAGTATATGGTTATATTTTCTAAGTAGAAAATATAGTGGTTTGTGAATATGCTTATCCTGTTGAGGTAGGTATATGGAATTGATTTTCCAAGTATTTGAAATGCGATTTTAATTTAATGAAAGATTAATTTAAAGTGGCTTAGTGATTTCCAGGGGAAATGAAATCTTTATTTAAATGTTTGTTTATTTGATAGTTAAATAATTGACTATCAAATCTTGGCCTAAATATGTAATATTTCTTCATTTTATTGGTAGGGAAATATTCCTTACTTAACAACAAAGAATTTTAATTTTGGAAATATCTAAGGGAAACACAGGGATTATATGTATAGTTACCATCGGCGGTGCTATGCCGTACGCATAAACTCGTTTCTTTCTTCTAGGACAGATAATATAGAGATCCATGCACTTAAACTGTTAGGGGGTGACCCCTGCTTTTATGTATTATCTGATTATTTCCTAAAGAACCGGTATTGAGCATTCCAAAAATCGGCGTTTGGTTTTGTGGAGCAACCGAGAAACGAAAGAGCGTACTTGTAAGAGATGACTCGAACCCGTGACTACTCTGAAAACCATATATGGTTCTATGGGGGAGATTCATGGTCAAGATGTTGGGATGCATGTGTGATTCCAAAACCCGTTGGGGTTTAGGAATACGGGTGTGATTCCAAGATCTAATTGAGATGTGAGAACTTATGTTTGATTCCGAGACCCTTTGGGGCTTTGGAATCCATGAGGGATTGCGTGATCTATTTGGTGATGATGTGTAAGACGAAATTCCAGACGTAGCCTCATCGGCGGGAATGACTAAAACCAGAGATTGGAGGCATTGCCAGTAGGGTTGGCAAAACCATAGGGTGCAATCGACTCCTCCTAGACATTACTTACAGTTGTTATGCATGCATGGGATGATGCACTCGGTCTTAGCGAGACCAGCTTTGTTTTTCCTATGGTACATCACTATAGATGTATGCTACTTTGGAAGTATGTCTATGATCCTTGTCCAAGAGGAGTGGTCCTCTAAGTACCGAGGGCACCTATATGGAAATCCTACACAATTAGTGAATGTGCCTTATCGGTTTTCAATTATATATCTAGTGTTGTTATGATGTATACTCACGAGCATCACAGCGACTTGATTATTATTGTATTCGCCTTAGATTATTATAATATCACTGGGTTTTCTGATATAAAGGTTTTGGTTATCGTAAGTTAAAATCCCGTCTGTGTTTATGTGCGGCATAGTCTTACGAGATACTTTTGATTTTAGAGGAATTTACAAGTTAAAATAAATGAAATTCCTTGTGATTTGATTTCTCACGCTGGTTTTACCAGACTGACCCGGGCATTGTTTTCTTATTATGCTCGGGTCAGACCGCGAATTTTGTCAGGCTTAGATGGAATTTTGGAGCTTCAGGAGAGGAGATGCAGGTCTGGAGACGTATTCACGTAGATGATTATATTTCTACTACATGCATGGTTGTATTTATCTGTAATTGTGAGGGTAGGTTGTTAAAACTGTTCGAGTTGAAATAGGTTAGTAAACTCTAATTGATGTGTGTGTGTGTGTTACAGTTTTGTTTTGTGTGAAGATTCGTTACATAATATAGATTATTTTTTTCCGTTGTGAGATTTGTATTTTATTAGTTTCTTCTTGTCTTCTTTTTTATTACTTTTCCCTAACTATCCTCCTTTCCATTCAGCTTGGGTTAGACATGTGTGGTTTATTGTCAGCTTAAATTGTATGGAAGAGTGGGTCGTTACACATGAAATAACCAACGATGCTAAGAATTTATAAATAACTAAATGGACTTTTAGTTGCATATTGGAAGCCATCTTCTAAAGTGATGGTTGAGAGTTTCATTGAGATGAAATGGCTAGAGAGAATAATAAGTAAAAATGAAATAACCTAATTAAGAAGATGAAAAAATTGGGATTAAGCTTGAGAAAGCTATGAAACAATATGTAGCATCATCTAAGATAACGAGTATGTATAATGCTTTTGTGGCAATCGTATACCTAAACATGAAATTATATGTGGTATCAACTACGCAAGGACTTTGTGGTAACCATATGTTTAAACAGAACATTATATTTGGCAGTAATGGTGTAAAGCCTTTGTGGCAACCACGTGTCTAAATGCGAAATTATATTTGGTAACGTTGGCATAAGGACTTAGTGGCATCCATTTGTATAATTACGACAATATAAAAATGTTAGTATAAGTCCATAGTGAAAAACATTTATCAATTTTCAAAAATATAAAAAAATGGTGGTATAACCACTGCAAAAAGTTAACCATTTCGCAACTGGTAATGCGCATTGTAAAAGTCTATTACAACGGTTAACTGAAAGTCTTAATGTGCGAAGTCTTAGTAAGATCGAAGAATTTTACAACTGTTTTGGACCGTTGTATGGTACCATTATAATAAAGCCTTTTACAACTATTTTTCCCATTATAATAAGTCTTTCAACTATTTTTTCCTATTGTAGTACGTCTTTTACAAAAAAAATTGACAGTTCTTGAAAAATTGCAAATAAAAAAAATCATAGCATTGCTATAGTGCACACATGTAGATTTAATATCATTTTCCAATTGAAACTAGAATTTTACTAATAATAATAAAATCATACAAATTTATAAAAAAAATAACATGAAAATTCACATTCCAATAAGCCGAAATGAATTATACATTCACATCACACATAAAGTATTGATATTAGTTACAAATCATCTTAGTTTAAGCCAAAGCTAATATTTAAAAAATAATACAATACAATTGCATTATAGCAAATATACAAATGGTGATAGTAAATATATTTTCTAATCTGTAAACAATCCTTAATCTATGTTCTCTTGCTGTCATGTGCTTGTCCACTATACATCTTCCTGTTAGTAGTTCCGACAGTACTATAGCAAACTTGTGCATGTCACTTCTCGTTATGTGGTACTCTACAATAAGTACATGTACAAAAAGTTAGGGTATATGCATGAATAGGGTCGGGCCAAAGCTTTGGTTGCCCTAAGCAATAAAATATTCTATTGCCTTTTTAAATGAAATAATCGAAGTTGAGAATTAATGTATGTGGGTTATTAATTTCGAAATAAGCATGTCCATTATGAATATTAATAATATGGTCTGAGAGTATAGAATTCTGTTAATTACATGCATATGAATGTGTCCAAGAGTTGGCATTTAAATGATATAATGACTTGTTGCAAATATAGATTCAAAGATATTTTCATAACTTATAATTAAATAGAAATAGTTAAACAATTTAGAATATAATGTGTTCGAACATTCATAATAAACTACTAAAAAAACTCAACAAGTTAGATTCCTAAGGCTTATAGTTTGAATGTGCCAATCCTTAATGTTAAACTTATGAATTTGCAATTATGAAAACATTCGATATGCTAACTCCTCAATGTTTATTAGATATAATATAAATGTATACAATAGTAGACTTCTATATATATATATATATATATATATATATATACACACACACACACACACACATATATCCTGGGACTGGAGAAAAATTAAGCAATCAAAGAAAAGTTAAGCAAGTTTAGAAGCATTCATATGGTCTCATAATGCTTTTAAAAGGTAGTTAATACTCTAAAACAAAGTCGAAAGTAAAACATATTTCAATTTAAAAAAGAGTAACGATAGGCCAATATATCACCCCCTATGAATTGAAGTCTCAACCTCACAATGAATACACATATGCACAACCAACCAAGCTAACTCTTCTTTGAAGGGTTTTAGGCGTCAATACCTATTTATATAAAACTTAGTATTTTCCAAAGGATTTTCATGGTTTCATTAATGGAAATCTAGTATTCATCACTAACATTATATTTTTCCGATTGTTACTTCCATCGAAGAGGGTAGCTCTAGATGGCCGCCTGCTTGGTTAGCCCCTGAGCCGGCCTATGGAATTGAAATGAAAATGAGTGCATGTGTATGCACATGTGTGTACTATCTGTTATTATTACCAGTCATGACATATTCGAGTGCACAATAACCTTCAATGCATATCACTTCAGTTGACACATGCGAAAAATTGCCTTCTGGACCATCTTTGGCCAACCCATGGTTAGTTGTCTTTACATATAATGTATACTCCTGCATCGGATCATCCACATAGCAATGTTTCTTCCCAAACGTGCTGAAACCAACTAAAACATTTTTTTTCCAATCGCAGTTCGTAGGAGGAATCACCTCTCTGCCTCGGCTCTTACAGTGGCAACACGTCCCTAGTCGCCTTCATGAAGCTCGAATACAACTTCAGATTATTACTATAGTTGCCTTTCTGTCCTACTTTAGTTGAGCTGCGACGCCAGTCTCCTCATGCAGTATGAATGTCATCTACATTAGGTGCTGTTGTTTCCCAAAGCATGTGTATTTATCATGTGCGCTGTGATGACCCGAAAATCCGTACCCTTTGAATCGACAGTAATCCACACATGTCCGACCCAAAAAGAACAGACTGACGGAAAGCCAAGAGAAAGAAAAGAAGAGAGAAGAAAAGAAGAGAAGATTGAACCAAATAGAAAAATACTGAATCTCACATCGCGGTGGATAATATATAATATCATATCAATGATCTTTACAAAACAGAAACTGTATATATATATATACATCAATCGGAGTTCAACAATCAATCAATAGTTATCAACCAGAACAGCTAAAATAACATTTCCTCACAATTACCGATAATATACAACAACAAACAAAGAATAGCGAATAATCAATAATCAAAATAAATATGTGTATACGAAATGAAGATCTCTAGCTCGCCTGCTGAAGCCCCAAAAGCAACAAATCTGAACCTGTAAATATACTCGGTCTGACCGCACATTGAAGGGGAAGAACACCCGGATCAGTCTGGTACACTAGCGTGAGAAACACACTCAACTGAATTTATTAAATTACAAAACTTTTCCTTTATCAAAACAAAAGTATCTCGCAAGACAAGTCCACACATAAACACGGACATGTTTTTACCTTATGATAACTAAAACATTTCATATCAAATGTCATGTTATATTATAGTAGTGTCTACTATATACAAATAATATTAACCATAGCCGAAATTGTTACATTGATTAAATTCCAGCATATAGCCCAATTGGGTAATATAATCAAAATGGAAAACACGTAGCGGAGTTAAATTTCCATACAAATGACCTGGTGAAGGGACTACCTTCTGGAAATACATCTCTAGAAAAATGTACCGAGAAACCATCACAAAGTTTCTCTACCAACATAAGATCGACACACCTCTATAACTAGATGGTACCGAATACGTCATCCTCCGGTCGTTACTGACCTTTCTGAGGGCCCTCTAGCATACAAACCACAATAATCAGATACATGACGTCATATCATGCAAAGATATATCTAGAAGAGGATGATCATATCCTACTTGGAAATGACCCACTTAGCCTTGCCGCATCAACCCTGTTTTGGTCATTTCTGATTGATGGGGCCTGAGGTAACGATTATCTTTCACAATCACATATCACATCACTTCGAATGCCACACGGTCATTTCCATTGAATACTAATTGCCTTCCACAAAAATATAACCCTTAAGCTCATACGTCTCGAGGAGGGTGTTAAGCTAAGAGAAGTTGCCTTCTCCGCCACTACTGATGTACGTTTGTGAAAACCAATGTATGTAATCTATAGGAATGCAATCAGACAAACATCCATACAAGTTGTCAAGGAAAAGGACAAACGAAGGTACTTTTCTACCACATCCTATCGAAAAATCCCTAGGATTAGTAGCGAATAGTCCTCGCATTGGATATTTCATAATGAAGAGACAATTGCAACTGGATGTCTACTGGGATTTTAACCCCAAACGATCAACAAGCAGTCCCCCACTATGAAAATCCGGAATATCAATATCATCACAAGCAACCTGCACAATCGTCGCATATATGTTGGTCTGAAGTGGTTTTCAGATAAATCTGATCCCGGTCTCTTCGCACCAACAACGCAAAAGCGTTTCTCAACTGCACACAGAAAATAATTCTCATAGACTTATCATGTCTCCAACTTTCAACTTGCTATCCTTCGGGCCAAGAAGGAAGTTCGATAGATTGGAGTAATACACCGCACTATACGAATCAACATCCTCAGGACAAAGGATAATCAAGCCTACACGGAAGGCTCCGTACTAAGTGTACGACTAAATAGTTCCCACGTCAAGTCGAGGAACTAAAAATTTGGCAAATTTGATAGTCGGCTGTTTAACTATCAAAGCAAACAAACAAATATTTAGCACTATATGCAATCACTAAGCCCTTATAATTAATCGTCTATTAATTAAATCATTTGCCAAATATTCACTTCAAATTATCTTTAAAAAGATATATTCTCAGAAACCATTTCGACATTGGAAAACATTTCCAAATACTTATTTATTAATAAGTAATTCACAATTCTATTTATTTTCAACACTTGGAAATTATTTCATATACTTAAATCACGATTAAATATATATTTTAATCTTTAAGGAAAACATTCTCTTTAAACACATTTATTTTGGTTAAAACGAATGTTGCATAAAACACTGTTACAACAACCCCAAATCACTAGTATAGGGATTCAAAAAATAAGATAGATATATAAATCCCAAATACTATACAAAATAATTTCCTTTCGAAAATCATTTACTATAACAATAGTGTTATAGTCCGTCATTTACTTGTACTTTTCGAAAATGTCTATTTCAACAATGAATGTTGAAATCTACGGTTTCGATCCTTAACACATTTTAAAACATCTTTATACCATTTAACTTCATTTTAAAATATCACTTTCCAAAACATTTATTAAAATATTATTCACTGTCCAAAATCGTGAATATAAATCTCTAACCAAATTCAACACTTCTACATATTTAATAAAGGATGATCCACTATCCAAAATCATGAATATATTTCGTTTACCAAATTAAAGCTTCTACGCATTTAATTCAGAATTATCCGTTGTCCAAAATCGTGGATATATCTCCTTTAATAATTTCTATATTTACCTATCAAATTCAATCAAATTCGGATTTATAAAACAATGTTTATAAATCACATTTATATTTTATAAAAACTTCAATTTATAAATCTCTTTTATTAACGAATTCCATTCATAACTCAATTATATACCAAAAAGCCAAATTATAAGTTAATATCTTGTAATTCATTTATTTTACAAAATTCGTTACTTTAATAACTTCGCAACTTCATAAATCTTATTTGCTTATAAGATTTACTTATACTTCATTTTTTAAAAATTTAAAACTCCATTATAATTCCATTATTCCGATTTATAAAATTCAATTTAATAAATCTTATATGTAAAACCATTTATAATAATCCAAAAAAATCAATTTAAACTATTTACCAAATCATTAACTCAATATTTCAAAAATCACATTTCAACTATATTTCTCAAAAATCATAATTTTTATAACAATAAAATTATAATATTTACTTATTTAAAATAAATCCATTCCTTTAACACTTCAAAATTCAACAAAACATATATTTTTTAAAACACTTTTAAATCCTTTTTAATTTGAAAATCATCACTTTAGCATTTTTAAAATTCCAAAATAGGCCCAATGCTGCAACAGCACTAAATACAACAATCACGGCATCCAAAACATCACATATCATATGATAACAGAATATATATCAATATCTGCAAATAAATCAATACTGATGAGGAATCCAGTTGGATCCCTTCAACCAGCCTTCTGCAACAAATATACAAATCAGAATATGTGTACAATGTCCGCTTCGAGACGGACGCGTGTACAAAGGGTCATCCACTCATACACGGGAACGTATAGGGTCATCTGCTCCACTAGGCATGTATATATATCCAAATACTAATCAATATATCATATATCATCCAAACAATCATCAATCATCACAAACAATATTTATTTTCACTTATATAAAAACATCAGTGAGTCAGAAAGAGTGAGTTTTACTCACATTGCTTGCAATCGTCGCGTTAGCGATTTATTCCAATCAAAATTAAACAAGCGTTTAATTTCAACCAAAATTTTCACTAGTTCAAATAAATCCCAATCTAGCTCCATAATGCAGTGCTCGTCAATACGAACCCAAGACAATTCGTTTCGTCAATTTTCAAACTTATATGAACAAGTTACACCATTTTAAAGTTTATACGATTTTTAATTTAATTTATTTCGCAAATTTTATTTATTTTTAAACCTTCACTCAATCGTGGCCGCTCATCTTTGCAACAACAGATCTGGGCCAATGAACACCTTCTTCTCCCTTACGTTCGACTTCGATCAAAGAAACTCATCCCTTACCATCTTTGACCACAAATTCCATCACACATCGACCACTTGACGACAATCGACTACTACCAACGCAAAGACCTCTCTACCCTACACCCGTGGCCAAAGGCCGACCTCCCCACGACGTGCCACAGCCACGAAATCTAGCTCGACATCCCCAAAAACGCAGCCCCCTAACCCCCACATCGAGCATCCATTTTAAATCTCCACCGTTGTCTTCTAGAGCTCGATTATCTCTACAACTTTCATGTCGAAGGTTTTGACTAATTATTTACAGAGTGGAAGAGATCGAGGAGAGAAAATCGTGCATTTCTGGCCATTAGCAGTAAAGCAGCGGCTAGGGTTTAGATTTTAGGGTTTTGAGTTGCAAATGTGAAATGTTGTGGCCTTATATATAAAATTACACAACACCATTCATCCGGAAATTTTCCAAACTCGAAACGAAGCGTTTCGCCTGGCTTTTATAATGTTTTGCCCCTATTCCGAACGCAATGGAATAAATATCGAGAGCCAATTCCATCGTATTTGGAAGATAAGTTTTCGAATCGACTTATTTAAATTTAAAATTCACTTAAACCGATTTCTACGCGTTTTAGCTTGCCCCGGACAAACCGTAAATCCGATTGACACGAAAATTGAAATCTTACAATAAATAACATTACGGATCCAATGAAACTAGTTTCATCGAAATCCGAGATTGTTAAAAAAATGACTATTTTTACACGTTCATTAAACATTAGAATATTCAATTTTTTACAACTTGACTTTTAATTCAATTTTAAAAGTTTACTAACATCATTTAAATTCAACTAGAATTTATTTCAATTTTATAAATCATTTTTATTCATATTAAATCCAATTTTCTATTATTTACACAATTTCAAATATTAATTAACAATTTAATTATCCAATTAAATCTAGATATTCGAAATAAAATCTATTCAGCTTATAAAATTTAACCTGTGCATATTTAAAATCAATTAAATATAGGAATTTCAAATGGCAGAAATTCTAGGTTGTTACATTCTCCCCTACTTAAAAGAATTTCCTCCACGAAATTACCAAGTAAGAAAAAGTCACAAAGTCTATTAAATATTCAAAATAATTCGCTCAAAGTAGATTTACCAAATCTATTTAACTTTTTAACTTTTTTCAAAATCCATTTCGTTAAGCTTCTTATGAAAACTTTTCTAGGTTTTCCAAATCCTTTCTTAGTTATCTTTACAAAACCAACTAAGATCATTTAACTTTAAACTCCAAAATCAAAAATTTAGTTATCAAAAAAATTTCCAATTTTCCCAAAATTTTCTAACTCCTTAAATTTTCAGAAAATTTCGCCTCCTTTGCGCGGTTCGATCCGAAAAAATTAGCAATATATATCATAAATATACATCTCATCTTCGAGGATGAGGCATCCCGAAGAGTAAAAAGTGTAAAAGTACGATATGTAATCCGAGATATGCACCTTATATATTATTAGCGAGCATATACGGCTAATATAACATGAAAGTGAGCTCCAAATGCGAAGCAAGCACCATCCGCACCTACTAAATACTCAACAAACAAGGGAGAAACTTATATATATGAAATTAATATCAATATACAACATATACCAACAACTATATATGCCAATATAGCAAATGCAACAAAAGGCAACAAATCCAACCATCAACCAACTATCATCCAACTAACATCCATAACCAAATCAGTATAAAATCATTTTCTCATTAACATTCATTGAATTGGTTTTCAATTTAATCATATTTGATTCATTAACATTGGATTTTACTAACATCATTTATTCATTTTCATTTAGTTTACATTCACTAATTCATATCCAAATTTGTTCACTTCCACGTCAAATCAATTCTATTTAAATCTACTTCACTTCCGATTCCAATTTGGATTCAATTATTTAACTTTCAATTTTATTAATTCAATTTCATATGAATTTTTATACAATCAGTTAACATTCATCTAACAACCAATGTAGAACCAACATAACCAAATTTATGTACTTTACATTCATTCAATTTGGTTCACCACTTTTAATTTCAGTTAGTTTAATATTCAATTGACTTTCATTCAATTATTCAATTTCTAATCCATTTAACTACTACATTTTCATTCGATTGATTAACATTCACTAATTTAATTCAATTTCTAATTCATTAAACCACTAAGGTTGAATTTCTTTATATAACTCAAGTTCACATTCATTTATTCACTTTATTAATTTACTTCGATACCAAAATCAACTTTATTCAAAATTACTTAAGTTATATTTCATTTCTTCTCGCTTGCATTTACTTTCACTATACAATTTAAGTTCACTACTAATTCATTTCAAATTCTATTTTATTTAACTTTTACTTAAGTCAAAATCATATCACTATTCAAATTAAGATTTTGTTTTCTTAACAAAACTGTTTAAGCATTTTAACAATTGAGTTTACTTACTTTTTCTCATTTTATACGTTATACAATTTATTATTTAAACTTTCATAAACATTTACCTAAGTTTACTTCCTTTCACAAAACTCATTTTATAATTTCAATTCATGATTATACAATTACTTTACAACTTAGGTTTATTTAAACTTCCAAATTCATATTATAATCACTTACCACTTAAGTTTAATTTCATTTCAATAACTTATCTAATCCAGTTCAATTTATTTAACCTTTCTTTAGTTAAATTTCAAATAATATATTTATTATGCTAACTCAAATTTATTACAACTTTACTAAAGTAAATTCTTACTTCATATTATAAGTCCATAACTTATTTTGCTTATATTTATCAATTACAATTTGGATTTTAAATCAAATTTGTTTATCCAAAACAAAACTTCAATTTTCAATTTACTATTAGTAGCAAATCCATCACAGAGAAACCCGAAAATGATACCGATATGCTGCAGATCCCAGTAACAGAAGCGAATTCAGTGCTTTATATTCTTTCAAAAATTTCTTTTTGTCTTTATAAATCATATTTATAAATCATACTTATATAATTTCACTATTTCACTTTACTTGCATAAGATCATTTCAAATTTATTTATATTATGTAGATTTATAACATTATAACACTTTAAAAAACAACTTTCGATATAAACGGAACTCAACGTTTCAAATTCTTAGTTTAAATTCATTTCTATTTATAACTCATACTTATAAATATATTCATATAGTTTCATCTCTTATACATAAGATAATTTCACATTTGTTAATCATATTAATTAAAATTTCATACTTTTTAATTCATTTACTTATATAATTTATTCTCTTACAATTTTTATTTATTTTTAGATTATCCAAACAGCTTTTATTTAACTTATATATATTTACATTCTCAAACAACCAAACATTTCATTTATTTACACTATAATAATTCTGGAAAAATCATTTCTTTTATATATAATATATAATAGAGGTAAAATTATTTCATTTACCCAATTTAAAATGATACTATTTCGACTTGCCTCGTTTAAGTGTTTGGAAATCCCTATCGATAATATGGTGTCCCATATACCGACCAGGATTCACAAACAGCTCAACGGATAAGCAAACATAATATAAAATATTTTTATAATCACTAATAAATAAGCGCTCATCTATATAATACAGTTAAACTCAATCTAGGGTGCTACTATCTCTATCTATAATGAGTACACATCAAAATTTAGGAATATACAAAATCTAAGCTCTAATACCGTGTGTGATGAGCCAAAAATCCGTACCCTTTGAATCGACAATAATCCACACATGTCCAACCCAAAAAGCACAGATTGACGGAAAGCCAAGAGAAATAAAAGAAAAGAGAAGAAGAGAAGAGGAGAAAGAAAGAAGATAGAACCAAATAGAACAATACTGAATCTCACATCGCGGCGGATAATATATAATATCATATCAATGATCTTTACAAAAAAGAAACTGTATATAGATATATATACATCAATCAGAGTTCAACAATCAATCAATAGTTATCAGCCTGAACAGTTATAATAACATGTCCTCACAATTACCGATAATATACAACAACAAATAAAGCACAGTGGATAATCAATAATCAAAACAGATACGTGTATACGAAATGAAGATCTCCAGTTCCCCTGCTGAAGATCCAAAAGCATTAAATCTAAACCTGTAAATATACTCGTTCTGACCCGAGCATTGAAAGGGAAGAACGTCCGGATCAGTCTGGTAAACCAGCGTGAGAAACACACTCAACTGAATTTATTAAATTACCAAACTTTTCCTTTATCAAAACAAAAGTATTGTAATGTCCCGCCTTTTCGCACGCTTTAAATCGACACACGTGCCAATTCAAACCATACGGAAGGGCGGATTGTTATGGGGTAAATAAGAAAAATAGAGAAGTGAAAAAAACTAAACAGAATCTCACAGCGGAAGGATAAAATATAATAATAAATATACAGTTCATAAAACTGTTTACAAAACATTTGATTCTACTTTATACAATAAATATCAGAGTTTACATACCAATAAATACCAATGCAGCGGAATACAGTGTGTAGTGGAACCATATAATAAAATAATAATAAAAATGAAATCTTCGTCTTCGTCCTCCAGAAATAAAGTCTTCAAATCCTGAAACGCTCGGACTGACCCGAGCCAATTTGAAAAACAAAAACGCTCGAGTCAGAACTAAAAGATCTTATGTGAGTTAAATTAACAGAAATAAATATGAGTGCAGTAACTCAAGAGATGCTTGGGATTTACATCTCCTAAGGATCCGTTAAACTATTTACTATGTAGTATATTGCGCTATTATAATAGTGTCTAATTGTAAAATAAACTTACTTTTTCTTAGCATTAAGGGGTTACCCATATAGCCCTTAACACGTAATAGTCCCAGTAGTCCATCCAATATCATAGTCCCTCCTGATCGGGAAGCCACCAGAGGATACCACACAAGCTACGGGAGAAATCCAAACTCGTACAAGGCGCGATAGGGTAGGTGACAAGGCACAACTAGGCAATGCCAGGGTAGATATACCAAATTCTATCCGGGCTGATGGTAACGCATAGCCGCAGCTACCGCCCACCTCGAACAAACACCCCAAAAAATCAAAGAAAACAATAGTGGCCACCGAATCAATCCAAAGTCAGAGTATAGTATCGAAGGAGTGCGTTCGATCAGAGGAATGACCTCATTGGCCCGAGAATCGCTCCTGTTTTAGCCACCTTATGCCAACTCACGGGAGTTGGGTCCACGTATTTACCTCAAAGGAAACGCCGCCACCATGCTACTTCATTCTGGAATCTCCACCGCGTACACGGTTGTTAAAGTGGTTTTCGGAGTTGGCAGAGAGTATGACAACTTCCGATCCCGGTCTCTTTAACAACCAAACGTTATTATAACACCGCGGTCCTTTAAAATAATTTATACTTTTAAAACCAGAATATAATATCCATTTCAAAACCATATAAATATGATATCATTTCCTTTTAAAACCCAAAACAATATGATATCATCTTTATTTTCCAATATATTCTTTCCAAAAATCATAGTGGTTTCAAAGTAAAATATTTAGAAATCAAAACTCTTGAATACAATATTTCCAAAATATACCACCTTGAAAACCATAACTTCGAAACAAATTCCATCTCTCAAATGGTTAAATATTAAATTACTTTTATAAAACAAAATAGCTTCTTTACATTTCACAAATTAATTCCAAATATCGATTTAAACTTCCAAATACCATTTTAATTTTTTTACGTTTCAAAGCTTTAAATATTACACCCTTTCAAAACAAACTAATTTGACCATCCCATATATATCAAATTCAATTACTTATTATTTAGACTTGAAATGTTTACTTAATAAATTCAATATACTTTAAGTAAAACTTATAATTTCACATAATTGGATAATCTTTCAATTTATTAAACTTGATATATTCATTTAAATCAACCTTATATTCATTCAAATCACTTTACACAAAAATCAAGTTACAAAAATCACATCCTTTAAAAATTCTAACTTTTCATTTAGTTTCAATTTAACTTAATATTCATCTTCCAACCTTACTTTTTTTTAAGTCATTAAAACTCCAGAAATTTAATTTTAAATAAATTCTTAATCGTATTTGATCTCGAAAATCAAACTTTATTTTATACTTCAAATCAAATGTATACAAAGCTTAAAAACCGAAAATTTACTGTATATATATATATATATATATAAATAACCAAATCAATATCCCATAAACCATATATATATATAGCTTTACAAAACCATAGTAAAACATTTCCAAAAATAATTTTATATATTTATCGCGGTGCCTGTATAAAATATTCTACCCTATGGTCAAGTGATACGGATGTTTATCATTTCAATCCGTAATTTAAAAATAAAAATGCGGTTGTATATCATTTCAAACCGCAATCCCGAATGAATGAAATGCACGGTAACTTGCAGTTTATACGATATAAAATACAACATCCATTCATCCAGATATCAATCATCAACCATTTTATTAAAATCATCATCCATTTTAAACAACATCAATATAGAGCATATAAATTATACAGGTAATAAATAACATGTATTAACTAACAGTTTATATAAATTTAACTACTGTTAAACTAGCAGTTTATGTGCAAAATAAATGTAAATTTAACTGGCAGTTAATATGAAATAAAAATTTGACATAACTATGACTGGCAGTTAATATGCAAATAAATAAATTCTAACTGTCAAATTATATGCAATAAATAAAACGTATTACCAGTTAAATTAAATAAATGCGATTTAACCGAGATGACAAATAAAACATGCCAAACAGTCATAAATAAATTTCTACTCATATCTAAAATCAATTTAACAACCATAAGAAATTTTAGAAGTTGTGAGTGGGTTAAAACACTCACCTTTTGGATTTAAGTTGAATTCAAATCCAATTTAAACCCAAAAATTTGACGGTCTCCAAATTCATTCAAACCAGCGTCAACAGATCCGGAATTTAATTACGATCCTAACAAAAAATCGTGCGTGAAACGGAATTCGTATGTGAAAGTTACCATAATTAAACGATTTGCAATAGAAATTAAAAATAAACAAAACAAAAATAAAATACCGTGCCACATCCACTCTTCCCTCGCGTATGCTTCCTCTTGATTGCTAGAATTGTTCCGTAATTTTTCTTTTATTTCGATTTACTTTAATTTTCCTCCTTATTATATGTGTTATCCCGCTTTTTGGGCAAAAGCCGTGATACCAAAGGATTGGTCAAAAACAGAAAACAGTTCACCTCAGAGATTGGTCGTATTTCACTTCACTATGGATATCGATGGATTCTGTCCGAGCCCGGATCGGGCCGCAATTGATAAGGCATGACAAGAAAGACCATAGAAGCCAGCATTTCAAATTTCAAGTCAATCCGAGGTCATATGCTCAAGTTATGATGGATTCAAGTTAAGAAGGTGCACATTGCTCGGTTCGAACCCATCATGTTCGAACCCATCATATTCGAACCCATCGTGTTCGAAACCATCGTGTTCGAAACCATCTATTTCGAACCCATCATATTCGAACCCATAGGAAGAGGCGACATTCGAATCCATCTAAGTAACTCCCTACTTCGAATCCATCACAAATTCGAGTCCTTCCTATGCTTCGAATCCACCACAGCTTCGAATCCATTAATAGCTTCGAACCCATCACAGCCTCGACTCCATCGCTCACCTTCGAATCCATCCATCATCTTCGACTCCATCACTCACCTTCGACTCCATCGACTTCGACAACTTCGAATCGATCCAGGGCGCATTTGGATCTACTCGAACGAATCCACTCCATCGATTCGAAGACGACCTTCGAATCCAACAAAGCGGCTAAGCTAGCACGAACATGGATCGGCTCGAAGACAGGCGCGCCCCAATCGATTCGAAGTATTCGCTTCGGTCATGCATCGATTCGAACGAATCGATTCCATCGATTCGAACCAAACAGCATGCCGAACACCCAATTTCGAACCGATCATAACTCCCAATCTACTGATCCAAATCCCATGAAATTTTTACAGAAGTTTGTCTACATGATGAAGAACGTCCACGCCAAGTTTCATCGCAATTGGACAATTTTTTGATCAATTCGAAGTTCACTTCGAATCGATCCCAAACTGGGCACGCACTTCAAGAACGCGGGCCTGTGGGCCCCCGGTCACGTGCCAAGCAACCTCTCCATGATTTAGGCGGGATTTTGGCCTTCCACACCTATAAATAGAGCCCCTGGTCATTCAGAGAAGAGGTCAGAGAATTTGGAGAAGAAGAACAAGCCTAAACGTTGCCAGAATCACTCCATACTATCTCAATTGCTGTTAATTTCGAATTTAAGTCCATTTGCTGTTGTAATTTGCTGAAAAGCACATGTAATCTTCAAGTATTAAGAAATAAAGTGATAAAACTTCATAGTGGACGTAGGCGCATGGCCGAACCACTCTAAATCCTTGTCTTCTGCGCAACTTACTTTTCCGTGACTTGGAGTTTTTGTTAGATAGTCCCTATTTCCAATTCAAGTTCTTCATTTACTATCTCTTCAAAAACTTCCGAAGGGTGTTTGCCCAATTTTGGTGCAAACAATATGAATGTATGTATTTTTAAAAGGTTGAAAGAAAAAAAAAGATTTGAAAAAGAAGAATTGAAAAAGGAAACGATTAAAATAAGAACTGAAAATGGAAGAGAAGATCTAGATTTGAAAAGAAAGAAGAATGTTTGAAATAGAAGAAAATTTTGAAGAAGAAGAATATTTGAAGAGGAAGGAAAAATCAAAATGAGAGATAATAAGGATATTCGAAGAGAAAAGAAAAAAAAGAAAAGGAAAAAAAAGAAGAAGATTAGAATGGAGGCTGCGGTTTCATTTGCGTCATATCTTATTTATAAGGTTAGAATTAGGTTTAGGATCAAAGATATTTGAAAAGAGAGACCGCTATTAAGTAGAAATAAATGAAATGACGTTTCAGAAAAATGAAGTTGGAAAATGAATGGAAAGAAATAAAGTAAATATGAACAGCCTTTTTAAAAGTAGCAGGTATTAAAAAGAGGCAATTATTAATTAGAAAGGGAATGAATGGACTAACTCTATACTGTAAACAAACTTTTAGAATTCAAATTTCAAAACAATTGTTTACTTAATAAATTTTGTTAACCCTAAACACACCAAAATTACTTCATTAACTCAAGTAATATTCGAATTCCTATGCATTTGGGTTTTTGTCTATGCATAATAATTTTTTATACTTACCTTAAAAATGAAAACATTTGATTTGCTTTTCCCAAAACGATCTCTTATTACCATTGAAACACCCTTTTTGTTTACCACAGAACGCGCGTTTTTTTTATTAAATCTATTAGTTGAAATCACCGTTTTCTTTCCATTTAATTGAAATATTTGAACTACATTAATTGCAATCACTTACAAGGTTAAATTTTAAAACAGATAACTAAAATGCATAAAAAATAAAAATAGAAAAATTGTTTATATACAAGAGTAATAAATAGATTATTTTCCTATTCTTGTAATCAGTCTGTAAGCTAAACACAGTTCAAATAAACACATATTTCTTTCTATAAAATCAATCTTTCTATTTTTTATTTAAATTAAATTAAACCTACATTCACATATGAAACATTCATTTTATTGATGTAATTGTTTTTTTTTCATTGAATCAAAACTTTCCTTATATTTCACAAAACATAAGCTGCTTTTAATTGCACCCATTACAATTAGTATTCTCTCTCCTATTAATTGAAAATTTTCAATTACATTAATTTCCGTCGATTAAGTTTCAAAATGGGCTAAATGAATGAAATGATAAGTAGAACAATTACTTCCTATTAACGTAATATTTAGATGTTAAATTTTCATTTATTTCAATTAAACCTATTATCATACATTACTTCAATATACTGACAAGCTTACTTTTGCACCCTTTCATTTACCCAACTGCCATTTTATAAATAAACTTGATAATAGATTCATACTCTATTACATAAATGCATACCCCTTTTATCTAAATTAAAATTTTCGTGACTTCAAATGTTTGATCCATTTAATTCCAATTACTCCTTTCATTAAATTTTAGATTCAAATTAATTTATAAAGCTTTACCTCCATTCTTTATATACTCGAACCATCATTTAATGAAGAATTTATTTACGTTTTTCCCCATTATTACCTAAATTTATTTAAACGTACCATTTATTTCAATGATTTACAAATTAAATTGAATGACTGAATATACATATAACTCATAATAATTGTTGTAAAACTCTCAATCCCACATTTATAAGTATCCTTATCCGTTATATCTATTAATTAAATAAATTTCATTTTTAAATCCGTTTAAATTTATTACTAAGTACCCATTTACTTTTCCCATCAATTTGAATTCCATTCAATTTATATAACAATCACTTTCCCATTCACACCTTAATATCAACCCACAATTATTGAAATTCATTATCTTATTTTTGATTTTATACAATTACCATTAACTTTACATTCAGTTATTATTCAACGCATATTTATTCATCAATCAAATTCAATATTTACCTTTCTTTCCTTTTATTTGATAAATAACCTAGTATACATTTACATACATTCATTTCATCCCATTCATTTATGGGTATTGCATTAAAATTTAGTTTATTAGCTAATACCAACATTATTACCATTCATTACAATTAGATTCCAAATTTTTATTCAATACCCTGAATGAATAACATATATATTAATTAAATCGTTACATTTGTTTTTCTCATATTCTACTAAATATATGCACACATACAAGTTAAGATTCTAAATCCAATTAGTTATTCCTTTTACATCAACCATCACTTATGAATAATTATCGTTTCCAATTTATTCTGTTACATTCACTTATATTCACTTTATGAGTAAATTGGTATTCCCATTAACCCATTAATTACTAACTTTAGTTATTGCAATTTATCATCCAACATACAAATTTAATCTATTGTCAAATTTTCCATTTCAATTAATTAACACCTTACACTAGTTAATAAAAAGGGATTGTACTAAATAAAAATTTATTTTCATTGATGAATTCATTACTTGCCTTTATTTACTTATTTCTAACCTTATATCCAATTGCACAATTTCCACTATTACAATTAATTGCAATATATAATTCAATTTGTAAATTTTAATTTCCCTTGATACATCTAATTACAACATTCTCTTTCCTATAAATAAATAAGATTTCTGTTTCTTCCTAAATTTAAGTTAGAAATCCTATTAAATAAACAAATTAAATTATCAAATTTACGAGTCGTTACACTCTCCCCCACTCAAAAATTTTCGTCCCCAAAAAGGAAAAGAAGGGAAAAGAAGAATTAAATAAGACTACATCTTATTCAAAATATTTAACTTATAACCAATAATTTACTAAATTTATTTCCTTAAATAAAATATACCCGTTTTATAATCATTATATCTTTCTACACTTAAATTACTAAAGTTTGGCAAACATTTCAAAATATTCTAAGTCAAATTTTTACGGAAAATTTTGGCAGTCTCCTTTGTACGGAGAAGTTCGAGAGAAAATATAATATAAATATAATAATATACACAAATATTTGTCAAAATAATATATATCCCTACACGGGAAAATATATGAGATAGCGCTATAAACCGTAATCCGAAAATGTACCTATTTGTCGGGCAACTTACGCTAAATTTATGGAACCAAAAGCAGTAGCAAATGCTTCCATAACCTGTATTTCACTTATAAACACTTATAAAATCTAAAGGGTTGACAATTTATATAAAGTGAAATATTTGAGTGGTTTCAATCACTAACAACAAATCAATACCCAACCATCCATTTCAACAAAACAGCATACACAAGAAACAAAACAACCATTCAAGCAAGAAGCAAATAGTTGTTCAGGTTCAAAACTTGAAATTGTACGGAGTGAAAAATAAATATCAAGTGCATCATTTACTCACAGTCTTAGATGGAATGAAATAAATTATTTATTCATCCAACAATTTCGAATTTCCTTACCTGACCAACCATAAATCAAACAATAACAATTCAACCAACAAATCAAATTAACTTATTATAAATTTTATTTACTTTAGTTGTTTGATTTCCTTTCTTTCATTCATTGAGTGATTACCTCATTTATTTTCATTTATTACTTACAGTATTCATTTTTTTTTTAAAATTTCATGTAAGTTTCTTTTTATTGCATTCCATTTATGCATTTCTAAATTTTATTTATTTATTTCTCACAGTTTCATTTATTATGGAATTTCATTCAATTTACTTAAGTTTTAAAATCATCTAATTATAATACTTACCTTTAATTAGGGTAAAATTTCAATTTACAACTTAAGTTTATAACATTAAATTCTCATTTATAATAGAAAATTCATTGAATACTTCATTACCTACTTTTACTTGTACAATTTTCATTACATTTCTTATTAAACATTTCAACTTTTTATATTTGGTAAGTTATATATATGTTAAAGAAAATGCAAATGAACTTATACAAGTTTTATCTCATCCTTTAATTAAATTTAATGTTCACCAATATTACTCTTTGTTTCATAGGTTACAAATTTCAAATTTCCTTTAATTTCCATTTATAACTTAGATTAAATCTCTTACCTAAATTAGAGATTTCAATTTATTAATCACTTACCTTTCAATTCACTACAAAAATTGAAACAATCAATTAACGGAAATTTGAGAATTTAATACCGGGTTAAATTTCAAATTATTTTAAAATAATAAATAAATATATTCTTACAACTTATATATCTCTAATATATTTAAAACAATCTAAAATTTATATATTTTCAAAAATGAATCTGTAGTAGAACTACTACAATGGCCTTTCCCCTTCGAAACTCGAAAATGAAAGTCGATGATGCGGCCGCCATCACCGAAATTATTTTCCAGCGACAGAGAGGAAAGTACAAACTTATTTTCTCAAAAATCCTTTTTAAAACAATTCTTCCGAATTACATTAAAATGTTTATATCAGAAAATACTTATACACAATATTATTATATTCCAAAATTTATTCGAAAGAAATTTCAAAACCCCGGAAGTTAAGCCCTAAATTTCCAGATTTCATTTATTTTACTTTCAACTTAGTTTCAACTATTATTTATATTTTCAATCTTATTTCTATTATTATTTATACACTTTATTACCTAACAACCAATCTATGGCAGCCAAATATAGATATCAATGGAAATTTTTTATTTATATATAGAAAATATAATAGGCAAAATTATTTCATTCACCTATATTAAAAACAAATATTATGTCGGTCTGTCCTATTAAGTGTTTAGAAATCCCTATTGATGTCACAGCGTCCCATGCATCAACCAGAATTTATAAATACAAAACGGAACAGATTAACACAATATAAATCTTTTTATAACACTAACAAATACGCTCTCTCATATATATACACTCAGCGACTCCCATAGGGTATTACTACCCTATTAGTAAAGAGTCAAACCCCCACAAAGCTAAGTTTTATCGCTAAACCAAAGCTCTGATACCAGATGTAACGTCCTGCCTTTTCGCACGCTTTAAATCGACACACGTGCCAATTCAAACCATACGGAAGGGCGGATTGTTATGGGGTAAATAAGAAAAATAGAGAAGTGAAAAAAAACTAAACAGAATCTCATAGCGGAAGGATAAAATATAATAATAAATATACAGTTCATAAAACTATTTACAAAACATTTGATTCTTCTTTATACAATAAACATCAGAGTTCACATACCAATAAATACCAATGCAGCGGAATACAGTGTGTAGTAGAACCATATAATAAAATAATAATAAAAATGAAATCTTCGTCTTCGTCCTCCAGAAATAAAGTCTTCAAATCCTGAAACGCTCGGACTGACCCGAGCGAATTCGAAAAACAAAAACGCTCGAGTCAGAACTAAAAGATCTTATGTGAGTTAAATTAACAGAAATAAATATGAGTGCAGTAACTCAAGAGATGCTTGGGATTTACATCTCCTAAGGATCCGTTAAACTATTTACTATGTAGTATATTGCGCTATTATAATAGTGTCTAATTGTAAAATAAACTTACTTTTTCTTAGCATTAAGGGGTTACCCATATAGCCCTTAACACGTAATAGTCCCAGTAGTCCATCCAATATCATAGTCCCTCCTGATCGGGAAGCCACCAGAGGATACCACACAGGCTACGGGAGAAATCCAAACTCGTACAAGGCGCGATAGGGTAGGCGACAAGGCACAACGAGGCAATGCCAGGGTAGATATACCAATTGCTATCCGGGCTGATGGTAACGCATAGCCGCAGCTACCGCCCACCTCGAACAAACACCCCCAAAAATCAAAGAAAACAATAGTGGCCACCGAATCAATCCAAAGTCAGAGTATAGTATCGAAGGAGTGCGTTCGATCAGAGGAATGACCTCATTGGCCCGAGAATCGCTCCTGTTTTAGCCACCTTATGCCAACTCACGGGAGTTGGGTCCACGTATTTACCTCAAAGGAAACGCCGCCACCATGCTACTTCATTCTGGAATCTCCACCGCGTACACGGTTGTTAAAGTGGTTTTCGGAGTTGGCAGAGAGTATGACAACTTCCGATCCCGGTCTCTTTAACAACCAAACGTTATTATAACACCGCGGTCCTTTAAAATAATTTATACTTTTAAAACCAGAATATAATATCCATTTCAAAACCATATAAATATGATATCATTTCCTTTTAAAACCCAAAACAATATGATATCATCTTTATTTTCCAATATATTCTTTCCAAAAATCATAGTGGTTTCAAAGTAAAATATTTAGAAATCAAAACTCTTGAATACAATATTTCCAAAATATACTACCTTGAAAACCATAACTTCGAAACAAATTCCATCTCTCAAATGGTTAAATATTAAATTACTTTTATAAAACAAAATAGCTTCTTTACATTTCACAAATTAATTCCAAATATCGATTTAAACTTCCAAATACCATTTTAATTTTTTTACGTTTCAAAGCTTTAAATATTACACCCTTTCAAAACAAACTAATTTGACCATCCCATATATATCAAATTCAATTACTTATTATTTAGACTTGAAATGTTTACTTAATAAATTCAATATACTTTAAGTAAAACTTATAATTTCACATAATTGGATAATCTTTCAATTTATTAAACTTGATATATTCATTTAAATCAACCTTATATTCATTCAAATCACTTTACACAAAAATCAAGTTACAAAAATCATATCCTTTAAAAATTCTAACTTTTCATTTAGTTTCAATTTAACTTAATATTCATCTTCCAACCTTACTTTTTTTTAAGTCATTAAAACTCCAGAAATTTAATTTTAAATAAATTCTTAATCGTATTTGATCTCGAAAATCAAACTTTATTTTATACTTCAAATCAAATGTATACAAAGCTTAAAAACCGAAAATTTACTGTATATATATATATATATATATATATAAATAACCAAATCAATATCCCATAAACCATATATATATATAGCTTTACAAAACCATAGTAAAACATTTCCAAAAATAATTTTATATATTTATCGCGGTGCCTGTATAAAATATTCTACCCTATGGTCAAGTGATACGGATGTTTATCATTTCAATCCGTAATTTAAAAATAAAAATGCGGTTGTATATCATTTCAAACCGCAATCCCGAATGAATGAAATGCACGGTAACTTGCAGTTTATACGATATAAAATACAACATCCATTCATCCAGATATCAATCATCAACCATTTTATTAAAATCATCATCCATTTTAAACAACATCAATATAGAGCATATAAATTATACAGGTAATAAATAACATGTATTAACTAACAGTTTATATAAATTTAACTACTGTTAAACTAGCAGTTTATGTGCAAAATAAATGTAAATTTAACTGGCAGTTAATATGAAATAAAAATTTGACATAACTATGACTGGCAGTTAATATGCAAATAAATAAATTCTAACTGTCAAATTATATGCAATAAATAAAACGTATTACCAGTTAAATTAAATAAATGCGATTTAACCGAGATGACAAATAAAACATGCCAAACAGTCATAAATAAATTTCTACTCATATCTAAAATCAATTTAACAACCATAAGAAATTTTAGAAGTTGTGAGTGGGTTAAAACACTCACCTTTTGGATTTAAGTTGAATTCAAATCCAATTTAAACCCAAAAATTTGACGGTCTCCAAATTCATTCAAACCAGCGTCAACAGATCCGGAATTTAATTACGATCCTAACAAAAAATCGTGCGTGAAACGGAATTCGTATGTGAAAGTTACCATAATTAAACGATTTGCAATAGAAATTAAAAATAAACAAAACAAAAATAAAATACCGTGCCACATCCACTCTTCCCTCGCGTATGCTTCCTCTTGATTGCTAGAATTGTTCCGTAATTTTTCTTTTATTTCGATTTACTTTAATTTTCCTCCTTATTATATGAATGTATGTATTTTTAAAAGGTTGAAAGAAAAAAAAAAGATTTGAAAAAGAAGAATTGAAAAAGAAAACGATTAAAATAAGAACTGAAAATGGAAGAGAAGATCTAGATTTGAAAAGAAAGAAGAAAGTTTGAAATAGAAGAAAAATTTGAAGAAGAAGAATATTTGAAGAGGAAGGAAAAATTAAAATGAGAGATAATAAGGATATTCGAAGAGAAAAGAAAAAAAAGAAAAGGAAAAAAAAGAAGAAGATTAGAATGGAGGCTGCGGTTTCATTTGCGTCATATCTTATTTATAAGGTTAGAATTAGGTTTAGGATCAAAGATATTTGAAAAGAGAGACCGCTATTAAGTAGAAATAAATGAAATGACGTTTCAGAAAAATGAAGTTGGAAAATGAATGGAAAGAAATAAAGTAAATATGAACAGCCTTTTTAAAAGTAGCAGGTATTAAAAAGAGGCAATTATTAATTAGAAAGGGAATGAATGGACTAACTCTATAGTGTAAACAAACTTTTAGAATTCAAATTTCAAAACAATTGTTTACTTAATAAATTTTGTTAACCCTAAACACACCAAAATTACTTCATTAACTCAAGTAATATTCGAATTCCTATGCATTTGGGTTTTTATCTATGCATAATAATTTTTTATACTTACCTTAAAAATGAAAACATTTGATTTGCTTTTCTCAAAACGATCTCTTATTACCATTGAAACACCCTTTTTGTTTACCACAGAACGCGCGTTTTTTTTATTAAATCTATTAGTTGAAATCACCGTTTTCTTTCCATTTAATTGAAATATTTGAACTACATTAATTGCAATCACTTACAAGGTTAAATTTTAAAACAGATAACTAAAATGCATAAAAAATAAAAATAGAAAAATTGTTTATATACAAGAGTAATAAATAGATTATTTTCCTATTCTTGTAATCAGTATGTAAGCTAAACACAGTTCAAATAAACACATATTTCTTTCTATAAAATCAATCTTTCTATTTTTTATTTAAATTAAATTAAACCTACATTCACAGATGAAACATTCATTTTATTGATGTAATTGTTTTTTTTTTCATTGAATCAAAACTTTCCTTATATTTCACAAAACATAAGCTGCTTTTAATTGCACCCATTACAATTAGTATTCTCTCTCCTATTAATTGAAAATTTTCAATTACATTAATTTCCGTCGATTAAGTTTCAAAATGGGCTAAATGAATGAAATGATAAGTAGAACAATTACTTCCTATTAACGTAATATTTAGATGTTAAATTTTCATTTATTTCAATTAAACCTATTATCATACATTACTTCAATATACTGACAAGCTTACTTTTGCACCCTTTCATTTACCCAACTGCCATTTTATAAATAAACTTGATAATAGATTCATACTCTATTACATAAATGCATACCCCTTTTATCTAAATTAAAATTTTCGTGACTTCAAATGTTTGATCCATTTAATTCCAATTACTCCTTTCATTAAATTTTAGATTCAAATTAATTTATAAAGCTTTACCTCCATTCTTTATATACTCGAACCATCATTTAATGAAGAATTTATTTACGTTATTCCCCATTATTACCTAAATTTATTTAAACGTACCATTTATTTCAATGATTTACAAATTAAATTGAATGACTGAATATACATATAACTCATAATAATTGTTGTAAAACTCTCAATCCCACATTTATAAGTATCCTTATCCGTTATATCTATTAATTAAATAAATTTCATTTTTAAATCCGTTTAAATTTATTACTAAGTACCCATTTACTTTTCCCATCAATTTGAATTCCATTCAATTTATATAACAATCACTTTCCCATTCACACCTTAATATCAACCCACAATTATTGAAATTCATTATCTTATTTTTGATTTTATACAATTACCATTAACTTTACATTCAGTTATTATTCAACGCATATTTATTCATCAATCAAATTCAATATTTACCTTTCTTTCCTTTTATTTGATAAATAACCTAGTATACATTTACATACATTCATTTCATCCCATTCATTTATGGGTATTGCATTAAAATTTAGTTTATTAGCTAATACCAACATTATTACCATTCATTACAATTAGATTCCAAATTTTTATTCAATACCCTGAATGAATAACATATATATTAATTAAATCGTTACATTTGTTTTTCTCATATTCTATTAAATATATGCACACATACAAATTAAGATTCTAAATCCAATTAGTTATTCCTTTTACATCAACCATCACTTATGAATAATTATCGTTTCCAATTTATTTTGTTACATTCACTTATATTCACTTTATGAGTAAATTGGTATTCCCATTAACCCATTAATTACTAACTTTAGTTATTGCAATTTATCATCCAACATACAAATTTAATCTATTGTCAAATTTTCCATTTCAATTAATTAACACCTTACAATAGTTAATAAAAAGGGATTGTACTAAATAAAAATTTATTTTCATTGATGAATTCATTACTTGCCTTTATTTACTTATTTCTAACCTTATATCCAATTGCACAATTTCCATTATTACAATTAATTGCAATATATAATTCAATTTGTAAATTTTAATTTCCCTTGATACATCTAATTACAACATTCTCTTTCCTATAAATAAATAAGATTTCTGTTTCTTTCTAAATTTAAATTAGAAATCCTATTAAATAAACAAATTAAATTATCAAATTTACGAGTCGTTACAAGTATCTTGTAAGACAAGTCCACACAAAAACACGGACATTCTTTACCTTACGATAACTAAAACATTTCATATCAAATGTCATGTTATAATATAGTGGTGTCTACTATATGTAAATAATAATAATCATAGCTGAAATTGTTACATTGATTAAATTCCAGCATATAGCCCAATTGGGTAATATAATCAAAATGGAAAACACGTAGTGGAGTTTGGATTTCCATACAAATGACCAGGTGAAGGGACTACCTTCCGGCAGTACATCTCTAGAAAAATATACCAAGAAACCATCACAAAGTTTCTCTACCAACACAAGACCAGCCTACCTCTATAACAAGATGGTACCGAATATGTCATCCTCCGGTCTTTACCGACCTTACCGAGGGCCCTCTAGCATACAAACCACTATAATCACATACACGACATCATATCGTGCAAAGATATATCTTGAAGAGGATGATCATATCCTACTTGGGAATGACCCACTTAGCCTTGCCGCATCTAACCCTGTTTTGGTCATTTTCGGACGATGAGGCCTGAGGTTACGATTACCTTTCACAATCACATATCACATCACTTTGAATGCCACATGGCCATTTCCTTTGAATACTAATTGTCTTCCACAAAAATACAATCCTTAAGCTCATACGTCTCAAGGAGGGTGTTAAGCTAAGAGAAGTTGCCTTCTCCGCCACCACTGATGTACGTTTGTAAAAACCAATGCACGTGATCTATAGAAATGCAATGTCAGACAAACATCCATACAAGTTGTCTAGGAAAAGGACAAACAAAGGTACTTTTCTACCACATACTATCGAAAAATCCCTAGGATTAGTAGCGAATAGTCCTCGTATTGGATATTTCATAATGAAGAGACAATTGCAACTGGATGTCTATTGGGATTTTAACCCCAAACGATCAACAAGCAGTCCCCCACTGTGAAAATCCGGAATATCAATATCATCACAAGCAACCTGCACAATCGTCGCATATAGGTTGGTCCGAAGTGGTTTTCAAATAAATCTGATCCCGGTCTCTTCGCACCAAAAACGCAAAAGCGTGTCTCAACCTCACACAGAAACTAAGTCTCATAGACTTATCACGTCTCCAACTTTCAGCTTGCTATCCTACGGGCCAAGAAGGAAGCTCGATAGATTGGAGTAATACTCCGCACTATACGAATCAACATCCTCAACACAAAGGATAATCAAGCCTACACAGAAGGCTACGTACTAAGTGTACGACTAAATAGTTCCCACATCAAGCCGAGAAACTAAAAATTTTGGCCAATTTGATAGTCGGTTATTTAACTATCAAAGCAAACAAACTAATATTTAGCACCATATCCAATCACTAGGCCCTTATAATTAATCTTCTATTAATTAAATCATTTTTAAAATATTCACATCAAATTATATTTAAAAAGATATATTCTCAAAACCATTTCAACATTGGGAAACATTTTCAAATACTTATTTAATAATAAGTAATTCATAATTCTATTTATTTTCAACACTTGGAAAATATTTCATATACTCAAATCATGATTAAGTATATATTTTATTCTTTAAGGAAAACTTTCTCTTTAAACACATTCATTTGGGTTAAAACGAATGTTGCGTAAAACATCGTTACGACAACTCATAATCATTACTATAGTGATTCGAAAAATAAGATAGATATATAAATCCCACATACTATACAAAAACATTTTCTTTCGAAAATCATTTACTATAACAATAGTGCTATAGTCCATCATTTGCTTATACTTTTCGAAAACGTCTATTTCAACGATGAATGTTGAAATCTATGGTTTCGATCTTTAACACATTTTAAAACATCTTTATACCATTTAACTCCATTTTAAAATATCACTTTCCAAAACATTTATTAAAGGATTATTCACTGTCCGAAATCGTGAATATAAATCTCTAATCAAATACAACACTTCTACATATTTAATTAAAGGATAATCCATTGTCCAAAATCGTGAATATTATTCATTTACCAAATTCAAGCTTCTACACATTTAATTCAGAATTATTCACTGTCCAAAATCATGGATATATCTCCTTTAATAATTTCAATATTTACTTATCAAATTCGATCAAATTCGAATTTATAAAACAATGTTTATAAATCACATTTATAATTTATAAAAACTTCAATTTATAAACCTCTTTTATTAAACAATTCCATTCATAAATCAATTATATACCAAAAGCCAAATTATAAGTTAATAACTTCTAATTCATTTATTTTACAAAATTCGTTACTTTAATAACTTTGCAACTTCATAAATCTTATTTGCTTATAAGATTTACTTATACTTCATTTTTTAAAAATTTAAAACTCTATTATAATTCCATTATTCCGATTTATAAAATTTAATTTAATAAATCTTATATGTAAAACCATTTATAATAATCCAAAAACCCAATTTAAACTATTTACCAAATCATTAACTCAATATTTCAAAAATCACATTTCAACTCTAATTCTCAAAAATCGTAATTTTTATAACAATAAAATTATAACATTTATTTATTTAAAATAAATCCATTCCTTTAGCACTTCAAAATTCAACAAAACGTATATTTTCAAAATCACTTTTAAATCCTTTTTAATTTGAAAATCATCACTTTAACATTTTTAAAATTCCAAAATAGGCCCAATGCTGCAACAGCACTAAATACAACAATCACGGCATCCAAAACATCATATATCATATGATAACAGGATATATATCAATATCTTAAATAAATCAATACTGATGAGGAATCCAGTTGGATCCCTCCAACCCGTTGCCTGCGACAAATGTACATATTAGAATATGTGTACAATGTCCGCTTCGAGGCAGATGCGCGTACAAAGGGCATCCGCTCATACACGGGAACGTATAGGATCATCTGCTCCACTAGGCAGGTACATATATCCAAATACCAATCAATATATCATATATCATCCAAACAATCATCAATCATCACAAATAATATTAATTGTCACTTATATAATAATATCAGTGAGTCGGAAAGAGTGAGTATACTTACATTGTTTGTAGTCGTCGCATTAGCGATTTATTCCGATCAAAATTAAACAAGCGTTTAATTTCAACCAAAATTTTCACTTGCTCAAATAAATCCCAATCCTGCTCCATAATGTAGTGCTTGTCAATACGAACCCAATGCAATTCGTTTCGTCAATTTTCAATTTTTAATATAATTTATTTCGCAATTTTATTTATTTTAAACCTTCACTCAATCGTGGCCGCTCATCTTTGCAACAATGGATCTGGGCTGATGAACACCTTCTTCTCCCTTACGTTCAACTCCGATCAAAGAAACCCATCCCTTATGATCTTTGACCACAAATTCCATTACCTATCGACCACTTGACGACAATCGACTACCACCAATGCAAAGGCCTCTCTCCCCTACACCCATGGCCAAAGGCCGGCCTCCCACGACATGCCACGGCCATGAAATCTAGCTCGAACAGCCCAAAAAAGCCCGACATTGAGTGTCCATTTTAAATCTCCACCGTTGATCTTCTAGAGCTCGATTAGCTCTACAACTTTCATGTTGAAGGTTTCAGAAAATTGTTTATGGATTGGAAGAGATCGAGGAGAGAAAATCATACATTTCTGTCCATTAATAGTAAAGTGGTGGATAGGGTTTAGATGTTAGGGTTTTGAGTTGCGAATGTGAAATGTTGTGGCCTTATATATAAAATTACGCGACACTATTCATCAAGAAATTTTTCGAACTCGAAACGAAGCATGCCGCCTATCATATATAATGTTTTACCCCTATTCCTAATGAAATAGAATATATGTCGAGAGCCAATTCGATCGTATTTGGAAAATAAGTTTTCGAATCAACTTATTTAAATTTAAAATTCACTTAAAACGATTTCTACGCGCTTTAGCTTGCCTCGGACAAACCGTAAATCCGATTGATATGAAATTTGAAATCTTACAATAATATAACATTACGGATCCAATGAAACTAGTTTCATCGAAATCCGAGACTGTTTGGAAAATGACTATTTTTACACATTAATTAAATATTAAAACATTCAACTTTTTACAACTTGACTTTTAATTCAATTTTAAAAATTTACTAACATCATTTAAATTTAACTAGAATTTATTTCAACTTTATAAATCATTTTTATTCATATTAAATCCAATTTTCTATTATTTACACAATTTCAAATATTAAATTAACAATTTAATTATCCAATTAAATCCAGATATTCGAAATGAAATCTATTCATCTTATAAAATTTAACTTGTGCATATTTAAAATCAATTAAATATATGAATTTCGAATGGCAGAAATTCTGGGTCATTACGAGATTTACGATTTTGATTGTATTCCCAAAATAGCTATAATGACTTGCAAACATTTCAGCTACCCCTTTCTGGTATCATATATTCCGTTGGTATATTCCGTTGGTATAATTTGGATATATTACCTTAGACTTAGTCCAAATATTGATATCTTATTTGAATAAGTTTATTTGAAAAGTGTTTTCAAAAGAATGTCATTAAAAATAATATTAAGTGTATTTTGGTATAAAGTGTTTTGGTTATCAAAAGGTAAAAACCCATCTGTGTTTATGTATAGGCATGGTCTTATGAGATACCCTTTGTTAACGTAAAAATTGGACGCTAACACCCCGTTACAAAGAGAGATTAAGTGAAAGCACCACCCGTTGGTACGGGAACAAAGTATAAGCAGAGAAATCACAGAAAAGTAGTAAAAGACAACAGTTTTATAGTGGTTCGGCTTAAGATCGAGCCTACGTTCACTTTAAATTCCTTTATTGATGATTTGATTACAATTCTTTACAATGCACTTCGATTACAACACACTTTTGACTAGTAGCTCAAACTTCGATGCAGAAGAATCTTTTGAGTTCATGTTGAATGATCCAGATCTTCTCTTGAAGTTTGTTGTAGCGCCTTTGGTGTTTGGAGTGCTTGAAGTGCTGTTTGAGTCGAGAGAATGACAGAGTATCGGCGCTTCGAAGAATGACCCCCCCCCCCCCCAAAAAGTCCCCTCAATGTTTGAGCTTAGGCCGTATTTATAGGGAATTCTGGACAGGCCCTTAAGTCGTGAGAGACTTAAAGTAAGTCGTAGGCTACGACCTAAGATATGTCGTAGGTCGTCAGCAAGTTAAGGAGATATGAGTTACGACCTAACTGGTTCGCACTTGGCCATCTAAACTAACAGGTAGGTTCTAATGATTTAGGGGAAAGCGACATAGTTTAATCACTAAGTGCTAAGTCGTGAACGACTTAAAGTAAGTCATGAAAGCATTAGGTCGCTGCCGCTTTAACTCTTTAGGTCATGAAGTACTTAAGTCGTTAAGTCGTCCACCTCTTAAGTCGTTAAGCAATAAGGTCGTAAGTCCTTTTATCCTTCTAGGTCGCTAACTCCTTTAACCCTTTAGGTCGTTACCCCGCTTCATCAGTTATGTCGCTAGGTCGTCCCACTTTTAGGTCGTTAGGTCGTTCCACTTCTCAAGTCGTTAAGTCGTGGCTTCCTGTAGGTCGCTTGAGTTGTTTCATTCCTTAGGTCGTTAACTCGGTAGGTCGTAGGTCATTGAACCACTGAGTCGCCTAGTTTTCAGATAGTTAGGTCGTTGTGCCACCTTAGGTCGCTGGAACCACTAGGTTGTAGGTCGCTCCATCCTTTAAGTCGTATACCGTTTTGGACGGGGCGCTGCCCCCTGGACCCCTGCGACCTGACCGGGCAGGTCGAACACCGTAGCGGTGGCGTTGCCCACGCACCCCACCTTGGGGGTTGGCACCCCCTTGGACCCCCCCTCCGTAGGGGATCTTATCTGAAAACCATTCAACAGAACTTGCTTTGTTGAGATGTTGAGTTGGCCATTCTTCGAGACGAACTATCATTGTCTTCTCGGTCGATTTTTTGATATCACGGCCTTGATGAAAAAGTGGAGTTAACAGCCTTCTTTTCAAAGGTTTTGATAACATCGTCATGATCTAGACAGTTAAACAGAAAAGTGAAACTTAGTCCTATCCTCAAGTAAAAATTGCCCTTAATGTCAAATGTATATTGTAAACCAGCTTCATGAACTCTTTATTTGATTATTATATTTTGTCATTCCACTACGAGATTCTGTGTTTTGCTTTCCTTCTTTTCACTTATATTCTTATTTACCCCATTGATAATCTATCCTTTTGCATGGTTTTAGTTCGATATGTGTGGTTTATTGTCAATTTAAACCATCCAAAAAGGCGAGTCATCACAGTTTTATATTGTGAGTAATTAAATTCATGATTTGTAAAAGGAAAAAACTATTAGAATATAAATTAGTAATGTTGATCGAATGGAATTGACAACTGTTTAATGTAATTTCAATTTATGGTTATAATGAAAGTTAATAAGGAGTAAAATTGAATGTTGTGTAAAAAAGCGAAATCAATGTTGGTTGATTCAGATGGTTTTAACCTACAATAGGAAACTAAATATTTAGTACGTACATTCAGTAACCTTTGTTGTAAGCAATAGATTTATAAATATGTTTTTAAACATGGTGAAATTACTTTAAAGTTAATATTGTTTTACTTATCATCGTATTATTTAATCCATTGAAATCAGTTTGCAAATCAATGAAATTAAATGTAATTAGATATTGCAGTTAGTATAAGGAAAGATGTTAACTGTAGAGTTGAGCGAAATAAAATGAAAATTTAAGTTGAATAAATTCATAAGGTAATAGTTGATTTAATATAGAACATTTGAATAAAAGAATAAAAATGAATAATTTAGTAAAGGAGTAAACATAAGTTTATTTGTTAGAAATATATTTTAGCTTACAGATTAATTATTGGGACAAGAAAATATTATGTAGTAAAAAATGTATAACTCCTGTTTGTATCTAATAATGTATGAATATGTTTAAATTACTGCTAGAAGGGAAATAATTGTTCCATTTACCATTACATTTTTTTAATCCATTTCGAAATTCACCTTTGTAAACAACGAAAATTAATGTAATTGAATAATTTCAATTGATAGTGGAGAGAACATCAAATTGTAAATTAATGGGTGTAATTAAACATAGCTTATATTTTGTGAAAATGTAAGGAAATTTTAATTTAATGAAAAGAACATTTATATCAAATAAATTGAATGTTTCATTTGTGAATGCAGGTTTAATTTCATTAAAATAAAGAATAGAATGATTGATTTAAAGGAAGAAATATATGTGTATTTGAACTGTGTTTTAACATACAGATGGATTACAAGAGTAGGAAAATAATTTATTTAAGTAAGATATTTATTAGTCTACTATATAAATAACAAATTTATAAACGTGTTTGAATGACTAAAGGAAACAATTGTCCTATTTTTCATCCATTTTAATTGTCTGTTTTAAAATTTAATTTTATAAGTAATTGCAATTAATGTAATTGAAATATTTCAATTAAAAGGAAAGAAAATGTTTATTGCAATAAATATATTTAATAAAAGAAAAACAAGTTTTTTATTAAACAGAAATGGTGTTTTAATGGAAATAAAAGATCATTTTGGGAAAACCCAATTGAATGTAAGTATAATTTTATTTATAATCTATGGATAAAAAACTAAATGCGTACATATTTGAATATTATTTGAGTTAATGTAGTTAATTTGGTTACATATCACAAATTGAATTTCAAAAGATTGTGTGATGTACATAGTCCCTTCATTTCTTTTGTTATTAATTGTCGCATGTATGTTTTAAAATAGTTATCTCATTATTAATACTTGATCCATTCATTTCTCCTTCTGCTTAATACATGATCCTAGGCTTTTAGGTTGTATATAATTCCTGCCACCTCATGTTCACGTGCACAAAATTTCACTTTCCATTGGTTTCCAAACTTTTCCATTCCTACTTACATTTTCTTATGCATTATTAATGCACGAAGCTTTCAAAATAAAATATAACATTTGTTTTCGTCCCTTCATCTTCATTTCCTAATTATTAACAAACTTGCAGCTTATTTCTTCATTTGTGTTTTGCTTTTCCTCACACCTTACATTCATTTAGTTCAATTTTTTCTTCGCTAAAGGTATATTCTTATCATAAAATTATTCATGTTTTAAACTTGTCACTTCATAATTTTTTGTCCCCACCCCATTTTCTATGTTAAGATCTCCATTTCAAATTTTCCTTTCCCCGAATCATTTTAATGTGAGCTTGCAAACTCAAAAGCTTTCATTTTTGCAAATTCAAAAGCACTGCTTTATGAAACATGAGTCTAATCTTTTCATTTTTCTACATGTGCCCACATCTTAGTTTGTTCTTCCATCTTTACCTGAAACCTTATGTTGAGAAAAACGTAAGCATTAAACTTTGTTTATTTTTTAAACTAAACGTGTACCATTTATTATTTTAATAATATTTCTCATAACATGAAAATCTTTTGCATATAAACTTCGATTCACGTGCTCTATTGGATTCATATTTAAATTCCAGACAACATGAAACTAGTTTGGTTGAATTTGGAGACTTTTTAAATTTTGGACTTCTATTGGATTTTTAATCGACTATAAATCAAAGGTGAGTGATTTAACCCACTTATGCAATACTAAATCTTCTTATGTTAGGTTAATTAAGTTTATGAAGTGATAAGAATTTTTGTTGATTGTTGTTTGTAATTTAAATTGTCATTTAAATTTAATTTGAATTCATACTGAATTAAATTGACATTAAAATTAATATTGAATGTAATTGCTAGTTAAGTGCATGATATTGATAACTAGTTAATTGCTGTGATTTATTGGATGATTTGGATGTTGATTGTGATGGATGTCTATTTGTTGATAATTATTTATGGACAAAGAATTGGTTAAATTAAATGGTTTTAGAAATCTTGAAATTGGATTTTTGATTAAATGAAATTGTTTTAAAGGAAATAAATTGTGGATTTACTCGAACAAAATTATTTCTAACTCAAGTTTTGAAAAGTTGAAATTCAAATTGGTTAAAAGAAATTGTTTAAAAGAATTGAATTTGAAATGCAAAGTTATAATCGATATATGACTTTAATTCAAAAGATTGAATTAATTTAAGATTTGAACCTTAAAATTTTACAATGAGTTATAACTTGATTTGTGTGTTTAAATCAGTAAATTGAAATTGGACATGAAATCGATATGAATTGAAATTGTTTAGAATAAGAATTGAATTAGAATTTTAAATCATTGAACTAAATCGTTGAATTGAATTTGAAGTTAAAAATGAATATTTCGAAAATTGAAGTTAATTCGAATTGAAATTGAAATTAAGTTGATTTGAAACTATACCGAAATTGAGCCAATTGAATTGAAAGGTTGGAAATTGAGTTTGTTGATTTGAAATTTGGACATGGGTCCAAACTTGTTGAAATACGAGGATACAGTTTGATAATATTATTTTCAAAATAAATTATTTTTATATAGACTGTTTAAATCTATTTTTTAAGTACTCAAATTACTTTTATTTTTTCCAAACTATTTTACTATATATACCATTTCTAATACTCAAACTATTTTATATTAAAGTGTTTTAAATCTCTAAAGTATTTTAACTATTTTGAACTATTTATAACTATTCAAACTATATTCTAAAAATTTCAAACCGTGAAAGTTGGAATGTTTATATGTAAATTATTAATTTAAATTGAATGTGGTCAAATGTGGTTATGTCCTAAGTTGGATGATATTTTTAAGTGAAAATGACATATTTTGAGCAAATATGGTATTTGAAATGAATTGATATTTTTGAAGTGAATATGACATTTTAATATCAAATATGAATCGGTTTTGAAATGTAAAAATTCCAACCGGGGTGAAAAATGACGTTTGGTTGCTAAAGCAACCAAGGCCTCTCATTGGCATACTCTTTGTCAATATTGGAACCAATTTAACAACGCATATGCGGTGTTAAATCTAGAGTAAAGTGGTTGAATTGGAGGCGTTTGCTAGATTTGAAGGAAGAGAATGATGATGGATGACCCCAGCACTTGTTCTAATTTAAAATGACTAAAAAAGGATGACTTGTCAGGGCCAAGTAGGCTACTTACCCCTAGCGGGCACACATCTTCGTATTACTATATTGATGTTGGCTTGATCGTTGCACCTTGATTTGATTATGGGGCTATTGGATGCAGTGGGCGGGCATGGCTACGATGCGCTACCACTAGCCCCATGACCCGATCTGGTAGTATCCTACCTTGGACACTGCCTCATGTGCCTTGTCATACATTTATCCTTATACGCGACCAATATGATTTTTTTTAGTATTCTACCTATAGGGGACTCATTGGCTACTAACGTTTCAGGTTGTGTTACAGGATCTACATAGATTATCTGCTTAAAAATTTGTTAAAAGGATCAATACAAAGCCTTAATGCTAGTTTAATACTTTACTGATAGACACTCCATATATAGCGTAGCTTACACATATAGATAGTTTGATGGATCCTTAGGAGATGGAAAATCCTACAACATCTCTTAAGTTATTGCACGTACGTTATACACTAGATAGGAGATGTAAACTCCTGTAAACATCTCTGAAGCTATTAAACTCATATTTACTTATTGTTGATTTAACTTACATAAGAACTTTTAGCTTTGACTCGAGTGTCTTGTCTTTTCATTGTGCTTGGGTTAGCCTGAGCATTTCTGTGTTTGAAGACATTATTTCTAGAGGACAAAGACGGAATTTGGTATATTATATTATTAGTATTATTCCACTGCATCATTTTGGTATGTCTGTTGATTGTACTCTGATTATGTTTTAAAAATTGCGTAATCAAATGTATATTGTAAAACAGCTTCATGAACTTTTTATTTGATTATTATATTTTGCCATTCCACTGTGAGATTCTGTGTTTTGCTTACCTTCTTTTCTCTTACATTCTTATTTACCCATTGATAATCTGCCCTTTTGAATGGTCTGAGTTAGAAATGTGTGGTTTGTTATCGATTTAAACCATCCGAAAAGGTGGGTCATCATAGTTGGTATCAGATTTTTAGTTTAGAGACTCCTTAGCACGTTGGGTTTAACTCATTAGACATAGGGTTGCTAATATCCTAGAATGAGTCCGAGTGCATATATATATATATATATATATATATATATATATATATATATGAGAGAGAGAGAGCGCATTTGTTAGTGCTACAAAGATGTTTTGTATTGTGTTAATTTATTTTGTTGAGTATTTATGAATTCCAATCGGTACATGGGACACTATGGCATCAATAGGGATTTCTAAACACTTGAATATGGTAAACTAACATAGTATTGTTCTTGAAATTAGTAAATGGAATAATTTTACATAATATTATATTTTATTTATATTTAAAATAATAATTTTTCATAAATTAAAATTGTTATTTTGTTATATTGGTTGTTAACAAGTGATAATATTCAATTATTGTCATTTATTGTTTGGTTAGTCAAGTGTGATGACCCACTTCCTTGACTCTCAGAAATTGACACTAATACAACCTCGGTATTCAGTGTCGTGAATCAAACTGCCGGAGAGGCGAATTATCATGGGGTAAACAAATAAAGATAGAAGATAGACTATAATAGAATCTCACATCGTATTCAACACATAATTATACATATGAGTAGCACATGCAATTACTCCAAATTGTTCCATCAAAGTTATGATAGGTACTAACCCAACTAGGATAGTTATAATGACCTATCCTTACAGTGCTAGTAAATACTAATACATAATACAAACATAGCGGAAAGTGACAGCTGACTTCAACAAAAGATTCAAAATGCTCCATGCTCTATACCAAAATGCTCCAAGCATGCCTAACTAGTTGGCGGCCCAGGAAAATAGGGCACCCAAAGTTTAAGGGGAAAAGAAAATAAACTCCTGGTCAGTCATGCGACTGGTGTGAGAAACTCAAAATACGATGTTTGAAAACAAAAGGTATCTTATAAAACCACGCCACACATAAACACGAAATGGGTATTTACCTTATGATAACCAAAACATTTGCCACGCAGAATATTTGAATATTATTTTTTATGACATTCTTTTGAAAACACTTTTCAAATAAGTATACATAATCCTAGCTGAAATTGTTACATTATTAAATTCCAACATATTAGGCTCCATAGTCAAATCTGAAGGCACTTATAGGAGAATGGATTTCTATACAATGATAAGGTAAGGGACGACCTTCCGGGTGATGAGGCTCGAGATAACGATTACTTTACTCATAGCACATTCCACTTTGAATGCCACATTGTCAATCCATAATCACACAACTGATTTCTACAAATGTATAACTCCTGAGCTCGTATGTCCCAAAAAAGAATGTTAAGCTAAGAGAAGTTGCCTTCTCCGCCACCAATGAGATGATACGTTTAAAGAAATCAACCAATGCAATTACAATTGCAACATCAAACATCCACCTATACAAGTTGTCAGGAACATGACAAATCGAAGGCACTCTCCTACCACATCCTGTCAGAAGTTACTCTTAGGATTAGTAGCGATTAGTCCTTGCATTGGATATTTCATAACGAAGATACTACTACTACTATATGCATATTGGGAGTTTATCCCCAAATGATCAACAAGCAGCCCTTCATTATAAAAATCCTTAATATCATATCCATTACTTTACTTCAAATACGTAAATTGCTTCAAAGTGGTCTTCAGATAGGAATTACCCAAATTCGACCTCGGTTCCTTCGAACCAATCATTAATTAAAAAGATGTTAAGTTCATATGTGATTATTAATCATCATTCAATTTAATTCATATTTTTATTCATTTATATATATACCTTAGATATATATTCATTGAAATATTTCTTTATCTTTTTCAAAGTATATGGAATCATCAAGCCTAAGTTATCAAATCCTTTTGGTTAATCTAAACCTTTTTAAATCATGGAATAATTCCAAACCCTTTCATATTTTGCTTATAAAAGTATTTCTAATTCATTTCATTTAAATCTTAACAAAGATTCCTAATTCAAAACTCATAATTTTAATTCGATTAAAAACATGTTATCTAGGATGCTAATCCAAGACCAGCAAATGTTAAGTGAGTGGAATCTATAGAAGTCATCTAATTCTACTCAATATCAATTCCCGTATTAAATAAATACAATGGGCAGAATAACGATGAAAGCACCCTTTAAATTCCATGAATATTATGAGTTCCCTCTTTGGGCTTTAACATCAAGTACAAGAAGATTATCACTATAAAATTAAAGTTATTTATATTTGGAGAACTATATCCATTAACATCGGAAAATTCTGATCCGAGTAAATCAAATTTACAATCCCATCCGTCGGGCCAGTTTGGATAACCAGGAAGAGCAAAAAACTAGTTTTCCAAACCCAGGCCTAGACACTATCTTTCTGACACCCATAAGGCGGTCAAGTAATTTGATCGACTCTAAATCATTTAATATTTAACCATTCCATAAATCCTTCAAACCATGTTTAAAATACTTCGTTAATCATTTGAATATATTTACAAAAGATTTGGAAAAGAACGGTCGCGTTTAAAACTACATTTCAAAGGTTATAGAAACGTGCTACAGAAAGTACTATGGAGAGTGCTTTTTAACCTATATTTATCAAAGCGACTCTTTTTTTCATTTGGTAACTCATTTTTTATCACTTTTAAAACATTTTAAAATATTTTTAGAATTTATTTCATATATTTTTTTGAAAGCGGGTTCTAACTTTACTATAAAAACTATAAGCAAAGAGTTTACAAATGCCAAAAGGCAAGTTCACAACAACACTAAGCCAACTACAAAATATTCACAACAGGCCCAACATCTTATACGTTTTAATATTCTGAAACAAAAGCCCAAATATCAGAAGCTTCGAGAGAACGCTCCAAGCATATTAGGCATAACGACACTTCCATCTACTTCATTTATTCATCCCCGAAATAAAATGATAAAAAGGCATTAATGGCGGCATGAGAGTAGAAATGAAATTCTTTTCATGTTACACTTCGTAAACAACTGAACCCCTACTCTTCATCTTCTACTTCCAGATCGAGACAAATTACAGACCAGGATAAGACCAGAAAAAGAAAATCTAAAAGCCAGAAATTCCTTCAAGTCAAGCAACGCAGATCTAATCAAGATAAGTCACTGACACCCAAAAGATAAAGTCTTTAATCTTTATTAGAGAAAACTAACTAAGTTTCATTGCAGTTTTGTTTCTCGAGGCTACAACAGAGCAGCAGAGGAGCAGAAACAACAACAACAACAAGCAAGCATAGATCTAGAAGAAGCCGTAATCTAAGCTGTAATCTGCAACTTATCAAACTAGATCAATAAGTATTGTAGATCGTAATTGTAATGTAAATTATAAGAGAGAAGGTGAGGACAATGTAAATAATACAGGTATAGTATAACCTAAACCAAGAAAATGAGAAGCAAGAAGATTGGAGGAGAACGAAACATATGATTATGCAGATGATGCCCCAATTCAGCGTTGAGAGGTATATCCCCATTTCTTTGCTATTATTTCATTCATGCCAGTAATGTTCTTAAACTGCTTAGATTTGGCCATTCTTATGTTCATAGCCTGATAATTTTTTTTACAAATCTGTGTGCTTTCTGTAAAACGATTCTGAAAAATCCTATCGTTTCTTTCTCTCCATATATGCCAAACACAAACTGAGAGTGAGAGTTGAAACAAATCTGAATTGAGACTTTTATCTCTTGAGTAAGAAACGATGTTCTGTAAATCTTCCTTCAGAGTAAATGAGAGCAAACTTTTTGGTCATTTAAAAAAAAATTACAGCTCCAAAGCCATATGTTTCCTATATAATTACATTGAAAAAATAGGTGGTCTATAGTTTCAATGTGATTTTTACAAAAAACACAGAAGGGATCCACAACTATCTGCTTCTGAAGTAATCTTTCTTTTGTCAGTAGATAGTCATTGATGGCTTTAAAAAGGCATACCGCCATTTTTGGAACGTGTATTTTATTCCAGACCAAAGACGACCAATATTTGATTTCAAAACTGGTTCTAATCGTGTTCCAAACTTTTTTGAACTGGTATAAACCGTCCTTAGTACACTTCCAAGACCAAAAGTCCCTTTCTTTATCATTGTGAATCTTGATGCCTTCTATTTCTGCATGAATTTGAAATAAAAAACTATACGAGTCCCACTTCCACTTACCATTCTTTAAAATCATGTTGAGAGACAAATTTTCCGTACCAGTTCTAAAAGTAGTGTCACTGCCAATACGTTCCATGATTGAACTTCCGTTCAACCATGGATCATACCATAGAGAAGTAGTTTTACCATCGGCAATGTTGAGAGAGAAGCATTTCAAAGCTTCATGTCTATTTTTCAAAATGAATTTCCACACTCCCGAGTCGTCCGATCGCTGATTAATTTCCCCAAAACTTTTATGACCATTATACTTACAATGCATGAGATCCGCCCAAATTCCTTCAACATTAATTATTTTCCATATCAATTTAGTAGATAACGCTCGATTCAACTCTTCTAGATTTCTCAATCCCATTCCACCTTCTTCTTTTTGTCTACACAAAATTTCCCTAGGAATCTTACTACTACGACTTTTCCAAAGAAAGTTAAGAATCAAATGTTTAATTTTCTAAATAGTAGAGACTGGGAGACAAAAGCATTGCATCCAGAATTGAATTATGGGGTAAATGGTAGATTTTAAGAGTTCAAGTCTTCCAGCTAAGCTAAGCATTCTAGTTTCCCATCTTACAAATCTTAGCTTGATCTTCTTAATCAAAAGAGAACAATCCTTATCCCTCAAATTAGCACTAGACAAGGGAATGCCCAAATACCTTATTGGGAGATCTGATTGCTGAATATTGAGGATAGTACTAATATCAGTGCAATGATCTACCCCTTTTCCAAAGAAAACGTTGGATTTCTTACAACTTAGTTCCAAGCCGGTAACTCTCTTCAGGGTTTTGAAAGACATCACTAATAGCAATTGCAGTTTTTGCATTAGCTTTAGTAAAAACAATAATATCATCGACGTAAATAAGGTGGGTTATCTTATTATCATAGTCTGTGATTGGAGAAATTAGACCATCCCTGACTTTTTCTTCCATCAATAGCGTAAAATATTCCATGACCAAAGTAAATAAAATAGGGTAAAGTGGGTCGCCTTGTCTACGGCCATTAGAACTATTGAAATAACCGTGCGATTCCCCGTTTGCAATGATAGAAAACACCGGAGTCGTTATGATGTTTTCAATAATTTTCACCCATTTGTCTGGGAAACCCAGGCTTATTAACATGTGTGTAACAAAAGCTCGATTAATCGAATCATATGCTTTCTTTAAATCAACTTTTATACACATGTATTTATTATCCTTTCTTTCAAGGCCTCTGATAATTTCATGAGCAAACAAAATTCCCTCCCCTATTGATCTTCCTTTAATAAATGCCGTCTGATTCGGGGACACCAACTTATCCAAAAAAGGGACCAGTCTGTTACAAAGAATTTTGGTGAAAACCTTATATAAAGTGTTACAGCAGGCTATGGGTCTAAAATCATGAATATTAATGGAATGGACTTTTTTAGGGATCAAGTGCAAGAAAGTATGGTTCCACTCTTTGATTATTAAACCCTTTTGAAAAATATCATTTAAAGCTTTGAAAATAAGGTCTTTCGAAAGATTCCAATGAGTTTTGAAAAACTTAGAGTTAAAACCGTCTGGACCTGGAGAAGAAGTATCTATGATGTCCCATAGTGCAAATTTAATTTCTTCCAAAGATATACCATCATTCAAGAAATTAGCACCATATTCAGAAATGATCGATTTACAAATAACTTCTGGGAACTGATCACATACGGGAAAGTTAAAAATTTGTTTATAGAAATTAATAGCCGATTCAGCAAATGAATCTTCTAAAATTGCCTTGCCATCTACTACAATGTTAGTCAAACACTTTCTAGTTCTTCTGCTAGACATTTTAGCATAAAAGAAAGAAGAAGCCTCATCCCCCATCATTAACCAATCACATTTAGCCTTTTGCTTGGTATCCGGAAATTCCTTTTTTAAGAGCCATTTCCAGTTTAATTTTGGCATTTTGAAATTCCATAACTAAATTGTGATCATTTGATTTTTCCAGAAGTTTCTGAAGTCTAGAACAATTCTCTCTCTGAACTTTAACCTCTTGTTTGGTATTCCGTATTTTAGTACTCCAAATCTTAAGTTCTCTCTTAATATTCTTCAGAATATTCATGATCTGATATAGAGGTCGGTCTTCATTATTAGAAATCCATAATTTCTCAATCAGAGGAAAGTATTGTTCACATAGCGGCAAATGATTCATAAACCTAAAAGGTCTATTCTTGTCCCTAGATTTAAGAAAAAGAGAGATAAGAACTGCATTATGGTCGCTCACAGAAGGTGGAAAATATTCGGCCGATAAATCTGTAAATAAATTGATCCAGTCTAGGTTAGCGAAGACCCTGTCAATTTTAGAAAATATGTTGCGACTTGGACCAGACCACCAAGAAAATTCATAACCTTTAATATTAATCTCTTTAAGGCCTGTGTAGTTAGACATATCATCTAGTTCGAACAGCTTTGCAAATGATACTGGATTACCTCCCTTTCTTTCTGAGGGACTACGAATACAATTGAAGTCCACGAAAACCAACCATGGTCTGTAAATACTAATAGCGTCCTCCTGTAAATTCGTCCATAACCTTTCCCTTAGTTTAGCAAAATTCTGAGCGTAGACAAAGGTTAAATTACATTTGAATTTCAAGTTGTTGATCAGTTCGATAGCAATATGTTGGTCACTCATACTTATGTATTTGAAATCCCAAGAATTTTCGTCGATGTGGACGAATATTCTGCATTTAAAATAACAAGAGACATTACTTATTATTTTCCATCCGTCATCCAAAACTTTTTCCAAATTAATAATATCCGAGAACAACAGCTTGTTTTCTAAAACACCAAAACAACTTATTTTGTACATGTCAATAAGTTTTCTCACTTCTTTCATCCTGTTTGGGTTATGAAACCCTCTAACATTCCAACATGCAAACAACATTATGTAACCTTGTTGTTACGAGTCCTCTGCAACCTACTACTAAAGGACTCCCCTTTGTCTTTCGCAGGAATGCCTAACATCTGAACCCATTTGGGATTCTTACGAACAAGCTTATCCTTCCGAATATTCTCAAATTCTATATCCTGAGGCTTTGGAATAGACTGCTCCTCCTGAGCTAGATCTGCATTATCATATGTATTCTGTTCCTCTACCACTTCTGTCGTTCCTGTATCCTGACCCCGATTTTCCTGTACCTGTATATCAATACAAGGTTCAGTGCCTCTCCTAAAATTAACATTATTAATTATACAATCATCAATACAAATATCATTAGAAAGTAAAGTATTAGAAGATGGAAGGGCATCCGATGATGACGAAGGGCGTTCGAGAATAGTTATGTGGGACGGGGATGACTTCAGAGATGATGAGCTCGAATCTCTGGCTCCCGGGGTAGACGGTCTCACAGGGATGGTCTTCTCACTGTTTCCTAGATAAAAAAGGACATCTTTTCTGACCATTGGGTTTTGTTCTCCCCTGATTTCTGTATCCATCATTTTAGAAGCTATCTGATTTCTTTCCTGAGACCCGTCAATAAGTGAGCAGTTAACATTTAGTTCTATGTCTTCTTGATACTCCTGAGGTTGAACCTCTCCATAAGATACCTCCTTCACGTTATTCCTAGTTTCTTCATCAGTTAAATGACCAACGTTCGTTAGCTCAGTATTTAGGGATTCAGTGGGACTTCCATTATTCACCTGTTTTCCCGGATCATTGGTAATGTCATTTCCGCCTTCCTCCCTTACTATTTCCGAACAGTCGACAGGACTCGGGTCCATGGTGTTTTCCTTATCAGAGTCACTTACTTGAGTCTGTTTAGAAACCCAAGACTTGGTCATTGGGCATTCGTCAGTTACATGGACAAAACACACACACTTGCCACATATGGGAGGAGGGTTCTCATATTCCACTTCCTGAATGAAACTTCTCCCTTTGTCATCCATACCTTCGATAGTGTTAGGCGTACCATATGTAGCGTTACCCTCGACCAAAACTCTGGAGTAGGCTAATCTAGATTTGTTTTTCGTTGCCTCGTCCATCTTTATAGGGACTCCTATAGTACTTGTTAGGGCACTAATTGCCTTATTGCCCCACAACTTAAAACTTAAACCAGGAAGTCTAACCGACAAAGGAAAAGATGTAAGTAGATCTCTATCTGTTTTCATGTCTGGGGTCAGACGCTTCATGATAATCAGGTTCCGGTCCATGAACCGGGGACCTGATTTCAAGATCTTGTTGCAATCCTCTTCAGTACCAAATCTCACCACAAAGAATCCGTTATTCCTTGTGTGGACTGAAAACGGCTTTTGTGTAGACCATACTCTGTTGGCATAACCTTCAAAAAATTTAAGCCATGGTTTATAACCAACCACGTACAGTAATATACATAAGTCCCAGCCACCCTCCGCTTCTTTGATAGCTTCAGATGAAAGGGTACCTATTCTTTTACCATCAGCTATTTTAGGCTCAATAAATTCAAGATCTAGATTTCCTAAATCTCCAACCGCTCCTATTTTAACGGCCTCACTATATGAATTTTTTTTATCGTTCTCTGAGACAGCCCCACTTCTGTTCGATCCGTGTCCTCCCAGATTAAGCCTTGTTTCAGGTCCCGAAGGAGCTGGAGCCTTGCCCCTTTTCCTTCTCACCTCCTCCCAGCCTTCTTCATCCCGCATAGAACCCATGTTATAGCGTTGACGTCCAGGTTTGAGGAGAAAGAATTGAAGACAAATAATAGAAGAAAAAAACTCAAGAGAATCAGAAAAAATAAGGAGAAAAAGGGAGAAACCCTAATCTCCAGATCTCCATTAATTCATTAAATAAAGGAAAGTGATTTCCTTTGTGCTTATCGACGTGTATTTCCGTGACTTGCATATATATATATATATATATATATATATATATATATATATATATAAAACACACACACACACACACACACACATATATTCAACGTTCATATTAAACAACCATCATTAATAACCATAATCAAACATTTGTAACATCTAATAGCATATAATATGATAGTTTAGGAGTTTACTCACCTGGGTTTAAATGACTAACTAAAAATTGGCTATAGCCTTGATAACTCGAACTTTTAGCTCACGAACACTTGGATTATTGCTTCTAGATGGCTCGGCCTATGGATGAGAGGATGGAGGTTATGGAAGCCATTAAAGTAGAGGTAAAGAAGAAGAAGATGGAATGAGATGTGTGAATTTGTGAAGCCTTAGATTCTTATTTATAGCCTTAGGAAAATGTGGCAAATTACTAATTTACCCTTAGATATTATCAAAATATATCTTACACCACATCACTTCAACTTCAAATCCTTGTCCCCATGCTTAAGTGCATGCATTAATGAGATATAATGTGATAAGACATGTTGCAAAAATATCTTAAGATGGAATGACATGCATTAATGAGATATAATGTGATAAGACATGTTGCAAAAATATCTTAAGATGGAATGACATGCATTAATGGTGCAATGGATGTTTGTTTTCCATGTTTTAATAGTGATTGGATGTTACATTTTTCACTTACTTTTTGTAAAAATATCTTAGATATTTTCTTTAGCTTTGATTTGACTAATTGTAATACACATATGCATGTATATGTGTATGTGTGTGCATGTACAAACAATGTTAGAAAAACTTGAGACAATTCCCAATTGTCAAACCGTTGAGATTTCGAGATCTAATTTCCAGTAATATTTTTCATTTTTTAATTTAAACTATTTATTTTTTAACCAAAAGTCGAAAATAAATTTCTTATCATCTTTAACTAATTAAAACAAGTTCATTAACTTATAAAGCTATACTAAAAATTAATTAAATATTCTATTTTCAAAGTGGTAAAATTTCGTGTCGTTACATCAAGGTTCTTAAAACTATTAACTATTATATGTTATAAGAAAATGCAATTTCATAAATATGGTATAAATTATAATTCACAGATTAAATGAATTTAATTGGAAATTTGAAAACTCAAATTCTGGTGTTTTAAAATTGGTTTTAAAATATTTTGAAAAAAATAATATTAGTATTATTTGGAAGTATTTTCAAAAGGGAATATTTTTAATAAGATTTGAAAGGAATGTTTAAAAAGAATTTTAAAAAGGAAGTATGTTCTATACTCCCCTCTTCTGTCACTGAAAAATAATTTCGATGATGACTGTGCAACATCATCAACTTTTATTTTCAAGTCTGAAAGTAGGAAAACTACTGTAGAAGTTTTGCTACCCATTTATGTTGATAGAAAAGATTTGATTTAAATTTCGTAACTGCGATTTAATATACAAAAGATTTAAATATATATTATTTCAAGATGATTCGAAATGAAACCCGGTATTTAGTTCTTAGGTTTTTTGTAAATTAAGGATTTCAATTATTGTAATGAAATGAAATCTTGACTATTTTAATAGTTGGAAACTTATAAAAATGAGAAATAAGAAATTAAGAACTAAATGTTTAATGAAACTGTAAAGAAATTGGAGATTACAACATGAAAATTAAAAGAAAAGAAAATTAAGAAGATGCAAATTATTGAACATTTTTGTTAACTAAAATTGAATAAATTAATTTGTAGAACACTCGATTACATTCTAAAAACATATAAAACATTCTAGAATAGTTTAAAAAGTTGTAGTGTTAAATATGGATATGTAATAGAATATTATACGAGTAAAAGCTTAAGTAACAAAAAATGATTCATAAATAAATTTAATATTAAATGAAATGATAAGTAAAAATTAAATATGAATCAAAGAATAGAGAAACTTAAGTGTGAAATGATTTATATGAATATTAATACTAAATATAAATCAAAGTTACATAATAATAAATGAAAATTAAAAATACAAAGAGATAAATGTAATACTTTTAGAATTTATCCATTGATGATTTTCAATATTAAATGGGATTAATCTATGTAAGTAAATGAATGTAAATTAATAAAAGATAATCTTGTACGAATGAATTAGAATTGAAAATAAATGGAAAGCAAATGATGTGTTAAAGAAACCAATAGAATAATATTTAAATTCTATGTTGTTAAGCTTATGAGATGTTTGCGGAATGATACTTCAAATTGTTTTAGGTTGTGTGAATAATCTATTAAGTAATTATCTAAGGCTGTTGAACGTAAGGAACACTTGGTAGTTTGTTTATCACCCTTGTAAAATGAAAAGTTTCTAAACCTGGACAAACCATTAGTTTTGGTTGCTATGGATGTATGATGGATTCTTTGGTTGCATATAATGGTTGTACTTCCTTTGTTTGCATATGATTAATGTGCATAGTATGTAGCTTGTGCTAATTGTTGAAACAACTAAAGTATTACTCTTTTACATAGTTTTAACTCTTTTTTATTATATAAGTAAGATAAAGGTTTATGGAAGCAATAGTAGTTGCTTTTAATTTAATAAATAAAGTTTTTTTTGCAGGCAAATAGGTATGTTTTCGGATTATGGTTTTTGGAGCGACATTTTATTATTTTTCCCATAGTTTGGGACATTTATTATTAAAATATGACATATATTGTAATTATTGATATTATTATTTTTCCGACCTATCCGTGCAAAGGAGACTCTACCGAAATATTTTGTAAATTTAGGACTTAGAATTTTTTTTGTAGAAGTTGGGTTACATTCAAATTTTTGTTAAAACTTAAATATATAAGTTAAATTGTTATAAATTGACTATTTGAATAACATATGCCAAATCTCTTAATTCCCTTTTGTTCCTTTTTAGGGTCGAAAAGTTTTGAGTAGGGGAGAGTATAACGACCCGTATTTTTGATAATTAAAAATATTAAATTTAATAAAATTTTGGAATTTTATATAATGAGAAATTAAAATTTATGATTTATAAATGGAAATAACTATTAGAATATAAATTAATAATGTTGATTGAATGGAATTAACAACTTTTTAATGTAATTTCAACTAATGGTAATAACGAAATTTAACAAGGAATAAAATTGAACGTTGTATTGAAAAGTGAAACCGATGTTAGTTGATTTGGTTGGTTTTAACGTGAAATATGAAACCAAATATTTATTATGTAGATTCGGTAACCTTTGTTGTAAGCAATAGATTTATAAATTTGTTTAAATTACTTAAATGTTAATATTGTTTTACTTATCATCTTGTTATTTAATCCGTTAAAATCAATTTGCAAATCAATGAAATTAAATGTGATTAAATATTGCAGCTAATATAAGAAAAGATGTTAATAGAGTTGAGCGAAATAAAACGAAAACTTATCTTGAATAAATTCATAAGATAATAGTAGATTTAATATGAGAACACTTAAATAAAAAATAAAAGAATAAAAATGAATAAGTTTAGTAAAGGACTAAACATATGTTTATTTGTTCGAAATGTATTTTAGCTTACAAATTAATTATAGGGATGTGAAATTATTCTTGAATAAGAAATGTATAACTCCTGTTCGTATCCATTAATGTATGAATATGTCTAAATTACTACTAGACATGAAATAATTGTTCCATTTTCCATTACATTTATTTATTCCATTTTAAAATTCACCTTTGTAAACAATTGAAATTAATGTAATTGATTAATTTCAATTAATAGTAGAGAGGATGCCAAATTGTAAATTAACATGTGTAATTAAACGTAGCTTATGTTTTGTGAAAATATAAGAAACGTTTGATCTAATGAAAATAATATTTATATCAAATAAAATGAATGTTTCATTTGTGAATGTAGGTTCAATTTCATTAAAATAAAGAATAGAAAGATTGATTTGAATGAAGAAATATATCCCCATTTGAACAGTGTTTTAGCATACATATGGATTAAAAGAGTATGAAAATAATTTACTTAACGAAGTTATTTATTACCATATTTTATGAATAATAAATTTATAAACGTGTTTAAATGACTAAAGAAAATAATTGTTCTATTTTTCATCCATTTTAATTTTATGTTTTAAAATTTAACTTTGTAAGTAATTGCAATTAATATAATTGAAATATTTCAATTTATACGAAAGAAAACGTTGATTGTAATTAATAGGTTTAATAAAAGAAACAACATTTTGTGTTAAACAGAAAGGGTGTTTTAATGGAAATAAAAGATCATTTTGGAAAATCCGAATTGAATGTTTTCATTTTTAAGGTAAGTATAATTTTAAGTATTATGCATAAAAAACTAAATGCATATAAATTTAAATATTATTTGAGTTAATGAAGTTAATTTGGTTACGTTTCACAAATTAAAGTTCAAAAGGTTGTATGATGTACATGATCCCTTCATATTTCTTGTTATTAATTGTTGCATGTATGTTTTAAAATAGTAATCTTCTTATTAATACTTTATCCATTCATTTCTCCTTTTGTTTAACACCTAAGCCTAGACTTTTAGGTTGTATTTAATTCTTAACACCACATTTTCACATATAAAAAATTTCGCCTACCTTTGGTTTGCAAACCTTTCCATTCATACGTACATTTCCTTATGCATTATTATGCCTGAAGCTTTCAAAACAAAATATGGCATTTATTTTTGACCCTCCACCTTCATTTCATAATTACTAAATAACGTACATCTTATTTCTTCATTTGCATTTTGTTTCTCCTAACACCTCATATTCATTTATTTCAAATTTTTCTTTGCTGAAGGTATATTCTTATCATAAAATTATTCACGTTTTAAACTTGTCCCTTTATATATATTTTTGTCACCGCCACATATCCTATGTTAAGTTCTCCATTTCAAATTTTCCTTATCCCCAATCATTTTAACACGAGCTTGTAAATTCAAAATCTATCATTTTTGCGAATTCAAAATCTTTTTTATGAAACATGAGTTTCATCTTTTCATTTTTTCTACACATCCTGCACTCATCTTAGTTTGTTCTTCTATCTTTGCTTGAACCCTCATCTTAAGAAAAACGTAAGTATTAAACTTTGTTTATTATTTTAATTAAATGTGTACCAATTATTATTTTAATAATATTTATTATAACATGAATATCTTTTGCATATAAACTTTGATTCACGTATGATTTCTTCCGTTGGGTTCATATTTAAATTCTGGACAACATGAAACTAGTTCGGATGTATTTGGAGACTTTTCAAATTTTGGACTTTTATTACATTTTTAATCGACTATAAATCAAAGGTGAGTGATTTAACCCACTCACGTAATACTAAATCTTTTTATGTTATGTTAATTAGGTTTATGAAGTGATAAGAATTTCAGTGATTGTTGTTTGGTAATTTAAGTTGTCGTTTAAATTTAATTTGAATTTATATTGAATTAAATTGACATTTAAATTAATATTGAATCTAATTGCTAGTTAAGAACCTCATATTGATAACTAGTTAATTGTTGTGATTTATTGGTTGATTTGGTTGTTGATTGTGACAGATGTCTATTTGTAGACATTTTGGATGATTGGATATTTATTTATTTCCTTGTTACCACTGTGTATACTAAGTGAAAACATATAAACTGTTAATTGAATTATTTCGAATAAACTGAAAATAGGTTGAAATGATATATACCTTTGACACTTTGATTCGGATTGAAATTAAATATATCCATCACTATAATTAAAATTGGAGCAACTGATCACTTGGCCATAGTGTAAAAAGTTATATACGGACATCGGATTGGTTAAATTAAATGGTTTTAAAAATCTTGAATTTGGATTTTTGATTAAACGATACTATTTTAAAGGAAATAAATTATGGATTTATATGAATTGAATTATTTCTTATATGAGTTTAGAAAATTGAAATTTAATCTGGTTAAAAGAAATTGTTTAAAAGAATTGAATTAGAAATGTAAAGTTATAATTGATATATGACTTTAATTCAAAAGATTGGATTATTTAAGATTTGAACCTTAAAATTTAACAATGAAGTTTAATTTAATTTAAGTTTTTAAATCGGCAAATTGAAATTGGACTTAAAATTGATATAAATTAAAATGGTTTAAAATAAGAATTATATTGGAATTTTAAATCATTGAATTGAATTATTAAATTGAATTTGAAGTTAAAAATGAATGTTTCGAGAACTGAAGTTAATTCGAATTGAAATTGAAATTATATTGATTTGAAACTATACCGAAATTGAGTCAATTGAATTGAAAGATTGGAAATTGAGTTTGTTGATTTGAAATTTGAACATGGGTCCAGATTTGTTGAAATAGAAGGAAATAATTTGATAATATTATTTTCAAAATAAATTATTTAATATAAACTATTTAAAATCTATTTTTGAATACTCAAATTTGTTTTATTTTTCCAAACTATTTTACTATATAAACATTTCCAATACTTAAATCATTTTATATTAAACTATTTTAAATCTCTAAACTATTTAAACTATTTATAACTATTCAAACTATTTTCTAAAAATTTCAAACTGTGAAAGTTGGAATGTTTATATTTAAATCGTTGATTCAAATGCGAATGTAGTTAAATGAGGTTATAATCTAGGTTGGTATTTGAAATGATTTTTTCAAGTGAAAATAATATATTTTGATTGAATATTGTAACGACCCGGAATTTTGGGCAATATAAATTTAATAATCTATATAAATAATTTAATTGGCTTGATAATTTTCTTTATAATTTTAATTTAAATTGGTTAATTTTTTCTAAGGTTAATAAATATTTAATTTGATAATTGTGATCAATATCTTTTTAACAATTTAAAATAGATGAGATTTATTTTTCATAGCTAATGAAATTTATTCTATTTATAATATATACATTTGATATATATTGTGAATAGAAGATCTTATGTCTTAAATAAAACCTTGAATTTTCAAATTGTAATATATATGTTTGCATATGTTATAATTTGAGTTATTTTGAAATTTAATTTAATTCAATCTATTGATAATTTTGCATAGTAATTTAAAGTTTGTTTTAAAATTTTATTTTTCAAAAGTTAATTAAGATTTATTCATTTGTTTTAAAATATAAGTTTGTTATTTATTTTAAAATATGATAGTTTTAAAAAGGGGTTTAATAAAAGTTTTATTTTGTTTTTCTTTTAAAAATGTTTAAATTTTAAACGGTTATAAAAATAGATATTTTAAAATTTTAAAATTACATATATAAGGATTTATTTGTATTATAACTAGATTTATAATATTTTCTTTAAAAGATTCAAACTTGTATATTTATTTAAAATTCAAAGTTTGTTAACATAAAAACATTTTATGAATACAAATATTCATATTACATAGATATAATATATAAATATTATTTTTATAAGGTTTTAAAAACAATTTTCAAAAGATCTTTAACACTTGTAATTTTTAAAAACACGACTAATGACAAATGTAAATTCATGAGAACATGTGGCAATGTTTTCATTTTTAATAAAGTTTTAAGTAGAAAATTTGTTTTCACAAACATTTCTTTTCTTTGTTTTCACTTCTCAAGTAAAATTAATGGCTACCATAAACTTTTCTCAAATCTGAAGCAAATTTAAAATCTTTCTTCAAACCTGAAAACTTGAATTCAAATATGCAAAATAAAGTTGAAAGTAAAACCTGCAACATCAACTTATATCTGCAAACTTCAAATCTGCAAATCAACAATGAAGCAACAACTTCAATCTGCAATTTTCAAATTTAAGATACATGAAGATCTAAGATTCAAATGCCTGGAAGTATTGAACTGCTATGTGCTCTGCTTAATAAAAATAATAAAAGGTGAGTAAATCATTTTTAAAAACAGTTTGAATCATAGTGCAGTTGAATTTATTCTTGCATGCGATGAATTTGGCTTTGTTAATGAATATTAGTTTATATGAATACTGTCATATATGTATATTGTAGATAGGGTGTAACAACCCGCATATTTATCGAGTTTGTATTTAAATATTTTATTTAAATATTAACTCGTTAATCGGATTTTGGTCCGAAAAGCTACTTTTTGCAAACGGTCAAATTAGGACTCGAGACCACTTCCATTGAGTTCGAAATGTCGTTTACAACTTTTTTAAGTATAAACATCGATAGGTTTGGGGTTGGTGAAATTTCACTAACTTTTCCCGCTTTGGACTTTGGGTTGGTTTAGCCTATTAAGCCCAAGTTCCAACCCTCTTCTCCTCACTCTTCATAAATTTCCTAACTAATCAAGCTTTGGCATTAATGGTGGAGGGAATGGGAAATTAAAATTCCAAAACTCAAATTCAATTGCAATCCATCTTTCTACTCCAAATTCAAGAAGAAGACATTGGATTCAAGCTTCTTGTGCTTAGATAGAAGAAGGATTGATTCTTGCTTGCTTAAAACTTCATTTTCATTGATATTTGGTGCAAAGGTGAGATTTTTATCTCACAATTCTAGCCTATAACTATATTGGACTATTGGGAATGATTCCCTATCATTTTTGCATGCATATTAGCATTTGGTTTGGATTGGATTGGCCAAAAACCCCAATTTTTAGCGTTTTGGTGAATTTTCTGCACTTAGGTCGTTCTGGCCATTTTCGTGTGTTCGGAGTTAGGTCGCTTGCGACCTAACCCTTAGGTCGTTCGCGTGTTATCGCGCTAGGTCGCACTGCCTTGAATTTTCACTTCGGAGTTAGGTCGTTTCACGTTAGGTCGTATGGGGTTTAGGTCGTAGGTCGTTTCTGGCTTTAAATCCCCTCTGCAGCGTTAGGTCGCTCAGCCTTTCCTTGTTAGGTCATCACCACTTAGGTCGCGACAAATGTTAGTACGTTAGGGCCTTAGGTCGTAGGCCTTAGCTCGCATTTGAGCTTAGGTCGTAGGTCGCTAGCTCGTAGCTCGTATTTGAGCTTAGGTCGTAGGTCGCATCACCCTTAAGTCGTTCGACCTGATGCCTCTCTTCGGTCGCACATCCCTTTAGGTGCTAGGTCTTAGGTCGCGCATCACCTTAAGTCGCTCGACCTGCTCTCACCTTAGGTCGCGCCATCTTTTAGGTCGCGTACCATACTTTAGCCCGTTGTCCCTTAGGTCGCTTGCACCTTAGGTCGGCCTCGTTAGCTCGCATATCCTCTAGGTCGCGTGGCCTTTAGACCGTAGGTCGTTAGGTCGTAAGACCTTAGGTCGCCTGACCACTTAGGTCGCTTGACCTATTCAAATGTTAGGTCGCGAGTTCCTTAAGTCGCTCGACCTATTCAAATGTTAGGTCGAACCCAGTAAGCGGTGGCGTTGCCCCCGCACCCCCACCTTGGGGGGTTGCCACCCCCTGGACCCCCCCTCCGTAGGGGATCTTATCTGAAAAACATTGAGCTGATTTCCTTGAATTTTATGCACATATCCGTATGCGATTGTTGTGACTGATTGTTTCTACAATTGCTTCTGTGTTTTGTCACTTTATAATATAAAGGTTTCAATACTAGTAGTAAATATCAAAACTCTTCTAACAAACAATTTCAACTCTATTTTTAATAACAAAGCTATTTTCTTAAACCGTTTTCCAATCTATTAGTATATACAAACCTTTACCTCACTCGGATGAGAAATCTAATTAAACGACTTAGTAAAACAAGTTGTATGAAACGCTTGCGTTCACTTCGTCGGTTAATTCTTGGACTTGTTCGATTGAACCTCTTGTGACAATTTTATTAGTGAAGATTTACAGTTTGTTCGTAAATATTTAAGTTAAGCAAGTGGTTATGGGACATGAAGCTAAACTTTTATATTTACTAGCTTAGTGTAATTGACACTTCTCGTTGATCATGACGATCATTCTGATGATTTAGACTAGCAACTGTGCGATGTCTCTTGTTGCGAGGTTAGACTAGACACCACTTGTGTGATTCCACTCACACATACCTTTTTGCTTTTTGGTTAGTCTGGACCTTAATCTGTGTGATTCCATTCACACATGTGGGGTAGCTCCCCTTGGTCTTCGGACCGTCATGTGATAGGCCTCTTTCTCTTTTCTATGATTTCTGGACTTCTTGCATTGATTTCTAGAATTTATGTCATTGACTTGTTATGAGTACAAGTTTGGGGTATGAAGCCCTTTCCGAATCTTTGAGAAGATTCTTGTGATATTGATTATCTCTTATTGATTGATCTTCTGTTGATCATTATTTACATACTTATAGTGGTATGTCATTATGGATGTTTATGTTTATGCCATATCTTTTATGTTATGTCATGTCATCTGATATTTATAGCTAGACTGACCCGTTTATTATTTTCTTAAATAATACTCGGGTCAGAACGAGATGTTACAGGTGCTTCTGCTTGACTTCTTCCCAGGGATTCATCACTCTGACTTTTGGCTAACTATTTAGATTAGCAGTTTTTGTTGTATACACTTGACATATAGACTCATAGTTGTATTCTTTTGTATAGCACGTGTTTCTATTCTTTTGAATTATCGTGGATCTTACTGACCACTACTCTGATGTACACTTTCATGTGTTAGTTATATATTCATATCTTCTTCCGCCTTTGTGATATGGATATCTGTGACTGATTTGTGATATGATTATGTTAACCCAGTTTCCTCTACGAGTTAAGGTTTACGACTTAAGGCCTTCACGGGTTAAGGAATCTACGAGATAGGATCCACGACTTAAGGTCTCTACGAGTTAAGGAGTCTACGACTTAAGGCCTCCACGGGTTAAAGGGTCTACGAGATAAGGTCTACGACTTAAGGACTTCACAACCTAAGAACATTACAGCCTGACGACCTAAGGTCTGCATAATCTTACTAGTTAAGGATGACACGACTTAAGGAAGTTTACGACTTAAGTCATTACAACCTAAATGACCCAAGGGAGTAACGGTCCAACAACTTAAAGGGACTATGACTTAACGACTCGAGGGACGAGGAGTTAAGACGACTACGCCTAAGTCGTGACCGACTTACGACCTTTACTAGGTCGTTCACGACCTAAGGCCACAGAGGCAAATTCAATACTGCACCATGACTCGTTAACCCCAGTTAAGCCACAAGCCGAGAATCAGTTTAGGTCGGTCACGACCTACGACATATGATAAGTCGTACACGACTTAAGACTACGAAGTTAAGGTTCAATGCCGCATCGCTTATGAGAGGACCGGTTGACCCATTTGCGACTTAGGACTTGTGATATATTTAGGGTTCAGCAGGGATGCCTTGAAGAAGTCTCGACCCAGCATTTAAGTGATAACTGACCCACGACTTAATTTAAGTCGTCCACGACCCAACTTAGGTCGGTTACGACTTAGGACTTGGTAATGTTTCCTGCCTAGAATTGCCTATAAATACGACCCTAGCTCCAACTAGAAGGGGACTTTTGGGGCTGATTTCCTTCAAACTCCGTTACTCTGCTGCATTCCAAACTAATCCAATCCAACACTTGAAGCTCTCAAGACATTAAGAACGCTACAAACAACTTCAAGAAGAGATCACATACATCCAACATGGATTCGAAAACTCTCATCTTCATCGAAGTTTAAGCTACTTGTTCTAAGTCTCTTGTAATTCAAAGTGTATTGTATTTGGGAAGAATTGTATCAGCTTGTAACGAGATTATTAATAAAAGTACTTAAAGTGGACGTAGGCTATACCCTAAAGCCGAACCACTATAAAATTGTTGTTGTTTACCGCTTTTCTACTATTATCTACTTGTAATCTGTTCCCGAGTCGTCGGGTGGTGCTTTCACAACTACAACTCATACATCGGGGTGTTAGCGTTCAAATTTTGGCGTTAACATTTTTGGTGCTTTCACTGAGAATTGAACTCAGGCAAGTTATCATCATTGCTTCACAGAGGTTTGTAGAGAGAATTTCCCTGAAAACCAGAAGTCTATCCGAGATAATGGCTCCTGGAAGGAAGAGTAGATCTGTCAGATCTGGGAATATTCAAGAGGGAACCTCCGCTTCCCCTGTACCTAATCAACCCACTCCGTCTGCTGGGGTTACGAAAGCAGAGTTGGATGTTGTAATATTAGGACTGAACCAGCAGATAAACGCCCAGAATGCACAATTAGAAGCTCAGAGTGCCCAAAATGCTCTAATTCTGAATAAGTTGAATGATTTTCTCGGGGCAAACAATCAACCGGCTGGTAATGGAAGGAATTATGCTGGCAACATTCATGATGCTAATGAGAGGAATGCTCTAGAAAGGGCTGCCAGTCCCTTTGAGCAAACGCTTCCTGAGGTTGGTGGATCTGGAACTCGACATGATGAGGAGTATCTTTCTGGAATGGTCCGACAAATCATGAGAGAAAGTATGCAAAGGGTTGAAGATGAGAAAGAATGGGGTTTCGCCCCAAGTAAAACTCCATTTACTGAGAAAATCTTAAAGGCGGAGTTTCCAAGAAAGTTTGTCCCTCCAACTATCCCAGCTTACAAAGGGACAAGTGATCCAAATGAATTCTTGTATAAATATGATTGGCACATGACAGGTGCCAGAGCCTCAGACGAGATAAAGTGCCGATATTTCCCCGTATACCTTGAAGGTGTGGCTCTACTGTGGTTCACCAAGTTGCCAGTCCGATCTATTGATCAGTTTTCAGACTTGACCCGAAAGTTCAAGGAACAGTTTAGACTATATGCTTCAAAGGCCAAAGACATCATGTCATTGTCAAGTATAGAACAGAATCCTAGTGAATCTATCAGATCTTTCTTGAACCGCTTTAATATAGCGCTGGCAGAGGTGGACAATGCTGAACCGCGAATGATATTGACTTATCTGATGAGGGCTATTGATAAGTCGAGCGAATTTGGGAAATGGTTAAACATGAAGGAGCCAACCTCCCTCGAAAAATTCTACAAAAAGGCAGATGAATTCATACGCCTGGAAAGTCGTCCTTTACCGGTGAAGGCAGTGTCGGAAAAAGCTGAAGATAACACTGTTGCTCCACGCAAGAATGAATCTGTAGGGCAAAAAAGGGGAAATAACAATGGGAAGAAACAGAGTAATCCGAAGAAGCCCCGATCCTTCAAACCATCAGAGTATACTCCTTTATCAGACACGCCGGAGCATATCTACCTTGCCATTAAAGATTCTGTTGACCTCCCTAAACCTATCCCTTTGAGGACCGGAAAAAAGGCTATACAAAGTGGGAAGTTCTGCCGCTTCCATAATCAACCCGGTCATGAGACCGATGAATGCCGCCAGTTGAAAAATCTGATTGAAGAATTGCTAAGAGAAAACAAGCTGCAGCAATTTGTGAAAAAGAATAGCAACAATCCTGCATCGTCAAGTCAGGGGCAACAGGCTCCTGTTCATCAGCCTAGGATAGGTGAGAAAGCTACGGGGCATGAATCTGGAAGGCCCATCATCAATGTCGTTACAGGAGGGCCTCACCCAGCTGGCAAGAGCTGGGGAGAGATGGAGAGAAATGCCAGGGCTTTGAAATATGTTCCAGCCGAAGAAGACGTCTTTGTTTTAGAAGACACTACGCCCTTGAAACAACAGAAAACTTTCAGTGATGATATTATTTTCAGAGCCAGAGATTCCTCAGGTGTCGAAGCTCCTACCCTAGATCCCTTGGTCATCTCAGCTGGTATTGGACCGGCCATTGTCAGAAGAGTTCTCATTGACTGCGGAGCATCATGTAATATCCTCTTCAAAAAGACATTCGACCAAATGAAAATCCCTATGGTCGATGTACAAGCCTCATCGCAGAAGATCGCTGGCTTCACCGGGGAGCCAAAGCAACCAATAGGAACCATCGATCTGCTTGTAGAACTTGGGGAAGGAGAAAGGAAAGTAGTCCGCAAGCAAACATTTGTGATTGTCGATGAATTTTCTGCTTATAATGCTTTCCTTGGCCGTCCAACGCTCGCAGCGTTCAAAGCTATCATAGCCCCGTGGTGCCTCACTATTAGATTCCCTACAGACAATGGAGTAGGAGTTATAAAAGGGGATCAAAATGCTGCGCGAGAGTGCTATATGACAGAATTGCGAGAGTCAAGAAAAAGGGAAATGGGAAAGGATGCGGCCACCCCGGTTCGCATCAAAGAGCCAGCCTTGTAGCAATTACGAGGCGGACCCTGCACTGGCGAGCATAGCGGGGCACGGAAAGAGATGGATCCCAGAAAAGCCAGTGCAGGGGAGAATAGAGTGGTGCCGGTTGAAACGACGGTACCGGTACCTGTTGACCCGAAGGACCCAAATAAGGTGTTGAATGTCGGTTCACAACTTAATGTATCAATTCAGAATATCTTAATATCTTTCCTGAAAGCAAATCTGGATGTCTTCGCTTGGACTCATGCTGATATGTGTGGAATATCTCCAGAAGTTGCAGTACACGCTCTGAATATCGACCCAAAGTTTACACCAGTGAAACAGAAAAGAAGAACCCAAGGTCCAGAAAGGTCAGCAGCATTAAAAGAGGAAATTGATCGACTCATGGAAAATAACTTCATCAAAGAATCTACATATCCGAATTGGGTTTCAAATCCTGTGTTGGTTAAGAAAGCTAATGGAAAATGGAGAGTGTGCATCGATTTTTCAGATCTGAACAAGGCCTGCCCCAAAGATTGCTTTCCTTTACCCAGGATCGATCAACTGGTAGATGGAACAGCGGGACATGAATTGTTATCTTTCATGGATGCCTACTCCGAATATAACCAGATCATGATGCATGAACTGGATCAGGAGGACACAAGCTTTATCACCGATGTTGGTCTTTATTGCTACAGAGTTATGCCCTTCGGATTGAAGAATGCAGGGGCAACCTACCAAAGACTTGTTAATGCTATGTTCAAACCGCAATTGGGCAAAACTATGGAAGTCTACGTCGACGACATGTTAGTAAAGTCTAAGAAAGCAGCGGATCACATTGAACACTTGGCAGAAATGTTCGCAGTCCTCCGGAAATACAGAATGAAGCTTAACCCTCTGAAATGCACGTTTGGGGTCGAGTCCGGAAAATTCTTAGGGTTTATCGTCAGCGCTAGGGGCATTGAGGCTAGTCCAGCTCAAATTACTGCCTTGAAAGAAGTCAAAGCTCCTAGAACAAAGAAGGAATTGCAAAGTCTCAATGGAAAAGTTGCCGCCTTGAGTCGGTTCATTTCCAAAGCCACAGATAAATGCATCCCATTCTTTGACGCCCTAAAAAAAGGAAAGAAGAACTTCGTTTGGACTCCCGAATGCCAAAAAGCCTTTGATGAATTGATTCGCCATATGGAGACACCTCCAATACTTTCTAGGCCCGGCAATGGCGAGGATCTTCTTATATACTTGGCAGTATCATCTCATGCTTTAAGTGCAGCGCTGATACGGGAAGACAAAAGGTTTCAACATCCAGTTTACTATATCAGCAAAAGACTCACTGGGGCAGAGATGAATTACTCTAAGTTGGAAAAACTCGCCTATTGCTTGCTAATTGCGTCTAGGAAATTGAGGCAATATTTTCAAGCTCATCCTATCAGAGTCCTCACTGATCAACCTTTAAAGCAAGTCCTGTTTCGCCCTGAAACTTCGGGTCGTCTTCTAAAGTGGAATATTGAACTCAGTCAGTACGACATCACTTATCATCCCCGGAAAGCAATCAATGGACAAGCTTTAGCTGATTTCATTGCAGAATTTACAGATAAAGGCAATAGTGAGGAAGAAACGTTCAACAATTCCCCTATCCAATGGAAGTTATATGTCGATGGTGCAAGAAATGATTACTGTTCTGGAGCCGGAGTTGTACTTGAGACTCCTGAAGGTCGGTCATTATGCTACGCACTAAGATTGGAATTTCCTTCAACAAACAATGAAGCCGAATATGAAGCTCTTATCGCAGGACTGAAAATCGCTAAAGAACTAAACATACGAGCATTACAGATCTTTAGCGATTCTCAGCTTATTGTATGCCAAGTCAAGAAGGAATTTCAAACGAAAGGGGGAAACCTGCCCGCTTACTTGTCAAAGGCTTGGGAACTTCTGTGTGAGCTCGATCACTATTCAATAAGCCATATTCCTCGGGAAGAGAATATGAAGGCAGATTCCCTCGCAAAGTATTCAAGTTCTGGTGAAGCTCAACTATTGGGATTGGTCCCCGTAGAAGTCCTTTCAGCACCAAGTATAGACGAGATGGATATTGACTGGATTATGAATGTATCTCAAGAACAAGAGTCATGGATGACTCCAATACTGGACTACCTACTCAGAGGTTCTCTTCCAGAAAATTCGATAGAGAGACGGAAGCTACTAAGGAAAGCCTCTCGCTATGTAATTCAGGATGGCCGATTATACAGACGGGGATTCTCAATGCCATTGCTTCGATGTGTATCCAGGGAAGAGTCCAAAACGATCCTAGCTAAGGTACATGGAGGAGAATGTGGTGATCATTCAGGTGGTCGAACATTAGCAAAGAAAATTCTCCGATACGGATATTTTTGGCCAGAAATTAATCATGATGCTGCAAGCTATTCCAGAAAGTGCGACAAATGCCAAAGATTTGCCAAAATTCCTAGAGCACCTTCAACTGAACTCACACAAATGGTCAGTCCATGGCCATTTGCAATTTGGGGAATGGATCTCATTGGGCCGCTACCGACTGCCAAATCAGGGATTAAATATGCTATTGTTGCAGTTGATTATTTTACTAAATGGGCTGAAGCTGAACCATTGGCTACTATCACCTCTAAAAAGATGATAAGTTTCGTGACCAAGAATATCATTTGCAGGTATGGAGTGCCTCAGAAAATAATCACAGACAATGGTACTCAGTTTGAAAGCGAGGAATTCCAAGATTTTTGCAGGCGATTCAAAATCCAGAAAAGCTTTTCAGCAGTTGCTCATCCGCAGGCAAACGGGCAAGTGGAAGCAGTAAACAAGATCATCAAATCAACCATCAAAAAGCAACTTGAAAGAGCAAAAGGTGGTTGGGTCGATAAGCTACCACTTGCACTATGGGCATACAGAACCACTCACAAAACTGCGACTGGGCACACTCCTTTCTCATTAGCATACGGGTCGGAAGCAATGATCCCGGTAGAAACAGAGGTTCCTTCACACAGAAGGATCCATTTCAACCAAGCAGAAAATGAAAGGCTACAGCTTGAAGCGCTAGATTTCCTTGATGAAAAAAGAGATGAGGCTAATCTCAGAATTGTAGCTCATCAGCAAAGAATAGCCAGACATTTTAATTCCAAAGTTCGCCAACGCAGCTTTGAGATTGGAGACCTAGTCCTGAAGAGAATCATGACAGCGACAGGTGTGTTTGGGCCAAATTGGGAAGGACCGTATGTAATAGGCCAGAAGCTTCTTGACGGCACATTCAAACTCACCACTGTTGATGGAGATCAAATTCCAAGGGCATGGAACAACAACCATTTGCGTCCATACTTTACTTGAAAATTTTGTTGAAATATTGTAAAAAGAATTATGAATCTATGATTCTTGTAATTGAAAGCAATTGTAAAACTGATGCAAGTAAATAATGAAAGAATATAAAGTGGATGTAGGCTCAATTTCCTGGCCGAACCACTATAAATCTTGTGTTCCTTATTATTATTACATGTTTGCTTTATTTTCGATATGAAAAGTACATAGAATGTGTTGCTGAAATGTCGATTTAAATTTTTGCAGACAGTGGAAGTGAAACTTGCACATAAAAGGACCAAGTGATTCTCGCCAAATTTCAAGTCACAAAAGCCCCGAATTCAAATCCTAGATAGGAAGTACTTCAATTGAACAGCCTATGATTTCGATAGAAACGGGCCTTTGCTAATAAGTTGAGATCGTTTGAACAAACAAACATCCAATTAAGAAGCTGATGCTCGTTCTCACGAACTGGCCTGGCAATGAAGTACATTTCCTTGGATTAAACGAGTCACTTGTAAAAAAAAAAAAAAAGAGGATCACTGAAAAAGCATAAGCAAGTGGACAAAGGAACAACCAAGGCCATCATCGGCAGCACAAATCCTCTTCGGAGGCACAACTCTTCGGAGGATAAAGACCTCTAATGGGTCATACGCCACAAAAAAGAAAGTTCTCTACTCAACAAAAAAGATTGGAGGAGTCATGACCCTCCAACCATGAGAGAGTAACTTCCAGGCGATGAAAACCCTTTTTGAGGCACATTTCACCAGGAGTTGAAGTGTAACAACCGCTCTTCGGAATTTCACTTCACCAGAGTTGAAATGTAAACAAAATAAAAGCCCTCTTCGGAGGCCCATTTCACCAGGAGTTGAAGTGTTATGACCGCTCTTCGGAATTTCACTTCACCAGAGTTGAAATGTAAACAAAATAAAAGCCCTCTTCGGAGGCCCATTTCACCAGGAGTTGAAGTGTTATGACCGCTCACCAGAGTTGAAATGCAAACAAAAATAAAAGCCCTCTTCGGAGGCCCATTTCACCAGGAGATGAAGTGTAACAACCGCTCTTCGGAATTTCACTTCACCAAAGTTGAAATGCAGAGGCAAAATAAAAGACCTTCCTGAAAGCCCACGTTTCACCAAGATTGAAATAAAACTTCCAAGTGTTGAAACGTGAAGAGGCTTTCTTCGAAGGCACAACTCTTTGGAGGTACACGTTTCACCGAGATTGAAATAAAACTTCCAAGTGTTGAAACGTGAAAAATCCCCCCTTAGAGGTACAACCCCCTCCCGGGGACACAGCTCAAAGGAAAGATCTCTTCAAGGGCGCAATCAAGAAGAAAGACCTCTTCGGAAGCCCACGTTTCACCAAGATTGAAATAAAATTTCCAAGTGTTGAAACGTGAAAAGGCTTTCTTCAAAGGCACAACTCTTTGGAGGTACACGTTTCACCGAGATTGAAATAAAACTTCCAAGTGTTGAAACGTGAAAAATCCCTCCTCAGAGGTACAACTTTGTATATAAAAAAAAGAAGAAGTTAAAGTGCCCTTCAGAGGTCCGCTTTACCACATAGAAGAATTCACTTGGTAAAATATGCACATAAGTAAAAAAAAAAAAAAAAGTGATTTCTTCGAACGACAAAGCGTAGAAACTTATACGAAGGGAGTTGTACTCTACAAAAATTTTCTTTAAAGAGAATAAAATAATTGTTCTTTAGCAAATAAGAGTGCAAGTCCCCTCGAAGTATAAGATATTGCAGCAAGCTTAAGGTATGGGGGCAACATGGTATAATAGTATAGCCGCATCAGTAAAGTAATACTCAAACAACATACCATAAGCCCGCTGCAATATCATATAAATAAACTTGTGCAAAAATGAATAATAAATGCATTCAAACAGAAGTCTGTACAAACAAAGGATCATTTTATTCAATCGAAATGCAGGTACAGGTTTCAAAATAAAGAAAAGAGGGGGCCGGTACCCGCACAATTCTCGACCAGTACATACAAAAGGCAAAAAGCTAAAATGTTCACTTCTTTTTACTACCTTTGGACCCTTTTCCCGGCCGAATGATTAGCTTTTCAGGCCGGTCAGTTGGCACAAGGGAAGAAGGAGGGGTAGGTGCAGCTGGTCCAACTTCTGGCTCCCCTTCAGTAACAGTGATTATCTTCCCCCTCCTCTTTGACGTTCCGTGCTTTTTCCTCCTCTTTGAGGAAGACTCACTTCCCGGAGTGGCAAGTTTAGACAAAGTTAAGTCATCAGAAGGGGTCCGCTCCGGGGATATCTCACCTCCCACAAGTCCCTCGTCTCTATGCTCCTGCGAAGCGATGGGATCGTCTAAACCATGGAGGGCTTCTATTTGTTCCTCTTGCGACCCGGGCTGAGAAGCAGAAGGAGGAGCCACCTGGAGAGACGGAGGAGGGATAACCAGAGGAGGAGAAATCTGAGCGGTGCTTGATACTTTCTCTGTAGAAGAAAAGAGGTTAAAGTCAGTAAAGAGAGGAGATGAAGGCTCATCAAGGTTGAGAAAATAGTCAAGGAGCTCATTAAACCCATGTGAAGTAAATGAGCAATCCACTTGAGCGAAATTTACAGTGGAATTACCTGCAGAAGTTGTCTTTATTACATCAATTTCATAGTCCGGGGCTTCAGCACTCTCTTGCGATTCATCTGTAACTTGAGTAATTTTGGCCCCGGTATCAGTTTGAGCAGGGATCGGTACATAAGAGCTAGAGCCAATAATGCCAGCATCGACCGAAGTTGAAGGAGGGACAGGAACAGTCAAATTTGTTTCTTTTTCTTGATGCTCTTCCCCCACTATTTCAACCCGCGATCTGGCGAGTTGCTCTTTCCCTCTGGCAAGGGCTACGCGAGCCTCAAAGTCTAAGTAGTGCACCTCCAACTCCTCTTCAGTGTACCCGGCCCCTTTAAACATATCTAGTGCGGCCTCTCACACTTCGGCCAGGGTAATCTCATACTTGGGGCCCAGGAATGCAAGACTGCCACGCCCTAATATACATTGCAAGTAGAAATCAAATAGTGTCGAGCCAATATCAGCTTTGGTAGCTTCATGGGCCTCTTCAGCGGTAATTCTGCCCGCAACAGCCTCATCCCGCTCTCTCTCGACTTTGGATAACTGGGCTTTCAATTTTTCAATCTCTGCAGCCTGAAGGCCAGTTTTTCCTCGCAACTGAGTAATGTCAGTACGGTTGCCCTCTATAATCTGCTCCAACTCATCAGCCTTGGCCTCAGCATCCCTTTGCGCGGCATGAGCATCCCGCACCTGTTGAAGAAGCACACTTTCCCTTTGAGAATAAGAAGTGGAAGAAGTAGCAAGCTCCTCTTTAAGTTTCCCAACTTCTGCCTCAAGTTTCTCATTATAATCGGCGATACTCCTCATTTCTGCATCATGCTGTTTAAGGATCTTTTGCCATTCAGTTTTGTCGTTCTCCATGGTAAGCATAGCTTCAAGATTGGCCCTATTCACCCTTTGGAGCTCATCAACGAGTTTCTGCCAAGATGACATCCTCTCAATATCGGTTCTGACTGCATCAAGGTTCCGCAGCATAGCATTTTTATCTATGGGAACCAGATCGAGGTCAAAGCGAACTCCTTTTAAACACCAATTAGGGAATCGGCGTTGAAGAGTGGCTGGACCTGGTCCAACTTCGTAAGATGGCCTATTAATGATTGCTTGGATATCAGTAGGGGAAGGGGCAGGAGATTGAGAAGAAGTAGGAGCAGTAATCTTCTCTGAAGGCACAGGCATTGGCTCCTCAATAACTTTGGCTCGTTTGCTCGAGTCATCAGTTGTGTGACTCTTCCCTCTATCATCATGAGATTTGCGTTTAAGGGAGTCACTCTCTCTGTGGGAGGAATCATGTCGACTATCTGGTCTTCCAAAGCGTTCTTCATAATCACATCTTTCCCGAGCCTTCCGGGCTGCCCTTTCTTCATCAGTCTCTCTATGAATAGGAGGATAGGGTTGATAGCCATACTGGCTGCGTTTCCCATATCGCTTAAAGTCATCATAGTACGAGCTGCCTCGCCTCATTGGTAAACCTAAAATTTAAAAAAAAGAAATAAAACTTGAGAATCCTTCAAACGTTTAAAAAAGAAAAGAGAGAGCATAAAAGTGCCAGGAATTCTAAGTGTGTGTGATGTGCAAACTACGCGCTTCAGTCTACGAACCACTCTTTAATTGGGGAGTAGTTGTGGGTGTAATAGATAGCGTCAACTCTTGAGTCGACGGCAACTGTTGCAAAGTAGAAGTAGCTTCAACTACTGAAGAAGAAATCCCGACAGTGATAGGATCTTCTTTAAAGATCTCTTGTGAAGTAGCAAAAAGGTCGCTCAGTCCTTCGAAAGTATCGTCCCTGCTTTGCTTAACAGGACTGGATTTCTCAGCTTTTTCACCAGATTCTTGTGAATGATGGGAAGATCCCTGAGGCTCTTCTTCCTCGGTAACCGGGGCAAGTTTGTCAGACGGCCCTGCAGCATCAACAGAAGTGGAACACTTCACTAGCGAAGTCTCAGGAGCAGGTCCTTTAGATATGGATGTGCTAGTAGAAACTGAGGCATCCAACACTCTAGTTGGAGAGTCTGGAATTTCATGAGGACGCGTAGAACGAGAAGTATGCAAAAGTCCGTACTGATGCAGAAACTCATCTTTCAACAAAAATTGAATATCTCTCTCCTCAACCGGTACGGCCTTAAGCCTCTCGAAAGTCGACTTGTGACTGGGATTCCTAGAGGGAGGAGGCAGCGCTGAAAATAAAAGAAGCAGAGTTAATACTTAGCAGATCAGTCTCACAAAGGCCAGATAACAAACGAAGCAAGGATGGGTGATCTTACTTCCTTCCCTCCACAGAGCATAAAACCCCGGGGGGCAACGAACGAAGAAGAACTGGGTTAGAAACCCGTGAGCAGTGTCGGGAAGGCCAACAATTAATTTGCGGTTTCGGGCGCTTCTCACAACAGTAATAGAAGGATGATCTTTGGTCCGGCTAAAGGAGCATAAGTAACAAATTTCATCAAAGCTCGGAAGTCGATCAAGTGTTCTCCTAAAGAGCACACACAACCCCATTAGAATGGCGTAGCCATTGGGGTGTAGTTGGGATGGAGCAATGGCCAATTGATGAAGAAGTTGTTGGAAAAAGTCATTGAAAGGAGGAACGCCCCCACTTAGGCACATATGCCGGTTAACTGTCACAAAGCCAGAAGGTGCTATGTCAGCAGTGTTACTTCTCTCAGGAAGAATGGCATCTGATTCAGCAATGCCAAACTGAGCACACAGCTGGCAAAAAACTTTATATGATAGTGTAGTAGGAACTCTTTCGGGAGGATTAACTAGTGGAGCTGGAAGAACAGTTGCCTCTCCCGTCTGAACTGTTGCATCTTCTTCCTGAGAAGTCATTCTACACAAGCAACTGGATATTCAAATATGAAGGTGCACGTTTCCTAAAAGTGTGAAGTGTCGTGCAAAACTGATAAAAATAGCAAGTAAATATAACTGGAATTAAACTGGTCGACGATTGATCGACTACGGTAATTTCAGAACTTGTTAATTTGAAGTTCAAGCATAATATTAGTGCAGGCTGGTCAGTTTCAATTGACTATTTCAGTGTTGCTTTAATATTCTACTTGAAATCGATAGCACTTCGTTCACACAATTTACTTAAGTTAATTATCTGTTATTAACTAATCTGTCATTTGATGTGGGCGGTTGATGGCAGTATATTCGTCCCAATTTTCTGTAAATATCATATTAAACAGATTGTTAACCCACAAGTTAAAGTAATCTGTAAAAGAATGCAGCAAAGTTCAACAGATCAAAATCCATGCAACAGTTCAAGGTCTAAGCAGAGTTTAAAAATGCAAGTGCTGAGTCGTAGACGACTCAAGAGCTAAGTCGTAAACGACTCAAGTGATAACTCGACAACAACTTAAGTGCTAACTCGTCTACGAGTTAAGAATTTTTCTTCGGTTTAAGTTAAGTCGTTGGTTCTCTGGTTGACTCGTCCACGACCTAAAGAATTATGAGGAGAAACAGGATAGGTCGCTTCACTTTTGAGTCGTTGAGGCTTTGAGTCGGTAGTCCTTTGAATCGTGAATCATAAAAGAAAGACAAGGCTTCAAGTCAGAAAGATACAAATTCTTCTAAGTCTTAACTCAGTTACGACCTAAAACTCATGCCCCAACTAGACGAATAACCTTATCTCCACTCCTAAACCCATAGACCGTCTCACCCCTAAACCGATGAACCCACTAACTATTATCTCGTCTTCTCCAAACCCCTAACAGCCTGATAAAAATAAAATATAAATAGATTGAAACCCATTATCCTCTCCTCGCGAATTATCCAAAACCTAATCAAACTTCCTCGAGCTCACCAGCAATCGATCGTGGCAACAATTGTGATGAAGCGTGGTATAAGGAACTGGATTAAATTCGCAAGTTAATAGCTATCGCGGAATCAAATGAACTGCGGATTTACTTACGCGATGCGATGATGAGGATGATAGGGACTGAATCAACGGTAAGATGAACTGGTTGAATTTGTTTCCGAAAGCTCGAGGACGTGTTAATGGCAGAAATAGCTCAGAGGTAAGTAATGGGAAGAAGGAAATAGGAGGAACGACCCAAGCATTTTATACCTCAGGGAAGTGGAACTCGAATCGGCACACCAGGGTTATGATGAGTCGAAGCACACGACTTACGACTTAAGGCATGTGCTTCGAGGTGCAAGTGTTAACCCAGTTTCCTCTACGAGTTAAGGTTTACGACTTAAGGCCTTCACGGGTTAAGGAATCTACGAGATAGGATCCACGACTTAAGGTCTCTACGAGTTAAGGAGTCTACGACTTAAGGCCTCCACGGGTTAAAGGGTCTACGAGATAAGGTCTACGACTTAAGGCCTTCACAACCTAAGAACATTACGGCCTGACGACCTAAGGTCTGCATAATCTTACTAGTTAAGGATGACACGACTTAAGGAAGTTTACGACTTAAGTCATTACAACCTAAATGACCCAAGGGAGTAACGGTCCAACAACTTAAAGGGACTATGACTTAACGACTCGAGGGACGAGGAGTTAAGACGACTACGCCTAAGTCGTGACCGACTTACGACCTTTACTAGGTCGTTCACGACCTAAGGCCACAGAGGCAAATTCAATACTGCACCATGACTCGTTAACCCCAGTTAAGCCACAAGCCGAGAATCAGTTTAGGTCGGTCACGACCTACGACATATGATAAGTCGTACACGACTTAAGACTACGAAGTTAAGGTTCAATGCCGCGTCGCTTATGAGAGGACCGGTTGACCCATTTGCGACTTAGGACTTGTGATATATTTAGGGTTCAGCAGGGATGCCTTGAAGAAGTCTCGACCCAGCATTTAAGTGATAACTGACCCACGACTTAATTTAAGTCGTCCACGACCCAACTTAGGTCGGTTACGACTTAGGACTTGGTAATGTTTCCTGCCTAGAATTGCCTATAAATACGACCCTAGCTCCAACTAGAAGGGGACTTTTGGGGCTGATTTCCTTCAAACTCCGTTACTCTGCTGCATTCCAAACTAATCCAATCCAACACTTGAAGCTCTCAAGACATTAAGAACGCTACAAACAACTTCAAGAAGAGATCACATACATCCAACATGGATTCGAAAACTCTCATCTTCATCGAAGTTTAAGCTACTTGTTCTAAGTCTCTTGTAATTCAAAGTGTATTGTATTTGGGAAGAATTGTATCAGCTTGTAACGAGATTATTAATAAAAGTACTTAAAGTGGACGTAGGCTATACCCTAAAGCCGAACCACTATAAAATTGTTGTTGTTTACCGCTTTTCTACTATTATCTGCTTGTAATCTGTTCCCGAGTCGTCGGGTGGTGCTTTCACAACTACAACTCATACATCGGGGTGTTAGCGTTCAAATTTTGGCGTTAACAGATTATTTCTATGTTTTTTTCCGAAGATTATTTATAGCCACCGTGTGATAAGCAATTACATGGATGGTCGCTCCTCAACAGCCTTATTCTCCGTGCTAGTTGACAGCACTACTCCGGAGTGTTCTTGGCTAGCGTGGGTATAGAGGTGGGGCGTCACAGCTTGGTATTAGAGCCAAACTTCGGAACAATGTAGAATAACTTAACAAGGATCATCGTCCTAGGTCTATCTTAGGAGTCATACCATAGGATTAATTCGAGTCTTCGTACCGATTCATCCTATTTCCTTTATGATTCCTTGTTTTATCTATCAAGACTACTTGATGTTCATTGGTAAATAACCTTCTTCCTTCTCTTCTTTCTTTCTTTAAGGAAGAGAATGTCTAGACCAGGCCGTCCCAGAACTGGGTCATCTGGTGCTGCTCCTCCGGATGGAGTTTTTATGACTGCTCAACAGCTTCTTGATTTAGTAACTAATGCTCAAGCAGCTGGAGCTAACCCGGAACCTACTCACCCAAAGTCGGGATTTGCACGCTTGTGCAGCGATTACACCAACTTGGGTGGGAAGCCCTTCAAAGGTTCGGAAAATATCATCGAGGTCCAGGCTTGGTTAAAATCATGCGATCGAATCTTTTCTCGCATGAACCTTATCGATCTCCACCGCGTTCAGGTGGCTTCCAGCATGCTCCAGGAGAGAGCATTGGACTGGTACGAACTCCTTATTTCAGAAATTAATGAAGCGGATCTCACCTGGGAGCAATTTCAGGGACGCTTCGAGTTAAAGTTTGTACCAGAAGCTGGGAAAGTAACCTTGGCTCGACGTTTTATAGACCTTGTTCAAGGTCAATCCTCTGTGACTGATTACGTCGCAGCCTTCGAGTCGCTTTCCAAATATGGGGTTGAATACATCAACACCCCATTGAAGAAGAACCAGAGGTTCGTTTATGGCTTAAATAAGAATCTTAAGAAGCCACTGCTCCTGAAACTAGAAGTCGCATTTGATCAACTCGTCGATATCGCTCTTCGTCTTGAAGAGGCTGATAGAGAGAGTGATGTTGAAGTGGAAGGCGCTAAACCAAACTTCAACAACAATAAGAGGCCAAACAAATTCAAGGGTCCTTATCCCAACAAAAAGGGTAAGCAGGAAACCCTTGCGGCAAAGTCTCCTTCTCCTAGTGGTGCGAGTTGCTTCAACTGTGGGTCTGGGGATCATTATGCGAATAAGTGCTCTAAGCCCAAATCTTGTCTCTATTGTAAGAGCCCGGATCATTACATACATCAATGCCTCAAGCGTAAAGGCAAGAAGGAAGGAAAGTTGAATGTGGCTCAAGCCTCTGGCAACACATCTCGTGGCCAAGGTATTTCTCATTCCATTCTTGATGGTATTATTGTATTTCATGATCAACCTATTAGAGTTCTCTTTGATACGGGTGCATCCCATTCTTTTATATCAAAGGAACTGGTAGACACTTTTTCGTTAAGTGTTACTGCATTGATGACTTCTTTAAAAATTGCGAATCCTGTTGGTGGATCCGCAACTCTTAGTTTGCTTTGTAAAGATGTGGAGGTTATTTTTTGCGATTTTTCTTTCCTAGCCGATTTGCATGTCATGCGTTACTTAGGCTTTGGAATAATTTTGGGAATGGATTGGCTTAACCGTTATCAAGCCCATATCCTATGTCCTGAGCGGACTATTCATCTCCGACATCCACTATCTGTTAATCAGATTTCTGTTAATCTTAAAGATTCAGAATCCTGTTTGGTGGCATCTTTATATTCTTTAAATCCTCGTGATAACGATGATGATGATGAAGATGATATTATTTCTCGTATTCATGTTGTTCGGGAATTTTCCGACATATTCGAGCCCGTTTTAGGTTTACCACCTAAACGAGCAATTGAGTTCAGAATTAATCTTGTTTCTGGAGCTCAACCTATTACTCGTCCTCCTTATCGCAAGTCCAATAAGGAAAATGAGGAGATGCGTAAACAATTATCTGAGTTGGAGACGAGGCAATTTATTCGCTCTAGTTCCTCGCCTTGGGGAGCTTCGGCTACTTTCGTAAAGAAATCCGATGGTACTCTGAGGCTCTGCGTTGATTATCGAAAGCTTAACGATCTTACTATTAAAAATAAATATCCTTTACCTCGGATTGATGATCTATTCGATCAGCTTAGTGGTGCTAAGGTCTTTTCACAATTGGACTTGGCTACCGGTTTCCATCAGCTTCGTATCGCTGAGGATAGCATTCCTTTGACATCATTCCGTACTCGATATGGATCTTATGAATGGCTTGTTATGCCATTTGGGTTAACGAATGCTCCAGCTTATTTCGTTGACCTCATGAATCGAGTTTTCAAAGATTTCCTCGATCGGTTTGTTCTCATATTCATTGATGATATTCTTGTGTATTCAAAAACTGAGGAGGAACATGAGAAACATCTTCGGATTGTATTGGAAACACTTAGGAGTAATCAATTAAAGGCGAAATTTTCTAAATGCCACTTTTGGCAATCTCGTGTGAAGTTTCTCGGTCATATTATTTCCGAATCCGGGATATCCGTGGATCCTTCAAAGATTGAAGCGATTCAAGATTGGAAGAGACCGGAGAGTGTGACAGAGATTCATAGTTTTCTCGGATTGGCGGGCTATTACCGTCGTTTTATTAAAGACTTTTCTAAGATTGTCGTGCCTCTTACTGGCTTGACTAAGAAGGGAGTTAAATACATTTGGTCGGACAAATGTGAAGCCTCTTTTCAGAAATTGAAAGAACTCCTTTCCGATGCTCCTATTCTTGTTATTCCCGAGGGGAATCAAGATTTTTTTGTTTATACCGATGCTAGTCACGTTGGTTTGGGTGCCGTTCTTATGCAAAAAGAACGTGTTGTTGCTTATGCTTCTAGGCAATTGAAGTCGGCCGAGACTAGATATGCCACACATGATCTAGAGCTCGCGGCTATTGTTTTCGCCCTTCGAATGTGGCGTCATTATCTATTGGGAGAGAAATTTATTCTTTACACGGATCATAAGTCTTTGAAATATTTATTTTCTCAAAAAGAACTTAATTTACGTCAACAGCGTTGGCTCGAGTTCCTTGCACCTTATGATCTTGATATTCTTTATACCCCCAGTAAGGGTAATCATGTCGCCGATGCTCTTAGCCGTAAGCAACAAGCAGTTGTTTCTATGATGATATCCGAATGGAACGATCTCGAGATCTTATCCACTTGTGAGATTCGAGAGCGCGTATCCGATTTATGCTCATCGCTTGTTTTATGTAGCCTTGAGGCTCATCCTTCTCTTTTAGACCGCATTCTTGAAGCTCAAGGGCTAGATTCTGAATTGGCTCTTCTTGGCAAAAATGTTAAGGATAAAATTGATATTGAAGGTTTGAAAGACTTTGATATTGATTCTCGTGGCGGCATTCGAAAATTTGGTAGACTTATCGTACCAAATATTGGAGATCTTCGTAAAGATATTTTAGAAGATTCCCATCGTTCTAAATTCACCATTCATCCCGGTAGTAGTAAAATATACGCTCATATGAAGCGACTTTATTATTGGGAGGGAATGAAATCTGATATTGCTAACTTTGTTAAGTGTTGCATGACTTGCCAACTTGTCAAGGCCGAACATCAAAGGCCTGGTGGGTTATTGCAACCTTTAGAAATTCCAATTTGGAAGTGGGATCAAATTTCCATGGACTTTATAGATGGCCTTCCCCGTTCTCGTTTGGGTCATGATAGCTTATGGGTGATTGTTGATAGACTTACTAAATCCGCCCATTTTATTCCGGTTCGGTCTAACCGAACCGTTCCTCTTTTGGCCAAACTATTTGTCAAGGAAATTGTAACATTGCATGGAGTTCCTACTTCTATTGTTAGCGATCGTGATCCATTGTTTACTAGTGGATTTTGGAAGAGTCTTCAAAAAGCTTTAGGAGCGAAGCTTAATTTTAGCACCGCTTATCACCCCCAGTCCGATGGACAAATCGAGCGTGTGAATCAAACTCTTGAAGATCTTCTTCATGCTTGTGTGCTTGATTTTGGTGGAAGTTGGGAAGATCATATTTCACTTGTTGAATTTTCCTATAATAATAGCTTCCAATCTAGTATTGGTATGGCACCTTTCGAAGCACTCTACAGAAGGCCATGCCGATCTCCTTCTTGTTGGCTTGAGGCCGGTGAGAAGCTGGTTTTAGGTCCAGACTTTATTCGTGATTCCACGGAAAAGATTGAACTTATTCGACATAGGATGAAAGAAGCCCAGAGTAGACAAAAATCCTATGCCGATAATCGAAGAAGGAAATTAGAATTTTCTGTTGGGGATCCTGTTTTTATTCGTGTTTCACCTATGAAGGGTGTTGTACGTTTCAGTCGATCGGGGAAGTTAGCGCCTCGATATATTGGGCCATTTCCTATCACTGAACGTATTGGTTCCATGGCTTATCGCCTTGCATTGCCGGCTCAGTTTTCTGCTATGCATGATGTATTTCACGTTTCTCAATTACGGAAATGCCTTCGGGATTCCGATTCTATTCTTGAGCCTGCCGTTGTGGAAGAAATTGGAGTTTCGTCGAATTTAACTTATGAGCAGCATCCTATTCGAATTATAGCTTCTGAGGTTAAACGACTTCGAAATAAAGATGTTCCGCTTGTGAAGGTTCAATGGTCCTCAAATCCTAAGGATTGTTCTTGGGAATCCAGAGAATTCATCGAGCGTACACATCCAGACTTGCTTACTCCTGCTCCTTGAGGTGAACTTCCTATTTCAAAATTCCTCTTGTGTTAATATGCTTTTATGGTTGTTACTTTTTATTTCCATCTTATATATATTGCGAGGACGCAATTTCTTTAAGGAGGGGAGTCTGTAACAACCCGCATATTTATCGAGTTTGTATTTAAATATTTTATTTAAATATTAACTCGTTAATCGGATTTTGGTCCGAAAAGCTACTTTTTGCAAACGGTCAAATTAGGACTCGAGACCACTTCCATTGAGTTCGAAATGTCGTTTACAACTTTTTTAAGTATAAACATCGATAGGTTTGGAGTTAGTGAAATTTCACTAACTTTTCCCGCTTTGGACTTTGGGTTGGTTTAGCCTATTAAGCCCAAGTTCCAACCCTCTTCTCCTCACTCTTCATAAATTTCCTAACTAATCAAGCTTTGGCATTAATGGTGGAGGGAATGGGAAATTAAAATTCCAAAACTCAAATTCAATTGCAATCCATCTTTCTACTCCAAATTCAAGAAGAAGACATTGGATTCAAGCTTCTTGTGCTTAGATAGAAGAAGGATTGATTCTTGCTTGCTTAAAACTTCATTTTCATTGATATTTGGTGCAAAGGTGAGATTTTTATCTCACAATTCTAGCCTATAACTATATTGGACTATTAGGAATGATTCCCTATCATTTTTGCATGCATATTAGCATTTGGTTTGGATTGGATTGGCCAAAAACCCCAATTTTTAGCGTTTTGGTGAATTTTCTGCACTTAGGTCGTTCTGGCCATTTTCGTGTGTTCGGAGTTAGGTCGCTCGCGACCTAACCCTTAGGTCGTTCGCGTGTTATCGCGCTAGGTCGCACTGCCTTGAATTTTCACTTCGGAGTTAGGTCGTTTCACGTTAGGTCGTATGGGGTTTAGGTCGTAGGTCGTTTCTGGCCTTAAATCCCCTCTGTAGCGTTAGGTCGCTCAGCCTTTCCTTGTTAGGTCGCGACAAATGTTAGTACGTTAGGGCCTTAAGTCGTAGGCCTTAGCTCGCATTTGAGCTTAGGTCGTAGGTCGCTAGCTCGTAGCTCGTATTTGAGCTTAGGTCGTAGGTCGCATCACCCATAAGTCGTTCGACCTGATGCCTCTCTTAGGTCGCGCATCCCTTTAGGTCGCTAGGTCTTAGGTCGCGCATCGCCTTAAGTCGCTCGACCTGCTCTCACCTTAGATCGCGCCATCTTTTAGGTCGCGTACCATACTTTAGCCCGTTGTCCCTTAGGTCGCTTGCACCTTAGGTCGGCCTCGTTAGCTCACAGATCCTCTAGGTCGCGTGGCCTTTAGACCATAGGTCGTTAGGTCGTAAGACCTTAGGTCGCCTGACCACTTAGGTCGCTTGACCTATTCAAATGTTAGGTCGCGAGTTCCTTAAGTCGCTCGACCTATTCAAATGTTAGGTCGAACCCCGTAAGCGGTGGCGTTGCCCCCGCACCCCCACCTTGGGGGGTTGCCACCCCCCCTGGACCCCCCCTCCGTAGGGGATCTTATCTGAAAAACATTGAGCTGATTTCCTTGGATTTTATGCACATATCCGTATGCGATTGTTATGACTGATTGTTTCTACAATTGCTTCTATGTTTTGTCACTTTATAATATAAAGGTTTCAATACTAGTAGTAAATATCAAAACTCTTTTAACAAACAATTTCAACTCTACTTTTAATAACAAAGCTCTTTTCTTAAACCGTTTTCCAATCTATTAGTATATACAAACCTTTACCTCACTCGGATGAGAAATCTAATTAAATGACTTAGTAAAACAAGTGGTATGAAACGCTTGCGTTCACTTCGTCGGTTAATTCTTGGACTTGTTCGATTGAACCTCTTGTGACAATTTTATTAGTGAAGATTTACAGTTTGTTCGTAAATATTTAAGTTAAGCAAGTGGTTATGGGACATGAAGCTAAACTTCTATATTTACTAGCTTAGTGTAATTGACACTTCTCGTTGATCATGACGATCATTCTGATGATTTAGACTAGCAACTGTGCGATGTCTCTTGTTGCGAGGTTAGACTAGACACCACTTGTGTGATTCCACTCACACATACCTTTTTGCTTTTTGGTTAGTCTGGACCTTAATCTGTGTGATTCCATTCACACATGTGGGGTAGCTCCCCTTGGTCTTCGGACCATCATGTGATAGGCCTCTTTCTCTTTTCTATGATTTCTGGACTTCTTGCATTGATTTCTAGAATTTATGTCATTGACTTGTTATGAGTACAAGTTTGGGGTATGATGCCCTTTCCGAATCTTTGAGAAGATTCTTGTGATATTGATTATCTCTTATTGATTGATCTTCTGTTGATCATTATTTACATACTTATAGTGGTATGTCATTATGGATGTTTATGTTTATGCCATATCTTTTATGTTATATCATGTCATCTGATATTTATAGCTAGACTGACCCGTTTATTATTTTTTTAAATAATACTCGGGTCAGACCGAGATGTTACAGGTGCTTCTGCTTGACTTCTTCCCAGGGATTCATCACTCTGACTTTTGGCTAACTGTTTAGATTAGCAGTTTTTGTTGTATACACTTGAGATATAGACTCATAGTTGTATTCTTTTGTATAGCACGTGTTGCTATTCTTTTGAATTATCGTGGATCTTACTGACCACTACTCTGATGTACACTTTCATGTGTTAGTTATATATTCATATCTTCTTCCGCCTTTGTGATATGGATATCTGTGACTGATTTGTGATATGATTATTTCTATGTTTGTTTCCGAAGATTATTTATAGCCACCGTGTGATAAGCAATTACATGGATGGTCGCTCCTCAACAGCCTTATTCTCCGTGCTAGTTGACAGCACTACTTCGGAGTGTTCTTGGCTAGCGTGGGTATAGAGGTGGGGCGTCACATAGGGAATGCCTGAGTATAGGAAAACCTGTATAATTCATCTCTGTTTTTTTATTTTTCGAATTTGATTTCGTAAGAAAATTCAAAAATCACTCAAACAAATCAATATTAGATATTGTTATATAAATGAAATTTGTTTGTTAATGTGTACTGAAGATTATAAAAATAGTTTCTCTAAATTTAAATTTACAAATAATTTTTAAAAAATGGAAATTACAGTAAAAACATTGTTGCATGTCAAAAAATGTTATCCTTAATTCTTGCTTTGAATTGTATATATGGATTAGTTGTTAAAAATTATGATTTTTAACATGCATTGCATAATTTTAAAATTGATATTTGTTTGGGAATTCTGGGTTTGCTCGAATGGGAGTTTTAGGCGTTTTCCAATGAACGACGTGGCAAAGTTGTTCGATTTTCGGTATGAAGGTGGTTCGATTGATTGCGAGTATAGGAAAAATACACCTGAATTTTTCTTATGGTCAAATCGAGCGAATTCAATCGAAGTAGGGTTTCGTCTTTAGTTTTGAGGGTTGTTGTTCTTACGGCCGTCGCATCACCCTAGGATCACCGGAGGCGATCGCGTGGGGGAAATTAGAAGCGTGGCGATGAGGCGACGCTTGGGTGAGGATGGCGTGGTGCATCAAGCTTTGGCTTGTCGACGACGATCAAATTTCCAATAAGCTTGGCTTCAGATATTGGACCTAAGCATTCGAATTTTAATTGGATTGCATTATAGCCGATCTGGATGCACGTTTGTGGCCGTGAGAGTTTGTATGGTCGTCGAAGATAGCCGTAGCGATCATCGGCGTTTGGCGACGTTGTGCACGTACACCGTGCATTTGCATGTACACTGGAAGCTCTGGTTTGGGAAGACGAGGTCGACTCGGGAAACACTCGTGATTTACTCGAAATAGATGAGATCTAGCACTGTCTCGAGTGAGGCTCGTGTACAGGTGGGGTTTGTCTCGAGCATTTTAGGTCGTTGTTTTTTTTTGTTAGTTCCGTGTTGATAAAGATTTCTGATTTAAAAACTGTTAATGAAATTAAGTGGCAAAGTGAGCCTGCGTTTGAATAAATGAAATGAGGCTTTAAATTTTAAACAAGTTTATAAAAGTTAATCAAATTTTTAAAAGGTGTTAATTGAATTCATTTTAAATTTAAAATGATTAATATGATTTTTTATTGAAAGTAATTTAACTTAATTAAATTTGAATTTTAAATTTAAAAGGAATGTTTTGAATTTAATTTTTAAAACAAAGTTTAAGTTAAATTTTAAAGTAATGTTTTTAAAAATTAAGTTTCAACTTATATTGTAACAACCCGCATATTTATCGATTTAATATTTAAATATTTTATTTAAATATTAGGTCGTTAATCGGATATTGGTCCGAAAAGCTACTTTTTGCAAACGGTCAAATTAGGACTCGAGACCACTTCCATTGAGTTCGAAATGCCGTTTACAAATTTTTTAAGTACAAACATCGATAGGTTTGGAGTTAGCGAAATTTCACTAACTTTTCCCGCTTTGGACTTTGGGTTAGTTTAGCCTATTAAGCCCAAGTTCCAACCCCCTTCTCCTCACTCTTCATAAATTTCCTAACTAACTCAAGCTTGGGCATTAATGGTGAAAAGAATGGGAAATTAAAACTCCAAGCACAAATTCAATTGCAAATCCAACATTCAACTCCAAATTCAAGTAGAAGATATTGGATTCAAGCTTTGGATTGCTTCTCCTTGCTTTCAAGCTTCATCTTCATAAACTTTAGTGCGAAGGTGAGATTTTTATATCACAAATCTAGTCTATAACTATATTGGACTGTTGGTAATGATAACCTATCACTTTTGCATGCACATTTGCATTTGGTTTGGATTGGATTGGCGAAAAACTCCAATTTTTAGCGTTTTGGTGAATTTTCTGCACTTAGGTCGTTCTGGCCATTTTCGTGTGTTCGGAGTTAGGTCGCTCGCGACCTAACCCTTAGGTCGCTCGCGACCTAAACCTTAGGTCGTTCGCGTGTTATCGCGCTAGGTCGCACTGCCTTGAATCTTCACTTCGGAGTTAGGTCGTTTCACGTTAGGTCGTATGTGGTTTAGGTCGTAGGTCGTTTCTGGCCTTAAATTCCCTCTGCAGCGTTAGGTCGTTAGCCTCAGAATTAGGTCGTTGAGCCTTAGGTCGTAGGTCGTATGGACCTTAGGTCGTAGATCGTCCTGGCCATTTCTAACGTCTTCGGAGTTAGGTCGTATGGACCTTAGGTCGTAGGTCGTATGGACCTTAGGTCGCTAGGTCGTATGGCTTTAGGTCGCTAGGTCGTATGACCTTAGGTCGTTAGGTCGTATGGCTTTAGGTCGCTAGGTCATATGACCTTAGGTCGTTAGGTCGTTTGGCTTTTAGGCCGCTTCCACACTAAGTCGTTCGACTCTTAGGTCGTAACACTTAGGTCGCCCGCCTCTTAAGTCGCTAGGTCGCGTGTCTCTGTTAGGTCGCTGACCTTCTTAACTCGCATGACCTAACCCCTAGGTCGTTGGGCCTCGTTTCTACTTAGGTCGCTGCTTCTTATAGGTCGCTCGGCTCCTTAATTTCTTTAGGTCGTTTGAGTGTTAGGTCGCGAACCCATTTTAGGTCGCATGACCTTTACCCTTTAGGTCGCTGGACCACTAGGTCGTGCCCCTTAGACCCCTAGGTCGCAACCATTAGGTCGCTCGACCCTATCCCTCTTAGGTCGTTAGACCTCATTTTGTCTTCACTAAGTCGTACCGTTTTGGACGGGGCGCTGCCCCCTGGACCCCCACGACCTGACCGGGCAGGTCGAACCCCGTAAGCGGTGGCGTTGCCCCCGCACCCCCACCTTGGGGGGTTGCCACCCCCCTGGACCCCCCCTCCATAGGGGATCTTATCTGAAAAACATTGAGCTGATTTCCTTGGATTTTATTCACATCTCCGTATGCGATCTTTGTGACTGATTGTTTCTACAATTGCTTCTGTGTTTTGTCACTTTATAATATAAAGGTTTCAATACTAGTAGTAAATATCAAAACTCTTTTAACAAACAATTTCAACTCTATTTTTAATAACTAAGCTCTTTTCTTAAACCGTTTTCCAATCTATTAGTATATACAAACCTTTACCTCACTCGGATGAGAAATCTAATTAAACGACTTAGTAAAACAAGTTGTATGAAACGCTTGCGTCACTTCGTCGGTTAATTCTTGGACTTGTTCGATTGAACCTCTTGTGACAATTTTATTAGTGAAGATTTACAGTTTGTTCGTAAATATTTAAGTTAAGCAAGTGGTTATGGGACATGAAGCTAAACTTTTATATTTACTAGCTTAGTGTAATTGACACTTCTCGTTGATCATGACGATCATTCTGATGATTTAGACTAGCAACTGTGCGATGTCTCTTGTTGCGAGGTTAGACTAGACACCACTTGTGTGATTCCACTCACACATACCTTTTTGCTTTTTGGTTAGTCTGGACCTTAATCTGTGTGATTCCATTCACACATGTGGGGTAGCTCCCCTTGGTCTTCGGATCGTCATGTGATAGGCTCTTTCTCTTTTCTATGATTTCTGGACTTCTTGCATTGATTTCTAGAATTTATGCCATTGACTTGTCAAGAGTACAAGTTTGGGGTATGATGCCCTTTCCGAATCTTTGAGAAGATTCTTGTGATATTGATTATCTCTTATTGACTGATCTTCTGTTGATCATTATTTACATACTTATAGTGGTATGTCATTACGGATATTTTATGTTTATGCCATATCTTTTACGTTATATCATGTCATCTGATATTTATAGCTAGACTGATCCGTTTATTATTTTCTTAAATAATACTCGGGTCAGACCGAGATGTTACAGGTGCTTCTGCTTGACTTCTTCTCAGGGATTCATCACTCTGACTTTTGGCTAACTGTTTAGATTAGCAGTTTTTGTGGTATACACTTGAGATATAGACTCATAGTTGTATTCTTTTGTATAGCACGTGTTGCTATTCTTTTGTATTATTGTGGATCTTACTGACCACTACTCTGATGTACACTTTCATGTGTTAGATATATATTCATATCTTCTTCCGCCCTTGTGATATGGATGTCTGTGACTGATTTGTGTTATGATTATTTCTATGTTTGTTTCCGAAGATTATTCATAGCCACCGTGTGATAAGCAATTACATGGATGGTCGCTCCTCAACAGCCTTATTCTCCATGCTAGTTGACAGCACTACACCGTAGTGTTCTTGGCTAGTGTGGGTATAGATGTGGGGCCAATTACATGGATGGTCACTCCTCAACAGCCTTATTCTCCATGCTAGTTGACAGCACTACACCGCAGTGTTCTTGGCTAGTGTGGGTATAGAGGTGGGGCGTCACATTAGGGGTGGGCATTTAACCGACTTAACCGACTTAACCGATTAAACCGACGTATACCGAACCGACTTAACCGATAAACACGGTTAACCGACGTCAATGGTTAACCGACCGATCATAACCGAACATTTTCGGTTCGGTTAACGGTTAACGAAAATTTGACTAGCGGTTAACCGTTTAACCGACCAATTTTTTTATATAACACGGCAGTGTCTAAATTCCATACCCATTACCAAACCAATAACCCAAATGCTTATGCCCCGAATAGATAGAACTGCTCTCGCCTCTCTCAATTCGTTAAAAAAACCATGAGAGAATGAAAACCCTAGATCTTGTTAATAAAGAAATCATCTTTAGACTTCATCAAAAGCCTCAATCGGTACATTCGTGGTGGTCTAGTCGCGATGCTGCTGAGTGCTGGCGATGTTATTGAGTGCTAGCCTTCGACTGTTGCAGAAAGCACGATGTCGAGGATGAAGAGAGAGCAGGTGACTAATTGTTGATTTTGTTCTTCATACGTGTTATTGTTCTCTTGTGGTTTTGTTTATCATATGGAAATATTGATCTGGATTTGAGCAGTATTGATGATTATTACTTTTGTTTCATAAGATTTTTGTAGTGAAGTTTGTTTTCATATTTTCTTCAAAAGTGAATGGTTTAAATCTCGATGCTAGTTTAGTAGTTTCTATTAATGTGATGGTTATTTTCAATTGAGTTACCGATGTCGATTAAGAACTTATGAAAATTATTCTGCTAGTTACAGCATTAGTTGGTATTGCTCTTATAGCCTTGCACCTAGTATAAAACCTTACTTACAAAGGGTAGCTTATCTGAGCAAAGCTTAGAGACGCTAATAAAAATGTACAATGGTCTAATCAAAACAACGACAGTAAATCATTTTGCAAATCATCCAAAGTATATGTTGTGAGATCGATGCATATCTTCTAAAGAGTTCACAGATAGTGTCCAGCTTATATGATTTTTTTTTAAATAACTTGTATGAAACTTCTATGTAACTATGCATGTTTTAAATATTATCAGCCATCTCAGTGCTACCCTCGTCTAAATACATTTGACTTTGAGATTCTGATGAGATTTGATGCTCTAGTACTATTATAGTAGCATCATGTTGACTGGTTATATAAAGGATATGAACAGTTCATCAACAAACTTTTCAATCAACTGCAGCTAAAATTTTTTACTAGCAAAACAACTGATACATGCTAATGTTTAAAAACTTACAAAATAAAAAGGTTATGTGCAACTAAAAATGATTGAACATACCAGCATACTTGATGATAAACACCTAAGCTGTCAATAAAGGCATTGATTTTCTTAACGCCATTCTTCCGAGCCTCAATTAGACCATCTAACAAAACTAAGTGATCAACAACCAAATCCTGTACATAGAAGTCTAATTTCTTTTGCACCTGAACAATTGAATAACCTTCATATGTTTCAATGATAACTCCAATTCCAGAAGCCTTGGAAATTAAATCTCTATCATAGGAAAGGACACTCGTTTGAAATACATTCTTATTGAAAATTCATCTATGCTTTCCTGTGATGAAGTATTATCACATGAATACTCTTCTTCAAATAATAATTCATCTAAATATTCTTCTGTATCTTCCCATTCTTCAATATCACAACAACAGGATATTGTGGATCAGAATATGCATCAAATTCAGTATGATTATCAAGAAGCGTGTTGTAGTCTTGTGACTATGCCAACAAGAGTTTTATTCTTTACAAGTGTTCACTGATTTGGCTTGAAAATCAGTTTATAGGTTTGCTTTTACTTTGCTGTTGCAGTTTTGATCGTGATTGGAAAAAGGTTGAGGCATTTGTTTGCTCAAAGATAGTTATTCAGGTATACTTCATGAGTTAAGTTTTTTTAATGATAGATAAGATGCAACTATCAACATATATAATACAATTCATTCTATCTGATGTATGGTCAAGGTATACAGGCATATTTTGCAGCCCCTTATTGGTGATCTAAACGACTTATAGCGTATTTTAGTTTGAGTGTTCAGAAACACAGAGAATATAACATAAGTAGTTTAGATGTTAGAACCGAAGAAGCAACTCTTTATTGCTTTTAACTTGATAGAATTTCTACTAATCAAGTAAATTAGGGGTGGACACGGTTAGTTAACTAATACTGTAACTAGCAGAATGGATGTCTTTTGCTTTATGAATTGGTAGAATTGCTAAACAAAACATTTTTCATTTTGATTTTACTTATCAAATTAATATAAGATAAAAGTTATGTACTACTTCAATTTAGATTCTTATTGGTACATCACATTTTTTCTGATATAAGTATAGCCGTCTTATCACTGAAGATAATCCATAACTGTATGATTTGAATATCTCGTGAATATCTCAGAATACCATATTCAGTTCATAAATATCTCTGTTCAATTATTTATTTTCAGTTCATGCTACTTGCTGGTCTTGCCGTCTTGGGGTCTTGCTTTCAACTGATGTGGTATGCTCCGACAGTAAAGAGTTTTCTGAACATCTGAATTATACACGAAGTTATGTAACAATGAACTGCTTGGATATGCAACGACAGTATCACTATGTATGAAGTTATGCAATGTACCTATCAATTTTAATTTTCTTGATGGTATTCTAGGCTATGAACTATGTATTGTTTCTGAACTTTGTATTCATGTAATGTAATTGCTGAACGGTCTATACTCAGTAACGACCTGTTTAGTGTAAGTTACTACTATGTTGTTAACCAAGACTATCTTGAGTTTGAACTAAGATTTTTTTAGGCTATTCTGTATTTAATTGAAGTGTAATCGGTAACCTACTAAAGTAAAACTTCTGATGCATTTACTGCCTTGATTTGGGTAACAGGTTTTTGTTATTGGTTAATTTTTGAATGTCAAATACAGTTAAAATCGGTTATACACGGTTAACCGACTATTGGTTAACCGGCTAAGATTAAGCGGTTAACCGGTTAAGATTTGCGGTTAACCACGGTTAAGATTTAGCGGTTCGGTCGGTTCGAACCATCCAACATTATTTTCGGTTCGGTTAATCAAACCGAAACTTTTGGGCGGTTAAATCGGTTAATTAACCGATCGGTTCGGTTAACCGATTGTGCCCACCCCTACGTCACATATATCGAAATAAACAAGTTTAAAATTAGATCATTTTTGTGTTTTGGATTTCAAATTTGTTTCTAAACACTTTTATTTTCAAATAAAGTTTAAGTTATAATTTTATAATCCAAATAAATAATTTGTCTTCAAGTTATTCAGATTTGATAAATTCAAATAATTAAATTTGTGAGGATAATTAAGGTTAATTATTATTGATATGAACTTAAGAATACGTGATTATTATAATTTGTTAATAGTAAAGAATTGATTAAGATTAATGATTTTCTTAATTAAGAACTTTGTACAAATATAAGAAGTTAATTAATTATTTAATTAATTTTAAATAATTAGTCAATTGCTTATTTAATTTTACATAATCACTTAATTATGGATTAATTAAGTGTGATTTCTTAATTAAGTAATTAATGGTTAATGTTTGAATATAATTAAGAATGGAAGTAATTAATTATGGAAGTAATTAATGGTAATTACTCTTGGAGTAATTAGTTGAAATGATAAATTAGTAATCACTTGATGATATCAATTAAAGAATTGATTGATATAATTGTAGAAATTAATAAATTATGAAGTAATTAATTAATTAAAGGATTAAGGATTATTTAATAATGGAATTAATTATTTGTTAAGGTAATTAATTAAGAAAGTAATCAAGATTTATATGGAAGTAATTAGAAGATAATTACCTGTTAAGTAATTAAGAGTTAATTACATAACTTATTTTAGTTAATTAATTAATGTGATTAATTAATTAATGAAATGAGATTAATTTAAGATTAATTACTAAGAATAATTAATTAAAATTGTAATTAATTAATAAAGTAATTAATTAAGGATTTATTTATTAATTTAATTGTTTAATAATTACTTAACGAGGTAATTAAAGATTAATTAATTAGACTAATTAATCAAAGGTTAATATAATTAATTAAGAAGTTAATTAATTAAGATAAGTAATTACGAGTTGCTAATTACTGGTTATGATTAATGAGTTAATTAATTATAAGTTAATTATTTAATTAATTTAAAGTAATTATTAATTAATAAGGATCATTTGTTAATTAATCAAGGTTGATTAATATAAGTGATTTAATGTAAGTGTGATTAATTAATTGTAATTAATTAAGGTTTAACGTAATTAATTATAATTGATTAATTAATAGAAGTAAATGGATGATCATTAATTATTGAATTAATGATAGTAATTAAGGGTTAATTACTGAATATGGTTAAGAATAATTACTTGAGTGTAATTAAATATAATTAATCAAGGAAGATTAATTAAGGAAGATCATTAGAGATGATTAATTTATTTATTTGGGATAATAATTAATGAAGAAGGATTATGGTAATCCAATTGATTAAGAGTTAATCAATTCTGCTTTGGCTGATTGTTAATATTAGTTGATTGAATGATATTGGGTGTTTGGTGATATTGGTTAATACTGGATGATTTGGATACCTATGATGTGTGATATGCTGCTTTGTGAGATGAATATTGATATGAATTATCTATTGTGATAATGTGATTCATCTATCTGTTTATATATAACCCTAAATATAAGTTGAACTGTTTAAACCTTTAAGTACAACTTGGACATTAAAATGGCGTTTGGTTTTGGTGAGACCGGGATCGGGTTTCCATATTTGGAATCCAAAAACCACATCGATTCCAATTAAACATTAGGTCATGAATCCAAGTGGAGCAAGAGAAGACTCGAGGTGTAAGGCTTATACGTCAGAATAACTCTGTGGGTGATTCCGTAATGAGTTTGATGGAATAGTGCTTACAGATTCGAGATGGTGATTTAGAGTGCAAGGGCTATGGTCGTTGACTCTGAGGGTGATTCCAAAATGAATGCAACGAGATAGTGCCTTCGGTTTCGTTCGAACCCGAAACGAACTTGTATGGATTGAATGTTTTCAGAACGTCGTCAGGTGGACGATGTGCATTCTAAGATAGATATGTTCTATAAAGGTAATCGCAGCCTCAAGCCTCATCAACCGAGAATGGCTAAAACAGGGGAGGTGTAGCAAGGCTTCATGGGTAGCCCCCACTTGAGAGTGTGATTTACCCCTGTCTATAAGTCCCTTTCTATTTTGGCTTAGTGAGTGGTTGGTCGCGCCAACTACGGGGTGGTCTTGTTCGGGACTGTCCAGTAAGGGATGGTTCCGGCCTTGTGTTGCAAGGGATTGGGCGTACTCCTCGGTACGTTGATCTAGGCCACGCACTGTGACGGGCGGTACCCCAGTAGCCCAGCCATTGATGGAATCCAAAATCCAATAAGTGCCTGTATGGTTTTGATTGTGCCCAACTATGTTGGAACGTGAGATGTAAGCATTCCAGCTATTTTTGTATTTTATTTTGATAACCCTAGACACTATTATAATATCACTGGATTTCCTATCAAATGTTTTGGTTAGCATAAGGTAAAAAAAATTCCATGTTTATGTGTGGGAAGTCTTACGTGATACCTTTTCTTTCAAAGGTTTTTCTAAAGTTAAGCAATTTAAACCCGTTTACCCACACCAGACCCCTGTCTGACCCGAGTGTTTATTTACTGTTTTATTAAACTCTTGGGTACTCATATTATGTATGAGTAGTCAAGTGATTCAGGTTTGCTTGACGAATTTTGGAGGAGATATGGAGCAGGAGACTTCGACGTGTAGATACATTATGTTTCCGCTATGTTTGTTGTATCTGTTTCTGTTGTACTTGAGATGTTTAGTTAGACAGATGTTTATAACTGTCTAATATGTATTGTTTAAGTTGTGTACTCTAATGTAATCAGATACTATGTATTATTTTATGTGATATATTATATTTCATTCGTTCTGCTGTGAGTTCTTTGATGTTGTTCTGATTTCTTCTTTCTCTTTCTTTTCTTCTTCTATCCCTTTCTTTCTTCAAGATGATGCGATTTCCTGGAGGTAGGAAGTCGGGTCATCTCAAATATGGTATTTGAAAATAATGTGATATTTTTGAAGTTAATATGATACTTTGATATCAAATATGAATCGTTTTGAAATAACCAACCAGTATGAAAAATGACGTTTGGTTGTTAAAGAGACCAAGGCCTCTTATTGGCATACTCACTATCAATAGTGGAACCACTTAAACAAATATATACGCGATGAATGTTATCTAGAATGAAGTAGTTGAATTGGATGCGCTTGCTGGATTTGAAGAAAAAGAATGTTTGTGGATGACCCCAACACTTGTGCCAATTTGAAATGACTAAAACAGGACGGCCTGTTAGGGCCAGTGGCCTACAGGGCCAAGTGGCCCACCTACCCCTAGCGGACACATCTCTTCGTATTACTATATTGATGTTGGCTTGATCGGTGCACCTTGATTTGATTTTGGAGGTGTTGGATGCGTTAGGCAATTGTAGCAATGATGCGTTACCACTAGCCCTACGACCCAAATTGGTAGTATCCTACATTGGACATTGCCTCATGTGCCTTATCATAATTTTATCCTTGTGACCACTACAATTTTGTTTTAGTATGGTACCCATAAGGAACTCACTTGCTACCAATGTATCTGGTTGTGTTGTTGGACCTGCATAGAATACCAGCTTAAAAATGTGTTAAAGGGGATCATAGTATAGCCTTAATGCTAGTTTAATACCTTACTGATAGACTCTGCATATATAGCATATCTTATTACATATAGATAGTTTGACGGATCCTTAGGAGATGGAAAATCTCGTAGCTTCTCTTAATTTATTGCACGCATGTTATACACTGGATAGGAGACGTAAAATCTCTTAAACATTTCTAAAGCTATTACAATCATATTTACATGTTGATTTAATTTACATAGGAACTTTTAGCTCTAACTTGAGTGTCTTGTCTTTTCAATACGCTTGGGTCAGCCTGAGCAATTCAGTGTTTGAAGACATTATTTCTAGAGGACGAAGACGGAGTTTGGTATATTATATTATTAGTATTATTCTGCTACATCATTTTGGTATGCCTGTTGATTGTACTCTGATTATTTTGTGGAAATTGTGTAATCAAATGTATATTGTAAAACACCTTCATGAACTTTTTATTTGATCATTATATTTTTTCATTTCGCTGCGTGATTCTGTGTTTTACTTTCCTTCTTTTCTCTTACACTCTTACATTTAAATCATCAGTTATGCACACAATTTCATTAAGTTGCTATATGTATATTGTATCATTAACTATCCATTTTTCTAGTGACATAGAAAGCGAAATATAACTTGAATTTTACCTCATCAAGTGTATTAAATTTAGCTTGTCCAAAAGCATGGCTTTTTCCATTTCTCCTACTTCAATCTCCTAAACTAATCCTCCAAAACTGCAAACATCATGTTTAAATTTTCCACATCTTGCTTTAATTGAATTTTGGCGAAACTATATGGAGAATTGAAGAGGTCGAAAGTCTCTTTATAAGGTGAAAACGATGCACAAATCAAAGCTCGGAGAATGAAGATTTGGTAAATTAAGTGGATGTTGTGCCCAGGATCAAGCGACAGACGTCTGTCACAAAGAGATAGATGTCTGTGACTTCGGGATTAAGAAATCCGAGACTTGGGACAGACATCTGTCACTTTGGGACGAATGTCTGTGGTTTTAGGAAATTTTTCCCAAAATATATGACAGCCGTCTGTGACAACTTTCAGCCTATTTTTTGGACTCATGTTCGATGAGATGATTTGTGATATTCGAAAGGGAAATTCTGAATTTTTCCTAGGTTTTCTACTCTCCTATGTTAGCTATTTTCAAGATTAAGAGACGGAAAGGGTTCAAGGGTTTAATCTAGGCTTTATCTTCCTTTAATTAGGGTTTATCCAAACCTAATTTTCTTCAATTCTCTTCTCCATAAATCAATTCTATTAGAATTTTTATCATTATAATCAATCTCTTGTACTCTTCCTATTGGTATTAATAAAGGTTCTCTATCAAAGTAGATGTACACTAAAAAGATGTTAGTGGAACCACTATAAATCGGTGTGTGATTTATTTTGCCGTTATTGCTTTGATTTTCTATTGTTTGTTTGGAGATTGTGATTGGTTTTGGATTAGATTGAGATTTGGATTGAGATAATGATTGGTTGTTTTTGTAGTTCTTACCATGAACTCATTTTCCGCCGTGCTTTGAGGTTTCGATTTGAGTAGTCTCAAGTTAGAATTTCCCACAACATTTAGAATCAGAGCTTTTGTTGTTGGTAGTTGGTTGTAGAAATGTCGGGAATCAGATAATACCTCAGATAGTTCCTCAATGGTTAACCCAAGTGGAGTAGTGCCTTATGTATGTGGATCGTACGCGGCTTTAGGATCACAATTTGTTATACACGAGTGGAATGGCGATAATGATTTTGAAAAGTGGCGATGGAAGATGAAAGCGGTTCTATGGAGGAATTGGGTGCATCGAGTAGTGTTTAACACAGGTTTATGGCCCGTTGACATCTCGGATGTTGAGAGAGAGGAAATGGAAGAGTAGGAATTCACTACACTTCAAATTTCAATGGGGGAGAATGTTATTTTCGAAATTAGTGGTGAAACTATAGCTAAGTGTATATGGGACAAGTTGAAAGAGTTGTATATGAAGAAGTCACTAACTAATCGTTAGATCCTGTTGCGAACATTCTTCACCTATAAGATAAAGTAAAGTACTTCACTAACTACGCAGTTGAATATCTTTGATGATTTGCTAATGAGATGAAGGCGGTAGATTTGAAGATTGTGGAAGAACAAAAGGCAATGATAATATTGTATTCGTTGCTAGACCATTATACAGGTTTCTCAAATAGTTTGATCTCTGGCTGGGTGTTAGATCCAGAATTGGTCACTAACACCCAAAGAAGGATTTGTGTAGAGAGATTAATGGAGATAGAAAATTAGAATAGAGAAATATGTGCATAATTAAATGCAAAAAATAGAACACCATATTTATAGTGGTTCGGCGTAACTTCCTACGTCTACTTTGTGTTTAATCTTTATTACTTTTTCAAATAATTGAATATAGATACAATCCGTACACCAACAACTTGAATACAAGTTCTAAATGAAAAAGAATAAGTCTTGGAAATGGCAGTCTCCCCAGTATTCTCCCAAAATAAATCCATTTCAATGTGCCCCTGCCCTTCTACTTATAGGCGAAGATAAGCCGGACTTCCTTCGCAGGCCCAGGAACAAGATACTTCGGCCCGTAGCAAGTGGTTTCTACGCACCGAGCCAGGGATGCACCGAGCCAGGGATGCCGAACGCCATTTGCCGAGCGATGAGTGCCGGTCGAGAATTATTTGGTAGATCATCAAGTGATTCGAAGTAAACCCTTAGGAGAACCGAAGCAGATAGCATGTTGACTCGGAGAGAAGTCATGATGAACGGTGAAGTATGTTATATGGATTCACTCTCCTGACCAAGTGGTGCGTTCTGGAGTATTTGGTAATGTTCATATGAGCCGAGCCCTCCTGTGTCGAGCGATGGCTGTCGAATCAAAGATTGCTAGGCGTTGGTGTTTGAACCAAAGAATGCCAAGCGATGGTGGTCGAACCAAAGAATGTCGGGCGATAGGGGTTGAACCAAAGAATGCAGAGTGATGGTGGTGGAACCAAAGAATGCCAAATGATGGACTTAGGCTGACCGACACTTAGGCCGAACAATACCTAGGCCGAGTGGCACCTAGGCCGAACGATGCAGTCTGGCCAAACGATAACTAGGCCGAGTGGTACCTGCAGGCCAAACGTCACTCAATATTTTCCTCTTATAGCCGAGTCAAGTAACTGGGTAACATTTGCCCCCCGAAGTACATAGTGTGGAATGACACGACACACATTGAATTAGCATCGGGTTTGCACTTTTGAAAGCCGAACGTATATAACTTGAACGCTGAAACATGGTGGCCTTCCTCATGGCTTGTATGTTCTTGATTTCATTTCCTTCTCTTTAGAAACATGATATGGTCCGGCATACCGATACCGAGCCATGCACTCAGTTTACTTGTGCTGGGGTACACGTGTCTTAGAACCGACTTCCCAACTCACACCGACCGATTGTACAGGATATAGAATGTTCACCTTCCTCCTTCCCCTATATAAACTTCGACCTTTACTCCTACTTTTTCTTACTTCTACTTTAATTTCCTAAGAACACTATTTCACTTCTTGCCGAGCCCTACTTGCTACCTAGCCTTCCACCAAACTCGAATTGTCTACCTTGCTACTTTAATTAATTACTGATACGGATGAACCTCCAGTCCAACACTCTAACGCTTCCTCATACTTCTATCTTTTTTCCTAGGCATGAATTTATTTCCAAACCTAACTTATATCAAACTCCAATGCCTGTATGGACAAACCTTTCGTCTCTCCTTTTCGGTTGTTGTAGGTATAGGTAGAGAATAGATCTAGAGGAAGAAGGGAGATGGATTAGGAATAGGAAGTGGACTCCAGGTTAGGGCCTTAGGAGAAGGTTAGGAGTTGTTCCTTAGTGAAGAAGGATGAGGAGAAGAGGTGTTTGGAAATTTGAGAGTGAGTGTGGACCGGTTAGAACCCTGAGGAGTAGGTCGGTTTCGTGGTCAGGTGGGTCGTCTTGTTGTGAAGGAGAGATAGGAAGTTTGTGGGTCGGTAGGTATGATTGGTTTCTGGTGTCAGGGACAGTGAGGCGGTGTCGTTCAATATCGAGGGAGATAGTGTGGTTTATCCACTTAGGTATAATATTACGGCCTGGTCAGGGACCATGAGGGTGGATCAGTATACCGAGCAAACATGGCTTGGTATAGACCTCGCGGGCTGTTTGGTGAAGAAAAAGATCGTTGGAGAGGAGATTGAGTGGCTCAATGGTTTCGGTCTAGGTAGGTTGGTGAGTAGCGAAGAAGAGAGAAGTGAGATAGGCTTTGAGGACCAGCACCGAGCGGGGCAATATGGCTCGGTATACATGTACTCGAATAGGCGACCGGCCTTAATTATGGGGATCGGCATTGACATACTTACCTTACCTCAATTCGCAGAACAAAACACTATTGCTTATTCCCACACTTATCCATGTGCTAGTAGATCCACGACACAAATCTAAGTCTATAAGCACATGGAACTGATCAAGACTAACAACTCCCTGATTGAAATCATAATAAACGTGAACTTAAAACTTTGTAAAAAATGGCAACTTAAATCTTGTCGTGCTAAAATTTACTCTTCATTAACCTAATTTATTTGTAATCTTTGCACGAACCATCACATTAGCTCACACACCACATGGGGGGAAATTTTTTGTCGTTATGTCTAATTTTGATCTCTTTTAAGTATAGTTCAAATAGGTTTTTATCTAGATTCGACGCTCATTAAAGATGTCTAGAAAATCGAGCTCTGCCGCAATATCAGTTAAACCTGAGCCAAGTTTCCAAGAGGAAGTGGTGGGAGCCTCAAATCCATCGACAAGTCCTGCACAGAATATCTCGAGTCCAACGACTGCGTCTGTTGACTTGGCTCTGGATTCCCTTGATGCAACAATCATCCTAGACAATCTGGTTGATTCTCAAGCTTCGAGAATCAATGAAAACGCTCTTCGCCAACTATATTCAATCCACGGAATTCCTTTCGATGATGTGTTGTTTCCATCGGGACAAGATCGTCCTAACCTGCCCACAACCGAACATACTGGCTGCAATAAATTTATGTGCTGGGTTGGTAGCATGCCACCATTCAACTCCTTCCTCTACGATGTGTTGCGGTATATTAAGATTGCTCGAGCACAGTTGCATCCCAATAGTCACACGTTCATATATGGCACGTGCATTCTTTTCATGAGCATTCTATTTAAGCTCCCTACTTTCGACGATATCCGCTATATTTATCGTTTTAAGAGACGGTCTGATAGCCCATCTTTCATATTCCTTGGGCCACATAACAAATGCCAAATCCTTACGGGGGCGTGAAGCATATTCACCTAATACAATCAAGAATGGTTTTATGTGCGCCGTCCTACTGGCTTTGCGAGGAGATGGCTAGAAGGGAATAAGTTTCTTTTCTAGATCAATACTTGTATACGGCAGAAAGTACATCCTTTCTAAACCTTTTCTCGACTTTTACAAGTATCAGCCCATGTCCCGAAGGCTCCATTTACTCTAAGGCTGTCGAAGCCATTCGAGCTAATCCCGCAGAAGACCGGGACATCAGATCCATCATTTCCAATGAATAAATCTTGAAATTTGGGTTGTCGGCGGAAGGTCGCCGAATAAGTCTTCCTCACATCGTCTCTACAACTGGACCTGCCTTGGACAAAGCAAAAGGCAATCTGGGCCTTTTACTTGTGGTGCCACCACACACCTGAGGAGGGCGAGATTAGAGAAACTGAGGTGTCAGAAGGATCGGGTGAGAATATAAGTCCAACACGGGAACTGGTGGTTGAGGCACACGACATTGATGTAACACCTCCCTCTTCAAAGGGAAAAAAGAAATTGGCTTACAAGCTGAGGAAAAAGACAATAGGTGGTTGTACCAAAATTGGACACAACACTCATCGGATGTGTTCGAAGAGATAAAATGAAAAGAATAAATGTAAAATGAAGTAGATCTGATAAACACACCAAAAAACATATAAGAAAATGCGTAGAAACACGTAGATTTAGAGTGGTTTGGCGAATTTCCTACGTCCACTATGAAATGACTGATGTTTATTGAATTGTACTCGCTATTTACAAAAGATTACAACAGTACAACTGAAGTTTGATAATGATTTCAACAAAGTTTCAGTGCAAAAAGGAAAAAAGTCCCTTTTCTAGATGCATATAGCTGCTATTTATAAGCCTAGGATGCAAATATCTCGCCCTGATCTCGGGAGACCTCATCTAGCACGTGGATGGGCCCACGCGACCGATCCTAGGCGATTTTGACTCGAACCGTGATCGATACGAACGAATTTCATATCGATCAAGATTTGCTCCAATCGAGACGAATTTGGCAGGAACGTTCTTTATGTCGTACGTAAGCTTCTGTGAAAGTTTCATGGCATTTGGACTTGTGGATTGCAAGTATGCTCGATGCAACTTTAGGCTTTTTGGTCTGTGATTGATATGAACTAATTTTGCATCGATCAGGATTTGATCCAATCGATTTGAAATTTGGCAGGAACATTCTTTAGGTTATACGCAAGGTACTTTGAAAAATTCATAGCGTTTGGACTTGAAGATCTCGATTTATGATCGATGCAATTTTGAGTTTTTTGGTCCGTGATCGATATGAACGAATTTCGTATTGATCGGGATTTGATCCAATCGAGTTCAAATTTGGCAGGAACATTCTTTAGATTGTACGTAAGCTCCTGTGAAAATTTGGTGGCATTTGGACTTGTAGATCTCAAGTTATGATCGATGCAAGTTTGGATTTCTCAACCGTGATCGACTAATATCTTAAGCATACGAACTCCGTTTGACTTGAAATTTGGAACATTGGGTTTCATTGCTTTGTTGGTCCTGTCATATCAATTGTATCTCGATTCGGACTCAGACAAAATTTACCAATATCCATAGTAGACCTATGTATCAACGATTTATCGGACGAACTATCATTGGTTTCTAGTCAACTTCTTGGTGTCACAGCCTTGCCAAAAGGCTGGATAACATTTGCCCCCCAAAGTATGTCTTGTGTGAACGTGACGTGCTTTGAAAAAATGCCATCATCATTCTGAAATGTTCTATCTGATTCGCTGAGTAGTCGTTGTCTTTTCGCCAAAACATGTGGACTTTGGTTGATCTTCCTTTTATAGATGTCAAACTGTTGATTGTCAATGATCGTGCAGTGTTTTGTCGTAACTGAGTGTTGAGCACTAGCGATTTTTTGTTCATCGTTCTGACCATCACCAGGTAAATATTCAATTCCAGGTAACTTCGAAAACTGAATATTAGTTTGGCATACATGCACATATATTAACCCGACTCCTATTCATGTTTGCACATTTGCGGGTCATTATCAAGTTCTTTAGTTTTTGTTTTGGATTGAGTTTCGTATCGATCCTCTCTTGGATTGAAGTGAAATTCAATTTGTAATAATTCTTGATGGTCGTTTTGATTCATTCATTCGCATCGATCCTCTCCTGGATTAATCTTGCATGCATTAAGGTAGACTTCATAGCGATGGTTATCGATACGAGATGGACTCACATAATGTGTGCTTCGCATCGATGGATTATATAGCAATGCGATGCTTATGGCGTGTGTTAACACGGCCAAACTAACGTGTGAATCTTCGTTATCCATCAGCTCGGATAAAATTCTTTAAGCAATTTATCAGAGCTAGAACTGCATCAATGTTTTTTTTTGTCCATTCAAAAGTTTCTTCCCTCTCTTGTTCAGGTTGAAGAAGAGAATACACTTCTAGACGACCATAGAGTTGAATCATCTTGGGATAATCTTCTTACTTAGCTCTATACCTGCTTGGTTTCTTGGGTACATGGATGACCCTAATCTTCAGCATTTTCTGACATTAACCTCAATCCCACGAGAATCGATGAAGAAACCGTAGAATTCTTCTTATACAATGCGGAAAGAGCATTTCAAAGGATCAAGTTTCATTCTATAGTTGTTGGAGAGCACTGAATATCTTTGCCAAGTCATCAATGTGGTCGTTTGATGGTCGTGATCTCACGAGCATATTAACCACATATACATTCATCGATCGGTCGATATGATTTTTGAATGATTTGTTAATCGTCCTTTGTTACGTAGCATAAGCATTCTTAAGTTTGAATCCAAGGAATGCATCATAGCACTATAGGCCCAAGTCGGTAATGAAAGAGTTGTATTCAAGGTCTGGGACATGTTTCAGTATCTGATTGTATCTGGAGTTTGCGTCCATGGATGAGAGTAATTCATTTTTGATAGTCAAGTATATTAGTTGGTTGATCATTGGAAGTGGAAAGCTATGCTTTTCCATGCCTCGTGCAAATCAGAGTAGTTGGCGTACGTCCACCGCTCTCCATTTGTTTCTCTCATAAGTAAAGGATTGGATACTCATTTTGGGTAGAGGACATCACGGATAAACCTATTGGTTTTGAGTAGATTCGCCTCCTCCTTAAGTGCAATAGATCTTTCTAGATCCACGTCGCTTCATTTTTATTCACCAAGTCATGCCTCGAGTTGACATTTAATGCAGGGTTCTCAGTGGTTGGTGAAAGTCCATATATATATATATGAGATTGAGTCTAGCTTCTACTGTGTTTATACTGTAGTCCAAGTTGTAAGAGCCAGAGATATTTAATGAACGATCAAATTATACTCATTTTATTTCTCATACGTGCCCCCAAGTCTAGGGAATATCTCGATAAGTGGCATGGTAGATAATGTTCGCTTCAATTTCGCATTCTATCCCGTTGAACAATGGGATCGAGTTAACTGATGGAAGGCTGAGTTATGTCGTATCTGTATTTTTTCTTAGTTCTTTCCTCTAGGCAGAATACTTCGTTGCCTCGTCGACATTCACTTTTCTTCTTATGTCGTCATAATCTGGACAAAAACTAAAGAATGAATCGTCCAGTCAGATCTAACGCAGGATTGATGCTTCCCTTATCGAATCTAGGGTAAGAATCGATTCTTGTTGTGAATTTCTTGCTTAGTCGGATCATGGTAAGAGTCAAAGAATGAATGGCCACATTGCATTCTTTTGGAGTTGAGTGATCAACCACGTCCATTTCGATTTACGTTCTCTTGTCAGATCTAGGGATAAAGTCCGCTCAAATGCAATCAGGCCATGCTCATCCAGTCTCATGCTCTTTCTAGAAGATTGAAGGAAGGCAACGGAGGATGAATGGTCAAGTCATACTCATTCATGGTTCTATCCAAGCTCTTGTGGTCGAATGTATTCGTTGGGTGCTCGTGTCACATCGATTTGTAGTCAAAGAGGATCGATATTGGCCTTCGATTTAGCGACACAACGTAGAATGCACAAACCTCTTTGCCTATCGATCCATTGGTATAATATGAAAGGTCCAGATCGATATTGCCCATCGATCCGGTGGTTAGATATAATTGGTTTCCCGTAACTTCGGGCATCATTTTGATTGGTCAGCTTTATGGCCTCCTTGCAGTCGTTGCCTTAAGTTGTAAAGAACGCTAAGCTAGAAATGTAGCGAGTCGCCTTTCTCTTCTTTCGGTGATTTTTTCTTCTGCCCCTAGTCTTGGGTTAGCAGAGTTACTTTATGAAAGGTCTAATTGCATCTGTAGCGAGTTTATACTCCTCCCGTCGACTTTAGGTTGAAGTTGGTGAATGAATGGTCAAATCACATTCGTTCACTTGTCTATGCTCGTAGTCGAATGTTGTGGATCAGAGTGAGTTGAAGGGCCATTCGTCTCACCTATTTGATGTTTATCCCCCTATCCACACTCTAGGGACTAAAATATTATAGAAAATAGTCCAACCGTATTTCCCTCGGTCAATTCCTCTGCCCCCGGTCGAGGGAAAAAGTCGAAGTGTGGTCGGTCACATCACAATAACTTTAATTTGATGCTTCTCGCACTGAATTGTAGGAAGGAATTTATTGGCGGATGGTTGGGTCACATCCTCCCATGTTGCATGCACAACTCATCGGACATAGGTGAGAGTTAGCGGATGAACGGTCATGTTATGTTAATTTGCGGTATGATTGGTAAACACATCAATTTAGAATAGGACATTCAGCTAGGTATGTTTTGTGAATCTACGTCTCTCGTCAAATCAAGGAAGAAATTTTGTCTTGTAGGGTTAGAATGCATCCCTATAAAATTATGTTATGGGTCCCGTGCCAGGGACAAGAGTTGATGCATGGATGGTCGTATCATTCCCGCTTAGTGCTAGATGGTTGGATCGCATCCGATTTTTCATGATAAGTGGGCCCCGATTTTAGGGGAAGAGTTGGAAAGCAGGTGGTCAAACCACATCCGCTTTTTGTACTATAGAACTTGTTGAAGAATTAGAGTTGACAGATGGACAGTCGAATAGTATCCCTTCTGGTATTTATATTCCAATCCCTTCTTTGAGGACCGGAGTTGGCTAATGGGTGATTTGCTACACCGAATAGATACTTATACTTCGGTTTACGCTCTCGGGACCAGAGTTAGCTAATGTTAATAATCCAGTTTGCACTTTGGGAATCTAAAGTTAGTTGATGGGTAGTCAATCACACCCATTTGGCATTTGTGCTCTAGTCCATACTCTTGGGACTAGAGTGAGTCGGTGTTTTATATTGCATTTCACACTCAAGGAATCTTGAGTTAGTTGATGGTTGGTCAGTCACACCCATTTGGTATTTTAGGATTACATCCGCACTCCGGAGACTTAAGTTGTTTTACGGGTGGTCGGTCACACCCATTTTGATGTTTATATACAAGTTCGCACTCTTTGAATCTAGAGTTGGTTGATGGATGGTCAGTCACACCCATTTTAGTTTTTGTACTCCAGTCCGCCCTCTGGGGACTTAGAGTTAGTTAATGCTTATACTCCAGTTCACACTCTAGGACTCTGGAGTTAGTTGATGGGTGGTTAGTCACACCCATTTGGTATTTTAGGATTATGTCCACACTTTGGGGACCTAAGTTGTCTTACGTGTTGTCGGTCACACCCATTTTGATGTTTATACTCTAGTTCGCACTCTTGGAATCTGGAGTTGGTTAATGGATGGTCAGTCATACCTATTTTAGTGTTTATACTCCAGTCCGTACTCTAAGGACTTAGAGTTAGTTAATTCTTATGCTCCAGTTCGCACTCTAGGACTCTCGAGTTAGTTGATGGATGGTCAGTCACACTCAGTTTTATGTTTATACTCTAGTCCGCGCTCTGGGGACTTAGAGTTAGTTAATGTTTATACTCTAGCTCACAATTTAGGAACTTAGAGTTTGTTGACAGACGGTCAGTCACATCTTTTTAGGAATTAAATTTCGTTTGCCCTCCGAGAATGATTGATTTATCAAGATCATGGTTGATTCACATTCACCCTGAGTTAACAAGCGAGGTCATTAGATGGATGGTTCCATCCTCCTCAAACTTGGTCAAGTTATGGGCGAAGTCATTAGGTGGATGGATCCACCCTCTTCGAAACCGCCTTTATAAATTTAAACTCCAGCTCACACGCTGGGAGATTGGAGTTAATTAAAGGATTGTCATGGATCAATCCTTTTTTAGTTTCAGTGTAGTGACTTGCCCCCGTGCTCGGGTTTCACTTATTAAGTGGTTGGTCAGATCTCGATCACTTTCCACTTATCCGCCCTCAACGAAGGATAAGATTTAGCTGATGGATGGTCGAATCATGTACATTTTCGTTTGGATTCTACTTTTCCAAGCCTAAGGAGTAAGATTAATGTTCTGGCAAGCTTTGAGCTCGTGGAGAGGAGAGTGTGGTTGAACTACATCCACTTTGAGTAATGTATTTTCCCTTAAGTCAAGGAAAAGAATTAGAGAGGGGATGGACAAGTCACATCCACTTTAAACTTTTTGCTCTTTCGATTGGGCTAAGGAAGAGAGTTGAAATAACGGTACATGATGGTTAGTGAATAGGCAGTCAGTCGTTGATGATTTTAAATTGAGGATTCGCCCTTGATGATGTGGGTTTAAGGCACTATTGTTTTACGGAACCACGGATGCTAATTGGGAAGGGAATGGTCAAACCATATCCATTTTAAACATGTGTTCTTAAATAACCCCAAGTGTTTAATAGAGGATTGAATATATAGATGGTCACATCTTGTCCACCCTTGGTGTGACTCCGATTTTACTGGGCATCAGAAGAAGCATAAGTATTTTTACAAGCTTCAAGTACGAGATGGGGAGTGCATTGTTGGGACATATAACTCCAAGTATTTTCTAGATCTCCAATTAAATTGCATAGGTGGAAGAGTGGATGGTCGGTTTCGTCCACTTTGTACTAAAGTCCTGACCTTTTTAGTCTATTCTCAATGATTTGATCATAGTCCGCGGAGGTTGTTTTGCTCCCATCCTTATGTACTCGGCTACCTACATCATTTGCAAGTAGTTTAATTCAAGTTGGTCATATTTTGCAACATAAACGAAATTGAAATAGAAATGATTAAAAATAGATCGGCTTAAATCTCACTGATAAGTGAAGCGGCTTCGTATACTCGCTATTGCACTTCGTTCCAGCCCTTCACAGTTGGATGTCTAACGCAAATGGTTTAGTTTGATCAAAGTTCTTGATTGATAGGGGTCGGGGGTTCTCGGCCTTCTTCTCATGGTGCTTGAACATATGGTTAAATCTATCCTTTCCAGAGCTGCCTTATGGTGTTGGTGTCCACGATAGCCATCTAAAGGAGAGGAGTTTTATGATCTAGAATACGGAGTAGGTTCCCTCCTTATCTCGCCAAGTTGATCCTTCATCTGATTTATCAACTCAATATTGGCCTGGTCATGTTGGTGTAGTCGTCGGTCGCTATCCACTAGTTCTCTTATCAAAGTCACGATTGACAGTCTTCTTTGAGGAATAGTGGGAGACATCTGCATTTGATGGCATTCATCACTCTTCGTGGAGTCCATGCACCATTCTCACTTCATGAGGTAGTGTCGGGAGACATAGTCAACATATTGAATTTTCACTGGAAATTTGCATGTAGGATGGTTTTAATAAATAGGTCTCGACATGAAACATCTATCAACGTTATGAGGTCCATTTTATGGCTACAGGGTTTTGTAATACAGGTGAATGATGTATGCACGATTTCCCAACGTTCGAGTGGTTGGTAATGCCGATTGGACGACAAGTTGGTTAAAATGAGCTAAAAGATTGGTGATTGTCCCAAACTTTCATCCAGATAGGAGACCTATATAGGGTATTAAGGAAGTCCTCTTGAGATTTTATGCCATGCTTTTAGTCATATAGATGTGGAATGATTAAGATGTGGGCATTTGAAGATGGTTCAGTGGTGACCAACTATGCTTTGAATTGGCAAAGTTGACAGTGTAGAGTAATCGTCATATTAGCCATCGCACCATAATTGTCAGTTTAGGAGTTTAAAAACTAGTCAATTGGGGGGAAGTTGCAGTCCATCTTAGAAGCATGATATATTAACCGACTCTAGTTTTTGGCATATAAGCTAGGTTCTCCGGCCTTTTGGATCATCGGTTGAGTAGTATTTCTTTACCCATTCCTTGATTTATTTAAAATTTGTTGCTATGATTCCCTATGTGTTGTCTAGTCATGGAACAATCAGAAGCGTGGATGGAATGTTCCTTCATAAGTTGAGCTTTGAATTGACTATGCGGGTGCTCTGCGCGGTGGCTAAGGTTCCCCCTAAATTTTTTTAGGCTCTTTTTCATAAATTTGGGTCGTACCCAATTTTTTGTTTTGAAATTTCGTATTATTTTCAGCAACGTTTGAACGATATAAAGTGTTATCTGAGCATCGATACGAAACGTGCACGGCTAGATCGATATGAAATGGTATCCGAGGATCAATACGAAATGCAGCTGGCTAGGTCGATACGAGATGTATTTGAGGATCGATATGGAACGCACGTAGCGGGATCGATGCGAAGAGGTATCTGAAGATCGATATGAAATGCTGCTGGCTAGATTGATATGAACAACCTGTGAGTATCGATAGGAATTGGACGTAGATGGATCGATACCAATTGCATGCGAATATCAATAGAATTGGATGCAGATGGATCGATACGAGCTGCATGCGAGTATCGATACGAAATGCCAACGGATGGATCGATATGAAGTGGTATTTGAGTATCGATATGAAAACTGATGGATACGAAATTCAAAAACTGATCGATACAAAGTTCGATCGATTCGAAGACTGATCGATACGAAAAGTGATCGATGCGAAAACCAATCGATACGAAAGTCAATCGATACGAATAATGATCGTTGCAAAAACTGATCGATGCAAAAACTGATCGATATGAAAAGTGATCGATGCGAAAACTGATCGATACGAAAGTCGAGCGATACGAATAGTGCCGATACGAATGTTGCCATACTTTCTGGATACGATAACATGGATATGAAAATCACCATATTTTCTAGATACGAAAACATGGATAGGAAAATCACCATATTTTCTGGATACGAAAACATGGATAGGAAAATCACCATATTTTCTGGATACGAAAACATGGATATGAAAATCACCATATTTTCTGGATATGAAAACATGGATACGAAAACGAGCATATTTTCTAGACACTAAAATGTGGATACGAAATTCGCCATATTTTCTGGATACGAAATATGGATACGAAAATGGGCATATTTTCTAGATACGAAAATATGGATACGAAATTCACCACATTTTCGGATACGAAAATATGGATATGATATTCACCATATTTTCTGGATACGAAATTTATCGTAAATGTAGTTCCTCTTAGATATGGAGCAATCTGAATAGAATAGAAGAAAACATTGGACGGAAGATCCGATCTCCTCCTTAGATTTTTGCAGTCCAACGACAGTAGTAGATCCACAGAGCAGGAGAAAAGCTGGATTTTCTCAATGAAAGCACCAAAGTGTTTGAACCAAATTTGGACATAACACTTATCCGATGTGTTTAAAGAGATAAAACGAAGAGAATAAATGTAAAATGAATCAGATCTGACAAACACACCAATAAACTTATGAGAAAATGCATAGAAACACACAAATTTAGAGTGGTTTGGCGAATTTCCTATCTCCACTATGAAATGACTAATGTTTATTGAACTTTACTCGCTGATTACAAAAGATTACAATAGTACAACTAAAGTTTGATAATGATTTCGGCAGTGTTTCAGTGCAGAGAGGAAAAAAGTCCCTTTTTTGGATACATATGGCTGCTATTATAAGCATAGGATGCAAATATCTGGCCCAGATCTCGGGAGACCTCATTTGGCACGTGGATGGGCCTACGCGATCGATCCCAAGCGAGTTCGACTCGATCCATGACCGATACGAACGAATTTCGTATCGATCAAGATTTCCTCCAATCGAGACGAAATTTGGCAAGAACGTTCTTTATGTCGTACGTAAGCTCCTGTGAAAGTTTCATAGCATTTGGCCTTGTGGATTGAAAGCTATGATCGATGCAAGTTTGGGCTTTTCGGTCCGTGATCGATACGAACAAATTTCGTATCGATCAGGAATTGATCCAATCGAGTAGAAATTTTGGCAGGAACATTCTTTAGGTTATACGTAAGCTCCTGTGAAAATTTCAAAGCATTTTGACTTGTAGGTCTCGAGTTATGATCGATGCAAGTTTGAGTTTTTCGATCTGTGATCAAAATGAACGAATTTCGTATCGATCAAGATTTGATCCAATCGAGTCGAAATTTAGCAAGAATATTCTTTAGGTCGTACGTGAGCTCCTGTAAAAATATGGTGGCATTTGGACTTGTAGATCTCGAGTTATGATCGATGCAAGTTTAGATTTCTCAAACATGATCGATCAATATCTTGAGCATACGAACTCCGATTGACTTGAAATTTAAAACATTGGCTTTCATAGCATTTCTGTTCCTGTCATATCAATTGTAGCTCGATCCGGACTCAGACAAAATTTATCGGTATCCATAGTAGACCAATGTATCTGTTAGAACCTCAATTTTTGGATTTTAATGACAACAACTATACAATTATGTCAAAGAATCTCTAAGCTAATTTGCAGGTACATGAGCATCAAAAAAAGAGATAATCAAATACGTTCAAAATAAAGATACACTGTACTAAAGGATGAAAGAATGTATATGGAGATACAAGAAGAGATATGCACGATAGAGACAAGATGAAGGTGACAAACATCGTATTATTAGTCATATAGTGTCGTGTCTAGAGTTTACAAATGTTAAAATCTTCTCCAAATGGTATACACACATATACATTCATATTTTAAATGAAAAGGTTTCCAAAAATTGCATGGAGTGGGACTCAAACCCGGGTCTCTAGTTTAGAAGGCAAGTGCTCTAACCAAATGAGCTATGATACTTTTTGTTACAGGGTAAATTCAGACGTCTGAAATACTTCATTCAGACGTCTGAATGCTGAAACTAGAATATTGTTTCACAATATTCAGACGTCTGAATGAAATATTTCAGACATCTAAATAAGGCCATTTTTAGCCTCTTTTCTTTCTGGTTTGAGCCCGTGCAAATTTAGAAGTCTGAATTTTTCGATTCAGAAGTCTGAATATCTATAACGGCTATATTTTTCAAATAGACACTACCATTCGTGAAGAGATGCATTCTTCATTTCAATTGATATGTCCATATCTCTTCATGATAACTCTTCACGAAAAAATGCACCTATTTATAATCTATATAAACACATTAGAATCATGGTTTTTAACAACTTAATTCAATCTATTCTTACTCTACTCACATATTCTTGATTCTAACACTCTTGTGCATTCAATTTCATACAATTTCATTCTATTGCTTCCTTGTTCTTCACATATTTATATATATATATATATATATATATATATATATATATATATATATCATAAAGGAGAAGATTAGATGAAGGGTGTACTATAATTGACAAATTCGTTTTATTAAAGAACACATAGTGCCAAGAATACTTTATTTGTATAAGTTCTGTTTTGCTGCTCAAGCATGTGAAGTCCTCTTCGGCTGTTGAGGCAAAATCCTGTTATGTTGCTCAGGTCCCTTGTTCAGTTGTTCAAGGGTTGTATAGACCTGTTCCTCCGGGTTAAGTGAGGGTTGTTTGTTAATTGAAATTTCAAAAGGAGTCTGGGACTAGACGTAGAACTGGAAGTTCGAACCAGTATAAAAATTCCTGGTGCGCTTGTTTTATTTTACTTATTCACATTGTTATAGTATCTTAGTTTATTTCCGCATTAGTATAGTATAATTCCATATAGCACGGTCCGTACACGTTTTCATTTGGTACCAGAGCAAGGTATTCTAGAGATCGTAACAACATCCTAGAATAAATGGCTACAAAGAAATCTAGTCAAGGCAATAAGAAGAGGAAGAGCAATAAAGAAAAATCAAAGGAGAAAACAAACAAATGCTTCATGGCAAAAGATAATGAGGCTAGTGATCTAACTTTTGATGATATGATAGAAGTAAATACAAGACTTCTAGACACTTTAAAAAGTCTTAAAAGAAAGTATAAGGAAGCTCTGGAAAATCAGAAGAAAGCTGAATTCGGAAGAGATATGCTTAAAGACGGGAAGAAAATATTAGAAGAAGAACTTGAGAAAATTCAAGATTCACTCTCTGACAATTCTCAACTCACTCTATTAAGTCAAGAAATAAAAGCTCAAAAAGAAAAGAATAATGTTCTAGCTTCTGAGGATCATGAGTTGAAAACAAAAATTAAAATTGTTAAGTTAGATAACACTAGTCTCAAAACTAAGCTTGATGACATTACTAAAACTATTTCCAATTTTAATAAAGGGAGAGAAATTTTATCTACGATTATTGAAAATTCTCAACCAACTTCAAAAAAGAAGGGATTAGGTTATGTTAAGAATTCAAAAGCTCACAATGATAAAAGTGGTTTAGAATATAATAAAACTGATCGTAGAAATAGCACTAGATATGCTTTCATGTATAGTAAAAATGATAGTGCTAGTACTAAATTTCAAGTTAAGTCAAAATCCAATTTTTATAGAAATTCAAATACTGCTATGACCAATAATGTTTATAATTTCTCTAGAAGTACAAAATCATTGACTGAAGATATGAATAAAAATTATCTAACTATTTGGGTTCCTGTTAATTGGAAAAATAGAGAAAAATACATTAATGATTATTTTGATATGGTAGTTAATAATGAAAATTATATCTATAAAGGTTCAACCACACCAAAATGGGTATGGTTTCCCAAGACCTAATCCTTCGGACCCTAAAACAGTAAGTAGGTACCGAAAATGATCATTATTTATTGCAGGTACTCGGAGAAACAAAAGGAAAATGATAGATTTTGGAATTTTAAAGAATGTTTCATATGTTTAATAGAATTACGTGCTTACAATGAAACATGGACTTCAACAAATGTGGTAAAATCTATTTTATTTTTTCCTTCATAATTAATAATGAGTTTATCCCGTTATTTACAAGATATTTTATATAATTTATTATATTGCCTCATTCTTTTTTATAATGACAAAGGGGGAGAAATTCATATGCATATTAATAGAGTGATATATTATACTTAGGGGGAGATGTTATACTTAGGGGGAGCTTTAAACATATTATTATTTTTCTTTTTCTTTTTTTATATAGAATGAATATATTTTTTTAAATTGTATAGTTGTCATCATCAAAAAGGGGGAGAACGTCAAAACCTCAATTGTTGGATTTTAATGACAACAACTATACAATTATGTCAAAGAATCTCTAAGCTAATTTACAGGTACATGAGCATCAAAAAAAGAAATAATCAAATACGTTCAAAATGAAGATACACAGTACTAAGGGATGAAAGAATGTTATAGAGATACAAGAAGAGATATACACGATAGAGACAAGACGAAGGTGGCAAACAACGTATTATTAGTCATATAGTGTCGTGTTTAGAGTTTACAAATGTTAAAATCTTCTCCAAATGGTATACAAACATATACATTCATATTTTAAATGAAAGATCAAGTTTTCAAAAATTGCATGGAGCGGGACTCAAACCCGGATCTCTAGTTCAGAATGCAAGTTCTCTAACTAAATGAGCTACGGTACTTTTTGTTACAAGGTAAATTCAGACGTCTGAAATACTTCATTCAGACGTCTGAATGCTGAAACTAGAATATTGTTTTACAATATTCAGACATCTGAATGAAATATTTCAGACGTCTCAATGAAATATTTCAGACGTCTGAATAAGGCTATTTTTAGCTATTTTCTTTCTGGTTTGAGCCCGTGCAAATTCAGAAGTTTGAATTTTTCGATTCAGAAGTCTGAATATCTATAACGGCTATATTTTTCAAATAGACACTACCATTCGTGAAGAGTTGCATTCTTCATTTCAATAGATATGTCCATATCTCTTCTTGATAACTCTTCGAACAAATGCACCTATTTATAATCTATATAAATACATTAGAATCATGGTTTTTAACAACTTAATTCAATCTATTCTTACTCTACTCTAATATTCTTGATTCTAACACTCTTGTGCATTCAATTTCATACAATTTCATTCTATTGCTTCTTTGTTCTTCACATATTCATATATTTCATATAGGAGAAGATTATAGGAAGGGTGTACTATAATTGACAAATTCGTGTTATTAAAGAACACATGGTGTCAAGAAAACTTTATTTGTATAAGTCATGTTCTGCTGCTCAGGCATGTGAAGTCCTCTTCGGCCGTTGAGGCAAAATCCTATTCTACTGCTAAGGTCCCTTGTTTGGCTGTTCAAGGGTTGCATAGACCCGTTCCTCCAGGTTAAGTGAGGGTTGTTGTGTTAGTTGAAATTCCAGAAGGAGTCTGGGACTGGACGTAGAACTGGAAGTTCAAACCAGTATAAAAATTCCTGGTGTGCTTGTTTTATTTTACTTATTCACATTGTTATAGTATCTTAGTTTATTTCCACACTAGTATAGTGTAATTCCATATAGCACGATCCATACACATTTTCAGTACCAACGATCTTTCAGACAAACTATCCTTGGTTTCTAGTCAAGTTCTTGATGTGACGGCCTTACGAAAAGCCTGGTCTAAGATCCCATTACGACCTGAAAATTTCTTACTGCCTCCAGGAACGTGAAAGATGGGCTATCTCCCCAGCTCTTAATGTTGAATAAATATCTGATCTCGATCGGGATCGATGGTCGAAAGAGATGCTCCATGAACACGATGAATGAACTATTTAACAACGCGTAACCATTGGAGTGTAGCTGAGACGGAGCGACTCCAAGGAAAGACAACACTTCCCTGTTATAATGGTTAAATGGAGGAAGCGTCTCGGCTACGCACGCATGAGGATTGAATGTTGTATACCCTTCCGGTGGACAGTGCGGTCTATCATTAGGTCCCGGCAATGACACATCATCGAACGACAGGCCATGCTTCAGACATATCCGTCCCAACATGTCTTTGGAGACATTGGATGGAACAGAGTCTATTGGACTACCAATGAAGGATGCACTGGGCATCTTGTCCAGGGCTGGATCTATAATTTCGGCCTCCATAACCGTTAACTCGATTGTTGGGGGGAGAGAAATCTGAGCTTCCTATTACTGTGAGCTTGTAGGTTCCATAACTAACTGACTTACGAGAAATCATCATTAGACAATAATAAGCCCGTGCATTCCCCGGTGTGAATTGTGTGAATGTGTTGTGTAGTGCAGTGCTATGTAGTTCTTGAAAAAATTCTACAGAGTTAAAGAAAGCATGTAAACGACAGGACTTCGAAATTCGATTGGAGTGACCGTCATCGCTGACCGTCACAACCATGCCATCTAGATGTCAGCGATCGATCCAAGTCATAGTTCTTTATAATTTTGTTAAGTTACAGTTCCATCGACGAGCTCCAAAGGTTATTCAAATATGAAGTTTAATAGTTAAGTCCAGATGTGCAAGAATGAAGCTCGTCGGAATTATGCGATCGATTGTACAAGATTTCATATCCATCAAGATTCAGGCTTGGATCGATCACTCGAGACCTATTTTGCATTGATCAAAAAACTTAAGTCTCGCATCATTTAGAGAACCTTAGTTTCGTATCGATCAGAGGATTAGTTTTGTATCGATCTAAAAACCTATGTTTCGAATCGATCGGGGCCGACGATTTCGTATCGATCAGGGCCAACAACTTTGTATCGATTGGATCCATTGATTTCGCATCGGTCTGGAACCTTTGGCTTTGCATCGATTAATGGCCTAGTCTTCGTATCGATCATTGGAGTTAGAACCTCGTATCGATCGTATGGGCCGAGTCCTCGTATCGATCACTCCTGATTGATACGAGTTCCAACCATCCTCGTTTGATACGAATCTCGTCACTCAATCCAACATTTCCAGGATCGGTACGAACGCCGATGCAAAATCTTAGCATCTAGATCGATTCGAGCGCCCCTACTGTAGATCGACACGAAATGAAGGTCGAGCCATCCATCCACTGATCCTTCGTGTCCCAGACTGCTTCTTCTCCAGACGGCATAAACGCCATTCCCATCATCGACCTAGCATCAACTTTCTCCAATTTCTTCCATACTTCACTCGACCGCGAATGCAAATAGGATGGCGCGAGAATTCGAATCTCATCATAATTAGGTCGAATTCATTCGATAGTTTACCTAGTTGCAATGGTTAGTTTAATGGATTGAAGATTTGGTTTGATTCAAAGGCGAGCAGTTATTCTTTTCCAATAATGTGGAGCGATATGAAGGAAGAAAGCAAGAATGGAAAACGAAAAAAAAAATGGCTAAGTCCAAAGTATTTATATGGACTCGAGTGCGAAGGAAAAGGGCGATTCGCCTCCCAGTTAAAGCGACCGGTTACTGTAGGTCGAACCCTGAATCGATTCGAATAGGCTATTCGAACCCATTAGCCCAGGCTTCATCGAGGCGAAATTGTCACCAGGGCCCATCGATTCTAAATCACTGTTCGTATCAATTGTTTTCGACTCCAGCCACAACGCATCGATACGAGCTATCCCTTTCGAATCCATCAGATCACAACCTTCGGAGGCCAATATTCATCGATGCGAATTGTGAATCGTCTGTTCATATCTAACGACATCGAGCTCATCGATAAGAAATGAAGTCCACTGCAATGAAGTCCATCAAAGTTCGTAACCATCGATACGAGCGATTATTTAATATCCGTCATTGTGAATCACGTCGATACGAAAACTACCTTTCAACCTTTTAAATCGATTCAGGAGAGGATCGATACGAAGGGACATCCAGAAAAAACCATCAAGCGTTGTTGCAACTTGAATTTCACATCAGTTCAGGAGAGGATCGATACAGAATTCGATACAAGAGAACTGACAACGACTCATGAACGTGCAACATTAACGACAGTCAGATTAACATACATGCATATATATCAGACTAACGTTCAATTTTCAGCATCCGTAGGAATTGATACTCATCTGATAACGAATACGACGACAAACAGCAAATCACTATCATACAACAATCAGTTACAACAGCACAGGATATAACGATTGACAATCAACAGCTCACATTACTAAGAAGTTCGGTCAAAGATTACAACCTTCAACAAAAAGACAATAACTGTTCAGAGGGAAGGATGCAGCTTTTCAAAGCATATCATGTTTCCACAAGAGGTGCTTTGGGGGGAAAATATTATCCCGCCTTTTGGCATGGCCGAGATATCAAGAAAGTGATTGAAAACCAAGGATCACTCGTCTTGGATATCGAGTACGCACAGGTTCACTATGGATAACAATGAATTTGGTCTGAGTCCGGATCAGGCTATGATTGATAAGACAAGACAAGAAAATCCATGAAAGCCAGCATTCCAAATTTCAAGTCAATCCGAGTTCGTATGCTCAAGTTATGATCGATGCAAATTGGAGGAAATAGCCCTATTTTTGTATCCATCAGTAAGCCACAGTTCGAATCGATCTAGTTCATATCCATCATCAAGTCTTGGTTCATATCGATCGATTATCACACACTTCGCATCGATCAGTCTCTCTTGTTGGTATCGATCAAGCTATCAATATTCGAATCCATCTGGCCACTTCTTATCCATCAACTGAAGGGCCATGGTCGAATCCATCAGTTAACCTTAGTTCGTATCCATCAAACAATCACTAATTCGTATCCTTTGAGTAAGCACTGTTCGTATCCATCTAGTTGAAGCAACTTTGATCGATACGAACAAGAGCTACTTTCATCAATGCGAACAGAAACGCCCCCATCGATACGAACTGCGCCACCTTCATTGGTACGAGCTAAACCATCTCCATCGATTCAAACAAAGAATACTACAGATCGACATGAAAAGCACTCTATTGATCGATTCGAACATGACAACGAATTCGATACGAGTACGGCAAGATCTTTAGAAATGGATCAGTCAACTCGGCATAAAAGGTGGATCGATCCAAGTTTTGCGCTCCATGTCACCACTTGGGCATGTGCAGTGATCGATTCAAAGAGGTCGATTCGAATTGATCGATTCAAACCAAACAGTCTACCAAAAAACTTCATCTCATATCGATCATAACTCAAGATCCACAAGTTCAAATGCTATGAAATTTTCACAGGAGCTTACGTACAAGCTAAAAAATGTTCACACCAAGTTTCGACTCCATTGATCAAAATCTTGATCGATACGATTGCATTCGTATCGATCACAGATTAAGTCGAAACTTCATAGGATTGATCGCGTGGGCCCACTCACATGCTAGAAGGAGTCATCTGAAGTTTGAGCAAGATATCAGTTTCCTACGCCTATAAATAGAGCCTCAGGGCCTACAGAAGAAGGATATTTGATTCTCCAACACCCAAACTCTACCGGATTCAATTTTGCACTCTACGACTGCTGTTGTACTCGAATTTCATTACTGTAACCTGCTATAATCCACTTCGATCAATTGTAATCATCCAAAGAATATCAATAAAATCATCAAACTTCATAATGGACGTTGGCAACAAGCCGAACCACTCTAAACGGCTGTGTGTCTATGCATTTACTTATCTGTTTTAGAAGTTTTTGTTAGATAATCCACATTTTACATTTTTATTCTTCATTTTTATCTCTTCAAAGACTTCCGTAGAGTGTTGTGCCCATTTTTGATACAAACGGTAGGCGAAACCTCAAAGGTCACAATCATTTCAATGGAGAAAGAGCCGTCTTAGAACACTTAGAGGGTTCATTGAAAGGTTTATCAGACCTCACTATTCGCGATGACTTTCTCAACTATGGCTTCAATGATCCAGAAGCCCAAAACTCTATTCGCCCGCAAGAGGCGATAAAGGCGTTCAAGCCCATAATCAAGGAGAAAAAACTCTGATAATTAAAGCCAAAGAAAATGATCCGTTGGGGGGGAAACACTAGAACACACACAATAACAATAATACCTCACCTCGCACTTAAACTTCATTCATCATGCTATTCTTGCTAAATCATGTTCACTTAATTTCTATACAGGTGAGATATGACGCTCTCATGGATTTGAACGCCTTCGTGAGTCCTCTATTTTTCAACATTCTGGCCAGGATTTGGGCTCTAACAAACACCGAGATAGAGATGACGACAGCGATAGGGACTATCGCTCTCGGGATTCATCATCTCGAAGAAAAACTTTCCATAATTTTTCATACCTTCACAATCTTTACCCTCAACCAGAGCAAGGCAGGGGGAAATCTGATCATAAGGGGTCCCAGTCCGATACTCACTGTGGCCAACACTCTGGTTCCTCTAGCACCAGGCAATCCCGAGAACTTCAAAAAACCCGTAGTCACTAGAAAACTTCTTCTGCTCCCGCACATGATCCGTCGATAGCAGAAAAGCTAGTCGAGCTTAAGGCCATGATCCTAAAAATAGGATTCAATGGTCTAAAGTTCCTCCCGGCGATTCATCACATTCCGAGACATGTTAAACAAAGTGCCATTGCATGCAACAATGATGACTATGTTCAACACGATGCATTTGTTCATTTGGCGGAAAAAGTTTCATAAGTCTCTATCTAACGCCAATATGAAATTGATCATCTGGAACTCGACCACGACAAAGACATTATCAAAGTCCAGGATGAAGGGCTTTCCTTATACAAGTCTCAGCTTGAAACTGCTTAGAAAAATGCCAAAGACACGGCTGTGGCAGTTAGTCGTCTATAGGCCACACATATGAAAGAGCTTAATGAAGTGGTTCAATGCTGCAGTGCCTTAGTTTTCGAGAAAGACTCCAATCAAAAGAAGGGAGATGCATTTTCTCAACAAGTCAAAGAGTTGGAAGATCTACTTTCCATAGAAAAGCCAGAAAAGATTGCTGCTCAAGAGGAGTCACAACGATATTTGGACAAGATTGTTGCTACACGACTCCTGAAAACGAAGCTCGGTGAAGAACTCTTTAAGGCCGAGACGCTGAAAGACGAAGCCCGTATGGAGGGCAAAAGAATAGCGCTCACGGATATTGGTTCTTTCCTTGAGGCGGCTGTTGAGGATGGTAGAGAGGAGATTAAGTGCATGTTTGACCCGCTCATAGCCGAGTACAATGCTCGAGTTCTCATGCATCGCGACATAACATTTCTTGGCAAGGGTTACGTCGAATCATTGGCCGAAGCATGGGAGAATTTAATAAAGATCAAAAAGGTTGAGTCGGGCACTGAAGAGGTTGACGAAGAAGCTCTAGTGAAGGACTTTCTCTGGGGGAATGAGCCTTCGTACTTGTCCGCAGCGAAGGCTCTTTATAGCAGAGACTCCTCCTCGCAGAAAGGAAAGAATGACATTGCCGGCCCGTTTGGAACCAAGTCTCCAGTTCCTCCCCCCACTCAAGCGACTGGTCGTCCATCACTTGACCCCTTCAAGCAACACATTGGCTATGACCCGAAAGATCTTGGCCTTGATATTCAAGTTCTATTTCCCATTCTAGATGATGAAACTCCCAGACAGTTGATAGTCAACCAAAAACCGGTACATAACATTTCTTCTCAAAGTTCAAAGGGCCGTCATTTTCGGCGAATAGTTAATGTATTCTTACATTTGCTTTTATGATTTTGTGTAAGCCGTTCTGATCCCAAGCCAACTCCTAGGAGCGATGTCGCCACGGAGAAGGAGGAGATCATGGGAGAGGCAATTCAAATGGGAGAGACTCCCGGTCCTTATGCTCAAGTGATAGAGGCACTTAGTGAAGACAAATCTGAAATCCATCGCCCGTCGAGGAACATGATGAGGTTGAAATTACGGGCGCCTCCGTACACACTTCAAAATTGAGCATAAAGGAGTAACTTATGGAGGAGGAGAAGAAGAAAGTTGAAATCAAGATCGTGCCACAAATAGTGGAACTAGATGTTTCATTAAACGGATCTTTGAAAGTCATTCTCCCCGGTGGTTCCAGGCCACTGGAAGTTCCTCTTCCTTCCTCAGACGTCACTTCCCTTGCAAGCAAAGCGTCCAAGCGAAAACGCATGTAAGAGGAGTCGTTTGAAAAACCAAGGAGGGTTAAGAATCAAAGAAGTTACTATCATGCCTCGTTCAACAAGAATAAGTATAGACTATGTAATTATTTCTACTTATTTTCGTAGCCAATGTAAATAGACTTTTGACTCCGAGTCTAGGAGGAACTCTATTGGAACTTTGTTTTGGAATTTGTGAATAAAACTTAGTTTCTTTGTTTTCTTGATGACTTTCATTTTCAAGTTATTGTCCAACTTGTTGCCATAACTCAGAATTTGGTGAGTTACACAAGCTCCAGTTCACCTCCATGTGACTTGGGTATTTAGTATATACTTTTAATCCGCACTCTGGGGACTTAGAGATTTTGAAGTCACTTATACTCTAGTCCGAGCTCTAGGGATGCGGAGTTCTCCAGTCCGCACTCTTCGAACTTGGAGATTTTGAGTCATTTATACTCTAGCCAGCACAATGGGGACTCAGAGTGCTCCAGTCCGCACTCCGAGGACTTAAGGATTTTGAGTCGTTTATACTCACTCTGGGGACTCAGAGTACTCAAGCCCGCACTCCGGTGACTTGGAGATTTTAAGTCGTTTATACTCTAGCTCGCACATTGGGGACTTAGAGTACTCCAGTCCGCACTCCGGGAACTTGGAGATTTTGAGTCGTTTATACTTTAGTCCGCATTCTGGGGACTTGGATTACTCCCCCCTGGCACTCCGAGGACTTGGATATTTTAAGTCGTTTATAATCTTGCCCGCACTATGGGGACTCAAAGTACTCCAGCCTGCACTCCGGGGACTTGGAGATTTTAAGCCGTTTATAGTCTGGCCCTCACTCTGGGGACTCATAGTGCTCCAGCCTACACTCCGAGGACTTGGACATTTTAAGTCGTCTATACTCTAGCCAGCACTCTGGGGACTCAAAGTACTCCAGCCCGCACTCTAGGGACTTGGACAGTTTAAGTCATTTATATTCTAGCCCGCACTCTGGGGAATCAGAGTACTCCAGCCCACACTCCGGGGACTTAGTGATTACAAGTCGGTTATACTCTAGCCCATACTATGGGGACTCAGAGTATTCCAGTCCGCACTCCGGGAACTTAGTGATTTTAAGTCGTTTATGCGCGTTCATACGGCAGACAGAATAATGTAACTTTAATTTTGCCATAGAATTGCAACACACGGAAACATCAATAGTTCATGGAAAATATGGCTTCAAGCCTTTATTATTGAAAACAAACTAAAATGTTTTATTACATGCCGAAAGCTAAGAATCAACGAAATAAATAAAAATACACTGGAAATAATTGCAACTAAAATGCAAAAGAAATAAACAAAGTATAATAACGTCGCGGATGCTCATTATTCCATGATCGGGGGAGTGTCATGCCATCATCGGTTGCTAGCTTGAAAGATCACTCTCTAAACCTCCATTCAATGGCGTATGGACATTCCCATGTAGGATTCATATGCGATGGGACCAGAAAAACTCACTTCAAAATGAGATCGCCCATATTATGATTCTCGGCCGGAGTTTTTCAATATAATATCGAGCGACTCGGTGCCTATATGCGGCCGCCCTTAAATTAGCTTCTTCACATTATCCATCGATGAAGTCCAGTGATTCCAGCAAGTGATCCCGACTCATCTTAGGGTCATAATGAGTTACCTGATGTAAAGGAATTTCTAGTTCTACGGGTATAACACCTTTCGTGCCATATGCCAATGCGAATGGAGTGTGGCCAGTTGCGAACATGTGGGTGGTTTTGTATGCCCAAAGTGCTGTTGGAAGCCCATCTACCCACTTTCCTCTAGCCTTTTCCAAATGTTTTATCAATGTGGACTTGATTATTTTGTTCCTGGCTTCTACTTGTCCACTGACTTTTGGATGAGCAACTGTTGCAAACCTTTTCTTAACGCCATACTTTTGACAAAATTCTTTGAACTCCCCACTTTCAAACTGAGTTCCATTGTCAGTAATAATAGATCGTGGGAGGCTAGAATGGCATATGATGTTTCGTACAACGAAATTAATGACCTTTTTAGTGGTGATTGTAGCCAAGGGCTTTGCTTTCGCCCACTTGGTAAAGTAATCAACCGCAACTATTGCCTATTTTGCACCACCTTTGGAGATGGGTAAGGAACCGATTATATCGATTCCCCATATTGCAAACGGTCAAGGACTAACTATTTGTTTGAGTGGCAGAGCACTCAAGATTTTCGCATACTTTTGACATTTGTCACATCTCCTTATGTAGTCCGCAGCATCCCAATTCACAGTTGGCCAATAATATCCATAACGGAGGATGTTTTTTGCTAGTTTCTACCCCCTATATGGCCAACACATTCCCCTTCATGAAATACCTTCAAGACTCGATTTCTCTCACCGTGGGCAATGCATCGGAGTAAGGGGACTGAGAATCCCTTTCGATAAATTATTTCTTCATGCATTACATATCGTGAAACTTTACGAATGACTTATTTCTTTCACTCTTTCATTCGGGAAAGACCCCGTGTACCAAGTATTGTTTGAATGGGATTATCCATGACTCCTCAATTTCTGTTTCTAACACGAAATCTACCTCTATCACATTTATACTCGAAACATGTAAGGTTTCGATGGTTACCAATCCCATTTGCTGTGCAATGCCAGTACTTGCAAATTTGGCCAATGAATCAGCTTCTCTATTTTTTTTCACGCGGGACAAGTGAAATATCGTAATACTCAAGGTCTGCAAATAGTTCATGAATCCAGGCAAGATACGGAGCAAGCCTCTACCCCTTTGCTTGATAATCTCCCCGCACCTGGTACACCACCAATTGTGAGTTACAAAAGATTTCAACCGATTTTACTTCAAGTTCCCTGATAAGTTTCAAGGCAGCAGTCAATGTTTCTTACTTAGCTTCATTATTTGTAGATGAGAAATAGAGATTCAAAGCATAAATAATCGGCCAGTTTTCAAGGGTCATAAAAATTATACCAGCCCCAGAAAAACGGTCGTTGGATGCCCCATCTGTGTATAGTTTCCATCGAGCAGAGGTAATATTATTATCATTGTTCGGTTCATCTAATACAGCAAATTCAGCGATGAAGTCCGCCAACGCCTACCCTTGTATGGCCCTTCGTGGCAGGTAGGTAATATCGAACTAGCTCAGCTTAATATTCCATTCTAACATCCTTCCAGAAGTCTTTGGTCGTTGGAGTACATGTTGTAAGGGTTGATGGGTATAAGCACTGATCGAGTGTGCCCAAAAGTACGAACGAAACTTGCGTGATACAATCACTAAGCAGTAGGCCAGCATCTCAATTTTTGGATAATTTCCTCTGCCCCAGTTAAATGTTTACTGACATAGTACACCGGCTTTTGAACTCGGTCCTCCTCGTGAACCAAAGTCGTACTAGTAGTATGTTTGGATACGGCCAAGCATACATACAACACTTCATGATCTACCGGCTTTGACAGTACCATGGGACTTTCCAAATGCCTTATCAGAGCCCGAAATGCGTCCTCATGGTTGGGTGTCCATTCAAAATTTCTCTTTCCTTTCTTTGTTACATTGAAGAAGGCAATACACTTATTTGTCGCCCTAGATATGAACCGACTCAGCGCGACTACTTTTTCGTTCAGGCTTGGTACTTGCTTTATAGTTCTGGGCAATTGTATGTCACGAATAGCCTAAATCTTTTTTGAATTAGATTCAGTTCCCCGTGCATTAACAATGAAACCCAAAAACTTTCGTGATGCAACGCCAAAGGAACACTTCAGGGTATTGATTTTCATTCCATAATATATGAGTGTATCAAACATTTCTGCTAAGTCTCGAATGTGGTCGTTTGACGGCTGTGACTTCACGAGCATGTCATCCACATAGATTTCCATTATTCTACCAGTCTGGTCTTTAAACATCCGATTCACCAAACGCTGATAAGTTGCGCTCCCATTTTTTAGTCCGAAAGTCATCACTACATAGAAATATAGCCAAACATCTATGACAAAACTTGTACGTTCTTGGTCCAAAGTGTGCATCGGGATTTGATTATATCCCGAGTACGCAACCATGAATGACAATAACTCGTGTTCCGCCAATGAGCCGACTAGCTGGTCAATTCCGGGTATAGGGAAACTATCCTTAGGGAATGCTTTACTCAGGTCAGAGTAATCTATATAAGTTCTCCATTTTCCATTTGCTTTTCTCACTAGCATGGGGTTAGACACCTATTTAGGGTAGAGGGCATCATGGACGAACCCATTAGCTTTGAGTTTGTCTACCTCCTCTTTGAGAGCCAGACCCCTCCGGGTCCATGCCTCTCCTCTTTTGCTTTATTCATACGTACCTCGGGTCTATGTTCAACATATGACTCATGATGGTGGGAGAAATACCGCACATATCAGAATGTGTCCAAGTAAAAACATACAAATTCGCTGGAAGGACATCAGTGTGATTCTCAACCATTAAGGGATTGAGTCGTAATCCAATCTGAAGTACTCACGATCGGTCATCTCGGCTATTTGGAATGTCGATCGTCATTTCAACCGGTGCTGCTTTTGTTTCCCTAGGTTCCTCATCATCATCTCTCGGATATATCTCTCTATAGATCTGATCGCGTTGCCCAAGCCAGAGCTCGGGCACTACTAGTTAATTTTCAGTGACTCGGGTGCGGACGAAGCTGTCCGCAAACTTTACGTTCTCTCTTCATTGAGCATCTCTCAACTCAGCTGCAAAACACGAATGGTCGGTTGCTTGATCACCATGTACAACACCAACTCCTTTGTCTGTCAAAAAATTTAGAGTTAAACACCAAGGGGCCAAAGCTGCCCTAAACTCTGCCAGTGTCGGTCGACCCAGAAACACATTGTATGGAGAGTCGACGTCCAAAACGATAAAAGGCAGGATTCACACCCTCCTACGTTCACCTTTTCCAAGTTCATTTGGCAATTCAACATAACCCACTACATCTGTTGCTACACAAGTAAAGCCATAGATACAAGATTTAGATGGTTTTAAATCCTTTGTCTCCATCTTCATTTGGTCATATGCTTTTTTGAAGATGATGTTAACAGAAATTCCACAATCAATGAAAATCCTTTTCACAAATGCTAGCCCAATTGTTGTGGAGATGACCGTCGGGTCAACGGTAGGAGCTTCCACCTGATCAACATCTCTGCTTCTGAATATATATCATCCATCGTCGTTCGCTGCAGCTTAATCGGGGATCCATCCTTCGTATTTGAACAACATTCGAAATCTGCATTCCTTAGGGAGTTAGCATACCGCTCCATTTCCTGCCAATTCTTATCTGTAGTGTGAGTTCCACCGACTATCATATTTATAACTAGTCTGCCTACAGTTCGAGCAAGTTCCTCTGGATGGCGTGGAGCTTGCCCACGACCGGGGTCTGATGTTCCTTGTCTACCTTTCTGCGCGTTCTTGACAAACTCCTACGTCTTTTTTGTCGAATTAGTTTTTCTATGGCATCGTGGAGGTTTCTACACTCCTCGGTATTATGCCCGTAATTGTCATGTAAGCGGAAATACTTCCCAGTCCACTTTTGTTCCTCTATGGTTTCTTTTGCGTGTGGCTTTCGGTATTGAAAAGTATTGCAAGTTGATAGGTGGATATTTTCCAAAGATGCATTCAGGGAAGTGTATTCATTGTAAGTTGGAATTCTTGGCTTCCACTTTCCTGCTCCCCTTTTCTTTTTGGGATTTTCTCCTCCGGACCCTTTAGATTTCCCTCGCTTGCTCTGGACATTGACCTGGACCTTCTCTGAGTTATCACCAGATTGCTTTACAGCAATGTTGCTCTTCACAGTTTCTTGCGGGGCCTGGGTGCGTTATCTCGCCTCGTCCATCTGGTTTCCTCTCTACTTATGAATTGATGCGCCCTAGAATAGAAACGTTCTAGTGTAGTTGGAGGCTTTCCCGTAGCCAATCACCAAACACTGAATCTGGATCTACCCCTTGCATGACAGCCATCAGAATGGCATGGTCATTTGGATTGCTAACTTCAGTAGCCGCAACATGAAATCTCTATAAGTACTCCTTTAACGACTCCCCCAGCGCCTGGATCATGCTAGACAAGGACATCACGTCCTTGGGATGAGTGGCATTAATCCTGAATCGTTCCATAAATTTCATTACTAATTCATTAAAGCTGGAGATAGACCGTAGAGGAATGGGTGTACCACATAGTAGCGATTCTAGATAATGTTATTGGAAAGCATCTACACTTAGTTGCATCTTTCGCTCTAACAGAATCCATCATCCATTCATATCTCATCACATGTTGTCGGGGATTAGTCTTCCCTTCGTAGGCTAGAATAGTTGGCATATTAAACTTCCTGGGCTACTTGGCCTGTAGAATAGTATCTATGAATGGGGTATGACTCCTTAACATCCCAAATCATCATTAGTCAAGCCTAGATTTTCTCTCATCAGCTGTCTGACCATAGCCGATAGGTCAGGGGTTTGTATGGAAGATGGCAGGTTGGACTCTGTCCCACGAGACCGCTCTGGTTGGTGTCTCCTATGTTGGCGGTCTACCTAGCGTGTATCCTGAGCACCAGCTTCATTAGGACCTTGGTGAGCTGGTCGTCCGGTTTCCACCCATAATCTAGATCCTAAATTTCCTGTCCCAGCTTGAGTGTGGTTTTCGAGGCGTTAGTGATCTCTGGTCGATCGATCAGCAAAACCTACTTGTGTTGTTTTAATTCTATAACGTCTACGCCTGGGAGGTTCATCAGACAAAGTCAAGTTATCAGATGAGGAATAAGGAGCCGGGCTAGCTCCAGCATTCTGATGCTGTTGTTGAGTACGCTAAGTTAGGAGGTTGGTAATAGCTTGAATCTATTCGTTAAACTATCTCCTGCTTTTCCATGTGTTCTCTCATCAGGTCGTTGAACTCTGTTCTCGCGACAACTTCTATTTGGTTTTGGATGGCAGTAGTCCTTGCGCCTGGGTTAACTTATTGATTGCTAGGTCGTACTTTCTGGACACTAGTAGTTTTGTTGACATATGCGTTGTGTGAGGCTGATCTGGTACGAGGTATTCCCATTGTAGAGTTATTGGTAAGAACTGTGAGTAGAATCAATGGATTTCCCATGAATGACTTGGGTCTCCTTTTGGAGATTTCTCCAATCCAGTAACTACAAAGTAGATCATAATAACTTGAGAATGCGGTTCTCAGTGAAAGCACCAAAATGTTAGCACCAGAATTGGTCACTAACACCCAAAGAAGGATTTGCGTAGAGAGATTTATGAAGATAGAAAATTAAAATAGAGGAATGTGTACAGAATTAATTGCATAAACTAGAACACCAGATTTATAGTGGTTCAGCGTAATTGCCTACGTCCACTTTGTGTTTGACCCTTATTGCTTTTTCAAATAATTGAATACGGATACAATCCATACACCAACTACTTGAATACAAGTTCTAAATGAAAAAGAAAAAGTCTTGGAAATGGCAGAGTCTCCCCAGTATTCTCCAAAAATAAGGTCCATTTCACCGTGCCTCTTCCCTTCTATTTGTAGGCGAAGATGGGCTGGACTTCCTTCGTGGGCCCCGGAAACATGGTACTTCGGCTGGTAGCAAGTGGTTTCTACGCACTAAGCCAAGGATGCCTAATGGCAGTTGCCGAGCGAGGAATGCCGGTCGAGAATTATTTGGTCGATCATCAAGTGACTCAAAGTAAACCCTTAGGAGAATGCAAGCAGACGGTATGTTGACTCAGAGCGAAGCATGCCGAACGATGAAGTCTGTTGTATGGCTTCACACTCTTGACCAATTGGTGCATTCTGGAAGACTTGGTAATTTTCATTTGAGCCGAACCCTCCTATGCCAAGCGATGGTGGTCGAACCAAAGAATGTCGGGTGATGGTGTTTGAACCATAGAATGCTGAGTGATGGTGGTAGAACCAAAGAATGTCGGGTGATGGTGGTCAAACCAAAGAATGTCGAGCGATGGCAGTCGAACCAAAGAATGTCGAGCGATTGTGGTGAAACCAAAGAATGCCGAACGATGGACTTAGGTCGAGTGGCACTTAGGCTGAACGATACCATGACCGAGCGGCACCAAGCCGAATGATGCAGTCAGGCGAACGATACCTAGGCCGAGCGGTACTTACAGGCCGAACAACACTCAATATTTTCCTCTTTTAGCCGTGCCAAGCAACCGTGTAACACCGAGGTACTTTGACTCTTGAGTATGTCAAAATAGGTCTTCTTAACAAGAAGTTGCAAGATCTAAAGAAGGAATTGGGTGATGGAAGTTATAGTGCTGTATTAGTCACGGTTTATTTGCAAAGAAGGAGAGATATGTGAAGAAGGAGAACCATGGGCTACTAAATTTAGGAACCCTGGTTGGAATGGAAAGTCGAACGGAAGAGGGCAAGTGCTATATTTTGAAGAAGCCCGGTCTTTGGAAGAATGAGTGTCTAGACAAGGAGAAGGCAAAGAAGGAAGTAGCATCTTCATCCGTAGCGGTGGAGAGTGGAGCTAGTATGGGAGGTGTAGATGTGTTGATGGTAGTAGAATTAGATGTTTCAGGTAGCAAATAGGTGCTCGATTCGGGGCCGTCTTATCATATGACGTCGAATAGGAATTATTTTTCTTCTTATATCAACAAAGAAGGAAATTCAATTGTTACGGGTAATGGTGCTGTTTCTAAATCAAAAGGCATTGGTTCCATGCAAATTCATATATTTGACGGAGACTTTGGAAGTCCCTTATCCCTTTGGTGTAGTTGCTTTCTTGAGGTTGTAAGATCACTATTGAGATTGATAGCACTCGGATTTCGAAGGATGCGCTTATAGTGATGAAGGGTGTTAGGACTCATGGTGTTTATTTGCTTCAAGAAGTGACTATAGAAGGTGAAACTTGTGTGGAAGTTGATAGTTCTCAAGATTTGGATCAACTAGGTTGTGGCTTTTGAGGTTATGTCATGTCTGGGAGAGGATTTTGGATATTCTTCGAAAGTGGGAGATGATCGATGGAGAGAGCTTCAACAGATTAGTGTTTTGCGAGGAATGTGTCATGGGGAAGCAAATAAAAGTTTCATTCGATGAAGGAAAACATGATTCGAGAATGGTTCTTGAGCATGTTCACATGGGTATTTGGGGACCGGCACTGGTAACTTCTTTGTGGAGAGCTTGGTATTATATTTCTTTTATTGATGACTTTTCTTAAAAGGTATTAGTGTATATAATGAATGCCAAGTAGGAGGTATTTTCAAAGTTCAAAGCATGGAAAGCTCTTGTTGAGAATGAGAGTGGCAAGTCTTTGAAGGTCCTAAGGTTTGTCGACTGCGGAGAGTATGTTTCTAGAGATTTCTTGGAGTTTTACAAGGATAATGGCATTTGGAGGCATTTTACTACACTGGGAGATCTGCAGTTGAATGGTATTATGGAGAGGATGAACTGTACTCTACTTGAGAAAGCTCGATGACTGAATTGACATCAGGTTTGTCTAAGGGATTTTAGGCCGAAGCTTCATTAATCACGGTGCATATTATTAATTGGATTTCATGCTCGGCTATTGTTAACAAAATTTTGGAGGAAGTGTGGAAGGGAAAGAGAATTTACTTGAGTTACTTCATGTGTTTGGTATTCAAGTTTATGTGCATGATCCGAGAAATATAAGCTTGAACCTAGAGCATTCAAGAGGTTTTTGCTTTGTCATACAGACAGTGTAAAAGGCTATCGGATATGGAATCCAGAAATGAGGAAGGTTATGAATTCTCGTCATGTTACTTCTAATGAGTTAGTATTGTTTAAGGAGAATAGCTCATCGAATGTTTTGGATTTGGTTCATGGTGAATCAAAGGAGAAGTAAGTTATTTTCATATTTTCTCCAAGGAGTAGAGTAGTTGGAGATGCTTGTGTGGATGAAGCGGTTGATGTTACATCACGTGGTCCATATGGTGCCTCTAGTATTGTTGGTGATATACATGATTCTAGAAGGATTCGGTTCAAGTTGGAGCCAAAAGGAGTTTGGGTGATGGTATTGCTAGTCGGGCGGGTCGTCGTGCTATAAGGCCACCCTATAGGTCAAGTGATTGGAACTATCATAGCTTTAGTGATAATTTGGACTATTCTCTTCATGTAGTCCAAAATGAGCTGACGGATCTTGATGATTTCATGGAATCGAGTGATAGCTCGAAGTGGATTTGTGCCATGGAGGAAGAGATGCAATCATTGATGAAGAATCAAACTTGAGATTTAGTTCGACTTCCTAAAGGAAACCATGCTATTGGGTGCAAATGGATGTACAAGCTAAAGAACGATGGAAGATATAAAGCTAGGCCAGTGGCTAAGGAGTTTGCACAAACAAAGGAAAAGGAGTATGATGAGATATATGTACCGGTTATGCACCATATTTCAATATGGATACTAATTTCTATGGTTGCTATTCACGACTTAGAATTGGAGCAACTTGATTTGAAAACCGCCTTCTTGCATAGTTACTTGGATGAAGACATCTACATGGAGAAACCAGTAGGTTTTGTTGTGGATGGTAAGTCAAATTTGGTTCGCAAGTTAAAAAAATCACTATATGGTTTAAAGTAATCACCTGGACAATGGTTCAAGAGATTTGATCATTTTATGCTTGAGAATGGTTTTAACAGAAGCATTAAGGATGCTTGTGTATACTTCAGGAAGTTGAAAAACGATTGTTGGGTGTGTTTACTGTTGTATGTAGACGACAAGCTAATTGTATCCGAGGATAAGAATGAAATCAACAAGTTAAAGCTGAGTTTGAAATTGGAGTTCGAAATGAAGAATTTTGGAGAAGCAAAAAGGATATTGGACATGGAAATAGAAAGGGATCGAAAGCATTTATGTTAGAACCTTGTATTTTTATATTTTTGATGATGACAACTATATAAGTAAATACTATGTGAACTAACCATATTTGCAAGAGAAGATGCTATTCTACTTGAAAATAGATTGCAGAACAAGAATTCATAGAATTGTTCCAAATTTATTAACGTTTTTTCTATGATCTAGTCTAGTAGTTGATTGTTGTTAAAATCTGTCTTAGGTGGTATATGCACACAAACAACTATTTAAAATTATTTTCAAATCATATAGACACAAAAGTATTTCATTTATTTCAAGTACCATTGAGAAAAGTTTTCAAAGGAACTTCAATATGGCAGAAACTCTAAATTCAGCCGACTGAATGTGGAGGTTCAGTCGACTGAAAACCTATGCACGGGCACAGCGCACTTGAAGGTTCAGTCGACTGAAACACTCAATTCAGTCGACTGAACTACGTGCCTTTTTATATTAAAATTCAAAATTCAAAAATTTTGAATATTCAGCAGACTGAAATCTTTTCCTCCATCGACTGAAAATTCATAACGACTATTTTCTGAATGGTCACTCCCATTCAATGAACAGAAACAACCCTTTATTAAAGAGTTGTTTCCATATCTTTTGACCATAACTCTTCACGAAGAATTGCACCAATTAAAATCTATATATAGCCTTCATTTCAGTTGTTTTAATAATTTAATTTTTCTGATTCTATTCATATTCTTATTATCTAAAATATTATGCCCTTTTTTTCATATCTCATTCTAATCACTTGCAAATTCAAGGAAAAATTCATTTGTGATTAAATTAACCACCAATTTTCACGAACTACACTATAGACCACAAAGGAGGATATTATAAGAAGGGTGTACTCTAAAGGCTTATCTGTGCTATCCAGAGCACAATCAGTCAAAAAAAATTCTCTGTATTGTTTAAGTCCTATTCAGTTGCTCAGGTGGTAAAAGTCATATTCATTCATCCGTCCGGTAGAAGTCCTGTTCGGTTGCTCAGGTAGTATGATACCTATTCCTCTGGGTAAGAGATGGTTGATAGTTAAATTCGGGAAGGAGTCTGGGACTGGACGTAGAATGTTGTAAAACATTTAGTTATTCGAATCTATCAAAAGAATTCTTTGATTTCTTCGATTAATTATTCTAACCAAAATTCTTTTATATTTTATTCCACATTAGTAGATAACCTAGTTACTATTCCATATTATGATCCTTAGCAGCACGTCCATTTGGTAACAGAGCAAGTCCATCATATAACCATAACATTGGTATTTGATATTCAGTTAATGTGGAAAATAACACTAACATAAGTTTTGTTGAAGGTCAATCCACTACACGACCACAACTATTCAACGGTTTTGAATTATAATTATTGATAAACTCGAATGAGAATCTTTATGCAAGCAAATGGATATGATACTTGGAATATTACACAAAGTGAATACACTATACCCACTACACCATTTGAAGAATGGTTAAATACACAAAATTTAGATGTTATATCGAATGCAAAAGCCATGAATATGTTATTTTGTGCCTTGATAAAAATGAATTTAGTAGAGTTAGCACGTGTACAACTGCTTATGAAATTTAGAGAACTCTTAAAGGCACACATGAAGGAAATAACAAAGTTAGGCAAAGCAAGATTCTTTGCTCAAAAATAAGTTCCAAAAATTCAGAATGAGATGAGATGAAACTATAAATGACATGTATTCTAGATTTCAAGACATACATCATTCACTATTGGCACTTAGGAGAAAAGATTTTAAATTTTGATATTGTCTCAAAAATTATGAACTCTTTAATGGATGAATGGGAACAAAAAGTCTTAACTATCGAAGAAGCTAATGACATCTCTCCCATCCATCTTGAAGAGTTAATTGGAAATTTCAAGTCATACGAAGTTAATTTGCAGGCAAATCTAGATCAAGCATAAGATAAAAAGAAAATTGCCTTCAAAGCTGAATAAGAAGATTCAGATGAAGATGATGATGACATTTCATTGATTATAAAGAATTTCAAAAAGTCTTTAAAATTTAGAAAGAACAAGTAGTTTGAAAACGACAGGAGAGACAATTCACGCAAACCACCAGTTTCGAATCTCGAATTTTATGAATGTCATAAGAAGGGTCACATGAAGAAAGAATGTCATGATAGAAAGAAAGACAGATTCATGAGAAAGAAGGACAGGTAAAAAAAGAAGCAAGCACTCTTTGTTACATGGAATGTTTGAGAATCGCCTTCATCATCAGGTAGCGATTCTGAACAAGCCAACGTCTGTTTTATGGCTTCGACTAATGACGTAAGCGATTTAATTTTTGATGATTTAATTGATATAAATTCAGAACTGTTAGATAAACTCAAAGAAGTTAAAAGAAATTATAAAGATGCACTAGAAAAAATTAAAAAAAACTGAAACACAAGTTGATATGCTAAGAGATGAAAAGAAAATAGTAGAAGAAGAACTTGTTAATATAGAAGAATCTTTGTCTAACATTTCTTCTCAACTTAATATGCTATCAAATGAAATAGAAGTGCAAAAAGAAAGGTATATGACATTGGCTTCGGAAAATCTTGATTTAAATCGAATGTCAAAATTCTTGAATTGAAAAATACCAGTCTCAAAATTGACTTAGAGAATATCGCTAAAAATGTAACTAATTTTAATGAAGGAAGAGAAAATCTTTCTAAAATTATCAGTAATTTTCCAACTACTACTAATAAGAATGGATTAGGATATAAAAATTCTTCAAAAACCAGTTCAAAGAAGAATAGTATATCATTTAAAAATTTCAATTTACATAACAATTTTGTAAAAGCAAAATTAAAGCAAAGGTTTTCACTCAAAAGAAAGAAATTGGTAGAACAAATAGTATAAAAATTTGGGTACCAAAAACTAATAATAATTTAATTAGAAATAAGTATATTATATCTTTTGTAACTTCAGTTCATAAAAATAAAAAAATTAGTTATAAAGGCAATTCCAAGCCCTCTTGGGTTTGGCTTCCTAAGACCTATCTCTTAGGATCCTAATAAAAAGTGGGTGGGGTTTAGGGATAATCAGGCTCGAACTGATGACTGGCCAATACTAGGTATATAAGCAGTGATTTCAAATCCAGAGGTTAATCGTACTCTGGCAACTTTACGTAAGGCAGAGATTGGTTTTTTGGGTATGATAGTGGAAAATTTGACAGACAAGTCACTCTACAGAACCGTTGAATAGGAAAAAGAATGGATCTGCAGGGTCCCAAATGAATTGGCTTATTCGAAAAAAGCCTTGTTAATAGGTAAGAGATTGAAAGGCGTATTTCAAGAAAACCTATTAGCGATGTACTTCTATTCAATCTCTCGGGCACCAATCCCCCCTCTCCCTCAGACTCAATCTCTCTTTTGACTATTTGCATTCCAGTTAGCCTGATGGACCTCGGCCTTAGCATTACTGTTAAGCATGACTGATAGCTCCCAACGTTGGATGAGGCTGTCCTTGTTATATAAAAGAAGAGAGGGTTAACACATTGACCCATTTGTTAAAAATGAGAGGGGAGTTGCTTATTAGGCCACTACTAATAAGATAAGACGAACCACTACCAAAAGTCTTTTTTTTCCAATAGATGGGGTTCGATATCATTTTTTATTTGTTATAACTATTTTCAAATCTAAAAAAAAATTCCAATTTTTTGGTATTTTCAATATCTTATTATTATAAATTATTATAAAAAAATCTTTTTTTCATGCAATTTGGGATCCTCATTTTGGTCAACCGGCCGTAGTAACGCATTACCTTCTGGGTGGAATTGCCACAACATGGGCATTCCTCTTAGCAAGAATTATTACATTAGGATAATAGCTAGGAGGATCAATCCCTAATGAAATAGATGTAGCAGTGGCATGTTGGAAACTCAGAGTCTTCACTTGATCTAATTGGGGCTAAAACTTCGGAAATTACAAATGCCAAAATACTGTAGCAGCTATCTTAGTTAGTGGAAGTGGTTGAATTTGCCAACGGTGTGAAAGGAATAGCCTTAAATCTTGAGTCGAACATAAAACTTGTGATTAGTAGTAAAACATCTATTTTCCTGTTGGGACAAAGTTCTATCTTCAAAGATTTGAATCAGAAATAATTCGCAAGAATAACTCACGGATACGCTCTCCTACCTAAAAGGTTGAAACTCTCGACGGGAGAATCAAGTCCAATGCCTCGAAAACCTAAGGGTTCCTCCGCAAGCAGGTGGGTATCGACGGACACAACGACTTAATCAACTGGATTCGCCGAAGCAATTTCCTTCTGCTTGCGCGGGTGCTTCCCTCTAAGGCGGAACGCTCCCCTACCGACCTTCCCGGTCAACGAATTTATTCCAACTATAAAAAATTCCTAAGATTTTAGGTTGGGGGAATTTTTCTTAGTATTTTTTTTTTAGATTCAAAATGGAAAGTGCCCAAATTCAATTATAAACTTGAAAAAAAAAGAATCGATTTCATTCAATGATTGCTTTTTCTATTCTTTTAGTTACTGATTTATGGATTGGATTTCACTCAACCCATGGTTGGGACTATCAATTATTCCCGCACGGCGACATCGCATTGGTTATGCTCCGCACTTTACGTCGACCCATTTCGCTTTACCAACCCCAGGGAAACTCCGAATACAGGCCGTAAACCGTAGGTGTGGCAGTGAACTCCTTCTCGCAAGATAATTGGGAATTGGGAAAACTTAAAGAAGAGAAAACTTATTTTTAGTTATAAAAAAATTTTTAGATCAAAAATGAATATTTGTGAGCACATTCCGATCAAATGATCCGCAGCAGCCAATAGACTCTTTTACTTTTTTAGGACCACCGTTTAGCTTAGTTTGCTTTGATCCTCTCCCTACTCTAACTGGGCATTTCGTTAGGTGAGTCCAGAATTTGGAATGAAAAGAGGAGTAATGCTTCGGGGTTGCGTGGCGATACCCACGAAAAAGATCCAAACTATTCTGAGTAAGATATTCATGAAAAGCCGGGTTTGAAATGCCAAGACAATCTAATAGAAAAGGGCCTAATATACTGGATCAGTCACCTATAAATAGAAGCTTCTTTCGGTCTCTCTTTGGCAATCCAAACTAGTATATTTATATTAAGTTCGGAAGAGACGCAGCATTACGGGCTATTCGATTTGAAGTTGTCCATAATTTACAGAGTACTCGGTATAACTCACGCATTCATGCGACCGTGAAGTCACCGGATGAATTGCGGAGTAGATAGATCATATCCGGACGCTGCAGTTGCTCCGCGGCGATACAGACTCGCTCGAGTAGTCCCTGCAATGGGAACGGCTCGGATTGGTATTTGTGAGAGAATGTCGAGACCATCTTTTCGACTGGAAAATGTGAGTCTGTTTTGTCCACTTTATCCATCCCCCTCTATAAAAAGAAAAAGGTATTTTTTTACATTCAAAATGAAAAGTGCCCAAATTCAATTATAAACTTGAAAAACAAAAATTGGGTTGCGCCATATTTTCTCGGGTACCCGAGAAAAAAATAGAGACTTGAATCAACTTCTTTACGTTGATTCTTTACCCTCTTTTTTTATGGTAAATGATCCCACTCAATCAAATGTGATCCTGATTCGGCATTAGAAGTATATTGATTGTTCCCCAATAACCGAATATATTTTTTGTAAATATAGCATAATTTATGAACCCGTAAAAGTCTTTGGTTATGATAATAAATCTAGTTTATCACTTGTAAAACGTTTAATTATTTGAATCTATCAAGCTGGAGACAAAAGATTCATATGAGAAAACATAAGTAAGCGGGCCTCCGCTTGAGCTTCCAAAAAGCACAACTTGGATCCGTGCGCTTCATATTAGCCTGGAGTTCACTCCCAGCAAACCTTCTCCTTTCATGTGTTAAGCATAGCAAAGATAAAACTGTTGAGTAACGGCAGCAAGTGATGGCCAGTATATTAATTCGGGAGGTGACCAACGGGAAGAGGAAGATATTTTCTTTACCCAAATTCGAATCTATTACTAAACAAGTGTAGCTGGAACTATATACTGGGAATAGCTAGACTATCAGTAATAGAATAGTAGGTTTCATTTTAACATCAACAACTTTGAATTGGATTAGTGTCTCCTCAACAGATAAGAGCAATCCGCGGAATCCTATAGGGGAAAATAAAGAATAGGCCAGGTTTTGTCTTGAACTAGACCAAGGAAAAAAATCTAATCTCTTTTACATATCCGCCAAGTTTATCAACCATTTCAGAAATGATAGAGAGAAAAATTTTCAATATTTTTAATGGAAATGTAAGAGAATTAGCTAAACTAGTTCAGTAGAGGTTCGTAGCTCATTCGAGAAGCTATCGCGGTTTGCGAAACGAAGGAGGAAGAGCTACGACCGCATTACAACATGAATGTTGACGGACGACCGAGAAAAAAGAAAGGTGACGCCTTTGATTTTAAAAGTGGTTTATCTTAGCATGCTAGCCTTACTAAAACAAAAGCACCAAGACTTATACTAGCTACGCCCCATAGAAACTGTCTACCTGAGACTGTCCCTTGGCACTGGGTGACGGTCTATCCGCCTTTAAGTGGTATTACCAGCCATTCTGGAGGAGCAGTTGCGCTATCTAATATTTATACGCTATCTAAATACGCTATCTAAATAAATAACCACATGCAGGGAAACTTACACGTGTGGTTCTGGCGAAATTGGATAAACCCGACTTCCCAAGGAAGGACGTCTAATCGAATTTATTTATTTAGATAGCATATTTAGATAGTGCCCTATTATTCATGCCTTCTTTCTGTGGCTTGGTTAAGGGAACCCACCGGAGCCGTTCAATGGGGGCTAGATCCAATCTCCTGGTCCATGCGAAAAGGAAAAAGAATTTCACGTTCTTCCTTTCGGGAAGGGTGGATTAGGGAAGTAGTTTCACTACGCTCCTTCCTTTTTCTTTTTTTTTGTTGTCTGAATATTCGGTTGTAACAATCTGAATGATCCCACTACATAAGGAACCTTTCGACGTTACCCGTAATATGTGGAAGTATCGACGTAATTTCATAGAGTCATTCGATCTGAATGCTACATGAAGAACGTGGTATTAGTCATCTGTCAATCCCAATTCAAATATATATGAAATATATTACTGCTAGGATTCGAAGTGGCTCATTTCGTACCAGGGCGATTTCATAGTTTGGACTTGGTATACTAGGCGCCAATTAATATATTGGATGTTAGTTGTCTAAGACCAATGTATTTTTTTTCAAGAATGGGGCACGGGTATGTAAGCCATGTAACTCTGGCTCTAGAAGCCAACCTATTTGAATCATCGATTTTGGCTTCTTGCTCTAGCAGAAAGACTTGTCACCAGAAGACTGCAAGATTCAGAAGAAACCTAAAGGAAGAGACCCGAAATGTTTATACTGGGTGAGTTCGGAAACATCAGGTGCGTAGCGACCTGGCCAGAATCACTTGGGTGACCGAAGGCCGTCCGGACACATAGCTTACCGAACCAGTTGCGATAAGTTTGCCTGAGAGAAGACCCCCGATAAGGCACATCGTTCCCAGGCCAATCCACGTGGCCTCTTTGACGAACGTCATGCTCTGTTTTATGATTAACTATATATAAAATATAAATCTAATTGGATCTAATTTAGATATAAAAATGAAAATGTCTTTCTTAAAAACTCGAAGGGAAATTTCCAAACGAACAATTTCAATGAAATCTTTCAATTTCTTATTTTACTATGTTTATACCACGGGATGAATACTATACTGACCGAGGACCTCCTTCGCCCTTGAGAAAAGGATAGGTGTTATGATATTGAAGGACAGGACATAACGCCAACCTCTTAATGATACAATCAACAATTCGATTCCTACGCCGAGGTATTGACGGTGATTCTCAAAAATTTCGCCCTTGTAGATACTTTTTCAGCCCCATTGCCAATACTAAGTAGCAGTCAAAATTTTGTTGAAAAAGGAATCGATCGCGATTTGGAACCTGTTCTCCATAATAATTATGCCACATCCCTTTGGCCAATTTAGCTCTTAATACAGGATCATTTGTACTATGCCATTTATGAAGATTCATAGCTTGGGAAAAAACCTGAAATCCTACCATCCGGCATTACGATAAAGTGTTTTTCTGATAAAAGCCCGTGCTCAAAAGAATATATTTTCTTGAGCATGGGCTTTTTGGTCAAAACGCATTATAAATGCTCCGGCTAAACCTATTGATGGAAGAGGTGAAATTTCTGCAGATCAAACTAATTATTATCGAAATGATGCGAACTATTTCAAAGACCCAACATTGTCAAGTCAACTCAACTAAGTGCATCTTTTGATGCATCCTATCTTACGGAGGGACTGTTTTGTTTTTGTAGGCTGGTCGTGATTTTTAACCAATTATGTGCTTCAATATAATTACCTGGAGTAAGCGCTATAGCCTGTTTCCAATACTCAACAGCTTGACCGAACCACGCCTCCGCAATTTCAGAATCACCCTGTAGAATGGCCTGTTCTCCGCGGACACAATGGGTTTCGAAAATAAAAAAGAAGAATTATTTTTTATTTTCTAAAAGTTCTATCTTCAAGGATTTCTCGGGACCCTACAAATAACTCTCAAAACGGAAGTTATTCTACAGATGCTGAGCTTTTGTCTCGGCTACCTGCCTGGTACTGAACTCTGTTATAGCCATTTCTGTACATCCAATGAATATCCAAAAAGTTTGAAACAATTGGCACTTTTTCGGAGATTGGATTGACCGCCCTAGATCGATGTGAATCAGAGAGCTAGTGCGATGTTTTTTCAAATGAAAAGGATTCGAATTCTATAAGGTTGAATAAAAAAGAAATTAACCTTTTTGGATAGATTATTACGAGCCATACTAATTCCGAATCAGCTTTGTCTACGAACAAGGAAGCTATAAGTAATGCAACTATGAATCTCATGGAGAGTTCTGAAAGTCTACTCGGAGCGGAACCGAAGATTATCCATGACTCAAAATTTCCTTTCCAAGCTACATGAAACAGTTTTTTGGACGTCCATAGAAAAATTATTGCTAACTGTCCAAAGTGAGAAGCAAAAATATTCCGACTCCGCGAATTGCTAGCTCTCTGGATTCCCCATGCACGATAGACGATTGTTCGCATAGAGGGGCATTCATCGATAGGCGTAGCGAATGGGCAACTTGTTCTTTCATGGAGCAGTTACCAGTGGCTACAAGGCAGAAGTGGCAGTAGGTGGCAAAGTAGAACAATTTTTTGCGGACAGCGGTGATTAGAAAGAAGAAGTTTACTAAAATAAAGAAGATAGAAGTGACTCACACTCAAGCCGAAACCCTGCTAGCTTCAGTTCTTTACGAAGTTTCTTCTAACCTAGGCAAGAGGGCAGCAAGTTACAAATTCTATCTCGGTTTATTCCGCAAGTCTGTCGCTTAGTGAAACCAGAACAGGAACTTCATTCATATTGTTTTACCGAAGTCTCCATCCGAGGCTAGGCAGTCAACCTGGTTGGTTCTTCGCGCCCAGTTTTGGTGTAGCTCACACTCAATTATTTCCTAATAATTGTTGTACCTCACAAGTCACAAACATCGGGGTTGGGGATGTCGGAAAGAGACTCCGATGGAAGCAGCAGCAATGACATTGTACAATAATTTTAAAAGGGATGTAGCTCAGCTTGGTAGCGCGTTTGTTTTGGGTACAAAATGTTGATTCAACCATTTTTAGTCTTCATCTATCAGGTGTTTCATCAATTTTAGGTTCTATCAATTTTATAACCACTATCTTCTGTCCATTCATGTCATATCTTATATGACTTATGATTATTCGACGAAAGATCATCCTGAGCCTGGATCGAACTCTTCATGAGATTCATAGTTGCATTACTTACAGCTTCCTTGCTCGTAGACAAAGCTGATTCGGAATTTCTTTCATTCCAAGCACCCCTTCTCCCGAAGTTACGGGGTCATTTTGTAGCAAAAGAAGATATCTAATTTAGCTCTTTCATACACAAACCGTTGAGGGTAGTTCTAAATCTAGGCCAAAACAATGAAAGATTGACTTGACCCACTCTTTCTTATTCTGCACAAAGATTAGTGGTAGAATTCACTTTCAAATAGTACGGGTGATCGGTGGAAGATTTCTTTCATGAGCAGGCGAGCCACTTTCCTTAATAGAAATGCGCGGAAAGAGCTTCCATGTGTCAAAACAAAACAAAACAAAACACCAAATTTTGTACCCAAAACAAACGCGCTACCAAGCTACGCTACATCCCTTTTAAAATTAAAACCATTTAGGTTGAAAGCCATAGTACTTTGCGAAAACCTGTGTTTTCGGTAAACAGTCGCCCGGGCCTGGTCACTGCGACCCCCTTCGTAAGGAGGCACCCCTTCTCCCGAAGTTACGGGGCTATTTTGCCGAGGTGAAATCGGCCACTTTTTCTGCCATGTTCGCAAACTAGAACGAGGTTTTGTTTCACCTTTAGATACCGAATCAGATCAAAAAGAGGACAGAACTTACTATCTTTGGGATCTGATGCTATATTGTTGCTCAATACTTTAGTGGATCGACTCTATTACATAAGTTGATTCTATCATTGATCACCCGGTAACCACTCAGCCACCTCTCCCAGAGGTAATCTCTATTTTATTCCTACGAATAGAACATGACCATATGAGATGATACACTAACTACCTGTATGTAGAAACCTCCCGGTATTTTGTTAATAATTGATTTTATTCCGGAATTGGAAAATCCATAGGGGCCCAAACAAATTCTTCTACATCTATATCTAGACACTGGTTCATCAAGAATACACAAGAAAAGCACTTCGAATTGTTGATTCTAACTTTCGGAGTGAATGAGTGCAGCAAAGTATCTTATCTACCCACGCACGGAGCGGTAACTAGTCATTCCTATTGGGATAGCGGTACGATTCCGTCGGAGGTGGGAAGTTAGCAAAAGGAATTGCATCTGGCAAACACTTGACGATTCTCTCACAAATAGCAATCCGAGCCGTTCCCATTGGCATGAGGAAGTATTTCATTTAGATGAAATAGATACAATTCACAAAAAAATAGATATTTGTTTTTTCGACGCGGAATTGCTTCCCCGAATGGATTGGATCGTTTTAAGGTAAGGGGCTCTTCCACCAAGAACTTTTTATGAAACTCTTTGACCCTTGCCCATTTCTTTGTAGGAGAAATGGAATCTCTTTGGTGGATCGGACGGCGGCCCTTTCAAGGCTTCTTTAGGGATCGATTCACTCTACGTAGATTGATTGAACGCAGCGAGCCCCCATTGCAGGAATCTGTTCGACTAGCCTTTGAGAAGTTGACGGCCTTTCTAAGGGCAAATATTCTAATGAGCATTCAATACTTGCTAATGGGTAGTCGGAATTTTGATTCAATACCGCCTAGACGTCAATGGATATAAGTACTCATGGTTACCTTTTTCTATCCAATATATTGATCAATGCCTGCCTATTTAGCTTAACGAAGATCGAAAGTGGTGCATTCAGAAGTTTGAACGAAAAGCGCACTGTAATAGCTTTTCTTCATATCGAACGTCGAACTCTCATGACTTAAGGCCGCTCACAAGAAAATAATCTATACGAGGCTTTGATTATTCAAATTGAGTTGTGTTCTATTAAATCAATGATTCGGACCGCCTTCTTCCAAACCAACTATAGATCTCTATCAGTTAAGGATGGGACCAGTTCACTTCGAGTGAACAAGAACAGTTACATTTAGGAGCGGAGAGAACAGGCCCTCAACCAAAGTATATACCACCTACTCTGTTGACTTGAATCTCCAGTTCAGTAGGTAAGGTCTTTATTTTCAATTTTTCGCCCACATCCGATCCCCAATTCTTGTTCACCCCAGATGATCGTGTTGGGTGAATTATGACTTTGTACGATCGTGTCAGTTGAGCAACATCTTCTTTGTCACAGTTCTGACTTATGGGCTAATGAGTGGATTGCCTGCTCCTCTTTTTATTTGATAAGAATTAGTCCTGTTGGAAAGTCAATCAGTTCAAGCGGGAAACCAACGGCAGGTAGCGTAGCTCTTCTAGCGAAGCTGTGAATTCATGAGAAACCAAAGTCATTTATATATTTTTTGCAGGCACCAACTAAGAAAAGAGGAAAGTAGATACTGGATAGTGGTTGCTCATAACATACGATAGGAAATAAAGATATGCTGACAACCATTATCTACTTAGATAGATGATCTGTCACGTTTGGAGATATATATCATTAGCAAAGGCGATGTGAGCAATGACGGTACATTCAGCTTACCTCTTATTTCAAATGTTTTACTAGTAAATAATTTAAAACATAATTTTCTAAGTATAAGTCAACTATATGATAAAGGTTTTAATATAACTTTTTCAGAAAATAAATGCAACATATTTGATCAATATAATAATCCTATATTTGAAGGAACCGGAGAAAGAAATATTTAAATTTTAAATATGAAAGTCAATCATAACACAAATATGTCTAATAGCCAAAGAAAATGATCTTTTGTTATGGCACAAAATATAAATTTTAAAGCAACAAACCAATTATCTAAGAATAATTTAGTTAAAGGTCTTCCAAACAAAGTTTCAAAGCAAAAAGTATTTGTGATGCATGCCAATTAGAAAAATTAATGAAATTTTCTTTTAAATAGAAGAAAATGATTTCTACATTACAACCACTTGAGTTATTAGATTTAGATCTCTTTGGACTAACTCATATTCAGTTAATAAACCATGATAAATATGTTTTGTAATTTTTGATGATTTTTCAAGATTTACTTGGAAAATATTTTTGAAAAATAGAAGTGATACTTTTGACAATTTTAAAATATTTGCTAAAAGAAAAAATATTAAAAATATGAAAATTAAAAATATTCGGAGCAATCACGGTGGTGAATTTGAAAATGAGTCTTTTGGAAATTATTTTAATAAGAAAAGAATTGTTCATGATTTTTCATTTTCTAGAACTCCACAACAAAATGGGGTTGTAGAATGGAAAAATAGAATGCTTCAAGAATATGCTAGAACTTTATTAAATGGAAGTATTCAACCAAACATTTTTAGGCAGAAGCTGTGGCAATAGCTTATTATATTTTGAATAGAGTTTCCATTAGAACATTAAGAAAACATATTGCATATAAGCTTTTTAATGGAAGAAAACCCAACATATCATACTTTAAAGTTTTAGGTTCAAATTATTTCTTATTAAGTACAAAATATAAACTTGGTGAATTCGATCCAAAATCTGATGAAGGAATATTCATTGGATATTTAGAACGAAGAAATTTATACAGAATATATAATAAAAGAACTAAAATTTTCGAAGAAATGCTTCATGTGTCATTCGATGAAAATTTCAAATTTAATCATAAATTTAAAAACGAAAAAAATAATTTCTAAATCAAATAACTCGGATGGTGATTTGAAAATATATAAAATAATGTAGATAACAGCAATAGTGAATCAAAAATTCCACCAAGACTTCTAAGAAATCATCCTATTGAAAATATCATTGGAGAAATAAATACTGATGTGAGAACATGAAATCAACTAAATCAAATGGGTCGCATAGCTTTTATTTTAAATATTGAGCCTAAAAATGCTAAAGAAGCATCAATTGATGATCACAGGATTATAGTTGTGCAAGAAGAATTAAATCAGTTTGAGTGTAATGAAGTTTGGTATTTGGTTCCAAGGCCAAGTGATCAAACAATTATCGGTACTAAATGGGTTTACAAAATGAAGCCGATGAACAAGGAAATATTATTCGAAATAAAGCTAGGTAGTTGCTCAAGGTTATAATCAAGAAGAATTAATAGACTATGATGAAACATTTGCACCTGTAGCTCGTTTAGAAGTTATACGTATTTTATTAGCATATTCATGTTTTAATAATTTCGAACTACATCAAAAGGATGTAAGAAGTGCTTCCTTACATGGTTTTATAAAAGAATATATATATATGTAGAACAGCCTCCTTTATTCGCACATGAAAAATTACCAGATCATGTTTATAAATTAAAAAAGGCTTTATACGGTTTAAAACATGCACCTCGTGCTTGGTATGACCATCTTAAAAATTATTTAATTATTCTGGTTTTAAAATTGGAAAAGTAGATCAAACTTTATTTATAACACAAGATAAAAATGATATTTTAATAATTCAAATATATGTAGATGATATTATTTTTGGTTCTACAAACGAAAAATTATGTCAAGAATTTTTGGAAATTATGACAAGAGAAATTTAAATATCTCACATGGAAGAACTTTCATATTTTCTTGGTTTACAAATTTTAAGTAATGGTATTTGTATTAATCAAAAAAAATGTTTTACTGGTCTCATAAAACGATTTGGTATGGAAAACATTTTTGCTAAACCAACTCCTATGAGTACTGTAGTACATCTCGATAGAGATGAAAATGGAAAAAGTATTGGTCAAGAACTATATTATTGTATGATTGGTTGTTATATTTAACTGCTAGTCGACTAGATATAGATGAGTGTATGCTTGTGTGCATGATGTCAAACAAATCCCAAAGAATCACATTTGTGGGTAGTGAAGCGAATTTTGCGATACTTAACCAAGGCTAAAGACTATGCTTTCTTTTATCCAACAGAATATCCTTTTGAATTGGTACCATATAGTGATGCTGCTTTTAGAGTATGTCGAATAAATCGAAAGAGTACTAGTGGTATTTGTCACTTTATTCCACGATCTTTAGTATCTTGGTTCAGTATGAAACCAAATTGTGTTTCTTTTTCGATGTGTGAAGTAGAATATATCTCTGCTGCTTTGGCATGTGCTCAAGTAATCTACATGCAACAAACACTATAAGATTTTGGAACACACCAATCTAATTCAAAAAAATTCTATGATAATACAAGTACAATAAATTTATCAAAAAATCTGATAAATCATTCTAGAACTAAGAACATTGATATCAAACTTTAATTTCTTTGAGATAATATAGAAAAAGGAAATATTTCATTAGATTTTGTTCCTTTAGAAAATCAGATAGCTGATATATTTACTAAACCATTAAATGAAAATAATTTATTAAATTATTTCGAGAATTAGGTATTACGTCTTTGCATGATTAGTGAATTTATTTTATAAAATTTTGAAAATGAAATGTTTATTTTCAAAAATGCTTTTTTTTAAACAACAGAGCCGCTGGCACTCGATCTCTGGTCACTCATAAGGAAGTTGTATGTTTTTCCATTATGCTATATTTTTTATTGGTTTAATTAAATTTACCTACCTCAAATTACTTGTACATTCAGTATTTCATATGTTTATCTACCTCTAATTTTTTTCTTTGATCATAAACTTCGAAATAATCTGCTTCTCAGGTTACATCTACCTGAAAATAGTGTGTCTTTCCAGTTTATAAAGGCTTCCCACCTCACATTTTTTCTTCATAATCTCTTACATTCAATCTTTTTAGCTCAATAATTTTCAGACTTTTGTACAAACTCCGTAATGTCTTCTCAAGAAGGATCAAATTAGTCTTCCATTGTTTTCAGCAATTCCACCTCCGAGTCATCGAAAAATTCCAACAAATCCACTCCTGTATATATTCTAGTCAAGATTACACCATCTCCAAAACATCACACTGGATATATGCTACAGGGGAGGAGAGCTAAACGTAACTTAGGTTTTGGCTCTCCATCCACTGAAGATAAAATTGATGATATTCACCATTATCAAAGAGAGACTCTAGAACTTCAACGCAAAATGTACTATGAGCAAAAAGTTAATGCTAAAGCTTAAGCTATCTATAACAAGTTGCTTTGAAGCTTTGTGGGCCATCATCAAAATAATGCGTGCATCAATGATCACCACAATGTCCTCAAGTGCCATCAAACTCTTGGGAACGAAGCCCTTAATGTCCTCAAGTGTCGCCAAACTCCTGGGAATGTAGTAATATATGGTCACCTATCCATCCATTAAAAGAAATTATGAAGGTTGAGCCTTGTTCGGATGATTCAAACTCTTATGAAAACTAAGATTTCTTGTATATTATTTTATAGAAAATTATGTATTTCTTATATGTTTTCTCTATTAAATAATAATGATATATTTTTCCAATAGATTATTGATAAGCATATATATTACATAATTATGTTATAGAAAAACCTATAGTAAAAAGGCAAAGTTTAAATAAATGCACAGTTTAAGTTGACTTAATAGGTTTAGACAATCGATTAATAGTTCATATAAAGTTTTTTCTAATTACGGATTTAGTCAACTGAATTTAACATTTAACTGAAATATGCTATTTTTCAACTAAAAAGTTGCGGCTAAAAATTTCCTACATATTAGTCGACTGAACTATTAATCCAATTGACTGAATATTCATATATACTTCAATTTGTTTCCGAAAACATTCGACTAACCATATAAACTCAGCTGACTAAATTTTCAATTTTTACACTACATATATGTGGGATAAAATTTCCTGCATATTATTCGACTGCTGCCACTATTTTAGTCGACTAATTCGTACATTTTTGGTTATTAAAAATCTATCTACACATTTCCCAACATTCCTTTTTACCAACCCTATATAATCATGTTTTTTTCATCAAACCCTTACCTCTTTCAGCAAACAAAACCCTAGCCAACATTTTTCTTCAAATTAATCTTTTTAACCTCAGGTCCAATCAATCAAATAGCCCCAAGAACTAAGAGGGAGAGAGAATCCTATGTCAGACCATCGAAAAGTCAAATAAGATCATGACTTCATAATGACATTGTAGTTAAATGATTCAATGCCATGAAGAGGTCAAGAATTTTTGATGGCACCTTTGTCAAATTTTCCAATTTTAATGCCTATGAAATCCATGAGATCGCCGAAGCTAGCAGGGTCGACAAATTGATTGGGTTTGATGCTAACAATGTAAAAATTTATCCCCTTCTCATCAAATTATTCTTTGCAAACATGAATTTGGATCATCAGGGTTGAAGAAATAAAGATGACGGCATATGGACGTTAGTTTGTGGTGTTCGGATCAATCTCCCACTTCAACGACTCAAACATATCCTTCATTGCCATTTCGATGAGTTATTATCCATGACATTGATGTCGACATGGACAATAGAGATGAAGTCTCCCACAGATTTCTGTCTGGTGACTTCCACACTTAAATCCATTAGCCTTGCGACCAAAGGCATGTATTTTATACCGTGCTCTAATCCGATCTCTTCAACCTCATACTAGGAGTTACAAGAAGGTTTACAAGAGAGACTTTCAAGCTCTCAACGCCATTTACTCCTCTCAACAAGTAAATTGGGCTAAATTATTCTTGACAAATTCCTAACCGTCAATCATAAGAGGAGTTATAAGACCATCTTCTACGTAGCTTATATCACGTGCATTCTTATCAACTTTAGGTTCACCTTACCCGATGTCGACTTCATTACCGTTGGAGAACTAAATTATTAGTCTTTAAATCTTATGAGTTTGCGCAAACGCCCCCAACCTCAACAAACGATTAGTTTCCAACAATGGGAGGCCAATCGAGAGCAAAGGATTCCACAACCTCGAGATACACACATTGCCTCCTCCTCCACTCGACCTTCCCATCAAATGGAAGAAGAAGAAGACAATGAAATCAAGCTTTATGGTGAATTAAATCTAAAGAAAGCCCTTGTCATGCTCCTTCAAAATCAAAGCAAGCTTAACCGATGATTGGTCACCGTCGAAAAGAATGTCGTCAAGACTAACAAGAAGCTTGACTCCATCAAGGGCTTCTTAAACAAGATATGGGAGAAGATTTCATGCATCGGCTCTACTTCTATAAGTATTGGCAACAATCCCACTCCTTTCACATGGACTACATCCGAGGAGGAAGAAGAAGAGGAAGATTCAAAGAGTGAGGAAGTTTAGTTTTCTTCATCTTAGTTTATGCCTATCTAATTTCTTTAATTTTTGTTGTTCCTCATGATGTTACTTTGCACATTTGGTGTTGTTTGTTGTAATATTTTTTAACATATTCTTCTATGATGTTGTTCTTATGCATGTGTGTCTATATATATTCGTCCCAGCTTTTGTTTATCGTTTCTCATATATGTTCATCTTGGATACTATTTTTTATCACGTTATCTATATATTCCTTTTTTTTGATAACAATGGGGGAGAAATATAAATGTTCAGTAGGTAAATCATTTATTTAGGGGAAGGAACAATCGTTTCTATAAATTCTTATAGACTTACATAGATTTCTCATCAAAAAGGGGGAGAATGTTAGAACCTTGTATTTTGATATTTTGATCATGTCAACTATATAAGTTAATGGTATGTGAATTAGCCATATTTGCTGGGGAAGATGCTATTCTACTCAGTAACTGATTGCAGACCAAGAATTTAGAGAAAAGTTTCAAATTTATTAATGGTTTGTCTATAGTCCAGTCTAGTAGTTGATAATTGTTAAAATCTCCCTTAGGTGGTATATGCATACACACAAGTATTTAAAATTATTTTCAAATCATATGCACACAAAAGTATTTCGTTTATATCAATTTCCATTGACAAAAAGTTTTCAAAAGAACTTTAAAATGGCGGAAACTTTGAATTCAATCGATTGAATGAGGAGGTTTAGTCGACTGAAAACCTATGCATGTGCACAGTGCACTTGAAGGTTCGGTTGATTGAACTACCCAATTCAGTCGACTGAACTATGTCTCCCTTTTATATTAAACTTTAAAATTCGAAAATTTTGAATATTCAGTGTTAGCACCAGAATTAGTCACTAACACCTTTGAATAGATTTATATAGAGAGATTAATGAAGAGAGTAAGTTAAAACTGAGGAATTACACATCAGAATGCAATAATAACTGTAAAAAACAAGAACACCAAATTTATATTGGTTCGCGTAACTGCCTAGTCCACTTTAAGTTTAATCTTTATTGCTTTCTCAATCTCTTGAATACAGATATAATCCGTAAACAAATCACTTAAATACAAGTTTGAATCAAAAAGGGGAGAGCATAAAAATGGCAGAGTCTCCCAGTGTTCCTGAGAAAAGATCATTTTCACTATATCTCTGCCCTTCTATTTATAGACAAAGATGGATTGGACTTTCCCCACGGGCCTAGGAACAAGGTATCTCAGCCCATGATAAGTAGTCTCTGCACATTGAGCCAGGGATGCCGAACAAGGCTTCATGCCGAGCAAGGTTGGTCGAACCAAACAATACCGAGCAAGGCTTTGTGCCGAGCATTGGCTCCTGAACTCGAGATGCCAAGCGATGGTGATCGAACCAAAGAATGACTGGCGGTAGAGTTTGAACCAAAGAATGCCGAACGAGGGACTTTGGTCGAGCGGTGCTTGCAGGCTGAAAGACACTCAATATTTTCCTCTTTGAGCCGGGCCAAGGTTCCGTGTAACATTCCCCCCCCCCCCAAAGTGTGTAGTGTGAAGCAACATGACACGCTTTGAATTAGCGAGTATTCCTTGTTTCAAAAAAGAGATCCATCATGTTTCCTGAATAGTCATTATCCTTCAATTTTATCCTCCCAAGGGGTCGTATCCTTATTTGGTCGTCATGACGCTTGGCCGATTCCCAATATTATAAATCCAATGTTGTAGTTCATCAGTGTCCACTCGTGTCCGATTCTACAGGGCTAGTGAGCTTTGGCTAATTAATCCAGTCTTTTCTTAATGATCTAAAGCGAGAATCTAATTTCTGTCCATTTCAAAAAGTTGAACTATTCCATACGTACACATGCATGTTAGGATACATATTCTTGCCATTGGCTCTTGCATGCGTCTTATATGCTCATAAGTCGTCACTAATTCTATCTAGTTTAATTGCAATTCTATCGTGATTCCTTGTTTGTATTTTTTTGTGAAACAAGGGTTGTAATCAGCCATTTGATGAGAGGGGACTTCAAGTTTTACATGGATGACGACCTCAAAGAGGCAAGTCACGGACTCACGGGTAGTTCCATAAGCACATAATGCTGTTGGGAGCTTTTCCACCCATTTACCTCTAGCCTTTTTCAAACCTCTCTTTAGAACAGATTTTATGACTTTATTTGCAGCTTCAACCTGTCCGTTTGCAGTTATAATGTATCATGGAAATTCATAAAAATAGATGACGTTATGGACAATGAAGTTGATAATTTTCTTCATCTTGGTCGTGGTTAAAAGTTCTTCATTTGCCCATTTGGTCTATGATGGCGTATTTCACACCACCTTTAGGATCGGTAAGAAGATGATGTCAATGCCCCCAAGTGGCAAACGGCTGTGGACTAGCCATTTGAGTAATTTCCATAGGCGGGGCTCCTGGATTTTTTGCAAACAACTTGCACTCGTTACATTGTCTAGCACGATCAACCCCATCTGGATTGACAGTTGGCAAGTAATACCCGTAGCAAAGTATTTTCTTTATCAGGGTTTTCCCCTTATGCAATCGCCGTATTCTTCTTTATAGATTTCTCTCAAGACTCATTTGATATCATCATGGGTGATATACCGAAGTATGGGAATGGATGAACTCCTTTCTACACATGACTTCTTCTTGGACGATTTGGCATGAAGCTTTGAGGAGGATCTGTCGTTTTCCATTCCTCTATTCAGTAAGAATTCCTCATTGTAGACACTCTTTGATAAGAGTCAACCATGACCCCTTTTCTGGCTTTGTCTCCAAGATCTAGTCGATGTCCATCTGTCAATGCTTAGAATATTAAGTATTTCAACCGAAACAATGTATGTCTGTTGTGTGTCCCTAAAACTGGCCAGCTTGGCCACTGACCGAACTCTTTTCATTTTGTTTGCTGAGTATATGTGTAATGATGTAATACGCGAAGCCAGCAAGTAGCTCTTGGACCTGGCCGGGATAAGGAGCAAGATAATGCCCACTAGGTGGATCAACTTCCTTAACTTTGCATACTATCAATCAGGAACCGCAAAAGATATGTAAAGTTCCCACTCCACATTACACAGGACGTAGCAGATCGATTTTCCTCTAACAAACATGAACCGCAAAATCGATTTTCAGGACGTAGCAGATCGATTGTTCCTCAGGAGTCATTAACATGACTCCTGCGCCATAACAATGATTGCTAGATGCTCCATCCGCGCACATTTACCATCTGTTGGATGGTTCTCTACTACTCTTTGAGTAGTCATATGATATAGTGAATCCAAGTATGAGGTCTGCTAATTTCTATCCTTAGATAGCCCTTCAAGGGAAATAAGTGATATCGGATTGGCATAGTTCGATATTCTATTTAAGTAGTCTTTTAGACATCTCAGGTCGTTGTATGCCCGGTTGCAACGGCTAGTAGGCATAAACATTGATAGGGTGAACCCAAAAGTAAGAGCGGAGCTTTCACGATGAAATCAATAGACATTGCGCTAACTTTTGTAGCTTTGGGTCAATATCCAATGCATGGCTCACGATAGTTAGTGAAATTACACATGCATGTCAAAATGGATCCAAGGGAACATACCATCATTTATACAGAAAAATCCAACTGTTTCTTTTATCATCATTGCACTGAGTCGTTATCCAATATTCAACACTCGGATTCTTTGAGTTCACATGTAACTATTTTACATAACATTCAATGTGAAATTTGGCTGGGACGGTCAATGATGATGGTTACTCTGGCTGAATCCCAGAGTCTTGTCATGAGTTATTAAGTTTAATAGTGAAGGGTTATGAATGCTCTAATCGATTATCAACAAATGGCCAAAGATCATGCTTAAAAGCACGTTGAAGGAAATATCGACTAGAGTTCAGGCTCGAGTTGTGTGCAGCTGCATAGCTGGATCTTGCTATTAGTTTGAATTTTCTTGTATATTCGAGTAACGCACTTTGTATTCAATGCATTCATGATCCTTTACCCATCCTTCGGGTTGGAGTGGCAGTCAGTTGCCCACGAGCTTAGGTATCTATTTGATGATTCTATCTTTAGATATTCTTTTGGTCATAGCCTTGAGTAGCTATAAGCACTATATATGGTTTCAATACTGAGCTATTGTAGCCAGTCTTTGGATGACCATGCGTCTGCTCCCAGCTCGGGTTGATAAATGTACTGCATGGATGGTCGAGTCTCGTCCTAGCTATGTTTATATTCCCACCTAAACTTCGAAAACATAGAGTTGATCGATGAATAGTCGGTTCACATTTATCTTGCTTCTAGCTCATGCCTCTAGGTCTGGGGCTTATACCGATAAGTAGGAAGGTTAGCCATACCCACTTTAGCTTTACTCTCTTTCCCGTTGAATCGTGGGATTAAGGCAGTTGATGGGAGGTCGTGTCTCGCCTCTCTTGGATTGTATTGTGGGTTTTCATTCCAAGAGGAATGCTTCGATATCTCGTCAGTTTCAGGACGTAATTTGGACATTGGACGGTCATCCACGTCCAATTTGGTTCATGCTCTATAATCAGATCTTTAGGTAAAGTTGGCTACAAATGCAGTCGGGTCATGCTCATCCAGTTTCATACTCCTCCTAACAGATCGAAGGAGGGTGCTGGAGAATTTTTGACCAAGTCTTCATGGTTTACTCTTCTCTCCACACTCTAAAGGTCATATTTTTTCATGGAACATCCGAGCCATATTCGTATGTGCTTGGTGCGGATCGGTATTGACCCTCGATCTGAGGCATGATATAGTCGATTTCCCGTAGCTTTGGATGCCGTTTCGATTGGTTCTGTATTGAGGCCTCCCTGTAGTCGTTGCCTTAAGTTGTAAATAATGCCAAGCTAGAGCTATAGTAAGCTGTCATATTCAGCTTTTAGAGATTTATACTCCTGCTCCCAGCATTGATTTGGCCAGGCCACTAGTTGGATGATCGAAATCCATCCTTGGCGAGTCAATGATCCTCCTGTCGATTTCAGGCCGAGGTTTGCGGAATAGAGACTGGTCGGAATCCACTCGCCTATTTATCGATGTTTCACACCACTCTGCATTCTGGTGACTTAGTGTTATTCTCCCCCCGGTCGACTCGCGCCCAATTTGTGATCATGCTTCTGTCCATGCTCCGGGGACTTAGAGATTTGTCGAACGGTTTATGCTTTAGTCCACAGTTCGGGACGTAAAGATTTTTGTCAATTCGTTTATAATCCATTCCGCACTCTGGGGACTTGGAGATTTTTCTCAAGTAGTTTATACCCTACTTTGCACTCTGGGGACTAGAGTACTCTAGTTCACTTCAGACACTTAGAGGTTTTTAAGTCGTTTATAATCTAGTCCGTGCTTTGGGGGTTCATAGTACTTAGTCCACACTCTGGGGACTTAGAGGTTTTTAAGTCATTTATACTATAGTACGCACACTAGGGACTCAGAGTACTCTAGTCCGCACACTGGGGACTTAGAGATTACTAAGTCTTTTATACTCTATTCTGCGCTCTAGGGACTCAGAGTACTCTAGTCCGCACTCAGGGGACTTAGAGATTTTTAAGTCGTTTATACTCTAGTCCACGCTCTGAGGACTCAGAGTGCTCTAGTCCACACCTAGGGGACTTAGAGATTTTTATGTCATTTATACTCTAGTCCACACTCAGGGGACTGAGGGTACTCTTGTCCGCTTCAGGAACTTAGAGGTTTTTACGTCATTTATACTCCAGTCCGCACTCTGGGGACTGACTGTACTCTAGTCTGCTTCAGGGACTTAGAGGGTTTTTAAGTCGTTTATATTCTAGTCCGCACTCAGGGGGTTGAGAGTACTCTAGTCCGCTTCAGGGACTTAGAGGTTTTTAAGTCGTTTATAATATAGTCCGCACTCTAGGGACTCAGAGTACTCTAGTCCGCTTCAGGGACTTAGATGTTTTTAAGTCGTTTATACTCTAATCCACACTCAGGGGTCTGAGAGTACTCTAGTCTGCTTCAGGGACTTAGAGATTTTTAAGCCGTTTAGAATCTAGTCCACGCTCTGGGACTCAGAGTACTCTAGTCCGCTTCAGGGACTTAGAGGCTTTTAAGTCATTTATACTCTAGTCCGCACTCAGGGGACTGAGAATACTCTAGTCCGCTTTAGGGACTTAGAGGATTTTAAGTCGTTTATACTCTAGTTCGCATTCATAGGACTTAGAGTACTCTAGTCTGCTTCAGGGACTTAGAGGTATTTAAGTCTTTTATACTCTAGTCTGCACTCAGGGGGACTTAGAGTACTCTAGTCCGCTTCAGGGACTTAGAGGTTTTTATCGAGAGAAGTCGTATATCCCCCTTTTAATTTGTATTTCATGTACCGTATCGAGGCCAACGCAGTCAAATGAACGATCGGACCACATTTTCTATGGAATGGGACTCTGCCCCCAAGCATGAAGGATGAAACTTGAAGAACGGACGGTCGATTCTCGTCCGCTTGGTGATTATAGCTCTTCCAATCAAGTCAAGGAAGGAGATACATGACAAATGGTTGGATCACATTCATGATGCGTTAGATAATCAAATCTCGCACAATTTGCTTCGTATCTCTTTCTAGAAAATAAGGATAATATATTATGGAGTAGACAGAGTAAGTTGCATATGCTTCAAGGTGCACTCATGTCCATGTATTGAGAGTGATGGTTGGCGAGTAGGAAGCCCATCACTGCTACTCCAAGTTGGGCTTTCGAACGACCTTTTGTGCTCAGGGTAGGATTTGACGCGTAGACGAACAAATCACGTCTACTCTAGATAGATCCTGAAGTCACTGAGCATCAGGAGAGGCATTTATATTTTGTCAAACTTTGTTTTATAACTCGATTTGAGTGGATGATCGGGCCATATTCATTTCAAGCCTTGCTTAGGTCTTCAAGTCAAATGAGGAGGTCGACGAACGAACGATCGGTCGTGTTCACTTTGTATTAGGATCCGATCATGATGAGCTTTTCAATCTCTAGTCCATAGCCCTAAATCGAAGGCATATGGTTGATGGTGAGCAGTCGAATCATGCTCGTCTTGAAGAAACTCCATGAATCCGATCACGGTCTGCGCAGATTGGTTGGTGACCAAATCTGAGTACTTGGTCTCCTGCATTGTTTGGAAAGAAGTTTAGTTCAAGTCAATCGTAATACAAAGCATAATTGAAATCATCATATCCAGAGAAGATTGGTGTAAATCTCATTGATAAATGGGGGCAGTATCATGTGCTCGCTATTCAACTCTGCCCCTAGCCCCTTCTAGCGGGATGTCACTACCAACGGTCCAATTCATAGTTGGAGTTCTTTATTGTTGGGCATCCGAAGGTCCTGGCTCGCCATCCGCAAGGCTTGCATGTACTATTGAAGCTTTTATTTCTGAATTCGCTTTCCGATGACACCTCGGAGGTGTTTGTAATCGCCAGTTTTCGGATCAGGGATCTTCACAGCCTTGTTTCCCATTAGAATAGACGAAATATTCCTATTATGTCAATGCCAATTGAATCAATGTTGTGCATCTTGGAATATACAACATTCCCTTGATTTCCTCTGGACTTCGATGGACTCTCCCGAGGATAGTTTTCATTACCACTTTGAGTTTCGAGTCTCCAAATAGAGGCTATCGATTGAATCTTTCAAAGAGCATATGAGTCTAATTTTGAGATCTTGTTTTATCTACTGGAATCGGTCTCCTTAGCTGACGGGCTTGCATTGTTATTTCTCCTAGTCTGCTCCACATCTTTTCACTTTGGTTCTGATTCATTTTGTAACAGAAAAGATCCATAGTCGTAGGAGGATCTTCAGCTAACTAGCTGCCAGAATATATTTGGAGGTGGACTTTTCTCAAAGGCGATCAGTATGATATCCTTGTTAGCATTTGGAATAAGTTGCTTAGAGCCAAACATTGGTCTGCTTGGAGTCACTAAATTTGAAGTGTTGGGTCCGTGAAGAATGGTGCTTGGAGTCATCTTGGCGTTTGCCTAGAGTCGTATCATTTATGTTCTCCAACCTTTGGGTGTATCGTTTGAGTAGCGGTTGCTTGTCCATTCCCTTGTTGCCATTCAGAAGATGTTGCTGGATCCTCTATGCTCTGGTTGATCATGGGATGTAAGGAAAGTGGATAGAATGTTCCTTTATTAAGTTGAGTTTTGAATTCACTATCTTGAGGCACTACGCTGCGGCTAGGATTTAGGTCATACCCGAAAATATGGGGTCGTATCCGAATTTTTATGTTGAAAATAGTAGTCGTACAAGAGATCGGTGTGGCTTAAGTTTGGATCGGCCTGGATGCCGCTCAGGATAGGAATAAGGCTCGGCGTGGATGCCGTTCGACATAGGCATGTGGCACGTGGTTCGACCTAGATGCCGCTCGGCATAGGAATGCGACTCGACCTGGAAGCTGCTCGGCATAGGAATGCGGCTTAGCCTGGACGCCGCTCGGCATAGGAATGCGGCTCGGCCTGGACGCCGCTCGACATATGAATGCGGCTCGGCCTGGACGTCGTTTGGCATAGGAATGCGGCTCGGCCTAGGTGCCGCTCGATAGAGACTTGCGGCTCGGCCTGGATGCCGCTTGGCATAGGAATTCGGTTTGGCCTGGATGCCGCTTGGCATAGGAATGCGGCTCGGCCTGGATGCCGCTTGGCATAGGAATGCGGCTCGGCCTGGATGCCGTTCGGCATAGGCTTTTTCTGGGGCGGTCGGCATATGCCTTTTCTGGGGCGATCGGCACGCCGTTTCTGGAGCGGTTGGCATATGCCTTTTTTGGGGCGATCGGCTGAATTGCTTTCATAGAAGGGTCGACCTTCATTCGACTTGAGTGCAAACTTTAACGTCCAATCCCTAGATCTTGCATGGACTTCGTTTCTCTGACTACGCCTATCAGCTTCATTTAGATTTCTTCCAAATCTGAGTAGAATAGAAAGTTTTCTAGTAAACAACTGGATCTATCTCGCGAATATGGAAATCCACTAGTAGACGCTGAGATCCAATCAAGCTGAGAATTCAATTCTCAGTGAAAGCACCAAAATGTTAGCATCAAAATTAGTCACTAACACCCTTGAATAGAGTTATGTAGAATGATTAACGAAGAGAGTAAGTTATAACTGAGGAATTACAAAGTAGAATGCAATGATAACTGTAAGAAACAAGAACACCAGATTTATAGTGGTTCGGCGTAACTGCCTATGTCCACTTTGAGTTTAATCTTTATTGCTTTCTCATTCTCTTGAATACAGACACAATCTGTAAACAAATCACTTCAATGCAAGTTTGAATCAAAAAGGAGAGAGTATAGAAAATGGCAGAGTCTCCCCAGTGTTCCTAAAAAAAGATCCTTTTCACTGTGCCCCTACCCTTCTATATATAGACAAAGACGGATTGGACTTTCCTCACGGGCATAGGAACAAGGTATCTCGGCCCATGGTAAGTAGTCTTTGCGCACCGAGCCAGGGATGTCAAACGAGGCTTCATTCCGAGCAAGGTTGGTCGAACTAGACAATGCCGATTGAGGCTTGTGCTACTACAACAAATATACTCTATTACAGCGCCCTTTTTACAATGGGCATTGGCTGCCCGTTGTAATAGTAAGCTATTACAATGGTACATTCAGGCCCATTGTAATAGATGTCCTATACAACGCCTTTTTTACAATGGGCAATGATTGACTATTGTAATAGATGTCAATTTTACAACGTTCACAAAATGCCCATTGTAATAGATACTAATTTTACAACTGTCACAAAATGCCCGTTGTAAGAGGTGTCAATTTTACAACGGGTTTAATATGCCCGTTGTAGTAGGTGCCAATTTTACAACGGGCTAAAAATGCCCGTTGTAATAGGTGCCAACTTTACAACGGTCATAAAATTCCCGTTGTAATAAATGTTTGTTGCCAATTTTTGACAACCAATAATTAATAATTACAATGCTTTCTTCAAATTAATATTTATTATTTATTAATATTTAATAATTATTCATTAATAATATTATATTAATCATATGTTACTAATTACTAATTATAATATTATATTACTAATTACTAACCATTAATAATATTATATTATTTATTAATATTTAATAATTAATCATTAATAATATTATATTAATCATTTATAACTTATAATAATTAATGATTATTATTAAATAATCACTAATTACTAATTGTTATGCATAATCAGTATTCCAATAGGCTTAATTTTACTTTCCAATTATTAGTGAGTAATATCGAGTAATTAATATTAAATATACAATAATTTATAATTAATAATAAATATTAATAATTTATGATTAATAGTTACTGTTAAAAATTAAAAATTAATAATATATACATATTAATTATTAACAGTTAATAATTAACATTAAATTTTAATTAATAAATATTAAGTAACATTTAATAATTAATTTTTACTAATTAATAATTACGATTAAATAATTAAATAATTAATATTTAGTTATAATTATGAAGTAATAAGCACAATTGATAATTAATAGTTAAAAAATAAGAACTAACATTTAACAATTAATTTTTATTAATAAAAAATATGGGAGACTACATTATTGGATAATTTAAAATAATAATGTATAATAATAATATGTAAATAACAATTTACAATAATAATAATGTACTAACGCTTTCAGACCCCTACTCTTGTTTTCTCCCCAAAATTTCAGTTCCCGCCTTTTGTACCCAAAATTCTATTTTCCGTATACCTTTCTTCCCACTTAAATGCAAAACTCTCTTCCTAAAACCCTAGTTCTCAAACCTGCCTTTCACGTTCCTAAACCCGCCTCTCACGTTGCTAAACCAATCTCTCCTCTCGTCGTCCAATTGAAATAAAGTTTTCAAAGCTTTATCGAACCCACATATACACCACGCCGCCACCCCACCATATCCCACCGCTATCTCCGATTCCGCTATTAGCTACTAACTCTGATTCCGCTAATTTCCACCGCGCCGCCACCCATCGCGCCATCATCAGAGCTGGCATTTGCCCAAAGCTACAAAAGCAGCTGCTTTGGGCAATAAAAAAATCGGGGAAACTATGGCAGAGCCTTATACATCCCCTAATAACTCGCATACTCCTTAGAACTCTAGCTCGCAAAGTTCGACTTCACTTCAATCTCTCACCAAAACCCTAGCACATCAACTTTGTCTCGAACGACAACTTCATCCCGTGCTTTATACATCTGCTTTTAACGGGTAAATGGAGAATCAATTTTATTTGCGCTCCTAATTTGAATTGTATTGGGTTTACTATATTTTGAGTTTATGTGAATTGAGTTTGGTATTTTTTTTAAAGTCTTTTTAGGATGTTGCTTGAACTAATTTCTATGCATATGATATATGAAACTGGATATGGGTAAATTTAAGGTCCGTTGTTAGTGTTTTGGTGGTTTGCTATTGAAATATGAAGTACACTTTGCTGTTAATTATAAGGTATGGTGTAGTTTGTTGTTAATTACAAGTGCAACTATCAACTAACTCTGTTGACAAATCATTAAATACGAATGGTTCAATGATTTTTAAGAACCAAAATATATATTTATACAAGCGGTCATTCTTTTTTAATTCATCTTTGTCAATAGCGAAAAAACATAAATATTCCTCTCTTACCATTTGGAAATTAAAAGTAAATAACTTAAAAACAAATTTAATTCATGAAAGCACAATATTTTCTAACTTCAACCTGTAATCCTATCAACACCCGAATTTTTCCCATCTTAACCATTGACGTAGCAAAAACGTTGAAAAATTCATATGAATTTTTACTATTTGCTTGTTTATACAACTCTTTTTATCGATTTCCCCCTGTTCTATAACTTCAGCTGAAGCGTTTCGAGTATGACTTCATGCGTGATAGAATGGTCAAGGTTTGTTTTTACATTTTTAAAGGGAAGTTGTGGCAAAGATCCTTATTTTGTTTCAAAAACTACAATACATTCCTCTCGATCAAAAGATGCAGATCCGCTTCTATCTACAAAACCACCAAAACCAAGTTACTAAATTACCCTTAATCACTTTGTTACTGCATCACTCTTGCACAATTCTTGATTTCTTTCTATTTTAAATATGATCCACATGCACTTTAAAGCTGAGAGCTGATTTTCAAGCGTTAATTTTGTCAGTATTTCTCCCATTATCTTCATCCTAGAAAAAAAGAAATTATAGAAAATGTTTTACTTTTTGTTGTGTAAAGGAATAGTTATTAAGGTGTTCTCCGCAGGTGACGTGATGTGGAAATCAATCTTATTTATGTTAGTAAAATAATACTTGCAATTACAATTAGAGAATTTATAATATAAACAAACATATACAAGTCATCTAGATCCAAGGAAATGAGTTGACTCCATGTCCAACGTATCGAGAGTAAAGCTTTAGGAATGAACACATGCAATGAAGTTTTTTAGTTAAGTAAAATTGATTCCCTATATATGTTGCTTTTGGTCATGCTTACTCATTTGTGTTAGGATATGCATGTTTATCATTCTAACACACACACGTGTATATGTGTAATTTATATTATCTTTGTATGTATTGTAGGACATAGCAGAAGCAAAGGAATTTTTGAAGAAAAAATGTGTTATGTGGGTTTTGATTAACTAAAATATTATGGTTCAAGGTTTGCTTCAATGTCGTTCGGTCTAAATTTTAAATCTTGTTTATTATTTGTATGTACTACGTGTTATGTTAGTTTAGGGTTGAATTCGATGTTTTGTAACTATGTAAAATTTTATGAATGATGTGAATAGATAAATCTTTTTGTTATTTTGAAATATGAACTTCTTTTTCTATTTTTAGTAAACATGAATAAATATGATTGTCAATAGTATAATAATTTTGTTTCATTCAAATTAGTTTAAAACCGTTGTAAAAGACCTTATTGCAACAGGCAAAATTAATTGTAAAAGACCCTTATTGCAACGGGCAATAACCGTTGTAAAATTCATCCACTCTATTACAACATTGCATAATACAACGGGCCCTAGGCCCGTTGCGAAACCTCTATTACAACGGGCATTTCCCGTTGTAAAAGGGATATTTTGTTGCAGTGTGCCGAGCGATGGCTCTTGAACTCGAGATGTCGAGTGATGATTATCGAACCAAAGAATGACGTGCGGTGGAGTTTGAACCAAAGAATGCCGAACAAGGGCCTTGGGCCAAGCGATACTTGTTGGCCGAACGTCTCTCAATATTTTCCTCTTTGATCCGGGCCAAGGTGCCGGATAACATTCGGTAGACTGAATTCTTTTCCTCGGTCGACTGATGATTCATGATGGCTATTTCCTAAACGGTCACTTCCATTCAAAGAAAATAAACGACACTTGATTCGAGAGTTGTTCCCGTATCTTTTGACCGTAAATCTTCACAAAGAATTGCATCACTTAAACTCTACATATAGCCTTCATTTAAGTTGTTTTAATAACTTAATTTTTCCGATCCTTTTCTCGTATTCTTATTATCTAAAATATTTTGCATTTGTTTTCAAATCTCGCTCTAATCGCTTGCACATTCAAGCACAAATTCATTTTTGATTAAATTAACTTCCAATCTTCATAAACTACACTATATACCATAAAGGAGAATATTATAGGAAGGGTGTACTCTAAAGACTTATCTGTGCTATCAAAAGAGCACGATCATCAATAAAATTCTCTGTATTGTTAAAGTCCTGTTCGGTTGCTCAGACGGTAGAAGTCCTATTCAGTTGTCTAGGAGGTAAAAGTCCTGTTTGTTTGCTCGGGCGGTGTAATTCCTATTTGCAACGACTTGCAAATTTATCGCTTTGATAAATTATATTGATTTTTAGATTTATTCAAATAAAAGGTTGATAATATAAACAATATTTTTTTGAGTGATAATAAGTAACAATAATCTTATTTTGAATAAATTTTACAAAAATATTCCCTCGAAATCTAAGTCAATAAATTGGCAGAAAATTTGTTTTATCGATAAACAGCTCTATAATTGGAAAACGTCATACACAGGGCTGGATTACACTTATTTTTATAATTAAACAAGAATATGAAATAAATTAATCGATTTATTTTTGAAAATATAATGCTTTTGACATTGTTAGTAATGCCCTTAAATACGATAATTGATTTATTTAATTTAAATTGAGATTTAATGATTAAATAGTTATTATAATAATTCAAATAATGATTTTAAAAATGTTACAATTCATTTTGAATAGTTACAATGTGATAATAAATCATTTCAATTTATAAACCCATTTATACATTCACATTACCAATTTCATTCCATTAATGAATTTAATTCCAAATTATAAATTACATTTAAAATTTACATTTACAAATCTCATTTGTATTTTTTTTTATTTCCTTAGCTTTTGGTTTTGATTTCAATTTGTCATACAACGATGATGATAATCTAATATTATTGCTTCCTAATAACCAAGCAACCATATATTATAATAATTCACAGAAAATTTATTTCTTTTATATACGAAAATAACTTTGGGTAAAATTATTTCATTTACTCGATTTAAAAATAATACTATGTCGGTTTACCTTGGTTAAGAGTTTAGAAACCCCTATCGATTACAGTTGGCCAGACTGCACCGACCAGAATCAATAAACAATCAACCGATAAGTCAACACAATATATACAATTTTATATTCACTAACAAATACGCGCTCATATCTATTATTACACTCAAACTCATTCTAGAGTACTACTGACTCTATCTCTAATGAGTAACACCCAACAGAGCCAAGGTTGTCGCTTAACCAAATGCTCTGATACCACATTGTAACGAACCGATTTTTCGACGCCCGATAGTCGACATTTATACGTCCACTATATCAAATGTCGCGCAATTGAATGCCGGAAAACCGAACCATAGGGTTTAAGAAGAAGAAGGTAGAAGAAGAACAGAAAACAATAAACAGAATCTCACATTTCACAGCGGAAAAAATATAATATATCAATGAATAATCTTTTAAAACAAACAATCATATCTGTTATTACATTACATCACATTTTATCATAGTGTACAACATCAAACGGCAGAAGAAAATATAACATTTACTAGTAATACGCCTCGCTATCCAGCTCAACTCCTGATCTCCACAGCAAATCCTGAATTCCAGAATGAGCCGATAACCTGACTCTAGGCTGCCCGTATGGAAATTAGTGGGCACCCAAAGTTTAGGAAGGGAACAATAAACTCCAGGTCAGTCATGGGACCGGTGTGAGATCTTAAAAACAGTTATTCTTTAATAAAAGGAAAACAAAAGATTTTAAAAGAAATCTCAACGCTTTTTAGAAAATGAAACTACCATAAGGCCTCCCACCACCCACACAATGCAAGCGCAGAATTGGAGGAGATTTCTCCTTATGATAGTCAAACATGCTTAATACGCAAAATCCTTTCGATATTATTATTAGTGCATAGTGCAGAAAACATTTCAAAAGTATAATATTAATCATACCCAGCATAGACATTCCGAACTATGCCTATTATAGCTACCATGTTCAATAGCAGGTTACCGCCACGTTCCATGGCAGGTTATACAACTAAAACCGTACAGGGCGCATATTGTTTCTTTGGATTTCCAACAAATGATCAGGCCAAGGAACTTCCCATTGCCACATGGGTACGCCTCTGGATGGACGCCTCGAGAACCTAACTAGATCTCTGCCAACACAATGCCGGGTTACCTCTGCAAAAATAGTTAACTACTGCACGAGTATGCCATCCCCTGGTCGTAAACAACCTTTATCCGAGGATCCTCAACAACAACAATCATAAAGTAATATATGTTTGCGATATTCACATAAGTTAAGTATCTGGGCTCCATACCATGATACCACTTCTATCCAGAAGGAAATATACATACCCTAAGGGACGCTACCACTTATAACCTTGTCGCATTCTTCCTGCTTTGACCATTCCGGGGTGTGAGGTTCGACGAAGTCTCGTCCACAAAGCTACACTTTCCACAAAAGTCGTGCTTCGATCAACAAATAATCAGCAGCACTTCGTATGCCACATTACCAATTTGGGAATGTATCATTAGTAACCATCAACTACATAACCTCTGAGCTCGTACGTCTCAGAGAAGGGTGTTAAGCTAAGAGAATAAATTCTCCGCCACCAACAGAAATGTATTTGATAGAAACTAGCTTTACATCTCAAAGTGTAACGTCAGACACACATCCATACAAGTCCGTTCCGGGATCGAACGGAATCGAAGGCACTTCAAAAGAAGCCCTTGCAATCCGGATATTCACTAATCACGTCCGGAATCCCCATCACAAAGGGTGATAAAATCTCTATACCGGAGCAACCCGGTGCAGAGACATTCGACAGGTAATCCTTTTGCTTTCGAAAATACCCGGTCTTCAACACCATCTTCAAATGCAATCCCATTTCGTCGTATCGTTATTCGGAATGGGTTTTATGACACAAGGTCCTCTCCCGGCTAATCCAAATAACGAGCGCTTATTTAAAAATAAGTGTTCATTCAGATTCAAACAAATCTCAACAATTTCACTTTGATCTTTTAACAAAAGATCCATCACAATCACCAAGGTTCGATGTGGATTTCGAATATCCATTTGGAATTCGACTCCCGGTCGCATCAAAATTCAAATGCCGATTAAGGCCAATATTGATAGTCAGTTATTTAACTATCAATCATCATTCACAACAGTCACTGGATTTCAAATAATTTTTCCCCAATTATTATTATTTTCAATATATCTTCGCAAGATAAAATTTCACACTTCAATCCTTTGAAAAATAAATTTCAAATCAATTTTTTCCTTACGCGGAAAACATTTTCAATATTTATTCATTTCCACTAAAAATCTGCCGATTTCAAATATTTTAAAATAATATAAAAATACTTATTCAAAATATACTTGGAAACACTTAAAATAAACTATTTTAGAATATTTGATTATATATTAGTTGTGAGAAATATTATACTAACATCTCCTACAAAATTCAAGTCCAAAAACAAATTTTAAAATAAAATTAGTAGATTGAGTATAAATATTTAAATACCTATTTCCTAAATCAAATATCAATTTAAAATTTTAAAAATAATCCCCTATATAATTAATTAAATAAATTATTTTACTTTAAAGGTTTAAAACAATTTTCAAAACTAATTTCTCCAACAATATTATTTTAAACCAAATCTAAAAATTTTAATTTTATTCAAAAGCTATTTTAAAAATATACTCGGCATTCCAGGGAAGAATTTCTTTTCCATTACAAAATGGTCCATTCAAATAAATTAATAAATCCTCTCGATTTATTTTAATTTACATTGCAAATCTGTAAATTCCTTTCCATACTTTAAAAATAAACCAATGTTTATTTTTAAACAATTTCCCTTTTCTTTACAAATTTCCCGTTATGAATTTACATTTCCAAATATCAACTGACATACAAATTTTAAATCGATTCCCAAATATCATCTTCAAACTAAATCAAATCCCAAATTGATTTCCAATTTATTTCAAACACAAAATCAAATTCTAATTTTATTTCCCAAATTAATTTTCCAATATCAAATCAATTTCAAATTGATATTCCAAGTTATTTCCAAACACCTAACCAAATTTCCAAATCGATTCCTAAGATAAATTTCAACCCTAAATTAATTCCCGAATCGATTTCTAAAATAAATTTCTACTCTACATTAAATTCCAAATTTAATTTCTAAATTTATTTCCTTTTGAAATAAATTTCTTTATCTCTTTCAAATATTTAAAATACGTATCTTAAATAATTTCTTCAACCATTAAATAATATTACTCGAAATTCCTTTATTAAAATATTTTCCCATATTTTTGAAATTAATTCGATGGGATTATAAAAATCAACTTTAATACTTTAATTGTAACGGTCTAGGGTTTTCTACTCTAATTTTCAAAAATCCAATTTCATATTTCTGGTATCCTACGATACCAAAAATATATTTGGCTAAATTACAGTCTTCACGGTTTCAATCACAAACAATCACACGGATTAAAAATAATCAACACACAACATGCGAAACAATTTAAAATTTTAAGGAATCTAGTTGGATCCCTCCAACCTGTTTTCCCTGCATCCACAGAAGTTAGCACATAATTAAATACCCATTCCACTTCAAGGTGGAATATTGCGGTATATGGGATTTATAAAATATTATCTGCTATTATGCGGTGCAATCTGGTCTCATCCTCTATATAATGTAAGAAATCAATAACACCAAATACATATATAATACCAATTCCACTTCGAGGTGGAATATCGCGGTATATGGGTTCAATATAATAACATCCGCTATTATGCGGCGCATAGGGTCAAAACTAATATAACTAATAATAAATAAATTATCCAAACACACAATCAATCAATTTTAATTTAACTATCACAATTCCATAATCCATCAATAACTGGAATTTTCAATTAAAATTTTGAGTGAGAAGATCTCACCTTTTATTATGCATGCAATCCAATTTCTTTCCAGCTTGATTTCCACACAGTTTTAGACCTTGAATAAATAATTATATAAGATTTCATTAATACTCGAGCTAATCGAAAAATTTATTTCCTTTTAAAAAAATTCAACAAACTAACAATTTGTTTTAAAGCTGACTTCCCTCTTAGTTAAAATCTTTGTTTAACCAAACATTAATTTAAAACTAAATTTCCTTTAAAAGTATTTTTTTTAAATAAGCTTATCAATCAAATTAATTTCCATATTGATTTAAAACAAGGATATTTTTATTATCTTATAAATAAATTAAATCAGTTTATTAAACAAATTAATCTGTATGAGGATTAAAAATTCTAATTATAATTTCTTTAACATTTTAAAATGTCTATTTTCAAATTCCTATCTATACAAAAATTAATTTCTGTTTATTTAAAAATGAGCATGCATTTAAATCAATTGTCATTTTTATTTGTATATTTTTACTTTGAACATATGTTTGTATATTTATTGTTTTATTCTTTACTGTTTAGCCCAATATTCAAAACAAAATTTATTTACTGCATGTTTTTATAACTTATATTTACAGATACAAATATATAAAATTCAACAAATATATGTTTAATACCTTGCTGCAATCTGTCGATACATTGTTGTTATCCCTCTAAATCGACATGCCAACTCGAGTTCGTCCAAGCTCGACTGCGACTCCGGCCCTTTCCACGGCACGCCATCGATGAGTCGCCGCTCCACCACTTCGTCGCCATAACGCAAGCTAACGCCACCCAAATCCAAAAGCGGCCCACAACCACCATCCCAAATCGCGACTTCGAAATCGCCGAGAAACCCCAAAATTGAAGCTTGCGACTTCGCTGAGAAATTTGATGTCGACCCAACTGTAATACCTTCCTTCCAATTCCACGCGATGATGAATTTGTCGCGAGTCCTCTTTTTGATCTTGCGACGACAATGCTTGCGCGATAGGTTTTCGACGATTAAGAACTTGAGATAGCCATTTTCGAACGATTCAGTTACTTCCTTTTTTTTATTAAACGAATGAATTCGCTCGATATGGAGGAGGATAGGGATTCGATAGATCTGAGGAAATTTGGGTGCGAATTTATTTTCTATTGATTTATCTTCGGCCATTTCTTTCAAGCTTGAAGATTAGCTCAATATATTCCTTTAAATGATAGATTCGTTATCTTTATTTTATTTTTATTTTTTCCAAAAGAAGACACGTGTAAAAATTGGAAGGACAGGTGCTTAAAAATTCAATACATGTTTGCTTAGATCTGCAATTGTGTTTTAAATGAAATTATATCACTTATGTTTAAATTTGAATTTGAATTTAAATCGTCCTGAAAACAAAGACTAAAATCTCGATCTCCAATCGAGGCATGTCGCCCGGCGTTCATAATGTTATACACCCATTCCGAACGCAATGGAAAAGGTTTTGAGTCCAAATTCGGTCGTATGGAGAAGATAGCTTTTCGAACCAGTTATATAATTAAATTTCGATATAAATTTCATCGCGTTTTCTTATCATATGGTCAAACAATCACTCCGAATGCTACGAAAATTGAAATCCGATAATAAGACAATATTACGGATCCAATAGAACTGGTTTCGTCGAATTCTGAGACTATGTCTCGGAAAGCGATTTTTTTAAATATCGATTTAAACAATAAAATTTCAAAACTGAACAAATCATTCCCAAATTCAATTTTGAAGCTTCTATTATCTTCAGTATTATCAATATGAATTTTACCAGCCTTTGAAATATTTTTATTCAGTTTAAAACTGAAGATTCAAATTTTTATCCAACTTCAATAAATTAAATTCAATAATTAAATTGCCAAATTCATTCTGATATTTGAAATTCAAGTTAAACTATCATTCAAACATTTAAAATTAATTAAATATTTCGATTTCAAATGTCCAAAAGTCTGGGTCGTCACATGAAGTAAGGGTATTTTATCATTTCACCTAGTAATATTTCATTCCAATTTTTTTTATATAATACCTACCACTTTTTTCACAAATTCCACATAATTTCCAATCTTCTTCTTTCTTTTCTAAGCTTCTTCTTCTTCCTTAGAGCTTTGATGGCTTCCATGCCTCTCTAAAAGTATTCTAAAAGTGTAACAAAGTTATAGAAAAAATAATTGACAAAAAAGTATACCACTTAAGTCAAGTTCAAGTCAGTAAGTTCCATCCATCCATCCAAGGACATGCCTACCTAGAAGCCATCTCTACTTCTTTCGATCTCAACTTCTAGCACAGCAGAGCTATTGCCCGATTTCAAGAATTTATGGGAAATAGTAGCAAAGCTATAATCAAATCTGTAGTGACAATGTTCGCAAAATTGGTAGAAAGTATGGTTTAGATCTGGAGTTCCTTGCCTCAAAGTATGACATAATGGAATCCAAAGTGAGTTATTTTTTCTTTAAGTTCATTTAAATTATGACCAGGTTAAAGGAACTTTAAGTGTTAAGTGTTATTTGAAAACCATTGTTGAATGCTTCTTTACTTTGTTTGTTAAAACAGTGATTTTATTTCCTTGCTTGACTAGGGAGATGGTTAATTAAGTAATTTAAAATTTAGAAGTTAAATACTCAATGGGTATGTAGAAATGACTAGTACACATGTTTCGTCTGTGAGATCCAAGGAGACTTGGGCGAGGGATGGAAAACATGAAAGGGAAAGCCCGGATGCTCCAAAAAAATCAAACCGTTTTTACCCAAGATAAAATAAAATGTTATAAATATTTGATAGAATGAAGCATTGATCATCATTTGTTGTCGTGCTTGTTTAATTGATTAATTGTTTGAATTAGGCTCGGCCCGTTTATGAGGACTGATTATTATTTATTGATTGTCCATTTTGCTCAACTAGTTATGAGCAATTATTTATCCATATGTATAGGCTGGGTAGAAAATAGTCATTGGCTAACACCTTGTGATTTATTGCATGATTCGATTAAAAGTTGTTTAGCGATGATATTGTTTCATTTAAATTATTATAATTAGTTATAATAATTTGACATTAATGGAATTGTTTTCAAAGCTGTTTCTCATAAATAAAAGTTTATGAAATGTTTAATAAATAGAAATATTTGGAAATGAATATTTGAAGATATATTATATAAAAGTGATTTATATAAAGAATGGTTTTATAAAACTATTTTATAAAACAAAAACAATTTCGAGGACTAAATCCGATGGTTTTAAAATGGTTTTTGAAAAGCTTTGGAAATGGAAATTATTATAGATGAAGTATTTGTAATTATTAGTGCGAAGGATTTTGCCACTTCGAGATATATAGTGATTTGTTATGTTACCAAAGCTTTGGATAACCTATAATCTTCAAAAAACGCATGGGAAAAGGAGGTGCGTATGTTCCGTAGCCTCGGTGTAGTCCGCTCTTAGAATAGAGAGATGCACCAATCTATTATTTATTCGGAAGGCTAGACCCAGGGGCCTGATTATGGTTATAAACCTTCCAATCAGGTAGCATATAGTTTTGTATGCTTGTATACTAATATCGTTTCAAATGGTGATTTGTTTTCAGATCCCGAAGTAGATGACTAGTTGAATATTAAAGACATATATCTAGATGTATGTATGTATATTTAAAAAGTTTTGAAATAATAATTCGGGAATAAAGTCCAAAGAGATAATTTCTATAAAGTAATTAGATTTTAAGTCTAAAATTAAAGATTATGCCTAAGTGGGTATTGGGAATTGCATATTGTTTGTGCATCGTAGGCTCCATGAGTCCTATTTGCGTTAGGAGAACTACGTTAGCTTGATCCTGTATCTAATTGGGTACCTAATGAGATAGATGTATATAGGCAGTACAAGTGGTAGTGATGCAGCCCTAATAATAACATAACATTTTTCTATTTATTGTTTTCCATATATCATGCACTGATGTATTTTTCCTACTTATTATTTGATTCTGCATTTGACAAGTTTATTGAGTCTTTAGGAATGACTATTGTTGTCTCTGTCATTAGAGTTGTGCAATGAAAGATACTTGCATATGTATTTGGTATGTTTTAAGGCACATCTAGTTGATTAAATTGATTACTCTGATAACTTATAAAATTGAAATTATAACCCATACATTTTATAGTGTTAAATTTTATCAAATATTGAGTATTAAGTTGGTAGTTTTCATTCGTAGTTTCCGAACGAACGGGTTTTTCGACGATTTTGGCTGGTCCGAAAACCTGGGTCTTTACAACATGTATACATTTAAACTTAAATATGTATATACTATAAAATATATAAGATATCTTAAGTAAAGCTTCCTCCTTAAGCTAAAATAAGTTAACATATGCATACACGAGTGGATGGAAGTGATGTGCACATGAGGGAAGGGTTATGGCCATGTATTTTAAAGGAGTATTCTGTTGGAGAAGCTTGAAAAAAGTGGGGTATTCATATCTTCCTTTATACTCCTCTTTTTTCCTATAAATACGCACCCATATGCTCCTTCATTCTTCACAAATTTAGTCATTTTCTTCTTCACCACTCTTGAGCTTCTTAATGATCTCTAATGGTTTCTCCTCTCATAGAGGTAGGAGGGTTAAAAATAGTGGACTGCTTAAGCACCAATCTGCTAATTACTGTGACGACCCGAAAATCCGAACCCTTTGAATCGACAATAATCCACACATGTCCGACCCAAAAAGCACAAACTGACGGAAAGTCAAGAGAAAGAAAAGAAGAGAGAAGAAGAAAAGAGAAGAAAGAGAGAAGATAGAACCAAACAGAACGATATGGAATCTCACATCGCAGCGGAAAATATATAATATCATATCAATGATCTTTACAAAACAGAAACTGTATACACACACACATCAATCAGAGTTCAACAATCAGTCAGAGTTATCAGCCTGAACAGTTATAATAACATGTCCTCACAATTGCCGATAATATATAACAAAAAAAAGAACAACGGATAATAAATAATCAAGCAAATATGGATGTACGAAGATGAAGATCTCCAGTTCTCCAAGTGAAGCTCCAATAGAACCAAAATATAACATGTAGATATACTCGGTCTGACCCGAGCATTGAAAGGGAAGAACACCCGGAGCAGTCTGCTGAACCAGCGTGAGAAACACACTCAACTAAATTTATTAAATTACCAAACTTCTCCTTTATCAAAACACAAAAGTATCTCGTAAGACAAGTCCACACATAAACACGGACATATTTTTATCTTACGATAACAAAAACATTACATATCAAACTCATGTGATATTATACTAGTGTCTAGTATACAAATAATATTTAAAATAGCCGAAATTGTTACCATTATTAAATTCCAGCATACTAGGCTCTACAAATAAATTGGCAGGTACGTAGTGGAGTTTGGATTTCCATACAAATGACCAGGTGAAGGGACTACCTTCCGGCAGTACATCTCTAGAAGATGTACCGAGAAACCATCACAAAGTTTCTCTACCAACACAAGACCGGCCCACCTCTAACTAGATGGTACTGAATATGTCATCCTCCGGTCGTTACCGACCTTACCGAGGGCGCTCTGGCATACAAACCACAATAATCAGATACACGACGTCATAGCGTGCAAAGATATATGTAGAAGAGGATGATCATATCCTAAAGGGAATGACCCACTTAGCTCTGCTGCATCTAACCCTATTTTGGTTTCGGTTGATGAGGCCTGACGAGGTAACGATTACCTTTCACAATCACATATCACATCACTTTGAATGCCACACGGTCATTTCCATTGACTACTAATTGCCTTCCAAAAAAATAAAACCCTTAATCTCGTATGTCTCAAGGAGGGTGTTAAGCTAAGAGAAGTTGCCTTCTCCGCCACCACTGATGTAAGTTTGTAAAAGCCAATGTACGTAATCTATAGAAATGCAATGTCAGAAAAACATCCATACAAGTTGTCCAGGAACAGGACAAACCGAAGGTAATTTCCTACCACATCCTATCGGGAAATCCCTAGGATTAGTAGCGAATAGTCCTCGCATTAGATATTTAATAATGAAGATGCCACTGCTACAGGATGTATATTGGGATTTTAACCCCAAACGATCAACAAGTAGTCCCCTACTATGAAACTCCATAATATCAATAAGCAACATGCACAAATCGTCGCATATACGTTGGTCCGACGTGGTTTTCAGATAAATCTGATCCCGGTCTCTTCGCACCAACAACGCAGAAGCGTTTCTCAACCTCACACAGCAACTAAGTCTCATAGACTTATCACGTTTTCAACTTTCAAATTGCTATCCTTCGGACCAAGAAGGAAACTCGATAGATTGGAGTAATACTCTGCACTACACGAATCAACATCCTCAATACAAATGATAATCAAGCCTAGACATAAGGCAATGTGCTAAGTGTATGACTAAATAGTTCCCACATCAAGTCGAGGAACTAAAACTTTGGGCAATTTGATAGTCGGTTACTTAACTATCAAAGAAAACAAACAAATATTCAGCGCTATAACAATCACTAGGCCCTTTTAATTAATCTTTTGTTAATTAAATCATTTGCCCAATATTCACTTCAGTTTATCTTTAGAAAGATATATTCCAAACTCATTTCAACGTTAGAAAACATTTCCAAATGCTTATTTAATAATAAGTAATTCACAAATCAATTTAATTTCAACGCTTAGAAAATATTCATATATTTAAAACACGATTGAGTATATATTTTATTCTTTAAGGAAAACATTCGCTTTAAGCACATTTATTGGGCCAAAACGAATGTTGCTTAAAACATCGTTATAAAAACCCAAAATCACTAGTATAGGGATTCGAAATAAGATAGATATATAAACCCCAATACTATACAAAAACATTTCCTTTCGAAAATCATTTACTATAACAACAGTGTTATAGTCCATCATTTCCTTACTTCTCGAAAACGTCTATTTCAACAATGAATGTTGAAATCTATGGTTTCGATCCTTAACACATTTTAAAACTACTTCAAATCATTTTATCCATTTAAAATATCACTTCCCAAAACATTTCTTTAATATACTAGTCACTGTCCAAAATCGTGAATATAAATCGTTTACCAAATTCAACACTTCTACATATTTAATTAAAGGATTATCTACTGTCCCAAATCATGGATATATCTCCTTTAATAATTTCTATACTTACTTATCAAATTTATTTGATTTCGGATTTATAAAACAATGTTTATAAATTCCATTTTCATTTTATAATAACTACTATATATAAAATCCCTTTATTAACCAATTCCATTTATAACTTAATTTTATACCCAAAAACCCAAATTATAAGTTAATTGCTTATAATTCATTTATTTACAAAAAGCATTCTTTTTATAACATCATCATTTATAAATCTGTAAATCTTATTTACTTATAAAACCCCTTTATAACATCATTTTAACAATTATTAAAACTCCTTTGTAATTCAATTATTCTGATTTATAAAAATTCAATTTTATAAATCTTCTTTATAAACCATTTATATTAGCCAAAAATCTCAATTTAAACCATTTCACCAAATAATCAACTACTTATTTCAAAAATCACATTTTGGTTATATTTCACAAATATCACCGAAAACATTGTTAAAATACTCCTACGAGAGGGTTTTATTGAAAATGTTCGGAAACATCAGGAAAGTAATAAAAATTTCTTGGTTTCAACCTTGCGCCATAAAAGAACAAAATCATAAGTTTTATAACAATATAAATTATAACATTTATTTATTCAAAATAAATCAATTCTTAACAATTCAAAAATACAATAAAACAATTATTTTTAAAATCACTTTTAAAATTCTTTTAAATTTCAAATCGTTACTTTAACATTTTTAAACTTCCAAAATAGGCCCAATGCTGTAACAGCACTAAATACATCAATCACGGCATCCAAAACATCATGTATCATATGATAACAGAATATATCACAATATCTGTAAATAAATCAATACTGTTGAGGAATCTAGTTGGATCACTCCAACCTGTCACCTGCAGCAAATATACATATTAGAATATGTGTACAATGTCCGCTTCAAGGCAGACGTGCATACAAAGGGCCATCCGCTCATATACGGAAACGTATAGGATCTCATCTGCTCCAATAGGCAGGTATATATCCAAATATCAATCAATATATCATATATCATCCAAACAATCATCAATCAACATATTATAAATATTTTGCACTTATATAAAAATATCACTGAGTCAGAAAGAGTGAGTTGTACTCATTTTGCGTCCAATAACACTTGCGGTATTTTATTCCAAATAAAATTAAATGCGCGTTTAATTTTACCCAAAATTTACACTAGCTCCAATCAACTCCAATCCATAACCATCGCGTAGTAATCGACGATACGATTCCAACGCAATTCGTTTCGTGAATTTTCGACCTCGTATCAAAAGGTCATAGCTTTTTAAACATTGTACGAAATAATATATATCAATTCACACGTTTTCTTTTATTTATTTTTAAACCTTTCAACTCGGCCGCAAGATCTAGAATTAGAAATCTGGGCCGTTGAAATCATCTTCTCCCTTACGTTTCCCAGCCGATCAAAGAACCGAACGCACTCCCACGTCCATCGACGACCGCTCCTCCACCAAGCCACCAGAGCATGATCGAATGACACCATTCGAACGACCATTACGAGTGGCATCACCACCATGAACAGCTCAAAACTCGGTCATGTTATCTCCTCGATAAAGGCGCATAAACGTTAGTCGTTCAACCCACGATCTCGACCAACACACATCGTCAATGACGATCACTACCGTATGGATGTGAAGGTCTCACCTAGATCTACAACGTTGTAGTTGAATGTTTTCGATAATTGTTGGTGTATTTAGAGAGATTGAGGGGACAAATTTCGAAAGATATTGGCCATTAATCATAAACGGTGGCTAGGGTGTAAGCCATTAGGGTTTGTGAACAAAAGTGAAAAAGGTTGGTCTTTTATAGAAAATCTGACGACACTATTCATCCGAAATTTTGTCATACTCCAAACGAAGCATGTTGCCTGGCGTTTATAATGTTTTACCGCTATTCCTAACGCAATGGAATATATATCGGGAGCCAATTCGATCGTATTTGAAAGATAGGTTTTCAAATCGACTATTTAAATTTAAAATTCACTTAAACCGATTTCTATGCGTTTTAGCTTTCCCCGGACAAACCGTTCATCCGTTTGACATGAAATTTGAAATCTCATAATAATTTAAAATTATGGATCCAATGAAACTAGTTTCGTCAAAATCCAAGGTTGTTTCAAAATGACTATTTTTACTCGTCAATTAAATATTAAAATATTCAATTTCTACAAATTAACTTGTATTTCAATTTCAAAAGTTCTGTAACATCATTCTAGTTCGAACAGAACTTAACTCAACTTTATAAATCATTTTTACTCACGTTAAATCCAAATATTAATTATTTACGCAATTTCAAATATTAATTTAACAATTTAATTATCCAATTAAATCACTATATTTGTAATATAGGTTATTCAGCTTATAAATTTAACTTTTAAATATTTAAATCAATTAAATATCTGAATTTCAAATGACAGAAATTCTGGATCGTTTCATTCTCCCCTACTTAAAAGAATTTCGTCCTCGAAATTACCAAGTAAGAAAAAGTCACAAAATCCATTAACTTTTCAAAAACAATTCGTTCAAATTAGATTACCAAAAGTTTAAGCCTTTTAACTTTTCTCAAAATCCATTAGTTAAACTTCTTATAAAAACTTTACTAAGTTTTCAAATCCATATATAGTTATCTCTTCAAAACCAACTACTATCGTTTAACTTTTATAACTCAAAAATCAAACTTTTAGTATTCACAAATTTTTTCAATTTTTCCAGAAAAATTCTAACGCCTTAAATTTTCAAAAAAAATCGCAATGGCCTCCTTTACGCGGTTCGATACGGAAAAAAAATAACAATACATACATATATATATATCACAAATATACATCTCATCATAAAGGATGAGGCATCCCGAAGGGAAAAAAGTGTAAAAGTACGATATGTAATCTGAGATATGTACCTTATATATTATTAGCGAGTATATACGGCTAATATAGCACGAGAACGAGCTCCAAAAGCAAAGCAAGCGCCGTCCGCACCTACTAAATACTCAACAAACAATGAGAAACATGTATATATGAAAGTAATATCAATATACAACATATACCAACAACTATATATGCCAATATAGCAAATGCAATCAAAAACAACAAATCCAAACATCAAACAATTATCATCCAACTAACATCCAACAACTCCATAACCAAATCAATATACATTCACTTCTTACTAATATTCATTGAATTTATTTTCAATTTAAATCACATTTGATTCATTAACGTTGGATTTTCTAACATTCATTCATTCACTATTCAAGTTAGTTTACATTCACTAATTTATATTCAAATTTGTTCACTTCAAAATCAATCAAATTCGATTCTATTTAGATTCGCTTTACTTCCCATTCCAATTCAATTATTTAGCTTTCAATTTTATTAATTCAATTCCATATTTTATTCAATTAACTAGCATCCATCTAACAATCAATGCATATCCAACATAGCCAAATTTATTTAATTTACTTTCATTCAATTATTCAATATCCAATTTCATTAGATTTTAATGAATTAACACTTACATCCACTATTCCATATCAATTTACTTACATACGATTGATTATCATTCAATTTGGTTCAAAACTTTTTAATTTCAATTGGTTTAACATTCAATTAGCTTTCATTCAATTATTCAATTCTCAATTTCATTAGCTTTTAATGAATTAACCTTTGCATCCCTTACCATATCAATTTACTTACATTCGATTGATTAATATTCAATTCATATTTCATTTTCTAATATATTCCATTAGTTTAATTCAATTCACTTGTTAATTCAATTGCTAATTCATTCTTGCACCTAAAGTTGAATTTCTTTATATAACTCAAGTTCACATTCATTTAATTTCACTTTATTAATTTACTTCGATACCAAAATCAACTTCATTCAACATTACTTAAGTTACGTTCCTTTTTATAAACATCACTATGTTTCATGTACTTAAATTTCACCTCTAAGTCATTTTATTAACCTTTTACTAAGTCAAATTCATAACACTTATTCAAATTCTAATTTTGTTTTACCTAACCAAAAGTGTTTAACCATTTTAACAATTGGTTTTACTTACATTTTCTCACTTTATAAGTTGTACAACTTATTTTTATAAACTTCCAAATTCATACTATGTAATCACTTACCATCTTAAGTTAAATTTCGATTTCAATAACTTATCTAATCCAGTTAAAATTCAATTTAATTTAACGTACCTTAATTAAATTTCAAATCATATAGTTCGCTTACTAACTCAAATTTAATTCAACTTTACTAAATTTAAATTTAAACTTCTTATTATAAATCCAAAACTCATTTTACTTATATTTATCAATTAAAACTTGGATTTTTAAATTCAAATTTGTTTATCAAAACAAAACTTCAATTTCAATTTATTATTGGTAGCAAATCCATCACATAGAAACTTGAAAATGACACTGATGATGCTGCAGTCATCACCCTTATTATTTTCCAGCAACAGTAGTGAATTCAGTGCTTTATATTCTTTTAAAAATTCTTTTATTTATAAATCAGATTTATAATTATTTACTTATATAATTTCACTATTCACTTTACATATATAAGATAATATTTAATTTTTTCATCTTATTAAGATTTATAATATTATGACATCTTTAACTTTGAAAAACAACTTTCAAAATCAATGGGATTCAAATTTCGAATTCTTAGTCTAAATCCATTTTTATTTATAACTCAAATTTATAAATGTAACGACCCGTAAATTTAACTGGTTTTAATAGCGTTATTAATTGAAATTTTGTGAAATTAAAACGATAAAATTTTGAAATACAAATTTGATATTTGGAATGCGTCTAGTTAAACATAGCAAGTGGTAAATTTTCGTTCGAAAATACGAAAGTTTATTTCGCGCGTAAATTTACTTCAATAGAATCAGTTAAAAAGCGATGAAAATAAAACGTTTTCAAAACCAAAATATTTTTACATAGAAAAATTCTAAAGCATCTTTTGAGCAAGTTATCAGTTTGTCGTCTTTCCAAATTCGGACATCTTTGGCTCCGTCGATCTTATTTTTCTGTGATTTTTATGCATTTTCCGCTAGTATATAAAAAAATTGAATTTTTAAAATTTAAATCGTACCACTGATATCTTTATACCATTTTGTTCGTCTCATTACGTTGATTTTTGCGATATATTTACTTCTGTGCTTTGGTGTTTGAAACACGGCGGAAACTGTGAAACAGATAACAGTATCGGAACCCGTTTTAAAACCTTTTGAATTCTTTACCTTTCATCTATCCAACTGTTGAAATCATTCGGCCGCTATCATTTATATTTTTCCAGAAATCAATACGGACCTTTGTCATTCCCATTGAAATAGTCGGTTCACATTGCCTTGTTCCACTTGGATTAAATTTGTATAGTTATTATATTATTAAACATGTATCCCACGTCAATATTGATCAACAAAATTCTCCCTCTCCACCCATTTCTTTTCCCTTGCTTACCATCATTCCAGAAGCTTATGCCCATGTTTTTCTTCATACGATCTCCTCCTTATACTTCATATTGTCCGCTCGACCTCATGCTTTCCGACCACCGCAAGTGCCGACCTGACCCAAACTCCGCTGCCGACCGCGCCGCCTAACACCGTAACCACTGTCTCGTCCCCATTTCACCACCATTGCCGATTGAACCCATCAACCATCTCTCCTTCGGCTGTGCCTTGCTGTCGTTTCCAGGCTGCGCAACCACTTGTGCTCCGCCTTCCGATCATCTCTGCAACAAGCCCACTTCCCCATGGCCGTGCTTTGCCGGTGCAACCTCAACTTGGTATTGATTTGTACATTCTGTTTTTACTTATATATATATATACACTTTATAAAGGAAGCAAGATATTTTGAGAAGTATGTTTAAACTATTTTTCCCTTTTGTTATATTTATTTAGTCATTTTTCTTCAGCTCGTTCATAGGAGCATTTCATGTTGGCTATACATTTTTTCTAAGTATTGACATTTGAAAGTATTATGTTTAAATACATTTCAATCTTCTAGTTATATACTAGTACTAGAGTCTACTTTATTATAAATATTTTAGTGTGTTTCAACTTTAGAACCGCATAATATGTATAATATTATTCCAAAGATTATACATGTAGTATATATGGATAGTTGTTTACTGATATGTATATATATTTCAAATATATTGATCTTTAGTATATATGGTTCAAGAAGTCGGCATGTATATTAAAATTTTGGCCAGTTGTTTTATATATTACAGTAGATAGTATACTATATTTTAAAGTTAGACTTCATGTTCATGATATCATATCTCACTCATGTTTTATCGGAATAGGTTGATTCTATTTTTAAAAAAGAGTCGAAGTTACATAGTTTATGCATGTCAAATTTCAGCAAAATCCGACATCGTTTGATTAGTGGTCGAGGATCTAGAAGTTTGACCCAGGCAGCTGTTCTTTTGTACTTGGAATTATTTTACACTGCTGCAAACACGACCTGTGTTCATGTTTGACGCATCGTATCTCTTCCGTCTTACGTCGGAATACAGTGATTCCCTTTTTGTTTAAAAGATAAAGTTTTCTACTTTCTGTATATAAAATTTTAGCTTCATACGAGGTGGTTCAGTCCTCTGTTTTTTACCTGGAAGTCAGACCCAGAGAGGTTTCCAGACCTGAACATTTGACAGTCGCAACATGGCCTGAGTCTATGTTCGTGACATCGTAACTTTTCTCGTCTTTTGTCCAAATCAAGTGATTCTTTTGCAGTTTGAAATACAAGTTTTGATCTTTATTCATACCAAGTTTCAGACCATTTCGATCTCGGTAGCACATAGAATTATATTGTTAAACTTTGACGCAGGACATGTTTTGTAATTATTGCTATGTTGAATGTTTTGATTTGATTTCTTTTAAATGTTGTATTTAAGAAAGATGATTTTGGATAATATTGTTAATAAAATAATAATAACAATAAATAAATGATAATATGCTTGAATTTAAATATATGTGATTTAATTGTAAGATGGCGTTAGAAATGCATACCTATGGAGTTTTATCTGTGTTAAATTAAATATCGATTTGAAAATATATGTTTAAAATTGATTTTTTTTATTATATTTTATGTGTTTAATTTTGGAATATAGTTATGTATATATGTTCACTGATACCATTTACTTTCATCGCTCCTATTCTGATTTGATTTCGACGATTCATACTTAACAGTTTTGCTAGTCGATTCGTGCCAATCTAGTTATTCCGAAAGTCGTGCTTACGATCCGTGACTCAACTTCGTTGTCTATTCATCTCTCTAGCCTCGAAAGGTGAGAAATCACTCACGATTAATGTTCTTCTATTTATTAAATTTGATTTCAATTGAAACGACAAATTGAAATATGCTGCTGTTAGTTATGTACACTGTTATATACTATTACCTGTATCTGTTCACCTGTGACATCTGACACCATTATCTGTTAATTATTTATACGATGATAATACAGTTTAGTTGATAATTGATTGATTGATTGTTGTTTTATTGGGTGTTAAAGTGTAATGTATTAAGTGATAAATGTTATGCAATTGAATTGACGTAGGATTGTAAAAATTTGAATCGACATATGTTTTAAATTTGATTAGTTAATTTGAATAATATGATCCCTTAAATGTTTAATTATTCGACACGTAGAATGGTTAATTACCCTTGAACCAGTAGAATTTATGTTGTATTAATTGATTGAAGTATGACATTGAATAATTGATGTAAACTGAAGAACCGCATAAATATGGATGTAATAATCTTTAATCTACATGAAATGATAGTGTAGATTCTAGAGATAATTATATTAATTCGCATAAATAAAAATGCGAATTAATACAACTATTTCGTAATTATTTGAATTAATTATTGGATTGTTATTGATTGTGTTATTGCTTGTTTATTTACTTTGACACCATCCCAGTTATCACACTGAAAGTTCCCTTTATTATGTTTGATCTTGAATTGAAATTGGAATCGGGTTGAAATGATATATACCCAAATGAATCTGACCTAGGATAGAGAATTAAATTAAATCTGATTGGTCAATAATTTGAAATAATGATTTTATTCGAGCAAAGAATAAGTTTTGAAATGAAGTTGGAATTTGAATTTTTATAAAAGGAAAATGTAAAGATTGAAATCTGAAACAAATATTAACGTAGTGATTGATGAAGGAACGTTGTTTGAAATTTAATTATTTAATAAATTAAATTTGGAATTATTGATAAATAATTTGGAATTAGTAATAATTGAGTTTTGAAATTATTAAGTTTGAAATCATTTAATGATTAAATTTGAAATTATAATTAAGTTGGAATTATAATTAAGTTTGAAATTATTAAGTTTGAATTTATAATCAAGTTTGAAATTATTAATAATTAAGATTGAAATTATTTAATAATTGAATAAGATTTAAATTATTTGATAATTGAATAAAAATTGAATTCTTTGATAAGAGAAATTGAACTTTTGAATAAGTAAATTTGGAACTTCGTAAATAATTGAAATTGAGTTTCTTTGTTAATTAAGTTTTGGAAATTATTTAAGTAAGTAAATAAGTGAAATTGAATTTCTTTAACAAGAAAAAAAATGCGATTTATTGAAATTAATGTAATACTTGAGAATTCGATTTAAAGAATCTAATTAGTTAAATTTAAAGTTTTGATAAAATGAAGATGAACGTAAGTAATTGATTTAATGAATTGGGAATTAAGTAAAAATTGTTTTGAATGATAAAGTAACTTAACGAATGAAATCGATAAATGAATTTAAATTAGTTTTAATGTTGAATTTAATCATTTAAATGATTTTCGGAATAAAACTTATATATGAACTTGAATCAATATTTGAATTGTTTAAATAAAATTGAAATTGAATTGTAAGACTTTGAAATGATAATTTGGGAGTTTTGAAACATAGATTTTGGAAATTGATTTTGAAAGACAAATGAAATGTTGATTTATAAATTCTAATTGAAATTGGATTTCATTTGGTTTTGAAATTTATTAAACGACCAATCGGTGTAAAAATTACGAAAGTTATTAAAGAAACCGGAATCGGTTATGGATATACTCTCTATCTAAACCGAAAACCACTTTAATAACTATACGCGGAGTGATGATCCAGAATGAAGTGGTTGGAATGATGTACGTGATGACTGAAGAAAGAGAACGATAATGGATAGCCTTGACACTTGTGTCAAATTGGAAATGACTAAAATCAGGAGCCGTGCCGGGCCAAATGGGGTTAGCCACCTCGAGCGGACACACTTCTTCGTAACTACTACTCATTACTTGTGATTGATTGGTGCACCCTTGGAATTTCAGGAGTGTTGTTTCGCGGTGTTGCGATCGTTGCGGCGATGCGTTCTCACCAGTCCGGATCAGGCGAACGGTAGTTTCACTACCTTGGGTATTGCCTCATGTGCCTTGTCATACTTGTATCCTTATATACGCGACCACTACGAATTTGTTTTGTGTTATACCTATGGAGTACTCCCTGATATCCCACCAGTTTACGGTGGAGTTTACAGTGCTGTATAGACTATGATGCTTATAAAAATGTGTTAAGGGGGATAATGGTAACGCCTTAACACTATTTTGATACTTTATATTACTGATAGACATTATCTATTTAGCGTACACTACTACATAGTAGATAGTTTAACGGATCCTTAGAGGATGGTGATTCCAACATCCTTTGAGTTACTTGTATTTCATTTGCTATTTCACTTGAGTTGGATTTATTGATATAAGAATATTAATCCTGACTCGAGTGTTTTGTGTTTTGCTATACGCTCGGGTCAGACCGAGTGGTTCAGCTTTCGAGAATCACCTTTGGAGTTGGAGCTTTTCTTGAAGATCCAGCCATCTATTCTGCTTCCAGTATTCGATGATTCCAGTGATGTATTTTGATTTGTATTTGATGTATCGTGTTACTCTTCTGCTGTAAACTCTGATGTATCTTATATATTTATATAGTAGCTTCATGAACTACTATCTCTTTTACTTCCGCTGCATATTAGTACTCTGTGTATGTGATTCTGTGATTATTTATTTACTGTATATCTCAGTTTTGCAAAATTTAAATTAACAATTCGGTATTTTGAATTATTCAAGTCCGACATGTACGGATGCGAATAGTCCAAATAGCGGGTCGTTACAGTTGGTATCAGAGCTTTTGGTAGCTCTAGGCAAAACTTAGCATATAGGGTAAATGTATTTGCAGAATCACTCCCACTCGAGTTTCAATCTCTTCCTTTTAACTCAATTCCTTTGAATTTTGGAACGTTCTCTGCGGTCTCAAAAATTCATTCATATCTCTCACTATTTATCTTCTTTTGATTCTGGAGTACCCCATAACTCCACTACGAATGATCTTTATAGTGAGTCGATGGTCTCGCCAATCCTAAATTTATCTATAAATGGGTGAAACTCATTTACAATAGACATCGATTTACCGAAGATTTCTGTATCCTCGGTTTTTGATGCTATCTGTCTCCTGCTATACCTGAACTCTATTTCTTGAGATCGAATGTCGATTTACCTCGGAATTCAGCATCGATCTTATTCTTGAAGTTACGGTTGATCCGAGAGGTTGCCCGTGAATTAACTAAGCTTATCCATCTCCCGATTCTGTAAACTTAATTATCTTATCTTCTGTTTCGAACTTATCATCGAATCAAAATTCTCTTTGATTTGATTTCCATCAAATTTAAATCTCTATATACTTATTTTAAAATCCATTCATGTATCGTTGAACAAGTGTATTTGTAAAGTAATATATAAAAGAAAATGTTAAATGTTTTATATATTGTGATTGTTTGAGTTGTTGATGTTGATTTGGGTTTTCGATCGATTCGTCTGATCAACGCTATCGATAGGATTTCCAAAACACTTGAACAGAGAAAACCGACACAATATTGTTTTCAATTTGGTAAACGAAATAAATTGTGTATAATAATATTATATAAGTATAATTTTCCTGAAATTAAATGGTTAACGAATCCGTGGTCCGAAATGATAATAATTTCCATTTATGTATAAACCATTGGCTATTGTATAATATAAATAAATGAATTTATAAAACTTGGATATAATTTGATTTAGACTATAAAATGAATTTAAAACAAGAATTTAGGAATTTAATTTCCGATAGATTTCAAACCTTGTATTTAAAGTTTTAAAAGGTATATTATTTAAAGTATTTTCGAATAGAAATCATTTGAAAGAAATTTTAGATGTTTAAATCAGTGCTCTTCTCTTTGTTGCTGGAAAATAATTTCGGTGATGACGGCCGCATCATCGACATTTATTTTCGAGTTTCGAAGTGAAGAGACCAATTCGTAGCTTTGCTACTGTTTTGATTTGGAAATTTAATCGATTTAAATTTCTTAAGTATGATTTGATTTATATGTATATAGGTATTTCATTTTAAATTTAGTTGATTTGATATATATAGCATATACATAAATTATCTCTAAATGGTTTGAAGGGAAATCGAAAATTTAAATTCTTAAATTTATGATTAAAGATGATTTCAAAATTTTAAATTGAGGCAAAGATTTTGAATAAATATTAAATTGAAATAACTGAATTATAAAAATTTATTTGAACAATACTCAATTGCATTATTTATAACTTACCTAAATTTTCAAAAGCAACTATGTAATTGGATATTATACAGTAGAAATTGATATCAAAGGAAATTTTAAATAAATTGAGTTTTTATAATAAATGAAAACATACTTAATATATTTGTGATAAGATATATTAAGTAGAATAAATTTAATAATAATTTGTAATAATGAAGAACTAAAATTTGTTGAATAAAGAATGATTATAAGAAAAGACTATTCAAATTTATGATCTTTATAATTTTTAATTTAAGAAAATTAGATAATATACAATATAAATTGTCGTATAAATAAAATATGAATGCGTATAATAAATGTTATTCACTTAAATTTTAATTATAAAATGTTTATGGAGATAAATAGAATAATAAGTTAAATAAATAATAGGCATGATTAATAGAAGAAAATTTTGTTTGAAAGTTAATAAATTGAATTAAATCAAATTAAGAGAGTATCTTGAATTAATCGAATATAATTTTGAATTTCATTTTGGAAAGAAACCTTTTGTATCTAACATTAATAAATGTGAAATCAAATCAATTTAATGAAAATCTCGAATTTAAAAACGAATTATTGAATATAAATTTATTTAAATTGAAATTTATATGGTTTAAATTGATTGTTTTATTACGAAATTCAAGTCTATTTTCATTTGGTTGTTTCTGTTCTCCTACTTCCTTCCTTTTCGGGGACGAAAAGTTTTGAGTGGGGGAGAATGTAACAACCCGTAAATTTAACTGGTTTTAATAGCGTTATTAACTGAAATTTTGTGAAATTAAAACGATAAAATTTTGAAATACAAATTTGATATTTGGAATGCGTCTAATTAAACATAGCAAGTGGTAAATTTTCGTTCGAAAATACGAAAGTTTATTTCGTGCGTAAATTTACTTCAATAGAATCAGTTAAAAAGCGATGAAAATAAAACGTTTTCAAAACCAAAATATTTTTATATAGAAAAATTCTAAAGCATCTTTTGAGCAAGTTATCAGTTTGTCGTCTTTCCAAATTCGGACATCTTTGGCTCCGTCGATCTTATTTTTCTGCGATTTTTATACATTTTCCGCTAGTATATAAAAAAATTGAATTTTTAAAATTTAAATCGTACCACTGATATCTTTATACCATTTTGTTCGTCTCATTACGTTGATTTTTGCGATATATTTACTTCTGTGCTTTGGTGTTTGAAACACGGCGGAAACTGTGAAACGGATAACGGTATCGGAACCCGTTTTAAAACCATTTGAATTCTTTACCTTTCATCTATCCAACTGTTGAAATCATTCGGCCGCTATCATTTATATTTTTCCAGAAATTAATACGGACCTTTGTCATTCCCATTGAAATAGTCGGTTCACATTGCCTTGTTCCACTTGGATTAAATTTGTATAGTTATTATATTATTAAACATGTATCCCACGTCAATATTGATCAACAAAATTCTCCCTCTCCACCCATTTCTTTTCCATTGCTTACCATCATTCCAGAAGCTTATGCCCATGCTTTTCTTCATACGATCTCCTCCTTATACTTCATATTGTCCGCTCGACCTCATGCTTCCCGACCACCGCAAGTGCCGACCTGACCCAAACTCCGCTGCCGACCGCGCCGCCTAACACCGTAACCACTGTCTCGTCCGCCATTTCACCACCATTGCCGACTGAACCCATCAACCATCTCTCCTTCGGCTGTGCCTTGCTGCCGTTTCCAGGCTGTGCAACCACTTGTGCTCCGCCTTCCGATCATCTCTGCAACAAGCCCACTTCCCCATGGTCGTGCTTTGCCGGTGCAACCTCAACTTGGTATTGATTTGTACATTCTGTTTTTACTTATATATATATACACTTTATAAAGGAAGCAAGATATTTTGAGAAGTATGTTTAAACTATTTTTCCCTTTTGTTATATTTATTTAGTCATTTTTCTTCAGCTCGTTCATAGGAGCATTTCATGTTGGCTGTACATTTTTTCTAAGTATTGACATTTGAAAGTATTATGTTTAAATACATTTCAATCTTCTAGTTATATACTAGTACTAGAGTCTAGTTTATTATAAATATTTTAGTGTGTTTCAACTTTAGAACTGCATAATATGTATAATATTATTCCAAAGATTATACCTGTAGTATATATGGATAGTTGTTTACTGATATGTATATATATTTCAAATATATTGATCTTTAGTATATATGGTTCAAGAAGTCGGCATGTATATTAAAATTTTGGCCAGTTGTTTTATATATTACAGTAGATAGTATACTATATTTTAAAGTTAGACTTCATGTTCATGATATCATATCTCACTCATGTTTTATCGGAATAGGTTGATTCTATTTTTAAAAAAGAGTCGAAGTTACATAGTTTATGCATGTCAAATTTCAGCAAAATCCGACATCGTTTGATTAGTGGTCGAGGATCTAGAAGTTTGACCCAGGCAGCTGTTCTTTTGTACTTAGAATTATTTTACACTGCTGCAAACACGACCTGTGTTCATGTTTGACGCATCGTATCTCTTCCGTCTTACGTCGGAATACAGTGATTCCCTTTTTGTTCAAAAGATAAAGTTTTCTACTTTCTGTATATAAACTTTTAGCTTCATACGAGGTGGTTCAGTCCTCTATTTCTTACCTGGAAGTCAGACCCAGAGAGGTTTCCAGACCTGAACATTTGACAGTCGCAACATGGCCTGAGTCTATTTTCGTGACATCGTAACTTTTCTCGTCTTTTGTCCAAATCAAGTGATTCTTTTGCAGTTTGAAATACAAGTTTTGATCTTTATTCATACCAAGTTTCAGACCATTTCGATCTCGGTAGCACATAGAATTATATTGTTAAATTTTGACGCAGGACATGTTTTGTAATTATTGCTATGTTGAATGTTTTGATTTGATTTCTTTTAAATGTTGTATTTAAGAAAGATGATTTTGGATAATGTTGTTAATAAAATAATAATAACAATAAATAAATGATAATATGCTTGAATTTAAATATATGTGATTTAATTGTAAGATGGCGTTAGAAATGCATACCTATGGAGTTTTATCTGTGTTAAATTAAATATCGATTTGAAAATATATGTTTAAAATTGATTTTTTTTTCATATATATTTTATGTGTTTAATTTTGGAATATAGTTATGTATATATGTTCACTGATACCATTTACTTTCATCGCTCCTATTCTGATTTGATTTCGACGATTCATACTTAACAGTTTTGCTAGTCGATTCGTGCCAATCTAGTTATTCCGAAAGTCGTGCTTACGATCCGTGACTCAACTTCGTTGTCTATTCATCTCTCTAGCCTCGAAAGGTGAGAAATCACTCACGATTAATGTTCTTCTATTTATTAAATTTGATTTCAATTGAAACGACAAATTGAAATATGCTGCTGTTAGTTATGTACACTGTTATATACTATTACCTGTATCTGTTCACCTATGACATCTGACACCATTATCTGTTAATTATTTATGCGATGATAATACAGTTTAGTTGATAATTGATTGATTGATTGTTGTTTTATTGGGTGTTAAAGTGTAATGTATTAAGTGATAAATGTTATGCAATTGAATTGACGTAGGATTGTAAAAATTTGAATCGACATATGTTTTAAATTTGATTAGTTAATTTGAATAATATGATCCCTTAAATGTTTAATTATTCGACACGTAGAATGGTTAATTACCCTTGAACCAGTAGAATTTATGTTGTATTAATTGATTGAAGTATGACATTGAATAATTGATGTAAACTGAAGAACCGCATAAATATGGATGTAATAATCTTTAATCTACATGAAATGATAGTGTAGATTCTAGAGATAATTATATTAATTCGCACAAATAACAATGCGAATTAATACGACTATTTCGGGATTATTTGAATTAATTATTGGATTGTTATTGATTGTGTTATTGCTTGTTTATTTACTTTGACACCATCCCAGTTATCACACTGAAAGTTCCCTTTATTATATTTGATCTTGAATTGAAATTGGAATCGGGTTGAATGATATATATCCAAATGAATCTGACCTAGGATAGAGAATTAAATTAAATCTGATTGGTCAATAATTTGAAATAATGATTTTATTCGAGCAAAGAATAAGTTTTGAAATGAATTTGGAATTTGAATTTTTATAAAAGGAAAATGTAAAGATTGAAATCTGAAACAAATATTAACGTAGTGATTGATGAAGGAACGTTGTTTGAAATTTAATTATTTAATAAATTAAATTTGGAATTATTGATAAATAATTTGGAATTAGTAATAATTGAGTTTTGAAATTATTAAGTTTGAAATCATTTAATGATTAAATTTGAAATTATAATTAAGTTGGAATTATAATTAAGTTTGAAATTATTAAGTTTGAATTTATAATCAAGTTTGAAATTATTAATAATTAAGATTGAAATTATTTAATAATTGAATAAGATTTAAATTATTTGATAATTGAATAAAAATTGAATTCTTTGATAAGAGAAATTGAACTTTTGAATAAGTAAATTTGGAACTTCGTAAATAATTGAAATTGAGTTTCTTTGTTAATTAAGTTTTGGAAATTATTTAAGTAAGTAAATAAGTGAAATTGAATTTCTTTAACAAGAAAAAAATGTGATTTATTGAAATTAATGTAAGACTTGAGAATTCGATTTGACGAATCTAATTAGTTAAATTTAAAGTTTTGATAAAACGAAGATGAACGTAAGTAATTGATTTAATGAATTGAGAATTAAGTAAAAATTGTTTTGAATGATAAAGTAACTTAACGAATGAAATCGATAAATGAATTTAAATTAGTTTTAATGTTGAATTTAATCATTTAAATGATTTTCGGAATAAAACTTATATATGAACTTGAATCAATATTTGAATTGTTTAAATAAAATTCAAATTGAATTGTAAGACTTTGAAATGATAATTTGGGAGTTTTGAAACATAGATTTTGGAAATTGATTTTGAAAGACAAATGAAATGTTGATTTATAAATTCTAATTGAAATTGGATTTGATTTGGTTTTGAAATTTATTAAACGACCAATCGGTGTAAAAATTACGAAAGTTATTAAAGAAACCAGATTCGGTTATGGATATACTCTCTATCTAAACCGAAAATCACTTTAATAACTATACGCGGAGTGATGATGCAGAATGAAGTGGTTGGAATGATGTACGTGATGACTGAAGAAAGAGAACGATAATGGATAGCCTTGACACTTGTGTCAAATTGGAAATGACTAAAATCAGGAGCCGTGCCGGGCCAAATGGGGTTAGCCACCTCGAGCAGACACACTTCTTCGTAACTACTACTCATTACTTGTGATTGATTGGTGCACCCTCGGAATTTCAGGAGTGTTGTTTCGCGGTGTTGCGATCGTTGCGGCGATGCGTTCTCACCAGTCCGGATCAGGAGAATGGTAGTTTCACTACCTTGGGTATTGGCTCATGTGACTTGTCATACTTGTATCCTTATATACGCGACCACTACGAATTTGTTTTGTGTTATACCTATGGAGTACTCCCTGATATCCCACCAGTTTACGGTGGAGTTTACAGTGCTGTATAGACTATGATGCTTATAAAAATGTGCTAAGGGGGATAATGGTAACGCCTTAACACTATTTTGATACTTTATATTACTGATAGACATTATCTATTTAGCGTACACTACTACATAGTAGATAGTTTAACGGATCCTTAAAGGATGGTGATTCCAACATCCTTTGAGTTACTTGTATTTCATTTGCTATTTCACTTGAGTTGGATTTATTGATATAAGAATATTAATCCTGACTCGAGTGTTTTGTGTTTTGCTCTACGCTCGGGTCAGACCGAGTGGTTCAGCTTTCGAGACTCACCTTTGGAGTTGTAGCTTTGCTTGAAGATCCAGCCATTTATTCTGCTTCCAGTATTCGATGATTCCAGTGATGTATTTTGATTTGTATTTGATGTATCGTGTTACTCTTCTGCTGTAAACTCTGATGTATCTTATATATTTATATAGTAGCTTCATGAACTACTATCTCTTTTACTTCCGTTGCATATTATTACTCTGTGTATGTGATTCTGTGATTATTTATTTACTGTATATCTCAGTTTTGCAAAATTTAAATTAACAATTCGGTATTTTGAATTATTCAAGTCCGACATGTGCGGATGCGAATAGTCCAAATAGCAGGTCGTTACAATAAATATATTCATATGGTTTCACTTCTTATATATAAGATTATTTCACAATTATAAATCATATTAATTGTAATTCCATCTTTATAGTTCATTTGCTTATATAATTTATTCTTTCCACAATTGTTGTTTATATTTTGATTATTCAAACATCTTTCCTTTATCTTATATATATTTGCATTTTCAAACAACCAACCAATCAGTTTATATACACTTTAATAATTCTTCAGAAATTATTCCTTTATATAAAAAATATAATCGAGGTAAAATTATTTCATTTACCCAATTTAAAATAATACTATGTCTACTTGCCTGGTTTAAGAGTTTGAAAATCGCCATCGATAACATGGCGTCCCACATCATGACCAGAATTCACAAACAGCTCAACGGATAAGTAAACACAATATAAAACATTTTATATTCACTAAAAATATGCGCTCATATATATAATACACTCAAACTCAATCTAGGGTGTTACTGTCCCTATCTATAATGAGTACACATCAAGGCTTAGGAATATACAAAATCTAAGCTTTGATACCACGTGTGACGGCGCAACCAGTGGGTAATACCCACCGTAGCTCACACTGATACCTCACGCTTTGCTTTTACGGTCAGCCTCTCGACTACAACCAACCCTTTCACCCTAGGGACATGTAAGGGCAAGTGTCATCCGTTCGCTACCTAACAAGAAGCGAGAACTCCCTATCAGGCTGAACATAATCAAGCAAAACTGATGTACGAAGATGAAGATATCCAGCTCTCCTGCTGAAGCTCCAATAGCTCCAAACCATAACCTGTAGACATACTCTGTCTTACCCGAGCATTGAAAGGGAAGAACGCTCGGATCAGTCTGGTAAACCAGTGTGAGAAACACACTCAACTGAATTTATAAAATTGCCAAACTTTTCCTTTATCAAAAAAAGGTATCTCGTAAGACAAGTCCACACATAAACATGGACATGTTTTTACCTTATGATAACAAAAACATTTCATATCAAACTCATGTGATATTATACTAGTGTCTACTATACAAATAATATTTAAAATAGCCGAAATTGTTACCATTATTAAATTCCAGCATGCTAGGCTCTATAAATAAATTGGCAGGTGTGCAGTGGAGTTTGGATTTCCATACAAATGACCAGGTGAAGGGACTACCTTCCGGAAGTACATCTCTAGAAGAATGTACCGAGAAACCATCACAAAGTTTCTCTACCAACACAAGACTGGCCCACCTCTAACTACATGGTACCGAATATGTCATCCTTCGGTCGTTACTGACCTTACCGATGGCCCTCTAGCATACAAACCACAATAATCAGATATACGACGTCATAGCATGCAAAGATATATGTAGAAGAGGATGATCATATCCTAATGGGAATGACCCACTTAGCCCTGTTGCATCTAATCTAGTTTTGGTCATTTCCGGTTGATGAGGCCTGACGAGGTAACGATTACCTTTCACAATCACATATCACATCACCTTGAATGCAACACGGCCATTTCCGTTGACTACTAATTGCCTTCCATAAAAATACAACCCTTAAGCTCGTATGTCACAAGGAGGGTGTTAAGCTAAGAGAACTTGCCTTCTCCGCCGCCACTGATGTACGCTTGTAAAACCCAATGTACGTAATCTATAGAAATGCAATGTTAGACAAACATCCATACAAGTTGTCCAGGAACAGGACAAACTGAAGGTACTTTCCTACCACATCATGTCGGGAAATCCCTAGGATTACTAGTGAATAGTCCCCGCATTAGATATTTCATAATGAAGAGACCACTGCTACTGGACGTATATTGGGATTTTAACCCCAAACAATCAACAAGCAGTCCCCTATAATGAATCTCCATAATATCAATAAGCAACCTGCACAAATCGTCGCATATATGATGGTCCGAAGTGGTTTTCAGATAAATCTGATCCCGGTCTCTTCGCACCAACAACGCAAAAGCGTTTCTCAACCTCACACAGCAACTAAGTCTCGTAGACTTATCACGTTTCCAACTTTCAACTTGCTATCCTTCGGGCTAAGAAGGAAGCTCGATAGATTGGAGTAATACTTCACACTACACGAATCAACATCCTCAACACAAATGATAATCAAGCCTAGACATAAGGCAACGTACTAAGTGTACGACTAAACAGTTCCCACATCAAGTCGAGGAACTAAAACTTTGGGCAATTTGATAGTCGGTTATTTAACTATCAAAGAAAACAAACAAATATTCAGCACTATAATAATCACTAGGCCCTTTTAATTAATCTTTTGTTAATTAAATCATTTGGCAATCTTTTGTTAATTAAATCATTTGCCAAATATTCACTTCAGTTTATCTTTAGAAAGATATATTGCAAACCCATTTCAACGTTGGAAAACATTTCCAAGTACTTATTTAATAATAAGTAATTCACAAATCAATTTATTTTCAATGCTTAGAAAATATTCGTATACTTAAAACACGATTGAGTATATATTTTATTCTTTAAGCAAAACATTATCTTTAAACACATTTATTGGGCCAAAACGAATGTTGCGTAAAACATCGTTATAATGACCCAAAAAAACTAGTATAAGGATTCGAAATAAAATAGATATATGAACCCCAATACTATACAAAAACATTTCCTTTCGAAAATCATTTACTATAACAACAGTGTTATAGTCCATCATTTCCTTACTTCTCGAAAACGCCTATTTCAACAATGAATGTTGAAATCTATGCTTTCGATCCTTAACACATTTTAAAACAACTTCAAATCATTTTATCCATTTAAAATATCACTTCCCAAAACATTTCTTCAATATATTATTCACTGTCCAAAATCGTGAATATAAATCGTTTACCAAATTCAACACTTCTACATTTTAATTAAAGGATTATCCACTGTCCAAAATCGTGGATATATCTCCTTTAATAATTTCTATACTTACTTATCAAATTTATTTGATTTTGTATTTATAAAACAATGTTTATAATTTCCATTTTCATTTTATAATAACTACTATATATAAAATCCCTTTATTAACCAATTCCATTTATAACTTAATTTTGTACCCAAAAACCCAAATTATAAGTTAATTACTTATAATTCATTTATTTACAAAAATCATTCTTTTAATAACATCATCATTTATAAATCTCTAAATCTAATTTACTTATAAAACCCCTATATAACATCATTTTAACAATTATGAAAACTCCTTTATAATTCAATTATTCTGATTTATAAAAATTCAACTTTATAAATCTTCTTTATAAACCATTTATATTAGCCAAAAATCTCAAATTGAACCATTTCACCAAATAATCAACTACTATTTCAAAAATCACATTTTGGTTATATTTCACAAAAATCCTAATTTTTATAACAATAAAAATTATATCATTTATTTATTCAAAATAAATCAATTCTTAACGATTCAAAAATTCAATAAAACATTTATTTTCAAAATCACTTTTAAAATTCTTTTAAATTCGAAATCGTTACATTAACATTTTTAAAATTCCAAAATAGGCCCAATGCTGCAACAACACTAAATACATCAATCACTGCTTCCAAAACATCATATATCATATGATAACAGAATATATCACAATATCTGTAAATAAATCAATACTGTTGTGGAATCCAGTTGGATCCCTCCAACCTGTCACCTGCAGCAAATATACATATTAAAATATGTGTACAATGTCCGCTTCAAGGCAGACGAGCGTACAAAGGGTCATCCGCTCATATGCGGGAACGTATAGGGTCTCATCTGCTCCAATAGGCAGGTATATATCCAAATATCAATCAATATATCACATATCATCCAAACAATCATCATATAATAAATATTTTCTCACTTATATAAAAATATCAGTGAGTCCGAAAGAGTGAGTTGTACTCACTTTGCGTCCAATAGCAGTTGCAGTGTTTTATTCCGAATAAAATTAAACGCGCGTTTAATTTTACCCAAAATTTGCACTAACTCCAATCAACTCCAATCCATATCCATCGCATAGTATTCGATGATACGATTCCAATGCAATTCGTTTTGTGAATTTCCGACCTCATATCAAAAAGTTATAGCTTTTTAAACATTGTACGAATTAATATATATCAATTTACACGTTTTCTTTTATTTATTTTTAAACCTTTTATCTGGCCCGCAAGATCTAGAATTAGAAATCTGGGCCATTGAAATCATCTTCTCCCTTACGTTTCCCAGCCGATCAAAGAACCCAACGCACTCCCACGTCCATCGACGACCGCTCCTCCACCAAGCCACCAGAGCACGATCGAACGACACCATTCGAACGACCATTACGAGTGGCATCACCACCATGAACAGCTCGAAACTCGGTCATGCTATCTCCTTAATAAACGCACATAAACGTTAGTCGTTCAACCCACGATCTTGACCAACACACATCGTCGATGACGATCACTGCCGTATGGATGTGAAGGTCTCACCTAGATCTACAACGTTGTAGTGAATGTTTACGATAACTATTGGTGGATTTAGAGAGATTGAGGGGAGAAATTTCAAAAGATATCGGCCATTAATCATAAACGGCGGCTAGGGTCTAAGCCATTAGGGTTTGTGAACAAAAGTGAAAAAGGTTGGCCATTTATAGAAAATCCGACGACACTATTCATCCGAAATTTTTCCGACCTCCAAACGAAGCGTGCCGACTGGCGTTTATAATGTTTTACCCCTATTTCGAACGCAATGGAATATATATCGGGAGCCAATTCAATCGTATTTGAAAGATAGGTTTTCAAATCGACTATTTAAATTTAAAATTCACTTAAATCGATTTCTACGCGTTTTAGCTTGCCCCGGACAAACCGTACATCCGATTGACACGAAATTTGAAATCTTACAGTAATTTAACATTACGGATCCAATGAAACTTGTTTCGTCAAAATCCGAGATTGTTTCAAAATGACTATTTTTACTCGTCAATTAAATATTAAAATATTCAATTTCTACAAATTAACTTGTAATTCAATTTCAAAAGTTCTGTAACATCATTCTAGTTCAAATAGAAATTAACTCAACTTTATAAATCATTTTTATTCACATTAAATCCAAATATCAATTATTTACGCAATTTCAAATATTAATTTAACAATTTAATTATCCAATTAAATCACTATATTTGTAATATAGGTTATTCAACTTATAAATTTAACTTTTAAATATTTAAATAAATTAAATACTGAATTTCAAATGATAGAAATTCTGGGTCGTTACATTCTCCCCAACTTAAAAGAATTTCGTCCTCGAAATTACCAAGTAAGAAAAAGTCACAAAATCCATTAACTTTTCAAAAACAATTCGTTCAAATTAGATTACCAAAAGTTTAAGCCTTTTAACTTTTCTCAAAATCCATTAGTTAAACTTCTTATAAAAACTTTACTAAGTTTTCAAATCCATACATAGTTATCTCTCCAAAACCAACTACTATCGTTTAACTTTTATAACTCAAAAATCAAACTTTTAGTTTTCACAAATTTTTCCAATTTTTCCAAAAAAATTCTAACGCCTTAAATTTTCAAAGAAATTCGCCATGACCTCCTTTGCGCGGTTCGATCCAAAAAATAATAATATATATATATCACAAGTATACATTTCATCATCAAGGATGAGGCATCCCGAAGGGAAAAAAGTGTAAAAGTACGATATGTAATCCGAGATATGTACCTTATATATTATTAGCGAGTATATACGGCTAATATAGCGCGAAAACGAGCTCCAAAGCGAAGCAAGCGGCATTCGCACCTACTAAATACTCAACAAACAATTAGAAACATGTATATATGAAAGTAATATCAATATACAACATATGCCAACAACTATATATGCCAATATAGCAAATGCAATCAAAAACAGCAAATCCAAACATCAAACAATTATCATCCAACTAACATCCAACAACTCCATAACCAAATCAATATACATTCACTTCTTACTAATATTCATTAAATTTATTTTCAATTTAAATCACATTTGATTCATTAACGTTAGATTTTCCAATATTCATTCATTCACTACTCAAGTTAGTTTACATTCACTAATTTATATTCAAATTTGTTCACTTCAAAATCAATCAAATTCAATTCTATTTAAATTCACTTTACTTCCCATTCCAATTCAATTATTTAGCTTTCAATTTTATTAATTCAATTCCATATTTTGTTCAATCAACTAGCATCCATCTAACAATCAATTCATATCCAACATTACCAAATTTATTTAATTTACTTTCATTCAATTATTAAATTTCCAATTTCATTAGATTTTAACAAATTAACACTTACATCCACAATTCCATATCAATTTACTTACATACAATTGATTATCATTCAATTTGGTTCAAAACTTTTAATTTCAATTGGTTTAACATTCAATTAGCTTTCATTCAATTATTCAATTCTCAATTTCATTAGCTTTTAATGAATTAACCTTTACATCCCTTACCATATCAATTTACTTACATTCGATTGATTAATATGCAATTCATATTTCATTTTCTAATATATTCCATTAGTTAAATTCAATTCATTCGTTAATTCAATTGCTAATTCGTTCTTGCAACTAAAGTTGAATTTCTTTATATAACTCAAGTTCACATTCATTTAATTTTACTTTATTAATTTACTTCGATACCAAAATCAACTTCATTCAACATTACTTAAGTTATGATCCTTTTTATAAACATCACTATGTTTCACTTACTTAAATTTCATCTCTAAGTCATTTTATTAACCTTTTACTAAGTCAAATTCATAACACTAATTCAAATTCTAATTTTGTTTTACCTAACCAAAAGTGTTTAACCATTTTAACAATTGGTTTTACTTACATTTTCTCACTTTATAAGTTGTACAACTTATTTTTATAAACTTCCAAATTCACACTATGTAATCACTTACCATCTTAAGTTAAATTTCGATTTCAGTAACTTATCTAATCAAGTTAAAATTCAATTTAATTTAACCTAGCTTAGTTAAATTTCAAATCATATAGTTCGCTTACTAACTCAAATTTAATTCAACTTTACTAAATTTAAATTTAAACTTCTTATTATAAATCCAAAACTCATTTTACTTATATTTATCAATTAAAACTTGGATTTTTAAATTTAAATTTGTTTATCAAAACAAAACTTCAATTTCAATTTATTACTGGTAGCAAATCCATCACACAGAAACTCGAAAATGATACTGATGATGCTGCAGTCATCACCCTTATTATTTTCCAGCAACAGTAGTGAATTCAGTGCTTTATATTCTTTTAAAAAATCTTTTATTTATAAATCACATTTATAATTCTTTACTTATATAATTTCACTATTCACTTTACATATATAAGATAATTTTAAAAAATTTTGTCTTATTAAGATTTATTATATTATAACATCTTTAACTTTGAAAAACAACTTTCAAAATCAATGGGATTCAAATTTCAAATTCTTAGTCTAAATCCATTTTTATTTATAACTCATATTTATAAATATATTCATATGGTTTCACTTCTTATATATAAGATTATTTCACAATTGTAAATCATATTAATTACAATTCAATCTTTATAATTCATTTGCTTATATAATTTAATCTTTCTACAATTGTTGTTTATATTTAGATTATTCAAACGTCTTTCCCTTATATTATATATATTTGCATTTTCAAACAACCAAACAATCAGTTTATTTTTGCTTTAATAATTCTTGAGAAATTATTCCTTTAAATACAAAATATAATCGAGGTAAAATTATTTCATTTACCCAATTTAAAACAATACTATGTCGACTTGCCTCGTTTAAGAGTTTGGAAATCGCTATCGATAACATGGCGTCCCACATCACGACCAGAATTCACAAACAGCTCAACGGATAAGTAAACACAATATAAAAAAATTTATATTCACTAACAAATACGCGCTCATATATATAATACACTCGAACTCAATCTAGGGTGCTACAGTCCCTATCTATAATGAGTACACATCAAAGCTTAGGAGTATACAAAATCTAAGCTCTGATACCACGTGTGACGGGACGCAACCAGTGGGTAATACCCACCGTAGCTCACACTGATACCTCGCACTTTGCTTTTACGACCAGCCTCTCGACTACAACCAACCCTTTCACTCTATGGACATTTAGGGGTAAGAGTCATCCGTTCGCTACCTAACAAGAAGCGAGAACCCCCCATCAGGCTGAACATAATCAAGCAAAACTGATGTACGAAGATGAAGATCTCCAGCTCTCCTGCTGAAGCTCCAATAGCACCAAAGCATAACCTGTAGACATACTCGGTCTAACCCGAGCATTGAAAGGGAAGAACGTCCGGATTAGTCTGGTAAACCAGCGTGAGAAACACACTCAACTGAATTTATTAAATTACCAAACTTTTCCTTTATCAAAACAAAAGTATCTCGTAAGACAAGTCCACACATAAACACGGACATGTTTTTATCTTACGATAACAAAAACATTACATATCAAACTCATGTGATATTATACTAGTGTCTTGTATACAAATAATATTTAAAATAGCCGAAATTCTTACCATTATTAAATTCCAGCATACTAGGCTCTACAAATAAATTGGCAGGTACGTAGTGGAGTTTGGATTTCCATACAAATGACCAGGTGAAGGGACTACCTTCCGGCAGTACATCTGTGGAAGAATGTACCGAGAAACCATCACAAAGTTTCTCTACCAACACAAGACTGGCCCACTTCTAACTACACGGTACCGAATATGTCATCCTTCGGTCGTTACCAACCTTACCGTGGGCCCTCTAGCATACAAACCACAATAATCAGATACACGACGTCATAGCGCGCAAAGATATATCTAGAAGAGGATGACCATATCCTAATGGGAATGACCCACTTAGCCCTGTCGCATCTAATCCTGTTTTGGTCATTTCCGGTTGATGGGGCCTGACGAGGTAACGATTACCTTTCACAATCACATATCACATCACTTTGAATGCCACACGTCCATTTCCGTTGACTACTAATTGCCTTCCATAAAAATACAACCCTTAAGCTCTTATGTCTCAAGTAGGGTGTTAAGCTAAGAGAAGTTGCCTTCTCCGCCACCACTGATGTACGTTTGTAAAAACCAATGTATGTAATCTATAGAAATGCAATGTCAGACAAATATCCATACAAGTTGTCCAGGAACATGACAAACCAAAGGTACTTTCCTACCACATCCTATAGGGAAATCCCTAGGATTGGTAGCGAATAGTCCTCGCATTAGATATTTCATAATGAAGAGACCACTGCTACTGGATGTATATTGGAATTTTAACCCCAAACGATCAACAAACAGCCTCCCACAATGAAACTCCATAATATTAATAAGCAGCCTGCACAAATCATTGCATATATGTTGGTCCGAAGTGGTTTTTAGATAAATCTAATCCCGGTCTGTTCGCACCAACAACGCAAAAGCGTTTCTCAACCTCACACAGCAACTAAGTCTCGTAGACTTATCACGTTTCTAACTTTCAACTTGCTATCCTTCGGGCCAAGAAGGAAGCTAGATGGATTGGAGTAATACTTCGCACTACACGAATCAACATCCTCAACACAAATGATAATCAAGCCTAGACAGAAGGCAACGTACTAAGTGTACGACTAAATAGTTCCCACATCAAGTCGAGGAACTAAAACTTTAGGCAATTTGATAGTCGGTTATTTAATTATCAAAAAAAACAAACAAATATTCAGCACTATAACAATCACTAGGCCCTTTTAATTAATCTTTTGTTAATTAAATCATTTGCCAAATATTCACTTCAGTTTATCTTTAGAAAGATATATTCCAAACCCATTTCAACGTTGGAAAACATTTCCAAATACTTATTTAAAATAAGTAATTTACAAATCAATTTATTTTCAACGCTTAGAAAATATTCATATAGTTAAAACACGATTGAGTATATATTTTATTCATTAACGAAAACATTCTCTTTAAACACATTTATTGGGTCAAAACAAATGTTGCGTAAAACACCGTTACAACAACTCAAAATCACTAGTATAGTGATTTGAAATAAGATAGATATAAAAACCCCAATACTATACAAAAACATTTCCTTTCGAAAATCATTTACTATAACAACAGTGTTATAGTCCATCATTTCCTTACTTCTCGAAAACGTCTATTTTAACAATGAATGTTGAAATCTATGGTTTCGATCCTTAACACATTTTAAAACAACTTCAAATCATTTTATCCAGTTAAAAATCACTTTCCAAAACATTTCTTTAATATATTATTCACTGTCCAAAATCGTGAATATAAATCGTTTACCAAATTCAACACTTCTACATATTTAATTAAAGGATTACCCACTGTCTAAAATCATGGATATATCTCCTTTAATAATTTATATACTTACTTATCTAATTTATTTGATTTCGGATTTATAAAACAATGTTTATAAATTCCATTTTCATTTTATAATAACTACTATATATATAATCCCTTTACTAACCAATTCCATTTATAACTTAATTTTATACCCAAAAACCCAAATTATAGGTTAATTACTTATAATTCATTTATTTACAAAAATCATTCTTTTTATAACATCATCACTTATAAATCTGTAAATCTTATTTACTTATAAAACCCCTTTACAACATCATTTTAACAATTATAAAAACTCCTTTATAATTCCATTATACTGATTTATAAAAATTCAACTTTATAAATCTTCTTTATAAACCATTTATATTAGCCAAAAATCTCAATTTAAACCATTTCACAAAATAATCAACTACTTATTTCAAAAATCACATTTCGGTTATATTTCACAAAAATCATAATTTTTATAACAATAAAAACTATAACATTTATTTATTCAAAATGAATCAATTCTTAATGATTCAAAAATTCAATAAAACATTTATTTTCAAAATCATTTTTAAATTTCTTTTAAATTTGAAATCGTTACTTTAACATTTTTAAAATTCCAAAATAGGCCCAATGCTGCAACAGCACTAAATACATCAATCATGCCATTCACAACATCATATATCATATGATAATAGAATATATCACAATATCTGTAAATAAATCAATACTGTTGAGGAATCCAATTGGATCCCTCCAACCTGTCACCTGCATCAAATATACATATTAGAATATGTGTACAACACGGGAACGTATAGGGTCTCATCTGCTCCAATAGGCAGGTATATATCCAAATATCAATCAATATATCATATATCATCAAAACAATCATCAATCATCATATAATAAATATTTTCTCACTTATATAAAAAAATCAGTGAGTCAGAAAGAGTGAGTCGTACACACTTTGTGTCCAATAGCAGTTACAGTGTTTTATTCCGAATAAAATTAAACGCGCGTTTAATTTTCCCCAAAATTCATGCTAGCTCCAATCAACTCCAATCCAGCTCCATCGCGTAGTATTCGACCATACGATTCCAACGCAATTTGTTTCGTGAATTTCCGACCTCGTATAAAAAAGTTATAGCTTTTTAAACATTGTATGAATTAATATATATAAATTTACACATTTTCTTTTATCTATTTTTAAACCTTTTATCTCGGCCGCAAGATCTACAATTAGAAATCTGGGCTATTGAAATCATCTTCTTCCTTACATTTCCCAGCCGATCAAAGAACCCAACGCACTCCCACGTCCATCGACGATCGCTCCTCCACCAAGCCACCAGAGCACGATCGAACGAAACCATTCGAATGACCATTACGAGTGGCATCACCACCCTGAACAGCTTGAAACTCGGTCATGATATCTCCTCGATAAACGCGCATAAACGTTAGCCGTTTAACCTACGATCTCGACCAACACACAGCATCGATGATGATCACTGCCGTATGGATGTGAAGGTCTCACCTAGATCTACAACTTTGTAGTTGAATGTTTTCGATAATTGTTGGTGGATTTAGAGAGACTGAGCGGAGAAATTTCGAAAGATATCGGCCATTAATCATAAATGGCGGCTAGGGTTTAAGCCATTAGGGTTTCTGAACAAAGGTCAAAAAGGTTGGCCTTTTATCGAAAATCTGACGACACTATTCATCCGAAATTTTTCTGAACTCCAAACGAAGCGTGCCGCCTGGCGTTTATAATTTTTTACCCCTATTCCGAACGCAATGGAATATATATCGGGAGCCAATTCAATCATATTTGAAAGATAGGTTTTCAAATCGACTATTTAAATTTGAAATTCACTTAAACCTATTTCTACGCGTTTTAGCTTGCCCCGGACAAACCGTACATCCAATTGACACGAAAATTGAAATCCTACATTAATTTAACATTACGGATCCTGTGAAACTGGTTTCGTTGAAATCCAAGACTGCTTGCAAAATGATTATTTTTACTCGTTAATTAAATATTAAAATATTCAATTTCTGCAAATTAACTTGTAATTCAATTTTAAAAGTTCTGTAACATCATTCTAGTTCAAATAGAACTTAACTCAACTTTATAAATCATTTTTATTCACATTAAATCCAAATATCAATTATTTATGCAATTTCAAATATTAATTTAATAATTTAATTATCCAATTAAATCACTATATTTCTAATATAGGTTATTCAGCTTATAAATTTAACTTTTAAATATTTAAATCAATTAAATATCTGAATTTCAATTGACAGAAATTCTGGGTCGTTACAATTACTCTCCAACCTCTTCTTAACCTACTTCTCTCTCTTCTCTTCTTTAATGGCACTTGGCCGAGAGTTTGGAGGTGATGGAAGCATGGGCCGTGAGCAAGGAGAAGGTAGAAATGGTGGTCAAGCACTTTGAAAGCATGGTTGAGTTGTTTAGTGATGTATTGGTGAAGTTTAGTAATGATTTAGATGAAGTATTGTGGTGATTTAAATGTTGGTAGAAAGTTTGTTTGATTATGGTGAGAACTCCTAACTTACTATATTATATTTTGAACGATGATATGATGTTTACAAGCGGATGTTTAATATTCTTTGATCATCAATTTAGGTTGTTTTCATATGAATTTTGAATATATATATATATATATATATATATATATATATATATATATATATGCAAGTCACGAATATACATGTCGATAAGCATGAAAGAAATCACATTCCTTGAATTGATTAAATAGTGTGTATGGAATTTTTAAACATAAAATGGTTTAAAATGTATTTGAAATGTTTTGTAAACATTTAAAAGTATTGGTGAAGCTTGAAAAGAAATAGAAAATTTGATTAAAGATAATCGCGTCGCGTAACAGTAATTCGCGCTTTCACGCTATAAAAGTCAAACAAGTGTAAAATTTGGAATATAGCTCGGAATTCTTTGTGATAAGATTTTTATGAACTATTATATTCATAGTTTTCGAGCGAAGAAAGAAAATTGAGATTTCAACAAGTAAAGTTTGAAATATGAGTAAAATAAGTTTTGGAAAAATCCCGATTTTGCAATTCGGAATCCAAAATAGGATTTTTTTTGAAATTAATATTTTTAAATCGTTTAAAATTATGGAATAAATCTTTTAAAATGTTTTAAAAGTGATATATGTAATAAAAATGGATTTTCAAATAATAAAAAGTCATTTTGATCAATATAGCTTAAAAAGCACTTTCCACAGCACTTTTCTATAACTTCTGAAATATGATTTCTAATTTAACAATTCTTTTCCAAATCTTTTATAAATATTTTCAAATGAATAATTAAGATTTTTATCAAATTAATTTTTTAATGATTTAGAGTCGATCAAATAACATGACCGCCTAATGGATGTCAAATAGATAGTGTCTAGGCATGGATTAGGAAAACTAGGTTTTTGCTTTCCCTGGCTATTCGAACTGGCCCGATAGAGAGGATAGTAAATTTTATTTACTTGGATTGAAGTTTTCCAAAAGATAAAGGTTATTTTCTAGGATTTAAACAATTTGGATTTTGTAGAGACGGTCTTCTTGTATTCAGTGTTAAACTCCGAAGAGGGAACTCGTACTATTCGTGGGATTTAAAATGTGATTTTACCGTTATTCCGCCCATAGTATTTGTAGAATACGGGGATTGATAATGAGTAGAATTAGATGATTTCTATAGATTCTGCTCACTTAATATTTACTGGTTTTGGATTAACATCCTAGATAACATGGTTTAACTAAATCAAAAGTATGAGTTTTGAATTAAGAAATCTTTGCTAATATTCAAATGAAATGATTTTGGAAATGTTTTCCTAAGTGTAAAATGGATTGATTTCGAATTATTACAAATTTAAAAAGGGTTTTATGCAATCAAAGGATTTAATAAGATAGGTTTAATAATTTCGTGTATATGAAAAAAATGCTTTAGAAATATATATCTTCGAGGGAGATTTTTGATAAAAAGAACTAAATTAGTTACAAAATGATTCCCTATTCACAGAGCCTCTTTCTATCGATGATTAGTTCAAAGGAACCGTTGTTGGATCTGGGAAATTCCTATCCGAAAACCACTTCAAACCAATGTATGCGTTCGAAAAATTGAAGACTTGATGAAAAAATTAAAGGACGAAGACCAAGAATTTTCGGGATGAAAGGACTGCTTGTTGATAATTCTGGTTTACTCCTAAATACTAAAGTAGCAGTGGTCCCTTCATTTCTAAATTTTTTTGGATTGCAAGGACTTCCCGCTGCTAATCCTAGGATTAATTCCCGACATGATGTGGTAGGAGAGTGCCTTCGGTTTTGTTCAGCCCTAGAATGAACTAGTACAGATGAATGTCTGACATAACATTCTTCAGATTTACATCATTGACCTTTATAAACGTACATCTGTTTGGTGGCGGAGAAGCCAACTTCTCTTAGCTTAACGCCGTTCTCTGAGACCTATAAGCTTAGAGGCTGTATGTTTTTGAAAGTTAATAAGTGATCGATAGAATGGTAGTGCGGCATTCAAAGAAAGATGATGTGCTACGGGAAAGGTAATCACTACCTTAAGCCTCACACCCGAAAATGGCCGAAACAGGGTAGATGCGGCATGGCTATATAGGTTGGAACCATTAGGGCATGGTCATCCCCTTTTAAAAATATTTTTTCCAGCTATGACGTTCGTGATGTAAACTAATATGGCGTATAGTAATCGAGCACTCGGATAGGTCGATAATGACCAGGGTGAAGACATATTCGGTACTACCTAAGGAAAGGTAGGACGGTCTTGTGTTGAAAGAGGTACAGATGTTCCGTTGACCTTGGTATATTCCTCTAGAGATGTACTACTGAAAGGTAGTCCATTCACCTGGTCATTGTATGGAATCCACTCTCTAATAAGTGCCTGCCAGGTTGTTTGTAGAACCTGCTTCTATGACTAGTACTGTTGGAATTTAATTAATGTAACAATTTCAGTTAAGATTAATAAGTTTACTTGCAAATGTTTTTAAAGATGAATCATTAAAAATAATATTAAGTATTTTTGACGTAGAATGTTTTGGTTATCATAAGATAAAAACCTATTCCATGTTTATGTGTGGCATGGTCTTATGAGATGCCCTTTTCTTTTCAAAAAGCATATTTTGAGTTCTCACACCAGTCCCATGACTAACCCGAAGTTTATTTTCCTTTTTCTTAAATCTTGGTGCCCAAATTTTCTCCAGGTAGCCTAGTAGTCAGGTTTAGTTTAAAAGAAAGCTGGATGGAGCTCGAAACATGGAGTTAGAAGATTTACTGAAGATTTGTTATCTATTCCACCACACTCTTGTACTATAGTATTCCGCAAATTTATAAGGACAGAATTTATAACTGTCCGTGTTTTTAATTCTAATAAATCTATTTTTATTTCCCTTATAAAGATTTCATATTGAAATAACATATGTGACATTCTTTTATGTCTTTATTTTTCTTTCTTACCCTTAATAATCCGCGTCTTCGGCACTTGGATTTACGGCACATGAATACCGATGATGCATTAGTGTCAATTTTCGAGAGTCAAAGAAATGGGTCGTTGTACTATTCATTCGGGCTAAGAGAGGGTTGACAGTTAAATTACAGAAGGAGTCTGGGACTGGACGTAGAATGGGAGTTCGAACCAGTATAAAAGTCCCTGGTGTTATTTAGTTTACTATTTGCCTTTTATATTTTATTCCGCATTAGTAGATAACTTAGATACTATTCCATATTATGATCGTTAGCAGCACTTTTAGTTTCGAGTTGAAATTAACTCAAAAGAAGTACTTAGAGAAAGTGCTTTGTCGGTTTAGCATGGAGAATGCAAAGGCGTCAAATACACCTTTACCTTTGCATATGAAGCTTTTGAGAAAAGAATCACCTATCTTGGAGAAAGACTAAGCTTATATGGCAAAGGTGCCATATGCTAGTGCGGTTGGAAGTCTAATGTATGCTATGGTGTGTACACGACCTGATATTGCAAATGTCGTCGGGATAGTTAGTCGGTATATAGCTAATTCGAGGAAATCGCATTGGAAAGCTGCAAAGCTTATATTGAGATACCTTATAGGTACATTATCTCATGGTCTTGTTTTTTGCGATAGTAAGGGGATGAATTGCTAGTTAGTTGGTTATTGTTATTCAGACTACGCCGGTGATAGGGATTGAAGGATATCAACTTTCGGATAAGTATTCACACTTAGTGGCACGGCCATAAGTTAGAGATCAAGATTGCAAACCGTAGTTTTTTTATCCACTATAGAGGCGGAGTTGATGGCCATGATGGAGGGGGAAAAGGAGACACTTAACTTGAGGCGATTGTTATGTGACTCGGGATGCGAGCATGATAGTGTCGACGTTCAATGCGATAGCCAGAGTGTTATTCACATGGCAGAAAATTTGGTGTTTAGCCCACTGACTAAACATATTGAAGTGAAAGAGTCATTTCTAGTAGCCATAGATGAAGATAAGCTAGTATATCTTCGAAAAGTGCACATAAAAGATAACATGGCGGATATATTCACTAAGGCATTGCTAGTTGGAAAGTTCGAGTATTGCTCGAACTTGATTCACTTGCTGAAGTGCTAGGTGTCACGTGGTGGCACAATTATGAGAGGAGTTTGGTTATGAATAAGGAAGAGTATCGGTGAGAGATTGTGATTCTATCTTCTTGGTGGGCGCTAGTTTACACTTCCTAGCACTTTATTCTTTGGTAAGACGGTTTAGGAATTGGATGTTTTCAACACTTCGTTAGCAGACGCGAGTTTTGCCTGAGATCGTTGATGGAGTGCAATGGGCGGTGGCTCTGCGGAGCTCATTGGGAAAGCATTCACGTTTAGTTGAAGGTAGAAGTGGGATAGTTGGTGCTATCAGTTGTTGATGATTGTATAAGACAATTGGAGTCAGAGACGGATATTGTTTCACGGTAAAGTTTTGAATTTTGGTGACACTATACGAAGAATTGAAGAGGTCGAAAGTAGCTTTATAACGGTGAAACTGATTCACAAATCGGAGCTCGCAGGAGAAAGATATGGTGAAGTAAGTGAATGATGTACACAGCATCAAGCAACGGACGTCTGTCACAAAGAGGCAGATGTATGTCACAAAGAGACGGACGTCTGTGACTTCAAGGTTTTGAAACCCGATACTTGAGACAGACGTCTGTCATTTTGGAGCAGACGTCTGTTCAGAAGAGTTTTTCTGAAACATATGACAGACGTCTTTAACATGACTGATGTTTGTGACGATTTTTAGTCTATTTTTGGACCCAGGTTCAGTGTAATGATTTGTGATATTCAAAAGCGTAGTTCTGAAATTTTTCTTGGGTTTTCTACTCTCTTATATAGGATATTTTCAAGATTAAGAGACGAAAAGAGATTAAGGGTTTAATCTTGGGTTTATCCATTAATTATGGTTTATCTAAATCTATTTTTCTTTAATTTTCTTCTCCACAAATCAATTCTATTAGATTTTGATCATTGTAATCAACCTCTTATACTTTTTTTATTGGTAATAATAAATATTCTCTTTCAAAGTGGATGTACACTAACAAGACGTTAGTGGAACCTGTATAAATCGGTGTGTGATTTATTTTATCGTTATTGCTTTGATTTTTTTATTGCTTGTTTAGAGATTGCGATTGGTTTTGCATTGGATTGAGATTTGGATTGAGATATTAATTGGTTGTTTTTACACTTCTCACCATGATATCGTTTTTCGCTGTGTTTTGGGGTTTTTGATTTGAGTGGTCTCCGATCAAAAAATTTCACAATACCATAGTCAAGAGCAAAGTACCATTTACGGTAATCAAAATAAAAGTTCGAGTTTATAAGTCAATATGAACAAATATCAATATGCACACTATATAATACATTAAAATTCATTTTGTGCTAGAAACAGGCATACTAACAGTTGAGATTATCGGGGAAGAGTTTCACAAAACCAAAATCATATATTAGGAACAATATATGAAACAAGATATATTTTTAGCCATATATTGTCAATCAATGTCGATATTAAACCAAGAAACATTTGACAGCCATCCTATATTGACACTTGCACGTCGTTCCTTAACATCTTATGCTCATGACTGTACAATAGATAGAGTAGAATACAAAGTTGTATATATGTTCTAATTTTGAAATTCAGGTATTAGAATGTGTCTGTAACATCCGATAACAAAGGAAAAAATTATGGTTCAAGAAAAAAGTTACATATTTGGAAAAAAATATTTACAGCTAAGTGTTGTGAGCTTAAGAAACAAAGATACAAGTTTTACATTACCAAGTACCATGCACTTATCAGCATTATATAGTTATAGTTGTTGACATCATAATATCTTCAAAATAGCATATCATAATCGGTCTATTACATACATACATACATACATGTGTATGTATGTATGTAATAAATCTATCTGCTAAATAAGTCACAGAGGGATTACATCTCATATACGCTTCTCACTATGCACGTAGCAGAATGTATCTATTAAATATATTAAATTATCAATCATTTGAATTATCAGTGCAAAATCAAGATTAAAAAAAAGTATAATCATGTGAACAATGGAAAACATGAGCATGAAATGAGTTATGGTTAATGTTTAAAGATTAGAACCAATTACAATTTATATTTACATTTGGTTAAGCAGCCAAATTCACACTACACATGAAAAGAAATTGAATGAAAATTATATTACTAAGTGATGCAGCGCAATCTGATGTTGCCTTAGGTCGCGAGCGACCTAACGAGCTGATAAGTCGTTTGCAACCTAACGAGCTAGGACTTAAACCGTTCCAGCGACCTATCGCAAAGTCGCAAGCGAGCTATGTGGACCAACCAAGCAAGTTGAACGACCTAGAGCGCATTTCTTCAGTTCACTCCGACCTAAACAAGCTACGACCTAAAACTACATGCTATCTGGGTTTATGCCGCGATCTTACTTAGGTCGCTTCATGTTATGCCGCATTGCCTTAGGTCGCCCTGAAACTTAGGTCGCAAGGCTTTGAAGACGTGTTATTCCTTATGTTGTTGAAGACCTGCTACATGCTTAGGTCGATCCGGGTGTTATGTTGATAAGTCACATGAACGTTATATATATTTGTTAGGTCGTAGGTCATTAACTCGTTTGAGGTGTTGTATTTTTCTTAAGTCATATGATGTTTGTAGTATCTGCTGTTAGGTCGCGTATGGGTTGTATTGAGTCGCATCTGTTAGGTCGCCACTGTTAGGTCGTGGCTGCCTATGTTGAGTCTTTAACGACCTAGGTTAGGTCGGTGAAACTGTGATGTGTTGAGTTGTAATCCTATAAATAGCGAGTGAGTTGTATCATTTGAACGAGTTGATTTTTGAATAAAACTTTGTGTTTGAGTGCTTTGTGCCTCTTTGAAATTGGAAGTTGAGCATTGTCTCCTTTCTCCATTTGTGGTATTCAAGTGCGCTCGAATTAACGGATTTGAATGGATTCACAGAATCTCGTGCGCGAGATCAACGTCGAATAATTGTGGATCTTTAACATGATATCGTGCGCGATCAACGTGTTGGGGATAGCTAGAATTCGGTATCTTTTGGAGATCAACGAATGTGGGCATTCGGTATCTTTCAATCCATCGATTTGCATTGCTTCATCTAATCGTTCTTCGATTAGTTTGACACGAAATCTTCATTTGGTCGTCATCGTTATAATCCGCTGCATCAGTTTTGGTATCGGAGCCTGACTTAGCCAATCATAGCTAAGTCGAGTCCTTGGAGCCAAAGAGAAGAGTTTGAAGAGTCAAGGCCGAGCTAAATCAAGAAAATTCGAGCTAAGTGAAGTGTTGTTCAAAGCCGAGCCGAACTTGTTCAAGTTTGTGGGAGATTTGTTCAAGTTGAAGCCATGCGTCATTTTGAAGTACAGGCCGAAAGTTAAGTTGTTGAAGTTTAAGCCGAGTTGTTGAAGATTATTTGATTCAATCATGCCGTCGAGGAGAGCTAATCGTCATCAAAATGTTGAAGCGTTGTATAGAAGAGAAGAAACTGAGCAATTGGAACAATGCATTAATGAAAAGTTTGATGAAGGTATTGGGAAGTTAGAGAAATTGATGATTGATATGAATCAAGGTCAAAGGAGATGATCGCCAGTCTCGAACCATGGAGGAAACAGAGTTTCGCCATCGGTTACGGAAGCGAGGAGGGTGTCACCACAATTCCATCGAGATCAAAGAGAATCATCAGTTTCAACGAGAAGAGATCACCATGAGTATAGAAACGAAGAGAGAAGAACTCCACGGGAGTTTGAACATGAACCATATCGTGATGATGAAAGACATAGTCAAAGAGATATGCGTGATCATAGAGATGTTGATGGTCGAGGTCGATATCGACGTATATTTGATTATGATGAAGATGGTGATAGATGTAGTGTTCATTATCGAGATCGAGACCAAGTACGAAATCACTATCGGGAGGTAGAAGATGATCGTAAATGGGAGCCGAGGATGAAAACAGAAATTCCAGAATTCAAGGGTGGAATGGTAGCTGAAGAATTTCTTGATTGGTTATCTAATGTTGAAGGAATTTTTTACTTTAAGGAAGTCCCTGAGCATCACAGAGTTAAGTTAGTTGCTACTCGTTTGAGGGGGAGAGCTATGGCATGGTGGCAACAAACTAAACTTACATGGGAAAGAATGGGGAAGTCAAAGATTGAATCATGGGAGAAGATGAAGAAGTTAATGAAAGCTACTTTCTTGCCGTATAATTATCAGTCTCTTATGTATCAGCGATTGCAGAACTTGAGACAGGGAACAAAGTCGATGAATGATTATGCGGATGAATTTTATCAACTGATTGCAAGGAATGATATCATGAAGACAGAGGAACAAGTTGGCTGCTAGGTTTGTTGGAGGGTTGAGAATGCAGATCCAGGATATGGTGAATATGTTTGATCCGAGATCTGTTGCAGAAGCACATCAGAAAGCACTTGCTTGGGAGAAACAAGGGAGAAGAGGTGGATGTGTGTTTACAAATTCCAACAATCAAGTGAAAGGGGCTAGTAGCAATACGAATGTTTTCAAGGCTGTTACTAAACCAGTTGTTAATGAAGTTGCTAAGAATAAGGTCAACAACAATTTCAAGTGTTATAATTGTCAGGGTTTGGTCATAAGAGCAATGAATGTCCGAACCTAAGAAACGAGCTATGATTGCTGAAGTGAAAGGTGAGGATGTTGGTGAAGGTTATTCTAGTCCAGTTGAGGGGGATGAACAGGATATCGCGTCAGGAGATAAAGGATGTAATCTAATGTTGAGGAGATCATGCTTGACACCGAAGCAGGAAGAGAAGGCTAGTTGGTTGAGGAGTAATATCTTTCAGTCGACATACACTATACTAGGGAAGGTTTGTAAATTTGTGATTGACGCGGGAAGTTGTGACAATATCATTTCTACCAAAGCTGTGAGAAAGTTGAAGTTGAAGACAGAGAAGCATCCAAATCCTTACAAGTTAGCGTGGTTAAGGAAAGAAGGAGAGGTGAAGGTGGACAGGCGAGTTCATGTTCCATTTTCTATTGGGAAGAAGTATAAAGACGAGATCTGGTGTGATGCGGTGGAGATGGATGTCTGTCACTCGCTTTTGGGAAGACCATGGCAGTATGACCGAGACAGTGCAGCATGATGGTCGAACCAATAGCTACAGCTTTATGTTTGAGGGTACTAAGATCATTTTAGTTCCGAAGAAGAGACAGCTAGAAGAGAGCAAGTCAGAAGATATTGAGGAACTGAAGTTGACTTTGAAGGAGTTTGTTGGAGAAGTAGAGGAGAGTCCAGAGGTGTTCTTGTTGATTGGACATGAAACTACTGAATCTGTTTAAGTTCCAGAGGGAGTAAAGCCAGTATTGAAAGAATTCAAAGATGTGTTTCCTGAAGAGTTGCCAAAGGAGTACCACCGTTGAGAGATATTCAGCATCAGATTGATCTTGTGCCAGGGGCCGTATTACCTCACAGGCCACATTACAGGATTCCTAAGGAGCATGAGGAACTGAGAAGGCAGATGGAGGAGTTGTTAGAACAAGGGCATGTTCAGGAGAGCTTGAGTCCTTGTATAGTGCCAGCCTTATTGGTACCCAAGAAGGATGCTTCGTGGAGGATGTGTACGGACAGTCGGGCTCTAAACAAGATCACTGTGAGATATAGGTTTCCTATGTCGAGGTTCGATGATTTGATTGATCAGTTGAGTGGGGCTGTTGTGTTCTCAAAAATTGACTTGAAGAGTGGATACCATCAGATTCGTATTAGACCGGGTGATGAGTGGAAGACTTCTTTTAAAACTAGGGAAGGTCTATACGAATGGTTGGTTATGTCGTTTGGCTTGTCAAATTCTCCTAGTACTTTTATGAGAGTGATGAACCAGATTTTCGGACCATTTATTGGGAAATTCGTAGTAGTTTACTTTGACGATATTCTGATCTATAGTGGGAGTATGGAAGAGCATATCCAGCATTTGCGAGAAGTGCTGTTTATTCTACGACAGGAGCAATTCTATGCAGCAGCGAAGAAGTGCGTGTTCACGACGCACAGTGTTTTGTTTCTGGGATATGTTCTGTCAAAGGAGGATATTCAAGTGGATGAAAGCAAAGTGGAAGCTGTCAGGAGTTGTCCACAACCCAAGACAATTACTGAAGTGAGGAGATTTCATGGGTTGGTATCATTTTATCGAAGATTCATTCCACATTTTAGAAGTGTGATGACACATGTAACCGATTGCATGAAGGGGAAGCAATTTTCATGGTCAGAGGAAGCAGGATTTTCTTTTGAGCGAATCAAGGAACTTTTGACGTCAGCACCAATTCTAGTTTTGTCGGATTTACAGTTATTGTTTGAATTACATACTGATGCATCTAAGGTTGGAATTGGAGGGGTGTTAAGTCAGAGGGGCCATCCTATTGCTTATTTTAGTGAGAAACTTTCTGGAGCAAAGATGAGATATAATACTTATGATGTAGAATTTTATGCTATTGTACAAGCTGTGAAGCATTGGAGACACTATTTGTTCCATAAAGGATTTGTTTTATATACTGATCATGAAGCGTTGAAGCACTTGCAAGAGCAGGACGAGATAGCAGTTAGGCATGCATCGTGGATTGCATACTTGCAGCAATTTACATTTGTAGTGAAACATAAGTCGGGAATTACGAATCGCGTGGCAGATGCATTGAGCAGGAGAAATCATTTATTGACTACAATGAAAGTTGAAGTGACCGGGTTTGATGCGTTGCCAGAATTGCTTGTAGACTCAATTATGTATACCTGAGGGAAGTTTGCGAATGAGTATATTTTGGTGGATGGTTTTCTGTTCAAGGGAAATCAATTATGTATACCCGAGGGAAGTTTGCGAATGAGTATATTTTGGTGGATGGTTTTTTGTTCAAGGGAAATCAATTATGTATACCTGAGGGAAGTTTGCGAATGAAGATTGTAAAGGAGTTACATGAAGAAGGCCATGTAGGTAGAGATCGTACATTGCAGTTGATTTCTCAATCTTATTTTTGGCCTTCCATGAGAAAAGAAGTTGAAAGATTTGTGGAGAGATGTCACATATGCCAAATTTCCAAGGGAACAGCTACGAATGCGGGATTATATATACCATTACCTGTGCCTACCAGACCATGGGTTGATATCAGCGTGGATTTTGTTTTGGGTTTGCCAAGAACTCCACGAGGAAATGATTCCATATATGTGGTGGTAGATATATTTTCGAAAATGGCACATTTCGTAGCTTGTAAGAAGACAGCTGATGTCGTCCGTGTTGCTCAACTATTCTTTAAAGAGGTGTATCGACTACATGGGCTACCTGAATCTATTGTTTCTGATCGGGATACTAGATTCTTAAGTCATTTTTGGATGAGTTTGTGGAAGATGGTTGGAATGAAGTTGAATTTTAGTAGCGCCTATCATCCACAAACAAATGGGCAAACGGAGGTGGCAAACAGATCGTTGGGAAACTTGTTGAGATGTCTTGTGAAGGACAATTTAAAGAGCTGGGATGTGAAGTTATGTCAGGCGGAATTTGCACATAATCACGCTGTTAATCGAAGTACCGGATTCAGTCCATTTCAAGTTGTATATTCAGCAATTCCGAAGGGATCGTTGGATTTGACGTACGTGCCATATCAGAAGGGAGTTGTTAAGCGAGCTTGTGATTTTGTGAATGAGCTGCAGGAGTGTCACAGAACTATTCATGAACGATTGCTTGCATCAAATGAGAAGTATAAACAACTAGCGGATAAGAAGCGAAGGAGTGTAGACTTTAAAGAAGGTGATTTTGTTTACGCGGTGTTGACAAAGGATCGTTTTCCAGTTGGAACTTACAACAAGTTGAAGGCTCAAAAGATTGGTCCAGTAAAGATCTTGAAGAAGATCAACGATAATGCATATTAGTTAAGGTTGCCAGATCATATTCACACTATAGACGTTTTCAACGTTAAATATTTGATTCCATATCATGGGGATGAGCTTGTTGAGGAGGAGGAAGGTGTAAATTCGAGGTCGAATTCTCGTCAACCAGGAGAGGATGATGCAGCGCAATCTGATGTTGCCTTAGGTCGTGAGCGACCTAACGAGCTGATAAGTCATTTGCGACCTAATGAGCTAGGACTTAAACCGTTCCCGCGACCTATCGCAAAGTCGCAAGCAAGCTATGTGGACCAACCAAGCAAGTTGAACGACCCAGGGCGCATTTCTTCAGCTCACTCGGACCTAAACAAGCTACGACCTAAAACTACATGCTATCTGGGTTTATACCGCGATCTTACTTAGGTCGCTTCATGCTATGCCGCATTGCCTTAGGTCGCCCTGAAACTTAGGTCGCAAGGCTTTGAAGACGTGTTATTCCTTATGTTGCTGAAGACCTGCTACATGCTTAGGTCGATCCGGGTGTTATGTTGATAAGTCGCATGAATGTTGTATATATTTGTTAGGTCGTAGGTCATTAACTCGTTTGAGGTGTTGTATTTTTCTTAAGTCATATGATGTTTGTAGTATCTGCTGTTAGGTCGCGTATGGGTTGTATTGAGTCGCATCTGTTAGGTCGCCACTGTTAGGTCGTGGCTGCCTGTGTTGAGTCGTTAATGACCTAGGTTAGGTCGGTGGAACTGTGAAGTGTTGAGTTGTAATCCTATAAATAGCGGGTGAGTTGTATCATTTGAATGAGTTGATTTTTGAATAAAACTTTGTGTTTGAGTGCTTTGTGCCTCTTTGAAATTGGAAGTTGAGCGTTGTCTCCTTTCTCCATTTACGGTATTTGAATGCGCTCGAATCAACGAATTTGAAGCCGATTCACAGAATCTCGTGCACGAGATCAATGTCGAAGAATTGTAGATCTTTAACACGGTATCATGCGCGATCAACGTGTTGGGGATAGCTAGAATTCGGTATCTTTTGGAGATCAACGAACGTGGGCATTTGGTATCTTTCAATCCATCGATTTGTATTGCTTCATCTAATCGTTCTTCCATTAGTTTGCACGAAACATTTATTTCGTCGTCAACGTTATAATCCGCTGCATCACCAAGAATGTGTTTTAATTTCATTCTATTGCATATCGATCGTTTTCTTTATAATTTTAATTGAAAATGTTATACATGTATTGAGGCGAGGGAAGTTGCATATGGGTTCGACGGAACATGAAAACCTTTATATAAGACCATATTTAGTTTAATTCTACCAAAAGTTATGGATAATGCATTTTTTTTCCTTCTTGAATAAAATTTATAATGATAGATTTGGAATGATTTGTACTGTTACATCAGTCACCCTAAAGAACTCAACACCTTTATTTACTAGGTTAACTGAACATCATACGTCTTAGAGTTGTATTTGTAGCTTAGCATTAATATTATGTACCCAGTGTGTAGGGCGGAGTTTCACTCAATGCCACCACTGATTTCAACTGAGTGCACAACGTAAGTGAAGCTCGGTGTGTAATGTGTTGCACGCAAAGTGAAATTGTGCTCAAGCATTGAGTTTCACTTAGTGTTGTGTACTGAGTTACCCTCAGTACTCAACTTCAAAAGAGTATGCTCAATCACCTTAGTTTGCACAAGTAAAAATCCTTATATCTTAGATGGCACATTGTACTACACATATTTGAACTCAGCATAGACGGCACATATGTTCAAGTTCCTATATAATTCCATTCACCGCATTTCATTGGTAACTCTCTACAATTAGCTTAGCTTGTAGTTGTAATGTCTGTAGTTCCATTCTTACCAAATGATTCTAGTTGTTCCCTAAAAGATAAACATTGGACTAGGTAATAACTAATAGTATACATGGAAATACTTCGTAATTGGGCTATGTTACACGTTCGACAAAGTGTGTGTGATTAAAAAGACCAATCTCTTCCAATTCAAAATTCATGCAACCAAAATGCATTTACCTAAAAATGTCAAAACTCTTTAATTATATTCTTACACCTTGTAGAATAAGCCATAATTAATAATTAACAAGACTAAAAATGAAATTTGAGTAAATGTAAGAATTTAGGCACGAAAAATACAATATTATATTCATGGCGATTTTCTAGGCAACATTTATATTTGAGCTCTGCGATTGTGGTTCAAACGAAGAAGTTATCAATATTTGAAGTAGCCAGAACGAAAAATATTAAAATGGAATAAAAGAAAATAAATAATAATAACCAACATGGACCCTGCTGGTTGATCCACTCCTTAGACCGGTTAACCGCTAGCGGTAGACCGTCTATTGGGTAGCGATCGACCGATTGACATGGTGGCGGTTGGGATTAAACCTCAACGGCCTAGATTTAATTAATTTAAGTCTAATGGATAGATTTGATTCGAACATCTATAAATACGGGTCTAGCCCCTCAATTTCCTTCTCATATTTTCTAATCAGAGCAGCAAAGCTCTGTTATTTTCCCATATGCACTATTTATAGAAATTATAAAACTATTAATGTGTATGTGCGTATGTGTATATTTAAGAAATGCAGGAAATAAAAGAGAAGAAGAGGAGTGATTCAATACCGTGGAAAAAAGTTAATTTCTATAATTAAAAATTTAATTTCCACTTAACCCAAATCTTTTCTTAGATGTGTAATTCTAATAGTAGATATTTATATATATTTTTGATTGAAAAGGAAAATAAGTCAAATTAAAGAGATGAATTCTGATTTGGAAGATTTGAAAAGCTACAAAGGTGAGTGAAAATTTATATGATATATATAACATTGAAGTTTATATCCTTAAATTTTACTTAATTACTAAGCCTATGCAAGATTTTTTGAGTTGTAGACTTAGAAAGAACGCATGTAATTGGAATCTCGCCAACATATTTTGTAAGTTAGGTAATTGGAATAGAATGGTATTTACACCATAATCTGGAAATTTGGAAATCAATCCCTAAATTTTTAAAGTAGAATGCCGATTTGATTGTAAGATTTATTCCAAATTTATGATAATGAGGTTGCAAATTATTAGAATTAAAATCAGATTTCCTCAGTTTGACATGGAATGTAAATTTCTATGTTTTAATTTATTGGGAGCGTCGTGGGTATAATTTAGTTGTATCTATATCCGTCTAATTTTCATAAATTATCCAATTTCACAACTATGTATAAAAAGTGAGTCATTTGAAATAATAATGAATATACCAAAAAAGAAAGACATATGAAAACTCCTCTACAGTTTGCATTGTATATTTTAATAAATGAAAAGTGATAATTCCTTGTAATTTCAAATGGAGCAAAAGTCTCAATTTTAGGGTAATTTTGGAAAATTATAACAATAATCCATTTTGAGAAGGATAACTCTAATATTTTAAAATATGAAAAGAAATGCTCTTTACAGAATGTACATGTAATGTAGATTCTGAAATTTCTAAGCGTAAGAATTAATGAGTTAGAAATTGAAATACATACATACACATATATAACCGTGCCCATCGATTAAAAATAAAAATATATGTAGCGTTATATACATCGATATTTATATTAGTTATAATTAGGAGGACTAGGTATTAATAGGATAGTAAATCATAGGACTAGGGGTTGAAATGGAAAAGGAGATAGTAACTCCAAAATTTGGAATGATGATTGCAAAAATTAGTAGGACAATATATTTGCAGTATTCCTCATCAACGCCAACTGCAACATTATTCCACCCAAATGGAGCAGCTTCTTGAAGCTGTCTAACCTCTTCTTCCGCTTATCATTCAATCCTAGGTCATCGAAGATTCTCTCACAATGTAGCAGCCAATTTTCCACCTAAATCGTATCTTCAGTTCCAATGAATGGATTCCCTCCAAGCCTGGTATAGTCTCTGCTCAAGTTAGCATAGTGGTTGACTCTCGGAGCTTCTTGAACTCCTCTTCCAGCAGCATTACCTCCGACAACTTCAGCTGCAATTCTAGCTTGCATCATGTTTACGCAAAACTGATACATTGTTCCCACACTTAGGGAACTCCAGCACCAACATTTTTGGCTTGAGCTTAACCTAGACATCTTCTAGCATTTGGTCAGGCATTTCCGTTTGTGGTGGTGTTGTCTCCTCCTAGATTAACTCTGCATCTTATTCCTTTTATATATGTATTCAAATCTCATGAGATACAAATGAATAGCCTAAATAAGATAGGATTCTAGAGATATAGCTTATACATATGTATAACAAATACAAGTACATTACTATAGCATTATCCCATAACACAACCCTAACTCTAATTATTAAGGATTATATTTTCAGAAACCATTTTTTAGTTAAAGTATGTCATAAACCATGCTCTGATACCAAGATGCAACAACCCCTATCTAGAGGTCCAAAACTAAACGCTACAGATATTGTAGTCATCTATAGTATTAGCTTATAGTAACTAAATACAGTTATGTTAATGGTATTTACAATATCAGAAGCACTTGAATATAAAACAAAACATAGATTTCAAAACAGCATTTTCTTCATTATATTCAAAACAGATGTTTCATTTTCTTAATACATAATTCCAATACGTCCCGGGCATAGCTAAAATAACTTAATACAAAATACGCCAAGACCGGTATATTAAGTTACCCCCTTGGATAATCAAAGCCATATAGTCATAATAGACTTAATACAAACACATCGGAAACACAACAAAACAAAAAAACCGCAACTCCTAAATTGCAATCTGTTTGCCTCCTGCATACCTCCAATAGCCTTATTCATTATCCTATTAAACCTAAAAAATACCTTTACCCCTCAGCCTACTCAAATTAATTTTGAGCACCCAAGAATATAAGGTGAAAATATAAACTTCAAGCCAGACATAAAGCCTGCTATGAATAATATTATGCATTGTGGTTTAATATGTTAAGTGAGACCACGCCGCTTAGCGGAATGAGTTTCCCCTCACTAAGATCCTTTTAAAACATATCTTTGCAAAACCTATGCCTCCAACCATAACTTGTTAAATACTATAAAGCAATTCATTATGTAAACATACATAAATATCAAGTTATAATGAACTATATGTTCAAACACATATGTTTTGTTTGTATAACTTTTAAACTTTGGCTGACTCGAGCCTACCGGACAATATAATCAAAATTAATCTAAAACATGTTAGCTATTTTTCTTCTGGACTATCTATCCTTAACTATCTATTAAATACTTCACTTCTGGATGGTCTGTCCTTAACTTAATCATCTCCCAGGTCTTCCTGATCCCAATGGATTTTCGGGCTCACCAATAACCTATCTGTATACAAACATATATTCCCTTTGGTGTGTAATCATAATTTTAGTCTACTTTTGACCAAGCCCTGCACACAGGAATTTCGGACAACAATTAGCCGAGGGTAATAGCTAATGTATAGGGCATGACCCCATACTAGTCCCATCTGGTATTCTAATATCTGAGTCATTTTCACTTAAGGATTCCCTTTCATAATTTTACCTGAAAATATTTCAAAATGATTTAAAACCTTTAAATCAAACTCAAACAAGGAAAATATATAATCTTTATTCTTTAAGCAAAATCACATTACCATGTTATGTATATCTTCTTTACTCAAACCTTAATTAATGAAAACATTTAAACATTTTAAAGTACCTCTTTCTAAACTTTTGAAAACATCTCTTTCAAAACCAAGTGAAACCCTTTAATTTTCTAAGCCAATAGGCCAAAAAACCTTACCTTTCGAAACTAAACATCAACCTTTTGAAACTATTGAAATCATTCCTTTCGAAAGCAATAAAACTTTAGATATCCTACTTTAAAAACAACTTAAAACGTTGCCTTAGAAAACCTTTGAAAACCCTTCCATTTAAACCTTCCGAAACCATTCAAAGAAAACCTTTCGAAACCAGTGAACTAAAACATTTCGAAATCATTGAACTAAAACTTTTGAAACTATTGAACTAAAACCTTTTGAAACCATTGAACTCAAACATTTTGAAACCATTAAACTAAAACCTTTCGAAATCATTGAACTCAAAACCTTCGAAACCATTGAACTAAAACCTTTCGAAATCATTGATCTCAAACCTTTCAAAATCATTGAACTAAAACCTTTCGAAATCAATGGAAGAAACCTTTCGACTTTGTCGAATGCTGTGCTTCGAAAACTTTAAAACATATTACTTAAAACAATAGGCCTCTACCTTTAAAACAGCTCCTTCGAAAGCGTGGGTTATTCTTCAATTAAAAACAAGGGTAAAACATCTAAGTCGAAAGCTTTCTTTCGAAAGCATGGAGAGGCGGCTGGTTTTAAAAAAAAGCTAAACCTTTCGACTTTGTCGGAAGGTTCAAAACAAAACAATGATAAAGAAGCAGTAACCTTTCGACTTTGTCGAAAGGTTTAAAACCTTTATTTTAAATAATTGAAGTGGTCGAAAGCAACAAAGTCGAAAGCTTCTTTTCGAAAGCAAGTAGGTGTAAGCTTTTGGTTTATAAAAAAACACACTCCAACCTCTCTGGCAATCAACCTTTCGACTAAGTACCCTTCGACCTTATTCAATTCATTACGTACCAAGTAACCTGATACCATATGCATTGAACTTTGACCTTATCGATACTTATAACCTTTCGACTTTGTCGGAAGGTTTGGGTAGTAAGGTTTGATGCCCAAAATGGCTAAAACATGCTAAAATCATGATTTTCTTGTTTTTAACATAAAAAAGACAACTTTTCAACTAACCTGCCTTCGTTTGTCAAATCCTCAATGGGTAATAAATATTTTTCAGAAAAGTGCTGCCACTAATTTTAAAATCAAATAATAATTTTATTTTATAAAATGCCTCCTCCTTGATTTAGTATATAAAACATTTAAGTCTCATACCTTAAATAATTTTGTACATTCATCAATTCAATTAGGAAAAATCTGAAAAAATCTTAGAAAATCTATTTTAACATGTTTTCCAACATATAAAAATTTCAAATCCAAATAATTATTATTTTACTCGTAAATGGTTTATAACCCAATAAATCATTTTCATCACTAGAAAATTAATATAAAATCCACATAAATCCAGAAAATTGCAAACTATCTCTAAAATATCATTAATGACCTATATTTATATTTTCAAGACATTTGGATGTCATTTAATATGGTTTTCGTATGGAACATTTCATAAGTACTAATATGAACATGCATAATTCACCAACAAACAAATATATAACTTTAATCATCAAAACATGGCATATACTTGCAACAAAATTTCAGATCTAATCTTAATATCAAAAACATAAGAAAATGGGATGTTGTAATTATTCAACTTTGCTTTGAGATTAAAAGATGTGAGATTTGATGTTGAATTAACTGTTCCTTCTTTTGAATCCTAGCTTTATCTTCTTTGAGAATAAAAATAGTGGTCGGCCTTAGATGTTTTTACTTTGCTAAAATGAAAATGAACGCATGTTTCATTTCCTAAGGGTTTAGGGTATAAGCCTCTCCTATTTCCCACATATCCTTACACATTTCCCAAACATTAGTTTATGTTATCTCATTTCAGTTTGCACATTAACATGGAACGGCTACCCTTAGTTTAATCGAATCTTAGCCTATTAATCTTCACATTATTTTATTTAATTTAACCAATTGAATATCCTAATAATGTATAAAAAATATGGGGTGTTACAACTGGCCAAGTAGTTCATCATAGAGATTGAGGTGTCCCTTTGTACCTGAAAAGAAACACAATTGAGTCAAGGTTTGGAAGTCAAGGAATAACGTGTGCAATATAAACGTATTATGACACTGGATGTTGTATGGAGTGTCAATGTGCCCATTTGACCCTACAGACCATGCTTATGTTTGCCGGTTGACTTGCATTATCTCTCTCAGTGCGGTTGAAGTCATATGTATAGCCATACGAGTATAAGACTCAAGGTCTAGGAGGTTGAGATTAGCGAATTCGTATAGAGGGATGTGATCAGGATACTCCAAAGTGAACCAAAATATCATCGATAGGAGGATCCGGAGTTGTCCCCCTAACTGATGTTTGCTGTGGAAACAAGATAGGGTGATATTATCCTTATTTTTAGATGACATGCAAGAAGCGATACTCATTCATCGCTAATTGTTTCTCTCGTAGAATTTCTGTGAAGACCCGCAAATCCGTACTCCTTGAATATACACTAATCTCCATTGATTAATTCAAGATGAACAGAAATACGAATTCTCAATGTTTAAGAAAAAGAAAAAGGTAGAAGAAGAGAGAAAAAGATAGAAAATAGAGAGAAAAGAAAATAGAACGGAAAGAAAACAGTAGAACACTATCAGAATCTCACAATCGCAGCGGAACAACATATAATAAATAAATGAATAATCTTTAAACAAAGAACTATATCAGTTATTATATTTTAAACATTACATTACATCATCAGAGTGTACAACAACAAACAACAACAAACAGCGGAAAAGAAATACTATATACTAGTAATACGCCATGCCATCCAGCTTGCCTCCAGCAACTCCAGAAATATCCTGATAAACCTTAACTCTTGACTGCCCGTGTGGAAATTGGTGGGCACCCAGAGTTTAGGAAGGAAAACAATAAACTCCGAGTCAGTCATGTGACTGGTGTGAGAACTCAAAACAGTTTATTTATCTTTAAAAATCAAAATAGAGGAATATTTTTAAAGTCAATTTGCAATGGTTTTAAAAATGAGACTACCATAAGGCCTCCCGCACACACACACACAATGCAAACGCAGAATCGGAGGAGATTTCTCCTTATGATAGTCAAAGATGCTTGATACGCATTAAAAAGAACATTTGATATTATTATTAGTGCATAGTGTAGAAATACTTCGAAAGTAGAATATAAATCTTAGCCAGCATAGGTACCATTATATTATGCCTACTATAGCTACCATATTAGATGGCAGGTTCTACAACTAAAACCGTACAAGTCTCGTATTGTTTCTTTGGATTTCCAACAAATAGTCAGGCCAAGGAACTTCCCATTGCCACATGAGAACGCCTCTGGAAGGACGTCTTCGTGAACCAAACCGGATCTCTGCCAACACAAGGCCGGGTTACCCCTAACTGGGTAACTACTGACACGAGTATGCCATCCCCCGGTCCTTTGAGACCTTTAACCGAGCACTCGTAATCAAAATCACACCAAATAATAAGTGTTTCAACATGAGTAAGTATCTGGGCTCCATACCATGATACCACCCTTTTCCAGAAGGAAATGCACATACCCTAAAGGGAGCTACCCCTCATAACCTTTCTGCATCTTTCCTGTTTTGACCATTCCGAGGTGTGAGGCTCGACGAAGTCTTATCCACAAAGCCACACTTTATACAAAAGCTGTGCTTTGGGTCAACAAATGATCATAGAAATGATCACAAAGATAAACGATCAAACAAATGATCTTATCACAAATGATCACCACAATGATCATTTCACAGCAACACTCAGCATGTCACATTACCAAATTGGGAATATATCGCTGATAACCTTCAACTACATAACCTCTGAGCTCGTACGTCTCAGAGAAGGGTGTTAAGCTAAGAGAATAAATTCTCCGCCACCAACAGAAATATATTTGAAAGAAATCATCTTTATATCTCAATTGTAATGTCAGACATACAATCCATACAAGTCTGTTCCGGGGTCGAACAGAACCGAAGGCACTTACAAATAAGTCCTTGCAATTCGGATATCCACAATCCTGATCGGATTCCCCATCACATATGGAGAACTCTATACCGGAGCAACTCGGTGCAGAGTCAATCGACAGGTCATCCTATCGCTCTCGCAAATACCCGGTCTTCAGCACCGGTCTTCAATGCTATCCATTACGTCGTATCACTATTCGGAATGGATAATCCGAATAACGAGCGCAATAATTTAAAAATAAGTGTGGCATTCAAATTCAGCAAATCACAACAAATACCTATTTAAAGGTAAATATTGATAGTCGGTTATTGAACTATCAATGGATATGCACAACATCACCAGATTCCAAATAATTTTCCAAATTATTTATTTTCCAAAAATATCTTTACAAGATATATAATTTCAATACCTCAAAAATAAATCGATATTTATTTTTAAACAAATTCCCCTTTCTTTTATAAATTCCATAGTGAATTTATATTTCACAATATCTATGAATATACGATTTCAATTATTCATTTTCAATTTATCTTCAAAAAGATAAATCCTCAAAACGTTTCATTTCACATTGGAAAACATTTCCATACTTATTTAATAAGTAATTCACAAATCTTTTTATTTTCAACACTTGGAAAATATTCAATATACTTAAATCGAGATTAAGTATATATTTCATTCTTTAAGGAAATCATTCTCTTAAACATATTTACTTGGGCCAAAACGAATGTTGCGTAAAACATCGTTACGACAACCCAAAATCACTAGTATAGGGATTCGAAATTAAAATAGATATATAAATCCCAATACTATACAAAACATTTCCTTTCGGAAACCATTTACTATAACAACAGTGTTATAGTCCACCATTTCCTTCTATTTCTCGAAAACGTCTATTTCAACAATGAATGTTGAAATCTATGGTTTCGAATCTTAACACCTTTTGAAAACATCGTTAGATCGTTTTAATTTTATTTAAAACATCACATCCAAAACATTTTCTTTAACATATTATTCACTATTCAAAAACGTGAATATACTACGTTAATCAATTTCATCACTTCTATACATTTTATCTTAAAAGATTATTCACTGTCTAAAACGTGAATATAACTCCATTAATAAGTTATAACAATTTACTTATCAAAATAAGTCGTTGCAGATTTATAAAACAATGTTTATAAATTCCATTTCTATTTATTTTATAACTACTTTCTTTATAAATCTCCTTTATTAACCTATTCAATTCATAAATCAATTTATAAACCAAAAGTCTATAATTAAAAATCGTTCTTTGAAACTTCCCAAATTATAAATCTTATAACTTATAAGATTCATTTATTTACCCATATTTATTCTTCAAATAACTTTACAAATTTTATAAACCTACTGCTTATAAAATTCCATTTATAACTTCACCGTTTATAGTTCTAAAAATTTCATTCATTTATGAAATTCATTCACAATTCATTCTAACACTTATAAAAACTCGTTTTACAATTCAAATATTTTAATTTATAAATATCAATTTATAAATCTCTTATATAAATCAATCTATACTATTTTTTTAAAACATCTTTAAACTCCTTTATAATTTCACCATTTTGATTTATAAAATAATCAAATTTCATAAATCCTATATTTAAACTTTTTATGATAAATTCAAAAATCCCCATTTAAACTATTTTTATAAAATCATCAACCCATATTTCTCAAAAATCAATCTTTTAACTATTTTTCTCAAAAATCAAAATTTTTATAACATTAAAATTTATAACGTTTATTTATTTAAAATGGATAAATTCCAAAAATATTTTATAACGTATACTTTCAAAAATCACTTTGAAATACTTTTAAAATTCCAAAATTTGGCCCAATGATGCTACACACCAAATAGTCAATCGCGACAACAACGACATCGTATATCGATATGATAATCAACGAATATCAAAATATCCATAATCAAATAAATACTGTTGAGGAATCCAGTTGGATCCCTCCAACCTGTTTTCCTGCATCCAAAGATGTTAGCACAATACCAATTCCGTTCCAGTACGAAATTATCGCGGTATATGGGATTTAAAATATTATCCGCTTAATAGACGGCGCAATAGAGTCTCATCCGCTATATACTGCGGGAAATCAAATCCAAGTACATAAATAATACCAATTTCACTGTTTATGAAATATACGCGGTATATGTTTTTAATAAATAACATCCGCTTACTAACGGCGCATAATGTCTATTTTAACAATCAATAGATAACAATCATCATTCAAACATGCATTCAAATATTTTAAATATAACTATTTAAAATAAAATCGAAACCGATTCGATTGAGTGAGAAGTTCACACCTTGATTTCAATTCCGTTTAGCGATTTATTTCGAATAAAATTAAACGGACATTTAATTTTACCCGAAATTCTCACTAACTCCAAACGACTACAATCCAATTCCATAGCGTAGTGCTCGTCGATACGATTCCAACGCAACTGGTTTCGCGCGTTTTCGACCTCGTATGAAAAAGATATGATTTTTACAAGTTTACACGATTTTTTAATAACTAATTTACAACATAATTTTATAATTTTAAACCTAAATTAGTCCAAGCCATTGGATCCACTTCCTTGCAGCATCAAGACCGTTCAATGCTACCTCCTTCTTCCTCCAGGCTGCATACGCGACTCGAAACCCACTAACGCGCAACAAAAACCAACGGCCGCACCACCCAAACGACCTCAAAACCCAATCATCTCCTCACCAAATCGAAGCGCCATCACCACGCCACCCCACGGCCACCGACCGCACGTCCAGATCGCCCCCCATCCCCTCGATTTCCGTGTGAAACACGGTGACTTCGTGGTCACTTTCTGGTTAATTTCGTCGACTATAAACCATCATAGTCGTATGGATTCGTAGCCCTCGACGTTAGCTACAACTTTGCAGTTGAGTGTTTCTTGAATAAATGTGTGGATTTGAAGAGATTAACGAAGGAAGAAAGGAGCAATTTCGGCCATTAAATTCTTGGTGGCGGCGGCTGTAGAGAATTAGGGTTTCTTTTTTTTATTTTGTGAAGAGATAAGGGTCTATTTATAGAAAATCGAACGAAACACTATTCATTTCGGAATTTTCGGACTCCGATTTACGCGCGGACAAACGTTATAAAATTTTCGGACTCCGATTTACTCCGATTTGTGCGAGTTATGGCAATAAACGTTCAATTTAAAATTAAACTGATTAAACGATTTTCTAGGCGTTTTAGCTTGCACCGGACAAACGATAAATCCAATTGACACGAAATTTGAAACCATACAATAATATCACATTACGGATCCGATGAAACTGGTTTCGTCGAAATTCGAGACTGTTTGAAAAATGGCTATTTTAACTCGCCAAATTAATATAAAAACAATTTCGATGCGTTTCGAGCTGCCACGATCAAACGATAACTCCGATTGTTTCGAAAATTGAAATCCGGTAATAAAAAACTATTACGGATCCAATGGAACTAGTTTCGTCAATTCTGAGACTGTTCGAAAATTGACTAATTTCACTAGTCGATTAAATATTAAAATATTCAATTTTCACAAATTAACTTTTAATTCGGTTTTAAAAGTTCTAAAATATCATTCTAACTCCAATATGATAAAATAAAATTTTACAAATCATTTTCAATCATATTTAACCCAAATTTCAATTATTTTTGTATTTTCACTTATTAAATTATGGATTTAATTATCCAATTAAATCCAATTATTCGAAATAAAATTTATTCGACTTATAAATTCCACTTATTAATATTTAAAATTAATTAAATATTCAAATTTTAATTAATTAAAATTCTGGGTCGTTACAATTTCACCTAAGGTTCATATCTTCATTAACACCTTCATCCTCACTGTAGTCATCTTGTCCATCATTATTGTCGTCATCCTATTCATCCACGGGAGGATCCTATGTTATAGGAGAAGCCTCTTGGTTTTCAGCAACTAGTGGCTCAACCTCGTACTCTTGAGAAGGCTGAGCACTTCTATATGCAATAGAAAGAATAACAAAACTATGATTATTATGAAAAATATTAAAGTGTCATGGATGAGGGTCGGTAATTAGAAATTTTCATCCTCCCTTCATCGATAGGTATATCTTTCAAAGCTTGAGTGTGTGCACTAGAGCTACACCATCAGGTCTCTTTGGTATATCTGGAAATTCATGAAATGACGAAATCAATAATTTGAATGGAATAAATCCCATAATGTCAAGGATAAATGATGTAACTTATATCCTGACAATCACTTTTAAGCGAAGCTATTGGACAACAAACAAAGAAATACTCATCTTTGAAATGTCTGAGTTTGTTCCATAAACCAGTGATTATATAGAAGCCTTTAGTAGATTCTAGAAAAGTTAAAGATGTACTATTGTTTTGCTTCTTGAACCGTATAAATATTAATCTATTCAAGCATACGAACCAAACCCAAGTGCCAAAGAAAGGTCATATAGGTGCAATTCAGTGAAGCATGGCTAATTGGATAAACTTAGGTAGGAGCAAGCTTCATGAATTGAAGGACAGGCCGAATTAAAATTTTAAATGACGGAACACACCCAAAGAGGAATATATAAAGATTACAAGTTGTATAGCCTTCTTGTGGAGCATGGGCCCGCCAAAAAGGGCTATGGAGTTAGGACTTCTTCAAAAGGAATAACACGAGGGTCACTGATTCTTCTAAAATACGCCTTGATCAAATTTTATGTTAGAGAATCTTTAGGGTTGTCGAGAATCATGACACCCAATGGATTAATATCAGAGGCAACCCCTATGTGGAATTCATCTTTCATGGGAAAAGGAACCATTTGTAAAGACTTCCTAGGCTGAAGAAGACACGTTCGAGGTCTAGAAGGCGTCGAAGTAGATGATGGAATAGAGATTGAAGCTGCTGTGGGTGGAGTAAACTTCGAAGTATATGGACCTTCAGCCGTGGCAAAGAGATGATGGGATAGATCACATGAGTGAGGTCCGTTAAGATTTAACCTTAGTCTCCATTCTGTAATTAAGCCCTATGTAGCCAATGCATATGACCCAATGGATGTCAACATGTATTGACCAATTGGATACCAAACATCGATGATGGTGTTAACATATAGTTCAATCTATTCATTTGTGTGTCCTATGTTCGAAGCACGATGTACGTGAACACTCTACGTAGATAGCTCGCTCATGCTGGCAAAAGAGCTCAGTTGCGCTATGGAACTTTATGTTGGATTCTACTTGTTATCGTAGAATTTATGATATTTTTGGAGCGATACAGAGCTTTCTTTTGCATGGATGTAAAGGGTTAGTGTTTGACCAAAAGTATTGATGCAAGATTCCATAGGGCGCTGGAGCACGTTCATGTGATCGTTGTTTGAAACCATCCCACTAAAATTAGGCCATCGATCCATACTCCACAAAGTGTGGATAGAAATCAAATGCTCCCTCTTTTCACTTGAAAACTTTTCCAAAAATGGGTGAAACTCCACGGCTGCTCAAAAACCTGAAGCAAAATCTAGGAAAACCCTGTATAGACATCAAGCAGTTGAAAGTAAAAGGGAACTTGGACTGATGCCTTGAGAAACTCAGAGTGAATCATGAAAAGTCAAAGAATACTCAAGATCAAGCTTTCCATTAACCATGATCGAGTGCAAAGAGGAAGAAGAGCTCCAGGGACAAGGTCAAGTATGAATCGAAGGCCATTATCAGGCACATGCAAGCTCAAAAATGTAGTGGCTACCCACCTTAAGTCAAAGGCGATGCAAAGAGATGGTGACGAAGCCAAAGGGTCGAGTAGTCAAATGTCAATTAGATCAACATCGAACCTTTATATGTTAGGAGTGTGAAACTCGCCTAGGTCAGAGCTGGCGAATGGTCCAAGGTAGTCGACATGAATTGAGGAAAGGGTGGCGGCATTGGAAAAGTGTCAAAGAAAGTGAATAGCATGAGATATATGTGAAACTAAAATAATAACAGTCGGAAATAAAATTTAAGACCCAAAAGTGGCGTAGTATCATTTAAGTGATAACAGTTAAGAAAATAATAAGTACCAATCCATAAGGATCGGTATCGAGTCGAAAAAAGAGAAAGAAAAGAAAAAAAAATGGCAATGAAAGTGAAAAATGAAGAAGGGGGAGGATGAAATTCTGCCCGACCAAACTAAAGAAGAAAATTTTACAATTTGCAGAATTGTGAAAGGAACCTAAGTGGGATACTTCAGCTCTCATTTCATCCAAGGAATATGAATCCACAATTGTTTGAAGCAACTTATTGATTCAGAAAGGATGCATCACTTTATGATGACCGTTCAGAGGAACAAGCCATCTTTCCAAATCAGAATTTGAAGTTAATAGCTTGTTTTGATCTAAAGCTTACCTTATTAACAAAAACATACTTTTGGGGAAAATGTTATCTTGCTTTTGAAACCATACGATATCCCAATGAATCAGAACCATTGAATGCCCATGAGATGAACTAAAAATAAAAAAGCAAGTATAATGCCAAAATTCAAGTGATGTCCCAAGATTCGATGATGATCCATACTTGCTAAGAGAAGTTACTTAGTCACTTTTCATGCAAGTCAAGTAATGAGAAGCAAAAATGAAGTTACAAGTCAAAATAACAACTCAGCACCGAGTTATAATCACAACTCAGTACTGACCCATCGATGTTAATGAATTTTTTCATGATATTTTGCCTGAAGCTTCATACTTGAAGTGGAGAATGTAGGTAAGTTGATTTCGACAGATTTTGCGATGACTTGTGTATATATAGAGGGGGAGATGCATAGAAAAACAGTCTTCTCTTTTGTGTCTTTAATATTTGATTTACATCCAAATTTATCAAATTCTACCGAGTGATTTGGTACCGAGTTGTAAGATCATTGTAAAAAGCAAAGTACATTCTGTAATAAGGTTGATAGTAGACATAGGCTAATGATTTTGGTCGATCTACTCTAATACTTGCGCATTCTATCCATTATTGTAAAACTCCTTCAAGGCCTCCGCCTGGGCCTCGGATAGGTGCTAGACGAGGCTTACCGCCTAACGATTTTTCTGGGTCCGCATAGACAAGGTTTAATGTAACATCCCGGAATTTTATCGATTTGAATCTGAATATTTAATTAATTATAAATATTTAAACAATTGGTGTTTAAAAATCTAAGTAACTTATATTCAAATATAGAGATTATTTAAATGTTTGAATTGCGAATTAAATATTAATTAAATGGATTTAATAACCTTATTTAACTCCTCCTAATTAATAAATAAAAATAGTGAACTCATAATGTAAATTTATTTACAATAATAGTAGTTCGAATAAATAACAAGAAAATAAATTGTTAATAAAATGACTTGATTTTTTTTGTAGTATTTTTTAATTGCATTTATAATTTTTCCATAATTTATAATTTGGAAAATATTTAAACTATCATTTAATAATTTTTCAGCAGACGATGGTATTTTTGAAATTTTTCAAAATAAGCTAACCAGTGTATATTATTATTGTTTTGAGATTGCATCGCGTTTTTGTGTACTATCGTATTTTTGTTTTGTCGTTCGGGCCGTGTATGTGATAAACTGATGTGTAGTGTAATTAGGGGTGGGCATAAACCGCACCGTTATACGGAAACCGCCCGCACCGGACCGCAAAAGCGGTGCGGAAACCCACACCGAATCTTCTAACTAAAGCTGATACCCTAAACCGGACCGACCTGTATCAATACGGTTCGGTTGCGGTTTGGACGATTGAACCAACCATATTAAACCGGACCGAACCGAAAATTTATATTAGTAATCTTGTGATAAAAATATAAGCAACTCCTATCTTATTTTAGATTTATCGATGTACATTCTATTTTTAGCATATGTTGTTGTTATATTAATAATAATCGCTCACATAAAGGAAGAAGTTATAGTTTGGTATAATATTTTTCATCTCATTTTGTTTGTGAATAAATGCTAATTATAATCTTATTCTATTCATTTTGCTTAATGATTATATATTGAATAATGTTGATGTTTGGTTAATCTACCCAAAAAAATCTCACTTGTAGGTAAATGTCAAATTTAAATATTCATACAATTAAAAACTAATCTTTTATTTCAGTATAACATTGTGTGTTTTAACATTTAAATGTAAAAGTTTCACACAGTTGTCTTTGTAAATTGATTGCTGATAGAAGTAATTCTTTTATTTCATATTTAATACAGGTTCAAATCAGACCGGACCGAAACCGAACCGTTTTACATTCAAACCGGAGCGAAACCGAACCGTTTAAAGGATTGATATAATGGTTTGTATTTTTGATTAACCATTTGATGCGGTGCGGAAGCGGTTTGAACTCCAAACCGCACCAAACCGAACCTAGCCCACCTAAGTGTAATACAAAAAATGGAATTATGGACACAATTCAACACACTCTAACGCATTCTTCCTTTCTTTCCATTTTCGTTTGCAAAGCTTCCTGTAAAGGAAATAATGTCCAATCCTTTAAAAATTCAAAACAGAAGATTTACAAATCAAAAAATTATAAAGTTTATTTCTTTGAACTCATAGAGAGTAGATTTATAATTCTATACGGGTTTGGAGAAGCTCGGTTGGATTTTGCAGTGGATGACTTATTTGATAGTTAATAGTCACGAGCTAGGGTCTAAGACCTTGGCGGATAAAGGTGGAGTTAGGCGTTGTAGTGGTCATCATCGCGTTTCTCTCGGCAAGTGGCAGCTTTGGGTGAAATTTGGACGTGTGCGGCCATCTGTGGTCAGATCCGACAGTTCATGGCCACGTAAGGAGTCATCCAGGTCGGTTTTCGTTCGATGAAGTTGAGTGCGAGGTGATGGTGGGGGATGCGTAGCACTTACGGAGGGGGAGATGTTGGTGAAGTCCATTTAGAGTTTCATGGAGCAGAGAGTGCCCAATCGCGTAAGTGTGCGGGCCTGCAATGGGCAGTAACATGTGCATGAGTACCAGTTTAGGAGGGAAGGGTAATTTTTGTTTTGGGAAGAAGATGTATTTGGGGAAGTTAACATTATAATGAAGTGATTAAATAAATTTAATTGTTTAATTTAATCGAAATTTTATAAATTAAATATCTTGCTCATACGAGGTCGGATTTGGACGCGGTTTTTTTCTTTGGACTCGCACACGTTGGAACTAGTTTCGTTGAATTTGGAACTAGTAGGACTTTGAGCTAAAGTCGTCCGATTATAGATCAAACCAGAATGCGAAAGTGGGTGTGGCAGGTGGTTGTTGTGTGGATGTGCAGTAATGCATAGTTTTGTGAAGTACGACACAGAGGGATTGGTGAAGGACTTTGTAGTGGGCTATGTAAGTTGCAGCAGTGGATAATCTGGTTTTAAGGTTGATGAGCAGGGGATAGTTGTTGTATGCAGTTTGTATAAACCATAGATGAGACGTGCAGTAGTATTTTGTATGTTGGCAGTGGCAGGTTGACCCAAGTACCAGTTTTGATAGGAAGAAGGGTTGGAGGATGAAATGAAACCAGAGGATTGTATGAAATGCAGTTAGATAATATGCAGTGTGCGCTATGGATGTGCACTGGAAGTTGAAGGCAGATGCTGTGAGGTTGGAAGAAAGGCAGAGGTAAGGAATGTTGTATACGGGGAGTGGATTGCTGTTGCAGTCGGGTTGTTAATGGTGAAGGAGATGGATTTGAAATGGTTGGTGTGTGGAGTGAAGATGGTGTAGTTATAAATGTGGTCTGGGCAGAGTTGCACAGTTTTGCACAAAGAAGGGTGGACTTGTAAATGCAATGAAAAGTGAAATGTAATTTGCAAATGCAATTGAAAATGAAATGGAATAAAAAAAAAATTATTTTTCAAATGAAATTTTGTATATTTTTTTAGCAATGCAAATGCAAATAGAAAAATCAACAAGCACTCAAATCAAATGATAGCACAAATCACATAACAAACACATAACACAAAATACTTTATAAAAAACACAAATAAAATCAAACGAAAATAACTCTACGAGAAAAATTAAAATCAAATCTATTCTCCGGCAATGGCGCCAAAAACTTATTTGACGGCTAATTTTCTATCGAATTAGAAAACCTCCATAAAATATTGTGATAAAATGAACCATATGCGCACGGCGTACAATTTTAGTACGTGGCGAGTACAGGTTGATCGATAGGGAATTGAAGTGATTTTTAAATTCTACTCAATCAAATTAACCTAAATTTGCAAGTTTGTTTAAAAAAAGAAAAATAACAAAAGTTAAACTAGAAGAAAAGTGATTAAAAATACGAGATTGAAAGGCAATTTAGAGGCAATTCTACTCTCATATTTTTACATAAATCAACACGAGAACAATCTACGATCTCTCTGTTTTAATCTTAAGTAGAATTAGTGGTGTATTAATCATAAGTACGGTTTATTTATGTTATTAATTAACATAACTTAAACCATCAAACTTTAATACAACAACTAAAACCACTTATTAATTGTAATGAAAATGAACATGAAGTCAAAGCAAAAGTTATTTTAAGTATGATCTATCCACTATTTTGTTTAGTAACATAGATCATCAAATTTTGATTCTACTTTAATTTAATTATCAAAATCAATTAGTTAGATGAGGATGTAAATTATTGTTATGCTTGATTAAGTATAGCCCATTTGTGATTAACAACATAAACTATCAAATTATAAACTTACATCAACATCCAACCTTTCATGAAACATAAAAAGAGTCATAAATCATAGAATATGTTGAATTTACATAATTTTAAGAGTGCTTCATCATTCTTAAATTGAAGGGGTTTAGCTACTCATTTATGTTATCATTTCAACACATTCAAGATAGAAAAAAAATGCAAGCTGATTTAAATAAAAAGATAGCTAAACTACTTGCATAAATTAAATCTAAGCTACTAACATCAAAGGAAAGAGAGCATGTAAATAGAAATGCGCATAAAATAAAATAAAAAGCATATAGAAAAAAGAGAGGATTAGGAAGCCATTTTATTTCTTATTTAATTTATGGCTACAAGTTGCATAATATGATATGTAGATAAAAACTTTCTTTACATGAACATAAGAGAGTTATTTATACATGCCTAAAATCCTAACCTATATTTTTGGAAACTACCTAAAATATCCTCTTAGGAAGTATAACTTCCAAGTAATCATTAGCATGAATTTAATCCTCCTTTAAATGTGCATATGACTTTAATCCCAACTAACTTGTGCATTAGCTCTTAATTTTGATTTATAGTTAGCAGATATGTGGGGTCCTCCATGATTTCATGAATTCTTCTATTTCTTCATCTTTATTTGCCTTCTAATTCTTGCGCATGCATGTTTCCATGAAAGTTTCTTCATATTTCTATCCAAATTCCTACAAATAAAACTAAAATGTGCAAATAAATATTCTCAAAATTAATATATGCATAAAATTACCAATTTTCTCCTAAATGAAGATGAATGTGTGATAATTTGATAACATTTGGATTGTGGTAAAAGCATGTAAAAATACCCTATTATGTTGATTTATTTAAATAAAAATAAATTAAATATGGAAGTAAAATATGCACTTTTACGTGCACATCAATATCTGTGTTGCTATAAATTATTGTTGAATGCTTGGATGATAGTTTATATTGTTGTTTGGTTGTTTGTTTGGACATGAAATTCTCGCTTGAAAGCAGATAGCATAAATAACCGTTGTTTTATAGGGAGAAAAGAAAAAGAGAGAAGTAGAAGTGTACGTAGCGAATAAATCGCTACGGAACACTCCGAAATACACATTCACATGTGTGATTTATAGGGAATTTTGTAGAGAGATCCTAAGAGTTTTCTCGTCATTATTTATTTACTTTTATTCTAATGCTATTGATACCGTAGTTTGGTTGAAATATCTGTGACATATTGTTTGATTTGTGTAAGTGTCGTTATAGCGATTATAGTTATACCATCACTTATGAAATATCATCTTGTTAAACTCTTGTTGTGTGTCGTACTTACGCTTGTGTTTTTACAAATTAGATGTTCGGTCGTGTTTTTGCCTTTTGAAAATTATAACTACATTTTCAAGTATTTTGAGAATTTTGAAAATAAAGAATAAATGTTGATTAAAATTTATAAATGAAGTTATAAAGTTATTTAATTATCCTTCAGAATAATTAACATTGTTTTAAATTTATAAAGAGATTTTAAAATTTGATTAATTATGATTAATATCATTTTAAATTTATAAAAGAATATAAATTGGAGATAATTAATGTTGTTTAAATTTATAAAGGTTCTTTACCTTAAATATTTTGTAAATTCTTTTCAGATGGGATTGTAAAGATTGTTTAAGTGTTTGAAAAGAATTGGAGGTTTAAATTCATTTTTATTTATTATTTAACTATAATAAAGTTAAATAATAAATTTATTTATGATGTTTAAAGTGAATTAAGTGACTTAATAGAAATTTTTTAAATCTAATTAACTTATTGAACAAAAGTGATTAAAGTTAGTTAACTAATTTAATAAAGATGTTTAAATTAATTAGTTGGTTATTAAAGGAGTTATAAGTTTGATTAATTGTCTCTTGGATAAATAATGGTTATAAAGTCATAAAAAAATTATCTCAATTATCTTTGAGGATGATTAACATTGTTTTAAATTTATGAAAGCATTTTAATTGATTTATTATCTTCGAGGACAATAAATGTTGTTTGTAAATTTATAATGATAGTGTATAAATGAGAAAAATCTTTTAAAAGGAATTGTTTTCAAAAAATAAAGTTAAATGTAAATTATTTTGAGTTCATAGTAAACAATGCTTTAATGACATTTGTCTTTTGACCCTTCTGTTTAATACATTTAAAAATATAATTCGCTCTTTAAAAAGAATATTTTGAAGAGTATTTTTAAAGTATTTTACGAATATTTGTGATGTAAAATTCTAGCTCAAGTTTGATTTTAAGAGTTTAAAGATTCGATTCAGATATGGAAAAGATAGGAAATTTAATTTTCGTAAGTATCGCTTGTATGGAAAGGATTTAGACATATTCTTAGCACTAAACGTTGAGGTATGGAAAATCATTTCTATCTCGAAGGTTAAAATTGTTGTCAAGGCAATGCCTAGAGGTAACCCTCCCTTAACCTTCCTGGCTTCATTTTCAACTGAGGGATCGTACAAGTTTGAAATCGATGAGTAGTGGTAAGGGTATAAGATTTAATATCCATTTACAATCATTTTGATTATTCCCGATAGTTGATTAATTGACTATTTATTCAGCTTTCTTCTTTGTGTATCGTCAATTTAAGACGATTTGTTGCTCACTTGAGCATCGAAAACCTTTGTCGGAAATGACCGAAACCAAAGTGTTAGTGGACGTCTAGTTATGTGGGTTGCTCCTATTTGGTTGTATTCACATCTACACTAAATTGGATTGGTGGTACACGCGCGGAGATGTGAAATACTCGGATTCTCGGTAAGGTTGACAAGGCCTGGCTTGTACATTTACGAGAGAATTCCAAAGTACATGACTCTCAAAGGCATTTTTCTAGAGTTATACTTTTAGTGAAAGTGGTGCCCTCCTAGTCATTATTGGAAAACTTCCTTTTCCTTGTTACTGATTCAAATCTTTGAATTTTTTTCTTAATTGCACAGAGAAGTGACTGGAGCTCTTCTCGATGTTTAATTATTTATATCCATTCTTCCAGGTTTGGATTTTGTTCCTATTTGGTTTCCATTCTTTCATGTATGGATGTTGTTCTTGCGAGGTAAAAACTTGTTCCGTGTTTAGTGGTATGGTCTGACATAATTATTATATGTTCCCATATTTCTAGAGTTTTCTCATGCTGGTTTTCCATACTGAACCGAGTGTTATTTTATTATAATGCTTAGGTCAAATCGAATATTTTTCCGGGTTGATGTTGTTGGGACATAAAGCTCGTGGAGAAGAGCAGGATGTTAACCCGCCATAGTTTTTTTATTTTCACTGTATTATTATGTATACTCATCAGCGATTGTAAGGTCAGGAAGCTATAACCGTCCAGGCTAAAGAGTTTTGTTTTTAAGTCGATACACTTTGTATTTTAGAGTGACAACTTTTACTGTCTTCATTGTATTATAAGTTGCCATTTTGTTGTAAGATTCTATTCGCCCTGTTTGTTCCTTTTTGTCTTCCTTTACCCTAATAATCTCTCTTTTCGACACCTGGATGCTCGGCATTTTAATACCGTTGATGTATTAAGTGCCGACTTTCGACGGTCGAAAAAGTAGGTCATTATAGTTGGTATCAAAGCTGAAGGTTAAGCGAAAACCTTGGCTTTGGTGGGGTAAACTCTTTGAACATAGGGTAAGTGATGCACTAGAATGAGTTGATAATATTATATATACGAGAATGTATTTGTTATTTCTATAAAAACTATTATGTTAATTAGTCTATTGAGTTGTTTATGAATTCTGGTCGAGGCGTGAGGCGCCATGGTGTTGATAGGGATTTATAAACATTTGAACAAGGAAAACGACACGATATTGACTTGTGAAATTTTGGTACATGAAATATCTTACCTAGGATTATAGGTTTTATATATATAAAGGAATAATTTTCAGAATTTATATAGTTATTTATGTTGTGTTTGTTTGTTGAAAATGATAATATTGATTTATTATCATTGTTGTTTAATTAGTCATGCTCGGTTAGTTTAGGAGCATTGGCTTTGGTTTTTGATTATTAATTTATGCTAAACCAATTTATGGGCATTTATTATTCTGATAATTGTGAGTACATTAAAACGAATCCCTTGCAAATTAAGTTTCACAATTTGACTATAAGATGTTTGGAGAATTTTTTTTAGTCAAAGTCATCTTTTTACTAATGTTGAGTTAAAGCAAAAACTTTTAAGAAAAGATATTTAAAATAATCTATATGAGAAGGTAAGACATTTAGAGGATAAATATTTATGAAAAGTTTACTATAGTAAAGGGAAGTTATTACAATATAAGATGATTGTTAGTGTAAATTTTAGTCTGCACTAACATTCTGAGATCCGAAAGAATATCTCCAAAAGTTGAATGGAATATTGGACCCGACAAAGAGGTTACCGAGATGTGATATAATCAAGTTTCAAGTATGAGATGTAGAACCGTAGAGTAATGATGGCACATGCAAAGAAGTTAAAGTGCAGAAAGCAAATAACACCGTGATTTTTATAGTGGTTTGGGCCTAAAGTTTCTACATCCATTGTCCTTTCGTATTTAGTCACTCTTATATAGTGAGAGGCTTATTACATTGAATTTAGGCACTTTTTCCATTAATGAATGTGCGAATAGAACTCCAATATAGGAAAGTACAATACGATTTTATATCAGCTCTTTTTTGTGCTAAATTGTGCCTTGGGATTGCCTCTTATTTATAGCCAATATGTCATAATGCCATTGGTGGAGAGCCTTCTCTTTGGATTATGACCTGACTTGCTATGTGCGGCTTAGATTTGAATACTTCTCATCATCTGGTTGAGTGCATTTTGACGTGGATTGCCGACGCGGCACTTTTATATATAGCTTCTTGGATACCTTCAATATATCCTAACCATTAGTCTCAGCTTGGGCTACCTGAGCTATTGATTGTTCATATTTGCTAAATTTCCTTTGGTTTTAGTTGAACAATGATCTTGACCACTATAACAATCCTGGTTTTAGTGATTACCTGTAAGTATTAAATTATAATGGTAGCTATAATTTAATATTGAGAATTAATTATAAATTTGAGAATTTAAATTGTTTATTTGAAATAAACAATGAATTTTGGGAATAAAAAGATAAAATTACATTTTGGAGCTATATTATAGTGGTTTGAGTTAATAATAAGTGGAAAATGATTTTATTTAGAGAAAATGCAATAATTTTATTACTTATTGCCAATTACTTCTTTTAATAATTTTTAAAGGAAGTACTTGATTTTTAAAGATTGTTTATTTAATAAAAAGGTGAAATTTGGTTTAAAAGTAATTTTTGATTATAAAAACATGGTTCAAATGATTTATTGCATTTTTCTATGCAAGAATTTTTTTATAAAATTATTGGAGATAAAAATGGTGATTTAAGCATTTATTTGTGTAAATTGGATTATTCGTTTAAATAAGGGTTACTATTAATATAAAAAAAATTAAAAATTAAAATAATCTTTTTATATGATGGAAAATATTTTATTTTATCATGTAAGTTTGTTTGTATGACTTATTATAGAGAAAAATTGAAGAATGTTTTGTTATAATAACATTAGTGTATGCATTTTGTATTAAGTGTTGAATAAATTAACCAAGGATAAATTATTTCTCTTTATTACTTGGGTCGAAAGCCCATTAGCCAACTAAATTCAGAAATAAGAAAAGAGGAAGTAAACTGTATGTATTTTATTTTCTTCTTCCTCCTAAGAAATCAGAAAAGATACCATCTCCACCATTTTCTTCAAACCCAACATCCAATCTTCAAATTAATTCAAGCAAACTGAGATTTTTATCAATCTAGGGTGAATATTAAAAGATAATCCTTTCTAGAAATCTTTTATCTCATCAAAATATAAATTTCAGAGGTGATTGTTTGTTAACCAAAAGTTTTCATCTTGTATGTCTCTGTCTAAGGTCTTTACAGGATATTGAAGCCAATTCCTCCTTAAAGCTTCAACCTTTCGGCTACGAATCTGGTATTTTCTCTTTTAAAAGCAAGGTGAGTTGAATAAACTCACATAATCTAGCAAAACTATGCTTCTAATTGCAAAAACTATAAATCGTTTGGCTTATGTAGAACTATTTTTGAGCTTGCTTCTCTTTTGTTCAAAACCGTTCTGTAGTGCTTCTTTAGAAGCATGCATCTTTTGATTTCGGCAATAAAATGCTGCTAGACTTCTTTCAGATGATAGATTGCATGATATACTTTGTCTCTGCAAAAATTCACTCCAAAATATTGCCATTTGATATGTTAAACCACTGCTTGAAAATCAGTTCGCGCATGTAGAAATACCTGGAACGAAAATCGTGTGAGAAACTTGCATAGATCGACTGATAGGCTGACCATGCCTACTCTTAGGTCGACCGTATGGTCGACCTAGGGACAAGTGAGGTCGACCTGGCGGTTGACCTAGGGGCCTATAGCCTCCTGTGCATTTTTGAGTTGGTTTCTTTGTTTCCTAATTTGTTTCCAGCTTTTTTTCTTGACTTCCGCTTCTCATTTTCGAGATATTTTTGTGCTGTTTTGATGGCCATGATGCCTATTAATAGGCTAGCTTAGTTTTAAAGAATTTAAAATTCAAATTTTTAATTATTTTGAATTGAGTTTGAATTTGAATTTGAATATCGGTTTTAGTGAATTTCTTTGTTTTTCTTCATTTTAGAGCATGGATTTTTCCAAACATCTTTGAAATAATTTTTAAAAATAATGGGCATTTCAAGTAACTATTCTATAGTATTTTTAATATAAGATCTATTTATTCTCAATAATATAGGAATTTTCAATTTCGGTTTTCAAAATGGGTTTCAAAAATTTATTTTAAAAGCTTGTTTCCTAAAGTAAATTATTTTATATATAAAATACACGTTTTTGCACTATTCGACCAAATGAGAAGGAGAATTAAATGGTTTGGTAAAACATGTGGTATGTGACACGTGCGTTTACCTTATCAGTTAATTCCCGACTTATCTGTTTGATCGTTTTGACCTTCGGGTCGAGTTTACCGATGAGATGAGGTAAAAATTTTCCTACTTTAAGTGTGGAATTTACCAACGGTTACTAAACCGTTTAGTGCAAACGTGTGGTATGGGACAAACGTTAACATTGTTTAGATTCCTATCCGAGAGTTTTTGATACGTTTGTCTAAGAGACGCATTTTTCAGTACTGGACCTTTGGGTAAATTTGTCCTTCGGGATGTTTGTCAAAGAGACGTTTGTCGTTGCGACGTATTTGTCCTTTACGATGTTGTCCTTCGGGATGTTTATCTAAGAGACATATTTATTTGTCCTTCGGGACATTTGTCTAGGAGACGTGACGCCTTATTTTAAGAGAACAGTAACTGGTGGGCTTCGGCCATAGGCACGTGCTATATCTTTGAGATGATTTCATTGATTCCCTTGTGATTTTCCAAGTGTATCGCCTTTTTACGTTGTTGGCCATTCGAGATATTATATATAGCGATTACATCTTTGAAAATTGAAATCCTCATCGAGTTCTATATTTGAGATTTTGGGTTTTCCAACACTTGGCGTTTATTTGAGATTTATACTCTCTTATTTGGAGATATATGAGATTGCCATTTTTGGCGTATTTTGTATTTGAGACTTCCCTATTTAGAGAATATTTTTGTTATTTCCATTTATGGCGAGTTTTGAGTTTGAGATTTGGGATTCTCCTATTTCGGGGATATGGTTCATAGAAACCATTTTAGTGGCTTTTGGAATTTCATCGATGACATGAGGCATTTATTATACTTTATGTTATTTAGTGAGTTTACCTATTTCGAGGACATACACTTAGTGTAGTTACCTTATTTGAAGTAGTGGCATGCTCTTATTATTGTTTCTTCTTATTCGAGAGGATACTTTACTCTTTACTTTATGCTCATATTGTCACTTATCCTTATAAACTAATTCGTTTAGCTAGACTGACCCATGTATTTTATACTTGGGTCAGACTGAGATGTTTCAGGTTAGGTACCCTTATGGACTTAGCCTATTTTGCTTCAACATGGACTTATCATATAACATTTTCAGTATAGTCATTTTGTCATTACTCTGATATGTATATTATTTTGACTTGTGTGTATATTGTGGTCGTCATAACACTTATGATGTATTATTTGTATTGGGATGTATCAGTATATATGTGTATATATATGTATATCTGTTTGTTGCTTTGTGATATGTTATGCATTTGAGTTGTATTTTGTTCTGATAGATCCTACAACCACATGTAGTTTTGTATTAAGCAATTATTGGTTATGTCGATCCACTTGAGAGAAAAAAATTATAGAGCACTAATAGAAGTATTTAATAGAAATTTAAGACAAGACTATAGATGGTCGCTCCTAACCAGCCTTATTCTCTGATTTGGCAGACATTATTACCTAGTAATACTCTTTGTTAATATGTGTCTCGGGATGGGATGTCACAATCTCAGTTGACATTTGATTTGTGTTCTTGGATCACATGCATTCGGGTATTGAGTTCTGTACTTATGCTATTTTTTGAAGCCAATCAATGGCTCTTCAAAATACAAGCAAGTTACTTTCCTTTCAAATGTTCGTAATTTGTAAATTGTAGAAATTATAATGTAACACATGCCCTCCAAATTTCTCCTCATGTGATTGTTATGAGGTGGAATTTGGAAAGAATAGTGTCATGTCATGCTTTAATACTTGGCTTGTTTGTTCCATTCCTATCATAAGGTTGATCCTGAGCTTTCAAGCAAAGTAAAGTTCTGAGAACTTTCAAAAACACTGTCTTACCTTGATGACTTATAAATATCAAAGCTTGTTTAGAGCGTTTGGAAAGTACTCTGAAATCTAAACACATTAGAGGCTTTTGGAAATTGAAATTTGTACCTAGTGGCAAAAACACTTTGATACCATGCTTTAGCTATCTAGATCTTATCTTACATAGAAATTGGGTTTGAAAATTATTAGTGGCGGCATAATGCCTATATTTGCATATTATTATAAGAAAACTAGGTTATGTCAAAATTAAGTTTTAATTTTGGGATGGAAGGCATGGTTTAACAGAACCGCGAGGTCTAAATTTTAAAACTATGTTTGTCACTTGAAGCTTCCTAGGCTAAATGATAAGAGAAATTATTTGAGCATCGAGAGGCGAAATCTACTTTTAGACCATGAGCTAATTTTTTTGAAATCATACTCGTTACTTGGAGCCATCTAAGCTAAATGATAAGCGAAATTATTTGAGCGCCGAGAGCCAAAATCTACTTTGAAACCATGAGGACAAAACTTTTGAAATCATGCTTGTTACTTGAAGCCATCTAGGCTGAGTGATAAACGAATTTATTTGAGCGCTAAAAGGTGAAATCTACTTTGAGATCGTGAGGTCAAAACTTTTGAAATCATGCATGATACTTGAAGCCATCTAGGCTAAGCATTAAGGGAAAGTATTTGAGCACCGATAGGCGAAATCTACTTTGAGATTGTGAAGTCAAAACAGTTGAAATCATGCTTGTTACTTGAAGCCATTTAGGCCAAGTGATAAGCGAAATTATTTGAGCACAGAAGGGCAAAATCTACTTTGAGACTGTGAGGTCAAAACTTTTGAAATCATGCTTGTTACTTGAAGCTATCTAGGCTAAGTGAAAAATGAGATTATTTGAGCGTCGAGAGGCGAAATATAATTTAAGACCATGAGGTCAAAACTTTTGAAATCATGCTTATCACTTGAAGCTATCTAGGTTAAGGTATAAGCGAAATTATTTCGACGTCAAGAGGTAAAATCTATTCTGAGATCATGAGGTCAAAATGGTATTTGTATTATGAATTTAAAAGTGGTCATTTAGGACTGGACTTTAAAGGGATGGGTTCTGGTCTTGCATTAAATGTAGTCCAGATGTTGACAGTTGATTGGTTATCTTCAAAAAGTGTTTATGTTTTCCTGTGCAAGGATGACTTGGCATTTGATGAGACGACCCCTTGATATTCCTTTCATGGACATTTGTCAAACTAAATCTACGGTGGAAAACTTCTCCTTCTTCAATCTATTTCGTTCCTTTTTAATACAAACAACTTTTCCTTTTTTCTCTCCTTTTTTGCCTATTAGAATTATAAAAAACAGCTACTGACGTTTTCTAGCTCTCTTTGGTTCTTCCTTTGGCATCTCCTCTTGAACAAGTAAGTTCTTTTTAATTTTATTATTCTTATCAAAATTGTCGATATCTTCATTGATATTCCTTCTTTTATTGCTTAATTAAGACTTAGACTTAGGTTCTTACGGGTTTTAACCTGCTCAATTCTTGTCTTGGGAGTAATCCTGATTTTCCTTTTGATAACTGGACACCTTGCCCCTATTTTGCCTTAGGGATGAAATGGACGCTCCTATCAAAATTTAGCAAAATCTCGATGAAGCTTTATCATCTTATGGGATTATAGGAGTCGAGATGATTGCTCCTTGCTTCGGGATGCATTTTAGCAACCCTCATGTAGGGTATTTTGCATGGTCCATAGAACATTTAGAACATGGGATCATCTTGCCTTTAGCCCTTTTGCTTGTCAATGTCCTGGAATTTTATCGCATTAATCCCTTTCAACTCTTGGCTACTTCCTATCTGTCTTTATTTGCTATGGCGATTTTATACTCCAAAAAAGGCTATCGAGATATATCTATTATAAAGATCAACTACATGTTCAAACTGATAAAGTGTATGCTTAGTAGGGAATTTTCAGTGTATTTTCTCAAATTCCTAAGACCACCACCTCTAAAGGACCCCTTTAGCAAAATAGCACCATGTTGGTGGTTCTTTGTTAAGGCCCCTTCCGATCGAATGCCACCCCTTTCAATAATGCTTGTATGTTCCTGATTATTTTATCTACTTTTTAGCCTTATCTATATTCTAGATCATGTTTCCTTATTTGGTTAAATTTCAAACAGTGAGATCCGAGAAGAGTGACGACCTGGTTCTCACCAATCAATTTACAATTAGGTAAAAAGAAGTCATGAGTATCCTATCTTTATAGCAATATCAACATTTGATTCTTACTAAAATTACATTAGAAGTTCAAGGTCAACTACTTCCTTCTGCTAAATTCACTGGACTTAAACCCTCTAGGAAGTACGAGAAAGCTTCTACAACAGTCATTGATTGCGGAGAGGAGACTGAATCCGCTTCTGAGGAAAGCAAGATCGGGTGTTTAATCTTTTAACCATTGGACTAACTCAAGTAGAGGAATCAGGTAGGACTGTGGGAGAGAAAGACCCTAAGATTGAGATCCTTGATAAAGCCTTAAAGTAAAGGGACGAGAGGTTGGAGAAAGCCGAGGTCGGGGTGCTTGATAAAGAATATTATATTGCTAGAGAAGAGCACGAGATGGAGGCTAGCAAAGAGTCTTCCTAGTCTTACTTGATGCTTGTGCTCACCATCGATACCAAAACATGCCTTTTTCTTTAACCAACGTTGGGAAAAACACTACCACAGTGGAAGTCAACTTTGCTAAGAGGTATGACGATAATAAGAGCAAAAGGGGGACCAAGGCCACTACGAAGGATGAATCTGAGCTCCCGGCATAGGAGGAGGGGGAAGCCCTTCTACTGACAAGGAGGTACAAGAAGAAACCCTTAATAACACGCTTGATAAAGAAAACGTAACGTAGTTTGTCCTTGTAGTAATATGACCTATATAATTTTTTTGCTTGTATAATTTTTTGAATGGAAACTTCTTGATGGCTTTATAATATTTGAATTTTCATTCGATCTTATAAGATGCAATTGTCATATAATATTTCAAGCTAGAGTAACTGATATGGATTTCTCCATTATTTTCCTTCTTCCTCTTTACTAATCTTAAGTTGATGTTACTTAGGAAGTACCCTTCCTGAATTGCTTAAAAACTCAACAAGACTGTACTTCTCTTTACCAATCTTATGAGGACAAGGTAGCTGAACTTAAAAAGTTAAACGTAACATTAAAGGCCTTTGAGGTTAAGAGAGAGGTCCTTAAGTCAAAGCTAGGTCTAAAACTAAACACCCGCCTGACTTCGGAGAAGAGTAAGCCCGAAACAAATATCTAAACTTGTGAAATGATACCGCCATTCCTTTTAGATGAAGTGAGAAAATTAGGTTAAGGGTGACATTGCTAATAACGTACATTTAAGATTGTGAAACTGAGATGATTTTGGAAAACCCTAACTTGCTATCTTGGCTTTCTCATTTGAGAGGATCACCACTTTTCATTTTTATAGTTTATCCTCTGATGCTCTCAATTTCGTAATCTAGATTTTGCAATATTATTTCTTTACAGAATTAGGTGCTCTTCTTGGCCTATCCCTTGTGACATCTTCTTGGATAAAATATATGTAAAGGAAATTTACTATTTTCAATTTCATTTCTTATGCTGTCACTTTGCTTGAGTGTGCTTTTAGAATCTTCCTTCCTTGGGGTATCTCTTGCCCCCTAGTGTACTTTTTCCAAAACAAGGTTTCAGACCCAATCGAATATTATTTTTGGATTCTTGTTCGAAGCTGACTTGGTGGCATGATTAAGAGTTTCGTCTTGTTCTGATTCTATGCTGACCATTAACTCTTTTCGGTTTACCGAGAATCTACTCAATATATTATCTTAGTAGCTTTTCCATAGCATTTTATCAATATTGGAAGTCTACCTCTTTCTAATCTTATGCATGATACTACTTGTGCATGGCTCGGTACCACTAGGAATCTACCCGTGCATGATATTTGATTGTGGCTCACTATTATTGGGAATCTACTCAATTCTAATCTAATGGGGAATCTAGCCAGTGCATGATACTATTTGACCATGGTTCACGATTATTGGGAATCCTCCAATGTTCTAGTCTAACCAGTAATCTACCTAGTGCATGGTACTATTTGACCATGGCCACTATTATTGGAAATCTACCCAATATTATAATCTAACTAGAAATCTTTCCAGTGCATGGTACTATTTGACCATGACTCACTATCAGCATGCATTCCACTTTTCGACATCTTTTTTAAACCCAAGCGATATGGCCTTATGTTTTTTAGTGCATCACTATAGGGGTGCTCTCATAGCGAGGTCTGCCAAGTTATCGTTGTGCCCAAATCTATAGCCACTTTTGGTGGGCATCGGCTATCCATAACCACTTTTGGCAGGTGTCAGCCATCTACAACCTCTTTGGCGGGTGTCGACCATCTATGGCCTCTTTTGATGGGTATTGGCCACCAAAATCTATTTTAAGTTAACGGCTATATAGAAAGTTAGCTGTAAGTTTGTAAAAGTGAGATATGAATCCTTTGAAAAGAGGGTTTTCGTACCATTTTGTAAAAGAGATTTTTAAAATTACATAGTTTTTGAATCACATGTTCGATAGAAAATTTGATTAGAGTTGGAGAAACAAGAACATTGATAGAATCAGTGTTATCATTATACATACATACATACATACATACATACATACATATATGTTTGTATGTGTGGGTGTATTAGATAAAGTGAAACACTTTATTGATCTTGTTAAATCAATGGACGAATTTAGTCCTTAATACTAAATGCAAGTATGATATGCATGAGTTCTTAAAGGGAGAGGTCATACTGAAAGAGGTACCATAAATGCCAAGACTTGAACTCACCTTTAGAGTAAAGACTCGATAACTAGGGTTATGCCGAAGGAGGATATATCGAAAAAGAAAATTAAACTTAATGATTAAACTTCAAGAAATCTAGAACCATGGGGTTCCCCTTAGAGTTGAAACTTTTGTGGAAGAGGTTATAATCGAGAAGCATATTAATAGAACTGGTATCCTCCATTTGATCGTGGGAGTTCGATAAAAAGGATTCCTCTTGCAGCTTCATCTTTGTAGAAAAGCGCGATATGTATTTATTATGCAAGAGTTACATGGGATATTCTTAGAGTCATAATAATATAACAAAGTAAATAACTTCAAAACAAAATATTAAACAAATGTTTAATAAATTTGGTTAACTTCTCTTTTTGTATGAACTTCTTGATCTCATATGAAAGCTTTCAACATTGATCCATCTCATGCCCTTTGATCAAATGATAGATACAATACTTCTCACTTTTTTGGTCTTCTTTGGTGGAAGCTAATCTCGATAAGAGAAGTATTCATGAGTTTAGTGGAGTAAGAATCTAATACCACTTCAATTTCTTTCAAGGCCCTCTACCTTCAGTGACTGGGAGAGCTCTCTTATTAGAAGAAGCCAAACCTTTGTGTTTTAACAATTCGATGGAAAGAGCCGTGACTTCACTATATAGGTTCTTAACAATCTTTCAGAGTTGGGTTGATTCCTAGAGGGATTCTTAGAGATAATCTGAAAGCTGGCTGATCTGAGAAGCTTCAATCACATAGATAGGATCATATTCTTTGTCATTTTCTTTCTTCGAAATGAGGGTGACCAATCTTTTGTCATTGTCATTTTCAATGAGTTGAATGCGAAGGTTGAGGGGCAGCTCCATGATGACTTCTTAATTTTCACTACTAGCTATAAAAGATTGAAATGATTTATTGGACTTCCGAGAGAAAACTAGGTTCAAAGGTTCATGCCCTCCTTTTAGCGCTAGAAATGTTAGTTTAAATTTTAATCTACAACAACGCTTCGAGATTCGAAATTATACTTTCGAAAGTCGAATAGAATATTGGATCTAGAAAAGTGCTTACCGAGACGTGGTATAATCAAGCTTCTAGTACAAGATATCAAATCATAGAGTAACAATAGCACACGTAGTGAAGGTAAAGTGCAGAAAGAAATAAGACTAAGATTTTTATAGTAGTTTAGGCCGAAAGTTCTACATATACCATCCTTTCCATATTTAGTCACTCATATATAGCTGAGAGGCTTATTACATTGACTTAGGCACTTCAGTATTTAATGAGTATGTGAATAGAGCTCTAATATAGGAAAGTACTATATGATTTTATGTTAGCACTTTTTATGCAAGAAAAAAACCCCTTGGGCCTTGGTATTGCCGCTTATTTACAAACAATATGCCGTAACGTCATAGGTGGAGAGCCTTCTCGTTGGATTGATCACCTGACTTGCTACATGTGGCTTAGATTTTAACGCTTGTCATCATTTAGTAGATCGCATTTTGCAGATTGCTGACATGACACTTTTATATATAACTTCTCAGATTTCTTCCATTTATCCTAACCATTGTTCTCGGCCTGGGCTATCTGAGCCATTGATTGTTCATATTTGCTAAATTGCCTTTGGTTTCGAAAACTGCTGCTCTTGGTTAAGTTTCATGTCTTGGCTTAACAATGATCTTGACTTCGGTCATTTTGATTCATATTCTTGGATCACATGCTCTTGGTTACCGAGTTATATACTTATGCTCTTATTGGAAGCCAAATAATAGGTCTTGGAATTGCAAGCCAAGGAACTTTCCTTTCGAAGGTTCGTAATTTGTGCTTTGTAGAAATTATAGTGTAGCAATGATTTAAAAATATATTTTATACGAGTATGGTATATCAAATAATATATATGACTTATAAAGGCTGTTTTATAAGTAAAAAGGATTTTTAGGAATTTAAACTCCATTATTGCTTTAAATGATTTCAAAAAGAGTTTGAGAAAAGTATTGGTAGTCTTAATTGGAAGTTCATTTTATAAGTATAAATATTTCAAAGAGAATTTTTAATAAAGATACATTTGCTTTGCATAGTTTGGGAAAATCATCTCGATTATTTTGTGGTAATCTGAATAATCTTCTAAGTGGCGATCGAATATTTACTAAGGCGAACGTTGTAGTGCAATTAGTAAATTATTCTCTTTATCATTGTGTAATGAAATGTGTTCAAATTCGAATGAATCCAAAATGAGTATTAGTGAATAAATTGTTAATTTTATCAAATATATTGAAATACATGTAGTATGATTTTCAAAAGGATTTTGAAATAAAAATCCGGTATTTGGTCTTAAGTCTCCTTAAAGAAAATTGATTTGAAGTAAATGTTATTTTGAATAATAATTTGATAAATGAAAATTTTAAACTAGTGGATAGAAAAGAGATAATTAAACTTAAGTTTTAAATGGATTAAATTGGATAAGAACATTTTAATAAGTAGTGTTTTATAAAAATCGTAGTTTTCGTTTAAATATCTAAGTTGTATAAACTATTTGGTTTTATTGGGTCGACTAAATAAAAATCATTCCATAAAACATCCTAAGGTAAAATGGTTGAAGTAGTTGATTGAGTTTTAAGACCCATATTTTATTTGAGCCTCCATTTGAATTTTGAAAATTAAAAGTAATAACAAATAAATAAAATAAAATTGACATTTTGTATATGCTCTTAGGACGTAGAAGAGTATTATATAAGTAAACAATAGTGGATTGAGTTTTTAGTTTAATGTTTTATAAAGATGAGTCTTTATAAAATGTTTAAAAAACTTAAGTGAAAATTTATAGATTAATTTATGAATAACTTTAGTATTGAATGAGATATTATAAAAAAATTGAAAGTGATTTTGGAAAGATTGGTGTAGCCAATAAGGTATGTACATAACTTATACGTAGATCATTTTATTCGCACAGTTATCGATCTGTGATTCAAATACATGACTTTTGAGGTGATTTACACCTGTCCAAAAAGAGGTTTCTCACTTGATTCTTGTCAGCAAACACTTGATTCAAATTTATGATATGATATTTAGGTTTTCTATCATAGTATATGGCTATGTAAGGAGAACGATGTGTGATGACTCAGAATTTTGGTTAATATCAATTTAATAATCTTTATTAATAATTAAATTGACTTGATAATTTTCTTTTATAAATTGGCAAATTTATTCTTTTAAAAAGCTAATAGATTGGCTTAATAATCTACTTTTATAAATATGTAATTGGTAAGATTTTATCTTTCAAAGCTAATAAAATTTATTTTCTATATATATATATATATATATATATATATTGGTATATATATTGTAAATAGGAAGTCTTTGATTTGAATTTAATAAAAAGATATGGTTTCAAATTGTAATATATATGTATGTTGAAGTGGTATTTTAAATTCAATGTTAAAGTGTTTTCTATTTATAATGTATAAATATTTATATATATTGTAAATAGAAAAGCTTTGATTTAAATTTAACCAATAAAAACATGTTTTCAAATCTTAATATATCTTTTGTGATTTGGAAATTATGTTAAATTCAATATAACATGTTTTAAAAGCTATTTAAAAGTTTATCATTTATTTTCAAAACATTTAAAAATAAATGTTTATTAATCTAAAAAGTATAATATTTTCAGTTTAAATAAGATCTAACAAAATTTTATTTTTCTTAAACTAAAAAGGTTTAAATATATAAATAGAGATTTAAAATCATTCTTTCTTTATAATTACCTTATGAACTAAGTACAATTTGCATATATATATATATATATATATATATATATATAAACACTTAAAAACTTACATTCATAAGAATAATTTGTATATATATTTAGTTTAAAACATAATTCATAATATATATAAATATTAAAGCATTAGTAAATAAGTTATATTTAATGAAGATTAAGACACTTGTAGATTAAAAATAATAATATAATATATATATTTAAGAAAATTTAGACACTTGTTAGCATAAGAAGGAATTGTTTTAACAATTGTAAGCCAAGTATCCTATAAATTAACAAGCGGAAAAATAATCCCTAATTAAAAATTTAATAATATTAAATATAATGTCCAGAGAAATAATCAGTGTCTTCTTTCAGCTAAAATCTTCTCATCTTATAAATTTAAACTGAAATCAAAATTCGAAGAAAATAAATAACAAAAGCTTTAACCTGTTTGAAATCAACAACAACATCTGTTTAAAGCTTCAACCTGAGATCAACAGCAATATCAGTTTTGAGCTTCAATTCCAAATTGCAAACATCAACTCCAGATCAACATCGGTATCAGTTTTATCATCAAAGTATTCAGTCAAATTTAAACACAAAGATCCAGACCAAAGATTCAAACTGCAGATCAAACTACTGTCCTATATTCTTTCAAAGGTAAGTAAACATTTTATGCTATGAATTATGAGAAAATTTATGAAGTAAAGTTATAATTATGTTGTATGAATGAAAATATGTTATATATATATATGAATATGTATCTGTGCATGCTGAAGTAAATAAAAAGCTTATCTCTGTTGAAGTAACATACTAATAAATTTCAATCTAAAATCAAATTCTCTTGCTCAAATTCCTTTCAGGCTTTGGTTTATAAAAAGAAAATGTGAGTAAGAATGTAAATTCATTTTTAAAAATTATTTCAAGTGGAATAATTTAGTAAATGTTTCGAAAAGTTTTATTTTCAGTAAAATCTATTTTTACAGAGAAACCAACCCTTTTAATTTTAAGATTGGATAACATAACCTGGTTCACAATGGTGAATGATGAATTTACGTAGAAAAATCTCGATTTTTAGCCTTGTATATGGTGAGAATTATTGAGATGATCAGAAATGCTATTTACGTCAATTTCCGACGTTAGGTAAATAGTTAGTCATAGAGTTTTGAGCTGCAGGTAGCGGAAGGCACGGGAATTATGGGAAAAACAGGTGGAGATTTTTTCTGGTGATCGAGGCGGCGTGTAATATCCCGCCTTTTGAATGCTTTAAATCAACGATAAACCACACATGTCAGAATTAAACCATACAGAAGGGCGGATTGTTATGGCGTAAATAAGAAAAGCAGAGAAAGAAAAAAACAAAATAGAATCTTGCAGCGGTACGATAAAATATAATAATCAAATAAACAGTTCATCAAGCTATTTACAAAACATTTGATTTTACTTATACAATACATATCAGAGTTACACATACCAGAGAATAATAAAATAATGCAGCGGAACAATGTAGTCATTAATCGTAATAATAAAATCTTCTTCTTTGTCCTTCAGAAATAAGGTCTTCAATACCTGTAATGCTCAGACTGACCCAAGCGAATTGAAAAGACAAAACACTCGAGTCAGAACTAAAAGAACTTATGTAAGTTAAATCAACAGTAAATAATATGAGTGAAACGGCGTCTGAGATGTTTACGGGATTTGACATCTCCTATCCAGTGTTTAACATGAGTACAGTAACTTAAAAGATGCTTGAGATTCACATCTCCTAAGGATCCGTTGAACTATTTACTATGTAGTAATATTTCGCTATTATAATAATGTTTAATAGTAAAATAAGCTTACTTTTAAATAGCATTAAAGGGTTACCCATACAGCCCTTAACACGTAATAGTGCCATAGTCTATATAATACGGTAATACCTCCTGATTGGGAGGCTACCAGAGGTTACTCCATAGGTACGACACAAATCAAACTCGTACAAGGTGCGCTAGGGTAAGTGACACGACACACAAGGCAATGCCAGGGTAGATATACCAATTACGCATCCGGGCTGGTGGTAACGCCTAACAGCTACTACTGCCCACCTTAAGCCGCACCCCCAAAATCAAAAATCAAAAGTGGCCACCGAATCAATCCAAAAGTCAGAGTATAATATCGAAGGAGTGTGTCCAATAAGAGGGGATACCCCCTTGGCCCGAGAATCGCTCATGTTTTAGCCACCTTATGCCAACTCACGGGAGTCGGGTCCACGTAAATACCTTAATAGAACGTCGCCACCATCCTACTTCATTCTGGAATCTCCACCACGTACACAGTTGTCAAAGTGGTTTTCGAGTTAGCATAGAGTATGACAACTTCCAATCCCGGTCTCTTTAACAACCAAACATTATTATAACACCGCGGTCATTTCAAAATAATTATACACTTTAAACCAGAATTTAATATCCATTTGAAACCCATATAAATACGATATCATTTCCGTTTCAAAACCCAAATCAATATGATATCATTTTTATAAACCCAAATCAATATAATATCATTTTTATTTCAAATATATCCTCCTTCCCAAAATCATAGCACTTTCAATGTTGTAACACTTCGAAACCAAACACTTGAAATTATAACATTTTCAAATCATAATACTTAGAAATTCGTAACTTTGAAACATATCTTTCATCACTTAAATGGTTCAATTATTAAAATACTTTATATAATTAATAACTTCTTCAATTTTCACAACTCAAATCCAACTCAACTCGAATTTCTACACTTTATGTAATCATGAATTCCAATTCAATTTAGTTTCCAAATAAATTATCCCAAATTTATTGATTTCAAAACAGATTTGATCCACAAAATAAATCATTTCAAATTCAATATATTTCAAACTTTAAGTATTCAATAATTCAGAACTAAGTTTGGAAATTCTGTTTCAACAATTCAATTTTCTATTATTTAGTTTTGAAATACTTCACATAATAAATCCATTATCATATAAATAAAGATCAAACTACAAATAACTAAATATTTCCTTAAATTTATTTATACTTGAAATGTTAATTCAATATCCCCTTAAATCCAAAATCAAATTATAAAATCATACCTTTAAAATTTCAAATTTAATAAATTTCACATCAACTTAGTTGGGTTTAATTCTTAACCAAATTTAATTCTAAATAAATTTCAAATTTATCTCCCAACCTTAATTTATTTAAACCATTATACACTCTATAATAAAAATATAATTTAAATACTTACCCACATTATATTTTACTAAAAATCAAACTCTATTATTAAACTTATTTTTTTTATTTAACAAAATTATACATAGCTTAAATTCAAGAATATAACTATACATAAAATAATAATTGCATAAATATATGTACTTCTTTCCAAAACCATAGAAACCAATTTCAAAATAATTTATATACATAGACCATGGTGTCTGTATATAATTTTCTATCCTATGGTCAAATGGAATGGATATTTATCATTTCAATCCATAATTTGAAACATAAATACGGTTATATATCATTTCAAACCGCAATCCCGAACGAAATAAAATCCGTAAAAACTTGCAGTATAACCATATAAAATACAATATCCATTCATCCAATATAAATCATCAAACATTTATCACAATCATCATCCAATTCAATCAATAGTATCAATATATAACAGATAATAAATCACAAGCATTTACTGGCAGTTCATATTCAATATTAAATTAGCTAAGTATTTAACTGGCATTTTATATGTAATAATAAATTAAACAACAATTTAAATTCAATTTAACTGAGATGGTGATTAAAAATATGCCAAACAGTCATAAATAAATTTCTAATCATATCATAAATCAATTTAACAAACATAAGAAATTTTAGAAGTTATGAGTGGGTTAAAACACTCACCTTTTGAATTTAAATTGAATTTAAATCCAACTTAAACCCAAAATTTGAACAGTCTCAGAATTCGTTCAAACCAGTGCAACGATGTTCGGAATTTCAATACGATCCTAGAGGAAAAAACCACGCGTAATTTCGACCTCATGTGTGAAATTATCGACGTTAGAAGTTAAACGATTTATAATATAAATAAATAAAAAAAGAAAATAAGAAACATGTTACCAATCTCGTTCACGCAATGATGAATCCACCTGAACCTGCTTCAATTCGCCAAAACCTAGAAGTCGCAACCACCAGAGATGATCGCGACCCAGATCCACTAACTCCGATGAACCCACCTACACGAGCCGCCCCTCCGGCCACCACCATGACGAACGTGGCTACCCAATTTCACCAGGGAGCGGACAGCCTCCTCCGTCCCTCTCCATCGATTTGCGGCGCGTCCGACCACCAATAGCACATACGAACGGCATCGATGCGTGCTACACCTCCTCCTCTACCCACCGCCACTCCTCGATCGACAAAAGGTCGACGATCCACCATTGGATCATCGAAAATTCAATATGAACATCCACGGTTCATTCTTGATTTCTTGACAAACGGTGCATGCAATTGAAAATTGAATCTCAGAATTGAAATGCGCTCTTCGAGAGCTTTTCGACGATATAAAATATGATATAGTTTGAAGAGTTTGAAATTTTGATTTGGTTTTGAACTTCAATTGGATTTGGAAGTGAGAATTTGTTTGTCTGTCATTGAAGAGGAGAGACAGCTGAATTGTACGTATAGGAATGAGGAATAAGAAATAGGCTAGGGTTTATAACGAGGTATATATAGGTAGGTCAGAAACTAGAATAGATGGACACAATTTATATATGCGTTGAACGATAAAATGACCTGAAAAGCTTGGTCGACCCATATATCAAAATAGATGTTTTTGAATATTTTAAATGCAATGGAACAGTTTTCAAGTCCAAATTGCATCGTATGAAGAAATTATGCTAAAATCAAGTTATTTTCAATCGATTTCAATTGATTTCAATTAAATTGATTTCAAGGCGTTTCTGTAACAACCCGGGATTTGCATTACCAATTAATAAATAAAAGTTAGGATTTTTATTTATTTTTAATGAAGAGTAAAAGGATTTGGAATAACAAAATTTATTTGAAAAAGGCTATTTTAATTAAATGGGAAATATGGGATTTTAAAATGAGGATAAAATGTTATTTTTGAAATGTTAAATATTTTAGGAGAGATTTTACCACGGGTTTAGGTAAGAAAAATGAGTTTATAAACATATATGAACATTTAGAATTTTTTTGGAAACATTGTTCATAACCCTCTTCTTATTGGGTTACTAAACTTAACCCAATAACCCACCCTAAACCTCCTCTATATATTATCTCAAACTCTCCTAACCTCAATCATTCAACCCTAATCAAAACCCTAATCATTTCCTAAAGCTTTCTTAACAAAAATGGCCTCCATCTTCATCTCCTTCAAGTTTTAGCTTATGCAAGTCACTCTATGCAAAGGTAATGCAAATACCCACCTCAAATCCATCTTTTATATCTTTCTAATTTCTAAAATTAGTTTGTTAACACATGTTTTATGTGTTTTTATGATCTTATAGCCTCCTAATCATCTTTTGCTAACTTGGGTTGATGCTAGAATGTTCATTGTTGCTTTCTAAAGAGGTATATTGCTAAAAACCTCTTATAATATGTGTTTAATCCTCTTTTGACTTCATAAATCATTTAGTAACACATGTTTTATTATGTAACATGTGAATCACAGATTTTGATCATCATTGCTTTCATTTTGGATGTGCACATAAGGTGTTTGTGATATTGCTTCATAAGGTAATGCTAAGCTTTGGCCATTTGTCTCCTTAATATAGTGTATTAATCATTATATGCTAGTTAATGATTGTTATTAGCGAAATTTGATGCCAAAAACTTAAACACCCCTAAATCACTTAAATCATCATTTTGTGCAGGCTGGAAATACACAGCCTGAAAACAGGCTGAAAACATGGGTCTGGGTTGCACTCAGGCTGCAGCCCAGGCACAGCAGGCTAGCCCAGTTGGGCTAGCCAGGAGCAGGCCAGCCCTAGTGGGGCTGGCCACAAGTCCCCAGCCCACACGGGCTCGGGCCAGCTGCAAGTCCCCAGCCCGCCTGGGCTGGGGCGGGCGGCACAGACCCCAGCGGGCTGGGGCGGGTCCCCAGACCCCATCCCATGTGGGCTGGGCGGGTTGTCTTTCCCCCCCAGCCCGCATGGGCTGGGCGGGCTATTTTTTTTCCCGCATGGGCTGGTTGTATCTCCCCCAGCTCGCATGGGCTGGGGCTGCCTTATTTTCCCCCAGCCCATGCGGGCTGGGGGCCCGAGAAGAGGAAAAATAAAATAAAATAAAAGCATTTTTTTTTGTCTGTTTCAGTTTTGGGACTGAAACTTTGTGACATCGCCACGGTCACATCCGTGGTCGAAATCCAACGTTTTTGGACTCGTTGGAAAGCTGAAGTTCCGAACTCCATCTCTAGAAAGTTTGATTAGTATCCGAATTCATTTGACTCTTCGAAATTGCTGTCGAAGGGGGACCCGGATCTCAGCCTGAAACAGTGTATTCACTGTTTCCGGTTCCGACTTTGGAGCGTCGCTGCGACTTCGTTTCAAGTCGGAATCGAGTAATTCTTTTTGCGTTCTGAAGTAGGAATGTCCGAATACGTTCCTACCAATTTTTATGCCATTCAAATTAGGTTTGCTGGTCCGAATAATTTTCCGAATTTGAGTTCGCGTCAGTTTTGGACTATTTTCCAACACAGAATATTTTCAGTGATTTTCTGGTTTTATCGATTTCTTTGAGATTTGTCTCTGGATTTCGTACACGGGTTTTTATGAACTATTTTAAAAGGATTTTTCGCTCATAAATGGCTTTCGAAATTATTATATAATATTATTTTTAATTATTAAATTAATTACTCCATCATAGGAGAGTTTTAAAAAGCCGTTTTAAAGTGATTTCAAAATCAATTATAAATCCGTTTCGCACCATTATTTTCTATAATAAAAATCTCACACTCACTTTTAGCACGTCGAGCGAAGTGGAAAGGTGCTTAAACGGTTAGGAAATCTCCGGCCTATGGAACCTTGTGTATTTTCTTTCCGGTTAATCCCTGACCTATTCGATTGATCGTTTTGACCTTTGGGTCTATTTTACCGATGATACGAGGTGGACTTTTTATTGTTTGGAGTGTGAGCATGCTATTGGTTAGTAAACCGTTTAGTGCGAACGTGGGGTATGAGACTCATTGTTAACACTTTACGGGTTCCTCTCCAAGAAGTTTGTGACACATTAGCCTCTGGGCGGCCAGTACTGGACCTCTGGGTCACCACGCCTCTGGGCAACCGTCTCTGGACGCCTGCTCTATGGAGCAGTTTTTCTGCATGTGCCTCTTGGCCTTTATCCTTCTGGGAAGGATCTCGCCGTCTCGTGCGTTCCGCATCTGTGCCAGTGATCGATCACAACTCTACAGTACTTGACAATAACGACTCTGGTCGGTGCACGTGCAATACTTGTATTATCTGATGATTTTTATATCCATTTGGGTATCGCCATTCGGTGTTGGTTCAATGGAACCATACGATGTAAGTGCGATTACCTTGTGGATTTACAGTGTCTCTGGACACTGCTTTTCAGTATTCGATTTCATTGACTTTTCGGTATATTCCTATTGCTCTTTGGAGCATCGATCTTTGCTTGGGCATTGATTACAGACTCTGGTCACTCTTGGGATTGTTGCCTATGGGAAACTTTATATAGCTTTGGCTACGTCGAGGATATGAGGCGATTTTATTTATTCCACACTTTGGTGTTGATATTCTCTTTGGAGATTTTTACTGTTTATTGATGATTAGGGATCATCATTATATTCATGTGGTCCATTATATTCTTCTCTTTGGAGAAGTTCTGTTTTATTTATATACCGCATTATTATATATCTCAGTTATTACTGATTATTTAGCTAGCCTGACCCGAGTGTTTTCGCTCGGGTCAGACCGAGTTGTTTCAGGTTAAGTCTCTGGACTTAGCTTTCTGTGCTTCCGCTTGGACATTATCTGCTATGCTGATAGATAGCTCTTTTATTTGTCCACTATTCAGCTACTCTGTTATTTCAGACTCTTATGTACATATTTTTGACTCACATGTGTGAGCGGTGGCTTTGTACCCGCCTTTTGATACTTGGATCTGTATTGACGATATATTGTACCTATGTTCTGTGACTATTATGTGACTGTTCTGTGATGATGATGTTATCATTTAGTATTATGTTTGTTCTGAACCTATTTTCCTTAGCCATTGTAATTTCGTTATAAATATCTATTGGATATGTCGAACCACTTGAGAAAAGAAAACCACCCATTCGACGTATTCAGTAGTTAGTTATAGCTTGATTACACATGGTCGCTTCCGCTATACTCTATTCTCCGTTCTAGTAGACGGTATTACTCCGTAATACTCTTTACTAGAGTGGGTCTCGGAGTGGGGCGTTACATCTTGGTATCAGAGCTAAGGTTTAGAATTAAGCATAACAAATACAGAACAGATACACTTAGTTCAATACATTTTAATTGGATCCGAATTAAATCATATCCCTTCCTTATGCCTATCGATAGATAAGTTAGGAGTATATGTAGGAATTTATTATATTCCGTAGTATTCCTTAATTAAGTATCTATCATTGAATCATGTCTAACTCTAATTCCCATTTGACTTTCAGTATGTCTGGAAGGGGAAGACGGAGAACCACACGTCAGACCAGTGCTGCTGGGCAGTCCAGCAACACTCATCCAGAGGGCGTGTTCATGACCACCGACCAGATCATGGAGCTGGTTCAGAACTCCCAGTCTCATTCTCACTCTCCAGCCCCAGTTGCTGATGCTCCGCGCAAGTCTTCTTTTGCACGTCTCTGCAGCTATTTTACCCATCTCGGAGGGAAGCCGTTCAGTGGCTCCGAGAATGTCTTAGAGGTCCAGGCTTGGATTCGAATATGCGAGCGCATTTTCACTCGTATGGATATCCCGGATCATGACTGTGTTCTTATTGGTTCTAGTCAGCTTCTGAGTCGTGCCCTGGATTGGTACGAACTCCTTATTGCCGAGATCGATGAGACCACACTTACTTGGGCTCAGTTTCGTGAGAGATTTGAGCTCAAATTCATCCCAGAGTCAGAGAAGAACTCCCTTGCCCGCCGCTTTCTTGATCTCAAGCAGGGGAAGTCTTCCGTATCCGACTATGTCTCTTCCTTCGAGGCCCTGTCCAAGTACGGCCTTGAGTTTATTGCTACTCCTTATAAGAGGAACCTCAAATTTGTTGAGGGCTTGAAGAAATATCTGAAGAGGCAGCTTATGCTTCAGCTTGAGCTCTCATTCGAGAAGCTAGTCGATGCAGCTCTACATCTTGAGTCAGTCGAGATGGAGCATAGTGATGATGATGGTGGGGGTTCCAAAAACCCCAATCAGAAGCGGGGTCCATTTCAGAAGACCAAGCCTTGGAATAAGAAGAAGAAGACTGGCGGTTCTGCTGTCCAGGCTCAGCCTCAGACTTAGCCTCAGATTCAGTCACAGCCTAGTGGAACCCGTCCTCCGAAGAAATGCTTCAACTGCGGTTCTCCAGATCACTTTATTCGAGAGTGCCCCAAACCTCTCTATTGCACCTTCTGCAAGAAGGAGGGACACATGATCTCCACTTGTCCTATTGCTCCAGCTAGTGCCAAGCCTGACAAGCTTAATGCTGCCAAGGCTCCTGCATCTTCAGCTCAGCCTCGAGGTACGCATCCTTCCGTTCTCGAAGGTTCTATTTTATTTTATGGTAGATCTTGTAGAGTTCTCTTTGATACGGGTGCCTCTCACTCATTCGTATCAAAGGAGCTAGTAGAAGCTTTATCCTTGGATGTTACGTGTCTGGTTTCTTCACTAAGGATTGTGAATCCCATCGGCGGATCCACGACCCTTAGCTTGCTTTGTGAGAATATAGATATTGATCTTTGTAGATTTTCTTTCCGTGCGAATCTGCACGGAGTATTTGGGATTTGATATGATTCTTGGCATGGATTGGCTCATTCAGCACGACACCAAAATTATTTGTTCGGAGCGGATATTATTCATTCATCACCCTGATTCGTCCTCTCCGTTAGCTATTGTTCTTCAGGATGTTGGGATTTCTGATATTACTTTATTTTCTCTTGATTCATGAGATGAGGATTTGGACATATCTCGTATTCCTGTTGTCGGGATTTCCCCGATATATTCGAGCCAGTATCTGGCCTGCGGCCAAAGCGGGCCATTGAGTTCCGCATCGATCTCATTCCAGGCTCCCACCCAGTTGGGCGTCCTCCCACGAGGATGTCTACTAAAGAGAATGAGGAACTCAGGAAGCAGTTAGTGGAGCTTGAGGCGAAGCAGTTCATTCGGTCCAGTTCTTCGCCATGGGGTGCTGCTGTGGTCTTCGTTAAGAAGCCCGATGGCTCTCTTAGGCTTTGCATTGACTATCGCAAGCTTAATGAGTTGACCATCAGAAATCGTTATCCACTGCCACGGATAGACGATATGTTTGATCAGTTGAGCGGTGCGAAGGTCTTTTCCCAGCTTGACCTTGCCACCGGATTTCATCAGCTCCGAGTTGCGGAAGATAGCATTCCTCTTACCGCTTTCCGCACTCGTTATGGTTCTTTTGAGTGGTTGGTCATGCCATTCGGCTTGACGAACGCACCGGCTTTCTTCGTCGATCTTACGAATCGAGTATTCAGGGAATACATCGATAGATTCGTTCTGGTTTTCATCGACGATATTCTTATTTACTCTGATCCGAGGCAGAGCATGCTCATCATTTGCGGATCTTCTTGGATACTCTTCGTCAGCATCAGCTTAAGGCCAAGCTCTCCAAGTGCCATTTTTGGGAGAGCAAGGTCAAGTTCTTGGGCCATATTGTATCATCTGAGGGTGTTTCTGTCGATCCTTCCAAGATCGAAGCTATTCAGAATTGGAAGCAGCCCGAGAACGTTCATGATATTCGCAGCTTCCTTGGTCTGGCGGGTTATTACCGTCGGTTTGTCAAGGATTTCTCTCGAGTTGCACTTCCCCTTACGACGCTGACTCGTAATGGTGTTCGCTTTATTTGGTCTGATAAGTGTGAAGCTTCTTTTCAGCGATTCAAGGAACTTCTCACTCATGCTTCTATTCTTGTGGTTCCTGAGAGTAACCAGGATCTGGTTGTTTACACCGATGCTTGTGGTTGCGGGCTCGGTGCTGTCCTTATGTAGAAGGATCGGGCAGTTGCTTATGCTTCCAGGCAACTGCGTCCGAATGAGGTTCGCTATCCGACTCATGATCTTGAGTTGGCAGCTATCGTCTTTGCCCTGAAGATGTGGCGTCACTTTCTATTAGGCGAACGCTTCACTCTTTACACCGATCACAAGTCGCTGAAGTATCTATTCAGTCAAAGGGATCTCAATATGAGGCAGCAGCGATGGCTTGAGTTTCTCGCCTCATATGATTTAGATATTCAGTATACCCCTGGCAAGGGTAATCGTGTTGCAGATGCGCTCGGTCGCAAGCACTCGGCAGTAGTTTCTATGATGATTGCCGAGTGGGATATTCTTGAGACCCTATCTTTGTGTGATGTTAGAGATCGAGCTCCATCCTCTGATTCTCCAGTCTTATTATTTAGCTTCGAAGCTCGTCCTATCTTATTGGATCGCATTGCCCATGCTCAACGGCAGGATCCAGGCTTATTGCATCTTATTCATCTTCTCGAGTCGGGATCTAGTGATGAGACATTGCTGGATTATTCTCTTGATTTTCATCGGTGTCTTCGTAGGAAGAACCGTATTATTGTACCATTTGATTTATCACTTAGGCGTGACATTCTGGACGAGTGCCATCGCACTAAGTACACTATTTATCCCGGGTCGAGTAAGATGTATGCCGACATGTGTCGCCTATATTATTAGGAGGGTTTGAAGAGAGATGTGGCAAGTTATGTGAGTGGTTGCATGACTTGTCAACAGATCAAAGCCGAGCATTAGCGTCCGTCTGGTCTTCTTCAGCCGCTAGAGATTACATTATGGAAATGGGATCAGATATCCATGGATTTTATTGACGGTCTGCCTCGATCGAGGTCAGGCCATACTTCTATCTGGGTTATTGTTGATCTCTTGACCAAAGCGGCTCATTTCATTCCTATTAAATCCACTCGGACTGCTCCTCAGCTTGCCAAGCTATATGTGAAAGAAGTCATTCGACTTCATGGCATTCCTAGCTCTATCGTCTGTGATCGAGACACTATCTTTACTAGTCACTTATGGAAGTGCCTACAGTCAGCTTTGGGCACAAAGCTGAATCTCTCGACTGCTTATCACCCTCAGACTGACGGTCAGACTGAGAGGGTGAATCGTGTTTTGGAGGATCTTTTGCGCTGTTGTATTCTGGATTTCGGAGGTAGTTGCGAGGACCACTTACCGCTTGTAGAGTTCTTCTACAACAACAGCTTTCAGTCTAGTATCGGCATGGCACCTTTCGAGGCTCTATACGGAAGGCCATGTCGCTCTTCTGCTTGTTGGTTAGAATCTAGCGAGAAGCTTATTCTTGGTCCAGATTCAGTTCGGGAATCTTCTGAAAAGATTGTTCTTATCCGTCAGAGAATGAAAGAGGCATAGGACCGCCAGAAATCCTACGCGGACAACCGTAAGAAGCCTCTTGAGTTCTCCATTGGTAATTTTGTCTTCATTCGGATTTCTCCCATGAAGGGGGTTGTGCGTTTCAGCTCTACAGGGAAGTTGGCTCCTCGCTTTGTTGGACCATTTCCTATTACGGAACACATCGGCCCCGTTGCTCATCGTGTGGCTCTACCTGCTCATTTTTTCGGAATGCATGATGTGTTCCATGTTTCTCAGCTTCGCAAGTGTGTTCGCGATCCTGATTCTATCATTGAGCCGCATGTCGTACCTGATTTAGAGATCTTACCTGACTTATCTTTGAAGCAGCAACCTCTCCGTGTGCTTGATTCGGAGGTTAGACGCCTTCGCAACAAAGAGGTTACACTCGTGAAGATTCAATGGTCACCGAATCCTAAGGACTGCACTTGGGAGACCAGAGAATCTATCGAGCGCTCTTATCCTGGCTTTCTCCCATCTTCTTCTGCGGGTAAGAATTCTCTATTTTATCTCTATCACTTCTTTTATGGATTTGACGTTATAGACGACATCTATCTTAAGGAATTGCGGGGACGCAATTTTCTTAAGGGGGGGAGTCTGTAACAACCCGGGATTTGCATTACCAATTAATAAATAAAAGTTAGGGTTTTTATTTATTTTTAAAGAAGCGTAAAAGGATTTGGAATAACAAAATTTATTTGAAAAAGGCTATTTTAATGAAATGGGAAATATGGGATTTTAAAATGAGGATAAAATGTTATTTTTGGAAAGTTAAATATTTTAGGAGAGATTTTAAAACGGGTTTGGGTAAGAAAAATGAGTTTATAAACATACATGAACACTTAGAAATTTTTTGAAAACATTGTTCATAACCCTCTTCTTATTGGGTTACTAAACTTAACCCAATAACCCACCCTAAACCTCCTCTATATATTATCTCAAACTCTCCTAACCTCAATCATTCAACCCTAATCAAAACCCTAATCATTTCCTAAAGCTTTCTTAACAAAAATGGTCTCCATCTTCATCTCCTTCAAGTTTTAGCTTATGCAAGTCACTCTATGCAAAGGTAATGCAAATACCCACATCAAATCCATCTTTTATATCTTTCTAATTTCTGAAATTAGTTTGTTAACACATGTTTTATGTGTTTTTATGATCTTATAGCCTCCTAATCATCTTTTGCTAACTTGGGTTGATGCTAGAATGTTCATTGTTGCTTTCTAGAGAGGTATATTGCTAAAAACCTCTAATAATATGTGTTTAATCCTCTTTTGACTTCATAAATCATTTAGTAACACATGTTTTATTATGTAACATGTGAATCATAGATTTTTGATCATCATTGCTTTCATTTTGGATGTGCACATAAGGTGTTTGTGATATTGCTTCATAAGGTAATGCTAAGCTTTGGCCCTTTGTCTCCTTAATATAGTGTATTAATCATTATATGCTAGTTAATGATTGTTATTAGTGAAATTTGATGCCAAAAACTTGAAAAAAAACACCCCTAAATCACTTAAATCATCATTTCGTGCAGGCTGGAAATACACAGCCTGAAAACAGGTTGAAAACATGGGTCTGGGTTGCACCCAGGCTGCAGCCCAGGCACAGCAGGCTAGCCCAGTTGGGCTAGCCAGGAGCAGGCCAGCCCTAGTGGGGCTGGCCACAAGTCCCCAGCCCACACGGGCTGGGGCCAGCTGCAAGTCCCCAGCCTGCCTGGGCTGGTGCGGGCCGCACAGACCCCAGCCCAAGTGGGCTGGGGCGGGTCCCCGGACCCCAGCCCAGGCGGGCTGGGGCCTGGCCCCTTCGCCCAGCCCATGAGGGCTGGGTGGGTTGTCTTCCCCCCAGCCCATGTGGGCTGGGCAGGTTGTCTTCCCCACCCCCCCCCCCCCCCCCCCCCCGCCCGCATGGGCTGGGCGGGCTGTTTTTTTCCCCAGCCCATGCGGGCTGGGGCGGGTTGTATCTCCCCCAGCCCGCATGGGCTGGGGCTGCCTTATTTTCCCCCCAGCCCATGCGGGCTGGGGGCCCGAGAAGAGGAAAAAAAATAAGCATTTTTTTTGTCTGTTTCAGTTTTGGGACTGAAACTTTGTGACATCGCCACGATCGCATCCTTGGTCGAAATCCAACGTTTTTGGACTCGTTGGAAAGCTGGAGTTCCGAACTTCATCTCTACAAAGTTTGATTAGTATCCGAGTTCATTTGACTCTTCGAAATTGCTGTCGAAGGGGGACCCGGATCTCAGCCTTAAACAGTGTATTCACTGTTTCCGGGTCCGACTTTGGAGCGTCGCTGCGACTTCGTTTCAAGTCGGAATCGAGTAATTCTTTTTGCGTTCTGAAGTACGAATGTCGGACTACTTTCCTACCAATTTCCATGCCATTCGGATTAGGTTTGCTAGTCCGAATAATTTTACGAATTTGGATTCGCGTCAGTTTTGGACTATTTTCCAACACTTAGAATATTTTCAGTGATTTTCTGGTTTTATCGATTTCTTTGAGATTTGTCTCTGGATTTCGTACATGGGTTTTTATGAACTATTTTAAAAGGATTTTTCGCTCATAAATGGCTATCGAAATTATTATATAATATTATTTTTAATTATTAAATTAATTACTCCATAATAGGAGAGTTTTAAAAAGTTGTTTTAAAGTGATTTCAAAATCAATTATAAATCCGTTTCGCACCATTATTTTCTATAATAAAAATATCACACTCACTTTAGCACGTCGAGCGAAGTGGAAAGGTGCTTAAACGGTTAGGAAATCTCCGGCCTATGGAACCGTGTGTATTTTCTTTCCGGTTAATCCCTGACCTATTCGATTGATTTTTTTGACCTTTGGGTCTAGTTTACCGATGATACGAGGTGGACTTTTTATTGTTTGGAGTGTGAGCATGCTATTGGTTAGTAAACCGTTTAGTGCGAACGTGGGGTATGGGACTCATTGTTAACACTTTACGGGTTCCTCTCCAAGAAGTTTGTGACACATTAGCCTCTGGGCGGCCAGTACTGGACCTCTGGGTCACCACGCCTCTGGGCAACCGTCTCTGGACACCTGCTCTATGGAGCAGTTTTTCGGCATGTGCCTCTGGGCCTTTATCCTTCTGGGAAGGATCTCGCCGTCTCGCGCGTTCCGCATCTGTGCGAGTGATCGATCACAACTCTACAGTACTTGGCAATAACGACTCTGGTCGGTGCACGTGCAATACTTGTATTATCTGATGATTTTTATATCCATTTGGGTATCGCCATTCGGTGTTGGTTCTATGGAACCATACGATGTAAGTGCGATTACCTTGTGGATTTACAGTGTCTCTGGACACTGTTTTTCAGTATTCGATTTCATTGACTTTTCAGTATATCCCTATTGCTCTTTGGAGCATCGATCTTTGCTTGGGCATTGATTACAGACTCTGGTCACTCTTGGGATTATTGCCTATGGGCAACTTTATATAGCTTTGGCTACGCCGAGGATATGAGGTGATTTTATTTATTCCACACTTTGGTGTTGATATTCTCTTTGGAGATTTTTACTGTTTATTGATGATTAGGGATCGTCATTATATTCATGTGGTCCATTATATTCTTCTCTTTGGAGAAGTTCTGTTCTATTTATGTACCGCATTATTACATATCTCAATTATTACTGATTATTTAGCTAGCCTGACCCGAGTGTTTTCGCTCGGGTCAGACCGAGTTGTTTCAGGTTAGGTCTCTGGACATAGCTTTCTGTGCTTCCGCTTGGACATTATCTGCTATGCTGATAGATAGCTCTTTTATTTGTCCACTATTCAGCTACTCTGTTATTTCAGACTCTTATGTACATATTTTTGACTTACATGTGTGAGCGGTGGCTTTGTACCTGCCTTTTGATACTTGGATCTGTATTGACGATATATTGTACCTATGTTCTGTGACTGTTATGTGACTGTTCTGTGATGATGATGTTATCATTTAGTATTATGTTTGTTCTGAACCTATTTTCCTTAGACATTGTAATTTCGTTATAAATATCTATTGGATATGTCGAACCGCTTGAGAAAAGAAAACCACCCATTCGACGTATTCAGTAGTTAGTTATAGCTTGATTACACATGGTCGCTTCCGTTATACTCTATTCTCCGTTCTAGTAGACGGTATTACTCCGTAATACTCTTTACTAGAGTGGGTCTCGGAGTGGGGTGTTATAGTTTTGAGTCCGTACGATCAAACGATAAGTCTGATCGCTACGAAACTTGAAATCCTACAATAATTCACCGCTACGGATCCGAAGAAATTGGTTTCGTCGAAATCGGAGTCAGTGGCCAAAATTGCTATTTTCCTATTAATTAAATAAATTAAAAATTGATTAATTAAATCAAATTTTTGATTTCAATTGTAAAATTGACAATTTTTATCATTTTTATATTTCTAAATCATTCGCATTAAGTTTAACAAATTTAGATGTCAATTTAGAATTGATTAATTCCTCATTTTCAGTGTTTAATTTCAATTTCATTAAATTCAGAAACTATAAATTAAAATTCCCAAAATCCATTTATTAAATCTTTAAACCTCGTTATTCGAGTCTTTATTATAATAAGAATATAACTAACATTGTTTTTAGGTCTTGCTTCTTAATATTCTTCCATTTTAACTTAATTTCAATTAACGTACTATTTAATTACTTTTAATTGCAATTTGATTTCCAATTTTATTTAACACACTAAATAAAGAAATAACATATATTAATTGTCATCTATTTACCTCTAATTACATTTATAAGTTTATTACTTACCAACACAGGTTATAATTCCATGTATAACACTAATTTTATTTAATTACCATTAACACAGTATTATTTCATTAATTTATTCAATACTTACATTTGTTTTTCTTATATTCAATTTATAGCCTAGTATAACATTTACATTAATTCCATTAATTGTAAATTCATTCAAATAGTTAATATTTAACTTAGGTTAGCATTATTACATCTCATTTAGGTTATTATTTCATTAATGAATCACAAATTCCTGTTTTCCAGTATTAGATAACAAATATTTAATAAAATTAACAATTAAATTATTGAAAAATTTACGGGTCGTTACACTCTCCTCCACTCAGAACTTTTCGTCCCCGAAAAGGAAAAAGAAGGGAAAAGAAGAATTAAGAATCAATATATCTTTCTTAAAATATTAAATATATAAACAAATAAATTTACAAAATTAATTAATTTTAAATAAAATACCCCAGTTTATAACCATTAAATCTTTTTATACTTAAATTAATAAAGTTTGGGAAACATTTTTCAAAAATATTCTAAGTCCATAATTTACGGAAAATTTTAGCAGAGTCTCCTTTGTACGGAGAGGCTCGGGAGAAAATATAATATCAAATATAACAATATACAACATATATTTTCCAAAATAATATATCCTAACACGGGAAAAACAATATAATATCGCCAAAACAATAATCCGAGAATGTACCTATTTGTCGGGCAATTACGCTTAATTTTATGAAACCAAAAGCAGTAGCAATTGCTTCCATAACCTGTATTTAATCCAAAAAGGTTAACAATTGTATAAAATGAAATATTTAAAGTTGTTTCAATCCCTAACAAACAAATCAATATAGCAACAATCAATTGCAACCAATAGCAAACACATCAAATACAAATTGACCATCCAAGCAAGACAAACAATTGGTTTGTTCGGGTTAAGACACTTTAAATCACATAGAATGACAAATAACTATGAAGTATTCCACTTACTCAACAGCCTTAGATAAACTCAATAGATTATTCATACATCCAAGCAAATTTAAAGTATCCTTGCCCAAACAACCATAAACCAAACAAACAACAATTCCAAATAGTAGATCAAGTTAATTTTTCAATTTCATTTCATAACCTTTGTTGTTTGATTCCCTTTTCATTCATATAGTGGTTTATCTTTTATTTTACATTATTACTTGTAAATTTATTTACCTTTAATTATACATAGATTCAAACATTAACTTAAGTTTATAGTCTTTCACTTACCGTATTCATCTTCCTACTTATTTTATAATAAATAACTTCAATATTTACTTAAGTTTATAATCACTTGCTTACAACATTTACCTTCTATCATATTTTATTATAGTAATATTTCCATTATAACTTAAGTTTATAACAATTACAACATCAATTTCTTATTTATTAGAGAATTTCGTTGAATACTTTCATTACTTAAAGTTTTACTTGTATAATATCCTATTACAATTTCTTATTAACCATTACAACTTTTAATATTTGGTAAGTTATATATATGTGCTTTAGGAATGCAATTGGAAGTTATAAGTTTTTCTCATTTCTTTTAATTTACTTAATGTTCAATAATCTTATCTTCCATTTTTTATAGGTTACAAATTTCAATATTATTTTAATTTTATTTATAACTTAGCATTTAATTTCTTATTTTAATTAGAGGTTCTAATTATTAATTAGTTACAACCCATTTCACTACAATAATTGAAACTGTTAATTAGCGAAATTCAAGAACTAAATACCGGGTTTAATTTCAAATCATTTTAAAATAATAGATAAATATATACTTACGACTTATATATCCAATTATATTTAAAACAATTTAAAATTTATAGTTGTTTATTGAAATAAATCCGTAGTAAAACTACTACAGTGGCCTTCCCACTTCGAAACTCGAAAATGAATATCGATGATGCATGCACTCATCACCAAAATTATTTTCCACTGACAGAGAGGGGAGTACAAGACTTATTCAAAATTTCTTTAAAATAATTCTTTCAAATTATATTGAAATATTTATATCGTAAAATACTTCTAAAATTATTATTATTATATTCCAAAATCATTCGAAAGGAAGTTTTCAAAAGCCCGGAACTTAAGTTCTAAATTTTCAATTTCATTTATTTCATTTTCAAATCCTACTTTACTAATATTTATAGATTACACTACCCAACAACCAATATATTACAACCAAATATAACCTTTATAAAAAAATTATTTTATATATAGAAAATATAATAGGCAAAATTATTTCATTCACCTATATTCAAAACAATATTGTGTTGGTCTGTCCTATTAAGTGTTTAGAAATCCCTATTGATGTCATAGCGTCCTATGCACCAACCAGAATTTATAAATACAAAACGGAACAAATTAACACAGTATCAAAACCCTTTTATAAAACTAACAAATATGCTCTCTCATATATATACACTCAACGACTCATCATAGGGTATTACTACCCTATAATAAAGAGTCAGACCCCACAAAGCTAAGGTTTATCGCTAAACCAAAGCTCTGATACCAGGTGTAACGGAACGCGTGCTAGTGGGGTAACGTCCACCGTAGCATACATTGGTACTTGTGTTCTGCCTTTGCGGCCAGCCTCTCGACTGCACCAACCCTCACACGGACATGTAGGAGTAAAAGTCATCCGCTCGCTACCAAACCAATTGAAAGAACACCCTATCATGCTGCACCCTCCAAGTGCATAGGCAGACACACATGTCAGCTTAAACCATACAGAAGAGCGGATTGTTATGGGGTAAATAAGAAAAGCAGAGAAAGAAAAAAATAGAATCTTGCAGCGGAACGATAAAATATAATAATCAAATAAACAGTTCATGAAGTTGTTTACAAAACATTTGATTTTACTTATACAATACATATCAGAGTTACACATACCAGAGAATAATAAAATAATGCAGCGGAACAATGTAGTCAATAATAGTAATAATAAAATCTTCATCTTCATCCTCCAGAAATAAGGTCTTCGATACCTGTAATGCTCAGACTGACACGAGCGAACTGAAAAGACAAAACATTCGAGTCAGAATTAAAAGATCTTATGTAAGTTAAATCAACAGTAAATAATATGAGTGGAACGACGTCAGAGATGTTTACCGGATTTGACATCTCCTATCCAGTGTCTAACGTAAGTGCAGTAACTTAAGAGATGCTTGGGATTCACACCTCCTAAGGATCTGTTAATCTATTCACTATATAGTAATATTTTGCTATTATAATAATGTCTAATGGTAAAATAAACTTACTTTTAAACAGCGTTAAGGGGTTACCCATATAGCCCTCAAATAATAGTGTCAATAGTCTATACAGTACCATAATACCTCCTGATCAGGAGGCTACCAGAGGATTCTCCATAGGTACGACACAAATCAAACTCGTACAAGGCGTGCTAGGGTAGGTGACATGACACACAAGGCAATGTCAGGGTAGATATACCAATTACTCATCTGGGCTGGTGGTAACGCGTAGCAGCTACTATCGCCCACCTCGAGCCACACCTCCAAAATCAAAAATCAAAAGTGGCCACCGTATCAATCCAAAAGTCAGAGTATAATATCAAAGGAGTGTGTCCGATAAGAGGGGCTACCTCCTTGGCTCGAGAATCGCTCCTGTTTTAGCCACCTTATGCCAACTCACGGGAGTCGGATCCACGTATATAACTTAATAGAACGTCGCCACCATCCTACTTCATTCTGGAATCTCCACCACGTACATGGTTGTCAAAGTGGTTTTTGGAGTTGGCAGAGAGTATGACAACTTCCGATTCCGGTCTCTTTAACAGCCAAACGTTATTATAACACTGCGGTCATTTCAAAATAATTATACTTTTAAAACCAGAATTTAATATCCATTTCAAACCCATATAAATACGATATCATTTCCGTTTCAAAACCCAAATCAATATGATATCATTTTTATAAACCCAAATCAATATAATATAATTTTTTGTTTCAAATATACCCTCCTTCCCAAAATTATAGCACTTTCAATGTGATAACACTTGAAATTATAACATTTTCAAATCATAGTACTTTGAAATTCGTAATTTTGAAACATATCTTCCATCACTTAAATGGTTCAAATATTAAAATACTTTATATAACTAATAACTTCTTCAATTTTCACAACTCAAATCCAACTCAACTCGAATTTCTACGTTTTATATTTAACCAAATCCCAAATCATGAATTCCAATTCAATTTAGTTTCCAAATAAATTATCCAAATTTATCGATTCCAAAATAGATTTGATCCACAAAATAACCCATTTCAAATTTAATGTATTTCAAACTTTAAGTATTCAACAATTCAAAACTAAGTTTGGAAATTCCGATTCAACAATTCAATTTTCTATTATTTCGTTTTGAAATGCTTCACATAATAAATCCATTATTGCATAAATAAAGCTCAAATTACAAATAACTAAATATTTCCTTAAATTTATTTATACTTGAAATGTTCATTTAATTTCCCTCTAAATCTAAAATAAAGTAAAAATTCATACCTTTAAAATTTTAAATTTAATAAATTTCACACCAACTTAATTGGGTTTAATTCTTAACCAAATTCAATTCCAAATAAATTTCAAATTTATCTCCCAACCTTAATTTATTTAAACCATTATACACTCTACATTACAATATAATTTAAATACTTACCCACATTATATTTTAATAAAAATCAAACTCTATTATTAAACTTATTTTTTTATTTAACAAATTTATAGATAGATTAAATTCAAGAATTTAACTATATATAAAATAATATTTGCATAAAATATGTATTTCTTTCCAAAACCGTAGAAATCAATATCAAAATAATTTTTATATATATATAGGCCACGGTGTCTGTATATAATTTTCTATCCCATGATCAAGTGGTACAGATATTTATCATTTCAATCCGCAATTTAAAACATAAATACGGTTATATATCATTTCAAACCACAATCCCGAATGAAATAAAATCCATAACAACTTGCAGTTTATAACCATATAAAATACAACATCCATTCATCCAATATCAATCATCAAACATTTATCACAATCATCATCTAATTCAATCAATAGTATCAATATATAACAGATAATAAATTACAGGCATTTAGTGGCAGTTTATATTCAATAATAAATTAACTAACTATTTAACTAGCAGATTATATGCAATAATAAATTAAATAACAATTTAATTTAAATAAATTCGATATAACTGAGATGGTGATTAAAAATATGTCAAACAGTCATAAATAAATTTCCAATCACATCATAAATCAACTTAACAAACATAAGAAATTTTAGAAGTTGTGAGTGGGTTAAAACACTTACCTTTTGAATTTAAATTGAATTAAAATCCAATTTAAACCCAAAATTTGAACAATCTCAGAATTCGTCCAAACTAGCACCAAGATGTCTAGAATTTCAATACGATCCTAGAGGAGAAAACCGCACGTAATTTCGACATCGTTTGTGAAAGTTATTGACGTTAGAAGTTAAACGATCTATAATATAAATAAACTAATAAAAGAAAATAAGAAACACGTCAGCATACCAATCTCGTTCACGCAATGACGAAGCCTCCTGAACCCACTTCGATTAGCCAAAACCTAGAAGCCGCCGCCACCAGAGATGATCACGACCCAGATCCACTAATCTGACGAACCCACCTACACGAGCCGCCCCTCCGGCCACCACCACGACGAACGCGACCGCCCAATTTCGCCAGGGAGCGAACGGCCTCCTCTGTCCCTCTTCATCGATTTGCAGCGTGTCCGACCACCAATAGCACAAACGAGCGGCGCCGATGCGTGCTGCACCTTGCCCTCTACCCATCGCCACTCCCCGATCGAAAAAAGGTCAACGATCCACCGTTGGATCGTCGAAAATCCAATATGAACGGCCACGGTTCATTCTAGATTTCTGGACAAATGGTGCATCGAATTGACAAAAGAATCTCAGAATTGAGATGCGCTCTTCGAGAGCTTTCCGATGATATAAAATATGACATAGTTTGAAGAGTTTGAAATTTTGATTTGGTTTTGAACTGCAATTGGATTTGGAAGTGAGAATTTGTTTGTCTACCATTGAGGAGGAGAGATATTTGAATTGCACGTACATGAATGAGGAATAAGAAATAGGCTAAGGTTTATAATGAGGTATATATAGGTAGGTCAGAAATTAGAATGGATGGACACGATTGATATATGCGTTGAACGATAAAATGGTTCGAAAAGCCCGTTCTGACTTCGGAACGAAATTTGGTCGACCCATATATCAAAATAGATGTTTTTGAATATTTTAAACGCAATCGAACAGGTTTCAAGTCCAAATTTCATCGTATGAAGATGTTATGCCAAAATCAAGTTATTTTAAATCGATTTCAATTAAATTGATTTCAAAGCGTTTCTAGTCCGTACGATCAAACGGCAAGTCCGATCGCTACGAAACTTGAAATCCTACTATAATTCACTGTTGCGGATCCGATAAAACTAGTTTCATTGAAATCCGAGCCAGTGGCCAAAATGGCTATTTTCCTATTAATTAAATAAATTAATAATTGATAAATTAAATCAAATTTTCGATTTCAATTCTAAAATTGACAATTCTTATCATTTTTATATTTCTAAATCATTCACACTAATTTAAAAAAAATTAGATGTCAATTTAGAATTGATTAATTCCTCAATTTCAGTGTTTAATTCCAATTTCATTAAATTCGGAAACTATAAATTAAAATTCCCAAAATCCATTTATTAAATCTTTAAACCTCGTTATTCGAGTCTTTATTACAATAAGAATATAAATAACATTGTTTTTAGATCTTGATTCTTAATATTCTCCCATTTTAACTTAATTTCAATTAACGTATCATTTAATTACTTTTAATTGCAATTTGATTTCCAATTTTATTTAACACACTAAATAAATAAATAACATATATTAATTATCACCTATTTACCTCTAGTTACATTTATAAGTTTATTACTTACCAACACAGGTTATAATTCCTTGTATAACACTAATTTTATTTAATTACCATTAACACTGTATTATTTAATTAATTTATTCAACACTTACATTTGTTTTTCTTATATTCGATTTATAGCCTAGTATAACATTATATTAATTCCATTAATTTTAAATTCATTCAAATAGTTAATATTTAACTTAGATTAGCATTATTACATCTCATTTAAGTTATTATTTCATTAATGAATCACAAATTCCTATTTTTCCAATATTAGATAACAAATATTTAATAAAATAACAATTAAATTATCGAAAAATTTACGGGTCGTTCACGGCGAGGCGGAGGCAATTTATGGTTTAGTGGTGGATTTTTTTCGTCGTTGATGCCGAGGTATTTTCGACGTGGGTGATGGAACGGGCTGATCGCGATGGGGAAATAACGAGGCTGTAAGTAGTGGTTTGTCTCTGGTTGATGGGCAAGGGATCTCGTGGTCGAGATTATCGGAGATGGGAGATTTTTCGTCGAAGGTTGTTGTGTCTGTTCGAGTATTTAGGCACGATTTCGATTTCGAGTTTGATGATCGGATTGGACGGTCGGAATCGAAGGTGGGGTTGGTCGGTGACTTGTAGATGGTAGGAGGAGGAGTCAGATCGTCGGCGGCCACCTGTGTACGTGCACAGGAGCACAATATATCAGGAGAAGATGAAGTTTGGGGGTGAAGCTGTTGCCTCGGGACGATCTCGAGAAATTTTGAGGGCGACTCGAAGTAGTTAGGATTGTTCAAGTTTCCGGAATTTGCTCCAGAATTTTGTAAAATGGCTCGGGTATTTTTCATTTGGAGATCGGGTTTGCCTTGTTTTTCTCTTAAGGTTTTAAACAGAGGAATTTTTTATCCAGTTTTCAAAACAAATAAAAATGAACAAGTTTTCAAAGCCTTTGTCAAACAGATTTCAAAAATATAAGTATATTTAAACTTTAATAATGAGGTGTTTTTGACTAAATTAATTTTCTAAGCTTTTGAGTTCAAATAAGTTGATTTATGAAAATAAGTCATTAATTAAAGTAGGTGGTTTATCTTAATTATTTAGGATTTTACAAATTGATGTAAATTAATTGGTATAATTTTCCTTTGTAAAATGCTATTTTATTTGCTATTATATTTTGATCCGCTATGAATGTGAGAATCTATGTTTTGCTGTTTCTGTTTCTTCTTCTTCTTCTATCTCTTTTCTTCTTTTTTCTAACTATATGGAATTTTCGAGATCGAAAATTCTAGATCATTACATTTGGTATCAGAGCTGAAGGTTAAGCGAGAACCTTGGCTCTGGTGGGCGTACTCATTATGGATAGGGTCAGTGGTACCCTAGAATGAGTTGAGTGTATATATATGAGAGTGTGCTTGTTATTTTCTTATATAAAGGTTTTAAAAATGGTTTTAATGATGGTTTTTATAAAATCTTATATTGTATATATAAAGCAATAATTGGTTGTTGGATATTGAAATTAAATAAGAATTTAAGTGGTAAATATATATCCAAATAGGAATTGAATAGAATGAACCATACAAATAAAGAGAATTAAAATTTGTTTCATTCCAAAATAAAATAAAATGGTTATTGTATCAAATATTAGGATGTTTGTTTCCTAATAATGATAAAGCAAAATGAAATGTGTTAAGGGAGTAAACTTTTAGATAAGTATGACTTGTAAATTGAAGTGGGTGTTAAATTGTGAAGTTTGAAATCCTAAGATTAAAAACATTTGAAATTTGTTTTCAAATTGTTAAAAGGAATGATAAATAATATTATTCATAATATTTTGAAAGTAATCTTATTTTAAAATAAGAAGTTGTTTGAAAACTTTGTTTGGAATTAAAACCAAAGGTGGTTTAAAATTTAAGAATAACTTGGTGTGTAAAGGAAATAAATATGTACAAGTGAGGGATATGCATAATATCAAAGATGATTTAAAATAAACTCTAAGTGCCGAGTTTTAAATTTTTTCTTAGAATGTGATGTGAAAACCCAAAGTGATAAATTTTTGAACTTATAAATGGGATTGGATATTAATATGAAGTTTAAAATTTGAAATGGGGATTCAAATTTAGTAAAGTTGACTGGATAAAATTGAAGTGAATTTAACCTAAGGAAAGTTAAATAAATTTAGAACAAACCACCTGCATTGGAAATTTCAAGATGAAATTGAAATTCAACTTGGGAAGTTAAATGATTGATTTAAATGGGAGTTATGAGTGATATCAAAATGGGTTTGAGATCTAGAAATTGAAAATGGATGCGGTTAATTGGTGTTTGGATAAATTTGGATGTTTATTTATCCGGATATTATTCTATTGTTATAAATAATCTATGAAACTGAGAATTGGTTTTGAATTTAAAATTGAGAAATAAAATTGGATTCTGAAGATAAAATTGTTTTTAAATTCTTATTCGAACTTTGAAATAAGTTAAGTAAGGATAATTCAAAATGGAATTCTGAAAATTTGACTCAGAATTAAATTGTTTAAAGATTTAGATTGTTGATTTAAAAATAAAGGTTAATTTGGTTTAAGAGGTTAAACCAACATTTGAAAATTAACTCGAAATTATATAATTCGAGATGATTTAAAATAAAATTGAATTTGAAATTAGTTCAAATTGAAATTTGATTTGGATAATTTGGAATTGTGATTAAAATTGAATAGCTTCAAACTCAAATGGAATTTTATTTGAATTTGGAAAGAATTGAGGTTAATTCAACTTGATTTGGGATTAATTTAAACTGGAGTTGAAATGAATTAAAATGTGAAAATTGGATCAATTTGAAATTTATTTGAATAAATTGAGATTGAAACCGAAGTTGAATAAAGTTAAATTTAGAGTGGGAATTGAAGTTGTTTAAATTGATTTGGGATTGAATCAATGTAAGAAGAAATGGAAATTTAAAATTTGAATTGATTGGAATAAAGATTGGGTAGTGGAACAGTTTGACTCTGAAACTATTTCCAAACAAATTATTTTTAATATAAGCTTTCCTAAATCTATTTTTTTCCAAGTTATTTACTATACGATCTTTCTTTTTAGAGCAAAACTATTTTATACTTATTTTACAATTATTTTCGGAACTATTTAGCTATCTTACAACTGATTTATAAATTAATTACTATTTTTCAACCACGTTATAACTACTTACTATTTCATAACTATTTTGCAATTATCTAACTATTTTATAACCATTTGACTATTTTATAATTACTTAACTATTTCATAACTAATTTATAAACTGATAATTATTATTTTTAACTACTTATCTATTTTTAATTTTTCAAGCTATTTTCTAAATTTAAGCTGGATAAAGTTCAAACTGTTTATGATTAAATACCCAAGTGAGATAAGAATTGAGGTGATAATCCAAATGGGATTGAAGCAATTGTGAATAAGTGAATGAAAATTAAAGTGAATGTGAGTAGAAAGAGAAACCGATTTAGCTAATAATCAATGGAGATATATACGTAGGATGTACGTATATTATTCTATTCGCTTAGTGATTTGATCCAGATTCGAACACAGAATTTCGAGATGTATATCGATCCGAGTTGGGATTTTTCACTCGATTTCCGACGGCGAACCTGGATATGGATTGTTGATTGGTTCTGGATATTCTCTATCATAGTTATGGCTATGCAAGGATAATAATGGTTTCTGATCAAGAAACCAGATATGAATCTGCATTAGGAAGTCGGGTGGACGATACTAGTTCGGACGTGAAATTGTGGGATCGAGTGAGCGATCGGATTGATATAGCATACGGATGACATGTGTACATCGTACGGGGATGCGTGAAATTGATACTAAAAATTTGTGGATAAGAACTGTAAATGATTTTTGAAATGAAAAGTATATTTTGTGAGATATATGATGAAATAAGTTGAAATTGGATATTTTTATGGTAGAAATTTACTTATGAAAGTAAGTAATATGTTAAGTGGCTTTATAGAATAATCAAGCTTGAATATTGTTTTGGCATAAAGAAAGTTATGTATATATAACTGATAAACTCCCCTTGTTGAATCTATAGCCAGAGGAAAAGAGTTTTTGAAAAGTATTTGAAGTATAAAAAGGGAATATATACAAGTATGAAGTGATCCAAAGATTTAGATTTCCAAAGTTACACACTCACACACATGAAAGGATCTTATGAGAATGATTTTGCAGAAAGGTTTTTGGAACCTTTGGATTTGGAAAGGCTTTTGATTTTTGGGAAAAATCAATTTTGGAAATTTGGAAAGCCTAGTTTGAGAATTGCCGATTTTGGGATAATCAATTTTGAGTAATGGAGATTTATATGGGATTCATACTAGGTGTATGATTTGGAAGATACTATGTGTATAGTATAAAGTGCTTTGAAAATGGCTCTGGAGAAAAGGCGCTCCCTTGAAATTAACCTTTTCAAGAGTACCATAGGTTGGTACTACCTTGAACCCTAGGGGGGTTCTAAAGTGGATCCTGTGAAGAAGTCCGAACAAACTGAAGCTCCTGAGGATTATTGGGTAGCGAAAGTCGAGGGAGTGATGCCTATAAAGGCATTTGGGTTATGCTATGACGACAGTGTAACTCGATGTCGCTGCGATTTACTGCGGACCATAGCGGAAATAATATGGAGGTGAGTGTCAATGGTCTACGCTTGATTTTGCCGGGAAGGCAACGTAACATCGGTAGGCTACGATCTATGGTCGAGTGGAGTGGAGAAGTTTCATTCTTTTAGCAGCGGAATTCGAGGGCGCTAATGCCTACAATTATATGAGTTTTTGCTGTGATAGCAACGTAACCCCAGATGTAGCTGCGATCTGTAGCGGGTTCCATGGCGTAATTGAGGGGCGCGGAGTGCCTGCAGTTATCTATGGATTTTGCCGGGATGGCAACGTAACCATCAGGTTAACTGTGACCATGGACGGGGGTGATGATTTCCAAAGCATTCTCACCAAAGATATTTCCTCTATTTTCAAAAATATTTTCTGTATTTTCAATAAAATTATTTTCCAAGTATTTTTACTGGGTGTTGGAAATGGGTTGACCACGTACTTATAGATTTTCAGTCGTACGTCTGATCAATGTATGACCGAATTTATGTGAGAACAAGGATGGACTAGTTAAAACATCGAGTTACAAAAAGTATTTGTATAAAAACTATTTTATAATATTATGTAGATTTTAAAAGTGTTTTAAAAAGTGATCAAAGAATAATTTTTCTGATAATAAGAATTTTAATAAATTCTGGCTTTGTTCCTCTTCGAGGACGAAAAGATTCTAAGGAGAGAGGAATGTGATGACCCGTAATTTTGGGCAATATCAATTTAATAAACTTTATTAATAATTAAATTGACTTGATTATTTTCTTTTATAAATCAGCAAATTTATTCTTTTATAAAGCTAATAGATTGGTTTAATGATTTTCTTTTGTAAATATTTAATTGTTAAGATTTTATCTTTCAAAGCTAATAAATTTTTTTTTCTATATATATATATATTAGTATATATATTGTAAATAGGAAGTCTTTGGTTTGAATTTAATAAAAAGATATGGTTTCAAATTGTAATATATATGTATATCGAAGTGGTATTTTAAATTCAATATTAAAGTGTTCTCTATTTATAATGTATAAATATTTGTATATATTGTAAATAGAAAAGCTTTGATTTTAATTTAACCAATAAAAACATGTTTTCAAATTTTAATGTATATTTTGTGATTTGGAAATTAAGTTAAATTCAATATAACACATTTTAAAAGCTATTTAAAAGTTTATCATTTATTTTCAAAACATTTAAAAGTAAATGTTTATTAATCTAAAAAGTATAATAGTTTCAGTTTAAATAAGATTAATTTTATTTTTCCCAAACTAAAAAGGTTTAAATATATAAATAGAGATTTAAAATCATTCTTTCTTTCTAATTACCTTATGAACTAAGTACAATTTGCATACATATATGAACACTTAAAAACTTACATTCATAAGAATAATTTGTATATGTATTTATTTTGAAACATAATTCGTAATATATATAAATAATAAAGCATTAGTAAATAAGGCAAAATTTTATATTTAATGAAGATTAAGACACTTGTAGATTAAAAAATATATAATATATATATATATATATTTAAGAAAATTTAGACACTTGTTAACATAAGAAGGAATAGTTTTAACAATTGTAAGCCAAGTATCCTATAAACTAAAGAGTGGCAAAATAATCCCTAATTAAAAATTTAATTATATTAAATATAATGTCCAGAGAAATAATCAGTTTATTCTTTCAGCTAAAAAATTTCCCATCTAATAAATTTAAACTGAAATCAAAATTCAAAGAAAATGAATAACAAAAGCTTCAGCATGTTTGAAATTAACAACAACATCTGTTTAAAGCTTCAACCGGAGATTAATGGCAAGTTTTGAGTTTCAATTTCAAATTGCAATTCAACTCAAAACATCAACTCCAGATCAACATCGGTATCAGTTTTATCATCAAAGTATTCAGTCAAATTTAAACTCAAAGATCCAGACCAAAGATTCAAACTGCAGATCAAACTACTGTCCTTTGTTCTTTCAAAGGTGAGTAAACATTTTGGCCTATGAATTATGAGAAAATTTGTAAAGTAAAGTTATAATTATGTTGTATGAATGAAAATATGTTATATACATAGATGAATATGTGTATATATGTGTGCATGCCGAAGTAAATAAAAAGCTTGTCTCTGTTGAAGTAACGGACTAACTAATTTCAATCTAAAATCAAATTCTCTTGCTCAAATTCCTTTCAGGCTTTGATTTATAAAAAGAAAATGTGAGGAAGAATGTAAATTCATTTTTAAAAATTATTTCAAGTGGAATAATTTAGTAAATATTTTACAAAGTTTTATTTTCAGTAAAAATCTATTTTTGTAGAGAAACCAACCCTTTTAATTTTAAGATTGGATCACATAACCTAGTTCACATTGGTGAATGATGAATTTAGGTAGAAATATCTCGATTTTTAGGCTTGTATATGGTGAGAATTATCGAGATGATCAGAATGCTATTTACTCAATTTCCGACGTTAGGTAAAGAGTTGGTCATCGAGTTTTGAGCTGTAGGTAGTGGAAGGCAAGGGAATTATGGGAAAAATAGGTGGAGATTTTTTCTAGTGATCGAGGAGGCGAGGCGGAGGCAATTTAGGGTTTAGTGGTGGATTTTGTTCGTCGTCGTTGCCGACGTGTTTTCGACGTGGGTGATGGATCGGGCTCGATCGTGATGGGGAAATAACGAGGCTGTAAGTAGTGGTTAGTCTCTGGTTGATGGGCGAGGGATCTCGTGGTCGAGGTCATCGGAGAAGGGAGATTTTCCGGTCGAAGGTTGCTGTTTCTATTCGACTATTTAGGGTCGATTTCAATTTCGAGTTTGATGATCGAGTTGGATGGTCGGAATCGAGGGTGGGGTTGGTCGGTGACTTGTCGATGATAGGAGGAGGAGTCATATCGTCGGCGGCCACCTGCCTACGTGCACAGGAGCATAATATATCAGGAGAAGATGAAGTTTGGGGGTGAAGCTGTTGCCTTGGGATGATCTCGAGAAATTTTAAGGGTGACTCGAAGTAGTTGGGATTGTTCGAGTCTCGAGAATTTGCTCGAGAATTTTGTAAAATGGCTTGGGTATTTTTCATTTGGAGATCGGGCTTGCCTTTTTTTCTCTTAAGGTTTTAAACAGAGGAAAATTTGTAACCAGTTTTCAAAACAAATAAAAATGAACAAGTTTTCAAAGCCTTTATCAAACAGATATCGAAAATATAAGTATATTTAAACTTTAATAATGAGGTGTTTTTGACTAAATTATTTTCCTAAGCTTTTGAATTCAAATAAATTGATTTATGAAAATAAATAATTAATTAAAGTAGGTGGTTTATCTTAATTATTTAAGATTTTACAAATTGATGGAAATTAACCGATACAGTTTTTCTTTGTAAACTGCTATTTTATTTGATATTATATTTTGATCCGCTGCGAATGTGAGAATCTATGTTTTGGTGTTTCTGTTTCTTCTTCTTCTTCTATCTCTTTTCTTCCTTTTCCTAACTATCTAAAATTTTCGAGATCGAAAATTACGGGTCGTTACAGGATGTTTCTAATCCAGAAAACTGATCGGAGTCCACACTAGGGAGGTCGAGTGAGTGATACTAGTCCGGAAGAAAAGTTTATGTATTCGAGCAAGCGATCGGATAAAATATCATGTACAGATGATCCATGTACATCATACGGGCTCGAGTATATCTGTATTCCAAGTTTTGTTGCTTAGGGCAGTTTAGGAGCGACTTCAATTTTATTCTAAGGTGGCTTAGATAATCTTCTAAGAAATAATCCAAGATTGACGAGCATAATGGTACGCTTAGAAAATTATCTATTTCCTTGGATGATCGAGAAAGTTGTGAACCTAAGGAATTTTTTTAAATATTGTTTGTTAGACATTTAACCTTTTAAATAATATTAAGTGATAGTTCATTCCTTTATGGAATATGATTTGATTGATAATGTGATTTTATAGACTACGGTTTATAAAGTTGTTGTTTGTTAGGACTTAAATCTTGGAACATTGAAAAAGAAAATGATTACGAAAAAATTTGTGAAAGGAATAATAATATTATTATTTTGATAATTTTGGTGAATTATTATTATTTCAGGATATTTGAAAAGAATTTTTGTGAACTTATTTTTCAAATTTTTTTTGTGTGACTAAAGTTAGGCCATTGAGGGTTTTCCTATTTGGAAGACTCATTAGGTATATTTATTTATTCTATTGTTGTCTTAGAAGGAATCGAAATACCACCGGATGCTCTATATAGTTTTGATTTTAGAATTATACCAAGCTTCGGTAGGAGGAGCCTCCTCTTTGTTATAATTGATTTTGGTTTTGATTTATTTTTCTTTGGAGGAATTTGAAAATATATTTTGAATATAAAAACTCAAGCATTTAATCCTAAATTTATCTTTTGTAGCATCATTATTATATGTTGCATCATATTGACTTATTGCAGATGGTTGTTAAATTATTTATGTTGACGGTTTATGGCTTTTTGTCAACATGATCCGTTTTTGAATTATGCAGGTGCAAGATATGTATAGGGATGCAAAAGAGTACTGTTTGATTTCTTGCGCAGCTGCATTCACATCGAGATAGTAAGTTGCTTGCTAAATAAAAATCAAACGCAAAAGAAATGCGTAGCAGATTTAAAAATTGAAAATTGATTAATGATTTAATGTCCTATATATGGGAGGCCACTTGTCTTTTGTTTTCTTTTGTTGATTTAAATCAGTTGTGACGAGTTGTAGTTTTTCAGTAAATGAAGGTATTTTCGAAAAAATTTCAGAATATGCTAAACAGCATATATTATTATTATTTTGAGATTATGTCATGTTTTTGCATGCGATTGTATTTTTGTTTTTTCGTTCATGGGTGGTACACGAACAAATTATCGTGTAGCGTGATACCAAAATTGAATAATAAATCAAACATCACTTAACATAATTCAGCACGCTCTAACTCATTCTTTTTTCTTTCCATTTTTGTTTCCAAAGCATCTACGAAAATGAAATAATGTCCACTCCTTAAAAGTTCAAAACAAAAGATTTACAAATCAAAAAATTATAAAGTTTAGTTCTTTGAACTTATATAGAGTAGATCTACAATTCTATATATGGGTTTGGAGAAAGCTTGGTTGGGTTTTGGAGTGGATGACTTGTTCGACTATTAATATTCATGAGCTAGGGTCTGAGATCTTGGCCGATCTAGGTGGAGTTAGGCATTGTAGAGGTTTTCTTCGAGTTTCTCTCGACGAGTAGCATCTTTGGGTGAAATTTGGAAGTGTGCGGCCTTCTATGGTGATATGCGACAGTTCTTGGCTGTCTGAGGAGGCACTCTGGTCGGGTATCGTTCAGTGAAGTCAAGTGTGAGGTGATGGTGGGATGTGTAGCGGTCGTGGACGGAGAGATATTGTTGAAGTCGATTTGGAGTTTCATGGAGTGGAGATTCAGCAACCGCGTGTATGTACGGGACTGAAATAGGCAATAGCGTGTGCATGAGTATCGGTTTAGGAGGGAAGAGTAATTTTTGTTTTGGGAAGAAGATGTATTTGGTGTAATTAATATCATAATGAAACAATAAAATAAATTTAATTGTTTAATTTAATCGAAATCTTATAAATTAAACATCTTGCTCATACAAGAACTGATTTGGAAGCGGTCTTTTGGATTGGACTCGTATCGACATTATCTATTTGCTGGAACTGGTTTCGTCAAATTTGTTGAAGTGGATATTTGAGCTAAAATTGAACGTCATTTGATTTTAGATCAAACCATAATGCAAAAGCATCAATAAGAATTTCAGTGAGCTTACTCATCTTTAAATAAACTATATAATATCAATGTTGCTATAAATTTTTATCGAATGCTTGGATGATAGTTTATATTGTTGTATGGTTGTTTGTCTGGAGTTTATATTCCCATTTGAAAAGCGGATGACAAAAATAACCACTGTTTTGTAAGGAATAAAAAACAAATGGGAAGTCGAAGTTTACACAGTGAATAGGTCACTAAGGAGGACTTCGAAACATGGGAACTTTTCTTGAGAGACGCTTAGGTTTCTCGTTAATATATGTTTAATTTTATTATGATACTATTTATATTGTTGTTTGGTTGAAATATTTATAGCATATTGTTTGATTTGTGTAAGTCTTCTTATATCGATTATCACTATACAGTAACTTATGAAATATCATCTCCTTAAACACTTATTGCGTATTGAACTTAAGCTTGTGTTTTTTTACAAATTAAATGTTTGTTTGTGTTTTTACACTTTGAAAATTATTTAAACCACATATTCAAATATTTTGAGAATTTTAAAATTTAAGGATAAGCGTTGATTAAAATTTATAAAAGGAGTTATAATTTTAGTTAATTATTCGAAATAATTAACACTATTTTAAATTTATAAAGAGATTGTAAAATTTGATTTTTATCTTTCAAGATAATTATTGTCATTTTAAATTTATAAAAGATAGTTTACAAATGAGAAAATATTATAAAATGAATTATTTTCGAAAAATAAAGCTAAGTGTAAATTATTTTGACTTTATAGTAAATAATATTTTAACGACTTTTGTTTTTTGACCCTTCTTTATAATACTTTAAAAATATAATTTGCTCTTCAAAAATAATATTTTAAAGGGTTTTTTTTTAAAGTGTTTTACAAATATTTGTGATGTAAAATTTTAGCTCAAGTTCGGTTTTAAAAGTTTAAAGATTCGATTCGGATATGGAAAAGATAGGAAATTTTATTTTCGTAAGTATCGCTTGTATGAAAAGCATTTAGTCATACTCTTAGCACTAAATGTCGAGGTATGGAAAATTGTTTCTATCTCGAAGGTTAAAATTGTTATCAAGGCAATGGCTAGTGGTAACGCTACTTAACCTGTAGGGCTTCATTTTCAGCCGAGGGATAGTACAAGTTTGAAATCGATGTTTAGTGGTAAGGGTATGAGATTCAATTTTCATATACGATCATTTTGATTATTCTAGATAATTGAATTATTGACTATTGATTCAGTTTTCTTCTTTGTGTATCATCAATTTAGGACGATTTGTTCCTCATTTGATTATTAATATCCTTTGTTGGAAATGACTAAAACCAAAGTGCGTGTGAATGTTAAACTATGTGGGGCTGCTTTCATTAGGGTATATTCACATCTGCTCTAGATTGGATCCGGTCATATGCTTGCAGAGATGTAAAATACTTGGATTCTTGGTAAGGTTGGGGGTCCGACTAGCAAATTTCCAAGAGAGTTCCAGAGTACATGAAAAGTATATTTCTAGAGGTATACTTTCGGTGGGAGAGGTGCACCCTCTTAGTCATTGTTGGAAAAAAATTCTATGTTGTTGATTCAAATCTTTAAATTGTTTTCTTAAATGCATCGAGAAGTGATTGCAGCACTTCTCAATGTTTAATTGTTAATGTCCATTCTTTAAGTTTGGATTTTGATCTTGTTTTTGCTCATTCTTCCAGGTTTGGGTTTTGTTCTTCCAGGTTTGGATTTTGTTCAAATTTATTTTTCATTCTTTTATGTATGGGTATTGTCCTTGTAAGGTAAAAACCCGTTTCGTATTTAGTGGCGTGGTCTCACAAAATTATTATATGTTCCTCGTATCTCTTGAGTTTTCTCACATTGGGTTTCCATACTGATCATGTTGTTATTTTATTATAATGCTCGGTTTAGACCAAATAGTTTTTTCAGGTTGATATTGGTGGCATATGGAGCTCATGGTGTAGAGCTGAATGTTCACCCATCGTGGTATTTTGATTTTCGCAATATTATCGTATATATTCATCCGCAATTGTAAGGTCAGGAAGTTATACGTGTCCAAACTGATAAGGTTTGTTTTTAAGTCTGATATACTTTGTATATTAAAATGACAGTTTACTGTCTTTGTTATATTATACGTCATCGCTCCATTGTAAGATTTTTTTTCGTTTTTGTCTTTTTCTTTTTCTTTTTACCATAATAGTCGTCTTTTGGACACTTGGATGCACGGCATTTGAATACTGCTGATGTATTAAGTTCCGACTTTTGAGGGTCAAAAAGTCAGATCGTTACAGCTACCGTCTCATATAAAATTCTAAACATGTATTCAGGCAATGGTTAGGTATTATTTGGAGCTTAGTGCCACATATAAGCATTAATGTGCCAATGTTAGACGGTCTTGCTTTAGTGACTACTCCTAAGCACTTGCAAAATCATGTAATTTTTATTAATATCAATTGATTCTTAACAAAACACTAAAATTTTATTGAAAGTGCATGAATTATAAAAAAAGTCCAACTTTGATTAATCCTTGATTGATCTCTTCCCAAACGATTAATCTTTAGTACATACTTACCCTCCAGCGTTTGTCTAACGATTTTTGCAACCTTGATTCTAGCTCTTTCTAATTTCTTAAGATCCACAGTTTCCGTTTGTTGATTGATTGAGTGTTTGTTCCCCTTTTCATGCAAACATCTGCCATACTTTGTTGGACCAACTATGATTTTACAACGCCTCCTTCACTCACATCCAAGCGCATTTGTTGAACAAATAGTGAATTATTTGTTGAATCAATTTAATTTTCTTATTTATTGGGATTCATAATGTATAATAATTTGTCAAATACATTTATTGAACACTAGCTAGTTTTCGAATGGTCAACAAGTGCAACTCCTTTTTAATTGACCAGCACAAAAGATTCAATTTTTTAATAACAGAGTCCTAGCTTTCTATTTTCCTTCAACTAGTTTATATATTATACAATGCTCGTAAAGCACCAAAGATGAGCACAAACAATAATACACTAACCGAAGATGAATAATCAAAACTTTAATCCTTAAATTGTATTCCCTTATATTATAGTGAAATTATATCTGTAAATGGAGATCCTAGTTGGACTAAAGAGAGAGAACAAGCAATTGATTCCTGCATGAGGGGACTTGATGTCGTTTATACCTCTCGACAAAAGTATGTGAACAATTTAGTATATAAGCTATGAATATATTCTATGAAGTAATATTGCAATGACTAACACAATGGAGATGGTGTCCTTGAGCATAATACCTGGGCATATCCGAATAGCATATCCACATTAATTTTCGTGTTATAAATACAGAGATCGAACTGTTCAATTGTATCAAGCAAGAAGAAGAGTTATGTTTGGGTCTGAGACTTGCAGTGCAACTCCCCTTGGGCACCCAAACACCATGGATATCACTGCTGTGAATATTTTTTCTGATATGTCGGAGGTGCCAAAGGAGATTTGCCCTGCGATTCTCATTCCTTTTAATCTTTTGAGCTGCCAGTGGTAAGCACGATGAAGGTACAATGCTGTGAAACTGGTAATATGTGCTGGTATATACGTACGAATATTTATCATGCAGCTAAAATTGTTTTATGTATATGTTCTGGCTCGTTCGCTGGAAACTTTCATCGGTTTGGACAGTACACATTCACTGGGGATGGAGTTCAAAAGTGTCATGATATCAAATAAGAAGCGCAGACTGTAAAGGGATTTGGTAGTAAAGAATGTAGCACAGAGAAGATACAATACGTATAAGAACAACCTGTGCATTGCAAAAACAATTGTTTGTTGGAGTATATACGTGGGTGTTGACACCTGGTAGATAGCTAAAGGTTACTTTGATCCTTTAGGCCATTTGATGAACCGACATAGCAATGCTATGTATTAAGCATACACAGCCTCTGTAATGAAAGTAAATTACTTCACTTCTTGTGCAAGGAAATGGACTGCACTTCTTAAGTTCTTTATCTCTGTTAAATGGTTTAGTGTAATCGGAGATGTAATGCTCATATACCTTGGCTCTGTTAATTTACCTTACCTATGTGTGTACTTTGCTGTCTGTTGAACTCTCTTTCATCATCTTTTGTTGTATAAAATATATCTCAACCTCTCTCTATGTCTTCCTTGCTAAGTTTTATCATGTGACAAGTGTTGCTGAACCGGAAAATGGCTCAACACCCAAAATCGAATCATAATTAAGAGATCTAACAAAAACCGTAAGCAAAACAAAAACTTTTTAAGTGTTTCGACGAATCTAAACCCAACGTCCACTCTATTTTATTTATTATGGAATTTCTGTCACAAGTACAAATGTTTGATCGGTCTAACAGCCTAGAACGGTCATGAGCTAGAGTCGAAAATTCACCTCAATATACCGGGTTTAATTTCAGATGCGAAAAAGTAGAAGGAGAAGATGAAATCACCAAAGCCAAACTTTCATCTGGTAGCGACCAAAAGTGGTCGATACCGATTTGAATTTATGGGATGATGGCTCCATATTTCTTCGCTTTGTCATCTATTTCCGATCCATCATGTTCCGAGCACTTTTCCTTAGAAATCCCATTGTTTTTCGAAAGGTTCTAATATCCTCAGTACTTGTCTTTTTTCTTCAGAACTTTCTTTGAGTTGTTCGCTTACTGTTTTATAAATATACCACGAGATGATCATTCAAGCCAATTATTCACATGCCAAAGCTCTAGAGTCTCACATGAGGCACAAAATGTGCTCGGTACCAATCTAAAAGTAGTTGCTACCGACATGTTTCCCTCCCTAGCTTCAATCTTTCTCCAAATTATTGAGTCCATTCCTTTTGTCTTACAAGTATGTTTTCAAGTTCTTGAATCGTTTCATCTTCATCCTGGCATCCAAATTTGTTTGAAAGCCTCTTGATGAAAAATTCGGATCACTTACTCCCCAAAGTATCCTTCTGTTGAAAATAAAGCATGTTCCGGAAGAAGACAAATATATGTCATCATCCATATACGTCCGTTGATCAAGAGTTGCCTCAAAGCACGGCCTATATTCCGTGGATACCCATTCTACTATTTTGTATAGTTGAAGTCTCATTCTCTGTGCTAATGATAAGATTTACACTCTGAAAATCGTTCCACGCGTGCGTTGGTCAGATACATACTACCTTTAAGTTGTTTTTCCTTCCTTTTTCATTTGGGTTTGGACCAATGATTCATGTCGGTACCAATCTGTTTTGATCGGTACGAGACATTTTGTTTTGTCATTTCCTCGATTTAAGAGAATTTTCGCTATCGTTTTGCCTTCCAGCTTTTGTTGTAGAATCTTCTAGCACGTTTGAAGTCTTGTTGTGGAGCCTTCGAAGAAGATTGAAATTCCCTTGTGGAGTCCTCTGAAAGCATCTCAATTTATCTATTCCGAAACCCACGTGCCTCTGTTCCTACTCAATCTCCGTCATTCATAGTTGATTAATTAATTAAATCAATTAACTAATGTGATATAATGAATGGTTGTGAATCAATAAGACAGATGACACATGACTTTTTGGGATAAAGAAATTAAACCCGAGGTGTTGTCATTTTGAAGCCCAACACTTTTGTTGACAAGAATAGTTTTCAAGCCAAACACATTTATTGAAACCAAAAGTGAAGAATTTGTTGTCAAAGTATTTTTCTTATTCATTGGGATTTGTAATGTACATTGATTTATCAAATACTTTTATTGGACACTAGCTAGTTTTCCAAATGGTCAACAAGTACAACTACTTTTAATTTATCAGCGCAAATAATTCGACTTTTTAATAAAAGCTTAGTCCTTGCTTTCTATTTTCCATCGAACGGTTTATAATGCTCGGAAAGCACCAAAGATGAGCACATAAAATGATGCACCAACCGAAGATAAATAGTTCAAAACTTTAGTCTTTAAATTATATCCCCTTACATTACAGTGAATTTAGAATTTTGCAAATGGTGGCCCAAGTTGGATTAAAGAGAGAGGACAAGCAATCGATTCCTGCTATGTGGAGACTTGATATCGTTTATACCTTTTGACAGAATATGTGAACAATTTATATATACATGCTATCAAGCTATGAATAGATTATATAAAATTATATTGCAATGACGTACACAATATATTGGGCTACAAAATAAAATAAAAGGAGCATATACGGAAGATATGGGGATGGTGAAAGAATGAGAACATTCAAGGTATATAGGAAGCAGCAGAAATTAAAGGACAAGGCACACAGAAAGTAAAAAAGCAAAGGGCATTAAGAATACAAGAGGGGAGGGGACGTTCTTTAGTCCTTGAGCATAATACCTGGGCATATCCAATTAGCATATCCACATTAATTTTCGTGTTATAAATACAGAGATTGAACCGTTCGATTGTATCAATTAAGAAGAAGAGTTATGTTTGGGTCTGAGGCTTACAGTGCAACTCTCCTTCGGCATCCAAACATCACGAATATCACTGCTGCAAATATTTTTCTGATATGTGGGAGGTGCCAAAGTGACGCAGCGGATATAACTTTGACGTGCTAATAATATTTGATACAAATTGACGCAACTTTCTTCCTCACGAAATGTGGATTTCGTGTCAATTAAACCGTTAGAACGATAAATGCTCAAATTCGTTGATCTCTCGAGATACCGGATTCTAGCTATCTTCAATACGTTGATCGCGCACGATTCCGCGTTAGAAGATCTATGATTCTTCGACGTTGATCTCGCGCACGAGATTCTGTGAATCGGCTTTAAATTCGTTGATTCGAGCGCACTCGAATATCCGAAGATGGAAGAAGAAGGAGATCACACTCAACTTTAACAAAAGTGGCAAAAGCACAAAAACAAATTTTATTCAAAAAATCAACTCCCTTACAAGTGACACAACACCACTATTTATAGGACAATTACAACACCTTTCGACTCAACAGCCACGACTTACGACTTACGGGTTACACGACCTAACAACTGCGACATAAGAAAATACAACACGAGTTACAATATTACATGTGACTCAGTACAACACGACTTACGACCTACGAGTTAACAACATACAAGCGACATAATAATACACATGCGACTTAATCAACTTCGGCATCCAATATCGACTCAAGGCAGCACGGCAGCGACATAAAAAAACACGGCAGCGACATAAGAAAACACGGTAGCGTCATAAGAAAACACGGCAGCGACATAAGAAAAGTAACAACATAAGCAAGTAGCGACACAAGGACCTTGCGACTTAAAGGTAAGCGACTTAAGAATGAGCGACTTAAGGATTTGCTTGCGAACAATGTCAGAACGACCTAGGAATTCTGGAGCGACCTAGGTGGAAGCGACCTGCAGCTTGATAGAGCGGCATTAAAGAGCGGACGACCTAGGATTTCTGCGACTTATATAGGTCGTATGTCTTGAGCGACTTAACAATCAGTAATGGAGTTAAGTCGCGGAGCGACGTATGATGGAGTTAAGTCGCGGAGCGACGTAGAGAGATGAATGACGGAGTTAAGTCACGGAGCGACATATGGTGGGTGTTAAGTCACGCAGCGACGTAAGATGGATTGGAGACATTCCGATTTAGGGTTTGTTTCGTTGACTCCTTTCTTGGCATGGCTTGATGCACTGCATCATCATGCTCTGGTTGAAAAGAATTCGACCCCGAATTCTCACTTTCCTCTTCTTCGACATGCTTATTCTCATGATATGGAATCAAATGTTTGACATTGAAAACGTCGGCTGTATGGATATAATCCGACAATCTCAGCTGATAAGCATTCTCATTAATCTTCTTTACGATCTCCAAAGGATCAATCTTTCTAGCAGCTAGCTTGTTGTAAGCACCAATAGGAAATCGATCCTTCTCAATACTGCATATACAAAATCTCCTTCTTTGAATTCAACATGTCGTCGTTTGATATCTGCGGATTGCTTATATTTCTCATTCGCCGTAAGTAATCATTCCTGCACAACCTTGTGGCATTCTTGCAACTCATTCACAAGATCACTAGCTCGCTTGATCACTCCTTTCTGCTGTGGAACTGTAGATAAATCCGATGGTCCTTTAGGACTTGTCGAGTAAACGACCAGGAATGGACTGAAACCTGTGCTACGATTAACTGCATGGTTGTGTGCAAACTCAGCTTGACACAGCTTAGAATCCCAATTCTTCAAATTATCATTCACGAGGCATCTCAATAGATTACCCAGGGATCTATTCACAACTTCTGTTTGTCCATCCGTCTGTGCATGATAAGCACTACTAAATTTCAGCTTTGTCCCGACCATTCTCCATAGACTCATCCAAAAATGACTCAGAAAACGAGTGTCTCTATCTGATACAATAGATTCAGGTAACCCATGAAGATGATAGATCTCTCTGAAGTATAACTGTGCAACATTAACTGCATTTTCCATCTTCTTGCATGCGATAAAATGTACCATTTTTGAAAAATGATCAACCACCACATAGATAGAATCATTGCCATGTTGCGTCCACGACAAACCCAATACAAAGTCCATAGTAACATCCACCCATGGCTTAGTAGGTATAGGCAACGACAAATATAAACCTGCATTTTTCGCGGTCCCCTTTGAAACTTGACAAATATGGCACCTCTGAACAAACCTTTCAACTTCTTTTCTCATTGACGGCTAAAAATAAGACTTCGAAATCAACTGCATAGTACGGTCACGACCCACATGTCCTTCTTCATGCAATTCTTTGATAATTTTCATTCGTACACTGCAATCTGGAACACACAACTGATTTCCTTTGAATAGAAAAACATCAACCATCATATATCCATCCACGCTTCCCTGCTTGACTTTGTCTAAGATCTTGGAAAAATAAGAATCTGATGTAAGCAAATCTGGAAGTAAGTCAAAACCAATCACCTCTACTCGCATGGTTGTTAGTAAATTATTCCTCCGACTCAATGCATCGGCAACGCGATTAGTTACTCCCGACTTGTGCTTTACAACGAATGTAAATTGTTGCAAATAAGCTATCCACGATGTATGCCTAGCTGAAATTTTATTCTTCCCTTGTAAATAATTCAAGGCTTCATGATCCATATGTAAAACAAATTCTTTATGGAACAAATAATGTCTCCAATGCTTCACAGCCTGCACAATTGCATAAAACTCCACATCATAAGTATTGTATCTCATCTTTGCTCCAGAAAGTTTTCACTGAAATAGGAAATTGGACGTCCCTTCTGACTCAACACTCCTCCAATTCCAACTTTAGATGCATCCGTATGTAACTCAAACAGTAACTGAAAATCTGGCAACACTAGAATCGGTGCTGAGGTAAAAAGTTCCTTGATTTGCTCAAAAGCAGAACATGCCTCTTCCGTCCATGAAAACTTCTTTCCTTTCATACAATCAGTAACTGGGGCCATCACACTATTAAAGTGCGGTATAAATCTTTGATAAAATGAAGCTAACCCATGAAAATTTCTGACTTCAGTTATAGTTTTGGGCTGTGGCCAATTTTTGATTGCGGCTACTTTACTCTGGTCCACTTGTATTCCCTCCTTGGACACGACATAACCCAGAAATAAAACACTTGGCATCATGAACACGCCTTTCTTCGTTGCTGCATAGAACTTTTCCCGACGAAGAATAATTAACACCTTCCGCAAGTATTGAATATGCTCCTCTGTGCTCGCACTATAGATCAAGATATCATCAAAGTAAACAACCACAAACTTCCCAATGTAAGGTCTGAAAATTTTATTCATCACCCTCATAAATGTACTTGGTGCATTCGATAGACTAAACGGCATGACAAGCCATTCATATAATCCCTCTCGAGTCTTGAATGCTGTCCTCCATTCATCACCTGGTCTTATGCGAATCTGATGATAACCACTCTTAAGATCGATCTTTGAAAAGATTACAGACCCGTTAAGTTGATCCAATAGATCATCAAGTCTTGGCATGGGAAATCTGTATCTGACAGTTATTTTGTTGAGTGTCCTTCTATCTGTACACATTCTCCATGAACCATCTTTCTTCGGCACTAACAAAGCTGGTACAGCACAAGGACTGAGACTCTCTCGAACACGACCTTGCTCAAGCAACTCCTCAACCTGTCTCCTCAACTCTTCATGCTCTTTCGGACTCATACGATAATGTGGCCTATGCGGTAATACAACACCTGGCAGTAGATCAATTTGATGTTGTATGTCTCTCAGCGGCGGCAATTCCTTGGGCAATTCCACAGGAAAAACATCTTTAAATTCATCCAACACCGGCCTAACCTCCTCAGGAATTTCAACATCTTCACTTGCTTCGTACCCGATCAACATAAACAATTCAGCACTATCTTTCACTTCTTCAACAAATTCTTTCTACGACAATAGACTAGTTGATTCCACCTTCTTCTCTTACTTGCTTTCACTTTGTTCACGCTTCTTAGGAACTAATGTGATTTGAGTACCTTCAAACATGAAACTGTAGCTGTTGGTGCAACCATTATATTGTACAGCTCTATCATATTGCCATGGTCTTCCCAGTAGTAAATGACATACATCCATGTCAACAACATCACACCATATATCATCTTTGTACTTCTTCCCAATAGAAAATGTAACAAATGCTCGTCTTCCTACTGTAAATTCTCCACCTTTCTTTAGCCATGCCAGTTTATAAGGTCTAGTATGTTTTTCAGTCTTCAACCCTAACTTCGTAATGACTTCTTCAGAAATAATGTTATCGCAGCTTCCCGCATCAATTACAAATCGACAAACCTTCCCCATGATAGTGCATGTAGACTGAAAAATATTGCTTCTTAGCCAACTAGAATCATTCTCATGCTTTAGCACTAAACAAGACCTTCTTATCATCAAATTACATCCTTCATCTCCTGACACAACTGCTTCATCTTCATCAAACTTCGATAGTTGGAAAATAATCAACTTCAGCTTCCACATCCTCATACTCACATTCTTCTGCAACCAATGCTCTCTTCTTTGGCTTTGTACATTCATTACTTTTGTGGCCAAACTCCTGACAATTATAGCACATGATACTTTGTTGACCTTTGATTTAGTGGCTTCATTGACAATTGGTTTACTGACTGCCTTGGAAACATTAGCACTGCTACTAGCACCTTTATTCTGATTGTTAGAACTCGTAAACACACCACCTCCTCGTCTCCCTTGCTTCTCCCAAGCTTGAGCTTTCTGATGTGCTTCAGCAATAGACATTGGATTAAACATATTCACCATGTCTTGAATTTGCATTCGTAACCCTCCAATATATCTAGCTGTTAGCTGTTCCTCTGTCTCCATAATATCATTTCTTGCAATCAATTGATAGAATTCATCTGCATGTTCATTCACCGTCCACTTCCCTTGTCTCAAATTCTGCAAACGTTGATACATAAGAGATTGATAATTGTATGGCAAGAAAGTTGCTTTCATCATCTTTCTCATCTTCTTCCAAGTGACAACTTTTGATTTTCCCATTCTCTCCCGAGTTAGTTTAGTTTACTGCCACCAAACCATAGCTCTTCCCCTTAGTCTTGTAGCAACTAACTGAACTCTGCGATTCTCAGGCACCTCCTTTAATTTCCAAGTTTCTTCAACATTCGACAACCAATCAAGAAATTCTTCTGCTTGCATACCACCATTGAATTCTGGAGTTTCCATCCTCATACCTGACTCCCATTTACGATCATTCTCCGAATCAAGATATCGATTTCGCACTTGGTCTCGATCTCGATAATGAATATTTCCTCTATCACCATATTCCTCAAAATCATATGTATTTCGACATCGATCCCGTCCATCTACATCCCTATGACTACGCATGTCCCTTCTATCATGTCTTTCAACATCATGATATGATTCATTGTCAAACTCATGTGGGGTTCTTCTCTCTTCATGTCGATACTCATGGTGTTCTCTTCTCATTGAAACTGATGATTCTCTCCGATCTCGATAAGACTGGGGTGACATTCTCCTTGCTTCCGAAACTGATGGTGAAACCCTGTTTCCACTCTGATTCGAAACTGGTGACGTTCTTCTTTGACTTTGATTCATGTCTTTCATCAACTTCTCTAACTTTCCAATACCTTCATCAAACTTTTCATTGATATGCTGCTCCATCTGCTCAGCTTCTTGTCTTCTATACAAATCTTCAACATTATGATAGCGATTAGCACGTCTCGGAGGCATGATCTTCAAACAATCTCTTTTCCGATCTAACTTGCTTTAACTCAGCTTTGACTTAGCTTGAACTCGGCTCTGAACTCTGCACTAGCTCGGCTCGGCTTTGAACTTAGCTCTGATACTAAATAAGTGACGCAGTGGATATAACTTTGACGTGCTAATAATGTTTGATACAAATTAACGCAACTTTCTTCCTCACGAAATGTGGATTTCGTGTCAATTAAACCGATAGAATGATAAATGCCCAAATCCATTGATCTCTCGAGATATCGGATTCTAGCTATCTTCAACATGTTGATCGCGCATGATTCCACGTTAGAAGATCTATGATTCTTCGACGTTGATCTCACGCACGAGATTCCATGAATCGGCTTCAAATTCGTTGATTCGAGCGCACTCGAATATCCGAAGATGGAAGAAGAAGGAGATCACACTCAACTTCAACAAAAGTAGCAAAAGCACACAAACAAATTTTATTCAAAAAATCAACTCCCTTACAAGTGACACAACACCACTATTTATTGGACAATTACAACACCCTGCGACTCAACAGCCACGACTTACGACTTACGGGTTACACGACCTAACAACTGCGACATAAGAAAATACAATACGAGTTACAATATTACATGTGACTCTAAAAAACACGACTTACGACCTACGATTTAACAACATACAAGCGACATAACAATACACATGCGACTTAATCAACTTCGGCATCCAGCAGCGACTCAAGGCGGCACGACACGACATAAGGAAACACGGAAGCGACATAAGAAAACAAGACAGTGTCATAAGAAAACACGGCAGCGACATAAGAAAAGTAACAACATAAGCATGCAGCGACACAAGGACCTTGTGACTTAAAGGTAAGAGACTTAAGAACGAGCGACTTAAGGATTTGCTCGCGAACAATGTCAGGACGACCTAGGAATTCTGGAGCGACCTAGGTGGAAGAGACTGTTAACTCCTTTATTTTATGACTCAACGACCTAAGGGTATAAGCGACCCAAGGAATCAAAGTGTGAACAAGCTCAGGGGCGAAGTTAAAACGACCTAACGACCTAAAAATGTCCGACCTAACGACCTAAGGAATAAAGCAACCCAGCGACCTAATGGGTTAGAAGGTCCAGCTACCTAACATCCTGAAGTATGAGCAAGTTAACATGGATGCTCGACCTAATGAAGTAAGCGACCTAACCGATGAAGCGAGCTAGCGACCTAAAAGGTACCGCGACTTAACGACTTACAGAAGACAGCAACCTAACGACCTAACAAGTTAAAGGACTCCACGACCTACAACTTAACTGATAAACGCTCTGGTGATTCCATGAGAGGTGCGACCTAGCGACCTAGCAAGACAACTCCTTATGCCGTAGTATCTTAGGTCGCCACTCCCTCTCCTGGTACTCCTTAGGTCGCCCACGACCTAGAACATAGCAAACCAAACCCCTAGGTCGCTCACGACCTAAGACCTACCCTAGGTCGCCTACGACCTACGACTTACTCTAGAAATTTTCTATAAATACCATGCCTACACCACCGAAGGGGGGATCTTTTGGCTCATTTCTGCAACGCTTATACTCTGCTGATTTCTCGACTCATCCGACACTTCGACGAACTTCAAGAAGAAATCTAACACATTGGACATGGATTCAAAGAGTTCTTCTACATCGGAGTTTTAGTTATTTGTCTCAGTAGTGTTGTATTCGAAGGTTGTTGTAAAGTTGTAATCGATTCAGCAATAAAGAAGATTAAAGTGGACGTAGGCTTAACTTGAAGCCGAACCACTATAAAACTTTTATCTCTTTACTATTTTTTCGGTGACTTTTCTACTTACTTCTATTTCCTGTATTGACGGGTGGTGTTTTCACTTAAACTCTACTTACACCGGGGTGTTAGCGTTCAATTTTAGCGTTAACATTTTTGGTGCTTTCACTGAGAATTAAACTCAGGTGACTTTCGTCATTGCTTCATAAAAGTTTGTTGAAAAAATCTCTTTCAAAATCAGAAGTCTATTAGAGATAATGGCTCCTAGAAGAAAGCGCAGATCTGTTAGATCCGGTGATATTCATGAGAATACAGCCACTTCTCCTCCGTTAAGTCAAATGACTCCAAGTGTTGTAGTTAGACGAGCGGAGTTAGATGCTGCAGTTTCTGGGCTATATCAGCAAATGGAAGCCCAAAACACTTTAATGTTGGAAAGGTTGAATGCCTTGCTCGGAGCTAATCATCAACCGGTGAATAATGAACAAAAATCTGCCGATGCTGTTCATAATGTTGAAGCGAGAAATACTCCTCAAAGGGTAGCTGGCCCCGTTGAAGGGACACCTCCCCAAGCTGGAGGATCAGGGCCGCAGCCAACCCTGCGCGAACGCTTGTCAAGACAAACTTCCGAGAAAATGGCTGATGTCTGTCCCGCAGAGCCTCTAAATGATGAGGAATACTTCTCTGGAATGGTACAACAAATCATGAAAGAGAGCATGCAGAGGGAAGAAGATGAGAAGGAATGGGGATTCGCTCCAAGCAAAACTCCGTTCACTAAAAGGATTCTAAAGGCGGAATTCCCAAGGAAGTTTGTTCCTCCTACCATCCCGGCATATAAAGGTACAAGCGACCCTAACCAATTCCTGTATAAGTGTGACTGGCACATGACTGGTGCCAGGGCATCAGATGAGATCAAATGCCGGTATTTTCCGGTATACTTGGAAGGAGTGGCTCTACTCTGGTTCACAAAGCTACCGGTCCTATCCATAGACCAGTTCTCCGATTTGACTTGGAAGTTTAAAGAACAATTCAAGTTGTATGCTTCAAAGGCAAAGGATATTATGTCACTGTCAAGTCTGGAACAGAATCCTGGGGAATCTATTAGATCTTTCTTGAACCGCTTCAACATAGCTTTGGCTGAAGTGGATAATGCAGAGCCATGAATGGTCTTGGCATACTTGATGAGGGCAATCGACAAATTGAGTGAATTTGGGAAGTGGCTGAAGATGAAAGAACCGAATTCGGTTGAGAAATTCTATAAGAAAGCTGATGAATTCATGCGCTTGGAAAGCCTTCAAGCACCGGCTAAAGTAGCATTGACAGAGGTTAAGGATAATACTGCCGCTCTTACCAAAAAGGAATCTGAAAGTCAGAAGAGGGAGAATAATGGTGGGAAGAAGCAGAAGGATGTGAAGAAACCTCACTTCTTAAAACCTTCAGATTTCACTCCTTTGATTGACACCCTGGAGAATATCTTTTTTGCTACCAAAGATGCGGTAGAATATCCTAAACCACCTGAGATGGGAGCTGGGGAAAAAGCCACTCAAAGTGGGAGATTCCGTCGGTTTCATAATCAACCCGGTCATGATACCAACGAATGTCGCCATATGAAAAGTTTGATTGAAGAATTTCTGAGAGAGAACAAGTTGCAGCAATATGTTAAGAGAAATAGGAATGACCCGACTTCATCTACTAAGGGCCAGCAACTTCCTGCTCATCCATCCAGTTCGGGTGAGAGGACCACTGCGTATGAATTAGAAAGGTCTATTATTAATGGGATTACAGGAGGTCCCCACCCAGCAGGGAGGAGCTGGGGTGAGATGAAAAGGTATGCCCATGCCTTGAAGTATGCACCAACATAAGAGAGTGTTTTTGTGTAGGAAGATGCTGCGCCTTTGAAGCAGCAGAAAACTTTTAATGATGACATTGTATTCAGAGCTAGGGACTCTATGGGCATTGAAGCTCCAACCATGGATCCCTTGGTCATCTCTGCAGGCATTGGGCCGGTTATTGTAAGAAGAGTGCTTGTTGATTGCGGCGCTTCTTGCAGTATTCTCTTCAAAAAGACATTCGATCAAATGAAAATTCCAATGGCTGATGTTCAAACTTCATTGCAGAAAATTGTTGGGTTTACTGGGGAACCGAAGCAGCCAATTGGAACTATCGACTTGTTCGTGGAGCTTGGAGAGGGGCAGAAAAAGGTGGTTCGAAAGTAAACTTTTGTAATTGTTGATGAATTTTCTGCCTACAACACCTTCCTAGGCCGACCAACTCTTGCGGCTTTTAAGGCAATTCACGCTCCGTGGTGCCTTACTATGAAATTTCCCACGAATAATGGAGTTGGAGTTATTAAAGGGGATCAGAATACTGGGCGAGAATGTTATCTGATAGAGTTGCGTGAAGCAAGGAAGAGAGAGAGACGGGAAAAGATGCGGCAGACCCAGTCCGCATCAAAGAACCAACCTTATAGCAATTACAGAGTGACCCTGCACTGGCGAGTGCAGCGGGGAACGAAGAGAAATGGATACCAGAAAAAGCTACTGCAGGGGAGAATAGAGTGGTGCCAGTGGAAGTAATGGTGCCAGTACCTGTTGACCCGAAAGATCCGAACAAAGTGGTGAATGTGGGTTCGCAACTTAGTGTGGCTGTTCAAAATTTCTTGATATCATTCTTGAAAGCAAATTTGGACGTATTCGCTTGGACTCATGCTGATATGTGTGGAATATCCCCGAAAGTTGCAGTACATACTCTGAATATTGATCCGAAGTTTACACCGGTAAAACAGAAAAGAAGAACCCAGGGTCCTGAAAGGTCAGCAGCATTGAAAGAAGAGGTAGATCGGCTAATGGAGAATGGTTTCATCAGGGAGTCTACTTATCCGAATTGGGTTTCAAATCCAGTAATGGTTAAGAAATCTAATGGAAAGTGGAGATTATGCATCGATTTCTCAGATTTAAACAAAGCCTGCCCCAAAGGCTGCTTCCCGTTACCCAGGATAGATCAGTTGGTGGATGGAATAGAGGGGCATGAATTGTTATCTTTTATGGATGCTTACTCCGGATACAACCAGATCATGATGCATGAGCCGGATCAGGAGGACACGAGCTTCATCACCGATGTTGGTCTCTACTGCTATAGAGTCATGCCCTTCGGACTTAAGAATGCAGGGGCAACTTACCAAAGACTTGTCAATGCTATGTTCGAGCCGTAGATTGGTAAAACTATGGAAGTTTATATTGACGATATGCTGGTGAAATCAAAGAAGGCAGTAGACCATATGGATCACTTGGTGGAAATGTTTGCAGTCCTCCGAAAGTACGGTATAAAGCTTAATCCTTTGAAATGTTCATTTGGGATGGAGTTCGGAAAGTTCTTGGGTTTCATTGTGAGCGTTAGGGGCATTGAAGCTAATCCTTCTCAGATTGCTGCCATAAGAGAAGTCAAGGCTCCTAGAACGAAGAAGGAATTGCAAAGTCTCAATGGAAAAGTCGTTGCCTTGAGTCGGTTCATTTCCAAAGCCACTGATAAATGCATTCTATTTTTTGATGCTCTGAAGAAAGGAAGAAAATCCTTTGACTGGACTCCTGAATGCCAGAAAGCTTTCGATGAGTTGATTCGTCGTATGGAAACGCCTCCAATACTTTCTAAGCCCGACAATGGTGAGGATCTTTTCATATATTTGGCAATCTCATCTCATGCTCTCAGTGCAGCGTTGGTACGGGAAGATGCAAAAATTCAGAGCTCGGTCTACTATATCAGCAAAAGATTCACTGGGGTAGAGATGAATTATTCAAAGTTGGAAAAGCTCGCCTATTGTCTACTGATTGCATCAAGAAAATTGAGGCCACATTTCCAAGCTCATCCTATCAAAGTCCTCACTGGTCAACCTCTGAAGCAAGTACTGTTTCGCCCTGAGACTTCAGGTCGTCTTCTGAAGTGGAATATTGAACTCATCCAATACGACATCACTTATCATCCCCGGAGAGCAATCAATGGAAAAGCTTTAGCAGATTTCATCGCAGAATGCACAGATAAAGGTGATAGTGAGGAAGAAGTGACTGATGATACCCCAATTCGATGGAAGTTATATGTTGATGGTGCGAGAAATGATTACTGTTCCGGAGCTGGGGTTGTGCTTGAAACCCCTGAAGGGCGGTCATTGTTCTATGCATTGAGATTGGAATTTCCTTCAACAAATAATGAAGCAGAATATGAAGCTCTTATTGCAGGCTTGAAGATTGCTAAAGAACTGAATGTCAAAGTGTTGCAGATCTTTAGTGATTCACAGCTTATTGTATGCAAAATCAAGAAATAGTTTCAAACTAAAGGAGGAAACCTGCCTACTTACTTGTCAAGAGCCTGGGAATTTCTCGATGATTTCGATCATTATACGATAAGTCATATACCCCGGGAAGAAAACATGAAGGCAGATTCTCTTGCAAAGTACGCAAGCACTGGCGAAGCTCAATTATTAGGATTAGTTCCTGTGGAAGTCCTGTCAGCTCCAAGCAATAATGAGATGGATATTGACTGGGTCATGACTATATCTCAAGAGCAAGAATCGTGGATGACTCCGATAATGGAATATCTGCTCAACGGTTCTCTACCAGAAAATTCAAAGGAACGACAGAAGCTGCTAAGAAAAGCCTCTAGATATATAATTCAAGATGGCCGGTTGTACAGGCGAGGATTCTCAATGCCATTACTCCGATGTGTGACCAAGGAAGAGGCTAAGACAATTCTAGCTGAGGTACACAGAGGAGAGTATGGAGATCATTCAGGTGGTCAAACTCTAACAAAGAAAATTCTTTGTTATGGATATTTTTGGCCAGACATTAATCATGATGCTGCAAGCTACGCCTGAAAATGTGACCGATGCCAGAGATTTGTGAAAATCCTAAGAGCATCTTCCACCGAGATAACATAGATGGTCAGTCCATGGCCATTTGCTATTTGGGGAATAGATCTCATCGGGCCTTTGCCAACCGCCAAGTCCGGAATCAGATATGTCATTGTTGTTATTGATTATTTTACTAAATGGGCTGAATCTGAACCATTAGCTACTATTACCTCTAAAAAGATGATAAACTTTGTAACTAAGAATATCATTTGGAGGTATGGTGTGCCTCAAAAGATAATCACAGACAATGGAACCCTATTCGAAAGTGAAGAGTTCCAAGATTTTTGCAAGCGATTCAAGATCTAAAAAAGCTTTTCAGCAGTGGCTCATCCGCAGGCAAACGGGCAAGTGGAAGCAGTAAACAAAATTATCAAATCAACCATCAAAAAACAGCTGGAAAAGACAAAAGGTGGTTGGGTCGATAAGCTACCACTAGCACTATGGGCATACAGAACTACCCACAAAACTGCGACTGGACACACTCCATTTTCATTAGCATATGGATCAGAAGCAATGATTCCGATGGAGACAGAAGTCCCTTCATACAGAAGAATACATTTCGATCAAGCTGAAAATGAAAAGCTGCAACTTGAAGCATTAGACTTCCTTGATGAAAGAAGGGAAGAGGCTCAGCTCAGAATTGCAGCTCACCGGCAAAGAATTTTCAGGCACTTCAATTCCAAAGTTCGCCAATGCAGCTTTGAGATTGGGGATCTAGTCTTGAAAAGAATCATGACAGCAACAGGAGTGTTTGCGCCAAACTGGGAAGGGACGTATGCCATAGGCAAAAAACTTCTTGACGGCACTTTCAAACCGACAACTGTTGAAAGAGATCCAATTCCAAGGGCTTGGAACAACAATCACTTGCGCCCATATTATACTTAAAAGCTTTACTGAATTACTGTAAAAGAATTATGGATGTATGATTTTTGTATTGAAAGCCATTGTAAAGCCAGTGCAAGTGAATAATAAGAACTATAAAGTGGATGTAGGCCCAGTTCTTGGCCGAACCACTATAAATCTTATGTTCTCTACTATTATAAACTGCCTGTTTTATTTCGATATGTAAAGTACTTTAATTGTATTACTAAAATGTCCATTTAATATTGCAGGCCATTAAAACAAAGCTCACCCATCACAAGACCAAGCGATCCTTGACATCACTCAACAAACAAATGTTAAGACACAAAAATTCCAGTCTTAAATCCTATATAAGAAGTGCTTCAAGCAGACAGTTAGTAGTTCTGCCGGAGGTGGGCCCTTGTTAACTAATTGTGATCGTTTGTGCAAACAAACATCCGATTAATTAGCTTGTGTCTGCCCCTGCGAATTCACTTAACAATGAAGTACACTTCTTTGGATAAAATAAGATACTTGCAAAAGAAAGGAATGTGTGCTTGAAGATGATAACAAGGAGTCGCTGATATGTGCAAATGGCGAAAAGACATGGGCGAGCAGGCAGGAGACAACCAAAGACCTCTTCGGAGGCACAACTCTTCGGAGGATAAAGACCTCCAACGGGGCTTTCCAGAAAAATAAAGTTCTCTTTCTCAACCAAAAAAGATTGGTGGAATGACTGGAGGCACCTTCCCAAGTGGAAGGCACATGGCACTCGTTAACTAGCTGAGATCGTTTATGCAAACAAACATCCAAGTAACTTGTGTCCGCCACGTGAATCCATCCAACCATGAGAAAGAAACTTCCAGGCAAAAGCCCTACTTGGAGGCACACATTTCACCGAGATCTGAAATAAAACGTCACAAGAGTTGAAATGTAAAAAGCCCTCTTCGGAGGCCTATTTCACCAGAGTTGAAATGCTAAAAGACCTCTTCGGAGGCACACATTTCACCGAGATCTGAAATAAAACTTCACAAATGTTGAAATGTGAAAAGCCCTCTTCGAAGGCCCACTTCACCAGAGTTGGAGTGCCAAAGCCCTCTTCGGAGGCCCGCTTCCCAGCGAATAGGGAAAAACAAAAGCCTCTCCCTAGAGGCAGAAACAAAAAGCCCTCTTCGGAGGCCCGCTTCCCCGCGTACAGGGGAAAACACAAAAGCCCTCTCCCCAGAGGCACACACAAAAAAGCCCTCTTCCCAGAGGCATAATCAAACAAAAGCCCTCTTCGGAGGCACAAACTGGTCGAAGCCCTTTTCGGAGGCCCACTTTACCGCGTAGGAAAATTCGCTTGCCAAAAATAAAAGTGACTTTCTCCGAAAGTGAAGTGTAAAAAATTCTTCAAAAAAAAGGAAAGTGAAGACTTCTCCAATACAAGGCGCATTCTACTAAATCAGATAAATATTCCCTTAAAATGGAAAAATTATTCTCTAAAGTACGGATGCAAGCCTCCTTAAAATGGAAAAAGTTGTTCTCCAAAGAAAGAGTACAAGTCTTCTCAAAACAGAAGAGTTGTTCTCCAAAATTTTACCAATGTGAAAAAGATTGCAATAAACCGTGGTATGGGGCAATATAATATAGTTACATTCATAAAAGCAATGCTCAAGCAACATACCACAGGTTTATTGCAACATCACACAAAGAAAATAAAGAAACTTGTATGAAATAGAAGAATAAATGCATTCTCAGATACAGACAGAAGTTTGTACAAGTAAAAGAATCATTTTATTCCATACTATGAAAATTTTATACATGTGCAGGTTTCTAAATAAAAGAAGGCAGGGACCGGTACCCGCACAATCTCCGGTCAACAAAGTCTTTATATATACAAGCAAAAAAGCAAAAAGCGAGAAGAAAAGCATAGGACCAAACCCATCACTTCTTCTTCCTGCCACCTTTCGAGCCCTCCCCTGGCCGGATGATTAACTTTTTGGGTCGGCTTGTAAGAGTAGAAGAAGAAAGAGGAAGGGGTGCAATTGGAATTTCTTCTGCTTTTTCTTCACTGGCAGAAGCTTCCCTCCTTTTCTTTAAGACTCCACGCTTCCCCTTCTTTCTTGAGGAAGACTCACTGCCCGGAGTGAAAAGTGCAGACAACTTTATGTCATCAGAAATAGTTTGCTCCGGAGTTCTTTCGCCTTCTTCAGGTTCCTTGGCCTTCTGTTCTTGTGAAGCGACCGGGTCATTCAGGCCTTGAAGAGTTTCTATCTGCTCCACTTGTGACCCTGGTTGAGAGGCGGAAGGAGGAGTAATCTGAAGAGGCGGAGAGGGAACAGCTGGAAGAGGGGAAGTCTGAACAACACTTAGTGCTTTCGCTACAGGAGAAGAGAAGTTAAAGTCAGTATCTCTCATAAAAAGAGGAGAAAGTGGCGCGTCAAGATTTAAGTAATAATCAAAAAGTTCATCAAGCTCATGTGAAGTAAACAAGCAGTCCACTTGAGCAAGATCAGCATTGAGGTTACCAGGAGAAGTAGGCTTTACTATGCCAACTTCAAAGTCCTGTGCTTCAGTGCTTTCTTGAATCTCATCTCCAGTGCAGGCGGTTGCAGTTTCAATGACAGCTTTAGTAGGAGGTGGAGAATGAGAACTGGAGCCAACAATATCGATGTCGGCCGAAACCGAAGGTTGAACTGGATCGGTTGAGGTTGCCTTCCCTAAATGTTCTCCTTCTGTCATTTCGGCTCTCTCTTTAGCGAGTTTCTCCTTTCCCCCGGCAAGAGCAGCACATGCATCGTCATCTAGATAGTACGCCGCTAAATCTTCTTCAGCATATCCAGCTCCTCCAAGCATATCAAGTGCGGCTTCCCACACTTTGGCCAAAGTGATTTCGTACTTCGGTCCCAAAAATCTAAGGCTACCGCGCCCCAGAACACTATGAATGTAAAACTCGAATAAAGTAGAGCCGACTCCGGCTTTAGTTGCCATATGTGATTCTTCGGCTGCTGCTTTGCCGGCAATAGCTTCATGACGCTCTTTTTCAACTTTAGAAAGTCGAGCTTTTAACATTTCGATTTCCAAGTTCTGGGAGCTGGTTTTTTCTCGCAATTGAGCCACGTCAGTTCGGTAGCTTTCTACAACTTGCTGCTGTGCTTCAAATTTAGCTTCACGTCTCTCTATGCAGCGTGAGCATCTCTCACCTGTTTTTGAACCACTTCTTCTCTTTGAGAATAGGAAGTGGAAGAAGAGGCAAGCTCTTCTTTATTTTTTTCAACTTCCGCTTCAAGTTTCTCATTATAAGCGGTAATGCTCTTCATCTCTGCATCATGCTGATCGAGTGTTTTCTGCCACTCGGATTTATCATTTTCCATAGTCAGCATGGCTTTGAGATTTGCACGGTTTACTCTTTGAAGCTCGTCAACAAGTTTCTGCCAACCAGACATTCTCTAGATATCGAGTTTGACGGCATCAAGATTTCGCAACATGGCTTGCTTATCGATTGGGACCAAGTCAAGATCGAAACACACTCCCTTTAAGCACCAGTGTGGAAACTGCTTTGAAGAGTAGCCGGACCTTGTCCAACTTGATACGGTGGCCTACTAATGATTTTTTGAATATCAGCTCTTTGAAGGGCAGGAGAGCTGGAAGGGATTTCCAAAGAGATGGGAGCAGCGGGTTTTTCATAAATTTCAGATGTCGGTTTTTCACCAAGTTTGGCTCGTTTACTCGGTTCTTCAACGACATGACTTTTTCCTTGGCCATCACGGGATTTTCGTTTGTGAGAATCATCCTCTCTCTGGGAAGAATCATGTCGTTCGTCCCGTCTCCCGTAGCGTTCTTTATAAGCACGCCTCTCACGAGCTTTCCTCACAGCTCTTTCTTCGTCGGTTTTCCACGAGGCAGGGAGATACCTCTTGGGGTCATAAGAACCGCGCCTCCCATAACGCTGGAAATCATCATAATAAGGGCCACTTCGCCCCATTGGAGAACCTGAAAATGAAGAAAAGATAAGTTCAGAAATCTTCAAAGAAAGGAAGTTGAATTCATATAAGTGCTGAAAAATCCTAAGTGTGTGTAACGTGCAAACTACGCGCTTCAAACTACGAACCACTCCTCGGTTAGGGGGTGATGACGGATTTTGCAGCAAGTGTCAACTCTTGGGCTGACGGAGTTTGTTGCAAGACAGATGTCGCTTCAACTACTGGAGAAATAATTTTAGCAGTAGTGGTATCGTCTTTAAAGAGCTCCTGTGAAGTAATCATCAAATCGCTCAACCCCTCAAAAATGTTGTCACCATCGTGCCCGGCGGGACCTTTCCCCTCAATTCCTTCATCAACAATCTTCCCGGATTGGTGAGGAGGTTCCTCTTCCTCAATGACCGAGGCAAGTGCAAGTTTGCCGGAAGACCCCACAACGTCAATAGAAGTAGAACACTTCACCAGTGAAGCCTCAACAGTAGGTTCTTTTGGTGTAAGTTCTCTGATGGAAACTGGGGCATCCGATGTCTCTAGTGGAGAATCAAGGACTTCATGAGGCTGAGTAGAACGAAAAGAGTGCAGAAGTCCGAACTGGTGAAGAAATTTGTCTTTCAGCAAAAATTTAATACTTCTTTCCTCAACCGCCACGGCACTTAATCTTTCAAAAGTCGGTCTGTGGCTGGGATCTTTAGAGGGAGGAGGAAGTGCTGTAAAAGTAAAGAATGAAGTTAGCACCTAGCAACTCGAACTTTGAAAAGCTCAAATGGAAAGAGCGGGGATAGGCAATCTTACTTTCTACTCTCCAGATGGCGTAGAATCCTGAAGGGCGACGAACGAAGAAGAATTGATTTAAGAACCTGTGGGCGCTTTCCGGAAGATCGATGATCAATCTACAGTTCCTGGTGCTTCTCACGAGTGTGATAGAGGGATGACCTTTGTTCTTTGCGAATGTGCACAAGTAGCAGATTTCTTCAAAGCTCGGAAGACGATCAAGTGTTCTCCTGAACAGCACACAAAGTCCCATTAGGATGGCGTGGCCATTGGGATGCAACTGGAAGGGAGAGATGGTTAATCAGAGAAGGATTCGTTGAAGAAAGTCATTGAAAGGAGGAACAGCACCACCAGGCACATCTGACGATTGACAGCGATAAAACCGAGAGGCGTCCTGTCAGCAATATCGTTTGGCCCAAGAAGTAAAGCATCTGCTCAGCAATACTAAACTGAATACGTAGTTGGTTGAATCCCTGCTGACTCAGGAAAGTTGGAATTCTTTTCGGGGGATTGTCCAGTGGATTGGCTATTGGGAAGACCTCTTCAACTTGCTCTATTATTTCTTCTTGAGAAGACATGCTACACAAGGAACTGGATATTCAAATATGAAGGTGCACGTTTCCTAAATGTGTGAAGTGTTGTGCAAAAATAATAAAATGACAAGCAAATATAACTGAAATTAAACTAATATGTATTTGTCAATTATAAAATTTCAGGGCTTATTGTTTTAAGTCCAAATACAAGTGCAGTGTTGATGCAAACAAATCAGCCTTAATTGATTAATATTACTTTGCTTTAATACTTCACTTGAATTTGTTGATTCACAGCATTTCATATAATTTCTTTAAGTTGATTATCCTTTATCGACTAATCTGTCATTTGATGTGGGCGACCAGTGGCAGTATATTCGTCCCATTTTTCTATAAATGTTGTGTTTAACAGGTTATTAGCATTAAAGTTAATATAATCTGTGAAGAAAGTACAACGAGTTCAAGCAGTTCATTCTAGCTGTTCAAGTTGGAAATTTAATCAAGTCCTATCAAATTCTTTCAATTGTTCAACTTCTGTTCAAGTCCTTAAGTCGCAAGAACGACTCAAGCTAGCTCGGGGCTTATTTAGGTCGTCCAGATCAAATCCAACGACCTTGCATAAGTCGAACTCTCATAAGTCGCGTTGTTCGAGCCAAGGAGGTCAAGGCAGTCCAAAATTGTTTAAGTATTAGGCTGCGACCTACAAGTTGTACGACAAAGGGTTAGCTCGTCCAAATCCTAGCGCGACCTAAAGTTAGGTCGTTAAAGGTGTATTTCATCCGAAACAGCACACTTTGCATCTTAGGTCGCCGTCTCTTATGTCGCTCAAAATTTAGAAGTTTGGTCGTTAAGTCATTAAGGTCGTGCAATTCACATATAAACCGTTGCCTTAGGTCGTTCGAAGCTCCTAAGCCGGTCACTCCCTCATTCGCCTTAACCCGCTAACTTTGCTTCACTCACAAACACGATAACCCTCTATCATCTCCACAGTAGAATCCATCATCTTTCAACACCATCAAATCACTTAAAACCAATCCGAATCACCTCAAATTCATCATGCATCCAGTGCATTACCGCGTTCTCGTGAATTATAATATCAACGTGTCCAATAACGACTAAAGACCGATTGTAACATGATTCATGGTAAGACGCGGCATATGAAATTGGATTAAGGCCGGAAAAAGGAGGATTCGCGTTTCGATGATGGTCGTGGTTGAATTTTGACTGAGATTACTTACGTAATATGATGATAAGGATGAATTGGCGGCCGGTTGGATTGAATTCTCCCTTGGAAGCTTGGAGGTTCGTTAATGGCAGAGCAAAATTTCGAAACAATTAAGTAAGGAGGAAGAAACGAGCTAACGGAGTATATAAGGCAAAGAGAGAAAGGCAAATAGGCACGCGAGTTAGCTTATCCCTTAGGTCGCTCACGACCTAACAGAATTAGGTCGAAGCACACGACCTATGACATAGGCGTTTACTTCGAGGGGCAAATGTTAACTCCTCTATTTCATGACTCAACGACCTAAGGGTATAAGCGACCCAAGGAATCAAAGTGTGAACAAGCGCCAGGGCAAAGTTAAAACGACCTAACGACCTAAAGATGTCCCGACCTAACGACCTAAAGATGTCCCGACCTAACGACGTAAGGAATAAAGCAACCCAGCGACCTAACGGGTTAGAAGGTCCAGCGACCTAACAACCTGAAGTATGAGAAAGTTAACATGGATGCTCGACCTAACGAAGTAAGCGACCTAACCGATGATAGCGACCGAAAAGATACCGCAACTTAACGAATTATAGAAGACAGCAACCTAATGACCTAACCTGTTAAAGGACTCCACGACCTACAACTTAACGGATAAAGGCTCTGGTGATTCCATTAGAGGTGCGACCTAACGACCTAGCGCCCTAGCGACCTAGCAAGACAACTCCTTATGCCGTAGTATCTTAGGTCGCCACCCCCTCTCCTAGTACTCCTTAGGTCGCCCACGACCTAGAACATAGCTAACCAAACCCCTAGGTTGCTCACGACCTACGACCTACCTTAGGTCTCCTACGACCTATGACTTACTCCAGAAATTTCCTATAAATACCATGCCTACACCACCGAAGGGGTGATCTTTTGGCTTATTTCTGGAACGCCTATACTCTGCTGATTTCTCGACTCATCCGACACTTCAAACACGAAAGACACTTCAACGAACTTAAAGAAGAAATCTAACACATTGGACATGGATTCAAAGAGTTCTTCTACATCGGAGTTCTAGTTATTTGCCTCAGTAATGTTGTATTCGAAGGTTGTTGTAAAGTTGAAATCGATTCAGCAATAAAGAAGATTAAAGTGGACGTAGGCTTAACTTGAAGCCGAACCACTATAAAACTGTTGTCTCTTTACTGTTTTTTCGGTGACTTTTCTACTTACTTCTATTTCCCGTATTGACGGGGTGGCGCTTTCACTTAAACTCTACTTACAACGGGTTGTTAGCGTTTAATTTTAGTGTTAATAGCGACCTACAACTTGATAGAGCGGCATTAAAGAGCAGACAACCTAGGGTTTCTGCGACTTATATAGGTTGTATGTCTTGAGCGACTTAGCAATCAGTAATGGAGTTAAGTCACGGAGCGACGTATGATGGATTTAAGTCGCGGAGCGATGTAGAGCGATAAATGATGGAGTTATGTCGCGGAGCGACATATGGTGGGTTGTTAAGTCGCGGAGCGATATATGGTGGGTCGTTAAGTCGCGTAGCGACGTAAGATGGATTAGAGACATTCCGACTTAGGGTTTGTTTCATTGACTCCTTTCTTGGCATGGCTTGATGCGCTGCATCACAAAGGAGATTTGCCCTGCGATTCTCATTCCTTTTTAATCTTTGGAGCTGCCAATGGTAAGGATGATGAAGGGACAATGCTGCAAATCTGGTCTGCATATACATTTATTTATCATGTAGCTAAAATTTTGGTTTATGTATATATTGCTGGCTAGTTCGCATGAAACTTACATCGTTTTATACAGTGTACATTCACTGGTGATGAAGCTCAAAACGTTATGATACCAATTAAGATGTGCGTCTGTAAAGGGATTTGGTAGTATATAATGTAGCATAGAGAAGACACATTATGTACAAGAACAACCTATGTATTGCAAGACCAATTGTTTACTGTAATGCGTGTGTTTATGTGTGTGTATGTGTGTGTATATATATATGTGTATGTATATGTATGTGTGTGTATGTGTATGTATGTGTGTGTATATTGATGTTAAACACCTAGTGGTAGCTAAAGAGTATTTGATCCTTTACGCAATTTGATGATCTGACATAGCAATCCTATGTATTAAGCATATGCAGCCTTAGTAATAAAAGTGAGTAACTTCATTTCTGATACATGGAAATGGACTGCATTTTTATGTTCTTTATCTCTGTTAAATAGTATCGGAGTTGTAATGCTCGTATACCTTTGATCCGTTTATTTACCTAACATATATGCATACTTTGCTATCGAACTCACTTTAATTATCTTTTGTTGTTTAAAATATACCTCAACCTCTTTCTATGTCTTCCTTGCTAAGTTTTATCATAGTATGTGACAATGTGTTGTTGAACCGAAAAATGGCTCAATCCCCAAAATTGAATCATAATTAAGAGATCTAACAAAAACCGTAAGCAAAACAAAAACTTTTTAAGTGTTTCGACAAATCTAAACGCTATATCCACTCTATTTTATTTATTATGGAATTTCTATCACAAGTACAAATGTTTGATCGGTCTAATAGCCTAGAACGGCCATGAGCTAGAGTCATAAATTCACCTCAATATACCGGGTTTAATTTCAGATCCGAAGAAGTAGAAGTGGAAGATGAAATCACCAAAGCCAAAATTTTATCTTGGTAAAGACCAAAAATGGTCAGTACCGGTTTGAATTTATGGGATGATTGCTTCATATTTCTTCGCTTGGTCTCTATTTTTGACCCATCATAATCTGAGCACTTTTCCTTAGAAATCCCATTGTTTTCTGAAAGGTTCTGATATCCTCAGTACTTGTCTTGTTTTCTTTAAAACTTTCTTTGAGTTGTTCACTTACTGTTTTATAAATACACCCCGAGTTAATCATTCAATCCAACCATTCACACGCCATAGCTCTAGAGTCTCACACGAGGCACAAAATGTGCTCGGTACCCACCTAAAAGTGGTCTCTACCGACCTATTCTCTCCCTAGCTTCAACCTTTCTCCAAATTATCGAGTCCATTCCTTTTGTCCTACAAGCATGTTCTCAAGTCCTAAAATTGTTTCATCTTCATCCTGACATTAGATTCGTTTGAAAGCTGCTTGATGAAAAAATTGGATCACTTACTCCTCAAAGTATGCTTCTGTTGAAAACAGAGCATGCTCTGAAACGAGACAAATGTATGTCATCATCCATATACGTTTGTTGATTATCCAAGAGTTGCCTCAAAGCATTGCCTATATTCCGTGGACATCCATTCTACTTTTTTATATAGTTGAAGTCTCATTCTCTATGCTAAGGACAAGATTTACACTCTGAAAATCGTTCCACGTATTGGTCAAATACATACTACCTTTAAGTTGGTTTTCCTTCCTTTCACTTTTGGGTTTGGACCAATGATTCATGTCAGTACCAATCTGTTTTGATCGGTAGTAGTTATTTTGTTTTGTCATTTCGACATTATAAGTACTCGAGGGATTTAAGAGAATTTTCGCTCTCTTTTGGCCTTCCAGCTTTTGTTGTAGAGTCTTCTAGGACAGTTGAAGTCTTGTTGCGGAGCCTCCAGGGAAGATTGAAATTTCCTTGTGGAGTCCTCTGATAGCAGCTCAATTCATCTATCCCGAAACTCACGTGCCTCTGCTCCTACTCAATCTCCATCGCTCTTAATAGATTAATTAAATCAATCAATCAACTAATGTGATATAATGAACGGTTGTGATTGAATAAGACAGATGACACATGACTTTTGGGGATAAAGAAATTGAATAGTCATTTTGAAGTCCAACACTTTTGTTGACATGATTAGTTCTCGAGCCAAACACATTTATTGAAACAAAAAGTGAAGAATTTGTTAAGTCAAAGTATTTTTCTTATTCATTGGGATTTGTAATGCATATTGATTTATGAAATACTTTTATTGAACACTAGCTAGTTTTCTAAGTGGTCAACAAGTACAATTACTTTTAATTTATCAGCGCAAATAATTCAAGTTTTTAATAAAAACTTAGGCCCCGTTTGGTTTCATTTTGAATTTTGTGTTTTGCGTTTTCAACATATACTACAAAATATAAGAAATTATTGAATTTTTTTTTACAATTCTTAGCCATCACGACGATGGACGGAAAATGGACGAGATGGATTACTTTCCATCCTTTTGTTATGTCTCAAAACACGAAAAATCAAATAAACTTGTTTTCTATTTTCTATATTAGTTTCATTTTTTAAAATTGTGTGTTTTTCAATCATACATGATAAATGTGAATTTTTATTTAGACGAAAATGCAAAACTTAAAATAGCAAACCAAATGGGGCCTTAGTCCTTTCTTTTTTATTTTCCTTTCTGTTTTCCTTGGAATGTTTTATAACTTTATAATGCTCGGAAAGTACTAAAGATGAGCACATACAATGGCGCATCAATCAAAGATAAATAGTTCAAAACTTTAATCTTCAAATTATATTCCCTTAGAGTTTTGCAAATGGTGGTCCAAGTTGGATTAAAGAGAGAGGACAAGCAATTGATTCCTGCTATGTGGAGACTTGATATCGTTTATACCTTTCGACAGAATACGTGAACAATTTATATATGCATGCTATCAAGCTATGAATATATTATATAAAATTATATTGCAATGACGAACACAAATATATTGGGCTAAAAAATAAAATAAAAGGAGCATATATGGAAGATATGGGGATGGTGAAAGAATGAGAACATTCAAGGTATACAGGAAGCAGCAGAAATTAAAGGACAAGGTACACAGAGAGAAAAAAAGCAAAGGGCATTAAGAATACAAGAGGGCAGGGGACGTTCTTTAGTCCTTGAGCATAATACCTGGGCATATCCAATTAGCATATCCACATTAATTTTTGTGTTATAAATACAGAGATAGAACCATTCAATTGTATCAAGTTGAAGAAGAGTTATGTTTGGGTCTGAGACTTATAGTGCAACTCTCCTTCGGCATCAAAACACCACGAATATCACTGCTGCAAATATTTCTCTGATATGTCAGAGGTGCCATTCTCATTCCTTTTTAATCTTTGGAGCTGCCAATGGTAAGGATGATGAAGGGACAATGCTGCAAATCTGGTTCGCATATACATATATTTAACAATAACTAGGTTACATTTATCTTTACGTGTCAACATATTTTGATACAAAATGGTAGGTATAATTTAATTTTAAACTGTTGGAGGTTTTTTGCCCTATTCCGGTCGTGGTCTCCCAAGTAGAGTAACTCCGACAAATCCCGCATGTACAAGCCTGACAACAAAATGCAAAATGAGAATTCAATTACTAATAAATTGTTTGTTGTACGTCATTTATATCCAATTACTAATAAATTGGTCAATCATGCAATCGTGATCACTGCCTCATGATACAGGAACTTATAGTTTCCTTATTGAGATTTATTTGCGCAAAAATGGTTCTCTTATTAATAATGTATAATAATATATAACAAAAGTGAACTCACGGCTAGAATATAAAAGCTTCACTTAAAGTTCCACTCTAAATGGGCATGCTTAGACCGATTAGTCTTTGAGCCTGTGCTCCTGTGCTGGCAGTAGTGTTAATGCGGATATCCATTCCGATTTGCAAGGAAAAATGTTTATTTTTGATTTCAGGAAATGCACTTGAGTCTCTCAAGCTTATTTGGTAATTTCCAAGCCTATCCAAATGATATGGCTTCTTCACTCCTTCTGGATTTGCAGTACCTGGAAGATCTAAGCTGGTTAACCTGTCTAGAACCGAATACATCATCTGCATATATAATAAGGCAACATAAGCCGATGATAACCATTTAGAGTTGTAATTTGCAATAACAAAAGAAAAGTTGTGTTCGCTCAGGTCGAAAATGTAACAATAGAAAATCAAGAAGCATGATTATTTTATGTTTTGTCATCGATGAGCATTTTTACAAATGTAGCAGTCATCATTTAACAAATTATACATAGCATTGAAGTTCATGGCAATGCAATTAAGCAGACAACAGACTAGGTCTTCGGAAGAAAGCATGAATTATCTAAAATGTTCACCAAACTATAAAAAATTATAATCCAGATCAATAGCCTTTAACAACCAACAAAGTTTAGATACCTGAAGACACTTTAAATGCTTCAATCCAATTCAAAAACCCCAACTTAGCTCCATCGCCCCCATTCTCTAAAATCAAACGTTAACACTGAAAAACCACCAAAAGAGTGATTGCAGCAAACAAACCAGATGACACAATGGGATTCGAAGGGGAGCACGCAGGCCCAAATTTAAGAAGAGCATAAAAATGCACTCTTTCAGCCCAAATCATAGGAGCTTCTAGCAAAGAGCAACAGAGTTTCGATTTTAAAGCTATTTTTATTGCTTAATGACTTATAACTGGCGAATTAAGTTTGTAACAAGCCTGAATTTTGAACAATTTAAATTTAAAATATTTAATTAATTTTAAATATTTGAATGACGGTTTAGTTTCAATTCCCAATATAACTATGAATTGGCGATTAAATTTTAGAATTTAACATATTGAAAGTTGAATAAAAATTTGAATTTGACTTTGGAGTTTGAAATTGAATATGAAATTTGTATTTAAAATTCGAACTAATGACTTAGAAAAATAATTTGGATTTAAGAATTATTATTTATGTAAATTAATATAAATTGATGTTTGATAGTTGAACTTTAAAACGTTTATATATCTATGAAGCTTACTAAAGAAAATGAAAAAAAATTTGAATTGAAAAAAAAAAATTATAAAAAAATAAGGCATGAAGGACATACATTTAATGCCCCATCCTCTCAGGCACACCCTATGTACCTTCACAGCCGAAAACAAAGCATGGCCGACATCTCCTTCCCCTTCCTCATAAAATACCCGATACCTCCCCCCTTTCGTTTCATATTCATTCGCAAACCCTATACGGAAAAAAAAATGGCGTCTCTCTCTCGTCTCCCTCTTCGCTTCAAAATTAGGGCTTTCGTCTTCGCTTGCTGAATTGATCCTTCGCCTCGCTCGCGATCGCTTCGGTGAAAGGTGAGTGACCCTCACATCTACTTCATCCTCCTTAGGTCGTTCGATTTTGTTATGAGTTGATAATTTCTCTGTTGTTTTTTTTATTAAAAAAAATATGGTGTTGATTTTTGATTGGTTCGATTCCTTCTTTTTGGCTTCGGCTGTCGAGTTTGGTTCGTACTCCTCAGCAACTAAGGTGAGTAATTTACAATTACTCACATCTAATTCGATTTTATGTGTATTTGATTTTGTGTTATCGGACTTGAATTTTTGGTATTTCGACTTCGGTCGTGAATTCTTATCTAGTTTTGAGTTTTGCTGTGTTGATTCCGTTCTTGTTGTCTTTCGATGTTGAATTCTTTTGACAATGCTGATTGTTGAGTCGACTCCGACACTTACTGTTATTGACTTCGGTCACTTTTGTTTTGTGATAGTTTTTGACTTCGGTCTCCTTTTGAATTGTGAACTCAAACTGGGTTCTATTGATGAGGAACGGTCCTTGTGTTTTCGGCTTTAAATTGAATTAGCTGATGTTGATTTTGTTCGAATTTGGCCAATTAAGGCTATATTGGTTTCTGGATATTGTTTCACTTGAGTCGTTAAGTTTGCATTTATATCAATAAATTGCAACATTCGATTTAACAAGTTTTAAAGGATTTCTACTGTTATTTTCCAAATACAAGCACATTTCAAAACTCACATGCCTGTTAATATTTTAAGTACCTAGATTTTATTAAAACTAAAATATTTTGTTTTGAATCCAAATGCTAACATTGATTCAGTAAAAAGATTTTTTTTTTTTTTGATTGATAGTGAACATTGAAACCTGGAATAGAGGTATATCAACAAACATAGTTCAAATCAGATGCATACACACATCTTTTACATGTAGATATATACATGCAGGCATATAAACAAAGCATTGTCATATCATATTTTTAGTATCAATTCCAACAATCAAGACAAACAGATGGTTTTGAGTGAGTTTGCTCCCTGTTAGAGGTAGAATCAAAGAATCTGAACTTGGTATAGATTATCATAATTATTTTGTAATTCCTAAACAGTTGCTAAACATTTCAACTTAAACCCATTTTTCAAATCTAAGTCTTGTAGATTTGAACATATTTTGGTTTAAACAACCAAGCCTTTAAAGGAATTCGTCGAGCATCACTTAATTGCATACCTAAATATGCTTCATTGTTGTTCCATTCTGCATGCTTTTATCCATGATTTCGATCCATGTTTATTACTCGAGGCAAGGAAATATGAATTTCATTTTGATAGCACTGTCCAGTTTCATTTATTTGTTCAATTGTGCATTATGTTTTTCACTGCATATGACTTTGAACCTTCTTTATGTTGCATCGAACACCTCTCTTGATCTATTTGCATTGTATATTTGTAGGCATGCCACTGAGCACATGTTGATAAGTCCACTTGAGTACAGTCTTCATTTTATTGCCCTTATGCACTTTGTTATATGAACTTGACGCATTGCTTTGAGTTGTATCATTTTAAAATCCACTGTGCACAGAGCATATAATTTGTTTCACTTGAGTCGTTCAGTTTGCATTTATGTTAGAATGAATGCTTCTGCATTTGTGCCTGTTGCACTTGCTTGACCCAGTTTCATTCATCCTTGAGTCTTGTTTACTTTGAGCATGTTTCATTTGGTCGTCTGCACCACTGGTTTGCTGCAGCTTGGTCTTGCCATCTGTATTTAATTTGCATTCATGTATGCACTCCTTCATTTAATATTTGCAGTCGTACTTCATTTGATCACAGTTGCACTGGGTTGAATTTTGTGGCTTCGGTTATCTTCAATGGCATATTGTTCCTCCTGTAGTCTTGATGTGTGCATGTCATACCTGGTCTTTGGATCTGGTGCCTGTAGTGTTGTTTTGAGTTTGCTGTTGCATTTTATTCTGGACTCCCTCTGATTCATTTCATGTTTTGTACCATTGCCCTTGTGTTCATGTGGTGGCTGCAGTCTTGTTGTAGTTCCCCTTGAATTCAAAATGGGGCTGCAGTTCATTTTTATAAATTTTTTGCACTTATTGAAGTGTGCAGTAACGAGTTGTCTGGGAAATTGTTTTCTTGAGTTTACTTGAGTATATGCAAAACAGTTGCATTTCGACCTTGTCATGTTGCATGGGTTTTGGTGTTGCAGTTGCGTTAAGTCACGATAGCATTGAATTGACCTCTGCAGCTTCGATTGCTGTTAGTATTCACTGTTGTGATGATTTTACATGCTGTTGTGGCGAGGCAGTGCACGCGTGCGTGTACCGCAGCCAATCGGTTTTGATGTTTTTAAGTGACATTTCAATTGTATGAATTGATTTGGTTTAAATTGATGATTTTGTTGTTAATTGCCGTTTAGGCAATTTTGATTATTTTTAAAATTATCTTCATTTAAAATCCATTCATCTATCTTCGTTGATAAATTGAATCTACTGATTTATTGTTTAACACTGTTAAGTGTTATACTTACCGTTATCCGATTTCTTTGTTAAAAGGGTCGGATAGGTGAATTTATATTTGACTGTCGTCTAATTGTTAATTGATTATTATTGCCTCTATGCACTAATAACTGAGTTTGAATTAGACTGACCCGTGTATTATTTTCATTTGAATGTAATACTCGGGTCAAACCGAGTATTTTATAGCTTGAAGATTTTCAGGTAGCGAAGTTAGAGAGAGAGGGGGAAAACGCTTCACTTTAGCTTTTCGGGGATTTATTTTTGTACTTAAAGAAATATTCCGCTGTATAAATTAATGCATTGTACAAACTCTGATATATGTGAGAAAAATTAATTATGTGAAATATAATTATTCTGTGTTTCTGTGGCTGATTCTGTTTAAACTCTATAAACTGAATAACAATCCGTCATTTTGAACGTTTCAAGTTGGTTTAATTACCGACTAGGGGCGGTCAGAAGGTCGGGCCGTTACAAAGTTATATGTTTAGTGTACCAAAATAGAGAATAATCAATTATAAACTCGTCTCACAAGTTTATCAATCAGATTTCCACTACTCCGGAAGTCTGTATTTGCTAAATTAAGCAATATGTCGTAATTAAATTACAACCACAATCTAACAACTATAGTAATAATAAGTATAGCGATAGATCAAACGTTATACTATTTAAAGAAATAGTACAACGTAAAAACAAAAATGATATATATAAATAAATATATAAATTAATTATAAACCTAACCGGTTTGAAGAAGAAAATTCCATCTGAGGCTTGTCGTAATAATTTTCTTAAGACTTTATTTAGAGTCTCCCAAGATACAACGGATGTAATCTGCACGAGATTGTAATGAGTATGTCAATTCTGTGATATATTGTATAGAGCAGTAGAGAAGAAGAAGTAGAAGAAATTAGAATTGGAATTGGAATTGGATCGAAAATGTGATCAGGATTCTCTCCTATTTATAATTTCGTCCGCATCCCTTCAAACAGTCGCGTCCGCTTGATGGGTCGCACCCGTTACCTTTTGAACCGCTACTATTCGGTAACGGGTCGCACCCGCCTGCTCTTCGCATCCGTTCGCGTCGCACTTCTTCGTCCGCCTGCGCTTCTTCAGTCGGGTCGCACCCGCTCGCGTCTAACGGTTAGCACCCGCTTGTGTCTAACTGTTCGCACCCACTTCCGTCTGTTCACCAAAAACCCGCGTTCGCTTCAGAAGTCGCACCCGCTCAGTCAATCCGCGTTCGCTTTATGAACAGATTCACACCTGTTCGTATAGCCTGCAACTGTCAGAAAGCCCGACCCAGCCTGGTTCGTGTCGGACGACGACGGCGGCACGCCCGCGTGTGGTGGTGATGCATGATCTCCCTCCTCACAACGAAGCATACATTTGGGTGCCCCTAGGCCCCAACCCCTTCATTGCAAAGCTATTAATATACTAGAATAGCTTTGCAATTTTGACGATGTGGGACTTATGTATATTTTCATTCAATAGGAATTTCAACAAACCCCTACATTAATGATAATATTCACCCCCCCCACACAAAGCGAAATATCACAGAGTACATATGGAATAATGCTTTATCGTGGATAAGTAGATATTTCACTTTAAAATTTCCCAATTTAAAACTTATCAGATCTACTTGGCTAATTTATGAATTATTTCACCTTGAACCGTCAGCCTTTATTGTATACCCAGACAATAAGCTTTACGAACCATTGATTCCTTCTCATCCAATCTCATAGAGCCGACTCATCTCACACTAACATAGGTGATCACAATCATTAAGAGTATCTTACATATATCCCACTTGTTATTTCCAAGATATGACCATCATTAAAAAAACATAGTTTTAACCTTTAAATACTTCTATAGGCATGCATTTACATTGTGCACCATAGGAATGGAGTTGGACAATGTCCATGCAAATGCATTACATCTTATAGTTATTCAGAACTGGTTTGCCTATTGATCCTAATCCGTGGGATCTCCAGTCGCTAGGATATGTTTACGTATAAGATAACTCTTGGTGGTTTAGGCTTTTAAACTCATTCCCCTCGATGCACAGTCAATTTTCTCTCTTGATAAACCTTTAGTAAATGGATCCGCTAGGTTATCATTTGTTCTCACATAATCTATGGAAATAGTTCCATTTGAGAGTAACTGCCTAAGAGTGTTATGACATTGACGAATATGTCATGACTTTCCATTATATACAAAGTTGTGCGCTCTACTTAGCGCAGCTTGGTTATCACAGTGTATGCATATCGCGGTACAGGTTTAGGCCAAAACGAAATATCTTTAAAAAGTGGCGAAGCCATTCTACTTCTTCGCCTGCTTTATCGAAAGTGATGAACTCTGATTCCATAGTGGATCATGCTATGCATGTTTGTTTAGTAGATTTCCATGACACTGTTTCCCCTGCTAAGGTAAAGACATAACCACTTGTTGATTTTGATTCCTCTGAATCAACAATCCATTTTGCATCATTATATCCTTCTAAGACTGCACGATATTTTCCATAATGTAAGGAATAGTTTGTGGTATTTTTTAAATATCCAAGCACTCTCATTAGAGCTTTCCAGTGTTTCTTTCCTAGATTGCTTATATACATACTCATTTGACTTACTACAAAAGCTATATCTGGTCTTGTGCAATTCATGAAATACATGAGACATCCTATTATACGAGAGTATTCCAGTTGCATTACACTCTAATTAATGCTTTTATGCAGTACTTCTGATGGATTAAAAGGTGTTCTTACTCCTTTAATTTCAAAAGTTTAAAATCTTTCAATCACTTTGTCTACATAGTGTGACTGAGATAATTTAATTCCATTAGGTGTTCTTATTATTTTGTTTTTCAAAATAACGTCTGCAATTCCTAAGTCTTTCATATCAAAATTTCTAATTTACATCTTCTTTATGGTCTCTATTACCTGAGTATTTGGACCAAACATTAACATATCGTCAACATATAAACAAATCATCGCATATGATTGCCCAATCTGTTTAAAATAAACACACTTATCGCATTCATTTATACGAAAATCATTTCTCATCATGACACTATCAAATTTTGCGTGCCATTGTTTTGGAGCTTGTTTTTAGTCCGTATAATGATTTTACTAATCTACAGACTTTGTTTTCATTTCCTTTGGAAACAAAACCTTCAGGTTGCACCATGTAGATCTCCTCATCGAGATCTCCATTTAAGAATGCTGTTTTTACATCCATTTGATGAATTTTTAGATTATAGATCGATGCAATTGCTATTAGCATTCTTATAGAGGTTATTCGTGTTACCGGCGAATATGTATCAATGAAGTCTACTCCTTCTTTTTGACGATATCCTTTGGCTACTAATATGGCTTTATACTTGTCGATAGAGCCACCTGCTTTCAATTTATTCTTGAAAATCCATTTACGGCCAATAGTTTTTATTCCAGGTGGAATATCAATAATTTCCTAAGTTTTATTACTCAGAATTGAATCAATCTCACTTTGGATCGCATCTTTCCAATATGAAGATTCAGAAGATGACATTGCTTTCTTGTACGTTTGAGGTTCGTGCTCTAACACATATGTGAAAAAAATCCAAACCAGATGTCTTGAAAGTCCTAACCCTTACGCTTCTTCTTGGTTCAACATCCTCAATTTCTTGATGAGTTTCATCTTCACGTGAATTGCTTGATTCTTCTCTTGTCCTTTTAGGGACATTATTCCCTTCATTCCTTTTGTGTGGAAATACGTCTTCAAAGAATGAGGCATCTCTAGATTTCATGATTGTATTTACATGAATATCAGCTATATTAGACTTGAATACCAAAAATCTGTAGGCACTACTATTTTGGGTTGGCCCTAAGTAGTAACAATCTACTATTTTCGGTCCAAGTTTGACTTTCTTGGGAGGCGGAACTGGAACTTTTGCCAAACACCCTCACACTTTGAGGTATTTAAAACTTGGTTTGTGTTCTTTCCATAACTCATATGGAATTTTTCCTATTTTATTGTGGGGGACTTTGTTTAATATGTGATTAGACATATTGAAGGCTTCCCCCCACAAGCTTGTCGGTAGACCAGAGGTTAAAATCATGACATTAATCATGTCTTTTAACGTTATGTTCTTCCTCTCGGCTACACCATTTTTTCTGGGTGAATATGGAGCTGTTGTTTGATGAATTATACCATTTTCGACGCAAAACTGTTCAAATGGTGATTCATATTCTCCACCTCGATCAGATCTCAATATCTTGATCTTTTTATTTAACTGATTTTCTGCCTCAACTTTGTACTTTATAAACGATGTAATTGCTTCATCCTTACTATTTAAAAGATATACGTACCAATATCGTGTATAGTTATCAATAAAAGTGATAAAGTACTTTTTCCACCTTTTGTAGGTAATGATTTAAAATCACATAAATCTGTATGAACCAAACCTAGTGGTTCGGTGCTTCTATCAACAGACTGAAATGTTTTTTTAATCATTTTTGCTCCTACGCATGTATCACATTTGTAGTTCTTATCTACTTGGAATTTCGGAATTAATCCCATGTTTGATTATATTTTTATTTTTCGAAAATTTACGTGTCCCAATCTATTATGCCATAGTAAAATTTCATGCTCAAGCAAGTAAGAAACTTCAATTTTATTAATAGCACAACCAGAATACATGGTTTTATTTCCGATAACGGATACATTTGCCTTAAATAGGCCATCAGATAAATATCCCCTTCCAATATACATTCCAACCTTGGACAGAACCATCTTGTCTGACTCGAATACCATTTTGAATCCTTTCTTTGGTAGCACTGCACCAGAGATGAGATTCTTGCGTATGTCTGGAATGTGTAGCACGTCCTTCAACTTGATAGTTTTTCCAAAAGTAAAATTGAGGATCATTGTGCCACCGCCTTCGATCATGGATACTGCAGAATTACCCATATAGAATTTTTCTTCGTGATTGAATTCTGGTATGTAGAAAACATAGATTTGTCAGAGCAGACATGACGAGTAGCGCATGTTTCTACCCACCATTGATTAGGATTCCGAACCAAATTGCATTTAGATACAACTGTTGAGAAGTTGGACTCGTCTACTTCCATGTTGTCTACTATATTTGCCTCTTTATTGTGGTCCTTTTTGAGTTTGCAATATCTAGCGGCATGTCCAACCTTTCCACAAACCCAACACTCGTCATTGAACTTTTTGGTTCGTTTATTGTCTTTTGGTTTATTGTCTGGAGCTTTCCTTTTCTTCTGTAAATTCTTCTTTTCTTTGGTCTTTGAACCTTCAGCCACAAATGCCTCCTTGCTTTGTTTTGTAACTCCACGGTTATCTGCCTCAATTTTCAGTCGGATTATGAGATCCTGTAAAGAGATTTTCATTTTATTATGCTTTAGATAATTGCGGTAATATCTCTATGACGGTGGTAGTTTTTCCGTGATGGCTTCTACCAGAAATGATTCTCCAACCTTATGACCTTCCGCTTCAAGTTCATGAATGATGATTTGCAGTTCATGCAGTTGAGCAGTCACCGGTTTGGAGTCAACTATCTTGTAGTCCATGAATTTGTCTACAATAAATTTCTTAAGACTGATATTCTGTGTCTTATACTTCATGGAAAGTGCATTCCAGAGTGCCTTTGCTGTCTTTAGAGGTTGGTATACTTTGTATAGCACATTGTTGAGACAATTCAGAATATAGTTTCTACATACAAAATCGGAATGCTTCAACATATCAACATCTGATTCCTTGCCTGGTGCAGGAACCAGTTCCTCCTCCTCGAGATACCGTTGCAGACCGGGTGTGGTGAGATAAAATTACATCTGATTCTGCCATGTTAGAAAATCGTCATCATCTCCATTAAAAGGATCGGGCCTGTTGTGTGTAGTAGCCTTTATTAATAATTCAACTGTTTCCATCTCTGTTTTAGCAAAAAACAGGAAAGTCTTAAGACGTTATACGTCTAGTGTACCAAAACAGAGAATAATCAATTATAAACTCGTCTCACAAGTTTATCAATCAGATTTCCACTACTTCGGAAGTCTGTATTTGCTAAATTAAGCATTACGTCATAATTAAATTACAACCACAATCTAATAACTATATTAATAATAACTATAGCAATAGATCAAACATTATACTACTTAAAGAAATAGTACAATGTAGAAACAAAAATTATATATATAAATACATATATAAATCAAGTATAAACCTAACCGGTTTGAAGAAGGAAATTCCGTCTGAGGCTTGTCGTAACAATTTCCTTAAGACTTTATTTAAAGTCTCCCAATATACAACAGATGTAACTTGCACGAGATTGTAATGAGTAGGTCAACTCTGTGATATATTGTATAGAGCAGTAGAGAAGAAGAAGCAGAAGAAATTAGAATTGGAATTGGATTGAAAATGTGATCAGGATTCTCTCCTACTTATAATTTCGTCTACATCCCTTCAAACAATCGCGTTCGCTTGACGGGTCGCACCAGTTACCTTTTGAACCGCTACTGTTCGTTAACGGGTCGCACTCGCCTGCTCTTCGCATCCGTTCGTGTCGCACTGCTTCTGTTCGCGGCCTGCGCTTCTTCAGTCGGGTCTCACCCGCTCGTGCCTAATGGTTCGCACCCGCTTCCGTCTGTTCGCCAGAAACCCATGCCCGCTTCAGAAGTCGCACCCACTCATTCAATCCACGTCCGCTTTATGAATAGATTCGTACCTGTTCGTATAGCTTGCAACTGTCAGAAAGCCCGACCAGGCACGGTTTGGTTCGGTCGGTCGGACGGCAACAACGACACGCGCGCGTGTGGTGGTGATGCATGATATCCCTCCTCACAACGAAGCATACATTTGGATGCCCCTAGGCCCCAACCCCTTCATTGCAAAGCTATTAATATACTAGAATAGCTTTGCAATTTTGGCGATGTGAGACTTATATATATTTTCATTCAATAGGAATTCCAACAATCTCCTACGTGAATGATAATATACACATCCCCCACACAAAGCGAAATATCATAGAGTACATATGGAATAATGCTTTATCTTGGATAAGTAGATATTTCACTTTAAACATTCCCTATTTAAAACTTATCAGATCTACTTGGCTAATCTGTGAATTATTTCATCTTGGACCGCCAGCCTTTATTGTATATCCAGACAATAAGCTCTATGAAGCATTGATTCCCTTCTCATCCAATCTCTTGATTGTGTTCATTTTGATCCTGAACAGTTTTTAGTTCTATGAGTGTTTATATAAAATATAAGCCTTTAATATTCTCATAGAGCCGACCCAGCTCACACTAACATAGGTGATTGCAACCATTAAGAGTGTCAAGCATATACCCCACTTGTTATATCCAAGATATGGTCATCATTAAAAAACATAGTTTTAACCTTTAAATACTTCTGTAGGCATGCATTTATATAGTGCACAATAGGAATGGAGTTGAACAATGTCCACGCAAATGCATTACGTCTTGAGTTATTCAGAACTGGTTTGCCTATTGATCCTAGTCCGTGGGATATCAAGTCGCTGGGATAGGTTTCATTATAAGATAACTCTTGGTGGTTTAGGCTTTTAAACCCATTCCACTCGATGCACAGTCAATTTTCTCTCTTGATAAATCTTTAGTAAATGGATCCGCTAGGTTATCATTTGTTCTCACGTAATTTATGAAAATAGTTCCATTTGAGAGTAACTGCCTAACAGCGTTATGGCATCGACGAATATGTCGTGACTTTCCATTATATACAAAGTTGTGCGCTCTACTTAGCGCAGGTTGGTTATCACAGTGTATGCATATGGCCGGTACAGGTTTAGGCCAAAACGGAATATATTCTAAAAGGCGACGAAGCCATTCCGCTTCTTTGCCTGCTTTATCTAAAGCGATGAACTCTGATTCTATAGTGGATCGAGCTATGCATGTTTGTTTAGTAGATTTCCATGACACTGCTACCCCTGCTAAGGTAAAGACATAACCACTTGTTGATTTTGATTCCTTTGAATCAGCAATCCAATTTGCATCACTATATCCTTCTAAGATGGCATGATATTTTCCATAATGTAAGGAATAATTTGTGGTATTTTTTAAATATCCAAGCACTCTCATTAGTGCTTTCCAGTGTTTCCTTCCTGGATTGCTTGTATACATGCTCAGTCGACTTACTGCAAAAGCTATATCTGGTATTGTGCAATTCATGAGATACATGAGACATCCTATTACATGAGAGTATTCTAGTTACATTACACTCTCATTAGTGTTTTTATGCAGTACTTCTGATGGATTAAAGAGCGTTCTTACTCCTTTAATTCCAAAATTTTGAAAATTTTCAACCACTTTGTCTACATAGTGTGACTGAGATAATTCAATTCCATTAGGTGTTCTTATTATTTTGATTCCTAAAATAACGTCTGCAACTCCTAAGTCTTTCATATCGAAATTGTTAATTAACATCTTCTTTATGGTCTCTATTACCTGAGTATTTGGACCAAATATTAACATATCGTCAACATATAAACAAATCATCACATATGATTGTCCAATTTGTTTATAATAAACACATTTATCGCATTCATTTATACGAAAACCCTTTCTCATCATGATAATATCAAATTTTGCGTGCCATTGTTTTGGAGCTTGTTTTAGTCCGTATAATGATTTTACTAATCTACAGACTTTGTTTTCATTTCCTTTGGAAACAATACCTTCAGGTTACTCCATGTAGATCTCCGCATCGAGATCTCCATTTAAGAATGCTGTTTTTATGTCCATTTGATGAATTTCTAGATTATAGATCGATGCAATTGCTATTAGCATTCTTATAGAGGTTATTCATGTCACAGGCGAATAAGTATCAAAGAAGTCCGCTCCTTCTTTTTGACGATATCCTTTGGCTACTAATCTGGCTTTATACTTGTCGATATAGCCATCTTCTTTCATTTTCTTCTTGAAAATCCATTTACAGCCAATTGGTTTAATCTCAGGTGGAATATCAACAATTTCCAAAGTTTTATTACTTTGAATTGAATCAATCCCACTTTGGATCACATCATTCCAATATGAAGATTCAGAAGATGACATTGCTTCCTTGTACGTTTAAGGTTCGTGCTCTAACACATATGTGAAAAAATCCGAACCAAATGTCTTGAAAGTCCTAGCACTTACGCTTCTTCTTGGTTCAACATCCTCAATCTCTTGATGAGTTTCATCTTCATGTGAATTGCTTGATTCTTCTCTTGTCCTTTTAGGGACATTATTCCCTTCATTCCTTTTGTGTGAAAATAGATCTTCAAAGAATGAGGCATCTCTAGATTTCATGATCGTATTTACATGAATATCAGCTATATTAGACTTGAATACCAAAAATCTGTAGGCACTACTATTTTGGGCTGGCCTTAAGTAGTAACTATCTACTTTTTTTGGTCTAAGTTTGACTTTCTTGGGAGGCAGAACTGGAACTTTTGCCAAGCACCCCCACACTTTGAGGTATTTAAAACTTGGTTTGTGTTGTTTCCATAACTCATATGGAATTGTTCCTGTTTTACTGTGAGGGACTTTGTTTAATATGTTATTAGACATATTTAAGGCTTCCCCCCACAAGTTTGTCGGTAGACCAGAGGTTAAAAGCATGACATTAATCATGTCTTTTAACGTTATGTTCTTCCTCTCGACCACACCATTTTGTTGTGGTGAATATGGAGCTGTTGTTTGATGAATTATACCATTTTCGACGCAGAACTGTTCGAATGGTGATTCATATTCTCTACCTCGATCAGATCTCAATATCTTGATCTTTTTATTTAACTGATTTTCTACCTCAGCTTTGTACTTTATAAACGATGTAATTGCTTCATCCTTACTATTTAAAAGATATACATAACAATATCGTGTATAGTCATCAATAAAAGTGATAAAGTACTTTTTCCCACCTTTTGTAGGTAATGATTTAAAATCACATAAATCTGTATGAACCAAACCTAGTGGTTCAGTGCTTCTATCAACAGATTGAAATGTTTTTTTTAACCATTTTTGCTTCTACGCATGTCTCACATTTGTAGTTCTTATCTACTTGGAATATCGGAATTAATCCCATGTTTGATAATATTTTCATTTTTCGAAAATTTATGTGTCCCAATCTATCATGCCATTATAAAATTTCATGCTCAAGCAAGTAAGAAACTTCAATTTTATTAATAGCACAATCAGAATACATGGTTTTATTGCCGTTAATGGCTACATTTGCCTTAAGTAGGCCATTAGATAAATATCCCCTTCCAATATACATTCCAGCCTTGGACAGAACCATCTTGGCTGACTCGAATACCATTTTGAATCCTTTCTTTCGTAGCACTACACCAGAGATGAGATTCTTGCGTATGTCTGGAACATGGAGCACGTCATTTAACTTGACAGTTTTTCCAGAAGTAAAATTGAGGATTATTGTGCCACTGCCTTCGATCATGGATACTGTAGAATTACCCATATAGAGTTCTTCTTCGTGATCGAATTTCTGGTATGTAGAAAACATGGATTTGTCAGAGCAGACATGATGAGTAACGCCTATGTCTATCCACCATTGGTTAGGATTCTGACCCAAAATGCATTTAGATACAAGTGCCGAGTAGTTGGACTCGTCTACTTCCATGTTGTCTACTATATTTGCCTCTTTGTTGCGGTCCTTTTTGAGTCTGCAATCTCTAGCGGCATGTCCAACCCTTCCACAAACACAACACTCGCCATTAAACTTTGGTTCGTTTGTTGTCTTTTGGTTTGTTGTCTAGAGCTTTCCTTTTCTTTTGGAAATTCTTCTTTTTGTTTTTGGTCTTTGAACTTTCAGCCAAAAATGCCTCTTTGCTTTGTTTTTTAACTCCACGGTTATCTGCCTCAATTTTCAGTCAGACTATGAGATCATGTAAAGAGATTTTCTTTTTCTTATGCTTTAGATAATTGTGGTAATCTCTCCATGACGGCAGCAGTTTTCCCGTGATAGATTCTACCAAAAATGATTCTCCAACCTCTTGACCTTCTGCTTCGATTTCGTGAATGATGATTTGCAGTTCATGCAGTTAAGCAGTCACCGATTTGGAGTCAACCATCTTGTAGTCCATGAATTTGTCTACAATGAATTTCTTAAGACTGATATTCTATGTCTTATACTTCATGGCAAGTGCATTCCAGAGTGCCTTCGCTGTCTTTAGAGGCTGATATACTTTGTATAGCACCTTGTTGAGACAAATCAGAATATAGTTTCTGTGCAGAAAATCAGAATGCTTCCACATTTCAACATTTGATTCCTTGCCTGGTGCAGGAAGCGGTTCCTCCACCTTGAGATACCGTTGCAGACCGAGTGTTGTGAGATAAAATAACATCTGATTCTGGCATGTTAGAAAATCGTCACCATCTCCTTTAAAAGGATCAAGCCTGTTGTGTGTAGTAGCCTTTGTTGATAATTCAACTATTGCCATCTCTGTTTTAGCAAAAAACAGGAAAGTCTTAAGATGTTATACGTCTAGTGTACCAAAACAGAGAATAATCAATTATAAACTCTCTCACTAGTTTATCAATCAGATTTCCACTACTTCGAAAGTCTGTATTTGCTAAATTAAGCAATATGTCGTAATTAAATTACAACCACAATCTAACAACTATAGTAATAATAACTATAGCGATAGATCCAACGTTATACTATTTAAAGAAATAGTACAACATAGAAACAAAAATGATATATATATATATATATATATATATATATATATATATATAAATTATAAACCTAACCGGTTTGAAGAAGGAAATTCCGTCTGAGGCTTGTCATAACAATTTCCTTAAGACTTTATTTAAAGTCTCCCAAGATACGACATACGTGATCTGTACGAGATTGTAATGAGTATGTCAATTCTGTGATATATTGTATAGAGCGGTAGAGAAGAAGAAGTAGAATAAATTAGAATTGGAATTTGATTGAAAATGTGATCAGGATTCTCTCCTATTTATAATTTCGTCTGCATCCCTTCAAACAGTCGCTTTCCGCTTGACAGGTCGCACCAGTTACCTTTTGAACCGATACTGTTCGTTAACGGTTCGCACCTGCCTGCTCCTCGCATCCTTTCGCATCGCACTGCTTTTGTTCGCCTGCGCTTCTTCAGTCGGGCGCACCCGCTCGCGTCTAACGGTTCGCATCCGCTTCAGTCTTTTCGGCAGAAACCCACGCTCGCTTCGGATGTCGCATCCTCTAAGTCAATCCGCGTCCACTTTATGAATAAATTCGCACATGTTCGTATAGCTTGCAATTGTCAAAAAGCCAGGCCCGGCCCAGTTTGGTTCGGTCGGTCGAAAGGCGGCGGCGGAGCGCACGCGTGTGTGATGGTGATGCATGATCTCCCTCCTCACAACGAAGCATACATTTGGGTGCCCTAGGCCCCAACCCCTTCATTGCAAAGCTATTAATATACTAGAATAGCTTTGCAATTTTGGCGATGTAGGACTTATGTATATTTTCATTTAATAGGAATTGCAACAATTTTAACGGAGGAAAAAGGAAGAAATGATTGACGACCTTAACAACTTATTGCGTAACGATTTTTATTGCTTCATTCAGGACATTGAAAATGTCAAAAGACCTCTGTAAATTAAGCATCTTTTGTTCCTTTTCAATGAGCTAACCGAATTTCTATGCACTAGAGTTTCCTATTGCCCGTTATCGTCTGATTGGTCGAAGTCTGGGAGTCTTCTCAACCGCGGACAACCCAATTAGACCTGAGTTTGATTCGAGTGGCCATGACACTGCCTAGTCGTCTTCGTAGTCGAGTCGCCACCATTGTCGAAGTCTAGAGTTGCGTTAATCATGTGCTGTGCCTAGGCAAGCCGCTGCTCTCGCCTTTCCTAAGTCGTGAATCTAAATGATGTCTCCTCGTTGGGATGCAACATGGGGAAAACTTAGGGATTTCGTCAAACCCTAGACTGAATTGGAAAATGAACATGGGATTGGGATAATAGGGAAGCGGCGAAGGAAAGTTTAATTGAAGAAAACACGCAGGCTAGTGAAATATATTGGGGAGCCTACCAAAAAAAATTGGCTCCACCTTTTTTTAAAATTTTAAAATTTGTTACTTTTGTTTGATTAATGAATGTAATTAGAGTTAAAATGTTATATTTCTGTGCTTTTTGATACCATACATAACATTATTTTTGGTAGCGATCGATTAATTACCACTTCTGACTATTAAATCAATTACGTTAGTACAGGTTACGTCGGTTAAGTCACTTAGATATTAGCTCTGACTTTGAAATTCATTTGCTGTAATAAATAGAAAGAAAGCTTATTGCTAAAATTTTGCAGAATAGGAAGCTAAAGTTTTCTGAATTTTTGAATATTTCATAAAGTTTTTAATTTGTTTAAAAATTTTATTTTTGAATTTATGAAAATTTAAAAATTTTATAAAGATTTTAAAATTTATATTAAAAAATTTCAAAATTTTAAATTTTTTGAAATATTAAATATTAAATATAATTATCAACTATAACCATTAAATATTAAATATTACTTCTTAATTATTAGAGATTACTTGTTAATCATTAATTATTAAAAATTAATTATTAAATATTAAATATTATTCTTAATTATTTATTATTATTTCCTAATTATTAATAACAACTATTGATTAGTAATTATAAATAATCCATATTAGTAAGTAAATATTAGTTGTTATTTTTTAATTATCACTTATTTAATATTAATGACTTATTATGTTTTTATTAATTATTACTTCTTAGTTACTAAATATTAAATATTAATTCTTAATTATTATTATTGATTATTACTTCTGAATTACTAATTATTAATATTAATTATCAATTATTAAAAACTAAATCTTATATGTTAATTATTAATTATTTAATTATAATTATTGATTACTATTTATTAATTATTAATTACCGAATAATAATTATTAATATAAATTATTAATATTAATCATTTCATATTTCAAATTAATGATTAATTTTTATTATTTAATAGCAATTATTATTTATAACTAATTTTTTATTAATTATTTAATTATTAATTAAAAGTATTATTATTTAGTTACAATTAATAATTAATTTATACAATGGGAAAACGTAAAAGGTTGTAAAAGGCATCTATTACAACTAAAAAAAAGAGTCGTTAAAAATATGCATCTATTACCGAAAAGTTGTAATAGGCATTTATTACAACCGGAAAAAAATAAAAGTTGTTAAATATAAGCATCTATTACAACTGGCAAAAAAGAAAAGTTGTAATAGACATCTATTATAACTGACAACAGTTGTCAAAAATAAGTTTATAACAACTTTCTGAAAAAATAGTTGTAAAAACCTTTATTACTACTGACATTTTGTGACAATTGTAAAAATACATTTCCAATAGGATATTTTTGTTGTAGTGAAATCATCTCAATATTGTTGTATAAACGGTGTGGTTGTATTACTTATGGGCCTCATCTTTGCCCATGTACAATTTGCATCTATCATATATATATATATATATATATATATTATACAGAGTCACGTTGCAATGTGCTTTTGTATTCATTCTGTAAACTTTCTTCTTCGTATACAATTCATTCATAATAAAATCATTCTCTTCATTTCACTTCAATATCAAAACATTGATTGACTGATCGAACCTTTAAAACCTCCGAGCTTGTATTATCGCGGTTTGACTTACTGTTCGGTTCCCAAACTATGCTAGCTAGTTTTTCAAATGGTCAACGGGTACAACTACTTTTTAATTGATCCACGCAAATGATTCAATTTTTTAATAACAAACTTAGTCCTATCTTTCTATTTTCCTACAAATAGTTTATAATGCTCGTAAAGCACCAAATATGGGCACAAATGATTGTACAACAACCTAAGACGAATGGTTCAGAAATTTAATATTATATTAAATTCCCTTATATTATCATGAATTATGAGTTTTGTACATGCTGGTCCTGGTTAGATTAAAAAGACAGAAAAAGTAATCGTTTCCTGTGTGCGTAGGCTTGATATCGTCTATACCTTTTGGCATGAATATGGGAACAATAAAATATATATAAACACGCTATCAAGCTATGTATATTTATTCTATAAAGTTATATAGGAAAAAAAGAGCATATGTGGAAGATACGGGGATGGTGCGAGAATGAGGACATTCAAGGTATATAGGAAGCGGCATAAGTTGAAAGGACAAGGCACGAAGAGAGAAAAAGTGAAGGGCAACAATTATATAAGAGGCCATGGACGTTTCTTCACACCTTAAGCATTATACCTGGGCATATCCAATTAGCATATCCACGTTAATTTTCATGTTATAAATACAGAGATTGAACTATCCAATTGTATTAAGTAAGAAGAAGAGTTATGTTTGGGTCTAAGACTTACAGTACAAATCTCCTTCGGCACCCAAACACCATGAATTTCCCTGCTGCAAACATTATTCTGATATGTCGAAGGTTCCAAAGGGGATTTGCCCTATGATTCCCATTCCTTTTTATTTTTTTCAACTGCCAATGGTAAGGATGATGAAGGGACAATGATGCAAATCTGGTTCGCATATACATACATTTACCATGTAGCTAAAATTTTGAAATTTTTTGTTTTATATATATATTGCTCGCTAGTTTGCATGAAACTTAAATTGATTTATACAATGTACATTCACTAGTGATGGAGTTCAAAATGTTATAACATCAGTTATAAAGTATGATTGTAAATGGATCTGGTAGTACAGAATGTAGCATAGAGATGGCACATGCAGCTCAATTCCTCTATCCTCAATTCCACTGTCCCATTTGCCCATTTAAATTCCTGCCACATAATATATACATCCTCAATTGCACTGTCAATTCCACTCTCTCCATATGACTGTAAATGGATCTGGTAACGAGAAGTTGGATTCAAATGCCTAAGCAAGACATAAAATATACATGTTTTATTTTCATTTAAATCTAATTTTACTGCAATTTATGTTCATTTTTTATGTCACTAAAATAGCCAAATGTCTTCCAAAGAGCTTATCTATACATACATGTATGTATGTATAGAGGAAAATCGATCTTACGAAGAAACGTTATATATCATTTCAGGAAGAAATGACTTGAAAATTATTATATATCATTTCCTTAAAAAAGTAAATTACATAAATGATATTTTTTGAAGAAAAAACATAAAAACTAAAATATATTTCATGAGAAAAATTAATCAAGAAAATATTCAAAATAAATGTTGTTTAATAAATTTTTACTATTTTCAATGTTACTAAATTTTATTTTCTTTTAAGCGGTTAATGGTAAATACGGAAGACTTGATTTTTAAATATTTGATATAACTGCCAACAATTATCTTTCATGAACGATGAAGGCTCGCCTCTATCTAAATGTCTAAAATCTTATGGAAATAATTTCGCCTATTAACTTTCTCATCCCAATAGGATAAATTCCATTCTCTATTTACAACACCATGGCCCATGCCCACACATAGGACTAGAAAATGGACGAGTTTGGTGTTTTGATGATAACCACCATACGATGGTGGTATTAGTAAGTTTATCAAGATATTTTCAATGTATGACATTCATTGGGGTCACAACACAAAGGAGTGTACGAGGAATAACAATAACAACAGGTTGAAAGATGATATCTATGAGAAATAAATCAAAAGTGGAGCAAACAAGACAATGAAGGAGTATACGAGCTTTTAAGAAGGTATAATTGAATTAAAAAATCTACTGGAGCATAGCAAAGTTGGAGAACCAATCAAAAATGAATAAACAAGCATAGAAGTGAAGTATATTATTTATCGAGTTCATTCCGAGACCTTATAAGTAGATTTGATAAAATCACGTCAGTAATCTTCAAATCACTCTAAATTTTAACATAACATTTTAGACATCTTGAAGTGTTTTTGAGATTTCTTTGAATTACTCTAAAGAAAAAGAGAAAAAACTAGTTTTTAGATGCATCTAATAACACTATGCATAACACAATGTCATTAATCGACATGCCCAAAATGCATAGGTCAGCCAGTGGTGGGTACAAAAGTGGACCTGTGTATTTTAGTGTTTATAAAACATTTATAAACCATTTTAAAGAGGTTTAACAATCTCATATACACCATTTCATTTATTAAAGGAAAGTGATTGCCTTTATGATATTCGACGTGTATTAAACCTGAATCACTTCAAAATCAAAATAAATATATAATAAACATTCAAAGTTGATGATGAAACATGGTAAACAATCATAGAAATCATATCACATCATCATATTTATAAAATAAATTTGGAAGAGTTTCTCACCTTCATTGGTTTCCAACTTTACGAAAATTTGTTATATATAGCTTCGCTACGATCGAATCAAAGCCTATGGAATCGAGCCTTGGACCTTTGGATAGCTACGGCCTAAGCTTGCAAGTGGAGATGGGCTTGGCCAAGCATGGGTATAGGTTTGGCCGTGAGTTTAGAAGGTGGAGAGGAGGTGCTTGACTTGGTTTTGGAGGTGGATTGACATGGTATATATGTATATTTTACTTTATTTTGGAATATTTTCTCATAGCTTTGCAACATTTTTTCTATGAACTAGAAGCCATTAATGAGCTTCAAGAAGAGGAAGAAGAAGTGGAAGAATGTATACAGAAATGACAAGGTGGATGCTTGTATTTATAAGCTAAAAGTGGAGAGAAAATATCATGATATTTCCACCTTACATGTGCTTGCTCACATCACCCGCTACCATTACAATACACGGTCGACCATGAAGCCCACTCCCCCTCCATGTGCTTGTCTTGTGATGTGATGGGGTGCTTTGTTTTTATCTTGTTTATTTATAAGGAGCTTGTATGTATACATATGTGTTCCTTTGCTTGATTCGACTAATTCCTCGAGATAATTGAATTTTAATATGTTTGCATTTGTATATATGTTCGTGTATGAGTGTATGTATCACACGCTATACTGATTTGTTTACAACGTTTATACGTTAAACCGTTACGAATTTTGATACCGATTCCCGATCATATTTTCACTTATTAATTAAATTACATATAAATGTAAATAAAATTTGGAACTAATTTCCCATCATTATAAATTAATTAAAATGATCTCATTTGAATTATAAAACTATATCAAATAATATTAAACAATTATTTACAAAAAATTCTGCTATATAGATAAAGCGAAACTAATTTTCTTATGTTTTCAAATCAAGTGTATATCTTCATAAAACAATTATAAATGATTTATATTCACTTCATAACTAATAAGAATGAATTATTATCATTTAAAATAATTATTTGAATAATAATAATTATTAGTAAATCATTAAATCTCAATTTAAATTCATAAGTCATTGATTAAATAGTATGTCATTATAGATGACGTCATAAATACATTTTATTTTCCAAAACAAAATAAATAATTTTATTTTCCAAAAATAAAATAAATAATTTTATCTCATACTCTTGTTTAAATATATAAATAAGTGTATGTATCCAACTCTGTGCGCAATTTCTGATAATTATAGAGCTGTTTATTGATAAAATGGTTTTCGATCATTTTATTAATATTCGTTCAAAATTTATATTTTCGTAAATGCTTATTCAAAACAAGGTTACCATCATTATTGTTTAAACATTATAATCCTTGTTTTAAAAAGCATATGTTTGAATATTTAAAATAAATATAATTCATCAAATTGATAAATTTGCCGGTCATTACATGCTTCCCCTTTAAATAATTTCTTAAAATTAAAACGCAAAATCCAAAAGTGTTTGCTCAAAATATTTTTTTTAAACTTACACCCGTACAATGTATATAGATCATCCGTACGCAATATCTGATTCGATCTACTTTTCGAGTAAACAACTTTACTTCTGAACTAGTATAGATTCTCGATCTCTTAGTGCGGACTCCGATTAGGCTTTTCGATCAGAAATTTAGTTTTCCTTGCATAGCTCTTAACTATGATAAAAAACTCAAGTATCCAACTACAAATCCTCATCAATGTTTGCCGTCAAGAATCGAGTGATAAAACCCTTTTTGGACTGATATAAACATCTCAAAGTTCCATACTCGAATCTTAGGTTAGAATCATGCGATAAAATGTTCTACGTCCAACATACGTACTTATTAACCTTCTCAAAAATTTTATGAAAACATTTCATAAAACTTTTATCTTTCATTCAAATATTTTATAAAGATGCTTCGTTGTACATATAATCACTTTAAAAATTTATTTTCAAATAACTTTGTTAAAGAAAAATATTTCATCCTAAAGGAATCATTTCAATTTAAAAGATAATTTACCTTTTATTTTCCAAACTGACAATCAACTTCTCTCCTAATAATATATTCCTTTTAACCAACCTTAATATTAACCTATCAAATAATAATTCAAAATTATCCTATTAAACTTAGGAAAATTATATAGATTGAGTAACTCTAAAATAATACCAAGGAACTAGGTACTACCAATAGTATCCTATATCCCCTTAGCAAAAAAGGTAATACTTAAAAGAAGTGTTCACTGTCCGAACATTTCTCTTGCCCATTTTTAGTTATTCTCCAGCCTCTCAAACTAATTATCATTTGAGATTTTCTTACTTACTCAAAAACATTTATAACAGCAATAAATGTTGAAATCTACGTTTTCATCACTTTGTACATTTTAAATCACTTTTTAAAGTCATTAATCTTCATTTGGGAAATATCACTTTTTAAACATTTCTTTAGAAGATTATTTTAACTTTGAAAACATGAATGCATTTTCTTTATAAAATCCATATTTAAATCTCAACATAAATCATTTCCATATTACAAAACCATGTTTATATATTTCCTTTCTATTTTATAAAACTTCTTCTTATAAAATCTCTTTATTTATAAAGTTCCATTGAAAACTCTATTACAAAATATTAGTTACAAATCCAATTTTAATATTTTTAAAACACTGTTTATAAACTAAAAGTATCACATTTATAAATTTTACACTTAATATATGTATGTATGTGTATCACTTTATACAAAACGTTTAATTACTTTATATTAGATGGCTTTTCGCCAATTTCATTAAACTTTGTCAACGAATTTCAAAACATCAGGGTCTAAATTCTCAAAATCCTTTTTATAAAAATATCTTCCAAATTTATCTTTTACAAAATCATTTGTTTTTTTATGAGACATGCTTTTATTACACATGTTCATTTATTATCTTATAAATTCATTAATCTTAACCCATTATTATTATCAAACACCTTATAGCCAAATCATGAAACCTAGGTGTTTGTATTTAAACTTTTAAATCAAACAACTAATCACCATAAAAATAACATGTAACGACCCTGACTCGACTTTCGAAAATCGACACCGAATACGTCACTTCTATTCAAATGCCGCAGATTCAAACATCGAATCTGGTTCGTCAGAGCTTATAATGCGTTAAGTAGACAACATGGCGGAATAAAAATGAATAATATATCATATATCATTGATATACAACATTGATACAATATCTGATACAACTGAATGATACAATGAATATCAATATACATCAGAGATACGATACAAGACAATAGCAGCGGAAAGAAAAGATAACACCACCAGCGGAACAATATCTCCAATAAGGTCTTTAAGAGAGAACTCCAGTATCAGTAATCTCCATCTCCAAGGCAACAATTCAGAAATAGCTCGAACTCCCCATGACGATGCACAAAGCTAAGCAAGGTCAGTCGTCCAAAGACTGAAGAAGATTTCCAAGGACTGAAAGCTACCAAACCAAAGACTTCGAAAGCTATCGAATCTACACCTATTATTGATTATCTGAAAAATCCAACTCTAGACTGCCCGTGTGGGAAAAATTGTGGGCACTCGGAGTTTAGGAAGGGAACAATAAACTCCAGGTCAGTAGTGGGACTGGTATGAGCAAACAAAACAGTTTATCTTTTAAAACAAACAACAAAAGAATTTAAAACAAATTCGCAATGCTTTTTGGAAAATGAAACTACCATAAGGCCTCCCGCCGCACACACAATATAAACGTAGAATTGGAGGAGATTTCTCCTTACGATAGTCAATTATGCTTAATATGCTAAAACAATTTGATATTATTATTAGTGCATAGTGTAGAAAACTTTTCGAAAGTTTAATATTAATCTTAGCCAGCATACGACCATTATTGTATGCCTACTATAGCTACCATGTTAAATAGCAAGTCACCGCCACATTCCATGGCGGGTTATACAACTAAAATCATACAGGGCTCGTATTATTTTATTTGGATTTCCAACAAATGGTCAGGCTAAGGAACTTCCTACTGCCACATGGGTACGCCTCTAGAGGGACGTCCCGAGAACCTACCCGGCTCTCTGCCAATACAAGGCCGAGTTACCTCTGTAACTAGGTAACTACTACTCGAGCATGCTACCCCCCGGTCGTTTGCGACCTTTATCCGAGGCGCCTCTCAACCACAAAGCAATCACAAAGTAATAGATTTGCAGTGACCACATGGGTTAATTATCTGGGATCCATACCATGATACCACCCTTTTCCAAAAGGGAATGACACACCCTAAAGGAAGCGACCCTCATAACCTTGCCGCATTTTTTCCGTTTCAACCATTTCCGGGTGTGCGGTCCTGATGTAGTCTCGTCTACAAAGCTACTCTTTTTTTCAAAGCCATGCTTTGATCAGCAAATGATACACGACAGCACTTAGCATGCCATACTAACAAATTGGGAGTATATCACTGATAACTATCAACTACATAACCACTGAGCTCGTACGTCTCAGATAAGGGTATTAAGCTAAGATAATAAATTCTCTGCCACCAAACAGAAATGTATATGATAGAGATAAGGTTTATATATCAAAGTTTAGTTTCAGATATACAATCATACAAGTCTGTTCCAGGTTTGAACAGAACCGAAGGCACTTTCGAAGAAGCCCTTGCAATATGGACGTCTACAATTCCGATCGGACTCCCCATCACATATGGAGAACTCTATACCGGAGCAACTAAGCGTAGAGTCAATCGACATGTTATCGTATCGTTCTCAAAGACACATGGTCTTCACCATCGGTCTTCAAATGCTATCATTGTATCACTATTCGGAATGGGTTATATGACACAGGGTCCTATCTCGGCAAAATCGAATAGTGAGGCAATATTTAAAAACATATGGATATGGGATATCAGTTAAGTCACAACCCAAAACCTTTCTTCAAATGGTTTAAACAAATTACCATCTCAAATCTTTAAACAAGAAGATTCATTTCACAAAGTTCATCCAGTTTCCCAAAGATCCATTTACAGATTTCAAAACACTTCCACTTCAATTTGGATTAACTCATTCGATCTTTAAATCAAAGATTTAATAGCTTTCAAATCCATTCCCAAAAATTTATTCATAACTTCGAAAACCGTTTCATTTCAAATTTGAAATCTTTTTAAAACAATTTGGAAATTCATTTCTTATATGAAAGCTTTTTTTTTATTTCAGAAAAATCCGATTTCATTTATACAAGTTAAAATATTTGGGTTAAATTCAAATTCCCAAAACAACACTTTTAATATGGTTTAAAACTCATATAAACTTGTATAACCGGTTTAAATCATAAATAGAATTCAATTTCAAATTTTGAATCTAAATTTAAATCAAATTATTTAAACTTCAAAACTTAATCAAGTTATTCAAAAATAACTTTTATCTTTGAAATTCCTTTACAAAAGCTTTTTTTATATTCAACCCAATCCAATTCCAAAACCATTTGGATTCAAAAATTCAATTTTAAAACTATTTCAAAAATCTATGACTTAACCAATTTCCATATGCAATCCATATTTGTGTGTGCACAAGTGTGGTCCAGGGGTTTTACACAATAGAAGTGCAACATCATCAATCAACACATATTCAAATGCAGCAGTATATTTGATAAGCGGTATAAACTATAATGCTTATCTTTCATTCACAGATAATAGATATATATATATCACAGATAATAAATTACATTCAACACAACTCAAATCAAAACAAAGCATCACACATCTGGGATATCAAACAATTCAATCATCCAATAGAATCCAAACATTCATAAGTAAGATCAGTTAATTGTCTGATTAATTCAAATTAGATTAATTACTTATGAATTACTAATCCTGGTTAATTAACATTAATAAAATACAAATCATTTTGATTAATTATTCTTTAATCATTTATGAATTAACCATTAATAATAATATTAATTAACCCTTAATTATAATTCATCAACTTTTAATTATTAAATGATTAACCTTTAATTATTCACCATTTAATTAATTATCTTTAATTAATTAACCCTTAATCAATTAATTACCATAAACTAATTATCTGTAATTAATTACGATAAGTAATTATCCCTAATCTTAAATCAATGTTAATCACTTGATTAATCCTCCTTTAATCATTAATTAATTACTTTTAATTAAGTAATTATCTTTAAGTAATTAATTACCCTTCAATTAATTAAGTAAATATCTTTTAATTATAAATTAATGAGCCGTTAATCAATTTAATTAATTACCCTTAATTAATCTTTAATTAAGTAATTATTCTTAATTATGATTATCCTTTAATCACCTTCATTAATCAATTCTTCCTTAATCACTTTCATTAGTTAATAGTTCTTTAATTATTTAAAATTTCATCAATTAAAAGATAGCCATTTATCTTTATTATTATTTTTTCTCTTATCATTTAATTCTTATTTAATAATCCTTTGGAAATAGACCACCATCAATATATTTATCAACTTAAGATCTTTAAGTTAGATTAAGGATTATAAAACTATCTCATTTTCTCAATCATCCACTTAATTTCAAAAATTAAGTTTATAAACTTCAAACCCAAAGGTTATATAATTTAACTTAATAAATTTGAAACAAATTATTTTTAACCCTTCAAGTAATTTCAATTTAAACAAACATTAATTAAGTTAGAAAAGAAAAGTGTTTTAATAACCTATTTGCAAATTTAAATTTGAAAACTTGGTTCATTTTGAAACCTTCTTATTTCAAACCCTTTTCAATCTTGATCATTCCAGCATATTTTAAACTTGGCTAAATAAAACTATCTAAGGCTTACTATATTTTTCTCAAATTTTAAAACTGATTTGTAATGGATTAAACTTCACATTTTAAAAATCCTGTTAAACATGTTAAGTAACCCGAGCTATTACTGGATTTCTCCGAAACCAACTTCGGGTTGAACCCACCACCTCTCGCCTTCGAGTCACTCACACCATTTACTCGACACCGTTACGAGTTTCCCATCTCCTTCTCCAACTTCACACTCACCCGACATCGAAGATATTTGGTGCATGTGTACACTTGGTCGGAGCGCCTCCCATCATCGACGCGGCCATCCCCGAATCGTCAACGGCATCACGAACTAACCTAAACACCCAAAAACCTGAATCATACCGGAGAACGAAAATGAGCAGATTGAACGAACTAAAGCCAAACCTCGATCAACAAATTTACCCCATGTCGATGATCTCAGTCACCTACATCTATGCCACCACGACCAGAGCTTCGGCAATGACCCACACGACGATACCCTCCGGTCCCATTAATTCCGATACACTATCGTTGATGAAATTACCTTGAGAACCCCCACACCTAATCTGGGCATAAAACCCCTAAATTAATGCCGCAACATCACTACAATGATTGATAAAAACCCTGATTATTTTTTCGACGTTCCTTAGACCATCCCCCTTCTCCAGTGACGAACACGACATCCAATTCGTCGTTGATGAAGGAGAATTGATGAAAATGAATTTCTAGTATAACCCCAAAATCCCATCTCAAAACAGAGCTAAAAATTTTGATTTTTGTTTTAAAATTCATCATTCGTAAGATTGAATCGGGTTATATAATCAATGCAAGAAATTATGAATGTTAAATTTCTTGATTATTTTAGATTATTACTGCTATTTATTAATGTGAAATAAATATTTAACATAAACCCTTGCAAGTATTTTTAAAAATAACATTAAACTCTTATAATCATTTTCCATTTAGAGGTCTTAACCTACATTTGTTTATATGAAGAGCAAACAAATTTATTCAAATAGACCTGAACCTGTAGCACAACAGAATATATAAATATGCATACATATCTAGATATGCTTACAATATATATAGCCTAATTCAACTATATTCAAGTTGAGTACATCCAGACAAACACACATACATCATCATAGCATAGAAATGTCACATGCATCAAAATCAAAAGATAAAGGGTTGAAAGTTTGCTCACAAAGATTTTTTTGGAAGCAGAGAACAGCAGAGCCTGGAAATGATGATTTGAATTTGAAAATCTGGAACTAAATTTATCCCTGAACTTTAATGTTGAATTGAATATATGCTTGATTTACTTTGATCTGGGTTCTGAACTTCAAGCTTGTTTTCAATTGCTCCGATCTCCTACTTGATTCAGATTTTTGATTTCCATGTTTGAAAGTTTGATTGCTTTTCCTTTTGTCTCTAGTTAATTTGAACTTGATCAATTCCTTTGCCTTTGGAACCGAGAACAATTCTTTCTTTGATCCAGGTTGAGTTTGAACTCTACTTGAGTTGATTCAGCTGCTTCAGACTTTTGAAACTTCTAGGTTTGAGAAACTTTTTTTTCTTTCCTGGTTTCAGATTTGAGAAAGTTTGTTTTCTGATTTCAGGAAGTGGAGATGAATGAATATGCAAATGCAAACAGCCTTGTTTACCCATTTCTCATTTGTATATATTTTGATTAATTAATTTTAAAAGAAGAAACTTGTTTTTGCCACTTGTTCACCTTAAGCCAATACCTGTTAAATTTCTTATTGCATTGTTTACAAGTTTATAGATACAACCAATTTATGTTTTAAACCCTATGTTTAGTTTTATTAAAAATTATGTTTCAAACCTTCTTTATTTTAATTTATATTTTAAACCCCTTTCTTTTATAAATTACTTAATCTTTATATTTACATATGCTTATGTAATATATTTCCTATTTAGTTTAAATATGTACAAAACTAATTTATTTCAAGTATAAAAGGAAGATATTCTAAACCTTTTATTAAACCTTGTTTTATAAATAATTTCATAACTTTGTTTTTAAACCTTACTTATAATTTCTATTGTAAATGAGTACTTTCCTTTTTTACATTACCATATGTTTTAATGTTACATATAAACTATGTTTTTATTATTTTCAAATGGTACCAGGCTTTATTAATTTTAAAAGGTAAATACATATTAAGACTTTATATTCATACATTTTAATTTGTACTTATACCAATTTATAACAAATGATTTTGAAATCAAATTAGATTATATACCTACAATTCTAATTAGATACATGTATATTGTTTTCCAAAATACAACTTTTAAATCCAATTAATTTTATAAAAATACTTATTATTGAATTTCAATCTCAAAATCAAATTTGAAGTGATAATCTATTTTCATACACCTTATTTATTTTGGGAAATTAAAATATACCCAAAAAAATTCTATTCACAATATATTTCCTTCTTAGAACTTCCAGCTTAAAATTTAATTCAATTTATTTTATTGTATTATACTGTATTTTTTTTAGCTTCAAATCCAAATAAATTCTCAATTAATCCACAATTTAATTCAAAATTTAATTTAATTACCAATTAAGTTTGACTCAAGAATCGGAATCGTTACAGATTTCCCTTAAGAAAATTTCATCCTCGAAATTTGCCAGGGAGATAACAAAGAAAAGATGAAAGATAGAGAAATATCCTTTCAGATCAAACTGAGTATTTATTCTGCATTTGGCTTACCAAATCAACATATCAATAATATAAGAACAAACTCATACAATGTTACGCAAGATACTCGGGCCATCCAGTCTACGAATCTGCAAGTGCATGATTAGTTCGAAGGGATAACTAATTGTTCATAGAATATATCGGATCCCAGAGAATAGATAGATAGATTCAATCTTCTACAATTTCTCTAACACTAGATATGGATTCCAACTTAGGTCGGAACACTCCAAATTTTACACCAACTTGTCCCTCTTCGGACTTCGATCCACACAAGAAATTACAATAGAATTTCCAATTTGGTTTTAACCGATATCATTTTATCGATTCAATTCAAATTTATCCTTATATTTGTTAACCAAAATTTTTTTCAAATAATTTTCAAATTCATTAGAGTTTAAAACAAAAAGCTGATAAGAAATCGATGAAGATACGAAGTAAGGATTTCCTACAACGATTTGTAGGGCCACCATCACACCGAAACTTCTTTCTGGAGCTGTCACGAAGCTATCAAAAGAATTTGGAATCGAATCAAAAGAGATATATAGAGAAAATTATTTACGCTATTGTATGGTATTGACCATTTATAGTGGTACTCCCTTGTCTCCTATCTCGTCCTCTTCTTGCACTCATACTTAATATCAGTGGATAGTAAGAGAATTTACTGAGGCATTCGAATGGATATCTTAGGGATATACTCATTCTAAGGTATACTTCACCCTATCTCTAATGAATTAGCTAATGTATTATACTCCTGAGCTAAAGTTTCAACCTTCAGCTCTGATACCAAATGTAATGACCCTGACTCGACCTTCGTAAATCAACACCGAATACGTCACTCGTATTCAAATGCCGCAGATCCAAACGTCGAATCTGGTTCGCCGGAGCTTATAACACATTAAGTATACAACATAGCGGAAGAAAAATGAATAATATGTCATATATCATTTATATGCAACATTGATACAACCGAATGATACAATGAATATCAATATACATCAGAGATATGATACAAGACAATAGCAGCGGAGAGAAAAGATAACACCAGCAGCGGAACAATATCTCCAATATGGTCTTCAAGAGAGAACTCTAGTATCGGTAATCTCTATCTCCAAGGTACCAATCCAAAAATAGCTCGAACTCCCCATAACGATGCACAAAGATAAGAAAGGTCAGGCGTCCAAAGACATAAGAAGATTCCCAAGGACTAAAAGCTACCAAGCCAAAGACTTCGAAAGCTATCGAATCTACACCTATTATTGATTATCTGAAAAACCCAACTCTAGACTGCCCGTGTGGGAAAAATTATGGGCACCTAGAGTTTGGGAAGGGAACAATAAACTCCAGATCAGTCATGGAACTGGTATGAGAAAACAAAACAGTTTATCTTTTAAAACGAACAACAAAAGAATTTAAAATAAATCCGCAATGCTTTTGAAAAAAGAAACTACCATAAGGCCTCCCGTCGCACACACAATGCAAATGCAGAATTAAAGGAGATTTCTCCTTATGATAGTCAAATATGCTTAATACGCTAAAAAATTTTGATATTATTATTAGTGCGTAGTGCAGAAAACCTTTCGAAAGTATAATATTAATCTTAGCCAGCATATAACCTTTATTGTATGCCTACTATAGCTACCACGTTCAATAACAGGTTACCGCCACATTCCATGGCAGGTTATACAACTAAAATCGTACAGGGCTCGTACTGTTTTGTTTAGATTTCTAACAAATTGTCATGCTAAGGAACTTCCTACTGCTACATGGGTACGCCTCTGGAGGGACGTCCCGAGAACCTACCCGACTCTCTGCCAACACAAGGCCGGGTTACCTCCGTAACTAGGTAACTACTACTCAAGCATGCCATCACCCGGTCGTTTGCGACCTTCATCCGAGGCGCCCCTCAACCACAAAGCAATCAAAAAGTAATAGATTTGCAGTGACCACATGGGTTAAGTATCTGGGCTCCATACCATGATACCACCCTTTTCCAAAAGGGAACGACACACCCTAAAGGGAGCGACCCTCATAACCTTGCCGCATCTTTCCTGTTTCGACCATTTCAGGGTGTGAGGTCCTGATGTAGTCTGGTCCACAAAGCTACGTTTTTTTTCAAAGCCATGCTTTGATCAACAAATGATACACAGCAGCACTCAGCATGCCACACTACCAAATTAGGAGTATATCACTGATAACTATCAACTACATAACCTCTGAGCTCGTACGTCTCAGATAAGGGTATTAAGCTAAGATAATAAATTCTCTGCCACCAAACAGAAATGTATTTGATAGAGATAAGGTTTATATATCAATGTATTTGATACCGGAGCAACTCAGTGCAGATTCAATCAACATGTTATCCTATCGTTCTCGGAGACACCCGGTCTTCACCAGCAGCCTTCAAATGCTATCGTCGTATCACTATTCGGAATGGGTTATATGACACAAGGACCTCTCCCGGCTAAACCGAATAGTGAGCGAAATATTTAAAACATATGGATATGGGATTTCAGTTAAGTCACAACCCAAAACCTTTCTTTAAATGGTTTAAACAAATTACCATTTCAAATCTTTAAACAAAAAGATTCATTTCACAAAGTTCATCCAATTTCCCAAAGATTAGTTCACAGATTTCAAAACACTTCCATTTCAATTTGGATTAACTCATTCAATCTTTAAATCAAAGACTTAATAGCTTTCAAATCCATTTCCAAAAATTTATTCATAACTTCGAAAACCATTTCATTTCAAATTTGAAATCCCTTTAATACAATTTGGAAATTCATTTCTTATATGAAAGCTTTTATTATTTGAAAATAAATAGTTTTTATTTCGAAAAAATCCGATTTCATTTATACAAGTTAAAATCTTTGGGTTAAATTCAAATTCCCAAACAACACTTTTAAAATGGTTTAAAACCCATATAAACTTGTATAACCTTTTTAAATCATAAATAGAATTCAATTTCAAATTTTGAATCTAAATTTAAATCAAATTATTTAAACTTCAAAACTTAATCAAGTTATTCAAAAATAACTTTTATCTTTGAAATTCCTTTTCAAAAGCTTTTTTTAATATTCAACCCAATCCATTTCCAAACCAATTGGATTCAAAAATTCAATTTTAAAACTATTTCAAAATCTGTGACTTATCCAATTTCCATGTGCAATCCATACCTGTGTGTGTACAAGTGTGGTCCAGGTGTTTTACACAATAGAAGTGCAACATTATCAATCAGTACATATTCAAATACAACAATATATTTGATAAGCGGTATAAACTATAAGGCTTATCTTTCATTCATAGATCACAGATAATAAACTACATTAAACACAGCTCAAATCAAAATAGAGCATCACATATCAGGGATATAAAACAATACAATCGTCAAATAGAATCCAAACATTCATAAGTAAGATCAACTAATTGTCTGATTAATTCAAATCAGATAATTACTTATGAATTACTAATCCTGGTTAATTAACATTAATAAATTACAAATCATTTTGATTAATTATTATTTAATCATTTATTAATTAACCAATTAATAATAATATTAATTAACCCTTAATTATAATTCATCAACCTTTAATTATTAGATGATTAACCTTTAATTATTCACCATTTAATTAATTATCTTTAATTAATTAACCCTTAATCAATTAATTACCATTAAATTAATTACCCTTAATTAATTACGATAAGTAATTATCCCTAATCTTAAATCAATGTTAATCACTTGATTAATCCACCTTTAATCATTAATTAATTACTTTTAATTAAGTAATTATCTTTAAGTAATTAATTACCTTCAATTAATTAAGTAAATATCTTTTAATTATAAATTAACGAGCCGTTAATCAATTTAATTAATTACCCTTAATTAATCTTTAATTAAGTAATTATTCTTAATTATGATCATCCTTTAATCACCTTCATTAATCAATTCTTCCTTAATCACTTTCATTAATTAATAGTTCTTTAATTATTTAAAATTTCATGAATTAAAAGATAGCCATTTTTCTTTATAATTATTTTTTTCTCTTATCATTTAATTCTTATTTAATAATCCTTTGGAAATAGACCGCCATCAATATATTTATCAGCTTAAGATCTTTAAGTTAGATTAAGGACTATAAAACTATCTCATTTTCTCAATCATCCAATTAATTTCAAAAATTAAGTTTACAAACTTCAAACCCAAAGGTTATATAATTTAACTTAATAAATTTGAAACAAATTATTTTTAACCCTTCAAGTAATTTCATTCAAACAAACATTGATTAAGTTAGAAAAGAAAAGTGTTTTAATAACATATTTGCAAATTTAAATTTGGAAACTTGGTTCATTTTGAAACCTTCTTATTTCAAACCCTTTTCAATCTTGACCATTCCAGCATATTTTAAACTTAGCTAAATAAAACTCTCCGAGGCTTACTATATTTTTCTCAAATTTTAAAACTGATTTGTAACAGATTAAACTTCACATTTTAAAAATCATGTTAAACATGTTAAGTAACCCGAGCTATTACTGGATTTCCCCGAAATCAACTTCGGGTTGAACCCACCCCCTCTCACCTTCAAGGCACTCACGCCATTTACTCGAGACCGTCACGAGTTTCCCATCCCCTTCTCCAACTACACAATCACCCGACATCGAAGATACTTGGTGCACGTGTACACTTGGTTGGAGCGCCTCCGATCATCGACGCAGCCATTCCCGAATCGTCAACGGCATCACGAACTAACCTAAACACCTAGAAACCTGAATCAAACTCGAGAACGAAAACGAGCAGATTGAACGAACTAAAGCCCAGCCTCGATCAACAAATTTACCCCATGCCGATGATCTTAGTCACTGCATCTATACCCTCCAGTCCCATTAATTCCGATATACTATCGTTGATGAAATTACCTTGAGAACCCCCACACCCAATCCGGGCATAAAAACCCTAAATTAATGCCGCAACATAACTACAATGATTGATAAAAACCCTGATTATTTTTTTGACGTTTGTTAGGCCTTCCCCCTTCTCCAGTGACAAACACGGCATCCAATTTGTCGTTGATGAAGGAGAATTGATAAAAACGAATTTCCAGTATAACCCCAAAATCCCATCTCAAAACAGAACTAAAAATTAGGATTTTTGTTTTAAAATTCATCATTCGTAAGATCGAATCAGGTTATATAATCAATACAAGAAATTATGAATATTAAATTTCATGATTATTTTAGATTATTACTGCTATTTATTAATTTGAAATAAATATTCGACGTAAACCCTTGCAATTATTTTTAAAAATAACATTAAACTCTTATAATCATTTTCCAATTAGAGGTGTTAACCCACATTTGTTTATATGAAGAGCAAATGGATTTATTCAAATAGACGTGAACCTGTAGCACAACAAAATATATACATATGCATACATATTTGGATATGCTTACAATATATGTAGCCTAATTCAACTATATTCAAGTTGAATACATCCAGACAAACACACATACATCATCACAGCACAGAAATGTCACATGCATCAGAAGCAAATGGTAAAGGGTTGAAAGTTTGCTCATGGAGGTATTTTTTGGAAGCAGAGAACAACAGAGCCTAGAAATGATGATTTGAATTTGAAAATCTGGAATTAAATTTATCCCTGAACATTAATGTTGAATTGAATATATGCTTGATTTATTTTGATCTGGGATCTGAACTTCAAGCTTGCTTTCAATTGCTCTGATCTCCTACTTGATTCAGATTTTTGATTTCCAGGTTTGAAAGTTTGATTGATTTTCCTTTTAGTTCTACTTAATTTGAACTTGATCAATTCCTTTGCCTTTGGAACCTGGAACAATTCTTGCTTTGATCCAGGTTGAGTTTGAACTCTACTTGAATAGATTCAGCTGCTTCGGGCTTTTGAAACTTCCAGGCTTCAGAATTTTTTTTTCCTTTCCTGGTTTCAGATTTGAGAAAGTTTGTTTTCTGATTTCAGGAAGTGGAGATGAATGTATATGCAAATGCAAACAGCCTTGTTTACCCATTTCTCATTTGTATATATTTTGATTAATTAATTTTAAAAGAAGAAACTTGTTTTTGCCACTTGTTTACCTTAAGCCAACACTTGTTAAATTTCTTATTGCATGGTTTACATGTGTATAGATACAACCAATTTATTTTTTAAACCCTATGTTTAGTTTTATTAAAAATTATACTTCAAACCTTCTTCATTTTAATTTATATTTTAAACCCTATCTTTTATAAATTACTTAATCTTTATATTTACATATGTATGTGTAATATATTTCCTATTTAGTTTAAATATGTATAAAACTAATTTATTTTAAGTATAGAAAGATATTCTAAACCTTTTATTAAACCTTGTTTTATAAATAAATTCATAACTTTGTTTTTAAACATTACTTTACTTATAATTTCAATTGTGAATGAATAATTTCCTTTTTTATATTACCATATGTTTTAATGTTACATACAATCTATGTTTTTATTATTTTTAAATGGTATTAGGCTTTATTAATTTTAAAAGGTAAATGCATGTTAAGACTTTATATTCATACATTTTAATCTGTACTTACACAAATTTATAACAAATGATTTTGAAATCAAATTAGATTATATACCTACATTTCTAATTAGATGCATATATATTGTTTTCCAAAATACAACTTTTAAATCCAATTAATTTTATAAAAATATTAATTATTGAATTTCAATATCAAAATCAAATTTCAAGTGATAATCTATTTATATAAATAAACTTACACCTTATTTATTTTGGAAAATTCAAATATGCCCAAAAAAATTCTATTCATAATATATTTCCTTCTTGGAACTTCCAGCTTAAAATTTAATTCAATTTATTTTATTGTATTTTATTTTAATTTTTTAATTTTTTATTTCAAATCCAAATAAGTTCTCAATTAATCCACAATTGAATTCAAAATTTAATTTAATTACCAATTAAATTCGACTCAAGAATCGGGATCGTTACATAACTGTATCATTTGAAAGATATTTCTTTATATTCAAAATATAAGCCTAGGTGAAATTATTTCATTCACAAACTCTTCAAAAAAAATCATTTTATAAGTCATTAACAAATACACACTCTTAAAAAATACTCTCAACTCATTTTAGGGCGTCGCACCCTATCTTCAATGAGTTACTCATCCTAGGGTATTACTTGCCCTATGTTCGTTGAGACTTTTACCTTTATCAGGCTCAGGTATTCGTTCAACCTAAACTCTGATATCAAATGTGACGACATGCTTCCTCGATCCTCATAAATTGACACCAATACATCCTCGGTATTCACGGGTCACCAAGTGCCAATGAGGCATATTATCACGGGTAAAGGAAAATAAAGATAGAACACAACCTTACATGAATGGAATAACATATATTCTTTCAATTTATATATATATAACAAAAATTTCAAATTCATTTCTTAGAGTCTATCTTATAAAGCAGTCTGGATAGTTATAAATCTCTATCTTTATAAATGCGGAATACAATCTGTAAACAAATGCAGTGGGAACGGAAATGCAGAACTATCTACATGAACACCTTTAGCTCCAGACTTCAAGCTCCAAGTTAAACCTGACTACTTTGCTGTCTTGAAAAATAGGACACCCAGAGTTTAAAGGAAAAAGAAAATAAACTCTAGGTCAGTCATAGGACTGGTATAAGAAACTCAAAATATAAATATTTAAAAACAAAGGGTATTGTTTGTACCAAAATTAGCCACAACACTCTTCGAAAGTTTTTGAAGAGATAACAGTGAAGAATATAAATTAAAAATGAGGATTATCTAACGAAAACTCCAAACAACAGGAAAGTAAATGCGTAGACAAGCGATTTATAGTGGTTCGGCGTGTTGCCTACGTCCACTATGAAGTTTTTTGTAACTTTATTGATTCTCTTTCAACAATTACAAGCGAGTACAGCAAACAACAGCAAGTTACAACTGGGAATTCGAATTCAACAGCAATAGAACGATGTAGATCTCGATCCGGTAGAGTCTGGGCGCTTTCGAGAAAAAAGATCCTTCTTCTGTAGGCTCCGAGGCTCTATTTATAGGCATAGGAGGCAGAGACTTCGCTCAAACTTCGGGAGATTCGCTCTGGCACGAGAGGGGGCCCACATGACCAGTACCAGAAAGTTTCGACTCGATCTGTGATCGATACGAAATCATTTCATATCGATCAAGATTACGTCCAATGGAGCTGAAATTTGGTGTGAACGTTCTTTGGATCGTGTGCAATCTCCTGTGAAAATTTCATTGCATTTGGATCGATAGATTTTGAGATATGATCGACACGAGATGGGGTTTTCCGGTAGCTGTTTGGTTTGAATCGATCGGTTCGAAACGATCCCCTCGATTTGATCACCCCACGTGTTTTCGTGATGATGTGGCATGCATACTTTGCCTCGATTCGAGTTTCACCTAGTTGACCGTGCCGACTCCATAATTCTCGCCTTGTTCGTATCAAATTCGACACGTCACCCAGGTTTGTTGACTCGATGGATATGAAGTAAGCTAACCTGATGGATACGAATTGCTCTTCCCAGATGGATTCGAAGAGAGGTTTCCATGATGGATACGAAGCGGACATTTGGCCAATGGATACGAATCGTACTAGCTGTTGATGGGTACGAAGTCCATCGATATGATCTCGATGGATTCGAACATTGCTGACCTGATCCATACAAAACCCATGGGAATCAACCGATGCGAAATGGGTGATGGATACGAACTGGATCGAGTCGGACGGTAGTTCACTGATGGATATGAAAACGAGGCCGTTTCCTCCAGATTGAATCGATAATAACTCGAGCATACAAACTCGGATTGACTCGAAATTTGGAATGCTGGCCTTCGTGGCTTTGTTGTCATGTCCTATCAATTGTAGCTTTATCAGGGCTTGGACAAAATTCATCGACGTCCATGGCGAAACAATATTTAGCCAATCTTTGAGACGAACTGTCTTTAGCTTCCAGTCAGTTTTTGGGTGTCATGGCTTTGCCAAAAGGCGGGATAACATTTGCCCCCCAAAGTACGTCTTGTGGAAACGTGACGTGCTTTGAAAAGCTGCAGTTTCTTTCTAAATAATCATCGTATTTTTCGTTGAAATTTGTACCCTGTATTGCTGTAACTGACTGCTGTGTGATAGTGATTAGCTGCTTGTTGTCGTAATCATAATGAGATGAGTATTCGATCCCTGTGAATGTTGAAAATCGAATACTAGTCCGACAGATATGCATATATGTTTACTTGACTCTCGTTAACGTTGCACGTTCATGAGTCTTTGTCAGTTTAGTTTGTTTTTTTTCGAATTTCTTGTCGATTCTCTCCTGAACTGATTTGAAATTTGTGTTGAAACAACGCTTGATGGTTGTTTTTGGACTACCCTCTTGTATCGATCCTCTCTAGAATCGATGTAAATGGTTGAAAGGCAGTTTTCTATATTGATGTGGTTTTTATTGATGGATACGAAATGATCGTTCGTATCGATGAGTTCTGATGGATACGAAAACAACGTTCGTATCGATGAGTTCTGATGGATACGAAAATAACGTTCGTATCGATAGACCAGCACTGTTGTGAGTTGACGGTTGTAAAACAAGCATTTCGAATCGATGGAGTTCAATTCCTTTAGTGCATCCTTCGTTGTGTACTTCGAATTGATGAAGTCCGGTGGTAACTTCGCCTCGGTAAAGGCAAAGTCCGATAGCTTCGAAAAGAGCATTCACGCCGATCCGCTATTTGACCAGTTGCGACCAGTCATGTTGGCTGGGAGGCGAATCGGCCCAGTCTCTCCTTAGGCTCCATGTAAATATCTGGGGCTTTGGCATTTTTTCACTTTTTACTTTTTACTATTGCCTTCTGTATTTAACTTCGTATCGATCTATGAACTCGAGAGGAAAAATTGTTCCTGCCTTCGAATCGATTCAATCCTTCGATCCTTCGGACTTAATCAATAAAATCAGGTAATTAATAGATTAAACAATGCGAAGAATGATGAAACTCGACATCTTCGCCATCCTTTTTTGTTTCTATGATCAGATTTGATAAATTTAAGATCTGGACGAGCCAGAGCAAGATTGTGGTAGGAGCGTGGCCATGGAGATGATGCCCCTTTGGAGAAGGAGGTGTGGACGAATCACTTTATTTCTGTTTCGTGTCGATCTGGGATGGTAATATGCGAATCGATCCAGATAGCATGATTTCATATCGATTCGAAGGCTAGAGTGGCGATCGATGCGAAGTCAGTGTTTTAAGACTGATGCTGGATCAGTAGGCCTGGTCGATGTGGATATGTTATCCCTCGATCGATACGAAACATATCGGCTCGAACCTGATCGATACAAAGCGTATCAAGTCGGAACTGATTGATATGAAACATATCGAGCCGCACCTGACCGATACGAATGTATCGATTCGAACGCGACCGATTCGAACGCGACCATTTTGAAATGTGAGGTTCATCTGACTCGATACGAACGTGAACTGCAGCGACTAATTCCAAGCTGAAATTTGATGAACTTAGCGAACCTTTGCATATCCTGAAACTAGACTCCGACGAGCTTCTGCTTTGCGTAATCGAACTTGACCATAGAAATGCACATTTGGCTGCCTTCTGAAGCTCGTTGACGGAACTGTAACCTAACAAAATTATAACGAAGTTAAATTTGAATCGGTCGTTAGCATCCGGATGGTGTGGTTGTGACGGTCAATGATGACGGTTATTCCAATCTGATTTTCAGAGTTTTGTCATTTACACACTTCCTCTAATTCCGTTGAATTTGCTCAAGTAATGCACAACACTGCACAACACACACTTTACACGAGGGGAACACACGGGCTCTTCAACGTCTAGTGATGATTTCTCGTGAGTTAGCTAGTTATGGAAACTTCAAGTTCGCAGCTGGAAGAAACTCAGAGTTCAGTCCCTCCCATGCTTGAAGTACCGAAGATTGAGGTTGAAGTTATCGGTCCAGCTCTGGACGAGTTACCTGACGCATCCTTCATTAGTAACCCATCAGACTCTGTTCCGTCCAACATTTCGGAAGACATGCTAGGAAGAATATGCTTAAGGCATGGTTTGTTGTTGGACGACGTATTTTTGCCGGGATCAAATGATAGACCGCACAATCCACCGGAGGGATATACCGCATTCAATCGCCATGCGTGCGCAGCTGGGACACTCCCTCCGTTTAACCAGTATATAAGGAAAGTATTGTCATTTCTGGGGATCGCCCACTCTCAGCTACACCCGAACGGATATGCCTCACTCAATAGCTTGTTTATTGCATTTATGGAGCATCCCTATCGACCGCTACTCTCGATTGAGATCAGATACTTGTTCAACTTCAAGATTCAAACTGATAGTCCATCTTTTACGTTCCTGGAGGCAGTAAGGAATTGTCATGTGGTTACAGGATATTAGACCAGTTTAAGCTACTTCAAGACGGAGTGGTTCTGCGTTCGCTGCTCTCCAGGATTTGCGAGGAGATGACTATTTAGACGTGAGTATTGCTGCCTCCTCGGGTAGATGATAAGACATATATAGATGAATTCGGACTCACATCTCCTTTTCTTTTCAGCCATAATCTAGCGACCCGAAGGTGAACGTTTCGAGGAGATAGTTCGGGTTCTCCAAGAGGTCCCAAGCGAAGAGAGGAATATCGAATTGCTCTTGACGGTTAGGAACCTTAGGATTCTTGGGCTGATCGAGCGAAGATAAAGTATAATGCCCGACGGTGCTTTAAGGACTGCCTCAAAAGAACAAGTTAAACGAAGAAAGCCTAAAGGTATTATAATAAAGGAGGCTGACTCCGAGAGAACTCACACCGATGAGGAACCATTAGGCGAACCGGCGGATGTAGCCCAGGATATCGAAGAGCAGAGAAAAGGCAAGGCAGCCGTTGTTAAGCCACCTAAAATGGGAAGATGGAAATCGGTTGTCATGTCCCGGCCCGCATCCAGAATTAGAATTTCGGAGAAGTCTCCCCCAAGAACTGGGAGTCTTTATGAAGGGCTCGCCGATCTTCCAAATTCGGACGATGTGTCCTTGCAGCATGATGTCAGATTGGACGAACTTTCACAAGCCTTAGTTTAAGCGAGTCTCTGCCCACTAGTGCGGTTGACACATCCGGTTGGTCGGGGGTTGCACATACATTCACACTTCACGGCACTACACGTTTTCTAAATGTAATACGCTCACTGTGAGAGATTATTAACTTTTGTCTCCGTTTTGACTTGCAAATACCATGTCTGGTCGAAGCTCGATGCTTGGCAGTCTTCGCAACAAACGCAAGCCTTCATCATATTATGAACCATATAGGAGAGAAGGAGACAGAGACTATGACCAGGGGTACTCGAGTCATGAGCGCTCTGATAGAAATAAAGAGTATAGACGTCGGTCTCGATCTCGTACGCCACCTCCCAGAGTCTCTGCACAACCTCCTGCTCACGCCTCACGACTTCTGAGGCTCTGCGACACAAGTCGTCCTCCCAATCGTCATGGCCTGAAACTCACCGTAGGACTGAGATTGTGGCCCCCGCAACAATAGAGCAGGTATTGACAGAGCCTTCAGGGAAAGGAGCAGCGAGGCTTGCTCAACTGAAGAAAGATTTTCCTGACATTTACTTCGATGGTTTTGTCTCCCTCCGCGTTTGAAAAGGGTACCAACGTCTGTCGAACCCATGGTGCACGATTATCTTTCCGATATATTTTCCAGTACTAAAATGGTCAAAAACCATGAAGAAATCATCTAAGGTGGCCTTCCACCGGGTGGCAATGATTGAGAAATTAGAGAAAGAACTTGACAAAAAAGATCAGATTATTCAAGTGCTTAATAGCGAGGCTGAGCCTTCTCGCAAATCTGAAATCGAGGCTCTTAAGAAAGCTGATGAAGCCCGGGCTGCAATGGATAGGATGAAGCACGAGCATTATGCCATGGTGGAGGACATGGGCCACCGGAATACCATCGTAGCCGCCGAGCGGGATGCATCTCTGAAAGAGTTAAATGAGCTTAAGGCCAAAGTTTCGGAGATTATAAAGGAGAGGGATGCTGCTAACATTTCCGCACAGGAGGCGTGTGATCAGGCAGTGGAGTTTCGGAGGGAGAGGGATGCGGCCTTGGAAAAGGTCCACGAGGTAGAAGCCGGAATTGATGAGAAAGTTCGGTTGGCAGAGACCAAGCTCGAGTCAGAGATAGAGGAGCTTCTTATCACTTATAATTCCAATGTGTTAAGACACAGGAACCTGGCTTGGCTTGATGACTACTCAACACATCTATACAATGCCTGGAACTTGGTAGTCGAAGAAGTGAAAGCGATGTTGTCCGGTGGTGCTCTCGATGAATTAGAATTGTAGAACCGCATTTTAAGCGATGATGAAAAGAAAGCTCCACGATTCTATGATCTCCAATGCAAGAGAGAGGTTAGGCACCCAACATCTAGAAGTTGGCGAACGCTCTGGCGTCGCATATCAGGTTACAAGTCCGGAGATGACAACTTCATCTGGATCTGAGCTGACGCCAGCGATTGAGCCGCAGCCGGTTCCGGACTATGACACTGAACAGCCACGCTTATCCCCTATAAAGGAACACCCTTCGGAAGCGGTTCAGGCGGCCACCACCCAAGTTGAGGAAGGTACTCTTCACAAATCTCGTGTGTATTTGAAGTGAAGGGCTTGTTTTTGAAGTATGTTCTGACTTCTTTTCTTTTTCTTTGCTCAGTGACTGAAGCTACATCAGTTGCGCCTTCTATGATCCAAGAGTTGCATCAAGGGCAGAAGGCCATCGTTACCGAGGCGGTTACCACAACTGCGGTCGCGCCGATTGAGATGACACAAAGGAGCTCAGTTTCTTTTGACGAGCATATGGTGAATGAGCTCCTGGGCCAACACAGCGACCCTTTTGTGGACATGCCATTCATTCTTGGTGCGTTCTCAACTGTTCCATTGCTTCACCATAGTCCACCACTACATATCGTGAAGCCCGTGCCGCACGTGAAGCCAAGATACTGGCTCAAATCAACGCAGAGATGGAGGCGACAACACACGGTGGTAGTTTCGAGGGTGTTACGACGGCGGTTGGCCCCACTCCTCTTGTGGTGATATCTTCCGAGGACACGCCCGTTGATACCAGCATGCCCGTTCCGTCCCCGGTTGTGGACCCGACTCCTCCGACTCCTCCCGAAGAGAATATTCCTTTAAGTTCCAGTTCGAAGGAAGATGTTGATATCATGCCTTCATCAGAGGATGATCCGCCAATAGGGAAGGGCTTGAAGCAAAAGACTGTTAGCGGTTCCAGTGGTTCCGCGTCGAAGAAAAAGCCAAAGAAGAAAAAGTAGATGATCCCCCTCTGGCGCATTTTTGGCAGTTTAGAAGTTACTTTTATTTTTCCTTGATAGGACATGTATGGATGCAGGCTCGGCCCCTTGCTAGTAGGGATTTTTTGGAATAACTTGTACATGAATCTTCACATACAGTTAGTTGAAATGACATTTAGTTTCTGTTGGGTGCATTTCCACCACCACCGAACCAAGAAGAAGGAAGATACCACCGAACCAACTCACCTCTAGGCACTGCCGAACCAACTCACCCCTAAGATACCACCGAACCAACTCACCCCTAAGGCACTGCCAAACCAACTCATCTCTAGGCACTGCCGAACCACTCACCACTGGACCAAGCTACGCCCTCACCACCGAACCAACTCCTTTCCCAAGCACTACCGGTCCAACACACTTCCTATACATAGCCGAATCAAACTCCAACAAACCATCACCGGATCACTCACCACCGGACCAAGTCCCACCGAATCAAGGCGTTCCAGACCAACTTTGCCAGGCCAGATTGCATTAGCCCAGGCCCACCAACTGCTATATACATCCAGGACCCCTGCCCCCAGCCTGACTCTATAAATAGAGGGGCAGGGGTACAACAATGTCAGAAGTTTGAGAGCTCAAGCACAGATAGAACTTTCAAACAACTTTAAGATACTCGTAATCAAAGCTTTGTACTTGTAATCTGAACAGAAAAGGAGAATAACATATAAAGTGGACGTAGGCACATTCTGGCCGAACCACTATAAATCTGTGTGCGTTTTACGGTTTAGTCCATCTATTTTATATATTTACATAAATCACCCAAATCATTAAGAACAACATATAATCAACAAAATCATACGACTTGGAGGTGTTTGCCCATTTTTATGCAAACATTTTTGGTGCATTCACTGAGAGCTCGAGCTAGAAGCTTCAGCTTCTCCCCCTCAACCTTCTTCCTAACAGCTTTGCTCATTGCTTGGAAAACATGCCTCCCAGGAAGAAGAAAGATGTTAACAAAGGAAAAAACATCGCGACTAGCAGTATTCCGGATCTAGTAATCACAGATCAAGGGAATCGTTCCGTTCCAACAGCAAATGGAAATCAGGCAAATCCGACAGCCCCTGCCACGGAGCAATAATTACTAAGGCAGATCTGGACAGTGTTGTGGCTGAAGTAACTAACCGCTTCACATCTCAACAAGAAGCCTTGGTGGACCAACCATGTCACGCTTAAGGGATGCTGAAGAATCCAACCGCAACACCGAATCATGGGGCGAGTTCCAGTCTGGAGGATCTGGGAGGCAACAAAGATCTTTCTTCTTCGAAGAGGCTAACAACAGAAACAACAATGGTAGGAGCCGAGCCCAGACTCAGCCCGAATTCCGACCCGAGGAAACACTTGGAACCGAACCCAACGGGGGAGGTACCGGGCAGGGGTCGGATATGGCTGAGCCTGTCATGCTACCTAACCATGGGAACACCAATGGACGGGGCCGATCTAGAGTCCAGCTCGAAGTTGGGCCCGAGGGAATGCTTAGAACAAAGCCCAACGGGGGAAGATCGAGACAAGGGACAACTGTGGCTGACCCCAGCATGCTCCCAGAAGACCGGAGATAGCCACCGGAAAATGTTAGGAGTGATAGATGATACCATCCCTACAGGTCATCCGGACGGAATCAATCCCGCAGAGAAGAACCAAACTCATTTCTATCCGCCCTAAATTCTGATGAAAGGATGATGCGATTGTTCAGAGAGTGCGTACAACGGGATCAAAGGGATCGGGGGATATGTGCTAGGGTAACCAGCCCCTTCACCCGCAATATCGAAACTGCCATCACCCCCCGAGAATGGAGACTGCCAACAATGGAACCTTGCAAGGTAACCTCTGACCCCGTTGTACAGTTGCAGAGATACACACAACATATGCTCATGAGCGGAGCAACCGAGGGAGTGTTGTGTAAATTCTTCCCACTATTCTTGGCAGACCTAGCTACCTCCTGGTTCTGCCATCTACCCTAAGGATCCATCAGCTCGTGGGAAATGTTGAAAGAAAAGTTCATCAGCCAGTTGCGCATTCATGTGGAACAACCCAAGGACGCTTATTCCCTATTTAATATCAAACAGAAGCCCGAAGAGACAGTGCAACAATGTCTAACCTGATTCAACGCCGCAGCGGCCGCAGTCCAAGATGCCGATGAGAAACTTATCTTAATGGCTCTTTATAGTGGCGTACATCCGGATACCAAGTTTGCTAGAAGATTAACGAAAGAAAAACCAACTGCCTTACCCGATTTCTTCCATGAAGCCGGAAAAAATATGAGACTTGAAGACGCTGCCATTGAAAGGCAGAAAGGGCAACAAGCTAAGGCAGCTCATGGCAACACACCCGTAGTCGCAAAGGACGTTCGAAGAAATGACTCCAGAGATAGTGCTGGGGGCAAGAAGGGAGAAAAGCGTCTACATCGGCCAGGACCGAGATTTGACACTTACACTCCTTTGAATGAAACGATCGAAAACATCTTCCTGGCCACGCAAGAGAAGTTAGATACAGACGCCCCCCGCACAAGAAGGAATCAGATAACGCAATTAAATGTGGAAAGCTCTGTCGTTTCCACGAATCTCATGGGCATGATACCAATGAATGCCATCATCTCCGGGACTTGATTGAAGAACACATCAGAAGGAAGAGACTGGAATGCTATGTAAAAGGCCAGAACAGGACTCCAGCTCCTGCCAATGAAAGCCCAAGGCTATCACCCCCGGAAGTAGGCGGAGGAAATCGCAACACCAACGGCTTTAGTCAAGAGAAGATAGTGGTCCATACCATATCGGGAGGACCACACATTGCCGACAGAAGCTGGGCAGAGATGGAAAAATATGGAAAGTCGCTTAGAAACAATGAAGACTGCGTTGATTCCGTTATAGAAGAACGCCACCCAAAGCGGAAAGAGAACAATGACATCACATTCAGCAGGCGTGACCTGGAAGGAAGGCAGTACCCTCACATGGATCATATGGTCATCTCCACCTGGTTCGGTCCAGCCAAAGTTTTCCGAATTCTAGTAGACACCAGAAGCTCATAAATATCCTATTTAAGCATGCTTTCGACAAAATGAAGCTGTCGATGAAGGATGTGTCTCCCTGCAACAAACCGCTACATGGTTTCACTGGAGACGCGAAGATGCCCCTCGGGCAACTGGACCTCTTTGTTGAAATAGGAAGTCATCCCCGCTCCGTTGTGCGGAAACAATCATTTGTGCTAATAGAAAACCACTCGGCCTACAACGCCTTTTTGGGAAGACCAGCCTTGTCCGACTTCCAAATTGTCCTGGACCCATGGTGCCTGAAGATGAAATTCCCAATAGACAATGGAATAGAAGTAGAGGGAGATCAAGACGCTGCTCGAGACTGCTATGTAACTGAACTTCGCGATAACCACAGGAAGGATAAAGGGAAGGATGTAGAGACTACTCTCTGCAAGAAAAACTTGGAAGCATAGTAACTAAAGAAAGCCCCTCCTCTTCGATATACCAGTGATCCTTTCAATGAATTAGACTCCAGGGACAAAGAGGAGGAGGCCACCGCCGAGCCTGTAGAGGCCATGGAATTTGTATCTGTAGAATACACGATCCAAGTAGACTGCTGAGAATCGGGTCTCAGTTAAGAGCAGAGTTGAAGGATCAACTCGTCGATTTTCTTCGCAACAACTTGGATGTATTTGCATGGACGCACGGTGACATGACTAGAATCTCCCCAGACGTAGCGTGCCACGTATTGAACATCGATCCTACCAAGGTGCCAGTAAAGCAGAAAAAGAGAAGTATGGGGGCAAAACGATCAGCAGCCCTCGAGGAAGAAGTAAAGAACCTACTTGCCAATAACTTCATACGAGAAGCCATCTACCCAGAATGGATCGCCAACCCTGTACTGGTAAAGAAGGCTAACGGGAAGTGGCGAACATGCATTGACTTCTCCAACTTAAATGACGCTAGCCCGAAGGATTGTTTCCCACTCCCCCGAATCGATTAACTCGTGGACAGCACGGCCGGTCATGAACTATTATCTTTTATGGACGCATACTCAGGATATAACCAGATTCCTATGCACACCCCCGATCAAGACCACACTAGTTTCATCACTGACCGGAGATTGTACTACTACAGAATAATGCCTTTTGGACTTAAAAACGCCGAAGCTACCTATCAGCGCCTCGTCAACAAGATGTTTGCTGAAATAATAGGACGAACTATGGAAGTTTATGTGGATGACATGCTGGTAAAATCGAGGAAAGCCAATGATCATGTAAGCCACCTGGACGAGATGTTTCAAGTACTTTGCCAATATGGAATGAAGCTGAATCCTCTAAAGTGCTCCTTCGAAGTATCGTTGGGAAAGTTCTTGGGATTCATCGTCCATGCCAGGTGGATTGAAGCAAACGCCGAACAAGTCCAGGCTTTGCAAGATATCAAGATACCATCCACTCGAAGAGAGATGCAAAGCCTAAACGGGAAGGTGGCCGCCTTAAGCAGATTCATCTCTAAAGCAACTGACAAATGCATCCCTTTCTTCGAAGCTCTAAAGAAAGACAAAGGAAAGTTCGAATGGACCGACGAATGCTCAACAGCTTTCCTTAACCTAATCGAACACCTCCAGAGACCACCAGTATGCTCAACTCCAAATGAAGGCGAAGAACTATACCTATACCTTGCCTTATCGTCCCATGCCCTAAGCGCCGCTTTGGTGAGAGAAGACAACCGCACGCGACGACCTGTATACTTTGTAAGCAAGAGATTTACGGGGGCAGAAGCTGGATACCCTAAACTTAAGAAGCTAGCATACTGTTTGCTAATCACGTCACGGAAACTGCGACACTATTTCCAATCTCATTCCATCAGAGTTTTAACCGATCAACCGCTAAGGCAGGTACTCCATCGCCCCGACACTTCTGGACGACTACTTAAATGGTGCATTGAACTGAGTCAATATGATATCACCTACCATCCTCGCACCGCCATCAAGGGACAAGCCATGGCTGATTTCATTGCCGAATTCACTACCAACGAAGGTAAGGAGCAATCTGAAATAACAGGAGATATCAAGTGCAATCTCTTTGTTGATGGAGCATCAAATGAACAGGGCTCGGAAGCAGGTATTGTGATAATCACCCCCAGAGGAAGGAAGCTGCACTATGCCCTAAGATTGGAATTCGCCGCCACCAACAACGATGCAGAATATGAAGCAGTAATAGCAGGATTGGAACATGCCTTAGAAATTGGAGTCGGTTCTTTATGTCTTCATAGTGATTCTCAACTTATCGTAAACCAAGTACTAGGATAGTTTCAGACTCGAGGAGAATGACTCACAGCATATCTAAAGAAGACCAAGATGCTGCTCGATCAATTGGATCACTATTTAATCAAACACATTACTCGAGAAGAGAATCGAGATGCCGACGAACTGGCTAAGTAAGCTAGCATGAAGAACAACACCATTTCCAGAACAGTAGCCATCTCGAAACAACTAGCCCCAAGTTTCGAACAAGAAGATCTGATAGCTGCAATCGAAGAAGAAACCTGGATGACTCCTATCCGGAAATACTTACAAGATGGCACACTACCCAACGAGCGTAACGAAGTAAGGAAAATCTTGAGGAGAGCTTCCCGCTACACAATACAAGAAGGCATCCTCTATCGGCGCGGCTTCTCTAACCCCTTATTAAGGTGTGTTGTTGAAGGGAAGCCAAGAAAATCTTATCCAACATCCATCAAGGGAGCTACGGAGATCACACTGGTGGACAAACTCTGGCGAAGAAGACGCTTCGAGATGGATATTACTGGCCCACTCTAAACAACGACGCCTTAGACTTCGTCAAAAGATGCGACAGATGTTAGAAATTTGCTACGATTCCTCGACTACCAACAAATGAGATTACTCAAATGACCAGCCCTTGGCCCTTTGCAGTATGGGGAATTGACTTGATTGGCGAACTGCCGATGGGCCGAGGCGGAGCCAAATATGCTATAGTGGCAGTCGACTATTTCACCAAATGGGTGGAAGAGGAACCTCTAAATAAAATATCTTCGGCAAAAGTTATTAACTTCTTGATCAAAAATGTTCTATGCAGGTACGGGGTTCCACTCAAAATCATATCGGACAATGGACTTCAGTTTGATAGCGAGGAGTTCGCCGACTGGTGCCAAGAGCACGGAATTCACAAAAACTTCTCATCTGTGGCTTATCCCCAGGCAAATGGACAAGTAGAAGCTGTCGACAAAATTCTTAAAACTCTAATCAAGAAGAAGCTTGAAAAGTCAAAAGGCGCTTGGGTGGATGAACTTCCTACGGCACTTTGGGCCTACCGCACGTCTTTCAGAACATCAACAGGGCATACTCCTTTCTCTTTGGCATACGGATCAAAGGCCATGCTCCCAGTTGAAACTGTAGTGCCATCCCACCTTAGGATCCACTACAACCCAAAAGAGAACGAAGAACTCCTCCACATGTCTTTGGACTAATCAAAGAAAGAAGAAATGATGCAGCACTCAAAGCAGCAGCCCACAAGCAAAAAGTGGCAGCACAATACAACTCCAAAGTCAAGCATCGTAGCTTACAAGAAGGAGATCTTATCCTCAAGCGAATCTTCCCGCGCCCCGGAGCGCTAGATCCCATCTGGGACTGACCATATGTAATTCATAAAGATCTACACAACGGAGCTTATATTCTGTCAACAGTGGATGGAGAGGTGTTCCAGAGGGCATGGAACATCCAACACCTTCGTCGATACTTTTCTTAACTTGTACTGCCCATATAAATTGGATTAACAAAGAGAATCAGTGGACGTAGGCATTTTCGTGCCGAACCACTTTAAAAATCTTGTCTCTTTTTAACTTGTTCCTTTATATCTTGGCTGCTTGTTAAGCTTTCTCCTTTTCTGTTGAACAAAATCCTGTGTAATGACATTTCCAATCTAGACGCTTCACAGCACAACCTCACCTGGACAAGACCTAACAGGTACCATACGAATCTTTGCCCTCGCCAATGAGACACTTTTACTCCAGCATCCCTCTGCTGCGGGTTAACTCATTGCTCGCGACGACCCTCAAAGCCAACTGTAATGAGTCGATTATAAGCCACCGAGGAGGCCGAAAATAGCCTAGGAAGCTCATTATGGCGTTCGGCTCGCCGGCAACTATGAACCGATTATAAGCACCAACATAAGGTGTGGCCAGCCAGGGGCAGTTCACAATTGACGATCGGCACCCGCGCTAGGCGGCGATAGTAAATCGAATAATACCCACGATTACGGGCCATAATGGCCCGGGTAGTTACCGTGCGCGATCTCGGCTCCGATGTGTCTTAAGTACGGCTGTGGTAAAAAAGAAAACTCCCCGCGGAGGCGTAAGACGGGTGACAAATGTCTCCAAGACCCACATCTAGGGAAAGTGACTACAAAGCCCGTTTTCCACGAACTTAAGTGCATCGAAGGCCTTCTATGATTGGAAGTTTTACTATTTCTTATATTTCCATTTTATTTATAAAAACTTTCCTCCTATCCTTTATAACGATAGCTAAAGTACAGGACACAAAATGGGAGACACTTGCTAATGGGAATAAGAACTCACAGCTGGATGGAAGGTCACTCAGCTGCATTCCACATTCGATTACACAAGGCATTCAAAGCTACCGTCTACAGCTAAAACTTGAAGGGCGGTACTTTCTTCTCTTGTACATAAATATGTAACTATAATTTATTCACACATCACACTAACATTGCAAGACATGGAATTATATTTTAAGCAAGAACTTAGCGTCAAACACAATTGAATTACTAACACATGCACAGCTATATTTTATGCAACACAACGAAATAACGATAGCATTCAAACATGACAAAATCAGCTTTTGTTATAAAGTTACATGCCAAAAATCAAGTTGTTCGTTACATAATTACAGCCTGAAAATTACATTAATGTTTTAAGACTAACAAAGACGGCAATGTCAAGTAAGCTGAAAAATGTCCAGATCAAGCCAAGGAGCCTACCGCATCGGGGCTTCGCCTCTATCCTGCTGGCCCTCCGAGGTCTACTTAACCGCCGGATCAGAGCTCCCAGCATGCTGACCAGAAGTAGTTGGCGCTTCGGAGGTCTCGTCTGTCCAATTCAGGAAAAGAATTCATTGAATAAACAATAAGCAACCAAGCTATGAAAAGGCTAAAAGGGAAGACTAACCAGCATCTGTTCCTTGATCCTCATCCCCCAACTGCACACCTACCTCCTCAGCAGCGAGCAGCCGCATGCCCTCCTTCACCGCCACTTTCTCCTCCTTAGTGAATTGGGCCATAACTACATCCATTCTGAAGGCCATGCCACCCTCCTTATCCGCATCAGCCTTGGCCTCCTCCAGAGCGCGGAGATAAATCCTGGCCATGATCCGGGGATAATCATTCATTCAGGATAAGTTGTCCTGCTTCCAAGTACGGAAATACATATCCTAGAGCATCTCATCCATCATCGCCTTGTTCTCCTCAAACTCCCTCATGCAGACCTCAGAAGCCAACGGCTTTGCAACGGCAGCATCCCTCTCCGATCGGTATCGCGAGCGGTCAACCTGAAGGGATTTCCTCATCGCCTCCATCTCCTCCTTCAGCTCGGCTTGAGCAAGCTCCGCGGCTTCAAGCTTCCCAGATAACTCCTCTACCCGCTCCAGATCCACTTTCCAAACCTCATACACCGTTGCAATGGCCATATCGATCCGTTCCTTGCAGGTGGCCTCCATTTTCCGCAGCTCGGCTCTGCTAGCCTCTTCCATAGTTTTCTTTAGCCGTCTGGAGGCAGCCTCGTGCTGAGAGATCTGGATGGCCTGATCGGCGAGTTGCTTGGCCTGGTCGGCAACCACTAGCCGCAATCTTATGTTGGCACTCCCAATTTCCTCCCCGGCCTTGACCAGTCGGGCATGGTGCCCCATCAACTTCCTAGTCTCCTCAGCAACCCGGTCGATATTTGCCATGGCTTCATCCCCCATAGTTACAATCCGCATAGTAAGCAAATCAAGGTACAGGGACTTGTCCTCATCAACCACCCTTACCATAGGATTGCGAGAGAGAAGGTGCTCACCAGTAACATCGTCAAAGGAAATATCATGAGAACTCGGATCCAGATCTGGATGACCCGCAAATGGATTTCGAGCCAAGCCGGGATGATCAATATGAGTAACGGTAGGATTCTCTGATGGATGCGGAGAGGGTATGAATTCAGTATCCTCCCCCGTGATGTCATAAATAGGCTGGGTTGGGGGCTGAGGTCGAGATGAAGGTTCGAATAAGGAGCGCCTCCTCTTTTTCTTTTGAATATCCTCTTCAATAACTCCACGAAGAGGACGGTAGCCGACTACGTCCCCGGAACGGTTGGTCGAAGGCTTTGGTTTAGCGGAAGCTTTGAGGAGTTCGAATTGTTCGAGACGGTGCCGAATGTCTGATGTCTTGGCCACCTTACCCGTTCCTGGAATAAAAACCAATTGTTTCAAGCATGCATGGGATTATAGTCCAAGAAACATGTGAAGTTAAAAGAGGAGTCAAAAATTCACCTTGAATCGTCGGAGTTGCCCTAGCTGAAATGCTCTTGGAAGATGAACCGGCACTAGTCCCGGCCTTATCAGTTTTCTTTGGCTTCTCCACCAAGGCCGATCCTTCCTCCAACCCCTCAAAAGCCTGACGGAAAGCATCATCTGTCCACTCTTGGATCTCCCCTACTTGCCCAGAAGGCAAAGCCCCGGCTCCATCACCACTCTGTCCTTCGCCACCATCACCTTCTCCATTACCTCCGCTCTCCACCTCGCCTCTTTCCTCCTCTACATTTTCCTCCTCCGGAACATCTAGACATGTGCTAGGGGAGGGTCCATCGGATTTCTTGAGCTTCTTCCCTCCGACGACTGGATGTATCGAGAAGGGTTTCCTCTTGCTGCTCTTCGTCGTGGCCCCTCCTTTAGCTTTGACAGCCCTCTCCTCATCTGTGTCTCTCTGCTTGACCACAGACTGACGCGGTAGAATCAAGTTGTGCTGCAGAAGAGTAGCATTCCTTATCAGGTAAGAAGCTGACCTCTCCCTTCCCGAAATGGCTTCTATCTCCGCAGCCATCTGAACCAGGCGATCGTTCTCCACGACCGCAAAGCCACATGTCGCTAGCAAGGAATAAAAACGCATAAGAAAAAGCATTGCAGTTAGAACGGAGATTATAAATAAGCTTCAACTTACAGCCAGAGGTAAATCGACGGATAGAAACAGAGTCATTCTTGTCGAAAAACCATTCTTTCTGTAACATGTTGAACTTCGAATATAAGTCCAGGACCGGCTTGAAGGACACGGCCGATTCCGAGCTGATGTATGGAGACCCCTTCTTATAGCCCCTCAAGTTGTACAAATACCGGATCTCCCGGTTGGAAGGGGAACGCCCATATTTTCTCTGGAAAATGATGAATAGACTCACCAAGATAGCATAGAAATTGGGCTGAAGCTGGATAGGGGCCACCATCAAGTAGGTAATGAAGCCGACTATCCAAGCATTGATCAGGGGAATGGCCCCGCACATGCAATGGTAACTACTATAAGCGAAATATCCTTCAGGGGGTTGTACGGCATCACTCCTTCCCCCGGCAACAGCATACACGCTTTATCAATCCTAAAAGAGCGTGAAATAACATCAAGCTGCTCCTCTTTGAGGGAGCTAGGAAAGCAGTCAGGAGGAGAGTTCAAGAGTTCCTGAGGGCCATATCCATCCACTAGTGATCTCGGTGTGGGCCCACGTCGCCCTGTGTCCGGCTGAACTGGGGGCACGACGGGGGACTCTCTTCTGTCCATAGATTTCTTTTTATCCAATCGAGTTTCCACTTTATAAGACATTATCTGCAACAGGAGAAAACGTATTGTTAGAACAAGGAGTATAGAGATGGAGACGAGCAAATGCCTACAGTCGAAGATCTCATTCATAGTAATATATATATATATATATATATAAGAGTGTCATTTGGTAAATCAAAGCCCCCCCAAGTTCATTCGGTAAATCAAAGCCCCTCAAGTTCATTCGGTAAATCAAAGTCTTTGAGTTCATTCGGTAGTTCAATCATAAAAAATCGTTCGGCAGAAGAAAACTCACCTGGTCCGGCAGTCGAGTTGATTCGGTAGTTGATTGGTTCGGCTATTTCAAGCAGTCAAGTTTGGTTCGGTGCTCAATTGATTCGGCGGTTTCAAACGGTGAAGGGTGAATAGGGACGCGAAACCCATACTTATAGGCAAACATGGACGACCGAACCAACTGGTTCGACACTTGAAACCGAATGAGAATTCCCCAAGCTAACTGACCTAAAACAAAGCGCGAAATATGCTGGCATATGCCCCACTTTGGAGGGCAAATGTTGGGTGCATTTCCACCACCACCGAACCAAGAAGAAGGAAGATACCACCGAACCAACTCACCTCTAGGCACTGCCGAACCAACTCACCCCTAAGGTACCACCGAACCAACTCACCCCTAAAGCACTGCCGAACCAACTCACCTCTAGGCACTGTAGAACCACTCACCACTGGACCAAGCTACGCCCTCACCACCGAACCAACTCCTTTCCCAAGCACTACCGGTCCAACACACTTCCTATACATAGCCGAATCAAACTCCAACCAACCATCACCAGATCACTCACCACCGGACCAAGTCCCACCGAATTAAGGCGTTCCAGACCAACTTTGCCAGGCCAGATTGCATCAGCCTAGGCCCACCAGCTGCTATATACATCCAGGACCCCTGCCCTCAGTCTGACTCTACAAATAGAGGGGCAGGGGTACAACAATGGCAGACAAGTTTGAGAGCTCAAGCACGGATAGAACTTTCAAACAACTTTAAGATACTTGTAATCAAAGCTTTGTACTTATAATCTGAACAGAAAAGGAGAATAACATATAAAGTGGACGTAGGCACATTCTGGCCAAACCACTATAAACTTGTGTCTTTTACAGTTTAGTCCATCTATTTTATATATTTGCATAAATCACCCAAATCATTAAGAACAACATATAATCAACAAAATCATACGACTTGGACATGTTTGCCCATTTTTTGTGCAAACAGTTTCTTTGCTTCAACTCTCATTTCTTTTGTGCTTAAGTATTTGCAGTATTTGACTTTCAGTCCGTGTACTTGTGGTATTTTTACCTTCAAGTATAGTTCGTTTTATTTGCCAGCTCTGAAAATCTTGATCACACGTCGTAATCGATGAATGAGTTGAATTTTGGACATATCACTTTGGTTAGTGGTTAACACTTAAGCTTTTGCTCCCAGTTCCGGGGACCAGTATTTGTATTTCGGTGGTCGATCGCACCTATTGCAAATCTTGAGCACATGTACACACTCCGGGAATGTAGGATAATCTGTGATCGATAATCTGGTTCACGCTCTAGGAATTCGAGAGTCATCGATGTTTGTAATATAGTTCGCACTCCAGGAACTTTGACTTGGTACTTGTACTCCAATTCACACTCTGAGAATTTGGAGTCGACATTTATATTTCGGTTCACGCTACGGGAACCTGGGATTGATGTTTATACTCCACTTCACGCTCTGGGAATTTGGATTTAGTCGACAGATGGTTAGTCACATCTGTTTGGGCTTTTCAGGAATTCGTTCACACTCTGGGAACAATGGATTTATCGGGATTGTGGATGGTCGGATCACATCCACCCCGAGTTAACAAGTGATGTCGTTAGATGGACGGGTCCTTCCTCCTCAAACTTGGTTAGGATACGGTCGAATTCGTTAGGCGGACGGGTCCACCCTCTCCGGAACCGCATTTATATGTTTATACTCCAACTCGCACTCTGGGAGTTTGGAGTTAATATTTATACTCCGGTTCGCATTCCGAGAACCTAGAGTTAATGCTCCAATTCGCACTCTGGGAAAGTGGAGTTAGGGTTTATACTTCGGCTCACACTCTGGGAACCTAGAGTTGATGTTTATACTCCAATTCGCACTCTGGGAAAGTGGAGTTAGGGTTTATACTCTGGCTCGCACTCTTGGAACCTAGTGTTGATGTTTATACTCCAATTCCCACTCTGAGAAAGCGGAGTTAGTTATAGGGTTGTCGTGTGTCGGTCCAGTTCAGCCTTTGATGTGATGGCTTGCCCCCGAGCTGAGGTTTCACTTAGTGAGTGGCCAGTCGTATCACAGTCACTCGCTATTTGAATAAATTCCATCGTGCAATAGAACTTATCTCTTCGTGCATCGTGATTGTTGAACGTCGCATTCGGTGAATCATAGCTCTAGCTTGAAGAGATAGTAATTTATTGCTGGAACGGAAAAACATGGCAAAGTAAGTGCCTTATTACATATTCAAACTTCAGAAAGAAAATAAAATTGCAAAGTATTCATAGACTGAATAAAGCCTGTCATGTGCAACAGTGACGAAGATCCTCGTCGTTCCAGGCTCCTGACAAAGTGGGTCAGCCACTGATGGCATTTATCACTAATCTCCCGTCAGGACAGGTAGAGTCCTCCTGTCTCCGTCGATCGGGTTCATTATTTTGATTTGATGGGCCCGCTCCTCCAGGCTGCGGTGCCCGCACAAACTGTTCCAGCTTCCTTTCTCTGATCAATTTTTCTACGAGATCTTGCAAGTGACGACATTCATTCGTATTGTGCCCGTAGCTTTCATGGAACCTGCAAAAAATTTCCCGTCTGGATATGCCTCTCTGATGATTGTTTTGGAGTAGATTTTCTGTATTGCATTGTATTACAGGTTTGCAAATACAAGTTCTCCAGTGATGTATTCAAAGGAGTGTAACTATCAAACATAGGATTCTTGCGCTGTGGGCCGCGATTCTGATCTCGCTTTCTAGTTTGATTCACGTTCTCCCTTCGCTGAGTTTGTTTGTTTTGAACGTTCAACTGAACTTTTCTGAAACTTTCACCAGACTGCTTGATTGCAACATTGCTTTTGATTCCTTTCGTGCTTGGCCCTGCATCAGTCTGTTTCCTAGACTGTTTCACATCTTCCCTTCTCAGGAATTGAGCCGCTTTGGCTTAGAAACGGTCCAATGATGTAGGTGGTTTTCCAGCCAACCAGTTGCCAAACTCAGAATAGGATCAATCCCCTTGGTCAACGCCATAGGAATGGAGTTATCGTTCGGATTCCTGATTTGCGCACATGCAGCAAGGAATCTCTCTAAGTAGTGTCTGAGCGTCTCTCCAGGAGTTGGGTGACGCTAGACAGAGTGTTGACATCTTTTGGCCTTGCGACGTGCATGCGGAATTGCTCAACAAATTTAGTGGCCAACTGGTCGAATGAGGAGATGGATCGAGGTGGCAGTCGAGTGAACCACATGTTAGCGATGCCCTCCAAGGAGATAGGGAAACTACGACACTTCAATGCATCGTTAGCTCTGGCAGCGCTCATCGACCATTCATATTTCACAACATGTTGGTTGGGGTCGGAGTTTCCCTCGTACATGGGTAGAGTCGGCATCCTGAATCACCGAGGGGGTTCAGCAGTAAGGATATCATCCGTAAAAGGAGTGTGACTTTGGGAAATTCCTCAATCGTCATTCGTGAGACCCTGGCTTTCACGGATCATCTGACATATCATGGTCCGGAGGTCCGGCATTTGCACGTTCTGTGTTTGTTGAGCCAAAATGTGGTTGGGTCCCACATTCTAGGGTTGGGCCGAATGCCGTCGATGGTCCAAATCTCGCCTTCTCGGCTCATAGTCTTCCGGGACGTATGGTTCAGGAGTACGCCCATGTTGACGACGGTCCAGGTTCGATTGATTTTGGGCATCGGCCCCTGGTTCTACCGCGGCGGTCGTGGCGCGGTAATCCGTGGTGTAGTGGGGAGCGGCACCCCGTCGGGAGGAGGGTCCGGTTTTGAAACTGGCCGATGGACCAACTCTCATCTATCCAACGGTCATTGCCGGTTGATATCCAGCAGTTTGTCTGTGACTCCCATCCAGTCGGGATCGTGGAGATCGATGATGATAATCAGAAGAGGAAGAATGAAACGACCCGCCTTTCATTCCATAGAAAGATGCATCATTAAGAAGAAAGAAAGTGATAGAAAAGAGAAAAGAAAGAAAAGAAAGAATAGACAACATCAGAATCTCATAGCGGAACGAATAAATTATATTATATCACATAAAAACTTTGTATAGTATCATATACATCAGAGTTATTAAGCTAACACAACACGAACTAGACAGTTATAAATATCTGTCTAGCAATTACAATTCAAGTACATCAAAGAAAACAGATACAACTCAAACACAGCGGAATCACTATATATATCTACACGCTGAAGCCTCCTGCTCCATTATCTCCTCCAGAACTCGTCAAAGCAATCCTGAAATACTTGACTACTCATACGAAATATGAGTACCCAAGAGTTTAATAAAACAGAAAATTAACACTCGGTCAGACATGGGTCTGGTGTGAGTAAACGGGGATAAAAGTTGCTTAACTTTGAAAATCCTTTGAAAACAAAAGGTATCACGTAAGACTTCCCACACATAAACATGGAAAAGTTTTTACCTTACGCTAACCAAAACATTTGATAGGAAATCCAGTGATATTGTAATAATGTCTAGGGTTTTCAAAATAAAATACAGAAATAGATGGAATGCTTACATCTCACGTCCCAACATAGTTGGGCACAATCAAAACCGTACAAGCACTTATTGGATTTAGGATTCCATCAATGGCAGGGCTACTGGGGTGCCGCCCGTCACAGTACGTGGCCTAGATCACCGTACCGAGGAGTACGCCCGCTCCCCTGCAACACAAGGTCGTAACCATTCCTTACTGAACAGTTTCGAACAAGACCACCCCGACGGTTGGAGCTCACAACCGGCCACACAGCCGAATAAAAGGGACCTCTAGATAGGGGTAAATCTCACTCTCCAGTGGGGACTACCCATGAAGCCTTGTTGCACCTCCCCTATTTTAGCCATTCCCGGCTGATGAGGTTTGAGGCTGCGATTACCTTTATAGGACACATCTATCTTAGAATGCTCTTCGTCCACCTGACAATGTTCTGAAAGCATTCAATCTATACAAGTTCGTTCCGAGTTCGAACGAAACCGAAGGCATTATCTCGTTACACTCATTTTGGAATCACCCTCAGAGTCAACGACGATAACCCTTGCACTCTGAATCACCATCTCGAGCCTATAAGTACTATTCTGTCAAACTCATTACGGAATCACCTACAGAGTTATACTGACCTATAGTTCTTACACCTCGAGTCTTCACTCTTCACTTGAGATTCACGACCTAACGTTCAATTTGGATCGATGTGGTTTTCAGAATTCCAAATTCGAAAATCCGATCCCGGTCTCATCGAAATCCAAACGCCATCTTAATGCCCAAGTGAATTTAATTTGAATAATTAATTCAATCCATCATTATGTATTTACACACAGATAGATAAATCACATATCACACATTCTCATCATAACAGATAACCCGTAACATTATCACAACAGATAATCATCACAACAAACAATCATCAGAACCAAATAATCCATATTGTCATACTATAACTAAGCATCCATATCAATACAGATACTACTCATCTCATTATTGAGATCACATCCATCAAATCAATATCATCCATAAGCAAAGATTTATTATCCACCATCTGTAATTAATTTAAAATGAATTAAATTAATTACTTCTATCTCTAATTAATTTAAAATAAATTAAATTAATTACTCATCTATAAATCCTGCTTATATATCCATTGATTAAGCAACCTAGTTAATTAATCATTCATTAAGTATTCAACTTGATTAAACATCTATGATTAATCATTCACTAATTAAAATAAGTAATTAGTTTTAAATTAATTTCATAAAATTAATTAAACTTAACCATAAGTAATTAACATTTAATTACTGCATTTATTACTTAACTATAATTGTTTACATTTATCCTTAATTAATTATATTAATTAATCACTTAATTAATTAATTATTACTTAATCAAACAATTCTTAATTACATCATTAATTATATTAATTAATGATCTCTAATTTAAATTAATTACCTTATTAAAATTAATTACATTTATTAATTAATTTATAATTATTAATCACTTTAATAAATATTAATCCAGTAAATAATTACCCTTAATTACTCATTAACAAATTAATTATTCTCTAACTAATTACCTTTATTAATTAATCCCTTGATTAATTACAAAAGTAATTTATCCAAATTACTTATTAAAATAAAACATCTCTCCATAATTACAATCCAGTAATTATTACTTCTCTAAGTAATCCTGCTCCATAAATTACATTAAGTAATTACTATCATTAAATCATTAAATGTTTTCTTAAATTAATTAAACTAAATTAATTTAAATTAAACAAATTATCCGAATTAATTACAATAAGTAATTAATCCCTTAATTACTTCTATCAAGTAATTATACTTAACAAATTTCAATTGATTATCTTCAATTAATTAATCTAATTAATCTATCAAAATTAATCACATTAATTAATTATTTAATTATCCTTAGATAATTATGTTATTTAATTAACAATATTTTCATTTATTACTTACTTAAGGGAATTATCTTTGATTAATTATTCATAAATCATCTCTAATTATAAATTGATCCAAAACATTAATTAAAATCAATTAAATATGTAAATTCTTAAATTATCTTAATTATTTCCAAATTAATCCATTTACTTATTAATGACTTATTAACATTCAACTGTATTTAAAACAATACATTCCTAATTTAAATTCAACTTCCATTTAAAAATTTAAGATTTAAAAATGTTTAACCATACAAACACTATCCAAATTTAAATTAATTTATAAACCTAAAAGTAAAGAACCATCGTTATTTATATAAGAAAAACTAAAATTACTTAATTTTACTAAAGAAATTAAGCTTTTCAAAAATAGATAGATTATTTTAACTTTCCAATTTAAAGTTAAACATATCATAATTTTAATTCAAATATTGAAGGAAAGAATTCTTTCAAATTTAAACCTTTATTTGAAATCAAATTCATATTTAAATTCCACTTTAAAACATTTTAAACTTGTCTATCATTTTAAAAATTCACAAAAACTGTTTTAAATAAAATCTGGGTTCAAAGTAAACCTGAAACTTATATTTACACTTGATTTCAAATTTAAATTTAAACCTTACTTAAATTTAAATTCTTCATTTTTAAACTTTTGAATTCATAAGCTCACTTGAGTTAAATTCAAACTTACACCTGAATTTAAATACTTGCTTTAAAAATTGAATTTGCTTCAAAAAAATTAAAAAAAAAACTGCTTAGGTTTCAACCTGTGCCCAACAATACCCGAGTCCATAATCAAAACACTTCGAGTTAAACCCCTAACTTCTTCGAGTCACAACACAAACTACACGAGGGTATCTTCGAGTCACTAAACCCTGCACAACCCAAAGTTCACCAGAGTCAAATATACATGGTGCATATGCACCGATGCTCCGGTGGCTTCCAGCTACCTTCATCAACCCCTCCAAGACGCCGTCCAACCCTCAACTTGATAATGATCATCAACAAACCCACTGCAGCTTGAAATTAGGATCAAGTAAAATCAAGTAACCTGAGACATCACCAAGATACATACCCAAACCTGTCAACCCTTGCGACGACCCACTCCGACCATCTGATCATCTTCAACTCCGGCCATTGCCCCATCTATACTCCCTCTGCCAAACCCCAAATCCTCAGATCACTCGAAACACCACAGAGTTGAAGAAGTTACAAAACTTCAATCACTAAAAGAACTAGGGTTCATACCTGAAATCCCCTACTGCCATCGCCACCACTCTCTGGCCATCTTCCTCTTAATTTTCCTCCACTCTCCGGTCAACACTTCACTTCCAGGAAGAATTACGGCTTCCAAAATCTACTAGATGATCATATAATCCCAAAAACCCAATTTGGTTCAACTCAGCAAATGTTCACTCCCCAGTGAATTTAAAAAGGTGATTTTTGTTTTAAAAATCACGACTTCATTCATGTATTCAAGTTATATGCTTGATTTAATAATTTAGATGTTTGATATTTCTCATTTGAAACAAATACTGTCAGTATTATGTCAGAGACAACAATTTAATTTTAAACTTAGCTTAATTATGATTTACAAATCTGAATCTATACTAAACGTACACATTTTGCTTACATATTAATGCTAGCAGAGAACCAAATCCAGTGGGAATGAATTCCCATTAAAATCTGAGTTTCAAAACAGAGATAGGCATGTAGATAGTTTCTGGCATCAGCTACACATATATACATATTTGCATATCATCACAATTCAATAATACGAGCTTGCTCATTAATGTCAATTCACATGCACAGATAACATAGCCTTTAGTATTGTGAGGTTAATCACTAAAAAAATAAAAGAACAGAGCAGTTTTCATCCAATAGTTTTTAATTTATGCGAACTAGTACTTGAGTTCTGGAAATTTTATTTAGCTTTGATTTAAAAAAAACTGTTTTTAAATAAAGAATTTACTCACCTTTAAATTGAGGATGCAGAGAACAATTCCAGATGCAAATTTCATTTTTTCCAGTAACTTGATTTGAAGCTGCATTTGAAAGTTGAACCTGCTTGATGAAGTTGTTCTACAATTTGCTTGATGAATTTACTTCCAGGTTTTGATTTCTGAAGTTGATTTTAGACTGCATGCTACCCGTCTTCATATGCTTAGATTTGAAGTTGAACTTGCAATTTGATGTGGAAGTTGCAGATTGAATTTTTGTTTGGAGATTTAAACAGAATTTGCATTTGGGTTTTCTTTTGCGGATTTTAAACATGTATTGAGTTTTACAGAATTTTGATTGAATTTGGGCTGTAGATTTTAGAGTAAATTTGGATTTTCAGTTTCATTTTGAAGACAATTTTTTTTGAACTAAATGAATTTGTTAAGTTTCTTATCTAAAATAATTAATTTCAATAATGATTTAGTATTGCCACTTGTTACTTAAGTTTGAAGATTAATTACAAGTGTCCTCTTTAAAATATGAATGCGTAACACATATACATTTTAATATAAAAAAAATAAAATTCTTAATTTATAATTGTATTTAAATTTATTCTAAAACCATTTCTAATTTAATTTAAAATGTTTTTAAATGTTTTATTTACATTAGCCTTTAAAATGATTACATGTTTACATGTAAACTTCTTTATAAAATTATACACAATTTAAATGTTTATTTGAATGTTTTCAAAATAATATTCTTTTAAAACTAATTTTCAAAAGAGAAGATTTTTAAAAGAAAAATAATGTTGAATTCATTTTATTCAAGAGTTTTAAATCAAAATACTATACTTGAATGTGAATGAATTAAATCTAATTTCAAAAGAAAAACAATTTCCTTTAAAATAAAACAAAATAAACTTTTATTATAAAATAAAATTTAAACTATATTTATTTTTATAAACAAAATAAATACTTACTTGTATTTCATTGATAATGTAAGAAAGACTTTTAAATTTACCTTTGAAAAGTTTTCAATACCAATTTTAAATCTAATTAACCAATTTACGATTTATACATTTATATATAAAATAAAATTTGAAAATATTCTTATTAAATCTAAATTTAAATTAAAATCAAATCCTCTAAACATTTATACATTATAAGGAAAATACCTTTAAATTAGCTTAGAAAGATAATTTTATTGCTTAAATATTTTTAACATCTGAAAACAATAAGATTTTCAAATTAAACTATCATTATTATAAATTTTGAAAAGAATATCATTTGACAAATTAAATGATTATAAATCTTCAAAAGAAAATTCCTGTTTGAATTAAATTATTAAATCAATATTTCACATTTTAAAATAAGTATTAATGAAATTGTTAAATAAATATTGCCCAAATTTCCGGGACATCACATTCCTTCCCCCTTAAAAGAATTTCGTCCTCGACATTTTAAAAGCAAAGGTAATTTAATAATCCCATACGGATTTTAAAATTTAAAAGAGCAAACATATGTTATCACCCAAATACTAACAACCATAGCAACCAATTCACACAAACAATTCTAATTCTCCAGACAAAATTCTGGATAAGATTCCCTAGAGTTTCCCAGGTACAAACACCGGGACACTCGCTCTACAGAATATAAACTAGCTACACCACACAGATCTAGAGCTTCTATATATCTAGATCTACAAATCTAAACAGAGAACCGGACCACAGACAAGTCCTGATCAACTTCCAAATCTTCCAGAACTACTAATTCTAAAACCAATGGTAAACCATACACGTGCTCCCTCCGAGATACGTGGAAAACAAAACAAATTCCAGCCATCCGAACTGGCAATTCCGTCCTGTAGACCAAACACTTAATCCTTAAGAGAAGACAGAAAGATCCAATACTCTTACCCACAAATCTCTCCTATCGATCCTGGGCTGCCTTCAACCTTCCAGATCAACCAAATCTACCACACAAATTTTACTACACAAATATCAGAAGACTACAAACATACTATTCCTATTCTGAAAACAGAACAGATGCACAAGACAATCAAGCCTACAGATTCAGAATGAATGTCCTGTAGAAATTCTCTGATCCAAGACAAAAATTAGATTCCCAATGACTCTGGTGTTGCTTTAATTCTGGAATAGCTTCCACCATGCTTCCACTGTGCAACTCTGATTTGAGAAGGCTGTTGATGAACACAAGTACAAACTTGATCAATTCATTCCGGAAACATTGTTCATCAAATTCCATAAAATCTCAGTGACCTATCCAATTCGGTCACAAACACCACAGCAAAAATTCAGCCCGAAACTAGATCCGATTAATCCTGCCAGCTTAAACAAATCTCTTTCTCAAAGAACCTCCTACTATGTTAAATTACCAGTAAAGCTCCAAGAACCCAGTTGAAACAGATCTCAATCTCTCGATGCAGATGCAAATCTTAATTCGTTCGAAGACATCCAGAAAATCAAACCACTTCGATAACTCAAACATCCTCTAGGAATGCTTCAATCCAAACAAGGATTACTCAGAGAACTTCTGAACCATTGCAAGTCACTTTTGCGATTCCACTCAGTTCAGATTCCAAGAAACCGTTCTCTCTCTAACAATCAGAACAGCTATAGCCTTATAACCAAAAGAAGAAACTAGTGGTCCACCTCCAACCACAAACATCACACCCAGCTGAGCTTCCAGAAGAAATGGACAAACTTCACCATCTGCCCAGACTACTGACAGAAGAATCACCGAGACTTGTGAACCATCGAAGAAATGGGTCCACTCTGCTGCTTCTGAACACCATTTTAGAAAAATGCAGATATCTTCCTTATCCAAAAGCTCATTGAACATCAAAGCTACACCAACCACTTCCAATAGAACCTTCAGAAAATAGATATCTCTCAGGAAACTCGATCTCAAACCAAGCTCAAAACACTCTGCCAAACTGAGTCTCAAACACAAATACAGACAGAACTCCTTCCTGAAGTTTCCAAGATACCATTGCTGGCTTCAGTACTCCAAACTGATCCAGACTCAAGAAAATCCATTTGCACGAGTGCAACCAAACTTACAATTCAAAGATGAACTCTGAATCTTGGAAAGATTTCCTTCAGAGATCAGTGAAATCCTTCACACCAAACTGCAAAACTACTCAAGATGCCCAATACTGCCCTAGCAGATCACTTCCAACCTCAAATACTCGGACTCCAACCATTGGTAGTTGTGTTACACACCACTACCCTATTTACCTTTATTACTTATATTGGAAAACCTGAACAGGTAACCCAATCTATTCGGTAAGAATATATATATATATATATATATATATATATATTCAAAATTACAAATACGCTCTCTCAAGATAGACACTACTCCAGAGCATAGGTATTCGCTCAACCTAGTGCTTTGATACCACAATGAAACGACCCGCCTTTCATTCCATAGAAAGACGCATCATTAAGAAGAGAGAAAGGGATAGAAAAGAGAAAAGAAAGAAAAGAAAGAGCAGACAACATCTGAATCTCACAGCGGAACGAATAAATTATATTATATAACATAAAAACTTTATATAGTATCATATACATCAGAGTTATTCAGCTAATTCAACACGAACTAGAAAGTTATAAATATCTGTCCAGCAATTACAATTCAAGTACATCAGAGAAAAAAGATACAACTCAAACACAGCGGAATCATTATATATATCTACACGTTGAAGCCTCCTACTGCATTATCTCCTCCAGAACTCGTCAAAGCAATCCTGAAATACTTGACTACTCATACGAAATATGAGTACACACGAGTTTAATAAAACAGAAAATAAACACTTGGGTCAGACATGGGTTTGGTGTGAGTAAACGGGGATAAAAGTTGCTTAACTTTGAAAATTCTTTGAAAACAAAAGGTATCACGTAAGACTACCCACACATAAACATGGAAAAGTTTTTACCTTACGCTAACCAAAACATTTGATAGGAAATCCAGTGATATTATAATAGTGTCTAGGGTTTTCAAAATAAAATACAGAAATTGCTGGAATGCTTACGTCTCACGTTCCAACATAGTTGGGCACAATCAAAACCGTACAGGCACTTATTGGATTTTGGATTCCATCAATGGCAGGGCTACTGGGATATCGCCCGTCACAGTACGTGGCTTAGATCACCGTACCGAGGAGTATGCCCGCTCCCCTGCAACATAAGGCCGAAACCATTCCTTACTGAACAGTTCCGAACAAGACCACCCCGACGGTTGGAGCCCATAACCGTCCACACAGCCGAATAAAGGGGACCTCTAGACAGGGGTAAATCTCACTCTCCAGTGGGGGCTACCCACGAATCCTTACTGCACTTCCCCTGTTTTTTCCATTTCCGGTTGATGAGGCTTGAGGCTGCGATTACCTTTATAGGACACATCTATCTTAGAATTCTCATCGTCCACCGACGATGTTCTGAAAGCACTCAATCCATACAAGTTTGTTCCGGGTACGAACGAAACCGAAGGCATTATCTCGTTACACTCATTTTGGTATCACCGTCAGAGTTAACGACGATAACCCTTGCACTCTGAATCACCATCTCGAGCCTATAAGTACTATTCCGTCAAACTCATTACGGAATCACCCACAGAGTTATACTGACCTATAGTTCTTACAACTCGAGTCTTCACTCTTCACTTGAGATTCACGACCTAACGTTTAATTTGGATCGATGTGGTTTTCGGAATTCCAAATTTGGAAATCCGATCCCAGTCTCGTCGAAATCCAAATGCCATCTTAATGTCCAAGTGAATTTAATTTGAATAATTAATTCAATTCATCATTATCTATTTACACACAGATAGATAAATCACATATCACAATAGATAATCACATTCTCATCATAAAAGATAACCCGTAACATTATCACAACAGATAATCATCACAACAGACAATCATCACAACCAAATAATCCATATTGTCATACTATAACTAAGCATCCATATCAATACTGATACTGCCCATCTCATTATTGAGATCACTTCCATCCAATCAATATCATCCATAAACAAAGATTTATTATCCACCATCTGTAATTAATTTAAAATGAATTAAATTAATTACTTCTATCTCTAATTAATTTAAAATAAATTAAATTAATTACTCATCTATAAATCCTGCTTATATATCCATTGATTAATCAACCTAGTTAATTAATCATTCAGTAAGTATTCAACTTGATTAAACTTCTATGATTAATCATTCACAAATTAAAATAAGTAATTAGTCTTAATTAATTTCACAAAATTAATTAACCTTAATCATAAGTAATTAACATTTAATTACTTCATTTATTAATTAACTATAATTAATTACATTTATCCTTAATTAATTATATTAATTAATCACTTAATTAATTAATTGTTACTTAATTAAACAATTCTTAGTTACATCATTAATTATATTAATTAATGATCTCTAATTTAAATTAATTACTTTATTAAAATTAATAACATTTAGTAATTAAGTTGCAATTATTAATCACCTTAATAAATATTAATCCAGTAATTAATTACCCTTAATTACTCGTTAACAAATTAATTATTCCATAACTAATTACCTTCATTAATTAATCCCTTGATTAATTACAAAAGTAATTTATCCAAATTACTTATTAAAATAAAACAGCACTCCATAATTACAATCCAGTAATTATTACTTCTCTAAGTAATCCTGCTCCATAAATTACATTAAGTAATTACTATCATTAAATCATTAAATGTTTTCTTAAATTAATTAAGCTAAATTAATTTAAATTAAACACATTATCAGAATTAATTACAATAAGTAATTAATCCCTTAATTACTTCTATCAAGTAATTATACTTAACAAATTTCAATTGATTATCTTCAATTAATTAATCCAATTAATTTATCAAAATTAGTCACATTAATTAATTATTTAATTATCCTTAGATAATTATCTTATTTAATTAACAATGTTTTCATTTATTTCTTACTTAAGAGAATAATCTTTGATTAATTATTCATAAATCATCTCTAATTATAAATTGATCCAAAACATTAATTAAAATCAATTAAATAAGTAAATTCTTAAATTATCTTAATTATTTCCAAATTAATCCATTTACTTATTAATGACTTATTAACATTCAGATGTATTTAAAACAATGCATTCCTAATTTAAATTCAACTTCCATTTAAAAATTTAAGATTTAAAAAAGTTTAACCATATAACACTATCCAAATTTAAATTAGTTTATAAACCTAAAAGTAAAGAACCATAATTATTTATATAAGAAAAATCAAAATTACTTAATTTTACTACAGAAATCAAGCTTTTTAAAAATAGATAGATTATTTTATCTTTCCAATTTAAAGTGAAACATATCATATTTTTAATTCAAATATTGAAGGAAAGAATTCTTTCAAATTTAAACCTTTATTTGAAATCAAATTCTTATTTAAATTCCACTTTAAAACATTTTAAACTTGTCTATCATTTTAAAAATTCACAAAAACAGTTTTAAATAAAATCTGGGTTCAAAGTAAACCTGAAACTTATATTTACACTTGATTTCAAATTTAAATCTAAACCTTACTTAAATTTAAATTCTTCATTTTTAAACTTTTGAACTCATAAGCTCACTTGAATTAAATTCAAACTTTCACCTGAATTTAAATCCTTGGTTTAAAAATTGAATTTCCTTCAAAAATTTTTTATAAAAAAACAAAACTGCTCAGGTTTACAACCTGTACACGACAATACCCGAGTCCACAATCAAAACTCTTCGAATTAAACCCCTACCTTCTTCGAGTCACAACACAAACTACACGAGGACATCTTCGAGTCACTAAACCCTGCAGAACCCAAAGTTCACCAGAGTCAAATATATACGGTGCATATGCACCGGTGCTCCGGCGGCTTCCAGCGACCTTCACTAACCCCTCCAAGACGTCGTCCATCCCTCAACTTGAAACGATCGTCAACAAACCCACTCAGCTTGAAATTAGGATCAAGTAAAATCAAGCAGCCTGGAACATCACCAAGATACATACCCAAACCTGTCAACCCTTGCGACGACCCACTCCGATCATCTGATCATCTTCAACTCTGGCCATTGCTCCATCTATACCCCCTCTTCCAAACCCCAAAGCCTCATATCACTCAAAACACCACAGAGTTCAAGAAGTTACAAAACTTCGATCATTAAAAAAACTAGGGTTCAAACCTGAAATCCCCTACTGCCATCGCCACCACTCTCTGGCCATCTTCCTCTTAATTTTCCTCCACTCTCCAGTCAACACTTCACTTCCAGGAAGAATTACGGCTTCCAAAATCTACTAGATGATCAGATAATCCCAAAAACCCAATTTGGTTCAACTCAGCAAATGTTCACTCCCCAGTGAATTTAAAAAGGTGATTTTTGTTTTAAAAATCATGACTTCAATCATGTATTCAAGTTATACGCTTGATTTAATAATTTTAGATGTTTGATATTTCTCATTTGAAACAAATACTGTCAGTATTATTTCAGAGACAACAATTTAATTTTAAACTTAGCTTAATTATGATTTACAAATCTGAATCTATACTAAACATACACATTTTGCTTACATATTACTGCTAGCAGAGAACCAAATCCAGTGGGAATGAATTCCCATTAAAATTTGAGTTTCAAAATAGAGACATACATGTACATAGTTTTTGGCATCAACTACACACATATACATATTTATATATCATCATAATTCAATAATACAACTTGCACATTAATGTCAATTCACATGAACAGATAACATAGGCTTTAGCATTGTGACGTTAATCACTAAAAAAATAAAAGAACAGAGCTGTTTTCATCCAATAGTTTTTAATTTATGCGAACAAGTACTTGAGTTCTGGAAATTTTATTTAGCTTTGATTTTAAAAAAAAACTGTTTTTAAATAAAAAAGTTTACTCACCTTTAAATTGAGGATGCAGAGAACAATTCCAGATGCAAATTTCATTTTTTCCAGTAACTTGATTTGAAGCTGCATTTGAAAGTTGAACCTGCTTGATGAAGTTGTTCTACAATTTGCTTGATGAATTTACTTCCAGGTTTTGATTTCTGAAGTTGATTTTAGACTGCATGCTACCCATCTTCATATGCTTAGATTTGAAGTTGAACTTGCAATTTGATGTGGAAGTTGCATATTGAATTTTTATTTGTAGATGTAAACAGAATTTGCAATTGGGTTTTCTTTTGCAGATTTTAAACATGCATTGAGTTTTACAGAATTTTGATTGAATTTGGGTTGTAGATTTTAGAGTAAATTTGGATTTTCAGTTTCATTTTGAAGACAATTTTTTTTTGAACTAAATGAATTTGTTAAGTTTCTTATCTAAAATAATTAATTTCAATAATGATTTAGTATTGCCACTTGTTACTTAAGTTTGAAGATTAATTACAAGTGTCCTCTTTAAAATATGAATGCTTAAGACATGTACATTTTAATAAAAAAATAGAAAATTCTTAATTTATAATTGTATTTGAATTTATTCTAAAACCATTTCTAATTTAATTTAAAATGTTTTTAAATGTTTTATTTACATTAGCCTTTAAAATGATTACATGTTTACATATAAACTTCTTTATAAAATTATACACAATTTAAATGTTTTTAAAATAATATTCTTTTAAAACTAATTTTCAAAAGAGAAGATTTTAGAAAGAAAAATAATGTTGAATTCATTTTGTTCAAGAGTTTTAAATCAAAATACTATACTTTAATGGGAATGAATTAAATCTTATTTCAAAAGAAAAACAATTTCCTTTAAAATAAAACAAAATAAACTTTTATTTTAAAATAAAATTTAAACTATATTTATTTTTATAAACAAAATAAATACTTACTTGTATTTCTTTGATAATGTAAGAAAGACTTTTAAATTTACCTTTGAAAAGTTTTCAATACCAATTTTAAATCAAATTAACCAATTTACAATTTATACATTTATATATAAAATAAAATTTGAAAATATTCTTATTAAATCTAAATTAAAATTAAAATCAAATCCTCTATTTACAATGTATAAACATCTATACATTATAAGTAAAATACCTTTACATCAGGTTAGAAAGATAATTTATTACTTAAATATTTTTAACATCGAAAATAATAAGATTTTCGAATTAAACTATCGTTATTATAAATTTTGAAAAGAATATCATTTGACAAATTAAATGATTATAAATCTTCAAAAGAAAATTCTTGTTTGAATTAAATTATTAAATCAATATTTCACATTTTAAAATAATTATTAATGAAATTATTAGTTAAATATTGCCCAAATTTATGGGACATCACAAAGAACTTTCGCTGGAGGAGCGAGAAGCATGATCTCTCCTGGATCTCCTTCGTTTCTGGCGATTTAGCTGGTTGGTTAGCTTGGCATTGGCGCGTAGCTGTTCTGTTAGCTATTGCTGACTTTGGGTCAGCTCTTGAAGCAGCAGCTGAAACTCTTATCGGGTAACCGGACCTGATGGTTCCGAATGTCCGGTGGCGTCTTGGTTAGAAGGAGGTAGTGGCGCAGGATTCTGTCTATCCTAATCTTCTTGATTGACAGCATTAGAGGTGGTTCATGTGCTAACCATCTTGAAGGTTGAATTCCTTTCTTAGACTTTATGCAAATTTGAATAAAAGGGAAGGAACTCGAATTAGCGATCTGGATCTCTCTCTTAGATTTATTCAATCCGGTATCGACGACAGATCCAAAGAGCAGGAGAAAATCTAGGTTTTCTCAGTGAAAGCACCAAAGTGTTTGTACCAAAATTGGGCACAACACTCTTCGAAAGTTTTTGAAGAGATAACAGTGAAGAATATAAATTAAAAATGAGGATTATCTAACATAAAGTCCAAACAACAGGAAAGTAAATGCGCAGACAAGCGATTAAGAGTGGTTCGGCGTGTTTCCTACGTCCACTATGAAGTTTATTGCAGCTTTGTTGATTCTTTTTCAACAATTACAAGCGAGTATAGCAAACAACAGCAAGTTACAACTGGAAATTCGAATTCAACAGCAATAGAACGATGTAGATCTCGATCCGACAGAGTCTGGGCGCTTCCGAGAAAAAAGATCCTTCTTCTGTAGGCTCTGGGCTCTATTTATAGGCGTAGGAGGCTGAGACTTCGCTCAAACTTCGGGAGATTTGCTCTGGCACGTGAGGGGGCCCACACGACCAATTCCAAAAAGTTTCGACTCGATCTGTGATCAATACGAAATCATTTCGTATCGATCAAGATTACGTCCAATGGAGCTGAAATTTGGTGTGAACGTTCTTTGGCTCGTATGCAATCTCCTGTGAAAATTTCATTGCATTTGGATCGGTAGATTTTAAGATATGATCGATACGAGATGGGATTTTCCAGTGGCTGTTTTGTTCGAATCGATCGGTTCGAAACGATCCCTTCGATTTGATCACCCTACGTGGTTTCGTGATGATGTGGCACGCACACTTCGCCTTGATCCGAGTTTCACTCCTTGACCGTGCCAACTCCATAATTCTCGCCTTGTTCGTATCGAATTCGACACGTCACCCAGGTTTGTTGACTCGATGGATACGAAGTAAGGTAACCTGATGGATACGAATTGCTCTGCCCAGATGGATTCGAAGACAGGTTTCCATGATGGATACGAAGCGGACATTTGGCCAATCGATACGAGTCGTACTAGCGGTTGATGGGTACGAAGTCCATCGATACGATCTCGATGGATTCGAACATTGCTGACCTGATCGATACGAACCCGTGGGAATCAACCGATGCGAAGTGGGTGACTGATACAAACTGGATCGATTCGAACGGTGGTTCACTGATGGATATGAAACGAGGTCGTTTCCTCCAGATTGAATCGATCATAACTCGAGCATACAAACTCGGATTGACTCGAAATTTGGAATGCTGGCCTTCATGGCTTTGTTTGTCATGTCCTATCAATTGTAGCCTCATCCGGGCTCGGAAAAAATTCATCGACGTCCATGGAGAAACAATATATAACCAATCTCTGAGACGAACTGTCTTTAGTTTCAAGTCAGTTTTTGGGTGTCACGGCCTTGCCAAAAGGCGGGATAACAGGTATCTCATAAGACCACGCCACGTATAAACACAAAATTGGTCTTTATTTATGATAACCAAAACATTTGCTATGCAAAATCTGTAAATATTACTTTGAATGAAGTTCTTTTGAAAACACTTTTCATGTAAACTTATATAATCTTAGCCGAAATCGTTACATTATTAAATTCTGGCACAATAGGTTCTACAATCAAGTCCAAAGGCACTTATTGGAGAATGGATTTCCATACAATGTAGGTAAGGAACTACCTTTTGTATAGTACATTTTTAAGGGATGTACAGAGGATCAACACCTTTTGAAACCTCTACATCTGGCAAGACCGGCCTACCCGCAGACCTATCTAGTGGCGCATAGAACCTATATGACATCACCCCAGTCGTTCCTGACCTACCCGAGATCTCTTTTAGCATACACAACGTACCCGATATACGGAGGGTGGTCTAGAAAGATGATGACCATACCCTAAAGGATGCAAACCACATGGCCTTATGGCATGCCCTGTTTAAGCCATTTCTAAGTGATAAGGCCCGAGGTAACGATTACCATTCACATAGCACATTAACTTTCAATGCCACATTGCCCATTCCATCACACATCGTTAATTTCCACAAATATACAACACTTTGAGCTCGTACGTCTTAGAGAAGGGTCTTAAACATAGAAGGGTTACTTCCTACATCACTAGACCTATGTACATTTGCAAAAGTCAATGTACGTGTATATTGGAAATGCAATTTTAGACATTCGTCCATGCAAGTTGTCCAGAAACAAGATAAACCGAAGGAACTCTCCTTCCACATCCTGTCGGGAATCATTTCTAGGTTTAATAGCTAGCATCCCTTGCAACAAAGATCAAATATACGTACAATTGCCACATATGTACGATATGAGAAATTTTCCCCGAGGGTCAATGAAAAGTAGCCCTTCATTTCAATTATTATCATTGCATGCCTTGACTTCAAATATATAAATTAGTTCGAAGTGGTTTTCGGATATGAATCACTCAGATCCGATCCTGCTTCCTTTGAACCAATCATCGACAAAACATGTAAAATAAATAGATGCTTATCATTTGATTAATTACTTTCTTTTTATCAAAATATCTTATACATACATACATACATACATACATACATACATACATACATATATATATATATATATATATATATATATATATATATATATCTTTAAAACATTTCTTTTTGGTATATATGGAATTATTAAACCTCTATTTAACTTTGGAAACACCAAATCATTTTCATAAGTCATACTGGAAAATACTATTAAGTTAAAAAGGGTCGATTGGAATTATACTAATTCTACTCGACATCAATTTTCATATTCAACCTTTATTATCCGTCGAATAATGATTAAATCACCTTTTAAATTCACACTCATGGTAAGAGTTCCCTCCTCGGAATTTATACCAAGTGCAAGAAGATTATTTCTATACAATCTAAGTTGTTTAAATTTTAAAACATTAAAACTTTTATACTTGCCTCGTTTCCAACATTTCGACCTTATCTATTCCTCATCCAGGAAAAAGGCTAGATGAGTCAGGGCACTAGTTGCTCTTGAGCAGCATCATAGCTTAAGCAGCTCACATTTGGATCTCACAAATAGAAAAATCAAATCTATTCACCGGCTTTTAGAGCTAAGATTTAATCAATTCATTATGACTACTTTTCTTTAAATCTTTTATTTAAACTCTTTTTAAATATATTATAAAACCTCCATATTATCTATAAAATACTATTATATATTTGAAAGCATTTTATAAAAGATTTGGAAATAACAGTTAAGTTTAAAGTCATATTTCAAAAGTTATTAAAAACCGTTGCAAAAGGTGCTGCGTATAGTGTTGCGAATAGTGCTTTTAAGGCTTATTTGATCAAAACAACTTTCTATCATTTGGAAACCCATTTTTACAAATCAAATATTTTTAAAATTGTTCAATATGTTTATAGAATGGATTTAATATTTTTAGAGAATTAAAAATATCAATCTTAAAGAATTTGTCATATTGGTTTCCGAACTGCCAAATCGCGATGATTTTGAAAAATTGTTTTGCTCATATTTCAAAATCTACTAAACAAAATCTTGATCCTTTTCTTTTTTTTACAACTATGGTGATAAGAGTTCAGAAAATTCTCATTACAAAGAACTCCAACCTTGAATTCTTCATATAAATTGGATTAACTTTTTACAGCGCGAAATCGCGAACAACCGTTACACGACGCAATTATTTTGACTCAATTTTCATAACTTGTCAAAAGTTCATCAAATTGGGTTTTATTGTTTATAAAACATTTATAAATCATTTTAAACCATTTTAAAGACATTTAAAAATCTTATATACATCATTCCATGTATTAAAGAAAAGTATATGCCTTATTTGAGTATTTGTTTTGGACATATTTTATTCATGACTTATTTGTTTATTGTTACGTCAAAATTTTGGTATCTGTATTTATTACTTTGATATGCCTTTTTGAAATTTTGCGTTTTAGGCATATTTTTTTAATTGACTTATTTGAGATTTAAGTCGTTTATGGATTTATACAGTGAATTTAATAATATGCCTTATTATAATTGTTTATTCGGCACATTTTATATGGCTTATTATTTTAAGTCATAGACCTATGATATTAGAAACTCACTTATTATTTAGATATAGTCTGACCCGGTTATTGTTTTAATACTTGAGTCAGACAGAGACTTTACAAGTACAGGGACCCATTGACCTTTGGATTTTGGACTAACATTGTAGTGTACTATTTTGATAGTTTAGTTTACTTCATACTTGTGTATATCGACATCTAGGAGTTTATGTCGTCTATATTATATAGTAGTGAATTTGTACCTAATACAAGATTTTGGGTATGATGTATATATTTACATGCGTATAGTATGGATACTTTGTAGACTCACATTATATAATGTATGTAATGATGTATATTATTCCATTGTGATCCGTGACTCTGATTCTAATTTACCTATATTATATATTTTTCTGATATTTCTAATCGGTGTGCTTATACTTTGTATCAATACTGTACACATCTAAATTTCAGTTAAAATCCTCAAAAAGGTAAATAAGACCTGTCACTGTTAGTATAAAGATATATTCACATTCGATCGCCCTTAACCAGCCGTATTCTCTGGATTAGCAGATGACATTACTTGTAATGTTCTTTGCTAAGCTGGGCATAGCGGTGGGGTCATCATAGCTTTTCCTTTGTGACATACGAATTGTATTAAACATGAATCACTTCAACATCAAAATAAACATATAATCAACATCCCAATTTGATGATCAAACATAGTAAACAATCATAGTAATCATATCACATTATTATATTTATAAAATAAATTTGGAAGAGTTTCTCACTTCATTGGTTTCTAACTTTACAAAAATTTGTTATACCTTCGCTATGATCGAATCAAAGCCTACGGAATCAAGCATCGAACCTTTAGATAGCCGCGGACTAAGCATGCAATTATAGATGGGCTCGGCTAAGAATGGATATTGGTGTGGATGTGAGTTTGGATGGTGGAGAGGAGCTGTTTGGCTTGGTTTTGGAGGTGGATTGACATGGTATATACATGTGAGTATATTTTACTTTATTTTGGAATATTTTTCAATAGATTTGCTACAATTTTCTACTACAAGCCATTAAGAGCATCAACAAGTGGTGGAAGAAGTAGAAGAATGCATGTAGAAATGAGAGGGTGGATGTATGTATTTATAGGCTAAAAGTGGAGAGAAAATATCGTAATATTTCCACCTTACATGTATGTTATCTAGCATTTTGACCTAGTTATTTCTAAACTAATTACAAGTTAGATTCGACTATTGTTATGGCTAGTGAGTCCTGAGTGATGATTGTAGAATCTAGAAGTCGAGTACAGATGGTAATATGAAGCCATGGTTGAATGGAATCAAAAGATATGGTATATTGATTGTTTTATGTATAGAATATAGTTTAATATAGAAGAGGGGTTGGCTATAATCACTCTCAATAGAAGGTATCGACATATTTCAGTCAAGAAAGTGCAAATCAATGGAGAACAATCAATATCTCAAGATCCATAAGTCCAGTGCATATAAAATTTTAGGAACAAGATGTGGGGACCCTAGGGAGCTTACCTAAGGGATCGCACCTCTAAAGGATTAAGCAAGAGAGATTGGCCCTCTTTCCTCCATAGGGATCAACAAGAATTAAGTGACAACATACATTGCAGCAAATATCGAGCAATAAATGAAGTTCTACTATCCTAATTAGCATGAAACTTAGAGGCTGAGCATGTTACAATATGGAGAAGCTATTTAGGAATCGCACCATAAAAATCATCCAAAATAGGGATCAGCACTGATCTTTATTTCTTAGGATTTGGGCCATTTGATCCCTTCTATGGGTCCATATGGTTTTGGAGATCCTTCTACAGAATTTTTAGGGAGATATTTCGCCATGTTCCTCTATAAATACAAGCTTGATTGTTAATTTTCAGTACTTTATGCTACCGACTGCTTTGTACTCTATTGTAATTAAGGATTTCCATCTGATCCCTATTGTACTCATTTTACAAAGTGATTAATAAAGCTATCTATTCAAAGTAGACATAGGAAGACAAAGTCGAACCACTATAACTCATTACCTCCTTGTTATTATTTTGATTTTCTTTATTTAACTGCTTTTTTTCATTTTTCATTTTTTGTTCTTCATCTAGTTCTCTATAAAATCTCTATTGGTTCTGTTTGTGCCAACTTTTGAGGAAAAAATTTTAGTGCCTTCACTGAGAAAAAAGATTCTTAGCTCTATTTTGATCCCTTCGCTGCTACTGATTGCATAAATCCCCCAAAAAGATTCATAACTATCTTTAAGAAGCTTATTTTTTTTATTCAGATTTGCTAAAGTCTAAGAAAAATCATCAACAATGGTTACACTAGATTTAACTCTCAAACTGTAGAAGGAAACTAGAATGCTAGCATTCAGCAAGGAGGCCTGAGTAATCTACCAGTGGTTGTGAATGCTGCTAATTGAGTTGATGTCCAGAATCCAGCTGATTCCATCATGAGTGTAGATTTTCGGAATCTGATAAGAGAGCTAGTGGATAGTCCCCGATAGTTGAATCAGCAGATTTAAGCCAATATAAATCTAATGAATCAACCCAGGGAGCAACAGTGTGGGAGAACTAGGAGAGAGCCAACCCTTTATCCTGCATTGGAGAGTACTAGTTCATCATATGATTTCACAAATGCAGATGTTTTAGAATTAACGGATGACATGCAGAAGCTTTTGGGCATCAACAGGAATACCAACTGGCTTGCCAAGACCGATCAGTGTCGATCCTTCTATGAATTAGGGTCGAATCCCTCCTCCAGAAGACGAAGCATGCCTCATCATATTGGAGCACAACCTAAAGTTGTTGCAATTGATTTGGATGCTGGAGTTTAGGAAGATGCACCTTCAGAAATGATGAAGAAGTGAATGTACGTGATATACATCGTGATGATGTTGAGCCAAGAAGGCATGGAACGGCTCGTAGACATCGACTGGACCATTCATGTAAGTTGGAGCATGACTACCACTTGGCTCCAACTATTCAAACGCTAAACTTGTCAGCTGTGGTTAAATAGCTAATAAGGGAGAGCCAAGGCCTGACCAATGACAATTGGAGATCTAGAGAAGTCATACCCCATTCACCAATAATATCCTATATGCAAAGTATCCAAGGAGGTTTAGCATGCCGTCGATGCCTACCTATGGATGAAGAACCGACCCCAGACAACATATAATGGGATATGAATGGATGAAGGATTCCAACGAGCTAATAATTCCATGTAATGTAGATATTTTCTTTTACCCTCTCAAGCATAGCAACGATGTAGTTTATGAGATTATCCCCACGGTCAATCTCTAGATTTGACAATTTGGCAAAAAAAATTATGGAGCAGTTCCGTATGCATGCAACTCGCTCGAAAGTTGTAATGTCCCTGTCAAGCATAATTCAGGCTCCGAGAGAATCGTTGAAAGACTATTTAGAGAGATTTCATACAGCCATCACAGAAGTCAGTAATCAGAATGACCATTCAATATTGATGTGGTAAAAAGAGGGATTGACCCACAATCTGACTTTGGCGATTGGTTCGCTGGCAAGCCAACTGGGACGTTGGAGCGTTTCTACGCAAAAGCAACTCAGTATTTAAAGACAGAGCAAGCTAGATGCTCTAGAAAGAATAATGTTGTGGGACCAAGTAGGGAGGGAGTGTAGAGTACATTGCAGTGAACCAAGTCGAGGAGAGTTCCAAAAAAGATCAAGTGAATGTCCAATATAAACCGAATCAGCAAAAGAAAGGTGGAGATATGAATCGTGAAATGAAAGAGGGGCTATGGAATAGGAAATTCAAGGATTCCACTATATAATATCTACATACCACCGAATACATCCCTAGAGAATGTCTACTTGTCTACATGTAACACCATGCATTATAGAAAGCCATCTCCATAGGAATCGATAGAGATGCTGAATGGAAATTATCGCCGCTTCCATGAATTCTATGGTCATAACACTAATGAATTTAGGAATCTCCAGGATGTTATCGAGAAACTAATTCAGGGAAGAAAGTTATAGAAATTTGTTAAAGCCCTACATGACATTGGGTAGGGGACATTTTACACCAACCGAGGAATAGCACCACATAGAGCCGAGGAACTTGCGTAGACTGGTGGACGATTAGTTATCAATATAATAGTCAGAGTACCTCATCCAGTTGATAAGAGCTGGCATGAGATGGAGCACTATGACAATGCAATCAAGCATATGGATTTTGAATGTTGTTTTAATATAGAAGATGGAGCTCTGACGAAATAACAATGTACAATGGTAGATGACATTTTATTCAGAAATAGAGATGCATATAAGGTGGCGGCATTAACGTTAGACCCAATGGTCATTTTATCCATGATTATCCCCGCCTTAGTGAGGAGGATCTTGGTTGATTTTGGTAGTACCGAGAACATACTTTTCAAAAAGGCTTACGATCAGATGAGAATGGAAGCTAAGGACTTGAAACACTCTAAAGCCTGCATTCATGATTTTAATGGTGTTACGACAAAAGTTGTTGATTGTGTCAAATTACCTATGTAGTTTGGAGAAGGTGACGACAAGAGAGTGTGGATTTTGCCATTTGTTCTCTTGGATTTTGACTCTCCATACAATGTTTTTTTGGACTGACCTGCCCTAGCTGAATTTTGGGCAACTATTGCCCGGTGGTATTTGATTTTAAAGTTCCCAACTGATAATGGTGTTGGAGTTGTGCATGGTGATTAGGCGACCAAACGTGCCTATTATGTGGCTGAATTGAGGAACGCTCAACGGATGGAGAAAGGTAAAGGTGTGGATAAGCCACTCTACATCCAAACCATCGAATATTGACAACCAGTGCCAGGGCCTTTGCTCGAATGCCACAGTCAGTTTTACAAAGACATAGATCCGAAGGATGATGAGGAAGAGCCCAAAGAGACCAAGGTTGCACCGGTTGAGCTGACAATTGACATCACGGTCAGCTAGATGAGCCATCATAGGTCTTAAAGATTGGATCACAGCTCAGCTTCCTGATGTAAGAACTTGGTGGTTTTCTTCGAGCGAATCTTGACGTGCTTGCTTGGACTCATTCTGATATATATGGGATCTCACCTTCCATTGCAACCCATGCATTAAATATTGACCCATGCATGTCCCGGTGAAACAGAAAAGGCATGGAATGGATCCAAAGAGATCTGTCACCCTTAAAGAGGAGGTGGATAGGCCCAAAAGCAACGGGTGCGACATCCTCTACCTTAAATAGGTATCGATTCTTGTACATGTGAAAAAGACGAATAGAAAGTGGCGGACATGTGTTGACTATTCGGATTTAAATAATGCATGCTTCAAAGACAGTTTCTCTTTCCAAAGACCGACTAACTGATGGACTCAACCACGAAACACGAATTGCTATCTTTCATGGATGTGTACTTCAGACATTACAAAATCCCAATGCACATTCCCAATCAGCGCACATTAGTTTTATTACCGAAGTTGGATTAATTCGTATATGGTAATGCCATTCAAATTGAAAAATGCTAGAGCAACTTATCAGGGCTAGTAAACTGTATATTTTAAGATCAAGTTCGAAAGAAGATGGAGGTATACATGGGTGATATGCTCATGAATTCACGATGATTAAGCGATCACATTACGGATTTAGTAAAAATGTTCGTCATCGTTCGATATTTCAAAATGAAGATCAATCCTCTAAGATGTTCTTTTGCTATTGCATCAGAAAAGATCTTAGATTTTATCGTCAATGCTCGTGTAATCGAAGCTAATTCTAGGAAGATTCAAGTTATTCGCAACATCCAAGCACCAAAGACCATCAAACAAGTATGAGCCTGAATTGAAAGGTCGCCACCCTAAGTCGATTTATTTCCAAAGACACCGATAAATGCATTCCATTCTTCGACTTGATTAGAAGAGGGAAAGGGAATTTTGAATGGAAACAATATTGTGGAGACCTATTCGAAGCATTGGTGAACCACTTAGAGATGCCTTCTATCTTGTCAAAACCGGTGGATCATGAAGACTTGTATATCTACTTAACCATATCGGTACATGCTTTAAGTGTTGTATTGCTTTGCAAGGAGAATCGTATCCAGAGACCGGACTATTATGCAAGCAAGCGATTAACAGAAGCTAAAAGGAACTATCCAAAGATAGATTAATTGACATGCTACTTATTGATGGCTTCACGAAAGATCCGCCCCTATTTTTAGGCTCATCCTATCAAAGTTTACGCTGATCAGCCGTTACGACAAGTCCTACAATGACCTGAGATGTTTGGAAGGTTCCTCAAGTGGAACATCGAACTGAGCCAATTTGACATCACTTATCTTCCTCGAAGAGCTATCGAGGGACAGGCACTAGTGGACTCTGTAGTTGAGTTCATCACACAGGATGATCTCCCAGAGAGTAGTGAAGCCCATACCATCCGATGGAAAATGTATATGGATGGAGCCTCCAACGATTGTTGTTCTAGATCTGAAGTTACATTAATAATACCGAAGGATCAATCAATTTTCTACGCTTTGAAGCTTGATTTTCCTGCAACGAATAATGAAGCAGAATATGAAGCTTTAATTGCTGGACTTAAACTCATCAGTGAACTGGGAGTAAAATCTTCCAAAATATTTTGTGATTCCTAGTTATGCTATACCAAGTTAGGGAAGATTACCTGGCCAAATGAAAATGACTAGCTCTGTACCTTAACCAAGTCCAAGTGTTATTGGCTGATTTTGAGTATTATGACATCACACGCATTCCTCAGGATCAAAAAAAGAGGCCAGCTCATTAGCAAAGTTTGTTAGCATTGGGATGCATAACAAATAGGCTTGGTTCCAATTGAAATACTAGACGCTCCGAGCATAAACCAATTTGAAATCGATTGGGTACTAGACATGGAGCCTAATAAGGAATCATGGATGACTCTGATTAAAGACTATTTTCTACAGGGAGTCCTACCCAAACGGTGGAATAAAAGGCGATAAGTGCACTGCAAAGCCTTGTGGTATATCTTTCAGGAAGGAGTCATGTAAAGAATGGGCTTTTTCGTTCCCCTACATCGGTGTATTGCCCGTGATGAAATAAAATGAGTCCTAAAGAAGTTCATGAAGGGGAATGTGGCAATCACACTGGGGGCAAACCCTAGCAAAGAAAAATACCCCTTTACGAGTATTACTGGCCAACTGTCAACCGAGATGCTATTGATTACGCCAAGCGAAGCGAAAAGTGCCAGATATATACAAATATTCCAGTAGCTCCACCGACGAAAATCACACAAATGGTCAGTCCAAGGCCATTTTCCATATAGGGCATAAATATTAACGGTTCCTTACCGATCTCAAAAGGCTTTGTGAAGTACACCATCGTAACAGTTGATTACTTCACCCAATAAGCCTAAGAAGAACCTTTACCCACAATCACGACAAAGAAAATAATCAACTTCATTGTCCGAAACATTATGTGTCATTTTTACCTTCCTCAAACCATTGTAACTGATAATATGACTCAATTCAATGGTGTCGAATTCAAAGACCACTGCCATCATCATTGTATTCCAAAGAGATTTGCGGCAGTTACTCACCCTCAAGTCCGAAAAAAAATCATAAAGTCCTTTCTGAAGAAGAGTTTGGAAAATACTGGAGGCAAGTGGGTGGATGAAATCCTAATAGCTTTATGGGCTTATGGAACCAACCATAAGTCCACGACCGGTCATACTCCATTCATCCTTGCTTATGGCTTCGAAGCCGTCACCATTATCGAGCTTGAAGTCCCTTCTCATTTAGTAAGCTACTATGACCCTAGAATAAATAGAGATCTCCTCTTAAACTCTCTAGAATTTATGGATGAAAAGCACGAAGAAGCTAATTTGAGTGCAGCTACACATCGACACTGAATCGCCTAATAAAAAACACTGCATTCCGACCTAGGACCATTGAAATCGATGATCTCATCTTGAAATGAGTTTTTCTTGTCCTGCCACATATGAATCCTACTTAGGAAGGAACGTATGTCATTGAACAGAGGCTTGGAGAAGGAACTTTCAAACTAGCGACTTTTGATGGCGTCACACTCCCAAGGGTGTGGATTAACTAATAATTATGATGATATTTCACTTAGTTTATTTATTTTCATTTAGTAGTATTAAATTTGTGAATTTTCATTAGCATTTGATTTTCTAGATATGTAATAAGATAAATTACGTCATTTCTCTCCATTTGGAAAATAAATTTTGAAATTTCCTTCAAATATATGATTGCGTTAGCATTACATATTAGTTATGATTCCCAACAAACTAATATTGACATATCCAATCAGGTTTTCAGAGTTTGAAGCTAGGCCATTACATAAATTCACAATTGAACTGAATAAAATGAACATGGTCCGACCGTTCATTCGACGATTCATGCCCACTACCCGATGGATGAAGTACTTAACAGGAAATGAATGTGACTTAACCATCTGGTAACCAAATTAATCTGACTAGGTGATTGGACAAACATAAATCAAAAGCGATCGTGACATGACCGCTCGCTCGCTAAGTCAAACCTCGAACTTGATGGCAAATCAATCAATTAAGGAAGATACATTTTGACTTTTTTTGAAGTAACTCTAGTCCCTAGAGTATGCAATAGAGTATAAAGAAAAAAATGGGTGCGACCCTATCACCCGCTAACTACTTGTCCCTAGAGTGCAGATATGAGCATAAACAAATAGATGCGTCCTGTTTGACTACTAACTATCTCAAAAACTCGGACCTGCAACAAACAAGAGGGGTATGAACTTGCTATGGATGGAGTTTGACCATCCACTATCTAACTCCGCTAACCCAAGAATAGGAAAAGGATTATAATCACTTAAACTGCTTAGTCTAATGATGTAACACTAAGGCTCTAGTACAGTGTTTGGCATAACTTGAGGCCATGAACAATTGGAGGCCTTGAGTAAACATTAACGGATATTATCCCGATTAAAACGCCAAATTAAATCAAACCCTTCGATTGACTTTGATCATGAAGTATCTAAGCTTCTCTTATAAGTAAGCAACTTAGGGATAAGATTAAAAGATAGTCAAGCTCAATGCAAATCATTGGAATTTATCATGGGAAGAGATATTTCGAATATCGATTTGCCAACTTCTCCAATCACTTCATCTGTCGTGGAATCAACAAGGTCTTCTTCTTTAGTTATTCAGAAATTCCCTGCTACAACAAACCCTCCCCCAGGTTTAGACAAGAAGGTGGTAGGTAAATGGTGTAGAAGAGTTAAGTTTGAAATGATGAGATACTTTATTAATCAACAGAAAGTAAGGTACTCACAATGCATGAATGAATATGTAGCCAAAATCCAAAGGCTTGAACATGAAACATATCTTCTTCAAAAGCATATCACCGACTTAGAGCTACAAAACAAGACCTTTAAAGGTACTAACAACGCTTTCAATTGCGCTTTAAAGACTCGTATTGAATTTACTGATAGTGCTGGTGAGATTAAAAAGAAGGAAAAGAAGCTTAAAGAAATTCTTTGTATAACAATTTTCCATATTGTTGATCCTTTGATTGCTAAGAGTTTAGATAAGGCTGTCCAAGATCTTTGAAACATACACCTACATTATATAATACGAGTCTTATGGCACGCGCTTTGCGTGTGACAATAGCACACACTTCGCGGGTAAATTGATTTTTTTACAAATTATATGTATTTAACATATTCAAGAGAAATGTTTCTCATAAATGTTTAAGTACGTTTTTGCGTTGAAATCATGAGTATATTTTTATTTCTAAGTTGGAACATTTTTTTTGTTAGTTTGAATTTTTTCTGTTATCAATTTACAAAGAGTGAAAATGTATAGGAAGTTTAATTTTTGGATCCTATTTTTATGTGATATTGAATTTGGTAATGTATGTAAGAGAGCATTTTGAAATTGAAAAAAAATTAAGAGATTTTATTTTTAAGTGATATTAACATTTGGTAATATCTATAGAGAAACGTTTATGGAAGTTCATGCTGGTAATAAAAAAGTATTACACCAAAGCTATTATATTTAAATCATATTGGTGTGGTGGGTTCTTTTAAAAAGTACAAATGACATATATTTTAGAAATGGTAGAATATATATATATATATATATATATATATATATACACTAAAAAAATACATGATTTGCAAATTTAAAGTGACATACGAATGGCATACACAAAAGTGTACTTTTATATATAAAATAATCAATAAAATGAAGATTTATTTTATCACTGATTATTATTCTATAAGCTTGTATTGCTTTAAAAAAAGAACCAAAAATAAAATTTTTGAATTATGTGTCAAACATTACAAAAAGAAATAACTAATAAAAAAAGATATCAAAATTTTCCATTTGAAGATATTAGCACATCCTTGTACACAACACTTCTTGCACAGGTTCCGGATTGCCCTTGAACTTCACTGTTTTTTACTAAAACTTTTATTGTTTTTCATTGTAACTCCTCTTGATAATGCAACATAAAGTTGGCCATGGATGAATACATCTTGGGGTAAGTAAATTACAACATTTGGAGTTGTTTGCCCTTGAGCTTTGTTAATAGTTAAAGCAAAACTTAGCCTTATAGGGAACTGTTTACGTAATAAAGTAAATGGTAAACGGATATCTTCAAAGGGCTTCGTAGGTATTCTTGAAAACCCGAATTCGAACAAAGTGACTAATGGCGATCTCTACATCTATGATGTTTCTGTAAAGTTTGCAGCATATAAGCCGTGTACGATTGTATAATCTATTTTTTGAATCGAGGTTCCTTAGTAGCGTAATTGGAGCACCTTTTTTCAAGACCAATTTATGTGAGGGTAAACCACTCAAATTTATTGAATTCAAATATCCAAGCCAGTATAGATTTCTTATATCATCTTCCATGGAATTGTAAGAGTTGTAGACATGATGGTCACCAGGAAAAAGATTTATAACTTGATTGTTTAACATATCCACATTTTCATTAAGTGGGGTGATCAAAGCCCTTGAAATCATATATTTTGTATTGAATGCATTAATGTATAAGTTTAGAAAAGTTTAATTTATTAGAGTAGTTATTGATTTTTCATTTTCCCATGGTATAACCATTTCATCTGGGATTCTTACCATGTTCTCACATATATGTGGCTCATTTCCGTCACCAACTCTTAGTAGGATATCCACATAGAATGGATCTTCTTTTTCCCTCATATTTTGAGTGAGATAGATCACATCTACATGTTTCCATAATGACAATTTAACAATGCACGCATCAATAATTTTCGATATTGTACCATTTTGTACAACTAGTAAAACTTGTCTAAAATCCCCTCCGATGATTATAATTTTACCTCCAAATGGCATGTCATTTCCTAGTATGTCTTTTAAAGTTCTATCCAGTGCTTCAAAAGCATATCTGATGGTCATTGTTGCTTCAACCCCAAATAAAAATGGCTGCTAATATCATAAGTTCAGCCACTTCAAACTGTTTAGGTATCATACACATTGATGTTGAAGTTAGACTGATTGGGATTCTAAACTACGAATGTGTTGTTCGACCACCTGGTAAGATTGTTACGGCTATCCCCGATGTAGTTGTTGCTAGTGCAATTAAACCATCTTGCCTAAGTTTTACAAGTATTGCTCGATAAAGAAAGGTTATTCCTATTGCACCAGGGCCATTTATGAAATAGATTCTACTCTTCTTATAGTAAACAACATTAGTAATTGCAATATATTCATATTTTTGACATTCATTCAACTTTTCATAAAATGTAAAGTCCTCTTTAGGCGCTACAATAGGATATTGTTCCTCTATAATTTGGAAGCGAGGGAATTATCATCTATATCATTTCTAATACTTGGAAGATCAAAATCGGATATTAGTTTACAATGGTTCATTAATAGATTATTAAGATCACGCAGTAGACGATTTTCAAGTATAGGCCAAGCCATTGCACTTGAATTTGGATAATATTCAATCATATTATAGAAAAATTCTTCCCATAATTTTCTTACCACCATTGATGCACAATAAGTTAAGACTATTACAGATAATCTTCATAAAGATGACGGCATTTGTGTATTTGATGCTTCAATCAAACATTCCCTTATACTTGTCTTCTTCAAGTAATCCCATCTTTTCCCCTACTTGCCGAAAAGTTGGGTATCTGATACCATTAATGGTTCGAACATAGTCAAACGATGATGGTCCTTCTACACAATTTAAATGAATTCGCAAGAAGCAACGTTCTCCTTCCGATGGAGAAACACTGTAAATTCGTCCTATGACCTTCTTGTGTGATGCTCTTCGTCGCCACATTTTAATTTCTGATATCCAGGTGTATTTTTCTACGAATTCATGATAATAAAAAGGACTTGCTTCTGAATCTTGTGAAGTTGTATCGACGAATTCAATTAAAATTGATATAGAGAGGCTGTCATCCAATAAAACATCAGACGGAGTTTGGTTAGCATGGTAAGTCACTTGTTGCCTGCTTGGAAGGTGTATTTATAGACGTTGAACTGATGGATATATTATATGCAACGAGAATTCAAAAATTCTCCAAAAAACCTCTTGGGGACATATCCATCTTGCGTCTAAAAACTTTTGAATCTCATCGTTTTCACTGTTGGATGAATTTTCACTGTCACACGATCTAGACCTTTGTATACATATTTGTATAAATATTTGATAGATTTGATACTACTACAAGCTTCAACATTTATATGGCAATCATACTTTTTCAGCGGCCATGGGTTATATGGAACAACCCAACGATTATCCATTATAATATCACCATCATTGTCTAGTGCGATGTTTATACCATTATCCCGCCTTCGATAAATAGGGTATGAATCATTACCTTGAATAGTACATGATGAAAATTGCTTAGGATATTTTTTTTTTGCAATTTCCGTCTTTCATGCATGGAGCATTTGGTCATTGTCTTCCACATGGCCCATGAAACATCCATTTAATGACAACATTGTACAATTCTGGTTCTTCATCACGATTTGGGATTTCAGCTGTTGCAACAACATCATAATCATCTGGGCTATGTAATTTATCCTTGTTGTCTAGAATAATAAGCATATGAGCATAGGGTAGTCCTCTTTTTTGAAGTTTGATGACATGAACATGTGCTGCAACCAATCCAAGAACCTTTTTGTCGTAAATATCATGCTTTAACTCTTATTTTTTGCATGAAAAATTCTAATAGTAAGATCTGGGCGATTTTGTGAAGTTTATCAATGTGAAAGTTCTGATGTGAGTTCATCCCACATAGGATTGCATGTCATTATAATAAAGAAATCTGTCTTTCCAAATTTTTGTACTAAAGCCATAGCATCTTGATATCATTGGTACATATTACATGGACTTTCATTGAACGAAGAGGGTAATATTACTCTTTTGCCCATGTTACCAATGTCAAAAAAATTAATTTGATATAAAATTATATATATGTGTGTGTATGTGTGTGTCGTATAAATAGACCGAAGAGAAGGGAAAAGTTTCATACTTGCAGCATTCAATGCATCTTGAAGTACCACATATAATTCTGATCCACTGTGATTTTGTTACTGATGAAACCATCTCATTCTACCACTTTCAATTTTCACATAATTATCCACGACATATTGTTGTAATAAACGTCCTCCATGTAAGAAGAGAGGAGTATATTCACTTCGAATCTAAAGTTTAAGTTGATCAGAAATAGCAAATGGAATATAGTATATTATATCTATATAATAAGTAGTTAAGTTAATTAAAACTGCTAGATCTTGATACCTATTATATTTATGTTTGAGTGCTTATGTGAATCAAAAGAATGAATTCCGTTATATCATCAACTATGTTTAAATTTATGCCTAATAATTAATTTATTTTTATAACATGATGATGCTGGTTGTAAATTTATTGTTTTTTGAATGTAAAATTACATGGTACCAGCAAAATATAAGCATAGTACTCACGGCATGTAAGAGGAGTTCTATTTATATTATGGCTGTTAAGGTTCCAAGAATAACTTCTATAAGGTAGTAGGAGAGGATACTGCCGAGGGTCGTAACAACCATGTGTTTCTGGAATTCTCACAAGCTGACTTATCGTCGTATGCAGAACAATATCCCTGCCATTTATAAGACTAGTCTCATTCTGACCAATTATCATTGCAGAAACTTGTGAAGATGTAGGCAAAACATATTGTTGATGCAGTGGGTTTTATTTAATTATAAATTTATAATTATGGATGTCAGGAAGTTGTGACACTCGATGAAAGTATTGAGAAAAATTATTATTCTCATCCAATATACGTCGTATCCTTTCTAGTGTTCCTCTATCCATGTCTTCATTTTCAATCATTCGATTTTCAATTTCATGATCACTATCATATATTTAATTGTAGAAATCTGGGTCTATCTTCTTCTTTGGGAAGTGGCTTCCAACATTGTGATATATACATTCTTGAGCATGGAATGGAAAGTGTAAATTCCAGCCCTTCCATTTGTTAGATTTTCATCGACATGCACTCCTATTGAAGTAAAGAAAAAATATATGATTATATGATCGAATATTTCTTTTGAAATGTAAACCATCAGCACATGTATCCTTGTAGAGCTCCAAGAGCTCATTTAGTGAATGCATGTGTAACAACCCGCATATTTAACGATTTTATATTTAAATGTTTTATTTAAATATAGCATCGTTAGTCGGATTTGGGTCCGAAATGTTACTTTCTGCAAATGGCCGAATTGGGACTCGAAACCATTTCCATTGATTCCAAAATGGCGTTTGCGATCTTTTTGAGTATAAGCTTTGATATATTTGGAGTAAGTCGAATTTTGCTATTTGTTAAGTGGGCTTTTGGGTTTGGGTTTCACCCAAACTGTTCTATAAACTAACTCAGCCCTTCTCTCCTTCCATTCAGTTATTCATTTCATTAAACTTAAGCTAAAAACTGATAATGGTGGAAGAGAATGGGAATTAGAGACTCCTAGCCCTAGTTTACTTGCAAATCCAAATTCTTGCTCCAAAATCATAGAGAAGCTATTGGTAAGTTCTTCTTCATCTTCTCCAACTCTTCTCCTCTTCGATTTCAGAAAATTTCCTAAACCTAAATTGGGAAATATGTATTTTATTCTTAGATTGAAGCTTGTTGAGTTGAAGTAGTGTTTTTTGGTCTTCTCTTTGCAAAGTGAACTCCATCTTCTTTGTTTTTGGGTAAAAGGTGAGTTTTGAACTCACATCTATTTCTTATGATTTCATTGATGTTGGGTATGAATTCCTAACACCATGTTCATATGCTCTTGCTTTTGGTTTGGATTGAATTGGTGAATATCCAAATTTTTAGTGTTTGGGTTCAATTCTTTAAAGATCCTAACTTTGATGTTTGAATATGTTTTTGGTTGCGAATTGGAGAGATAATGGAGCTGGGGTATCTATTGGCTAAAGCTCCTTAGGTCCATTGCTCGAACGATCGCGTTTTGGAAGAATTTGCATTTCATTGAAATATGGCAGGAAGTGCAAAATCATCAGGTTCGGCCGACCGAGCCCTGTAGCCGGTCGACCGACCTGCTTCCCGAGAGTTTTTATAAACAGTGTTCGGTCGACCGAGCCCTGTAGACGGCCGACCGACCTGCTCCTATTTGCCCTGTTTTGCCTGTTTTTGTATATTTTGATTTGTTTTCCGGACTTTATCGATTTAAGTTGCTTTTTAGTGGTTGTTATTGCATATTTGGCTTTGATAACTTACTCTTGACTTCATCCACGGGTTTTTATAAAATAATCTCTCGAATCGCATTTAAAAGCTCGTTTCTCCAATTTATAAATTCTATTTAAAACACACACTTTCGTACTTCGAGCGAAGTGGAAGGGTGATTAAATGGTTGGGCAAAACACGGACCATGAATCTGTGCGTTTATCTTTCCGATTAGTCCCCGACCTATTCGATTGATTGTTTTGACCTTCAGGTTTAGTTTACCAATGATATGAGGTAAATTTGTACTTCTTTGAGTGTGAAATAAACTAACGGATAGTAAACCGTTTAGTGCGAACGGGTGGTTATGGGACTCACGTTACCACTTTTCGGATTCCTTTCTGGGAGTTTGCGACACATATCGCCTTTGGGATAGTGTCTTCGGACTGTCTCCTTCTGGCTTGTTGCCTTTAGTATCGCTTTCGATGTTGGCCATTAGGCGCCACATGGGCGATATTGGGTTGCTATAGTATCGCTTCCGATGTTGGCCGTTATGCGCCACATGGGTGATATTGGGTTGCTATTGTATCGCTTCCGATGTTGGCCGTTATGCGCCACATGGGTGATATTAGGTTGCCCTATAGTATTGCTTTCGGAGTTGGTCATTCGTTACCGCTCGAGCAATTTTTATGATGTTTCAATTGAGATGTATATTCCCTAGGTATCGCCCCTCGGTGTAGGTCTTTTTGAACCACACGATATGTAGTGATCACCTTGTGAACTTGTATACCATATTGGTATTTGTTATTTGCCTCTTTGGCTTGTTTTGGGATATTCCTATCCTTTGTTTCTATGAGTTGCCGATGATATGAGGCTTGTTTGTTATGATATGATTCACATTATGTTAGATGATTGTGTTATCTCTTTTAGAGATATTTGATATATATTGTGACCTTGCAGGTTTATTGTTGTTCAGTTTATCTAACTGATTTGTTTAGCTAGACTGACCCGTGTATTTTTACTCGGGTCAGACCGAGATGTTTCAGGTTAGGTGTTTTTGGACTTAGCCTATTTTGCTTCCGCATGGACTATTCATCTTGTTCCTTTTTGTCAAAGCTTTTTGTGTAGTCCTATTTTGTTGTAACTCTGATATGTATTCTATTGACTCGTCTGTATATTGTGGTCTGTTATACCACCCGACATGTATTAGTTTGTATACTCTGTTATGTATTCAGTATATGTGTATATGACGATCTAATGTTCTGTGATGTATATTACATTTGAGTTATTATACTCTGTTCTGTTGAATCCAACCACCTATGGTTTTGTTTTAAGTATGCATTGGATATGTCGATCTGTTGGGTATGATTATTGTCGACGTATTTAATGGGTAATTAGAGCAAGGCTATAGATGGTCGCTCCTATCCAGCCTTATTCTCCGTGTTAGCAGACGGTATTATCTATTAATGCTCTTTGCTAGCGTGGGTATAGAGGTGGGGCGTCACAGCGTGGTATCGGAGCTGAGTTCAGAACAAAATATGATAAACATAGAATAGATGCACATATTATGGTACATCAAAGCGTATAAGTGATACAAATCTTTGATTCATCGTGTATCTTTATTCCATCAAGGTTAGATAGAGTTTGGGAATACGTCTAGGAATGCATTTAATTCCGTAGTATTCCATATTGCAATATCTACCTTGTGAATGATCTTGTTCTTATCTTACCTTCAGCGTATGGTTGGAAGAGGCAGGGGACAACGTTCGGGTGTTGGGCAATCCAGTGGCTCACATCCGGATGGCGTATATATGTCTACTGATCAGTTTTTGGAATTGTTTAGGAGCACTCAGCCTCCAGTTCCTCCTCGAGTGTCTCCACCTCGCAAGTCTGCCTTTGCACGTCAGTGTAGAGATTTTACTCATCTTGGAGGAAAACCATTTAAGGGTTCTGAATCCGTTCTTGAAGTCCAAGCTTGGCTTCGCACGTGCGAGCGTATCTTCTCTCGCATGGATCTTTCCGACCATGATAGAGTTCTTGTGACTTCTAGTTTGTTACAAGAGCGTGCTCTTGATTGCTATGAGCTTCTTGTAGCCGAGATTGATGAGTCTACTCTTTCTTGGACTCAGTTTCGGGGACGATTTGAACTCAAGTTCGTTCCTGAATCTGAAAAAGTTTTATTGACCCGTCGCTTCCTTGAGTTGAAGCAAGGGAAATCTTCTGTTTCTGAGTATCTTGCATCGTTCGAGGCTTTATCTCAGTAGGTCTTGAATTCATCAGCACTTCTTACAAGAAGAATTTGAAGTTTGTTTCTGGCCTTAAGAAATATCTTAGGAAGTCTTTGTTGCTCCAGCTTAAACTTTCTTTTGAGGAGTTGGTTGATTCGGCACTTCATCTCGAGACCGTCGAGAAGGAGTGTGATAGTGATGTAGATGTTGAGGTTTCCAAGAACCCTAACAAGCGGCCGTTTCCAATTCAGAAGAAGCATTTTCCTTCTAAGAAGAAGAAGACTGGTGGTCCTAGCTCTCATCCACAGTCTTCCGGAACGCCTTTCGTTCGAAAATGTTTCAATTGTGGTTCTCCGGATCATATTATTCGAGCTTGTCCTAAGCCTCTCTTCTGCCGCTACTGCAAGAAGGAAGGTCATAGTGTTTCCACTTGTCCCATTGCTCCGAATAATTCTTCATCTGCCAAGTTAAATGTAGCGAATGCTTCTAGAGGTCCTTCTCAGTCCAAAGGTATATCTTCATCTATTTTGGAAGGTTCTATTTTATTTCATGATCATAGTATACGAGTTCTTTTCGATACGGGAGCTTCACATTCTTTCGTATCGAAGAAGCTCGTTGATGATTTATCTTTGGATGTTTCTTGTTTGATTACTTCTTTAAGGATTGCGAATCCAATTGGGGGATCCGCGACCCTTAGTTTGCTTTGTGATGATATTGAGATTGTTTTATGTGGCTTTTCTTTCCGTGCGAATCTGCACATTGTTTCTCATTTGGGTTCTGATATGATTTTTGGTATGGACTGGCTAGTGAGGTACGATGCCAGGATTATTTGTTCCGAGAGAATTTTATATCTTTGTCATCCTGATTCGCCTTCTCAGTTATCTCTTGTTCTTCGGGATGTGGATAATTCCGAGATGGCTTTATATTCTCTTGATTCGCGAGATGATGAGGATATATCTCGTATTCCTATTGCTTGTGACTTTTCTGATGTTTTTGAGCCTGTATCGGGTTTGCCACCCAAGCGGGCAATTGAGTTCCGCATTGATCTCATTCCGGGCGCGCAGCCAGTTAGTCGTCCTCCCACGAGGATGTCTACAAAGGAAAATGAGGAACTCAAGAAGCAACTTTTAGAGATCGAATCCAAGCAGTTGATTCAGTCCAGTTTTTCTCCGTGGGGATCCGCGGTCGTCTTCGTGAAGAAGTCTGATGGAACTCTTAGGCTTTGCATTGACTATCGCAAGCTTAACGAGTTAACCATCAGAAATAGGTATCCATTGCCTAGGATCGATGACATGTTCGATCTATTGAGTGGTGCTAAGGTCTTTTCTCAGCTCGACCTTGCCACGGGTTTTCATCAATTACGAGTCGCGGAGGATAGCATACCTCTTACCGCTTTCCGCACTCGTTATGGTTCTTTTGAGTGGCTCGTTATGCCGTTCGGTTTGACGAACGCTCCTACTTTCTTTGTTGATCTCATGAATCGGGTATTCCGGGAATATCTCGATAAGTTCGTCCTTGTGTTCATTGATGATATCCTTATTTATTCTAAGTCTGAAGCTGAGCATGCTAATCACTTAAGGATTGTCTTGAGTACTCTCCGTCGTCATCAGCTTAAAGCCAAATTCTCCAAGTGCCATTTTTGGGAGAATAAGGTTAAGTTCTTAGGCCATGTTGTATCTTCCGATGGCATTTCTATCGATCCCTCAAAGATCGAAGCCATCCGGAATTGGGAAAGGCCTGAGAATGTTCATGAGATTCGTAGTTTCCTTGGATTGGCGGGGTATTACCGTCGGTTCACTAAGGATTTTTCCCGTGTTGTGCTTCCTCTCACTTGCCTTACTCGGAAAGGCATTCGTTTTGATTGGTCCGACAAGTGTGAAGCTTCCTTTCAGACATTAAAGGAACTTCTCACTAATGCTCCTATTCTTGTGGTTCCCAAAGGGAATCATGATCTTGTTGTCTACACCGATGCTTGTGGTAGTGGTCTTGGTGCTGTTCTTATGAAAAAGGATCGGGTAGTTGCTTATGCTTCTAGGCAACTACGTCCGAATGAAGTTCGCTATGCCACTCATGATCTTGAGTTAGCCGCCATTGTCTTTGCCTTGAAGATTTGGCAACATTATTTGTTGGGCGAGCGCTTCATTCTCTATACCGATCATAAATCCTTAAAGTATTTGTTCACTCAGAAGGAACTCAATATGAGGCAGCAGCGTTGGCTCGAGTTTCTTGCTTCTTATGACTTTGATATCCAGTATACCCCTGGTAAGGGTAATCGTGTTGCTGATGCGCTTAGTCGCAGACATTTGGCTGTTATTTCTATGATGCTTGCCGAATGGAATATTCTCGAGACTCTATCTTTTTGTGAAATTCGTGATCGAGGTTCATCTTTTGATTCTCCTATTCTATTATTTAGTTTGGGAGCTCGACCTATTTTATTGGATCGTATTGCCGATGCCCAACGGCGTGATCCTAATTTGTTGCATTTTATTCAGCTTTGTGAGTCTGGATCTTGTTATGAGGCGTTGCAAGATTTTAGCATTGATTCACATGGGTGTCTTCGTAAGAAGAACCGTCTTTTTGTGCCTTCTGACTTTGCACTTAGGCATGACATTCTTGATGATTGTCACCGTTCTAAGTATACTATTCATCCCGGTAGTAGCAAGATGTATGCCGATATGCGTCGTCTTTATTATTGGGAAGGCATGAAGCGCGATGTGGCGAGTTATGTGAGCAATTGCATAACTTGTCAGCATTTTAAAGCCGAGCATCAGCGTATTTCGGATCTTCTTCAGCCTCTTGAGATTCCATTGTGGAAATGGGATCAGATTTCTATGGATTTCATAGACGGCCTACCTCGTTCGACATCGGGTCATTCTAGTATTTGGGTTATTGTTGATCGCCTTACTAAGTCTGCTCATTTTGTCCCTATTAAGTCTAATAGGACTGCTTCGCTTTTGGCTAAGTTATATGTCAAGGAAATCGTGAGACTTCACGGTGTTCCTAGTTCTATTGTGAGTGATCGTGATCCTTTATTCACGAGTCATTTTTGGAAGGGTCTTCAGCAAGCTTTGGGAACAAGGCTTAATTTTTCTACAGCTTATCATCCGCAGTCTGACGGACAGACTGAACGGGAGAATCGTATCTTGGAAGATCTTCTCCGTATTTGTATTTTTGATTTCGGTGGTAGTTGGGAGGATCATCTACCTCTTGTAGAATTCTCCTACAACAATAGTTTTCAGTCTAGTATCGGTATGGCTCCTTTCGAAGCCTTATACGGAAGGCCATGTCGATCACCTTCATGTTGGTTGGAATCTGGGGAGAAGCTTATTCTTGGCCCGGACTTTGTTCGTCATTCTTCTGAGAAGATTGATCTTATTCGATTGAGAATGAAAGAGGCACAGAGTCGCCAGAAATCCTACGCGGCAACCGTAGGAAGCCTCTCGGGTTCTCGATCGGCGATCTTGTTTTTATTCGTATTTCTCCTTTGAAGGGGGTTATGCGCTTCAGCACGACTTGAAAATTGGCTCCTCGTTATATAGGACCATTTTCTATTACTGAACGTATTGGCCCTGTGGCTTATAGAGTTTCACTTCCAGCTCATTTATCTGGCATTCATGACGTGTTTCACGTCTCGCAACTTCGGAAGTGTCTTCGGGAGTCGGATTCTGTTATTACTTCTCCTGATTTGCAAGAGCTTGAGATCTCACCGGACTTATCTATTGTACAGCAACCTATTCGCGTGCTTGACACGGAGGTGCGACACCTTCGGAACAAGGACGTGCCGCTCGTTAAAGTTCAATGGTCCGCTAATCCCAATGACTGTACTTGGGAAACCAGAGAGTATATCGAGCGATCTTATCCGGGTTTTCTATCTTTGCTTGTCGATGGTGAGATTATCTTTTCGTTTCTAACTTGTTTCCTTCTCTTTTGAATGTTTTATGCATGTAGTTGTTACAAATATCGTCTCTAGGAATTGCGGGGATGCAATTTTGTGAGGAGGGGAGATCTGTAACAACCCGCATATTTAACGATTTTATATTTAAATGTTTTATTTAAATATAGCATCGTTAGTCGGATTTGGATCCGAAATGTTACTTTCTGCAAATGGCCGAATTGGGACTCGAAACCATTTCCACTGATTCCAAAATGGCGTTTGCGATCTTTTTGAGTATAAGCTTTGATATATTTGGAGTAAGTCGAATTTTGCTATTTGTTAAGTGGGCTTTTGGGTTTGGGTTTCACCCAAACTGTTCTATAAACCAACTCAGCCCTTCTCTCCTTCCATTCAGTTATTCATTTCATTAAACTTAAGCTAAAAACTGATAATGGTGGAAGAGAATGGGAATTAGAGACTCCTAGCCCTAGTTTACTTGCAAATCCAAATTCTTGATCCAAAATCATAGAGAAGCTATTGGTAAGTTCTTCTTCATCTTCTCCAACTCTTCTCCTCTTCAATTTCAGAAAATTTCCTGAACCTAAATTGGGAAATATGTATTTTATTCTTAGATTGAAGCTTGTTGAGTTGAAGTAGTGTTTGTTGGTCTTCTCTTTGCAAAGTGAACTCCATCTTCTTTGTTTTTGGGTAAAAGGTGAGTTTTGAACTCACGATTTCATTGATGTTGGGTATGAATTCCTAACACCGTGTTCATATGCTCTTGCTTTTGGTTTTGATTGAATTGGTGAATATCCAAATTTTTAGTGTTTGGGTTCAATTATTTAAAGATCCTAACTTTGATGTTTGAATATGTTTTTGGTTGCGAATCGGAGAGCTAATGGAGTTGGGGTATCTATTGGCTAAAGCTCCTTAGGTCCATTGCTCGAACGATCGCGTTTTGGAAGAATTTGCATTTCGTTGAAATAGGGCAGGAAGTGCAAAATCATCAGGTTCGGCCGACCGAGCCCTGTAGCCGGTCGACCGACCTGCTTCCCGAGAGTTTTTATAAATAGTGTTCGGTCGACCGAGCCCTGTAGGCGGCCGACCGACCTGCTCCTATTTGCCCTGTTTTGCCTGTTTTTGTATATTTTGATTTGTTTTCCGGACTTTATCGATTCAAGTTGCTTTTTAGTGGTTGTTATTGCATATTTGGCTTTGATAACTTACTCTTGACTTCATCCATGGGTTTTTATAAAATAATCTCTCGAATCGCATTTAAAAGCTCGTTTCTCCAATTTATAAATTCTATTTAAAACACACACTTTCGCACTTCCAGCAATTGGAAGGGTGATTAAATGGTTGGGCAAAATACGGACCATGAATCTGTGTGTTTATCTTTCCGATTAGTCCCCGACCTATTCGATTGATTGTTTTGACCTTCGGGTTTAGTTTACCGATGATATGAGGTAAATTTGTACTGCTTTGAGTGTGAAATAAACTAACGGATAGTAAATCGTTTAGTGCGAACGGGTGGTTATGAGACTCACGTTACCACTTTTCGGATTCCTTTCTGGGAGTTTGTGACACATATCGCCTTTGGGATAGTGTCTTCGGACTGTCTCCTTCTGGCTTGTTGCCTTTAGTATCGCTTTCGATGTTGGCCGTTATGCGCCACATGGGCGATATTAGGTTGCTATAGTATCGCTTCCGATGTTGGCCGTTATGCGCCACATGGGTGATATTGGGTTGCTATTGTATCGCTTCCGATGTTGGCCGTTATGCGCCACATGGGTGATATTAGGTTGCCCTATAGTATTGCTTTCGGATTTGGTCATTCGTTACCGCTCGAGCAATTTTTATGATGTTTCAATTGAGATGTATATTCCCTAGGTATTGCCCCTCGGTGTAGGTCTTTTTGAACCACACGATATGTAGTGATCACCTTGTGAACTTGTATACCATATTGGTATTTGTTATTTGCCTCTTTGGCTTGTTTTGGGATATTCCTATCCTTTGTTTCTATGAGTTGCCGATGATATGAGGCTTGTTTGTTATGATATGATTCATCTTATGTTAGATGATTGTGTTATCTCTTTTAGAGATATTTGATATATATTGTGACCTTGCAGGTTTATTGTTGTTCAGTTTATCTAACTGATTTGTTTAGCTAGACTGACCCGTGTATTTTTACTCGGGTCAGACCGAGATGTTTCAGGTTAGGTGCTTTTGGACTTAGCCTATTTTGCTTCCGCATGGACTATTCAGCTTGTTCCTTTTTGTCAAAGCTTTTTGTGTAGTCCTATTTTGTTGTAACTCTGATATGTATTCTATTGACTCGTCTTTATATTGTGGTCTGTTATACCACCTGACATGTATTAGTTTGTATACTCTGTTATGTATTCAGTATATGTGTATATGACGATCTACTGTTCTGTGATGTATATTACATTTGAGTTATTATACTCTGTTCTGTTGAATCCAACCACCTATGGTTTTGTTTTAAGTATGCATTGGATATGTCGATCTGTTGGGTATGATAATTGTCGACGTATTTAATGGGTAATTAGAGCAAGGCTATAGATGGTCGCTCCTATCCAGCCTTATTCTCCGTGTTAGCAGACGGTATTATCTATTAATGCTCTTTGCTAGTGTGGGTATAGAGGTGGGGCGTCACAACATGGGGAGAGTATGGTTCTTCCATTTGAACAACACAATGATGCACTATCGTATTCCAATAATTTTCCCAAACGATGTTGACGAAATGTTGGCTGTTTCAATAAATGCTTTCGAAATCTGGTATGATCTTTGAATTTTTTTCCAACATTGTGAGTTTAACATTTCTTCGCATAGTTTGACGTCTTTGTAGTTGATTATTATTTTGTGATGATTGTCTCTGCTCTTGGGTAGATTGTGACATGTCATGTACTATATGTTCTCTTTCCTCAATAGATGTTGTTTCTGTTTATTCAATTTGTATTCTTAGATTTCTGTCTTGCTCATAAATATGAGATTCATTGCTTGTAGAATTTATATATCTTCCTAAATAATCATTTTGGGATCTTTCTCTTGTTTGCCGATGCTTTTCACGACGCCGAGCTAGATAATTTTTCCTTTATTCCTGACTCATAGCTCTCCTTCGTTCTCTATCTCTCATACGGCGCATTTCTCTTTGTTCATCACTTAAAATATTTGTTCTTATATTTTGTCTTTGTTGGCTATGCATCTTTGATATATAGCCAGTTGGAAAGAAAATAGGGTTAGGTTTTTATTTTTTAATCTCAATTCTTTCTTTCACATAACATATAACTACAAAAGTAAAATTGTTAGAATGGAACTGAATTCGAACACCACATAAAAGATAAGGTGATTATACTATTTTGCAAACATTAGTATAAATCAGAATCTTATTTCAGAACATAACAGTAGAGAGTATATTGTGATTTCCTTATTAATAATAAGGGCTGCAACATCTAAAAAGTACTACTAATAAATGTTAATTTTTTTTTTTATCCTACATAGTGACTTTTGATTCAAATTTATTGCATAATTATCACCATCCATTTTCCTCCATAAATTTTACCTACAAAAACATGAAAAGAAAACTGATAAGGAAATAAAATTTAATTATATTATTTTTTTTTAAATTTCTTAATCGATATATCACTTAACACTTCAGAAATAAATTTATGTTTCCAAAAATAATCTGTTAAGAGAGGCTTTTTATCAGCATTTGTTGGTTGTTTGACATGTGCACTATTCTTCGTTGAAGATGCTTTTGAAGAAGTATTATCATTTTGACTTGACCTTTGTTTATCACATTGTGTAGCATCCATCGTTTGACTGATAAATTTTGTTGAATTAACATAATATATATCGTCAAATACACCTCATACTTAAAAATGTTGTTCCAATATAACAACTACTTGCTCCTCTTAGATATACTTATCCATTTTCTACTCTATTACTTTATCTAAAGGTTGACATTTAACCGATTTAATTGACCTAATTGATTTAACCGACATCAACCGAACTGATTTAACCATTAAAAGCAGTTGACCGATGCCACTGGTTAACTGACTAACCATAACCGACCATTTTCAGTAATGCATATGCGATATTTATTATGTGAACTAATAATTTATACGAAGAATGAACTGAGCCATGACTTTGATAACGGGTCAAGTCTTATGAGAAATAAAAGACACGTGTACCTATGTACTTTTGCAATCATCCATGAAATCGCCAGTAAATATATGTATGAACTCGAAATATTATGTGCTATTCGTAGCTGCATGGATTCAAAACTTTTTAACATTAGATGTATGGATCCTATATTCAAGGGCTTTATTTATAAAACCAAGTATATATAAATGTTTGGAACTAATACAATGTTATAAGCTTTACAAATCTATTTACATACATATGAAAATCTTTATACATATGATACATGTATGTTCAACAGCTCATGTATGTATATTAATAAAATATCAATATATACATCTGACAGTTACAAGCATTCAAAATTTATGCTTATCAAGATCTAAACCAACTAACGTATGCTGATGATACATGATGTCAGAGTAGAGCAAAAGATATGTCAATTCTTATACATTTTAAAATCAACCTTATAAATTTTCGAAATTGTACAGGTGCGAAACTTCTAGGTCCCACTGTTGAATATTTCACTGCATCTAGGTCCTATTTTGTGTTCCCTTTTATAGAATGGCTACATAGCTAGATTAGATATGTTTCTAGACCATATATTTGTAATATCTTTTATACAGTATTAACTATTATGTGCAGATATGGCAAAGCGGATATAAAGTTCATAAAGAAGAGACACCGTCAAAATGTTTTATACTACTGCTCATGCTTCTATTCTATGATATTGAATAATATACTCTTCGTAATTTTAAAAGCTAGATTATAAATGTTTCCAGCGCATTTGAACTCTCATTTAAGTTCTTTTTAAATGATTTATACTCAAAAGTTCATACACTGGAAACTCAATTGTATATATTCGAAACCTTGGGAATATATGAGACTTTTTCGATAAGATAGCATACTTAAAACTTCATTACTATAAACACACTCAAGATCAGTGTGTCTAAAAGCACTGCTTATGAATCCAAATGCATGCCTAAAACCATATACGCATGTTGCCATATATATGCGAATCTTATACCTTTGAAGATGTAAATATTCACAACTGTATATACATATTTGAGATCCGAATAAACTTAAAGCTTCTATATATAAAACTATGCACGTCTAAGACAATGATATATATGAAAAACTGGGTGCTCAAAGGCTTGCATGTTGAAACCAAACGTATCATTTGAAAATGAATATATATATATATATATGTGTGTGTGTGTGTGTGTGTGTATGTATGTATATAAAACCGATACATTTTCAAAAGCTAGAGGCATTATGTAAACTCAAGTTTTTATCACCGTATATGTTAAAGCATGTAATAAATATGTAAATGAATATAATACATTTTCAAAATGCATGTAAAAACTGAATATGTGTCAAAAGTTGATGGACACGTGAATTTTTTTCCTTAAGCCTGCGACCCTATACTTTTGCAACCTGAAATATGTACAAAACTTCATATTTTCTAAATTTATATATCTGAAACTTTTATACCTAGAACCAAATACAGTTGAATTCATAGAGATATATTTCTACAATGATTATACTGTGCAAAAAAAGGACATTTGACTGTTTGAACCAATGAAAGTAAAATAGTTGGAGGCAATGGCTATATGTACTTTATATGCCTATCATATAGCAGTAAAGATATAATATCAGTATAAAATTTTGTACATCAAATATTTCATGTTTTACCCGAACCAAGCAAATTGTCTTCCTCGAAACCAACTACAAGATTGAACAGTGAAGTGGAAGTGATGGAGGGGTAGTGAAAGATGGATTAATTGTGAATGACAAAGTGAAGAGCTGAAGAAAATTTGATACGATGTTTATAGAGGTTATAGGATATTCTAGAATTCTATATTCCTATGTTTAAAGGTTTGAATATGTCATTGCATCTAGGTTATACCATATTTATGCTTGATTATAGGTCCTATTTTGCATTAGATTGGAATAATTGTTGAATATGTCATTGCATCAAGGTCCAACTGTTGAATATTTCATTGCAACTAGATCCTATGTTGAATATGTCATTGTTTCTATCACCGTACATTTGTAATATCTTTCAAAGTATTTTTTATTTTCAATGACTGTTAATCAGCAATTTTTTTATACGGTATTAAATATAGTAAAGGAAATTTTGGAAGTTTGCGGTCAGACCAAAAGTTTGTGCTTCCAATACAACTATTAATAAAGATACTTGTAAATAATTTTGCAAATTGTGTAAATCGTGTAAATATCACTTGGTTTGTAGCATTTTCCTGTACTTGTAGTATTATTTCTGAGTCTACCTCTTGATAGCTTTAACTATGGCTTTTGTATTTGTTGAATCATTCAGTCTTCCTTAATCTTATTTTCCCATAAACTGAAGACTCTAAGCGATGAGAAACCAATAGTTAGGAGCAATTAAAGACTTAAAATTCTTGTCTGATATAATAGAAGTCCTCAGATCCAACATTGGTAATGATGACCGAAGACCAGAAATTTAATAGTAAAGAACCAAAAACCCAAATCCAGTCATCAATTGAAGTTTATAAATCCTCTTTTGGAAATAGTTGAATGAAGATTATGAATAATTGTTTAATAATAAAGTCCAGAGATCTTCATCTGGAAATAAGTCATAAAAGACTAGGAATCCCTTTCTGGGAACAGATAATAAGAGCCCAGAAGCATCTAGAAATAATAGAAGACTTGAAATCCAAATTTCGGATTGATAATTATAATGCCAGAAGTTAGTAGTAGAAGACCGAATACCCATAATAAAGATCTCAATAACATTGGTCTCAAAACCTAGATTCGGGCAATAATGAGTGAAGTCTAGAAATTAGTAGTAAAAGACCCAAATCTCGGGTATTGACGTGTGAAGTCTATAAATTATCTTTTTGGAAATTAGTTGATGGCAATGAATTCATATGTAGTCAAAAAGTTATTATCCATGAATAATAAAAGATTAGAAATCCACTCTTGGCAATAATGGAAATTTAGAAATCCTTATCTGAGCCTTTTACTTTGTGTCGCTCTTTGGACTTTGATTATCTAAACCTTTTGCTTCGTGTTGCTTCTTTGGTTTATGGAACTTGATTCCTTCGATACGCGCCATCCCATAGGCTGTGTATATTATTGATATTTTGTGCGCCACTTCTAGGGATTAGATATCTTATCCGTTGTTATCCGATGCGCTTGGTTAGCTTATCTACAACCAGGAATCAAGGGCTTACCCGACCTCCCTCCAGGAGGAGCTCCAGCGCGTTATTGGTAGGACTGAAGGCTTATTCGGTGCCTTGACCAGGCCATATCATGGCGAGATTAAGGGCTTACTCCATCCTCCCTCTAAGCGGTGCTCCCGTCAGGCCTTATAGGCTGGACTGAACATTGGTCGGTGCCTTGACCTGGCCATAACGTGGCGTGTTAAAGGGCTTACGCCATCCCCCTTCTAAAGGGCATATTGATCTGGCCATAGTGTGGCATGATCAAGGGCTTGTAGATACTTTAACCTAGCGATGGTGTGGGGCGGATAGAGGTTTACTTTAACCTCACTCTAGGAGGCGCTTTAACCTGGCCATCTTGACCTGGACAAAGGCTTATGATCATTTAAGGTAATTTCCAAGTTTAAGGAGAATATTTCTCTCGACTGTGTAGATTTTTTTCTAGAAAAGAAGTGCTTTATTGAATTTCTCTACGGTTGCTTTACAAATCTATTGATTTTTTCTTAACTGAAAAAGTTGATGCCCATTCCTTCGAGAGCTCTGCATTGATTTGTTTCATGCCTATTCATCATATGATAGTGACAATAAGATCCTCCCATATTCCTTTCATATTTGGGCCTTTTCTTTTTAAATGGCCAATAGTTGAGTTCCTCCCTTATTAGTATGTAGACATTCTCAATTGATGTAGTGAAATAGCATTTTTATGGAGTCTTGATTTGAAGTTTGAATTTTAAGGTTGATTCCTAGGTTTTTTATATCTCGATTTAGGAAATTTGTTCTCAACGACCTATTTCCTTTTTAAACCCTTTCGAAGCTCAAATGCAGATAATGATCCACTTGTTGCTGGATGCCATTTTTGAGCAAAGGTGTAATAATCAGCCATCGTTCCTTCTTTAAAGATAGTTTCTTTTGCATCACACTGGATAACCTTCTTCATTTGAACAAACAAATTATCACCTTTACATCTTGCTTCTCCTAAAGCAAAGATGGGTGTAGGGTTAATATGGAAAGGGTTTAGGCCCTAATTGTTTGGATCATAAGATTCTTCTCTCTTATTTTTCATGACTCTTAAAGCTTCTAATCTTAACTTTTGCTCTTCATAAAGCATTGAATCATTAACAACTTTATTAGGTGACCAAGCCAAATGTGGTTCTGAAGATCCCTGCTCGAATTTTTTGAATTTTCTAAGCATTGTGATGTAGGATCTAATGTTAACTTGGAATGAAATAAGGATTAAGGAAGTAAGGCTGGGAATTTAACAAGTTTAGGGGTTCAGGCCCTCCTTCTAGCGCCAAAAATGTTAACAAGCAATCTTGTCAACTTTCCAAAGTAGGATTAAGAGTGTGAACAACCTCTTCAAACCACCTTCTAAATCAATCAAGGTAATCTAAAACTTCTAATTCGCCTTTTGAAACGGTCGAGGAGATTGGAACTTCTTCAATACCACCTTTCAAATTAGTTGACATGGCTTAAGTCTCCTTCGAAACCTTCTTTCGAAGTGGTTGAGGTGACTAAGTGTTGGAACCTAATGGATCTAAGGGTTTTAATTGAATCGGTAGGTATCTACTCCTTCGTAAAGTAACCATTTTATTGGTATTAATCATGTAAACTATAGCCAAAACCATATTGAAGCAACAGATTAAAACCAATGTATTCGAAGATGCCATGCACTTGCCTTATTAATAATTTCCTTGAATGCAAGAAGCTTAAGTATTACAAAGAAATAAAATCCCTAATATGATTTAAGAACTAAGATTTCAAATTCAAGAAAAGAACAAGTCTTGAATGAATCAATTTGGATCCCCTTTTCAATACCCCTTGGGTCTTGTTTACAGGCGCAGATTGGGACCTTTCGCATTGGTCCTTTCGACTTGGTTGAAAGGCAGTCTTTAAGGCCTTTTGTCTCTGTTGAATTTAGGCGCCCTTTTAACTTTTCTTTTGAATGAAACTTAGGGGCTTTCTACTCCATCAAAAGGTATTGCAGTGTACTTTACCTTGTTGTTGATGTGCTGCGTAAGTAGGGAAGGATGTTGGCTTTTGACAAAGCCGGAAGGGATATTTTTGGGCTTTGAATGAGTTGAAACATAGTAGAAGTCTTAGTTGCGGAAGGTAGCTTTCGAAAGCATTCCTGTTGCCTAATGCGGAACTCCCATCTTCAAGCATTTGAAGAAGCCATATTGGATACATGTGAGCTCTTCTTTATACTTATAGAAGGTTTCAACCAATTTAAAAGGCTGATCAATGCTTTCGAAGGGGTCACCATAGCAAAAAGTTCTTCTATAAAAGGTAAACAATGGCGAAACCTACTGTTTTGAAAGGTTTGGCACAAGTATGGAAGCTTGTTATCTGACACATTCGAAAGGTGCTTTTAACTTATATGAATTCCCTTTTCACATGTGGACCCAATTGTTTCGAAAGGGGTTAAATGAAGCAGAAGGGCAGCTTCATCCCCTTTCGACCTCTTTGAAATTCCACTACTCGCCTAAAACTTTGCAAAAGCATCCCGTCGACTCTTTCAAAAGGTCATGCCATCGCTATCATTCTTCATGTAACATTCTTCTGCATTATTTAATGTTTCGATAAAATTGAGGTGATTGTTGATGATAACAAAATGGATTCTCAAAGTTGACCGGACATGCTTATTGTCCAAGCCACCGACGAGCAAGCCTAGGCAATGCCATCATCTACCTAAAATATATCAAGGCGATTTTGCGTCTTCAGACATGAAATTCAAGCCCATCCACCAAATAAATTTGTGCCCTATGTAAGTCAAGGTGATAGACGTGGATGATATTTAAGGCAGCGAATATCGATGGCATCATAAATTAATGGCAGTGGTTCAATGTTCGAGGGAGAAACCTGCGTCACAGTTCGACAAAGGAGGAGCTCAAATCTGGAAAGTACTTTAGCAAAATAGAAATATAGGAAAGTGAAATAAACAAGTGTGGACTCGAGTATAAATGTGAGCCGACCCAAGAAAGTAGGCTTAAAGATAACCAAAATGCAAGGAAAATAACCATAGGACTCAGATCTGTATGAACCATGCACCTTAGGTTGATGCCAAACCATTAATATATATATATATATAAACAAATAATAATAGCCTAAAGGAAAATGAAAAATGGTGATGATGATGTTGAGGAGTGCAATATAGAAATAAATGAAGTTTCATATATCAAAGTCCTACGTAAATAATTCAAAGGAAAGGTTGTCAAGAACCTTCCAAATGCAAAATGAGAAATTAAGACAACATGCTTTAGTTATTATACTACCAAAGAGCTGAAGGCCCAAGACTACGATGATCAACAAAAGACATGTCACTCTGCGAAAATGGTTTACATAATAGGAAGCACATATTCAGAATAGAACTTGGAATCAATGCCTAAAATCAATGATTTGTCTTTGTTCAGAGCATGTCTTGTTAGCACAAGATATACTTTGGGGGCATTTATTTTCCAGCAGTATGACTAAGTGATATTTGTTGAACCAAAACGATCAAATAGGAAAAAAATAAAATAGAAATCCAAAATGTTAACCTCTAAACTCAGATATCAAGCAAGATTCATAGATAATGCTATTAACAAGACAAATTCATTTGAAAATTACCTACAGACCAAATCACATTAGATGCCAAAGTAAAAAAAAACAAACATCCAAGACAAAATCTTTTATTGGTACCAACCCATGACCAGGGTTCAATACCGATCCATAGTAGTTGCTATAAACCACTTTTTGCCTTATGCCTTATGAAGCTAAGACAAATACTGGCCAGGACATGCAATATGGTATGGTTTTCCAGTGACTTATAAATTGAATCCCAATGCATAAAGCCCAAACTCCATAGCAACATCAACTGGGTACTCTTGACTTCGTATCAAACCAAGATTTCACCAAAATCCAAGATCACATCAAGGTAGTTAGCTTCAACCAACCATCAAGCTCAAATGGAAAAATAAAGATCAACGAATGATCTCCATGGATCAGTACCAATCTATAGCCCTTTGGTCGGTACCGATCATAAAGATTGCTGATGTGGCCACGATCTTTTTAGAGTACCTTCTTAAGGACTTAGGGAACATGGTAGAGATTAATCCATTGATCTTCATCTATATAGTGGATGATAGGCACTATTTGGGGATCCTTTTTTTTGCATTATAAATTTTGGTACATTTTGTAATTTCTTGGATCACTGCCGATCTATAGACCATAGATCCATAAAATCTAGGTCGGTGATTTGTCGCATTGTTGTAATTGATGTGTGTTGTTTCCTCTTGTTTTTCAGTTTACTTCTTCGTTTTATTTTCTTGTATAAACCTTTAGGGTGTTTGTACAAGTTTTTGGCATAAACATAATTAGATAGCAATAGACTTTCTAAATCAAGGGCATACTAATTTCATCATTGTTTTGGGCTGTATTATTATCAGATGATACCATTCAGTTTGAAGAATGATGAAGATACTTACTAGCAATGGGTAAATATGATTTTAAAGGATATGATAGGACAGACAATGGAGGTCTATGGGACGATATGCTTGTGAAGTCACAGTGATCGATGAATCACATGCACGACCTCTTAAAGATGTTTAATATGCTCTGAAAGTAAGGGATGATTCTTAACCCGTTAAAATGTTCATTTGGGGTCGAATCAAGTGATTGTTTTTGTTTCACAGTAAAATCAAGAGGAACTGAATCTAATCCAAAGTAAATAAAAGCTTTGATATATGTTATTGCTCTAAAAAAGGAGGGCAATACGGAGTCTAACGGAAAAGTCGCTACATCGATTAGATTTATTTTGAAGGCAATATATAAATATGTACAATTCTTTGATCCCCTCAAGAAGTAAAAAGGAAAGTTTTTCGAGATGAAGGAGTGTATGGAATCTATCTATTACCTACACGATCACATGGAGAGACCACTGATTTTGTAAAAGCTTTTGCAAGGACAAGATCTATTCATTAACTTGGCACTATATGCTCACATGATAAGTATAACCTTAGTAAATGAGGAGTTTATCAAAAGGCCCATGTATTATATTTGTAAGCGGTTCACTGGAATAGAAAATAATTACCCAAAACTAGAGAAGGTGGTGTATTTTTTACTGATTACTTCAATGAAGTTGTGACCATACTTTTAAGCTAACCTGATAAAAGTATTGACTGATCAGCCTTTAAGGCAAGTACCGCACCAACCCAAGACTTAGGCAGATTACTAAAATGGAATATTGAGCTAAGATAGTATGATATAACCTACCATCCTAGAATGGTGACAAGAGGAAGAGCATTATCTGATTTCTTTGTTGAATTCATCGTTCAGGATGGAGAGTTAGAGGAAGATATGATCCAACTTGCACAGTTGAAGTTCTTTATAGATGGAGCATCCAATGAACATAGTTTTGGGGAAAAAGAGGTCCTGATAACTCTAGAAAAATGAAAGATATATTAAGCTTTGAAGCTAGAGTTCCTGACGATGACTAATGAAGCTGAGTATGAGGGTTTGATCACGGGACTCAAGATAGTAAAGGAACTAGGTGTCAAGGCAATGGTCTCCCAGTTGGTGTTATGCCAAGATAAGAAGGAATTTTCGGTTAATGGATCGAGACTTCCCCTTACCCAACGAAGGTTTTGGAACTGCTGAACGACATTTAATTTACACAATAACGCGTAATCCTACATAAGAGAATATAAAGGCCAATTCATTAGTAAAGTTTCCGGCTTTAGGGAAGCGTAACTTATGGGACATATTACAGTGGAGATTTTTTTGGCTCAATGCATTGACCAAAAGTATGTCAAATGGATCTTGAGGTAGAGGAAGGGAAGGAGTCATGGATGACTCCATAAAAGATTATTTGCTAAAGGGAATCTACCGAGCAAAAGGAACAATGGTGAAAGCTCCTACGTAGGGTACCACAGTTTATCATGCAGGAAGGAGTACTATGCAGAAGAGGATTCTTACTTCCCTACTATGAAGTGTCACTAAAGAAGAAGCTTAGAAGATCCTTGCCGACGTGCATGCGGGAAGCTGTTGTGATCACATTGTAGAGTAGACGTTTGCAGGAAAGGTTCTTAGCAATGGATACTTTTGCTAACAATAAAACGGGATGTGGTTGATTAAATTACAAGGTGTGATAGACGATAAAGATTCAGGAAGATACCGAGAATACCATCTACAGAGCATAAGTAAATGGTTAGCCCATGGCAATTTAAGGTTTAGGGAATTAACACAATCATTGTGCTAACAATGTCGAAAAGTAAAGCGAAGTATACTATCATAGCTGCAGTTCACAAAGTAGGCTTTAGCGGAATCTCTAATCATGATCATTATAAAGAAAGCGATCAACTTTTTAGTGAAAAACATTGGATGTAGATTTGAAGTCCTAAAGAAAATCATCACTGACAATGGAACCCTATTCAAAAGTTCTAAATTCAAAGATTTACATGGCCAGTATCGAACCGAGAAGAAATCATCTGACAGTCGAGCACCCACAAGCGAACGGAAAGGTGGAGTTACTAAACAAGATCAACAAATCCATCTTGAAGAAGTTGTTAACAAAAGCCAAGGGTGGATGATTCGATGAGCTTACACTAGCACTTTAGGCTTAACGGCCCATGGGTGCATGACTATCCACACTCCATTCGCTTTGGTATAAGGATCTGAGGCCATGATTCTAATTGAATTACAAATCTCTTCCCACTAACGGTTCACTATAATCCTAAGATGAACGAGAAATTCTTGCTTGGGCCACTCGACTTAGTCGACAAGAAGTGAGAAGAGGCTAATCTAAGGTTAGCTACTCACCTAGAAAGAGTAGTATATAGTGAAACACAAAGGTCTGAAACGTTATCTTCGAAAGAGGCCATCTCCTTTGAAATAGGCATATCCTGCTACAAGAGAACTTGGCCCAAACTAGGAATGTCCATATGTAATGAATAAAAGCTTGGAGACAACCTTCAAGCAATTAACTTTAACGATATTTCAATTCCACCAACTTGGAATAGAAAGCACTTGAGATTCTATTTCACTTAGACTTATTTCTACAAATAGTTGATTAGACTCTGATGTAATAAGGTAGAGTCTACCTTTCTTATGTTTATAGATATATTGGCTATAGGAATCGATGGAACTATGCCCTTAAAATTCTCAATTTGTGCCTAAGAACAGCGGCAAGATTGGACATCCTGTGTTTTGAAAATCCAAATTTCTAAGTATCTTGAGATAGGTACTGATGAACTCCTTTGATTGATGATCGAATTGTGGGAGTACAGTTGTATTGGGGTTGATCAAACGATTCACTCTTACACACCTGATCTTTGACCAATACCTGGAGATAGGCAAGGTCCAAGATCGATGCTTAGATATAGCCATCTAAGATGTTGGATCCCAAAAACAGGCAGCAGCATGAAATTATATCTTCTATGCAGGTACACCATGCTTACACCCTAGTGATAAACTTTTAGGCGATTACAAGCGAAAATATTTGACGAATGCTTTGGATCAAATGCCTAGAGATAGGCGGAACCAAAGATAGACAATTAGAGATAGATGTTTGAAGCACCATTTCCTAGAGACATGAGATTACACACATTTGAGGTTCTTTCATTAAATACAATCTAACCTACCCTCGAATGATATTTGTTGGATTGAAGATAAATGAAGTTGGTCACAGAGTTGGACAAAAAGACAGTTTTGTTTAGTTAGCAAGAAGTATGTTGGTGATGACAAACAAAATGAAACATAAAAATAATACTGCTTAATTACGAGGATTTAGTTATGAGCACAGAGTTACGGTAAACAACGACATTGCACAGATTTAGATATGAATAGCATAAATCTATTTGAATTATAGACAATTGTTTATGCACACACCAAGTATATAGGTCCATAAACAAAAAAAAATGAATTAAGTAAGCCAAAATCAGAAAGAAAGGCAACTTTATTTACATCCAAAGGTTTTGAAAATAAGATCGTACCGACACAGTAGCATCCTATGCAAGCAAGTGGAAATAAAAAGCTAAATAAGAAAACTATTCTTAATCATGCTACCTTCTCTTCTTCTTCTTCTTCTTCTTCTTCTTCTTCTTCTTCTGCTCAGAAGAGTATTTCTTTTTTTGAAGTCCATCTCCATCCCCATAGTTAAGCAACCCTTAAGATCTTCGTCCCAAGCCAGTAAGAGATTCTAAAGCCTCGTCAAAAATGCTGCTGAAATTATAGAAGTTGGAATGGCGAACATATGAGTTAGTAAGGATACTAAAAATAAAGGAAGTAAGTCTTCAATGCCTTTCTCCTTCTTGACACTCTTCAAATTGGAAAGGTCAAAAGCCCGCCCCATCGTCATTGATGGCCCAAATCCAGGACCCTTGACGTCGACAATAGTCACATCTTTATCACTTATTGACCAGTCAGTTTCTTCCACAACCTCTTCTCCCATGCATCAATCATTTTAGCACTTGAACCCTAATTCGATCTATTCTAAGAAGTTAGAATAAGGAATAAGGCAGAGATGACGACAAACTTAGGTGTGGGAGCTTAAGGGCCTAAGCAAGGATTACATTCGGCAAAGGAGCAAAAGCAGGTGGAACATCCACATGTGTCAGCTAAAATTTCTCAAACTCTAGAGAAACTAACAATATACCTCTATCAGAAGTGGACAGAGTTCGATACAATTTAATAAAACCTTCTTTTAGTCACCAATATTGCTAGCGTTTGTAAACTAAGTGCTACAATAAAAGTTTGGCTTTTTATTAATGCACTAAGTGCAAGTGTTAATTTTTGGTCAACCGTCAAAAAATTTCGAGAAAAAATTCAAAGTACTTCATCTTCCAATATTAATATCCCTCTTATCTCCACTTTGTAATGTTATCAGCTGTAAACCTTTAATTCCCATCTTTATTCATTATCTACCTTCAAAAAAAATCCGAAAACCACAAGGTTGATTTACTGCACCTTCATTTTTTAGAAGAAATTATTTCTCCATTGATCTACTGATTCACGATGTTTGCAATTAAACTGGTCACAAACATCCAAGAATTGATTTTGTAAAGAGGTAAGTGAAGAAAAATAAAATTAAACCGAAGAATGATTAAGCTAATAACAGATAAAAATAATAATAAGAGACATGGAGATTTTTAGTGGTTCAACATATTATGCCTACGTCCACTTTGAAGAATATCCTTTATTAATCACTTATAAATCTGCAAACAATAGTAGGGAATAGCAAACACATGATTGCAACAGAGTTTAGAGTAATAAGTAGCGTAAAGATCCTTAGAATGACCCATTAGGCTAGTATTTACAAGTGACGGCGACCACCAATCTCTCTGAAATTTTGGCTGAAGGACCTTCTAATCCATATGGTCCCACCAGAGTTTACCAATCCCTTTATTGGTCGATTTTTGGGCAGCGATGCCTATGATGGCTTCTCTATGCTAAAATATGTTTAGCCTCCAATTTTTATGTCATTTGGACCATTAGAACTCAAGTTATTGCTTGATCTTTGATTTAATATAACTCATGCTCTACTCTCTGTCGATCCCTTTCAAGGGATACCTGTTGATCCCTCCAAATTTGTCCTTGTGACGTGTGATCCCTAGGATAGGTTCCTAGGGTCCATATACCTTGTCCTCTAAATTTCATATGCTTTGGACTTGCAAACCATGAGATACTGATTGTAGTATGCAAGAATGCACTTGGACTCTGATGCACGCCGACCCCTCTTCAATAGAGCCTGCCAACCCCTCTCGATTGAGTATGTTGATCCCTTATAATAAGCCAATCTATGTTGAACCCTTCCATTCATTGAGCCATATTCCATGCTTTAAGCATCCCACATTGTACATCCATCAAATCCATTCAATTCTGAATTCATATATTCCTCTATACTTGACTTCTGAGCCCCACAATCATTAGCCTTGATGGAAGTCGGATCTAACTTGTGCAATTAGTTCAACATAACCGGGCTTGAATGCCAGGTAACACTTGCCCCGAAAGTACATCTTGTGATTAACATGACGTGCTTTGAATCGATGAGAATGAGATCAATCTAGCTTTCTAAATAGTTGATATTCCTTTATCAAATCGTTTTTCCAAGGTGCCGAATTCCTATTGATTGTCAGGACACTTGGTCGATTTCCAGTAACATAAATCTAGTGCTATATTCCATCAATTGATATATATAGTCCGGTTCTTCGAGAATAATAAGCTTTTATTATATGGTGCAACCTCTAACTCGAAAGTTTTGGGTTTAGCTTCAATTTCTATCGATTTCAAAAATCGAACTTTTAGGTCATACACAAGTATGCTCATATACACGTTTTTTTGTTGGTTCCTGGACGTGCTCAAACATTCATGGGTCGATGCAAATTTTCCTTGCATTTTGTATGCACTTGCTTTCAATAATTTCTATTCCTACATTTATTTGTGCACATACCTATAGTCGAACCCTCATAATCATTTTTTCATTCATTAAAAAAAATTAATTAATTTTTTTAGAAACATTTGCATATCCCTTCTTTCCACTTCTCACTTCGAAAGGGATTGGCATACCTCTTCCCGATACGTCTCTGTCTTCAAATGCCAACACTTGGGTCGATCTCGTAGTCCACATATATAAAGTAGTACTCCAACTTCCCTTTATCTTTACTTGCTTCATTTTCTTACCACCCTCCTATTTTCCCATAATCGAAGCTCTCCAACTTTAAAAAAAGATGAAGAGAAAGCCGACCTCTTCCCCTCCACTTAATCATCGCTCTAACCAATTAATCCACCATTCTACTTAATCTTAGACCATCGTTCCACCTTCCAATCAAAACGTAGCCTAATCCTTGTCCCTTTTCACAATTTACTTTCGATAAATTTAGGTAAGCTTCCTTTTTTCCTTTCAATTTTAAGATGAGGCAATTAATTCCACTTTGTTGGTGATAGTTTGATATGTGACGAAGTGGATGATTGAGGGCACAGGTTGTTTGGGGAAAACGAGTTGTGGGTAGGAGGAAGGCTTGGCAGAATGATGAAGGAGGAAGAAAAGGAGGTAGTGGAGGATGGAACGGTGTCAGATTTGGTATATGCCAATCCCTCATATGTCGACAAGGGATTGGTAGTGTTTGTTAGGAGAGAGGGTTTATCCCTATTTCTTAAGGAGAGGGATCAGTGGGATTTGTAGAAAAAAGGGGTCGATACTACTTGTTTTACAAGAGGAGTAGGTTGAAAGGTTTTGGGACAGGGATCAATATAAAGGGTTCGATATGAACATGGGGATCAGCCTTACTATAGGGATCGACATAAGGATCTTTTTAAAATTACAATCTGATTCAACATTCTTGCCTGGACAAACATCTCAAATTCACCTTGGCGAACTTGGATATACGACGACGATGAAAAATAAAACTTGCAAATCACTATTAAACCTGGGATTGAACAATCAAATCCCTAAACATTCAACATATACTAAAAACTTGCATATGGAATTAAACGACAAACTTTACACTTTGACATGCCAATAATCGATCCGAAGCTCTTGCAACCGATCAGTGATGATGGTCACTCTGGTCGAAACCCAATGTTTCGTCATTAAACTTCATCTTATGAATTTAATCTATTTATTTCTGCTATACACTGCAGTAGCTTACATTTAACATAGAGGGAATAGGTAAAGTTTTCTAATCTCGGCTATCTATTGAGTGTAGCTAATATGGATTCCAGACAATCAGGGCTGGTATTTCTTTCGAACTGTGCATGCAACACATCAGTACTGAACCAAAATCAAGTTTTATGACTATATCAAGTAGGCTTTCTCCAAGTTATCAAGCAGAATAGATAGAAGTTTCTGGCCCGTCGGTCGACCTTTTCTTGGACGTTCCAGTCCTTTCGGCAGAGGATATAAGTCCTACTCCCGATGTAGTAGAGAGTGACATTCTTCTAAATAACCCGATAGATTCTCAAGCCTCCCAAACTGGTGAGGCTTCCCTTCGCTGGTTGTGTTCCATACATGGAATTTCATTTGTAGAGATCTTGGTTTCTACAATAAACAACAGGTTCACTTGCCCTCGGAGGGGTACACGGCGTGTAACAAATTTATGTACCAGGCCGATTGTATACCGCCCATTTAACTCATTTATTCAAGAGATGTTGGGATATCTTGGAATATCTCCCATCCAACTCCATCCAAACAGTTATGCTTTCATACATTGAACCTTTCTGCTCCGCTAACTCCTGAGGACATAAGATTTTTATACAACTTTAAACAGTGGTTATGAAGTCCATCTTATGTTTTTCTTAAACCTTCGCCTAACTAGCAAGTATTAACAGGCGCTTAAAATAAACTATCTCTGTTCAACCATGAGTGGTTCTATGTTCGATATCCACCTTGCTTCGTAAGGCGATGGTTGGAAGGACATAAGTGTTACTTTCATTTCATACTTAAGTCCATTAATTCGAGTCACAATTTTGAATATATTAACATCCAAGATTCCTTCAACTGTCCGCTTACGTCCTAAAGGCATTGATATTTCAAGAGCAGCTGCCGTTATTTATGCTACCCCTATCAAAGACAGAGACATCAAACTTCTTGTAAACAATGAGTCACTACCATTATTCGGGCTGTTGGAAGAAGGTTGTAGCATTAAGCTCCTTGAAAGTGCAGCATTGCCGAGAAAAATCACGGAGCAAGAATGGGGTGCCATCAATCCTTCCATGCCCCCAACATGGGGGACTCGAGATGATATTGAAGAATGTAAGATTAGGAATTCCTGGGCTAATTAACCCAGCGATGATGATGCGGCCTAGGCAAGGCACTTGTAGCCGAACCGCCATAAGGCATGCAATCTCAAATACCCACCAAGAAAAAGAAAACGCTGACATGCAAACTTCGTAGAAGAAAAACTATCGCATATCCAGAATTCTTTATTACTTTTCTTGAAGAAGAGTCATGTTCCCAACACTTGGAAAGTTCATTAAATGGATTTTCGAAACTCCAAATTCCAGATAATATTATGACCTACGACTTTCCAAATATCAATATGGAAGAGCTCAATTCTCTTACTAGGAGAAGTGAAGGCATTCATCCTACTGATAAAGGAAAGAGAACGCCCATAAGCAAGGCCATAACCACCGGTTAGTTGGGGGAATACTAGGACACTCACGAGTGCATGCACTTAACCACACGCTGTTCATTAATCCTTCGAACAATAGTTACTCACATGTTCTCATTTGGTCTTTGCAGGTCAAATGATCTAGTCCTGGCCCTTCGATCGCTTAAGAGGTTCTTCGACATTTCATCATCTAGCCACGATTCAAAGTCTAGTAGGCATAGGGAAAAAGACGATGGATGGGAAAAAGATATCATTTAATGGAAACCTCCTCTTCCAAGCGCAAATCCAAATCTTGCAGATCTCGCCAGGGTGATCAATCTAATTTTCCTTCTTATAGCGGAGACCAGCCTCCCTATTGCAGCCTTCGAATCGCCACATCACATGAGAAACACTTTAGTTCTTCAAGCTCTAAGCAGTCTCATGATCGTAGATTGAGCAAGCAACTAACTGCCGCTTCCAATCCATCCTTGTCTTCCACTGCTTCAACACTTCTACAGGGGAGAAATTGGCCAAATTTAAAGCCACTTTTCCTAAAATATGTTTCGTTGGGCTTATCCTTCCCATGGTACATATGATCCCAAGGCACTCCAAGGAAAGTTCTCGTGTGTGTTAATGACGTGTTTGTGCAATATGAATCATTTAAACACTTGGCAAAAAATATTTTTGAGGTGTCAATCGAGTGATAATATGAAATAGTTCATCTCAAGCCAGAGGTGATACATGATAAAGACATAATCAAACGCTAAGATGGTGGACTGTCGAAATTGACAACAAAACTCGTCGAGGCGGAGAAAAGGAAACGTCCGGGGTTGTGAGTCGTTTAGAAATTTCCCATAACAAAGTACTCGATGCTGCTCAAACACGGTAAGGCACTTGCTCTGGAAAAAAGATTCCTTACAAAAAGAAAAAGATGTCTTGGCCCACTATGTCGAGGAACCTGAGGAGCTTCTCAAGAAATAAAGAGAAGAGAAATTGATGCTTAGGAAGAATCGCAAAGGTACTCTATTGAAGCCAAGAGCCTAAAAATTAAACTTAATGAGCAATTTGCCAAAATAGAAGCTCTTAAAGAGGTGGAACGATAGGAATGCCACAAGGAGATGATGGGAGAAATTGAAACCCGAGAAAAAGATGCTAAAGATTCCGGTCATAATGAAATCAAGGACTTGTTTGATCCATTGATCATCGAATATAATGCCAAAGTCCTTGTCCACCATGACTTGGGGCGGAGATGAATTTGATGAAGACAAATTATTGTGATAGGTCCTCCGTCGAAACGAATCCGTAAACCTAACTGCCGCGAGACTCCGATACTTTAACGTTTCTACGCCTTCTGACAAAGGAGAACATAGTTTCGGATCCTCAAAGGCCGATCCTAAGGGTCCCTCTTCTTCCAAAGTGGCTAGAGCGTCAGTTTCCTTCGGCCCATAGTAGGACTTGGGCTATGATCCAGATAAGCTCGGTTATCAATCCAAAGCATTATCCCCTATTTTGGAAGGGGCACCCCAGTTACCACCAAGAGCGAACCGAATATGGGCATTCCACTTTACTCTCCAATTTATGAAAGGTTTTGTTCTCTGCGCTCAATGGTTTAAGCTTATCCCTCTATTTTTATAAATTTTGCAGGTCTTTCGGGTCCCGATCAAAATCCTAAAAGCGATGTTGCTGAGGAGCAAAAAGAGTAATTAACAGAAATTCCGACGGCCACTAATGTACCGGAGCCCGATATTCAATACATCGGAGCTCTTGGCGATGTTGAGGTTGAAGATCCACTCCCAGTAGACGAATCCAATGATATTGTGGTTACCGGCTCCTTCGAATGCACTGATGAGATTGGCTTGAAAGAGCATATCAAGAAGGAGGAGTTGTTGAAGAAAAAGGCTAAAGTTAAGGCCGTTGAGGTAGACATCGATGATCCACACTTTTTGCCATTACAAGTTATTCCAAGTGGTGGGTCGGTTCCCCGTGAACACTTACCTACCTTTGTAAGCTTTTCGGCAATAGGTGGCAAAGGATCTAGAAAGAGAAAAATCAAGGGCTCTAGTGGTAACAGTCCCAAAAAATCCAAAAAGGAGAGGAGGTCGAAGAAATAGCTGTCAGTTCGGCTCGGTGTGTACATAGTTTGCATAGTTGTTTGTTCATCGTTTCTTTTATTAGTTGTAGTTGTTCGAGTATGATTCTCGGTTTTTTGAAATAAATTGTACCACAATCTTGAAACATATCAGGTGAATAGAAGTTTTTATTCCATTGAGTTTTTATGTGAATTACTACCTAAATAGTTGAATTATTACTTTTAATTCAATGTACTTGTAATTTGTTGTTCATTAATTCTGGTAACAACCCACTGGCTCTATCCTAAGGCCTCCATATGGTTGTGATCTTGAGTCTTATCAAACGCTAAGCTCGAGCCTTAGTGTTACGCCATGAAATTTAGCAGTTTTGAGTAACTATACTCCTGGCCCTAGTCCTATGCTAGCGGGGTTAGAATTTGGATGGTTGAACTCCATCCTTAGTGATTGTATATTCCTGCTGTCAATTTCAGGCTGGAGTTCATGGATGAGTGAATGGTCGAACCTCATTCAACTACTTATTTATGCTCATGTCCGCACTTTGGCGATAAGAGTTAGTTGATGGGTGGTCGAATCACAAACAATTTGTGTTTATACTCTAGTCCCCACTCCGGTGACTTACAGTTATTTCGCGGGTGGTCAATTCACACCTGATTTATGTTTATACCTTGATCCGCACTCCAGAGACATAGAATTATTTTGCGGGTGGTCGATTCACACCTAATTTACTTTTACACTCCAGTCTACACTCTAGGGATTTAGAGTCATTTCGCGGGTGGTCAATTCGCACCTGATTTACGTTTATACTTCGGTCCGCACTCTGGGGACTTAGAGTCATTTTGCGAGTGGTCGATTCACACTCGATTTATGTTTATACTTCGATCTGCACTCTGGGGACTTAAAGTTATTTCGAAGAGCAATAAGATCATACTCTTCTTAACTGATTGATTTGTCTCCTAGGGTTTAGGGTTTGATTTAGCAAGCGATCGGCTGTGTCATGGTCGCTCTCATTTCAATTCATTTCCACGTTTTTGTACGACTTATTTGATCATTAGATGGTCGAGCCACTTTTATTCCTCATTGTGTATCCCATCTGTTGGATTATGAATTGGAGTTATCAAATGAACAAGTGGACCAAGCACATCTTATTTAGTCCCATGGGTAACTAGCGTAATTGATTAATTTCAAACTTTGGGAGCCTTTTCATACATATCGACATCAATCAGTTTCGCCATGTAATATATAATGTTACAGAAAACACAAATATAATGGAAGTCTAAAACTTTATTCATTAAATGGAAAGGAATAACATAAACTGTCGTATTACACATCTGGAATATCAAATGCTAAATCAAATTCAGAATGCAAATACAAATGAAATGAAAAAGAAATAAAATAAGCGAAATAGCATCGTAGATGCTTGCTATTCCACACCCTGGGAAGTGTGATGTGTGATGATTGCCCCATACAACCCACACCAGATGACCTAAAAGAGCATTTTAAACATGCCAGGCACATACGGGACAATCGTCAAGGTTGAAATTTAAAGTAGAAAACCTGTTGCATATCTCACACTGTACAGCTAAAGCGCTTGGTAGGTTCAATACGACGGAAGTGTAAAAAGTCATAGAGGGCATATAGTGAGGATATAACATGATATAGCAGATGACTTTAAAATAGCATATAAAACTAATAATTAATGTTCTTACAAATATATAAATGATAACTAAATGAAAAATTAATATTCAATTGAATTATATTTAATACATAAATAATTTTAAATAAAAACATGTGCGAATATACTATAAATAAACATAAAACTATTATATAACATAATTGAATTTAGTAGAATATTACAGAATTTCCATTTCTGAAAATATATTAAAGATTCAATTAAATAAATAAATTTCATAATTTTTATAATGAATAAATATCATTTTTCAATTCATGTCTTTTAAAAAGATGTAGTGGAAATAGCGGGAATAACGAGATATAGCGGAAATAACGAGATATAGCGGAAATGGTGGGGCTTAAAGCAGAAAGGCTATATTTGGGGCAATATTGATAAATCGTAGCAGTAGAAATCCATTGTGAAATATAACAGAGTTATAGCGGGGTAATAGCGGGGCATTAACTGCAGAGATCTCTAATCACATGGATGAAATATAATAAAGAAAATATACAACGGAAATATAACGAGCCGTAACAAATGAAAGATAACATCTCTACTAGACATCAGGAGTTATGGTATAAATGTCATAATATCATAGTACAACATTTCCACACTACATCCCTTAGAGTATATAACAGCAAACAACATAAACTAGAGATATAGAGTAATACACCATAGCTCCTCCAAGCTCATCTTCATACAACAAATGCGACTTCAAAACCTGTCATTTAGTCTACTTATTAAAAGTACCCAAGATGATAAGAGGAAACATAAAACCTTGGGTCACACAATAGTCTGGTATGAGTGGTAAATGACTGCCAAAAGCTATACTTAAAAATATAGTACTAGATAGGCGCACAAATCCATACCCGACCTATCCCTACAACCAAAGAGTTAGTACATAATAATATGATATAATATGCCACCCAAAATAAACAGTAATATGATATTATAACAGAACAAGGTAGAAGAGTCTAAGCAGCCTCCTCCATTGTCCCTATTCTCAATCCCTTCTACAACATTCCTATAGATGATAGCCTACCCAAAGCAGACATAGCAATCATAATAACCATAGAATCCAAAACCTAGCTATCATCTTCTAAAGCCTTGAACATATAATAATTCATATGGCCTCGTCCTCGCTTTTCCAAAGACTAATAGAAATCTCGATTCTCGATTATGTCCACCGTACTCAGTGGTTAAAAACCGTGCACAGTTGTCTCTTATTATGATGACCCAATTTTTTTGGATATTTGAAATCAAAACATTTAATTTATTTTAAATATTTGAAAGTTAGTTTAACTTGAATTTCAAATATCACTATTTATTTGGATAATTGAATTTTCAACTAAACAATTGAAACTGGATAAATTAAGGAATCTGAAATTTTAAGGCTTATTAAAATATTTCAATGGCTTATAGAATTTATATTGATAAAACAGAAGCTAATAGAACCTTTAAAATTGAATTTAAAGATGGTTTGTTCATTTTTTAAATTTTTTTGTTTAAATTGAATTTAAAAATAGCCGTTTGAGGCATAGTCTCAGATTTCGACGAAACCAGTTCCATTGGATCCGTAATGTGTATTATTATCGAATTTTAAATATAGTAGTGTTTGGAGTTGTCATGTGATCGTACGGTAGATAAAACATGCTGAATTTATATCGAAAATTCAATATAGTAACTGGGCCTAAAAAGATATCTTCTCCACACGATCGAGTTAGGATTTGAAGCCTTTTCCATTGTGTTCGAAATAGGGGTTTAACATTATAAATGCCTAGCGGCATGCCTTGATAGGAGTTCGAAATTTTGAGTTGCATTTACCGAGATGATTTAAATTGAATTTGAATTTAAGTTCAAATACATATTCACATAAAGCGGGCAAATTAGACACGTTTCTCCCCCTAGAACACGTGTCTCCTTTTTCATCTTCCCTATTGAAATGTGTTGTTTACTTTTTTTTCTTGAATATATTTTTAAAAAAGGGAGAAGCAAAGAGATGAAAATCAAATTCAGCTAAAAAAATAAACAAGCAGCAAAACTATTCGAATTGAACAAATGGCCATGAATTTATTTCGCCTTTCCCTTCTTCGTGTTGCTGGTCGAAATTCCTTATCGTTCGACTTCATTTCTAAGTCCTATCAAAGAAGGGGATTCATCCAATTGCACTTCGAAATTCGAGCATAGTCGAGGGAGTCGGGGAAACTAATGCGAGCTATTGGAGAGGCGTCATCGCGGTCTCGAAGGCGAGGCGTGGGTATGTGCTGGAAGTTCACATTGGATTGTGGCGGCTAGGGCATTGAGGTCACGAGATTATTGTGGCAACCTTCGAGTGCTCGAAGCAGTGGCTATCTGGAGGTGAAGCATGCAGCATCGGCAACTGGCAAGCGTTCGAGGAAGTCGCGACAAATGGTCGCTTGTGTGCGGGTTGGTCGTGGTGACGATGACCTAAATCGTGATAGCGGTGAGGTATCAATTTCTTTTAATTCAATTATATATATATATATATATATATATGTATTTGTGTGTGTGTGTGTTTATATTCTAAAAAGGATATTTTTTACAGTAAATTTAAATTGTTAATTTCAAAACAGTGCTATCTTGATTTAATATATGTTAGAAGAATTTTTATTTCAGTAAGTATAAAATAATTTTGTTTTTAATATAATATATATACACATATATCCTTATGCATGTTCTAATTTACAATAGATATATATGTGTATATATATGATTTTGGGTAAATATAGGAATTTTTTTACAAAAATGTTTATATAGATAAACGGAAGATAAAAAAAATTATACAGAAAAGATTTGAGGAAAAATATTTTACTAGAGGAAAACTAGTTTGAAATTAAATTATTAAATGGAGATTGATTTGTCCAATTGTTTCCAATATTAATTAATTGTATAATGTTTATACAAGGTTTAAAATCAAGGAAACAAGCCATTTTGGAATGGATTGTAAACAGTAAAAGCAAAGGTGAGTTAATCTCACTTATTTGGATTATTATTTAAGTTTAAATAGTTAAATTTAAATATTTGGTTGAATGATTGAATTGATTAGATGTGGTATATTATATAGTAGTATATATATTGGAGTGATTGATTTCCCATATTATATAGCGAATGAGACCCTATGCGCCGCATAATAGCGGATGAGATGATATGACGCCATATACCACGATATTCCACCTCGAAGTGGAATTGGTATTTTATATTATGCTAGGGAAACATGTTGGAGGGATCTAACTAGTTTCCTTAAAAATATTTAGATCGTTCAAATATTTTGTGTTATGGTTTATTGGATAATCTGTGATAGATTACATTGGTAATTGGAATAATGGATGCTATGTTTGATTGAATATATTTGTGTATACCGAGTTATCAAAAATGTATGGATTGGATTTTTGAAAAGAAAATAAAAGGGAGAATTTTTAAGTAATATTATCATAGATAATTTGGACAAATTAAAGAATGATTTAGGAAAAGAAAATAGTTGATTTTTAAATTCTAATAAATAAATTCCAAAGTATGGGAAAGGAGATTTTTGAATAAATAGGAATAAATGAATTCTTAACATAAGTGATAATAATTAAAGGAATAAAAGATTAATTTTTAAATTCAGAATTTAAATGGTTTGGAAAGAAATAAGAGAAGAATTCTGAAATAAAGAATGAAATTAGAATTTTCAGTTTAAATAAGATTTTAAATCATAGTAAAGAAGTTAAATCTAAAATTAATGGGTTTTGAAATAAAATTGAGCAAGTAAAGGAATTATTTTAAAATGGAGTAAATTTGAAAATCGATTTGAAAATAGATTTAGAGTTTGAAATTGTGTTTTAAAAGAAGATGAGACTATGGAATTTATAAACTGGGTTTATAAAGTGAAATAAGATATCAGTGGATATTGAGAGTATAAATTCATGATGGGAATTTAAAAAGGAATGGGTAATTTGTTTTAAAAATAAATAGTGATTTATTTTTAAAAGGGTGTGAAGAAAAGTGTATTTCCCTGTAAAGCCAAGTACGTTTTCAAGCAGATTTTTAAGTATAAGTTAAAAGTTTTAAAGTTGTTTAAAGGAATGTTTTTAAGAAATTATTATTTAAGTTGTTAAAATTTTAAAGTTAAATATTTATTTAATTAGTTATAGTGGTAATTATTTTAAAAGGTTAATTGGTATTATGTTTTAAAAAATAATTATTAATATTTATATTTTAGAAAGTAGTTTTATTTTAAATATTTTTAAAGTATAGATTTTTGAATAAAGTTTTTAAGTAGTTTAATTTAAATATTTTAAATTATATTTTAGAATAAAGTGATTTAAATTATTTTTACAATTTAAGTATTTGGACTTGGTTGTTTTTAGTGGAAATAAACAATATTTGGGAAAATTTATTCTGTACGAGAAAGGTGGTTTGAACTTTTCCAAGGGTTGAAGTATGGAAAATTGCTTGCGAAGTTATTTTGAAATAAATAATTTGTAAATTATTTATATTTGATGGTTTTTTATGAATGTTATTTGATAGTCAACGCTGATCGTTTCGAAGAGACCGTGATCGGGATTAATTTCTCGAAAACCACTTCGATCTAGTTTGAGCATTTTCGCGAGGAAGACAAGAGCATAGAGTCAAAGATGGAGCCGTGAAGTGCAAGGGCTAATCGCTACTAATCTTGAGGTTGATTCCAAAATGGATGTAGTAAGAGTAGTGCCTTCGGTTCCGTTCGAACCCAGAACGGACTTGTATGGACGAATGCTTTTAAGACACCGTCGGGAGGACGATGAGCATTCTATGTGAATATGTGATAAAAGGTAACGCATAGCCTCGAGCCTCATCAACCGAGAATGGCTAAAACAGAGGAGGGGCACACAAGGCTAAGTTGCTAACAACCAATTAGGGTAACTTCATCCCTGTCTAGATGTCCCTTTATTTCGGTTATCCAGTAAGAGGTAGCTTCGGTCTTGTGATGCAGGGGATTAGGGTGGATCCTCGGTACAGTGATTTAGACCATGTACTGTGACCGGAGGTACCCCAGTAGCCCTGCCATTGATGGAAATCCATTCTCCCTATGCGCCTTTACGGTTTTTGTCTTTAGATACCACTTTGTGGCTAGTAGCTAGAATTTAATAATGTAACAATTTCTCCTATTTGAATAAGTTTTTGAATATAGACACTACTATAATATTAGTGGATTTTATAAGAAATGTTTTGGTTATCGCAAGGTAAAAACTCAGCATGTTTATTTCTGGCGTGGTCTTACCAGATACCTTTGATTTTCAAATGATTTGGAAAACTTTAATAATCCAATTGAGTGTGTTTTCTCACGCTAGTTTTCCAGACTGACTCGGGTGTTATTTAACTATAGTGCTCGGGTCAGACCAAGTACTATAGAATACAAATTCTAGACGGACTGCTGTGGAGCTCAGGAGACGAGCTGGATGGCGAGACGTATCAAACATATTTGATGTATATTCCGCTGTGTAGTCACTTTGTGAGGACAAATTAATATAACTGTTCGATTGTGTGCTATAGATTTTTTTTGTACTCTGATGATGTAATGTATAAATCAGTACAGATCTCTTTGTGTTTTTAAGCTTTTGTATTTATTCCGCTGCGATTGTGAGATTCTAATATTGTTTTTTATTTCTTTTTCTACCTCCTTCTTCTTCAACCCTAATGATTTGGTTTTCCGGCATTCGATTGTTCGGCATTTGATACAGTGGACGTATTGAGGTCGATTTTCAGGCGTCGGAAAATCGGGTCGTTACACTTATGATACCTCTGTACCACCTGACCTAGACCATGCAAGCCCAGAGTACACGACTGGCGCTACCAGCCCTGGGTGGCCCCGCATATAGTACCCTTGCTTTGAACACAACCAAAACCTCCAAGCCATCAACGGTTCCTTGGCACTACCAAATCTTCAGAACCTTTCACGACTCCAATTAATTTCTAGGAACAAGCCTACTACTCATCCTAGTCCATTATCCTATTGTCTCATTCCATCCTGAGCTATCAATCTACTCTTTCAATCCTGCTCCTATCCGAGTTTCCGATCGAAGAGCTAAAACTTCATCATGCCATAACTACCAAACCGTAGAAGCAATCAACGAGCTATAAATTCCAGCATGATCCATAACCATCCCAGAGTCTTCCTTCTACATCTCATCATCTTTAGAGCCCATAATTTGGATCTGTAAAGATCCAATTGGATTGTATTGGTATCAATCAGAATACTTAGCCAATTTTGGCTCCCTCTTACTTCAAACCTTTCCTCGAGATGCCAAGACCCCTTGCTTTCCCTCTTAGCCTCTTGGTCCTTCCGTATATGCTTCTTAGCCGATCCAACATAGATGATCCATAAAATCTTCAATACTTGGCCTGCCCTCTAATCCAACTTCATAGAGCATCGCTAGAACCCATGCTCTACCATCCCCTGGATCTCATGTTGATTGGTGCACAAAATTCAGATTGGTACCGCTCCACTTGGATCAGATCTGTATCGATCCAACTACTTTGCTCCAGTCATCGTGAAATTTTTAGGGCGTCTTCCTTGTATGCTCCAGAGACTATCTTCCAAGTTTTCTGTAATCCCGATGAACTTTTCCCTCAATATGCTCCAATCACCAATCTATGTTCTAAACATGCACAACACTAGCAAAAGAATCAAGCATAGCAAGCAGTTCAATCACAACAATGAATAAAACATAGCAAATCATTCATTTTACATTCAGTTATAAACATTCAAGTCATCTAATCCACTCAATGATCATAAGTAAGCATAGATCTATTCTAAATCATAGAATTACACAGCCATATATGCATAATTGACACTAACCAGTGATCTAATCCATATTACATGTTTCATTAGGTCGATCTAGGGTTTCTAAATAATAAATTATCTATGTCTAATCAATTTATAGTTTAATTTTACAATCCTAACTTATAATCACCTATTTACAACATATTATCCATCATAGACTAGTGAGAGATCATAACCACTCACCAAACCAATGAAAATGAGAGGAGATCTGACCCAGCAGTAGCAACTTGGATGTAGATGCGATCTTGTCGACGAGATCATGCCCCTCGATGAAGATCTAGCCTCTAATTTGAGAATAGAGAAAATTTGAGATGAAATCTATGCAAAGGATAGAGAATCAGAGACCAGGTAGGTTTTGAGGCTGATATGAAATGAGAGATAAAGGTTTCAAATGGTCTTTCATCTCATATGTCTAGCAAGTAGTTTACTAGATTAGACTAATGGACTTAGTAATTGGCCCATTAATCCTCTTTCTAATTTTAACTAGTAGTTTACAAAACTTAAAACTACTATAAATTCATAACTACTTATCCATTTTCCCTATATGCCCACTCTAGGAAATGGGAAACCACCGTCTCGAAGAAGTGAACAAGGTTAGAACATCAAATTCTGCTCATATCCAAACTTATGGCTGAAATAAGATCTTCTAGGGAAATATGCTCACATAGAAATTCGGAAAAAATTATGGATGTGTAGAAGATACCTAAGAACCATATTTCAAAATATTAGAATGATACGACCTCAAATGGATTAAACTGAATTATTTTACGATTCTTTGATATGTAAATACGGGTCATTACATTCTCCCCCTTTTAGAAATTTCACCCCCAAAATAACTAAACAAACATAAACAACCAAGGTTTTCCCGCATGCCGACCATCCGTTAACAACCATCTAACAATCCAACTAAGCAGCCAAATCAATAATAGCAAGAAAAACCTACCTTAACGCGCAGAATTCTAATAGTATAAGAAAAAATGGTGCAAGTAGATATGACTTATGGGACTTACCACTCAAAAAGTTTTGTATAGGCCATCTTCATACTCTCTTTGGTCTCCTATATACAACTGCTATCATCCTCACTCTATTGTACCTTAACAAACTAAACTGTCTTCCAAGCTGTTTTGCGTCATTCCAATTGACTTGAAGCGGCTTACGAGGACTTGAAACTTCTAGCACAACCTCTATCTCTTCTAGTTGATCTGGTGCTACCACAATACCCAAGTCATGCACAAACTTCTGTAGATAGGAGATATGAAAAACATTGTGCACACCTGTTGTCTTCGAAGGTAGATCCAACCTCTAATCTAATTTCCCAATTCTTTTGTTAATTGAAAAAGGTCCAACAAATCTAGATGCTAACTTTCCCTTCCTACCAAATTGAACAATATTCCTCGGAGGAGAAATCTTAACAAATACCATGTCCCCAACTGAGAATTCCAAATCTCTTCTTCTCTTGTCTGCATAGCTCTTTTGATGATCTTGAGCAGTCGTCATTCATTACCGAATGATCTCTACCTTCTCGGTAGTCTCTCTAATCATCTCTGGTCTAAGTATCAACTTCTCACCTTCTTCCCACCAACATGAAGATGAATTACAAGGTCGTCCATATAATGCTTTATATGGTGCCATGCCAATATCCGACTGATGACTATTGTTATAGACGAACTCTACAAGATGAAAGTGATCATACCAAGATCCTCAAAAATCTATAATGCATGCTCGAAGAAGATCTTCCAATATTTGATTCACTTTCTCGGTCTAGCCATCTGTCTGTGGGTGATAAGCTGTACTCAAATGAAAATCGATTCCTAAATCTCTAGTAAGATCTTCCACAATCCACTAGTAAGCAATGGGTCTCTGTCGCTTACAATACTCTTTGGCACACCATGGAATAGTACAATCCACTTAACATATAATTCTGCCAACTTGGATGCCATTCTAGTGTACTTGATAAGTATGAATCTTGCACTCTTAGTCAGAGTCAAACGATCTACCATTACCCAAATACTATCATATCCTTCTCTAGTCCTTGGCAATCTATCTATAAAATCCATAGATACATGCTCCCATTTCCATTTGGGAATATCTAGTGGTTGTAGTAATCCACTAGGCTTCATCTGCTTAGCCTTCACCAACTGGCAATTCAAACACTTTGAGATGAAACCTTCCACATCCTTCTTCATTCCTCCCTAGCAGTAAGTCCTCTTCATGTCTCTATATATTTTGTTACCACCAGGAAGAATGGTAAATATGTAATGATGTTATTCCCTTAGTACTTTAGATCGTAATCCATCAATATCTACAACAACCAGTCTCTTACTCTTACGAAGCTAGCTATCCTGGTCAATCTCATACTATCTCAAATCTTCAGATTCTACTCCTATTTCAATCTTTCCCCAATCTCTACTAGCTTAGCATCTTGCTTTTGACTAGTACTAATCCTTTCTATGAGATTAGGTCTGATCGATAAACTTACTAGCATCTCAGCCTTGAGCTCACAACGTGGCCTGAAATAAAATCCAGCTATGTACTCCATATGTTTCCATTCCAAAAACATAGCTCCTAACTCAGATCTGCTTAATGCATCTGCCACCGCATTACCATTCCATGAGTATAGGAAATATCAAAGTCATAAGAAGCTAGGAACTCAAACCATTGTTGCTGTCGAAGGTTAAGATCCTTTTGGGAGAAAAGATACTTCAAGGATTAATGGTCCGTGAATAGCTCAAATCATTCTCATAACAAAGAGTGCATCGACGTCTTTAAAGCAAATACAATCACTGCTAGATCCAAGTCATGAGTTGGATAATTCCTTTCATGCGGTTTCAACTGCCGAATAGCATAAGCGACAACTCTCCCTTCTGCATCAACACAGTCCTAAGACTAGTACCACAAGTATCGGTGTATATTGTCATATTTTCATTGGAATAACCAATACAGATGCACTCGTCAACCTTTCCTTCAAAGTTACAAATGCATGCTCACATCATGTGTCCCAAGTAAAAGTCTGATTCTTCTTGGTTAGGTTGGTCAATGGTGTTGCAATCTTTGAGAAGTCCATTATGAAGCACCTATAATATCCTGCCAATCCAAGGAAATTGCTCACATTCGTAACATTCTTCGGTTGGTTCCAATCTTGGATCGCTACCACCTTTGTGAGATCCATTGCAAATCTTTTTCCTAACACAACATGTCCCAAGAATCTCACTTCTTCTTCCTAGAAGCGAAACTTGGGGAAGTTAGCGCTCGACTTGTGCTTCCTCAAAATCTCAAGCACAGTCCACAATTGCGTCTTGTGCTCTTCTTTGGTTTTGGAATAGATCAAAATATAATCCACAAACATAAGCACAAACTTGTTCAACTATTCTCCGAAGACTTTATTCATCAGGTCCACAAATATGCCAGAGCGTTTGTCAATCCAAAAGGCATCACCAACCACTCATAAGAACCTGATGGTGTCCGGATTGCAGTAATAGGCTCACTTTCTATGGCCACTCTCAATTGGTGAAATCCCGTTGCCAAATCCATCTGAGAAAACACCTTGCACCATGCAATTGATCAAACAGTTTGTCAATCCGTGGAGCGGATACTTATTCTTCTTCGTAATCTTATTCGGCTCGCGATAATCTACACATAGCCTTAGAGTCCACCTTCGTGAATACAATAGGTGCACCCCATTTGGATATGCTCCCTAAATGAATTCTTTCTTGAGAAGATCAACCACTTGCACCTCTATCTCTTTTTTCTCTCTGGATGTCATACGCCTTAAAGGAATAATTATAGGTCTTGCTCTATCCACTAAGTCGATCCGAAACTCGATCTCCCTATGAGGTGGCAATCCTATCACTTCCCTGTAGACATTAGGATATTTTCTAACGATAAGCATGAATGACAATCCTTCCTATGGAATATCAAGTGAATAAAGAAAGCTGATTAATACCCCATCCTCTGGTAAGCAGCGTATGACTGCCATTGGCCATTCCACATTCCCAATTACCACCTCTAGCTTCTCGCAATCCACTACAGCCACATACCCCTTAAGCCAGTCCATTCCCAAAATAATATCGATCCCAGAAAAATTAAGAGGAAAGCAATCACAAAAAAAGAACATCCATGACTCGATAACACTAAACTATGAAAAATCATACAAAGACTAGAAGATCCTCCAACAGGGTTCGTCACAATCAAAGGTTGGCATACTATCTCATGTTCCAAACTTAGTCTGCATACTAAGTCACTGCAAATGAAAGAATGCAATGCTCCATTATAAAAAAGAACTCTAACAGAAACATCTTGAATGGAAAGCATACCTTGCACAATGACTCCCTTCCCATTATCCCTAGCAGTAGGAGCACAAGATGAAGTCGGACAACATCCAAAGCATATGCCATCACAATTTGCTTACCCTTAGGCGGTTCTGAACAATTTCTCTTCATATACCTAGGCTTATCACAGCTGAAGGATTTTTTAACTACCTTACATTCATTAGCATAGTGACCTTTCTTATTACAGTTGTGACAAAAAACCTCACTCTTGTTCTTCTTTTGGCCCCATTTTCCTTACTTTTGCTATTGCTTCCTCTTTCCATTCCATTTCTTCTTACCCCCGCAACCTTGTTGTGGTTTTCCTTCCTCCTTTTCAACAACAGCTGCATTAGAAGTCTTATTCCTTGGGTAAAAACTCTCATGTCTAAGGGATTTCTCAACAAGCTTCTTAAAAGACACTTCGATATAGTCCACTAGCTTCTCTCCCAAGTGGTCATCCAGTCCAGTGATAAAAATCTCATTCTTCTTCAAAGCTGTATCAATAAAAGACATCCCATACCCCAACAAAGCATCAAACTCCACGACGTACCCAAAAACAGACATCTCTTCTTGCTTTACCTCACCAAACTTCCTAAAGAGCACTGATTTCTAAGTCGTTGGAATAAACTTCTCTTTAAATCTAGCTTTGAATCGATCCCAAGAAACCCGATCTTCTGGATTAGTAATGGTAATAACATTCCATCAATTCATTGCTCGACCCAGTAGTTGTCTTGAAGCAAGCTTCCTTTTCATAGCATCGTCCACCTCCATATTATTGAAAATGCACTCACAAGTATCCATATAATCTTGCACTTCAATAGTTGATCCTGTCCCCAAGAATGGCTTCCTTCCTAGAGTAGAATAATCCTTACAGAGCTTGGTGAAGTCGACTTTAGGTACTTGTACATGAGTACCACCATCTAAAGCACATCATGAGTAGTTTGGTCTCTTCTCATCAGCAAAGCCATCATTACATCGAACATAGCTTGAAAATCGGGTGTAGTAGCTCCCGATTTTGCTCCCTCTTCCACTCCTGAAGTAGAGTTATTCCTAACAGTGGTTCGTGTGTTTAGATTCATCCTTATCTGTAATAAGAATGATTAGCCTCTTTCCTAGAAAAACTGTAATGGTATCCAAGTGCATACCATACTATATAATAATATTATATAGCCTATTATATTCATTAACAAGTACACTCCCTCCTTTAGTGTATGCTCTTGAATTGCTTCAGTTAACTCATAACAAAATTCTGATACCAAATGTGTTGAAGACCCCATACCATCCGCACTAAATGACCTAAATGAGCGTTGTAAACATGTCAGGCTGATATGGGATGATCATCAACGTTGGAATTTAAAGTAGAAAATCTGTTGCATATCTCACAACGTATGGATAAAATATAATATAGAAAATATACAACAGAAATATAGTGAGTTGTAACAAACAAAAGATAACATCTCTACTAAATATTACAAGTTACGGTACAAATGTCATAATATCTCAGTACAACATTTCTTCTCCACATCCCTCATAGTATATAGTAGAAAACAATAAAAACTAGAAATATTGAGTAATACACCATAGCTCCTCCAAGCTCATCTTCGTATAACTACTGCGACTCCAAACCTGTCATCTTGTATACTCATTTAAGAGCATCGAAGATGATAAAAGGAAACATAAAACCTTGGGTCAGACAACAGTCTGCTGTGAGCGTTAAATGACTATCAAAAGCTACACTGAAAAATATGGTACTAGACAAGTGCATAAAACCATACCTGACCTATCCTTGCAACCAAAGAGTTAGCATATAATGATAAGACATAATATGCCACTCAAAATAAATGACTCTAGGATACTGTAACAGAGTAGAAGATTCTAAGTAGCCATCTCCATTGGCCCTATTCCTAATCCCTTCTCTAGCATTCCTACAGATGATAGTCTACCCAAAAGCAGACATAGCAATCATAACAGCCCTATAATCCCAAACCTAGCCATCATCTTCTAAAGCTTTGAACATGATAACTCGTTGGCCTCATCCTTGCTTTGTCAGAGATTAATGGAAATTCCAGTTCTCAATTGTGTTCACCGTACTCACCAATTTAAAACCCCGTATGATTTTCTTTTGTGAAACCTCTGTATCACCTAACCAAGACCCTGTCAGCCTAGAGTACATGACTAGCACTACCAACCCTCGGGGGCCCCTTGCTTTGAACACAACTAGAACACTCAGAGTCATTAATGGTTCCTTGGCACTACCAAATCTTCAGAGCTTTCCACAACTCCAATCCATTTCCAGGCATGAGCCTACTACTCATCCTTTTCATTATCTTATAGCCTCGTTCCATCTCGAGCTATGAATCTACTCTTTCGATCCCACTCCTATCCAAGTTTCTGATCGAAGAGCTAAAGCTTCATCATGCCATAACTACCAAACAGTAGAAGCAATCAATGAGCCACAACATCTAGCATGATCCATAACCATTCCAAAGTCTTCCCTCTCGATCTCATCAACTTTGGAGCCCATAATTTGAATCCAATTGGATCTAATTAGTACTGATCCGAATACCTTGCCAATTTGGCTCCCTCTCACTTCCCGCCTCTACTCATTTCCTCATGATGCCATGGGCCCCTCGCTTTCCCTCTTAACCTCTTGGCCTTTCCATCTATGCTTCATACCCGATACAACATGGATGATCCATAAAATCTTCAATACTTAGCCTATCCTCTGATCCAACTTCATAGAGCATCATTGGAACCCATGTCTACCATCCACATATATCTCATGTTTATTGATGCATAAAATTTTGATCGATACCGCTCCAATTGGATCGGATCAGTATCGATCTAACTACTTTGCTCCAGTCATTATGAAATTTTCAAGTAATCTTCCTTGCATGCTTCAAAGCCTATCTTCCAATTTTCCTACGATTCCAATAGATTTTGTCCCCGATATGCTCTGATCACCAATCTAAGTCATAAACATGCTCAACACTAGCAAACGAATCAAGCATAGTAAGCAATACAATCACAACAATGAACAAAACATAGCAAATCATTCATTTTACATTCAATCATAAACATTCAAGTCATCCAATTCAATCAATGATTATAAATAAGCATAGATCTAATCTAAATCATAGAATTAATTAGCTATATATGAATAAATGACACTAGCCAATGATCTAATCCATATTACATGTTTAATTTGGTTGATCTAGGGTTTCTAAATCTGAAATTACTAATGTCTAATCAATTTATAGTTTAGTTTGACAATCCTAACTTATAATCACCTAATTACAACATATTATCCATCATAGACTAGTGAGAGATCATAACCACTCACCAAACCAATCAAAACTATGAAAAAGAAAGGAGATATGATCTGGACAGTAGAATATTAGATGTAAATGTGATCTAGTAGACGAGATCAAGCCCCTCGATGAAGATCTAGCCTCTAATTTGAGAGTAGAGACAATTTGGGATAAAATCTATGAAAAGAATGGAGAATTAGAGAGGAGGTAGGTTTTGAGGCTGATATGAAATGAGAGACAAATGTTTCAGATGGTATCTCTCACCTCATATTTATAGCAAAACCAGATTAGACAAATGGACTTACTAATTGGTGTATTAACCCCTTTCTAATTCTGGCCAGTAGTTTACAAAAGTTGAAACTGCTATAACTTCTTAAATACTTATCCGATTTTCCTACACGACCACTTTACTGAGGAAATTACCATCTAGAAGCAATGAACCTGGTTAGAACATCTAATACGGGTCGTATCAAAAGTTATGGCCGAAATAAGATCTCTAAGGGAGAAATGGTCACATAGAAATTTGGGAAACATTATGTATGTGTAAAACATATCATTAGAACCATATTTTAAAATATTCGAATGATATGACCTCAAATGAATTAAATAGAATTATTTTACAATCCTTTAATACGTAAAATACGGGTCCTCACATGATGCCGTCGATAGTCGCTAGCTTGAAAGTTCCTATCCAAGCCTCTATTCAATGACATATGGTCCTTCCTAGATTAGATTCATAGGTGATTGTGTAGGAAAAACCTGTTTTAGGATGAGATCACCGATTTCAAAAGTTCTAGGTCGTACTTTAATGTTGTAATTCAGGATGATTCGGTGTCGATGCGCAACTGCCCTCAGATCGGCTTCCTCGCACTTCTCATCTTTAAGATCAAGGGACTCCAACATGAGATCTTTATTTGTTTTTGGATCGTAGTAAGTCACTAGATGAGAAGGAACTTTGAGCCCAAAAGGAATGATGGCTTCGAAACCGTAAGCAAGAGCAAATCGAGTATGACCAGTCATAGACTTGTGGGTGTGTAAGTCCATAGTGCTGTAGGGAGTTCATCCATCCACCTATCTCTAGCCTTCTCCAAATGCTTCTTCGGAATGGACTTTACAATTTTGTTTACAGGTTCAACCTGTCTATTTGCGTGAGGGTGAGCGGCCATCGCAAATCTCTTCTTAATACGATACTTTTGACAAAAGTCTTTGAATTTAACACTGTCGAATTAAGTTCCATTATCTATTACAATAGTCCATGGTACACAGAAATGACATACGATGTTTTGGACAATAAAGCTGATTACTTTCTTAGTTGTGATCTTGGCTAAAGCTTCCGCTTTGGCCCATTTAGTTGAGTAATCGACTGCAATGATAGCGTACTTTACGCCAGTTTTAGCGATTGTAAGGAACCGGTAATGTTTATATCCCATATGACAAATGGCCATGGGCTAATCATTTGCGTATTTTACATTGGAGGAGCTCTTGGAAATATTGCATATATCTAGCACTTATCACATCATCTTACATAGTCAATGGCATCTCGATTTATGGTTGGCCAATAATACTCGTAACGGAGTATTTTCTTTGCCAGAGTCTGCTCCCAATTGATCACCACATTCCCTTCATGGACTTATTTTAGAACATGTTTATTTCATTATGAGCGACAAACGGAGTAGAGGGACTGAAAAACCTTTTTTATACATAATTCGTTCTTGCATGACATAGCACGAAGCTTTACGAAGGACATGTATCTTATCATCTATTTTATGTGGTAGGACTCCATATAGCAAATAGTCTTTGATTGGAGTCATCCACGATTCCCTCTGAGGCTCCGCTTCCAACGTCTGGTCAATTTCTATCATGTATGTACTTGGGGCATTTAATACGTCGGTTAGAATTAAGCCCATCTGTTGGGCATCATTGGTGATGGCAAACTTCGCCAATGAATTAGCCACTCTTTTTTGATCCTATGGAATATGTGAAATGTCATAGTACTCAAATTCTGCCAACAACCCTTGGACTTGGGTAAGATATGGGTCAAGCCATTGTCCCTTAGCATGATAATCACCCTTGACTTGGTAAACTACCAACTACGAATCGCAAAAGATTTCAAGAGATTTTATTCTGAGTTCTCTAGCAAGTTTAAGTCCAATAATCAAAGTTTCATACTTAGCTTCATTGTCTGTCGTTGGGAAATCAAGCTTAAAGCATAACAGATTGATCGATCTTTAGGTGTTACAAGCACAATTTCAGTTCCAGAACAATGATCATTAGACACTCCATTAGTATATAATTTATATCGTACGATAGGGATTTCTTTGCCTTTCGGAGATTCATCCTGCGAGTAAACTCTACTATAAATCATCCAGTGCCAGACCCTAGATAGCCCTCCGACGGTGATAGGTAATATCGAATTGGCAAAGCTCGATATTCCACTTAAGTAACCTTCCAGATGTAAGTCGCTGTAGGACCTGTCATAATGGCTGGTCGGTGTAAACATTGATTGGGTGTGCTTGGAAGTATAGAAGAAGCCTTCGCAATGCAATAAGCAGGTAGTATGCTAGTTTCTCTATTTTTGGATAGTTCCTTTCAGCTTCCGTCAATCGTTTGCTGACTTAATACATCGATGTTTATATCTGATCCACCTCACGAGTGATGCAGCATTTATAATGTGTGCCAATATGGCCAAATAAATATACAATCTTCTTGATCCATCGGCTTCGATAAGATGGAGGGTCTCTCCAAATGATTCACCAAAGCTTGAAACGCGTGTTTACAATCCTGTGCCCATTTGAAGTTTCTTTTCCCTTACCTAATCATATAAAAGAAAGGAATGCATTTGTTCGTAGCTCTGGAGATAAATCGGCTTAAGGCGGCAACTTTTCCATTCAGACTCTGCACTTGTTTAATAGTCCTCGATGCTTGGATATCTTGGATAGCCTAAATTTTCTTAGGATTAGCTTTAATTCCACGGGCATTAACAGTAAAACCAACAATTTCCCTAATGCAAAAGGAAAAGAACACTCTAAAGGATTAATTTTCATCTTGTAATATCGAAGGATATCGAACATTTCTGCCAAGTCACTAATGTGGTCGCTTGATCGTCGTGACTTCATGAGCATAACATCCACATATAGTTCCATCGTTTTGCCAATTTGATCATTAAATATCCTATTGATTAAGTGTTGATAAGTCCCTCCTACATTCTTTAATACAAACAACATTACTACATAGCTGTATAATCCAACATTGGTAATGAAACTGGTGTGCTCCTAAATGGGGATATGCATTAGTATTTGGTTATATCCCATGTACGAATCCATGAAAGATAGTAACTTTTGTCACACGATTGAATCCACCGGCTGGACGATCCTCGAAAGGAGAAAAATGTCTTTTGAACACTCCTTGTTCAAATCTAAATAATCAATGTATGTTCTCCTTTTCCCATTCACTTTTTCATAAGTGCAGGATTAGATACCTATTTAGGGTAGAGGGCGTCATGGATAAACCCGTTGTCTTTTAGTCTATCAATGTCCTTTTTGAGAGCGCTAGATCTCTTCGGATCCATGTCGCGTCCTTTTGCTTCATCTGGACATGCCTCGGGTCGATATTCAATGCATGACTCTCAATGGCAGGTGAGATTCCACACATGTCAGAGTGGGTCGAAGCAAAAAAATTTAGATTCGCTCGGAGTAAACCAGCAAGTTCTTTCATCATCGAGGGGCTGAGCTATGATCCAATCTTTAGGAATCGCGATGAGTCATCGTGGCTGATCATGGTATCAATTTTCAACTCAATTGGTGCAGCCTTGGCCTCTTTGGGATCCTCTTCTTCATTTCTTAGATATATATATCTTTTAGAACCGACTGTGGCACCCAAGCTAAGGCTTAGACGCTAGTTGTCAATCTTCGGTAGCTTGTATGCGGATAGTCTTGTCTACACCCTTACCTTTTTCTCTGCGTTGGACATCCCTTAACTCAGCTACATAATAGGCATGTCTAGCCGCCAGATCACCAAAAACAACTCCAACACTATTATCTGTTCGAAACTTCAAAGTCAAACACCATGGGGCAAGAACTGTCCGAAATTCAGATAGGGTCGGTCGACCCAGAAAAACGTTGCATGGAGAGTCAACATCTGTAACGATCGCGATTTTTCAACCCTCGAAAACCGACATCAATACGTCCATTGTATCAACTGTCGAGCAATCGAATGTCAGAAAAACGAAATGTTATGGTTAAAGAAAAGAAAGAGGTAGAAGAAGAGATAAAAAGACAGAACGGAACAGAAAGAAACAACAGAACAATATCAGAATCTCACAATCGCAGCGGAACAACATACAATAGATAAATGAATAATCTTTAAACAAAGAACTATATCAGTTATTACATTACATTACATCACATTACATTACATCATCAGAGTGTACAACAACAAACAGCGGAAAAGAAATACAATATACTAGTGAATACGCCATGCCATCCAGCTTGCCTCCAGCAACTCCTGAATTTCCAGAATATCCTGATAAACCTGACTCTTGGCTGCCCGTGTGGAAATTGGTGGGCACCCAGAGTTTAGGTAGGAAACAATAAACTCCAAGTCAGTCATGTGACTGGTGTGAGAACTAAAACAGTTTATCTTTAAAACATAGAACAGGATAGTTTTTAGAATAGATTCGCAATGCTTTTTAGAAAATGAGACTATTATAAGGCCTCCCGCACACACACAATGCAAACGCAGAATCAGATGAGATTTCTCCTTATGATAGTCAAAGATGCTTGATACGCATTAAAAGGAAACGTTTGATATTACTACTAGTTCATAGTGTAGGAAAAATCATTTCGAAAGTAAAGATATAAATCTTAGCTAGCATACACATTTCGCACTTATGCCTACTATAGCTACCATGTTCAATAGCAGGTTACCGCCACATTCCACAGTAGGTTATACAACTAAAACCGTACAAGGTTCGTATTGTTTCTTTAGATTTCCAACAAATGGTCAGGCCAAGGAACTTCCATTGCCACATGGGTACGCCTCTGGAAAGACGACCCGAGAACCTAACCGGATCTCTGCCAACACAAGGCCGGGTTACCCCTAACTGGGTAACTACTGACACGAATATGTCATTCCCCGATCGTAACCGATCTATATCCGAGGATCCTCGATTTCTAACAACCACAAAGCAATAAATTTGCAGCAACAACATAGGTTAATATCTGGGCTCCATACCATGATACCACCTCTATCCAGAAGGAATGACATACACTAAAGGGGTGCTACCCCCTAATAACCTTGCCGCATCCTTCCGGTTTTGACCATTTTCGGGGTGTGAGGTCCGACGAAGTCTCATCCATAAAGTCACGCTTTATACAAAAGCTGTGCTTTGATCATCAAATGCTCAACAGCACTTCGTATGCCTCATTACCAATTTGGGACTGTATCAATAGTAACCATCAACTACATAATCTCTAAGGTGTTAAGCTAAGAGAATAAATTCTCCGCCACCAACGGAAACATATTTGATAGAAACCAGCTTTACATCTCAAACTGTAACGTCAGACACACATCCATACAAGTCCGTTCCGTGATCGGACGGAACCGAAGGCACTTAGAAAGAAGTCCTTGCAATCCGGATATTCACTAATCACGACTGGACTTCCCATCATAAAGGGTAATAAATTTCTATATCGGAGATCAGCCGATGCAAAAACATTCGATGGTAATCCTTCCGTTTTCATAAATATCCGGTCTTCAACACCGGTCATCAGATGCAATCCATAACGACGTATCATATATTCAGAATGGGTTATACGACCCAAAGGTCCTTTCCCGGCTAACCCGAAGAGTGAGCGCTTATTTTGAAATAAGTGTGGCATTCAATTTCAAGCAAATCACAACAAATACCTATTTAAAGGTAAATATTGATAGTCGCTTATTTATCTATCAATAGGCATGCTCAACATCACCAGATTCCAAATAATTTTCCAAATTATTTATTTTTCAAAAATATCTTTACAAGATATATAATTTCCACACTTCAACATTTGAAAACAAATTTCAAATCACTTTTCACCTTTACAACTTTTTGAAACAAATTTCAAATCATTTCCCTACACGGGATATATTATCAAATCTTTATTCATTTTCATTTCAAAATGGTTCATTTAAACCAATTAAATAAATCCTTACCGATTTACTTTATATTTACGTTCCAAATCCGTAAATTTATTTATACACTTCAAAAATAAACCAACGTTTATTTTTTTAAACAAATTTCCCTTTCTTTTATAAATTCCATAGTGAATTTACAATTCCAAAATATCTATGAATATACGATTTCCAAATCGATTTCAAAATATTCATTTCCAATTTATCTTTGAAAGACATATCTTTGAAAGATATTTACGTTCCAAATTTCAAAATATTCATTTCCAATTTACAAATCCATTTATTTTCAACACTTGGAAAATATTCAATATACTTAAATCGAAATTAAGTATATATTTCATTCTTTAAGGAAAACATTCTCTCAAACACATTTATTTGAGTCAAAACGAATGTTGCATAAAATATCGCTACGATGACCCAAAATCACTAGTATAGGGATTCGTGTAGGATCTAGATTAACCCTAGAGGGGGGTGAATAGGGTTATAGCAAATTTTCTCGATTTAAACACAGAAATAAACTGCAGAAATAAATAACCTGAAAAGTAAATCACACACAAAATTTACCCAGCTTCGGCAACCCCTGCCTACTGCTGCATTCACAGATTTCTATTAGAATTAAACAGTATCACGCTTACAAACACTCTACTAGATTCGCAGACATTTGCTCCCGCTCACAAACACTCTACTAGACTCGCACACCCTGCTCGCAAACATTTGCTCCCGCTCACAAACACTCTGCTAGACTCGCACACCCTGCTCCGCCTATAGAGTTTCGCTTACTCGCAAACTTTGCATCCCGCCTATAGAGCTTCGCTTACTCGCAATTTCTGCTCCCGCCTATACAGCTTTGCAAACTCGCAAACTCTGCTCCCGCCTATACAGCTTTGCAAACTCGCACACCCTGCTCACTGAACTAATTCTAACTAGACAATCTGACACTACCTAAACCCTAGGTGGTGATTTACAAATTCTTTGATTCGTAAAATAAAAACAACAATTAAAAAACAATAGGAAATAACCCTAAACCCTAATTAACAATATAATAAAGCCCTTTTATAAAATTAATACACTAAACCCCCTTTTTAATAATAAGGCCAGCCCACTCCCTTATTTCACCCGATCCTTTTTGTCTCATTCCTTTGCTTGTGAGAGTAATGGCGGCTTCGTCTTGTTTCTGCAATTAGGGCTTCGTTCCCTTTGTTCCAATTAGGGCTTCGGCTCTTGTGTAAATCAGGGCTTCAATTTCTTCATTCGATCTGAGATATATTGCCCTAGCTCACTGCTTCTCTGATGATCGACTATCGCTCGTTTGCAGCTGCTTGATCGAGTTCGTTGTTTGTGATTTCGGTATGTACTGTTTCCTTTTTTTTCTTTACTGGGTTGATGCTTGAACTCGATGATTAATTTGCCGATGATGATTGGGCTTATATAGGATTTGAAATCCTATTTTTGTGTTCGTATATTCGTGTTTGAATTTGTCTACTGATTTGCTTTGGCCATTCGATGATGCTTTGATGCTTGGGATTTATTCTGACTTTGTCACTTTCGTATTTTTCACATTCCTTGGTTGACGCGGCTTTTGAATCAATTTCGTGATGACCATGCTTTTTGTTCCTTTTTCTGTTGACTTGTTAAAACACACGGCTTTGATACATTTTGGTATCTGTAGTTTGGATATTGATGATTCCCTCTGATGCTTTGACTTTGTTCACTTTGATTTCGTATAACCTGTAGCTTGCTGTACTTTCCTGTAGCTCCATCTGTTGCAATCTTTGATGATTTATTGTAGTATGTTGTCACTGAGTTTGACTGCATGTTCATCAGTTCATATTGAACTGTTTCTTGTCATGTTCACTTGCACACTCGAGTTTGTAATCTCAGATTCATAGTGTATTTGTTGGCTGCATTGTCACTGTTTAATATTGTTTGCAACTTGACACTTGTTGTCTGCATTTCTAATTGGATATGTTGGAGTTCCACTACTTTGTGCTTGTGCATTTCTTTGTTGGTTTAACCTGTACTTGTGGTTGCCTTCAATAGCTTCTGGTTGGTCACTTGATTCACATGTGCACTGCCTGTTTGAAGTTGTAGCATGTCACTGTGATGTTTTCATTTGCTTGAGTTTTAACTGTGCTCGAGCTCTGTCCATACTTGCCTTTGTGGTCTTCACTGTGTTCATGATGGTTAAATTCATTGCTGAGTTTTTTATGTAACTGCTGGCTTGTTCTTGCATTGCTGTGCATACTCGTTGAACTGGTTTTCTTGTGCACTGTGCTTTGACATTGTATTCATCCCTGTTTGATCATTGAAGTGTCTGGCCTGATGCTGCATACATGTTTGTTGTATTGACATGTTGTAGCTGGTCTTTGTATTGTGACATGTTCACTTGTGACTGTTGCTACACGCTGTTGTATTTGGACTTGTACCTGTAATTTGTATTCATGTATACTGCATTGTCGTCTTATGGCAGTTGCTTTGTCTCCATGTATTTCATGTAGTATGGGCATTTGAATATTCAGTTGTGAACATTGTCGAGTCTAGTTGATGTAGTTGCACTTGTGTACTTCATCTATGCACTGTATCTTTTGTTTGCACCTGTTAGCCTGCCCCTTGTTTGGTTTTTTTGTGCTGCTGGTTACATATGCATTCTGGTTCATCTTGTAGTATTTGGTATTTGTTTTGAACCATGGTTTTTGAATGTCGAACTTGCTTGCATAGTGTATCACTCTGGTATGCTGCAGCTTGTACTTGCATAGTACCATAGCTTCTCTATTGCACTCGAGTTTGGACTAGCTGTGCATTGTTCATTCCAGTGAGTTTTGTTTTGTGATATCCATGTTGCAACTGTTTTTGACATGTGAACTGCCATGATTGTTGCAGTCCATTTTGATGTTGGTCTTCGTTGCATTCATGTCATGTCGCCTTGTGTTGAATCCAGTTTCAAAACTCGGATTTGACCTTGTGCTCGTGTCGTATTTTTGAATTTATTGCACGTGAGTTGAACCCGATTTTTCATTTGGGTTTGACCTGTGCTCGCCTGTCCCTGTAAATCAATCAAGTGTATATATCGACGTGCACGGCCTTGTGGCATATACAGTGATACGCTGTGTATGTCACAAGTTGTTCGTGTATGATGAATTCAAATTTAAATTATGACGAACAACCCAAATAACTGAGGCAAATCATATTTTCAAAAATCATATTTCATTTTATATTGCAAAAATATTTTTTTTTTAATTTTACTGCGTTAGTTTATATTTTTGCAGATTGCTCAGATGCTGGATTCAAACTAGAAGGAAGTTGAAGATAAAAATACGAGTGTGAGTGATATGTAGTGAGGTTAACTGTAAATGTGAAATGTGATGTGATTGTAATCAAAGTTGTATAGTTATAGTGAGAGATTGAAATTGTACTATTCAAAATTGTAATAAATATTTGTTTGAATAAAATTTCTGTTTGAATTCAAATTCTGTGTCATTTAATTTTATTCAGCAAATATTTATTTATTCTATGAAAAATAAAATAGTACATTAACAAATACATTTAAACGAATGTATATATGTTTATTATCATCAAACAAAATCATATAAGCGCAAAGCGCATATCCAACAATCTCCCCCTTTTGATGATAACAAACATATATTTAAGATTTTGAATGTATTAAATGTATTTGATCGTTCAATTTGCTCCCCCTATTTGAATGCTCCCTCTCTACACAATACTCCCCCTACATATATGCATACAAATAGAAATATATAAATGAGCCTATATGCAAAGTGAAAATTATTTGACCTTTGCTTGATTCTATTTGACAAAATCTTAACTTTTCTCTCCCCCTTTTGTTATCAGCAAAAGAATAACAGTGTTGTAAAAATAGGGATGAAGTGATAGACATGAATCAAACATTTAACTCAATTGAATATAAATATTAAATTTCAATAAAACTCAAACAAAAATCATAATTACCCTTGTCAAGCGCATATTCCACTTTCAGAAGTGATGGGGATAAAATCATCAAAAATCATACAATTCTGTCTATTTGTGGTATATTTATTTCAGGAAATTTGAATATCTACTAACCATGCATAACCGTTAGGACTTTTAAATGAGATTAGTAGTATTCCAATTTAATTTAAAAATGAAATCAAGTATATTCTAACCACGCATGACCGTGAGGACTTTTAAATGGGATTAGAATCAACTTGTCTATTTGAATCAATTAATTTTGATATGCGTTCCATACATGCATAACCGTGAGGACTTTTAAATGAGCATGGAAGCACATAATCAAAAATCCAAGTAATTCACCCATGCATAACCGTGAGGACTTTTAAATGAGAGTGAATACTTTGGATATTTATTTTTATTGCTAAATATAATAAGTTGAAGCACAAATAATTTCCTTCACAGATTTAAAGATATTGAAGAACAAATGATTTCCTTTGTAAATTACCACAAATTTACATACTAAATATGATCTTGATGAGTGATGGTCGATAGAAAGATGATAGAAATAGAAATGGTCATGGAATTTTTACCCAACAAAAAGTTTTTATAACTCTTGTTATGAAATTCTAAAGAAATTTTCTAATTATACTTTCTCGAGTTATAATATATGATAAATATCAACACTCATCTCTTTTTCAATCACTATTCATCTTTTCGATAATCAAAGGGAGTTAGATTAGTTAAAATAGTCATTTAAAATCAAATTCAAAAATTATAAAATCAATTTTTCAAAAATGACTAATCTGTAAATATGGTCAAACATGATTTTCTCGAGGGGGTTTTATAAGAAAATTTTCTGCTATTTGAAAGTTATTTCAAGTGAAAAATATGCAGATATTTTCTTTGAAAAACGATGTAGCAAACGAATGTTTCAAAAATTAATCACGTTCCACTAGTAATTTTTCTATCAATATATTACCAGTGTAATCTGCATCTGAATTTAAATTTCACTCAATACACTCGTTGGATTTCAAAGACCAAATTGTGAAATTTCAACAAATTATCTCAGAATAAAATTTGAAGTGAAGCTATGTTAACACTCAAACAAATATCATAGTGTTAATTTCAGACACCTTAGGATAAACAGTTATATTCAGAGTAATCAACAGTCAATCAGCATCATAATTATTTCAAAAACAATTTCTTGAAGTTTCAACAATTTCTTAAAATCCTTTTTAACAACTTTCACATGAAATTTGAAATCGTGCAAATTTACAAGCAGTGACCAAAAATGTCAAAACAAATATATCTACGTGTAGCATGAGTAACCAACGTTTGACCGAACAAATTTATATGGATTAGTTCAAGGTTGAAAATCTGATTTGTCATCATTTAAGCACAAATCAAAGTAAGAACAAGTCAAAAGAAAATATCAATTAAGTCCGAATCAGTCAACCATCATAATTACTCCAAGTAATTCTATTTAAAGATGGTTGGTCAATATTTTGAAAAAATCATAGCATCAAAATCATCATCTTTTGTTCATCTCAATATTGGCTGATTTTAATTTAGAGTATGGTGCAGATAATCACATTCAATATATCGTTAAAAACAATTTTACCCGTTTTACCTTTACGATAATTTTTTCGTGATTGCCCATTGTGATTCTGTCACCTTTATACTAGGCTAAGGAACTTTGCTTTGTCGCCCGTTGTGTTTCTGGAACAGCCAAAATCCAGATAACACTGTTGTTGTTCCTTAGCCTGCCACCACACCTACACGATAAAAGATTTATGTGACCTATTTGTTTTTATAGGTCCATTGTTGTTAGTGGCAGAATATGAAAAATATGTTTTTGGAGACCCAAAACTATTTATATATGTTCCTTTTGGCACCCAAATTTGTTTGACTTTCAAAGATTTTATATTTGTGCCTTTTTGAACCCAAATTGGTATAGTTTTCACATGTTTGGGTCTATACCAACAATTATTGTGATTGTGTCCATATTTTCTACAAATCGTGCACATTGAATTTTCTTGATTAATCTCATTTCTAACATATTCAGAGTGAGTATATCCAAGTCCTTGTCTATCAATATTGATAGTTTGTTTTCCTATTAACACATTCAACGATTTTTCACTTTTTGAAAATTTATCTAAAGTCGTTGACAATTGTTGGACTTGTGTTTTGAGAGATTCATTTTCATTTATCAATTGTGTGCACTTTTCAATAGAATTCTCTCTCCTATTATTTTCATTCTCTTTTAAAATCAGGATTTCATTTTCAAGTGATTTTATATTGATTTCTGATTTTTCAATTTCCTTTTCGAATGTTGGACACTTGTCACACTTAGGGATCTTACTTTGATAGGTTTTAACTAATTTGTCGAGTTGCTCATTTAATTCTAACAAAGTATCATTTTGTGATTCAAGTTTGGCATACTTCTCCCTAAGTCGTTTAAAACAGCCATTTACTTTGTGGAAATAAATAAGTAATTCAGATTGAGTAAGTTTTGATACCTCGCTTGGCTCGTCGTCGTCGCTATCGGTTATATTCCCATGAAGGCACATATCTGCTTCCTCACTTTCACTGCTATCGCTTTTATTCCACTTGGTTGCAAATTTCCTTTTTGAATTCTTTGTTCGTAATGCCAGCTCGGCTGCTCCATCATCATCATCCTCATCACAACTGCTATTTACCAATCCTGTCAAGCATATTTCTTTAACTGAGTCGGTTGTGGAGGACTTCTCATTGCTGTTGACTTTTGCACCATATATTGCATCGAGAGTATTCCAGATTTTCTGTGCATTTTCACTAAGAGAAACGAAATTAAAATTATCACGATTAATATGAGAATATAATATATGCATAGTAAGAGCATTAATCGAGATACTTTCCTTATCGGTTTTATCACACCCATTTTCAATAATATCCCAACATTTAATATTAACAGATTTTAAATAAAATTCCATTTTCAATTTCCAGTTCAAAAAATCTGTTCCATCAAAAATAGAAGGAATAATATTGAAATGACCCTTAAAAATATTATCTGGTGGATTCATGACTCTAGAGTTAAAGAAAAATACTGGGCTCTGATACCACTTGTAGGATCTAGATTAACCCTAGAGGTGGGGGTGAATAAGGTTATAGCAAATTTTCTCGATTTAAACACAGAAATAAACTGCAGAAATAAATAAGCTGAAAAGTAAATCACACACAAAATTTACCCAGCTTCGGCAACCCCTGCCTACTGCTGCATTCACAGATTTCTATTAGAATTAAACAGTATCACGCTTACAAACACTCTACTAGACTCGCAGACATTTGCTCCCGCTCACAAACACTCTAATATACTCGAACACCCTACTCGTAAACATTTGCTCCCGCTCACAAACACTCTACTAGACTCGCACACCCTGCTCCGCCTATAGAGTTTCGCTTACTCGCAAACTTTGCTTCCCGCCTATAGAGCTTCGCTTACTCGCAAACTCTGCTCCCGCCTATACAGCTTTGCAAACTCGCAAACTCTGCTCCCGCCTACACAGCTTTGCAAACTCGCACACCCTGCTCACTGAACTAATTCTAACTAGACAATCTGACACTACCTAAACCCTAGGTGGTGATTTACAAATTCTTTGATTCGTAAAATAAAAACAACAATTAAAAAACAATAGGAAATAACCCTAAACCCTAATTAACAATATAATAAAGCCCTTTTATAAAATTAATACACTAAACCCCCTTTTTAATAATAAGGCCAGCCCACTCCCTTATTTCACCCGATCCTTTTTGTCTCGTTCCTTTTCTTGTGAGAGTAATGGCGGCTTCGTCTTGTTTCTGCAATTAGGGCTTCGTTCCCTTTGTTCCAATTAGGGCTTCGGCTCTTGTGTAAATCAGGGCTTCAATTTCTTTGTTCGATCTGAGATATATTGCCCTAGCTCGCTGCTTCTCTGATGATCGACTATCGCTCGTTTGCAGCTGCTTGATCGAGTTCGTTGTTTGTGATTTCGGTATGTACTGTTTCCTTTTTTTTCTTTACTGGGTTGATGCTTGAACTCGATGATTAATTTGCCGATGATGATTGGGCTTATATAGGATTTGAAATCCTATTTTTGTGTTCGTATATTCATGTTTGAATTTGTCTACTGATTTGCTTTGGCCATTCGATGATGCTTTGATGCTTGGGATTTATTCTGACTTTATCACTTTCGTATTTTTCACATTCCTTGGTTGACGCGGCTTTTGAATCAATTTCGTGATGACCACGGTTTTCGTTCCTTTTTCTGTTGACTTGTTAAAACACACGGCTTTGATACATTTTTGTGTCTGCAGTTTGGATATTGATGATTCCCTCTGATGCTTTGACTTTGTTCACTTTGATTTCGTATAACCTGTAGCTTGATGTACTTTCCCGTAGCTCCATCTGTTGCAATCTTTGATGATTTATTGTAGTATGTTGTCACTAAGTTTGACTGCATGTTCATCAGTTCATATTGAACTGTTTCTTGTCATGTTCACTTGCACACTCGAGTTTGTAATCTCAGATTCATAGTGTATTTGTTGGCTGCATTGTCACTGTTTAATATTGTTTGCAACTTGACACTTGTTGTCTGCATTTCAAATTGGATATGTTGGAGTTCCACTACTTTGTGCTTGTGCATTTCTTTGTTGGTTTAACCTGTACTTGTGGTTGCCTTCAGTAGCTTCTGGTTGGTCACTTGATTCACATGTGCACTGCCTGTTTGAAGTTGTAGCATGTCACTGTGATGTTTTCATTTGCTTGAGTTTTAGCTGTGCTCGAGCTCTGTCCATACTTGCCTTTGTGGTCTTCACCGTGTTCATGATGGTTAAATTCATTGCTGATTTTTTTATGTAACTGCTGGCTTGTTCTTGCATTGCTGTGCATACTCGTTGAACTGGTCTTCTTGTGCACTGTGCTTTGACATTGTATTCATCCCTGTTTGATCATTGAAGTGTCTGGCCTGATGCTGCATACATGTTTGTTGTATTGACATGTTGTAGCTGGTCTTTGTATTGTGACATGTTCACTTGTGACTGTTGCTACACGCTGTTGTATTTGGACTTGTACCTGTAATTTGTATTCATGTATACTGCATTGTCGTCTTATGGCAGTTGCTTTGTCCCCATGTATTTCATGTAGTATGGGCATTTGAATATGCAGTTGTGAACATTGTCGAGTCTAGTTGATGTAGTTGCACTTGTGTACTTCATCTATGCACTGTATCTTTTGTTTGCACCTGTTAGCCTGCCCCTTGTTTGGTTTTTTGGTGCTGCTGGTTACATATGCATTCTGGTTCATCTTGTAGTATTTGGTATTTATTTTGAACCATGGTTTTTGTATGTCGAACTTGCTTGCATAGTGTATCACTCTGGTATGCTGCAGCTTGTACTTGCATAGTACCATAGCTTCTCTATTGCACTCGAGTTTGGACTAGCTGTGCATTGTTCATTCCAGTAAGTTTTGTTTTGTGATATCCATGTTGCAACTGTTTTTGACATGTGAACTGCCATGATTGTTGCAGTCCATTTTGATGTTGGTCTTCGTTGCATTCATGTCATGTCGCCTTGTGTTGAATCCAGTTTCAAAACTCGGATTTGACCTTGTGCTTGTGTCGTATTTTTGAATTTATTGCACGTGAGTTGAACCCGGTTTTTCATTTGGGTTTGACCTGTGCTCGCCTGTCCCTGTAAATCAATCAAGTGTATATATCGACGTGCACGGCCTTGTGGCATATACAGTGATACACTGTGTATGTCACAAGTTGTTCGTGTATGATGAATTCAAATTTAAATTATGATGAACAACCCAAATAACTGAGGCAAATCATATTTTCAAAAATCATATTTCATTTTATATTGCAAAAATATTTCTTTTTCAATTTTACTGCGTTAGTTTGTATTTTTGCAGATTGCTCAGATGCTGGATTCAAACTAGAAGGAAGTTGAAGATAAAAATACGAGTGTGAGTGATATGTAGTGAAGTTAACTGTAAATGTGAAATGTGATGTGATTGTAATCAAAGTTGTATAGTTATAGTGAGAGATTGAAATTGTACTATTCAAAATTGTAATAAATATTTGTTTGAATAAAATTTCTGTTTGAATTCAAATTCTGTGTCATTTAATTTTATTCAGCAAATATTTATTTATTCTATGAAAAATAAAATAGTACATTAACAAATACATTTAAACGAATGTATATATGTTTATTATCATCAAACAAAAATCATATAAGCGCAAAGCGCATATTCAACAATTCGAAATTAAAATAGATATATAAATCCCAATACTATACAAAATATTTCCTTTCAGAAACCATTTACTATAACAATAGTGTTATAGTCCACCATTTCCTTCTATTTCTCGAAAACGTCTATTTCAACAATGAATGTTGAAATCTATGGTTTCGATGTTTAACACAATTTAATACATCGTTGAAACAATTAACTTCATTTCATAATATTCATTTTCCCTAAACATATCCATTTTATAATAATAATATATTCACTGTCCGAAATCGTGAATATACTTCACTAACCAAATTCAATATTTTCTACATATTTTATTTTAAGGATAATTCGCTACCCGTAATCGCGAATATATCTCCTTTAATAACCTTCTATATTAAATTTATCAAATTCAATTGACTTCGGATTTATAAACAATGTTTATAAATTCCATTTCTATTTATAAAAACTTTAATTATAAAATCCCTTTTATAAATCAATTCAATTTATAACTCAATTTTATACCCAAAATCCGATTTATAAGTTAATTATTTATAAATCTTTTATTTTACAAAATCTATTCATTTCACAACTTCATAATTTATAAATCTATAAAAAAAATTCACTTGCGAAATCCATTTATACTTCTTTTTAACACTTATTAAAACTCGTTTCATAATTCCTATATTTTTAATTTATAAATATTAATCTTAGAAATCTTTTGTATAAACCAATTATAATAATTCAAAAATCTCAATTTAAATAAACCAATCCTTTTAATAATTTACAAAACATTATTTAAAACTTATATAACTCCAAAATCATACTTAAGTACTATTTTCCAAAAATATAACTTTTATAACAATAAAATTATAATGTTTATTTATTTTAACAATTCAAAATTTAATAAAACGTATACTTTCAAAAATCACTTTAAAATTCTTTTTAAAATCAAAATCATTATTTTAAAACTTCAAAAATGGATCCGATGATGCAACAGCACCAAATAGTCAATCACGACATCCAAATATCATATATCGATATGATAATCAACAAACATCACAATATCTGTAACCAAATAAATACTGGTGAGGAATCCAGTTGGATCCCTCCAACGTGTTTCCCTACATCCAAAGTTGTTAGCACAATATCAATTCTGTTCCAATACAGAAATATCACGGTATATAGGATTTATAAAATATTATCCTTTATTATGCAGCACAATAGGGTCTCATTCGCTATATAATGTGGGAAAATCAACTCCAAGTACATATATAATACCAATTCCATACAAGTTGGAATTATCGCGGTATATGTTTTTAATAAATAACCTCCGCTTACTAACGGCATATATTGTCTATTTTAACAATCAATAGATATAATTTATCATTCAAGCGTACAATCAACAATTTTAAATCTAACTATTTAAAATATAAATCGAAATAATTCGATTGAGTGAGAAGTTCTCACCTTGATTTTATTTCCATTCCAGCGTTTTATTTCGAATAAAATTAAACGGACATTTAATTTTACCCAATATTTTCCCTAGCTCCAAACGACTCTAAATCATTTCCATTGCATAGTGCTCGACAAAATGAACCCGGCGCAATTCGTTTTGTCCAAAACAGACCTCGTATGACAAAGATACAACATTTTAAATATTACACGATTTAAATTATAATTTATTTACAATTTCTTCTAAAATTTTAAACCTAGCAAATTTTGGCCGTTGGAACTGGGCCGCACGCATCAAAGCCGCACCTTGCTTCCTTCCCATCATCACTAGCTAGGGTTTAAGGCCACTCCCTCCACGTTAACCAAAACCCCATCACTCCACCACCATTCGAACGACCATCACCAGAGCCACCTTCAGCTGGAAGGGCTTGCGACTCGGCCTCCCTATGGCGTGCAAAACAAGGGCGAACGACACCCCTTTGGACGCAAATTGCCGCCGAATCCTTGCTCTAATTACGATCATACCCGTTGAATTCGAAGATCTCGCTGGCCTCTACAATATTGTAGTTGACACTTTTTGCTAAATGTTTGTGGATTGATCAAGAATTGAAGAAGAAGATGGCACGTTTTTGGCCATTGGAAATATCACTGGCGGCTAGGGTTAGAATTAGGGTTTTGATAAATTTTTGTGAATAAAAGGTCCTTTTATAGAAAACCGACGAAACACTATTCATCCCGGATTTTCCAAACTCCAAATCTCGCGCGGTGACCGGCATTTCTAGGGTTTACCCTACGTTCCGGACACAATGGAATAGGTTTCGGAAGCTAATTCGATCATCTGTGCAAGTTACGGAAATAAACGATCAAATTTAAATTAAATCGATTTAAACTAATTTCTATGCGTTTTGGCTTGCCCCGGACAAATGGTAAATCCAATTTACACGAAATTTGAAACCTTACAATAATATCACATTACGGATCCGACGAAACTGGCTCCGTCGAAATCTGAGACTGATTGAAAAATGGCTATTTTAACTCGTCAATTAAATATTAAAATATTCAATGTTCACCAATTAACTTTTAATTAAATTTTAAAAGTTCTATAACATTATTACAACTCCAGTATGATATAATAAAATTTTACAAATCATTTTTAATCATATTAAACCCAATTTTCAATTATTTCTGTATTCTCAATATTAAATTATCGATTTAATTATTCAATTAAATCCGGATATTCGAAAAATAAATTATTTGACTTACCAATCTTACTTGTTAATATTTAAACTCAATTAAATATATGAATTTTAATTGACAGAAATCCTGGGTCGTTACAAACTTTCCCTCTTAAAAGAATTTCGTCCTCGAAATTACCAAGTAAGAAAAAGTTACAGAATCCATTAACTTTCCAAAATAATTCGTTCGAATTGAATTTTTCAAATCTCTTAAGCGTTTAACTTTCCCAAAATTCATAGTTAAACTTCTTACAAAGTCTTTACTAAGTTTCCAAATCCAAACTTAGTTTCAAAAATTTCCCAATTTTCTCAAAAATATTCTAACGCCTTAAATTTTCGAAAAAAATCGCCAAAGTCTCCTTTGCGCGGCTCGATCCGAAAAAAAATGACAGTGTATATATATCACAAATATACATCTCATCAAGTGATGAGGCATCTCGCAGGGAAAAAAGTGTAAAAGTACGATATTTAATCCGAGATATGTACATTATATTTTATTAACGAGCATATACGGCTAATATAGCACGAAAGCGAGCTCCAAATGCGAAGCAAGCGCAATCCGCACCTACTAAACACTCAACAAACAATGAGAAACATGTATATATGAAAGTAATATCAATATACAACATATAGCAACATAACAACTACATGTGCCAACATGGCAAATGCAACAAAAGCATCAAATGCAACCATCATCCAACTATCACCCAACTAATCAAATAAATATTCATCATATTCTCATTAATATTCAATGAATTGGTTTTCCAATTTAAATCACATTTGATTCATTAACATTGGATGTTTATACTAACATTCATTCATATCAAATTTCAATTAGTTTGCATTCACTAATTTACATTCAAGTTAGTTCACATACAAATCAAATTCAATTCTATTTAAGAGTCACTTAACTTCCAATTTGATTTCAATGATTTATAGCTCTCCATTTCACCAATTCATTTTCATTTAACACTTAATGAAATATACACAATCAATTAATAACCATATAACAACCAATATATATTAAACATAACCAAATTATTCAATTCATATTCTATTTGGTTTAACACTTTTTAACTCCAATTGGTTCAACATTCAATTGACTTCCATCCAATTATTCAACTTCTCAACTTCATTAGCTTTTAATGAATTAACACTTACATTCATCTTTTCTATATCAATTCTTTTACATTAGATTGATTAACATTCAATCCATTTATTAATTCAACTGCTAATTCATTTAACAATATAAAGTTGAATTTCATTTATATAACTCAAGTTCAATTTCATCACTTCTCTTGATTAATTTACTTAGACACCAAAATCAACTTTATTCAACTTCACTTAAGTTATATTCCATTTCAAACATCATTTGCTTAGCTTAACTTAAATTTCCACTTATAAATCCAATTCAGATTTCATTTCTATTTAACTTTTACCAAAGTCAAATTTTCATCACTTATTCAAATTTAGATTTATTTTGCTTAACAAATTGTTTAACCATTTTAATAATTGGTTTCACTTACATTTTCTCATTTTATAAGTTATACAATTTATATTCAACAATTACCACTTGGATTTTTTTTATTGATTCACTTATACTTCCTTTAATTTAACTCCATCCTTTAATTTAAATTTATTCTATTAAAATTCAAATTGTATAAGTTATCAACTCATTTATCATTCCTATAAAGATTTTAAATAGGATTCCAGAGTCTTTTCAACCTTTCAAAACCATTTTTGCAACCAATTCAATTTATCATTTGAATTTCCAAAACCAAATCCAAACAACTTTCATTTAAAATAATTTGGCAGCAATCCCTCTTTTGGAAACCCGAAAATGAACACCGATGATGTCGCGATCATCATTGGAATTATTTTCCAGCAACCGAAAAGAGTTTAGAGCTTTAATTCCTCCAAAATAATTTTCCAAAATATCAAATCCTTTCAAACACTTCTCTGCAATTTTGTTTTTAGATTATGAATCACAATATATATAATTTGGATAATTTCACTTCTTATATATCTTTTACTTATATATAAATCTTTTACTTATATAATTTCACTTCTTATATTTAAGATTATTTCACAAGTATAAATCATTTTAATTATTACTTCATACTTATAATTTTTTTGTTTATATAATTTATTCTTTTACAGCTGTTGTTTTTATTCAACAACCAAACAATCAATTCATATACACTTTAATAATTCTGAAAAATTATTTCCTTTATATATAAAATATAATCAAGATAAAATTATTTCATTTACCCTATTTTAAAACAATATCGTGTCAAATTGTTCTGTGCAAGTGTTTAGAGATCCCTATCAACAACGTTAATTACTCGTGTTGACCGAAATTCATATACCACTCAACAAACCAATCATTACAATATAAAATATTTTATATTCACTAACAAATACGCGCTCATATCTATTATTACACTCAGACACATTCTAGAGTACTACTGACTCTATCTCTAATGAGTAATTCCCAACAGAGCCATGGTTGTCGCTTAACCATATGCTCTGATACCAAATGTAATGATCGCGATTTTTCGACGCTCGAAAACCGACATCAATATTTCCACTGTATCAACTGCCGAGCAATCGAATGCCAGAGAATCGAAATGTTATGGTTAAAGAAAAGAAAGAGGTAGAAGAAGAGAGAAAAAGACAGAACAGAATAGAAAGAAACAACAGAATAATATCATAATCTCACAATCGCAGCGGAACAACATATAATAGATAAATGAATAACCTTTAAACAAAGAACTATATCAGTTATTACATTACATCACATCACATCACATTACATTACATCATCAGAGTGTACAACAACAAACAGCGGAAAAGAAATACTATATAATAGTGAATACGCTATGCCATCCAGCTTGCCTCCAGCAACTCCTGAATTTCCAGAATATCCTGATAAACCTGACTCTTGGCTGCCCGTGTGGAAATTAGTGGGCACCCAGAGTTTAGGAAGGAAACAATAAACTCCGAGTCAGTCATGGGACTGGTGTGAGAACTAAAACAGTTTATCTTTAAAACAAATAACAGGATAATTTTTAAAATAGATTCTCAATGCTTTTTAGAAAATGAGACTACCATAAGACCTCCTACACACACACAATGCAAATGCAGAATCGGAGGAGATTTCTCCTTATGATAGTCAAAGATGCTTGATATGCATTAAAAAGAAACATTTGATATTATTTCTAGTGCATAGTGTAGGAAAAATCATTTCAAAGGTAAAGATATAAATCTTTGCCAGCATAGACATTTCGCACTTATGCCTACTATAGCTACCATGTTTAATAACAGGTTACCGCCACATTCCATGGCAGGTTATACAACTAAAACCGTACAAGGTTCGTATTGTTTCATTGGATTTCCAACAAATCGTCAGGCCAAGGAACTTCCCATTGCCACATGGGTACGCCTCTGGAAAGACGACCCGAGAACCTAACCGGATCTCTGCCAACACAAGGCCGGGTTACCCCTAACTGGGTAACTACTGACATGACTGTGTCATTCCCCGATCGTAACCGATCTATATCCGAGGATCCTCGATTTCCAACAACCACAAAGCAATAAATTTACAGCAACAACTAAGGTTAAGTATCTGGGCTCCATACCATGATACCACCTCTATCCAGAAGGAATGACATACACTAAAGCGGCGCTACCCCCTAATAATCTTGCCGTATCCTTCCTGTTTTGATCATTTTCGGGGTGTGAGGTCCGACGAAGTCTCATCCACAAATCCACGCTTTATACAAATGTCGTGCTTTGATCATCAAATGCTCAACAGCACTTTGTATGCCACATTACCAATTTGGGACCGTATCACTAGTAACCATCAACTACATAACCTCTAGGGTGTTAAGCTAAGAGAATAAATTCTCCGCCACCAACGGGAACATATTTGATAGAAACCAGCTCTACATCTCAAATTGTAACGTCAGACACACATTCATACAAGTCCGTTCTGGGATCGAACGAAATCGAAGACACTTACAAAAAAGTCCTTGCAATCCGGATATTCACTAATCACGACCGGACTTCCCATCACAAAGGGTAATAAATTTCTATATCGGAGATCAGCCGATGCAGAAACATTCGACGGTAATCCTTCCGTTTTCATAAATATCCGGTCTTCAACACCGGTCATCAAATGCAATCCATAACGACGTATCACATATTCGGAATGGGTTATATGATCCAAAGGTCCTTTCCCGGATAACCCGAATAGTGAGCGCTTATTTTGAAAATAAGTGTGGCATTCAATTTCAAGAAAATCACAACAAATACCTATTTAAAGGTAAATATTGACAGTCGGTTATTTAACTATCAATAGGCATGCTCAACATCACCAGATTCCAAATAATTTTCCAAATTATTTATTTTCCAAAAATACCTTTACAAGATATATAATTTCCACACTTCAACATTTGAAAACAAATTTCAAATCACTTTTCACCTTTACAACTTTTTGAAACAAATTTCAAATCATTTCCCTACACGGGATATATTATCAAATCTTTATTCATTTTCATTTCAAAATGGTTCATTTAAATTTTCATTTCCACACTTCAAAAATAAATCAACGTTTATTTTTTTAAACAAATTTCCCTTTCTTTTATAAATTCCATAGTGAATTTACAATTCCAAAATATCTATGAATATACGATTTCCAAATCGATTTCAAAATATTCATTTCCAATTTATCTTTGAAAGATAAAATCTCAAAACATTCACTTCATATTGGAAAACGTTTCCATACTTATTTAATAATAAGTTATTCACAAATCCATTTATTTTCAACACTTGGAAAATATTCAATATACTTAAATCGAAATTAAGTATATATTTCATTCTTTAAGGAAAACATTCTCTCAAACACATTTATTTGAGTCAAAACGAATCTTGCTTAAAACATCGTTACGACGACCCAAAATCACTAGTATAGGGATTCGAAATTAAAATAGATATATAAATCCTAATACTATACAAAATATTTCCTTTCGAAAACCATTTACTATAACAACAGTGTTATAGTCCACCATTTCTTTCTATTTCTCGAAAACATCTATTTCAACAATGAATGTTGAAATCTATGGTTTCGATGTTTAACACAATTTAATACATCGTTGAAACAATTAACTTCATTTGATAATATTCATTTTCCCTAAATATATCCATTTTATAATAATAATATATTCACTGTCCAAAATCGTGAATATACTTCACTAACCAAATTCAATATTTTCTACACATTTTATTTCAAGGATAATTCGCTACCCGTAATCGCGAATATATCTCCTTTAATAACCTTCTACATTAAATTTATCAAATTCAATTGATTTCGGATTTATAAACAATGTTTATAAATTCCATTTCTATCTATAAAAACTTCAATTATAAATTCCGTTTTATAAATCAATTCAATTTATAACTCAACTTTATGCCCAAAATCCGATTTGTAAGTTAATTATTTATAAATCTTTTATTTTACAAAATCTATTCATTTCATAACTTCACAATTTATAAATCAATAAATTTTATTTACTTATGAAATCCATTTATACTTCATTTTAACACTTACTAAAACTCGTTTCACAATTCCTATATTTTTAATTTATAAATATTAATCTTAGAAATCTTTTATATAAACAGTTTATAATAATTCAAAAATCTCAATTTAAATAAACCAATCCTTTTAATAATTTACAAAACGTTATTTAAAACTTATATAACTCCAAAATCATACTTAAGTACTATTTTCCAAAAATATAACTTTTATAACAATAAAATGATAATGTTTATTTATTTTAACAATTCAAAATTTAATAAAACGTATACTTTCAAAAATCATTTTAAAATTCTTTTTAAAATCAAAATCATTATTTTAAAACTTCAAAAATCGATCCGATGATGCAACGGCACCAAATAGTCAATCACGACATCCAAATATCATATATCGATATGATAATCAAGAAACATCACAATATCTGTAACCAAATAAATACTGGTGAGGAATCCAGTTGGATCCCTCCAACCTGTTTCCCTGCATCCAAAGATGTTAGCACAATACCAATTCTGTTCCAATACGGAAATATCGCGGTATATAGAATTTATAAAATATTATCCGCTATTATGCGGCGCAATAGGGTCTAATTTGTTATATAATGTGGGAAAATCAACTCCAAGTACATATATAATACCAATTCCATACAAGTTAGAATTATCGTGGTATATGTTTTTAATAAATAACCTCTGCTTACTAATGGAGTATAATGTCTATTTTAACAATCAATAGATATAATTTATCATTCAGGCGTACAATCAACAATTTTAAATCTAACTGATTAAAATATAAATCGAAACAATTCGATTGAGTGAGAAGTTCTCACCGTGATTTTATTTCCGTTCCAGCGTTTTATTTCAAATAAAATTAAACGGACATTTAATTTTACCCGAAATTTTCCCTATCTCCAAACAACTCTAAATCATTTCCATTGTGTAGTGCTCGACAAAACAAACCCGGCGCAATTCGTTTCGTTCAAAACAGACCTCGTATAACAAAGATACAACATTTTAAATATTACACGATTTTAATTATAATTTATTTACAATTTCGTTTAAAATTTTAAACCTAGCAAATTTTGGCTTTTGGATCTGGGTCGCACGCATCAAAGCCGCACCTTGCTTCCTTCCCACTCACGCATTTCCTCTAGGTGATGTTCGAACGCAAGAAACCTATCATCACTAGCTAGGGTTTAAGGCCGCTCCCTCTACGTTGACCAAAACCGCATCACTCCACCACCATTCGAAAGGCCATCACCAGAGCCACCTTCAGCTAGAAGGGATTGCGACTCGGCCTCCTCTATGGCGTGCAAAACAAGGGCGAACGTCACCACTTTGGACGCAAATTGCCGTTGAATCCTTGCTCCAATTACGATCATACCCGTTGAATTCGAAGATCTCGCTGCCCTCTACAATATTGTAGTTGACACTTTTTGCTAAATGTTTGTGGATTGATCAAGAATTGATGAAGAAGATGGCACGTTTTCGGCCATTGGAAATATCACTGCGGCTAGGGTTAGAATTAGGGTTTGATAAATTTTTGTGAATAAAGGGTCCTTTTATAGAAACCGACGAAACACTATTCATCCCGGATTTTCCGAACTCCAAATCTCGCACGGTGACCAGCGTTTCTAGGGTTTACCCCGCATTCCGGACACAATGGAATAGGTTTCGGAAGCTAATTCGATCATTTATGCGAGTTACGGAAATAAACGATCAAATTTAAATTAAATAGATTAAACTAATTTCTATGCGTTTTCTGTAACCTTGATAATTAAAATAGCTAATTTAATAAGATTTCGTGTTTTAGTGTTAGAAAAAAATTGTAAGTCATTTGGAATAATAATAAATGTTGAATTCATTGGGTATAATAGTGTTCTAAATGGTGAATTGGTTTCAAAAGTTGAATCTTATAAGTTAAATTTCAATATTTCAAAAGATAATGAATTATTGAATAATCAAAATTGTTTAAGTTTAATATTACAAATGTTTGAATAATTAAATTTCGAATTTGATATGATTAATTTGATATTGAAATTCGATATATGAAAATAGAATGAATAATTGAAATTTTATTTAATATAATTCAAATTGGTTTCCAAAGTGAATGTAAGTTATATCGGGATTTTAATAGAGTTAATAAGATTTTAAAATTGGAATTTATTGGATAAATTGAATAACGGGTTTAATATGATTAAAAATGATTTGTAAAATTTTATTTTATCATATTGGAGTTATAGTGATGTTATAGAACTTTTAAAACTGAATTTAAAATTTATTTGTGAAAATTGAATATTTTAATATTTAATTAGCGACTGGAAAATAGCCAATTTTCGAACAGTCTCAGAATTGGACGAAACTAGTTCCATTAGATCCGTAATAGTTTGTTATTATCGGATTTCAATTTTCGTAGCAATCGGGGTTGTCGTTTGACCGTGGCAGCTCGAAACGCGTTAAATTTGTTTTAATATTAATTTGGCGAGTTAAAATAGTCATTTTTCAAAAAGTCTCGGATTTCGACGAAATTAGTTTCATCGGATCCGTAAAGTGATATTATTGTAAGGTTTCAAATTTTGTGTCAATCGGATTTATCGTTTGTTCGGGGCAAGCGAAAACGCATAGAAAATCGTTTAATCGATTTAATTTTAAATCGATCGGTTATTGTCATATCTCGCACAGATGATCGAATTAGCTTCCAAAACCTATTCCATTGTGTCCGGAACACGGGATAAACCCTAGAAACGCCAGTCACCGCGAGTAAATCGGAGTTTGGAAATTCCAGAATGACTAGTGTTCGATATTTCCTATAAATAGCCCCCCCCCTTTTATCACAAAAAAAAAAAAAAAATCAGGTTTAAAACCCTAGCCGCCGGCCTCTAAAAACCGAAGGCTGGAAAATCGTTTCGTTCTCCTCCTCTTATCTTCAAATCCATTCATCGATTTAACAAACCTTCAACATGGAAAATGTAGAGCATCACGAGACGAAGGTAATCAACGGCTGTGATGGGAAAACTCGCGGTGGATCGACCAGAAATTGCTCAAGATGGCCGGCCGTTCTTCACGTTTTTCGAGAGCTACGGGAGCACCGGGTCTGACCGGTCTTGGGCCGAAGGTTGCTCTTTGTCGTGGCTTTGAAGTGGCACTCTCTGATCGTTGTGTAGCTCGACGATGGAGGCTTGATAAATTCGCAAAGAAGGGCGGCGATGGGTAGGGTTCACGTATGTTTTACTGGGAGAAGAACGTGGGGGAGGGAGAAAGGGAAGTGCGGCCTGGATTTGGGGGTATGAGATCCTATGGCCGGTGATAAGTGCAGGTTAAAATAAATAAAGGAAAATGAAATTTATTTATATTTAAATTCGAGTAAACTTATAAATGTCGTAACTCTTTCATACGAGATCGAAAAAATGCGAAATCAGTTGCGTTGGAATCGTATGGACGAGCACTACACTATGGAGCTTGATTGGAATTGTTTGGAGCTATTTAAAATTTCAGGTAAAATTAAACACTCGTTTAATTTTATTCGAAATAAAACGCTAGAACAACGGAAAATCAAGGTGAGTGTTTTATAACGCTCACAACGTACTAAATATCTTTATGTTAGTTAAATTTGACATTATGATGTGCTATGAATTTTATTTGTCGTTGTTTGATAAATTTAATTGTCATATAGATTGTCATTTGAATTAACCGTTGAAAATTAAATTGACCGTAAAAATTGAAACTGAAATTGAATTGCGATAAAATTACCTGACATTTATAACTATGAAATTGCTATGAATGGTATTGTCTATTGGATGATTTATTTCGATGGATGCTATTGGTTGATATTTAAATGTTTGGATGTTTATTGCTTATATATAACCTGTTATGAATACATATGACACTATGATTGATTTAAGTGATATATATTCATCCTTGACATTTAATTAAAATATATAATTACTTGGCCATAGGATAGAAAATTATATACGGACACCGAATTGGCTAAATTAATAATTTTTGAAATCGTCGATTTGAAATTTATTTAAATGTTTTGATTTAAAAGTGATAAATAGAAATCAATTTATAGAAATCGAATTTATCGAAAAATTGAGTTTGGAATGTTGAAATAAAATTTTGGTTAAAAGAAATTGTTGAATAAATTCAAGTGGAGACTTTGAGATTTAAAATTTGGATATGATTGAATTTCGGAAATTTATTTGTTTAAAGATTGAACATTAAATTTGAGCTTTGAATATTACTAAATAAAAGTGACATAAAAATGATATTTTGAATTGAGCTTGAAATTGAATCATATTTGTAATTGGGATTTAAATTTGAATATTGAAGGATAATTTTGTTAAGTGTTATAAATTGATATTTTGAAAAATCAAGCTAAAAATCGATATAAATTGAAATTGAATAAATTGAAGGTGAATATAAAATTTAATTAATTTGAAGTCAAAGTTGACATTGATTTGAATTGAAATCGAAATTAAATCGGTAAAATGGAAATTGAAATTTGTTTTGAATTGGGAAGTTATAAATTGAAATGGATAGGTTTTGAAGCCGTTTTATTTTGTTTTCCAAATTACTAAGTTATATAAACCATTTTTGAATACTTAAACTATTTTAATCTATTTTCAATCTATTTTCAATCTACTTAACCCAATTTAAATTATTTTAAACTAATTTATCTATTTTAAATCCGTTTTAAGATTTTAAGTATTTTTAACTATTTTAATTATTTAAAACTACTTTTAAACTACTTAAAACTATTTTCTAAAATTCTAAGATGGTCAATAAGGTGAAATGTTTATATTTAAATCTTGAATTTAAATACGAATTGGGTTAAATGAAGTTGCAACCTAAACTGAAATTCGAAATGATTTGAAATTGAAATGAGATATTGATGCGAAAAATGATTTTTGAAACGAAATCCTCTATTTGAAAGGATACGACGATATTTAAAATGGATATGATTTTTGAAGCAAAAATGATATTTTGATATCAATTATGAATCGATTTGAAATGTAAAAGAGCCAACGGTGTAATAATACGTAGTTATTAAAGAGACCGGGATCGGATATGGACATACTCTCTGTCGATACCGAACACCACTTTAATAACTATTATACGTGGAGTGTTGATCCAGAATGAAGTGGATGATTTGGTGAACGCGTTGACTAAAGAAAGAGAACGATATTGAATGACTCCTGACATAACTAAAACAGAAGCCACGCCGGGCCATTGAGGTTCGCCACCTCTAGCGGACATGCTTCTTCGATACCATTTCTATTACATTTGTGATTCGATTTGGGTGCACCCCTTGATTTGGGAGTGTTGTTTCGCGGTGTTGGGGTAGCTGCTGGCTATGCCCAACATCAGTCCGGATCACGCAACTACTAGTATCCTAGATGGTATTGCCTCATGTACCTTGTCATACTGATTATCCTATTCGCGACCACTACGTTTTGTTTTGTGTTATACCTATGGGGTACCCTCTGATAACCACCAGTTTACGGTGGGGCTTACGGTGCTGTATAGACTATGACATTATAAAAATGTGTTAAGGGGGATTATGGTAACGCCTTAACGCTATTTTGATACTTTATATTACTGATAGGCATTATCTACTTAGCGTACATTACTACATAGTAGATAGTTTAACGGATCCTTGAGAGATGGAAAATCCCGTAACATCTCTTAAGTTATTGCACGCACGTTGACACTGGATATGAGATGTCAAATCCCGTAAACATCTCTGAAGCCGTTACACTCATATTATTTACGATTGATTTAACTTTCATGAGGATATTTAGTCCTGACTCGAGTATTTTGTCTTTTCATTACGCTCGGGTCCGTCCTGAGTTTTTCATATTTTTGAAGATCTATTCTGGAGGATGAAGACGAAGATTTGGTATACTATTACTATTATTACCCTTGCATCATGCTATCTGCTGCATTATTTTAATTGTTCTGTTGTATATGTATAACTCTGATAAATGTTGTATAAATAATTGTCAAAGTATAGTAAACAGCTTCATGAACTGTTTATTTGACTATTATATTTTATCGTTCCGCTGCGAGATTCTGTGTTGTTTCATTTCCTTCATTTCTCTTTCTTTTCTTTTCTTATTTACCCCAATAACCATCTGCCCTTTTGAATGGCTTGGAATCGACATGTGTATTTGATCGTCGGTTTAAACTGTCCAAAAAGGCGGGTCGTTACATTTTGGCTTGCCCCGGACAAACGGAAAATTCGATTGACACGAAATTTGAAAACTTTCAATAATATCACATTACGGATCCGATGAAACTGGTTCCGTCGAAATCGAAATCCGAAAATGGCTATTTTAACTCGTCAATTAAATATTAAAATATTCAATGGTCACCAATTAAATTTTAATTCAATTTTAAAAGTTCTATAACATTATTATAACTCCAATATGATATAATAAAATTTTACAAATCATTTTTAATCATATTAAACCCAATTTTCATTTATTTTTGTATTCTCAATATTAAATTATCGATTTAATTATTCAATTAAATCCAGATATTCGAAAAATAAATTATTTGACTTACCAATCTTACTTGTTAATATTTAAACTCAATTAAATATACGAATTTTAATTGACAGAAATCCTAGATCGTTACAACATCCAAAATAACAAACAATAAGATCTAAATTTTCCTTTGTTCACTTTCTCCTAATTCCATAGGTAGTTCCATATAACCAACAGTTTTAGTTGCAATGTCGTTAAAACCAGGTATACGAGCTTTAGAAGGTTTTAAATATTTGGCTTCCATCCTTATCTGATCGCAAGATTTTTTGAAGATTATATTTACTGAACTTTCATAATCAATCAATATACTTCTCACCACAGCAGGGCCAATCATGGCCGAAATGATCATTGGGTCGATTGTCAGGGCCCCTACCTTATCTGCATCTCTATTCCTAAAAACAAACTATAATAACCCTAAATTTAACCCATAGTAATTAGTTCGTTAATTAATGAAATAATTAAATAACTTTATAAAATTATTAGAATTGAGCCATGAGAGATGCATCATTGTGTCCGTGGAAATATTCTAGCAAATTTCCATATATAGAACGTCAGAATCAAAGCTAATATAAGCAAGTTATGAATTAAACAAAACTAAAGAAGAATCGAATATATATACACATATATAAAATATAGGCTAGGTTGATTGGATGGTCGACCTAGGCACCTGGCAGTTGATCTCCCGGTTGACCCGCCTCACTTCTGAACAAACGAAAGTTCGTTTCGTTCGAACGTTGTACGCATCATTTGCATTCTTTAAACCAATCTGATCTTTAAGTTTTTGCATCCGTTGGCTCCTATTCAGCCGATGATGTGGTTGCATCCTTTTCAATCGTCAAATCCAACGGTCCAAGATCCACTTCTACACCTATAAATAGAAACCTAGGCCTAATACTTTTTCTTATTGTGGATTTTCTTCGCTTGGGTTCACCTTTTAAGGAAGGACCATAAAAGAAATAATTTTCCAAGGGGAAAATCTTTTTAATAAAAATATTTTAATATCCGCAAGTGGATCTGGAAAGACCTAAAGGTAAGAGCTTAGGACCACAGGTGAGTGACTGTAATTATTTTAGATTTCCTTAAGTACTTTAAAATAATAGGGTTTTCAATAGGTGTACTTTAACTATGATTTTTGGATTAACATTTTTAGTAATTTATTTATAGTTTTTAGAATTATTTTCATTCTATTTATTTTAGCTATTCTTTTCAATTAATTTTAATTTATTTTTGGTAATTATAGCTTTTATATTTATTACAGTTTATTTAAAGTATTTTAATATATTTACTGTTATTTATGCATTATTTACATCCTTTTCCTATGTTTTGGATCTTTATTCTATTTTCAGTTTTATTTTATTTCTCCTTCTTCGCGTATGGGTTAGACAAGATTAAATGCGAATATGGAATAAAATTATAAGAATACCGAAATAATAGAAGATAAGATGTAAATTGTAAACATTGTAATAAAAATGGAAATAAGACTAAAATTGAGCCTCATTATGATATTGATGTTAGAATTGGACTAATTAAAGATAATTGGCCTAGTTAAAACTTAGAATTATAACATAAAAGACTATAAGTTGAAAGAAGCTTATTTTTACACTTAGACCTTGGGTTAAGTAATAAGCATGATTATAACATAGGTTATAATATGAAATAGATCAGAGTGAGGCTTATTTTAAGACTTAGGATAAAATAATAAGCACATATAGTAAAAAAAGGTAAAAGCTTATTTAAATAATTTATCTAAGTTAATAAGAAAAGAATTAAAGTAGGACCTATACCAAACAACATTCTCCTCTTTCTATGGATACAGTGTTTCGCATAACCCTGAAGTGGAACGAGATGTCTCAGCTAACCTTGAAGTGAGACGAGGTGTCTCACATAATCCTGAAGTGAGACGACGTACATGCTTATGTTAATAATGGTAGTAAATGGTCAATAAGTTGGAGTCCAAATCATGGGGATTTGGGCAAGGGGCGCAACCAAATATTGTTTGGATGACCGGCCAATACCAACAACATTTCCTCTATTATTTCTATGGACACAGTGTTTCACATAACCCTGAAGTGAAAAGAGGTATCTCACATAAACCTGAAGTGAGACGAGGTGTCTCATATAATCCTGAAGTGAGATAGATGAGCTCTTAGAACTCATATCGATTACTGAGCACCCGAATGGAAGTCGCATGCATAACCACCACCATGCTCATGTTACCTTTTGTTCCACCTATTGGGTCTTCTTCCAGCATAAGCATTTAGTGTGTTCCTTTCGTAGGCACCAATGTCTACTATGTAGGGAGCTTTAGCGTTTGGTCCATAGTAAATTCTATAGAGTAGTAGGCTGATCAAAGTATAGAATTAGGATTTAGCCTAATTATAGGATTAGGAATTCAGCCTAATCAAAGCAACTACCAAAGACAAATGCAAACAATCTAAGTTAGTCAATTATGTTGATCTAGTTAATTCATATTTATTTTTAGCTTATTTTTTCTTCCTATTCTCATTGTTTCCTTTATACATACTAGAACTGTTGTAAGGTCTATTACTTTTACTTTGCTTAAATATTCTACTAATTATTATCATTCACTAGACTTTTTAGTTTGACCCACTTCTCTATTTTCCCCTTTCCCCCCGTAGGCAATCAGAGGCAAAGAAGATAGATCCCGGCTTCTTGGAGACTTGGAGACCCTATCATGTATTCCATCTTTTTATTTCCAGATTTTTGTTTCTTCATTGTATCGGTGTTGTATTGAGGGAAAGTTTGTGTTTGTACTATGGTTTTTCTGATGAGACTGAGATTTTATTTTCAAAAGAAAATTGTATTTGGTATTTTGAAACATATATGGTTTGTTTGAAGTATTTATAAAGTATAAGTTTTAAAAATAACTCATTGTTTTTAATTACTTCCGCTGTGTATTTCTATTTTATTGTCTTGTTAATCTTAATCTCTGCTAGCTTTAGTTATACCTACAACGCACCACATCTTTTAATGTGTCCTTTTGGGTATACTAAGGAGTGTGGGGTGTATCATTTGGTATCAAAGCTAAGGTTACAAGATACTTAAAAATTTATTTCAAGAATTAAGTATTTTCCAAAATAACTTGTTTTAAAAAGTCTTTTTAGAAAAAAACTTATAGAAATAGTTTTCAAGTGTAAAAGAGTTTTTTACAAAAATCCCCTCAAAGGTCTAGTTCAACCTTCTTTCGATTCTTTCAAGCCTAAGTTTCTATTTTCTCTTCATAGTATGACTGACTGGTTCGGTAGAGCTACGGTACCAGAGCTGCAAGGGTAAGTGCCCAATTCAACACCGATAGGTGGAAATCCCTTTAACCCACCTACATCAGCCAACTTTTCTAAGGACTTCTCTAGTATAGGAGGTTTTCTAGCATGGAGGATTCAGAGGAGACGCAAGCTAGGTTGGTGAATATGGAGCAACGGTTTAGACGGTTAGGTTTGGAAGACCGACAAAGTGGTCAACCTACATCTTGGCAGTAGAAGAGAGAGCTTAAGGAGGTTCCTACGAGCTCTAAGAAGCAGTGGGAGAAGAAGGATAAGGACAAGAGCAAAGAAGGCGGTCCTTTGAAGCGAATCAAGAAAAGCGAAAAATGTAATAATTGTGGATTGGTTGGTCATTACGCAAAGGACTACAAGACTGAAGGATGAAGGGAAAGTGTTATACTTGCGGACTGTCCGGTCACTTGAGTAGGAACTATCCCTAGAAGATAGGACAAGGAGCTAATGCACCGGTCGCGCAGATTTAGGCGTTAGACGAAGCACTTTTTGACAGCATTTCAGATAGAGGTAGAAAAGTCATAGTTGAAGGTTTGATTTCTATCTCTGATTTTCCCATTCGAATTCTACTCGATTCTGAAGCATCACACATTTTTATCTCTACTTCTCTAGTGGATTGTTTGCACTTGGACATTTCTTTAGTAGTAGACCCCATTGTTGTTACAAACCCCATAGGAGGATCAACACACTTGTCTATGATTTCTAGGGGTTTGAAAATTTTTATCCTACGCGTGGAATTTGACTGTGATGCTTATGTATTGGGATTTTTGGGTATAGGATGATTTTGGGAATGGATCGGCTATTCACATATGGAGCTATATTAGGCTGCGAGAGGAGAGTCGCTAGACTAGAGAAATGTAGTTGTAGGAATCTTGATATTTCTTACGACCCGTAAGAGTCGGTTATGTTGAGCTTTCTTTACTCCCTCGATTCATCATCATCAGAATTGGATTTAGTTCCTATCATCAGAGATTTTCCAAACGTCTTTAAGGAGGTTAGGGGACTATCCCATAAGAGAGAGATTGACTTCAGGATTTATTTGACTGATAATGCTAAGCTAGTAGCATTACCTATGGCACCTAGGGAATGGAAGGAGTTAGGCAAGCAAGGTCATGAGCTTTTAGAGAAAGGTTTCGTAAGAAGGAGAATATCGAAGTAGGAAGCATCATTCATCTTTGTAGTTAAGGCAGATGGTTCCCTTCGACTTTGCATGGACTATAGAGAATTAAATAGGCTCATGAAGAAGAACCGTTATTCACTTCCTAGGATAGATGACACTTTTAACCATATAGTTGGCCCTTCGGTATTCTCTTAGCTTGATTTAGCCACTGAATTTCATCAGCTTAGGGTCTCTAATGATAGCACTGATAAGACCTAATTTAGGACACCCGACGGATTCTTTGACTGGTTAGCCACGCCTTTTGGGCTAACCAATGCCCCAGCCTACTTAGTAGATTTGATGAGCTGCGTCTTTAGAGAAGTCCTAAATAAGTTTGTTGTTGTATTCGTGGATGACATTTTATTATTTCCCAAGAGTAACGAGGAGCATGTTGTTCATCTAGAAGAGGTTCTTCATACACTTCGCATTCTTCAGTTGAAAGCAAAGTTCTTGAAGTATCACTTTTGGCATAAGGAAGTGTGTTTCTTGGGGCATAGAGAAGGTCTATACATGGGAAGAGTTTGATAAATGTTTTTGTACATTTAGGCTTGGATTATGAAAATCAAAAGAGTGGTAGGCAAAGATTGGGGATGTACAGTAGAAAAGAAGAAAACCCATGTGTAGATAATTGCGGATATTATAATTGTTTCATATAAATGGATCTATCGGCAATGCCTCAGAATAAATATAAGCATATAAGAGGAATAGGAACAAAATACTTTAGTTTAGGTAGGGTACTCCTAAGGTAGTAAGAAGGAAAACCCACTTTAGAAAAGAAGAAAACCCATGTGTAGATAATTGCGGATATTATAATTGTTTCATATAAATGGAACTATCGGCAATGCCTCAGAATAAATATAAGCATATAAGAGGAATAGGAACAAAATACTTTAGTTTAGGTAGGGTAATCCTAAGGTAGTAAGAAGGTAAACCCACTTTATGTCTAGCCTAATAAAAAGGGAATGGTTGAAGTTAGAAAGCTGATAATATAATTGATAGAATTGAAAATTTTCGTTGCCTTTTAGAAAATGAGTACAGGGTTTTTGAAAAATGATATGAAATTTAAAATGGTTTTTATACGATATAAATTTTGTTAAAAGTGAGATTCTTTTTGAGGAATTATATCTTGCTTGTTTCTTTGTAGGAAAACAAAGATTTTAAAATATAAAGACCTAAAGTTTATTAAGTATTGAAACGTAGATTACAACATTTATTGTTGTAATAGATGTTTTCGTGAAAATAAATGGAGCACAGACTATAACGCTATGTTATAGTAAGTGACTCCTAAAGGAAATGTTTTTACATATTTGATGTGGTTTATTATTATTTATTTTTAATTAAATTCATACACTAGTATTTTTGGGTTGTAGTAATAGTGTTTTACGCAACATCTTTTTTAAACCCAAATAAAAATTTATTTTTAAAAGGTAATTTATATGAATAGAAATAAAAGTGATTTGTGAATACATCTATTAATTAAATAAGTATAAGAAAATGTTTTCTCGCTATGGATATATTAAAACAGTTTTAAAAATGAGTTTTTCTGAAAAGAAAAGAGTAAGTTAGATATTAGAAAATTTCTATTGTAAGAGAATATAAATTTAAACATACTTTAATCGATTGGAATGAAAAGAATAAAGGTATAATTTTCTGTGAAACCAATAAAAATGTTTTGTGCAAGTTACAAGGAATGCATGAAAGAGATATACAAGGTATGGGAGCAACATTACTTATATAGCCTATTTTGAAAAATATAATATAAGTTCCTTGTAATTTAACAAAAACATGAAATCCTCTTTTAAAATGTTCCTAGAAAATTTTAGCGTTAATAATTTCTCATAGGAGAATGTAGTTCCAATACATTAAGGTATGAGACCGTTACGTGTAATAAGAAGAAGTTTTGAAAGCACATAAGGATATTTTAAGGATATTTTAAAAGGAAATGGTTTAGTGAAAAAGGTAAATAATTTTTTGAAATGAAAGACTTAATAAAAGTAGAATTTGAAAATTCAAAGTTTATAGAAAATTGAAAAGATCTTTAAAAGAAAGCGAGGAATAAGTTTTGGACTTAGAATTTGAAAGTTTTTCCCTCTAGGTTTGGGAAACAATGTAAATTCAAAAAGATGTAAGGATGCAAATCTAGATACATAAAATGTTAAGCAACCGATTATTTTTGAATTTAAGAATAACTTAAAGATAACACTTTTAAGGACAAAATAATTTAGGGATTTTAAAATTAAAAGTCTTGGTTTTTGAAATGAGAGGATAAATACCAAACCAAACCATTAAATGTGGAATAGATAGAAATCATTCCCTAAGGAGTGGCGGAATAGGTGTAAGGCTACAAAGGAGACAGCGGTAATTACTTTTGGAAGTAATAATAGAGTTTCCCATAAAGCCTACAAGGCACTAACAAGAACCTAGGAATGTTGATTCATGTAAGCAGACTAAAGAAGAACAGTAAAATGGAGTTAGTAAAATTGTAAGACACGTATGGTTGAGGACGTGTATTTTTGATTTTGAAGAAACATAGGAAAAGCATCTTCCTTTATTGGAACTCTCACATGATAGTAGGTTTCAAGCTAGCATTAGAGTGGCACCTTTCGAAGCTCTTTATGGAAGACCGCGCAAGTCGCTTTCATGTTGGATAGAGTCTACAGAGGTTAAAAATACTTCGGAGAAGACTATATTTGATTTGGAGAAAATTCTTATCTCATATCAACATTTGTTTGATAATAAGTTTTCTAATTTTCTATTTCCATCTTTAGTTTTGAATAGGTTTTTTATTATCCTTTGGGATGGTAGAACTTAGGATTTAACCAATGGATGGTAGGATTTGATGTAAACATGTTATTAGAACGTGTTATGAATGATGGATGCAATTGGTTGCAAGTGTTTGCTAGTGGATGCTAATGGACGCATATAATTACACTAGGGCACTAGAGTATATGCATATAGATGTGTGCGCAATTTTATTTTATTTTCCATGGTTGCTAAAAATGGATGATTTTCACATGATTGTTGCGTTTGGATGATGTTTGTAGCACGCATATAGAACTATCAGTTATCATTAGGGAATTTGCATTCGTTTGGATACATGGCACGGACATGATTGCATAAAAGGAGGTCAACTGAATCAGTGGATCGCCTATTCTTTTGCATTACTTAAGGACATAGACGCTACACTAATCGCATAAGTATCATAAATTTCATTAGAAAAGCTCAAGGACAATGAATGAATGGATGATGGTTGGGTAGTTGGTTGTAGAACTTGGATGAAAACATTTAGTTCATTCTTTTATCCTTACAGATTTCGGGGACGAAATCCCTTAAGGAGGGGAGAAAGTGACAACCTGAAATTTAACCCATAATAATTAATTCATTAATTAATGAAATAATAAAAATAACTTTATGGAATTATTAGAATTGAGCATGGAAGTTACACCATTGTGTCCATGGTAATTTATTGTTCAATTTCCATATATAGAACGTCAAAATCTGAGCTAATATGAGCAAGTTAAGAATTAAACAGAAATAAAGAAGAATAGAAATATACATACATACATACATACATACATACATACATACATACATACATACATACATACATACATACATATATATATATATTATACGGGCTAGGTCGACCGGCCAGTCGACCTATACACCAGGGCGGTCGACCCGCCTCACTTTTGAATGAACGAAAGTTCGTTTCGTTTGAACGTTGTACGCATCATCTGCATTCTTTTAACCAATCCGGTCCTTCCGTTCTTGCATCCAATGGCTTATTCAGCCTACGACGTGGTTGCATCATGTTCAGTCCTCAAATTCAATAGTTTGAGATCCACTTCTACGCCTATAAATAGAATCCTAGGCCTAACACTTTTTCTCTTTCTAGATTTTCCCCGCTTGGGTTCACCTTTTCAAAAAGGACCCTAAAAGGTATAATTTTCCAAGGAGAGAATCACTTTAATAAAAATATTTTAATGCCCTCAAGGGGATCCAGGAAGAACAAAAGGGAAGAGCTTAGGACCATAGGTGAGTGATTGTAATTATTTTAGATTTCTTTAAGTAATTTAAAATAATAGGGTTTCTAATTGTTGTAGCTTTACTATGATTTTTGGACTAACTGTTCTAGTAATATATTTACAGTTTCTAGAATTATTTTCAGTCTATTTCTTTTAACGATTCTTTTATGTTAATTTTAATTTATTTGTGCTAATTATAGCTTTTCCATTTATTCACAATTTAAATACAGTATTTTAATTTATTTACTTTTACTTATGCGTTATTTACATCTTTTCCTACGGTTTGGATTTTCTTCTATTTTCAGTTTACTTTTATTTCTCCTTCTTCTTCACGTACGGATTAGAATAGATTAAATGTGAATATAGATTAAAATTATAAGAATGCTAAAATAACGTAAGATAAGATGTAAATTGTAAAGACTGTAATAAAAATGGAACTAAGACTGAAATTGAGCTTAATTATGATATTTATGATAGAATTGGACTAATTAAAGATAATTGGCCTAGTTATAACTTAGAATTATAACTAAAAAGAGTATAAGATAAAAGAAGCTTATTTTTATACTTAGAATTTGGGTTAAGTAATAAGCATGATTATAACATAGGTTATAATAAGAAATAGAACAAAGTGAGGCATATTTTAAGACTTAGGTTAAATTAATAAACACAAATAATAAGAACAAAGGTAAAAGCTTATTTAAATAATTTATCTAAGTTAATAAGCAAAATTAAAGTAGGATCTATACCAAATAACATTCCTCTATTTCTATGGACATGTTGTTTCACATAACCTTCAAGTGAAACGAAGTGTCTCACATAACCCTGAAGTGAGACAAGATGTCTCACATAATCATGAAGTGAGACAAGGGGCACACTTACGTTAATAACGGTAGTAAATGGTCAATAAGTAGAAGTCTAAATCATGGGGATTTGGGCAAGGGGCGCAACTAGATATTGTTTGGATGACGGGCCAATACCAGTAGCATTTCCTCCATTATTTCTGTGGACACGGTGTTTCACATAACCCTGAAGTAAAACGAGGTAGCCCACGTGACCCTGAAGTGAGACGAGGTATCCCACGCAACCCTGAAGTGAGAGAAGATGCATGCTTATGCTAGAAGAAGACCCAATAGGTAGAACAACAGGTAACAAGAGCATGGTGGCGGTTACGTGTGCAACTTCCATTTAGGTGCTTAGTAATCATTATGAGTTCTAAGCGCTTAGTATGTTCCTTTCGTTGGCGCCAACGTCTACTACATAAGGAGCTTTAGCATCCGGTCCATAGTAAATTCTATGGAGTAGCAGGCGGATCAAAGTGTAGAATTAGGATTTGAGCCTAATTATAGGATTAGGAATTCTGCCAAATCAAAGCAATTATCAGAGACAAGTGCAAACAATCAAAGTTAATCAGTTATGTTAATCTAGTTAATTCGTATTTATTTCCAGCTTGTTACTTTTTCTTCTTATTCTTATTGTTTCCTTTATATATAGTAGAACTGTTGTGAGGTCTATTACATTTACTTTGCTTAAAGATTCTAGTAATTACTATCATTCACCAGACTTTTAGTCTGACCCACTCCTCTATTTTCCCCAATTTCCCCGATAAGAAATCGGAGGCAAGGAAAACAGACCACAGCTTCTTCGTGACTTGGAAACTCTATCATGTATTCCTTCTTTTTAATTCCATCTTTTTGTTCCTTTATTGTACTGGCACTATACTATGGGAAAGTTTTTGTTTGTACTTTGGTTTTTCTAATGAGACTGAGATTTTATTTTCATAAGACAATTGTATTTGGTATTTGGAACATAAAGTATTTACGAAGTATTAATTTTAAAAATCACTCATTTTTTAATTACTTTTGCTGTGATATTATCTATCTATTTTGTCTTGTGAATCTTAGTCTCTACTAGCTTTAGTTATACCTACAATGCACCACATCTTTTAGTGTGTCCTTTTGGATATACTGAGGGGTATGGGGTGTTTAATCCACAATCATATGTTGTTGTTTTACTGAAGCTCCATCTTCCTTATTCAAACAACATTTAAAATCCATATGCCTAATTGTGTTAGCATAGCGCTCCATCTCTTGCTAACTCTTATCTACTGGGTACGGTCCTCTGAATATCATATATATCACTAGTCTTACACCAGTCCGTGCAGGCTCCTTACCCTACGTGGCGCTTTTCCTCGGTTGGGGTTAGATGTCCCGTGCTCGCCATCTTGTGGGCCCTCACAAACTGTTGTAATTTCCTTTCTCGAATCGGCTTTTCTATAACATATTGGAGATGCCTGCATTCATTTGTGTTTTACCCATAGCTCTCGTGAAATCAATAATATTTCCCAGTCTGTTTTTGCTTCTCTATCAATTCCTTTGAAGGTAGCTTCCTATATTGCATGGTATTGCAAGTAGACAGATAGATATTCTCCAAGAACGTATTCAACGACATGTAAGTAGTATATATCCGACTCCTAGGCTTCCCTTGTCCAGAATCTCTTTTTCTTCACTGATCCTCTCTCCACCTCTCTTTTGTTGAATTGGTTTATTCTGGACATTCACTTGGGCTTTTCCAAAACTTTCATCAAACTGTTTTATTACAATGTTACTCTATACTCCTTCTCCACTTGGTCCCCCAACATTATTTTTTCTAGAGGACTTGGCTTCCTCCTTTCTCAAATACTGAGCCACTTTTGCATAAAAGCGCTCCAACGTTGCATGCAGCTTACTGGCTAACCGATTGCCAAACTCAGACTCTGGATCAATCCCTCTCGTCATGACCATGATTATCACATGGTCATTCATATTACTGACCTCCTTAATAGCTATATGAAATCTCTCCAAATAATCTTTCAACAACCCTTCTAGAGCCTGAATCATGCTTTAAAGGGACATCATATCTTTGGGACGAGTCCAGAAATGCTCCACAAACTTGTTGCCAAATCATCGAATCTAAAAATTGATTTTGGGATTAGCCTTGCAAACCATATCATCGCTATTCCGGAGAGTGTTATAGGAAAACATCTACACTTGGTCGCATCATCAGCTCGCTTAGAATCCATCAGCCATTCATATCTCATGATATGCTACCTAGGGTCGGTTTTTCCCTTCTAGGCAGGCATTGATGGCATGTTGAACCTCCTTGGATATTCCGCATGCAAAACATTATCAGTAAATGGGGTATGGCTTCCCGAAATACCCCAGTCATCATTAGTCAATCCCTAGCCCTCCCTTAACAACTTTTTAACCATTGTCGATAAGTGCGACATTTGGATGGTTCGTGCCAGCTGTGGTCATGCTCCACCTCACATGAATGGTCTGGTCGATGTCTGCGGGCCATTTTGGTGCCTTCTTGGTTCACCATCTTCCCGATGCATATCTTTTAAATTCACTTCATCATCATTCTGGGGAAGAGCTTGGTCAAGATTTAATAGAACTGCAGCATCCAAACCAACCGTAGCAGCTCCAGCTTGATTACTATAAGGCATGAATGAATTCCCCCTTCTGGTGAAGGGATTAGTACCGATCCCTATAGGGGGTTCGGCATTGATCTACCTTGGCAGACCACGATGGTCTACTAGTTGGCACCTCTAAGTTTCTATGCAATATTCATCTATTTTGTGATGCCTATGCCTATGATACTCATCTGATGAGCTAGAACTCTTCGATGCTGAGTAAGGAATGGAGTCCCTTATAGCTTTCCCCTGCTGCTGCTGATTGATTTGGTTCATCAAGTTGATATTGGTCTGAATTTGTTGATTTAATTATCGACGCTCTCCGTCAACTATCCCATTAAATTATGAAATTCAGCTCTTGTAATAAATCAGTAAGATTCTAAACTTCAACCAGATCAGCATTCACATTTGTTGGTTAATTTCTTGGCTCTCCTTGCTGAATGTTAATGTTCTCATTTCCATCCACATTCTGAGAAGTAGATCTAGTATGTCTCACCATTATTAATAGCCTTGCTTAGATTTCTACAAATCTGAGTAGTATTAGCAACTTCATGAAGATAACTGTAGAACTGCTTTGGGGATTTATCCAATCCAGTAGCAACAATGGGATCCTAGCAAGCTGAGAATCTTGGCTCTTAATGAAAGCACCAAATGTTTACAACTAAATTGGTCACAAACACCCAAGAATAGATTTTTGAAGATAAGCATGTGAAGAAAAATAAAATTAAACTGAGGAAATGATTAAAGCTAATAACATGTAAAAAGCAATAATCAGAAACACAGAGATTTATAGTGGTTCGGCATTGTATACCTACGTTCAATTTGAAGATTATCCTTTACTAATCATTTATAAATCTATTTACAGTAGTAGGGAATAGTAAACACTTGATTACAATCGAGTCTAGAGTAATAAGCAGCATTAAGATCCTTAGAATGACCCATTAAGCCAGTATTTATAGGTGAAGGCAATAACCAATCTCTATGAAATATCGGCTGAAGGACCTTCTAATCCACATGGGCCTATTAGAGGGATCGCTAGGCCCAGTTACCAATGTGGAGCGATCCGTAATTGGTCATTTTTCTACAGCGATCCATATAGTGGCTTGTCTATGCTAAAATATGTTTAGCCTCCAATTTTCATATCATTTGGACCATTGGAACTCGAGTTATTGCTTGATTTTTGATTTAATATAACTTGTGCACTTCTCTCCGTCAATCACTTACAAGGGATACTTGCCAATCCCTTCCAAGTACACTTGTCGATCCCTCCAACTTCGTCCTTATGATGTGCAATCCCTATGGTTTGTTCCCTAAGGTCCGTATACCTTGGCCTCCACATTTCATATGCTTTGGAGTTGTAAGCTTTGAGATATCGATTATAGAATGCAAGAATGTACTTAGGCTCTAATGCATGCCGTACCCTCTTCAGTAGAGCCTATCGACCCTCTCGATCGAGTATGTCGATCCCTTCTAATAAGCTAATCTATGCTGAACCATTCCATTCATTGAGCCATATTCCATGGTTTGAGCATCCTGCATTGTACATCCATCAAATTCATTCGATTCTGACTTCATATAATCATATGTACTTGACTTCCAAGCCCCACGGTTATCATTCTGGAATCGTCAGCCTTGACGGCAGTTGGATCTTACCAGTGCAATTACTTCAATATAGCCAGGCTAGAATGATGGGTAACACATGAAAACACTAAATTAATTTATCCTCCTTTCTAATCTGCTTCTAATTGTAAATACGATCAACCCTTATTTTTAGAAGCATCTATTACCTACTAATCTACCGACGCATGCAAACATTAGCTCAAAGATGCCTTTAGTGGATTTAGAAAGATTCTTGCAGCTCAGGTATTTTAATTATAGAGATTAATTGATTTTTTGTGTTTTCCAAATAGTTCATACATGTAAATATTTTGATTCTTTTTTTAAAATTTGTGTATTTAGATGCAATACATATTATATTTTAGTTTGATTGAAACACAACAAAAATCGTAATAGAAAAGGAAAAATATTTTTGTATCATATACTCTTGGTGGATTTTGAAAAATGCAAAGGAAGAATTTCTTTCTCGGTTGTGTTACTACCAAAAATCACTTCAATCTGTTGAAGCCTAAATGATTGTGAAAGAGAGATTCATAAAGAACAATATGATAGCAAGGCCTTCTAAAATAGTCGAAGGCATGTTTCTACAATTATTAAATTAATTATGGGCTTCCGAAGGGATGGAAAGGGGTAAGGATCATGTAATGACCAGTAAATTTCGACCATTTAATTTGTTGATTAAATTTGATTGTGTAATTAATACTGGAAGTAAATTTTATTAAGTGGATGTCAATATTGAATAAATTAATGGAAATAAAATCTAAATGTATGTTTGGATAGAACAAAAGTGAATGCAAATCGGTAGTATGGAGATAAATGCCAACATTTAATTGTAATTGCATACGAGAAATTTAAGGAAAGTATTAGATTGATTTAATGTAATAAAGGATTGTTGACAGTAATTGGAACAAATTAGGGAATTATGTTAATGCGAGTTAATAATTTATAAAGTTGAATGAACATTACAATTTAATAAATAAATTCAAATGTAAGACTTAGTTAAAAGTGTAAATTTTTGGGTATGATAATAAATTTTTATAAATTACCTAATTAATTGGTCAATTAATTTATTAGAAATCAAACTCATTTAAATGGTAAGTAATTATAATGTGTTATTGATATAAACGTTACTAATTCTCAATATAGTAACGGAAGTGTGAATGGAATGCAACCGTAGAAATTTAAGCTAAGTATTAACAATTGAAATGAAATGTCGATTAAATGGATTACTATAAATTGTCATACTAAGCTAAGAATTTAATATAAGGAATCAAAGGCAAATGGTAAATCAATCAATGAATTTATATAGGTTGTAAAGTTATAATAATAAATATTATTGGATGTCTTATACGAAATTATAATATTGTGTGAATTATTAATAAAGAATAACTAGAATGGGATTCAGATTTGTATAATAATGGAAAGGGTTAATTGTTGCTCTTGAGCATAAAAATTTAAAATAAATAATTTAAAGCAAACATCTAATTAACCATTGCAGTAAGATTTTCTAATAGTAACTGTGTAAATTAAGGTAGTAGTGTAAATGGTAGTGATAGATAACCGAATTCAATGCAATCCAATTGATTGAAATGGCTGTTAGGTTATAATTGAATATAAATTAAAATAGAAACGTAAACTTAATACAAGATAGTAATTTGGGAATTAAAAAGTATGAAATCAAGAAATAAGTTACAGAGAATATTTAATTGAAATTAATGTATCTATTTGGAAAAAATATAATAAGTGTAGTACAATCCAAATTATTGTAAGTAATTATAATATTGGTTTGTAAATAATGAACCTATAAAAGTGTGATTAAGAGTTAATGACAATAATTTTTGTACATTACTTATTTTATTAGTTTGATAAGTTTAATTTGAATTCAGTTTCAATTAATTCACTAAATTATTGCAGTTAATGTGGAATAAATTGGTAAGCGAAGAATGTTGAATTCAATAAGATGTAACCAAGGTAAAATTCCATTCATAATATGGTAATTAATGTAATAAAAAGAATGAAACCAAGATGAAATAATTAATTGAGATTTTTAAATTTAATTAATGAGTAAAAGTGACAAAATTTCCAATATAATTGAAATACGGTAATTAATGCAAATTAAAGATGAAAATTGGAAAATATTAATGTAATGGAATATAAAACAATGTTAACTATGTTTGTTGAGTAATAATTGATTGAATATTTAGTTGTAATCGAATAAATTCAAATTAATTGGAATTAATTTGCAATTAATTGGATTAATTGCAGTTGACATTTGAACACTGCATTTACTGGGATAATTGATACTAAATTGATATGTGAATTTGCTTTTAGTTATTATGAATATCTAAGGGATTAAAAATGACAAAAATCTACTAGTTTATAAATATTGAATTTAAAGGTGGTAAATTTATTTATTAATTTATTTAAAAAGTGGAAAAAATAGCTATTTTGGCCACTAACTCGGATTTCGACGAAACAAGTTTCATCGGATCCGTAATAGTGAATTATAATAGTGTTTCAAGTTTCGTAGCGATCGGACTTGTCGTTTGATCATACGGACTCTGAAACGCCTTGAAATTTATGCAATTGAAATCACTTGAAATAAATTTGAAAAATATTTTTTTCAGCGTAACTTCTTCAAGCATGCCATTTGGACCTGAAAATTTTTCCATCGCGTTCCGAATATTTTAAAACATCTATTTTGATATATGGGTTGACCCAATTTCTTTCCGGAGTCAGAACGGGCTTTTTGGGCCACATTAACGTTAGCGCGTATATCTATCAACCCGATCCATATATTTTATTTCAGTTTGCCTATAAATACCATGCTAAACCCTAGCCTCCGCCTATTCTCATTTATCTGCGCGTAAAAATTTCATCAACTCTTCCTCTTCCTCAATGGATGCAAACCCTAGATCCAAACACAATTGCAATTCAAAATCAAAGTCAAAAATTCAAAGTCCTTAGAAAAATTCAGAAAAAATATATGTTGGAGCTCTCAAAATGCGTAATCTACTGGTGCAATTCGTTTTTCAATTCGAGTTATCATTTGCTCTGAAATTTAAGGTTTATCCATGGCCGTTCATCACCGTCGCGATAAAATTCGTCGGATCGAGAAACCCTTCCTGGGTTTGGTAGAGATTGACCAGACGATTTCATCTATATGGTTCATCGTGCAAATCAAAGGCTGGATCGAACTATTTAATTCATTAGGGTTTACATCCATGTGGCAGCTGTGAGCTCAGGTCGCGGCGTGGGTCTATGGGCGATCAACGCGGTCGGAGAGGAGTTGACGGCGAGGTGTTGGAAGGGCCGCGGCAGGCCAGGGAGAGCAGTCGTCGTCGTTGATCAGGTTGAGGCTTCAGTGCGTGTTCGAGATTTTTCCATGCATGTTCTTCCTGTTGCTTTCCTTTTGTGATGACGTGGATGAGATTTGAGAGAAAGGTGTTCTTTTCTTTTGTTTATTTTATTTTATTTAAATTTTGATTTCAACCCGTTTAATTTGAATATCTTTAACATACGGTCTCAGTTTCACGCGCGGTATTTTTTGTTAGGATCGTAATAAAATTCCGGACGTGATAACGCTCGTTTGGACGAATTCTGAGACTGTCAAATTTTTGGGTTTAAATTGAGTTTAAAATTCATTTTAAATTCAAAAGGTGAGTGTTTTAACCCACTCACAATTTCTAAAATTTCTTATGTTTGTTAAATTGATTTATGATGTGTTTAAAATTTTATTTATAGCTGTTTGGCGTATATTTCATCATTTTCTCAGTTAAATTGCATTCATTTAATTTACGCGTTCTTTAATTCATTATTGCATTTAAAACTGCCAGTTAATTGTTAATTAATTTATTCATTGCATTTAAACTGCCAGTTAAAATTTTTGTTAAATTTATTATTGCATAAAAACTGTTAGTTAAATTTATTTATTATTGCATATAAACTACAGTTAAACCATTATTTAATTCATTATTGAAAAATTTAACTGTCGGTAATTAATTATTATTTATTGACGTGATTGTTTGAATTGGATGATAAATTGATAAATGTTTGATGATTGATATGATGGATGAATGGATGTTGTATTTATCTTATATAAACTGCAAGTTATTATGCATTTTCATTTCACTCGGGATTGTGGTTTGAAATGATATACAACCGCATTTTTATTTTTAAATTGCGGATTGAAATGATAAATATCCGTATCACTTGACCATAGGATAGGAAATTATATACAGGCACCGCGGTATATATATATAATTATTTTTGAAATGATTTTCTATGGTTTTGGAAAGAATACAGTTTAATAAATATTAAATTTTGATATATATATATAGAGTACAATTTTTAGAATTTAGCTATGTATAAATTTGTTTCGAATTTTAATATAAGCTAAATAATGGTGTTGATTTCGTTTATATAATATGGTTGAGTATATAATTAAAAATCCTATTGTAGATAGAGTTTATAATAACTCAATTAAAAGTAAGGTTGAAGATAAATGTGAATATGATTTGAATTAAAGTATTTAAGAAATTTCTCGGAAAATTTGTTTGAAATGTAAATAAATTAAGATTTAAAAAGGTATGATTTTATAACCTGATTTTGATTAGAGGTTTTTTAATGAATATCAAATTAATTTAAAGGATATTATCAAATAATATAATTTAAAAGAATATATTGTTATTGAAGTTTATGGGTTTTCTTAAATAATATTTGTTTTATTATGTAAACATTTCAAAATTTGATAATAGGGATTGGATTTGATATATATTAAATTTTCAAGGAATCCATCTTGAATTAGTGGAATATTCAAAGATTGGATTATATGAACTATAAAGTTTTGAAATATAGAATGTTTAAGATTTGAAATATATGGGAATTAAAATGGTTTATTTGGAGGTTAAAATTGATATTGGGAATTTATTTTGAAATTTAAAGAAGCTGTTATTTTATAAAGTAATATAGTATTTGAACCATTAAGTATTAAAAGTTGTGTTTCATAGCTATGGTTTCAAGGTATATATATTTGAAAATATTATGATTTTGGGAAAGGGATATTTATAAAATAAAAATGATATTATATTGATTTGGGATTTAAAAATATAAATGATATCGTATTTATATGGTTTGAAATAGATATTATATTCTGGTTTTAAAGTATAAATTATTTTGAAATAACCGCGGTGTTATAATAACGTTTGGTTGTTAAAGAGACCAGGATCGGAAGTTGTTATACTCTCTGCCAACCCCGAAAACCACTTTAACAACCGTGTACGCGGTGGAGATTCCAGAATGAAGTAGGATGGTGGCGACGTTTCCTTTGAGGTAAATACGTGGACCCGACTCCCGCGAGTTGGCATAAGGTGGCTAAAACAGGAGCGATTCTTGAGCCAAGGGGGTTAGCGCCCTTTATCGGATACTCCTCTTCGATACTATACTCTGACTTTGGATTGATTCGGTGGCCACTTTTGATTTCTTTGATTTTATGTGGGAGTTTGTCCGAGGTGGGCGGTAGTAGCTACTGCGCGTTACCACCAGCCCGGATGCGTAATTGGTATATCTACCCTGGCATTACCTAGTTGTGCCGTGTCACCTACCCTATCGCGCCTTGTACGAGTTTCTATTTGTGTCGTACCTATGGAGTATCCTCTGGTAGCCTCCTGATCAGGAGGTATTACGGTACTGTATAGACTATTGGCATTATTTGTGTTAAGGGCTATATGGGTAACCCCTTAACGCTATTTAAAAGTAAGTTTATTTTACAATTAGACACTATTATAATAGTGAAATATACTACATAGTAAATAGTTTAACGGATCCTTAAGAGATGTGAATCCTGAGCATCTTTTAAGTTACTGCACTCATATTTACTTCTATTAATTTAACTTACATAAGATCTTTTAGTTCTGACTCGATTGTTTTGTCTTTTCAATTCGCTCGGGTCAGTCCGAGCATTTCAGAATCGAAGACTTTATTTCTGTAGGACGAAGAAGAATATTTCATTATTATTATTATATATTATATGTTTCCACTACACACCGTATTTCGCTGCACTGATGTTTATTGGTATGTGAACTTTGATATATATTGTATAAGTAAAATTAAATATTTTGTAAATAGCTTCAAGAACTGTATATTGACTATTATATTTTATCCTTCTGCTGTGTGATTCTATTTTGTTTTATTTCTTTCTTGTTTTTTTCTATTTACCCCATAACAATCTGCCCTTCCGTATGGTTTGAATTGGCACGTGTATCGATTTAAAGCGTGCGAAAAGACGGGACATTACAATTGGTATCAGAGCTTTGGTTTAGCGATAAACCTTAGCTTTGTGGGGTCTGACTCTTTATTAATAGGGTAGTAATACCCTATGGGAGTCGTTGAGAGTATATATATCAGAGAGCGTATTTGTTAGTGTTACAAAAAGGTTTTAATATTGTGTTAATCTGTTCCTTTTTGTATTTATAAATTCTGGTTGGTGCATGGGACGCTTTGACATCAATAGGAATTTCTAAACACTTAATAGGACAGAACGACATAATATTTGTTTTTAATATAGGTGAATGAAATAATTTTGCCTATTATGTTTTCTATCTATAAAGTAAATTTTTACAAAGATTATATTTGGTTGTAATATATTTGGTTGTTAGGTAATGAATTTTTTTATAACAGTGAAATAAGATTGAAAATTAAATAAATCAAATTGGAAATTTTAGAACTTAAGTTCCGGGGTTTTGAAAATTTTCTTTCAAATGATTTTTGGAATATAATAATAATAATAATATTTGAGAAGTATTTTCTGATATAAATATTTCAATATAATTTGAAAGAATTGTTTTAAAAGAAACTATGAAAAGAAATATATTTTGGACACCCCTCTCAGTCGCTGGAAAATAATTTCGGTGATGAGTGCATGCATCATCGATGTTCATTTTCGAGTTTCGAAGTGGGAAGGACACTGTAGCAGTTCGACTACAGAAATTTTTGATAAACAAATATAAATTTGAGTTGTTTTAAATATAAAGGGATATATATAAGTTGTAAGTATATATTTATCTTTTATTTAAAATGATTTAAAATTAACCCGGTATTTGGTTTCTAAGTTCCAGTTAATTAATACTTCAATTAAGTGTAGTAAATTGGAATATGATTAATTAACAATTGGAACTTTTAATTAAAGTAAAAATTTAATATAATAGAAATGTAAGCATTAGATAAATGAATGGAATTAAAGGTAATTTGAAATTGTAACTTATAAAACAAAGATGTAATTATTGAACTATTAATTAATTAAAAAGAATTGGAAAAAAACTCGTATAACTTTCAATTACATTCTTAAAGGCATATATATAACTTGCCGAAAGATATAAAAGTTGAAATGTTAATAAGAAAATGTAATAGATATTATACAAGTAATTGACTTGAGGTAATGAAAAAAATTAATGGAATTCTTTAATAAATAAGAATTGGTGTGGAGTTGTATAAACTTAAGTATAATTGAATACTACTAATTAAATATAATGGAAAGTAGGTATTGTAAGTAAGCAATTATAAACTTAAGTGAATAGGTGAAGTTAATTCTGAATAAAATAAGAATAAAAGGGTGAATGTTGGAAAAAATAAATTTTGACTATAAACATAGGTTAATAAATTTACCTACTAAGAAATTCGATTGAATATGAATAAAATAAATAAATGAATAAAAAGAGAAATTAAACAACAAATGTATGAATGAAATTAATATGGATAAACAAAATTGTTGTTCAAATTGGTTGTTGTTTGTTTTGGTTTATAGTTGTTTGGGTAAGGAGGATGAATAAATAATCTATTTGGGTTTCATCTAAGACTATTGAGTAAATGATGCATTTGATAGTTTATTTTTCATTCTGTGCAATTTAATGTTTTGAACCCGAACAACTATTTGTTTGATTTGCTTGAATGGTTGATTTGTATTAGATGTGTATGCTGTTTGTTGCAATGGATTGTTGTTGTATTGATTTGTTTGCTTGTGGTTGAAACAACGTTAAATATTTCATTTTATGTAATTGTTAACCCTTTTGGATTTTATAAGTGAAATACAGGTTATGGAAGCAATTGCTACTGCTTTTGGTTCCATAAAATAAGCGTAAATTTCCCGACAAATAGGTACGTTTCGAGTTACGGTTTATAGCGCTATTATATTATTTTCCCAAGTTGGGATATATATTATTTCGAAAAATATATGTTATATATTGTATGTTTTGATATTATATTTTCTCCCGAGCCTCCCCGTACAAAGGAGGCTCTGCCGAAAATTTTCGAAAATTTTAGACTTGGAAATTTTTTGAAAATGTTTTTCAAACTTTATTAAATTGAGTATAAAAGGTTTAATGGTTAAAAATTGGTATATTTTATATAAAGTGACTAATTTTGTAAATCTAATTATTTATAAAATTAATGTTTTGAATAAGAGATATTGATTTCTTAATTCTTCTTTTCTCTTCTTTTTCCTTTTCGGGGACAAAAAGTTTTGAGCGGGGGCGAGTGTAACGATCCGTAAATTTCAACCATTTAATTTGTTTAATAAATTTGATTGTGTAATTAATACTGGAAGTAAATTTTATTAAGTGGATGTCAATATTGAATAAATTAATGGAAATAAAATCTAAATGTATGTTTGGATTGAACATAAGTGAATGCAAATCGATAGTATGAAGATAAATGCCAACATTTAATTGTAATTGCATATGAGAAATTTAAGGAAAGTATTAGATTGATTTAATGTAATAAAGGATTGTTGACAGTAATTGGAACAAATTATGGAATTATGTTAATGCGAGTTAATAATTTATAAACTTGAATGAACAATTCAATTTAATAAATAAATTCAAATGTAAGACTTAGTTATAAGTGTAAATTTATGGGTATGATAACAAATTTGTATAAATTACCTAATTAATTGGTCAATTAATTTACTAGAAATCAAACGCATTTAAATGGTAAGTAATTATAATGGGTTATTGATATAAACTTTACTAATTCTTAATATAGTAACGGAAGTGTAGATGGAATGCAACCGTAGAAATTTAAGCTAAGTATTACCAATTGAAATGAAATGTCGATTAAATGGAGTACTATAAATTGTCATAGTAAGCTAAGAATTGAATATAAGGAAACAAAGGCAAATAGTAAATCAATCAATGAATTTATATAGATTGTAAAGTTATAATAATAAATAATAGTTGGATGCCTTGTACAAAGTTATAATATTGTGTGAATTATTGATAAAGAATAACTAGAATGGGAGTCAAATTTGTATAATAATGGAAAGTGTTAATTGTTGCACTTGAGCATAAAAATTTAAAATAAGTAATTTAAAGCAAACATTTAATTAACCAATGCAATAAGATTTTCTAATAGTAACTGTGTAAATTAAGGTAGTAGTGTACATGGCAGGATCGATAACCAAATTCAATACAATCCAATTGATTGAAACGACTGTTAGGTTATAATTGAATATAAATTAAAATAGAAACGTAAAATTAATACAAGATAGTAATTTGGGAAATAAAAAGCATGAAATCAAGAAATAAGTTACAGAGAATATTTAATTGAAATTAGTGTATCTATTTGGCAAAAATATAATAAGTGTGGTACAATCCAAATTAATGTAAGTAATTATAATATTGGTTTGTAAATAATGAACCTATAAAAGTGTGATTAAGAGTTAATGACAATAATATTTGTACGTTACTTATTTAATTAGTTTTATAAGTTTAATTTGAATTCAATTTCAATTAATTCACTAAATTATTGCAGTTAATGTGGAATAAATTGGTAAGTGAAGAATGTTGAATTCAATAAGATGTAACCAAGATAAAATTCCATTCATAATATGATAATTAATGTAATAAAAAGAATGAAACCATGAAATAATTAATTGAGATTTTTAAATTTAATTAATGAGTAAAAATGACAAAATTTCCAATATAATTGAAATACAGTAATTATTGAAAATTAAAGATGAAAATTGGAAAATATTAATGTAATGAAATATAAAACAATGTTAACTATGTTAGTTGAGTAATAACTGATTGAATATTAAGTTGTAATCGAATAAATTCAAATTTATTGGAAATAATTTGCAATTAATTGGATTAATTGCAGTTGACATTTGAACACTGCATTTACTGGGATAATTGACACTAAATTGATATGTGAATTTGCTTTTAGTTATATAAATATCGAAGGGATTAAAAACGACAATCTACTAGTTTATAAATATTGAATTTAAAGGTGGCAAATTTATTTATTAATTTATTTAAAAAGTGAGAAAAAATAGCCATTTTGGCCACTGACTCGGATTTCGACGAAATAAGTTTCATCGGATCCGTAACGGTGAATTATAATAGTGTTTCAAGTTTCGCAGCGATCAGACTTGTCGTTCGATCGTACGGACTCGAAACGCCTTGAAATTTATGCAATTGAAATCAATTGAAATCAATTTGGAAAATATTGTTTTCAGTATAACTTCTTCATACGATGCCATTTGGACATGAAACTTTTTCCATCACGTTCATAATATTTTAAAACATCTATTTTGATATATGGGTTGACCTAATTTCGTTCCGGAGTCGGAACGGGCTTTTTGGGCCACTTTAGCGTTAACGCGTATATCTATCAACCCGATCCATATATTTTATTTCAATTTGCCTATAAATAACATGCTAAACCCTAGCCTCCGTCTATTCTCATTTATCTACGCGTAAGAATTTTGTCAACTCTTCCTCTTACTCAACGGATGCAAACCCTAAATCCAAACACAATTGCAATTCAAAATCAAAATCAAAAATTCAAAGTCCTCAGAAAAATTCAGCAAAAATATATGTTTAAGCTCTCGAAATGCATAATCTGCTGGTGCAATTCGTTTTTCAATTCGAGTTATCGTTTGCTCTGAAATTTAAGGTTTATCCACGGTCATTCATCATCGCCGCGATAAAATTCGCCGGATCGAGAAACCCTTTCTGGGTTTGGTAGAGATTGACTAGAGGAGTTCATCTATATGGTTCATCGTGCAAATCAACGGCTGAATCGAGCTATTTAATTCGTTAGGGTTTACACCCTTGTGGCGGCTGTGAGCTCAGGCCGCGACGTTGGCCTATGGGCGATCAACACGGTCGGAGAGGAGTTGACTGCGAGGTGCTGGAAGGGGCCGCGGCAGGCCATGGAGAGCGGTCGTCGTCGTCGATCAGGTTGAGGCTTCAGTGCGTGTTCGAGATTCTTCCGTGCGTGTTCTTCCTGTTGCTTTCCTTTTGTGATGACGTGGATGAGATTTGAGAGAAAGGTGTTCTTTTCTTTTGTTTATTTTATTTAATTTAAATTTTGATTTCAACCCGTTTAATTCGAATATCTTTCACATACGGTCTCAGTTTCATGCGTGGTTTTTTTATTAGGATCGTAATAAAATTTCGGACTTGACGACGCTGGTTTGGACGAATTCTGAGACTGTCAAATTTTTGGGTTTAAATTGAATTTTAAATTCAAAAGGTGAGTGTTTTAACTCACTCACAATTTCTAAAATTTCTTATGTTTGTTAAATTAATTTATGATGTGTTTAAAATTTTATTTATAGCTGTTTGGCATATATTTCATCATTTTGTCGATTAAATTGCATTCATTTAATTTACGCGTTATTTAATTCATTATTGCATTTAAAACTGCCAGTTAATTATTAATTAATTTATTCATTGCATTTAAACTGCCAGTTAAAATTTTTGTTAAATTTATTATTGCATAGAAACTGTAGTTAAATTTATTTATTATTGCATATAAACTACAATTAAACCGTTATTTAATTCATTATTGAAAATTTTAACTGTCGGTAATTAATTATTATTTATTGACGTGGTTGTTTGAATTGGATGATAAATTGATAAATGTTTGATGATTGATATGATGGATGAATGGATGCTGTATTTATCTTGTATAAACTGCAAGTTATTATGCATTTTCATTTCATTCGGGATTGCGGTTTGAAATGATATACAACCGCATTTTTAGTTTTAAATTGCGGATTGAAATGATAAATATCCATATCACTTGACCATAGGATAGAAAAATATATACAGGCACCGTGGTATATATATACAAAATTATTTTTGTGTTTTGGAAAGAATACGGTTTAATAAATATTAAATTTTGATATATATATATATATAGTAAAAAAAATTGAATTTAGCTATGTATAAATTTGTTTCTAATTTTAAAATAAACTAAATAATGAAGTTGATTTGTTTATATAATATGGTTAAGTATATATTTAAAAATCCCATTGTAGATAGAGTTTATAATAACTCAATTAAAAGTAAGGTTGAAGATAAATGTGAATATGATTTGAATTAAAGTATTTAAGAAATTATCTCGGAAAATTTGTTTGAAATGTAAATAAATTAAGGTTTAAAAAGGTATGATTTAATAACCTGATTTTGATTAGAGGTTTTAAATGAATATAAAATTAATGTAAAGGATATTATCAAATAATTTAATTTAAAAGAATATCTTGTTATTGAACTTTAAGGGTTTTCTTAAATAATATTTGTTTTATTAAGTAAACATTTCAAATTTTGATAATAGGATTGGATTTGATATATATTAAATTTTCAAAGAATCCATTTTAAATTAGTGGAATATTTAAAGATTGAAATATACGAACTATAAAGCTTTGAAATATAGAATATTTAAGCTTTGAAATAAATGGGAATTAAAATGGTTTAATTGGAGGTTCAAATTGATATTAGGAATTTATTTTGAAATTTAAAGAAGCTGATTAATTTATAAAGTAATATAGTATTTAAACCATTAAGTATTAAAAGTTATGTTTCAAAGCTATAGTTCAAGGTATATATATTTGAAAATATTATGATTTTGGGAAAGGGATATTTATAAAATAAAAATGATATCATATTGATTTAGGATTTAAAAATATAAATGATATCGTATTTAAATGGTTTGAAAGAGATATTATATTCTCGTTTTAAAGTATAAATTATTTTGAAATAACCACGGTGTTATAATAACGTTCGGTTGTTAAAGAGACCGGGATCGGAAGTTGTCATACTCTCTGCCAACCCCGAAAACCACTTTAACAACCGTGTACGCGGTGGAGATTCCAAAATGAAGTAGGATGGTGGCGGCGTTTCCTTTGAGGTAAATACGTGGATCCGACTCCCATGAGTTGGCATAAGGTGGCTAAAACAGGAGCGATTCTCGGGCCAAGGGGGTTAGCGCCCTTTATCGGATACTCCTCTTCGATACTATACTCTGACTTTGGATTGATTCGGTGACCGCTTTTGATTTCTTTGATTTTTTGGGGGAGTTTATCCGAGGTGGGCGGTATTAGCTACCACGCGTTACCACCAGCCCGGATGCGTAATTGGTATATCTACTCTGGCATTGCCTAGTTGTGCCGTGTCACCTACCCTATCGCGCCTTGTACGGGTTTCTATTTGTGTCGTACCTATGGAGTATCCTTTGGTAGCCTCCCGATCAGAAGGTATTACGGTATTGTATAGACTATTTGTAACGACCCGGAAATTTCAATCCCGAAATTTCCAAATAGTTAGTGAAAAGAAGAAAGATAGAAGAAAATGAAACAGAAACAAGACACAGAAACCTCACATTCGCAGCGGATAAAATATAATATCACATAATAACAGTTTACAAAAAGAACTGTATTTTGTACATTTACATTTTCATATATCAGAGTTATACATATACATAAACACTGGATAAAACAATCATATCCAGATACTACAATATCATAGAGTAAACTCTCCATACGACCCTGCCATCCAGCTCGCCTCCTGATCTCCAAAACGTCCTTACCTGAAAATCTGTAATACTCGGTCTGACCCGAGCATTACATCAAAGTAACACCCGGGTCAGGTTGGAAACCAGCGTGAGTAAACCCATTTAACTTGGAATACAAGAGCATACAATATATATAAACCCGGGTAACTTATATCAATTTACACTTCACAAGTCATTATAGACATCAACCATTTCACATATCAATTTCTAGGTGCCAAACTTGAATTAAATGGTCCAATTTACTTGAATCATTCCCAGCTTATTGATTTCACATATCAATCAAGAAAGTATCGAAGTGGTTTCAGATATTTACTACCACCCGACTCCGGTCTCTTCGAAACCATTGTCATCTTAACCCAAATTATCTAATTAAATTCAATTCAACTTTAATTACCAGATAACATTTTAACAGTCAATACATAATTGATAGATAATCACATTATCACCATCCATCCAACATATCATATCACAAAGCAATTCATATCAGACATATCACACAGTCTCAAAACACTCATCATCATTCCATCATTAATAAGCCAGATTGATCACTTCATTAATTACATTAATTAATGACCCTTAAATTAATTTCATTAGATAATAAGTAATTATTACTTAATATCTTCCATAAAGTAATTATCCTTTAATTACTCCCCATCAAGTAATTTCTTTTCAAATTAATTACATACAGTAATCATCCATTAATTACTTCAATAAGTAATTACACCTCATTAATTATCTTAAGTAATTATATCTGCCCCAAAAATCAAATGATTGCCTTTAATTAATTAAAACTTAATTAATTAACTTAAATTAACTACTTTAGCTTAATTAATTACGCTGTGTAATTAATTCCTTAATTAATTACCTTGATCAATTATCCTATAATTATTAATTAATTAACCTTTCATCTTTAATTAATCCTTTAATTAATCCATACTCTAACTGATTACACTAAGTAATTAATCCTCAATTACTTCCTTCAAGCGATTATCACTTAGGAATTTCCCATTAATTACTCTTATTAATGACATTAAACTATTATTCTTTAATAAATTACATTTGCTAATTGTTCCTCAATTGTCCACCTTAATTAATGACATTAAGTAATTATCCTGTAATTACTTCATTTAGTAATTATCATTTAATTTCATTAAGTGATTAACTCTAAATTCATAACTAAATTAGTTAATCACATTTATAAATTAATTCCTTAAATTTGATTACTAAACTAATTACAAACTTCCTTAATGGTATAATTAATTAATAATTTCTTAACCGATTTCATTAATTATTCATACTTAATGCATTAAATAAATAATACCTTATTTAATTCCAACATTTAAATCACTTCAACCTATATAGGAATTAACCTACTATGTAAATTTCTTTAACAAAAGTTCTTAAGTTTAATGATGAAATACTTCATCCACTTTAATTGTTATTACATTATTAACAAACTCCAGTTTAACTAAATCAAAGTTAGAATGTATTACAAAATTTCTTAACTCATCATTTAGATAGACTATTATTGTCTAGAAGAAATTTTTTCAAAAAGATTATCCTAAATTTAAATTTTTGTTTAAAATTTTAAATTGGCTACTTACTTTACCACAAAACCGAGTCAATCGTTAGTTTACCCAGCCTCAAACCCGAGCTCAATTCTTCCCTCTTCACTCATTTTTTTCTCTTTTTTTTCTCTTACATGTTTTTTAAAATTAACAGATACTCTCAGACATTCACGCGTACTCGAAGTTGAACCCGAGGAAAATACGCGTTCTCACCCTTCCATCTTCATGTCAGTACCCAAAACCCACTCGAGCCTGCTTCCAAACGAAAAACTTCTTCTTCATTTGCCTGCTACTTCTCCTACCATACCTTTCTCCGTGCACACAAGGATACGGTGCACATGCACAACTTTCTCTGGTCGACGAATTTGCCTCCGACCATCTCTTCGCATCACCCCCGAGCCCCATGAGTTTACTGATCACCCAGAATTCCCAATTTACTCGTGGATCAAAATCGAACCCCAATTTCTTCTCCCTGGAACCAACCCATTCGAAGAAATCTTCCTCACTCCAATGATTGGAATCGCCTGAACCTACGCTACTCCTCTCAGAGACGCGACACGCAACCACGCTTCCAACCCCTTTGGACCAGTACAACTCGATCCTTCCACAATCGCGTAATCCCCTCAGAAAAATTCGCGACCCAAATCGGGTATAAAACCCTAAATCTTCTTCGCGCCGCCTTCACGATCACCGAACAAAATTTCCACCATTTTTCTGACGATCTACCAACCTCCAGCCACCTCTGGAACAAATTTCAATGAATACGGCATGGCCGATCAACGGTAATTGCCAAAAATGCATTTTCATTCAACTTCAAGATTCCCAAAAGATGCAAAATTAAAAATCTCAATTCCTCTTGTAAAATTCATGATTTAAGAAAACGACCGGGATCATGCAATCAAAATCCAATTTTATTTAACAAGAAATTTGAACAAAAATAAGATTCTACTGTTTTGTTAAATTTTCCAGTAACCTCATTTATTTTTAAAACTTAAAAATATTTTTAAAATTTTAATCCTGCCACCTCTAATTTATTTCATTAAAACATCCAAGCCAATAGATAAATCTGAGCATGAAAATTTGATTTTCTAACAGATTTGAATCCTGTATATTTTAGAAACAGAGATACATGTGTCTGTTCCCAGACATGCACGGTGTCACTTATATATATATTTGAATACATGCAACATTAATCACTTTAATTCAACCACGATTTCAAATAGCAAGAAAAATCCTTATCTCTGAAAGGTTTACTCACCTGTCTGTGAAGAAACAGAGAAGGCTGTACTTTAATTTAATTGATGCATCCTCTTTGGTTGCTGAAGTTTGAATGCACTTATGCTTTGAGTTGATTTAGTTGCTAGCTTGGTTTTTGATCTTGAATTCATACTGAGTAGAACTTAAAGCTTCTCAGGTTTGTAATACGAACATGTGAAATTGTTGCCGAATTAGAACTGTTGTTTTGATTTTTGTTTTCAGCCATCTCTCTGGTTTGTAAAGAAGTGAGCAGGTTTTTTTTCCAGGTTTAAATGTTTAATTTGTTTAAATTTGCCTCAGACCTAATGGCTTGTTTCTTTGTTTTGAAAGTGGAAAGTTAGAAAAAGAATGGAGAAAGGAGTATATGTTTGTATAAGTTTAAATTAGGCTTATTAAAAATAAAAGAAAATTAAAATAAGAATTTGACATTTGTCACTTACCTTGTCTATTTGATTAACACATATTATTAAGAGAGTTTAATAGGTCAACACTTGTAACTTACATGCATAAATAAATTTTAAAATGTTTAATAAAGCTTTTATAATTAACCTTTTTTAAATTTAAATACATAAAAAAAATTATCCTTTTTAAAGAAATAGAATAAGACAAACTATATTTAAACAAAATCATTCATGACTTACTTTTAAATTCAAAATATATATTAAGATGTATATATCATCTCTTTTGAAAATTCAATTAAAATTTTCTTTTAAATATAATTTAAATCAATTTTTTTTTAAAACCAATTTGATATATATATTTAAACAACCACCATTTTCAATTTGAAAATAATAGTCTACTTAAAACCCATAATCACATATATATATATATACATTATTATTGTTGAAATAACAAATTTGCCAGTTTTAATTAAATTTATAAAGGACATTATCACCTTGAACTGCTTCAAATTTCAGGGATATCACATTTGAATAGTTTAAATCACATAATTATTCAATTATCTGATACCTAAAAATCTGGGTTACTACATTTCTCCCCCCTTTGAATCTTCTCGTCCTCGAAAAGGAACGAAGCCAAAATCTTATTAAAACGCTTAAAATCAGTTAAATCATATTCTTTAATCATTTTTTTTAAACACTTTGAAACCTATATAGTATTACAGTAATAGTTTTATAAAAATACTTTTATAACTCGATGTTTCCACAAGTTCGCCTTTGTTCTTACAGAAATTCGGTCAAACGTTGATCAGGCGTACGACTGAAAATCTATAAGTACTTAGCAGACCCATTTTCAACACCCAGTGAAAATACTTGAAAATTAATTTTATTGAAAATATAGAAAACAATTTTTGAAAATAGAGGATATATCTTTGGTGAGAATGCTCTGGAAATCATCACCCCCATCCATGGTCACAGTTACATCCAGGGTTACGATGCCGTCGCAGCAAAAGTCCATGTAACTGTAGGCTCTCCGCGGCCTCTCGATTACGCCATGGAACCCACACAACAGATCACAGTTACATCCAGGGTTACGTTGTCGTCGCAGCAAAAGTCCGTGTAACTGCAGGCTCTCAGCGGCCCTCTGATTTTCGCTGTCAAAATGAAACTCCTCCACTCCTACATAGGTCGCAATCTGCCGATATAAAATCAAACGTAGACCGTTGGCTCTCAGCGGCACACGCGACTTTCGCTATGGTATACTCAACTCAAAAATCCCCAGGAACTAGTTTCGTCCACACTCCTCACAGGATCAACTTTAGAACCCCCCCTTGGGGCTCAAGGCAGCACCACCCGGTGGTACTCCTGAGAAGTTCATTTCAAGAAAGCGCCTTTTTCCCCAGAGCCATCATCAAAACATTTTATACTATACATATATAGTATCTTCAAATCATACACCTAGTATGATCTCATACAAAGCTCCTTTACTCAAAATCGATTATCCCAAAATCGATAATTCTCAAACTAGGCTTTCCAGATTTTACCCAAAAATCAAAAGCCTTTCCAAATCCATAGGTTCCTAAAACTTTTTTCCAAAATCCTCATATGATCCTTTATATATATAGAGATATATATAAAATTATTTATAAAATTCTTTGGATCATTATAAACTTGTATAAAATCCTTTTATACTTCAAACATTTCCAAAAACCCTTTCCTTCCGGCAAAAGATTCATCAAGGGGAGTTTTATCTTATATAACAAAGATATAAAACTTTGTTTACTCAAAATCAAATATTCAAATTTGATTACTCCTTTTAATATCAATTTCATTCAAATCCGTACGATGTACATATATGATTCGTACGCCATACCAATCTGATCGCTCACTCGATCACACAATTTCACCTCCGAACTAGTATCGTTCACCCGACTTCCTAGTGCGGACACAGATCTGGTTTCTTGATCAGAAACCGTCATTCTCCTTGCATAGTCATATCTATGATAGAGAATATCCAGAACCAATCAACAATCCATATCCAGGTTCGCCGTCGAAAATCGATTGAAAAATCCCAACTCAGATCGACATACTATCCCGAAATTCTATGCTCGAATCTGGATCAAATTACTATGCGAATAGAATAACATACGTACACCCTATGTATTTATCTTTATTGGTTATTAGCCAAATCAATTCCATTTCTATTCACATTCACTAACTCACAGTTGTATCAATCCATTTGGATTATCACCTTTATTCTTATCTCGATTGGGTAATTAACCAATAACGGTTTGAACCCTGACCAGTTTATTAAGAAAATAGCTTGAAAAAATTAAAAATAGATAAGTAGTTGGAAATAATTACTAGTTTGTAAAATAGATGAAAAATAGTTAGAAAATAGTTAAAACAATTATAGAAATTTTGGATAATTGCAAAATAATAGTAAGATAGTAATTAGTTTTGTAAAATAGTTGAAATATAGTGCTTAGTTTATAAAACAGTTGGAAAACATTTTCAAAAAATTATTGTAAAACAAGTATAAGATAGTTTGGCTTTTAAAAGAAAGGTTGTATATATAATAAATAGCTAAGAAAAATAGGTTTATATTAAAACAATTTATATTAAAAGTAGTCCAGAGTCAAAACCGTTCTCTTCCCAATCTTTATTCCCAATCTATTCAATTTAAATGTCCCCTACCATTTAAATTGACCCATTTTTAATTTAAATAACTTCAATTTCCATTGGACTTGATTTATTCCCAATTCAAGCTGGATTAATTCTCGATTCCCTTCCGAATTTAAATCAAATTCCATTTGATTTTAAACATATTCAACTTTAATTATAATACCAAATTATTCAAATCAATTTGGACTAACCTACTTCAATTTCAAATCATTTCAAATTAATCCAATTCAAATTTTCCATTTGAATCTTATACTCATACATCTTCAATCACCATTTCAATTAATTCCAATCAAATTCAAATTTGAACTAATCCAAATTTCAAATTTAAACCATCTCGAATTATATAAAATCGAGTTAATACTTCAAATGTTGATTTAATTCCTTTTAAATCAATTTACCTTTTTATCCCAACAATGGATTACCATACTCCATTTCTCATTCATTTAAACAAATCCAATTCACAACTTAAGGATTTTTAACAATAATAGGATGATATCATTTAATTCATCTTAAAACATTTATCAATATACAATTTTCAGATCTCAAACCCATTTTGAGATCACACAAATTCCCAATTCAGATTATCCATTTAACTCCCCAAATAAAATTCCAATTTCATCTTGAAATTCCCCAATCATGTTGATCATTCCAACTTATTTAACTTTTTCCCTAGATAGACTCAATTCACTTAATCCAGTCAACCTTACCCAATTTGAATTTCCATTTCAAATTTTTGAACTATTCATAAATAATCTTCCCATTCATTTAGTTCAAAAACTTATCACTTTGGGTATCATATCTCATTGCAGATTTAATCTCAATATTTAGAGTTTATTTCCTTTACACACCTGGTTACTTTAAATTTTAAACTGCCTATGGTTTCAAATTCAACACAAATTCTTTTAAAATTTTCAAACAACCCTTGTTTGAAATAGGACCATTTTATTCAATTTCCTTAAATAATATTTTTTTATTATTTCTTTTAAATTAATTACATAATTAATTAATTCCAATTAATCACATTCAGTAATTAACTTATTTCTTAATTACCTTCATTAGTAATTGTCCTTTTAATTACTTGCCACTAGTTACTTCATTAAGTAACTTCCTCTTAATTTATCATTTCCAATTATTATCCATTAATTAATCTCATTAAATCAAGTTTAATCAATTACATAAATTAATTGATTATCCTTATCCTGAAACCTTTCCCAAATTCAAGATTTAATTTTAGTTTGAATCCATTTCAAACTTGTGCTTATTTAATTTCAATTTGGTTGTATTATATTTCTTCTTAATTCTTACTATTACTTTTAGTTTAATTAATACTACAACCAATTTCCTTAATATAATAGATAATCTATTTCTTATATAAGATTCATTTACTTTTGAAATCATTTAAAAACATTTATATAAGAAAATAACAAGTACGCTCTCTCATATTTATACACTCAACTCATTATTGGGTACCACTGACCCTTTCCTTAATGAGTATCCCACCAGAGCCAAGGTTCTCGCTTAACCTTCAGCTCTGATACCAAATGTAACGACCCGGAAATTTCGATCCCGAAATTTCCAGATAGTTAGTGAAAAGAAGAAAGATAGAAGAAAATGAAACAGAAACAAGACACAGAAACCTCACATTCGCAGCGGATAAAATATAATATCACATAATAACAGTTTACAAAAAGAACTGTATTCTGTACATTTACATTTTCATATATCAGAGTTATACATATACATAAACACTGGATAAAACAATCATATCCAAATACTACAATATCATAGAGTAAACTCTCCATACGACCCTGCCATCCAGCTCGCCTCCTGATCTCCAAAACGTCCTTACCTGAAAATTTGTAATACTCGGTCTGACCCGAGCATTACATCAAAGTAAAACCCGGGTCAGGCTGGAAACCAGCGTGAGTAAACCCATTTAACTTGGAATACAAGAGCATACAATATATATAAACCCGGGTAACTTATATCAATTTACACTTCACAAGTCATTATAGACATCAACCATTTCACATATCAATTTCTAAGTGCCAAACTTGAATTAAATGGTCCAATTTACTTGAATCATTCTAACCCAGCTTATTGATTTCACATATCAATCAAGAAAGTATCGAAGTGGTTTCAGATATTTACTACCACCCGACTCCGGTCTCTTCGAAACCATTGTCATCTTAACCCAAATTATCTAATTAAATTCAATTCAACTTTAATTACCAGATAACATTTTAACAGTCAATACATAATTGATAGATAATCACATTATCACCATCCATCCAACATATCATATCACAAAGCAATTCATATCAGACATATCACACAGTCTCAAAACACTCATCATCATTCCATCATTAATAAGCCAGATTGATCACTTCATTAATTACATTAATTAATGACCCCTAAATTAATTTCATTAGATAATAAGTAATTATTACTTAATATCTTCCATAAAGTAATTATCCTTTAATTACTCCCCATCAAGTAATTTCTTTTCAAATTAATTACATACAGTAATCATCCATTAATTACTTTAATAAGTAATTACACCTTATTAATTATCTTAAGTAATTATATCTTCCCCAAAAATCAAATGATTACCTTTAATTAATTAAAACTTAATTAATTAACTTAAATTAACTACTTTAGCTTACTTAATTACGCTGTGTAATTAATTCCTTAATTAATTACCTTGATCAATTATCCTATAATTATCAATTAATTAACCTTTCATCTTTAATTAATCCTTTAATTAATCCATACTCTAACTGATTACACTAAGTAATTAATCCTCAATTACTTCCTTTAAGCGATTATCATTTAGGAATTTCCCATTAATTACTCTTATTAATGACATTAAACTATTATTCTTTAATAAATTACATTTGCTAATTGTTCCTCAATTGCCCATCTTAATTAATGACATTAAGTAATTATCCTTTAATTACTTCATTTAGTAATTATCATTTAATTTCATTAAGTGATTAACTCTAAATTCATAACTAAATTAGTTAATCACATTTATAAATTAATTCCTTAAATTTGATTACTAAACTAATTACAAACTTCCTTAATGGTATAATTAATTAATAATTTCTTAACCGATTTCATTAATTATTCATACTTAATGCATTAAATAAATAATACCTTGTTTAATTACAACATTTAAATCACTTCAACCTATATAGGAATTAACCTACTATGTAAATTTCTTTAACAAAAGTTCTTAAGTTTAATGATGAAATACTTCATCCACTTTAATTGTTATTACATTATTAACAAACTCCAGTTTAGCTAAATCAAAGTTAGAATGTATTACAAAATTTCTTAACTCATCATTTAGATAGACTATTATTGTCTAGAAGAAATTGTTTCAAAAAGATTATCCTAAATTTAAATTTTTGTTTAAAATTTTAAATTGGCTACTTACTTTACCACAAAACCGAGTCAATCGTTAGTTTACCCAGCCTCAAACCCGAGCTCAATTCTTCCCTCTTCACTCTTTTTTTTCTCTTACATGTTTTTTAAATTTAACAGATACTCTCAGACATTCACGCGTACTCGAAGTTGAACCCGAGGCAAATACGCGTTATCACCCTTCCATCTTCATGTCAGTACCCAAAACCCACTCGAGCCTGCTTCCAAACAAAAAACTTCTTCTTCATTTGCCTGCTACTTCTCCTACCATACCTTTCTCCGTGCACACAAGGATACGGTGCACATGCACAACTTTCTCTGGTCGACGAACTTGCCTCCGACCATCTCTTCGCATCACCCCCGAGCCCCATGAGTTTACTGATCACCCAGAATTCCCAATTTAGTAGTGGATCAAAATCGAACCCCAATTTCTTCTCCCTGGAACCAACCCATTCAAAGAAATCTTCCTCACTCCAATGATTGGAATCGCCTGAACCTACGCTACTCCTCTCAGAGACGCGACACGCAACCACGCTTCCAACCCCTTTGGACCAGTACAACTCGATCCTTCCACAATCGCGTAATCCCCTCAGAAAAATTCGCGACCCAAATCGGGTATAAAACCCTAAATCTTCTTCGCGCCGCCTTCACGATCATCGAACAAAATTTCCACCATTTTTTTGACGATCTACCAACCTCCAGCCACCTCTGGAACAAATTTCAATGAATACGGCATGGCCGATCAACGGTAATTGCCAAAAATGCATTTTCATTCAACTTCCAGATTCCCAAAAGATACAAAATTAAAAATCTCAATTCCTCTTGTAAAATTCATGATTTAAGAAAACGATCGGGATCATGCAATCAAAATCCAATTTTATTTAACAAGAAATTTGAACAAAAATAAGATTCTACTGTTTTGTTAAATTTTCCAGTAACCTCATTTATTTTTAAAACCTAAAAATATTTCTAAAATTTTAATCCTGCCACCTCTAATTTATTTCATTAAAACATCCAAGCCAATAGATAAATCTGAGCATGAAAATTTGATTTTCTAACAGATTTGAATCCTATATATTTTAGAAACAGAGATACATGTGTCTGTTCCCAGACATGCACAGTGTCACTTATATATATATTTGAATACATGCAACATTAATCACTTTATTTCAACCACGATTTCAAATAGCAAGAAAAATCCTTATCTCTGAAAGGTTTACTCACCTGTCTGTGAAGAAACAGAGAAGGTTGTGCTTTAATTTAATTGATGCATCCTCTTTGGTTGCTGAAGTTTGAATGCACTTATGCTTTGAGTTGATTTAGTTGCTAGCTTGGTTTTTGATCTTGAATTCATACTGGGTAGAACTTAAAGCTTCTCAGGTTTGTAATACGAACATGTGAAATTGTTGCCGAATTAGAACTGTTGTTTTTATTTTTGTTTTCAGCCATCTCTCTGGTTTGTAAAGAAGTGAGCAGGGTTTTTTTTTCAAGTTTAAATGTTTAATTTGTTTAAATTTGCCTCAGATCTAATGGATTGTTTCTTTGTTTTGAAAGTGGAAAGTTAGAAAAAGAATGGAGAAAGGAGTATATGTTTGTATAAGTTTAAATTAGGCTTATTAAAAATAAAAGAAAATTAAAATAAGAATTTGACATTTGTCACTTACCTTGTCTATTTGATTAACACATATTATTAAGAGAGTTTAATAGGTCAACACTTGTAACTTACATGCATAAATAAATTTTAAAATGTTTAATAAAGCTTTTATAATTAACCTTTTTTAAATTTAAATACATAAAAAAAATTATCCTTTTTAAAGAAATAGAATAAGACAAACTATATTTAAACAAAATCATTCATGACTTACTTTTAAATTCAAAATATATATTAAGATGTATATATCATCTCTTTTGAAAATTCAATTAAATTTTTCTTTTAAATATAATTTAAATCAAATTTTTTTTTAAAACCAATTTGATATATATATTTAAACAACCACCATTTTCAATTTGAAAATAATAGTCTACTTAAAATCCATAATCACACACACAAATATATATATATATACATTATTATTGTTGAAATAACAAATTTGCCTGTTTTAATTAAATTTATAATGGACATTATCACCTTGAACTGCTTCAAATTTCAGGGATATCACATTTGAATAGTTAAAATCACATAATTATTCAATTATCTGATACCCAAAAATCCGGGTTATTACACTATTGGCATTATATGTGTTAAGGGCTATATGGGTAACCCCTTAACGCTATTTAAAAGTAAGTTTATTTTACAATTAGACACTATTATAATATCGAAATATACTACATAGTAAATAGTTTAACGGATCCTTAAGAGATGTGAATCCCAAGCATCTTTTGAGTTACTGCACTCGTATTTACTTCTGTTAATTTGACTTACATAAGATCTTTTAGTTCTGACTCGAGTGTTTTGTCTTTTCAATACGCTCGGGTCAGTCCGAGCATTTCAGGATCGAAGACTTTATTTCTGGAGGACGAAGACGAAGATTTCATTATTATTATTATATATTATATGTTTCCACTACACACTGTATTTCGCTGCACTGATATTTATTGGTATGTTAACTCTGATATATGTTGTATAAGTAAAATTAAATATTTTGTAAACAGCTTCAAGAACTGTATGTTTATTATTATATTTTATCCTTCCGCTGTGAGATTCTATTTTGTTTTATTTCTTTCTTGTTTTTTTATTTACCCTATAACAAACCGCCCTTCCGTATGGTTTGAATTGGCACGTGTGTCGATTTAAAGCATGCGAAAAGACGGGACGTTATAGATCATCCTTCCGCTTCAGTTGACACCATCCGCAAGAGATGAAAGTAAGGGCGTCCTTTGACATTACCCATTTTGCATATATCAAACCTTTCGAAACGATTGGTTTTGCCACTGTCTACCTTCCATAGGTGAAGATTCTACCAAAACTTTCCCTTTCGAAAACATACAAAGACTAGCCTTTTGATCCGGGTAAACCCTTCCACTAGTATTAGGCAGATTTAACATATGTCAGTATTGTTTTCATAGGCGTCAAAAGATGGACTTCTTCATTAATCAAGGGGATTTCCTTCGAAAGCTACCTTCCACAACCAACCAAGGAGATGCTTTCAAGCGGTTGACACTTTCATGCGGGTCACATCATAATTTACCATTCCATCCTCAATGAATGCATCCACAACCATCAGAATAATGCTTTCGAAAGCATCGTCACCTTTTACAAGTATTGTTTATATACCTTCCGCACATGTTCGGACAACCTTTCATGCTTATCCAAGACATCTACAGCAACATAAGTTCAGCTTTTATACCTATCGATGGAGTCTAAGGCTTTCAAATGTTATGCTAAAGAAACATTAAAGAGGCACTTAGGAGTCAACAACAGTAGAAGGTCGTAAAGGCATCCTTTCGATCGAGTCGAAAGGACGGATGCAAAAGGGTTCATCCTACACCTATAAATAAGACCCTAGGGGTGCTGTTTGAGGGATTAATATTCTGTGACGACCCGGAAATTTGTAGGAATTTGAAATTGAAATGTTTAATTAATTTTAAATATTTACAAGATAGTTTAACTTGGATTTCAAATATCAGTTTGAATTTGACGATTGAATTCATGTAATTAAACAATTTGAAGTTGAGCTAAATGTTAAATCTGGAATTCTAAGCCTATTAAAAATATAATTTGAAGGCTTATAAAATTTATATTGATAATACTGAAGAGAATAGAATTTTTAAAATTGAAACTAATAGTGGTTCGTCAGTTTTAAAATTTTATAGTTTAAATTGAATTTAAAATTAGATTTCCGAGGCACAGTCTCGGAATTTGACGAAACCAGTTCCATTAGGTCCGTAATATTGAATTATTATTGATTTCAAGTTTCGTAGCATTCAGAGTTGTTGTGTCAGGATACGGCACATAAATGCGCTGAAAATTTAATTGATAATAATCTAGTGAAATTTAATTTAATTGGTTAAGCTTCTTGGATACGCCTCCTTTCTCTTTTATTTACAAGCCGGTCATTCTAAAAATATCTCACACCCTTTTTCCTTCCATTGATTCAAAACTATTATCAGAAAAAAAAACGGCCGCATACTCTCCTCCCTCAAAAATTAAAATCGTGTTCGTTCTCAATAATAATAGCGACTGCTCCCTAGTTATTAGTCGCGCCACCCTGTAGATCTCAGAATTGAATCGTTTGTTGTGGACTCGATCTCGAGTTCGAGTCGAAGTCGCAAAGAAGGAAGCTCTCGCGTAGGGGCTGCGTTTTGGGGTCCAGTGTCGTTCGAGTGGGTGACGTCGCGATCTCAAAGCAGAGGTGGAGGCCGCCTCTGGTGAGGGGGAAACTCGTTTTATCTAGGGTTTTCTTTGGGAAGTCGCCGCCGCGATGGGTTGCTTCGAGGTGCTCTGGTTGGGGGACTTCGCGATTTAGGGTGATTGTGGGAGATGACAGAGCCGCCTTCAGGTGACGCAATCGCAGTTGTCGAGCAAGGCGCACGCGATAGGGTTTTCGTTGGGTTATTCTCGAGCTCAGCAGGGTGGTCGCGATGCTGGGCACGACAGTGGAGCGAGGTATTGCTAACTTCTTCTGTCTTTAATTTTGTTTATGGTGTATAAAAAAATTAAAATTAATTATAGATATAAGTTGGAAAAGAAAATAGAAATTTTAAATATTGATAGAATTTATATAAGTTAGGGTTTTATGAAAACTATATATGTATAGATATATGTGTAGCTTTAAAAGGAAATAAACACATATATATGTTTTAAAGTATTAGTTGTCTTAGAATAAAATATTATGATGATTAGCTTGTTAAATTAACCTATTAAAATTTTAGTCCATGGAAATATTAAAGAAAATTTACTTCTAATCAAATTATTAATCGAGATAAATTATTGGTTAAATAAATTTCCAATGAAATTTTATTTATTTGTTCAATTGGCTTGTATATTAGTAAAATTTTATAAATATTTATAGAAGGCCCAAAATTGGGAGATAATAGACGAGATGGAATTGGATTGCCAAACGAAAAGGAAAAGATGAGTTAATCTCACTTAGTTAAATTTAAATTTAAATTTAAACAATTAAATTTAATTAATTGTTTGAACGGTTGAATTGACTGTTGTGATATAGCATGATATAATTTGAAATTGGCATATTATGTGATGCTAACGTTTGTGGATGCAGGGAAAACAGGTTGGAGGGATCCAACTGGACCCCTCAACCTTTATTTAAATTATTTAATATTCTCGGTTCTGGTTATTTGATATTCTATAATGAATTATGTGGAAATATTGAGTGTTATGGCTTGGTTGATATAATTGGGTATAATGAATTACCATAAATATAAATTTGATTTTTGGAAATTAAAATAAAAGAAGTGAAATTGCAAGTAAAATAATTATAGAATAAATTTCAAACAAAATAAATTGGTGATCAATTTGAAAAAAAAGAATTGATTTAAGTGATTGAAGTGGAATTTTCTCTGGATAGCCAAGTACATGTTTTTTTAAATTAAATTTTTACATATAAATTAAATGTTTTAAAGTTGTTCTTAAAGAAAGAAAGTTTTGTATAATTTATTATTTCTAATATTTAAAGTCTAATTAAGTATTTTCCCTTAATCTAATTTAGAAGTAATTATTAAGAAGTAACTTCGTATTTTGTTTTAAAAAGTAGAAATCTAGTTTTATATTTTATTAAGTAACTTTATTTTCAAATGTTTATATAGTATGTATTTTTAGTAAACTTTTGAAGTAATCTTAGCTTGAATGTTTAAAGTAAATTCCAAAGTAAGTATTTTATTTTAATTATTATCGTAATAATTACTTACAGAATGGTTTGGTATTCTGTTTAAAGTATTATTATAAATTAATGTATTAAAGTGAATTTTTCTAAATTGAACATCAAAATATATTTTACAATAAAGTGCGTTTAAAATTGTTTAAAAAAATCTAAAGTTTTGTACTTGGTGATTCTAGTGGGAATGGAAATACTCGGAATTTATTCTGAGACAAGGAAGATAGTTTGAAAACTGTTTTCAAGGAATTTGAAAATGAGGATATATCTTGTAAAGATATTTTGAGATTAATAAATAATTTGGGAAATTATTTATTGTTTGATGGATGTTTGTGAATATTAATTGGTAGTTAAATAACCGACTATCAATATTGGCCAACTGCGTTGATCGTTTCAAAGAGACCGGGATCGAGATTAATTTCTCAAAAACCACTTCGATCCGGTTTGTGCGATTCGTGAAAACGATTTTGGATTCGAAGATGGAGTAGTGAAGTGCAAGGGCTAGTCGCTACTAATCTTGAGGATATTTCCAAAATGGATGTAGTAGAAATAGTGCCTTCGGTTCCGTTCGAACCCGGGACAGACTTGTATGGATGAATGCTTGCGAAAACATCATCAGGTGGACGATGGGCATTCTAAGAAATATGTTCTACAAAGGTAACGCTTAGCCTCAAGCCTCATCAAATGGGAATGACTGAAAATCAAGGGTTATGCAGCAAGGCTCGGTGGGTAGCACCCAAGCAAGGTGAGGTCATTCCATTCTAGATGTCCCTTTTTATTTCGGCTTAGTGGGAGGTTGCTAATCCCAACCGCGGGGTGATCTCACTCGGGATTATCCAATAAGGGCTAGTCCCGGCCTTGTGTTGCAGGGGAGCAGGCGTACTCCTCGGTACGGTGATCTAGGCCCCTTACTGTGATAGGTGGTACCCTAGTGCCTAGTCATTAGTTGGAAATCCATTCTCCCTACGAGCCTTGTACGAGTTTTGTTTATATTACCCACTCTGTGGCTAGTAGCTGGAATTTAATCATGTAACAATTTCGGTTATTTTATAAGTATTTGTAGATAGACCCTATTATAATATAAGAGGATTTCTATAAAAATTGTTTTAGCTATCGTAAGGTAAAAACCCGACATGTTTATTTGTGGCGTGGTCTTACGAGATGCTTTTGTTTTTCAAAGGATATTTGAAACTTTAATAATCAATTGGGTGTGGTTTTCTCACGCTGGTATCCCAGGCTGACTCGGGTGTTATTTAACTGTAATGCTCGGGTCAGACCGAGTATTATAGGATACAGGATATAATGCTGTGGAGCTTAGGAGACGAGCAGGATGACGATACGTATTTTCATACTTGTTTATATATATATATACATATTCCGCTGTGTTGAGTAGCTGTGTATCCAGTTGTATGTTATTGATGTGAGCTGTGATTGATGTACTTTGATGATGTAATATATGTAAACAGATATATTTGATTTTGAGTAAAGATTATTTATTATCTATTATATTTTACTCCGCTGCGATGGTTAGATTCTGTTGTTGTTTTCTATTTTTCTTCTTCTACCTCTTCTTCTTTAACCCAAATGTTCGTATTTTCTGTACAACTTGAGTTGATCGATGTAGAATGGTGTTGACTCAAGGGGTACGGATTTGCGGGTCGTTTCGCTTGGTATCATAGCTTAGGTTGGTGATAACCTTGGCTCTGGTGGGAATTACTCATAAATTAGAGTCTATGGTACTCTAGAATGAGTTTGAGTGTATTAATAGATATGAGCGCGTATTTGTTAGTGAATATAAATTTTTTTAATATCGCGTTGATTGATTTATTGAGTGGCATATAAACCTTCGTCGACACAGTCTGGGTAATTGTATCGAAGGGGTTTCTAAACACTTGAATAGAACAATTGGCACGGTATTGTTTTAAATGCGGGTAAATGAAATAATTTTACCTAAAATATATTTTTATATAAAGAAAAGTTTTTGAAAACTATTTAGCTAATATATGGTTGCTTGGATGTTAGAAATGATGATATTAAAGTATTATCATTGTTAAGTGAAAAATTTAACTAGAAATTGTAAATATAATCAAAGATTGAGAAGATAAATTCAATTATGAAAGGAAATTTATAAATATGAATTATAAATGTAATTTATGCATTGAAATACAATCAAATGAGAATTTGTATAAATAAAGTGTACAAATGAATTATGGTTAAAATTTATTTAAGCAGGCTTTAGAAATTTAAAATCCCGGAGATTTGGAAATGTTTATCGAAGTGTTTTAATGATAAATGATAGCATTATTGTTTTGGAAATAATTCTGAATGGAAATCTATTTTAAAATGGATTTTGGAAGTGAGATAGCATTGAATTCACTTCGGTCACTGGAAAATAACTTCGGTGATGACTGCAGCATCATCGATGTTCATTTTCGAGTTTCTAAGTGATGAATTGATGCCAAATTATTTGTTCAGGAAAACCTGTTTTCTTTTGAAATTTCAAAAAAAATTTGTTGGGAATAAAAACAGGGTTGGTTTAATTTTTGAGAAATGTGATTAGTGATGTCGGAGATTTTAAAATAATCTGAAACTAAAGCCGGGAGTTTGAAAATCCTGATGAGATAGTTGTAAGCTTATAAATTGAGATGATGTTTAAATCAGGAAAGAATATAAGCTTTGAATGTTGGAATTTAAATTTAAAGAGAAGAGTTGAAAATGAAAGTAACTTGGATGGGAAGTAAAAATTTAACTGGATTGAAGTAATTGAGTAGGTTGGAAATAATATCCAGCTGTATTCAAATTAAGTTGAAATCGAATTGAGTTAAATAAACCGAGTTAAAATAAAATAAAATTGGAATAAAAAATTCAATTGAATCAATGAATGAAATAAAATTCTTACCTAAACAAATGGAAAATTAATTGAATAAGGATTGGAATAGAAACAAATAAATAAGAATAACGTGTAAAAGAGTTATAATGCATGAAATAAAATATGCTTGGGTTATAAATAAGCATAAGGCTTGAGTTAAAAATAAAGGAAGAATATATTCAAGCCTATAATGAATGGAATAGTGTAAATAATAAGTTGTGACTTATAAAATTTGAAAAAAAAGTGGGATAGAAACCCAAATTAAATATTTTTGGTGAATTGAAAAATAAAATGAAATCAAACTTGAATTATAAAATAAATTTGAACTTAAGAAAATTAAATGAAGAGATTTTGAGATTAAAAATCAAGTTCTGGATTATAAGTGGGGAAAAACTATTTAGATGATAATTAGATAATGAAATATGTAATGAGAACCCAATGTTGTTTATTAGAAGCTGAATTGTGAATTTATGGTGAAGTTTGGAAATAAAACTCAAGTTATAAATTGAATTCGACTTGAATTGTCAATAAAGTAAATGGAATTGAATTGTGAGTTCATGAAATTGGGTGGTAAATGAAAATGGATAGTGGATTCAGAATTTGAGTTATAAATTAAAATTTAACTTGAAGTGTTAATAAATTAAATAAATTGGGAATGGCCATGTAATCAATTAAATGAGCTGAATCTGGAAAGTTAAATTTTATAATAGCTAATCAAATGATATGAGCTTAAGAATAAAATTGGAGTGAATAACCTTAAGCTAAAAGATGGAAAGGAGTTGAATTGAATTCAACTTAAAATTTTAATAATATTGGATTGGATTTTTATCAGGTGAAAATAAATTTTAATTGAAATAAAATTCGATGAGTTGCCGATAATATTTAATGGAATGAAATTCTTAAATAAATAATAGTAAACCATTTAAATTGTTACGGAATTGAAATAATTAGAGACAATAAGGAAATGAATGTTTCAAGTTAATAGAATGGATTTAAATGAATGCGGATAAGGAATGAAACACTATTGAATATATCGTGCATAACATTGAAATAGTTATTGGATGAAATAGCTTGGATTGTCTTCGAGCTAAATAAAACGGTTTGGAATAAACAAATATGGAATGAAATGTAAATAAATGGATTGTAAATGAAATTTAAAAGGAGTGTGTCGAGCTAAATAAATGGTTTGAATGAACTAGTTGGTTAATAAAATGAAATGCAAGTGAATGTATTCAAATTTGATATGCAATGAAATGAGAATATATAGATTGTGAATAAATTTGAAAATGAAATAGAATTAAGTATAAATCGAGTTCAAATCCATTTAAATTGGTTATAAAACATACATATTTGTTTGTTCACATAGATCTTGTCATATTTGCATAGAATAAATATCATTGGATGTAAATGGAGGTAATTAAAATTCTATGAATTAATAGGAGTGAAATAAATTGATTTTGAAAGCAATGGAATTAAATATGAATTGAGTCTGCTAAAGAATAAAATAAATGTAAGCGATTGAGTTTTAAATCATTCAAAATTGAATGAAAATGGTTTATGAATTAATTGAAATAGTTTAATTACTATGAAAGTTGTAAAAATTGCTTACGGAAAATGTTGGATGTGCATTTCTTTAGGATTCATATGTTTTAACCATTGCAACTAAGTGAAATATAGTTAAACTGCATATATTCGGCACTTACATGTTTAAATTGAGTAAGTACAGGTACTTGGAAGCCGTGTGGCTGGATTTGGTTGTACTATTTGCTAAAAATTTTAAGCCGCTTGCTTAAAAATACTAAATAAGGTACGCCTACGCAATAAAAATAGGAAATATGAACTGTTTTTGGTTTTTCCGACCGTGTGGGTCGATGTATATATATTTATATCTTTTGTCAAATTGCAAAAGCTCCTCCGTACAAAGGAGACTCTGCCAAAAAAATTCAGAAATTTTGGGAGTTAGAAAATTTTAGAAAATTTTGGAAAATTTTGTTAACGACAAAACAATTTCAAACTGGAAATTGAAATAAATTAGTGAATGAAACCAATTGCAAATAATGACATGAATTAGTTATAAATGGAAAATAAAATTCAATATTTAAAGTTAAAGATAAATTGAATTCGTATGGAAATGAAAGAATCAATGTGAATAGAAATAGATATAAACTAAAGTGTAAGACGGAAATAAATAGAGAAGCATATAACATGCTTATGTTAACTTAAGTAAGGGATGGTCAATTCTTAATTGGAAATTGAATATTGAAAATATATTCTAAGTTGATATTTGAATGAATATTGACATTTGGTAAGGAAATCGATAAAATGTTTTGGGAATATTGCGATTTGATATTAGTGCTAAGCAGGATATGCAGGTAATATAAAGGGAAAAGAGAATTGATTTTGATTTCAGAAGATAAATTTGAAATGCTCGACAAAAAGGTATGTATTTAAATTTGGTATGGAATTTGACTGGGATTTGGATTAAGCCACTTGGCTTTTTGTTTTCTTTTTGGATTTGGGAGGCCGTAGAGCCATTTTGTAGTTATACCGAGCTAGCCGCGCAAAGGAGACGCTGGCGAAATTTTTTGAAAATTTAGAGAGTTAGAAATTTTTTGAGAAAGTTTTGATAATTCAAAATTTAGTTTTGAATTATAATTTAAATGATTGTATAAATAGAGTTGTTGGGAACTATGAGAAGGTTGGAAAGGTTAATAAGAATAATAATGAGTCTTTTATAAAAAGATAGTTGGTAAGATTTTGAATTGTTAGAAACCGTTTGGTTTCAGGAAAAAGTAAACGGGTATTGGACCATTCTTCCTAGCTAGTAATTTTGGGGACAAAATTCTTTTAAGGAGGGAGGAATGTGACGACCCGAAAATTTATAGGCATTTGAAATTGGAATGTTTAATTAATTTTGAATATTTCCAAGATAGTTTAACTTGGATTTCAAATATCAGTTTGAATTTGACGATTGAATTCATGTAATTAAACAATTTGAAGTTGAGCTAAATGTTGAATCTGGAATTCTAAGCCTATTAAAAATATAATTTGAAGGCTTATAAAATTTATATTGATAATACTGAAGAGAATAGAAGTGTTAAAATTGAAATTAATAGTGGTTCGTCAGTTTTAAAATTTTATAGTTTAAATTGAATTTAAAAATAGATTTCCGAGGCACAGTCTCGGAATTTGACGAAACCAGTTCTGGGTCCGTAATATTGAATTATTATCGGATTTCAAGTTTCGTAGCATTCAGAGTTGTTGTGTGAGGATACGGCACATAAACGCGCTGAATATTTAATTGATAATAATCTAGTGAAATTTAATTTAATTGGTTAAGCTTCTTGGATACGCCTCCTTTCTCTTTTATTTACAAGCCGGTCATTCTAAAAATATCTCACACCCTTTTTTCTTCCATTGATTCAAAACTATTATCAGAAGAAAAAACGGTCGCATACTCTCCTCCCTCAAAAATCAAAATCGTGTTCGTTCTCAATAATAATGGCGACTGCTCCCTAGTTATTAGTCGCGCCTCCCTGTAGATCTCAGAATCGAATCGTTTGCTGTGGACTCGATCTCGAGTTCGAGTCGAAGCCGCGAAGAAGGAAGCTCTCGCGTAGGGGTTGGGTTTTGGGGTCCAGTGTCGTTCGAGTGGGTGACGTCGCGATCTCAAAGCAGAGGTGGAGGCCGCCTCTGGTGAGGGGGAAACTCGTTTTATCTAGGGTTTGCTTTGGGAAGTCGCAGCCGCGATGGGTTACTTCGAGGTACTCTGGTTGGGGGACTTCGCGATTTAGGGTGATAGTGGGAGATGACAGAGCCGCCTTCAGGTGACGCAATCGCAGTTGTCGAGCAAGGCGCGCGCGATAGGGTTTTCGTTGGGTTGTTCTCGAGCTCAACAGGGTGGTCGCGATGTTGGGCACGACAGTGGAGCGAGATATTGCTAACTTCTTCTGTCTTTAATTTTATTTGAGGTGTTTAAAAAAAATTAAAATTAATTATAGAGATAAGTTGGAAAAGAAAGTAATAATTTTAAATATTGATATAACTTATATAAGTTAGGGTTTTATGAAAACTATATATGTATAGATATATGTGTAGCTTTCAAAGGAAATAAATACATATATATGTTTTAAAGTATTAGTTGTCTTAGAATAAAATATTATGATGATTAGCTTGTTAAATTAACCTATTCAAATTTTAGTCCATGGAAATATTAAAGAAAATTTACTTATAATCAAATTATTAATCGAGATAAATTATTGGTTAAATAAAATTTCCAATGAAATTTTATTTATTTTTTCGATTGGCTCGTATATTAATAAAATTTTATAAATATTTATACAAGGTCCAAAATTGGGAGATAATAGACGAGATGGAATTGGATTGCCAAACGAAAAGGAAAAGGTGAGTTAATATCACTCAGTTAAATTTAAATTTAAATTTAAACGATTAAATTTAATTAATTGTTTGAATGGTTGAATTGATTGCTGTGATATAGCATGATATAATTTGAAATTGGCATATTATGTGATGCTAACGTTTGTGGATGCAGGGAAAACAGGTTGGAGGGATCCAACTGGACCCCTCAAATTTTATTTAAATTATTTAATATTCTCGGTTCTGGTTATTTGATATTCTATAATGAATTATGTGGAAATATTGAGTGCTATGGCTTGGTTGATATAATTGGGTATAATGAATTACCATAAATATAAATTTGATTTTTGGAAATGAAAATAAAAGAAGTGAAATTGCAAGTAAAATAATTATAGAATAAACTTAAGAATGGCTTGGAAAAGAAATAAAGTGACTTTAAAATTCTAATAAATGAACCCTAAGAATGGAAGGGAAAATTAAATAAACAGTAAGTTAATGAATTCTAAAATGCTGTATTATTAATTAAAAAGAACAAACATTTATTTAGAATTTAAGATTTGGATTATTGAAAAAGTAAAGAAAATAAAATATAATAATAATAGAATTTGAAAATGAACTGATAAGTAAAAAGAATTTATTTCAAATAAAATAAATTGGAGATCAATTTGAAAAAAAAAGAATTGATTTAAGTGATTGAAGTGGAATTTTCTCTGGATAGCCAAGTACATGTTTTTTTAAAGTAAATTTTTACATATAAATTAAATGTTTTAAAGTTGTTCTTAAAGAAAGCAAGTTTTGTAAAATTTATCATTTCTAATATTTAAAGTCTAAGTAAGTATTTTCCCTTAATCTAATTTAGAAGTAATTATTAAGAAGTAACTTCGTATTTTGTTTTAAAAAGTAGAAATCTAGTTTTATATTTTATTAAGTAACTTTATTTTCAAATGTTTATATAGTATGTATTTTTAGTAAACTTTTGAAGTAATCTTAACTTGAACGTTTAAAGTAAATTCCAGAGTAAGTATTTTATTTTAATTATTATCGTAATAATTATTTACAGAATGGTTTGGTATTCTGTTTAAAGTATTACTATAAATTAAAGTATTAAAGTAAACTTTTTCTAAATTGAACATTAAAATATATTTTACAATAAAGTGCGTTTAAAATTATTTAAAAAATAATCTAAAGTTTTGTACTTGGTGATTCCAGTGGGAATGGAAATACTCGGAATTTATTCTGAGACAAGGAAGATAGTTTGAAAACTGTTTTCAAGGAATTTGAAAATGAAGATATATCTTGTAAAGATATTTTTGAGATTAATAAATAATTTGAGAAATTATTTATTGTTTGATGGATGTTTGTGAATATTAATTGATAGTTAAATAACCGACTATCAATATTGGCAAACTGCGTTGATCGTTTCGAAGAGACCGGGATCGAGATTAATTTCTTGAAAACCACTTTGATCCGGTTTGTACGATTCGTGAAAACGATTTTGGATTCGAAGATGGAGCAGTGAAGTGCAAGGGCTAGTCGCTACTAATCCTGAGGATATTTCCAAAATGGATGTAGTAGAAATAGTGCCTTTGGTTCCGTTCGAACCCGGGACGGACTTGTATGGATGAATGCTTGCGAAAACATCGTCAGGTGGACGATGGGCATTCTAAGGAATATGTTCTATAAAGGTAACGCTTAGCCTCAAGCCTCATCCAATAGGAATGACTGAAAATCAGGGGTTATGCAGCGAGGCTAGGTGGGTAGCACCCAAGCAGGGTGAGGTCATTCCAGTTTAGATGTCCCTTTTTATTTCGGTTTAGTAGGCGGTTGCTGATCCCAACCGCAGGGTGATCTCACTCGGCATTATCCAGTAAGGGGTAGTCCCGGCCTTGTGTTGCAGGCGAGAGGGCGTACTCCTCGGTACGGTGATCTAGGCCCCGTACTGTGACAGGTGGTACCCCAGTGCCTAGTCATTAGTTGGAAATCCATTCTAACTACGAGCCTTGTACGAGTTTTGTTTGTATTACCCATTCTGTGGCTAGTAGCTGGAATTTAATCATGTAACAATTTCGGCTATTTTATAAGTATTTGTAGATAGACCCTATTATAATATCAGAGAATTTCTATAAAAATTGTTTTAGCTATCGTAAGGTAAAAACCCGACATGTTTATTTGTGGCGTGGTCTTACGAGATTCTTTTGTTTTTCAAAGGATTTTTGAAACTTTAATAATCAATTGGGTGTGGTTTTCTCACGCTGGTATCCCAGACTGACTCAGGTGTTATTTAACTATAATGCTCAGGTCAGACCGAGTATTATAGGATACAGGATATAATGCTGTGGAGCTCAGGAGACGAGCAGGACGACGATACGTATTCTCGTACTTGTTTATATATATATACATATTCCGCTGTGTTGAGTAGTTGTGTATCTAGTTGTATGTTATTGATGTGAGCTGTGATTGATGTACTCTGATGATGTAATATATGTAAACAGATATATTTGATTTTGAGTAAAGATTATTTATTATCTATTATATTTTACTCCGCTGCGATGGTTAGATTCTGTTGTTGTTTTCTATTTTTCTTCTTCTACCTCTTCTTCTTTAACCCAAATGGTTCGTATTTTCTATACAACTTGAGTTGATCGATGTAGAATGGTGTTGACTCAAGGGGTACGGATTTGCAGGTCGTTTCAAATTCATTACTTCCATGCTTGTATTTTCCGTGAGTTTGTAAATCCTAATTGCTAAATCGAATTGGGGATTTCACATCATTATAATGCCTAAGCCCTTTTTGTGATGACCCAGAATTTTTAAGCAATTTAAATTGGAATATTTAATTGATTTGAAATATTAAAAAATGTAAATTTTTAACCTGAATTCAAATATCACTAATTAATTGTTAGTTAAATTATTGAATTAAATAATTAAAAATCGGGTAGAATATGAAATTTAGGATTTTAAGCCTGTTAAAAATAATTTCAAGGCTTGTAAAATTTATATTGATAATACGGAAGATAATAGAAGTTGTAAAATTGAAATTAACAGTGGTTTGTTCAGTTTTAAAATTTTATTGTTTAAATTGAATTTAAAAATAGCCTTCCGAGGCGCAGTCTCGGAATTCGACGAAACTAGTTCCATTGGGTCCGTAATATTGTATTATTATCGGATTTCAAATTTCGTAGTGATCGGACTTGTTGTGTGAGCGTACGATATATAAACGCGTTATAAATTTACATTGAAAATTCTATTTAAAATTATATTTATATATTGACGTGCTAATCACTATCAGCTGCCTTTCCTTCAAATCGTTGTCTCCTCTCGTGCACGCCATCATCATCGTGTCTCTCTTTCTCTTTAATATCTACAGCCGAACCCTTCTTTTCAAAGCAGAAAGAAAAACAAATCTGAAACCTCTCTTTCTTCGTTCAAAACAAAAATGGCGAACGAAGACTAATTGCATTCGTTCACTTTCTTTTCCCATTCTCAAATCGTGTCGTCTCCCTCCTCTTCCATTTTCCTTTCTCAATTTAAAAACCGATAGCAGTTTAAAAAAAAAAAGAGAAAAGAGGAAGCTCGAAAATCGCCTGCCTTCTTCCTCAAGTTTTCTGCTGAATCGAAGCAGTTCGATTCAGTCGAAATCATTTTATCCAATCGACGCGACCGAGGTCATCGCGAAATCGCACACCTCGCGATGGCAAACTTAGGCGATCGGCTAGAAGGAGTAGATGCATGTGTTCGTTCTTGTGAGGTGGGATGGGGTTTAATCTAGAAGGGATGTCGACGGCAGTTGATTTTGAGGGTTCGAGCTGGTTGAGATAATCTGGGTTTGGGCAGCAGAGGTCGCTTGGGGTTCGTGGGTGGCTCCGTTAGCCTCGCAAGCTCGATGTTGCGCTCGAGTGTTGATGGATCGCATAGGCGAGGTGATTATCAGTTTTTTTTTCAATCTTGAGGTATTCTTTTGTCTATCATATCGTAATTAATAAGTTTAATTACTGTGTTGATTTCGAAGAGAATATAAGTATGAATATGTACATATTACAGTAGGATTTATATATATATAAAGTCTGTATTTTTATAGATATATGTATATATAGATAAAGGTATTTTTTATTATTATTTAATAGTAAGACAAAATTTTGCTATTTTCCAATTCATAAGATAAATAAGTACATTTGTTTTTATGGTAAACATAATTTCTATTTGATTTACAGGAAAGAAATTTATAAATATAAATACATCTAGAAATGTATTATGGTAATTAGGTTGATGACTAACCTATTTAATGAATTGAGTCACTAAAATATTTTATCAAACTATTAGTTGAATTAAATCATTAGTAGATTAGATTATTTTGAACATTTTAATCTAATGATAAAAACTGTTCATTTATCTTGTTACCAAGGATTTAACAGTAAAGTAAAATTGGAATTTTATTAACCCAATGATTTAAATTTTAAAATGAATATATTGTTCGATTTATTTCGAATAGTAATAAATCGTAAATATTTATACAAGGTCTAAAATCAAGAAACAAGCTGGAATGGAAAAGAATGGAAATGGATTGCAAATAAAAGCAAAGGTGAGTTAATCTCACTCAGTTAATTTAAATTTAAATTTAAATGATTAAATTTAAATAATTATTGAATGGTTTAAATTGATTGATGTGTTATAGTATGGTATATTCTGGAATTGGATATTATTGTGCTCACATCTGTGGATGCGGGGAAAACAGGTTGGAGGGATCCAACTGGACCCCTCAACATTTATTATTTAATATTCTCTGTTGTGATTACTTGATATTCTATGATGAATATATTGGAATATTGAATGTTATGGTTTGGTTGGATATATTTGGGTATAATGAATTACCAAAAATATATAAATTGAGTTTTGGAAAGAAAATAAAGGAAGTAAATTTGAAAATGAAATAATCTTAGAAAATTTACTAAATTAAGAATGAATTGAAAAAGAAATGGAAGCATGTTAAATGCTAATAAATAACTTCGAGTATGAAAAGAAAAGGGTTTGGATAAACAGTAATGAATGAATTGTAAAATTATGCGGTATTAATTTAAATGAATAAATAATTATTTTAAAACTTAAAGTTTTAAATTTATCTAAAGGAATAAGAAGTAAATTGAGAAATCTAAATTGGTATTTCAATTAAAAGTATTTTAAATCATAATTAAGGAATAAAATCTGAAATTAAAGAATTTTTGAATAAATGCAGTAAATTAGAAATCAATTTGGAAATTGATTTAAGTGTTTGAAATTGGATATTTGGAAGAATAAATTCAAGGTGGGAATTTATTAAAGGAATGAGAAAAATTGTTTAAAAATAAATAGTGATTTATTTTTAAAGGTTGTGAAGAGAAGTATATTTCTCTGGATAGCCAAGTACGTTTTAAGTAAATTTTTAAATATAAGATAAAAGTTTAATGTTGTTTTGAAAAGCATGTTTTAGAAAATTTATTATTTCTGAATGTTTAAAATTCTAAAGTAAATATTTTTTAAATCTATTATTGTAATAATAATTTAAAGGCGACTTAGTATTTTTTTTAAAAAGTGAAAACCTAGTTTTATATTTATAAAGCAACATTATTTTCAAATATTCATATAGTATGTATTTTTAACAAATTATTGAAGTAGTTTTAACTTAAATATTTTAAAGTATATTTCAAAGTAAGTGTTTTAAATTATTTTAAAAATAGAAAGTTTTGTGCTTAGTAATTTCAGAAGAAATAGAAAATATTTGGGAAATTTATTCAGAAAAGGAAGATAGTTTTGAAAACTATTTTCAAAAGGGTTTGAAAAGTGAAAATATATCTTGTAAAGATATTTTTGAGGTTAATAAATAATTTGGAAAATTATTTATTGTTTTATGATTGTTTGGGAATATTAATTGATAGTTAAATAACCGACTATCAATATTGGCCAAATGCGTTGATCGTTTCGAAGAGACCGGGATCGAGATTTATTTCTCGAAAACCACTTCAATCCGGTTTGTACTTTCGTGGAAAATGATTTTGGGTCGAAGATGGAGCAGTGAAGTGCAAGGGCAAGTCGCTACTAATCCTGAGGATATTTCCAAAATGGATGTAGTAGGAATAGTGCTTTCGGTTCCGTTCGGACCCGGGACAGACTTGTATGGACGAATGCTTTCAGGACATCATTAGGTGGACGATGGGCATTCTAAGGGATATGTTCTGAAAAGGTAATGCTTAGCCTAAAGCCTCATCAAATGGAAATGACCTGAAAATCATGGGTTATGCAGCAAGGCTAGGTGGGTAGCACCCAAGCAGGGTGAGGTCATTCCTGCCTAGATGTCCCTTTTATTTCGGCTTAGTGGGCGGTTGCTGATCCCAACCACGGGGTGATCTCACTCGGGATTATCCAGTAAGGGGTAGTCCCGGTATTGTGTTGCAGGGGAGCGGGCGTACTCCTCAGTACTATGATCTAGGCCACGTACTGTGACAGGTGGTACCTCATTGCCTAGTCATTATTTAGAAATCCATTCTCCCTACGAGCCTTGTACGAGTTTTGTTTGTATTACCCACTCTGTGGCTAGTGGATGGAATTTAATAATGTAACAATTTCGGCTATTTTATAAGTATTTGTATATAGACCCTATTATAATATTAGAGGATTTCTATAAAAATGTTTTAGCTATCGTAAGGTAAAAACCCGACATGATTATTTGTGTCGTGGTCTTATGAGATACTTTTGTTTTCAAAAGGAGTTTTTGAAACTTTAATAATCAATTGAGTGTGATTTTCTCACGCTAGTATTCCAGAATGACTCGGGTATTATTTAACTGTAACGCTTGGGTCGGACCGAGTGTTATAGGATACAGGATGATGCTGTGGAGCTCAGGAGACGAGCTGGATGACGATACGTACTCTCGTACTTGTTTATATACATATTCCGTTGTGTTGTTTAGTTGTGTATTCAGTTGTATGTTATTGATGTTGATTTGCGATTGATGTACTCTGATGATGTAATATATATACTGATATATTTGATTTTGTGAGTAAAGATTGTTTATTATCTATTATATTTGATTCCCCTGCGATGGTTAGATTCTGTTGTCGGCTTCTATTTTCTTCTTCTACCTTTTCTTCTTTAACCCTAATGGTTCGTATTTCTGTACAACTTGAGTTGATTTTAGTTAGAATAGTGTTGACTCAAGGGGTAGGGATTTGCGGGTCGTTGCAGTTGGTATCAGAGCTTAGGTTGGTGATAACCTTGGCTTTGGTAGGAATTACTCATTGAAATAGAGTCAACAGTACTCTAGACTGAGTTTGAGTGTATTAATAAATATGAGCGCGTATTTGTTAGTGAAAATAAAATGATTTTATATTGTGTTGATTGGTTTATTGAGTAGTTTATGGATTCTGATCAATATGAGTAATTAACGTTATTGATAGGGATCTCTAACACTTGAATAGAATAATTCGACACAGTATTGTTTTAGTCGTATATAAAAAGATATAATTTTTGTAAAGTATTATAGTATTTGGATGCTTGATATTTAAGGAAGGATAATATTAAATTATTAACACTATCGTGTAGAATTGAATAAGAAGTTGAAAACTTATAACCAAAGTTGAAGAATAAATTTTTATAACAAAATGGAATTTGAAATATGGATTATTAATGTAATTTATAAATTGAAATGAACTTCATATACAAATGAGATTTGTAAATGTAAACTGTAAAGATGATTATAATTTTGGAATAGAATTCCAGAGAAACATTTGAAGTTGAAATGAGATAAAATTCTAGAGAATGTTTGAATATAGATTTAAAGGAATTGCAATTTGGAATTTTGGGAAAAATTTAAATTCCTTTGAGTTTGAAAATGGTTTCAAAAAGGCTTGGAGGAATAATAGTAATATTTTGGAAATATTTTTGTGTTGAAATTGAAATCTTGTGAGATTTGGAAATTAAAAATATTTGAAATGTTGTTAAAGAGATAAAAGCATTAAACTCTTTCGGCCGCTGGAAAATAATTCCGATGATGTCTGCGACATCAACGGTGTTCATTTTCGAGTTTCCCAGAGAGGAATTGCTACCTGAATATTTTAAATTGGAATTGTTTGCAAATTGGGTTTGGTTTTGAAAATTCAAAGGGATAAATGAATTTGCCAAAGGATTTTGGATGTAGTTGATTTCAAAAGCGATTTTTTTGAAAATTTAGGGAATTGTTTAAACTCTGGAATTTTATTTTAAATGTTTATGGAATAATAAAAATATATACTTGGCTAAATAAAATGTATAATCCCAGATCAAAAGTAAAACATGAATGGGATTGATTATAAATAGATAAATGTATGGAGATAAATAAGTTTGTGACTTATAAAATTTAGAAGAGAAATAAATAAGCCAAAATAAAATTGATTTGAATATTGGGAAGTGAATGGAAAATTCAAAACTTAAATTACAAAATAAATTAACCTCTAGTAAAATAGTTAAAGTGGTTTTGAGATAAAAATAAAATATTGGGAATAAACCTTGAATAAACAAACTAATAATTAATTGGTAATGAAATATGGAGATGGAACTTGAATTGGTTAAATGAAAGTCGAATACCAATTTAATGTGGCAAATGTTTAGTTTGCAAATAAATTTTGAAATGAGTATTTGATGTAACCAATATGACATGTACCAAGATTAATAAATGGATTTAAATAAATTGAACGAGGATATGGAATGCGAAGTAAATTGAACGAAATCAATTAAAATGAAATCAAATTAAGTATAGATTGAATTGGTATTAATTTAAAATAGTTATAAACTGGAATGAATATTCTTTTAAGTAAATATCACTGAATTTGCATAAAAATAATTGTCATTTGACGTAAACGAGATTATATTCTTTGGGTTAACAGAAGCCAACGAAATTGGTTTTTGAACAATTGTAATAAATATGGGCTTGTTTGGATGAAAAGTAAATTGAATGTAAGCAATCAAGTGTAAATGAATTCAGCTTGGATTGTCGGATAATTGAATATAATTGGAAGTATGAAATTCAAAATGGCTGGCTGAATAAACTAATTTAAATTAGGTAGTAGATGAAATTGGTTGGTAATTGAAATCAAATTAAGGATTTAAATTGGAAAGTGCTTATAAAATATATATATATATATATATATATATATAACTTGAGTTTTAAAGTTGAAATAACTTGACGGAAAAAATAATATAAAATAACTTAAATAATACTTGAATAAAAGCTTGATTTAAGTAAAATTGTGAAATGGGTGTGTCGAGTTTTATGAAATGATTTTAAATAAAACTTGTTTGGTAAATGAAATGAAATTAGTAATTGAGTTAATTAACGTAAGTTATATTAATGAGGATTTGACTTTGGGAAAATGGGAGTTGGATTGCTTTAGGGATTAATTCATTTTAAATGAGTTTGTTTGGACTAAGAATGAAATTGAGTTATTGAAGGTTGTGTAATTATTTGAATTGAATAGGATGGTTTGAATATGGATTGAAAGCGTTTAAATTTGCGTCGCAACCTTATAGATTTGCTTATGGGCAGTATTTAGTGTATATTGCTTATGTGTACATGTGTTTAGCTGTTGAAATTAATTGACATGTTAATAAACTTTGTATATTTGTCACTTACATGTTTAAATTGAGTAAGTACAGGTTTTTGGAAGCCGTTGACTGGGTTTTGCCGCGCTAACAGCTAAAATAAATAAGCCGTTTGCTTAAAATGCTAAATAAGGTACGCCTATGCAATACAAATAGGAAATATGAACTGTTTTTCTGTTTTCCGACCGTGTGGGTCGATGTATACATATTTATATCTCTTGTCAAATTGCAAAAGCTCATCCGTACAAAGGAGACTCTGCCAAAAAATTTCGAAATTTTTTGGAGTTAGAAATTTTCTGAATCTTTTGAAAATTTTCACTAACGACAAATGTATTAAAATTAGTAAGCAAATAGAATGATAACTGAATGTTGAAATCTAATTTAAATCGTATATGTAAAGTATGACGAACTAAAGATATTGTTCAAAGAAATTAAAGATAGAAAAAGTTTGCAAACAAACTTTTATTCGAGATATAAAAACAAATAAGTAAGTGAAATTAATTTAAGAAATAATTAATCGAATATTATTTGAAATGATATGAATTGAACTCAATTTTTTTGAATTGGAAGGTGAACTAAACTCAAGTAAAATTTAAAATGAAATTTGGATAAAAGATGAGAATAAAAGTATTCAGGTTTGAAATTAATTCGCAAATTGAAGCAAATTGAATTTATTTTGAATTGAAAACAAATTCAAGAGGTATATAAAATATTTATATTGAACTTAAGTAATGAAGGTGAAATTCTTATGTAAGTTGGCATTGGAAATATGCTAAGTGAATAATTGAATGAAGATTAAAACTGGAAGTTGTGACAAGGGAAATTGAGAATAAGTGAATAACAATCTAAATAAATGTGAATAAAAAGGAAATTGATTAATTGATAATCAATTGGGGCAAATACATAGGATGTACGTATATTATTTTATCCACATAGCTATTTGATCCGGATTCGGGCATAGAATTTCGAGATAGTTATATCGATCCGAGTTAGGATTTTTCACTTCATTTTCAACGGCGGCCATGGATAAGGATTTTGATTGATTCTGTAAATTCTCTATCATAGTTTACAGATATGCAAGGAGAATTATGGTTTCTAATCAGGAAATCAGATCTGATTCCGCACTAGAAAGTCGGGTGAACGATACTAGTTCGGAAATGAAATTATGTGATCGAGTGAACGATTGGATTTGGTATTGCGTACGGATGATATATGTGCATCGTACGGGCTTAAACGGAATGAACATTGAAATTTTGGAAAGAAGTCAAATAAATGTTTTTGAATGTTGTGATCGGATATTACTGCTGAACAGGATATGCAGGTATGAAAAAGGAAAAGGAAAATTGGTTTTGATTTCAGATAATAAATTAGAATTGCTTGACAAAAAGGTATGTGTTTAAATTTCTGTATGAAATTTGATTGAGTTTTTGGATCTAGCCACTTGGCTTTTGTTTTCTTTTTGAGATTTGGGGGCCGCAGAGTCATTTTGTAGTTGTACCGAGATAGCCGCGCAAAGGAGACGCTGGCGAAATTTTTCAGAGATTTAGAGAGTTAGAAAATTTTTGAGAAAATTCTGATAATTTTAAATTTGATTTAAAAATTGAAATTTGAATGATTGAGTAAGTAATATTGTTTGAAACTATGGGAAAGTTGGGAAAGTAAGTAAGAATTGTAATGGGTCTTCTATAAAAAGGATAGTTGGTTAGCTGTTGAACTGATTGGTTTTGGGAAAAGTAAACGGGTATTAGACCATTCTTCCTAACTAGTAATTTCGGGGACGAAATTCTTTTAAGGGGGAGGAATTTGATGACCCGGAATTTTTAAGCAATTTAAATTGGAATATTTAATTGATTTGAAATATTAAAAAAGGTAGATTTTTAACTTGAATTCAAATATCACTAATCAATTGTTAGTTAAATTATTGAATCAAATAATTTAAAATCAGGTAAAATATGAAATATGGGATTTTAAGCCTGTTAAAAATAATTTGAAGGCTTGTAAAATTTAAATTGATAATACGGAAAATAATAAAAGTTGTAAAATTGAAATTAACAGCGGTTTGTTCAGTTTTAAAATTTTATTGTTTAAATTGAATTTAAAAATAGCCTTCCGAGGCGCAGTCTCGGAATTCGACAAATCCAGTTCCATTGGGTCCGTAATATTGTATTATTATCGGATTTCAAATTTCGTAGTGATCAAAGTTGTTGTGTGAGCGTACGATATATAAACGCGTTGAAAATTTACATCAAAAATTCTATTTAAAATTCTATTTATATATTGACGTGCTAATCACTATCAGCTGCCTTTCCTTCAAATCGTTGTCTCCTCTCATACATGCCATCATCATCGTGTCTCTCTTTCTCTTTAATATCTACACCGAACCCTTCTTTTCAAAGCAGAAAGAAAAACAAATCTGAAACCTCTCTTTCTTCGTTCAAAACAAAAATGGCGAACGAAGACTAATCGCGTTCGTTCATTTTCTTTCCCATTCTCAAATCGTGTCGTCTCCCTCCTCTTCCATTTCCCTTCCTCAAATTAAAAACCGATAGCAGTTTAAAAAAAAGAAGAGAAAAGAGGAAGCTTGAAAATCGCCTACCTTCTTCCTCAAGTTTTTTGCTGAATCGAAGTAGTTCGATTCAATCGAACTCATTTTATCCAATCGAGGCGACTGAGGCCATCGCGAAATCGCATGCCTCGCGATGGTAAACTTAGGCTATCGGCTAGAAGGAGTAGATGCGTGTGTTCATTCTTGTGAGGTGGGATGGGGTTTAATCTGGAAGGGATGTCGACGGCAGCTGATTTTGAGGGTTCGAGTTGGTTGAGGTAATCTGGGTTTGGGCAGCAGAGGTTGTGTGGGGTTCGTGGGTGGCTCCGTTAGCCTCGCAAGCTCGATGCTGCACTCGAGTGTTGATGGACCGCTTAGGCGAGGCGATTATCATTTTTTTCAAGCTTGAGGTATTCTTCTGTCTATCATATCGTAATTAATAAGTTTAATTATTGTGTTGATTTCGAAGAGAATATAAGTATGAATATGTACATATTACAGTAGGGTTTATATATATATAAAGTCTGTATTTTTTTAGATATATATATAGATAAAGGTATTTTTATTATTATTTAACAGTAAGACAACATTTTGTTATTTTCCAATTCATAAGATAAATAAGTACATTTGTTTGTACGGTAAACATAATTACTATTTGATTTACAGGAAAGAAATTTATAAATATAAATACATCTAGAAATTTATTATGGTAATTAGGTTGATTATTAACCTATTTAATGAATTGAGTCACTAAAATATTTTATCAAACTATTAGTTGAATTAAATCATTAGTTGATTAGATTATTTGGAACATTTTAATCTAATGATAAAAACTATTCATTTAACTTGTTACCAGGGATTTAACAGTAAAGTAAAATTGGAATTTTATTAACCCAATGATTTAAAGTTTAAAATGAATATTAATGGAAATTGATTGTTCGATTTATTTCGAATAGTAATAAACCGTAAATATTTATACAAGGTTTAAAATCGAGAAACAAGCTGGAATGGAAAAGAATGGAAATGGATTGCAAAAAAAAGCAAAGGTGAGTTAATCTCACTCAGTCAATTTAAATTTAAATTTAAATGATTAAATTTAAATAATTGTTTGAATGGTTGAAATTGATTGATGTGCAATAGTATGGTATATTATGGAATTTGCATATTATTGTGCAAACGTAAGTGGATGCAGGGAAAACAGGTTGGAGGGATCCAACTAGACCCCTCAACATTTATTATTTAATATTCTCTATTCTGATTACTTGATATTCTATGATGAATGTATTGGAATATTGAATGTTATGATTTGGTTGGATATATTTGGGTATAATGAATTACCAAAAATATATAAATTGGGTTTTGGAAAGAAAATAAAGGAAGTAAATTTGTAAACGAAATAATCTTAAAAAATTTAATAAATTAAGAATGAATTGAAAAAGAAATGGAAGTATGTTAAATACTAATAAATAACTTCGAGTATGAAAAGAAAAGGGTTTGAATAAACAGTAATTAATGAATTGTAAAATTATGTGATATTAATATAAATGAATAAAGAGTTATTTTAAAACTTAAAGTTTTAAATTTATCTAAAGGAATAAGAAGTAAATTGAGAAATCTAAATTGGTATTTCAATTAAAAGTGTGTTAAATCATAATTAAGGAATAAAATCTGAAATTAAAAGATGTTTGAATAAATGAAATAAATTGGAAATCAATTTGGAAATTGATTTAAGTGTTTGAAATTGGATATTTGAAAAAATAAATTCAAGGTGGGAATTTATTAAAGGAATGAGAAAATTTATTTAAAAATAAATAGTGATTTATTTTTATAGGTTGTGAAGGGAAGTACATTTCTCTGGATAGCCAAGTACGTTTTAAGTAAATTTTTAAATATAAGATAAATGTTTAATGTTGTTTTAAAAAGCATGTTTTAGAAAATTTATTATTTCTAAATGTTTAAAATTCTAAAGTAAAAAAATTTCAAATCTATTATTGTAATAATTATTTAAAGGTGACTTAGTATTTTGTTTTAAAGAGTGAAAACCTTGTTTTATATTTACAAAGTAACATTATTTTCAAATATTCATATAGTATGTATTTTTAACAAATTATTGAAGTAGTTTTAACTTAAATATTTTAAAGTATATTTCAAAGTAAGCATTTTAAATTATTTTAAAAATATAAAGTTTTGTGCTTGGTAATTTCAGAAGAAATTGAAAATATTTGGGAAATTTATTCAAAAAAGGAAGATAGTTTTGAAAACTATTTTCAAAAGGGTTTGAAAAGTGAAAATATATCTTGTAAAGATATTTTTGAGGTTAATAAATAATTTAGAAAATTATTTATTGTTGGATGGTTGTTTGGGAATATTAATTGATAGTCAAATAACCGACTATCAATATTGGCCAAATGCGTTGATCGTTTCGAAGAGTCCGGGATCGAGATTTATTTCTCGAAAACCACTTCGATCCGTTTTGTACGTTTCATGGAAAACGATTTTGGATTCGATGATGGAGCAGTGAAGTGCAAGGGCTAGTCGCTACTAATTCTAAGGATATTTCCAAAACGGATGTAGTAAGAATAGTGCTTTCGGTTCCATTCGGACCCGAGACGGACTTGTATGGACGAATGCTTTCGAGATATCGTCAGGTGGACGATGGGCATTCTAAGGGATATGTTCTGAAAAGGTAACGCTTAGCCTCAAGCCTCATCAAATGGGAATGACTGAAAATCAGGGGTTATGCAGCAAGGCTAGGTGGGTAGCACCTAAGCAGGGTGAGGTCATTCCTGTCTAGATGTCCCTTTTATTTCGACTTAGTGGGCGGTTGCTGATCCCAACTGCGGGGTGATCTCACTCGGGATTATCCAGTAAGGGGTAGTCCCGGTCTTTTGTTGCAGGGGAGCGGGCGTACTCCTCGGTACTGTGATCTACGCCACGTACTGTGACAGGTGGTACCCCAGTGCCTAGTCATTAGTTGGAAACCCATTCTCCCTACGAGCCTTGTACGAGTTTTGTTTGTATTACTCACTCTGTGGCTAGTAGCTGGAATTTAATAATGTAACAATTTCGGCTATTTTATAAGTATTTGTATATAGACCCTATTATAATATCTGAGGATTTCTATAAAAAAGTTTTAGCTATCGTAAGGTAAAAACCCGACATGTTTATTTGTGGCATGGTCTTACGAGATGCTTTTGTTTTCAAAAGGATTTTTGATACTTTAATAATCAATTGAGTGTGATTTTCTCACGCTGGTATTCATGACTGACTTGGGTATTATTTAACTGTAATGCTCGGGTCAGACCGAGTATTATAGGATACAGGATAATGCTGTGGAGCTCAGGAGATGAGCTGGATGACGATACGTACTCCCGTACTTGTTTATATATATATATCCCGCATTGTTGTTTAGTTGTGTATCCAGTTGTATGTTATTGATGCTGAGTTGCGATTGATGTACTCTGATGATGTAATATATATACTGATATATTTGATTTTGTGAGTAAAGATTGTTTATTATCTATTATATTTTATTCCGCTGCGATGGTTAGATTCTGTTGTTGACTTCTATTTTCTTCTTCTACCTCTTCTTCTTTAACCCTAATGGTTCGTATTTCTGTACAACATGAGTTGATTTTAGTTAGAATAGTGTTGACTCAAGGGGTAGGGATTTGCGGATCGTTACACTTTTATTCATAAAAATTATCAATAAAGTAAATGCATGGCACTTACAAATGCATGGAGTCTGAGTTGCTGCTTATATATGGTTGTATCTATGGAACACGCATGCTTATACCTTTCGAAGGGGTTCCTTTCGAAGGAATAAGATCCTTTCAACTCAGTTAGCACCTTTTGTTCTTATTAGGTTACGACCTTAGATTACTCTAACTGATCCGAAAGAGGTTCAATGAGGTCATTCACTCCTTTAACCTTTCTTTGGGTGTCGACAAGATTTCTTGTTAATATTTTTAGCATTAGAAGGACAGTCTGAACCTCTAGCTTCTTTGATTACCAACACCACATTTCCTTACCTTAAGCTATTATACACCCACCCTTGGCCACTACGATGAACCCCGAATGGAAAAGATCACAACAAGGGTCTTTAGAACCACAAGTAGCAAGGTCAACTCGTCAAATCTGCAATGAATCCTGAAGTTATCCCGAGCAAGTGCTTAGGATGGAAGCACTAAGGACGGTAAATGAGAAAAAGCAAGCAGAATTATATGATCCCGATATTTGGAGCATTAACCCATTTCATGTTGGGCCTACACCCATCTTTTCTTTAAGGAAAACCAGATCTAAAGGAGATAATTTGTTTGTTCTGATGAAGAAGGCCTTTCAATTTTATGCTAAAGGAAATATGTATGAAAAGGTGTGATGACCGATAAATACATATTTGCTCAGAAATGGCATAGAGAAACAAGTGGACCATTACCCCATACGAGATTCAAAAGATACTAAAAAGGAAATTGGTCATGGGCGTTGAAGCTTCAAAGTCAAGCAACAAAAGATCTTTAAATCAACCTCAAAAGATAGGTTTCAAATCAATACTCCCTAAAGAATGCAACTTAACTACATCATTCGAGAACTACTTGCTAACAAAAGCGGAACTCAATTACTGGCAATCCAAAAAGAAAGAGCCCAAGTATGAAAGAAATCTAGGAGGACCTTACTGCCATTATCATATGATTAATGGACAAGAAACAAATCATTGCATAGCTCTTGAAGGGATGATCATCAACTTTTTTGGACAATGAAAGATCGATAGATTTGTAAAGCAATTCTAGATGAATTCAGTAAAGTCTCATTTGAATAAGAAAATCTACATGGCTGGGACTAAGATTCCCCTTAAAATTGGAAATTACTAAACTGTCAAAAGCCTTTGTCCATGCCAAGATGGCCAGGATAAAGCGCCTCCTGGAGGGGGGTCGGAGAAATTCTTTATCCGCGTCACGCTATGACTAGATTAAAGTATCTGCAAGCTCTTGATCGCACCATACTAGGGCCAAATCAAGGCACCCTCTAGAGAGGAGATGGAGTAAGCCATTGAACATGCCACGCTATAGCCAGTTCAAGGCACCGACCAACCTTTAGTCCCGCCTATATGGCCTAGCTAGAGCACCTTCTGGAGGGAGAACGGAGTAAGCCTTTGATGTCGACACATCATGGCCTGGTCAAGGCACTGGACAAGCCTTCATTCCCGCCTATATGGCCTGGCTGGAGCGTTTCCTAGAGGGAGGTCGGGTAAGTCCTTAGGTCTTGCTTGTGGATAAGCTAACCAAGCGCACTGAACCACAATAGACTAAGATGTCCAAGCCCATGGAATGGCGCACAAAGAATTAACAAAATAGGAAGCCTAAAGGGGGGTGCATATCGAAAGAATCAGATACTTGGAACCAGAGAGGTAAGACAAGGCAAAAGGTTTGAACAATCAATGCCCAAAGAGTATTGCAGAACAAAAGGCTCGGAATAGAATTTTTGAACTTCTATTATTTGAGTAATGTTCTAAAATTTCCTCCTTATTGCCAGGAGCAGATATCCAATCTTATTTTCGGACAATAATTCTCGGATTACATTCATTATTAGATATGAATTTATGGCCTTCGGCTAATTTCCAAAAGATGACTTCTGGATTTCACTTATCAATACCTGCATCTGGGTTTTAGGTCTTCTACAATTGATTTCTAGACTTCACTCATTAATACCCGAATCTGGGTTTCATGTCTTCTATTATTTCAAGGTAAGGGTTTATGGACTTCTATTTTGTCCCCAAATGGGGATTCCTAGTCTTTTATGACTTATTTCAAAATCATGATTTCTGGGCTTTTATTATTATCGGAGAATTATTCTTGGTCTTCTATCAATTATTTCCAGAAGAGGGTTTCTAAACTTCTGCTATTAATGGCAAATTTGGATCTTCGGCCCTCTTTTATTAATTCCATAATTAGATTTCTGGTTTTCTATTAATATAACCAGAGTCAAATTTTGCAGTCTTCTCTCATCATTAATAAAGATGGATCTCAGGACATCTATTATTATCAGACAAGAATTTCCAGTCTTTAATCGTTCCTAACTATAGATTTCTCATCATTTATTATCTTTAGACGAGGATCTATCAATTTTCATTATTCTTGGATTTAGATTTTTGGAATTCAATTATTAGGAATTCTAATACCATTTCCAATAATATGGACAAACTACTGAAAATATTCTTACATAAATCTCAAATCAATGATAAGAAATTGTCTACTTTGTACTTTGCAGTAAAGTAAGATTGATAAGGAAGAACAAATGAGTCAACAAATATAAAAAATCATAATCTAGTTATAAAGTTGCAGATTCAGAAACAAAAGTACAAATACAGATAAAGGCTACAAGACAGATGATATTTACATAATCTGCAAAGTATATTATATAATACATTAAGATATTGGTACCAAAAGATCATAAACACCTGTGTGCCTCAAATATCTTCTGCAATCCTACCTAGATTCTTAGAAGTTAAGGGATCGACAATGTGGCGTATTACTGCACAAAAAGTTTCTTTAGGTTTCTTTTCTTTCTTCTTAATCTCATCCTCATCATCGATAGACTTGATGCAAGTTTTCAGGCATGATAGAAAGCATTAATTGCACCTCTAAGTGTCTAGTTCTGTCTTTCCAATTCAGTAATATGTTTTCGATGAAGATAACTTTCTTGTTTGAGTTTTCAAATTTTGGCCGCATATTCATTGATGCGTTATGAGTATCTTTCTTTTTATTGATTGTTGAAATAGTTTATTATTTCAAATTTCACTTTTCTATAGCATTCCCCCGCCACTTTTCATCCAAACCTGAATGAGGGTTTGTTATAGCAAGGAATTTTTGATGGCTAAGGAATAAGACCTTGTTGATTACCCAACAATTGGGGTGATTGGAGAAATCGCACTACGCCATAAATGGCCTTCTGCAACACAAAAAAAATGTTGGATCGGGCCCAAAAAATGTTGCCATAGGTCTATGGCAACACTTTTAGGATGATGCAATTTTTGCCGTTGCCTTAGACCTCAAAGGTAACATTTTGACAATCTAAGGCAACATATGTAATATTGTTGCAATAGAACCCTATTTGGGTCTATGGCAACACCCATAGGTATCTGTAGAAACATTCCAAAAATATTGCTATAGATATTAACTTTCTGAAGTTGTGCGGCCCACAATGTGGGGCCCACGACCCAACTGGGTCCATCCCTATGGCAACACCTTGAATGACTATTGCAACATTATTTTAAGCAACATTTATTACCCGGTGGCAACACTATTATGAAGCTACTGCAACACTATTCTAAAGCTACTACAACACTATTCTGAAGCTACTGCAACACTATACTGAAGCTACTGCAACACTATACTGAAGAGACAGTAAGAGCACATAGAACAGTACAATATCACATAGAACACTTGCACAATCACAGTACAATATCACATAAAACACTTGCATAATACACATCATAATACACAATACAGATAACAGTTCATACAGCAGTACACACCACAATTCAAGTCAGTTACCCCAAAATATCCAGTTACCCCAAAATACTACAAAGATACCCCAAAAATATCCGGTACACATAACAATTCATAAATGAGACTTAAGAGCTGGTGCCTCCAGTCAGATTATCAGTCTCACTGGACATGATTGTGGAAGTTAGATCCTCTACATTGATGTTCATCTCCGGGTTGGCATCACCTAATTTCTTAAGCACCCTAGCCAAATTCTCTTGTACCTTCTTATTTACCTTGGATTCTAGCTGTGCTTCCATTTCTTCGACAAGCCTTTGCCTTAAGTCATGTACGTAAGCATTTGTTAGAGTCTCGGTTGATTGTTTTGCACACTTTGCACGCCTCCCTATAAGCAAAGGACGACCCTGTGATTTTCCATTCGAAATTATTGTTTCAACAGTATTTCCTCCTTCTCCACCGGCCATTGCCTTTTGAACTAAGTCCTACAAAATAAAGCACATCAAAATTACCCTACAGTAAATGTAGAGTATGCAGCAAATGCTTACATATGGATTGTGTACAGCAAATGCAGAGAAAGCCACATTTTGGAAAACAATTTGTTTATGTGCATGTAATTAGAAAACAATTTGTAACATATATACTAGTGAAAACTGGAAAACAATTCTGTCGACAGCCAGCTACGGCTTCGTCATCTGGATTCTGAGGCTTCAAATGGCCATTCATTTTATTTATGCACATATGTGTATTACTATAGACATATATTTCTATATAAACCAAGTCAGTAATCCCTTTAACCAAATTCATTTCCTCGTTTCCAGTTTTTGTGTCATTTCTAGCCAAACGCAAAAGCAAGTCCTCTTCATTCGACTTAAAAAGGAAAAAAATGGCCAAGGGATCAAAATTCTTAATCTCACAATATACTCAATTACAATTTCCAAAGCAAACATCTATGCCATTAGTACGTTTGTGAAACTCAAGTTCAACAAGTGTTTCAAGGACAGTTTCAAGGACATGAGCATGCATGCACATGAGCAAGACATGAACAATGTGCAGCATGTGCAAAACAAAAGAAAACTATTACAAAACAGAATTATTACTTACAAGTTTGTAATTCATTACTTGAGGATTAGACACGTACTCACGTCCATCTGTTCTCTTACGACTTTTAAGAAAAAGTGATGCATCAGATGGTGTCTCCTGATAAAAGTTAAATAGATAGTTTAGCATACACTCTCTTCAATCAAAAATGTAAAGTAGCACATACCATCTTATGACGAAGCTGGGTGAACGACTTTGGACCAGTGGTGTGTGTGTCTTGATACGACTTACGACTAACAGAATTTTTCAGGGCTTTTTGCTAAAAAATACATAATAAACAAAGTACTCGTTTATCTCACAAAAAAAATACTCGTTTGTCTTGCGAAATAAATAATACGTACGTATACCTGAATCTCATCATCTGCCCAATACCTTAAGAGCACTTTAAAATCCTCCACTGGGATGTTGTCCGGCTTGTTTTCTAGCCTCTCCTCATCAGTCTTATAAGCTTTATAATGAGCTGTTTTTATGCGACTCTTGTACCCCCTCCAACAGTCACGAATAGACTTCAACACCCAGTTTTCACATTCATCCGGAATAATATACCGTTGCTTAAATATAAATCAAAGATAAAAAAGAATAAATAAATCAAAATCCAGCTACATTATAGTTAATAGATCAATATTACTTATTAAAGTAAAATTCAGCAACATTATAGTTAATAATAGATTACCTTAACATAATCCCATAGAGATTTCTTCAACTTTTCAGGAATATCCGACCAAGATTTATACGTAAGTGGCACAGTCCTTTTCAATGTTCCTAAAAAGTTGCTCAGTTCAGATATTACTTTGTCATCATCTGAAATAGGTTGGAACCACTGGTTCATCATAATTACAACTCTTTTGTCATTCGCCCTTGTATGAACATTAAACGTCTTTGTGTGACCTCTGAGTCTTTTAGGAACTTCACCTTTAATTAAAATGAAAAGTCCCGTCAAATAATAACATAAATCATAATGTAAATTCGGTACTTAAATATTAATCTTACTGTAATATTAAATATTATTATCACATCAATTCAGTACCTGCTTCAACTTCTTCATTTTCAATGTCTGGCAAGACATTCTCTGCAACATACTTATTTGCCATACCACTTGCACTAGCTTTTGCAGCATTTTCCTTTTGTCGTTCCCGCAGAGCCAAATAATCAGCCATTGTTCCTTTTCCTTCAACATCCTTCTCAGTTGAACTTACTACCAGGCTTGGGCTTATGCTTCTCAACTTTTCCTTTTCCTTTACGATACCACTAGCTAAACGAGTTTGTGGTCCACTAACAGGCTTGGGCTTCTCAACTTTTTTAGTTCTCTAAATTGTATATATAAGTAGGAAATAAGATTGGATTTTATAGTTATTATCTTCATAAGCAGAAAAAAATAAGATATGTAGCTATCACACACCTTTCTTGGACTTTGTGAAGTATCATCTTCATTATGCTCCTCATGGTCCGGATTATATTCCTGATCACTATCCACATCCTCTTGCATCTTTTCTTTTCCGTTATCTTTTTTTAGGTTTGCATTTCTCAGTTCAGCTGAAATTGCAGACACACCTAGAGAAGCAAGAACTTCGTTGTTCCTCATCACATTAACAACTCTATGTACTTCATAATCTTTTAGGTTCATCATCAACTTAGCAGTTCTCTGTACTTCATAATCTTTTAGAGATAGTGGAGGTGTAGAATACTCATTTGGAGGTGGTGGATGAACATCCTGCAAGTATATAATAAACAGGAACATCATAGTAAGTATGCTGCAAGAGTGGTACAAAATATTCAAATTACAATAAGATCATCATAATAACAATTCTTCAAACCTGCATGGCATTTTCATCCATATCTTCTTCTTTCGATGTTGGTAAACGTGATTCCAACTTCCTCTTAACACTTGATGAGTTCAGATTCACTGTTGAATCGCTGATTTTTGGTTTTTTTCATGTGTCATCTTCTGAGGATTTACCTGATCAGCTAACTTTAGATTCACGGTTGCATTGTTGGGTTCTGGATTATTCAGCCGTGTCGACTTTCGAGGACTCCTCACCTCAGCTAACTTTAGATTCTTGGTTGCATTGTTGGGTTCTGGATTATTCAGCCGTGCCGACTTCCGAGGACTCCTCACCTCAGCTAACTTTAGATTCACGGTTGGATCGCTGGGTTCTGGAATATTCAGCCGTGTCGACTGCCGAGAACTGTTCACCTCACCTAACTTTAGATTCACAGTTGCATTGCTATTCAGCCGTGCTGACTTCCGAGGACTGTTGACTTCAGCTAAGTTCTTGTTTTTTTGGTTCTGTTGTAGTTGATGAGCCGTCACATACTGTCGTTTCATCGGTTTTGTAGCTGCAACAATAAAATGATATTATAATCATAATCTTTAAATGTTATAATCAAAATATCACAATAATTTTTTTTGCTATATCAAAATATCACAATCTGTAAATGATATTAACTATCCATTTATATATACATGTAACCAAATTCTGCCTTGGCCGCATGATTACATGCGGCTGCATTTGCTTTAGTGGCTCAATTGCAGTATCGACAACGTTGTCGATATAAAAATCCAAGTTGCCACCACTGTTAACTCCTTTGACTAATTCGGAGAGGTCCGCATCATTCGTCACTAACTTCCACCCACCCTTCTCGCCATTTCTCATATAAATTCCTCCTATTTCGATGTATTGAAGGTCATCCTTCACAAACTCCATGAGCACTGTGTACGAGAAGTAGTCAGGATCAACCCTCTTTATCACAGTATCGATTCCACCAACATATTGTGCCTTCTGAAATGCACCCTTGTGATGAAATGTGAGCTGCATGAGTTCCCCCATCCTACACAAAATGGATACAGAATGGTGAGTTTACATTGGAAGCAAGATATGAAATAATAATATGGGCATGTATATTAAGTACATGTGTATGCAGGTATATAAAGCACTAGAAACAACATGGGAACACATAAAATCAGAATAACTTACAAGTAGTCAAGTAATTAAAAAGTAGTAAATTAATTATGAAAATCAACAGATACAGAATTCGTCCCTTAATTAAGAACCAATACATAAATAGAAGTCACTTGATATTGCTACATAGAAATCAAGAGGTAGTTTCCTCTATGCTAGGCGGAATGAGGATTTGTGTTGCCGGGATGTCATCTCTATACCACCTAACATCACTAACTTGATTTCCTATTCCATTACCACATTGAATATCATGTAAAACTGGATCATCTTCATTTCCATTTTCATTTTCGACTTCACAGCAAATTGCAACAAGTAGTGAAGTAGAAAATGAGCATCATGAGTCTTGTACCCTGAGATTTTCCTTTCCTTCGTGTGAACATACCGACTGATATTGGCTGCACAACCATATGGCAATCTAACATTCTCCAGTACTGAGCAAAATATTTCTTTTTCTTTATTCGTTATGTCAAATATGGCAGCCCTAATCTCAAAGTGTTCGTCGTCATTTGATAAAACGGGATGCAGGATCTTCCTGATGCCCATTTCCTGTAAATCAAAACGAGCATTCAAATGGTCTTTTGACTTGCCACTAATATTTAGCAAAGTACCGAGTATGTTGTCGCATATGTTTTTCTCTATATGCATAACATCAAGGTTATGTCGCAATAAATTGTGGCTCCAATACGGTAAATTGAAAAATATTGACTTCTTTTTGAAAGGGGAATCCTTTTTCTTCCCAAAATTATTTTCAAAGTCACGCAACAGTTCTTCAATGTCTGTTCCTGATAAATTTTTCGGAATCTGTCCTATTTTGACTTCACCATTAAACCTCCTCTTATCAAACCTCCACTTGTGTTTCGTATCCAGAAATTTTCTATGATTCATGTAGCACATTTTTTTACTATGTTTCAAGTACATTGAAGAAGTCTCATAATGGCATACAGGACAACCCAATTTACCCTTTGTGCTCCAACCGGATAACATTGCATACCCCGAAAAATCGCTAATGGTCCACAACACACTTGCACGTAACATGAATTTTTGATCAGTAAAGGCATCATAAGTTTCTATGCCTAGATCCCATAATTCTTTTAATTCTTCAATTAGAGGCTGCATATATACATCAATTTTATTCTTTGGAGACTCTGGACCGAAGATGAGTGTTGAAAGAATTAGATTTTTGGGCTTCATGCACAACCAAGGTGGAAGGTTGTAGTTAACTAATACAATTGGCCATGTACTGTAAGTTGTACTCATTGTACGAAAAGGATTGAATCCATCAGAGGCTACACCCAATCTGATATTTCTACTTTCTGATGAAAAATCAGGATACATAGCATCCATCACCTTCCAAGTCTCGCTATCAGCTGGATGTCTAAGTTTTCCGTCTTTTTTTCGGCCCACAGAATGCCATCTCATAAGTTGTGAATACTCCTTGCATATAAACAGCCTTTGCAGCCTTGGTTTTAGCGGAAAGTAACGCATTACTTTTGCCAGGACTTTGTGAATCAACTTCTCTGGATCATTGTCACGGGTGCCTTTCTTTTCCTCTTCCCACCTCGAAATACCACAAGAGTTACAGACATCTTTATCTTCATTTTCTGCCCAATAGAGCATGCAATCGTTTGGACATGCGTGTATTTTTTTTAATCAAGACCTAAATCTTTAATGATTTTCTTCGCAGCTCTAAAAGATAAAGGTATGTGGGCCTGTGGAAAAGCCTCTCTCATCAACTCTAGTATATCCCCAACTGCAGACTCTGTAATTCCATGTATACATTTTAAAGAATAAAGCCTGATGATAAAACTTAATCTCGAAAATTTTGAACAGCCAGGATATAATGGCTGCTTTCCATCTTCGACAAGGCGATAAAATCTTTTAGCATCGGCATTTGGTGCATCAGAATTCTCATCTTCACAGTTCTGCATATTTCCACGAGTACGGTGCAACATTTCACCTAGATTATCTCCAAAATCACCAGCATCACAGTCTATATCTTCATCACTCCTTCCAAAATTTGGGTGAGAAACCTCACAAATCCATTTCACATACAATGGAGATGGACCATTGCAGATGAGATGATCATAAATTATATCTGGACGACGCCACTTGCTATTTTTACAATTCTTGCATAGGCACGTCATTTCATCGCCTACGGCCAATTTAGAAAAACCGTTTTGTATAAAGGCTCTTATCCCGCTAATATATCCTTCACTAAACTTTGGAAGTTCTATCCAAATGTTTTCGCTGTCCATCACTACAATTATGAATATGAGTATTTTAACATAAAAAGATAAAATTTGCGTGTGTGTCCAACAAGAGGAAACCTAGAAAAGTCGAATTGTTAATTCATGCCGAATTAAGAATTTATAAGTAGTTTAAATCGAAACCCTAAAGTGATGGGAGAGAGTGTTATACCTCAAAATCGAAATTGAAGCCCTAAAGTGATGTGAACAATGCTTGAACCCCCAAATCGAAGCGAAATCGCTGAACAAAGCTTGAACCCCCAAATCGAAGCCCTAATCGAACCGAAATCGTTGAACGCTTGAACCTTTGTAAGAAGATAGAGAAGAATGAAAATAAAAAGTTATTTGCGGGCTTTTTTTCTTCGCGGCTCTAAAAGATCAAGGAGTGGTGTTCGGATTGATGAGGTGTCACGTTCTCCAACGTAGGATTTGCCTTGGTAGATTGGCGCGGATCGGTGCGAAAGATATGCAAAGGTCTGCTATAGCAACACTATAAAAAAATGTTGCATCAATTACACTTTTTCAGCTAGAGCAACACATTTTTATGGCTAAGGCAACACCAAAAATTCAACGTTGCAGTAGGACCAAAATTGTATAGCTATCGCAACATTTTACCTGGCAACACCTTGCAAAAATGTTGCAGAAGGCCATCTATGGCGTAGTGTCGGTAAATTAATATTTGGAATATCACCTCCCATGATAAATTCCAAACATTTACATTGTACTTGACAATCCTTTAGTTTTATTTCCAAATACTTACCAGTTGGAAAAGTTTGGTCATCCCATGATCGAAGTCAATTGAAGGATTTGATTTAATTTGACATTTCAAATAATATAGCTTCTCATCTTTCTTCTCACTTCAAGACTAGCAATTTGATCATTACGACCTCTGATGATTGCCTTTTAAAGCTAAAATTTCTTACGCCATTCCAGCACCTGAATATTGCTTTGGAGTTTAGACAAAGGATCTTTGGATAAGCTTCCCTTTTCAAGAGCCGTGATCAATCCCTAAGACTAGTAAAACGAGATAAAGTATCTCATGAAAGTGACGTAGTCGCTAACCATGTTTCCTATATAAACAAACAAAAAACAAATCAATACCCGAAGAACAAATTTCTTTTATTACAGTAGTAGGGACTAGAACTCAAGAAGAAATAAGACAAGTGGTATAACATCATTTTTATAATCAAGTTTTCTCTTTGCCCTATCACATTTAAAGTCAAGAAACAACATTTTTAACTTTGTTTAAAGAGTTAGCCGAAAGAGCAATTGTTGATTCTAAAGTGGCATTAAATCCTTCTAGGATAACAACTGAAGGGCATTTGCTATAATCCCGTTCTCCAGTTGGGGGACTATCACGACAACAAATTAATTTCATATGACATTTCTAAATTTCCTTAAGAAACTTTTCATTTTCCTTGCCTAGAAAATCAAAGTGAAGTCAGGGATGTTGCATGTAAAGCTTTGTTAGATCTCTAAGAAAGCAATATCTGGCCAATCTTGAGCATTTTGACTGCGAGGACTTTTCTATGTAATCTCTTCTTAACTTGAAAAATTTTCCTAAGTGATCTCTAGTAACAAGGCTACTTGAGAGATGTTTACTCTGTAATAACTTAATAAATAAAACTAAGAATAAAAAGACTAATGCAGTAAGGTCCATAGATCAATATAACTACATGATTACAAATTTTCTTTCTGTTCTTTTAAGATTGTTCTTTTATATATCTCAACAATGGACTTATCCTTATAATATTTGAGTTTTTCTGGAGGCAATGTGCGGGGACTTGAGTCGACCTGTGGTAAGTTCCAATAAGCCCCAAGTTGGGGATCAGACCTGTGTTCGTCCAATTATCTCTTATGTAGGTATCTAAGCAGGCCTCTACTCAAATCACCTAAGTATAAGTAATCCATGGTTGGATGTCTATACAAAAATTGTACAAAGATATCTTTGTCTTCGATTAACATTCAAAAGAGTGTCATCAAATCTATGTTCTTCTCCAAAATATTATCATTACAAAGACGTGCCATTTTCAATCGAGAGGCTGCTTCTTGTAATTTGAAAGGCGTTAACACCGTTGCACTTTTATTAAGCTTATAGTACTTATCAAATAGTGCGTTAAGTTCTTTTAACTGTTTATCTAACTCCCTATATAGGCCATTTATTTCTACCTGTTTTTTTCTCAAGCCTTCTCTTATAATGGTGTATGGTTTTCTTCACTGTCTAAAATGGTAAGATATTTGCTAAGGTTATCTTGAAAATGAGAGCCATTTTGATAAAGAATCCCACACCAAAGAAATCGGAATTGAGGTCAGCAAAGTTTGCTTCTTTTCTTTCTCTTCGACACAAAAATCAGTATCTTTTCTCTAGGGATCAGTGGAGACAAGGAATTTATCTGATCCGCTTCGTAGATGGTAGGATCAGGGTTAATTTTTCTTGATCCGTCATTATTATCTAGAGCCCCAGAAGTGTTGACGCCATCCTCTCTAGGAGTATCATCACGATCACCCTTATTGTCGCCATCACCCAACATTTTCCATCGTCATTATGGTCATCATCATTATTATCATCGTCGTTGTCATCTTCATCAATGAGGGCTTCATCACCCTCTTTGTCCTCGTCCTCGTCTGAGTCAAAATCCTCTTCCATAGGAGGAACTTCAAAAGATAGGAGCTGGATGGAATTAATTTCCTCTTTGTCAGGAACCACAATAGCTTCCTCCATTTTCTTAATCATATCCATTAATCTTTCGATTAGAATAGGGTCAGGAGAAGAAAAACTTAAATCCAAGCACTTTTCTATGTTATCGGAATATGTTATCATCAGCGCATCCTTATAAGAATTTACAAAGTATCACTTAAATAAGTGCTTAGAAACTGAGACACTTTATGCTTTGCCTCAGAAACAGTGTTGATGGCTTTGGATAAAGAATCCTTTTTCTTCTCTAACCTCTTTTTAAGACAAGTACACTTCTTCTTAAGTGCAACATGTCTAGCATTAACCATAGCCTTTTCATCTTTGGACTCTTTCAAAGTCATTTCCAAAGCCAAAACTTCATTAGATAGAATCTGTTTGGCCTTCCTCTCTATAAAAATTGTAGACTCTACCTGAGAAAAAGAACCACTCAACCTTTCTTATTCCCTCACTGCATTATCCTTTGCAGTAGTCAGGGTAGTTATCTGATTGTTTAAAGTTGAGACTTCTTCCTTGAGCTTTAATGTTTTACTAGAGGACTTAGAAACATTTTCCAAAAGGAAATATCAAGTTTTGGTGATCTAAAAGGAAAAGTAAGACATGAATCAGGATTCGGTATAAAAAATAGTAATAAGAAAATCAGGCAGTATAGGATATACCAGAAGTTATTGTTCGATGAGAGGTCGACAATGACTCGATGAATCCGGTACAAAGGTGGAGGGTTGAACCGTAGAAAACTATGGAGAGTACATAATCGACTGCACAACATTCTCAAATTTAGTAAGCAGCACTTGTGATAAGGTCTTGAGAGAACGAAGGAGTTAACGTGCCTAGATCCTTCTGCGTTTGATCAATAACACTGGGAGAATTAGATATAACAATATGAGATATAAAGTCATCCTTTAAAGGAACCATTTTAGTTTGATCAGTAGTTGCAGAAGGTAAGTGATCCACAGAAGAAGTGGGATTAGGGTAAGGACCCTCTGAAGCCTTGTCAACCAACCAAATTCATCCTCTTTGGGGTAAGAGAAGACTAAATATCAGTAGTCTTGGATTTCTTAGGAGTAGAGCCTATAACGGTAATTCTTCTAAATTTCCTTTTTGCGATCATTCTAGAAGTAGCAACATCTTGTGTCAGAGCAACAGAAGATTTCGAAGGCTGAGGGGGTGAATACATTGTAATTAATTCAGCTGGAGGAGCGGCTATTGAAACCGAAAGGCAAAGATTAGCAAAACAATTTTTGGAATAACATGACAGGAAATTATAAACATACCGGGTAGATCTGGAAAAATTAGGGAAAAGGATGAAATTTTTAGGGTCATTCAAAGCTAAGAAGCGTTTGCTGTTCAAAATGTGTTGGACAAGAGGTGGTTGTCCAAGAACCTTCTGGCCTTTTGGTATGAGGGAATGTTTTTAGAGGTTTCTAGGAGTTAGTAACTTAAGTCTATTCCAAATATGGTTTGATGCTGTTAGGGGTGTTTCCACCAAGCCATTAAAAGGAGGGCACTGTCGAACCAACGCGAGCCAAAGCATCACCGGTCCAAACGACATACTTCCCTCCTAGCCGAACCAAACACACCTCCTACATACCACCGAACCATACCATATCCAAACAATGTCAGTCCAAACCTCTCCAAACAATGCCGAACCAGGCTCCATCCACTCATCACCGAACCAACTCCACTTCCATATACAACCGAACCAGAACAACATACCACTCTCCACCGAACCAAGACGTTCCAGATCAACCTAGTTAGGCCAGATAGCATCAGCCCAGGCCCACCGGCAGCTATATACATCCAGGACCCTTGCCCCCAGCCTCACTCTATTAATAGAGGGGCAGGGGGTACAACAATGGCAGACAAGTTTGAGAGCTCAAGCACGGAGAGAACTTTCAAACAACTTTCAGTTACTTGTAATCAAAGCTCAGCACTTGTAATCTGAATAGAAAAGGAGAATAACATATAAAGTGGACGTAGGCACGTTCTGGCCGAACCACTATAAATCTGTGTGTCTTTTACAGTTTAGCCCCTGCTTTTTATATATTTGCGTAAATCACCCAAATTACCAGAAACAACATAAAATCAACTAATTCATACGACTTGGAGGTGTTTGCCCATTTTTTGTGCAAACATTTTTGGTGCTTTCACCGAGAACAGGAGCTCGAAGCTTCAGCTTCTCCCACTTAATCCTTTTCCTATCAACATCGTTCATTGCTTGGAAAACATGCCTCCCGGACGGAAGAAAGATGCTAACAAAGGAAAGGACATCGCAACTGGCAGTATCCCTGATCCAGTGATCAGAGACCAAGACAATCGTCCAATTCCAACAGCAAATTTAAATCAGGCAAATCCGACAGCCCCTGCTACGGAACAACCAATTACAAGGGCGGATCTGGACAAGATTGTGGCTGAAGTAACTAACCGCTTCACATCTCAACAAGAAGCCTCGGTGGACAAACTCATGTCACGCTTAAGGGATGTTGAAGAATCCAACCGTAATACTGAATCATGGGGTGAGTCCCAGTCTGGAGGATCTAGGAGACGACAAGGGTCTTTCTTCTTCGAAGAGGCTAACAACAGAAGCAGCTACGGTAGGAGCCGAGCCCGGACTCAGCCCGAATTTCGACCTGAGGAAATGCTTGGAACCGAACCCAACATGGGAGGTACCAGACAAGGGTCGGATGTAGCTGAGCCCGCCATGCTACTTAACCATAGAAACACCAAGGAACGGAGTCGAGCGGGAGTCCAGCCCGAAGTTGGACCCGAGGAAGTGCTGAGAAGAGAACCCAGTAGGGAAAAATCAAGGCAAGGGCCAACTGTGGCTGACCCCAGCAACCCCCCGGAAGACCAGAGGCAGCCATTGGAGAATGTCAGGAGTGATAGACGATACCATCCTTACAGGTCATCTGGACGGAATCAATCCCGCAGGGAAGAACCAAACTCATTTCTATTCGCTCCAAGTTTTGACGAGAGGATGGCGCAATTGTTCAGAGAGTGCGTCGAACGGGAGCAAAAGGATCGGGGGATAGGTGCTAGGGTAACCAGCCCCTTCACCCGTAATATCAAAACTGCCATCACCCCCCGGGAATGGAAAATGCCAACAATGGAACCTTACAAGGGAACCTCTGACCCCATAGTACACTTACAGAGATACACCAAGCATATGCTCATGAGCGGAGCAACGGAGGGAGTATTGTGTAAATGCTTCCCACTTTTCTTGGCAGATCTAGCTACCTCCTGGTTCTGCCACCTACCCGAAGGGTCCATCAGCTCATGGGAAATGTTGAAAGAAAAGTTCATCAGCCAGTTCCGCATTCATATGGAACAACCCAAGGACTGCTTATACCTTATCTAATATCAAACAGAAGCCCAAAGAGACAGTGCAACAATATCTAACCCGATTCAACGCCGCAGCGGCCGCGATCCAAGATGCCGACGAGAAACTTATCCTAATGGCCCTCTGCAGTGGTGTACATCCGGATACTAAATTTGCTAGAAGACTAACCAAGGAAAGGCCAGCTACTTTACCTGATTTCTTCCATGATGATGGAAAGTATATGAGACTTGAAGACGCTGCCACTGAGAGGCAGTCAGGGCAACAGGCTAAGACAGCTACAGACAGGGTTCCCGCTGCAGCAAAGGTTGTTCGGAGAAACGACTCTAGAGACAATGCTCGGGGAAAGAAGGGAGAAAAGCGCTTATATCGATCAGGACCGAGATTTGACTCCTACACTCCTTTGAATGAAACAATCAAAAACATCTTCCTAGCCACTCAAGACGAAGTTAGATACAAGCGGCCCCCGCACAAGAAGGAGTCAGATAACGCACTCAAGTCCGGAATGTTCTGCCACTTCCACGAATCCCATGGACATGACACCAATGAATGCCACCATCTCCGAGACTTAATTGAAGAACACATCAGAAGGAAGAGACTGGAACGCTATGTAAAAAGCCATAACAGGACTCCAGGTCCCGCCAATGAAAACCCAGGGCTAACCCTCCCAGAAGTAGGTGGAGGAAATCGCAACACCAGCGGCTCTAGTCAAGAGAAGATAGTGGTCCATACCATATTAGGAGGACCGCACATCGCCGACAGAAGCTGAGCAGAGATGGAAAGATACGGTAAGTCACTTAGGAACGATGAAGGCTACGTTAATTCTGTCATGAAAGAACGCCACCCGAAACGGAAAGAGAATGACGACATCACATTCAGTAGGCGTGACCTAGAGGGAAGACAGTACCCACACATGGATCCTATGGTCATCTCTGCCTGGTTCGGTCCAGCCAAAGTTTTTCGAATTTTAATAGACACTGGAAGCTCAGTAAATATCATATTCAAGCATGCTTTCGACAAAATGAAGCTGTCAATGAAGGATGTGTCCCCCTGCAACAAACCACTACATGGTTTCACTGGAGATGCGAAGATGCCCCTCGGGCAACTGGACCTCTTTGTTGAGATAGGAAGTCATCCCCGCTCCGTTGTACGAAAACAAACATTTGTGCTAATAGAAAGCCACTCGGCCTACAACGCCTTTTTGGGAAGACCGGCCTTGTCTGACTTCCAAATTGTCCTAGCCCCATGGTGCCTGAAAATGAAATTCCCAACAGATAACGGAGTAGGAGAAATAGAGGGAGATCAAGACGCAGCCCGAGATTGCTATGTAACTGAGCTTCGCAATAACCGTAGGAAGGATAAAGGGAAGGATGCAGAGACTTCTCTCTGCAAGAAGAACTTGGAAGCATAGCAATTAAAGAAAGCCCTCCTCTTCGATATACCAGCGATCCTTTCAATGAACTAGACCCCAGGGACAAAGAGGAGGAGGCCACCACCGAGCCTACAGAGGCTATGGAATTTGTATCTGTAGACAAACACGACCCAAGTAGACTGCTGAGAGTCGGGTCTCAGTTAAGAGCAGAATTGAAAGATCAACTCGTCGCTTTTCTTCACCACAACATGGATGTATTTACATGGACGCGCGCCGACATGACAGGAATCTCTCCAGACGTAGCATGCCACATACTGAACATTGATCCTACCAAGGTGCCAGTGAAGCAGAAAAAGAGAAGCATGGGGGCAAAACGATAAGCAGCCCTCGAGGAAGAAGTAAAGAACTTACTTGCCAATGACTTCATACGAGAAGCCATCTACCCAGAATGGATCGCCAACCCGGTACTGGTAAAGAAAGAAATGGAAAATGGCGAACATGCATCAATTTCTCCAACTTAAATGACGCTTGCCCGAAGGACTGCTTCCCACTCCCCCGAATCGACCAACTTGTGGACAGCTCAGCCGGACACGAACTCTTATCCTTTATGGACGCATACTCAGAATATAACCAGATCCCTATGCACGCCCCCGATCAAGACCACACTAGTTTCATCACTGACCGGGGATTGTACTGCTACAAAGTATGCCTTTTGGACTTAAAAATGACGGAGCTACTTATCAGCGCCTCGTCAACAAGATGTTTGCGGAACTAATGGGACGAACTATGGAGGTTTATGTGGATGACATGCTGGTAAAATCGAGGAAAGCCAACGATCATATAAACCACCTGGATGAGATGTTTCAAGTACTTCGCCAATATGGAATGAAGCTGAACCCTCTAAAGTGCTCCTTCGGAGTATCGTCGAGAAAGTTCTTGGGATTCATCGTCCATGCCAGGGGGATTGAAGCAAACCCCGAACAAGTTCGGGCTTTGCAAGATATCAAGATACCATCCACTCGAAGAGAGATGCAAAGCCTAAACGGGAAAGTGGCCGCCCTAAGCAGGTTCATCTCTAAAGCAACCAATGAATGCATCCCTTTCTTTGAAGTTCTAAAGAAAGACAAAGGAAAGTTCGAATGGACTGACGAATGCTCGACAGCCTTCCTTAACTTAATCGAACACCTCCAGAGACCACCAGTACTCTCAACTCCAAATGAGGCGAGGAACTATACCTATACCTTGCTGTATCATCCCAGCACCGCTTTGGTGAGGGAAGACAACCACGCACAGCGACCCGTATACTTTGTAAGCAAGAGATTTACAGGGGAAGAAGCCAGATACCCTAAGCTTGAAAAGCTAGCATACTGTTTTCTAATCACATCACGGAAACTGCGACACTATTTCCAATCTCATTCCATCATAGTTTTAACCGATCAACTGTTAAGGCAAGTACTCCATCGCCCCGACACTTCTGGGCGACTACTTAAGTGGTGCATTGAACTGAGTCAATATGATATCAGCTATCATCCTCGCACCGCTATCAAGGGGCAAGCCATAGCTGATTTCATTGCCTAATTCACTACTAACGAAGGTAAGGAGCAATCTGAATTAGCAGAAGATATCAAGTGGAATCTATTCGTAGATGGAGCATCAAATGAACAAGGCTCGGGGGCAGGTGTTGTGATAATCACCCCCAGGGGAAGGAAGCTGCACTACGCCCTAAGGCTGGAATTCGCTGCCACCAACAATGATGCAGAATACAAAGCAGTGATAGCCGGATTAGAACTTTCCCTGGAGATTGGAGTCGGTTCTTTATGTCTCCATAGTGATTCTCAACTTATTGTAAATCAAATACTGGGAGAATTCCAGACTCGAGGAGAACGATTCACAGCATATCTAAAGAAGACCAAGCTGCTGCTCAATCAGTTGGATCACTACTTAATCAAACACATTCCTCGAGAAGAGAATCAGGAGGCCGACAAACTGGCAAAGCAAGCTAGCATGAAGGACGGCGCCGCTTCCCAACAATAACCATCTCACAGCAACTAGCCCCGAGTTACGAGACAATGAACATGATAGCTGCAATCGAAGAGGAAACTTGGATGACTCCTATCCGGAAATATTTACAAGATGGCACACTGCCCGACGAGCGTAACGAAGCTAAGAAAATCTTAAGGAAAACTTCCCGCTACACATTACAAAAAGGCATCCTCTATCGGCGCGGCTTCTCTAATCCCTTATTAAGGTGAGTCGTTGGAAGGGAAGCCAGGGAAGTCTTGTCCAACATCCATCAAGGAAGTTGCGGAGATCACACCGGAGGGTAGACTCTAGCCAAGAAGACACTCCGATACGGGTATTACTAGCCCACCTTAAACAAAGACGCCTTAGACTTCGTCAAAAAATGCGACAGATGTCAGAAATTTGCTAAGATTCCTCGACTACCCACAAATGAGATTACTCAAATGACCAGCCCTTGGCCCTTCGCAATATGGGGAATTGACTTGATTGGTGAACTGCCAATGGGCCGGGGCGGAGCCAAATATGCCATAGTAGCAGTTGAATATTTCACCAAATGGGTGGAAGCGGAGCCTCTAAATAAAATATCTTCGGCAAAAGTTATTAACTTCTTGATCAAAAATGTTTTATGCAGGTACGGGGTTCCACTCAAAATCATATCGGACAATGGACTTCAATTTGACAGCGAGGAGTTCGCCGACTGGTACCAAGAGCACGGAATTCACAAAAGCTTCTCATCTGTGGCTTACCCCCAGGCAAAGGGACAAGTCGAAGCTGTCAACAAAATCCTCAAAACCCTAACCAAGAAGAAACTCGAAAAGTCAAAAGGCGCTTGCGTGGATGAACTTCCTACGGCACTTTGGGCCTACCGCACATCTTATAGAACATCAACAGGGCATATTCCTTTCTCTTTGGCATACGGATCGGAGGCCACGCTCCCAGTTGAAACTGTAGTGCCTTCCCACCGCAGGATGCACTACAACCCAGAAGAGAACGAAGAACTCCTCCACATGTCTTTGGATCTAATTGAGGAGAGAAGAAACGATGCAGCACTCAAAGAAGCAGCTCATAAGCAAAAAGTTGCAGCACAATACAACTCCAAAGTCAAGCACTGCAGCTTACAAGAAGGAGATCTTGTCCTCAAGCGGATCTTCCCGCGCCCCGAAGCGCTAGATCTAATCTGGGACGGATCCTATGTAATTCATAAAGATCTCCGCAACGGAGCCTATATTTTGTCAATAGTGGACGGAGAGGTGTTCCAGAGGGCATGGAACATCCAACACCTCCGTTGATACTTTTCTTAACTTGTACTGCCCATATGAAGTGAATTAACAAAGAGAATCAGTGGACGTAGGCATTTTCGTGCCGAGCCACTTTAAAAATCTTGTCTATTTTTAACTTGTTCCTTTATATCTTGGCTGCTTGTTAAGCATTATCCTTTTCTGTTGAACAAAATCATGTATGATGACATTTCCATTCTGGACACTTCACGGCGCAACCTCACCTGGACAAGACCCAACAGGTACTATGCGAATCTATGCACTCGCCAACGAGACACTTTTGCTCCAGCATCCCTCTGCTGCGGGTTAACTCATTACTCGCGACTGCCCTCAAAGCCAACTGTAATGAGCCGATTATAAGCCATCAAGAAGGCCGACTATAGCCGATGGCAGCTCATTGCGGCGTTCGGCTCGCCGGCAACTGTGAACCTACTTTAAGCCCCAACATAAGGTGTGGCCAGCAAGGGGTAGTTCACGGTTGACGATCGGCACCCAGGCTAGCCGGCCACAGTTAATCGAATAATACCCACGATTACGAGCCATAATGGCTCGGGTAGTTACTGTGCGCGATCTCGGCTCCGATATGTCTTAAGTGCGGCTGTGGTAAAAAAGATAAACTCCCCGCAGAGGCGTAAGATGGGTGACAAATGTCTCCAAGACCCACAGCTAGGGAAAGTGACTACAAAACCCGTTTGCCACGAACTTAAGCATATCGACGGCCTTCCGTGATTGAAAGTTTTACTATTTCTCATATTTCCATTTCATTCAAAAACTTTTCTCCTATCCTATATAACAATCCCTAAAGTACAGGTCACAAAATAGGGGAACTCTCGCTTGTGGAAATATGAACTCACATCCGGATGACGGAACACTCAGCTACATTCCATACTCAGTCACGCAAGACATTCAAAGCAACCCTCTGCAACTAAAACATGAAGGGCGGTACTATCTTCTCTTGTATACAAATATGTAGATTTAATTTATTCACACATCATATTGGCATTGCAAAACATGAAACAATATTTTGAGCAGAAACTTAGCATCAAATACGATTAAGTCACATGCATAAACACGCAGCTGTATTTCTTATGCAACATATCAAAATAACAACCACATTCGAACATAACAGAATCTGCTTATGTTATAAAGTTACATAAAGACGTTCGTTGCAATGATATAATTACAGCCTAAAAATACAATAATGTTTTGGACTAGTATGTACAGGAATGTCAAACAGACCAAATAAAAGAGTCAACTACATCGAGGCTCCGCCTCTGTCATGCCCGCCATCCGGATCTACTTAACTGTAGGGTCAGAACTCCCCGCATGTACTCCAGAGGTCCCGCCTACCCAATTCAGAAGAGAATCCATCAATAATCATGAAAGATAAGCAATCAAATCATGAAAAGATTAAAAGGGAAGACTTACCAGCGTCTGCTCCCTGGTCGTCATCCTCCAGTTGCACACCCACTTCCTCGGCGGTGAGCAGCCTCATGCCTTCCTTCACCGTCGCCTTCTCCTCCTTGGTGAACTTTGCGGTAACCACATCCATTCTGAAGACCGCGCCACCCTCTTTATCCGCTTCAGCCTTGGCTTCCTCCAAAGCCCGGAGATATATCCTAGCCATAACCCGGGGATAATCGTCCATCCAGGACAGGTTGCCCCGCCTCCAAGTACGGAAATACATGTCCTGGAGCATCTCGTCCATCATCCCCTCGTTCTCCTCAAACTCTTTCATCCGGGCCTCAGAAGCCGACAGCCGTGCGACAGTAGCATCTCTCTCCAATCGGTATCTCGAGCAGTCAGCCTGAAGGGACTTCTGCATCACTTCCATCTCCTCCTTCAGCTTGGCCTGAGAAAGCTCTGCGGCCTCAAGCCTCCCAGATAACTCCTCTACCTGCTCAAGATCCACGCTCCTAACACCTCTACTTATAGACGAAGGCTGGAGGACCGGACCGGTTGATTTGGCATGTATGACCAGAGGGAAACATCCAAGTTAAAACAAAGTACGCCATCTGCATGCACCTGCCCTACTTTGGGGGGCAAGTGTTGGGGGTGTTTCCACCGAGCCATTAAAAGGAGGGCACTGCCGAACAAACGCGAGCCAAAGCATCACCGGTCCAAATGACATACTTCCCTCCTAGCCGAACCAACACACTTCCTACATACCACCAAACCAAACACACCTCCTACATACCACCGAACCATACCGTATCCAAACAATGTCGGTCCAAACCTCTCCAAACAATGCCGAACCAGGCTCCATCCACTCACCACCGAACTAACTCCACTTCCATATACAACCGAACCAGAACAACATACCACTCTCCACCGAACCAAGACGTTCCAGATCAACCTAGTCAGGCCAGATAGCATCAGCCCAGGCCCACCAGCAGCTATATACATCCAGGACCCTTACCCCCAGCCTCACTCTATAAATAGAGGGGCAGGGAGTACAACAATGGCAGACAAGTTTAAGAGCTCAAGCACGGAGAGAACTTTCAAACAACTTTCAGTTACTTGTAATCAAAGCTCTGCACTTGTAATCTGAATAGAAAAGGAGAATAACATATAAAGTGGACGTAGGCACGTTCTGGCCGAACCACTATAAATTTGTGTGTCTTTTACAGTTTAACCCCTGCTTTTTATATATTTGCGTAAATCACCCAAATTACCAGAAACAACATAAAATCAACTAATTCATACGACTTGGAGGTGTTTGCCCATTTTTTGTGCAAACAGATGCAGCAGTCATCAACTTTATGATTCTCTTGCCTTCATCGTCAAGATCCTTAGAATCAGGGTTTGATAAAAAAATCTTCAGAAAAAGAAAGCAAGTTAATAGAAATAAGGGGAATGGTCTACTAGAGAAGAAAAGATTCCATTAAAGTTTGGAAAGCATAAGATGTAGAAGAATTGTGTTTCCCAATCCTTAAATTTGTTTGTTCCCTCTCAAACTAGTTTTCTAGAAGGATTAGTTTGAAAACTCTGGCTGTTCAAATAAATAAGTTTGACAATGCATGCTAAATAGTTAAGAACTTCAGCACTCAGAGAAGAAATTCCCAACTCTAGGGCCATGAGCTCCAAAGAGACAAGTTATGTGTATATATTGGACGATAGCTGGATAGGAGCAATGCTGAGATGACTTAAGAATCTTAACAAGAACTTTGGAAATGGGGTGAAACTCCTATGCATATGTGGCAGTATAAGCAGTATCCTTCAGGTGGATTTTGAATTGTGTCGTTATCGCCAGGAGGGATAGCTTTAACCCCTTTAATCTTAAAATCATTGAGGATCGCATCTACTTCATCTCGAGAAGCTATGAGAGAGTGCCTTGAAACTGCCTCAATCATTTTTGGAGAAGATTTTAATTTCGAAACAATACACTTGTCAGATTTCTTACAGGTTCTTTTAATACCCTTGATCCTGACAGGTTGTATAATTTCATCAAGTTATGACCTTTCGAAGGTGTCGGAAGCCTATTACAACTGCTCAAGTGCCTACCATAGAACTTGGTTCCATGCCTTCAAAAGGGTCAAAGTTAATTAGAACTATGTGAAACATTGAGCTTTCAACAGTGTCGAAACCATTATCAACATTCCCCATTCTATAACACACATTCACTTGTACATACCCTTCAACAACGTCGAAGCCATCATATTTTACTCGATTTTATAATAAGTGTAACTATCCACGTAATATTTGTTTGAAAATATACATTGTCGAATCACCATACTCCAATTAAGTCAAAAGATTTGAAACAAAGTGGCATTGACACTAACGAAATAACATTAAGACGTTTCGACAATGTTTGTGTTGGAAAAGTGATGTTAGCTACATTCCTATTGAATATTATGGGTTTCTAATAAGCCGAAAAGGTGTAGTAGTGTTTCAAAAGTGTCGGCACTAAATTGAGATAATGCAATCAATTGTGCTTACGTCAGTCCTAGGGTTTCGACTAAGTCGTAAGGTTAATTAATGGTTTCGACGATGACAAAAAGTACATGTTTCTTAACTTAGTTTATAGTAAGGGTTATCAATTTTTAACTCTTAGTATCCTTCGAGATATATTAAAATTGGGCATAATGAGTTTCGAGTTTGAATCCACATCCAACAGCGGCAAATAACCCCAAATAACCCAAAGTCACATTAGAACCCGAATTGATGCCAAGGATTAATCAAAATCATCATGAAATTCGAGTCTAAGATCATCTTACATGGTTGATTAAATCGAATCCTTTTCAAAATTCAAACAAGTAACATGGACTTAAATCCTTGAAATTTGAATTTAAAATATAAAAAATAGTTTCTAATTTGAAATCGTAAAGACTCACCTCAAATCTGAGAGGTTTTTCTTTTAAATTTTGAGATTGATGGAAATTTGAAGAATATAATTCTTGGTTTAGAAATTTCAATTGCAGGCAAACAGAAAGGAAAAAGAAAAGTGCAATTTATAAGATGGACGGGTGGGTGGACGACCATTCGATTGGTTTCAAGCAAACGGTCGACATCGGATTGGGAATATCAATAGGTGGAAAAGTTCTGTGCGGAAGCAATGGAAGGTGTCGTATCAAAACAATTGACTTGAAAAGTCAACAGCATTCCTTCACTGGGGGAGGGGCAATTATTATTACCGAAAATCACTTCAACCTTGTTGATACCCAAAAGACTATAAAGGAGAGCTTCATGAAGAACAATAATGATAGAAAGGCCTTTTGAAAGAGTCGAAGGAGTGCTTCTAAAAGTATTAAATGAATTATGCACTTCCGAAGGGGTCAAAAGGGGTAAAGACTACTCTACCGCTTTAATTGATACCTTGCGCAAGAGATGAAAGTAAGGGCTTCCTTTGACATTACCCCTTCCGCATATATCAAATTTCTCAAAATTATTGGTTCCGCCACAGTCTACTCTCCATAGCAGAAGATTCTAGCAAAACTTCCCTTTCAAAAACATGGTTTTATAAACACTAGCCTTTTGAATCGGTTGAACCTTCCACAAGTATTATGGACATTTCACATATGTTAGTATTGCTTCCGTTGGCGTCAAAAAATGGACTTCCACGTTAATCAAAGGGATTGCCTTCAAAAGCCACCTTTCACAACTAACCAAGTAAAAGCTTTAGAAGTAGTTGACCCTTCCGCAGGGTCCACATCATCATTTACCATTCCATCCTCAATGAATGCTTCCGTAGCCATCAGAATAAAAGCTTTCGAAAGCATCATCATCTTTCACAAGTATTTTTATATATCCTACATACATGTTGGGACACACTTTCGTGCTTATCCAAGACATCTACAACAACATAAGCACTACTTCTATATCTACCGTTGGAGTCGAAGGCTTCCAGATCTTATGCGAAAGCAACAATAGAGAGGCACTTAGGATTTAATGGTGGCGGAAAGTCATAAAGTCATCCTTTCGACTGAGTCAAAAGGATGGATGCAAAAGGGTCCGGCTTGCACCTATAAATAAGACCCTAGAAGTGATGTTTGAGGATTCGATTCATTACTACCATGTTTATATTTTCCTTGAGTTTGTAAACCATAATTTCTAAATCAAATTAGGGATTTCATTTCATTGTAATACTTAAGCCCTTGTATTCATAAAAATTATCGATAAAGTAAGTAAATGGCACTTTTGAATACATGGAGTCGGAGTCGCTACTTATATGTGGTTTTATCTGTGGAACAGGCATATTTATACCTTTCGAAAGAATAAGATCCTTTTGATTCAATTAATACGTTTTGTTCCCACTAGGTTACGACCTTAGATTACTCCAACTAATTCAAAAAGGGTTCGAAGGGGTCATTTATTCCTTTAACCTTGCTTTGGGTTGTTGACAAGATTTCTTGTTAACAGGGTGTTTCTCAACTTCTGTTTTATGGTAGAATAATACAAATTTGATGCCAAAAGATATTATCTTTTATTACTTATGCACATGATAGATTGATAATTGTTGAACTATATCTGAATCAAAAGTAAAATTGTCTAAGACTTTATATCTGTCTAGTTAAATCCTCGAAAGCAATTAAGTTTCCTAACCGAATAGTTAAAACCTTAAAAGAACCACAAAAGAATGGCATTCCATGTAGCCTGACCATCTATAACACGAATATTGACTATTAAGTACAAATGCTTTCAATATATATATCTAGAGGATATTGATTGAAGACTTATGTATATATGGAAGAGTGGAATACAAATGTATGATTGCTAGAGATCAAGAATATATCAGAGTATAAGAGTAAAGAGCACAATTAAGTAAGGTGAGATCTTCTCTTGGATTCTTTATGCTATTTGTAGAGGTAGAGAGATTCCTTGAGTAGTTGCATCCATTAACAAGTGTTCTATGGTCACTTCTGATGGTGATGAAGAGTTGCAGCGAAGAGGAGCGAAGGTGTCTTTTCAATTGTGACAGTTGTAATTTGAATGTCAAGATCTGAGTTCAAATTCAGACATCTGGAATTTGTCACAGACGTCTGGCTTTATATTTTTTTTTGTATATAGTAGCTTTTCAGACATCTGAATATATTAACTAGATGTCTGATTCTATCTGGTTTGTGAACCATAGGATTCATTCAGATGTCTGGCTAGTGCAACGAGACGTCTGATCATGTGCATATTGCTTTTCTTGTGTCTGTGTCATTTCGCTTCTGATTCTATCGACTTGTAGCCTCCTGATACGTTCTTTGAGTCTTGTTCTTGTCTCTTTAGTGATTTTAATTTAGAAATTACCTTTGAATATAAATAAATAAATATATATATATATATATATATCTCCGTATTCTATTTCCGTTGTATAGTTGTCGTCATCGAAACCATAGAATTGATTTCCTAACACTTATTTTCAAAGAAAATCTCTTATATATCTAAAAAATAGAATTCAAACGTATGAACACTGAAGCGCAACATAAATTTTAAGGTGCATACATACATTTGACCTTAAAATTCAAACATCTAAATTCAACCTATTTTGCACTGTTTCAGCGCTGGTTTGTTATTTCATTACATTTAGAAGGGTGAATTTTATTCATACTTCTGAGTTAAAAATAATGACTAGTTTTTGGATAGGTTGTTTCTCTTCGCTGAACAGAAACAACGCTCAATTCAACAGTTGCTTTGCTCTGATTCATGGCCACTATTCACGAAGCATTGCAACCTTTTAACAACTATAAATAGCAAGCAATTTCAACACTATTATTAACCAATTCTTATTTTTGATTTCTAAATTCTATACACTTGCTATTTACTTTAAAGATTCTCAAATCAAACTATTTGATCACTAACACTCAAGCTTATTCTTGTGTGATCAATTGTTCTTCCTTTCTTCATGAATTTCACTATATACCATAAAGGAGAAGATTATAGGCAGGGTGTACTCATATTGACTCTTCAGTGCTATTACAGAGCATATTTAGTCAGAAACATTTCCACTTTTATTTGAAGTCTTATTGTAGTATCGTCAGGCATTAGAAGTCCTATGCAGTTGCCTAGGAAGGAAAGTCCTATTCGGTTGTTCAGGTGGTGTAATACCCATTCCTCCGGATGAAGTGATTATATCGATTGAATTCCAGAAGGAGTCTGGGATTGGATGTAGAACGGGAAGTTCGAACCAGTATAAAAATCTTCGATGTCTTTTATTAATGCTTATATTTTTATATTCATATTTCACTCAACTAAGTAATTTAGTTAATTTTCATATTACACGATCACATAGTCACTTTCATTTGGTATCAAAGAAAGTAATCTTACAACTGTAAATAGTTATTTGATATTCTTAGTGATATGGAAAACAACACCAACACTAGTTTCACTGAAGGTCTGTCCACTGCACAACCATCACTTTTCAATGGTTTGAACTATAACTATTGGGCTACTAGGATGAGAATCTATATGTAAGCTAATGGTTATGACACATGGAATATCTATCAAATTGAACATCACATACCTACTACTGAATATTCACAATGGTCCAACATAAAAAAACTAGATGCTACATCAAATGCAAAAGCTATGAATATGTTATTTTGTACATTAGATAAAAATGAGTTTGATAGAGTTAGCATGTGTACTACTGCTTATGAAATATGTCGCATATTGAAAGTTACACATGAAGGCACTAACAAAGTTAAACAAAATAAGATCTCTATACTTAAGAATCAGTCCCAAAACTTTAGAATGAAGCCAGATGAATCTATAAACGATACGTAATCTAGATTTCAACACCTATATCATTCACTTTTGGAATCAGGAGAAAAATTCACTGATGTTGATATCGTCTCAAAAATCCTAAATTCTATAATGAATGAATGGGAACGAAAAGTCTTAACAATTAAAGAAGCTAATGACATTTCAACCATAAAACCGAAAGAGTTGATAGGAAAACTAGTGTCTTATTAAGTTAAGCTCCAGGTTAAATGAGTATAGGCACAAGATAAAAAGACAATAACATTCAATGCTGAAAAGGACTAATCCAATTTTGATGGAGAAGATATGGCTCTTATCGCAAAAAAATTCAAGAAGTTTTTGAAGTTCAAAAAGAACAAAAGATTTGTAAATAATAAAAGCAGCTTCAACAACAGTAATAACAAGCCATCGACTTCAACTATCGAGTGCTATGAATGTCACAAGGTCATATGAAGAAAGATCGTCCTGATCAAAAGAAAGACAAACTCAAAAATAGAAGAGAGAAATTCAGAAAGAAACAAGCATTCTCAGTAACATAGGATGATTCAGAATCCTCTCATCAGACAGCGACAACGATAGTGACACTGAACAAGCAAATGTGTGTTTTATGGCCACGAATGAGGAAAGTGATTTAAATTTTGATGATTTAGTAGAAATAAATTATGTTCTATTAGATAATATGAAGTACGTCAAAAGAAAATATAAAGAGGCTAGTGAAAAGTTAAATAGAACAAAACATGAAGTTGAAATGCTAAGAGATGAAAAGAAAATTTTAGAAGAAGAACTTCAAGCTTCTCAAGAATCTTATATTGATACAACTTCTCAAATTTCTATGTTGAGTAAAGAAATCGAAACTCAAAAAGAAAAAAATGACTCTCTCCAAGTTGAAAATCAAGATTTAAAAGAAAATATTAAAATATTAGAATTAGATATCTCTGGTTTAAAAACACAGTTCGAAGGTATTACCAGAAATGTTTCAAATTTTAATAAAGGAAGAGAAATTTTTTCTAAAATTTTGAAAAATTATCAGACTGTGCCAGATAAAAAGGGCTTAGATTATAAGAAAGTTTCAAATAGTCTACCTAAGAAAAGGAACTCTTTCGAAAATCATTTTCAGAAAAGTAACCCTGTTATAATCAATAACGTTCAAAAACATTCTAAGAACATTAAAATTTGGGTTCCTAAAACCAACAATTATTTAATTTGGAACAAGTACATAAATCTTTTATGGAAAATGTTCACAATAATAAAGATTTTATTTAAAAAAGGAATGGTGAACCCGCTTGGGTTTGGTTTCCTAAGACCTAACTCTTAGAACCCTAACAAAAAGTGGGTACCAATATCATTGTCATATTTCTTGCAGGAACCACTTAAGAAAAGAGGGAAATGAGTATTAGACAATGGTTGTTCAAAACCTATGACAGGAAATAAAGACATGTTGACTAATCTACTCTGATGGAGGTTCTGTCACTTTTGGACATAATTCCAAAGGATACATCATCAGCAAAGGCGATATGAGCAATAACGGTACATCTAATTTACCTTTTATTACAAATATTTTATTAGTTAAGAATTTTAAACATAATTTACTTAGTATCAGCCAACTTTGTGACAAAGGTTCCAATATATCTTTTTATGAAAATAAGTGTAGCATTCTTGATCAAAGTTAAAAAATCATATTTTTGAAGGTAATAGAGATAGAAATATATATGTTTTAAATATGAAAATCATTCATGAGTCAAAAATATGCTTAATAGCCAAACAAAATGATCCTTGGTCATGGCACAAAAGATTTTGTCACATTAATTTTAGAGCTATTAGTAAACTTTCTCAAAATGATTTAGTAAAAGGTTTACCTAAAATGAATTTCAAAGTAAAAAGTATTTTTGATGCTTGTCAATTAGAAAAATTGTCAAAATAATCTTTTAAATCAAAGAAAAATATTTCTACGTTACAACCACTTGAACTATTGCATTTGGACCACTTTGGACCAGTGCAAATTCAATCTATAAATCATAATATGTGTTTGTAATAGTGGATGATTTTTCAAGATATACTTGGACAATCTTTGTGAAAAATAAAAGTGATACTTTGAAAATTTTAAAATCGTTATTAAAAGAATTCAAATCGCAAAAGTTTGAAAATTAAGAACATTAGAAGTGAACATGGAGGTGAATTAGAAAATGAGAACTTTGAACATTTTTGTAATAAAAAGGAAATTTCACATAATTTTTCTTTTCCTAGAACACTACAACAATGCGAGGTTGCAGAAAGGAAAAATAGAACTTTAAATGAATCTGCAAGAACTCTATTAAGTGGAAGCACTTTACCAGAACATTTTTGGGCAGAAGTTGTAGCAGCTGCTTGTTGTGTTTTGAATCGTGTCTCCATTCATCCTCTAACAAACCATAATTCATATGAACTTTTTAATGGAAGAAAACCAAATATATCTTATTTTAAAGTTTTTGGTTCAAAATGTTTTATTCTTAATATAAAAGATTAGCTTGGAAAATTCGATCCAAAATCCGATGAAGGAATATTCATAGGATATTCAAAACGAAGTAAAGCTTATCAAATTTTCAATAAAAGAATTAATATAATCGAAGAAACACTTCATGTTTCATTCGATGAAAATTTCAAAATTAGCAATAAAATTTATGATGATGAAATAATTACTAAGACAGTCACAGATACTAATACTGAAAATTCTTTTTATAATCCCATTACTTAAACATAAAACACTGTTCATCATCAAAACGAATTAAGATCTCCTCCTAGGATATTAAAAGATCACCATGTAGAAAATGTTACTGGAGAAATTAATTCAAATGTTAGGACTAGAAGTCAACTTAATCAAATGGGCCATATAGCATTTCTTTCAAATATTGAACCTAAAAATGCTAAAGAAGCCTCTACTGATGACTATTGGATTATGGCTATGCAAAAAGAGCTAAATCAATTCGACCGAAACAAAGTTTGGGATTTAGTTCCTAGACCAAGTAATCAGACTATCATTGGTACTAAATGGGTCTTCAAAAATAAAGCCAATGAACAAGGAAATATAACTAGGAATAAAGCTAGATTAGTCGCACAAGGATATAATCAGCAGAAAGGGATTGATTATGAAGAAACGTTTGCTCCAGTCGCCCGACTAGAAGTAATAAGGATTTTATTGGCCTTTGCATGTTTTCATAATCTTAAACTTTATTAAATGGATGTTAAAAGTGCTCTTTAAATGATTTTATAAAAGAAAAATTTTCTGTTGAACAACCTCCTCTATTTACACATAAAAATTATACAAACAATGTTTATAAACTTAAGAAAGCTTTATATGGTTGAAAACAAGCACTACGTGCTTGGTATGAATGACGTAAAATCTATGTATTAAATTCTGGTTTTGAAATAGGGAAAGTTGATCAAATAATTTTTATTAAGAAAACTAAAAGGATATTTTAATCGTTCAAATTTATGTTGATGATATTATTTTTGGTTCTGCTAAGAATAAATTATGTCAGGATTTTTCTAATATAATGACCAAAGAATTTGAAATGTCACATATGGGAGAATTATTATATTTTCTTGGATTACAGATCAAACAACTAGAAAATGGAATTTTCATTAACCAAGAAAAATATTGTAGCAATCTAATTAAACGCTTTGTTATGGAAAACACATCGGTCAAACCAACTCCGGTGAGTACAACAGTATATGTTGATCGAGATAAGGATGGAAAAAGTGTTGGCCAAAAATTATATCGAAGTTTGATTGGATCGCTACTTTACTTAACTGCTAGTAGACCTGACATAATGATGAGTGTTTGTCTATGTGCTCGATTAAGCAAATCCTAAAGAATCACATATGTAACCAATGAAACGTATATTACGATATCTTAGCAAAACCAAAGACTTCGGACTATTTTATCCGAAAGAATGTCCTTTTGAATTAGTATCGTACAGTGATGTTGATTTTGGAGGATGTCGGATGGACAAAAAAAGTACGAGTGTGATTTGTCATTCATTGGACATTCCTTGGTATCTTGGTTTAGCAAGAAACAAAATTGTGTTTCACTATCAACATGTGAAGCAGAATATATTTCTGTTGCTTTAGCATGTGCTCAAGTCAAATATATGCAACAAACACTTCAAGATTTCAGAATAAATTTATCTAAATCTACTATTTTCTATGATAATACTAGTGCGATAAACTTATCTAAAAATTCAGTCAATCATTCACGAACAAAACATATTAATATTTGTCATCATTTTCTTCGTGATAATATTGAAATGGATTTAATAAAATTAGAATTTGTTTCTTCTAAAAATCAACTTGCCGATATATTTACAAAACCTTTAAATGAAAATATTTTTATAAAGCTAGAAAGAGAATTAGGTATTGTATCTTAAGAAGATTTGTAAATTTTTTTTAAAAAATGAGAAGATTGTTTAATAAGGTTTTATTTCAACCAGGATTTTCTTTGGTATTTTTTTCTGGCTCTTATTATTTCAACCAGTAAACTATTTAGTATTGTTTATCTAGTTATTATTTGTTCTACCATAAACTTGGATTTGTTTTTAAACTTTGTTTCCTCTATATATTTTGGCTTCAAACATGTTTCAATACACTCTTAAATCATCCTTGTTTTTGAAACCATAACTCTTTCTATCTATATTAAAAATAGGTCTTCCTAAGATATCTCTGATTATTCATCTAGTTATTCTTCAATTGATTTCGAATCGCCTAGTTCAGGATCTTCATCTTTGCCTTCACCTACACCCAAAATGTAAAAGCTCTGGTTTACTGTAGTGGTTTCACACCTGAACCTAAAAGACCTAGAAAACTACATTTTGGCTCTTCTTCCACCAAAGCAAAGATTGATGAAATTCATCATTTTCAGCAAGAAACTTTAAATATTCAGAGAGAACTCTACTATGAGTAGAAAATTCAAGGTCAAAAGTTAAATTGGTTGTAGAATATGGCAATCAAATTTTGGGGTTCAACCCAGACCAAAATCAAATTATTGCTCAATCTCATCTACGTCCTCATGTATCTCCAAACTCATGGGAACATGGACAAGCAGTTGGTTCTCTAGGTTGTCAGAATTACTAGTCTCCTCTTAAACCATTCAAAGAGAACTCCAAGGATGAACCAAGAAATATTGACGATTCTCCATCCAACCATTAACTTTTATTATTTTCTATAATTTTTTGTTTGTTATTTTTAAATATTAATTTTGTTTAAAATGATTATATACTATAAAAAAAAATTATATGTTTTTATTTTTAAAAAATAAATATAACAGACCTGAATGTAGCATTATATGCTAATTCAGAGGTTTGAATTGACAATTCAGACATTTGAATATTATATCTGGGAATATTTATTCACCTAGATTCAGATGTCTGATCTGAAAAAATAGAAGCCTGAATAAAGCCAAAAATTAACTAATTCTTTGGTGCCTTCGAGAATTGCACCAATTCAAAAGTCTGAATTTATTTCAAACGTCTAAAATCATCAGCCAACATTTTTTTAAAAGCGGGCCTACTTCATTAAATCCGTCGACCACCTCTACTTTACTCTTTTATCTCTATTTTTCTAACCGCATCCATTCACTTTCACCTTCAGAAAACCCATACTCTAACCATAAAAAAAATCCCTTTTAAACTAAAAATTTGTATCCAAATTCAAATTAAAAATGGCTCCAAGGTCCAAGCGTACAAGAGAATCAACAACCGGACCATCCGAAGTTCAAATTAGGTCTTGGCTTCACAATGAGACTGCTATTGCAAGATTCAAAACCATGAAAAACTCTAAAATATTCGATGGAGCATTCATGCAATTTTAGGAGTTCACTGGTTATAGGATTAGAGATATAGCGGAGTCGAACCACTTTAATTCACTAATTGGGTACGATTTTAACAATTTAAAAATCAACCGTCTCTTATCAAATTATTTTATGCTAACATGAACCTAGACCATCACAATCCTCAAAATAGAGAAGATTGTGTATGGACTATGGTATGTGGCATTATAAATTTTCTTCCTTTACAAAGACTTGGCCATATTTTTAGATGCCTTTATCAAGGAATCTACAATGATGATATCGATGCCTATATGTATGAACGTGATGAAGTTTCACATAGATTTCTTTCCGACGACATGACCAATATGTTTTCAACAATGTTGCATCCTCAGGCTCGAATAATCCGTCGCGCCCTCGTCCGGTCTCTTCAACCCCGAACCGGTAGCTTTGAGAAAATTTACAAAAGGGATTTCCAAGCTCTTTATGCTATATATTCTAATCAACAAGTAAATAGGGGGAAGATTATAATAGATGAATTTCAAGATGCGATGATTCATAGGAAATATAAGACTTTGCATTACGAAGCTTTTATGATGAGGATATTGATGCAATATGGAGTTTCGATAACCGATTTAGAATTTTCATCCATAAATGTGCTTGGTTCTAAAAACATTAGGGCTAATGCAATTACCAAAGCGTCTGCCATCTCATGATATCATTCCCTTTCATCAATGGATCGAAAACTGGAATCGTGGTATTCCCCAACAATCAAATCCTAACATACCTTCACCATCTTCATCTCAACCTCCTTATCAACAACAACAACAACAACAACAAGAATACTATGAGGAAATTCAAGAAATCCGAGAAGATGCAACACCAAAGCAGGCTTTAAGAACTCTTTCACAAAATCAAAAGAAACTTCAAAAACAAAAAGTGAGCATGGAAAGAAACACAAACAAGAAATTCAATTCCATCAAGGGATTCTTAAACAAAATCTAGGATAAGCTTTCTTGTATGTCTTCCTCATCTTCCGACATTCAACACAACCCGGCCCCATTCACTTGGTCTTCCGATCAAGAAGAAGAAGAAGATGTTGATGTTGTTGACGATAATGATGAATTTTAAGTTGGTATGGATGATTTCTTATCTCATTATTTAATTTATGATGTGCTTGGTTATCTTTTGCTAAAATCCTTGTTATTCTCTATTTAAGTACTTTGTAGTGTTTTATGTTGTTTACTTTTCAAACATTATGTTCTACTTGTAGTTCAATCTGTAGTTGTGTTTGATTCTTAATGTTCTTGTTCTTCCATGGTTTTCTATGTGATATATATCTCTATGTTCTTGTTGTCATTTTAGTACTTGCTTTTCTCTCCTATACTGTGTTGAGTAACTAATTCCTTTTTGTTAATGATAAAGGGGGAGATAAAGGTAGAATATTGTTACTTTAATTTAGGGGGAGAAAATCTTATTTTCATACTAACCAATATTTCTATGATAGGAGAAGTTATTATTTACTAACCAATATTTTCATAAGTTGTCATTACCAAAAAGGGAGAGAAAGTTGGAACCTAGTTCTTGGTATTTTGACAATAACAATTATATGAGTTTATCTAACCAAGTTTTGTAGGAAAATATTGATGATCAGACTCCGGATTGATGAGCGTAATCTTTTATATTATTGGAGTCTATGTATAGTTAGTAATATGTGTTAAAATATCTCCTAATTGGTATACGTGCACATGCTATTGAATACATGCACTTTTTTCAAAGAAAAGCTTTTATATGTCTGAAACACAGAATTCAGACATTTGAAATCATTAATTCAGACGTTTGAATATTGAAGCACAACATAAATTTTAAGTCGCATTGACGTCTGACCTTAATATTCAAATGTCTGAATTCAACTTAATTTGCACTGTTTTAGCGCTGGTTTGCTATTTGTTACATTCAAAAGGCTGAATTTTATTCAGACTTCTGAGTTAAAAATAACGGCTAGTTTTTCGAAAGGTCGCTTCTCTTCCCTGAACTGAAACAACGCTTAATTCAACAGTTGTTTCTTTCTAATTTATGGCTACTCTTCACGAAGCATTACAACCTTTTAACTACTATAAATAGCAAGTGATTTCAACACTATTATTAATTAATTCTTATTTTTGATTTATAAATTCTATACATCTGCTATTTACTTCAAGGATTCTCAAATCAAACTACTTGATCACTAACACTCAAGCATATTCTTGTATGATCAATTATTCTTCCTTTCTTTACGAATTTCACTATATACCATAAAGGAGAAGATTATGGGAAGGGTGTGCTCATATTGACTTATCAGTGTTATTACAGAGCATATTTAGTCAGAAACATTTCAACTTGTATTTGAAGTCCTGTGTAGTATCCTCAGATAGCAGAAGTCCTATTCGGTTGTCTAGGCGGGAAAGTCCTGTTCGATTGTTCGAGCGGTGTAATACCTGTTCCTCTGGGTGAAGTGAGAGTATCGATTGAATTCCAGAAGGAGTATGGGACTAGATGCAGAACGGGAAGTTCGAACCAGTATAAAAATCTCTTGTGTCTTTTATTATTACTTATATTTTTATATTCATATTCCGCTCAAGCAAGTAATTTAGTTAACTTTCATATTACACGATCACATAGTCACTTTCAAGCTCTTGTTTCCCTTGTATGCACCAAATTTTTGCAAAATGTTGCAGCTATTCACTTGCGTAATAATTAGAAGATGCACTCAATATTTAAATGACTGTAAAACTATATTATTTTTCCAATTCTTAATAATTAACCAATTTTTAAATAACCTAACATCTATTTAACATGATATGGCATTGTAAAAGCACATGTTCATATAGTTGTTTAATATTTGTTTATGTATTTGATGTTATAATATAGTTGCCCTGAAGATTATGTTTCTTCATAGATATATATGAGCCCCTCCGAATTTAGTGGTAACAGGTACATTTTTATTTTAGGATCTATTTTGGAATTTAATAGTGGACGCATTTGACTTTACATTTGCTATCGAAATAATTTTCCTTTAGTTATAAAAACTAAAGCACCGATCCTTGAAGATGTAGATCATTTCCTTTTGGAAACTGAAAGCAACTAACTTCTTGAATGTTTGGATGCAACAGAAGAGAAGAATTCTTGAAAAGTAGAGGAAAGAAATGAAGAAAGGAGAAGAATGATTATTGTACAAAAGAAGAATGCAGAAATAATTGCTACGAATTACCCTCTTTCATTTCAGCTTGCCTTTTCATATAAAGAGAGCCAATTACAAAGTAGTGAATCCTAGGTTGCCAGGTGGCATTACATAGATGGCTAAATGAAAAGTTATAATAACAAATTCTGAAAATAAGAATAGCAAATATATTTCTATTTTGTCTTGATTTGCAGCCATGCATGCATTGTTGCAGCTAAGATTCCATATTGTGATTTATTCTCTATATCTTCCAAGCGTAACAACCTTCCTTTTAGGCCTAATTATTATAGTAACCGTACCATCACCCCTACTTCGGCCTTATCCTCAAGGTCGAGTGTTGTAGTGATTTCTTTAGGTAGTGGTGTAGGAATTGTAGTTTGCAGGTTTCAACATAGTTTCAGTATGGAAATGTGGAAAACGACGTGTATGCGGGCTTCTTGAGGTAGGCGTAGTTTATATGCTACCGGGCCAATTCGTTCAAGGACTTGGAATGGACCGAAGTATTTTTGGAGAGCATATGTTGTGGTGAATAGAGAGAGGATTGGCCGTAGGTTAAATTTTGACGAAGACCCATGCTCCAACGGGAAATTATTTGTCCAAACGGTGCTTGTCAGATTGATTCTTCATGTGCATTTGAGCTCTTTGCAAGTTTGTTTTAATGTGTTGCAAGATTTGATCTCTTGTGAGTGCCCATCCTCGAGTCCTTATAGTTTAATGGTCCCTACAATATAATCGGATATAATTGGAGGGGCATGACCATATACGCCTTGAAAAGGTGACATCCCTATGGAAAAATGTTTACATGTATTATACCACCACTTCGCCCAAGCTAAGCACCGAGTCCACTTTTTGGGAAAATCACCAAAAACCCGTAGAAGATAGGTTTTACAAATATCTATAGACCACCTCCTTTTAGCCATTGGTTTGGAGGTAGTAGGCGCTACTCATTCATAGTTCAATACCATGTAAGCGAAAAAGATCTTTCCAAAAGTGACTCAAAAATATTCGATCTTGATCAAAAACAATGAAGCGTTGAAACCATGCAATCTCACATATTCTTGTAGAAAATAGCTAGCAAATCATTCGGTGGAGACGGAAGTCGGAAGAGCACTAAAAAGAGCATACTTGGAAAGACAATATGCTACCACCCAAACAGACGTTTTACCATTGCATGGTGGAAGGTGGGCAATAAAGTCCATAGAGATGTCTTCCCGAATTTGAGATAGTATGAGTAGTGGTTGTAATAACCCATTAGGTGGTGTAGTTTTCGAAACAAATTAAGCAATTGGAAACAAAATCTCTAACTAAGTTAAAGAGTTTGTGCCAAAAGAAATTACTCTATATACATGCCATTGTCCCTTTGATTCCAGAATGACCACCTGAGCTAGAACAGTGGAAGTCCGGAAGGATTTTGTGTTGTAGTGCTTGATTGTTTGGTACATTAATTTGCTTTTCTCTGAATAGAATGCCATCTCTATAAGAGAACATTGCAACACTACCTGGGTTCGACTAAAGTTGCTGAATCATTTTTTGAGCTGCCTCATCCTCAAATAGAGTCTGTTGGATTTCGATGGTCAGATGAAATTGCGGTGAAGAGAATCCCAGCAACAACGATTCGGTAGGTCCAACATGATGGGCTATCGGCGATAGTTTTTCCAAACCTGGCCTATATTGGATAACAAAAACGAATCCCAATAACTTAGTTAGCTAGCATTGTTGTTTGAGTGTTAGGATGGATTGCTTCAATAGTTGTTTCAAGCTTAGGGGTCGGTGACGATTAGAAATTGGCGCCTCAGTAAGTAGTGGGTCCATTTTTGGACCGTAGAGGTAAAGGCATATGTCTCGCGCATGTATGTGGAAACTTTACGGCGTGTGGTAGACGTTCGATGTGATAGGCTACTTGTAACATACCCTATCTTGAGGCCCGAAGCTAATCGCTACTGATACTGCAGTCATCTATAGTATTAACTTCGGTGAAAAATACGGTAATATTAATGGTATCCATGATATCAGAAGCACATGCATATGAAATAAAATCACTGATTCAAAAAACAGCAACTTCACTGATTTCAAAACATGTTTTGTATCCCACCACAATCCCAAACAGTAACTTCGCTGATTACAAAATACTCCAAGGGCGACATGTGAGGATGCCCCCTTGGATGATCAAAGTGCTAAATGGATAAAAACTGTCTTAGTACATCACAGCGGGTATAGAACAAAATAACTCGTAAATATAGCTATCCATGCCTCCTACACTTCTTTGGAAACTTTGTTCGTCCACCTACTAAAACCTATAAATCCTCAACTCTCAACCTACTCAAATCAATTTTGAGCACCCAAGAGTTTAAGGGAAAAAACATAAACTTTGAGCCAAACATAAAGCCTGGTGTGGATAATACTATTACATCTCTGTTTACTAATATTAAGGGAGACCTCGCCACTTAGCGGAATGGATTTATCCTTACAAATATCCCATTAAAACATATCGTTTTCAAATCAAAATTCTATAATCAAACTGGTTAAAGCAATAATAGCAATATCATATATGCATATAAATCAGATAATAAATGGACTATCTATCCGACCAATATAGTTTTGTTTGGCTAACTACTAAACATCGGCTGACCCGGGCCTACCAGACAAAATAAACAAATTATCCAACACCTATTAGACATACTTCTGGACGGTCTGTCCTTAACTTACTTCTCCTAGGGTCATCTGATCCTAATGGTTTTACGAGCTCACCAATAATCTATCCTCCATCTCTGTATATATATTCCTTTCTATGTGTAGACATCATTTAAGTCTTACCTATGAGTTAACCCTACACACGGGATCTTTAGACTAAATTAGATAGCGGCTATAGCTAATGTATAGGGTGTGACCCTATATCGGTCCTATCTGGTATTCGAGTATTTGAGTCATTTTACTTAGGGTTAACTACCTGTCAAATTTTCCTTGAAAACATTTATTTCAAAATGATTTAATCTTTTTTAAATCATACTTAAATAAGGAAAATGTGCTCTTTGCCTTACTCAAAGCTATTTTCCATGTTAAATATACTTTACCCAAAACAATGCTGATGAAATATATTGAGGGTTACCTATCCCTCCAAAGTAAGTTAAAACCCTTTACTCTTAGGCCATAAAGCGAAGGTAAACTATTCGAACTTTTGTTTAAAAACTTTAAACAACCCTTTTGAAACCATTGAAAGTTCCCCTTTAGAAACATATTAACTACGATACCTTGAAACACTACGCCAAAAGGCCAAAACATACGATTCGAAACTATTGAAGGTATCCCTCCAAAACCTTTATAAGCCTTAGACATCCTCTTTTCTAAATTCTTTAGTCTTGCCTTTCGAAAGCAATTGGAAACCATCCATTTAAAATAATTAAAGTACCTTTTGAAACCATTAGGGAACCTCCCCTACGAAACCTTTGTTTAAAGCTTTCGAAAGAATTAAAGTTCTTTACTTAAAATAAACCTTTTGAAAGCATTGGGTTCAAGTAAAAGCTTGTGGAACATAGTTTCGAAACCATTTAAAACCATTCTATTCGAAACCAATGGGTTTATTTTTCAGTAGAACAAAGGGTCTTAAGTAAACTAAGTCGAAAGCACTCTTTCGAAAGCAAAAGTAAAAGAAAGTGGATGGTTTCGACACCAACCCTTTCGAAAGAATTGGAGAAGCGAATCTTATTTTAAAAGCGAAAGCACCCCTTCTAAACCATGTTTAAAGGCAAAGCAGCCTCACTAGGTCGAAAGGTAGAATTGCGACAACGAATATTTTAACCTTACCGAAAACTAATTTGAAACAAATGGCAGCAACCTTTGTCGAAAGCCAACTTTAAACCCTTTTGAAACCAATCTTTGGAAAGAAAGGCTAGCGGCTTTAATATTGAAAGCAAAACAAGGTCTCAACCCCTTCAAAAGCACATTTCGACCTTATACCTTTCCCCTAGCTCCAATCCACTCAGGGCATTGATACCATGTGTGTTGGTCCCGACTTGGTTGAAGGTGGGGGTATGTAGTCGAAAGCTTGTTGCTGACTGTGCGAAATAGCAAATCCTTACAAAAACTATTTTCTTACTTTATAAAGTAATTTCTTTCCAACTAACTTGCTTATTTTTCGTAATATAATTGGATGTCAAATTTTTTTTCAAAATCTTTTCTAAAAGTGCAGACGAGTTCAGTATTTTATATTTCAAAACATTTAGCAAACTTCCCCTTCTCCTATTTTAAACTTATAAAACCTTATGTCCCGTACCTTACATAATTTTATATACTTAATAAAACACTTAGAAAATTCTTCAAAAATTCCAATAAATCACTTTTAATATATTTCTAATGTATTTAAATTTTTGACCCAAAGTTAAGATATAATAGCCGTAATTAATTTTAAACCCAATATACCGTTTTCTTTACTAGAAAATTCATAATAAATCCATAATAATTTAGAAAACTATGAAACATGAAACCCATCTAAAATAATATTTCTAATCTTATTTCAGAGACGTAAGTCATTTGGATGTCATCTAATAGGTTTTCTAAATCAATTCTTCTCATAAAATCTATATGAAATAGCCTAAATCATCAACAAACATATATATATATATATATCCATTTAAATAATCAAAACACGGCAAAACATTTGCAAGAAGTTTTGGATCCCAATCTAGTAATCGAAAATCTTAAAATATGAGATCTAATCTATTATTCACCTTTCGTTTGTTTGTTAAGGAGTTGAGGTTTGCTCTTGGATGAATTTGATTAATCTTTTTCCCCTAGATTCTTGCTTATCTTCTCTTTACTTCTTCTATCGGTGGCCGTCCTCTTCTTGGTTCAGTTTTCGTGTGTAAAATGAGAGTGGTTGAGGGTTTAGGGTATAAGAATATGACTTGTTCTTATTTTGCCCTTATCTAATTTCCTTTAATACTTCATTTTAATTCCATTTAGTTTATTGTTTAACTAAGTACGGCTACCCCCTAATCACATAAATCTCAATCTCTTAATAATTTACATTATTTCATTTAATTTAGCCAATTAAATGTCCTAAATAATGTTAGTCAAAATTAAGGTCGTTATAGACTCCCCTCCTTAAAGAATTTCATCCTCAAAATTACGATAAGACACTCATCAACATCAATCATGAAGGTAAAGCATACCATGAAGCAAGTAAGAATAAGTGTCTTTAATCATGCTCTTTGTTTTCCAAGTACAGTCTCTCTCGTCGTTGCTCTTCTGGACTTTTACTAATCTGACTGTCTTATTTCTTAGCCTCTTCTCATCTCTCGTGACTATACAAGCTAGTTTTCCAACTATAGTCAAGTTCGGTTCCGCTACATTGTCCTTTAACATAGTTGGTGCAATGGTAGTCTTCGGATCTTGAGTACTCTTCCTTATGTGGATCTTGAGTTTCCCGATCCTTTCTACCGTAGAAAATGGTCTAACGGATCTCGGTGTCAATTTCCCTGATTTCCCAAATCAAATTACACCTTTCATCAGTGATACCTTGATGAAAACATGATCTTAAACTAAGAACTCTAAGTCTTTCCATCTTCTATCAACGTAGCTCTTTCGCCTAGAATGAGCTTCTTTCATTCTAGCTTGAATTAACTCCGTCTTCTCTGTAGCTTCTCTAACCAAATTCGAAAAAGGAACTAACTTATCCCCGTTCTCTAACTAACAACTAAGAGACGTGCATAGCCATTCGTAGAAAGCTTCAAACGGTGCCATCCCTATACTGGCCTGATAATACTTGTTATACGAAAACTCGATTAATTGTAGATGATCTTCCACGATCCCCAAAATCTAGCATACAAGCTCGTAATAAATCTTCTAAGACTTTGTTAATCCTTTTTGTTTGCCCATCTTTCTATGGATACTTAGCGGTACTCATCTTGAGCTTGGTACCTAAGGTATCCTATAGACACTTTCAGAACTCGCTAGTGGATAAGGAGTCTCTATCAGTAACTATATTACTAGTAATTCCATGAAGTTTAACTATAATCTTCATAAACAACTCAGCTAAAACAGGTGCCGTCGTGGTTGACTTAACTGGAATGAAATGGGTACTCTTGGTAACATGTCCACTATGACTCATACACTTTCATTTCATCTATTTGACCTTGGCAACCCGTTTATAAAATCTATTGAGATAGAATCTCACTTCCATACTGGAATATCTAAAGGCTGAAGTAACCCACTTGGTTTCTGATTTTCGGCTTTTATCTATTGGCAGTTCAAACACTATTTCACCTGTAAGCCTACATCTCTTTTCATACCTTTAGAAAATTCTCTTCATATCCTGATACATCTTAGTTCCTCCCGGATGAATATTAAACTTTGAACGATGGCATTCTTTAAGAACTTCATTCCTAATGTTTCCCACAAATGGAAGTCTTCCATTCTTCCTTAATCACCTATTCTGGTCAAGACTGAAATCTTTCTAGTCATCACTCTCTTATCCATCCCTTAACTTTCTGATCCATTCAACTATAAAGGATCCTCCATCTTCTTAGAAGCAATCTTTTCGATCCTCATCAGTCGAACTTCTAAACATGACAACACAGTAATTATGTATTAGAACTACTCTTAGATCTCCACTGTACTTTGCATGCAGTCAATGCTTCTAAGTCTTTCCACTCAGCTATGATTGCCAACACTGCATTTTGATGTTTTCTGTTAAGTGCATCCTCAATCCTGGTGCCTTTTCTGGTTTTACTCAATACCAAAGTCATAAGCGGCTAAAAACTCTAACCACCTCTGCTATCTCAAATTCAACTCCTTTTGAGCGAATAAATACCTCAGCGACTTATGATCCGTATACAATTTAAATCTCTCTCCCATAAGGTAATGTACCCACAACTTCGATGCAAAAATTACCGTAGTCAATCCAAATCATGCGTTGGATATCTAACCTCATGCGGTCTAAGCTATCGAGATGCATAGGCAATCACTTTACCTCTTTGCATTAACACGGCTCTTAATCCTATTCTACATGCATCCATGTACATTACTAAATCCTGATTCCCTTCTGGAATAACTAGCATACGTGCATTTGTTAATAAGTGTTTCAATCTTTGGAATGCTTCCTCACATTTATCGGTCCAAACGAACTTCACATCCTTTCACGTTAACTTGGTCATCGGTGCCTCTATCCATGAAAAATCTTTTATAAATCTCCAATATATCCTGCTAATCTAAGAAAACTCTTTATCCCAGTCATTATCTCGGGTCTCCTCTAATTATTTACCTCTTTGATCTTAGTCGACCATATAGATAACCCTTTCTCTGAGACTATATGACCAAGAAACTTCACTTCCTTCTTTCAGAAATGACACTTTCAAAATTTAACCTATTGATGTTGCCTCAACATCTCAAGCATCACTCTAAGATGAACTTCATGCTCTCTTTCATCTTTACAGTATATCGAAATATCATCTACGAATACCAACACGTACCTATTCATGTGCTCTCGAAAAATTCGGCTCATCAAATCCACAAAGAATGCTGGCACATTAGTTAGTCCCAAAGGCATTGCTAACCATTCGTACGATCCATATCTGGTTCTAAACGCCATCAAAGAAATACTATCCTCTGCTATTCTAAGCTGATGGAACCCTTTTGCTAAATCCAACTGGGAATATACTTTAGCTCCACTCAACTAGTGGAGCAAATCGTCAATTTTAGGTAATGGATATCGATTCTTTATCGTCTTCTCATTCAACTTATGATAATCGATGCACAACCTTAACGATCCGTCCGACTTCGTCACAAATACTATGGCTACTCCCCAAGGTGAACTGCTTTGTCCGATAACATTCTGGCCTTCCAAATCCACCAACTACACCTTTAGTTCTCTTTATTTCGGTAGGAGTCATTCTGCTTGGCGGTCTACTCACTGGTTCTGCTCTTGGTAATAAATCTATTTGAAATTCAATGGCTCATTTCGGCGGCAATCCAACTACGGGTTCAAATATATCTGCAAATTCTCTAACAATGAAAATTTGATTCAACTCATCTCCTGCCTCCATAACACCCAATAAATCATTAACCACAAAAATAGGTTTTCTATGGAGTATACAATTCGATCACTACAGTAAGGTTGTCTAAGTGATATTTTCCTATCATGGAAAAATATAGCATCGTATTTACTTAACCAATCCACATCTAAAATGATTTTGAACCCTACGAAATCAAACACATGCAAACTGCAAACTAATACATGACCTAACAATTCTAACTCTAACAGTTCACACTTCACCCCATATGTCAGATGTCATCCTATCAGATTTGCAACCCTTAAGGAAGTAACTAGGTATGAAGGTTCTAGGTTAAGCTTATCTATCAAAAATGAGATATAAAAGAAAGCGATGCACCGATATTCAATAGAACGCTAATTGACATACCATGAATCATAAGCGTACCTTCCAACACAGCTTTTCCCATTTCCTCTTCTGTTGGCCTCAAGATAGCTGGCTCCAATGCAAACATATTGCCTTTTCCATCCTTGGCTGGCTCCTTGCGCCGATTCTTATAGTGTCCAATATGATCACAATTGAAGCACCTTACTCTTTTCTTCTCAACGGATTTCTTTTCTTTGCCTGTCCGACATTAATGAGCATAGTGTCCTTTCTTATTACACTTATAATAGACAACCTCTGCCTTCCTTTTCTTAGCAGCTCCATCCTTCTGAGCTCCTTTCTTATGGAAAAACTTTCTCTTCTAACTTTGCCGTTCTTGAGCTTCCTTGGCCTTATTTCTTTCAAGAAAAGCAAGCACCTCTTCATCCCTCAAGGCCATCTCAACAACAACATCACATGGATCCATAATATAAGGTAATGTAGCCTTAGCAAGCTCAGGTTTTAACCCCCAAATGAACTTTTCATTCCTCTTAATCACAGTATCAACTGTAGCATAGCCATATCTTGCTAGCTCCTCAAACCTGGTCCCATACTCAAGTATAGTCATATCTCCATGCTTTAACTCAGTAAACTTCCTGAGCAAAGTATACTTAGCAATCTCCGACATAAACCTTTCTGCAAATCTCCTCTTGAACTCAACCCAAGTCATAGTCTCCTCATTGACTCCAATAGTAACACTATTCAACCAATATAGTACTGCTCCTTGTAGCTGTCTAGAGTCAAGCCTTCTCTTCTACTCGTCATTGAGCCTCAAATCAACGAAAATCCTCTCGTAATTAGGTAACCAATTCTCTACTTTAATTAGCGTCTTCGGTACCAATAAATGGCTTTTCTTCCAGCCGTGCATAATCTCTGCTCAAAACAGCATAGTTATTCATCACCAGAGCTTCTTGATTTCCTCCTTTAGCATTTCCTCCAACTACTCCAGCAGCAACTTTCGCTTGCATCATGTTTACAAAAAACTAATACATCGCTTCCATATCAACTTGCGGGACTCCAACACCCACATTTGTAGCTTGTGCCTGACCTGGGTTCCTTCTGGTTTTTGGTTTGGCATTTTCATTAGTTGTGATGCTTCCCCCACCAAGGTTAACTCTTCCACTTCTAGCATCCATATCTGCATTCAAGTCTTCGTAAGATACGAAAAGATAGCCTAAGAGAGATGGGAGAGTAGAGATATAGCATATACTTATATATAGCAAGTACAAGTACGTTACTATAGCGTTATCCCATGCCCTGATCTTTTCTCAAGTTCCTTAGGATTATGTTTTCAAAATCATTTTAAGTTTAAAGTTTTTCATAAACGTATGCTCTGATACAAACTTGTAACATCCCTTATCTTGAGGTCCAAAGCAAAGCACTACAAATGCTGTAGTCATCTATAGTATTAACTTCAGTGACAAAATATAGTAATGTTAATGGTGTCCATAATATCAGAAGAACAAGAATACAAACAAAATCACAGATTCAAAAAAACAGTAACTTTACTGATTCCATTTCAAAAACATGTTAAATATTCCATTATGCAATCCCAAATGTTTCTCAAGTTTTGGTCAAATATAATTATAACAAAATATGCCAAGAGCGGCATATGAGGATGCCCCCTTGGATGATCAGAGTACTAAATAGACAAAAACTATCTTAAAACATCGCTGCAAAAATAGAACAAATAATTCCTAAATATAGCTATCCACGCCTCCTGCACGTCTTTGGAAGCTTTATTCATCCACCTACTAAAACATGTAAATCCTCAATGCTCAACTACTCAAAGCAATTTTGAGCTCCTAAGAGTTTAAGGGGAAAACATAAACTTCGAGTCAGACATAAAGCCTAGTGTGAATAATACTATTACATCTCAATTTATTGGTATTAAGTGAGACCATACCGGTTAGCGAAACGAGTTTCCCCTCACTAATATCCATTTAAAACATATCTTTTACAAATCAGAATCCCACAACCAAACGGTTAAATAGTAATAACAATATCATATATGCATATAAATCGGGTAATAAATGGATTATTTATCCGAACAATACAGTTTTATTTGGCTAACTACTAACCATTGGCTGACTCGGGATTGCCAGTCAAAATAAACAGTTATCCAATACCTGTTAAACATACTTCTAGACGGTATGTCCTTAACTGTCTTCTTCCGGATTCACCTGACCCCAATGGTTTTGTGGGATCACCAATAACATATTCTCCTTCTCTATATATATTCCTTTCTACATGTGACCATCATTTAAGTCTTACCTATAACTATGTCCTACATACTGGAATTTTGGACTAAATTAGCTAGGAGCTATAACTAATTTATAGGGCTCAACAATATACCAGTCTCATATGACATTCAAATATCTGAGTCATTTTACTTAGGGTTAACTACCCATCAAATTTTCCTTGAAAACATTTCTTTCAAAATGAATCTGACCCTTTTTAAACCATAATTAAACCAGAAAAATATACTCTTTGATTTACTCAAAACTATTTTCCATGTTATATATACCTTACCCAAAATAATGTTGATGAAATATATTGAGGGTTACCTATCCCTCCAAAGTAAGTTAAAACATTTTTTAACTTAATAACTCTTAGGCCATAAAGCTAAGGTAAACCATTCAAAACCTTTGTTTATAATCATTAAACAACCCTTTTGAAACCACTAAAAGTTCACTTTTCGAAACATATTAACTACCATACCTTGAAACACTAGGCCAAAAGGCCAAAACATACCTTTCGAAATCATTGAAGTCATCCCTTCAAAACCTTTATAAGACTTAGACGTCCTCTTTTCAAAACTCTTTAATCTTGCCTTTGGAAAGCAATTGGAAACCTTCCATTTAAAATACTTTAAGTGTCTTTTGAAATCATTAGGGAACCTCCCCTTCGAAACCTTCATTTAAACCTTTCGAAAGAATTAAAATTCTTTGCTCAAAAAAACCTTTCAAAACCATTGGATTCAAGTAAAAGCTTGTGGAACATTGTTTCGAAACCATTTAAAACCATTCTATTTGAAACCTATGGGTTTATCGTTCAATAGAATAAAGGATCTTAAGTAAAATAAGTCGAAAGCACTCTTTCGAAAGCAAATTTCGTAAGTAAAAGAAAGTGGACGTTTTCGACATCAACCCTTTCGAAATCATTGGAAAAGCGACTCTTATTTTAAAAGCGAAAGCACCCATTTGAAACCATGTTTAAAGGCAAAGCAGCCTCACTAGGTCGAAAGGGGGAATTGCGGCAGCGAATGTTTCGACCTTATCAAAGATAATTTAAAACAAAGGGTGGCAACCTCTGTGGATACCTATCTTTAAACCATTTCGAAATCAATCTACCAAAGCAAGAGGCATTTCTATTGAGAGCAAAACAAGGTCTTGATCCCTTCAAAAGCACGTTTCAACCTTATATTTTTCGCCTAATTCCAATCCACTATGTACCAAGGCATTGATATAATGTGTATTGGTTCCGACTTGGTCGAAGGTGGGGGTATGTAGTCAAAAGCTTGCTGTCGATAGTAGCGAAAATCCTTACAAGAACCATTTTCTTACTTTATAAAGTAATTTCTTTCCAGCTAACTTGCTTATTTTCCATAATATAATTGGTTGCTAATTTCTTTTCCAATTTTTTTTTCTAAAAGTGCTATCGAATTCAGTATTTTATATTTTACAACAATTAGCAAGTTGCCCCTTCTCCTAGTTTAAACATATAAAACATTTAAGTCTCATACCTTAAATAATTTTATATATTAATAAAACACTTAGGAAAATTCTCCAAAAATTCCAATAACTCACTTTTAACATGTTTTCTAATATATTTAAATTTCTTACCCAAAGCTAACATATAATAGCCTTAATTTAAAACCCAATAGATCATTTTCTTTACTAGAAAATTCATATAAATCCACAACGATTAAGAAAATTATGAAACTTGAAACATATCTCTAAAATAATATTTCTGACTTTATATCAAAAATGCAAGTCATTTGAATGTCATCTAATATGTTTTCTAAATCAATTCTTATCGTAAAATCTATATGAAATAGCCTAATCATCAACAGGCATATATATATATATATATATATATATATATATATATATATCTGTGTGTGTGTGTGTGTGTGTGTGTATGTATGTATGTATGTATGTATGTATGTTTGTATGTATGTATCCATCTAAACAATCGAAACATGGCAAAACATTTGCAAAATAATTTCGGAACTCAATCTAGCAACCGAAAAACATAAAATATGAGATGTAATCTATTATTCACCTTTAGCTTGTTTGTTAAGGAGTTGAGATTTTCTCTTGAATGAATTTGATTAAGCTTTTCCTCTTTTTTCTTGCTTATCTTCTCTTTACTTCTTCTAATAGTGGCCAGCCTCTTCTTGATTTAGTTTAGTTTATGAACGTGTAAACTGAGAGTGGTTTGAGGTTTTAGGGTATAAGAATATGACTTATTCCTATTTTAACCATATCTAATTTCCTTTACTATTTCATTTTAATTCCATTTAGTTTATTGGTTAACTAAGCAAGGCTGCCACCTAATCACACAATCCCTTAACCATTTACATTATTTAATTTGATTTAAGTAAATAAATGTTCTAAATAATGTTAATCAAAATTAGGATCGCTACACTACTAGTTGGCTCCACTATGAAAGGACATCGCCAATTGCAGTTCCTGAAGCGTCAACATTAACTTCCAATGGTGTTGAGAAATCGGTAAGGCAAGAACCAAGGATTGGGTAAGTGCATGTTACAGGGAGAGGAAAGCTTCTTGGGCTTTGTTGGTCCAACGGAAATTTACTTCTTCTTCTCTTTGTAAATCAGAAAATGGGCCTAATATGTGGGCGTGGTTTTTGATAAAGCGACAGTATTAGCCTGTAATGCCCAAAAACCCACGAACTGATGTTGTTAAAGTTGGTATGGGCCATTGAAGGACTACTATAATTTTTATTGGGTCGACCCACACACAGTTGAATGAAATAATGTGACCTAAGTGGTCAAGTTCCTAAAGCCCAAAAACACATTTTGAAATATTAGCAAAAAAATTGATTGTTAGCCAAAATGGATAGAGTAATTTCTAAATGTTGTAGATGTAAGACCCATGAGTTGCTATAAATTGAAATTTCATCAAAGAATACCAATATGAATTTTTAGAGAAATGTCTTAAAATGTTGTTCATAGTAGCTTGAAAAGTAGAGGGTGTATTTGTAACACCAAATGACATGGCTAAAAATTCATAATGTCCTTCATGTATACGAAATACCATTTTATGCATGTCTGTTGGGTGAACCCTTGTTTTGAAATATCTACTTTTCAAACGGAGCTTTGAGAAATATGATAATCCATGTAATTCATCCAATAGTTCATCTACTTTAGGAATAGGAATCTATCTTCAATGGTAATAACATTTTATGCTCGATAATCGACGTGTAATTTCTACGAACCATCTTTTTATAACGAAGTGGACAGAGGAAGAAAATAGGCATGAATATGGTTGTATGATGATGGCTTGTAACATATCGCGTACTTAAGTTTCGATTTCACTTTTTAAAATAAGGGTACCGATATGGCTTGACATTGATCGGTTGAGCATTTTGTTGGAGGTTAATATAATTGTTTAATTCTCGTTGAGGAGAGATGCATATTGGATAGTTAAAAAGATGAATGTACGGGGACAAAATGGATTGAATTTGTGAATGAGCATCGTCATTTGGGCATTGTTGGCTTTGAGTTGGAGAAGGGTCTAGTTGGAGGTGAAATACAGGGTGATGGATGAAGTGGACTGCATTTTTTTTAGTTGGTGTAGGGAAATCTCGGTTGGGCTTTGGGAGGAATTTAGGCCTGTTAGAGTGATAAGCTGTTGGTTATGGGTAAAAGAAATAGTGTGTTGGGTAAAATCAGTAGTATTTGGGCCTAGGGACTGAAGCCATTGAACACTCAGAACTGGATCTGATCCAACGAACTCAAGAACAAAGAAATCAATTAAAAATTAATTACCATTTACTTGAACAGGAACATTCTTACAAATTCCTTCACAACGCAGTCTCTCGCAATTCCCAATGATGACTGAAAAGAGATGATGTTGCTTCCAGTGCAGGCCTAGGAATCGTGCAGCTCGGGAGTGTAGAAAATTGTGGGAGCTTCTCGAATCGATGAGAATGGAGATGGGGTAGGTTGTTGATGGTCGTCGGTAGACGGATTGAAGTTAGATTTGTGGAGTCAATGAGGGCATGAAAGAGGATCTCGGGTGGGTTGTCGTTGTCTGAGTGTGGTGCTCGAGGGTAGGCGGATCTGGTTTGTCTTCATCCTAGTGTTGAAGGAGCATCAGTCCTCGAGTTTTACACATGTGGCGTGGTTAATACTTTTCATCACTATTGTATCACAGTCCTTGAGCTTGACATTGCTGCATTTCCATAGGAGTTAGTCACTTTATTGAGTAGCTGCGGATTGGGTTTTTGATGGGAGGTGGGATTGGCAGTAAAGTATGAAATTGGAGAGGTGGATTGCAGTTAAATGTTGTACGGTTGTAAGCATTGCGGTTATAGTTCAGTTTTGCTTCTATTAGCTTTGCCATGTTTATTTCGGCAATTAATGAGGTGGGGTTACGGAGGAAGAGTTCTTTCGGATTTGTGGTTTAAGGCCGAAAATGAAGCAGTTAAGGAAGGCTTCCAAGGAAAGGTCAGTAATTCGATTACTTGTGGTTTCGAATTGTACTTGATATTCTTCAATGGAGGAATGTTGTTTGAGCTTGAAAAGAGTAGCTTGGGGTTGATGTGTGATGGTGGGCCAAATCGTTGTTCGAGGGCGATTGTGAATGCGCTCCATAATGATAATTGCTTGCTCCGGTGCATCCATTGAAACTAAGTGAGGGCTTGGGATTGCATGGAAAATCTAGCTAAATCGAGGCGATGTTCATTGGGTGTATTGTGGAAGGAGAAGAAGCATTCGGCTTAGAATAGCTAATCAAAAGGGTTAGATCCGTCGAATGGCGAGTGTTCACAATTAGGGGGTCTTGGCATAATGGTAATATGGGTGGTTGGTGAGTAGTTGTTTGTGAAGCTAGTGATGAGGTAGGTGATGTTGGTGGGTTATTTGATAGTTTGGAGTTCATGTCAGTGATAGCTTTGGTGAGTTGTTGAAGGGATGATTGTATATCAGTTATTTGGTTTTGTTGATTTTGTAGTAGGGTTGTGTGGAATGTTTGAGTGGCTTGGATAATTTCAATGGCATGTTGTTATTGGGTGGCTTGCTCACAGATTTGGTTATTGCCTCATCGATTTTGACGATTCATTGGGGTTGGTTTAGTGTAGACGAGGAAGGGGAGGGAGGCGAGATGGGAAGTGAATGCACCAAATGATAGCAACTAACTCCTTGAATGTTTGGATGCAACAGAAGAGAAAAGAATTCTTAAGGAGCAGAGCAGAAAAATTAAGAAAGGAGAAGAAGTATTTTTGTAGAAGAGAAGAATGCGGAAATAATTGCTACGAATTACCCTCTTTTATGTCAAGAGAGGCTATTACAAAGTAGTGAATCCAAGATTGCCAAGTGGCATTACATAGATGGTTAGATGAAAAGTTGTAACTAATTTAATAACAAATTTAACAAATTCTGAAAATAAGAACAACAATGATATTTCTATTTTGTCTTAATATGCAGCCATGCATGCAGTTTTTGCAGCTAAGCTTCCATATTGTGATTCATTATCTATATATTCCAGGCATAAGAACCTTCCTTGTATGCCTATTTATTATAGTAACTGTTTCAGAAACTAAGGGTGGGCATAAACCGCACCGCTATACGGAAATCGTCCGCATCGAACCGCAAAAGCGGTGTGAAAACCCGCACCGAATCTTCTACTCAAAGATGATATATCAAACCGGACCGACCCGCATCGATACGGTTCGGTTGTGGTTTGGACGACTAAACCAACCATATTAAACCGTACTGAACTGAAAATTTATATTAGTAATCCTATGATAAAAGTATAAGCAACTCCTATCTTATTTTAGATTTTAGCGATGTACATTCTATTTTTAGCGTATGCTGTTGTTATATTAATAATAATCGCTAGCATAAAAGAAGTAGTTATAGTTTGGTATAATAATTTTCATCTATTTTTTGTGAATAAATGCTAATTATAATTTTATTATAGTCATTTTCCTTAATGATTATGCATTGATTAATGTTGATATTTGGTTAATCTACCAAAAAAATCTCACTTGTAGGTGAATGTCAAATTGAAGTATTCATACAATTAAGAACTAATCTTTCATTTCAGTATAACATTGTGTGTTTTAACCTTTAAATGCAAAAGTTTCACATGGTTGCTTTTGTAAATTGATTGTTGATAGAAGTAATTCTTTTATTTCATATTTAATATGAGTTCAAACCGGACCGGACCGAAACCAAACCGTATTACATTTAAACCGGACCAAAACCGAACCGTTTAAAAGATTGGTACAATGGTTTGTATTTTTGATTAACCGTTTGATGCGGTGAGGAAACGGTTTGGACTCCAAACCGCACCAAACCGACCCGCATCCACCCCTATCAGAAAGAAGTATATTTTCTTCCAAAAATTAGGAAGAAGGGCAATTTCTTCAAAAAATTATGATAGTTGACTATGGTGAAAGCAGCAACTGTGGGGATGATGACACATTGACGTTCCTGGTCACCTATCTTGCAAGACTGGAAGGTGATTTTCAAGTCACTAAGGGCAACGGACCTAATAGGCTGAATCGGTTGTGCAACTGAGCATTATTTTATCACGTTTTAAGTTATCAACTCTATAATAACATGAGCTTTTATTTTTGGCTCACATAGGAGCATTGGACTAGCTTCATAGTAGAAGAAGACTTCAAAATTCATTTCACAAAATGGGTTAAACGGAGTGAGCATACCAGTCGGGTGGTACATCGCTAGTGACCTGTCTTCACCATGGCTTTACGTCGGTGGGTCTCTTCAATCTCCCAATATGCCTTCCTATGGGCGGAGTAAGTTTTCTTCGTACATACATTTATATATATACATACGTACATTTATATATATATATATATATATATATATATATATATATATATATATATGTATGTATGTATGTATGTATGTGTGTGTGTATATATATATTATAGTAGTATGTATTAGTACAAGGATATCCTAGCTATTATGTTCATGCCACTTCATAGAATATACAACCTGTAAGTCATTTTAGAACTTCATGCTGCTCATGGGTCACAAAAATGAACACAGTGCATCAAGAGATGTTTCCCAGGACTGGGGTAAAACTAATGACAACAAAACTCAAACTATTACAGTCTTGACGTCCTTGCTAATAGGTACACTATTTTCAATATTTGCATCCTTTTCATGTCTTTAGTCTATACTAATGGAAATAATTATAAGATTCATTATTATTTTTCTGGTTAATGTACTAATTTGTCTTGTAGTACACATTCTAAATAAACAATGAGTTCGTATGGGAACTTGATACAAACCTCTATGATTTTCTCCATTATATAACATATAGTCTTATTAATGTAAAAGAGAACTCTACTTCTTCCAGATATGCTAACTGCAGTAGCCTATTAGCATTGGAACTACTAAATGAACCTATGGTAGCAGGAGTGCCACTGGACCACCTTAACAAGTACTACTAACTGTGCTACAATACAGTTCGAAAATATACTTCTAAAGCATATGTGATCATGTTGAATAGACTATCCGTAGACTCCATTGAGCTTCTTCAATTTGCAAGTGGATTTATAGGCTTTGTTAACGGTAGTTTTTATTAAGTGGTACACTAGTACTATGCATCATAGTTTTGAAGACGGAACCTTCAGTCGAACCGTGATGCTCCAAGGTCGAAGGTTCTGAAGGTCTAACCGATCAAACCGTTAAAACCGTGCAAATTGATCATACTAGTTTTACATGTAATTATATGTTTCATGTAACTAAATCTAATTTAATATATCAGTTATAAAAAAAAACACGATAGTAGAAGTATTTTTTATGAAATCCATGCAACATGATTTAATAAAGTCAGTAATGAACATACAGTATATTTGATACATGTTAAAATATGTAACTTTAGTATGCTGATTTGCATATTAGTCTCACATCGGATACAGAAAAAAATTGATTACACATTCCATGTATATATATGGGACCCTCTGTTTTATAAGTATATGTAATGTTATGAGTGTTTTGGTGGGCTGCTTAAGTGGATCCATTGACGTTTGGGTCTGCAGAAAAATAAATTTCTTTCTGGCTTCAGCTTTGATATAAACCGGGTTTTTACATGTTGAACCGTGGTTCAACCGAGGCTTTTGTGGTTGATTGAAAAAAAGGGTTTAAGCAGCCTTCGGACCGGAATGGTTTATGGTTGGCGGTTTTTTCGGTTTAACCGCCGGCTCGGTCCGATTATTAAAACAGTGCTGTGCACAGACTGCAAGTTAACAATAGAAATGTTGCCATATAAATCTACTTAATTATATATGATCAGCTATATCTGGCATATCAGCCATCATTTCACTTCTAAGAAAAATAATATATTTAAGACAAAATAGATGGGGATCGATATTACAAAAAAATTAATATATTCAAGCAAATTTGGTTGATCCTCATATTATTATTCATGCATTGTATACATCTTTTCACATCCGATGAAAGTACTATAATATAATCTAGAGTTAGTTCTCATTAATAATTATTGATTTTGTTTAGACGTTAAGATTTTTGTACAAGTTCTTGTTGTTGGTGGTTAAACTTGTCCACGGGTAATTAAGCATTTTCAAAGAAAGCGTTAGTTGTTGCAAAGAAATGGTACACTGCTTCAATCGTCATTTATATCATAAAATTTTGTTAGTGGTGTAAATTTGCCTTTATAAATGTTCGAGGATTTTATACGAACTTGTCTATTTTATCCAAAGACTTTTCTATCGAAATGGTTATGGATATCGTGTTTTGTTATGTGATTAATGTTTTTTTTGTTAGTATTATGATTACTTGATGGATAATTTTTGTACCAAAATTTAATTACTGATGTAGCAAGCAAAATACAGAAGAAAGCGAACAAACAACCAACCGAGAGAATTTGCATATAAAATTGCAGTGAAATAGTCAACAAGTTTTAGTAGTGTTTAATAAATGCTACAGAAATTATGTACCGGCATTTTGAAATAAAATTACAGTCATTAGTAGCGTTTATTGAACGTTACGAAAGAAGTTTTCTGTTGCACATAAGAACTACGTTGATTTTACGGTAGCCTTTATATAACGTCGTTTACCAGAAGGCTACTAAAGGCTCTGATAGCGTTTTCTAGATGCTCTAAAGCCTTTTTCTGGTGTAGTGAGAAGGAGTCCCAGTCTGACTCTCCTCTATAAGAGGAAACATCGTAGTAAGCTTGGGAACATATTTTGACAGTGAATAGCTAGGTCATTAGGATTGCATGGTCCATGAGTTAAGGACGAAGATGAAGTTACTACCAATGATGTTACAATAGCAATAGTAATTGTAGAATTCTTAGAAGAGCGCATGAGTGGATGAGAGACAATAGGCCTAAATGTGGAAAATACGAAGGCACCGGAACTAACTGTCGTAAAGTTGATAGTCTTTATTTGGTATCCCTGAGAGATGGGAGTAGTCTTTTTGTTGAATCCTTGGAGAGGAATCAGGTAGGGTCCCAATAGGCACCTAGGCAGAGGTTGAGGCTTCAGAAGCTAGCATCGCTTGACCTAAGACAAGAGCCTCCAATTCATTGCTATCAAGGCGGTCCTCCTTTATCTCATCCTCATCAACCTCACTATTATGCTCATTTTCTTATTTAATAATTTCCTCCCAAGCAAACGCAAACACACTTAGGCACGGCTCAACTCCAAGCCACTTTAGGTCGTTGGATTTGATCATGTTTGTGTAATAGCGCACCAGAGTGGACTCAACTTGAGTTTTAAGCTCCTCTTCTATCTTGCTATGCGGGAATCTAAAATCCTTTTTGGCTTTTCGACATCGAGCATTTTTTATATATATTATTTAGCCGTGGCGAGGAATTTATCTACACCCAGGGAATTTTAATAATAAAGGAAAATATTAATAAAGGAAAATATAATTTTACATAAATGAAATAGTATATTTCTATAAATGAAGGAATTTGGAGAATCCGTCTTTTCCATTGTGTCAAGTAGACTTTTGTAGACCAAATTCATATATAAGTTATTAGAAACGGATATAATATTAAGAAGATACAGGATGTTTAACATTTCGTGTTTTACGTCTATTTTGAAAAACTAAGTTTAAGAATTAATGTTAGAATAAAGAAAACTTATTTGTTAAGAAAAAGTTGAGTATGTATGAATTACTACAAGAAAGGAAAACAAAAGAGAAAGGGTATAATGATGAATGTGCATTTAAAAAAGAAAATGAAAAGTATTTATGCGCTTAAATGTAAAAAGGCTTCAATAGGAAAGCATTAATGATGAAAGTATTTTTTTTTTACTTAGTGGGTTGAGCATAATAGAAAAAAAGAGAAAGAAAGAATGTATTAGAAGAGTACAATTTTGTCAATGCACGTTAAAGAATAAGAAGATATTTAATGCAAATAGGGAGCATTAATTGCTCTTTTATAGAATTTATTATAGTAATCAATATATGTTTCATGTGTTATAAAGAAAATGGAACAAAATATTTTAAAGGAAAAGAATATATCTAATGTTATATGTTTGAAAACTGAATATACATGGAAGTAAAAGGTTTTCTTAAAAGAAATATACTTATTTACCCAAAGTTAAAGATATTAACCAGATTAATAGAGCAATTTATTTCTAAATGTACGTTGCATATGTTAGAAGTGAGAGACAATAATATATTGTAGAAATAGAGGTAGCAAAGTAGAAAAACAAATCATTATTTTAAAAAGGGATATAAAGTACAATATTTCCCTATTAGTAAAAATAAAAATAGAAATAAAAAAGGTGAATACAATTTGAACTTGCAAGCATAAACGTTAATCAATTAAAAATTGATGACGCAATTAATAGTAGAGAATAACGTTTTTAATTATTGTAAATAATTACATATACGCGTACACATATTGTTTCTTTCTCTCTGTAGAAATATCAATTAAATAGTAATGAAATTTATTGTTAAATAGGTATGTTATTTCTTCTTTGTAAGGAAGAGGGGAAATTTTAATAACTTGGATTTGGAAAGATATATACTAGTTAACTATTGGAAAGAAGAAGTAAAGTTAATCATTGTCAAGATATATACATGTATATATGTGTGTGTGCGCGCTTAAGATTTTCTATAATTGTTACTAATATATGTATACATACATATAAATCAATGAATTGATTAGTAGGATGACATAAATTTGGATAATGAAAAAGTTATATTTTTAACATAAAAGAGGAAAAGGAGTAAAAGAAAATAAATAAAACTTAACGATTAAGGAGGCGTTAACTAAATAACCGTTTAAATTTAATATATAAGTCCAACATCAATAATTAACCAAATATCTTTACTAGGTGATGAAGTAATTGATTAGCATATTAGATGAAAACAAACATTCTCCTAGGGTTAATGATTGGTTAGAATTAATTCAAATTCCCTATAAATATACACCTAACCTAACCCCTAATTCGTCACAAGATTAGTTGGTATACCAAAATTCTATCAGTTTAGCTTCTCTTCTACAAACTAAAAAATGCATCAAAATTAAAGTAGAAGAAATACAACAAATTAGAACTAGGATGAGCAAGCATACGGAGGGCGGTTCTAAGTGAAGCAAGTTGGAAGAGCTTAGGCATAAGGTGAGTGGGAATAGTTTAATAAGATGATTATCTATAGTTCAATTTAACATTTTCTATTTTTTCAGGATGTTACTTAATAAATTAGAAAACTGTAAACCCTAATTCTTAGATCTAACTTCAAAACTTGAAATCTGAATTAAACTAGGATTGATATTAATTGGTTAATCTCATCTAAATCCTAGTTAAACACCTTTTTCGCTAATTGAATTGTAACCCTAAAAATTGGTTAACTATTAATAATTTAAAATTTAAACTGTAAAACCCTAATTTGAAACATATAATCAAGGGTAGAAATTGAAGTTACAGTAGTTTGACAAATTTGACAGTGATGCTATCACAACCTTAATTATTTAACTGAAATCACTGTGAATTGTTGATCAGATGCTAGTACACCCGTTTAATTATCTTACTGTAAACCCTAAATCTACAAACCCTAAACCTTTAAACCCTATATTTAATAATCGAAATTAAAATCGAGAAATTTAGACGGGTGGAATTAGTGTTTAAGTTTCACTGTAGACTGAAATCAACAACCGGATATTAAAATCGACATCAGAAAATAATGTAACCCTAATTTTAGTCTATGACTGGTTGACCATAGATCCTCAGTGAGTAATCGATAGCATTGAATGATTAGGGTTAGCGGTCGGTCGATCGTCATATAAAATGCAGAATCTAAACATCGGCCTATGGGCCAGGTTAGAAATAAAAGTTATATAATTTAAGGTAAAAATTATACAAAAGTTAGTTGCTTGTTTGAGCCTATTTTGTGGCTAAATGTGTATGATAAAGACAGTAGGGAAGCTAGTTCCTAATCAACGAACGTTATGTCATTGCAGTGTTGAATAAATGTTGTTTACCCCATTTGGTGGTGAATTATTCGATCGGGGAGACTTTTATTGCAAATGGCACTCACAGGAGGTTCCAAAGTGGATATGCAACACTGATGAGGATGTCTGATGAAGTGTGGCTTAGCATAATGAGAATCCAAGTATTTATGATTCCTGACACGATGTGATACAGTTCTGATGGAGGATCACGACGTGTGCAATAAGAGGTGAACACAATGATCAAGAGGTGGATATGGATATGGACGACGAGACACTTTGACAAGTAGGCATTGCGAGTTCTCCCCCAATAGGTAGTTAGGTTATGTGTAGTAGTTGTAGTTAGGCGAAATATCGGTTCCCTGGTAGCCTAAAAATGGTGATACTACTAGGTTGTAGCCTCCACAATAGCATTATACGGTGATATAGGTGGAAATTTATATCAACAGTAGCCTAGTGATGTGATAGTAGTGGGAATGTATTCCCATAGTAGCATAGTGGCATCGTTTTACATATTGAGTAGCTTTAGGAGTAGCAGTCGATCGCTAGTTGTGAGGTTTGATTTTTAGCTCGATCCTTTTTGTAGCTTACAAAAGTTTTCTTGTAGGTATGTATTAGACAAGAACCCTTAGGTAATGGACTTTAAGGATTCACGGACCCTTGTAGTACACCCTATGTCATATAGGGCATGATTAAAGATAATTGCACATGATCATCACATTTAAATGTGTACCCATTCACCAGGCTTCTGTCTGACCCACCCTTTTCTTTCCAGTTTCCCTACCACAGGATGGCAGGTTAGCAGTTAATTGGGCATAAAACATGGAGAAAGGAGCTTTACGTTGGAGTTCAAATATGACTTATTGTTCATCATATAGTTACATATTGTATTAAAAGTCTGTAAAACTTATATTACGTTTTTGAAATAGTGTATATAACAATTATGTATTTTGGAGAACATTTTTCTAAATTGTCTATTTTTCAATACTTATATTTTAATTTCTTCCGCTATGAGATCTGAAAATGTAGAATGTCTAGAATTTACCCTCATAATCATGCTCTGTAATGTTTAAAAAGCCAAACGCTTATATTCCTTAGCATGATGGGAGTCTGAAAGTCACTCTAAACTTTGGATTGGTGTGTTGGAGGTGTGGGTTGTTACATCATCCTTTTCTTTCTTTTCATTACGCATTTCAACCTCCGAACGTAAAATTTTAAGAGTCTATGTATTAATGGTGGTTTGAGCGCCTTACCATTGGCAAGTACCTATGCCACTTTTATGATACGCGGTCTCAAGTTGTTCCTCTTATAACTAGAGTATGTCCTCGAATGTATTCCTCTCATATAACAATTTCTTCTCTACCACCTCGAGGGATTTCTTGGACATCCCATTCTTTAGAATAATGAGCGACAATTTTCCCATGGTCCTGCTTCTCAATCTCTTTCTGCTGAAGGGTTTGCTTATTGGTTTTTATTGATCTCGGACCATAAGTGAGCGAACCTCTTCCACATATAATATTGTTTTTACACATCATGGATACATGTTTCGGTTTGACTAGCGAGCTCACAATGAATATTATTTAAAGGATAATCAAATTAACCCTAGTGAAGTAAAAATAGGGGAAGGTTTTTTGTATTTTAGCGAGGTGAGCTCTTAAAGTTGGTTCCAAGACAGCTACAGAGATGTGCACATGAGTAGGCTCTTTACTTAACCTCTATTGAAAAGGCTTAGAAGTCGTAGAGCCAGTAGGTCAAGAAGTGTATTTGGATATATAGGAAGGAACTAAAGGTTGTGCAGATTGATGCACTAAAGTAGGAGTAGTTGGAGCCTCATAAGTAGTAGCAGTTGGAGCCCCTGGAAGTAGGAATTGGATCAGGCCTTGATAAATATCGGTCTTGTTACTTAGGTAGAGGAGATCATTCACGATTCTGAGGAGGAGATCTCTTAGTCAATCCAGAGAGATTTTGAGACTCCCGATTACGATTATCTCGGTATCGCTGTTCTTCTTCCATTTGCCTTTCTCTCACTTTTCTTTGGAGCCTTGTCGAGATAGAATTATATAATGACTCAAGCTTTTCATGCGAAGATTTGCACCCATAATAAATAATGGACTGGCTATGTAGATCATCATAAATATTAGGATGTCCCATTGTACTTGAAAAGAAACACGATTGAGTTAAGATTTGGAATTCAAGGAATATTACAAGCAGTGTAAACATATTTTGACTTTGGATGTTGTGTGGAGTGTCAGTGTGCCCTTTTGACCCTATAAACCATGCTCATGTAGGCGATTGAGCAATGATATCTCTTCCACTGCGATTGAAATCTGTCTATAGCCATACGAACAGAAGAACCAGGGTCTGAGAAGTTGAGATTAGCAATGTCATATGAAGGGATATGATCCAAGATACATGCAATTGGGGTTTGATGTGGCCATGGAACACGACGGGGTGATATTATCGTTATTCTTGGACGATAGGCAAGAGGTGATACTTGTTCATCGCCATCTATTTCTTCCATAGAGTCGCACCCAAAATTCACATTTTCATCATCACCCTCATCCTCAATATCGTCATCTTCACCATTATCATCGTCATCATCCCTTTGTTCGACAAGAGGATCCTATGTTGCAGAAGGAGTCTTTTGGTTTTCGGCAACTGGTGACTCAACTATAGCCTCTTGAGTAGGCTGAGCACCTCTACGGGAACAAAAGAATATGGGACTATGACCATTGTGTTAATGCTAAAAGAAATGGACTCAAGTGTTGGTAAGAAGAAATTGTTCATCGGATGGTATATCTTCCATACGTCTTTGAAATCACTAAGTTTATTCTATATGCCAACGATTATATAGAAGCCTTTAGAATGCTTCAGATAAGTTAAAGATGGACTACCGTTCTTCTTCTTGAAATCATATAAATATCTAATCTCTTCAAGAGTAGGCACCATGTCCAAGTGCTAACAAAGGACATATAGATGAAATTTTGGGAACCATAGCTAATTAGATGAAGGAAAGCAGGGGCACGCTTCATGAATTGAAGTACAAGCCGAATACAGTGGTTAAATAGTGGAATGCCTCCAGAGAGGCACATGAAATGATTACAATCTATATAGCCTTTTGGTGGAGCATCGGCCCATTGGAAGGACTCTAAAGTTAAAACTTATTTAAAAGGAATACCACAGAGGTCATAGATTCTTCTAACATTTTCCTCTATCAAAGTAGATGCTGGAGAATCTAGAGATTGTCAGAAATCATTACACTTTATGGATTAATATCGAGGAAAAATCCTATGTGTGATTCGTCTTCTACGACTAAAGGAACCATTTGTATTGACTTCCAAGGAAGACAAAGAGGTGGTCAAGGTCAAGAAGACATCAAAGTAAATGTTGGGGCAGAGGTTGAAGTTATTGTGGGTGGAGTAAACTTTGAAGTAGATGGACCTGAATCCATGGCAAGAATATGTGAAGAGCGTACGAGGTTCATAAGTTATTGAAAACTCGATACGTGAGAAAGGCCAGGCAATATTTAACCATAATCTTCGGGTTATGATTAAGCCCTATGTAGCCAATGCATAGGACTCAACGGATATCAATGTGTATTGGCCAATGGATCACAATCATCGATGGAGGTACTGACATATAGTTTATTCTATGCAGTCTGTGTCCAATTTCCATAGCATGGTATATACGAACACTCTTTGCAGGTAGTTTGCTTGTGCTGGCAAACTAGCTTCATTGCTCCATGGGGATGTATGTCAAAATTTACCTCTTATCATAGAATTTACATCAATATAACTATTGTCCAGAGCGACATGGACCTTTCCTTCACAAGGACGTAGAGGTCAATTGTTCGACCCAAAGTATTGATGCAAGATTCCATCGGGAGCTGCAGCGTGTTTGATGCGACCGTTCACTGAAACTAACCCGACAAAACCAAGCCATCAAACCATACTCGACAAAGAATTGATAAATATCAGATGCTCCTCCTATGCACTTGATTTTTTTCCAAAAATGGATGAAACTCGATAGCCATGTGAAAGACCCATAGTTGAATTTAGGAAATCATGGGATTGACACCAAGAAATTGAATTTAGAAGGAAACTTGGAGTAATGCCTTAAGAAACTGAAAGTCAATCACAAAAATCCAAAGAATACTTGAGCTTAAGCTTTCATAAGCCATGGCCGAGTGCAAAGAGAAAGAAAAACTGTAGGGACGAAGTAAAGTATGAATCAGAGGCCATTACCAGGCATAGGCAACCTCAAAACAAAGGTGTCCACACACCTTAAGTTAAAGGTGATGCAAAGAGATGGTGAATAATTCAAAGGATCGATTTAAATCTCAATTACATCAACAATGAACCCTTATGTATGGAGGAGTAAGATTCGCCTAGGTCAGAGTTGGCAAATGGTTCAAGTTAGTCAGCGATGAAGCTAAGTAAAAGCGGCGGCGTTGGAAATGTGTGGAAAAAAGTGAATCACTAGGGATAGATTCGAAACTGAAATAATAGCAGTCGAAATAATAGTATAGACCCAAAAGTGGCTAGGCATTATCTAAGTAATAATAGTTAGAAATGACTAGTACCGATCTATAAGAAATTGTATTTAGTGAAACAAAGATAAAAGAAAACAAAAGAAGATGAAAAGGGAGAAAAAGAATGGTAATGGAAGTGGAAAATGAACGAAGAGGAAGGATGAAATCCTACCTGACCAAATAAAAGAAGAAACTTCTAGAATTTCCACAACCGAGTAAGGAACCTAAGTGGGATACTTCGGTTCTTATGACTTCCATGGGATATGAATCCGCAACTATTTAAAATCATTCATTGCTCCATAAAGGAGGCATCGATTCAACAAGATAGTTCAGAGGATAAAGGCATCTTTCCAAATCAGAGTTCGAAATTGATAGATTGTCTTGATCTAAAGCGTGTCTAATAACACCCAGGTCAGGCTGGAAACCAGCATGAGTAAAACCATATAACATGAAATACCAAGCTATAACATATGTGGATACCTGGGTAACTTGTACTTTTTTTTATGAGTTCTTATAATCAAACAATTATCACACAACCGTGTCAGGTTTAAGGCCCATGTTAACTATTTCATTCCATTCCAGCCTATTTAGTTTCACATATCCAATTTATAAAGAATTTACTAATCGAAGTGGTTTCAGATATTACTGATATCCGACCCTGGTCTCTTCGAATCCAATATCATTTCTAACCCCAAATTGTTAGGTTGTAGAACAATACAATTCATATTCGGGATATCATACAAAAATTCCACTCAGATAGATAACCCACATTATCACAACACATCTCAATCGCTCATCAGAGACAACAAAAATTCCAATCATCTAAAAATCGTTCAACCATCCATACAAAAGATTTATTTGATATATAATTCCTATTTAATTTAATTAATTCCCAATTAAATTAATCACCAACTTTATTCACTTGGATTATCTTAATCCCTCTTACTTAACATTAATTAATTACAACCCAATTAATTAATCATTCCTTAATCATCTATCCTAATTAATCATCCTTGAGTAATTATTCTTTAATTACATTAAGTAATTAACCTTTAATTATCACATAGGTAAATTAGCCTTAACTCTTCTCATTAACTTTTAATCAATCTCCTAAATTAATTAACCACATTAATTAATGATTCTCTAATCACTTATTTAAAGTAATTACTTAAGAATTAATCACTTAACCCTGCTTAATCAATCATTAATTAATTTCAAACCATTTAATTAATTAATTATTTCTTGATTACCTTACAAATCAATTAATTAATCTTTAATTACCAGATTAATTACCCCTTAACTATTAATTTATAAACCTTAATTATTAATTAATAAAATTTAAATTAATAACATTAACTAATTAATCATTACTTAAAATAGTTTAAAGATAATTAGTTTTAAAACCTCTTAAAAAAATCAAGATTATTTCAAAATTTTCTTTATCTTTATAAAACTTATTATAAACATTTATCATTAAAGAAAATTTTGTTTTAAAAAAATATTTATTTCAAATCATCATTCCTATTAAATTTTTTGGAAAATAAATTTGTTTGGACTTTGCTTTATTTTAAAACCAAATTCTCTACTTAACAATTTATTACAAATAAAATAACAACATTGGCCCGAGGCCTAAAATCCAAGGCAAACAACCGAACTAAAGGAAACAAATCCAAAAACTCATATCCTCTTAAAGCAATCTGCCCGAAGCCCAATCCAAATCTTGGAAAACAGACTGAAAGCCAAAATGTTCCACAACACTAACAGGCCGAAGCCCATCACGTTACCACCAGCTTCCAAAATCAATGCTTCTTCCTCAACCCTTCACTACTACCAGGAAAATCCCCAAATCCATACGAAACAGTCATCTTCGATCGATCCCAGAACCATTCTCAGCTTCGCCTTCCTATTGAACATTACTTCGATAAACTTGTAACCTCGCCAATCACATACGCCCAAACCACGCGAAAACAACTCCACCGGAACATCTATGCACGATGACAATGTGCATGTGCACACTTCCTTTTGCTAGCCATCTTGCCGACGTGACGTCACTACTCAAACATTCATCGATACCAGACCCGGATTCTCAACTTAACTGATGCGATGAAATTCCAAATTGAAATAAGACTTCTCGGCCCAAACTTCAAAACAAGAAAACCACGATATCAATCACAAATCGTCCCATCCCATCGTCGACCGACCATTACTGCGCTCGCCACCTATCTCCAGTGGAAGCCCACACATGCAGCTACCTCTCTGCCAAAAACCACTGGCTCCGGTCGCATCTTCACCTACCTAGATTAACCGTGTGCCAGAGCAATCATCGAAACCCCCTAAACCCCAAAAACAACTTGTTCACTCAATCAAAGCCTCTAAAGAAAATTCTGCCGTAGTCCATACCTTTGCTACGTCCCCCAGACCATTCCAGACCCGCCCGCACCACCCCCCGATTGCTAGATTGCTAGAAATAAATTTTTCAACGAAAATTGTTCATTCCCAAATCTCTTACAATCTAGGTTGTTAAAAATCATGATTTAACCTCTAAAAATCATTATTTCCAAAACCAATTCAGATCATATACTAAAAAATTAGGATAAAACTACTTTAAATTTCGATTTGAATCGACTTACTACTGTAAATTAAATTTTTTGACATTATTACTTCATGGGTGTACTTGAAACTATTTTTAGAAATTGACTCTAACAATTACAAACAATTCTCTTTCAAAATGCATGACATAAAAACATTTATATAAGGAGATATGGATTTTTGAAGTTAATTAAGTTGGTTAAAATCAACAGATATCAGTTTATACATACACAGATATATACATATGAATATACACAGAGATTTCAGCTATTTTCCAATAGATTCTGTTCATGCAATACTTCCACATTACTGCCTTAAGGAATTTCTCGTTCATCAGATATAAACATGTGAAGTTTTGTAATATAGAAGTTTACTCACCTGGAAATCAGTTGAACAGAGCAGAGCGGTTTTGAAAATTAAAAACTTGAAATGCTTTATTACAGGAAACTTGATTCTGGAAATCTGTTGTTGAGATTGGACCCGAGGCGTGACCTTTGAACTTGTATTTTGATTCTTAGTTTGCTTCAGATTTATTGAGCTTATCTTGTTTGATTACCAGATTGTAATTTTCTGTTGAATTCTTTGGCTATGTTATTTTTTTTCTTCCTTTGGTTTACAATTCAGCCTTTAGCTTTTGATCTATTTCCCTTAGTTTTGTTTTAGGAAATGAATTGTTAAAAGAAATGATAGAGAAAAAGAAGAGGATTTCATAACTTAGTTCTTTCTCATTTATTAAATATTTTGAAAAATAAAAAAAGTTAAAGACACTTGTTAAAATCAACTTATATTTGTTTACACTTGTAAGTTGCATGTAACAACACATTTACATTTGTAATTTAGTACACAAATAATTTACACTTGTATTTTGTATGTATATTAATGTTTTAAATATATATATATATATATATATATTTATAATATTTTGCATTTAGTAATTACTTTCCTTAATTTATATAAATATGATATTTTAAAGAAAATAATATAACTCAAATTATATACTAATAAAATCATATTCATATATGTCTTATAACTTATTTTAAAATATTTATTCTTTGAATTTCAAATTCAAATTCAAATTCAAATAAAAATAAACTCATATAAATATATATATATATATTTAAACAAACACAAATTCAATTCTATTTAAAATCCATTTATATATACAAAAATAACACATTATTATTATTGTTTTGAAAATAATCAATTTTATCAATCTTAATAATTATAAAGAAGGTTATCTCATTTATCTGTTCAATTTATAAATTATTATTTTTAGAAGTTAAATCAGATAACTATCTAATTATCTGATGCTTGAAAATCCAGGTTATCACATTCCTCTCCCCTTAGAATCTTTTCGTCCTCGAAAAGGAACGGAGTCAGATTTATTAAAATGCTTAATATCGGTTAAAATTTCTCTTTGCACATTTTTAAAACACTTTAAAATCAATATAATATTGTCAAAGTAGTTTTATAAAAATATCATTTTATAACTCGATGTTTCAACAAGTCCGTCCTCATTCTCATAAAAATTCGGTTATACGTTGATCAGGCGTAGGACTAAAAATTTATAAGTACTTGGTAAACCCATTTCAACACCTAGTGAAAATATTTGGAAAATAATTTTATTGAAAATACAGAAAACATTTTTGAAAATAGAGGAAATATCTTTGGTGAGAATGATCTAGAAATCATCACCCCCATCCATGGTCGTAGTTAACCCGATGGTTACGTTGTCGTCCCGACAAAATCCATAGATAACTGTAGGCCTCCGCGCCCCTCTATTACACCATGGAACCCGCTACAGATTGCAGCTACAATTGGGGTTACGTTGCTATCATAGCAAAATTCCATATAACTGTAGGCCTCAACGCCCTCGAATTCCGCTGCCAAAAGAGTGAAACTTCTCCCCTCCCACATAGGTCGCAGACTACATCTGTCAAGTCCCAATGTAGCCTTAGGCTCTCATGGCCTCTCGACTTTCGCTATGTCTCTATAGGTCGTAGTCTATCGATATAAAATCAAATGTAGACTATTGGCTCTCAACAGCACACACGACTTTTGCTATATTACCATGGGTCGCAGTCGACCAATGTAAAATCAAACGTGGACTGTTGGCTCTCAGCGACACACACGACTTTCGCTATGGTCTGCAGTAGATTGAAGTGACATCGAGTTACACTATCGTTACAGCATAACCCAAATGCCTCTATAGGCATCAGCGCCCTCGACTTCCGCTACGCACTATACATAATCCTCAGGAACTAGTTTTGTCCGGACTCCTCACATGATCAACTTTAGAACCCCCCCCTTAGGGTTCAAGGCAGTACCACCCTATGGCACTCTTGAGAAGTTCATTCTATGGGAGCGCCTTTTTCTCCAGAGCCATTTTCAAAACACTTTATATTATACACATATAGTATCTTCCACATCATACACCTAGTATGAATCTCATATAAATCTCCTTTCTCAAAATCAGTTATCCCAAAATTGATAATTCTCAAATTAGGCTTTCCAAATTCCAATATTGATTTTATCCTGAAAATCAAAAGCCATTCCAAAGTCCTTAGATTCCAAAAACCTTCTTCCAGAATCCTCCTTGCATAAAACTACTTTTATACTTCAAATATTTTCAAAACCCTTTCTTCTGGCTTTAGATTCAACAAGGGGAGATTTATCTTATATAACAAATATATATAACTTTGTTTATTCCAAATCAAATATTCAAATTTGATTACTCTATAAAGTCACTTACTAGTTTACTTACTTCCATAAAGTAAAATTTTACCATAGAAATATCCAATTTTCACTTTACTTCATCATATATTTCACAAAATATACCTTTCATTTCAAAATCCATATCACATTTCTTATCCATAAATTCCAAGTATCAATTTCATTCAAATTCGTACGATGTTCACATATCATCCGTACGCTATATCAATCTGATCGCTCACTCGATCACATAATTTCACTTTCGAACTAGTATTGTCCACCCGACTTCCTAGGGCGGACTCAGATCTGGTATCTTGATCAGAAACCGTCATTCTCCTTGCATAGTCTAACTATGATAGGGAATATCCAGAATCAATCAACAATCCATATCCAGGTTCGCCGTCGAAAATCGAGTAGAAAATCCCAACTCGAATCGATACAACTATCTCGAATCTGGATCAAATCACTATGCGAATAGAATAATATACGTACATCCTATGTATTTATCTTCATTGATTATCAACTAAATCAATTTCTCCTTTCTATTCACATCCACTTTTTATTTCTATTTACTTATTCACATTTGCCTCAATTTCTTTTGGATTATCACTTTAATCCTTATCTCAAATGGATATTCAATCATAAACAGTTTGAACTTTGTCCAACTTAAATTTAGAAAATAACTTGAAAGGTTAAAAATAGATAAGTAGTTGAAAAATAATTATTAGTTTGTAAAATAATTATAAAATAGTTAAGTAATTGTAAAATTGTTGGAAAATAGTCAAATAGTTATAGGAATTTTAAATAATTGTAAATAGTAATTAATTATAAAGTAGTTGAAAAACGGTAATTAGTTTATAAAATAGTTGAAAAATTGTTAAATAGTTTCAAAAATAATTGTAAAACAAGTATAGGATAGTTTTAGGTTTAAAAAGAAAAGTTGTATAGTAAATAGTTTGGAAAATAGAAATTTATATTAAAATAATTTATTTTGAAAATAGTCCAGAGTCAAAACTGTTCAATTCCTAACCTCCATTTCTAATCAATTCAATTTGAATTTCCACATCCATTTAAATTGACTCAATTCCAATTTAAATAACTTCAATTTCCATTGAAATTGATTTAGCCCCAATTCAAGTTGAATTAACCTCAATTTCTTTCCAAATTCAAATCAGATTCCATTTGAATTTTCAACCCATTCAACTTTAATCACAATTCCAAATTATTCAAATCAATTTGGACTAATTTCAAATTGAACCCACCTTAAATTTCAAATCATTTCAAATCAATCCAATTCAAATTTTCCATTTGGATTTTTAAACTTATACATCTTCAATCACAAATCCAATTAATTCAAATCAAATTCAATTTGAACTAATTCAATTTAAATTTCAAATTTAAACCATCTCGAATTATATAAATTTGAGTTAAATTTTTAAATATTGATTTAATCCTTTAAATCAAATCAACTTATATCTTTAAACCATTTAATTCTGAATCCAAATTCCATTTTATCTTAATAATGGATATATTACCATACCCCATTTCTTTAAACAAATTCAATTCATAGTTTAAAGATTATTAATGACAATAGGGTAATATTATCTAATTATTTTAAAACATCCATCCATTTACAATTTTCAGATCTCAAACCCATTTTGAGGTCACTCAAACTTCCAATTCAAATCAACTATTTAACTTCCCAAGTTAGATCTTAATTTCATCTTGAAATTTCCAAATCAGGTTGATCATTCCAACTTATTTAACTTCTTCTAAGTTAAATTCAATTTACTTAATCTAGTCAAATTTACACAATTTGAATTCTCATTCAAATTTTAAACTTCAGATTAATAAACTTCCCACTTAAGTTTAAAGCATACTTCACTTTGGGTTTCACATCACATTCCAATGAAAATTCAAAACTCAACCGTAGAGTTTATTTCATATTTATTTCCTTTACGCACTAGGTTACTTTTAAATTTTAAACCACCTTTAGTTTTAAATTCAAACAAATTCCTTTAAATTTTTTTAAAGGAATCTTGTTTGAATAGAACCCTTTTCATTCAAATTCATTAAATAATATTGTTTATTATTTCTTTATTCTTTTTTTGAAACAATTTCCAAATTTCTGGTCCTAGATTAAAACTTCACAAATTAAATCACCTTCAATTCCAAATTTTTTTAAGTCATACTTATCTAAATGTTTTACTTCCTTAAATCATTTCATTTTACCTACTCATTAATACACATATCATTATTAAACACAACAATCATTTATGGTAATAACCAAGATTATCATATCCGGACAAAGTCATTATTATCTTATTCTAAAACTCCTTCCCAAATTCAAGATTTTAATTTCAGTTTGAATCCATTTCAAACTTATCTTTATTCAATTTCAGTTTGGTTGTATTTTATTACCACTTAATTAAATTCCAATAATTTAACAACCAATTACCTTAATATTTATTAAAAAGAAAGATTGCTTTATATATCAAAATATATTCTTATATAAAATCATTTAAAATCTTTATATCAGAAAATAACAAGAACGCTCTCATATATATATTCACTCAACTCATTCTAGGGTACCATTGACCCTATCCTTAATGAGTAATCCCACCAGAGCCAAAGTTCTCGCTTAACCTCACTCTGATACCAAATGTAACGACCCAGAAATTTTGATCCTGAAATTTCCAGATAGTTAGGAAAGAAGAAAAGAGAAAGAAGAAGAAAAAGAAACAAGTCACAGAAACCTCAGATACGCAGCGGATCAAAATATAATATCACATAAATAATAGTTTTTACAAAGAAGAACTGTATCAGTACACTTACCTTTTTATACATCAGAGTTACAACCATTACACAACACTGGACAGTTTAAAACAGCATGACTTAGATATACAACAATATGTCACAGCGGAAACACTCCACGCGTTCCTGCCATCCAGCTCGCTTCGTGAGCTCCAGAACGTCCTTACCTGAAAATCTATAATGCTCGGTTCAGATCGAGTATTACAAATTTTCAGGTAAGGACGTTCTGGAGCACAGGAAGCGAGCTAGATGGCAGAAACATATGGAGTGTTTCCTCTATGATATATTATTGTATATCTAAGTCATTTTGTTTTAAACTGTCCAGTGTTGTGTAATGGTTGTAACTCTGATGTATAAAAATACAAGTGTACTGATATAATTCTTCTTTATAAAAACGGTTATTTTTGTGATATTATATTTTGATCCGGTGCAAATATGAAGTTTCTGTGACTTATTTCTGTTTCTTCTTCTTTCTCTTTTCTTCTTTTCCTAACTCTCTAGAAATTTCGAGATCGAAATTTCAAGGTCGGTATAGTGTCTTGTTAATACAAAGCATACATTGAAGGACAGGCAATATCCTGCTTTTAAAGCCAAGCATTATCTAAATGAATCGGAACTGTTACTCCCAAAAATTCCTTTTGACTTAGTCGAAAGTTTTCTGAGCAGAAGATAAAGAAGAATAAGAGGAAAAGACTCCAACCAAACCTTTCGAAAGAGTTGAAGGGATGCTACCGCTAAAGTCCAAAAGCATCAGCACCTTTCGAGGAGGTCGAAAGGATGCTACAGCCACCTTTCGAAGAGGTCAAAGGTGGCGAAAGCACCCTTCCATCTTTAGTGACCACCTTTCGATGTAGGTGATTCCACATGATTGAAGACATTTCGAATGGTTGAAGAGACACCTTGAAGACAATGAAGGACAACTCTTCAAATACGCGCCAAACATTTCAAAGCCAAGGGTTTCACCTTCATTCGAACCACTCGAAAGCATGTATTGGCCTGAACAACCCTTTCGAAAACTAAACCAAGCCTTTTGAACCGGTCGAAGCCATTATTGTCTAAGGAGGTTCTGCATCAAATCACAGGCAAGAGTTCAGAAGCAATCAACGGCATCGAAACCATCAACATCTCAACATCCTCGAAACCAATGGATAAAGCTTAGCGACAAGGGTGAATGGTCTTACAAAGAAACATAGAGGAGGAAAGTGTAGGTGTTCCTTTCGACAAAGGCAGAATGATAACAGTGTCAACACGGCGGCGGCCTTTCAATCAGGTTGAAAGCATTGGGGTCAAAAAGTGCTGACCCGCATCTATAAAAAAGACTCAAGGGGTCTGGTTTTGGGGATCCAAATTTATTCATTCTAAACTTGTATTTTGTTAATTCAAAGAGCTATAAAACCCAAATTTGTAAATCGAATTAGGGAAATTGATTAACAAAGTCTTCAACATTTCTATTTACTTTACTGTTTTTCAATCTTTTGTCAGATCTAACCTTGTGTTACAGGTATCGACTATATCGAAAGGTCCCTTCTGAACTGATTGAAACCTTTAATATTCAAGTGACTTCAGTTATATTCTCCAGGCTAACTTCTTTTAGGCTTCAGTGTGACGACCCTCGGATTTTTACCATTTGAGTCGACAATAAACCACACATGTCTGACCAAAAAGCACATGCTGACGGAAAGTCAGGAGAAAGAAAAGAAGAGAGAAGAAGAGAAGAGAACAAATAGAGAAGAGAGAACCAAACATAACAATACAGAATCTCGCATCGCAGTGGAAAACATATAATATCATATCAATGATCTTTTCAAAACAGAAAAAGTATATACATACATCAATCGGAGTTCAATAATCAATCACAAATTATCAGCCTGGATAGTTATAATAACCTGTCTAGGCAATTGCTGATAATATACAACAACTAAGCAGCGGATAATTAAAACAGATATGTGTATATGAAAATGAAGATCTCCAACTCGCCTACTGAAGCTCCAAAAGCACCAAATCTAAATCTGTAAATATACCCATTCTGACCCAAGCATTGAAAGGGAAGAACGCTCGGATCAGTCTGGTAAACCAGCTTGAGAAACATACTCAACTGAATTTATTAAATAACCAAACTTTTCCTTTGTCAAAACAAAAGTATCTCGTAGTACACGCCTACAGAAAAACACGGACATGTTTTTACCTTACGATAACTAAAACATTTCATATCAAATCATCTGATGTTATACTAGTGTCAAGTATACAACTAATATTCAAAATCGCCGAAATCGTTACCATTATCAAATTCCAGCATACTAGGCTCTACAAATAAAATGGCAGGTACGTGGTGGAGTTTGGATTTCCATACAAATGACCAGGTGAAGGGACTACCTTCCGATGGGTACACATCTAGATGGATGTCCCAAGGCACAGAACATCTGCTCTCTACCAACACAAGACCGACCCACCTTTAAAACTAAATGGTACCGAATAGGTCATCCTCCGGTCATTACCGACCTTTTCCAAGGGCCCTCTAGGATACAAACCATAATAATCGGATAAACGACGTCATAACGTGTAAAGATATATCTAGAAGAGGATGATCATATCCTACTTGGGAGCGACCACTTAGCCCTACTTCATCTAACTCTATTCGGTCATTTCCGGTTGATGAGGCCTGAGGTAATGATTACCTTTCACAAATCACATATCACATCACTTTACTTGTCACACGCCATTTCCGTTGACTACTAATTGCCTTCTACAAAAATACAAACCTTAAGCTCATATGTCTCAAGGAGGGTGTTAAACTAAGTGAAGTTGCCTTCTCCACCACCACTGATATACGTTTGTAAAAATCAATGTACGTAATCTTTAGAAATGCAATGTTAGACAAATATCCATACAAGTTGTCCAAGAACAGGACAAACCGAAGGTACTTTCCAACCATATCCTATCGGGAAATCCTTAGGATTAGTAGCGAATAGACTTCGCATTGGATATTTCATAATGAAGAGACCACTGCTACAGGATGTATACTGGGGTTTAAACCCCAAATGATCAACAAGCAGTCCTCCACTATGAAAATCCTGAAATAAATATCATCAATAATCTGCACAATCGAACACATATACATTGGTTCGAAATCGTTTTCAGATAAATCTGATCCCGGTCTCTTTACACCAACAACGTAAAAGCGTTTCTCACCCTCACATAGAAAATAAGTTTCATAGACTTATCACGTCTTCAACTTTCAACTTGCTATCCTTCGGGCCAAGAAGGAAGCTTAGTAGATTAGAGTAATACTCCGCACTATACGAATCAACATCCTCAATAAAAATGATAATCAAGACTACACAGAAGGCTATGTACGAAGTGTACGACTAAATAGTTCCCACATCAAGTCGAGGAACTAAAATGGCCAATTTGGATAGTCAGTTATTTAATATCAAACCAAACAAACAAATATTTAGCACCATAACTGTAACGACCCGTTATTTTCCACTATTCAAATCGACAATAATCCACACATGCCGGACTTGAATAGTACAAAATAACAGATTGAAATAAAAATTCGAAGCAAATGAAATCATATCACAGAATCACAGACACAGAACATCAGAATATCTCGTAGCGGAAAATAAATACCATACTAGTTCATGAAGCTACTATCACAAAGTCTCAAAACCAAATACAAAATACATACTTTTGTATGAAAGTAATACGACGTCAAATCCCAAATACAAAGAAGTCCACTAATACAAAGCTGACAATAGAACAACAGAACTGAAATATAGATAACTAGATAAGCTGATAAATCTCCAGAGATTCCAGACCTCCAGAGAGTGGAAATCCAAATCCGTGAATAAACTCAGGCTGACCCGAGCGTAAATAAAAAGCAAACACTCGAGTCAGGACATACATACTTATCCAATGTAAACCAACTCAAGTGAACAGTAGTAAAGGTACAAATAACTTAGAAGATGCTTGGGACCGCGCATTCTCTAGGGATCCGTTAAACCATTTACTATATAGTATATTGCGCTATTATAATAATGTCTAAAAGTAAAATAAACATACTTTTAAATAGCGTTAATGAGTGACTCAATATTCCCCTTAACACAAATAATGCCAATAGTCTATACAGTACCTGCATATCTCCTGATCGGGAGACTAAGAGAAGATACTGCATAGGTACGACACAAATAGAAACTCGTAGTAAAGGCTCGATATGGTAGGTGACACGACACACAAGGCAATGCCAGGGTAGATATACCAATTACGATACTCGGGCTGGTGGTAAAGCAGCAGCCACATACGCCCACCGCGGAACACATTCCCAAAATTGGAGGGTGGCCACCAAACAATCACAAGTAATAGAATAGTGTCGAAGAAATGCGTCCGCTACGAGGTGCGACCTCAACTGGCCCGAGACCGCTCCTGTTTTAGCCATCTTATGCCAACTCATGGGAGTTGGGTCCACGTAGCATACCACAAGAACGTCGCCACCATCCTACTTCATTCTGGAATCTCCAATGCGTACACAGTTGTCAAAGTGGTTTTCGGTATCGACAGAGAGTATGCCAGATATCCGATCCCCGTCTCTTTGCCAACCAATCATTATTATAACCCGTGGTTATAACTTTAAAAATAATACTTTATACTTCAAAATAAAACATCATTTCAAGTTCAAATCTTTATCAAATAAAAATTATATCATTTCCAAATCATTTCAATATCAAAAATATCAATCTTTCAAACTTCCTTTTCAAATCATTATTTGAAATTCAAATCCAAATATCCAATTTAAGTATCTTTTAAAACCCAAAGATAACATTCATTTATTAAAATTCCAACCCTCCTTTTAAAAGATTCATTTCCAATTTAATTTATTCATTTAAATCATTTTAAAAGTGGATTTATTATTATTTCAATTCAAGTATTCAAATTTCAAAGTTTCAAGTCATTCTGAGCTCATTTACTAAGTCAAAAATCATATTTATTAAAATTTCAGCCTTTCGCAACATTTAGAAAAAGCTGTTATAAGTTATACTTGAAAACATTTTAATTCAGCAAAGACAACACTTAAAAACTGCTATTAAAACTCAGTTTTAGCTAAATTTTAGTTTAAAACAGCAAAGACAGCATTTCCAGAAATGCTGCGGTAGCTCAGATTTCAAAACAAGGTTTTAAATTGATTTCAACAAAGACTGCAGACCACTACAACATTTCTACAGAAATGCTACAGTAGACCCGAGTTCAAGTTTAGCCTATAAGTTCAATTACAGCAATACAGCATTTCAGAAATGCTGTAATAGCTCTTTTTACACAGTTTTAGTTCAATTCAGCAACCATAGCATTTCTGAATGCTATTAAAAGTGATTTTCAAATTTTAGTATATTTCCAGCAAATAATAAACTTCATTTTAAACCTTTTAAACATTTTAAAAATCATAATTTAACATTAAAAATGTTCATTAACATACCATTAACATATTGTTTTTATCAAAATAAATTCCTTATAATTAAATCAAATTTCAACAAATTCCTTTAATAAATTTAAGTGTAAAATTTCCAATTCTTCACATTTTTAAATAAACAACTTAACACTTAAATTTTCTCCATTTTTTTTTCAAATAAATTTAGTTTCCAATTTTTATTAATATAACTTGGTTTATTTAACTAAAATTCCAATTTTCCACTTAAGTTATATTTCAAAAATTCAATGCAACTATTCATTTTTCTCACATTTTAACTTATAGAAAATTCCAAAATTTCTTTATTTAATATTTTAGAAATCCAATTTAAATCAAATTTTAATATATATACACTTTTAAAATTACTTAAAAATTTCCAAAAATTTATAAAAATAACCACGGGCCTGTATATAGTTTTCTAACCTAGGTCAAGTGATACAGATATATATCATTTCAATCCGCAGTTTACAAATAAAAATCCGGGTTCTATCATTTCAAACCCGCAATCCCAAGTCAAAATAAATAATTTAAAAACCATTCAGGCCTATCATTTCAGCCCATAACGACTTTTTCCTATTCTAAAGTCCGTTCGGGTATGTATCATTTCAACCCATAGTGATTTCTAATTTACAGCGAACTTGCAGTGTGATATACATATATAAATGAAAAGTAACAACATATATATAATTAACAATTGATATGGCATGAATTTTTAACTGATTAACATAATATAAATTAATCACAGGCAGTTTATAACATAATACAAATTTTTCTACACATTCAGTTGTTGTTGTTTCACAACTGCATAAGTATGAACGTCGTGTGAGTTTTAATTACTCTAATTGCTGAAGATTTCAAAACCAAAAGCACAACAGAAAACCAAGCATGATGACATGACAATGATTTGAGTAGAGAGCGAATCCAAGCTACAACTCTTGTGTACAACCCAAAACAAACAATCAAAATAACATAATTCAATACAACTTTATAATGCAATAACTTTGAAATGAAAGAGAAATAAATTGCCAAACTTTTTTCCCTACTTCCTCAAACCTTTATCACGGCCTAAGGTATAGTTTAGTTCATATTTAGTCAAGTTTTGGCTCAGGTTTGGGCTGGTATGGGTTGGTTTCATGGCATGAACAAGGTGGAGTTTTCTACATGAGAAGTTGAAGGGAATTTTAGGTAAAAGGTGGAGTTTTGGTTGGCTAAAGGGCTCGGCCATTGGAAGTGTGCTCGGCCTGTGGATGCACCATGACTGGACAGAGGTTGGAGGGGTGTGTGGTGGTCAGGTCAGAGGTGGTGGTGGCGGCTATGGTGGTGGATGAGGTGGTATGGCAAGTAGTGGTCAACAACGTTGTTTTTTAGGCATTTAGGATGCAATTTGAAGGGTTTGGCCATCAAGGTGGGTTCGTCCAAGGCCATGGCTGGTGGGGTAGATGGTGGGGAAGGCAAGGAAGAGATGTAGGGTAGTGGTAGTCGCGGAACAAAGGGGAGGCCAATCCAAACAATGAATGGAAACCAGGCAAAAATTGCATAGAAATAGGTAGAAAAGTGAAAAAAATGGAGGCCATTACCAATTTTTTTTTATGAAGGCGTGAGAAATGGAGTGATGAGGAATTTTTCACGTGAAAGATAATGAAAATACACGGCTAAGAAAAATAGTGTACGGCCAAAAATGCACATAAATGAGGAGTTTTGAAAATGAAGAGTTTTGAAGGTGAAAAGCCTTAAGTTTTTGTAACTTTTTAAACCTTTGGCATTTCCTTTTTCTTTTTAATTTCATATAAACAAAATAACTCAGAAATATACTTTAAACCAAAACTAAGTAAAAATATAAGAAAATAAATAATTAATTTTAAAGAATATATAAAAAGAATGAAAGAAATTACTTAAAAATACAAAACAGTGTCCAGAAATTACAAATAAATCACTACTAGTCTTGGAAAAAATATACACTTCATTTTAAAAATAATATGAAGTGAAAATTTGAAATAAAATAATTTATTTATCATTTCCATAATAAAATAAATAATTAAATTGGGGAAAAATAGAAAAAGGAATAAAGAAATTGTTTAAAAATAGCAAACAGGACATAAAATTTACAAGAAAATTACCAATGGCTTTGGAAAATTATTTACTTAATTTTAAAAATATTATAAGACAAAATTTTGAAAAAAAAATTATTTTTAAAACATTTACAAAGTGAAATAAATAATTAAATTCATAGGAAATATCAAAAGAATTGAGGAAATTGCTTAAAAATAGGAGACATAACCTAAAAAATTCAAATAAATTACCATTAATTCTGGAAAATTTTCTACTTCACTATAATTTTTTTTTAAAACAAATAAAATAAATTTCAAAAATATTAGGTTGTAACAATAACAATCACTAGGCCCTTTTAATTAATCTTTTACTAATTAAACCATTTGCCAAATATTCACTTCAAATTATCTATAAAATAGATATAATGCCAAAAAATCATTTCAACATATAACATTTCCATATACTTATATAAAAAAAATAAGTAATTTACAATTCAATTTATTTTCAACACTTGACAAATATTACATATACTTAAATCACGATTAAGTATATATTTCATTCTTTAAGGAAAAGACTATTTTAAACATATTTATTTGGGCCAAAATGAATGTTGCATAAAACATCGTTACGACAACCCAAAATCACTAGTATAGGGATTCGAAAATAAGATAGATATATAAATCCCATATACTATACAAAATATTTTCTTTCAAAAATCATTTACTATAACAACTGTGTTATAGTCCATCATTTCCTTATTTCTCGAAAAGGTCTATTTCAACAATGAATGCTGAAATCTATGTATTCGATACTTAACACATTTTAAACATCTTCAAACTATTTAACTCCATTCAATATACCACTTCCCAAAAATATCCATTTTGTTTACATTATTATTCACTGTCCAATATCATGAATATAAATCTCTAACCAAATTCATCACTTCTTCATAGTTATTAAAGGATTATCCACTATCCAAAATCGTGGATATAATAACTTTAATAAACTTCGATACTTAACTTATCAAATTCAATTGATTTCGAAATTATAAAATATTGTTTATAAACTCCATTTATATCATTTATATGCCAAAATCCAAATTATAAGTTAATTCACTTATAATTCTCTTATTTACAAAATTCATTCTTTTATAACTTCACAAATTCATAATTCTATAGATCTTATTTACTTTTAAAATCCATTTATAACTTCATTTTAATACTTTCAAAACTCTTTTAAAATTCCATTATTTTTATTTATAAAATCAATCATATAAATCTTTTATATAAACCATTTATAATAATTCAAAAATCTTAATTTAAGTTGTTTTAAAGAACAGTTCACTTCATATTTCAAAAATCACATTTCAATTATATTTCATAAAAAGCACAATTTTTATAACATAAAACTTATAGTGTTTATTTATTTAAAATAATTTCATTTCCTTAACAATTCAAAATTCAACAAAACATATATTTTCAAAATCATTTAAAAATCCTTTTTGAAATCATCACTTCAATATTTTTAAATAACCAAAAATAGGCTCAATGCTGCAACAACACTAAATACATCAATCACGACATCCAAAACATCATATATCACATAATAACAGCATATATCATAATATTTGGAAATAAATAAATACTGATGGGGAATCCAATTGGATCCCTCCAACCTATAACCTATAACAAAATATACATATTAGAATATGTGTACAATGTCTGCTTTGAGGCAGACGCGTGTACAAAAGGGTCATCCGGTCATACGTGGGAACATATAGGGTCTCATCTGCTCCAACATGCTGGAAAATATCCAAATACCAATCAATATATATACAATATATCATATATCATTCAAACAATCATCAATCAACATAAAATAAATTTATTCTCACTTATATAAAAATATCAGTGAGTCAGAAAGAGTGAGTTGCACTCACATTGGTTCCAATAGCAGTTGCAGTGTTTTATTCCAAATAAAATTAAACAGCCGTTTAATTTTACTCAAAATTTACACAAGCTTCAATCAACTCCAAACTAGCTCTAAAATGTAATGCTTATCAATACGGACCCAACGAAGCTTGTTTCGTCAAAAACAGACCTCATATGAAGAAGTTACGCTATTTTAAAGATTGTACAAATTAAAAGAATATAAATTTTAATTTTATTAAACCCTACTTATCCCTGGGAGTTCTGCTTGCATCAATCTCGGCCATGACTTCTATTTCTTCCTCCCAGACAAATTCAAACGTAAGAAAACCCAACGGCCGCCAACTATCAAGGAATTATACTCCTCCTCTGATTGACTAGAGGTCGATCGAACTACGCCATGTCGATGCTCCACCTCGCCTCCATCTATGGCCGCAATACTCTGGAGCTCGGCACCTCCTATCGTCCATGCAACTGTATGAAACATGCAACGAACTCGCGCAGATTTCCTCCTCCTCATGACGAATCGAACAACCGCAACCGTATTGATATGAAGTACTCGAAGTGCTCTCCAATATTGTAGTTGGAAGATGTTTCTAAAAGTTAATGGATTTGGAGATATTAGAGGAAGAAGATCAAATGATTTTCGGCCATTGAATCAAAGCTGGCGGCTAGACTTAGAAAACAAGGGTTTTAGTGAAAAATGAATAATTAATGTCCTTTATAGGAAATTCTTGTGACATTATTCACTTGAAAATTTTCCGAACTCCAATCAAAGTGTGCCACCAGGCATTTATAATGTTTTACCCCTATTCCAAACACAATGGAATATATATCGAAAGCCATTTCGATCATTTTTGGAAGATAGGTTTTCGAATCGAATTATTTAAATAATTTCACTTAAACAGATTTCTACGCATTTTAGCTTGTCCTGGACAAACCATGAATCTGATTGACATGAAATTTGAAATCTTACAATAATATAACATTATGGATTAAATGAAACTAGTTTCATTGAAATCCAAGACTGTTTGAAAAATGACTATTTTTACACCCAATCAAATATTAAAATATTCAATTTGTATAGATTAACTTTTAATTCAATTTTAAAATTTTCTAGCATCATTCTGATTCGAATAGAATTTATATCAATTTTATAAATAATTTTCATTCATGTTAAATCCAATTTCCAATTATTTACATAATTTCAAATATTAAATTAATAATTTAGTTATCCAATTAAATCCAGATATTCGAAATATAAGTTATCCTACTTATAAAATTTACTCGTGAATATTTAAAATCAATTAAACGTACGAATTTCAAATGACTGAAATTTTGGGTCATTACATTCATTTTCGACAAGGTCGAAACCTAAACTCAATCCACTAAAACGTCAAAAACCCAAACTCAACACAAGGAGTTTAAGGATCCATCCTTCGATATAGTCGAAGCCTAATTCCACATCACTTTAACTTGAAACTTACTGTCTAAACCCAAGACATTTAAGTCTATAGCTTTCAACATGGTCGAAACCATTATATCAGATTACTGACTTAAGCCCAAACCACTTAACAACCTAAGCCTTTGACTGTGTCAAAACCCACTAAGATAAACACTAACCAAAGGTTTCTAAAGTGATTCATTTGAGTCGTACAACTGCTCTGAAAGGGGAGCTTTCAAAGGGACAACCAAATCATTTCAACAAGCTCGAAAGGCCGTTAAATAAGAAAGTTAGCCGTTTCAACTAGATCGAAAGGTCGATCTGAGCAAATTCTCATTACGACAACCTGATCGAAGGAGACCTAAATGAACATATACATTCTATTCATCTTAATCCATATAAAGGAAACCAAAAAGGAATTGACCTTATCTATTATCTCTATTTTTGGGGTGCTGACAAAATTTCTTGTTAATATTTTTGGCGCTAGAATGAGGGCTTGAACCTCCGATTTGGTTGAACACCCTAAACCATTTGTCTTTAACCTAATCCAACTCAATTCCAAGCTTATTTATCATGGATAGAAGAATCAAAAGTTCAAAGCAAGGATCTTGAGAAACATATTTGACAGGGTTCTCACAAAGGGCTATTAAGGATTCCAACCAAAATGAAGAGCAAAGGCTAAGATTAGAAGCTCTAAGAATTATAAACAAGAAAAAAGCAAAATCATATGATCTTGAGAAATAGAACTTGAACCCCTTTCATATTGGCTCCACTCCAATTTTTGCTTTAGGAAAAAGGAAAAGTGAAAGTGACAATATATGCAGTCAAATGAGAAGAACTATTCAACATTATTCCAAAGGCATGATTTTTGAAAAAGAGATAATGGTCAACTATAATGTCTTTGCACATAAATGGCAACAAACTACAACAAGAACTCTTCCAACATAAAAACTACAAAGGGTGGAAAAAAAGCGATCGAAGAGTGTGAAATTATAAGTCCAAGGAAAAAGATCAAAAAGCCATCCTTAAGAATCAAGTTTCAAGTCTAGACTTCCTAAAGAATGCATCTTGACAATATCAATAGAAAATGTCTACTTACTAACCAAGGATGAGCTTAACTATTTTCCATCACAGAAAAAGAAAGCAAAACATGAAAGGAATCTGGGGGGATCCTATTGTCACCATAACATGATGAACGGACATGAGACTAATCATTGTAGAGCCCCAGAGGGATGATACTTAATTTCTTCCCAAAAGGAAAGATTAATGAATTTGTAAAGAGAACACGAGAAAAACTTTTCTAAGAAAAATCTACATGGTTTGGGAGTGAAATACTCCTTGCATTTGGACACTACCTAAGATGGTAGTTTACCTAGGATGGTAGAAAGCCTCTTTACGCACCGAGTTGGCTAGGGCAGAGCACCTCTTAGAGGGAGGGCAGAGTAAGCCTTTAACCACGCCACGCTATGGCCAGGTTAAAGCACCAAACAAGCCGTTGGTTGTGCCTCTGGTAAGATTAAGGTACATCCTAGAGGGAGGATGGAGTAAACCTTTATCCATGCCATACTATGGCCAGAGTAAAGCACGGAACACACCCCTATCTGCCCCATGCTATGGCCAGGGTAGGGCACCACCTAGAGGGACGATGGAGTAAGCCTTTAGCCATGTTATGTTATGGCTAGGTTAAAGCACTGAACAAACCCGTCCATGTTGCACAATGGCCAGGGTAGGGCGCCTCTTGTAGGGAGGTCGAGTAAGTCCTTAGTTCCACCATTTAAGGTGAGCTAACCAAGAGCACCGGACAACAATGGACTAAGATGTCCAAGCCCAAAAAGAGGCTCGTCAAATAACGGACTAAGATGTCCAAGCCTGAAAAATGGCATATCCTCAATAGACTAAGATGTCTGGGCTAAAGAGTGGCACATCGGATTATAGATTAAGATGTCAAAGCTTGAGAAGCAGCCAATCTGATTATTACTCTGCACATAGCCAAGAGGGTTTATGCCTGTCAAAGAAGAAAGAATTTAAGGAGTAAAGCAGAACTCCATCAATTAATACTTGAACCTAGGTTGCGGGACTTTCGTTTCTAAATTTCATTTACTAAAACTCGAATCTAGGTTTCTAGATTCTCATTTCTGAATTTCATCTATTAATACCTGAATCTTGATTTCAGATCTTTATCGATCACTTATGGTCTCTATTATATCCGTATTTGGGTTGCAAGACTATTACTTATTAATTCCCTAATCTGGGCTTGAAATTTCTACTATGAATTTTCATTATGGATTTCTGTCCCAAATTCCCGAATCTGGGTCAAAGAGTATTCTCAAGAAGATCACTATTATAAGTTTTTGTTAACCCGAATTTGGGTTTTGGATTTCTTAGTTTCCAAATTTCATAAATATTCGAGAAAAGGTCATTGGGTTTATATTACAAATATTCAAATAAAGATTTCTGAACATTTCCATATTTAGCTCTTATTAACTATCTTGAGAGAATCACTCTCCCACATTTATATCCCTTCTTCAGGGTAGAGTTTTCTATCAATGGACTTCATACTTTCCAGTAAAATGGTTAAAGTTAAATTCTTAATTATTTCTCATCAAGGATAAAGATAGGATTTAGACATTTAATATAAACTACTTTTCATGCAATTAACATAGTGAATTGTTAGTCTACACAAATGGCAAACATAGACTTATATGTCAATTTCAAGCTAATAACTGGAAATGTTGTTTGCTGCATATTTTTTAAGGAAATCCAAACAGCGAAGAAGAATAAAAGAATTCAGCAAATATAGAGGTTATAGTATGAGCCATCAAACATGCACTTCATAAATGACATTACAAGAAAGAATCGCAAATTAAATGACATTTACAAAGTTTACATGATTTACATGATTTATGGAATTATTTATAAATATACAGACAAGTACATACATTTCATTAATATAAATCAATCACAAATCCTGAGTAGCTTTGCTAAGATTCTCAACAATCGAAGGATCAATTATGTGATGAATTATGATGCAGAGGATCTTTTTGAGATTTTTTTTCTTCCTTATCCTATCTACATCGTCAACTGCATTGATGTTACTCTTCAAACGTGATTAAAAGCTCTATTCGCACCTCTAAGGGTTTTATTTTCCTTTTCTAATTCCGCGATGCGCTTTTAAAGGAAGTAGTTGCCGCACTCAAGTTCTTGAATTCTAGCAACATACTCGTATATGCGTTACAAATATTTAATCCTTTGTTGTTCATCAAAATATTTTTCCACTTCAAACTTGACTTTCCTACACCATTCACCCACTGCCCTTTCGTCTAGGCAAGGAGAGGGATAAGTCATTGTAGGGAATTTCTAAACACTGAGGGAAGTAGACCTCGTAGGTCTAGTAACAGAAGGAGAAGCATGGGGGGTCGGTAAATCGATACCCTGAATATTATCCCCCATAATATATTCCAATGATTCGCATTGAGCTTGGCTATCCTTCAGTTTCATCTCTAAATCACTAATTTGTTGAAAGAGTGCCGACATTTTCTGATCAAAGTCGATGGAAGGGTTCAAATTTACTAGTCGCTTTAGTGCAGAAATCACTTCATCTTTAATTTTGATATCAGCCTCTAAGATGGCAATTTGATCTTTATGATTGCAAACAACACTTTTTTAAAGAAAATATTTTTTATGTCATCTTAAAGCTTCAGTATTTCCATGAAAACATTCGAGTAAGATGTCAACAAAGAGCTTGCTCTTTTCAAATTGCATTAATATCTTATCTCTAAGATCGGTAAAGTGCGATGCTGATCAAGTGAGAGAGGAGCTGTTGATAATTGTTACTCCTATTTAAATAGAAAAAGAAGCAAAATGGAGTCAAAATCAGAATGAAAAATCTTTTGTTATTATGATAACAGATTACAACTCAAACAACAATGAAACTGAAAGATATAATAGGCAACTGTTTTATATCTAAAGTTGGGAAACTGCATTTTTAACTTATTTAATGAATGTGTAGGGATGGTAACTATCGAATCAAAAGGAACATTGACTACTTCTGGAGTAATAACCGATGGACATTTTCTATAGTCCCATTTCCTAATCGGGGGACTATCGTGGCCACAGATTAACTTAGTATGAAATATCCTGATTTCCTTAAGAAGCTTCTCTTTTTCATCACCGAAAAAATCAAAGCGAAGACGAGGATATTCCAAGTAAAGTTTTTGTAAATCTCTAAGGAAGCAATATCTTGCTAGTTTTGAAGATTTTAGAATTGATTCCTTTTTAAGATAAAATCGTCTCAGTTTGACATATTAACTTAGATGGTCTCTAGAAACAAGTTGGCTAGATGAAAAATCACTCTATGATAATATAATAAAATGAAGCTACTCATAAAAAACAAGACTAAAACAAATATTTACAAATCTATATATTATTGCACGTTTACAATTATTCATCAGGTTCATATAAATAGACTTAGAAAATAATTCAAAGACAAATTTGTTCTTATAATACTTAAGTTTTTCAGGAGGGAGATCTTAGGGAATGGATTGACTCGTGTTAAGCTCCAACAAGCTCCAGGGTGCGGGTTAGATCCGAATTCATCCAAGTATCTCTTATTAAAATGCCTAAGTAGACCCCCACTAAATTCGCCTAAATATGAAAAGTCAAAAATTCCATGTCTACAGTAGGCCTTATATAAGAAGTTGACTAAAATATCCCTCTCTTCAATAAACATCATAAATAAGGTGATTAACTCATGGTTTTCTTTTAAGAGAGCGTTGTAGCGAAGGCATGCTCTCTTTAGTAGGTGAGCAACTTTTTGATGCTTAAAAGATGGCAACACTGATGAACTTCTATCACGCCTATTATACTTATCGGAAAGTACACTATGCTTCCTTATTTGCTCGTATAACTCCCTATATAATATGTTTATCTCTGCTTGTTTTCTCTCGAGTTTGGTTTTATATGAAAGGACAAATTTTTTCCTTATCTAAAATGAGTGATTTACACTACTATTATCATTGAAGTGAAAGATATTTGAACAGAGAATCCCATACCTGAGATATCGGGAAAGAAATCCGAAAAAATTTCTCTTTTCCTCTCGTTTTATCAACACTAATAGAAGTAGGATCTTCTTGAGGAGAAGAAGGGGTGGCATATTCAGGAGGGATTGCTGTATGAGGAGATGGCTCTTACTCGGAAGCTCTTGCATTACCGTCTCCATCTTTGTCAGAAGACTCAGTGTGGCCTTCTCCGTCACCAACTAAACCTTAGCCACTATTGACATCATCATCATTGTCGTCGTCGTTGTTGTCGTCATGGTCATTATTCCCCAGCTCTTCTACAACACCATCTTTGTTACCTTCATCCTCGGATTCGAACTCGACTTCAAAAGGAGGAACTTCAAACGAAAGAAGTTTGGAGGCTTCGATTTCCTCCCTCTCAGGAAAATCCCCTGCTCCGTATTTTTATTCTATCCATCATCCTGTCAACGAGAAAAGGGTCGAGCGAATGAAAGCTCAAATCTAAGCACCTATCAACATTTTCGGCATAAGCGAGCATTAAGGCATCCTCAAAGGAGTTTAGAATAATGTTTTCAAGAGATGAGTAAAGGAATTGCGATACTCACTGCTTTGCATCTGAAATGGTGCCAATACCCAATTTCAGGGAGGCTTTGTTCTTTTTCAACCTTTTCCTCAAAGTGGCATGTTTAGCTACCATTCTGGCGTTCTCTTTGTCGGATTCTTTCAAGGTTAATTGCATTGCCAAGTTTTTATCGATGAGGAATTGACGATCCTTTCGTTCTTCCAAAATAGCAAATTTCGACCGGATGAGAGAAGTTCTTAGTCTCTCTAGTTCAGAGGTAGTTTCATCTTTTGCCGCAAATGAAGAATAAACTTGGTTCTCTAAGGCAGAAATATCCTCCTAAAACTTAAAGGACTCAGCAAAAGACTTAGCCTCCTGCTCTTCAAAACTAGACAACTCTTGGAATCTAAAAGATAAATACAACATAAGTTAAAAGGATTAAATAAAAACATAGATAATAAAGTTAAGTAATGTGACACAGACCAGGAGTTGTTGCTCGAGAAGGGATCGGTGGTGTCCTTCCAAGTCAGGAACGGAAGACGGCGGATGAAGTGAAGTAAATGATGGAGAATTTAAAATAGAATGGACCATCCTTTTGAAATCACTTGGAGTTGTGGAAGGTGATAGTACTGGAAGATTTAAAACTTGAGTAGGGGTAGAAGTCCCCAATTCCTTTTGCATCTTCTTAACTACACGCGGAGAGCTGAAGACAACGATGCCTGAAAGAGGATCGACTTTGAAGGGAGTTTCCTTAGGTAGGACATCAAGAGCTTTGACAGACGAACTCTTTAAAGACTCCCCAACATTAATAGACTCCATTTCGACTAGCAGTGGAGAATAAGGAACCTCAACCACTTTAAATTTCTTTTGAAGTGATTCCACCATGGACGTTTTGATTATCTTTCTTTTAGCTGCCATCTTTGACTTAGTAACTGCCTAGGAAAAAAATGATGCATGTGAAGTCGAATAAGGAGAAGTAGGACCACTGGTGGGTTTTTCCACTTAAGGAGAAACTGAAAAGAATTCAAACAGTTTATTAGTCAGCGGAATAATTTGAAAATAAACAATACAGCAGTACATAACAGGTGCAGCGTTTATCCCTTATCGGAGTAGTTAGCACAGATAGGTTACATAGTGGAGAAGTGTGTAGGGTCTCCCAAGGAAAGGAAGTGTTTTCCTCATGATGTGTGTTGAATCGAGCGAGACTGCCCTAAAATCCTTTGAATGGAGGAGAGAAGAGAATGTTTCCTCAAGTTGAGGGATTCAACAGCTTTACTCGATTTTCGATCTCACTAGAAGCTACGACGAGAGACTCCACCATTCTCTTATCGGCCTCGTTAAATTCTTTGGTAGGAGCACCAGATAGAAGGCAAAGATTAGACAAGAAAAACCACCGAATAAAAGGTAACTAATGGAAGTCTGAACTCACGGGGAGTAGAGATGGTCCCATCGATATTTGGGAAGCACTTGACGAAGTAGAACCGGTTCTCCCGGTCTTTAAACGTATTAACCCCCTTTGATATCAGCTTCTTCAAAGGGTTTGCCGTAAAAGATTTGGCTATTGAGATTGCTAAGCTTGACAAATCGGACCAAGTGATTTAATACTTCAGCATTTAAAGAAGGAAGGCCAAATTCTAATGCCATCAACTCCAAAGATAGAAGGAAAGTGTATACTTTCGAGGTCAATTGGATTAGAGCAATTATGAGAAAAGAAAAAAACTTAGACAAGAACTCAAGAAAAAGTAGAAACCCTTCGTGCCATATATGAATGGCGGTATAAGCGAAGAATCCTTCGGGAGGGTTGCTGATGGTGTCAGATTCCTTAGGTAGGATAGCTTCCATACCGGTAATCCGTAGTCGTTAAGCATGGCGTCTACTTCATCTTGTGAAGATATGAGAGAAGGCTTTGAAGTGGCTTCGATTTTCTTCAAGGAGCTCTTTGTTCTGTCAGGTGAAAACATTTCAGTTAAAATTTCCAGTTTATGATGAACTTAACATTCTTTCCAAAATTAGTAAAAACCTATTATAGTAACTTAAACATAAAACCAAACATGAAACTTCAAACTGTTGGAAGAGTGTTAAATTTAGAAATCAGAGATATAGAGCTCTCGACAGAGTTGAAAGAGAAGGAAAAATTAACATTTAACAAATACCTCTCGACAGTGTCAGAAGCCTAAGTATGAACATTCACTAAGCTTTCGACAAGGTCGAAAGGAAGAGTAGAAGTATATGTCCAATTGGCACTCCACAGCAATGTCGAAATCTCAACGAGAACTATGTTGTTAGAAGGAAATAATTAAAACTGACTTAAGTATATAGACTACTAAAATTCATTAAATAAGATAACATGACCCATCGACACTGTCGAAACCAATGACTTAAATTTACTAAGAGAAATGTGAATGCCATCGAAACCTTATATACCCATTGAGTCGAAGGTCCTAAGTTAAAGTCATATGAACTTGGAATGTTTCGACAATGCTGGAGAAAGGTAGTTATAGAAGATTTTGATTCAATAATTACAGAAGGTTTCGATAGCATCGAAAGGATATTATGGTTTCAAAGGCATACTAAGAGAAAGAATTTAAATTAGCACAATATAGTTTTCGATGAGGTTGAAACTTCTTGCTTTCAAGGGGGTGACCGTACCCTACTTCACTATATTACCTTTCGGAAAAGTCAGTCAAACTCATGCTACAATACCTTTTGACCCCATCGAAAGAGGCTAAGGAAGCAAAATCAATGTTTCTGCCTTAATCCATTTCGAATAGGTAGAAAGGTAAATTTGTGGTGCTAATTTTTCATCCGTACATCTCAAATCTTCCAGGCGAAGGAAACAGAAAAACCCTTTCTTCCCCAAACCCGATTTCGAATACAGGTATTCAAAAAAGTAATAAATGAATAAGATTGGAACATGAATAAACTATTTTAAATTTCCAAAGTTATAAAATGAGAATTTGGATTCTCTAAAAATAACAATAATCATCAACACTGAAATTGAGTTCAAAATGAAAAAAAAACCTTATCAATTCATTAAACTGAATCGCAAAACTCTCTTGAAGGGATTGAATTTTAAAACTCGAACCATACTCAGTAAATCAAATCGAAAATTAAAATTTTGACCATAAAATCTGAAAATTAAAACTTCATCGTAAAACATGAAAAAAGAGAAAGAGAAATAGATTTGCAAAAATGATTTTCACTTACACTAGATTTGATTTCTTCTTTGATTAAAGAAAAAGTGATTTGGTAAATTTTTAGAAATATCTTTACTTTTTTCTTGGAGTTGGTTTGATTGTAGATAAGTGAAGAGGAAAAAAGAGAAAGCGTACTTTATAAGAAAAGTCAGAGAAGGTGGTAGGCCGTTAGATCCGATTAAAATAAATGGCCCTGATTTATGCAGGAATGCCAAAAGGCGGGAAGTTTCTAGGTTTCGACAAAGTTGACTTGAAAGTCAAGTGCATCCCATCACGGAGGGAGAGGGGGATGTTACTATCGAAAATAACTTACGACTTAGTCAGAAGTTGTTTAAGCATAAGGTAAAGAAAAAAAGAGGAAAAGACTCCAACCAAACCTTTCGAAAGAGTCAAAGGGATGCCATAACTAAATTCCAAAAGCTGCGGAACCTTTCGAAGAGGTCGAAAGGATGCTACAGCCAAAGGCCAGGAGATTCTTTACCTTTCGAAGGGGTCAAATGAGCTAAAAGCACCCTTCCATCTTCATTGACCACCTTTTGAAGCAGGTGATTCCATATGATCGAAGACCTTTCGAATGGTTGAAACAACTCCTTTCGAAGACAATGCAGGACAACTCTTCAAATATGCACCAAACCTTTCGAAGCCAAGGGTTTCGCCTTCACTCAAACCACTTGAAAGCATGTATTGGCTTGAAAAACCCTTTTGAAAGCTAAACCAAGTCTTTCGAACCTGTAGAAGCCATTATTGTCTAGGGAGGTTCCGCATCAAGTCACATACAAGAGTTCAGAAGCAATTAACAGCATCGAAACCATCAGCATCTCAACATCTTCGAAACCACTGGATAAATACTATCGACTCGTCGAAGGGTCTTACAAAGAAACATAGAGGAGGAAAGCGTAGCCGCTCCTTACGACAAAGGCAGAAGCATACTAGTGCCAACACGGCAGCCACCTTTCGATCAGGTCGAAATCATTGGGGTCGGAAGGTGATGACAAGCATCTATAAATAACACCCAAGGGGTTTGATTTTGGGGATCCAAATTCATTCATTCTAAACTTGTATTTCTTAATTCAAAGAGATGTAAAACCTGAATTTGTAAATTAAATTAGGGAAATTGATTAATAAAGTCTTCATTGAGCTAATAAAGGGAAATCTTCAATATTTCTAATTACTCTACTGATTTTCAAGCTTTTGTCAGATCTAACCTTGTGTTACAGGTATCGACTGCATCGAAAGGTCCCTTTCAAACTGATCGAAACCTATAATAATAAAATGACTTTAGTTATATTCTCCAAGCTAACTTCTTTTAGGCTTCAGCTTTCGGCAAGGTCGAACCTAAACTAAGTCCACTAAAACCTGAAAAACCCAAACTTAACACAAGGAGTCAATGGATCCAGCCTTCGACAAGGACAAAGCCTGATTCCATATCACTTTAACTTGAAACTTCTAGTCTAAACCCAAGACATTTAAGTAGACAACTTTCGATGGGGTCGAAACCACTATCTTAGATTACTGACTTAAGCCCAAACCACTTATCAACCTATGCCTTCGACTGGGTCGAAACCCACTAAGATAAACACTAACCAGATTTTTCTAAAGTGATCCATTTGAGTCTTACAACTGCTTCGAAAGTAGAGATTTCAAAAGGACACCTAAATCATCTCAACAAGATTGAAAGGCTTTTAAATAAGCAAGTTGTTTCAACTAGATTGAAAGGTCGATCTGAGCATATTCTCATTACGAAAACCTGATCAAAAGGAGACCTAAGTGAACCTATACATTCTATTCATCTTAGTCCGTCTAAAGGATACCAAAAAGGAATTGAACTTACTCTTTATCTATACTTTTGGGTGTGGCAAGATTTCTTATTAACAAGAACCATTGAATGCAAGTGCAATGAAATAAAAATCAATAATGAAAGTCTAATGCCAAAATTTGGATAAAGTCCCAAGAATTGGTGATATCCTTACTTACTATGAGTCTTTCATTATGATATCAATCAAGAAGTGTAGATAGCTAAGGGATTTGTATATAGTATGTAGCATAGAGAAGATGCATTATATACAAGAGCAACCATGCATGTTGGAAATAAACTAGATTTTGTATTTGATTAATCTAGATTTTTCCATACAGGAAATATCTAGAACTTAAAATATATTTTTGATATTTATGTAATAATATATTTGAAATTGTATAAGAAAATATTTAGGAGATATCTATGAAGAACCATCAGATTAATTAAATCCTCACCATTTATTTAAGATGTAAACTAGTATAAATAAGGGTGAAGCCTTTGTATTTGTATAAGAAAAAAAAGGTTTTGATAATAAAAGAGTCTTCTCATATATTCTCTCCATCTTTCTCTAAAAATTATCCAACAAAGTGGTATCAGAATCAGGCCAAAATCATGGTATTTCTATTTCTTTCGTCGTTTGATCTCATCAATTTTTTTAAGAATGGAGTAAAAAAAGAAAGAGCAGTTATTCTCCAAAAGATTATGGAAGATGGTCGAAAATGGTTATGAGTAAGTCCCAAATTGAAAAGAAAGTATTTGCGAAATTACAATGGTAAGATCATCATGCTCATGTTGTGATGACGAGAATCTTGTTGAAGTATGGTCGGATTATATTCTTGGAGAAAATTCCATAAAAAATTTGGGGAATTTATCGAAAGAAAATACAGGTAGAATGACATAAATATAATAGAAGAAGATAATAATTAACAAGAAAGAGAAAAGAAAGAATAGTGAAAAGGAGGAAGATGCAGAAAATTTGCTAAAATTTAAGGAGTTCAAGGAAGAAAAATTGAAAAAAGAAGGAAAACGGGTAGAGGATGAAAAAGAAGAAGATGAAGAAAATAAAGTAAGCGAATATGACATGAATGGTAAAAAGTAAACAAAGCAAATGAGATGACAATGAAGAAGACATGAATCATGGAGATGAAATTCAAGAGCTTAGAGGAGATTTGAAATACAAGCAGAAATAGGAAGAAATGAAAATAAAGGATGTTAAAGAGATAAAAATAGAAACAGTCAAAGAGAGAATCAAAGAGACTATTGATGAATTTCATGATGTTGAGAACCAAGAGGTAAACAAAGATGATATAATTTCTATTTTGAATAATTTTATTTTCTAATTGGCAATTTTTAAAAAGTAACGCAAAAGTGAAATTCGGAAAACATTCATAGAAATAGGATAGTTCAAAAACTACATGAGTGAAGTTATGAAAGAATGCAAAGATAAAATATATGGCTAATTCAAAATTTATGATACTAAAACAAGATAAATATTATAATTCTTAAACTACGAAAAATCTATTGTAATGGGGGACGGAATTAAAGAATTAAAACAAGAATCCATGAACTTAAATTAAAGATCTCGACATTGGGTTAGAAAGTCAATGCAATGAAAAAAGTTTAGATAATATCTCTACTCCTACCGAAGCATGTGAAATACAAAGATCTCAAGCATTACTTGGTACTACAAATCAAGTTTACGAGGGATTTTTAAAATAAACTAGATTGTATTTGGTTAATTCAAAATTTTCCATATAGAAAATATCTAAAATCTAGAATATATGTTGCATATTTATGGATAATTATATTTAAAATCATATAAGAAAATATTTAGGAGATATTTATGAAGAACCATTAGATTAAATAAATCTTCATCGTTTATATTAAGATGTAAGCTTGTATAAATAAGATTGAAGTCTTTATATTTTCATTAAGGAAAGAAAAAAGAAACGTTTTTAATAATAAAAGTGTCTTTTCATATATTCTCTCCATCTTTCTCCTAAAAATATCCAATAGTGCATTGCAAAACCAATTTTTTTTGTAATATATGTAGATGTTGACACCTAGTAGATAGATAAAGGCAATTTTTATCCTTCGTGCTATTTAACGAACCAACATAGCAATGCTATGTATTAACATATAGATGACCTCTGTAACGTAAATGAGTTACTTCACTTCTAACGCAAGGAAATGGACTGCATTTCTTAAGTCCTTTATCTTTGTTAAATAGCATCAGAGTTATAATGATCTTAATTATGCCTTTGCTCTGTTAATTTACCTAACATATATGCATACTTTGTTGTTGAACTTTCTTTCATCATCTTTTGATGTATAAAATATATCTCAACCACTTTCTGTATCTTCTTCGTTAAGCTTATCGTAGTATAATTTTTATTTAATTTATCCACCTATTTTTATCCTTTATACTTAACAATTAAAGGTAAACTTTACATAAATTTTACTTATACTGTCGCAAACAAGCATTTTAGTAACCACAAAACATTTCTTTTATTGTAACATAACATTTTATTTATTGCAAACTAATAATTTATCACTGTAAACTAACATTTATTTATTGTAAATTAGTGTTTAATTATTTATAAAATGCATAATGAAGATATAATACCTTCGTCGGAGAAACATGTGATGAAATGTTAGATCCAAAGGCTTAAGCAAGACTTAATAATGTATACACATTTTATTTATCTTTTAATCTACAATTTATGTTCATTTTTGTTTTCACTAACATAACTGTCTTCAAAAGAGCTGTTATACACACACACCATTTATGATTACATGATTAAATTTGAGGGAAAAATCAATCTCATGAAGAGAAGTTATATATTATTTCATAAAGAAACGGCTTAAAAATTATTGTATATCATTTCCTAAAAATGTAAATTAGATAAACGATATTTTTAAAGAAGTGACGTAAATAGTTAAAATATATTTCAAGAAAATTGTACTAAGAAAATATTCAAAATAAATGTTACTTATTACATTTTTATTATTTTCATCATTATTTTTTACAGCATGAATAGTACTTTATTCATGCAAAACACTTACTTTGATGACTCATGACCTCTAGAACCTTTGTCAATAGTGTTACATCACTTGCAACTTGAGCTTATGGTCTACTATTTTTGTTGTCACATTTTAAGTTTTATTTTATTTTAATGCAAATTCGGAGAAATCAATTTGTAATATTAGATATAACTGGCAACAATTAATTTTCATGAATGATGAATTCTTACTCCTATCTTAATGTCTAAAATCTTATGGAAACAATTATGTATATTAATTAGCTCATCCTAGCAAAATGAAAGCCATGATCTTTTACAAAACTGTACCCACACATGAGACTAGATTATGGATACTTAAATTGTTAGAAAAAAGATTTTGGTGTTTTAACGATAAAAACCATATGAAAATGTAATTAATAAGTATGTCGAGATATTTCTGGTTTATTATGCTCAGTGGGCCACAACATAAAGGATTTTATGAATGAAAATTATAAGCACGAATCAAAAGATGATATGCATGGATGATAACTCAAAAATGGAGTAAACAAGACAAACAAGGACAATATGAGCTATCAAGAAGTTATAATCGAACTAAAAATCTATCGAACCACAACGAAGTCAAAGAGCTACTCAAAAATGAACAAATAAGCGTAGAAGTCAAGTATGTAATTTATCGAGTCCATGTCAAGTCCTTATAATTTTAATTTGTTAGAATCACATAAATAATGTTACAAAATAAAGAGAATGGAGACCATTAGAGAGAGAGAATAATTTTATTGAATTGAGATAGATCTTACAATACAATCAAGCTCCATATTTATAGACTCCTTATGCAGTGCAGATTACAATAATGCCCTTTCTTATTTAGCATATTCATCTCTATTATTAATGTATATTACAACACTGCGTATGTAAAGTTGATAAGAGTAATTGCCTCATTAAAAACCTTGTTATGAAAAACCCAGTGGGAAAAAATCATAAACAAGGAAAAGAGTACAACATGATTTTATCTTTAAATAACATATATTTTATAATGTTACTATGAGGGTTGATACTTCTGGATCAAGGTAATGCCTCATTAAAACCTTACTAATAAAAAACCCAGTGGGAAAAAATATTAGTGAAGGAAAAAGAGTACATTATAGCGTATTTCATACGCTCCCCCTGAATTATAATGCATTATTCAATTAGTTTGTTGATGCAGCCGACACATACCAATTTTGTACACCATCTTCTGAAATGTTGATTTTGGAAGCGCCTTTGTGAATAAGTCCGCCGAATTTTCTTGGGATCGGATATGTTTCACTTCTATCTTATTATCCTTTTGTAGCTCATGTGTGAAGAAAAATTTAGGAGAAATGTGTTTCGTCCTATCACCCTTAATGTAACCCGCTCGAATTTGAGCTACACAAGCTGCATTGTCTTCATAAATAATGGTTGACCCTTCTGTTACCGGTGGAAATTGACAGCTTTTTCGAATATGCTCAATTAGTGACCTCAGCCAAATACATTCTTTATTTGCTTCATGTAGTGCTAGTATTTCAGAGTGATTGGATGATGTTGCTACCAAAGTTTGTTTTGTAGATCGCCGTGAAATTGCTGCATTGCTGTTATTAAACACATATCCAGTTTGTGATCTTGCTTTATATGGGTCAGAAAGATAACCTGCATCAGCATAGCCAACTAGATTTGGATTATTGCCTGAGTTAGAGTAAAACAAACCCAAATTTGTCGTTCCATGAAGATATCTCATGATATGTTTTATACCATTCCAGTGTCTTTTTGTTGGTTCTAAACTGTACCTTGCTAAAAGGTTTACTGAAAATGCAATATCTGATCTTGTGCATTGGGCCAAATATAATAATGCACCAATGGCACTTCCAGGCCAAGCACATTCTCATCTTCTTCTTTTGGGCGATAAGGGTCCTTTTTAATATCTAAAGATCTAACAACCATCGGCGTACTAAGTGGATATGCTTTATCCATTTGAAAACGCTTTAGAATTTTCTCAACGTAGTTTGATTGATAGATTAATATGCCATTAGTGCTATGCTCAATCTGTAGACCGAGACGGTGCTTAGATTTGCCAAGATCTTTTATTTCAAATTCCTTCTTTAAATAATTTATTGTTTCATCAATCTCTTCTGGAGTCCCAATCGAATTTATGTCATCAACATAAACTGCTAAGATAGCAAATCCCTTTACCGATTTCTTTATAACGACACATGGACAAATGAGATTGTTTTCGTATCCTTCTTTTACCAAATATTTACTAAGACGGTTATACCACATCCTTCCAGATTGTTTCAAGCCATATAGCGATCATCTTAGTTTTAGTGAGTACATGGACTTTGATTTTGCTTCAGGCAATTTATATCCATCTGGGATTTTCATGTAAATATTGGTATCTAATTTACTGTAAAGGTAAGCTGTCACAACATCCGTGAATCTTATATCGAGTTTTCCAAAAACTACAAGACTTATCAAATATCGGAATGTTATGACATCCATAACAGGGGAGTAAGTTTACTTAAAGTCAAAACCTAGTCTCTACAGGAAACCTTATGCGACAAGTCGTGCTTTGTACCTTACGACTTCATTTTTATCATTTCATTTTCTAATGAATACCCATTTACAACCTACTGGTTTAACATTTTCTGGTTTTTTCTCTATTGGTCCAAATACACCATGTTTTTGAAGTGAATCTAGTTCAACTTGGATGACACCTTTCCATTTTGGCCAATCGTGTCTTTTTCGACATTCATTTATGCTACTTGGTTCATCATCGTCATTCTCATTATTCTCATTATGGTCGTGACTTTCAATTATTTCAGTAGCTACTGCGAATAAGAATACATCATCAATTATTATTTTACTTCGATCCCATATTTCTCCATAGTTCGTATAAAATATTGAGATCTCATTATTATTAGGTACCATTTTATCGTTGGAATCTTCTTTTATCTCTTATGGGATAATATTTCCTTCCATATTTCTAGGAGAATTGGGATTTTAATTTGAGTGATCCTTTTGATCATTTATAACCTCTTCAGGAGGTTCCTTAATTGATGATTTTTCACTAGACTTTCTTTTTCTAGGCGCCAAGTCTTTTGAACCAATTGGCCTTCCACGTTTTTGTCTTGCTTTAGATTCATTTGCTGCTATATTTACTTTTGATCCTTCAGGGACATCAATTTTTGCTGGTGCATTGCTGCTAGAATGTGAGATTTAGTTATTTTTGCAAGTGTCACTAAATGCATCTGGCAGTTGATTTGCAATATTTTGAATATGCAAAATTCTTTGTACCTGATATTAGCATTGTTTGGTACGTGGATCCAAATAAGACATAGATGGATTATTCCATGATATTTCACGCCGTTCTACTGGAACGGTCTTTCCTCCCCTAATGGCGGGAAGATTGTCTCATCAAATTTACAGTCTGAAAATCTTGCAGTGAAGACATCACCTGTAAGGGGTTCAAGGTAACGAATTATCGATGGAGAATCAAATCCCACATAAATTCCCAACCGTCGTTGAGGACCCATTTTAGCACGAAGTGCGGGATTAATAGGTATATGCACAACACTACCAAATTTTTGTAAATGTGAAATATTTGGTTGAGATCCAGTTAAGAGCCGTGATGGTGAAAGCTGATGATAAGCTGTTGGTCTAATTTTAACCATTTTCGATGCATGCAAAATTGCATGCCCCCAAGCTGAAATGGGTAGTTTTGATTGCATAAGCAATGGTCTTGCAATAAGTTGCAAGCGCTTAATTAATGATTCTGCTAGACCATTTTTAGTATGAACATGAGCTACTAGATGTTCAATTTCAATTCCCAATGATAGACAATAATCATCAAATACTTGAGAAGTAAATTCTCCAGCATTATCTAGTCGAATTGACTTAATTTGATGATCAGGGAAGTGTGCTCTCAATTTTATTATTTGACCAAGTAGCTTGGCGAATGCCAAATTTCTTGTAGAAAGTAAACATACATGTGACCGACCAGTTGATGCATCAATCAATACCATAAAATATTTGAATGGTCCACATTCAGGGTGAATTGGGCCACATATATCACCTTGAATTCTTTGTAGAAATGTTGGAGATTCAGATGTGATTTTACTATATGAAGGTCGAGTGATTAATTTTCCTTGTGCACATGTGGCACATAAGTAATCACTTGGTAAATTCAATTGGTTTGATAAATTATGTCCATTTGAGTTTTTGGCAATTTTACGCATCATAGTTGATCCAGGATGACCCAAGCGATCATGCCAAAGAATCAATGTCTTTGTATTTGTGAGCTTCTGGCTCATGTTTATAGAGTGAGATTCAACTATGCCAATTTTTGTAAAATATAAACCAGTTGAAATTGTACCAAATCTTTCTAGGATAAGCTTCTGGCTTTCAATTCTAGAAATAACATAAAGATATTCTTTGTTATTTTCATTTATAGTTTCAATATGGTATCCATTCATTCTTATATCTTTGAAACTCAGCAAATTTCTTTTAGAGTTGCTTGAGTATATTGCATTCTGAATAAAGATATGCGTACCATTTGGTAATATTATATGGGCTCTTCCGGACCCATCAGTTATATTAGCAGATCCAGCTATAGTAAGACTTTAGCTGAAAATTTTTCAGATAGTTCACAGAAAAACTTCTGGTTTTTCAAAATTATATGAGTAGTTGCACTATCTAGTAAGCATATATCATCACCCAAATGGCGTTCCATACCTTAAGAATTAAAGGCAATAATTAGTAAATCGTTAAAAATTTGTATGCATAAATAAATGTAATGTAAACAAACAAAGTAGTATGATTAAAATAGGCTACTGATTAAAAACAACATCCACATTACACATTATTTTTAACTAGTACTGCAAAGGGAAATACAAGTAAACGAACACAAACTTCAAACTAATTTATTGATGCAAGATAATGTAATAAAACGAAATCCAGATAACAAACTTCAAGATATTTCTAATTGATCAACTCGGTCATATCATTGATCATTGCACTTAGATTTTCATCATTAATGAAATTTCCATTGTCATCTTCGATGAAATCATCTAACTTCAGGTTAGTGTTTTCAGGTAACTTTTCGGCATTATTTACCTCAATATTCTTCGAGCGATGATATTCTTCAACCTTTTTCTTTGATGATCTACATGTACGTGACCAGTGACTAGATCGTCCACATCTATAACAAACTTCCTCATAGTGCCTTTTATTTTCTGAAGCTGAATCAATGTTTTTTACAGGCTCAATTTTCTTTTGTTGCTTTTTAAAGTTGGTGGTTTTGTTACCTTTAAAACCACCATAACCTCCTCTGCTAGAGTTATATCCACGTCCACGACCATGTCCTCTACCTCAACCTCGACCCCTACTTCTTCCAGAGTGGGCAAAATTAGCATTAACTTCTTCCAGTTGGTCTCGAGGAGTGATTTTTTATAATCAATTCATTATTTTGTTCAGCGATTAGTAAGCATTCTATGAGTTCAGAATATTTTATAAAATGACGCTCTCGATATTGCTGTTGCAGGAGTATATTCGAGGCATGAAATGTTGAGAAAGTCTTTTCAAGCATTTGTGCGTCATCCACATTTTCTCCATATAATTTCAGTTTAGAAGTGATTCTAAACATTGCAGAATTATATTCTCTTACAGACTTAAAATCCAGAAACCTCAGGTTCAACCATTCTTGCCTAGTGTTTGGAAGTATGACCGTCTTCTGGTGGTCATAACGCTCCTTCAGGGAGTTCCATAAGTGGAGAGGGTCTTTTTCAGTCAAACATTCTGTTTTTAGATCGTCGTGGATATGGCGTCTTAAAAATATTAGAGCCTTTGCCTTGTCCTGCTGGGACATAGTATTGCCATTTTTAATGGCATTTTCTAAGCATTGAGATTGCAAATGAATCTCAGCATCCAGTATCCATGATAAGTAGTTGTCTCCAGATATATCCAAAGCTTTAAATTAAAGCTTGGCGATGTTTGCCATTTTGTGAACTGTTCATAAAATAAATTGCATAAGGTGAAAATAGTCATCACAACAGCATTCACTATTTGTTTGTTTCCAGCTAAAAAGAAAAAAAATGGAAAGTCTTCATTCATGGTACCAAACAACTGTACCCAAAAAAAAAATGTATCAACAAAACCAAACATTTGGACTTTTCAACCTTCATGTATTTATTATATAAGAAAGGAAAGTTAGCTTTTGCGTATATTCCATAGCAAACTTTTGAATTTTATTTGGCAACAGAACCGCGAAAGAAAAAAAAAAGAAATATTGAATTTAGAAGCCAAAGAATTAAAACAATAGCGATACAAGAAAAGACATGAAAAATATAGAAGCGAACCCCAAACTAGATAGCTTTATCAATAAAAAACATGATATTGACAATTACCTTTTTGTAGAGAAGAAAAGTAACGAGTTTATAAAGAAATGCAAGAACAACCTCTTTACCTGCTTGCTGTTTTAATGGAAATAAGAAATAGAACGTATGTAGATATATTATAAAAGACTCGTTTGCTCCAATATATAATAGGATTTTGAATATGAATTGCCTTAGAATTGGAATGGTCAGAAGTGGAACAGTCAGAGTAATTAATATACAATTACTTGTTGAAAAGTTGAAAAGTTTGAAGGCGAACATGTTGGGAACAATAATTGATTCGCATTTCTATGCAGAATATTGAGAATGCAGTATACAGAAAGTTCGTGCTGATAACGTGTTACAAAATAAAGAGAATGGAGATCATTAGAGAGAGAGAATAATTTTATTGAATTGAGATAGATCTTACAATACAATCAAGCTCCATATTTATAGACTCCTTATGCAGTGCAGATTACAATAATGCCCTTTCTTATTTAGCATATTCATTCCTATTATTAATGTATATTACAACATCTTCTAGTCACTCCATTTTTTAACACAATATATTAGACATTTTCAAGTATTTTTGAGAATTCTTAAGACATTTTGCAATAAAGAAAAAGAGAAATTTTTTTATATGTCTAACTGCAATATACATACCACAGTTGGAAAATTCAATATGTGCAAAATGCATAGGTTGACCTATAGGCACATAGATCGATCTATGCATTTTGTACATGTTGACTTGTGTTTCTTTGATTGGTAGAATAAGCTCGAGCTGCGTGAAAATATAGAATTCCCTTTGTACCATCGCGAACTTCTCCTTCTTCCTCTTTGTTCGAACAATTGTCTCTTCATTTCCCCAAATGAGATAAAAACTTCCATTTTCATTAATATAATTCCATCGCTTTGTTTTAAGCTATCTACTCTCTATTGTTTCTTTTGTACATTCATTCAAATTCATTCAAAATAAATTCGTAGATCAGTAATCGTTGAATTTCATTACCATAAGCTTTCAGCCATTTATTTCTCCTAAACCTTTATTCATTCTCTAGAACATTATTTGAAAAGTTATAGGAATGTGTTTGATCTAACTGTTGAAAATGGCCGAGTTGCATACTTTGTTGTTTTCTTTAATACAATACGTGACTTAACCCTAAGGTGCAAGGCTAGATATCAACCTCTCCATCCCCGATATAAAACAACCTCTAAAATTTGATTGATTCGTTGTTTGCACAATAGAGAATCAGTCTAAATTAGGAACATTCTAATTTAATTGTTTACAAGAATTTTATAGAGAGAGAAATGACAGAGGGAGAAGAATAAGAAAGAAAGTTGTCTGTTACTTTTTTGCTTTCTGCCTATCTATCAATTAAATAGGAACAATGGATCATTATCGAGGACTATTAGTGGATCTGAAATTATTGTTATTCCTTATGAATTTTATTACTATTAATTTTTTCAATGGCTCAATAATAATAACCTTATACAATGGTTCCGAAATTATTGTCATTCATTATGAATTTTATTGCCATTAATTTTTACAACGGCTCAGTAATAATAACTCATAAAAATATTACCGTTATACAATGTCATTCATTACGAATTTTATTACCATTAATTAATTTTTTTTAAATTAATTCACTTAAAATTCCAACAATCCTCCACTTGAATTATTTAAAAAAACATTTCCAATCAACTTATAAAATATAAGATTGTGCACAAACAAAAGTATCTTTCGATTTGTACCTTTGCATAGTGAGTAAGATTGAGAATATACCAGAGTGACACATAGTTTTGAACTTTATTTGACATCAAAACACACATAACCTTTGTAATGTGCTCTCAACTAGCCCCTACGTTAATGACCATACACGTCTATCCCGGTTTAGTGAACGCTCTAGAAAACTTCTGCCTCCAAAGTTTTCATAAGAAATGACCTCATTCCTCTATTCACAAAGTTGAGTCTATCAGAAGTACTCCCATAGCTAAGTACCTGTAACTTCTCTAATTTTAAATAACATTATTCAAGAGATTTAATTAGATAAATTAAATAGAATAATGTAAAGATTAGAGTGATAAGGGGATTGTGAGTTGAAAATTAAAGAGAGGTCGTGCTTAATTAAATCATATTAAAAGAATGAGTTTATGGAAATGGTTACATAAGTTAACTAATAAGAGAATAAGACAAGGGCATTATGCGAAATAGCCATCAACCATAACCCTTAACCCCTAAACCCTTATTCTCATTCCATATGTTCATAATTAAAAAACATAAGAAAATGGGAGCTCAAATCCGGCCACAACCTAAGGGAAAAGGAGATTAAAAATTTACTAAAGCTTAGGATTCAAGCAAAGGAGTATTAAGCAAGATCAAATCTAAAGTTCCTTATCCAAAGCAAGGTTAATAATAATCAAAACCATCTCATTTTGTTTTCATGAACATTTGATTTTGGGTTTTATATTTAAATCCATTTTGGTAATTTTAACGATGACATGCTTGGGTTATATGCCATGTTTGATTTAAACAAGAATGTTTGAAAATTTTTGATTCCATTTTAAGGTTAAAATTGTATATATACATTTTTGAATGCCATAAGGATTTAACATTATTTTGGAGATGGATTTAAATTTTCATAATTATCCAAGCTATGGATTAAATTATTATGAATTTTTGTAGGAAGAAATAAATAATCGGGTTTAAAAATTTATGTCGACAATTATATAGAGAATTTTGGGTCTGAAATTTTTATATGTTAGATAAAATATTAAAAGTGAATTATAATGATTTTTGGGGATTTTTCCTAAGTGATTAACTATGGAAATTAAATTGATTAAGTTCGAGGACTTAAATGTCTTAATTGTTTAGCTAAAGGGAAGGGCTTCGTTATTAATTATTTTTAATTAATTATAGATGAATTCTGTAGTCTTTTAAAAAATATTTTGGTAAAGTTTATGGAAAGCAATTACATTTTTCAAAAGAGGCAAGTTAGTGGAAGAGAATTTACTTAAAAAGGCAACAAAAGAGTTTTGTATAGATTTACTGGTTCGCCACTTTCGTTTTCCACCTTTCAACCCCATACTTCCACCCCAAACCTAGTCGAAACCAATACATATGGTATCAATGCTTTGGTAGATAGTGGATTGGAGAAAGAAATTAGGTATGGAGTCGAAAACATGCTTTCGAAAGGGAGGAGGCCAATTTAAATAGATTTCGAAGGTGTTTTTTGGCTTTCAAAAGAGATGATGCTTACCTTTGTAACGAACCACTATTTTGGACCATTCAAATCGACAATAAATCCACACATGTCTGACTTGATTAATTCAAAATTGTAGATTGTAATATAACTTGGAGCAAATAAAACCAACCACAGAATCACAGACACAAATAAATCAGAATAACTCGTAGCGGAAATAAAATAACAGTAGTAGTTCATGAAGCTATCACAATACAGTCTCAAAATAAGTACAAAATACAGAGTCTGAAAGTAAATACAACAAAAATCCTAGATACATAAATGTTTACTATTATGTAAGCTGAATAGAAAATACTAAATGGAAATAGATAACAACTAGATAGATAGTTTCCAGCAACTCCTCTAGCTCCAGAAGGTGAAATCCAAAGCTGATACTCAGGCTGACCCAAGCGTAATAAAATAAACATAACCACTCGAGTCAGGACATACATACTTATACAATGTAAACCAACTCAAGTGAACTGTAATAAAATGCACAAGTAACTTAAAGGATGCTTGGGACTGCCCATCCTCTAAGGATCCGTTAAACTATTTACTATGTAGTAATATACGCTATTATAATAATGTCTAAAGTAAAGTAAACTTACATAAAAATAGCGTTACGGGCTTTACATTTTTCACCTTAACACATACATAGTCCCAGTAGTCTATCCGGTATCATAGTCCCTCCTGATTGGGAAGCCACCAGGGGATCCTCCACAGGCTACGGCACAAAACCAAAATCGTACAAGGCGCGCTAGGGTAGATGACACGGCACAACGAGGCAATGCCTGGGTAGATATACCAATTACGCTTCCGAGCCGGTGGTAACGCGTAGCAGCCACTACCGCCTACCTCAAGCCATACTCCCAAAATCAAAGGTGCGCACCAGTCAATCACAAAGTAATAGAATGGCATACGAAGAAGTGTGTCTGATAAGAGGAGCCACCTCATTAGCCCATCTATCGCTCCTGTTTTAGCCACCTTATGTCAACTCACGGGAGTCGGGTCCACGTACATACCTCAGTAGAACGTCGCCACCATCCTACTTTATTCTGAAATCTCCACTGCATCTACGGTTATTAAAGTGGTTTACTGTATTGGAAGAGAGTATGATAACTTCCGATCCCGGTCTCTTTAACAACCAAGCGTTATTATTACCAATGGATATTTATTTCAAAATCATTTATACTTCAAAAACCAAAATATCATATCCATTTCAAACTATTTCAATACGATATCATTTCGATTTTAAAACCAAATCAATATGATATCCTTTTTAAATAAAACCCAAATTTTCAAATCACTGAATATTTCCCTCAATGTGTTTAAACTTGAAATACTCTTTAAAATCGTCTTAAACCAAAACCACGATATAAAGTCATATCCTTATATCTTCAATTTCAGTAAGTTTCGAATCAACATATTTAGAGTCAATTCTTAATTTAATAAAATTTTAAATAATTTCATTCCCAAATCATAGTACTTTCCAAGCTATAACACTCCGAAACCAAATACTTTGAAACCATAATACTTGGAATCGTAACACTTGAAATGTTATCATTTGGAAATCATAACACTTGGAAAATCATTACGTGTTTAAAACAAAATTCATTACCAAAGCGGTAACAATTCTAAGTTCATTCATTCAATTATAACAATTTCAAAATTATGTTTACGGTAACAACAGCTCTTAGAAAACATTACGGTAGATATAGTAGTATTCCAAAGATATTGTCATTTTCAGAAACAGCAGCACTTATAAAGTGTTACGGTAGCTAATAGTATTTCAAAACGTAGTTAAATTTCAAAAACAGCAGCACTTGTAAAATGCTGTAGTAGATATATTAGTATTTCAAAAACAGTACAATTTCATAAACAACAGCACTTATAAAGTGCTACAGTAGGCATACTATTATTTCAGAACATAGTTTAATTTCAGAAATGGTAGCACTTAGCAAGTGCTACCTTAAAACCACAGCATTTTGGAAATGGTACCAATTTAAATTCCAGATTTATTATAACATTTCAGAAAACATTAAAATCTCAGTTTTTGCCATATTAACTTATAAAAACATATGTCGCGCTTTAAAAAATATTCATTTGGATATCAATTAACTGATGATTAAATAAAATAAAATTTTATAAATAAAACATCCAAATTCTATAATTCATTAATCAGTCAAAATTACACTATTTTTCTTAACCTTTTTTTATTTATTTTTATTTTAACAAATGACTAAATACTTTATTTAAAATATTCATCTTTTTTGTTTCAATGGCTGCTCCCGCCCATCCCCATCCCCATACCCAGTCTTTTCAAACTGTCCTCCCCTTATTGTCAACTGTTCCTCTATCTGCTTGTCCTACGGCCCCCTTACCAAACTCTTCCCAAACCTTACCACCGCCGGTTCCACCGCCGGTTCCACCCCCAGTCTTACCCATTCCTTTGAACAATCCTGCATCCGCTTCTACAACCTGGTCATCTCTTTTCAAAATCAAACCATGCAATGCTGGCGGTTACTCTCCAGTTGACATTCCTCTCTCTTTTGATGGTCCTGCCTTGGTACCTCCGAGTGACGTGATAAAAGCTGGTAATGTAATGTGTAGTGATTGGCTGGTAGGTTTCTTCCTTGATAAGCCCCTGTCTTACTTGACTGTTATCAATCATTTAAAGAAGTTATGGAAGCTCAAAGGGGAAATATCTATTAAATTTGATGGAACCTTGTTCCTTTTCCATCTCTCGTGTGCTGAGGATAGAAGGAAAATTGTTGAAGCTGGCCCTATTTTTCTTAGGAACAAGATTTTCATCATTAAGGCCCGGGATCGATTTATTGGGAACAGTTGCAGTACAATTAAATCAGTGCCTGTATGGTTAAAACTATCGAACATTCCTCTTTATGCCTGGTCTCACTTTGGGATTAACTGGCTTACTTCAAGAATTGGTAGACTCCTATGTTTGGATTCTTCCACTGATAAAATGGAAAGGATTGGTTATGCGAAATGCTTGGTTGATGTCTCTCCTAATCAGGATTTGGTTGATGAGTTTCCAGTGAAACGTATGGATGGATCAACTCAAATGGTGCAGGTTAGCTACCTCTGGAAACCTAAAATATGTTCTCACTGTAAAGAATTTGGTCACTTGATTAATTTTTGCATGAGAGAAGGTGGTGATATTGATAGGAATGAGGTTGAGACTGTAATAAAGAAGAAAATTCAAGAAGGGAATATTTCTGAGCACAGGGATGGTAAGCAAATTAGCAAAAGCAACAAATTTGGAAGAGAGTTGCTAATAAAAAAGCAAAAGTTAGGATTGCAAATTCACTGAGATTGCCAATACATAATGATAAAGCAGATAAAGTTGACAAAGCTGATGCTAATTTTGCATTGCAGCATCAGATGATGAATAAAAATAATGTTGACCTTAGTGGCAATGATTTTTATGTGGAGGATGGTGAAGCAGGTTTTGAACATGTCTCTGTCTTGATAAATAACAAGTTTGAAGTGTTAAATGATAAGGATAAGGATATTGTTATTGAGAATGTAACAACCAATGAAAATCACTCTAAAGGGATGGTAACAAATTTAGTTGAATTGCCTGTTTCTCACACAGGAGGTAAGGCAGACAAGCAATTTGTTCCTAAGCTTATAACATCATCATCTGAAGAAACACAAATCATGCTGAATCAAGATGTGCATGTTGACATTCAATTTGTGCATGCTTCTGTCTCTCAATTGCATGCTAATATCCACAAGAATGCGCAATGTCCATAAATCTTTCTCAACAAACAAAATCCTCTTCCCTCATGTCATACAAATACCATTTCAATCTCAGAAAATCAAGAAGAGCAATTCTATAACATTGCTAAAACAAAATTTTGATCTAATTTACTTCATGCATTCTCCTTCTTTCTCTCCTGTGTCTCCCCCCATTTCATATCCTCCTCTGCAAACATTACCCCCCCCCCCCCCCCGCGTGTCAGCCTTATGTTTTCCTTGAAACAATACCTAGTTGGAAATCACCCCCAAAAGATCCATCAGATAACAACTGTCAAGCAACAAAAAATGAAAAAAGCAAGAGGCACAAAAAACTAAAGAACCATATCCCAAGTTTTTCTAGACTTAATTCTCCCATTACGAGGAGCATGACAAAAGGTGATCTTACTTCAATAGCTTAATTATGTTACACAATGTTGGCGCATGGAACATCAGAGGATGTCATAATTTCCTCAAGCTTGATCAAGTTAAGCAATTAATCACCAATCACCAAATATATATCTTTGCAATTCTTGAAACTAAATTAAACCTAACCCTATCTATATCTACTGCTAAGTACATAAATCCAACATGGGCTCTATCTCACAATCTTCTTAAAGCAAGTTATGGGAGAATTTTGGTACTTTATAATCCTATAAACTTATCCCTTGATCTCCTTCTAGCAACTCCTCAATTAATGCACTATCATGCCAAGTATTTCAACTCTGCCACTTCCCTCTATATCACATTTGTCTACGCATATAACTCTCCTTCTTCTAGGCAAACTCTTCTCAACCTAATTCTTGCTCTAAGGCAAGAAACTCACCCTTGGGTTATTCTTGGAGATTTCAACTGTTGTTTATCATTGTCTGACAAGCATGGGGGCCTCCCGCTAATGCCAAGGGACATCCTTCCTTTGAACACTGCTATTAATGATTCTTCATTAATCCTAATACGCAAAAATGGTGCTCTCTACTCATAGAACAATAGATCAAGGAGTGGTACCCGTATCTTTTCCAACATTGATCATTCCTTCTCTAACTGTAAAGCCCTGACCTCTTGGCCTAACATCTCCTCTCTTATGCCCCGTCCCATCCTCTCTGACCACTCTCCAATTATCTTGACCACTGGGAAGCAGCCACTTGGAACTAAAAAGGGTTTAAATTCTTCAATGCTTGGGTTTGTGATCCTGAGTATAATAATATTATAAAAAATGCTTGGTCAGTTAAGTTTTTTGGAAATCCTATGTTTATTTTTTGCAGAAAGCTCAAAGCAGCAAAGGAAGAATTAAGAGCTTGGGCTAGAAGTAAGTTTGGAAATGGCAATCTTCAATCTATCTGTCTTTTGGTCCAGCTTAAAGATGCTCAGGACCTAATGATGGCTCATCTTGACAATGCTAAGCTGGCTGAAAAGGAAGCTGCCCTTTACAATGACCTCAATCATGCCCTGGCTAATGAATGTGAGATAAAGAAGCAACAACTAAGAATCAAATGGGCAGCTGATGGCGATAGGAATATTAAATTTTTTCATGCATCCCTTAAGGTTAAACACTCTGTTAATAACATCTCTTCCATTTTAGACGAAGCAGGTAACCTGTTCACTACCCCTGAATCTGTTGAAAAATCTTTTCTCCTGTATTATTCTTCCCTTCTTGGTAATGTTAACAACTTTGAACCGGAGTTAGATCTTCTATCCAACATTCCTCTGCCTAGAATTAATCTTGATGAAGCTAATTATCTGGTGGCTAAAGTGACTAACGAAGAAATTAAGAATACCCTATTTGCTTTGAATAGAAACTCCTCTGGTGGCCCTAATGGCTTCAATGTTGTCTTTTTTACCTCTAGCTGGGACAATGTTGGTGGGTACTTTTGCAAGGCTGTTCATAATTTCTTTGATAAGTTCAAGTTGCATAATTCAGTGAATGCTACCAATCTGGTGTTAATCCCAAAGACCAATCCTGCTTCTTCTGTTACCTCCTTCAGGCCTATCTCCTGCTGCAATGTTGTTTATAAGTGTATTTCAAAGATTATCACTACAAGGCTTGTATCTGTTTTGCAAAGAATCATTTCCAACAATCAGGTGGCTTTCTTACCTAATAGAAATATATTTGACAACATTATGATAGCCCATGAGCTCTTAAAAGGTTACCGCTGTGTTAATGCAAATCCAGGAGCAATGTTAAAGCTTGATTTATTGAAGGCTTATGATTCCATTCAGTGGAAGTCAGTTGTTAGGATAATGTCTCTCATGGGCTTTCCTAAAAAATTTGTTGCCTGGATATATGAATGTATTTCAACTCCCTCCTTCTCTCTGATAATCAATGGTACAAGCTCAGTCAATTTTGTTTCCAAGAAGGGCATTAGGCAGGGGGACCCTCTCTCTTCCTATATCTTCATCATGGTTATGGAAGTTTTCACTTGTATGTTAAGTCCGATGTTTCATAACAAGCAAATACTTTATCACCCCAAATGCAAAGACCTTCAGTTAACTTCCCTCCTATATGTTGATGATATCATGATATTTACTAATCCCAATCTACAATACATTGAATGTATTAAAGGTGCTCTTCATAAATTCTACATGATGACTGGTCTAAAGCTTAATCTCAATAAATCAAGTATTCTGTTCTCTGGGATAACTAGCTTGCAGCAAACTAATCTTACCACCCTTGCTGGTATGCAGTCCGTGGCTTCTGACATGTCTTATCTTGGGCTGCCTCTATGTTCCTCTAGGGTTACTTTTGCCAATTTTTTTCCTCTGTATGCAAAAATAACTGCTGTCATGGATTGTTGGCTAACAGGTTCTTGTCACAAGTTGGTAGATTGGTTCTTGTTCAATATGTCAGCTTCTCTATAATGGTCTACTGGGATATGGCTTTCATTCTTCCTCTTAAGCTATTGAAAATGGTTAAAAGGGCTATGATGAGATTTTTTTGGTTTGGTTCTATTCATACGAAGAAAGTGCTTCCATGTTCATACTCTAAATTTGAGAATCCTAAAAGCAAAGGAGGGTTGGGTTTGCATAGCAATGAGGTTTGGAATAAAGCTGCATACAGTCATCATTTCAATGCATTGTTACGAACGGAAGACACACTCTGGGTGAGGTGGACACTCAGGTATAATATTGGGGCTAAAAACTTTTGGCTAATGAAGGTACCACAATCTTGTAGTTGGATTTGGAGGAGTATTTTAACGTTAAGATCCTGTTTCAAACCTTATGTTCAAATTAAGCTGTCTGTAGTTAGCTTGTGCAAGTTTTGGACTGATCCATGGTTAAGCAAAGGCATAATCCTTGAACAACTATTCTCATCCCAACATAAGTTTCAATCTGGAATTGGTAACAATGCTCTGGTAGTACATCACATTGTTAATGGCAAGCTTATGCTGCCATTTACTAGCAACCAGATTGTCATGTCAATTTGGAGCCTTTATGATACATGCACATATGCTTTATATGATCATGACACAGTTCAGTGGAATGGAAAGGCTCATACCATTTCCACTGTTTATGAGGCCTTAATGGGTCTGGATGCTGTGCCTAAATGTAGGTGGAGGAAGGTGACTTGGAATTCCATCTCGTGTAGCAGTGACAACCTTATGTTCTGGAAAGTGACTAAAAATGCTCTGATGACAAGGGACAAGCTGATTAGATTTGGTTTGTCTGTGCTTCCTTCTTGTAAACTATGTAATCAACAATGTGAGAGTGTTCTGCATTTATTCTTTTAATGTCCATATGTCCTTAATATGTGGGGTAAAATGATATGTAGTTTTCAGAGGGTGGTAGCATCTCCTATCATTAACAATCATTGGAATTTCATTGAGAGTGCAACTAAGTGGGGGGGAGGACAGAAAGCCATATTTTTTCTTCATTTTGAAAAAGCTCATGATGGTCATTTGGAAGGAAAGAAATAAGAGGTGTTTTGATGGAATTTGCAGAAGCAAGGAAGTGGTTTGGGCTGTTTTAAGGCATGAATTTTTTTTAGGGATAAGGGACAGTGTGCACACGTTTCATGATAACCAGTTTGAGCCATGGATTCCATGGTTCTTTCCATTATTGTCATTTTCCCTTTTCATTGGTGTTTGTATCTCTTGTGTGGACTTTGTTTTTTCCTTTTCTTTTTTTCGTTTCCGTGGTGTGTTTTCTCTTGTTATGTTATTTCTTCGTGCTTTAATAAATCTGGTAGGGCCCAAGTTTAACCCCGCTTAATCTGCAAAAAAATAATACCCATTTTACAAACAAAATATTCTTATAAACAAATTAACTTAAATTTCCACTTGAAAACTAAATTTCAATTATCAAGTTAAGTTATATTTATGTTACATTTTATACTTTTAACTTATAGAAAATCACTACAAGACTTATTATACAAAACATATCCATTTCATAAATAAGAATCGATTACAATTACTAGTTTAGATTTAAAATTCCATATTAAATCAAATTTAATTGTTAAGTTATTTATCATCAATAAAGATCTTTAAATCACCATTTAAAACCAATTATTGACTTATAAAAATTATTACTTACAGAAACCAATATATCTTTATATTTCAAATCATCAAATCAAATCTTTAAGCTAAAATTTTATATATTTTAAAAATTCAAAATGCTCAATAAATTTTTAGGAAAATATTATATTAAAAATTAACCATGGGTCTGTATAATATTTTCTAACCTAGGTCAAGTGATACGGATATATATCATTTCAATCCGTAATTTAAAAATAAAAATCCGGGTCCTATAATTTCAAACCCGCAATGCCAAGTGAAACAAAATAAAACAAAAATCTCTTAAGCCTATCATTTCAGCTCATAACGATTTTTCCTTATTCCAATGTCCATTCGGGTATATGTCATTTCAACCTATAGTGATTTTATTCTACAGGGAACTTGCAGTGTAAGCTACAGAAAATAAAATGGATTGTCCACCATAGCATATCATATCAGGATGTAACAAATACATATAAAGAATTTAACATCATAAATCATATCACAGGCATATATGAACTTATCAACATAGCATATAAATTTCTACATATCCACTTGTCATCGTTTCACAATTATATAAGTACGAATGTCAAGAGTGGTAAACTCGCCTTCTTAAAGCTAGAATTGAAAGTTCAAGGCACAAATTTGAACTCCGCAAAGTACGAAAAGGCATGACTAGATTTTGATTAGATGTAGAGTCAAGATCCAAATCTTGTACATAAATAAACATACAAACATAAGTATATGATTCAATACAAAAGAATATAAATCAAAACAATGAAAATAATATGAATCAAATGACATAATTTTGCCTTAACCCATCAAGTAGGCTCGGCCACTACACCATAGGCTCGGCCATGATTGGATTCAAGGCAAGTAGGCTCGGCCATGTTAGTCTTAAGACATGGCTAGGTTAGGAATGTGGAAAAATGGTAAGTTACAAATCATGGTAGGTAAAAAGGCATGCACTTGGAAGGTCATAAGCACCCATTGGCTCGGCCATATGCTAAGGTGGTCGGCCATGATGTGCTAGGCTTGGGTTAAGTGGTCAACTAGGCACATCAAGGTGTGGTTTGATCATAGCAAGGAAGAGAGGAGGTGGTGTTGTGGCCGAGGCAAATAGGAGGAAGTGGTTGAATAAGGAAGGCTCGGCTAGGGTTATTATCTAGTTTTGGTGATGGAGTTTGGACCTAGGGGTCACGACAAGGCTTGGGAAAAGTGATGAGGTGGTGGAGGCCGTGGTCAGGTGGTGATGGATGGTGAAGCTGATCGGCTAGAGATGGTGGCCGAGCTTGTAAGGGGAAGCAACAAAAAAGAAAAGAGAAAATGAAAAAGGTTGAGAAGCCATAGAAAACTTAGTGTGTTTATTTTTTCCTCAGGAAACAAATGAAATGTGAGAAACTTTTTGTACGTGATTTACACAAGAGTGGCGGCTAGGATTATTGGGTGGACGGCTAGAAAGTATGAACGGCTATTAAAATAAATGAAAAGGTTAGAAAATGAAAAGGCTTCACTAAACAAATAACTCTAGTCTCTTGAATTTCAATGCCCAAAAATCAAATAAAAATCACATAAAAGGGTCCAACAAAATAAAAAATAGAAGATAAAATATAAAATAGAATGAACATAGGAAATAGACAATAGAAAACAAAGAAAAAATACTGAAAATAATCGCGTGTAAAATGTTGAAATTTATCGAATTTAAAAAGTATAAAACAGAATTTTACGGAACGAAAAGAAGAACCAATATCGGAATCAAATATAGTTTCAAAGAAAAAGATTAGAAATTAAAAATTCAAATTTCAAATTTTCAACCGTGGTCGAACTTTGACTTTCAGTTGACCAAAATATAAGATTTTCAGAAAATAATTATTTTGCTGTATTTGAAAATTAAATTTTAAGAAAAATCCAAAATTATATTGGAAAATTCCAAAATTTCAAATTTAAATGATTTAAAAATCAAAGTCTTCAATTAAATTGAATTAAAAATATTGATTAAAATTATTGACTGTTACGCTTTCCCCCACTCAAAACTTTTCGTCGTCGAAAAGGAACGAGACGCGAAAACCAGGAAAGATAAGATAGAAAAGCAACTAGTACCTGAAACAAAAGATTCAGGATTCGAAGCACGCACGCACTCCTTCGTCTTCCGGGTACAATCACAATCATCCATACTCCACTGCACTTTGACCAGGCTGACAGATTCCCTTCGTAGCTGCTTCGTACCTCTTTTGACAATACAAAGTAGCTTCCTCTCGACAGTCAAATTAGGCTCAGTATCCAAACTCTCGAGAGCAGTAGGTTGGACAATCAAAGATAGATCATGCAGATAGCGACGAAGATGCGAAACATGGAATACATTGTGCACTCCATAAAGTTTCTCAAGCAAATTCCGACGATAAGCTAAAGAACTAATCCTCTTAGAGATACAGAAAGGACCAACAAACCTAGGAACAAGCTTCCCTCATCTTCCTCTCTATCCCAAATTATTAAATTTATTCCACTTAATATATCTTATCACATATATTAAGGATGTTTACTCTTATCCTATCTACTCAAGTTTATTCATAAATTCCTTTAACACTATTTTACATGGTAAATTATCCAATTACATACCTAACTTCTGAATAATTAGCTAAGTTTTATTGGAATGAAATTTAGTATTATATAAATAAAATTTTCCGATTCAAATATTTCAAGTCCACTTATTTATCCAAAATTTGAGTTCAGTTTACAATTGAAATCACCCTAAATGATAAATTTAAGAATTTAAATCTCTGGTTTATCTCAAACAATTAAGAGATAATTATATATATATATATATATATATATATATATATATATATATTAAATCAAGCCATACTTAAGAAATTTAAATCAAATTTTCTTCCTCTCTTTTTTATATTAAATCAAACAACTTTAAATCAAACAAAGGTATAGCAAAGCTACAAATTGGTCCCTCCTCTTCAAAACTCGAAAATGAATGTCGATGATGCGTTTGCCATCATCGAAATTATTTTCCAAAGACATAAGAGAAGAGCATAGATTTAAACATTTAAAATTTACATTCAAACATACCTTTTAAATATATACATTTTAAAAAATTAAAACCAAAGTTTGAAATCGCCGGAATTTAAATTCTCAGAATCATAATTTAAATTTATTTAAATTCCAAATCAGTTTATGAACCATGCTTATAAATTTATTTAGTTATATCATGTGTCAATAATCATTGGCTTTCAAACGATAAATGAAATAAAATATTATCATTTCAATAGCCAATTCAGTTAACCAATAAATTTCAACTCAATTCAGCTCTCAATAAACCCTTTTAATTTATATTGATTTTCCAAGCTTTAAATATTCCAAAAGTTCAAAACTAAATTTTGATAGTTCCATATATGAAATTAAATTAACTATCATTTAGTTTTGAAATATTTACTTAATAATTCAATATCATTTAAATAAAACTTTTAAACTTCAAGTAACTGAATATTTCTTTAATTTATTAAACTTGATATAAATTCATTTCACCATCTTAAATCAAATCAAGTTATTAAAATCATATCCTTTAAAACCTCAAATGTAATAAAATTCAAATTAAATTTATTTGAGTTTAATTCTTAAATAAATCCAATTTCAAATCAAACTTATTCACATCCTATTAAAATGAATTTTCAATAGATAATATAAATCTATAAAAGTATTATGTATAAATCATATGAAATTTCTCATTTACCACATTTGAAAAAAAATAGTGTCGGTTTGTTCTGTTAAAGTGTTTTGGAAATCCTATCGATATCGTTGACAAGACGAATCGATTATAATCGCAAATCAACATCACCTAAACAACACAATATATAAAACATCAATATTAATACAAATACACTCCCTCGCTTGATGATTCTTTAATGGTTTTCAAAATATGGATAGAAGTTCAAATTTGGGAGATTCTAATTAAAAGAATTCCAAGATGAAATGAGATAGACAAAGGATTAAGATAAGTTTGAGATAGAAGATTGAAATTACCTGATAACTGTTGTTATAGGTGAATTCTAAAAGATGGAGATGATCTTCCTAAGATCCTCCATAATCAAGAATACAAGCACGAAGAAGATCCTCGAGAATCTGATTCGCTCTTTCCATTTGACCGTCGGTCTGTGGATGGTAAGCAGTGCTCAAATTCAGATGAGCACCCAACGATTCCTGAACAGCTTCCCAAAACTGACTGGTAAAGAGGGAATCTCTATGAACACAGACAATCTTCCTCATATAAATCTCCGCCAGACAAGAAGTAGAACGGATAGACTTGACCGGAATGAAATGAGTTGACTTGGTCAATCTATCCACAAAGAGAGAAGAGAAGAAGACTTACATTGATCGCAGCTATTTCAACTGGATTAAAAGAAACTCCATTACTAGAAACAATATGCCTGAGGGATCGGACTTCGTCCCTCCAGAAATGGCATTTCGAGGATTTAGCTTTCCACTGATGACTCTTAAGAGTTCCCAAAACAAAGCTAAAATCAACAAAGAAAGCAGGAGCGGGGGTAACGGCAAAATTCCCGATATCTTTCCCTTCTGTTGAGTAGGACAATGACAATTGAGAAACAAGGATAAGATTAGATAGGATAAGATAAGATAAGATTCAACGAGAATTGAATAACCCGAACAAAGAGAATAGTAACAAGGTGGATAAGGAAGGAAAGAAGTTAAGAAAAAATTGAATTTAAAACAAGAGAAGTTTTTATATCAAAATACTCTTTAAAACCCTTTGAAATTCATTTGAAAATCATTTTATATTTTAAAATACGTTCTCTCACAAGGAAATGATTCTAAGATTGATTCCACTCATTCTAGGGTATTTCTACCTTTTCTATAATGAGTTTTTGCGTTGCAGGCTAAGGTTGGCCTAAAACCAAAGCTTTGATACCAACTGTGACGACCCACTATTTTGGACCATTCAAATCAACAAGGAATCCACACAAGTCTGACTTGAATAATCAAAAAAAAAATTGTAATATAATTTGGAGCAAATAAAACCAATCACAGAATCACAAACAAAGATAAATCAGAATAACTCGCAACGGAAATAAAATAACAGTAGTAGTTCAAGAAGCTACTACAAATACAGTATCAGAAAAAGTACAAAATACAGAGTCTGAAAGTAAATACAACAAAAATCCCGACACATAAATGTTCACTATTACATAAGCTGAATAGAAAATACTGAATGGAAATAGATAACAACTAGATAAATAGTTCCAGCAAATCCTCTAGCTCCAGAAGTTGAAATCCAAAGCTGATACTCAGGCAGACCCGAGCGTAAGAAACTACACACAAACACTCGGGTCAGGACATACATACTTATACAATGTAAACCAACTCAAGTGAACTGCAATAAAATGCACAAGTAACTTAAAGGATGTTTGGGACTGTCCATCCCTTAAGGATCCGTTAAATTATTTACTATGTAGTAATATACGCTATTATAATAATGTCTAAAGTAAAGTAAACTTACTTAAAAATAGCGTTAAGGCTTTATATTTTCCACCTTAACACATACATAGTCCTAATAGTCTATCCAGTTTCATAGTCCCTCCTGATCGGGAAGCCACCAAAGGATGCTCCACAGGCTATGGCACAAAAACAAAATCGTACAAGGCATGCTAGGGTAGATGACACGGCACAACGAGGCAATGCCACGGTAGATATACCAATTACGCTTCCAAGCCGGTGGTAATGCGTAGCAGCCACTACCATCCACCTTGAGCCACATTCCCAAAATCAAAGGTGCGCACCAATCAAACACAAAGTAACAGAATGGCATATGAAGAATTGTGTCCGATAGGAGGAGCTACCTCATTAGCCCGTCAATCGCTCCTGTTTTGGCCACCTTATGCCAACTCACGGGAGTCGAATCCACGTACATACCTCAATAGAACGTCACTACCATCCTACTTCATTCTGGAATATCCACCGCGTCCACGGTTTTTAAAGTGGTTTTTGGAGTTGGCAGAGAGTATGACAACTTTCGATCCCGGTCTCTTTAACAACCAAACGTTATTATTACCCATGGATATTTATTTTAAAATCATTTATACTTCAAAAACCAAAATATCATATCCATTTCAAACTATGTCAATATGATATCATTTCCATTTTAGAACCAAATCAATATGAATCATTTTTAAATAAAACCCAAATTTTCAAATCACTGAATATTTCCCTTAATTTATTTAAACTTGAAACATTCTTTAAAATCGTCCTAAACCAAAACCACGATATAAAGTTATATCCTTATATCTTCAATTTCAATAGGTTTCAAGTCAATATATTTAGAGTCAATTCTTAATTTAATACAATTTCAAATAATTTCATTCCAAAATCATAGTACTTCCAAAGCTATTACCACTCCGAAACCAAATACTTTGAAACCGTAATACTTGGAAATCATAACACTTGAAATGTTATCATTTGGAAATCATAATACTTAAAAAATGATAACACCTTTAAAACAAAATTCATTACTAAAGCTTAAATTTCAAGACTTTGTATTTCCAGAAGCAGTAGCTATTAGAAAATGTTACGGTAGATAAGTAGTATTTTCAGAAACAGCAGCACTTAGAAAGTGTTACGGAAGCTATTTGTATTTCAAAACATACTTAAATTTCAGAAACAACATCACTTGTAAAATGTTGTAGTAGATATATTAGTATTTCAAAAACAGTTCATCTCAGAAACAGCAACACCTATAAAGTGCTACAGTAGACATACTATTATTTCAGAACATAGTTTAATTTCAGAAATGGTAGCTTAGCAAATGCTATCTTAAAACCATAGCGTTTTGGAAATGCTACAATTTAAATTCCAGAATTATTCTAACATTTCAGAAACATTAAAATCTCTGTTTTTGCCATTTTAACTTATAAAAACATATCTCATGCTTCACAAAATATTCATTTGGATATCATTTAACTGATGATTAAATAAAATAAAATTTTATAAATAAAATATCCAAATCCTTTAATTCATTTATTCAGTCAAAATTACACTATTTTTCTTAACCTTTTTTTTTTACTTTTTTATTTTTTTTACTTTAACAAATGACTTAATACTTTATTTAAAATACCCATTTTATAAACAAAATATTCTTGTCAACAAATTAACTTAAATTTCCACTTGAAAACTAAATTTCAATTATCAAGTTAAGTCATATTCAAGTTACATTTTATACATTTTACTTATACCTTCTAACTTATAGAAAATCACTATAAGACTTATTGTACAAAACATATCCATTTCATAAATAAAAATTGATTACAATTACTAGGTTAGATTTAAAATTCCATACTAAATCAAATTTAATTATCAAGTTATTTATCATCGGTAAAGATCTTTAACTCACCATTTAAAACCAATTATTGACTTATAAAAATTATTACTTATAGGAACCAATATATCTTTATATTTTAAATCATTAAATCAAATCTTTAAGCTAAAATTTCATATATTTTAAAATTTCAAAATACTCAATAAATTTTTAGGAAAATATTATATTAAAAATTAACCATGGGTCTGTATAATATTTTCTAACCTAGGTCAAGTGATACGGATATGTATTATATCAATCCATAATTTAAAAATAAAAATTCGGTTTCTATCATTTCAAACCCGCAATCCCAAGTCAAACAAAATAAAATAAAAATCGCTTGAGCCTACCATTTCAGCTCATAACAATTTTTCCTTATTCCAATGTCCATTCGGGTATGTATCATTTCAACCCATAGTGATTCTATTCTACAGGGAACTTATAGTGTGAGCTATAGAAAATAAAATGAACTGTCCATCATAGCATATCATATCAAGATGTAACAGATATATAAGCAGAATTTAACATCATAAATCATATCACATGCATATATGAACTTATCAACATAGCATATAAATTTCTACATAACCACTTGTCATCGTTTCACAATTATATAAGTACGAATGTCGAGAGTGATAAACTCACTTTCTTAAAGATAGAATTGAAAATTCAAGGCACAAATTCAAACTCTACAAAGCACGAAAAGGCACGACTAGAATTTGAGTGGTTGAAGAGTAAAGATCCAAATCTTATACATAAACAAATACACAAACAAATACACAAACATAAGTATATGATTTAGTACAAAAGAATATTCATCAAAACAATGAAAATAATACGAGTCAAATGACATAACTTTTCCTTAACCCATCAAGTGGGCTCGGGCACTACACCATAGGCTCGGCTGTGATTGGATTCAAGGCAAGTAGGCTCGGCCATGATGGTGTTAAGGCACGGGTAGGTCAACAATGTGGAAAAATGGTAAGTTACAAATCATGGAAGGTAAAAAGGCATGCACTTGGAAGGTCACAACCGCCCATAGGCTCGGCCATATGCTAAGGTGGTCGGCTATGATGTGCTAGGCTTGGGTTAAGTGGTCAACTAGGCACGGCTTGGTGTGGTTTGGTCATGGCAAGGAAGAGAGGAGGTGGTGTTGTGTTGTGGCCGAGGCAAATAGAAGGAAGTGGCATAAGGAAGGCTTGGCTAGGATTATTATCTAGTTTTGGTGATGGAGTGTGGACCTAGGGGTCACGGCAAGGCTTGGGAAAAGCGATGAGGTGGTTGAGGTCGTGGTCTGGTGGTGATGGATGATGAAGGCGATCGGCTAGAGATGGTGGCCGAGCTTGTAAGGGGAAGCAACAAAAGAGAAAGGAGAAAATGAAAAAGGAGAATCCATGGAAGACTTACTATATTTTTTTTCCTTAGGAAAGAAAAGAGATGTGAGAAACTTTTTTTACGTGATTTACACAAGAGTGGTGGCTAGGGTTATTCGATGGATAGCTAGAAAGTATGAACGGCCAGGAAAATATATGAAAAGGTTAGAAATAAAAAGGCTTCACTAAACAAATAACTCAAGTCTCTTGAATTTCCAAGCCCAAAATCACACAAAAGGGTCCAGCAAAATAGAAAATAGAAAACAGAAAATAAAATAGAAATGAACATAGGAAATAGAAAATAGGAAACAAACAGAAAAATGCTGAAAATAATCGCGTGTAAAATGCTGAAATTTATCAAATTTAAAAAGAATAAAACAGAATTTTACGAAACGAAAAGCAGATTAATATCAGAATCAAATATAGTTTCAAAGAAAAAGATTAGAAATTAAAATTTCAAATTTCAAATTTTCAACTGTGGTCAAACTATGACTTTCAGTTGAGCAAAATATAAGGTTTTCAAAAAATAATTATTTTGTTATATTTGGAAATTAAATTGTAAGCAAAATGCAAATTTATATTGAAAAATTCCAAAATTTCAAATCTAAATGATTTAAAAATCAAAGACTTCAATTAAATTGAATTAAAAATATTTATTAAACTTATGGGCTGTTGCAATATTGCTTTCAATGGATGCTTTCGAAAAGGGTGAATCACTTTTATATAGATTTTGAAAGAGTTGCCGCCTTTTTGTTTAAAAGGTATCTTTCAAATGAGTTGCTACATATTATGTTTTAAAGAGAGGCTTTCGAAAATGGTAGTTTTGAACTAAGTCAAAACCTTACTGCCGTCTTCATACCTTTCGAATAGGGTGAAAATTTTCAATGAGTTCGAAAGGCAAAGCTTTTTTTTATAAATATATCAAGCCACTTCCCAATGCTTTCGGAAGGGCTCCAGTAGCCATTAAAACTGAAGGTTTCGAAGGAAATGGCTTCGAAAGGTGTTTTGAAGCCATCCTTCCAATTGTTTTACTTAAAAGATTAACGATTTCGAAAGCATGGTTTTGAAACCATTTATTTCTCCAAACCCTTTTACTTAAAGGTTAATGGTTTCGAAAGGGGTACTTTCGCTTATGTTCACTTAATCTAGAAGTTATATTTTCGAAAGCGAACATAAGATTAACCCGGTAGTGAATATAAATTGAATTAACTCCTGAATGAGTAGAGTTGCATCTAGGAGGTCAGATAGACCAGAACATAGCATGCCTAAAGATTGATCAAAAGTTGTAATTTTAGACAGGTTCATAGTAAACCCATGAAAACTATGTTTGGAGAGAGTTATTGGCAAAGGCTAACAGGTTCGTAGTGATCCCATGAAAACTATATCCGGATAAAGTATTGGTAGAAGTCAATAGGTTCATAGTCCACCTATGCAAGCTATGATATTAGAGAAGTTATTGGAGATACCTAGAAGTTCATAGAGAACCTATGAAATAATAAAGTTATTGGTAGAGGCCAATAGGTTCTTGGTGATCCCATGAAAACTCTGAAACTGGACAGATAGTCCATAATAGTTTAGACAGGTTAATAGTCAGCCTATGAAAACTAGTAGGTTAATAGCGACCCTAGAAACTATAAGTGAGGCAGATAAAGAAATGAATGGGGATGGTAAATCCAGGATATTTTACATGTTTGCATATCATCATGATATTTTACATTGCAATGTTTTTAACCATTGTGGATGTAGAAGCGCACTATATGGTTATTATAGATTTTGTGTAAGATACCAGTGAGGGAAAAACTCATTCCGCTAAGCGGCATGGTCTCACTAAATGTCCAAATGGTTCGTGATGGTAGGTTATTATTCATACCAGGCTTTATGCCTGACTCGAAGTTTATGTTTTCCTCTTACTCTCTCGGATGCTTAATTGATTTTGAGTAGTTTGAGAGTTGAGGTTTTTAGGTTCTCCTTTAGAGGAATATGCTTTTGAAAACGTGCAGAAGGCAATCTAGGTAATAGGAGTTCTTTTCTATTTGATTCCACTCTGTTTTGTTGTAAAGGCAAAGTTGTTTAATTACCTACGTTTAGACTCTTATTATCCAGGGGGAATCTTCATATGTCTCTCTTGGCGTATTTTTTAATAATTATACTTTCACTGAACATGGTTCTCGAATTTGGGACTACGTAATGAATTTGAAACATGATTGAAATGTAATAAGAAATCTGCTTAATGGTTTTAGAAAATTTGCATATCCATGTGTTTCTGTTATATCAATGTATCTAACATTACTGCATTTGGTCACCAAAAATTAATAAATATGGTCGACCGTAGCATCCGTAGCCGTTAGTTTTGGACCTCCAAGTGGGGGGTGTTATAGTACCCCCAATCCATATGGACTATAGATCTCATAAGAGTTTTTATCACCTCATCCTCTAATCTCTATAGGAATACATGCTTCTAAATAATTTATAATATAGGACATTCACTTCTTATCACTTGATAACTTATTGTTTACCCACTGAACCTAGTTCTTTGGATCTCCAATTATATAAGTTGGGTTATCAATATGAGTGTCCATGGGCAATAGTCCCATCCATTTTGGATGTTTTATGGACTTTCTCTTTGGCCAATCCTTTCATCAAAGGATCTGCCAAATTTTCATCAGTACAAATATGATCCACTCTAACAACACCTAAAGAGAACAACTCACTTATAGTGATGATTATACGATATATCTATCGTCTCTTACAGTTATAACCTTTTTCAATAGCCATAGTACTATTGCAATTGATCAACATAGTTGGTATCCGTTTTTCCCATAAAGAAATTTCAGCTAGCAAATTTCTTAAGTAATCCACTTCTTCACTAGCTATTGCTAGTGCTATCATCTTAGACCGTATAGTGGACTGAGCCAAAATAGTTTATTTCTTAGATTTTCAAGAAACAAACCTACCAGCTATGCTAAAAATATGACTATTGGTTTTTTTAGAATCATCTGATAAATCGTTCTAGTCTACATCGGTGTATCCTTCATGTACAACTAGAAATTTTAAACAATACAATCCAAAGTTCTCGGTTCGCTTTAGGATCTCATGACCCTTTCAATAATATGTGAATGCTCAATAGTAGGTCTACTGGTAAAGATACATAATAATCCCACGACATATGCTATGTCGGGTCTATTACAATTAGTGGCATACCGAAGTTTGCCAATGATGCTCGCATAGTTAGGGTCTTACACCTTCACCACTAATCTTAAATAGTTTTACACTTAGATCATATTGTTCACAAGCAAGTTTACAATTATAGTAGTAGTATTTCTTTAATATTTTATCAATTTAATGAGACTGGTCCAAAGAAATTCCTTTATTAGACTAGTAATCTTAATAACAAGGATTACACTCGCTTCTCCTAGGTCTTTAATATCAAAGTTGGCACTTAAATGAGATTTAACCATATTAATAGCATGAATATTTGAACCAAAAATAAGTAGATCATCTACATACAAACATATGATAGTGTAAATGTCATTTTATATTTATGATAAATATAATTGACAGTCTAGTTAACTTTGAAACCATGTGAAATAATCAAGTTATCAAAATTTCCATATCATTTTTAGGCGCTTATTTTAGACCATATAAAGAATTATCTAACTTGCAAACCCGGTGTTCTTGTCTGTGTATTACAAAACGTTCGGGTGGTCCATATAAATTTCTTCTTCTAATTCGCTGTTTAAAATGCAGTTTTAACATCCACTTGGTGTTTACCAAATCATGAATAGAAGCAAGTGAAATTAATGCTCGCATAGATGTAATTTAATTTGCAGGTGAAAAGTTATCAGAACAATCTACATTTTCTATTTGCATAAAACCCTTATCTATTGGCGGGCTTCATATTTATCAGCTATTCCATTGAGTTTTAATTTCTTTTTAAGTACCTATCATAGCCTATGATCTTACAACTAGGTGGCAAATCAACTAAGTGCCAAACCTTATTGAATTCAAGAGAACCATCTCAACATTTATAGTCCCTTATCAAAAATGGGCATCCAATGAAGGTAAGGCTTCTTAGAAGTTTAAGGGATCCTCCTCTAAGTGTAAGCACAAAAATCTAAACCTGAACCTTTTGCAATTCTAGCTCTTCTACTTCACCTAGGTTCATTTTCGAAAAAGTCATTTTGTTCATTTCCTACTGAAATAATATTACTAGATGTGCCCCAACCGTTCCTTAATTTAAAAGAAAATTTTAGTTCATAAAAATCAACGTCTTTAGATCCTATTATTATATGTGCATTCAGATCATAAAATTTATATGCTTTTATATTGATAGCATAGCCAATAAATACACATTTGTATGCTCTACTTGCTAATTTAATTCTTTTAGAGCCAGGAATATGGACATATGCTAAACAATCCCAAGTTCTAGAATATGACACAATTGGTTTACGGTTTTTCAAAATATCATAGGGAGAAACTTTGCTCTTAGATTTAGGAATTTTGTTCAACACATAACATACAGTTAACAAGATTTCCCCCCGCCAATGTGATGTTATGCATGAATTAAATGAATTAAGTAAAATAGGTACAACTAATTCCGTTAAAGTCTTATTTTTTCTTTCAGTTTTACCATTCATTTCAGGTAAGTCAAATGTAGTTCGTTCATGTATTATACCATGTGAATTATAAAATTCAGTAAACGTACTGAATTCATATCCAGTACCTTTATCACTACGCAATCTTTCACTTTCTTACTAAACTGATTTTCAATTTCAGTTATAAAAGATTTAAATATTCAAATGCACTAGTTTTATTTTTCATTAGGTACACGTAAGTAAAATGATAGCAGTCATCCATAGATGTGATAAAATAGTGATGTCTGTTCTAGTCAAAGTTCCATCTAGTTCGCATATATCAGAATAAATCAACTTTAAAGTTTCAAATTCTCTAAGTAAGATTTATATGGAGTTTTTGTAATTTTGGCAAAATCACATTTTTCAAAATCAACATATTAGGAATTAATCATAAGCTACTCATATTCTTTATTATACGTTTTCTAACGTGATAGAGTCTAGCATGCCATATATTAAATAAACAAACATATAAGCAGAAGATAATAATTTATTGCTTTCAACAATTAACTTAAACATGCCCTCAGTAGCATAGCCTTTGTCCACAAACATACCATTCGTAGTGATGGTGTATAAATCAACCCCTGTAGTTTGAATAAAGCCAGCCTTATTTAGAAGATAATCTGAAACTAAGTTCTTACTCATTACTAGAGTTTGCATCATGTCCTTCGATACGATAGTTTCTCTAGAGGTAAACTTTAGCACAACGCTTCCAATCCTAGCAACCGTAGTGGTGTAAGAGCCCCCAGCAACACTTTCTTGTCCTCAACATCCGTATAGATTTTGAAAATAGCACGATCATAGTAGACATGGCATATAACGCTAGTATCTACCCACCATCCTTCTGATTCCCTTATAAGGTTGATCTTTGTAATCATTGCAGTTAGTAGCCACTCTTTAACAAGGTTTTCTTAAGCAGTAGGACGAGGCATGCTCCGACACTCTCATGCCATATGAACTGGTTTGTTATAGCTATAATAAATAAACTAACCAAAATCATTCCTTAAGGATGGTCGTTGCTTTGATGTAATATGTTTTAGTTAAAGTTTCTCATTCTTATTGAGGTTCTGATTAGGCTTACGGTTCTGATTCTTAAAGCTTTTGGAATTTAGTTTCAAAATCGTAGCCTTCTTAATGTTGTTGAAAACAATAAGCACTTTCTCTTTCATATCCCTTTTTGGGATTCTTCCTCAGTTCGGAGGCTAGTGCTCAATCTTTCAAGTGAAAATTCTTTAACTTTATACGTAATCTTATTTTTTTTAACTCTTTTCAACTAGGGGCAATTAATCTATAAGTATCGCAACTTGAAACTATTTGTTAATAGTCATATCTTCGGAGATGATCACATAAGCTATTATCTGAAGCTCATGAGACGCGTCTCTACTGACCTGTCATCGGACATCTGATATTTGAGGTAGCAGCTAAATGTATATTTCTTTGCTCTAACTTTCTCCATGTCAATGCCTCCTAGATCTTTTTAGCCGATTTGTTCTCTGCGTTGTAGTAGTCATATAGGTCATTGTAGAGGCCATTCAGAATGATGTTTTTGTATAGGTAGTCATGTTTGATCCAGTATTGCTGCTCCTTGCTCTCTGCTTCAGTGGATGAATTAGATAGTGGCGGATTGTCAGTGGTTGGAACATAGACCACCTTTTTCATGGTAAAAAAAATGCATCTTCTACCTTCGTCTTTTAAAGTGCAGTCCCTCGGATCTGAAGGGCTTGTTGGTGTCTAGCAGTACTATTTCTGTAAAATCATTGGCCACGATCATTTACAGCAGGTGGAATCTTCTTAAATTGTTGGATCTAACTGTTGAAAATAGCTGAGTAACGTACTTTGTCGCTTTCTTTAAGACGATTCACGGCTTAGCCCCAAGGTGCAAGACTAGCTATCAACCGCTCCATCTTAGGATAAAATAGCCTCTAAATTTTGGTTGATTTGTTGTTTGTATTGCAGGAAATCGTTTTGAATTTAGCACTTTCTAATTTAATTTCTTGAAAGAATTATGTAGAGAGAGAAATGAAAGAGGGAGACGAAGAAGAAAGAAAATTGTCTGTTACTTTGTCTTTCTTACTTTCTCCTATCTATTGTTTAAATAGTCAGAATGAAAATTGTATGCATTATTCAAATGATTGGCTATTAACAGATTTGAAATTATTATCATTCATTATAAGTTTTATTACCATTAGTTTTTGCAACAGCTCAATAATAATAGCTCATAAATATATTACCGTTATACAATGGTTCAGAAATTATTGTCGTTTATTACGAATTTTATTATCATTAATTTTTGCAACGACGGCTCAATGGTAATAACTTATAAATATATTACCGTTATACAACGTCGACATTCATTATGAATTTTATTACCATTAATTAATTATTTTATCAAAGTAATTTACTTAAAATTCCAACAGAATCTGTGATTCAAAGTTGACTATAAGTGTATTAAAGGCACTATCTACGGTCGGGTTATTTCTTTACAAAAAAAAGTCGAAATCTTGTTGTGGAGTCTTCAAACAAGGTTGAAGTCCTATTCCAGAGTCTTCGACAAGGTTGAAGTCTTGTCAGGGAGTCTTTCATACAAGGTTAAAGTCGTCTTGCGGATTCCTCAGGGAGTTTATTTTCGAAGTCACATCCAGTTGTTCAAGGGTTGTAGGCACATATTCCTTTATAAGTTAAGTGATGTGTGAAATTCCAAAAAGGAATTATAGGAATTGATATCGGAGGGAGGTCCGGAACGGAACAGTATAATATTCGATTCACCCGAACTTTCATTAGGTATTAGAGCTATTAGCTCATAGACTACAAGACTTATCATAAATGTCATAAGTACGTCGGAGGGAAGACAAGTAATTGATTCCTGTGTGTGGAGTTTTGATATCATTTATACCTTATGACATGAATATGTGAACAATTTAGTATATATAAACATGCTATCAAGCTTTGGATATACTTGAATTGCAATGACTAAAACACTATATTGGGGTACAAAAATAGAAGTAGCGTATATGGAAGATATGGGGATAGTGAAAGAAAGAGGACATTCAAGGTATATAGGAAGCAGCAGAAATGAAAGGAGAAGGCACAGAGGAAAAAAGTAAAGGGCAATAAGAATATAAGAGGCTAGGGACGTTCTTTACTCCTTGAGCATAATATCTGGGAATATCCAGTTAGCATATCCACAGTAATTTTCATGTTATAAATACAGAGATTGAACTATTCAATTGTATCAAATAAGAAGAAGACATACGTTTGGGTGAGAGACTTACAGTGCAACTCTCCTTCGGTCCCCAAACACCATGAATATCCCTGCTGCAAATATTGGAATTTTCCCTTTATAAATACAAAGATTGGAATTTTCAGTTGTATCAAGCAAGAAGAAGATTTATATTTGTTTGGGTTAGAGACTTACAGTGCAAATCTCCTTCGGCACCAAAACACCATGAATATCACTGCTGCATGATGTTCTGTTATGTCAGATGGTGCCAAAGGAGATTTGCCCTGTGATTCTCGTTCCTTTTTGATCCATTGAGCTGTCAATGGTAAGGATGATGAAGGTAGAATGCTTTGAAACTGGTAAAATATGCTGATATATACGCATACTTATCATGTGGCTAAGATTTTGTTTTATGTATATGTTGCTGGCTTGTTCGCATGAAACTTGCATTCAAAAGTGTCATGATATCAAATAAGAAGCGCAGACTTCAAAAGGGATTTGGTAGTATAGAATGTAGCACAGATAAGACACGTTATGGACAAGAACAACCTGTGCGTTGCAAAACCAATTGTTGCTGTAACTTGTAATATATATGTATTAACGTATACACAGCCTCTGCAATGAAAGCGAATTACTTCACTTCTGATGCAAGGAAATGGACTGCATTTCTTAAGTTCTTTATCTCGTTTAAATAGCATCAGAGTTGTAATGCTGTTATACCATTCTTCTGTTAATTCACCTAACACAGATATATATACAAACACACATACACACACATTTTGAAGAAGAAACATAAACAAAAAAAATCATGGAAAGATGTACTGGGAGAATATTCAAAATAAATGTTATTTGATGCATTTTTACTATTTTCACTTTTACTTACTAAGTTTTATTTTATTTCGAAAGGTTAATGGCATGTTCTATAGAACTCAATTTTGAAATATTTGATATAACCACCGATAATGATCTTTCATGGACAATGAATGCTCACCTCTATATAAATGTCCAAAATCTTATGAAAACAATTATGCCTATTTATTAGCTCATCCCAGTAGGATAAAAGCCATGATCTTTTTACAACTCCATGTCCACAGGTAGGACTAGAAAATGGATGTTTATATTGTTAATCAAGAATTTGGTGTCTTCAACGATAACAACCATACGATAATGGTACTAGTAAGTTTATCATGATATTTCAAGTTTATGATGTTCAGTGGGGTCACAGCACAATGGAGTTTATGAGGGAAAATAGTAAACACGGGTTAAAAGATGATATGCATGCACGATAAATCAAAAATGGAGCAAACACGACAATGAAGTATTATAAGAGCATTCAAGAAGTTGTGATTGAACTAAAAAATTGACTAAAGCGTAACGAAGTCGAAGAATCGCTCAAATTTAAACAAACATGCATTGAAGTTAAGTATATTATTTATCGAGTCCATTTCAAGTCCTTATAATTAGATTTGTTAAAATCACGCAAATGATCTTCAAATCACTCGACATTCTAACACAACATTTCAGACTTCTTGAAATATTTTTGAAAATTCTTTAGATTGCAACGAAGAAAAATAGAAAAAGACTACTTTTTATATGCATCTGCCAACATTGTGCATACCACGGTTACACTGTTGACATGTGCGAATTGCATAGGTCGGCCTATGGTAGGCACATAAGTCGGCCTACGTATTTTGCACATGTCGACTTGTGTTTCTTCGGTCGCTATAGTAAGGCCATTTAACATGGAAAATTTTGAATTCGTTTTGAACGGTTGCAACTTCTCCTTCTTCCTCTTTGTTCCAACAATTGTCTCTTCATTTCCCCAGATGAGTAAAAAATTCCATTTTCATAATATACTTCATGTTATAACCAAATTTTCTTCTACGATGCTCGAACGGACTAAAATGAACGAATTGGACGAACAAACGATAAAGAAATGACTCAAGCATTTTGGAAACATCATAAAGAGAAATTGCAAAGGGACTAAAACAAATTAAGCCACTCGGTACTGACCCAGTACCGAGCACTTTTTTCTCCATGTGCCCCCCCTCCCCCCCCCTCCCCCCCCCCCCAAAAACTCTGTACATGAAGCACTGGGCTAAATGATTCTAGTGGAGTCCTTTTCTCAAGGAATTGAAGAACAACTTTGATGATTTTCTAAAGAAAGACAGACAAGTACAAGCGTTATCAGAATCTCTTAGAAACAAACCGGTCATAAGGGAAAAGCGTTTAGAATAGAATAGATCGGAGATAGAAGAGCAATGGAAAGAAGTAGAGGTAGTTTCCCCATCAGAAAAACCAGCGGTGCCAATTAAAACCACTCAATACCGAGTGGTTTTTATTGGTAAGTGGACTCAGCTACTTTCTTTTGCATACTCGGATCTGGATTTGGACTTTGATGTTTTGCGGGCCTCTAATTTTGCTGAGCAGTTTTTCTATAAATAGAACACTTATAGCTTTAGGAAAATGACTTTTGCCATTTGATTTCCCTTATATCTTCTTCTTCTCCAAATGCACCAAACACTTTCAAATTTGAGATCCTCTAGATTGTGGTTGGCTTTGTGTTATAATCACTGTATTACAAGGGAATCAATCAAATAAAAAGATTAAAGTGGATGTAAGTCAAGGTATTTGCCGAACCGCTATAAAAATTGTGCCTTTTCTGTTGCTTTTACATTTATTTCACTAGATCTATACGTTTTTTTACTTTCAATAATACTAGGGTGTTTTTTCCATTTTTAGTGCTAACATTTATGTTATTTTTACTAGAGAAAGAGCTAGATTTGACAACCTAAAGCTTGGATCTGATGTTCGAAAGAAATGAAGAGGTCTAACACCATATCTATGGTTGGAGGTGTCAATTAGAGCATCGGAGTAGCTAGGAGGTGTCCTTAAGTTCTAATCAATCCACTTACGTGACCAGAGAAGAGATGGAGAGAATGTTGAAAGATATGCAAGATAGAATAATGGCTCGAAAACTTAAGATGCTAGATGGAATCTTCAGAAAAATGGATCAATAAAGAACAGCCAAAGCAATTGGAATTCAGAACCAAAGATTAGGAACTAATGCAGGAGCATTTGGACTTGGAACAGAGAAAACTGGAGTAATGCCCCCACTACCAGAACCAATCGGTATTGACCTAAATTTGGTCAATACCGAGATAATTTACTTGAGGAAAATGTTGGTTTGAACTTAGGGCGAGCTGGAATGTCGAGAGCGAGCTAGAAACGCAAATAAGAACATGGATGCACAACAATCAGAGGAGTATGTGCCAGAGTTTTTCCATAGGAGCAGAGGGCAAAACGAAGCTAGAAATGCAGATCAAAATACAGATGTGCTACCAAATGAGTATGTGCCAAAACTTCCCCATAGGAACGGAGGGAAAAATGCAGTTATTGATTGAAGACTTCCAGTAGATGACGACAATCAAATAGCTGAGATGATTGGAAGGATGGTGAGAGATGGACCACCAGACTAGAGGTCGGAAGACGTGAAAAGGAATCCATTTACCCCTAACATTTGGTATGCAAGGAATCCACCTAATTTCAAGCTGCCAACGTTGGAACTATACAACGGAAGGATAGATCCAACCATTCTTATTATAAGATATATCTGACGTATGGAGGTGTTGGGTGCATCTAAAGAGGTAATGGGGCGATACTTTCGGTTATACTTAACGAAGATGGCTACTTTGAAATTCAAGCAATTAGAGAATGGGTCCACAAGCACGAGTGCAGGATTGGTAGACAACTTCTTGAGAGAGTTCAGAGTTTATATCTTTCGAACAAGGAACGTGATTGTAGAATCGTTTTCACCCTAGAAGGGAGTGAATAGGGTGATACTAAAAGTAATAAAAATTAATGTGAAAATAAACATCAAAGCAAAAAATAATGCAGAAGAGATCATACAGAAATTTACCCAACTTCGGCAAAACTCTGCATGTGTGCTGACTCGAAGGTTTCTACTAGAAATTGAGTAGTCAGACGCCTATACACGTAAAATTGCAATACTCGCTAATGACTAACCAAACTCTACATTCAAAACCTTCCATAACTCAGTCATCGAGTTGCGAATTCTCGAACTACACCACCGTAGTTCGTAACCTAGTTACACAACAAGAATTTGACTTGAATTTAGAAAGAAATTACAAATAAAATAAACTAAACTAAATAAAACCCTATTAAAAATTGTAACTCAATACATAAAATAAAGCCCAGCCCAATTTGAAAATAAATGAAGACATCCTCTTTAGTTTTCGTGGCCGCTCCCTTTTATCTTCAATTCGTATGCTCTGGCCGCCTTATTTCTTTTTCATTTTGCTATTAGGATTTTCTATTTGAATCGCCACTTGGAGATTAGAAACTCAAATCCTCTGATGGTTCAGTCTCAATTCAATTTAAAGCTTCTTCGATCGGTTTAATTCTTTCAAGTCTACTTCAAGTGATGAGTTCGAATGTTGGTAATTGATTTTTTTCCCCTTTTCGATTTTAATTAAGCTTGACTTTATTGCTCTATTAATTTTATTTGGCTTGAACTCATCAATGTCGATGATGAGATTGGGTTTTCATTTATAGGGATAACATCCCTAAATATATGTTCGTATAATTCGCTTTGAATATGTCTATTATTTAGCTCGGCCATACGATTATTACTTGAATGTTTGTGATAATTCTTGACCTTTTCAATCTCCGTTATATTTGAATTTGCTTTGCATTGGTTCCATTCTTTTGGCATTTGAATTCGTTTCTCATTCTTTTCCTTTATGCCTTCGACATTTGAATTTTTAGATAAAATTGACTTCGTTCCATTTCGTGTTATCTTGCACTTGTTCATGACCTGTAACAACCAGGTATTTTCAACCATTCGTATCCATTATAAGTGTACAGGTAGACACTTATGCCGGAATTGAATTGCTCAAAATACCGCGTTGTAAATAAAATTTGGCAAATTTCAGAATATACAGTAAATAAAATTATAGATCACAGACACAGAGTAATAATAGTGCAGCGGAAGAAAAAGAGATAGTAGTTCATGAAGCTACTATATAAATATATCTGAGTTAAATAAGATACAACAGAAGAAATAAAGTACAAAAGAAGTCTCCATATGATAACCAAGTACAAGCTGAATAGAACAAAAGAACTGAAATAGATAAAACTAGACAAGCAGATAATCTCCAGCGATTCCAATCTCCAGAAGGTGGAATCCAAATCTGTGAATAACTCAGGCTGACCCGAGCGTAAATAAAAATACAAACACTCGAGTTAGGACATACATACTTATACAATGTAAACCAACTCAAGTGAACTGTAGTAAATGTACAAGTAACTTAAAGGATGCTTGGGACCGTCCATCCTCTAAGGATCCATTAAACTATATACTATGTAGTAATATTGTGCTATTATAATAATGTCTAATAGTAAAATAAACTTACTTTTAAATAGCGTCAAGGAGTGACCCAATATTCCCTTAACACAAATAATGTCAATAGTCTATACAGTATATGCATATCTCCTGATCGGGAGACCATGAGAAGATACTACATAGGTACGACAAAAATAGAAACTCGTAGTAAAGGCTCGATATGGTAGGTGACACGGTACACAAGGCAATACCAGGGTAGATATACCAATTACGACACTCGGACTGGTGGTAATGCAGCAGCTACATATGCCCACCGCGGAACACATTCCCACAAAAATCGGAGGGCGCCCAAACAATCACAAGTAATAGTATGGTATCGAAGAAATGCGTCCGCTACGAGGTGTGACCTCAACTGGCCCGAGACCGCTCCTTTTTTAACCACCTTATGTCAACTCACGGGAGTTGGGTCCACGTAACATACCATAAGAACGTCGCCACCATCCTACTTCATTCTGGAATCTCCACCGCGTACACGGTTGGTCAAAGTGGTTTTCGGTATCGACAGAGAGTATGCCCATATCTGATCCCGGTCTCTTTGCCAACCAATCGTTATTATAACCCATGGTTATAACTTTAAAATATTATTTATACTTAAAATATAGATATCATTTCAATCCAAATCTTTATTAAAATAAAGGTTTAATCATTTCCAAACCATTTTAATATATCAACATACCATATCTTTCAAATTCAAATATTTATCAAAATAAATATCAAGTCATTTCCAACCATTTCAGTATATTAAATTATTATATCCTTTCAAATCTTCCTTTCAAATCATTGTAATACATTAAAATGTCATATTCTTCATAACTTCATTTCCAAATCATTTTAATATCGAAATATCATATCTTTCAAAACTTCATTTTTAAATCATTTTAATATCAAATATCATATCTTTCAAAACTTCATTTTAAAACATTTAATATATCAAAATATCATATCTTTCCAAACTTCATTTCAAAACATTTTTAATATCAAAATATCGTATCTTTTAAAACTTCATTTCAAATCATTTAATATATATCAAAATATCATATCTTAAAAAAAAATTCATTTCAAAACATTTAATATATATCAAAATATCATATCTTTCCAAAGCTTCAATTTCAAATCATCATATAAGTTCAAATCCAAATATTCAACTTTAAATACCTTTTAGATTCAAAGATATCATTCATTTATTTTCATTCTAAATCACCTTTTAAATAGCTTATATTTTAATCAAAATTCATTTAAACCATTAAAAATTTAAGTTTATATACTTTCAAATCAAGTATTCAATTTCCAAAGTTTTAAACCATTCTGAGTTCTTACTAAGTTAAAACCATAAATATTGAAAATTTCAGCCTTTCACAACATTCAAAAAAACCTGATGTAAGTTATACTTGAAAACATTTCAATTTAAACAATTTAAACATTATAAAAATCATATTTTAACATTCAACGATATTCATTAAAATACTCTTTTAATTAATGATTTTTATAAAGCAATATTTTATAATTAAATCAAATTTCACAAATCACCTTAATAAATTCAAGTGTAAATTTTCCCATTTTTACCTTTAACACTTTATTAACATTTACATTTTCAAATTATCATTTCACAAATTAAACTAAATTTCCAATTTATTTAATTAACTTAAACCCTTAATTAAAACCAAATTCACAATTCTAGGTCAAGTTCATTTTAAAGTTACACTTTTAAGCATTCATTCATTTAACCATTTTAATACATAGAAAAATCAACAATATTTTAATAAATCGCTTAAATTCAAATTCAAATCAAATTATCATATTTACCATTTTCCAAATTAAATTAAATTTCCATTTTATTTATATAACTTGAATATCATTTTTAACCAAAACTCTAAATTTCCAAACATAAGTTATATTTCAATAATTCAACTTAACCATTTATTTATTTAACAATTTCCACTTATACAAAAATCATAAATCCTTTATTTAAAACACTTAAAAATCTATTTAAATCAAATTATCATAAATTTACATTTAAACTACTTAAAATTTTATTTATAATACTTAAATGTCATTTTAAAAGCCAAAGTCCAAATTTCCAAATTTAAGTTATACTTCAAAAATTCACTTTTTACCATTCATTTAAATTACATTTTTCCTTTAACTTCTAGAAAATTCCAAAATTTCTTTATTTAAACATTAAAAATCCAATTTAAATCAAATTTCATAATTTTTCACTTTTAAAAATTGTTCGCTCCAAAATTGGTCACAAACACCCGATAGTCGTGAAAGCACCCGTTTATGAACACAAATCAGCAATATTCAACACAAATATCGGATCTAAGCAATATCAAACACAACAATTCAGAAATAACAATCACAAACACAAGATTTATAGTGGTTCGGCGATCTTGCCTACGTCCACTGAAGTTTATGACTTTATTGATTCACTTGAAGATTTCAATCAATTACATCGGATTACAGTTGATAATAGCTCTGAAATCTGATTACAACAGCGGTAATGAAGAGAAGAATTGAATCCGGCAGAGTCTGGACATCGAATGGCCCAAAGATCACCTTTCTGTAGGCTTCAGGGTGCTATTTATAGGCGTAGGAGGCTCAGATCTCGCTCAAACTTCGGGAGACTTTTTCTGGCACGTGAGTGGGCCCACGCGACCGACCCCACCAAGTTTCGACTCGATCCGAGATCGATACGAAGTGATTTAGTATCCATCAAAAAATGACCCAATCGAGCTGAAACTTGGTAGGAACATTCTTTACCTTGTATGGAAGCTTCTGTGAAAATTTCGTTGCATTTTGATCAGCGGTTTGGGAGATATGATCGATACGAGTTGGTATGTTTCGGTTGGCTGTTTATTTCGAATCCATCAATTCGAAACGATCTCTTCGACTGGATCACCTCACGTGGTCTCGTGATGATGTGGCACGCATGCTTCGCCTCGATCCGGTTTTTACTCCGAGTTGATCGTATCGACTCCATAAATTTTGCCTTGTTCGTATCGAGGGATGACACGTCACACAGGCTCGTTGTCCTGATGGATACGAACAAGTCTCAGCTCATGGATTCGAACGTGGTCTCGTGATGGAGACGAAGCAGCGAATCTCTGATGGATGCGAAGCGGTCGTTAGGTGATCGTTATGAAGTAAACTATATACTTATGGATTCGATCAAGGAGCCATGCCGATGGATTCGAATAAGACACTCTAGCCGAAGTTCGATCGATACGAAGTCCATCGATGCGGAGACCTGGCCATTCCGATCGATACGAAGCCGATGGATACGAACCAAGGCATGGTGATGGATATGAGTATCGATACGAAGTGCGGCCTAGTGATGGATACGAACATGCTGAGGCGATGCCTATTTGATCGATTCGAAACCAATCGATTCGAATTGACTGATATCATGTTACTGATCGATTCGAACTCGATCGATTCGAAGTATGTTGAACCTGATGGATTCGAACAAAATGAAGATTGATGGATACGAATCCGATGGATTCGAAATGGGCATCTCCTCAATAATTCGATGAATACGAACAATGTGCTTTTGCTAACTTGCATCGATCATATCTCGTTCATACGAACTCCGATTAACCTGAAATTTGAAACGCTAGCTTTCATGGCTTTTCTTGTCATGTCTTATCAATTGTAGCCTGATCTGGACTCGGACAAAATTCATCGATATCCATAGAGAAGCAATGTGTAACCATTCTTTGAGATGAACTGTCTTTCATTTTCGATCGATCTTTTGGTATCACAGCTTTGCCAAAAAGCGGGATAATATTTGCCCCCCAAAACATGCCTTGCGATAGCAAGGTGTGTTTTGTAATGCTATAAGTTGGATGTTCATATCCTGTCAACAACCTGTAAAGAACTTGATAATTTCATATGACCTCGAATGACGATCGTTCGGGATCGTGTGCTATTTGAGGTGAATCGGGACCCTTCGCGGTCGATGCCATTCGTAGCAAAGGGTGGAATGGGATCGTTTGCAGTCGGATGTCGTTCGTGGCAAATGTTGATCTTTCGCGATCGATTATCATACTAAGTGAATCGTGACCGTTCGCGATCGGGTGTCGTTCGAGGCAAATTGTGATCGTTCGCGATCGTGTGCCGTTTAATGCGAATTGTTATCGTTCGCGATCGTGCCGTTCGAGGCGAATTATGATAGTTCGCGATCGTGTGTCGTTCGAGGCGAATTATGACCGTTCGAGGTCGTGTGTCGTTCGAGGCGAATTGTGACCGTTCGAGGTCGTGTTCCGTTCGAGGCGAATTATGTGTGCCCGGGGGGGACTTAGTATTATTGATGCTGGAGTTCATGTTTGGGGGAGTTTCCAAATCAAAGACTTTGGCGGTTCATCGCCACACAGGAGGTGCTCGTGGACCGTTCGCGATCCAACGGGCATACAAGCAAATTCTTTCACATAATTGCAAATATCAAAGTAATGATCATACGAATCTCACAATAGAAATGTCCAAACAAATAGAGTCTAAATGTCCACATCAAAACGAAACAAAAGCAAAGCAAGGATGTCAAAGTGTAAATTCTCACTATGGTGTGGTCAATAGTCATTCAGAGCATGCCTATGGATCGTGCGCGATCGCTTACATGTGTAAATGATTTAACCGTGTTAGTGAGAGGTTTACGACTTGTTCATCATTATTTCAGTCAATCAATTAATTGATAATCAAACGTTGCCCCGGTTCAGGGTCACCTCTAGCTGATGTAGACGGTGGTCGCTCTAGCTCCACCGCTGGAGTTCGCCTACTCACATACTGAAGCAGCATACCGTTCCTGATATGCCCTTCCACCTCGTCCTTCAGATGTCTGCAATCATTAGTGTTATGTCCGTTCAGTTCATGGAATACGCAATACTTATCTGATTTCCTCTCGTCAGAAGTTGGATCCCTTCGCATTGGTCTACGATACGAAACCTGCTCTCTGGTATCATGATAGATTCGTTCCAAACTATCATTCAACTCTGAGTATGTGGTGAACCTTGGTTCCTTTCGTGGTCGCATTGATCTGTTATAGCTATTCTCAGCCTTTCGTTTCCCCTTGCTAGTTTCTGTACCTTTCTCAAAGGGATTTCCATCTTTGACTGTATAAACATTGAGTTCATCATTTTCTTCTCTTTCTGCACTCACATCTTCCAATCACAAGAACTTTTCTGCTTCATGATAGAATTCTCCTAAATCCATAGGTAGATCTTTAGTCAATGAATTTTTGAAATCCGTGCCATCGGCTATTCCGGACACACCTGCCATCATAACCATGGATGGATCTGGCCGATCCACCGATGCTGCTGCCACATTGAATCGCGTCAGGAAACTTCTCAAAGTCTCTCCAGCTTTCTGCTTCAAAATTACCAAACTCATTACATTCTTGGGTCTTGCAATGTGAACCCTAAATTGCCTCATGAATCTCTCAGTTAAATCTACCCATGTTCCTATGGAGCCGCTCTCCAGTTGCCTAAACCATAATGTTGCGATTTCCGTCAGATATAATGGAAAGCACCGGGCCAAAACTTCCTATGATGCCCCCAGCACTTCCATGTGTCTCATATACCTTGTCAGATGGACCGCGGGGTCCGTTCTCCCATCGTACATCTCCACAGATGGTAACTTGAACTCTGGCGGGTTCCTAGCCATCCTGATTGCAGGAGAAAAGGGACTCCTGTTCACGTCTTCTAGATCTCTGTTTATTAATCCGCCTCTCATGGCTCGCCTGACCATTTGCGCCAATCTATCATTGTCTCCAAGATGCAATCCTCGTTCATCGCTTTCGACCTGCCCCCCGAGTTCACGAGGGAATTCTGGAATCTGCCCCCTTGACTGAGCGTTCATTCCTCTGCTACCTCCAGGTTGCGCCGATGCTCCTCTCTCTTTCTGGGATTGGATCAACATTCTCCAAGTGTGTGCCTCCTAATCCAGGTGCTACGTCGGATGGTCCTGCTACGTTCTGAACTCCATCAGCTCCTCGATTCTGTGCTCCAAGTTGCCCAATTTGTTGAAACAAGCTCTGGATCAACTCTTCTTGCCTCTTCATCATCGTCTCCATCCCATCCCTGGTAATGATGATCGATGCTTGATTCACTCCTGAAGAAACCTCTTGACTTCCCTCATGTTGACTTCTCTCTGGTCTTTGTCTTCTAGTTGTTTGTCTTGTCATAGCTCTTAGATCTAAATCCCCAAACTCTCTGATTCAACTCTTAATTGATAGAACTCTTGAGTTAGCCTTCTTAGTAAAAGCACCAAAATGTTCGCGCCAAAATTGGTCACAAACACTAGATAGACGTGAAAGCACCCGTTTATGAACACAAATCAGCAATATTCAACACAAATCTCGGATCTAAGCAATATCAGACACAGCAATTCAGAAATAACAATCACAAACACAGGATTTATAGTGGTTCGGCGATCTTGCCTACATCCACTTTGAAGTTTATGTTTTATTGATTCACTTGATGATTTCAATCAATTACAGCGGATTACAGTTGATAATAGCTCTGAAAACTGATTACAACAGTGGTAATAAAGAATAGAATTGAATCCAACAGAGTCTGGACGTCGAATGGCCAAAAGATCCCCTTTATGTAGGCTTCAAGGTGCTATTTATAGGCGTAGGAGGCTCAGATCTCGCTCAAAACTTCGGGAGACTTTTTCTGGCACGTGAGTGGGCCCGCACGACCGAGCCCACCAAGTTTCGACTCGATCCGAGATCGATATGTGATTTCGTATCCATCAAAAAAGACCCAATCGAGCTGACACTTAGCAGGAACATTCTTTACCTTGTATGGAAGCTTCTGTGAAAATTTCGTTGCATTTGGATCAGCGGTTTGGGAGATACGATCGATACGAATTGGTATGTTTCGGCTTGCTGTTTATTTCGAATCCATCAATTCGAAACGATCTCTTCGACTGGATCACCTCATGTGGTCTCGTGATGATGTGGCACGCATGCTTCGACTCGATCCGGTTTTTACTCCGAGTTGACCGTATCGACTCCATAAATTTCGCCTTGTTCGTATCGAGGGATGACACGTCACCCAGGCTCGTTGTCCTGATGGATACGAACAAGTCTCAGCTCATGGATTCGAACTTGGTCTCGTGATGGAGACGAAGCAGCGAATCTCTGATGAATGCGAAGCTGTCGTTAGGTGATCGTTACAAAGTAAACTATATACTGATGGATTCGATCAAGGAGCCATGCCGATGGATTCGAATAAGAAACTCTAGCCGAAGTTCGATCGATACGAAGTCCATCGATGCGAAGACCTGGCCATTCCGATCGGTACGAAGCCGATGGATACGAACCAATGCGTGGTGATGGATACGAGTATCGATACGAAGTGCGGCCTACTGATGGATTCGAACATGCTGAGGTGATGCCTATTTGATCGATTCGAAACCGATCGATTTGAATTGACTGATATCATGTTACTGATCGATTCGAACCCGATCGATTCGAAGTATCTTGAACCTGATGGATTCGAACAAAACAAATATTGATGGATGCGAATCCGATGGATTCGAAATGGGCATCTCCTCAACAATTTGATGGATACAAACATCGTGCTTTGGCTAACTTGCATCGATCGTATCTCGTTCATACGAACTTTGATTAACCTGAAATTTGAAACGCTAGATTTCATGGCTTTTCTTGTCATGTCCTATCAATTGTAGCCTGATCCGGACTCGGACAAAATTCATCGATATCCATAGCGAAGCAATGTGTAACCATTCTTTGAGACGAACTGCCTTTCGCTTTCGATTGATCTTTTGGTATCACGGCTTTGCCAAAATACGGGATAACAAAAATATTCAAAATACTTTATAAAATATAACCACAAGCCTGTATATAGTTTTCTAACCTAGGTCAGATGATACGGATATATATCATTTCAATCCGCAGTTTAAAAAGAAAAATCCTGGTTCTATCATTTCAAACCCGCAATCCCAAGTTAAAATAAAATAAATAAAAACCATTCAGGCCTATCATTTCAGCCCATAACGATTTTCCCCAATTCTAAAGTCCGTTCGGGTATGTATCATTTCAACCTATAGTGATTCTAATCTACAGGGAACTTGCAGTGTGATAAACAGATATAAATGAACAGTTAACAACATATATAAATAACAGATGATATGACATGAAATTTAACAGTTTTAACATCATATATAAATAATCATAGGCAGTTATAACATATCATAATATTCTACACATTCAGTTGTTGTCAATTCACATTTGCATAAGTATAAATGTCAGGTGAGATTTACTCACTTTTTTAAAGCTGGAGATTGCCACCAAAGCAAACAATACTGACACTACGAAGGCACAACAATACGGAAAGGACTTGGGAGTGGAGAGCCAAAGCTATATGCCTTGATGACATATCCACAAAACAATAGAATTATATGTAAGTTTCATTACAAATTTAACATCAAATAACAATAGAATTCAATGCCCAAAACAACAAAAATGAATTTCACTTGTTCTCAACCTCATCTGCTTCAGCTAGGTAGGGTATAAGCTCGGCCTAAGGGTGGAAAAGGGTCTGGTTTGGATCCAAAGTGGTCGGCCCACATTATTCTTTGAAGGTGAATAGGTCTAGGTGCAACACAACTACACTACAAGGCAATAACATCATCATAAGGCTAAAGTTTGCTCAGCCAGAGGCTAGGTGGAACAGCCAGTGGGTCCAGGTGGTGGTGGGTGATGTGGAAGAGGGTGTAGGTCAGGTCAGAGCTGGTGGTGTAGGAGGAAGTGGCGGCTAGAGGTGGTTGTGGGTGATGGTACCAAAGTTGGCTTGGTTTGCAATGTTAGGTGATGTATTTGTGGAATTTTGTGGTGATGCTTGCTATAGAGGGGCTCGGCCTGGGCTATAGATGGAATGGAGTGGTGGTTGATCAGGCTAGGAGGTGGTGGAGGTCGACCAAGGGCGGGAGGAGAGGTAGCCGATCCAAACAAGGTGAAGAACAAGTACAATTTCAAGGTAGAAAATAAGAAAACAAGGAAAAAGAAGAAGAGATCTCACCAAAACTTTGATCGAAAGTGGTATGGCTGTGATTTTTTTATTTGAGGAAGTTGTTCACGTGAAAAACGAAGATGAGGCTGAAGAGAAAAAGAAGTATACAGCCAAAACGAATGAGATGTACGTTGGAAAATGAAGAGGCGGAATGTAAAAGGACTTTGGAAGAATAAGAGTTTAAACCTTTCAAATTTCCATCAATTTATTTAAATTTATAAATACATAAAAGGCTGAAAATAAAGAGTAAATAAACTCAGAAATGAAGTAAAGAAATAAATAAAAATAAATAAATTTTAAATTAATTAAATTAAATGAAGAAAATAGCAATATCTACAAAACTAAGCTTAATAAATCGAAATAAATTTCAATAGACTTTAGAAAAATTATATTATCGCTTTAAAAATATTAAAAGACAAAAATATACTTAAAATAACATATTAACACATATTAAAATAAAACATGATAAAGAAAGTATAATTTATATAATTTAAAATAAACAAAATAGCCAGATAACTCAAATTGTACTCAATATTAAAATATTCATAACTTTCACAATTTAACTCCGTTTCCAACGAAATGAAAAGCAATGTTCATGTTATTAAATCTATTTTCATACTAAAAGGTAAAATTTAAGAATTAAAATATTTAAATTTAAAATTTAAAAATCAAAGTTTGACCAATTTGACCAAAAATTCACTTTTCAGTAAAATATCCAATTTATACAAGTTTGAAACTATAATTCACATAAAAATCAAAATTAATATTTTAAAATGAAATGTTTGGATAAAACAAGTTTAAAATAATTTCAAACTAAAATAAAGTCAAATTTAAATTATATGCAAAAATCTAGGGTTGTTACACTCTCCCCCACTCAAAACTGTTCGTCCCCGAAAAGGAATGAGGTACGGAAAAGCACAGAAAAGATAGAAATGAAATAAGATTAAGACAATGTAACAAGAAGATTGAGATTATACCTGATAACTATTGTTATATGTAAGTTTAACAAGGTGGAGGTGATCAAATCAAGAATACCAACACGAAAAAGATCCTCTAGAGTCTGAATCACCCTTTTCACTTGACCAACAGTCTATGAATGGAAAAACAGTGTTCAGATCCAGATGAGTAACAAAAATTATCAAAGATTATAGAAAGATTTCTAAACAGACTGGCATAAGCAATAGCCTTCCCATTCTGTAATAAGATAAGAGAAATAAGGACAACCAAAAGATAGTTTGAAAAACAAATTAAGATAATAAATTTTGAAATCATAATGCTTTGGAATCATAATACTTTTAAATCATAACAATTTAGAGATGTTATCATTTGGAAATCACACTACTAAAAATCATAACACTTTGGAAATATTATTAAAAAAAATAATACTTAGAAAATCGTAACACTTTTAAAATAATCTCCATTTAAACCATTTAAATTCAAGGTCAAATAATATTCATTTCAAAATTGTAACATTTCTAAGTTCATTCATTCAATTATAAAATTTCCAAAACATTGTATTTTCAGCAGCACTTATAATATGCTACGGTGGATATATTATTATTTCAAATCAGTTCAATTTTAGAAATATTCATTTGGACATCATTTAACTTATGATTTATTAAAACAACTTTTATGAATGGAATATCCAAATAAACTATACTTCATTTATTAAGTCAAAAGTTCATTATTTTACTTAACTCTTAATTTAACAAATAACCGAACACTTTATTTAAAATACCCATTTCATAAATAAGATATTCCTTCAATAAGTTACACTTGAAATTTCCGTTTGAAAACCAAATTCTCAATTATTAAATTTTAGTGATATTAAAAATACATCTTAACTATTTAAATCAAAATTATTCATTTTACAAGACATATCTATTTTATAAATAAAATATTTATCATAGAAAATATAACAATCAAATTTCTTTAAAAAAAATTCAATTTAGACATCAATTAAACTATGATTCCAAGTTAAATAAACTTTGTTACAAAATGCCCCATTAAAATGTATTATATTTATCTATTCAAAGATACATTGTTTATTACACAAACATATTCATTTCAGGAAATAACCTTTATTAAAATTTCTAGGTTAGATTTAAGGTTCCATATTAAATCAAACTTGATTATTAAGTTATCTAAATAAAACTCTTTAAATTCCCCTTTCCTCTATTTACCTCTTTTAATCTTTTATAACTAAAATTTAAGTGTATAACATTTATTATAACCACTCAAATTTTATTTATAAAATCTTTTTATATTGTATATTATCCAATTACATTGTTAACTTCTGAAATTAAGGTAAGTTATATTTGAATGAAATTGTATTATACAAATAAAACTTTCCAATTAAATCATTTCATGCTTGAATATTCATCCAAAATTTTGATTGATTTTTGATTTAATTTTAAGAATTAAGAATTAAATTCTAATTATTCTTTAAAATAAATTTTAAGAATTAAATTTCTGATTTCTTCAAACCATTTAGAGATAAATAAATGTATGTACATGATTTATCAAATCAAATTTAAATCATACATTTATATATATTATAAATCAAGTCATATTTTTAGAAATTCAAATCAATTTGATTTCCCAAAACAAAGCTGTAGCAAGACTACAGAGCGGTCTCTTCACTTCGAAACTTGAAAATGAACATCGATGATGCCGCGGTCATCACCGAAGTTATTTTCCAACGACAAAGAGAAGAGCACTAATTTTTAAACTTTCAAGTTCTTTGATAATAAATTTCTAGTCGAAAATACTTAAGATAATACAACCTTTTAAAACTTTAAACACAAGGTTTGAAACCATCGGAAATTAAGTTCTCAAATTTCTTGTTTTAAATTCATTTCCAAATCAATTTATAAACAACTATTTATAAATTCATTTATAGAACAATAAATGATAAATCAAGTAATATCATTTCAAATAATCAATTTAAATCAATTTATTAAGTTCCATAAATTTACATATATATCAAAATTTATTTGATTAACCAAATTTAAAAATAATATTGTGTCAGTTTGTTCTATCAAAGTGTTTTAGAAATCCTATCGATAGCGTTGATAAGACGAATCGTTCGAAAACCCAAATCAACATCAACAACCCAAATAACACAATATATAAAACAAAATATAGATTTACAAGTACAATTCAAAATGTTTAAAAGAATAGACTGGAAACAAAAGACAAGATGATTGAATAACCAAAATAGGGAGGTGGATAAGCATAACTAAATCGCGGGCAACCTTAACCGGGTCAACCGTGACTTAAAGAATAAGATCGATGTGGATTTTCTAGGGTAAATCTACATTCGATCTCAATAGATAGAGTTTGGAATAAAAAAAGATATTAGCATCTATACCAAGGATAGATATAAATCTCTAGTGAATCGATGCTAATTGTAAAGGAGTTTTCCCCCCTTTACAATTCAATTTGAAATTGGCGAGACCGCCGACTCACTGAAAAAGATCATTCGAAGCGGAGTTATGGGATACTCCAGGATCAAAAGAAGATGAATAGTGAGGGACACGAATGGATTTTGGAACCGCAGGGAACGTTCCAAAATTCAAAGGAATCGAGTCAAAAAGGAAGAGATTCAAACTCAAATGAAAGTGATTCTGTAAAAACATTCACTCCATATGCTGAGTTTTGCCTAGAGCTACCAAAGCTCTGATAACAAATGTAACAACCAGGTATTTTCAACCATTCACATCCATTATAAGTGTATAGGTAGACACTCATGCCGGTATTGAATTGCTAAAAATACCGCGTTGTAAATAAAATTTGGAAAATCTCAGAATATACAGTAAATAAAATCATAGATCACAGACAGAGTACTAATAGTGCAGCGGAAGAAAAGAGATAGTAGTTCTGTAACGACCCAGAATTTCTGTCATTTGAAATTCGTATATTTAATTGATTTTAAATATTAACAAGTAAAATTTGTAGGTCGAATAAATTATATTTCGAACATCTAGATTTAATCGGATAATTAAATCGATAATTTAATATTTGAGATTACTGAAACAATTGGAAATTGGGTTTAATGTGATTAAAATTTATTAGTAAAGTTGTATAAAATCATATTGGAGCTAGAATGATGTTATAGAAATTTTAAAATTGAATTAAAAATTAATTTCCAGAAATTGAATATTTTAATATTTAATTGAAGAGTAAAAATAGTCATTTTTCAAACAGTCTCGGATTTCGATGAAACTAGTTTCATAGGATCCATAATGTTATATTATTGTATTGTTTCAAATTTCGTGTCAATCGGATTTACGGTTTGTCCGAGGCAAGCTAAAACGCACTGAAATCGGTTTGAGTAAATTTTTAAATTAAATAGTCGATTTGAAAACCTATCTTCCAAATACTTTCGAATTGGCTCCCGATATATATTCCATTGCGTTCAAAATAGAGGTAAAACATTATAAACGCCAGGCGGCACGCTTCGTTTCGAGTTCGGAAAAATTTCGGGTGAATAGTGCACGAATATTTTCTATAAAAGGACCTCAACCTTCATTATTTACACTAAACCCTAACCGTAAAGCTTCAGGCCGCCACTTTCAATTCTAATGGCCGAAAATTATTCTCCTTCCTCCTCATTTTTCTTGCAATCCACTAAACGATTCAAAATAGTTTCAACTACAAACTTGTAGAGCATCTCGGGATCCTTCAATCCAACGGTGGCGATCTTCTTTTATGAAGCCGATTGGCGGCAATTTGGGATGGAACGCTGTGCGTTCGTGCACGAATTTCCACGTCTATACACGACCAAGCTTCGTGAAATTTGTGCCGAGAGTTGAGCACGAGATGAGCTTCGATAAGATGGTGGCCAATCGTCGTGAAGTTGCTCGAGCTTGGCGCGTCATCTAGGGTTTCTCGGTGGCCGAGTGGGTTTACTGCGTTCGAACGCACGCGATGGAGGAAGAAATATAATTGCGGCCAAGATTAGAGGAAGGAAATCAAACAGCCAAGATTTGAAAAGGTTTTAAAATAATAAAAATAAATTTATATAAATTCGTATAAACTTCTTAAAGCTATAACTTTGTCATACAAGGTCGGAAATTCACGAAACGAATTGCGTTGGAATCGTATTGTCGAATACTACGCGATGGAGATGGATTGGAGTTGATTGGAGCTAGTGAAAATTTTGAGTAAAATTAAACGTGTGTTTAATTTTATTCGAAATAAAACACTGCAACCGTTATTGAAAGCAAGGTGAGAACTTCTCACTCAATCGAATCTGTTTCGATTTAAATTTCAAATAGTTAGATTTAAAATTTCTTGATTGTGTGTTTGTATGATAAATTATTATCTATTGTTTTGAAATAGACCCTATACGTCGTATATTAAGTTGATGTTATTTATTAAACACATATACTGCGATATTCCATCTCGAAGTGGAATTGGTATTATATATGTACTTGGAGTTGGTTTTCCCGCATTATATAGCAGATGAGACCCTATTGCGTCGCATAATAGCGGATAATATTTTATATAAATCCATGTACCGCGATATTCCGTATTGAAACGGGATTTTTATTGTGCTAACATCTGTGGATGCAGGGAAACAGGTTGGAGGGATCCAACTGGATTCCTCACCCGTATTGATTTATTTACAGATATTGTGATATATTCTGTTATCATATGATATATGATGTTTTGGATGTTGTGATTGTTATATTTAGTGCTGTTGCAGCATTGGGCCTATTTTGGAAAATTAAAAGGATTTTTAAAGTGATGGTTTTCAAATTTAAAAGGATTTTTAAAGTGATTTTTGAAAGTATGCGTTTTATTAAATTTTGGAATTTATTCATTTTAAATAAATAAACGTTATAATTTTAATGTTATAAAAATTATGATTTTTGAGAAATACAGTTGAAATTTGATTTTTTTGAAAATATGGAGTTAATGATTTTTTTTAAATCAAAGCGATGGAATTATAAAGGAGTTTTAAAGATGTTTTAAAAGGATGTTACAAATGGATTTTATAAAAGGATAGAATCTATGATTTGTGAAGTTATAAAATGAATGAATTTGTAAATGGAGAATTATAAGTAATTTGCTTATAATTTAGATTTTGGCGTGTAAATGGAAGATGGATAGAATTTGTTAATAAAGTGATTTTATAAGTTGAAGTTGTTATAAAATATAAATGGAAATTATAAACCTTGTTTTATAAATCCGAAAACGACTTATTTTGATGAGTTAATTATTATAGCTTATTAAAGAAGATATGTCCATGATTTTGAACAGTGGATAATCCTTTAGATAAAATGTGTACAAAAATGTTGAATTTGGTTAACGAAGCATATTCACGATTTTGGGATAGTGAATAATATATTAAAGAAATGTTTTAGGAAGTGATCTTTTAAATAGGATTAAAACGATTTGAAGTTGTTTTGAATGGGTTAAGTATCGAAACCATAGATTTCAACGTTCACTGCTGAAATAGACGTTTTCGAGAAATAAAAGGAAATGGTGGACTATAACGCTGTTGTTATAGTAAATGATTTTCGAAAGGAAATGTTTTATATAGTATTGGGATTTATAAATCAATCTTAATTTCGAATCCCTATACTAGTAATTTTAGGTCGTTGTAGCGACATTTTACGCAACTTTCGTTTTAACTCAAATGAATGTGTTTAAGAGAACGCTTTCCTTAAAGAATAAAATATATACTTAATCGTGTTTTAAGTATATTGAATATTTTCTAAGTATTGAAAATAAATAGATTTGTGAATTACTTATTGTTAAATAAGTATTTAGAAATTATTTCCAGTGAAAATGAGTAAATATTTGGAAATGTTTCTGCGTAAGGAAAATGATTTGAAATTTGTTTTCAAAAGTTGTAAAGGTGAAAAGTGATTTGAAATTGTTTTCAAATGGTTGAAGTGTGGAAAATATACCTTGTAAATGTATTTTTGGAAAATAAATAATTTGGGAAATTATTTGGGATTTGGTGATGTTGTGCATATCTATTGATAGGTTAATAACCGACTATCAATATTTACCTTTAAATGGGTATTTGCAATGATTTGCTTGAATTTGAATGCTACACTTATTTTAAAATAAGCACTCGTTATTCGGTTTAGCTGGGAGAGGACCTTTGTGTCACAAATCTCATTCCGAATAACGATATGTCGTAATGGATAGCATTTAAAGACCGATGTTGAAGACCGGATATTTTCGAAAACGGAAGGATTACCGTCGAATGTCTCTACATCGGCTGATCTCCGATATAGAGATTTTATCACCCTTTGTGATGGGAAATCCGAACGTGGTTAGTGAATATCCGGATTGCAAGGGCTTCTTTGGAAGTGCCTTCGGTTCTGTTCGATCCTGGAACGGACTTGTATGGATGTGTGTCTGACGTTACGGTTTGAGATGTAAAGCTGGTTTCTATCAAATACATTTCTGTTGGTGGTGGAGAATTTATTCTCTTAGCTTAACACCCTACTCTGAGACGTACGAGCTCAGAGGTTATGTAGTTGATGGTTACTAGTGATATATTCCCAACTTGTTAACGTGGCATGCTGAGTGATGCTGATCATTTGTTGATCAAAGCACAACTTTTGTATAAAGCGTAGCTTTGTGGACGAGACTTCGTCGGACCTCACACCCCGGTAATGGTCAAAACAGGAAAGATGCGGCAAGGTTATTAGGGGATAGCGCGCCCATAGTGTATGTCATTTCCTTCTGGATAGAGGTGGTATCATGGTATGGGGCCCAGATACTCAACCTATGTTGTTGCTGCAAACTTATTATTTTGTGGTTATCGGTGAATCCTGGGATTTAGGTCAGTTACGACCGGGGGATGGCATACTCGTGTCAGTTGTTACCCAGCTAGGGGTAACCCGGCCTTGTGTTGGCAGAGATCCGGTTAGGTTCTCGGGGCGTCCTTCCAGAGGCGTACCTATGTGGCAATGGGAAGTTCCTTGGCCTGACCATTTGTTGGAAATCCAAACTCCAATACGCACCTTGTACGGTTTTAGTTGTAGAACCTGCCATTTACTTATGGTGGTCACCACTATTTAGATGGTAGCTATAGTAGGCATAGTGAGAAATGCCTATGTTGGCTAAGATTTTTATCATACTTTCAAAATGTTTTCCTACACTTTGCACTTATAGTAATAATATCAAAGAAATTTGCATATCAAGCATGTTTGACTATCATAAGGAGAAATCTTCTCCGATTCTGCGTTTGCATTGTGTGTGTGCGGGAGGCCTTATGGTAGCCTCATTTTCCAAAAGCATTGCGAATCTATTTTAAAATATTTCTTTGTTTGTTTTTAAAGATAAACTTTTAAGTTCTCACACCAGTCCCATGACTGACCTGGAGTTTGTTATTCCCTTCCTAAACTCTGGGTGCCCACCAATTTCTACACGGGCAGTCTAGAGTCAGGTTATCAGGTCATTCTGGAATTCAGGAGTTGCTGTAGAGATTTGGAGGCAAGCTAGATGGCATGGCGTATCAATTAATATATAGTATTTCTTTTCCGCTGTTTGTTGTTGTAAACTCTGATAATGTAATGTGATGTAATGTAATGTAATAACTGACATAGTTCCTTGTTTTAAAGATTATTCATTTATCTATTGTATGTTGTTCCGCTGCGACTGTCAGATTTTGATATTGTGTCTGGTACTTCTTCTTTCTTACTTCTTCTATCTTTTTCTTCTTCTTAAACCCTAAGGGTTCGGTTTTCCGGCATTCGATTGTTCGGCAGTTAATAAAGTGGACGTATTAATATCGACTTTCGTGAGTCGAAGAATCGGGTCTTTACAAGTTCATGAAGCTACTATATAAATATATCAGAGTTAAATAAGATACAACAGAAGAACTAAATTACAAAACAAGTCTCCATATGATAACCAAGTACAAGCTGAATAAAACAACAGAACTGAAATAGATAAAACTAGACAAGCAGATAATCTCTAGCGATTCCAATCTCCAGAAGGTGGAATCCAAATTTGTGAATAACTCAGGCTGACCCAAGCGCAAATAAAAATACAAACACTCGAGTCAGGACATATATACTTATACAATGTAAACCAACTCAAGTGAACTGTAGTAAAGGTACAAGTTACTTAAAGGATGCTTGGGACCATCCATCCTCTAAGGATCCGTTAAACTATATACTATGTAGTAATATTGCGCTATTATAATAATGTCTAATAGTAAAATAAACTTACTTTTAAATAGCGTTAAGGGGTGACCCAATATTCCCCTTAACACAAATAATGCCAATAGTTTATACAGTACATGCATATCTCCTGATCGGGAGACTATGAGAAGATACTGCATAGGTACGACACAAATAGAAACTCGTAGTAAAGGCTCGATATGGTAGGTGACACGGCACACAAGGTAATGCCAAGGTAGATATACCAATTACGACACTCGGGCTTGTGGTAACGCAGCAGCCACATACGCCCACTGCGGAACACATTCCCACAAAAATCGAAGGGGCGCCCAAACAATCACGAGTAATAGTATGGTATCGAAGAAATGCGTCCGCTACGAAGTGCGACCTCAACTGGCCCGAGACCGCTCCTGTTTTAACCACCTTATGCCAACTCACGGGAGTTGGGTCCATGTAACATACCATAAGAACGTCGCCACCATCCTATTTCGTTCTAGAATAACCACCGCGTACACGGTTAGTCAAAGTGGTTTTCCATATCGACGGAGAGTATGCCTGTAACGACCCGCATATTTAACGATTATATATTTAAAGGTTTTATTTAAATATAACGTCGTTAGTCAGATTTTGGTCCGAAAAGCTACTTTGTGCAAATGGCCGAATTGGAGCTCGAAACTACCTCCATTGGTTCCAAAATGGCATTTGCGATCTTTTTGAGTATAATCTTTGATATGTTTGGAGTTTGTGAAATTTTAACCCTTTTTCTATTGGGTTTTGGGTTTGGGTTCAGCCCACTAGCTTAACTAATACACTAGCTTAGCCACTTCTCTTCATTCATCTTCATTTCATTTTCATTTCTTAAGCTAAAACTGAAATGGTGGAAGGGAAAGAGAAATAGAAATTTGCAAGCCGTAGTTTCAACTTCCAACTTGATTTCTTGCTCCAAAATCAAAGAGAATCCATAGGTAAGCTCTTCTTCATCTTCTTCAACTCATCTCCTCTTCAATTTCAGAAAATTTCCTAAACCTAAATTGGGAAATATATGTTTTATTCTTAGATTGAAGCTTGTTGAGTTGAAGTAGTGTTTGGTTGGTCTTCTCCTTGTTATTGAGCTTCTTCTTCTTCTTTGTCTTTGCGAAAAAGGTGAGTTTTGAACTCACATCTACTTCTCTTGATTTCTTTGATGTTGGGTATGAATTCTTGGCACTTGTTCATATGCTCTTGCTTTTGGTTTGGATTGAATTGGAGAATATCCAAATTTTTAGTGTTTGGGTTCAATTCTTTAAAGATCCTAACTTTGATGTTTGAATATGTTTTTGGTTGCGAATCGGAGAGCTAATGGAGCTGGGGTATCAATTGGCTAAAGCTCCTTAGGTCCATTGCTCGAACGGTCGCGATTTGGAAGAAATTGTATTTCATTGATATAGGGCAGGAAGTGCAAAATCATCAGGTTTGGCCGACCAAGCCATGTATCCGGTCGACCGACCTGCTACCCCGAGCCATGTTCTATTTTCTGCATCTGGCCAGCCGACCGAGCCCTGTAGCCGGTCGACCGACCTGCTCTTGTTTTGCCTATTTTTGCATATTTTGATTGGTTTTCCAAATTTTATCGATTCAAGTTGCTTTTTAGTAGTTGTTATTGCATCTTTGATTTTGATAACTTATTCTTGACTTCATCCACGGGTTGTTATAAAATAATCTCTCGAATCATATTTAAAAAGCTCGTTTCTCCCATTTATAAATTCTATTTAAAACACACACAATTTCGTACTTCAAGCGAAGTGGAAGGGTGATTAAATGGTTGGGCAAAACATGGACCATGAATCCCTGCGTTTATCTTTCTGATTAGTCCCCGACCTATTCGATTGATTGTTTTGACCTTTGTGTCTGGTTTACCAATGAGATGAGGTAAACTTTGTACTACTTTGAGTGTGAAAGTGGCTGACGGATAGTAAATCGTTTAGTGCGAACGAGTGGTTATGGGACATACGTTGACACTTTTTGGATTCCTTTTCGAGAGTTGTGACACATTCCGCCAGTTAGTGGTGTCCAGTACTGGGTCTCTGACCTTCACCACTACGGTTTGTTGCCTTCGGGTATGTGCCTTCGGGTTTGTGCCTTCGGGTTTGTTGCCCTTTAGTATCGCTTTCGATGTTGGTCGTTATGAGCCGCATGGGTGATATTGGGTTGCCCTTTAGTATTGCTTCCGATGTTGGTCGTTATGAGCCGCATGGGTGATATTGGGTTTGGAGTCTTCGGGCTCATGGATCCTTGTTTGTACAGTACTGAGCTCGAGCAATTTTATGATGTTTCATTCATATGTATATTCCCTTGGTATCGCCCTTCGGTGTTGGTCATTATGAGCCGCATGATGCGTAGCGTTTACCTTGCGGAACTTGTGTACCTTATTGGTATTTGTTATTGCCTTATGGCTTGCTTTAGGATATTCTTATCCTTTGTTTCTATATGTTGCCGATGATATGAGGCTTGTTCTATATGATTCATCTTTTGTTAGATGATTGTGTTATCTCCTTTGGAGATATCTATTATGCTTTGTGACCTTGTAGGTTTATTGTTGTTCAGTTTATCTAACTGATTTGTTTAGCTAGACTGACCCGTGTGTTTTATACTCGGGTCAGACAGAGATGTTTCAGGTTAGGTACATTTGGACTTAGCCTATTTTGCTTCCGCATGGACTACTCCGCTAGCTTCTTTTTGTCATGGCTTTTTGTGTAGTCCCATTTTGTAGTAACTCTGATATATTCTATTGACTCATCTGTATATTGTGGTCGGCTATACCACTTGACATGTATTATTTTGTATACTCTGTTATGTATCAGTATAGGTGTATATGATGATCTACTGTTCTGTGATGTATATTCCATTTGAGTTATTATATTCTGTTCTGATAGATCCAACCACCTATGGTTTTGTTTTAAGTATTCATTGGGTATGTCAACCTGCTTGGTATGTTTATTGTCGATGTATTCAATAGATAGTTAGAGCAAGGCTATAGATGGTCGCTCCCAACCAGCCTTATTCTCCGTGTTAGTTGACGGCATTACTCTGTAGTATCCTTGGCTAGCGTGGGTATAGAGGTGGGGCGTCACAATGCCCATATCCGATCCCGGTCTCTTTACCAACCAATCGTTATTATAACTCGTGGTTATAACTTTAAAATATTATTTTATACTTAAAATAAATATATCATTTCAATCCAAATCTTTATCAAAATAAAGATTTAATCAATTCCAAACCATTTCAATATATCAACATGCCATATCTTTCAAATTCAAAAATTTGTCAAAATAAATATCAAGTCATTTCCAACCATTTCAATATATTAAATTATTATATCCTTTCAAAACTTCCTTTCAAATCATTTTAATACATTAAAATATCATATTCTTCATAACTTCATTTCCAAATCATTTTAATATCAAAATATCGTATCTTTCAAAACTTCATTTTTAAGTCATTTTAATATCAAATATCATATCTTTCAAAACTCCATTTCAAAACATTTAATATATGTCAAAATACCATATCTTTCCAAACTTCATTTCAAAACATTTTTAATATCAAAATATCATATCTTTTAAAACTTCATTCAACACATTTAATATATATCAAAATATCATATCTTAAAAAAAATTCGTTTTAAAACATTTAATATATATCAAAATATCATATCTTTCCAAAGCTTCAACTTCGAATCATCATATAAGTTCAAATCCAAATATTCAACTTTAAATACCTTTTAAATTCAAAGATATCATTCATTTATTTTCATTCTAAATCACCTTTTAAATAGCTTATATTTTAATCAAAATAATTCATATAAACCATTTAAAATTTAAGTTTATATAATTTCATATCAAGTATTCAGTTTCCAAAGTTTTAAACCATTCTGAGTTCATTTACTAAGTTAAAACCATAAACATTGAAAATTTCAGCCTTTCACCGCATTTAGAAAAACCTGCTATAAGTTATACTTGAAAACATTTCAATTTAAACCATTTAAACATTATAAAAATCATATTTTAACATTCAACGATGTTCATTAAAATACTCTTTTAATTATTGATTTTTATAAAGCAACATTTTGTAATTAAATCAAATTTCACAAATCACCTTAATAAATTCAAGTGTAAACTTTCCCTTTTTTACCTTTAACACTTTATTAACATTTACATTTTCAAATTATCATTTCACAAATTAAACTAAATTTCCAATTTATTTAATTAACTTAAACCCTTAATTAAAACCAAATTCACAATTCCAGGTCAAGTTAATTTTAAAGTTACACATTTAAGCATTCATTCATTTAACCATTTTAATACATAGAAAAATCAATAACATTTTAATAAATCACTTAAATTCAAATCAAATTATCATATTTACCATTTTCCAAATTAAATTAAATTTCCATTTATTTATATAACTTAAATATCATTTTTAACCAAAACTCCAAATTTTCAAACTTAAGTTATATTTCAATAATTCAACTTAACCATTTATTTATTTAACATTTTCCACTTATACAAAAATCATAAATCCTTTATTTAAAACACTTAAAAATGTATTTAAATCAAATTATCATAAATTTACATTTAAACCACTTAAAATTTTATTTATATAACTTAAATGTCATTTTAAAAGCCAAAGTCCAAATTTCCAAATTTAAGTTATATTTCAAAAATTCACTTTTTACCATTCATTTAAATTGCATTTTTTCTTTAACTTCTAGAAAAATCCAAAATTTCTTTATTTAAACATTAAAAATACAATTTAAATCAAATTTAATAATTTTTCACTTTTAAAAATATTTAAAATATTCAAAATACTTTATAAAATATAGCCACGGGCCTGTATATAGTTTTCTAACCTAGGTCAAGTGATACGGATATATATTATTTCAATCCGCAGTGTAAAAAGAAAAATCCAAGTTCTATCATTTTAAACCCGCAATCCCAAGTTAAAATAAAATAAATAAAAACTGTTCAGGCCTATCATTTCAGCCCATAACGATTTTTTCCTAATCTAAAGTCCGTTCGGGTATGTATCATTTCAACCCATAGTGATTCTAATCTACAGGGAACTTGCAGCGTGATAAACAGATATAAATGAACAGTTAGCAACATATATAAACAACAGATGATATGACATGAAATTTAACAGGTTTAACATCATATATAAATAATCATAGGCAGTTATAACATATCATAATATTCTACACATTCAATTGTTGTTAATTCACATTTGCATAAGTATAAATGGCAGGTGAGATTTACTCACTTGTTTAAAGCTGGAGATTGCCACCAAAGCAAACAATACTGACACTACTAAGCCACAACAATAATGAAAGGACTTGAGAGTGGAGAGCCAAAGCTATATGCCTTGATGACATATCCACAAAACAATACAATTATATGTAAGTTTCATCACAAAATTAACATCAAATAACAATAGAATTCAATGCCCAAAACAACAATAAATGAATTTCACTAGTTCTCAACCTCATGTGCTTCAGCTATGTAGGGTATAAGCTCGGCCTAGGGTCGGAAAAGGGTTTGGTTTGGATCCAAAGTGGTCGGCCCACATTATTCTTCGAAGGTGAATAGGTCTAGGTGCAACACAACTACACTACAAGGCAACAACATCATCACAAGGATATAGTTTGGCTCGGCCAGAGGCTTGGTGGCATGGCCAATGGGTCCAGGTGGTGGTGGGTGATGTGGACGAGGGTGGAGGTCAGGTCAGAGCTGGTGGTGGTGGAGGAAGTGGTGGCTAGAGGTGGTTGTGGGTGATGGTACCAAGGTTGGCACGGTTTGCAATGTTAGGTGATGTATTTGTGGAATTTTGTGGTGATGCTTGCTATGGAGGGGCTCGGCCTGGGCTACAGATGGACTGGAGTGGTGGTTGATCAGGCTAGGAGGTGGTGGAGATCGACCAAGGGCTGGAGAGGAGGTAGACGATCCAAACAAGGTGAAGAACAAGTGCAATTTCAAGGTAGAAAACAAGAAAACATGGAAAAAGAAGAAGAGATCTCACCAAAACTTTGATCGAAAGTGGTGTGGCCATGATTTTTTTGTTTGAGGAAGTTGTTCACATGAAAAATGAAGATGAGGCTGAAGAGAAAAAGAAGTATACGGCCAAAATAAATGAGATGTAGGTTGAAAAATGAAGAGGCGGAATGTAAAAGGACTTTGGAAGATTAAGAGTTTAAATCTTTCAAATTTCCATCAATTTATTTAAATTCATAAATACATAAAAGGTTTGAAAATAAAGAGTAAATAAAATCAAAAATGAAGTAAAGAAATAAATAAAATAACTAAATTTTAAATTAATTAAATTAAATGAAAAAATAGCAATAAATACAAAACTAGGCCTAATAAATTGAAATAAATTTCAATAGACTTTAGAAAAATTATATTATCGCTTTAAAAATATGAAAAGACAAAAATATGCTTAAAATAACATATTAACACATATTAAAATAAAATACGATAAAGAAAGTATAATTTATATAATTTAAAATAAACAAAATAGCCAGATAACTCAAATTGTACTCAATATTGAAATATACATAACTTTCACAATTTAACTCCGTTTCCAAAGAGACGAAAAGCAGTATTCATGTTATTAAATATATTTTCATACTAGAAGGTAAAATTTAAGAATTCAAATATATAGATTTAAAATTTAAAAGTCAAAGTTTGACCAATTTGACTAGAAATCCACTTTTCAGTAAAATATCCAATTTATACAAGTTTGAAACTATAATTCACCTAAAAATAGAAATTTATATTTTAAAATGAAATGTTTGGAATAAAACAAGTTTAAAATAATTTCAAAATAAAATAAAGTAAAATTTAAATTATATGCAAAAATCTAGGGTTGTTACATGACCACGACTTCTTACCACTTCTTTTTGAACCATGACTTTTTTGGCTTGATAAAAAATGCTCCTTGCTTTGATCTTATATGTTCATGCTTTAATTATATATGGAGGGACTGAAGTCTTGTTTTTGCCTTGAGTTTGAATTCTTTTCTATGTTGCACTGGTGGTGTACGTACTCATGCCTGAGTTTGTCATCGTTATCCACAATGGTCTGGTACACTTTATTATTGTAGTCAAGTCTTGCATTTTCATTTCTGCCTCCTTACTTTCATATGTTGGTCACTTTATATACGCATGTATTCTTGTTCACTTAAGTCTCGTTCGGTTTGCATATGAGCTTCATGTAAACTCGAGTCTTTTTGTTGTTGCAATCTTGTTAGCCTTTCATTTGTGCACTTGTATTGTGATATCCTGAAAATTTCAAGCAAATTAAATATGATAGTCTCCTTTATTAATTATTTAAATCTGGCAAAATTTTTCTTTTAAAACAAATAATAGTGGATTATTTATATGTATATATATAAGATTTTAAATAGAATTATTATTTTCAAATTAAATATATGTTTGTTTAAATGTGTGTGTATATATATGAGTTGATTTTAAATTGGATTTTGAATTTGATTTGAATTTGAATTGGAAATTCAAAAGATAAATATCTTAAAATATTTTGGATTTAAAAATATATAAGTATATGATTTTATTAGTATATGATTTGTTTTATATTATTTTCTTTAAAGGATTTTATTAATATAAATTAAGATAATGTATTTACTTAATAGAAAATATATGTAAGTTTTATAAAAATCATTTAAAAATTTATTAATTCATGGAAATTACGCATGTAAGTTAAATATATATAGTTTAGCAAATGTAAGTCAATTAATAAATGATAATGACAAATATTAGATAATTAAACAAGTGTCACCAATTTATTTTATTTTCTTTTATTTTTTTATATCATAATTAAGTCTATATATGCATCTATCATTCTTCTCTATTCTTTTCCTATTCTCATTTTCAAAAACTAAGAGAAGAATAAAGCCTGTAACAAAATATACAAACCAGAGAAATTATAAAACATCAATTTCAAACCAAAACAAAATCAAAGCCTGTAACAAAAATAATCGAACCAGAGAATATATCAAGCAACCAACTACCTCAAATCATCTCAGATCTAAGCAAAATCATCTCAGCAGCTAAGCATTCAGTTTACAAGTTTTCAAGCATTTTCAAGTCCCAGTTTCAAACTTCTTTGCTCATCATTAACAAGTGAGTAAACAACTTAATTGCCTATTTTAAATTGTTTCTTGTGATGTATATATTAAATATGTGTTGTGATAATTGTTTGCATGAGTGTAATTTTGGCTTGCATGTTATAAATATGCAGATTTATAAGTGTGCAAGTCTGTAAACCTATGCATATCTTTGTTTTTTTATATCGACAAGCTAAAATCTTGATCAAGAAATCAAGTTCTCTTCATATATTCTCTTATAGGCTGTGAATTTCAAACAAAATATGTTTGTTTAAACATACATTAAGATTTAAAAATATATTTAAGTATGATAGTTTTGAATATTATTTGGGAAATGAAAAGGAAAGTGAAACTCTGGAAAACATGTTAAATTCAATCATCAAAATTCTTTGATTCATTTATATAATCTTACTCTATATCAAAAATCATGAATTTTAAAAGTTGAATTAGGATTTTTAGTATTGAATTGAGTGAGGAAATCGAGGTTGAACGTGAAGTGGGTTTTGGGGAATTGCTGGCGATCGATGGGTGGTGAGGCCTCAGGATTGCCATTGGAGATAGCTGGGGAGTTGTCGAGTTTAGGAAAAATGTCAGGTGAATTTTTAGTCCATCGAGGCAGCGTCGCGGCGATGATTTACGGTTCAAAACCCAAATTGGTCGTGGTCGGGAAAGTTGGTCGCTGCATCGTCTCTAGAGCTATGAGGTTCGTCGGACCTGGGGGAAAAGAAGCGTGGATGGCTGGAGAGGGTGTGGCCGGAGTTTCATGGCTGCTGGTGGTCGGCGTCGACGGGTCGAGGAAGTTTAAGGCGATGGGTTGGTTCCAGGCTCGTTCAAGTACCTCGATTTCTATTTGGGGTTTGTGGTGAAGATTGGGTGGTCGGGATCATCTCGATCGACGGTGCATGTGCATGGCGAGGTCGGTGTGTCAGTGTTTTGTAAGGGGAAGTTGTCTTGGGGAAGGTCTCGGGGTAGTGTGGTTGTGGCTCGAGTTGGGTCTTGTGACATTCCTGAGTGTTTAACATGTTTTCAGATTTAAACTTAAACTAAATATAAGTTTTTTTAAAAAAAGAAATACTAGGGGCATGACTCGGGTATGAGCCGGGTTGTACCCAAAGGAAGATTTAAACAATTTTTAAATGTTTAAGTAAGAGCAAGTTTTTAATTTTAAAATAAATCTAGTTTAAACCACTATCTTAAATAAATCCTTTTTATATATAATAAATGTTTTAAATAATTGATTTAAGAAAATTATATAATTTGTTTAACTTGAATTTGTTAAGTTAAAATTTGTAGGTTATTTTAAATCTTAGTTTAGAAATGAAATTAAGTAGTCAATTAAAAAGTAAAATGTTTTAATTTCATATATTAATGATAATTAAGTCATTAATAAAGATAATGATTTATCCTAAAGTTAATTAAGGTTTTTGATGATTAATGATTAATTAAATTAATAAAGTAATTAAAGAGTAATAAATTAATTTAATTAATTTATGATTAAGGATTAATTAATTTATAACTGAGGGTTATAAGTTAATTAATTAGAGATTAATTAATTTGTAATTAAGGATTAATTAATTAAGTAATTAGAGATTAAAAAATTTAGTAATCAGGGATTAATTAATTTGTAATAAAGGATTTATTAATTTATAATTAAGGATTTATTAATTTATAATTAAGGTTTATTAATTAATAATTAAGGTTTATTAATTAATAATTAGGGATAATTAATCAGTAATTAAAGATTAATTAATTGACTTATAAAGGTAATTAAAGAATGATTAATTAATTCAAATGGTTTGTAATTAATTAATGATTGATTAAGCAGGATTTTGGTAATTAATTCTTAGGTAATTAATTTAATTTGAGTTGATTAAATTAATTATAGTATGGATTAATAAGTCTTGCTTATGGATGATTGATTGTATTAAATGTCTGGATTGATATTTATGGTATGATAATCTATGATATTCCATGATGTAGTATGCTTGGATATAATCTGTGATAAATGTGTGATATTTATCTATGATGGATGCAGTGTGAATTCAAAATATTTTGAATTGAATTAAATTGTTAATCCTTAACAACTTGACCTTTAAGACGGCGTTTGGATTTCGATGAGATAGGGATCAGATATCAAATTTGATTATCCGAAAACCACATCGATCCAAGTTAAACGATAGGTCGTCACATGTATTTTACTTTGAAGTTTATTATTGTACTCCGGTCATTGCATTGCTTTTAATTATACTTGTCTTCACACAATTGAAATGTTGAATTGAGTTGTTTGGAGTTACATGTCCAGTTTGCTTGAGTCTATGAGCTACATGCTCCAATGTACATGTTTTGTTCATGTCAATACATTTTTCTTGAACTTGTCTGATCTCTAGTTCCACATGTTGTTGAAGACTTTGTGCCACATGAGTCTGGTGTGTGATATTATGGCTATGCTCTTAACCATGTCTGGTGTGATTTCATGTTGACTGGCCCATATTTCTTAAGTCTAGTTCATCTTGGTTTGTGCATTTGTTAAATCTGGTTCCGGTTACATGTGCACTGCCTTGGTTTTATTTGTAAACACTCCTATCTTGCATTTTGGTCTGGACTTCATATTGCATTGTCTTGTGTGTGTGTGTGAGTTTGCATTTACCACTTTGAGTCAATTGCTTTAAGTCATGTGTACATTCGAATGAACTTTACTTTGAGCATTTTTGAAGCTTTGTTGCATAGACACATGGCTGGTTCACTTGAAAACTTTGAATTGTAGTCATTTCTTTTGTTACTCCTGACCATTCATGCTGGTGCTAAAAACATTGTATATGTCTCTGATTTGTTGTTGCCTCTGGTTGTGATGGTCTCTGGTTCACTCGAGTCTGTAACCTTGCATTTGAACTGTTCACTTGAGTGTGCACCTGACCATTTCATTTGAACATGCACATCTAGTGTGGTCGATCTGGTTCACCACTTTCTTTTGATTTCACAGGCCTGGTCTAATTAGTCTTGCATGCTTGAGTTGAATCTAGCTTTTGGCTTGGGTTTGACCTTGCGCTCACCTGTCCCTGCAATTTTAACAAGCAAGTGTATATAGATGTGCACGGCCTTGTGACATGTGCAGTGATACACTGTGCATGTTACAAACTGTTCGTGTAAGATGAATTCAAAAGAAATGATTGTGAACAACTTAAATAACTGAGGCAAATAATATTTACAAAACACATTTTAATTTTCACTGCAAAATATATTTTTCCAATTTTACTACGTCAATGTTTATTTTGCAGATAGCTCAGATGCTGGATTCAGGCTGGAACAGAGTTGAAGATAAAAATACGAGTGTTGAGTTACTATGTAGTGAGATTTAAATTGTAAAGTGAAAAATTGTTTTGTAATTGAAATTGTGTAAATGTAGTGAGAGTTAAATTTTCAAACTTGTAATAAAATATTTGTTTGAATATAAATTCTGAGTTATTTATTTTGTTCAACAAATATTATTTAATTATGTGAAAAATAAAATAGTACAATATCAAATACATTTAAATGAATATATATATATATATACGTTTATTATCATCAAAAAAAAAATCATGTACTAGCATATTCTACAATCTTCCCCTTTTAATGATTACAAACATATATTAAGATTTTAACTTTGTTAAATGTGTTTGATCTTGATGAAATCTATTTGCTCCCCCTATTTGAATTCTCCCCCTACAGCAAAGCTCCCCTTCACCTATGCATGAAAAAATAAGAAAATAAAATTAAAAAAATAAATCAATGAGCCTATATTAGAATATGCTTACCAAAATCTTAACTTCTCTCCCCCCTTTTGTTATCAGCAAAAGATTAATAGTATTAGAAAAATAGAGATAAAGTGATAGACACTAATACAACATTAATACCTAATCGAGTATATGCATTTAATTTCAATAAAATATCAAACAAAAATCATAAATACTCTGTTAGGTGCATATTCCATTTTAGAGTGATAGGGGTGATTTCGATATACAAAACCATATAGTAGTGTTCATTTGTGATATATTTATAACAGGAAACTTTAAATACATACTAACCATGCATAACCATTAATTTAAATGAGCTTAATGGTATTCATTAAATTTTATAAAAAAATCAAGTATTTTCTAACCACGCATAACCGTGAGGACTTTTAAATGGGATTAGAATCAACTTGCCTATCTAATAATCAATTTTGATATGTGTTCCATACATGCATAACCATAAGGACTTTTAAATGAGCATGAAAACAAATAATCAAAAATTCCAAGTAATTCATCCATGCATAACCGTGAGGAATTTTAAATGAGAGTAATACTTTGGATGTTTTTATTGCTAATTAATTCTAAAAAAATGAATAATTTCCCTTTAAAATACCACATTTTGACATACTATACTGGATTTTGATGAGTGATGGTCATTAGAAATATGATAGAAATAGAGATGATTATGGAATTTTTACCAACAAAAGTTATTAAAAATCTTGTTTAAATTTTTAAAGAAATGTACTAAATATACTTTCTCAAGTCATACTGTATGATTAATATCAACACTCATCACATTTTTCAGTAACTATTTTTCTTTTTGATAATCAATATGGAGTCAGAATAGTTAACATAGGCATTTAAGATCAAATTCAAAAAGTTATCAAATTTCTAAAATGCCTAAACTGAGATGAATTAGACAATCTAATTTTTGGAAGGGGTTTTGTAAGAAATGTCTACCAATTGAAAAATAGTCTAAATGAAATTTATGCAAATATTTTCTTTGGAAATATGATCTCTATTGAAATAATGTCTAACATCTATATGCTTGGTGAAAGAATGATGTACAAGGTTATTTGTGTGATCATAAGTGGGACTCGTTAAAAATTTGTTTTTGACTTGACCATGAAACTAACTAATATCCCAACATACAATATATTCTACCAGTATTTTTTCTATCAAGTAGACTACTAATATAATCTGCATCTGAATATCCCTTTAACTCGGAGTTATCATTCGCTGGATACCATAGACCAAATCGTGGAGTGTGCACCAAATACATTAAAATCCTTTTCATAGATTTTAAATGAAATTCTTTTGGATTTGAATTGAAACCAGGCACTTGAACAAACAGTGAATATAGTGTCAGGTCTAGATAAAGAAATATACCCACGTGTATCTAGAGTAATCATCAACCAACATAAGAAGATATTTCGTACCTCCTAAACTTGCAATATCGTTAGTCCAAACAAATCTATATGAACTAGTTCAAGAATAAAGATGATTGGTCAATATTTTTGCATAAATCAGAATTAAAATCAACATTCATTTCCTTATCACATAACTGGCTAATTTAAATCAGATTATGGTGCAGATTTCAATATATAATATATCATTCAAGATAAATGTACCATTACCTATTTTACCTTTCCTGGTAATATTTCATTTATCATTGTTGCCCCTTGTAATTCTGCCACCATTGTACTTCTCTAGGCTAAGGAAACTTTGAATTGTCGCTCGTCGTATGCTTGGAACAGCCAGAGTCCAGGTATCACTATTGTTGTTCCTTAGCCTGCCACCACACCTACACGAGAAAATATTTTTGTGACCTCGCTTGGCTCGTCATCATCACTGTCACTTGTATCTCCTCGAAGACACAGATTTTCTTTTTAATTCTCACTACCGGTGCTTTCATTATTATCTGAATCACTTTCTTTCCAAGTTGCTACAAGACTTTTCCTTTTTTTGTTTCTTTTCTTGGCTGGGTCTATTTTGAGGACAATTTGGCTTGATATGAGCAGATTTATTGCAGTTGTAACAAATGATCTCCTGCTCTTCTAAGTCATCTAGCACTTTGGCTATTCCATTCTTCAATTGTTGATTTAGAGCTGGATTTTCATACATATGATTCCACCTTTTGAATTTCTTTATTATCAATGCCAGTTCTGCTGCTCCATCATCATCATCATCATCACTTTTCGTTGTTCCTTTGAGTGCTATTGATTTCTTTCGAGTATCTCCTTCTTCACGTTCTTCCTTGAATTTGATTTCTAGCTCATAAGTGGTGAGATTTCCAACGAGTTCTTCAATTTTAATTTGTCTCAAATATTTTGATTCCTAAATAGCAGTCACTTTCGCTTCAAAATTTCATGTTAGAATTTTGAGGATTTTTCAGACTATTTCCAATTCTGTGTATGGTTTTCCTAGAGCTTTTGATTTGTATACGAGATTAGAAAGTCATCCATGCGTTTCTTTGACACTTTCATCCTTTGCCATTGTGAAGTTCTCGTACTCGATACTAAGCATGGCAAGGCGAGATTCTTTAACCTGGAGGTTCCTTTATGAGTCACTTCAAGTGTGTGCCATATTTCCTACGCAGTTAGACAACGTAGGACACGGTTAAATTCAATTTGATCTAATGAACAAATAATAGAATTCATAGATTTAGCATTAGCATTTTTACAGTTTATTTTTAAGATATGTCCATTGATCCATAGGTTTTTCAACTTCTAGATCATCTACCATTATTGTTGGTGTGTTATATCCTGTCTCAACAATATTCCACGCATCTATGGTTTTCAAAAAAAAATCTATGACGACCCAAAAATTTTGAACATTTGAAATTGAAATATTTAATTGATTTTAAATATTTGAATGTTAGTTTAAATTTGAGTTTCAAATATCAGAATGAATTTGGCAATTAAAGTTATTGAATTTAATTATTAAAGGTTGGGTAAAATGCTGAATCTTGATTTTTAAGCTGATTAAAAATATTTTAAAGACTTGAAAAATCTATAATGATAATACTAAAGATAATGGAAGCTTCGAAATGGGATTTGAAAATGTTTTGTTCAGTTTTGAATTTATATCGTTTAAATCGATATTTAAAAATAGCCTTCCGAGGCACGGTCTTGGAATTCGATGAAACTGGTTCCATTGGATCCGTAATAGTGTATTATTATCGGATTTTAATTTTTGTAGCATTCGAAGTTGTCGTGTGATCATACGATAAGAAAACGCGCTGAAAATTTTATCGAAATTAAATTTAATAACTGTGTTCAAAAAGCTATCTTCTCCATACGACTGAATTTGGACTCGGAACCTTTTCCATTGCGTTTGGAATATGGATTTAATATTATAAACGCCTGGCGGTACGCCCCGATAGGAGTTCGAAATTTTGAGCTTCGAATTGGAGACGGTTTGAATTTGAATTTGAATTAAGATTGAATATAAATATTCAAATTCACAAGGAAAATTACACGTTTCTTTCCTCTTGCACCACTTGGCAAAATTAAAGACATGTGTTTGTTTTGATAACACGCGTTTGTTTGAATAATATAACGCAAAAAGAAAATCTCGTTTAAAGGAAAAAACGAACGATTTTCGTTCGAAAAGAAATTAATAGCCGATGTTTTTCCTATCCTCCCTTCTTCTCAGATAAAAAATATAAATCTCTTCCCTTCGGTTCTAAATCAAATTTCATATTGGTCGAAGCCTCTTTAAAAATCGAAATGGCCGAAATCAAATCGATTTTAAATTCTCGCGTTCAAATCTTCGCCCCTCTTGTTCGAATTCGAATTCGAGTTCAACTAAAAAACGGTCTCGAGTTACTCGCGATCGCAGGAGGGGCAACCGAAGCTTGGCACGACATCGTTTGGAGTAGGGTCACATCGCGGCGGTACGACTGGGGAAGGCAGCGCGTCATGCTTGGGAGCGACCTAGGGTTTTCACGAGGCGAAGGCGCGCACGTGAGGGAGGAGAGCCGGTGGATCGCGAGTGTTCTCGTGCGAGCACTTGATGTCATGGCAGTCGAAAATAAGGGCTTCGGCTGCTCGAGTGTTGGCACTCGATTCGGTCACGACAATAAAGGTGACAAGCGGTGGTGAGGGGGTTTCGATGGCCAGGAAAGGTGGAGCTCGACATTTTTGAGGTAGTTATTTTAAATAAATTTACATTTAAATATTTGTATATACAGTTAAAACACAGAATTTTTTTACAGTAGAGGTATATTTCGAATTTTATTCCTGCTGTTTTTAAAAGAAAAAAATTGTGTTTTAATTTGTATATATGTATATATACGTAGTTTCAAAGAAAAACAAATTTACACATTTTAAACTTACCAGTTCATATTTAAGGTGATTTATTTATTTAACTTATTTTAGTTATCAAATTATTTATAAAAAAAAGTTCAGGTTTAAATTAAATAATTAGATTGAATAAAATTATTTAAAGGAAAATTATTTTTGCTTACTAAGAATTATTAAAAGAAGTTTGTTTAACTAAATTATTAGTCTAAATTTGATTAATAAATGGAAATAGGTTGTTCGATAATTTCAAATATTAATGAATTGTATAAATTATTTATACAACGCCAAAAGACATGAAAACAAGTCGAATTGGAAATGGATTGCAAAATAAAGGAGCAAAGGTGAGATCTTCTCACTCAATCGGAACTTTCCGGTTTAATTTTAAATAGTTAAATTTAAAATTATTGATTGTGTGCTTGGATAATAAATTATTATCAGTTGTATTGAATTAGACTATATGCGCCGCATAGCGGGTGATATTATATTAAACCCATATACCATGATATTCTATCTCGAAGTGGAATTGGTATATATATGTATTTGGAGTGGTTGATTTCCCGCATTATATAGCGGATGAGACCCTATGCGCCGCATAATAGCGGATGATATTATATAAATCCCATACACCGCGATATTCCACCTCGAAGTGGAATTGGTATTTAATTGTTGTGCTAACATCCGTGGATGCAGGGAAACATGTTGGAGGGATTCAACTGGATTCCTCAAATATTTGAATTTGTTTCAATGATTGTGTGTCGATTATTTACAATCTGTGTGTGATCATATTTGTGATTGAAATCGTTGAAGGCTATAGTTTAGCCGAAATATATTTTTGGTATCGTAGGATACCGTAAACAAATAAAATTAGGTTTTTAAAATTTAAGTAGAAAATCTTAGTGAAATCCTATTGAATAAATTCCAAAATATGGGGAAAGACGTTAATAAACGGGTTTTAAGTAATATTTCTCAATAGTTGAAGAATTTATTTAAAATTCAGATTTTTAAATAGTTCGGAAGACTAAAGGAATTTATTTTAAAAGGAAATAAATTTAGAAATTAAATTTAAAAAATTTATTTGGTGCTTAAAAATGAATCTTTGGGAAATCAATTTGAAATTTGATTTGGTGTCTAAAAAAAATTTGGAAATCAATTTGGAACTTGATTTGGTGTCTGCAAATGATTTTTGAAAATCAATTGGAAAATCGTATATCAGTAGATATTTGAAAATTTAAAATTCACAATGGGAATTTTACAAAGGAAAGGGAATTTTTAAAAAAATGTTGGTTTATTTTTAAAAGCGTTGAAAGAAATTTGCAGATTTGGAATGTAAATTAAAATAAATCGAGAAGATTTATTAACTGATATAAATGGACTATTTTGAAATGAAAAGAGAATTCTTTCCTGGAAAACCGAGTATATTTTTAAAGTAACTTTTGAAGTATAAATTAAAAGTTCTAGAAATTGATTTGAAAGAATATTGTTGGATAAATTATTTTTGGGAATTGTTTTAAATCTATAAAGTAAAGTGTGATAACCCAGTACATTAGGCAAATAAATAATGTAATAATTTTTTCTATAATCCAAAATTTATTCTTTTTCCTAAGGAAATAAAATAAGTATTAATTTGGTATGTTTATAAAAATAGATTTTTTGGATTTGGAATTTAATTAGAAATATCCTAAGAACAAATTGGAATTAAAATTCTATATTTTGGAACTAATAAAATTTGGTTTCTAATTTTAATATAAATACATATAAGGAAATGTATATGATATGAATTTTATGTATAAATATTTATTATCTAAAAAGGTATAATAGTTAAAATAAGAATTAAATAAAAGAATTATATATTTCCTTTTGAAGCTTTGTATATAAATAAAAATAGTTTGAAATTATATATATATATATATATATATATATATATTCAAATATAAAACATTTAAAACATATGTCAATATAATACTTAAATCAATTAAAGACATTTTAATTTGCAAAAATTACAAGTGTAAGCTTAGAAATTCATCTAATTACAAGTGTAAACAAATATAACTTGATTTTAACAAGTGTCTTTAACCTCTTCTTATTTTTCTAAATAATTAATAAATGAGAAAAACTAAGTTATATAATCCTCTTCATTTTTCTCTTTTATTTCTTTCAACAATTCATTTCCTAAAACAAAACTAAGGGAAACTGATCAAAACCTAAAGGCCGAATTGTAAACCTGAGGAAGAAAAAATATCATAGCCAAAGAATTCAATAGAAATTACAATCTGGTAATCAAACAAGATCAGCTTAATAAACCTGAAAGCAAACTAAGAATCAAAATACAAGTTCAAAGATCAAGCCTTGGGTCCAATCTCAACAAACAACAGATTTCCAGAATCACGTTTCCAGTAATAAAGCATTTCAAGTTTTTAAATTTCAAAACGTTCAGCTCGATTCAACTGATTTCCAAGTGAGTAAACAAATCTTTTAATCTATTGCATGCTGTGAATTCGAAGTAAAGTATATAAAGAAAAAGTTTATATGATTGTTTAAATATGACTTGCATGTATATCTATATGATAAAATGGTGCATGTCTGAATATAAGGTGTTTGTTCTGTTCATATTATGCAGGTTCAAAATTTTGATCAAAATCCAAATTCTATTGCTGGATTTTCCTTAGTCTTCATTATATAACAAAAATTTGTTGAAATAGTAAGATCATTTCAAAAATCTGGATTCATATTAAAGTATAGTTCCAGATTCATTCAAAATAGGTTTTTTCTGTTTTATACCCGTGAGTAAATTTCTGTTAATTCTTTTAAGGCTTAAAATTTGTTTAAATACAAGATGCATGTGATAAACTTGTATAGCAATGGGAAAATAGGATTTGCATGAATGTTAGTGAACTGGAAATAGTTGAAACTCCCTGTATAATGTGTGCATGACTGAGTCTATGAATACATATCTTTCTCTATTAAACTTCAGGCACAAATCACCTAAATAAATCTATTTCTCTTCATAGATTAAATGTTGGATCAACATCACCGAAGATGAAATGATTTAATGAATGTAACTGTATTTTTAAAAATAAAATCAAGAAGAGATATTTAGTAAATATTCTGGAAATAAAAATTACTGCGGAAATAAATTTTAAGTCAGAGAAATCAAAGAACTAAAATTTAAGTTTTGATTATAAAAACAGATTAGTATTGAAAAATGATGATTTATGATAGCAAAATCACAATTTTTAAGCTTGTAAATTGTGTAGAATTGGGAGATGAACAATTTTGGGGGTGTTGTCGAATTCCGACGATAGGGTCGCTCGTGTTACGTGGCGATTGGCATGAAGGAGCGTCGTTCTGAGTGGCACCAGAGAAAAATGGTAGATATAATTTCGATATTGTAGATTGATGGGGTAGGGTCGATCTAGGGTTTTAGTTGTCTTTGACATAGCATCGGTTTCGAGTCGAATAGCGTAGCACGGGGGGGTTGTGAAGGCTGCACACGTGGGGAAAACACTACTGGAGGAGGAGACGAGTCTGCCGATGGAGTTTAAGGGTATTCGATGGAAGGAAAGGCCGGAGCATGTTGATTGTTAACGGATCATTTCCAGTAGTGGGAAGGGTCGAAGCTTGTTTTTCGAACATGGGCGGTTCGTCGCGGTTTGGATAGTTGTACGGGATGGGGCGACCGTGCGAGACTGGTATGGATGATCGGCGGTAGAGCACGATTATCGGAGGGAGCATGCACGGATACGTGCACGACCTTGTGTTCAATCCTGTAGCTTTGAACTGTTTTGTTAAAAGGAGAAGAAGTACGAGTGTTTCGTGTAGTCTAGATTTTGGCTCAAAGTAGTAAGGTGCTGGGCTCGAGTAGGAATCATGTTTTTTTTGTCTAAGCCGTGAATTTGTGCTAGGGAATTAATGTATATACCAAAAGTTTTAAATGGTAAACTTTTGGTCAAGCTTTAAAGCAAGATTCAAAATTTAGTATTTACCTGGTTTCAATAGAAAATAATCAACAAATTTTAAAGCAAGTTTCCATGATTTAAAATTTTAAGGTAAATGTTTTGAATTTAAATAGTCTTGGGTTTGAATAATTATATATAAGGAAATGAACTTGTGCGATTTATTAAAGATAATTAATGATTAAATTTGTAAATGTGCTTAATTATGGGTTAATTAATTAAAAATTAAAGGATAATAAATCAAGTGATAATTACTTAATATAATTAAATAAGTACAATTATTTAGTATAGTACAAAGTATAATTACTTAAGGGAAGTAATTAAAAAGGATTAATTACTTAAGGTAATCCATTTTAAGAATTAATTAAAATGTGATTAATTAAAGGATAGTTAATTTCTGAATATGATTAATTCATGGGTGATGAATGAATGAGATTAATTAAGGATAGTTAATTACTTAATATAAATTAATTAAAAAGTAATTACTTTAACGTGATTAAATATAGTATAATTGATTTATGAGGGTAATTAAAGGTTAATTATAGTCTAAATAATTTATGTTAATAATTAAAGGTTGACGAGCAAAATTGCATAAATTAATTAAAGTAAGGATAAAATGGTTTATAATTAATTAGTGTTAGTTAAGCAGAATTTAAAGGTAATTAATTAAATTTGGGAAGTAATTTGAATTAATTAAGAATTGAACAACCAATTAATCTTACTTATAGATAATTAGTTATAATTGAATGCCTTGGATTATTTGATATCTTGACATGTGATTTAGTATGCTATGTAATATGTTATGTTTGGTTGAACTGTATTAATATGGATTGTCTATCTGTGATGAATTGCTGTGTAATTCTGGGTATGTATGGAATAATTTAAAAACTTAAACAGCTTGTTTGTTTTTAAGATGATATTGGATTCGAAGGGACCGGGTCTGTTTTCAGTACATACCCGAAACCACTTCGATTGGAATCTACAATAATTCTTTATGGATTTGATTTTGGAAAAATTAGTCTTAAGATTGGAAAATTTTGAGTTTAAGATTTGAATGTTAAGAATTGAATTTGTAAATTATTTAAGAATCGGTTCCAAAGTTGGAAGATAAAATTGAGTAATAAATTGAATTTTAAAGATAAAATTGTTTTGAACTCTTATTTGAACTTTGAAATAAGTTAAGTAAAGATAATTTAAAATGGAATTTTGAGATTTGGACTCAGAATTTAATTGATTAAAGATTTTGATTGTTGATATAAAAATAATGGTTAATTTGATTTAAAGAGTTAAATCAACATTTAACTTAACTCGAATTTATATAATTCGAGATGGTTTAAAGTTGAGATTTAAATTGAATTAGTTCAAATTGGATTTGGTTAAAATTAATTAGAATTGTGATTGAAGATGGATAAGTTTAAAATTCAAATGGAAAATTTGAATTGGATTAATTTGAAATGAAATTGAAGTTGAATGAGTTCAAATTCAAATGGGAATTGGATAATTCAAACTGGAATTGAAATGAATTGAAATTGATTCAATTTGAAATTTATTTGAATTAATTGAAATTGTGATTAAAGTTGAATAAGTAAATTCAAATGGAATTTGAATTGAATATAGAAAAAAATTAAGGATAATTTAACTTGAATTGGGATTTGATCAATTTAATGGGAAATTGATTGGAAATGGAGATTGGGAAGTTGAATAGTTTGGCTCTGGACTATTTTCAAAATAAATTGTTTTAACACAAATCTATTTTTCCAAACTATTTACTATACAATCTTTCTTCTTAATGCCAAACTATCTTATGCATATTTTACATTTATTTTTGGAACTACTTAACTATTTTACAATGGTTTTATAAATTAATTACCAACTTTCAACTACTTTATAACTAATTACTATTTTACAACTATTTTGCAATTATTTAAAATTTCTATAACTATTTGACTATTTTCCAACTATTTTACAATTACTTAACTATTTTACACCTATTTTATAAACTAATAATTATTTTTCAACTGTATATCTATTTTAAAATATTTCAAGCTATTTTCTAAATTTAAGCTGGATAGAGTTCAAACTGTTTATGATTAAATACCTAATTGAGATAAGGATTAAAGTGATAATCCAAATGGAATTGAAACAATTGTTAATAAGTGGATAGAAATTAAAGTTAGTGTGAATAAAAAAGGAGAAATTGGTTTGTCTAATAATCAATGAAGATGAATACATAGGATGTACGTATGTTATTCTATTTTCATAGTGATTTGATCCAGATTTGAGCATAGAATTTTGAGATAGTATGTCGATCCGAGTTGGAATTTTTCACTCAATTTTCGACGGCGAACCTGGATATGGATTGTTGATAGTTTCTAGATATTCTCTATCATAGTTATGGCTATGCAAGGAGAATAATAGTTTCTGATCAAGAAACCAGATCTAAGTCCGCACTATGAAGCTGGGTGGACGATACTAGTTCGGAAGAGAAATTGTATGATCGAGTGAGCGATCAGATTGATACTACGTACGGATGATATGTGTACATCGTACGGATTTGAATGACATTTGATATTGAAAATTTGTGGATAAGAACTATAAAATGATTTTTGGAATGGAAAGTATATTTTGTGAATTATATGATGTAATAAAATGGAAATTGGATATTTCTATGTTAGAAATTTACTTTTTGGAAGAAAGTGATATGGTTAATAATTTTATAAAAGAGTAATCAAATTTGAACATTTGATTTGAAATAAACAAAGTTATATATCTTTTTTATATATATGATAAAACTCCCCTTGTTGAATCTTTTACCAAAAGAAAAGGGTTTTTGAAAAAAAAAAAATTGAAGTATAAAAGGGAATTTATATAAGTATGAAGTGATCCAAAAAAATTTAAAGTTATATATATATATAAAGGATCTTATGAGAATGATTTTGAGGAAAAGTTTTTGGAACCTATGGATTTGGAAAGGCTTTTGATTTTTGGGGAAATCAATTTTGGAAATTTGGAAAGCCTAGTTTGAGAATTATCGATTTTGGGATAATCGATTTTGAGAAAGGGGATTTATACGAAATTCATACTAGGTGTATGATTTGGAAGATACTATATATGTATAGTATAAATAGTTTTGAAAATGGCTCTGGAGAAAAAGACGCTCTCCTGAAATGAACTTCTCAAGAGTATCATAGGTTGGTGCTGCCTTGAGCCTCAAAGAGGGGGAGGCTCTAAAGTGGATCTTGTGAGGAAGTCCGGACAAACTGAAGTTTCTGAGGATTATTAGGTAGCGAAAATCGAGGGCGTTGATGCCTAAAGGGGCATTTAGGTTATGTTGTGACGACAGTGTAACTCGATGTCGCTGCGATCTACTATGGACCATAGCGAAAATCGTGTGGAGGTGAGTGTCAACGGTCTACGTTTGATTTTGTCGGGAAGGCAACGTAACATCGGTAGAATGCGATCTATGTTCGAGTGAAGTGGAGAAGTTTCATTCTTTTGGCGGTGAAATTTGAGGACGATGATGCCTACAGTTACATGGACTTTTTTTGTGATGGCTATGTAACCCAAGATGTAACTGCGATCTGTAGTGGGTTTCATGGCATAATCGAGGGGCGCGGAGTGCCTACAGTTATCCATGAATTTTGTCGGGATGGCAACGTATCGGGTTAACTGCGACCATGGATGAGGGTGATGATTTTCAGAGCGTTCTCACCAAACATATTTCCTCTATTTCAAAATGTTTTCTATATTTTCAAAAAAAATGTTTTCTAAGTATTTTCTCTGGGTGTTAAAATGGGTTTACCAAGTACTTATAGATTTTCAGTCCTACGTCTGATCAACGTATGACCGAATTTCTATGAGAACGAGGATGGACTTGTTGAAACATCGAGTTATAAAAGTACATTTATAAAACTATTTTGGCAATATTATATAATTTTAAAGTGTTTCAAAAATGATCAAAAGGTGATTTAACTAATTTTAAGTATTGAATAAATTCTGGTTTCGTTCCTTTTCGAGGACGAAGAGATTCTAAGGGGGAGGAGTGTGATGTCCCAGTACTTTAGGCAAATAAATAATGTAATAATTTTTCTTTTATAATCCAAAGTTTATTCTTTTTCCTAAGGAAATAAAATTAGTATTAATTTGTTATACGTTTATAAAAATAGATTTTTAAATAGAATTTGGATTTGAAATTCAATTGGAAATATCCTAAGAATAAATTGGAATTAAAACTCTACATTTTGGAACTAATAAAATTTGTTTTCTAATTTTAATATAAATGTAAATTGGAATTAAAACTCTACATTTTGGAATTAATAAAATTTGTTTTCTAATTTTAATACAAATGTATATAAGGAAATGTAATATGTATAAATATTTATTATCTAAAAAGGTATAATAGTTAAAATAAGAATTCAATAAAAGAATTATATATTTCCTTTTGAAGCTTTATATATAAATAAAAATAGTTTGCAATTATATATATATATATATATATATATATATATATATTCAAATATAAAACATTTAAAACATATGCCAATATAATACTTAAATCAATTAAAGACATTTTAATTTGCAAAAATACAAGTGTAAGCTTAGAAATTCAACTAATTACAAGTGTAAACAAATATAAGTTGATTTTAACAAGTGTCTTTAACCTCTCCTTATTTTTCTAAATAATTAATAAATGAGAAAAACTAAGTTATATAATCCTTTTCATTTTTCTCTATCATTTCTTTTAGCAATTCATTTCCTAAAACAAAATTAAGCGAAACAGATCAAAAACTAAAGGCTGGATTGTAAACCAGAGGAAGAAAAATTATCATAGCCAAAGAATTCAATAGAAATTACAATCTGGTAATCAAACAAGATCAGCTCAATAAACCTGAAAGCAAACTAAGAATCAAAATACAAGTTCAAAGATCAAGCCTCGGTCCAATCTCAACAAACAACAGATTTCCAGAATCGAGTTTTCTGTAATAAAGCATTTCAAGTTTTTAAATTTCAAAACTTTTCAGCTCTGTTCAACTGATTTCCAGGTGAGTAAACAAATCTTTTAATCTGTTGCATGCTGTGAACTCAAAGTAAAGTATATAAAGAAAAAGTTTATATGATTGTTTAATCATGACTTGTATGTATATCTATGTGATAAAATGGGTTTGCATGTTTGAATATAGGGTATTTGTTCTGGTCATATTATACAGGTTCAAAAATTTGATCAAAATCCAAATTCTATCGCTGGATTTCCTTTGTCTTCATTATATAACAAAAATTTGTTGAAATAGTAAGATCGTTTCAAAAATCTGGATTCAGATTAAAGTATAGTTCCAGGTTCAATCAAAACAGGCTTTTTCTGTTTTATACCTGTGAGTATTAATTCTTTTAAGGTTTAAAATTTGTTTAAATACATGATGCATGTGATAAACTTGTATAGTAATGGGAAAATAGGATTTGCATGAATGTTAATGAACTGGAAATAGTTAAAACTCCCTGTATAATGTGTTCATGACTAAGTCTACGAATACACATCTTCCTCTATTAAACTTCAGGCACAAATCACCTAAATAAATCTATTTCTCTTCATAGATTAAATGTTGGATCAACATCACTGAAGATGAAATGATTTAATGAATGTAACTGTATTTTTTAAAAAAAAAATCAAGAGATATTTAGTAAATATTCTGGAAATAGAAATTACTGTGGAAACAAATTTTAAGTCGGAGAAATCAAAAATCTGAAATTTAAGTTTTGATTATAAAAACAGATTAGTATTGAAAAACGATGATTTATGATAGCAAAATCACTAATTTTTAAGCTTGTAAATTGTGTGGAATGGGAGATGAACAGCTTTGGGGGTGTTGCCGAATTCCGGCGATAGGGTCGCTCGTGTTACGTGGCGATTGGCAGGAAGGAGCGTCGGTCTGAGTGGCACCAGGGAAAAATGGTAGATATTATTTCTATAGCATAGATTGATGGGGTAGGGTCGATCTAGAGTTTTAGTTGTCTTTGACATAGCATCGGTTTCGAGTCAAATAACGTAGCACAGGGGGTGGTGAGGGCTGTGTATGTTGGGAAAACACTGCTGGAGGAGGAGACGAGTCTACCGATGGAGTTAAGGGTATTCGATGGGAGGAAAGGCCGGAGCGTGTTGATTGTTAGCGGATCATTTCCAGTAGTGGGAAGGTTCGAAGCTTGTTTTTCGAACATGGGTGGTTCGTCGAGGTTTGGATAGTTGTACGGGATGGGGCGACCGTGCGAGACTGGTATGGATGATCGGCGGTAGAGCACGATCATCGGAGGGAGCGTGCACGGATACGTGCACGACCTTGTGTTCAATCCTGTAGATTTGAACTATTTTGCTGAAAGGACAAGAAGTAGGGGTGTTCCATGTATTCTGGATTTTGGCTCAGAGCAGTAGGGTGCTGGGCGCGAGTAGGAATCGTGTTTTTTTTGTTTAAGCCATGAATTTGTGCTTGGGAATTAATGTATGGACCAAAAGTTTTAAAGTGGTAAACTTTTGGTCATGCTTTAAAGCAAGATTCAAATTTTAGTATTTACCTGGTTTCAATAGAAAATAATCAACGAATTTCAAAGCAAGTTTCCATGATTTAAAATTTTAAGGTAAATATTTTGAATTTAAATTGTCTTGGGTTTGAGTAATTATATACACGAAAATGAACTTGTGCGATTTATTAAAGATAATTAATGATTAAAATTTATAAATGTGATTAATTATGGGTTAATTAATTAAAAATCAAAGGATAATACATCAAGTGATAATTACTTACTATAATTAAATAAGTATAATTATTTAGCATAGTCCAAAGAATAAGTACTTAAGGGAAGTAATTAAAAAGGATTAATTACTTAAGGTAATCAATTTTAAGAATTAATTAAAATGTGATTAATTAAAGGATAGTTAATTTCTGAATATGATTAATTAATGGGTAATGAATGAATGAGATTAATGAAGTAATTAAGGATAGTTAATTACTTAATATAAATTAATTAAAAGTAATTACTTGAATGTGATTATTAAATATAGTATAATTAATTTATGAGGGTAATTAAAGGTTAATTATAGTGTAATTAATTTATGTTAATAATTAAAGGTTGATGGGCAAAATTGCATAAATTAATTAAAGTAAGGATAAAAGGGTTTATAATTAATTAGTGTTAATTAAGTAGAATTTAAAGGTAATTAATTAAATTAATTTGGGAAGTAATTTGACTTAATTAAGGATTGAACATCCAATTAATCTTGCTTATAGATAATTAATTATAATTGAATGCCTTGGATTATTTGATATCTCTAACATGTGATTTAGTATGCTATGTAATATGTTATATTTGGTTGAACTGTGCTAATATGGATTGTCTATCTGTGATGAATTGCTATGTAATTCTGGGTACGTATGGAATAATTTAAAAACTTAAACAGCTTGTTTGTTTTTAAGATGATATTGGATTCGAAGGGACTAGGGTCGGGAACCAGTACATACCCGAAACCACTTCGATTGGAATCTACAATAATTCTTTATGGATTTGATTTTGGAAAAATTAGGTTGGAAAGGGACAAATGATGTATTTTTGGTCATTTAATCTGAGTAATAATACTTATATATGATTGTAAGGTGTGTATTTGACTCTGGTAAGTTAAGAACTCGATGTGAGATACGAGTTACCCTGGGTTTTAAATAAGCTTTAATCATTGTATTTCTTGTTAGATGGGTTTACTCGTGCTGGTTTCAAGCATGACCTGGCTGTTACTTTGATGTAATGCTCAGGCTAGACTGAGTATTACAGACTTTTAGGTAAGGACATTCTGGAGCTCAGGACGTGAGCTGGATGGTAGGAACGTATGGAGTGTATTCCGCTGTGATATATTGTTGTTTTTCTGGGACAAGTTACTTTTAACTGTCCACTGTTTGTATAAATGTTGTAACCCTGATTATTGATGTAAATTAGCTAATACAGTTTTCATTTATATAGCTGCTATTTTATTGGAAATTATATTTTGATCCATTGCGAATGTGAGAATCTGTGTTTCATTTCTGTTTCTTCTTCTTTCTCTTTTCTTCATTTCCTAACTATCTGGATTTTTCGGAATCGAAAATTCTGGGTCGTTACATAAAGATTTATTTAATTAATTATAGAAAGGATTATTATAAAGTTTAAATTGATATTTGATTTAGAAAATAGTTATTTAAATATTTACACTCCATCTACTAATTTTATTTTAAAATTAGTTTGGACTTGAATTTTTAAAATGAGAATTAGTATAATATCTTCATAACTTATATTTAAAATAAGTGTTTTAAAACAGTTTTATTTTAAATATTTCCAAGTATATGTGTTGGATAAGTAATTTAAATTATTTTAAAGTATTTGAACTCGGCAGATTTTCAGTGGAAATGCATAAATATTTGAGAATATATTCCGCGTAAAGAAAAGTGATTTGAAATTTGTTTTCAAAGGATTGAAATGTGGAAAATGATTTGAAATTTGTTTTCAAAAGATTGAAAGGTGAAAAGTGATTTGAAATTTGTTTTCAAATGGTTGAAGTGCTAAAATTATATCTTGCGAAGATATTTTTTAAATAATAATTGGGGGGAAATTATTTGAAATGCAGTGATTGTTGTGAATGTTGATTGATAGTTAAATAGCCGACTATCAATATTGATCTTTAAATGGCATTTGAATTTCGATGCGGCCGGAGGTCGAATTCCAAATGGATATTCGAAAACCACATCGAACCTTTATGATTGTGATGGATCTTTTGTTTAAAAGATCAAAGTGGAAATTGTTGTGATTTATTTGAAATCTGAATGTAACACTTATTTTTAAAATGAGCGCTCGTTATTCGGATTAGCCGGGAGAGGACTTTGTGTCATAAAACCTATTCCGAATAATGATACGATGAAATGGGACTGCATTTGAAGATGGTGTTGAAGACCGGGTATTTCGAAAGCGAAAGGATTACCAGTCGAATGTCTCTGCACTAGATTGCTACGGTATAAAGATTTTGTCACCTTTGTGATGGGGATTTTCGGACGTGATTAGTGAATATCCGGATTTGCAAGTGCATCTTTGAAGTGCCTTCGGTTCCGATCGATCCCGGAATGGACTTGTATGGATGTGTGTCTGAAGTTACACTTTGAGATGTAAAATGGGTTTCTATCAAATACATTTCGGTTGGTGGCGGAGAATTTATTCTCTTAGCTTAACACTCTTCTCTGAGACGTACAAGCTCAAAGGTATGTGGTTGATGATTACTAGTGATACATTCCTAATTTGGTAATGTGACATACGAAGTGATGCTGATCATTTATTGATCGAAGCAAGGCTTTGTGAAAAAGTGTAGCCTTGTGGAAGAGACTTCGTCGGACCTCACACCCCGAAAATGGTCGAAACAGGAAGGATGCGGTAAGGTTATTTGGGAGTAGCGCCCCAGAGGGTATGTCATTTCCTACTGGAAAAAGGGTGATATCATGATAGGAATCCCAAATAGTTAACTTATATGGTTGCTACAAATTTATTACTTTATGGTTGTTGCTTTGTGGTTAAGGAAACTTGGATAAAGGTCACAAACGACCGGGGGATGGCATACTCGTGTAGTAGTTACCTTGTAATAGAGGTAACTCGGCCTTGTGTTGGCAGACATCCGGTTAGGTTCTCGGGACGTCCCTCCAAAGGCGTACCCATGTGGCAGTAGGAAGTTCCTTAGCCTGACCATTTGTTGGAAATCCAAAGAAACAATATGCACCCTGTACGATTTTAGTTGTATAACCTGCCATGGAATGTGGCGGTGACCTGCTATTGAACATGGTAGCTATAGTAGGCATACGATAATGGTTGCATGCTGGCTAAGATTAATATTATACTTTCGAAATGTTTCCACATTATGCACTAATGATAATATTAAAAAGAGATTTTGCATATCAAGCATGTTTGACTATCATAAGGAGAAATCTCCTCCAATTCTGTGTTTGCATTGTGTGTGTGGCGGGAGGCCTTATGGTAGTTTCATTTTGCAGAAGCATAGAGGATTTCCTTTTCTTTTCTTTGTGAAAATAACTGTTTTTAAGATCTCACACCAGTCTCATGACTGACTTGGGGTTTATTGTTCCCTTTCTAAACTCTGGGTGCCCATAATTTGCCACACAGGCAGCCTAAAGTCAGGTTATCAGTTATTCGGGAGCAAAGTCAAGAAGTCGCTGTGGAGATCCGGAGTTCAAGCTGGGTGGCGAGACGTATCACTTTACTAAGTATTATCTACTACGTTTGGGTTGGTGCAAGTTCAGTTTCATGTGGGCAAGTATAATGATTGCTATTGTTGTTTTGTATTGTGTATAACCCTGATAATGTGATGTATAAACTGATATAGTGCTTTTGTTTTAAAGATTATTCATTTATCTATTATATTTGTTCCGCTGCGGAATGTGAGATACTATTATTATTTTCTTTTTATTCTTCTATCTTCTTCTTCTTAAACCCTAATAGTTCGGTTTTTTGACGTTCGACTGTGCAGCATTGGATACAGTGGACATGTCAATGTCGACTTTCGGGTGTCGAAAAATTAGACCGTTACATTGTGGTATCAGAGCATTTGGTTAAGCGATAACCTTGGCTCTTGTGGGGATTACTCATTAGAGATAGAGTCAGTAGTACTCTAGAATGAGTTTAAATGTATTAATAGATATGAGCACGTATTTGTTAGTGAATATAAAAATTGTTTTATTGTGATGATTAGTTTGTTGAGTGGTATATGGATTCTGGTGGGTATAGTCTGTACAACTCTATCGATAGGGATCTCTAAACACTTGTACAGAACAATTCGACACGATATTGTTTTAAAATATGGTAAATGAAATAATTTTACCTAAACTATTTTTGTATAGAAAAGAAATCATTTTCCGGAAATTATTATATAGTATATGGTTGTTTGGTTGTTAGGAAGTTATAATATTAAATTATTATCATTGGTTATTGAATAAGAAATTGAAATCATCACTTAAAGCTGAGAAATAAAATCCATATACAAATGGGATTTGTAAATATAAATTGTAAATGTGAGTTATAATTTGAAATAGAATTCCAAAGGAATATTTGGAATTTTTTTTGAAAAGAATTGAAAGGGTCTGAAAAGGTTTGAAATTTGGAAAGTTTGGAAATTAAATCCCTTTTGAGCTTGAAAATGGTTTTGGAGAAAAAAATGTTTTTGAAGGGATAAAAGCACTAAACTCTTTTCTATCGCTGGAAAATAACTTCGGTGATGATTGCAGCATCATCAATGTTCATTTTCGAGTTTCCAAGAGAGTAATTGCTGTCAAATTGTTTTAGATGGAAATTGTTTGCAAACTGGGTTTGGTTTTGGAAATTCAAAAGAATAATTTGAATTGGGAAGTGTAACAGCCCGCAAATCCGTACCCCTTGAGTCAACACTATTCTACATCAATCAACTCAAGTTGTACAGAAATACGAACCATTTGGGTTAAAGAAGAAGATGTAGAAGAAGAAAATAGAAAACAACATCAGAATCTAACCATTGCAGCGGAATAAGATATAATAGATAATAAATGATCTTTACTCAAAAATCAAATATCACTGTCTATATATTAAATCATCAGAGTACCTCAAGCACAGTTCAACATCAATAACATATAAATGGATACACATCAACTCAATACAGCAGAATATATATAAAACAAGTGCGAAAGTACGTATAGTCATCCAGCTCGTCTCCTAAGCTCCACAGCATCAAATCCTGTATGATATGATACTCGGTCTGACCCGAGCATTACAGTTAAATAACACCCGAGTCAGTCTCGAATACCGGCGTGAGAAAACCACACCCAATTGATTATTAAAGTTTCAAAAATCCTTTGAAAACAAAAGCATCTCGTAAGACCACGCCACAAATAAACATGTCGGGTTTTTACCTTACGATAGCTAAAACAATTTTTACGGAAATCCTCTGATATTATAATAGGGTATATATACAAATACTTATAAATAGCCGAAATTGTTACATTATTAAATTCCATCTACTAGCCACAGAGTGGGTAATACAAACAAAACTCGTACAAGGCTCGTAGGGAGAATGGATTTCCAACTAATGACTAGGCACTGGGGTACCACCTGTCACAGTACAGGGCCTAGATCACCGTACCGAGGAGTACGCTCGCTCCCCTGCAACACAAGACCGGGACTACCTCTTACTGGATAATCCCGAGTGAGATCACCCCGCGGTTGGGATCAGCAACCGCCCACTAAGCCGAAATAAAAGGGACATCTAGACAGGGATGACCTCACCCTGCTTGGGTGCTACCCACCTAGCCTTGCTGCATAACCCCTGATTTTTAGTCATTCCCATTTGATGAGGCTTGAGGCTAAGCGTTACCTTTTTAGAACATATCCCTTAGAATGCCCATCGTCCACCTGACGATGTTTCGCAAGCATTCATCCATACAAGTCCGTCCCGGGTTCGAACGAAACCTAAGGCACTATTCCTACTACATCCATTTTGGAAATATCCTCAGGATTAGTAGCGACTAGCCCTTGCACTTCACTGCTCCATCTTCGAATCCAAATTCATTTTCCACGAAACGTACAAGCTGGATCGAAGTGGTTTTCGAGAAATAAATCTCAATCCCGATCTCTTTGAAACGATCAACGCATTTGTCCAATATTGATAGTCAGTTATTTAACTATCAATTAATATTCATAAACATCCATCGAACAGTAAATAATTTCCCAAATTATTTATTAACCTCAAAAATATCTTCACAAGATATATTTTCATTTTCAAACCTTTGAAACCAGTTTCAAACCACGGGTCGCTGTCTCTATGTCTTAAAAGCCAAAATTTATGAATCAACTTGTGTTGTGCTTGATGTTCTAAAATAAAAGAAAATGCTTTAGAAGTTTGAAAATTTATTGTGCAGTAGAAAAGAGTCAGTCATGGCTGTTAACCCATTGACTAAATCTCGACTGTGTAGGATGTGGCTAAATTTGTTATGAAAACTAAAAACGAATAATTCGGAAAATTTTTGTTCAATAAAAAAAGTCTTTATTTTAAAACTAGTTTGTATTTTTTGAATTTTTCCAGCAATTTCTAAAATTTAAACGGTAAAAGATATTGAACGAAAAAGGGTTATTTACTAATTTTTGAAACGCCATATGTTAGCATAGGGAAAAGTTGTTGGATTGGCAATATGGATTTTACCGTGCAGCAAAAGCATCAGTGAGTAAAATATAGTAAATGACAAGGGAAAAAAAACAGTTTTAGCTTTGAGATCTTCTTTTCATACCTTGTCCGAAGGTGAACAAAGCTTGTCTTAAAATAACTCTATTTTTAAATATAAAAAAAAGTAAATTTCCTTATATAGACTGTATGTGGAAAATTTGGAAAAGAATTGGGGGTAAAAGAGAAGACTTCCACGTGCGGTGGAATGGATATAAAAGAGAAGGATGAAAATATAGAATCCTCCATCCCTTTTTCCGCAATAAGAATATGGGTTTAGAGAACCAAATTTTCCAATTTTTGGATGTTAAAAATTGTGTGCTAGAATTTTGGATGGTAGAGATTGGATACAAAATTGGTTAAACTATACTTCTATTCATAAGAGTGGGAAATTTTTTATGCAAAAACCAAGTTTTTTGGTTTTCAAAATTTGCATACATATAGAACTACCAGTATATATAGGTTATTTGCACCGCATTTTCAAAATTGTTTTAACGAATGCATTCATATAGGACGTGCCGATTTTGAATTATTCAACATACATATCATATGTATTATGATACACTGTGCAGTTATATACGAATGGTTGCAAAATTGGTTGTACATTAATTAACTGGATACTTAGAACAGCTGCATGTTGTGTTACATGATTCAGTTCTCGAAGAATTTCGGGGATGAAATTCTTTTAAGGAGGAAGAATATTACACACCATAACTTAAGCGATAGTTAATTAAAAAAAAATATTAAATCCAAAATTAGATTTTCACATACGTTAGAATTTGGCTACGAAACTTACACCATTGTGTTCATAACGTTGTATTCATAGTGATTTTCTAATCAACTTTCAAATGTAAAGTTTTACGATCGGAGTTCAAACAAAAAAGTTATTAACGTTTGAAGTTTTTAAATTAGAAATAATTCAAAACCAATTAACAAAGTAACTGTTAATAACATAGAAATAAAATAAATGTTAAAAATTAAGAGTGTTTAGTCAAATTAAATCTAGTTAAGAAAACATGTAAGTAGATAAATTAAGCGCATAAGGAGATAAACATGATTAACTTATTATTTTGACGCTAATTCAAACATCAAATGTTAACATAAAGACTATATGGAATTAAGCTTAAATATAACACACAAGGAAATAAATGATAATAAATTAGTGGAAAACTACTATTTAACTTCTATGTAACGTTAACGTTAATGGAAAATGGAATAAATTTAGCTGCACAGGCAAATAAAGGCAAAAAACTTAACGTACAAATAAACGACTAGTCGACTGCTAGCAGTCAGCCGGTAGGGTTATAACAGTCGATCGGTGGTTGTTATGGCGGCGAAAACCTAGATTAAACGACCCAGATTTAATAAACTAAAATCTAACAGATGAATTGATTCGTGCATCTACAAAAATACAGGCCAAACCCGTTAATTTTCTTTTCATGATTTCTGAATCAAAGAGCGAAGCTCTGCCATTTTCTTTTCTCCACAAATTCTAGAAAATATAGATATTATAAAATAGTATATTATATATGTGGAGAATAGTAGAAAATTAAAGAGAATAAGAGAAAAGGGGTGAATCAGTTATGTAAAGAAGAGGTAAGTTCTAACTCTAAAACTTTACAACTATGTGCAATTTAAATCTCTTCTCAGATCTATAATTCTAAGAAATATTTATACACTTTAATACATATTTTGGTAGAAGAAGAGGGAGTCAAATAAGAAGAATTGATTTAGATCTGGACATTTGGAAGCTTAAAGGTGAGTGAAGATGTGGATTTATATCGCTGTAAATTCTTTTTCTGCCTGGAAGAAATTTTGGAGTTGTAGGCTTTAATATGTACTATAAGGTATTTAAGAGCTATTCCTACATATTCTATGAGTCGCTAACTTTGATTAATTATTACATATACTTGAATTTGGAAAGTAAGAAAAAAAGTAGTCCCTAAACTTATAATATTGTATAGTAATACTAGGTTTGTTTGTTGAATGATATATGTTAGTAAACATGAATAGAAAGTTAATATAATTTGGTTTTGGATTTAAATAGTATATTAATTCATTGGAATGAAGTCCATTGCAATGTAAATTTCTATAAATTATCTAGTTTTATAAATATGAATAAAAGAGTATTCTTTGATAACAATGTAACAACCCAGTTTCTAGAGGTAATTCATAATAAATATTTAATTAATTAAAATTGGATTTTGGAATTTAAAATAAATAATTTGAATTTATTTCAAAATATTAGAATTTTATAACATGGTGATTAGTAATGGAATTAAATAGTTTTGGGAATAAATGGGTGTTTTTTAGAATTTAAAAATAAATCAATTTAGGTTGTTTAACATTAAATTTTGTGTATTTAAATTTAAATGAATTAAATATAGAATATAATTTTGTAAATAAATAATGTTATAATTTACTAAGTATTTTGTACTAGAAGTGACTTGTATTCGGGCTTGAATTAGAATTGTCAACCAAACTAAAAAAAGAAAGAAGAAAGAAAAGAAAAGGAAATGAAGTAATGCCCAAAGCCCAGCAACCCAAACGCTACTAATCATGTTTCCAAACATCTCCTCCTCCACATTTTTATATCTCCTAATGTTCCCTCTTCTTCTATAAATGGAACTCCATCATATATGTATATTGAATTTACAATATTGATCTCATCCCTAAAGCCTACTTCTCCATAAACCAAATTAACATTCAAATATAAGTCGACAAATTCCCTTATTCAACTATCCGTTTCTCAACATAGATATATTATCGTGCACGTAAGCAATTTGAGTTTCGTAGAGACATTGAATTTTTGGATATGTGCGATCAAGGAAGTGGAGGAAGAAGACGAGCACAATGCTCAAGTGAGTATATGAACTCATAGTTTTACGTTTAAATAATGTTATTCTATTATTTGTCGTGCTTAGCTTGTGGTTTGGGTAAATACAATGTGTATGCATCAAACTGGAGAAGAAATGATAGATGGAGGAGGAGAGGATCGCTTGGAATCGACGATTGTTTATGCATTTTTTCGATCGACAGTCAACCCTCTAGGTCTAACGGTCGGCTGCTTGTGGTCGATCGGCAGTGGTGATCCGTCGAACGTAAATCTCTCTATTTGTATGTGTGCATGTGTTTGTTTATCAATATAATATATATATATATATATATTGATATTTTTAAATAAAGATGTTATTAAATAAAAGGTATTCATACATATATGTACTTTTGATTACAGAAAAGTCCTATACAATGTTAATTATTAATTACTTAATTTAGATATTGATTATTTGATGAAAATTTAGTTTTTAGTTTCTAATAAATCATTAAAAATAATATAAAATTCTATAAAAATATGAAATAGTTTCTAATTGTTATTTGATTTTCAAGGTATATTTCATGAATTTAGAATATAATACAAAGTTTTAGAAAACATATTTTATAGAATTGTTATATAATAAATTGATTGGGATGTTATAAAATTATTTAAAATTAGTACATAGTTATAGAAAATTATGAAATAATTGCTTTGAGTAATATTTGGTTTTACATACTATTTTGGGATTTCAAAGAAGGAAATGAGCTTTCAAAAGTTATTTTGAATATTAAATTACTATTTAAATTATAAAAGGTTATGAAATTACTAATTTATTGAAAAGAAAATACTATATTGTTAGACCAAAATTTGGTATAATTTATATGACGGCAACAATGATGAAAGAATCCTTGGCTTATACAAATATGGTAATATGGTCAAGCATAACTCAATTAATATTAACTTAATTATATCATTAACGACCAATTATCACTTAAGAATAGTCCATGATGGAATCATTAAAGGATGGATTGGTGAAGACAATAGGCCTTTAAGGAGAAATGTACGAAAGTCCACATGTTTTCCTAGAATTATGCATGAGATTCCTTAAGGCCATTTAAAGTTGTCCTATTGAGGAGTCTGTATAGGCTTTCGAGAATAATATTCCAAAAATGCCTATGCCATGTCATATGTCATATGTTCAATAGACGTATAGAATGCAAGTAACAAATTTGTGCAATAGTGCATTAGGCTCAATAATGTGCTAGTAATTTGTAATTTTATTCAAAGTCCAATGTTCATATAATAACTAGTGTGTGGCCCGTGCTACGCACACGAGCAGATAAGTAAGGATAGATGATGTAGTTTTTCTGGCTATTTGTTATTGTTTGTAGGTATATATTTTATGTGATATACTGCTTGGAATTTGGTACTCACATTGTACTTGTTTTTTGTGACTTATGTAAAGTCGAGAGATAATATTGTACTAATTTTCTAGTTAGGTAACTTCCATAGCCAATCTGTTTGTTATTCTGTTGGGCAACAGTAATTTTTAGAATTTTTGGAGTCAATATATTTAATTCTTTCTTCTTTTAACTTTGATAAAGCGAGGATACTTGTATTAGAATCCTATATACATTCGAGCTAAAGTAGAAAAATGGTAATGTTTTCATTTTATGTAAACTAAATTAGTTAGGATATGCTAATGTATGAAATATTATAATGTTTACGAGTCATAAGTTTTGATCTTAGGAATTTATTACTCTCATTTTTATTTAGTTATGGATTTTGTTTGCATATATGGTGAACGGGAATCTTTAATTCAACATATTATCCAAACATCTTTTATTTGCTTGGTCACCTTTATATACCACTATAAACTCGAATGGTTCGACAAAAAATGCAAGTTCAATTGCTTGCATAAATTTTTTATTCTATGTTGCACAAATGTGGTATCTAAATGCATATTGTGTAATATAGAGCATTTAACTTAGAGAGACCAAAAAATTGAAGGAAAGGACAATGAAATGTACCGAGGCTACATATATTTTAGTTAACACACTAAAATAGAACCACTAATTTAGTTTCATGACCGACAAAAAACACTTGCTATTACTGGAAATTCTTTAATTTAGGTTGTAAGTTGGCTGAAAATAATCTATTTAATTATTAGTAAATGGTCATACTCCAAGCGTGTATATTTGAATTGCTAAATCAACAGTGAAATAGAAATTATTTTTACATTAATTGTAAACGTGGAAGATGCTGAGTAGCTATACTAAACCACACGGAGACAGAATAAACAGTTGTTAGCAATAAAACAAATTTTCTAGCAGAAAAAAATTGTAACGTTAAGAAAAAGGGATAGATACAAAGTTGTTATGCTGAACCACATGGAGACAAAATACATAACTGCTAATATAAATGAAACTGTAGGATATAATCAGTTAGACGGGAGTTCATGAGCATGTGTGGTATGGTGAATCTTTTTCTTTCTTCCTTGTATTGACTATTTCTATTGAGTACAAATACATATATTATTTACGTATATTGCGACTTCGTTTCAGAGAATTGTGTGAGAGGTCTGTTCTTCTTTGAAATGGTTATCACTGCTATGGTAGGGTATAGTATGGTTGCAAATTGTATATAAATTCTTGCACAGTTCTATATATCTTTGAAAAAAATTCAATCACAAAGTAATATTAAAATTTCTTTTTCTTTAGATTTATTGAAAGAAAAACATTTATGTACTTGACAGCCATCACTAAAAATATAATAAAACATTAGTTTTGAAAATATAATTTATGGGCTGGTTATATTTATGCAACACTAAAGCTCTACATTAACATTAGATAGATTGGGCTCGAAGCCCGTATAATAGAATATCTAAATAAACTGTTGTCATAGAAGGAATATTCGATTGAGGTTACTTTATTACTACTTGTTGGCTTAAAATTCAATTATTAATGAATCTATCCCTCTTTTCTTTGAGGTTATTGATGAAATAGAGTTGGAACTTAGAAGTTGTATCATTTAAAATCCATGAATATAAAAAAATTTGTACCTTCATCCACTGTCAAAAAAAAACATGTATATTTCTACATATTTGATTATCTTTTTTCAGAAAAAACCTGACAAAGTTTGCACTTGTTTTATTAAACAAACATATGTAAAAATAGTACAATAAAATCTTCCACAATGCTTATCATTAAAGCAGTAGATTCAATCACAATACACACATATATTTATGGCATTTTAACACTATCAAGGCAAATTTTTTTACAATTTCCCAATATTTAGGATAATCAGCACAAAATTTTTTAAAATCCATGTCCAAAGATTGCGTAAGCAGGCTTTTTACTCTGATCCTTCAAGAAATCATGAGTCCATACTAATGATTAAAATGCTAAATGGACTAAAATGATAGTTCTTTTGCATAAGAGCTCAGAGGAAGCATCTTCATTGAATCCAACAATATGGAATAATACCTATAATTTGCAAGCATTAGATTGGTTAATTCAGAAATAACGGCAACCAAAATATTTATAAATAGAAGATAGTCCCGAGCTTGTCATACTTAGTGAATAATTCAATAAATAGTAAATAAATACAACAATATAGAGTAAATTGCAAATAGTGATTGATGTTATTCGATATTGAATGTAAGATGATTATTAAAAATAAAAATAATATGTACAACAGTACAATAGACTACAATCCATTATAGCTATTACTTTAAACTTCTCTAGAACAACACACGAAAAATCATGTGAATCATATAATGGCCAGTCAGCCTTCTAGGTGCACCACATCAGCTTCAATGCTATGTCAACTTAATCTTATTTTTCCATCAGAAAAATAACTATGATATTTCTAAGTTGATTTTGTTAAAACTTACGGATTTGGTTCAAGGTTATTTCTCGCATGCTATGCACATAGGTAGATGATGAGGTCAAAGTAGTGGGTATGTATGGATAAAAATTTGTAGATAATATTCAATGTTAGGAAATGTTGGATGGGAAATTGTGGTTCAAAGGTAAAAAAGGGGTGTAAGTTATGTATGGAAAGTTTCTTATGTGGTTTTTTGTATGGAAGCAAATTTTGAAGCAATTTTAAGTTATGTAGATGTTATTTTATGGGTTTTAATAATAAATTAATTTATTAGATTTAGTTCTGTTGCAAAAGTAATTCTTCGACAACATTGTCAAGAAAAAAGTGTTTAATATGTTGGTCTGCGTTCCCATATATTGTTGAAATGCATTCCTGTATGTGTGTGGCTGCTGTTAGAACAAAAAATACGGAGAATGAAAATAAAATGAATGTTGATTTTTAGGTTTTCATTGAAGTTTGAATTAAGAGGAAATATGTACTATGTTTATAATCCTATCAAGATACACATGAGTCGACCAATGTTAGTACAAAGTATATGGAGAAGACTTATTTTACTTAAATGTAGTTAATTGTATTTTAGGTTTACTAATACATTGAACTGATGGTCAAATAACTGATTAGCCCATCTTAAAAAGTAAATAAAATAAATTGGCATCTAAATATCTATGTCAGCATTTCTATTATTATTCATTTTCTAACGTAGGAAAGTAATTGACGGAATAGATGAAAATGGAAGTGAATCTTTGTTTGTATTTCCCTTATTTCACACCATTGTATGTAACGGTGGAATGATGAGAATTACCATCCAGCATCCATGGTATTTATATTGTCTAGGGATGTTTAAACTTGCCAAATAACTTTAAGATCGTACGATAAAAAAATTGTAGGAAGTATAACATAATTGTACATAGGAATACATGTTTTATTCAAGTTTGAAACATTCCATCAAAACATTATAAGGCCACTGGTAAGTATTAGTCATTTGTAGAGGGCTTTAATACAGGGAAATGTTACATAACTATCACCTTGAATTCCACATAGGGTAGATTTGGATTTTTACATTTAATATTTTATCTTTTTCTTCAAAGAAATTGCTGTTAATGTGTGCGAAATTATTGTTAACATGTGCCAATTGAGAACTTCCTTAGCCTATTAAAAAGTAACTAAATGGAACACCAATGGTAGCCAAATTGATATTCACATTTTGCACTATAACTCAAATAAACCTTGAACTACATATGCTAAAGATTGCTAACCTAACCTGTGAAAAAAGCAGAAGCGCTCATGAAATATACATACAAGTAGTAGGAATTTTAGAAATGCGTTAAAACATTCTAGTTTTGTAAACAAAATAATTAAAAAATATATCTGTTATCAACTATGTTGTTACACCGAGAGGTTTATATAAATCAGTAAAAAATACGTCATCGTTAAAACCACTGTAAAAAAATCTTTATTCGGTCCCTTGGACAAAAGCATATTTATATTGTCAATAGCATTGCATGATCATTAATTTTGAAACTTACAAGGTTCAGAAGTAACATAGGCAATGAAACCCATCAATCTTGTGGGCAGAAACATTTACCTACAAGCAATAACTGTCACCCTGCATGGACAACTTGAACTGAACATGGTTAGTTTGATGAAGTCATATATTGGAAGCAAAGGATACAGTGAGTTTAATGACAACCATGAAGTGGGCTGGAGGAGGCCGGGGGTATATCCTATTAACTTAAACTAAGTTTTATGATGCATCAATGTTTCATTTTATCCAAAATTCACATATATTAAGGTGGAGAAACCATGGGAATATTCAGTTGCTAGTCTGCTACCACTACCACTCTATAATGGCCAGTCAGCCTTCTAGGTGCACCAAATCAGCTTCAATGCCATGTCAACGTAGTCTTATTTTTCCAACAGAAAAATAACTATGATATTTCTAAGTTGATTTTGTTAAAACTTTTGGATTTGGTTCAAGGTTACTTCTCCCATCCATACAAAACATAGTAAAGCTATTTTGAGGTTTAAAAGATTTAAGTGCAACTATAGACCTTGTCCAATTATTCATATCAAACCTAAAAACATTGTTTATGATGGGTTGTTAATATATTAATGATATTTTCATACTTGCTAGAACACCTAATAGACATGGATCAACAAAGTTCTGTAGTTCTTTTAGTTAAGATGAGCGGATTTGAAAGTTCACTTTTTAATTATAAAAGTGAGTTCACCTTTTAGTACAAATCAACCAAAAATCGCTTCATTCAGTTATAGTTGAAGATTGTGGTTGCCCGTTATTTTGTAGAGGGATTTGTAAGACTGTTATTCTATGTTCATGCCATCGCATGTTACGACTAATCACAATGTACAACATTGGTGTGTAATTATACATTATCTTTGAAGAGAATGCTATGTAAAACTAAATGTAGATTATAAGAAATAAATTCTATATAAAAATTGAAGTAAAATATCATTTTGGATTAAGTAGAAATTTAATATGTAGGAAATTAATTATAGAAAAGTTAAAATAACCATTATCTAATGAAGATATGCATTACTACCTGACTTATTATGAACAATTTTTTGGATAAATACAAACTTGTTCTATTATTATTTCCATAAAATATTAAAATTTGTTATAAGATTTTGTAAATTATCCTCTGATAATACATCTATGAAATACAAAACTATTAAAATTGGCAGGCTCAAAAATTACCATGATATGGGCAGCATTGTAAGCACCAACCCGGTTTAAATTTTAAAAATCCTCCATTCTTTTGAATGTCTTCATGGAGCAACCTAATGAAACAGTGTAAAGATATGGCTGCATTGACTGCATTATCAGAATTTGAGTTTTTAGTTAAACAAAGTACATAAAACTACCAAGAATTCATAAATCATGCAAGGTCAAATGATGGCTTAGGAAAGATATAAAATTCATGGTTATACAATCATGATTAAATAACATTATTACCTAATGGCTTATGAGCGAAAATGGAGTAATAAGCGCTAACACAGTTAGTTGTTAACATATTTCTATCTTTCAACTAATATATAACCTCGGCCTGTTGTAGCAATATTACAGGATGAAGGAAGTAAGACATGCAAGTTAATAAGCTAATTAGTTGTAACTAATGAAAGGAAATTGGAGAAGTAACCAAAAGCATGTAGTATAAAACTAATGAATAAATAATATACTTTTGAGTATTTTTATTTTGCATACGTAATATACAATACTGACTTAATTATTTATAGAGATTTGGGCCTGTAAATGACCTATTGAATAAGTAGAGCTTTGAGTGATTATTTTATACTCCACCACCTCTGAATATTTAGATCCCTTGATCATCAGGTAATAGCGAACAATAATATAAAATTTTACTTCGCAAAATGTCCAATTGACTCAAAGCCTCTAAAACATTAAATATAAGACAAACGCATAACAAATGAACTTGAAAAAAATATTGCGTAATAGCGATTTATACCTTCACTTTAATGCTATGTAACCAAGACTCTTTGCACGATCATGGTGACACTGTTTAAAAGATTGTTATAGGCAGTATTTAATGCTTAATCCCTAATAATTTTACATTTTATAGCTTATGAACTTGAATATAAAATACTTTAGAAAACTTATGTACATGGAAAATTGTTGTACAGTATACATTTACCAATTCTAGCAAGGAATTTATGGCTCAAGTGTATAAGAATTATTACTACTCCAGTGATATTCTTACATATTCATACAGAAATTTAATAATACATTAACCATAGTATTATAACTTACATATGTAGTACTTATCAAGGATATTTAAGTAAATGTTTATCACCATTTTACTTTATTTGAATTTCAAGACATTATAAAAAAGCCAAATAGTGAAAATATAATTGATTCAACTTTTGTTTTTTACCTGGTTACCTCATGTGATTCATATTTAGAGCAATACTATTTAGTTTACAGACTTTCCTCTAATATACGTGCTCAATAAAAAAAACTATCATTCTGATATTTGATCCAGATTAACATAGCATGGTATTATCTGTTTTCGTAGGACATGATACTCACATTATAAGTATGGTCCAAACATAACTAAACCAACTAAACACAACGTCAAATTTTATATTTTCATATGAGGGTCCATTTTCAACCGAAACAAAAATTCCTCTCTTTAAATTATATTGCTCAACATATATACATTTAAATCATTTCTTCAATTATTACTCATGTAGCAAGACTATGTTGCGTCAAACAATCCTGAATAATATATATAGGCCCATAAGGAGGGCAAATACATAAAATTCATCTTGAAAATCATCATTCGATAACTTTTTTCTCTTCAGCTTTTTCTTTCAAATTGTGACATTTTCAAAATCTCCTTTCATGGTAGAAGATGGTATAATAATACAATAATGATCCTACTTAAATTCACAGTGATGTTTGAAAAAGAGGGAGAAAGTTCCATTCCTTGAATTAGCCATTTTCTTTTTATTATGAGTCAGAAAATATGAAGCAAGAATGTTATCACCTAAAAGAATTTCCTTTTCAGTTAAGAGTTTTTAAATCATCCAATTCTTCATTTGTTCACCAATAAGAAATCAAACATAAACAAAATTGCTATAACAGGCCGTTGAGTACTTGAATTGAAGAATCAGCGCCAACGATGTTTTCAAAGGTCCAAGTAAAACAGACGTGAATAGGGATACTTAGGATGTTATACTATTTTATACAGAAATATAATTTTTATCATTGCTGAAATCTACAGTTTACCAAAAAGGGAAAAAAAGTAGCATTGACATAATGGATTTACCATTACAGTTAAGTAAAACTAAAAACAAATCCTGTTTTGAGCATAAATTTTTAAGTATCTAAAACGAACGGAAATAAAACTCATAAACTATGAATGATCAGTGAATCGGTGAAGATAAATGAGTCAATGCCTATAAAGAGAATAACTTCTGGTTCAACTAATTTTTTTATAGCAAATACCTTTCTTCTCTACAACAAAAGTTCAATCGTATTATATATTTTTGCTGTGATAAAATTTTGGGACCTGAAATTGCATTCATGTATTACTCACTCCACAAATATTTGTACAAAATATACTCATTGGAATTTTCCTTAAACATATGCATAGATAAATATAAACATATGATGGAAATTAACCTTTGCGTAAGGAGGCAATTAATGTAAAATCTATTAGCAAAAATGTATTCTATGGGTCCAAAAGTTAAGTTAACTCAATTAGAAACTTTTATAAGGCAAAGTATCTTTACATGAAGGTCATTAATAGAATGTGATGTTTTCCATATTCATTGCAAATTTGCAGGATAATTATTTTCATTTATATAATCAAAGATAACATCCAATGAAGCAATTATCTATTCTCATTTGATGTTAAAATAAGAATTGTAATAAAAAAATTATTACCGACCACAAAAAAAAGGAACATAATAGAAGTTGTAACCAAATATACTCTTAGTTAATTATGTCCAAACTTAAAATATTCCCACAAATAAAAGGTGTTGGATGCATTCTAAAATCAAATAGGCGAGGTTGTATTTGTTAAACATTTGGTATCATTATATAGTCGATCAAAATAAACATCAAATAGAAAAGGAGTATTTTATAAGATTCCTTATTTGCTATGATTAAATATTTATACCAGAAAATTATTAATTAAACCAAATATAGTTTTTCATGCAATGGTATTGAATGCAATTAAAATGCAATAAATTGTGAAGAAGTATAACAAATAATAATCTCACCCTTTTCTTAATGTTGACAAAGAATAATCATATGTTAAAATAAAAGATATATAGGGTGAAGCATGTCATAATACACTGTTATACAAAAGAAGAGCCCAAATCAAAACCAAATCATGCCATAACAGACAATAGATAGCCCCTATTTATGAAACATGAACAAAAATATTTGCAGTTTAATGATTAAATGTAAAATTGTGGACTCAACTCATAAAAGGTGTAAGAATATATTTGATTTGCATATTGTCAAAAGCTAGACCAAACTTCAAATTGATTGCGGCAAAAAGAATGTCCAATTCAAGTTAAACTTGAGAAAGAAAATACTTCATAGCAGTAAAAAAGAAAAAAAATAAAATTTACTATTTTCCAAGAGAAACCATAGCAAACTTGAAAATAATGTTACCAATTCTTTGCAGAAATTTTTTGTATAAAATAAGCAAGCAACTTACTTGCAAAAGGAAATACTGCAATAACTTCTCAGTAAATGAAAACTGCTTTTCTAAAAAAGGAAAAAAAGATTTCAATCAATTTGAACCTGTATTTTCAGATCGACTTTGGGCTTCGCCACTCCATATCATCCACATTATTTACTTTTTTGCTGACTAACTTTTGAAGTCTGTCCATTTTCAGACAATGTATACTTGTTAATATTTAATTTGAAATATGTGTTAAAAAAAGTTTGCAATGAAAAAAGTCCTAATATGGCCCTCATGTTATATATTGCTCACTTGATCCATTTTCACTTATGGAACCAAGTTTAAGACATTTCCATTTCAAACAATACACATGTTAATAAATAATCTGAAAGATATGTTAAAAAGTGTTTGTAACGAAAAAATATTAATTTTAGAGCATAGATAGAAGAATCAGAAGCATGATAGAATAGCCTATTATTACACATATACATTGAAGAAAATAATGGCATATTCATTATCCATGTCAGCTATAGGTATCCATTTATTGCGTGTTCAATATATATCAAATTACTTCAAATAGGTTCACGATACTAATGACTAACATTTTAAATCAAAGACGACATAATATTTACCTACAGAAACACGGTACTTGAAACCTGGTGAGATGTCAATCTAATTTTTAATTATTTCCTTACGAACCTACCAAATATATCAAGAAAAATTAAAACTTAGTTCATGCATTAAAAAAATACACATAGAATTTTTTTCTAATTCAAATGTTAACGCAAAAATTGTCTAAGTGATAGTAGCATCCCATGTTTTATCTTTTGATTATGCTAACTATGTTTACTTTAACATGGTGAGAGAAATTTAAGCTTAAAATTAGTAGAACCATTTTAAAACAACAAATGAGTAAATTCATTCAGAAATGGTAGACAACAATCAAGCAGACTGAAAATTGGTTGAATATTTCTTGTATGCAAACCAGAAATTTATATGTATAAATGGTATATGTGCAGAAAATAAAAAAAATATTTATTCAAAATCTCCTTTCGTAATAGAAGATGGTATAATAATACAATTATGATTCCGCTTAAATTCACAGTGATATTTGTAAAAGATGGAGAAAGTTCCATTCCTTGAATTAGTCATTTTCCTTTCTGTTATGAGCCAAAAATATGAAGCAAGAATGTTATCACCTAAAAGAATTTCCTTTTCGGTTAAGATTTTTTTTAAATCATCCAATTCTTCATTTATTCACCAAGAAGAAATCAAACATAAACAAAATTGCTATAACAGGCTATTGAGTTCTTGAATTGAAGAACCAACGCCATTGATGTTTTCAAAGGTCCAACTAAAATAGACATGAATATTAAAACTTAGGATACTATACTATTCTATATAGAAATATAATTTTTATCATTGCTGAAATGTACAATTTACCAAAAAGGGAAAAAGTAGCATTGACATAATGGATTTACCATTACAGTGAAGTAAAACTAAAATCAGATCCAATTTTGACCATAAATTTTAAACTACATAAAACAAATGGAAATACAACTTATAAACTGTGAATGAGTACTGAATCGGTGAAGACAAATGAGTCATACCATTTGGTGTTGTTGCTCTACGGTATCAATTTCTCACCTTTCATAGTTTTACAACCGTAAGCGTCGTGTAGGAGTATCCCACACACCAAATGTACCCATATACGAATTAAAGGATAGAGGATCAGACTCCATTATGGATTGTGAATAGGTAGATGTGGGAGGAGAACGAAGCAAATTTGTGTTGGAGGAAAAAAAGGTAACTGGCTAATTTGAGAATTGGGAACGAATGCGGTTAGGGAAGTAGAAATGGGCGAAAGGAATGGATTTGGTATGCCATCTCCAGTTGCCACATCTTGGTCAACACGTGTCTCCCAAAGAAATGATTGGTTTCTGTTTTACTATATAAGTAATAGATGCATATATGTGTGTTCGTCATAGTTTAAAACTTCTAGAAATAGTTCATGTTGAGTTTTGATCTTGATGAGTTCGAATATATTCAAGTCCATATCAATGATGTTTGAATAAAGGCATAGTTAAAGTCAATTGGCATGTCCAAGTCCTTGTTCATATTAACTATGCATGATTACAATCAAATTGGATTTGTCCTCAATTTGATTTAGGATTTACAAGAGTTTGATTTTAAGAATAGAGAGAAAAGGAAAATCCGCCACCATTTGTGCACTCCTAGGTTTGTATTTATAGAGGTTGCGCTGCTCTACTTCGCCTCTTATGTCTTCGGTGGGCTCGACTTCAACAAGCGTGGCTTCGACAGCGTCAACCTAGCATTAGCTTCGTAGCTTAATGCAATATAAAGGCGGAATCATGAATGTTGATAGTCTTCAACCTTGACCATATTGTATATTGATATGCTCTTGACTGATGGTTGGCGTCCTCAGTTGAAGGCAGTGTTGAACGTTGATGGGAGGCGACAGTGTTGTGGGAAAACAACTTCATATAATTTGGAAACAAGATTGATGACTCTCGACGTCGATGACTTCCATTGTGATGATTGGCGCTTCTCATTGGCTAGTGGCAGTGTTGAATTAAAGAGGCATTGAACATTGTCCTTCCTTTGTGGATGTCGACGATATTCATCATCGACGTCGCGAAGGTGGATGGTGCCGGCATTCTTAAAGTGGTATATTAATAGCAACCTATCTCAATGAGATTCGATGTGATTATAGGGGCACTAATAAGAGGTACAACTTATGACTTGCGGTATGGTCAATTAGTGACACTGATTGATTGGCGAATTTATTATAAAAAGCTTCCTCCAATGGATGATGAAGTCCGATAAACACTAAGCGCGGTATTTGCAACAGAAGATACATGTAATAGAGCTCCATTGCTTAATGTACGGTATGTAATGAAGAAGTGTGGCGTCGACCAGAGGAGACACCATAGAGGCATGATATATGAGAAGTGGTATGGATAGTGTTGATGATGAGCACGTTGCTTAGTGGAGACATTGATTCTTTTTCTTTGTTGATGGAATTCGATGTTGATGAGTCACGAAGTGATGAAATGCGGTGTGGTTGAGGGGAGATACTGAAGAAATGCAGGACCGGTGAATGACGACGTGATGAGGTGTTGTATTGAAGTGAAGCCACACCGTAATTTTATTGAATTGGCCCATCCCCGTATCTTCGATGTTGTTGATCTTTTCAAAGAACCTAGTAGCGTCGATTCCCTTGTGATGCCACTTCTTATAGCATCATTTTCGACATTAACATTTATAGATAACGTATATTTTGTTTAAGTAAATTATCTATTTTAATTCTAAAATATTTATTTATTTATGTATTATCCATTTGAAGTACTTAGTTTGTGATATCAAAATTTTATCTTGAGATTAAGATATTGTTAAACGTTGAATTATTGTTCAATATATGTATATTTAATTACTTTGTTATATATATATTAATTTACGATCATTCCTTTCTTGTACATTGAATTAGATTAAATGACTGATTCACTATTGACATTGAATTGATTAGTGTTTTAGTATGACTCAGTGATGACTTCCTTCTATATAGATCCGTGTTATTGATATTTCTATAATGTTTTATTTTTGATGAGTTTAATTCTATGTAGTGAGAAATCTAAATAAACGGAGTTATAATACCTTTGGGATGGAGCATTTAGTAATATTTCTCCGGTTATTCTTTAGACTCGTTATATAGAATATTTGTGGAGTTTGAGTGTAGTTTACGAGCAACGAATAAATGATTGAGCATCATGTGGTGGTCTGCGATGCCAATGTGATACTTATTCGATTATACATTGTAAGTAGATGTCACTCGAGTGATGGGGATTTGGATTATACTTACATGAGGTGATGCTCGAGGTAGAGTAAGTTTATATGCTCGGTATAGGGCAAGTTTATATGCTTAGGGTAGAGCATTATGGATGACTGTGCTATGGGAGTGCACCCATATGTATGTTGCCTATCATGAAGTGCTTCAGGATATGATTAGGAGTTAGCATGACCCAGATGGCTAGTGTTTACCTTGATGGCTTGATCGTGGGGTCGTGCCCTATATCCATGACACTTTTTGTTGTTTAAAATTTGCATCGTGGGAAATAAGTGAAGAGTGGTATAGCCCTAGCTCCTTTAGTCACGCAGGCTGGTAATTTGTTACCTTGGGGGTGTAATTTAGGTCATGATCAGTTTATAACATATTTTGTAGCATGTTTATGACATATGGTGTGCATAGTCATGATACTAGGTTGGTAAATGAAGAATGTAGGAGCAGATCCAAGCGGAGTAGCCCTTGGCTCCTAGAGCGGGTGTGGTAGCTATCAGTCTTCCTTTTGGTTCTACATTGAATGATAGATGAGTGTATATTATCTATATAGCTCACCTAAGTATTAGAGCGGATCCAAGTGAATAACCCAGGTGCTCTTGGAGATGGAGGATAGACAGGTTGTGGTTTCACTAAGTGATATAACCAAAATACCTTTAGATTATTGGGTGGTGTAACCTATATCCCACCATTGTTTATTTCTATATGATGAGATGAGATTATATCTGGATAGGTGCCTAAAGTATAGTGGATTCTCTTATATTTTATTGTATATGATTTCTTTGATATAAAGCCTATATTAATATTGATGTTGGTAAGATATCACTCGAGATTGAGAGTTATACTTGCGCATTGTTGCTTAGTAGCCTAGTTATACTTGATGATATCTCATATTTGATGATTTCTGAACTTAGAATATGATTCCTAGATATGTATGATTCACCCATTCGATGTTGATTCTGTTTTTCCTGATTTGATGTGATTTATATGGATAATGACATCTTTATGCATGGTTTTATGATATTTTGATGTTATAGGATGCATTTGAGATTATTTTTGTATTTTATTTGTATATAAATATCATACATACATTACTACATATTTATTGATATTATGGATATTATATAACCTACATTCATTGAGTTACCTATCTTTATTAATTTAGACATAGTCTGACCCGTGTGTTATTTACGTAATACTCGGGATCAGTTCGAGACATTTTAGGTACAAGGACAGTGATACCAGCTTGTGTTTATTGGGCATAAAGGAGATTAGGAATTCAGTATAGATTTCATCATCTTGTATTGTTTCATGTACGTAAATCCATGAGTTGTATATTGGACATACATTATAAATTATGTCTTATATATTATCGCTGCTATTCTGACTCTACGTTCTCTGTTATATACTTTATATGTGTATTATTCCATCCTAGAGGCATACGTTTTTATTGATGTGTGCCAATACTATGTATGTTTTGTGGTGAGTTATACCCGACGTTTAAGTACATACTAGTATTAGTCCAAGTGAATATTCATGTGTGTATCACATATAGCCTCGTTCTCCTTATTATCTGACGTTATTACCCAGTAATACTTTGGGATAGTGGGTATAGAGATGGTGCATTACAAACAAGGAATATGCCTAAAAGAAAGATATGCACAAAATAGGGATGTTCACCGCATTTTGTACCGTTTATTTCAATAATAATAGAAAAGAGAATTCTTTGTAATTCCAAACATAACACAAGTTCTCTTTAGATAATTTATGGAAAATTACAGTGTTAACATTTCCTTTTTAAAGATGTAATTCTAATGCATTAAAAATAGAAATCCCTAAGTATAAACCAAAGAAATGTAAGTAGTGATAATAACAATAATTAAATTATGAATCTAATATACTACGTTGACGATGGATCCTGACTAGTTGTAGAGTTACAAATACTAAATAGGGAAAGTATCATGGTCCAAAAGGGGCTGTGATACTTATATATATATAACACCTATATAGATATACATATGTAGTTATTGTATTCATTGAGTAGGTGGGGCATATCATACGCGTATACAAAGTCAAAACGACTAAGTTTAGAAAGTAGAAATAACATGAAATGGAAAGCAATCGGTATAAACTAGCGTTATGTATAAAGTACGTAATTTTCCAATCATCAGAATTTTCTTTTTGAGTTTTCATCATTATAACCCACATAATAAACTTAGATGGACAGGCACTGGTACGAGGCGGGAACAGTGGAAAATCAAATTTCTTTATGCATGCTCGACATTGACAAGGGCACTAGATATTAGATGTATCAGTCTTGGTCATTGTATGTTTTATTATATTTTATACATCCGTTTGAGTTCTTATCGATAACGTTATGATATACTTTTGTTTATTATAGGATACTAACACCAACGATCCATTCCTAGTGGCCTTGGATTTTCAGCTTAGCGAAAATTTAGGCCCATTAAAGTGCATTTTCCACATCTTCCATGGTATCTTCATGGTCATTTTTCGTTTATCATGGTTTCAGTCAGCACTTCATGGCTGACTCGCTTCATCAATAAAAGAGAAATCAATCTTTTTTACAACCTCGGTAGTCTTTCTCATTTCAACATGGTATTCATCAAGTACTTTTCTTGTATTTTCCACGAAGGCCATTATCATTTGGTAAAAGCGTTCATTATTCATGTCCGTAAGGATTGATCCTTCAGCATTAGCAAGAGCTTCAGTTCCAACTGGAGTTTCAAGAATATCTTGCTCAACTGTTGGAGGCTGAGGGTTTTTCCAACGGATAGACTTACCCTAAGGTAGAAAATTAGTGGAAAGTAAATAACAATTAGTATTTAGTAATAGAGGTTCGAGGTGGCCCACTTCCAGTGTCAAAAATGTTAAAGTGGATTAGTCACAATCTAACATCCCAAAGTTTTGAAGTAAACCTCGGAAGTTGCAGTTTAAAAGAGATCGCGGCGAAGGCAGAAAGTTTGGGCCCCTGGTAGTAAGAAGAAAACTGTCTTAAGTAAGAACAAAATAATTTATAGTCTTTATAGAGCTTTTCACTGTTAGAAAAAAAATGATTGAGGAAGTTGGAAGAGGAAGAATTTGAGTGTGTATTGAAACAAATTCCCACATCGTGGCATATTTGTTTCAATACCACCATATATACCACAACCCAATATACTAAATCAAAAGAAAAGAAGAAGGAGACATAAAAACTTGTGGCAATGTAGGCTTTGGGCCTTCATATTAATATTAAAATGTCAAAGATTGAGCCTTGGGCCTTGGGGCTCTTTGGGTCTCGTGATTAGATGGGTCTCCGTCTGCCGCTTGGGCCTGCTGCGCTAAACCGGCTAATTTTGAACATCAAAATTAGAACGTTGCGCCCGTGCGCGCGCGTCTGTCGGTTAAAGAGTCGTAACCTTTCCAACAGTCACGACCGCTCCGAATAGGCACCTCCTCCAGCCTATATATATGGGCCTGCAAAGCGAGATTGTTCACTCAGAAAATTGTTCCCGTCTTCTTTCTGTTCCTCTTCCCCAAAGCTCTGTTCTTAGATCTATAATTCCTTCGGTTCATCGTCGCTCCATCTACACGCACATCATATCGGGGCCGGTCTATTTCATCCTGGGAGACAAATTGATCATATCCTTCGGTGCATATAAGGGGCAATATTGTTTCAAGGAAACAGATACTCTCTGGACTCGGACGACTAGGTAATTCTCCGCATTGTATTCAGATTCAATTGTAGCAGTTCTGTGCCGTAACAGTATTCACTAGAACTTGTCACACTTTACTCTATTGTTGTTTGCAATTTAATTGTGAAGATTATAACCATTTTCCTACCGTGACAATTTCTAAACATTTTAGTAACATTATTAAAGTTACTATCAGATTCGTAACACTTCTGTGTAGCTGCGAATAACATTATTGAAACAATTGATTGTTGTAGACGACGATGTCTCAAAATAGCAACAACAATAACGCTGCACCAACGCAAACGGTGACAAACGCTCAGTCGGCGCCTTTGGTTCCGAAAATGGCACTGTCTCATGGAGAAAGGCCAGAAAAGTTCAACGGGACGGACTTCAAGCGTTGGCAACAGAAGATGTTTTATCTAACAACATTAGGCCTCGCCAAGTTTCTAACCGAAGATGCTCCTGAAGTTGGCGAACTCGAACCCGATGCTATCAAAGTGGAGGCCGCAAGTTTTTGGAAAAATTCGGACTTTATGTGTAAAAACTATATTCTGAATGGTCTGGATAATAGCCTCTACAATGTCTATTGTACAGTTGCAACATCCAAGGAACTCTGGACGGTCTTGGACAGAAAGTACAAAACTGAAGATGCAGGCATGAAGAAATTCATCGCTGGCAAATTTCTCGACTTCAAAATGGTAGATTCAAAGACTGTGATCAATCAGACTCAAGAACTACAACTGATCATCCGTCAACTGCAAGATGAAAGGATGATACTTAGCGAATCTTTCCATGTTGCCGCAACCATTGAGAAACTTCCTCCATCGTGGAAGGACTTCAAAAATTACCTTAAGCATAAGCATAAGAAATGACAATGGAAGAACTCATAGTTCGTCTGCGAATTGAGGAAGATAATAGAAATTCTGAGAAAAAGATCTCTCAGAATATGGCTGCCAAAGCAAATGTTGTTGAGTCAGATAAACCTAACAAGAGAAAACGTGAGAATGCGCCTCCGAAGTCGAAGAAGAAATTTCAGGGTTCTTGCCATAACTGGGGAAAGAAGGGGCACAAAGCAACCGAATTTCGTGCTCCCAAAAAGAAGAAATCAGAAGCATATACGACTGAAGTTACAGATGACATTTCTGATATGGATTTATGTGCAGTCATATCAGAATGCAACCTTGTTGGTAATTCAAAGGAATGGATTGTAGACACAGGTGCCAATCGACACAAATGTGCTAATAAGTGGATGTTTACAACTTATAAAACTGCAACTGTTGATGAACAACTTTTCATGGGCAATTCATCTGCATCAAAGGTCGAAGGCAAGGAAAAAGTTGTGCTGAAACTAACTTCTAGAAAAGATCTTACTTTGAGTGATGTTCTTCACGTTCTAGAAATCCGCAAGAATTTGATAACGGGGTCCTTGCTTAGCAAGTATGGTTTCAAATTAACCTTTGTATCTGATAAGTTTGTATTATCAAAGAATGGAGTGTATGTAGGAAGAGGATATATATGTGATGGTTTATTCAAGGCAAATGTAACAACTATTGTACCAAACATTGATATGAATAAAAGTGAATCTTCTGCTTATATTGTTGACTCTTCTAACATATGGCATTCTAGATTAAGACATGTGAATTTTGATAAACTGCGAAAAATGATTAATCTAGAATGTATACCAAAATGTAACATAGACTCCAACTATAAATGTCAAATTTGTGCAGAAGCAAAATTGACAAGAACCTCGTTTCAACATGTTGAACGAGAACTGAACCTCTAGACCTTATACACACTGATGTATGTGATTTGAAAATGTGTCAAACTAGAGGAGGAAAAAGATATTTCATTACGTTTATTGATGATTGTACTAGGTACTGCTATGTATATCTCCTTAGAAGCAAGGATGAAGCATTCGATATGTTTAAACAGTATAAAGCAGAAGTTGAGAATCAACTCAACAGGAAAATTAAAGCTTTAAGAAGTGATAGAGGAGGAGAATATGAATTTCCTTTTGCGGAATTCTACACTGAGCACGGCATTATACACCAAACTACAACACCATATTCACCTCAATCCAACGGTATAACCGAACGGAAAAATAGAACTCTTAAAGAAATGATGAATGCTTTATTAATCAGTTATGGCTTGTCAGATAACTTTTGGGGAGAAGTTATTCTTTCGGCAAACCATATTTTAATTAAAATACCACGAAAGAAAACATCCAAGTCTCCTCACGAACTTTAGAAAAATAGACTGGCATCCTACAAATACTTAAAAGTGTGGGGGTGTCTTGCTAAAGTAGAGATACCTAAACCAAAGAAAGTCAAGATAGGGCCTAAAACAATTGATTGTGTATTCATTAGATATGCACAAAACAGTGCTGCTTATCGATTTTTAGTACACAAATCTGAAATTGATGATATTCATGAAAATACCATCATTGAGTCGAGAAATGCAAGATTTTTCGAACACATTTTCCCTTTAAAGCAGGACACTGACAGCGATACTCATAAGAGACCAAGGGAAGATGAAATCTCCAATTCTTTTAAGGATACTGAAGATAACCTTCAGCAAATTAGTGCTGATCAACAAGTGGAGGAACCAAGAAGAAGTAAAAGGTCTAGAACCTCAAAAACCTTTGGACCAGACTTCTATACATTTATGTTAGAAGATGATCCATTGACATACAAACAAGCTATGTCCTCCAGCGATGCCCCTTACTGGAAAGAGGCTATTAACAATGAGATAGAATCCATTATGGCTGACCATACCTGGAAGTTAGTTGATTTACCTCAAGGATGCAATACCTTAGGTAATAAATGGATATTTAAAAAGAAATTGAAACCTGATGGTTCAATAGACAAGTACAAAGCTCGTCTTGTAGTCCAAGGATTCAGACAAAAGGAAGAACTGGACTATTTTGATACATATTCACCAGTGACGAGGATAACATCAATTAGGATGCTTATTGCAATCGCATCCATACTTGATTTAGAAATACATCAAATGGATGTAAAAACTGCATTTTCGAATGGTGACCTAGAGGAAGAAATATATATTAAGCAACCTGAAGGATTTCTGAGCTACGGAAAGGAAAATAAAGTATGCAAATTAGTAAAGTCGCTTTATGGCCTTAAACAGGCTCCAAAACAATGACATGAGAAATTTGATGAAACTATGTTATCAAATGGATTCACAATAAATGAATCAGATAAACGTGTCTACATGAAACACGCACATTTAGGATATGTCATTGTTTGTCTTTATGTTGATGACCTGTTGATCCTAGGAAATAACAAGGCCATAATAACATCTACAAAGAATATGTTATCCTCTAGATTCGATATGAAAGACCTAGGACTGGCTGATGGGATATTGGGTGTCAAAATTTTGAGAACACCACAGGGATATGCATTATCCCAATCACATTACATCGGTAAGATACTAGAAAAATTCAAGCAATATAATATAACTATTGCAAAATCACCCATAGAAATGAACCAAAATTGGGTAAAGAACACTGGTGATGGTATCTACCAGCTTGAATACTCTCGTATACTAGGAAGTATCATGTATGTTATGAACTGCACTAGGCCAGATATCGCATACATTGTAAGTAAGCTGAGTAGATTTACCAGCAATCCTGGTAAACATCATTGGAAAGCGATAATCAGAGTTCTAGGATACCTAAAGCATACACAGAACTATGGTCTACACTATACAAACTATCCTTCAACAGTAGAAGGATATAGTGATGCCAATTGGATAACTGGATCACAAGATACAAAGTCTACAAGTGGATATGTGTTCACATTAGGAAATGGAGCAATATCATGGAAATCATCCAAACAGACTTGTATAGCTAGATCTACGATGGAATCATAGTTTGTTGCACTAGATAAGACCGCAGAAGAAGCAGACTGGCTTCGAAGTTTCTTGGAAGATATTCCAAATTGGAGAAAACCTGTGCCTCCAATATGTATACATTGTGATAGTCAATCAGCAATTGAAAGAGTTAATAATACACTATACAATGGTAAATCTAGGCATATTCGTCGTAGACATAAAACAATAAGACAACTTCTCTCTAATGGAGTTATCACTATAGACTAAATAAGGTCAAAAGATAACATAGCGGATCCACTAACTAAAGGCTTGCCAAGAGAGAAAGTTCAAACCTTATCGATGGGAATGGGGTTAAGACCCATAGAATAAAAGTTTTTTTTAATGGAAACGCCACCTAGTTGACTGGAGATCCCAAGATCTAGGTTCAAAGAGACAACTAAGTTTAAGAGAAACTTGACGGCACTGTGACACACAAACCATTCCTATGATAAGTCAGTGCTTTATTTGTTGGAAAATAGGATAAGTATTGATACTTTTAATGATGTCTGTACTTGAGGAATTACGAATACCCCTTACAGAATCACCTACGTAAGTGCGAAGGCGTCGCTTCAAAGAGAATTATGAGGCCAAATTCTCTAAGCACTTATGAGACCAGGCAGGTGTTCAAGGCAAAAACGAACACATACAGAGAACGAAGGATTATAAGAAACATTTGTCATGTGTTATCTATTGTAGAATTACGTAAAAGGCTTACAGTTCAAGGACATTCTATGTCTACTGATTCGCCCGTAATTCAAATAGGTAAACACTAGGAAAGTTCAAGGCCCTTGTGCTACTTTAACCGATACGATAAATGATTCGTGAAACTAAGAACAACTGCTCATTCATGTGGGGGATTGTTAGAAAAAAATGAATGAGGAAGTTGGAAGAGGAAGAATTTGAGCGTGTATTGAAATAAAGTCCCAAATCGTGAAATATTTGTTCAATACCACCATATATACCACAACCCAATATACTAAATCAAAATAAAAGAAGAAGGAGACATGAAAACTTGTGGCAATGTAGGCTTTGGGCCTTCATATTAATATTAAAATGTCAAAAATTGGACCTTGGGCCGGGCTCTTGGGGTCTCGTGATTAGATGGGCCTTCGTCTGCCGCTTGGGCCTGCTGTGCTAAAATGGCTAATTTTGAACTTCGAAATTAGACCATTACGCCTGTGCGCGCGCGTCTGTCGGTTAAAGGGTCACAACCTTTCCAACAATCACAACCGCTCCGAATAGGCACCTCCTCCAGCCTATATATATGAGCCCGCAAAACGAGATTGTTCACTCAGAAAATTGTTCCCTTCTTCTTTCTGTTCCTCTTCCCCAAAGCTCTGTTCTCAGATCTATAATTCCTTCGGTTCGTCGTCACTCCGTCTGCACGCATAACATATCGGAGCCGGTCCATTTCATCCTAGAAGACAAATTACTCATATCCTTCGGTGCATATAAGAGGACAATATTGTGTCAAGGAAACAAATACTCTTTAGACTCGGACGACTAGGCAATTCTCCGCATTGTATTCAGATTCAATTGTAGCAGTTCTATGCCGTAACAGTATTCACTAGAACTTGTCATACTTTACTCTGTTGCTGTTTTTGCAATTTAATTGTGAAGATTATAACCATTTTCCTACTGTGACAATTTCTAAACATTTTAGTAACATTATTGAAGTTACTATCAGATTCGTAACACTTCTATGTAGTTGCGAATAACATTCACAACGTCCACTATTGCTAAGTTCTTTGTTGATTTGTCAGTTGAGCCAAAGATGACTTTAGAAGGTCAAATTGGTTTTGTCCGCCATTGAAGATCTTTGTAAAAGAGCTTAAGTCTTGAAAGTTTTAAAAATGATTACAAGTGATTAATGCAGAATACTTTTAATCTTTCGGCGTCCAGTCAGAACCAGCCTCTCATATATGAGGGTCTGTGCCTTGTTTTTATAAGTGCTTTGTAGCTCTATCGTTGTTGTAGAATGTTTCTCTTGGATTACTGACTTGACTCGCTTGTAAGGCTAAGATTTGAACACGTGTCATCATCTAGCTATATGCATATTGACGTGGATTGATGATTTGACATATCTATATATAACTTTGGATGCTTTGACACATATACTTTGGATAAGCTTTAGGCTGCATGAACCGTCGATCTTTGTTCATATTGAGGCGCTTTCGGGATTGAGTAGAGATAGTTTCGGTCTTATATGTTGACTGGGCACTTTTGGCCATTACTCTTGGCTATGGGCTCCTTGGGTCGTTTCTTTACATAATGTCAACTAGGGGATCTTGGTATATGCTCTGAAGGCCGTATGTAGCTTCGGTACTATTAGCACGGCTTGATGCCTTTAGTCTTTCGGTATGAAGTTGATCTTATGACTTATGCTTTCAATTGAAGGTCCTTTGAGGTCTATGCTTTCGGTTTAAGGTCAATTGAATGATCTTTGTTTTTTGTACGACGGACATATATGGTCCTCAGCATTCATCACACTTTGAGCCCGTTCTTTGGATCTTAGTGTTAAGCTTGGCATCTATTCTTCGAGCATTTGTTTACTCTTCGGTGTGGGAGCTTAGCTTTTAGACTGAGACACGGAAGAGAGTTATACGAAGCTATGTACAAAGTTCTTATTGTTTTTAATAATTAATGGAAACCAAGTACAGGGTAAAGCTTTCGAGCTTATGACCAAGGGTTAGTATTTTCGGTATTCATGTGCAACGAACGGCTTAGAATTTTCCTATCGGATTTTGGCTTATATAGTTAGGGATTGCATATAACTGGATAAAAATTATAGTATAACACATTCATTTCTAATTCATTCAAACCAGCAACCGTTCATCTTCACTACCACAAGATTTTAGCCGTTTATTTCCCTAAACCTCTACACATTCGGTCACATCATTTGTGAGAGTTATAGGAATTTGTGCTTCAATGTTGACTAATAAGTGTATTGAAGACATAGTCTACTGTCAGGTTATTTCCTTATAAACTGAAAAGTCAAAATCTTGCTGCGGAGTCTTCAGGTAAGGTTGAAGTCTTATTGCGGAGTCTTTGAGCAAGGTTGAAGTCCTGTTGCGGAGCCTTAGAGAAGATTGAAATTCTCTTGTGGAGTCCTTAGGTATCTATTTTGAAGCCGAACACATTTGTTGACATGAATAGCTTTCAAGCCAAAACACATTTGTTGTAACAGATAGTGAAAGATTTGTTGAATCAAAGTATTTTTCTTGTTCATTGGGATTCATAATGCATATTAATTTATCAAATACATTTATTGAACACTTGCTAGTTTTCGAATGGTCAACAAGTGCAACTACTTCTTAATTGATCAACGCAAAAGATTCAATTTTTTAGTAACAAACTCAGTCCTGGCTTTTTCTGTTTTCCTTCAAGTAGTTTATAATGTTTGTAAAACACACCAAAATGAGCACAAAGAATAGTACAACAACTGAAGATGAATAGTTCAGAACTTTAATCTTTAAATTATATTCCCTTGTATTATAGTGAATTTAGAGCTTTGTAAATGGAGGTCCTAGTTGGATTAAAGAGGGAGGACAAGTAATTGATTCCTGTGTGTGGAGACTGGCAATCGTTTGCACCACTTGACATGAATATGTGAACAATTTAGTATATATAAACATGCTACCAAGCTATGACTATATTCTGTAAAGTTATATTGCAATGACTAACACGATATGCCAGAGTACAAAATAAAATAAAAAGGAGCATATATGGAAGATATGTGGATGGTGAAAGAATGAGAACATTCAAGGTATATCGGAAGCAGCAGAAATTGAAGGACGACAAGGCACACAGAAAGAAAAAAAAAAGTTACGGGCATTAAGAATATAAAAGGCCACGGACCTTTTTTAGTCCTTGAGAATAATACCTGGGCATATCCAATTAGCATATCCACATTAATTTTCATGTTATAAACAGAGAGATTGAACTATTCAACTGTTTTGAGTAAGAAGAAGAGTTGTGCTTGGGTATGAGACTTACAGTGCAAATCTCCTTCGGCAGCCAAATGCCATGAAAATCCCTGCTGCAAATGATAGTATGTAACGTCGGAGGTGCCAAAGGAGATTTGCCCTGCGATTCTCGTTCCTTTTTAATGTTTTGAGCCGCCAATGGTAAGAATGATGAAGGTATAATGCTGCAAAACTGGTAATATATGCTGGCATATACGTACATATATTTGCTGCGTAGCTAAAATTTTGTTTTATGTACATGTTGCTGGCTAGTTCGCATGAAACTTACATCGGCATATACGGTATATATTTACTGGCGATGGAGTTCAAACAAAGTATTATGATATCAATTAAGAAGAGCAGACAGCCAAGGGATTTGGTAGTATAGAATGTAGCATAGAGAAGACGCATTATGTACAAGAATAACCTGTGCATTGCAAGACCAGATTGTTAGTTGTAATATATATGTGGATGTTGACACCTAGTAGATAGCTAAAGGGAATTATTCTTTGCGCTATTTGACGAACAGATATAGCAATGCTATGGATTAACGTATACAGGGCCTCTCTAATGAAAGTGAACTAGGTTCGCACACGAATGTGATGAACATATTATAATTGTATATTATTTTGCAGGAAAACGGTTAAAATGGATATGCAAGCAAATTTGTATTATATCCAAAATGTGAATATCAGACACGTAGGTCGCCTGATTAGTACCATATTTTGTTTATTAGTTCTTTTTTTTTTAATGCGTCGCATAATTAATCTAAAAAATTCAACATTTTTCTAAAGGATATATATTTTTTATTTACAATGAAAAAAGGCATAGTGAAATATACAAGGAAACAGCAACGTGTGGTACAGAAAGTATGTCAATTAGCAACTCTAAATATAAATAGATGATATATTAAACACGCCGGTTTCAGCACGACAAAAATTCGAGAACAAAGATTTAGAGACTGAGAGCACAACATTATAGCCTAATCAGTCTATTTTCAACTGTAAATAATAGCTTGAGTGCATACAGTAGGAACAGATGTTAGTACACCAAATGCAATGAAATCGTCCTTTGATATCAATGTACGTTAGGGTTAGTTGTCAAAAGAGTATAATATAATTAGAAGCAGCAATAGTTCCGTGAAAAATCATCAATAAAACAATGGTCACCACAGATGTATATTATGGATAAAAATTACAAAATTAACTCAAAATGTAAGCTCGAACTGAATTTTAGATTAAGACCTCACAAACTTATTCATCTTTTATTATTAGATGACGAAGATAATATTTTAGTAATTAGGCATAACTGATTCCACATAGTTTATATAAAATTATGGAAAACCTGCGAGCGTGATACATAATACAACAAAGGGACAACAGCATTGTAGTATCAAAAAACTTTGTTTTACAATTTTTTTGAAGGACAACAGATGGAAAAAAGTTGAAATATAATAATAATCATTGCGCTTCAGGTTAGTAACTTTCGGGTAAAGGCTAATAGCATGCTTTATTTCATTCATATTTGTAAAGCTTGTCTAAAATATTAAGAGAAGCTGGATAAGTAACAAATGTCTGTAAACATATGATTGAATAAATTCAGTACACTGCCTAAAATGAAGCCAAAAATCCAAGAAGTAGAACATTTTAAATTTATAGTCAGAAATAGAAGGTAGACCCAAAGCAAATGTTGAAATGATCAAATTTATACCTTAGTATGAGAAGTACACGTGTTGAATTCTCGAACACTAAACTTACTTAATACCTTCTGGATCTCCATTGTTGAGCTTAGTACATAGATGACAAAATGACATGTGTTTTGCGCATGAATTGGTATTCTACAATTTACATATGATTAACACATTCAAGAGAAAATGATTTGCGAAAATATTTATCATGTTTTTACGTCGAAATCATGTATAGTTAATTTAAATTTTTGTTTTTAAGTTGCAATATTTAAATTTTTGTTAGTTTGAATTTTATTTATATCATCAATTAGTCAACAACAAATTTTTAAGTGATGTTTATTTGTTTAAATGATATTTATTTGTAAGATCATATTCTTAAGCATAGAGGGACAGTTTGAATTTTTAAAAATATTTAACTATTTTAACTTAGTTTGGATAATTCTAGCCTAGCGTAGAAATAATAGGCTAAAAGTAATAAGAATAACATCTATATTTGATTAGGATTTTACCAATTCATTTTAGGTACTTGTACATGGAAAAATAGATAACAACAAAATTAGTAAAGGGTATTTTACGGACCAAAAGTTTGTGGTCCTAAGTCAATTATTAATAAAGATATAAGTCATAAAATTTGTACACAAAGTCCTCTAAAAATAAAAACCACCAACCAAATCAAATAAATAGCTAAACCTGGCAATCGAGACCAATTTACATGCTCATTAAGCAAACAGAGGGCACAGAATAGATGCATCTTTCATTTAACTTCAATGCAAAAGGTAGATCTTATTAATAGTGCGCAACGAAGAATCACAGCAATAAATATTTAGAAGTTAACCTATCATTCTTGCATATGCATATTAAGTGATCATATGGAAAGTCAATAATAAACATATAATTAAGTACAATAAAAAAGAGTGTTAATGGAAACATGCAATAATTGAAAAAGCAATTGGTTAAAAACTAAAACCATCGAATCTATATTTTAAATCTAGAGTTATGCGCATGAACAGAAAGTTGACAAATTTTACATGCCATGACCAATAAAGTTAGAAAAATTAAAGTACCATTATAAATAATATTCATAAGAAACAAAGTTGTGCTGATTCGGTAAAATGCAAATGATGAAGTTCAGATTACTTTTTCAAATAGTTTCCCCAATCATAGATAGGCCTTCCATATCCTAACCTTACACAGCTGGTTGTAGAAGAGGATTTTCATTTCAAAGGCTTATTTGTGCAAGATAATAAGTTTTAAAGACATTAGTTTTGAAAAATTAGTTTTAAGGACATTTTACAGGAAAAAGATAAAAGAATTTATCATTTTTAGTTATACAGAAATAATGCTAAAAGGATTTATCATTTTTCTGTATAACTTAAAAAGATAAATGAATTTATTATTATCCTATAAATTGTCCTTAAAACTAATTATTCAGAAGTGCTGTCCTTAAAACTTATTACCCTGAAAATAGAAGCCCTTCAACCTAATTTCTACGGTTGTAGAACCTCCATCTACATTTATCATGAATAATTTTAGCAACTCATTAATAATATTAGTAATAAAGACATACCACACCGTAAATGCATGAATGAATTTCAGATTCATAACGAAAAAAAGAACACGATAACATGTAGAAAACCCCAAACATAATTTTCTAACAATCTCAGAGTCATCCACAGGCGTCCCATTTTTACAACCCGTCAGCCAAAAAATCCAGACTTCCATTTTTACAACATGCAAATTGTTACAATATATGTAAATTATGGAATGAATATGCTTTTATGTTGTTTTGTTTAGTCCCACATCGTGAAATTGGTTAAGTTCTTTGCTCTGAAGCCTTTATATAAAGGAGGCTATGTAATGTAAATGCATCTCTATTCTCAGAAATGAACAATATATCTTTTGTCTCTCTCTCCAATGGCTTCTACTTTCTTCATTTTATAATATGTTATCAGCACGATCTCTTAACAAAAGGAAAATTTCAGATCTGATTATAAATCTTCAAAACGGTAAGCCACTTCTGATCTGATTACTCAAATCTTTCTGATCTCGTTCTATTAATTTTATTTATTTTAGATCTCATTTTATTATTGATCTAATTATTCAGATCGAATCTATTTGCATATTTTATTTTATTTTATTTTTGTCCATGTATTTTAGATCTCGTTTTGTTGTAGATCTAATTTTTCAAATTTCATTATATATATATATAATCTCATAGATCTTTCTCTATTTATCTTATTTAGATCTCATTCCATTATTTGGTTATAAAGAAAAAAGCTTTTCATTTTGAATTTTTTTGTTTGGATTTTAGTTTGAATAAGAACTATAGAAATGATTTTGGCACATGATTTATATTTTCAGAAGAAATATTTCATTATTTCTTAGAGAAACAAATATAAGGATAATATGTACCTAGAAGATCGTGTTAATTTATATAAAAAAATAGGAACTTGAAGTTCATATGTGCGAAGTTGAAAGATTAAAGTTTTCATACGCTGAAATAAAGCCTTGAAGCAAAAAAAACGAGTAATTCTTGAAGAAGATATTAATATGTCCACAAGGCATAATATAAAAACAATATGTTGGAATAACATTACAAATATGGTAAAAAAACTATTTCCTCGAAGAGAAATAGTATTATGATCCTCATGTTCGAATACAATTATGAATAGTCCTCTTGTTTCATTGTGTTTATTTAATATTAGAGACCTGAAGTTCTCAAATAAAAATTATACATATAAGTTTGCATTCCAAAAAAAAGGATTATATATCAAAACTCAAATATATAAATTTGAGATGTGAAGCTTTGAATTATTAGATAAGCTAATTCAGATTATGGTAAATTCCAATTGCAATCAAACCTGAAGTTTGATAATTGTTTGCACGAAGAATGGGCAAACACCTCCAAGTCGTATGATTTAGTCGATTTTATGTTGTTCTTAGTGATTTGGGTGATTTATGCAAATATGGAAAAAAACAAGGACTAAACTGTAAAAGACACACAGATTTATAATAGTTCAGCCAGAATGTGCCTACGTCCACTTCATATGTTATTCTCCTTTACTATGCGGATTACAAGTACAAAGCTTTGATTACAAGTGTATGAAAGTCGTTTAAAAGTTCTGTCCGTGCTTGAGTTCTCCCCTCGTCTCCACCATTGTTGTACCCCTACCTCTCTATTTATAGAGTGAGGCTGGGGGTAGGGGTCTTGGATGTATATAGTTGCTGGTGGGCCTGGGCTGACGTGATCTGGCCTGGCAATGTTGGTTCGGTAATGTCTTTGTCCGGTGGTGAGTAGAGCATGGGTTGGTCCGGTGGTGAGTGGAGCGTGGATTGGTCCGGTGGTGAGTGGAGCGTGGATTGGTCCGGTAGTGAGTGGAGCATGATCTGGTACGGTGGTGGGTGGAACGTGGATTGGTCCGGTAGTGAGTGGAGCGTGATCTGGTCCGATAGTGGGAGGAGCGTGATTTGGTTCGGTAGTGTCTTGATCGTGCCTTGGTTCGGTCGTGCCTTGGTTCGGTGGTGAGAATACACCCAACATTTGCCCCCTAAAGTGGGGCATATGCCTGCATATGTCGCGCTTTGTTTTAGATCATTCGGTTTGGACACACTCATTCGGCCCAAGTGCCGAACCAGTTGGTCCGGTTATCCTACACTCATCTATAAGTATGGGCTTCACGACTCTGTCATTCTTTACTATTTGAAATAGCCGAACCAAACCTTTGTCTGCCGAATCGTGTCACCGAACCAGATTTTACTGCCAGACCAGGTGAGGCTTTCTTCTTCCGAATAAACTTTATGCTTGAACTACCGAATGAACTTTAGGGAGTATGAGTGCCGAATGGACTCTTAGCCTCGAACTACCGAGTGAAACTTAGGGGGTATGAGTGCCGAATGGACTCTTAGCCTCGAACTACTGAATAAAAATTTTGTGCTTTGACTTATGAATGAGATTCCAGACTGTATGTACTTGTTTGTTTATATCTCTACATTCCTGGTTCTAACGACATGCTTTCTGGTGTTGCAGATAATGTCTCATAAAGTAGAAACTCGCTCTGACAAGAAGAAATCCAAGGACAAAGGGGAGTCCTCCATAGTGTCCCTGGTTCAGTCAGAGCCAGAACGACATGGACCGTCCCTGAGATCATTAGTAGATGGGTACGACCCTCAGGAGCTCTTGGACTCACCGCCTGATTGCTTTCCCAGCTCCCTTAAAGATGAGCAGCTTGACGTTATATCTAGATCCTTTGGGATTGACAGAGCGCATATGATGTTGCCAGGGAAAGGAGTGATGCCGTATGACCCCCCTGAATGATATTTTGCTTATAGTAGATATCACTGCATGTGCGGAGCCATTCCTCCGATCAACGCTTGGATAGTCAGCTTCATCACATACTTGAAGGTGGCCCCTTTCCAGCTTCAGCCCAACTCCTATGCCATCTTGGTGAGTCTGTTCATTATCTTCCGGAGAAAATACGAGCGTCCCCCTTCTAACCGGGAGATCCGGTACCTGTACAACTTGAGTGGCTACAAGAAGGGGTCTCCATATATTAGCTTAGAATCGGCCGTGTCTTTCAAGCCAGTCCTGGATTATATTCAAAATTTAGCATGTTCAAGAAGGAATGGTTCTTTATCAAGGATGACTCTGTTTCTTTCCACCGTTTCACCTCTAGCTATAAGTTGAATCTCATTTATAATTTTCGTTCTTTATAATGCTCCTCCTTATGTGCTTTATTTCTTGCTAGCGACAGGTGGCTTTGCGGTTGTAGAGAATGATCGTCTGGTTCAGATGGCTGCGGAAATAGAAGCCATTCCGGAAAATGAGAGGCCAACTTCTTATTTGATCAGGAATTCTACTCTTTTGGGGCTCAACTTGATTCTTCCATGCCAGTCTGTGGTTAAGCAAAGAGACGCAGCTGAAGAGAGGGCCGCCAAAGCTAAAGGAGGGGCTACAGCGAAGAGCGGCAAAAGGAAACCCTTTTCGAAACATCCAATTGCCGGGGGGAAGAAACTTAAGAAGTCCGATGGACCCTCCCCCATCACATGTCCAGACATCCCGGAGGAGGAAGATGTGGAGGAGGAAAGAGGCGAGGATGAAGGAGGTGAGGTGGAGAGTGGAAGTGGTGGAGAAGGTGATGGTGATGGTCATAGCGATGATGGTGGCGACGGACAGAGTGGCGATGGCACTGGGGCTTGGTCTTCTAAGCAAGCAGGTGTGATCCAGGAGTGGACAGATGATGCTTTCCGCCTAACTTTTGAAAGGTTGGAGGAAGGATCGGCTTTAGCGGAGAAGTCTAAGAAAGCTGACAAGGCCGAGACCGGCGCCGATTCATCTTCCAAGAGCGCTTCAGCTGAGGCAATTCCTACGATTCAAGGTGAATTTTTGACTCCTGCAGACTCCATTTATGATAAGGATTTAGGAATATTTTATGGTCAACTCTCGTCCTGGAATGAGATCCAGGACTCATTGCAATATCCTACTCCTCCCCAGGGTTTGTATGTCAAAAGCGTCTCTTTACTCTTCTTAACTTGATATATTTCTTGAATTATAGTTCAATGTCTGCTTGTAACACTTGGTTTTTATCCCAGAAGCGGGTAAGGTGGCTAAGACATCAGATGTCCGACACCGTCTTGAACAATACAAACTTCTCAAGGCTTCTACTAAACCAAAGCCTCCGACTGACCGCCCGGGAGACGTAGCTGGCTACCGCCCTCTTCTTGGAGTTATCGAAGAGGATATCCAAAGGAAGAAGAGGAGTCGTTCCTTGTTTGAATCCTCACCTGGTCCTCAGTCCCCAACTCAGCCTCTTCGGGATACCACGAAGAAGAATACTGAATTTATACCTTCTCCGCACCCGTCTGAAAATCCTACCGTTACCCGGATAGGCCATCCCGGCTTGGCTCGTAATCCGTTTGCAGGTTATCCGGATCTGGATCCGGGTTCTTGTGATATTACCTTTGATGAGGCTACCGGTGAGCACTTTCTTCCTCGTAATCCTATGGTAAGAGTATTGAATGAAGCTAAGTCTCTGGACCTTGATTTGCTTACCACTCGGGTTGTAACTTTGGGGGACGAAGCTAAGACAAATATTGACCGGGTTGCTGAGGAAACCAGAAAGCTGATAGGGCATCATGCCCGACTGGTCAAGGCTAGAGAAGAAATTGGGAGTGCTAACATTCGACTGCGGTTAATGGTTTCCGACCAGGCCAAACAACTCGCTGATCAGGCCATCCAGATCTCCCAACATGAGGCCGCCTCAAGGCAACTAAAGAAAACCATGGAAAAGGCCAGCAGAGCAGAGTTACGGAAAATGGAGGCTGCTTGTAAGGAACGGATTGATATGGCTATTGCAACGGTGGATGAGGTCCGGAAAGCGGATCTCGAGCGGGTACGGGAGGTATCCGAGAAACTTGAAGCTGTAGAGCTTATTCAAATCAAGCTGAAGGAGGAGATCGAGGCGATGAGGAAATCTTTCCAGGCTGACTGCTCGCGATACCAATCGAAGAGGGATGCTGCTATTGTAAAGTTGTTGGCTTCTGAGGACCGAATAAGGGAGTTCGAGGAGAATGAGGGGATAATGGATGAGATGCTTCATTACATATACTTTCGCACTTGGAAACAGGGCAACTTATCTTGGATGGATGATTATCCCCGAGTCATGGCCAGGATTTATCTCAGGGCCCTGGAGGAGGCTAAGGCCAATGCAGATAGGGAGGGTGGCGTGGCCTTTAGAATGGATGTGGTCACGGCTCAATTCACCAAGGAGGAGAAAGCGGCGGTGAAAGAGGGTATGTGGCTGCTTACTGTTGGGGAGGTTGGTGTGCAGTTAGAGGATGATGATCGAGGAGCAGATGCTGGTAAGTCTTCCCTTTTAGCTTCTCCTAACTTGATTTCTTATTGTTTTATGACTATTAATGGATTCTCTCCCGAATTGGACAGGCGGGACCTCTGAAGCACCAACCACCTCTGGTTAACATGCTGAGAGTTCCAATCCCGCGGTCAAGGAGTTCTCGGAGGGCCAATAGGATAGAGGTAAAGCTCCGACGCAGCCGATTCCTTGACTTGATCTGGATATCTTTTGGTTTGTTTGACATTGCTACCTATGTCAGTCCTAAAACATTCGTGTAACCTTTAAGCTGTAATTATGTTATTGGTAACGAATGACTTTACTATGTAATTTCAAATTAGGCTGATTCTGTCATATTTGAATACTTTTGTCATTTTGGTGTGTTGCATAAGAATACAGCTGTGCACACGCCCATGATTTTATTTTGTTTGATGTCAAGTTCTTGCTTAAAACATAATTTCATATCTTGCAATATTAGTCTGATGTGCGAATAAATTATAGCTACGTATTCATATACAAAAGAAGAAAGTACCGCCCTTCATGTTTTAGTTGTAGATGGTTGCTTTGAATGCTTTGTATAACTGAGTATGGAATGCAGCTGAGTGACCTGTCATCCAATTGTGAATTCCTGTCCCCATTAGTGAGCGTCTCCTATTTCTTGTCCTGTACTTTAGGGATCGTTATAGAGGATAGGAGGAAAGTTTTTAAATAAAATAGAAATATAAGAAATAGTAAAACTTCCAATCATGGAAGGCCTACGATGTGCTTAAGTTCGTGGCAAATGGATTTTGTAGTCACTTCCCCTAGATGTGGGTCTTGGAGACATTTGTCACGCATCTTACGCCTCCGCGGGGAGTTTCTCTTTTTTACCACAGCCGTACTTAAGACACTCAGAGCCGAGATCGCGCACAGTAACTACCGAGCCATTATGGCCCGTAATCGTGGGTATTATTCGATTTACCGTGGCCGGCAAGCGTGAGTGTCGATCGTCAACTGTGAACTACCCCTGGCTGGCCACACCTTATGTTGGGGTTTAAAGTAGGTTCACGGTTGCCGGCGAGCCGAACGCCATAATGAGCTGCCTAGGCTATAGTCGGCCTACTCGGTAGCTTATAATCGGCTCATTACAGTTGGCTTTAAGAGTCGATCACGAGCAATGAGTTAACCCGCAGCAGGGGGATGCTAGAGCAAAAGTGTCCCATTGGCGAGGGCATAGATTCGTATAGTACCTGTTAGGTCTTGTCCAGGTGAAGTCGCGCTGCGATGTGTCTTGAATAGAAATGCCATTACACAGGATTTTGTTCAACAGAAAAGGATAAAGTTAACAAGAAGCCAAGATATAAAGGAACAAGTTAAAAAAGAGACAAGTTTTTAAAGTGGTTCGGCACGAAAATGCCTACGTCCACTGATTCTCTTTGTTAATTCACTTCATACGGGCAGTACAAGTTAAGAAAAGTATCGACAAAGGTGTTGGATGTTCCATGCCCTCTGGAACACCTCTTCGTCCACTGTTGACAAAATATAAGCTCCGTTGTAGAGATCTTTATGAATTACATATGGTCCGTCCCAGATTGGATCTAGTGCTCCGGGGAGTGGGAAGACTCGATTGAGTACAAGATCTCCTTCTTGTAAGCTACGATGCTTGACTTTGGAGTTGTATTGTGCTGCCACTTTTTGCTTGTGAGCCGCTGCTTTGAGTGCTGCATCGTTTCTTCTCTCTTCAATTAGATCCAAAGACATGTGAAGGAGTTCTTCGTTCTCTTCTGGGTTATAGTGGATCCTATGGTGGGAAGGCACTACAGTTTCGACTGGGAGCATCGCCTCCGATCCGTATGCCAAAGAGAAAGGAGTATGCCCCGTTGATGTTTTGAAAGATGTGCGGTAGGCCCAAAGTGCCGTAGGAAGTTCATCCACCCAAGCACCTTTTGACTTTTCAAGTTTCTTCTTGATTAGAGTTTTGAGAATTTTGTTGACAGCTTCGACTTGTCCATTTGCCAAGGGGTAAGCTACAGATGAGAAGCTTTTGTGAATTCCGTACTTTTGGCACCAGTCGGCGAACTCTTCGCTGTCAAACTGAAGTCCATTGTCCGATATGATTTTGAGTGGAACCATGTACCTGCATAGAACATTTTTGATCAAGAAGTTAATAACTTTTGCCGAGGATATTTTATTTAGAGGTTCCGCTTCTACCCATTTGGTGAAATAGTCGACTGCCATTATAACATATTTGGCTCCGTCTCGGCTCACCGGCAGTTCACCAATCAAGTCAACTCCCCATACAGTAAAGGGCCAAGGGCTGGTCATTTGAGTGATCTCATTTGTTGGTAGTCGAGGAATCTTAGCAAAATTCTGACATCTGTCACATTTTTTGACGAAGTCTAAGATATCTTTGTTTAAGGTGGGCCAGAAATACCCATATCGGAGTATCTTCTTTTCCAGAGTCTGCCCTCCAGTGTGATCTTCGTAGCTTCCTTGATGGATGTTTGATAAGATTTCCTTGGCTTCCCTTCCAGCGACACAACTTAATAAGGGGTTAGAGAAACCGCGCCGATAGAGGATGCCTCCTTGTATTGTGTAGCGGGAAGCTCTCGTCAAGATTTTCTTGACTTCGTTATGCCCATCGGGCAGTGTGCCATCTTGTAAGAATTTTCGGATGGGAGTCATCCAAGTTTCCTCTTCGATTGCAGCTATCAGATTCACTTGCTCGAAACTCGGGGTTAGTTGCTTTGAGATGGCTATTGTTTCGGAAATGGTGCCGTCTCTCATGCTAGCTTGCTTTGCCAATTTGTCGGCCTCTTGATTCTCTTCTCGAGGAACGTGTTTGATCAAATAGTGATCCAATTGATCGAGTAGCAGCTTGGTCTTCTTCAGATATGCTGTGAGTCGTTTTCCTCGAGCCTGAAATTCTCCTAGTATTTGATTTACAATAAGTTGCGAATCACTATGAAGACATAGAGAACTGACTCCAATCTCTAGGGCCAGTTCTAATCCACCTATTACTGCTTCATACTCTGCAACGTTGTTGGTGGCAGCGAATTCCAACCTTAGAGCATAATGTAGCTTCCTTACCTTGGGAGTGATTATTACAATACCTGCCCCCGAGCGTTGTTCGTTTGATGCGCCATCCACAAAGAGATTCCACTTGATGTCTTCTGCTATTTCAGATTGCTCTTTACCTTCGTTGGCAGTGAATTCGGCAATGAAATCGGCCATGGCTTGTCCCTTGATGGCGGTGCGAGGATGGTAGGTGATATCATATTGACTAAGTTCAATGCACCATTTAAGTAGTCGCCCAGAAGTGTCGGGACAATGGAGTACCTGCCTTAGCGGTTGATCGGTTAGGACTTTGATGGAATGGGATTGAAAATAGTGTCGTAGTTTCCGTGATGTGATTAGTAAACAGTATGCTAGCTTCTCAAGTTTGGGATATCTGGCTTCTGCCCCTGTAAACCTCTTGCTCACAAAGTATACTGGCCGCTGTGCGCGGTTGTCTTCTCTCACCAAAGCGGCGCTCAGAGCATGAGATGACACAGCAAGGTATAGGTATAGCTCTTCGCCTTCGTTTGGAGTTGAGAGTACTGGTGGTCTTTGGAGGTGTTCGATTAGGTTGAGGAAGGCTGTTAAGCATTTGTCAGTCCATTCGAACTTTCCTTTGTCTTTCTTTAGAGCTTCGAAGAAAGGGATGCACTTGTCGGTCGCTTTAGAGATGAATCTGCTTAGGGCGGCCACTTTCCCATTTAGGCTTTGCATTTCTCTTCGAGTGGAAGGTATCCTGATATCTCTCAGAGCTCGGACTTGTTCGGGGTTTGCTTCAATCCCCCTGGCATGGACGATGAATCCCAAGAACTTTCCTAATGATATTCTGAATGAGCACTTTAGAGGGGTTCAGTTTCATTTCATATTGGCGAAGTACTTGAAGCATCTCGCCCAGGTGGCTTACGTGATCGCTGGCTTTCCTCGATTTTACTAGCATGTCTTCCACATAAACCTCCATAGTTCGTCCTATCAGTTTCGCAAACATCTTTTTGACGAGGCGCTGATAGGTAGCTTCGGCGTTTTTAAGTCCAAAAGGCATTACTCTATAGCATAAAATCCCCGGTCGGTGATGAAACTAGTGTGGTCTTGATCAGGGGCGTGCATAGGAATTTGGTTATATCCTGAGTATGCTTCCATAAAAGATAAGAGTTCGTGCCCGGCTGTGCTGTCCACCAGCTGATCGATTCGGGGGAGTGGGAAGCAATCCTTCGGGCAAGCGTCATTTAAGTTGGAGAAGTCAACCACTTCCCATTAGCCTTCTTTACTAGTACCGGGTTAGCGATCCACTCTGGGTAAATGGCTTCTCGTATGAAGTTATTGGCAAGCAAATTCTTCACTTCTTCATCGAGGGCAGCTGATCGTTCTGCCCCCATACTTCTCTTTTTCTGCTTTACTGGCACCTTGGTAGGATCGATCTTTAGTACGTGGCATGCCACGTCTGGGGAGATTCCAGTCATGTCAGCGTGCATCCATGCAAATACATCCAAGTTGTGGCGGAGAAAATCAATGAGTTGATCCCTCAATTCTACTCTTAGCTGAGATCCGATTTTCAACAGTCTACTTGAGTCGTGTTTGTCTACAGATACAAACTCCATAGCCTCTGCAGGCTCGGCGGTGGCCTCCTCCTCTTTGTCCCTGGGGTCTAATTTATTGATAAGATCACTAGTATATCGAAGAGGAGGGGATTTCTTTAGTTGGTATGCTTCCAAGTTTTTCATGCAGAGAGTAGTCTCTGCATTCTTCCCTTTATCCTTCCTGCGATTATTGCGAAGTTCAGTTACATGGCAATCTCGAGCGGAGTCTTAATCTCCCTTTACTTCCCCTATTCCATTGTCTGTTGGAAATTTCATCTTCAGGCACCACGGGGCCAGGACAATTTGGAAGTCAGACAAGGCTGGTCTTCCTAAAAAGGCATTGTAGGCCGAGTGGTTATCTATTAGCAAAAATATTTGTTTCCGCACAACGGAGCGGGGGTGACTTTCTATTTCAACAAAGAGGTCCAATTGCCCGAGGGGCATCTTCGCGTCTCCAGTGAAACCGTGTAGTGGTTTGTTGCAGGGAGACACATTCTTCATTGACAGCTTCATTCTGTCGAAAGCATACTTGAATATGATATTTACTGAGCTTCCAGTGTCTACTAGAATTTGGAAAACTTCGGCTCGGCCGAACCGGGCAGAGATGACCATAGGATCCATGTGAGGGTGCTGCCTTCCTTCTAGGTCACACCTATTTAATGTAATGTCATCATTCTCTTTTCGCTTCGGGTGGCGTTATTCCATAACAGAATTAACGCAACCTTCATTGTTTCTAAGTGACTTTCCGTATCTTTCCATCTCTGTCCAGTTCCTGTCGGCAATGTATGGTCCTCCCTATATGGTATGAGCCACTATCTTCTCTTGACTGGAGCCGCTGGTGTTGCGATTTCCCCCTTCTGTTTCTGAGAGGGGTAGCCTTGGGTTCTCATTGGCAGGAGCTGGGGTCCTGTTCTGACCTTTTACATAGCGTTCCAGTATCTTCCTTCTGATGTGTTCTTCAATTAAGTCCCGGAGATTATGGCATTCATTGGTATCATGCCCATGAGATTCGTAGAAGTGGCAGAACTTTCCAGACTTAATTGCGTTATCTGATTCCTTCTTGTACGGGGGGCGTCTGTATTTAATTTCGTCTTGGGTGGCCAGAAAGATGTTTTCGATTGTTTCATTCAAAGGAGTGTAAGTGTCAAATCTCGATCCTAGCCGATATAGACGTTTTTCTCCCTTTTTGCCCCTAGCATTGTCTCTAGAGTCATTTCTTTGAACGTCCTTTGCTACAGCGGGTGTGTCGCCATGAGCTGCCTTGGTTTGTTGCCCTGTCTGTCTTTCAGTGGCAGCGTCTTTAAGTCTCATATATCTTCCGGCTTCATGGAAGAAATCGGGTAAGGTAGCTGGTTTTTCTTTCGTTAATCTTCTAACAAACTTAGTATCCAGATGCACACCACTACAGAGGGCCATTAAGATAAGTTTCTCATCGGCATCTTGGACTGCGGCCGCTGCAGCATTGAATCGGGTTAGATATTGCTGCACTGTCTCTCCAGGCTTTTGTTTGATATTAGATAGGGAATAAGCGTCCTTGGGTTGTTCCACATGAATGCGGAACTGGCTGACGAACTTTTCTTTCAACAATTCTCATAAGCTGATGGATCCTTGGGGTAGATGGCAGAACCAGGAGGTAGCTAGATCTGCCAAGAATAGTGGAAAGCATTTGCATAATACACCTTCTGTGGCTCCGCTCATGAGCATATGTTGTGTGTATCTCTGCAAGTGTACAACGTGGTCAGAGATTCCCTTGTAAGGTTCCATTGTTGGCAATTTCCATTCTCGGGGGGGTGATGGCAATTTCGATATTGCGGGTGAAAGGGCTGGTTACCCTAGCGCCTATCCCTCGATCTCTTTGATCCCATTGGACGCACTCTCTGAACAATCGCGCCATCTTTTCATCAGAATTTGGAGCAGATAGAAATGAGTTTGGTTCTTCTCTGCGAGATTGATTCCGTCTAGATGACCTATAGGGATGATATCGTCTATCACTCCTAATATTTTCCAGTGGCTGTCTCTGGTATTCTAGGAGCATGCTAGGATCAGCTACAGTTGACCCTTGCCTTGATCTTCCCCTGTTGGGTTCTGTTTCGAGCACTTCCTCGGGTCCAACATCGGGTCGGACTCTAGCTCGGCCCCGTTCATTAGTGTTTCCATGGTTAGGTAGCATGACAGGCTCAGCTACAGCCGACCCTCGCCTGGTACCTCCCCCGCTGGGTTCAGTTCCAAGCGTTTCCTCGGGTCGGAGTTCGGGCTGAGTTCGGGCTCGACTCCTACCATTGTTGTTTCTGTTGTTAGCTTCTTCCAAGAAGAAAGATCTTTGTCGCCTCCGAGATCCTCCAGACTGGGACTCATCCTATGATTCAGTGTTGCGGTTGGATTCTTCAGCATCCCTTAAGCGTGACATGAGTCGGTTCACCAAGGCTTCTTGTTGGGATGTGAAGCGGTCAGTCACTTCAGCCACAACCCTGTCTAGATCTGCCCTAGTAATTGCTGCCGGCTGTTCCGTGGCAGGGGCTGTCGGATTTGCCTGATTTTCATTTGGTACTGCTGTTGGAACGGGACGATTCTCTTGATCTGGGATCACTGGATCTGGAATACTACTAGTTGTGACGTTCTTTCCTTTGTTAACATCTTTCTTCTGCCTGGGAGGCATGTTTTCTGAGCAATGAGGGACGCTGTTAGGAAGAAGGTTAAGTGGGAGAAGCTGAAGCTTCGAGCTTCCGCTCTCAGTGAAAGCACCAAAAATGTTTGCACGAAAAATGGGCAAACACCTCCAAGTCGTATGATTTAGTCGATTTTATGTTGTTCTTAGTGATTTGGGTGATTTATGCAAATATGTGAAAAGCAGGAACTAAACTATAAAAGACACACAGATTTATAGTGGTTCGGGAAGAACGTGCCTACGTCCACTTCATATGTTATTCTCCTTTACTATCCGGATTACAAGTACAAAGCTTTGATTACAAGTGTATGAAAGTCGTTTAAAAGTTCTGTCTGTGCTTGAGTTCTTCCCTCGTCTCCACCATTGTTGTACCGCTACCCCTCTATTTATAGAGTGAGGCTGGGGGTAGGGGTCTTGGATGTATATAATTGCTGGTGGGCCTGGGCTGACGTGACCTGGCCTGGAAATGTTGGTTCGGTAATGTCTTGGTCCGGTGGTGAGTAGAGCATGGGTTGGTCCGGTGGTGAGTGGAGCGTGGATTGGTTCGGTGGTGAGTGGAGCGTGGATTGGTTCGGTAGAGAGTGGAGCGTAATCTGGTCCGGTGGTGAGTGGAGCGTGGATTAGTCTGGTAGTGAGTGGAGCGTGATCTGGTCCGATAGTGGGAGGAGCGTGATTTGGTTCAATAGTGCCTTGGTCGTGCCTTGGTTCGGTCGTGCCTTGGTTCGGTGGTGAGAATACACCCAACAATAATGAAAATAAAATTGTGCCATTTAGGATCTAAAGTACTAAACAAAGACTTTATTTAAAGTAAAATTGGAACCTGAAGTTCTAAAAATATTTGACAATGGTATTAACTACCAAACCACATAAATGTATAGAAACTTGTTCACTCCAGAAGTGGTGATAATTATATATTAAAAAAAAAGAGTCTCCAGAAGAGATTTGTTGATATATTTGGTGCTTTTACTGAACCAAATAAATACGTAGAAACATATCTACTCTCCTACTCTCTTTATTTTTAATTAAAAATAAGGTATTCTAATAGAAAGTTTATTTCTTAATTTTTTTTCCTTCTTCCATGCATCCAATCGCATTTCAAAAGGTAAAATATAATCGATCAAATATAATAGATCTGAAATAATCATAAATCCCTAAATTTCTGAAATAACTTGTGTTGATTTGAAGATTTACATGTTTGTTTTGATATATTTGGTAAAGAATTATGAAGTTAGTCTTCTTATGAAAATGATAATAATTTGGATCTGAGATGTATAGTTATTTATGACTATGAATGATATGGATAGATTTGAGATGATAATTCTGTTTATTTAGAAATTCATATTATTGGGAAATAAAATTTCACTTTAAGATATTCATTTTAATTTTATTATTGAGTAATATTGAACCTAGATTTGAGATGAATTTGTGTTACTTTAAGTACTGTTTGTTCAATTGGTTCATATATTTTTATAATAAAATTATTTTGCCGTGACAGTAGTTATATCCTAGACCACGTAAAGGTTAATTGTAGTTATTTTTATCATAAATGAATTAATTGCAAGTGTTATGGTAATAAATTAGATTATTTATTATCATAAATGCATTAAATGCATTGATTATTGTAAATTAAATGACGTTGTATGTAACGACCCGCCTTTTTTGGACAGTTTAAACCGACGATCAAATACACATGCCGATTCCAAACCATTCAAAAGGGCAGATGGTTATTGGGGTAAATAAAAAAAGAAAAGGAAGAGAAATAAAGGAAAAGAAACAACACAGAATCTCGCAGCGGAATGATAAAATATAATAGTCAAATAAATAGTTCATGAAGTTGTTTACTATACTTTAACAATTATTTATACAACATTTATCAGAGTTATACATATACAACTGAACAGTTAAAATAATGCAGCAGATAGCATGATGCAAGGGTAATAATAGTAATAGTATACCAAATCTTCGTCTTCATCCTCCAGAATAGATGTTCAAAAATCTGAAAAACTCAGGACTGACCCGAGCGTAATGAAAAGACAAAACACTCGAGTCAGGACTAAAATATCCTTATGAAAGTTAAATCAATCGTAAATGAATATGAGTGTAACGGGGTCAGAGATGTTTACGGGGTTTGACATCTCATATCCAGTGTCAACGTGCGTGCAATAACTCAAGAGATGTTACGGGATTTTCCATCTCTTAAGGATCCGTTAAACTATCTACTATGTAGTAATGTACGCTAAGTAGATAATGCCTATCAGTAATATAAAGTATCAAAATAGCGTTAACGTGTTACCATAATCCCCCTTAACACATTTTTATAATGCCATAGTCTATACATCACCGTAAACCCCACCGTAAACTGGTGGTTATCAGAGGGTACCCCATAGGTATAACACAAAACATAACGTAGTGGTCGCGAATAGGATAATCAGTATGACAAGGTACATGAGGCGATACCAACTAGGATACTAGTAGTTGCGTAATCCGGACTGATGTTGAGCATAGCCAGCACCTACCTCAACACCGCGAAACAACACTCCCAAATCAAGGGGTGCATCCAAATCGAATCATAAATGTAATAGATAAGGTATCCAAGAAGTGTGTCCGCTAGAGATGACGAACCTCAATGGCCCAGCGCGGCTCCTGTTTTAGTCATGTCAGGGGTCATCCAATATCGTTCTCTTTCTTCAGTCAACGCGTTCACCAAACCATCCACTTCATTCTGGATCAACACTCCGCGTATACAAGTTATTAAAGTGGTTTTCGGTATCGACAAAGAGTATGTCCATATCCGATCCCGGTCTCTTTAATAACTACGTATTATTACACCGATGGCTCTTTTACATTTTAAATCGATTCATAATTGATATCAAAATATCATATTCGCTTCAAAAATCAAATCCAGTTCAAATATCATCGTATCTATTCAAAATATAAGATTCCATTTCAAAAATCATTTTTCGCCTCAATATCTCATTTCGGTTTCAAAATCATTTCGAATTTCAATTTAGGTTGCAACTTCATTTAATCCAATTCGTATTCAAATTCAAGATTTAAACATAAACATTTCACCTTATTAATCAGCTTGAAATTTTTAGAAAATAGTTTAAGTAGTTTAAAAGTAGTTTTAAATAATTAAAATAGTAAAAGATACTTAAAATCTGAAAATGGATTTAAAATAGATAAACTAGTTTAAAATAATTTAAATTGGGTTAAGTAGATTTAAAATAGATTAAAATAATTTAAGTATTCAAAAATGGTTTATATAACTGAGTAATTTGGAAACAAATAAAACAGCTTCAAACGAGCCATTTCAATTATAACTTTCCAATTCAAAACAATTTCTATTTCCATTCTACTGATTCAATTTCGATTTCAATTCAAATCAACATCAACTTTGACTTCAAATTTATTCAATTTTATATTCACTTTCAATTAATTCAATTTCAATTTATATCGATTTGGAGCTTGATTTTCAAAAATATCCATTTATAACACTTAACAAAATTATCCATCAATTTTCGAGTTCAAATCCAAATTTCAAATATGATTCAATTCCAAGCTCGACTTCAAAATATCATTTTATATCACTTTTACTTAGTAATATTCAAAGCTTGAATTAAGGTTAAATCTCTAAACAAATCAATTTTCGAAATTCAATCAAATCCCAATTTTTAAATTTCAAAGTCTCGACTTATATTATTTAACAATTTCTTTTTACCAAAATTTATTTCAACATTCCAAACTCAGTTTTCCGATAAATTTGATTTCTATAAATTTATTTCTATTTATAACTTTTAAATCAAAACATTTAAATAAAATCGACGATTTTAATAATTATTAATTTAGCCAATTCAGTGTCCGTATATAATTTTCTATCCTATGGCCAAGTAATTATTTATTTCAATTAAATATCAAGGATGAATATATATCACTTAAATCAAATCATAGTGTCATATGTATGCATAACAGTATATATAAGCAAATAAACATCCAAACATTTAACTATCAACCAATAACATCCATCGACATATATCATCCAATAGGCAATACAATTCATGGCAATTTCATAGTTTCAATGTCAGGTAATTTAATCGCAATTCAATTTCAATTTCAATTTAACTGTCAATTAAATTTTCAATAGTTAATTCAAATGACAATCTATATGACAATTAAATTCTATCAAACAACGACTAATAAAATTCATATCACTCATAATATCAAATTTAACTAGCATAAAGATATTTAGTACGTTGTGAGCGTTATAAAACACTCACCTTGATTTTTTACGATTTTAAATCAAATCGAGCGACGTTCGATTTAACTCAAAATTTTCTCTAGCTCCAAACGATTCCAATCCCATTCCATAGCATAGTGCTCGTCAATACGGTTCCAACGCAAGTTGTTTCGTCCAAAACGGACCTCGTATGAAAGAGATACACATTTTTAAACATTACACGAGTTAAATTATAATTAATTTACATTTCTTTTATTTATTATATACCATAAACAATCTGGGCCGTTGATTTTGGGTTTGTAGAATCTGAGCCACCTCCCTTTTCTCTTCCATCTTCGTTGCTCCATCCCGTGTAGAAAAACCCATGAAGCCGTTCGAAACCATCATCACCGCACACCCCCAACGTCGACGAAACCCTATCACTCCACCACCGTTCAACAGCACGTCGCCTCCCCTACCCACGCCGGCCGACCGCACCCCCCTAGCGCCGCCACCGGCTAGGAAAACGCAACCAAAACCGGCCCCTTCAAACACCAATTCACGTCGATCCGCTGACCCAATCACGATCATAGCCGTTGGATCTGTAGATCACAACGTGCTCTTCAACTTTGCAGTTAGGAGTTTCTGGAAATAGCGTGTGGATTCAAAGATTTTGAGGGGACAAGACGAGTGGATTTCGGCCATTTATTCTATTAGTGGCGGCTGAACGTGATGAAACCCTAGGGTTTATTAATTTTGCAGAAAATGAATTCCAAAGGCTTTTATAGAAATTTCAACGAACACTACTCAACCCGGGTTTTCCGAACTCCGATTTAAGCGCGATGACCGGCGTTTCTAGGGTTTACCCCACATTCCGGACATAATGGAATAGGTTTCGGAAGCTAATTCGATCATCTGCGCGAGTTACGGCAGTAAACGATCAATTTTAAATTAAACCGATTAAACGATTTTTCTAGGCGTTTTGGTTTGCCCCGGACAAACGGTAAATTCGATTGACATGAAATTTGAAATCTTACAATAATATCATATTACGGATCCGATGAACTAGTTTCGTCGAAATCCGAGACAGTTTGAAAAATGACAATTTTAACTCGTCAAATTAATATTAAAACAATTTCGATGCGTTTTGAGCTGCCACAGTCAAACGAAAACTCCGATTGCTACGAAATTTGAAAACCGAAATAACAAACTATTACGAATTCAATGGAACTTGTTTCGTCCAATTCTGAAACTGTTCGAAAATTGGCTATTTTTTAGTCGATAATTAAATATTAAAATATTCAATTTTTACAGATTTACTTTTAATTCGATTTTAAAAGTTCTATAACCTCATTCTAACTTTAATATGATAAAATAAAATTTTACAAATCATCTTTAAGCATATTAAACCCGTTATTCAATTATCCAATAGTTTCCAAATTTAAAAATCTTATTAACTCTATTATAATCCCAATATAACTTACATTCACTTTGGAAACCAATTTGAATCATATTAAATCAAATTTCAATTATTCACTCTATTTTCAAATATTGAATTTCAATATCAAATTAATCATATCAAATTCGGAATTTAATTATTCAAACATTTGTAATATTAAACTTAAACAAATTTGATTATTCTTAAATCACTATCTTTTGAAATACTCAAAACGAACTTATAAAATTTAACAAATTCAAATTATAGAACAACCATTTTCATTAAAATAGTTATTCAATTTCCGTTATTCAGTTATTCAATAAATTCCAAATATTAAATTTAAATAATTTAATTGTTCAATATTTGACGGATTTCAATATTGGATTTTTTAAATAAAAATTTCATTATCAGTCGATTTACTATATTACCTCAAATGAATTCCACATTATTATTTAACTACAGTTAGAGATAATGTACTCAACTAATATATAAACTTTCATTTCAATTGCAATTGGTTCACAACTTCAATTCGACTAACTAAATGAATAGGTAACTTAAATAATTATCACCGTTAACTTTTAATTACTTATAAGTTTATTATTTACAAACAAGCGTCACAATTACCTATACAATACAAATTCATTCAATTACCTTTGACTACATATTATTTCAATTGATCTGGGATTTCATTCAATTCATAAGTAATTAACTTAGATAAAATTTGTTGCATTTCATTCTAGTTATTATAATTCCAAACGACTTACAATTTTTTTCTAACACTAAATCACGAAATCTTATTAAATTAGCTATTTTAATTATTGAAAATTTACGGGTCGTTACATTGTATGTTTGTGTTTGGAATAAGAATAGATGTATGATTTACTATTTGATGTATTTAGTTTGGCAAGTAATATTTTTTTGTAACGGAAGAAATAGGTTTAACAACAACTTGACGTTGTGCAAAGAAATTATTTTAATATAAGTTGAATAACTCAAAGTCCAAGACCTGAAGTCTTGAATTATGAAAAGATTTCCTGATAAACTTTACAAGCTCGAATTCTTGTCAGTATTTTTTTTTGTCAAAATGTACAAGTCTTGAATTAAGAATAGACTTTTATTCTGTAACAATGTGGTACAAAAAAAGGAGTTTACACAGAATTTGAGAACCTGAAGTTCATAACAAATTAATAAACTTGAAGTTCATGAATTAGAAGCCCGAAGCTCTAATGAAATTATGTAAAATGATAAGGTTGTACTTCCTGAAGAAGTTAAAGAAAATTAATAAATAATCATATGAGAAAATAATGCTACAATCAAGAGATTACAAAAATCTCCAAATAAGTTATACCTTACCTTATATCTTTACATTTACATTATATTAACCAAATATCCTGAAGATATTATGTTATTTGATATTTCAAACATCATTGGATGTGTGTGTGTCTATTAATCTGTTGAAAAGATGTTTTAGAGATTTGTTTATATTTATATTGCAAAATCTAACATCCTAGAAGAGATGTTATAAGAATTTTGTTTTTGTTGCATTGCAATTCATTAAAAGGAAACACAATATTCCTTGAAGGAATAACCATATAATTTTTTTTGAAGCAATGACAATAATTTTTCAAAAAAAGGATATTGTATGCCAATATTACACTCCAAAAGTAGTGGTTTTATCTCTTACATCTTACTTTCGTTCGGTGAATCTAATTTTGTTACTGTATTTAAAGTTTGATATGCCATTTCAAAGACAGTTACAACAAAAATCTCCAACAGATATATTTTATGCCACCGTAAAAGTTGTAATTATGTAATTTATATAAAAGAAATATTGTATATTGATATGGCATTCCAATAATGTGTGTGTGTGTATATATATATATAGAAGAGACAAGTTCACTCCAGAAGTGATGATACTAAAATATCTCTAGAAGGGATTTGTGTATATATTTGGTAATTTTATTAAACTGAATAAATGCATAGAAATTTGATATTTGGGATATAATTAACGAATAAAACTTAACAACTTTAAGTTGTTTGTACATTTTGTTCGAACCAGAAGTTCCATATGGTTCCAACCATTTGTTTTGAACATTATCATGCGGTTTTGACGGATTCGCATTGACATTGATCTATAAATAGAAATCAATAGTTTGAATCCTTGCAATATTTTGTTCTAAAAATCACTAATTCAAAAGAGAAAGAATATGCAAAATTATAATATATATGCAATACGTGGATGCACGTATATATCCATATATGTAAATATTTAGCTAACAACCTGAAGTTTGTTATGAGCTCATCATATAGATTATGTATGGATATTATTTATTGATTTAAAATTCAATCAACAGAAATTTTGAATGACTTGAAGTCGTATGTATTCAAACGATCAATATAATAAGTAAATTCCTCCAGTTCTCTAGATTAATGAATGAGAACAAACTCTAATAAGTGTAACAACCCCAATTTCATACCATTCAAATCGACAATAATCCACACATGTCGGACTTGAATGATGCGAAATAATAGATTGTAAATAGATTTGGAGCAAATAAAATCAAATATGTAGAATCACAGACACTGAACAAACATAGTAACTCGCAGCGGAAAATAAAAATACATACTATTTCATGAAGCTACTACGGCAGAGTCTCCAACCAAATACATAATACAGTCTGAAAACAACATAATAGAAATCCCAAGTACATAGAAGTTCACTAATACATGAGATAAACTAGAACAACTGAAACAGAAGTAGATAAGTATGTAGATAAGCAGAAACTCCAACAAAGACCAGCTCCAGAAAGAGAATCCAAAGCTGTAAACACTCATGCTGACCCGAGCGTAAAGTAAAACACAAACACTCGAGTCAGGACAATATATATTTATATAATGTAAACCAACTCAAGTAAACTGTAATAAAGATACAAGTAACTTAAAGGATGCCTAGGACTGCCCATCCTTTAAGGATCCGTCAAACTATTTACTATATAGTAATATTTCGCTATTATAATAATGTCTACAGTAAAATAAACATACTTTATATAGCGTTCTGGGCTACCCATATCACCCTTAATAGTCCCAGTAGTCATTCCAATATGAGCATATCTCCGAGAGACTACCCTAAATACTCCATGGGCTACGGGAGAAAAACAAACTCGTAGTAAAGGCTCGATATGGTAGGTGACATGGCACACAAGGCAATGCCAGGGTAGATATATCAATTACGCACACGGGCTGGCGGTAACGTAGCAGCCACTACGCCCACCTAGAACAACACTCCAAATCAAGGGGTGCACCCAAATCAATCACAACAGTAATAGAATGGTATCGAAGAAGTATGTCCAGTCCAGAGGTGCTACCTCCTTTGACCCGAGATCGCTCCTGCTTTAGCCACCTTAAGCTAACTCATAGGAGTTAGGTCCACGTAAAGTACCTTAGGAACGTCGTCACCATCCTACTTCATTCTGTAATCTCCACCGCGTACACATTTGTCAAAATGGTTTTTGGTATCGACAGAGGGTATGTCCATATCCGATCCCAGTCTCTTTAAAAACCAATCGTTATTATAACCCATAGTTATAATTTAAAAATGGTATTTATTTTCTCAAAATCCAATATCATTTCAAAACCATTTCAAAATATCAAACTTATCATTTCATTTGAAAAACATATTCATTTTATTCAATTTAAAAATACCATTTCAATTCACATTTCAAAATAGTTCAATTCAAACAATTAACTTCATTTAAATCATTTAAAAGTGAAGTTATTACATTTAATATTTAAATTATTAAATTTCCAAAATTTTCAACATTTAATGTTCATTCATTCACTTAATTTTATCAAAACGGTGAAAATTCAACTTTCGCAGCATTTGGAAAATGCTACAGAAAGTTATATTCAAAACAGTTCAATTTTAACAAAAGATAGCGTTTAAAATGCTATAATATTGTTACATTAGTTTCAAAGAAAACTTAGTTTAATCCAACAATTATAGCATTTATAAAATGCTATAATAGCCTTTAATTCAATTTAGCTATTTAGTTCACTTATCAACTACAGCATTTACAAATACTGTATTATCATTTACATTATAAACAATAGCATTTCAAAAATACAGTTAATTAACTTCAAATTTTCAATATAATTTCACAGCAATTATATTTTTCGTTAAATCACTTTTAACTTATAAAATCACACATTTTTACTTTTATAAACATCATTTAATTTTCCTTAATTTCATGATATCATAAAGTTAAATTTCCATTTAAAAATTCATATTTAATACTAATTCACTTATTAAATTGCAACATTCAATTTTAAATTCATTACGTTAAATTTCAACTTAACACTTAAGTTCAAATTCTCAAATATAACTAAATTTTATTTTTATTTACTTAACTAAAAATTCACTTTTAAGTCAATTTCATAAATTTCCAATTTTAGTTATATTTCAAAATTACAACTTAAATATACATTCATTTCCCATTTCAACCTTATTAAAAATCATTAATATGATATAAAATCACTTTAAATTTATTTAAATTCAAATTATCATATGTTTATCATAATTTCATATTCAATTTAATTTCCAGTTATAATTAAATCAAATTTTCCAAAATCACTTACATTCAAAATTTTCTAACCTTTTCATTGATTTGTTTCATTTATAATTATCTAGAAAATCAATAATATTTTACAAAAATCATTTTTTTAATTAGATTTAAATCAAAATATTTTAATATTTACATTTCTAAAATAATTTTAAATTTTTTAGAAAAACATATATTAACTACGGGTCTGTATATAATTTTCTACACTAGGAAAAGTGATACGGGTAATATATCATTTCAACCCGTAATTTACTAAGAAAAATCCGGGTTTTATCATTTCCAACCCGCAGTCCCAAGTAAATGAAATAAATTGAAAATCATTCAGGCCTATCATTTCGTCCCGTAACAATTTTCCCTTATTCTAAATTCCGTTTGGGTATGTATCATTTCAACCCATGGTGATTCTAATCTAAAGGAAACTTGCAGTGTGATAAACTGATAAAAATAACAGAACAACATAATATAACAGTAACAAATGTTATAACAGGTGTTTAAGCATGGGTGAACATCATATAATCATAATATAGCAGGTGTAACATGATAATGCATTTTACAGATTCAAAAGGGGTCAATTCACTAGTTATATATGTACATATTGTCTGGTGAGAATAACTCACTGGTTTGTGCTGGAGACACAACGACGAATGCACGAATGAGATCCAAACAAGCATGATAACATGATTCAAATATGATTAAAGGAGCCAAAGTATCAAATCCCTTGAAATCAAGTCACACAAACAATAATAATATACATAAGTTTCAAATGCAAATACGATAAACGATGATAGAATAGACTGCACAAATCAAAGTGGAATTGTTTGCACTTGCTTCCAACTCCCATAGGCTCAACTATGGCTCGAAAGTACACGACTATGGCATGTTCTAGGGTCTGGTTATGGACCTATAGGGGTCGGCCATGTATAGAAAAAATGGTGCAATAGTTGGTGATGCAAAAGGCTAACATTTCAAGGCAAAAGCATGGATTTCAAGGCAACTTATGGGCTCGGCCAAGGCATGGAGGGCATGGCTATTTCAGGTGGGGTCAGTAAGTGGTGTGCAGAGGTGTCTAGGTTTGGAACAGGTTTGGCGGTGGTGGTGTTTGGTCGGCCATGTGGAGATTTGGAGGTGGTGGACATGGATGGTGAAAACAACATAACAAGGCAACAAGTACAAGGCAAATTTCAACATCTCTAGGCCACAATAGGTTTCGGCCAGAGGCTATGCTGGCCCAGACAGTGGTACAGGTGGTGGTGGGTGATGTGGCAGAGGGTAGTGGTCAGGTCTGAGGTGGTGGTGGTGGAGGAAGTGGCAGCTAATGGTGGTAGAAGGTGATTCTGACAAACTAGGCTCGGTTTGCCTACTAGGTGATAGGTTTTGTGGATTTTAGTGGTGATCCATGCCATGGATGTGCTCGGCCTGCCATGGTGGTGGACTAAGGAGGTTGCTGGTCGGAGTATCAGGTGGTGGAGGTTGGCCTAGGGCTGGAGGAGGAGTGGCCGATCCATATATGGTTGAGAACCAATGCAAAATCAAAGTAGAAAATAGAAAAACAAAGAAAAAGAAGAGAAGAAGTTTACCAAACTTTCTTCACAAGGCCATGGCCGAAATTTTCAGTTTGAGGAATGGAAAAATAATGTATGTGAATGAGAATAAGGTTGTTCGGCTGAAAGATGTGAATATTAAGAGCCAATTGATGAATAGTTATGATAAATATGAAAGGGTGGAAGATAAAGGGCCATTAGAAACCCAAAAGTCAAAACCCTTTCAAATTTCTTTTAATTCATTTATATAAGATTAATTTACTGAATATAAAAATTATTTCAGTCACAATTTCGAAAATTTAACAAAATATAAAAATATATAAAAATATTTATTAATTATATAAGGTTAAAATGAGAAAATATCACAAAATTGCAAGCAAGACTAGAAAAATTTGAAATTAACAGAATAAATTTTAGAAAAATTATATGGACTTGGAAAAATATTTATAAAAAAGATAATAACATAAAAATAACAATTCATTCATAAAATAAATAAATATAATTTAATTAATTATAATTCATAAGAAGAAAATAATAGAAAATTAGAAAACGACCTTTAAAAATAGGAAATAAATACAGTAAATTTTAGAAAAATTCTATTATCATTTTTAAAATATTTATAAATGAAATCTCACAAACAAAAAAATAAAAAAATAATTTCAAACAAAATAAAGTCAAATCCAAATTTATAGTCAAAAATATAGGATTGTTACACTCTCCCCCACTCAAATCTTTTAGTCCTCGAAAAGAATGGAAAGGAAAAAATATAGAGAACAAGATAGAAAAGCAAAATAGTACCTGAAACAAATAATTCCAGATTCGAAGCACGAATGCTCTCCTCTGTTTCCCAGGTACAATCTCGATCGTCAGTACTCCACTGTACTTTGACCAAATTAACAGATTTCCTTCTGAGCTGCTTCGTATCTCTACCAACAATACGAAGTGGCTTCCTCTCAACAGTAAGGTTAGGCTCAATATCGAAACTACTAAGAGCATAAGGCTGGACAATAAGAGATGGATCATGAAGATGACGGCGAAGATGTGAGACATGGAATACATCATGCACTCCAGAAAGCTTCTTGGGAAAATCCAGACGATAAGCCAAAGAACCAACTCTTTCCACAATGCGGAAAGGCCCAATGAACCTAGGAGAAAGCTTCCCTCTATGACCAAAGCGAGTGACATTCCTCAAGGGAGAAATCTTAAGGAACACCTGATCACCAACAGCAAATTCCAAATTCCGCCTACGCCTATCAGCATATTTCTTCTGCCTATCCTGAGCGACTCTCAACCTCTTCTTAATCTCCTCAACTCTCTCAGAAGCTTCCAAAATCACTTCAGGACCAAGAACCAAACGATTACCGGATTCAATCCAGCATGATGGAGGTCTACAAGGTCGTCCGTATAGAGCAGCAAACGAAGACATTTTAAGACTGGCTTGAATGCGAATATAGAATGAGATAGACAAAAAGATCAAAAATAGACTGAAAACAGAAGATAAGATTTATACCTGATATCTATTATTGTAGGTAAATTCGGCAAGATGGAGATAATCTTCCTAAGATCCTCCATAATCAAGCACACAAGCACGAAGAAGATCCTCGAGAATCTGATTTACTCTTTCCGTTTGACCGTCGGTCTGTGGATGGGTAAGCAGTGCTCAGATTCAGACGAGTACCAAGAGATTCCTGAAAAGCCTTCCAGAACTGACTGGTAAAGATAGGGTCACGATCACAAACAATACTGAGAGGAACACCATGGAGACGAACAATCTCTCTCATGTAGATCTCAGATAAGCTAGAAGCAGAACGAGTAGACTTGACCGGAATAAAATGAGCGGACTTGGTCAGTCTATCCACAATAACCCAGATACTCTCATTACCCTTTCGAGTCCTCGGTAAAACATCGATGAAATCCATGGAAACCTGTTCCCACTTCCAATTAGGAATCTCAAGCGGCTGCAACAAATCAGGGGTCTTCTGGTGATCGGCTTTGACCTGCTGACAAGTCTCACACCGACTAACAAAGATAGAGATATCCCTCTTCATCCCCTTCCACCAATAAAGCCTCTCCATATCCTGATACATCTTCGACACACCAGGATGAATAGAAAGTCTGGATCGATGATTCTCCTTAAGCAACTCCTACCTCAAACCATCAACATTCGGGACACAAATCCTTCCATTAATCCTCAAAATCCCTCTATCATCAATCTGAGCTCCACTCCTACCACTACTACTACCACCAACTCTGCTACGAACACTCTCCTTCATCAATCTAAGCATCACATCCTCACCTGCATAGCCATAATCCGATCCAGAAGCGGAGAAGAAGAAACAACAATCTGACACAACAAAGCCTTCTTTCGACTCAGAGCATCGGCCACAACATTAGATTTACCGGGAGTATAACTAATATCGAGGTCGTAAGAAGCCAGAAAATCAAGCCAACGAACTTGCCTCTGATTCAAATCCTTTTGGAAGAAGATATATCTCAGAGACTAATGATCTGTGAAAAGCTCAAACTCGGTTCCAAGAAGATGATGCCTCCATAGTTTCAAACCAAAGACAACAACAAGTAACTCTAAATCATGAGCGGCATAATTTGCCTTGTGGGTTTTCAACTGACGGCTGGCATAGGCAAGGACCTTACCATCCTGCATGACAACGACACCTAAACCCTCATGACTAGCATCAGTATAAACTGTCAATCCCTTACTTCCATTCGAAACAGTAAGAACTGGTGCGGAAGTTAGCTTGCTCTTTAACTCACTGAATGCAGCCTTACACTGATCACTCCAGACAAACATAGCATTCTTTCGAGTCAAAGCTGTGAGTGGTGCAACAATCCGAGCAAAATTCTCAATGAATCTCCAGTAATAACCGGCAGGCCTAGAAAACTACAAATATCTGATGGAGTCTTTGGAGTTTCCCAATCCTGAAATAGAATAGGAGGAAAAATAAGGACAACAGGAAAGATAGAATTATTAAAATGATAGAGAAAAGAGAAGAAAGAAAGACTTACATTGATCGCAGCGATCTTGACTGGATGAACAGAAACTCCATTACTAGAAACAATATGCCCGAGATATCGGACTTCCTCCTTCCAAAAATGGCATTTAGAAAATTTAGCCTTTAACTGATGATTTCTAAGAGTGTCAAGAACATATTTCAAATGCAACTCATGCTCTTCCTGGGTCTTAGAGAAGACAAGGATATCATCAACAAAGACTAGCACAAATTTATTAAGCACATCACGAAAAACACGATTCATCAAATCAACAAAGAAAGCAGGAGCATTAGTCAAACCGAAAGGCATGACTAACCACTCATAAAACCCATTCTCAGTGCGAAAAACGGTCTTGGGAATGCTATCCTCAGCATCCCTGAGCTGATGAAAACCTGTGGCAAGATCAAGCGGAGAGAAAATAGTGGCACCATAAAGCTGATCAAACATATCATTGATACGAGGCATTGGATATATGTTTTTCATAGTGAGCTTGTTCAGCTTCCTATAATCAACACACATCCGAAGAGAACCATCAGATTTGATGACAAAAACTACCACAGCTCCCCATTCAGAAAAACTAGGCCTAATCAGACCTTTGGAAGATAATTCCTCAATTTGCTTTCCCATCTCAACCTTCTCTCGAAGTGCCATTCTTCTAGGAGGAAGAACAACAGGTCGAGCACCAGGAATAAGATCAATTTGAAAATCAATTTCCCGCTTCGTAGGTAAAGAAGTGACTTCACCAAATACATTGGGATATAGTCTAACCACAGGAGTAGAATCAAGATCACTGGGAGAAGAATCCAAAGAATAATAAAGTTGCTAGCAAAATCCTGAGGCATGCAACACTGAATAATCAAGGAATTCCCTTGATTATCAACAATACGAACAGACCGTGCTTTACAAGAGATACGAGCATCATGATTCACTAACCAATCCTGACCAAGCAATAAATCAAAAGCATCGAAGCCCAAAATATAAAAATCACCACTAAAACGATGATCAAAATGGAGAAATTTCACTTCTCGACAAATCCGATTAAGGTTAGCAGGACCCCCAATAGGATTTGAAACACATAATGGAACAGAAGCATACTCAGGAGATAAGAGATTCTCTAACTTATCACACAAATCAACAGAAATAAAACTGTGTGAAGCACCAGTATCGAACAACACACGAACAAGATGATGAAATAAAGTAAATGAACCTTGGAGTGTACCTTGGTCATCACTAGGAGCAGGGGCAGGTGAAGGAACTGGAGATGAGGCAGAAGTGACAACAAATATACCAGAAGGAGTACCCCTCTGTTGGGTAGGGCAGTCCTTCTTAAAATGACCGGGCTGGAGACAGATATGGCAGAGATCACGTTTAGCCGACTGAGCGGGTGGAGGAACCGCAGCACCAGATAATGTGGGACAGCTATTGGCATAATGCCCTCTCTAATCACACCTAAAGAAAATGATGGAGGAGAGATCAACTGGTTGCCTCTAAGCAGGAGCAGGTGATGAAGATCCCAAACCAGGATGCTTTAGCCAATTCTTATTCTTCTGGAGGAAATTTGGCTTACGCTTCTTGGAATTAGCAGAGGAAGACTGAGCTGGAGAAGCACCAAAAGCAGCAGGACCTTTGGATGTGGGATTCTCATGCGAATAGCCATATCCATAAGCTGGTTGAAAGAACCATGAACATGAGAAATAAGGCGACTATAATACTCTAGACGAGCACCAGCAATAAATTTCTCATTCTTCTTGAGAGGAGTATCAATAAGGCTAGGACCGAATTTGGAAAGTTCACTGAACTTCCTCTCATACTCAGCAAAAGACATAGTACCCTGCTTCAAATCCATAAACTCACGATAAAGCTGAGATTTTCTGGCTTCTGGCATCCATTTTGCCACAAAAGCCTCCCCGGAAAAGAGATACAGAAAACAAGCTTAAGATAGATTCAAAGAAAGGAAAAATAGGAACAAAATTAAGATAACACAAAGGATACCTAAACTGCTCCCAAGTGAGATCAGCTTCGATGGTATTACCCGTAACAGACTCCCACCAATCTAAAGCAGAATCATGCAACTGCCAAGCTGCTAACTGACGCTGCTGGGCATCAGTAATATCAAGACCAGTAAATATCTTCTCAAGACTCCGCAACCACTGCTGAGCCTCAATAATAGTCTCTGAACCGGTGAATGGGGTTCCACCTAGTTGAGAGAATTCCTTACAAAGAACAGTGAACCTGACTGGAGCAACAGGTTGAGGGGCTGGGGCAATACCACGACCCCTACCTCTAGCATTTCCTCGATCCAGCTTGAAAAATATCAAGAATGAATTTAGGACAAGAATAAAGACAAGCCAAAGATAAATTAAGATAAGACAAGATAATACACTTGGATGAATATCTTAAAGAAAGAAAAATCCTAACAAGGTAGATACGAAAGAAAGGAAGTTAGAAAACATTTGAAAATCCTTTAAAAGAAAGAAAAATTTATATATCCAAATAATTTTGGAAAAATCTTTTGAAAACATTTTGAAAAATCATTTTATACTTTGAAAATACGTCTCTCACACAGATATGATTCTGAGATTGATTTCACTCATTCTAGGGTAGAAATATCCCATCTCTAATGAGTTTTTGCTCCGCAGAGGCAATGGTTTGCCAAAACCCAAAGCTCTGATACCAAATTGTAAAAACCCCGATTTCGTACCATTCAAATCGACAATAATCCACACATGTCGGACTTGAATGATGCGAAATAATAGATTGTAAATAGATTTGGAGCAAATAAAATCAAATATGTAGAATCACAGACACTGAACAAACATAGTAACTCGCAGCGGAAAATAAAAATACATACTAGTTCATGAAGCTACTACGGCAGAGTCTCAAAACAAATACATAATACAGTCTGAAAACAACATAATAGAAATCCCAAGTACATAGAAGTTCACTAATACATGAGATAAACTAGAACAACTGAAACAGAAGTAGATAAATATGTAGATAAGCAGAAACTCCTACAAAGACCAGCTCCAGAAAGAGAATCCAAAGCTGTAAACACTCATGCCGACCCGAGCGTAAAGTAAAACACAAACACTCGAGTCAGGACAATATATACTTATATAATGTAAACCAACTCAAGTGAACTGTAATAAAGATACAAGTAACTTAAATGATGCCTAGGACCGCCCATCCTTTAAGGATCCGTCAAACTATTTACTATATAGTAATATTTCGCTATTATAATAATGTCTATAGTAAAATAAACAAACTTTATATAGCATTCTGGGCTACCTATATCACCCTTAATAGTCCCAGTAGTCCATCCAGCATCAGCATATCTCCGAGAGACTACCCTAAATACTCCATGGGCTACAGGAGAAAAACAAACTCGTCATAAAGGCTCGATATGGTAGGTGACACGACACACAAGGCAATGCCAGGGTAGATATACCAATTACGCACATGGGCTGGCGGTAACGTAGCAGCCACTACGCCCACCCAGAACAACACTCCAAATCAAGGGGTGCACCCAAATCAATCACAACAGTAATAGAATGGTATCGAAGAAGTGTGTCCAGTCCAGAGGTGCTACCTCCTTTGACCTGAGATCGCTCCTGTTTTAGCCACCTTAAGCTAACTCACATGAGTTAGGTCCACGTAAAGTACCTTAGGAACGTCGTCACCTTCCTACTTTATTCTGGAATCTCCACTGCGTACACAGTTGTTAAAATGGTTTTCGGTATCGACAGAGAGTGTGTCCATATCCGATCCCTGTCTCTTTAACAACCAATTATTATTATAACCCATAGTTATAATTTAAAAATGGTATTTATTTTCTCAAAATCCAATATCATTTCAAAACCATTTCAAAATATCAAACTTATCATTTCATTTGAAAAACATATTCATTTTATTCAATTTAAAAATACCATTTCAATTCACATTTCAAAATAGTTCAATTCCAAACAATTTACTTCATTTAAATCATTTAAAAGTGAAGTGATTACATTTAGTAATTAAATTATTAAATTTCCAAAAATCTTCAACTTTCAAAGTTCATTCATTCACTTAATTTTATCAAAACGGTGAAAATTCAACTTTTGCAGCATTTGGAAAATGCTACAGAAAGTTATATTCAAAACAGTTCAATTTTAACAAAAGACAGCGTTTAAAATGCTGTAATATTGTTACTTTAGTTTCAAAGAAAATTTAGTTTAATCCAACAATTATAGCTTTTATAAAATGCTATAATAGTCTTTAATTCAATTTAGCTATTTTGTTCACTTATCAACTATAGCATTTACAAATACTGTATTATCATTTACATTATAAATAATAGCATTTCAAAAATGTAGTTAATTAACTTCAAATTTCAATATAATTTCACAACAATTATATTTTTCTTTAAATCACTTTTAACTTATAAAATCACACATTTTTACTTTTATAAACACCATTTAATTTTCCTTAATTTCATGATATCATAAAGTTAAATTTCCATTTAAAATTCATATTTAATACTAATTCACTTATTAAATTGCAACATTCAATTTTAAATTCATTACATTAAATTTCAACTTAACACTTAAGTTCAAATTCTCAAATATAACTTAATTTTATTTTTATTTACTTAACTAAAAATTCACTTTTAAGTCAATTTCATAAATTTCCAATTTTAGTTATATTTCAAAATTTCAACTTAAATATTCATTCATTTCCCATTTCAACCTTATTAAAAATCATTAATATGATATAAAATCACTTTAAATTCATTTAAATTCAAATTATCATATGTTTATCATAATTTCATATTCAATTTAATTTCCAATTATAATTAAATCAAATTTTCCAAAATAACTTACATTCAAAATTTTCTAACTTTTTCATTGATTTATTTCGTTTATAATTATTTAGAAAATCAATAATATTTTACAAAAAGTAATTTTTTAATTATATTTAAATCAAAATATTTTAATATTTACATTTCTAAAATAATTTTAAAAATTTTAGAAAAACATATATATTAACTACGGGTCTGTATATAATTTTCTACACTAGGAAAAGTGATACGGGTAATATATCATTTCAACCCGTAATTTACAAAGAAAAATCCGTGTTTTATCATTTTCAACCCGCAGTCCCAAGTAAATGAAATAAATTGAAAATCATTCAGGCCTATCATTTCAGCCCATAACAATTTTCCCTTATTCTAAAGTCCATTTGGGTATGTATCATTTCAACCCATAGTGATTCTAATCTAAAGGAAACTTGCAGTGTGATAAACTGATAAAAGTAACAGAACATCATAATATAACAGTAACAAATGTTATAACAGGTGTTTAAGCATGGGTGAACATCATATAATCATAATATAGCAGGTGTAACATGATAATGCATTTTACAGATTCAAAAGGGGTCAATTCACTAGTTATATATGTACATATTGTCTGGTGAGAATAACTCACTGGTTTGTGCTGGAGACACAACGACGAATGCATGAATGAGATCCAAACAAGCACGATAACATGATTCAAATATGAGTGGAGGAGAAAAAGTATCAAATCCCTTGAAAACAAGTCACACAAACAATGATAATATACATAAGTTTCAAATGCAAATACGATAAACGATGATAGAATAGACTGCACAAATCAAAGTGGAATAGTTTGCACTTGCTTCCAACTTCCATAGGCTCAACCATCACTGGAATGTACATGACTATGGCATGTTCTAGGGTCTAGTTGTGGACCTATAGAGGTCGGCCATGTATAGAAAAAAATGGTGCAATAGTTGGTGATGCAAAAGGCTAACATTTCAAGGCAAAAGCATGGATTTCAAGGCAACTTATGGGCTCGGCCAAGGCATGGAGGGCATGGCTATTTCAGGTGGGGTCAGTAAGTGGTGTGCAGAGGTGTCTAGGTTTGGAACAGGTTTGGCGGTGGTGGTGTTTGGTCGGCCATGTGGAGATTTGGAGGTGGTGGACATGGATGGTGAAAACAACATAACAAGGCAACAAGTACAAGGCAAATTTCAACATCTCTAGGCCACAATAGGTTTCGGCCAGAGGCTATGCTGGCCCAGCCAGTGGTGCAGTTAGTGGTGGGTGACGTGGCAGAGGTTAGTGGTTAGGTCTGAGGTGGTGATGGTGGAGGAAGTGGCGGCTAATGGTGGTAGAAGGTGATGTTAGAAGGTGATGTTGACAAACTAGACTCGGTTTGCCTACTAGGTGATGGGTTTTGTGAATTTTAGTGGTGATCCATGCCATGGATGTGCTCGGCCTGCCATGGTGGTGGACTGGGGAGGTTGCTGGTCGGAGTATCAGGTGGTGGAGGTTGTCCTAGGGCTGGAGGAGGAGTGGCCGATCCATATATGGTTGAGAACCAATGCAAAATCAAAGTAGAAAATAGAAAAACAAAGAAAAAGAAGAGAAGAAGTTTACCAAACTTTCTTCACAAGGCCATGGCCGAAATTTTCAGTTTGAGGAATGAAAAAATAATGTACGTGAATGAGAATAAGGTTGGTCGGCTGAAAGATGTGAATATTAAAAGCTAATTGATGAATAGTTATGATAAATATGAAGGGGTGGAAGATAAAGGGCCATTAGAAACCCAAAAGTCAAAACCCTTTTAAATTTCTTTTTATTCATTTATATAAGATTAAATTACTGAAAGTAACAATCATTTCAGTAACAATTTCGAAAATTTAACAAAATATAAAAATATATATAAATATTTATTAATTATATAAGGTTAAAATGAGAAAATAGCACAAAATTGCAAAGTAGACAAGAAAAATTTGAAAATAACATAATAAATTTTAGAAAAATTATATGGACTTGGAAAAATATTTATAAAAAAGATAATAACATAAAAATAAAAATTCATTCATAAAATAAATAAGTATAATTTAATTAAATATAATTCAATTAAATATAATTCATATGAAGAAAATAGGAGAAAATTAGAAAACAACCTATAAAAATGGGAAATAAATATAGTAAATTTTGAAAAAATTCTATTATCATTTTAAAAATATTTAGAAATGAAATCTCACAAATAAAACAAATTTAAAAATAATTTCAAACAAAATAAAGTCAAATTCAGATTTATAGTCAAAAATCTAGGATTGTTACAATAAGCAATATCAATTGAATGCATCTTATTAACTAATAAAAGGATCATCCTCCTATAACTGATATACATATAATGTATTTGCCAGTAGCAATGTGATAATGGATCAAAATGAGAATCCAAAGAGTATTATAAATTAATGTGACAATTGTCATCATTAAGGGGGAGGATAAAGGAATACAAATTCATTTTGATCATCAGTGTTAAATATTTGTTAAAATATACAATGATGCAAAATATTACCAATATTATCCTTAGTAGACTTTCTCCAATATAGATTCGGATCCCTGAAGGATCAAAATTTGTAAACCACATCTGAAATATGGTTCAAAAGTCAGTTCAAAATATTTTTGGAGTAAGTAATAAAGATGCCAAATAAAGGAGGTGAGTGTTCTTGAAGAAACACTTGCTCTGAAAGAGATCCATGACATGATTGTCAAATAATCCTACAAGTGGGTTAGGTACCAAAAAATGATAATTAAAAAGATCTCAATAAATCATGTATATAACCGACAATAAATAATCATCGATGATAAATTTGTAAATAATAAAGCGCTTATGTTTATAAATAGATTAAAAATCTTGAATTAAGGGAAAACATGACTGGCCATCATGAATCCTTTACTAATAGAAAAATATAGACATGTAGTCCGCAAAGTAGCGAAAGTGCTTGAAATACTTAATATACCCCGAAGGTATAAATATGGTAAAAATCATATTAATGATAAAGTATACAAATTCCTGAAGAATATAAACAACTTTTGTGGTTATAAAGTACGAAAAAACAAGGGGCGTAGGTTACAACTTCTTCTAAGTATTGTTGTAATGAAAATCTTGATATACTTCAAGATGAGTAGATTACTTCCTGCTTTCTAGTAATGTTGCAATGAAATTCTTAATATTGATCAAAGATGTATAGTTTCTATACGCAAAACTAATTTGAAGCATAAAAATATAAAGCTCATGAAGTGTTTTACATAAAAGTAGCATACAAAATGCATAAAATGCGAACCATATTTGGAAGAAACAATCTAAGAAAATTTAGTTGTATCGAAGGAAACTATTAATAAATTGTATTATTAATGAGATACATATTTATGGATCCAGAAGTATCTACAACCAATTTGAGTTATCAAAAAAAGAATATGAATTCAGAGGAAAATTTTAAATCAGGGGAAGCATTCCTAAGTATTTTATAATGCACTCTTTTTCCTTAACTAAGATTTTTCCCACTGGGTTTTTATTAGTAAGGTTTTAATGAGGCATTATCTTGATCCAGAATTATCAACTCCCCAGTAACTTTTGAAAAAGTTATAATGTACTCTTTTTCCTTATTTAAGATTTTTCACACTGGGTCTTTCTTACTAAAGTTTTAACGAGGCATTGTCTTGATTAGGAAAAATCAAACGTCTTTTCAAGAAATAACATCTCAAATATGTTATTTAAGTTAAATTGTATTTGTATCCCTGACTAAGGTTTTTCCCATCTGGTTTTCCTTTGTAAGGATTTTAATGAAGTATTATATTGATCCAGAAGTATCAAACTCTATTTGATTCTGTAAATTATTGAAATATCTCATACTATATTGTACCCTTTTTCCTTAAACAAGATTTTTCCCATGGGGTTTTTCTTAGTAAGTTTTAACGGGGCATTAGTTTGATCCAGAAGTATCAAACTTCATTTGAAGAAATGAGAAAATAAGATATGTCGTTGTACTTTTTTTTTCACTGAGATTTTTCCCATTGGGTTTTTCATAGTAAGGGTTTAATGAGGCAATATTTTGATCCCGAAATATCAAACTCTTAGTAAGGGTTTAATAAGGCATTATTTTGATCCTGAAGTATCAAACCCTTAAAAGGAATATCATTTTTAGTATGATATCTATAATTTCACAAGTTGCACTCTTTTCCTCTTTCAAGGTTTTTCCTATTGGGTTTTCCTTACAAAGGTTTTTAATGAGTCAACGGACAATATCTATATCGACTGAATGGATAAATGCAAGCAAGATATAATGAGGGGGAGCAATCATCATACAAGTTTCGAAACGGAAAATTTCAAGTTATCACAGCATTCAAGATTTTAAAGAAGCGTATTCAAGGGGGAGAGTTACAATATATGTCAATTATGGAATGAATATGCTTTTATGTTGTTTTGTTTAGTACCACATCGTGGAATTGGTTAAGTCCTTTGCTCTGAAGCCTTTATATAAAGGAGGCTATGTGATATAAATACATATCTATTCTCAGAAATGAATAATATATCTTTTATCTCTCTCTCCAATGGCTTCTACTTTTCTCATTTTATAACACAAATCATATAATAAGATTGGAAATTTTATTAGAATCTTGATTGTGTTACCTTATACCTTAGTAAATAACATAGGACTTCTATTTAATATTATGATTCGTTGGACTATGTAATTCATCTACAGTTTACTCTTGGTTAGGATATTATTATTTGGTAATTAGAGCATGCTAATTAAGATTTAAAGCATAAAAATCATTCGCTTTTTCATTCATTTTATATTGGAAAAAATAAAATGAATTTGTGAATACTAAACCAATGAACAATTGACAGCGAACCCTTTATCGAACTCGTTCCCCTTACCATTATTAACTATGTTTAAGCTAATATTGTTTACAGAAAGAACACAAATTATATCTATACCATGTTATAGCAGTGATTTATATCTAGAAATAGAATAAAGTTTCATTATTCTTTGATAATTAATATTATTTGATGCCATTGTCCTTATACTAAGAAGTCTCAAGTCTTATCATTCTATTTATAATTTTTTTTGGGGAACTTACAAAATTGTCGGCAACCCAGGATCTTGAATCACATTTAATGCGACAGTTTTTCTAGACAAATAAAGAAAACCTGCTAACAACCTAAGAACCTTCTTTAATTAGTTAAAACTTTACTATATAGATATGACATACCTGTTATAAACTATTAATGATGGCATACGAACAAATGTAGGACACTTTCATTTTAAGGTAATATTTATAATTGTTATAAATGCCATGTGACATAATACCTTATGTCAAAAAGGTTATTTATAGTTGATATTATAAAAGTTGCCAACGAATAGTATGAACATTTTTACATAATAGCTAAAAGCTTAATATATTTAAAACTTGATAATTAAGAATTTAAGTTTCGTCAACGCTCTGAAAAGACATTAATGTCTTTGTTATTCATTGGTAAAATAAATATTGATGGGAGAGACCAGTCGATGTCTATTATAATCAAACTATTAGGCATCAATTACCGATAGTGGATATCTTTAAAAAATATGTGCAAGTAAATGTCTACATATATATATATATATACGCATAGAAACTTTTGTTAATATATATATATATATATGTATGTATGTACGTACGTATGTATGTATATACACAAGTACATACGGAAGCGCATATATGTATGTATATATATGTATGTATTTATTTGTAAATATACGCATGTGTATGCATGTGTGTGTATAGAGTTAGAAAGCATATATGAATATTTGTATTCATTAAATTTCGTGTTGCAGGTAACTTATTTATCAACTATGACTATATAAGGAAAAACTATTTTAAATCAACCTCTCATAAGTTCTCCGATGCATAACAATTTTTTAATCAATATATAGAAAAGAACCTACAACTGATCCAAAAAATCAAAACATGTAAATTAGGTTCTTAAATTTTAAAAGACTCAAACTGGTCATGATATAATAAAGGATTTCTGATTTAAGCTGACCGGTTCGTTGATTTGAATTTCAATTATCTTGTTCGAGTTAAATATCTAAACCCAAAATTTAAGGATGGTCTGGCATTTAATAGAATAAAGGAATTTAGTGGATGTTTGTCGATTTGATTTGAAATTTAATTGTTTCCAAACTTGCAGTGCAAAATGAAATAGATGTATAACATTTTACCTTACGGGGATTTTAGGCTCAAAGAAATAGTTGTAGAAAAATTTAGTTTTAAGAACAAGAAGTTTGATTTTTAGGCTGAAGGACACTTTTTAGTATAAATCACAGAATGATAGTTGTAACTATCATTTTCTCTTTACACTAAAAAGTGTCCTTTAGACTAAAAAATAAACTAATTATCCCTGAGAGAAAAAAATTCGCAACTTCTTCCATATGCCTATTTTCCTATTACCTATATAAATAATAATGTGATGGATGCAATTACGTTTAAGGATATATAATTGATGAAAATATAGTCCAAAGGCACAAACATTATCAAAATTTATGGATATAGAATTTAGGAAAAATACTGTAAATAACAAATTATTATTCAGAAAAAAATATTTGTATATATAACCTTACGTTAAAAAAAATTGTGAAATGTTGTCATGGTTGTTGGATTGCCATTCAAATAACCAATTTTTTATTCTTTTAAATGTATAATAAATACCCCATGATATAAATTGGTAATCATAATGACCGTATTAAATGGCTAGAATATGGCATTTACAAACTTGAATCGCTAAGGACTTATTATTTTGATATAGATTCATCATTTTACTCATTTTCTATTCCGAAATGATTCAAGTGTTTAACCATTATTTAAAAATTGGTTTTAATTATACATTTATGAGTATGCATTAGATGAAAAGAGAACGAAAAGTCATCATTAATGTTTGAGATCTAGTTTTCAGTCTCTGTATCGGCCTTTTGTAATTTAAGGAATTTTGATTTGATTCATAAATTACAAAAAAATTATTTTCGCTTTATCATATTACACGTATGCTTTTTTAATTTGTACTGAAATAAAATGTAGAATCTATCCTTTATTGAAAAATAAGGTATGAATGAAAAATGTTAATTGGTCATAAAAAAATTTAACATCAAATATATTTATTTATTACTTCGTTTTTAAATTTTTTTGGTTATACCATTTATGTATTTTGTGATTTTATATATTTTCTACATCAAAATTTCAATTTATAAATAGTGGAAATTAGAAAGGCATCCCTATCATACTTTCATATTGTAAAGCGGCTCCCTGTCAAAGTTTCATTATAAAGCGGGTCCCTGTTTTCTGGAAACGAAGAAAAATTATTGCTAAAATATCAGCAACTTTTATAAATAAGTGCTGATATTTCAGCAACTTTCCATTTCAAAGTTTCATTGTAAAGCGGGTCCATGTTTTCTAGAAACGAAGAAAAATTATTGCTGAAATGTTAGCAACTTTTATAAATAAGTACTAATATTTCAACAACTTTCATAAATTGTGTTTACAGTGTACATAAATGTTGCTGAAATGTCGGCAACTTTTATAAATAAGTACCGATATTTCAGCAACTTTCATACACTATGTTCACAGTGTACAAAAAAGTTGCGGAAATGTCAGCAACTTTTATGAAAAGTTGCATCATGCTCTGCAATAATCGTGAATAAAAAACAAGGACCTAATTTATACTGAAATTTAGCGAAGGACTTTTCATGAATTTTTAAACTTAATAAGGACCTGTGCCCAAACTACTCTTATAAATATTCGTATATGTGAAATTCAAATTAATTATTTTCTGAGTTTCTTCGGCAAAATTTGAGGTACAATTTTTTTTTATTAAATAAGAGTTTCAGATTGTTTTCATTTCGGTTCCTACTGTAACCTAAACGGACGATGGTAATTTTAGTGTTTTGATCAAAACATCAGACCTAGGTCATTATACAAAAGATGCATTGATTTAGCGCACAGAATAAATATCTATTAAAATTGAGAAAAATTTGATAGTCCTAACAAACGCACAATCCCAATTAAAGTTGACCGGATATAGTATTGAGGTGAAGTCATACAATCAAATATTCTTGCAAGCTTTGAACATTGTAAACCTAGACTAATATATATATATATATACATATATATATTATAATAATAATAATAATAACAATAACAAAAATAATGATTATCCTATAATGTAACATCGTAGTGAAGAATTGTTGTGAAGATGCTTTTTAGAAAATTCCTAATAGTGAAAGGATAAATAATGTAGCCAACAATGGGAAAGAAATATTACATGCAGGGTTACTCAAATAGAGTTATAGCTGCTAAAATGAACCAATATGTCTCAGTATATAGCACTGACCTTATATAGCATTCAAAGCAGCCATGACTTGACTATCGTTTGCAAAATTAGCAAACCTATACCAGGAATATACCATCTCTTTGTTGATGCCATCCTAGTAGAAGAAGGAAAAACGTACACCTAACTATCATACGGTCTAATTAATAAGCAACGGTCTAATTAATGGCGACTGGTCACTGAGCTTTTCTCTCTCTCTACTGTTTTTTTTCTTCGATTGTTCGGCTCTTCTTCTCTTTTGGTTTTATTGCTACTACTTCTTTTACTGATTTTTCTTTTCGGATCTACCGATTCTTGTTTCTTGGTTGATGGATCCGTTGCCTGTATCGAACGTGGGAGAGTTTCTCCTTTCTGGTTCCTTTGTGCGCAGTTGTCCGTCGTTCGAAGCTATTGGTTTAGCCTTATCGGCTTTGGTTATAGGGCCATGCTCGGTGATTTTTTCTGGCGTTAAATCGATCGAGGTGAGGGTTTTCTATTTGGTGGATTTTGGGGCTTTATGCAGATCTCGTTTTGTATGGGTTGATTGTTGCTTTATGGAGCTCTTACCCGTTTGGGGTGATGGTCTGCAATCTCGGTTGCCGCGCCGACATCGCCTTGTAGAGGATAGGGGTTGGTCGGTGGTACCATGTTCTCCTCTTGCTTTTGCTGGTGGGGTCCAGAAAAGGGATTTCATCCCCCTTTTCGAACCGAAGCTCGTCTTCTCTGTTTCTTGTGAAGAGGAGCCTCGGGAGGTGCTGCCGTTGATGGTGGGGTCGTTGCTTTGTGGCAATGTTGGGTTTGATATCTTTGTGTCTGATGAGGAGCTCTCCTCCTCATCGAGTCCACCTGGTGTGGATCTCTGTCCTGTGAAAGTCATGGTGGATTCTGGTTCTCAAGGGGGGTTGCTCGAAGACGAATTGTGTTGTCTTGTTCTCAAGACAGATGATCGATCGGTTGCTTCCTTGACTGAAGGGGATTTCATCACCTCTTCAAGTCATGATGTGTTGTTTGGTTATGCGCTGGTTGAGCAGGTGGTTTGCGATCGGCGGCTTTGGTCGTTTGATGTGGTTGTGGGTCGTTTTGGTTTGCTGTAGTGGTTTCTGGATTATATTTTGTGTGGCTTAGATAGGGCTTTGCCGTCTCGTGGGCATGGTCAGCTAGTTGGCAGTCAGTTGGTTGTGTTGAATGGTTTGCTTCCTTCAGGTGATTGCCTGGTATTTCCTGTTGCGTTGTTGCAGCAGGCCAGTGGCTTTTTGATATGTCAGGTTGAGATGGGCAGCTCTATTGTGTTCGTCGTCGCTCAGATGCAAGTTTGTACTTTGGCAGCTGGCAAGGTGAGTTTCTTGGTAATGCATATTCTATTAGCCATTGATTATGGGATATTGGTTCCTTGTCGGCTTGTTTCTGTTGTTTCATTCTGGTTGGTTATGAGCCATGATGCGCTTCGGCGTGTGCTCCCTGACACTGTTACCACTCTGATGGTTGGTGACGTGTCAGGTCACTTTGGCATTGCGAACCCCGTTCGGAGTGAACAGTGTGGCTTCCCATGTTGGTATTATAGTCTAAGCCATAGCGTGGCCAGGTCTGTGTCGTTAGTGGCTTTTCGTCTGTATTTTTTTCTTGGTCCCCATGGGGCTCTACGGAGATATTACCCGGTCTGGGTCGACTGGCTCAGGCGGTGTTCTATTCCTGAGTGCATAGTGTACCCTGCTGCGGTACGCTATGCGGTCAGACTGGAATATTACCAGTCAGTTGCGACCCGATCAGGTGATATTTCTGCTAGGTCCACCCAGCGTACCTCACCTGTCTCGCGGGGCTGCCTTACCTATGGCAGTTCGGCTTGGGTTAGGTTCCTACATCATCGTGGGATGCGTCTTATCAGCTCCCCTACATATTTTCGATATCCTCTATCTATCCCGGCTCCTCCTGTCCCATCGCTTGTTTGTTGCTCCTCCCGTTGTTCTCTCGCTTCGTCTCCCTGTGCTTTATCGATCGTTATTCCGATGCTTTCTGTTGAGGAAATTGCGTTGATTAATGATCGGCTATCCCGTCTTACAGAGAACTCTATCCCATCCAGCTCGTCTTCTCTTATGCCCGGTTCGATGGCGGGGTTAGTTGTGTCTTCGGTGTCCAGCCCTTCGCATCAGCCTATTCGCAGATCTTCTAGCCGTAGATCGCGTGTCGCTTCGTCCATTCCTCGCACTATTCGTACTCGCTCTATAGCGGCGACAGAGCAGATTGATAGATCTGCTCTATCCTCCTTATACCTTATCTGATTTCCGTCTGTGTGTTTTCTTTTGTTGTTATCTATATCTCTCTTCGGTCTTGACTTCATGTCGAACTTTCTTTTCTGGAATATTCGAGGTATTGGCAACGAAGCTTCTTCCGCTCGGCTTAAGCGGATTGTCCGTAAGCATTCCGTTGGTTTGGTGGCTATTTTAGAGCCTTTCGTGGGTCCCAGCAAGATCACGAAGGTCGTGTTGTCGTTAGGTTATGGTGGTGCTTTTTCTAATGTTTCGGGTAAAATCTGGATCCTTTGGTCCAAAGATTGCAATGTCCGCCCGATTTTTGACTCGTCACAACTCCTTTCTATCTTATGTTCTTCCTCCTTCTCCCCTCAGCCTTTCATTTTTTCGGCGGTTTACGCCAAGTGTGACCGATTAGAGAGATTATCTCTATGGGATGACATATTGTCTCTAGCTGACTATGGTTGCTCGATTTCGGTTGTGGGTGGCGACTTTAACGTTGTCGCTAGTCAGTCAGAAAAATTGGGAGGGGCCGCCGTCAATCGTCTCTCGGTTTCAGATTTCAACTCCTTCGTTGCGAGATCTGGGTTATCTGAAATGCCATTCGTCGGATCCTCTTTTACTTGGTCTAACAATCAGGAAGGTCCGAACCGGATCCTATCCAGGTTGGATAGGATTTTTGGATCTGCTGATTGGTTCAACCTTCCTTACTCTTTCTCTATTTCTCATCTTCACCGGTCTTGCTCTGATCATGCGCCTCTTGTTCTTCGGTGCGCTTCGCGATCTTTATCAGGACCTTCTTCTTTCCGTTATCTTAGCATGTGGAGTTCACATCATAGCTTTCTTCAGGTGGTTGAGGAATCGTGCTCCTCTCCCATTGTGGCTGCTCCCATGGGGGCTTTCTCTGGGAAACTGAAGCGTCTTAAGGCATCCCTCAAGACGTGGAATTCCCTTGTTTTCCGGAATATTTTCGACAGGGTACGTGCTGCAGAAGAGTCTCTGATTCTTGCCGAAGCATTGTTCGATGAGTATCCTTCGGCGGAAAATAGGGAGCTTTGGGCTTGCGCTCAATTGTCTTTCTCTTCGGAACTTTGTATTGAGAATTCCTATCTTCGTCAAAAAGCGCGGATCAAGTGGGTGGTTGAAGGTGACTCGAACTCCAAATTTTTCCACTCGTCTATTCGCAAGAAAGCTAATTTGCTTTCTATTCGCGAAATAGTAAGAACAGACCAATCTGTGGCATCGACCCCTGCTGAAGTCATAGAGGTTGTAGTCTCTCATTTTCAATCATATATGGGTTCTCCTTCCGTATCCGTTCCGGATTCGGACATCCTTTCTTTCATTCCTCGGTTAGTTCCTGATGTGGGAAGTGTAGACTTGGCATCCCCGCCTTCGTCAGAAGAGGTTCGTGCCTGTGTTTTTGCTCTTAGTAAGGATAGTGCCTGTGGACCGGATGGTTTTAATGGGTCCTTTTTTTGTACTACTTGGCATATCATCCAGGCTGATTTTTGTCTGGCAATTCAGCATTTCTTTTCCGGGGCCGATCTTCCCATTAGCTGGTCATCCACGAATTTGGTCCTTATTCCAAAGTGTGATTATCCTCGGACGTGTTCGGAGTTCCGGCCCATCAGCCTTTGTAACTTCGCCAACAAAGTGATTTCCAAGGTTTTGGCCACCCGTATGGCTCCTTACCTTGACCGCATTATCTCTTCCTCTCAAGCGGGTTTTGTTAAAGGTCGTTTGATCACTGATAACGTCCTACTAGCCCAAGAACTTGTTTCTCAGATTGACCGAAAGGTCAGGGGTTCTAACATTATTTTCAAACTTGATATGGAAAAGGCCTATGACCGTATGTCCTGGTTTTTCATCATCAAGGTCCTTCGAGCTTTCGGTTTCCCTGAAACCCTTATAGATTTGGTTTGGAGACTTATTTCCAACTGTTGGTATTCTGTACTCATTAACGGATCGGCCAATGGCTTTTTCAAAGCTGGTAGAGGTATCCATCAAGGAGACCCTCTATCTCCTTCTCTTTTCGTTATCGCGGCCGAGGCATTCATACGTGGCATTCACACTTTGACGGTATTTGGTCAAATTCAGCGATTCGGTATCCCGAGTCGGTGTCCTCTTGTTTCCTCTTTATCCTTCGCTGATGACATAGTCATTTTCTCCAACGGATCTAGGTCCTCTGTTAGCCGCCTTATTCGGTTCATTAAGTTGTACGAGAGATGCTCGGGCCAATTGGTCAACTCTGCGAAGAGTTGCTTCGTGCATGCGAAGGACATGGACCAAGTAAGAGTTTCTTGGGTTGAATCCTATACTGGATTCAAGGCCGCTTCCCTTCCCCTTCCTTATTTGGGTATAGTTCTATACCGAGGAAGGAAACTTAACGCCATCTTCGATCCTCTTACGGATAAGGTAAGGGGTAAGATTATCCGCTGGAATGCGTCCCTTCTGTCTCAAGCTGGTAGATTAGTGCTCATTCGATCGGTTCTGAGCTCTATGGGTACTCATATCTTCGCCGCTATGACCCTTATTGCTTGCTTCTTTCGTTCGTTCCAATCCTTGGCATCCTCTTTCTTCTGGGGTTCGGAGGGTGACAATCGCCGACACCACTGGGTGTCTTGGGATGTTGTCTGCCGTCCTAAGTCGGAGGGTGGCTTAGGTTTGCGGAATCCGAAAGACATCTGTTCGGCGTTCACTTGTAAGTTGTGGTACAGGTTCGGTACTAACGCCTCCTTATGGGCCAAGTTCCTCCATGCTAAGTACCGGAGACTGGCGTCTTCTGGTTATGCAGGCTCTCCAAGTTACGCCAGTGAGACTTGGAAGCATATGCAATCAGTCAAACTTTTTGTTGATTCTCATGGCGGCCAATCCGGTTGGGATGGTGGTCCATTCTCTATTCTTAAGGCATGGAGATCTTCCCGCACTCCTTCTCCTGTCATTCCTCTTTATTCCTTCATTTGGGATGTCCGGATTCCTCCAAAAGTCTCTCTTCTCATGTGGCGATTATTCCATAATGGGTTATCGGTTGATGAGAACCTCCAGCGGATTGGTATTCCGTTGGTCTCCCGATGTAGGTGCTGCGGCAACGGGGAAACAGAATCGATCAATCATCTGCTCTTCGTTGGCTGGTGTTCCAGATCCTGTTGGAATTATTTCGGTAATTTATTGGGTATCCGTGGCACCATTGCCTTGTCAAATGATTTGCTATCTACCTGGTGGTTTGATTGCTCTGGGAAATCTCTTCGATCTATCCTTTTTCGTTTGATTCCTTGTCTGATCTGTTGACAGGTCTGGTGTGCGCGGAATAAGGCAATTTTTGACGAGGTTCCTATGGATCCCCTATCCGTTATTCGGCGGGTAAGAGAGGATGTTTTCTTAGCTTTTCGGAGTCGTCCATTCAGAGGATCAGTCAGTGCTCGCTCTGGCCGATTAGTTAACCTCCTATCTATATCATGCTCTCATTCTTCGTATAGAGCGGGAATTGGATGATTGTCTACACGGAGACTGGTGGTTCTGGCTTCCTAGTCTCCCCTTGACCATCATCTTCCCAACCCCCCCTTTTATTTTTCACGGTATGTCTATTGCTTCCAGGTTCTTGCTTTTCCATGGTGGATTGTTCCTCTGTACTCTTCTTCTGCTGGGTGTTTGCTTCAAGGATCTCTTTATCGCTTTCCAGTTGTCGGTCTTTCAGTTTTAGGGGTGCTGTCTGTTTTCTCCTTCTAGTTTGGAGGAGCGGTGGTTGGGCTTGCTTTTCTTTGGGTGTTGATCCATCAACATCGTCGTCGGGCGGTGGCCTTGCCGGAGCTCGATTACGGTGTTGGATGTGCGGTTGAAACCGGGAGCTCATCGTGTGTGTTGTGTGGTTGGGCCAGAGATTCTTCGCCTTGCCTCTTGAAAGGTTCTATTTGTCCCTTCTGGGTGTTTCTTTCTTTTCTATGCTGTGAGATCTCGATGTTGTATTTCTTTTTCGATTATTTTGGTTACCTGTCAGGCATGTTGACAGCTTTTGGTTGAGTTTATATGGAAGCTATTATTTTGGTTAAAAAAAAATAAATAAGAATGGGGTTAATATGCCCTAGTTGGAAATGGTGGAGTCCCTGTAGGAGGTAACCATAATAATATATTATATGTTTTACATATCGACATGCATATTAAAATCTAAGCAACATCTTAGAGAAAATAATGTTAAACAGTAATATAAACTACTTATGTATTAAAATCAAGCAAAAGTTTAAAACTAAATTCCATTATATTACAGGCATGTGTTCATGTTTTCTCTAAATAGATCGTCAAATATATCATTTTTTCATTATCGAGAATACTTCATTGAGAATCACCACATAATATCATGGATATCAAAGGAACTATGAGATAACATCAAGTATATTACATCTAGAAAACTCTAATATTAAAAATGCCCTGCATATTCAAAGCATAAGAGCGTACAGGTTGTTCCGTTTTGTTTTTTTGGAAAACCTACATGTTATTTTCTTTCTTTTGTGGAAAATATCTTGTTTCTTTAGGAAAATCGATATGATTATGCATGGTGTTGTGAGATTCTAAATTTTACATCTACAATGATATTTGCATTAATAGAATGACAATTATGCTTAGTGTGTGCTGGTCCAAGGGACCAAGAGGAATTCATAAATGATAAATTACCTGTCATGATAGAGAATTATCTAGATTATTAATTTTAATACCTTTTTTATAAATAAATATCACATTAATAAGGCAATATATATAATTACTTCGTTGTAGTTCATCATACTGAACGTGACATGCAAAAACAAAAGCTTTACACAAAATTTGGCAATATCGTGTAATTATATAAATTTTAATAGACCCAAATTACAGTAATATCCAAGACAAAGCTAGTTCTTTGGGAAGCAATTCCTAGTAGTAGTGATGGTGGTACTATTGATTGATCAATATCATTTGCTTTTAAAAAGAATTATAATCTGTCAAACGGAAAGTAGATTAGCTTAGCTTAAAATCTATACACACCTTCATTTGTGCCACAACTTAGTCCACTTTTCTAGCCCATACGTTTCAAATTTCCCACATATCCCTTTGATTTTCTCATCTAGAATTAATAATTGCCCATATCTAAATTTGTTACTATAAATCCAATCAAAGACATGAATATATAGTTTTATTTAAAGAAAGCACAACTTGATTGAACAAAATTGACTTACAACCTTCTTGCATCATGAATTTCCTGAAGAAGATTAGTTGTATAAACACAAGTTTTAGTAGCTTTACAAAGAATCGAAGAATAACTAAGAAAAAATTATCATATCTAAATGGTTATGGGATAAGCCTAAGCCTATAGAATGTCCCATGATAACAAAAATGAGAAATAAGAATAAAAGCACAATTATAAAGTTTAAAGCATTTAATCAACCGATTTATTTTTAAATTAGATAAAATATATTACTCCATAATTATCAAATTCATTTGCTACATAAAAATTAAATTGAATTTATACTAAAAATGCCATTGTAAGAAAAAGTGAAAGGAAATACCAGAAGGTGAAATCCAAACGAGAAACATACATAGTAGCAATTATTTGGAAGTAGACGCTGCTCAAAATTTATGGTATGTTTATTATACCTAGAAGAATAGCAGGATTCAGAATTATTCCAGAATAACAGTGCCGAAATTATATACATGAAAAATAACTTTAAATCAAAAGCAGTTATCTAGCATGACCAAAGTTTATAGGTAGTAACAACAACTATAAATTCATTTAAGAGAGAATAGGTCAAAGAAATGCAAGGACTACATGTTATATGACGAATGTTCAAGATGAAGTCAGCATTTAAAATGCATGTTGTTGACCAACGTATTAATTTACCCCATCAAACTTAGCAGGATTATAAGTGTTAAGGTTTCTCCAACACACCTTTATAAATTGTATTCATAAACTTACTTGTTCTTCCTTGATCCTTTATTTCATTAGTTTCACCGCTATTGCACTAAATCTAAAACACAGATAAAAAACAGTGAATCTTCTTAGTATGTATGAAGCAAATAAGTAACAGTTCACTATTTATGTAGAAGAATACCTATGCAGTTCAAATGAAAAACAAATTTGGAAAATAGAAACATGTCCAACTGCTCTCTAATCCCAATTTAATATCCAGAAGAGGGGACATGAAACAAAATCAAAAGGCGGTTTCATTCGAGGGAGGATTCGAAGTTAAAGAGGTGGCGACGGTGATAGGACCAGAAGTCTATGTCGTTGCATCAGGCTGCCAGTGATCGAATTTCTTCCATTCGGATTCCGCCCTCGAAGACGCCACAATGAAGAAGCAGCGCTACGCTCATCGAGCAGTTAGTTCTCTCTGACCTCGGATCCTCCGGCTTATCACCGGCAGTCTGTTCAGGGTTCCACACTCAATGGCGGCAACTAAACACGAGGGTTGCGCTCGTTGCGAGACTTAACCCAACACCTTACGGCACGAGCTGACGGATGGGAAAAGGCACAATTGTGGGGACATTAATATGCAGGGTTTGGTGGATAAGAAGCGGAGAGATGGGCACAAATATAAGAAATTAAAAAATACGATGGTTCATACCAAAAAAGTACTGAGGAGGTCTCATCGCTCTTGAAATGCAACTCGGTAATCATATTATAGTATAGGGCGCCAGATATGAAAATTCATGAACCAAAGAATGAAATTTGCAACATATATTATAGGGGAGAATAAGATAAAACATCAATTATAATAACAATGAAAATAGTATCATGTTTTAATAGACAAACCAATTGAAAGTGATCAAGTATCGAAGGTAATAAAAAAAATCATTTTTTGTAGGAGACTCGTAATCTTTCTGCTCTACAAAATGTTCTTACTTTATCATCAAGATCTTCAGGCTAACTTGACTATATCAACTTGAGTCACTATTCTAACATATAATCAATGATATTAATGCACTTTATAATGAGTATTTGAAATTTTACTATTTCAAAAACTATCTACTAAAGAATAAAGTGTGTGATTGCTTAAAAGTTAAAATGGTATAAATCACAGCCCTATAACTTTTATTTTTAGGAATGGATTTATACAAATAGTTTGGGTGCCTAACCAACTGAGATTCACCCATCCGTGCACTTGAAGTACATGATGTATGGATTACAACATTTTTGGTAATGGGAAACAATCAAATAACTAGCATTTTTTGTTTACACCAAATACCAAAAATCCATTATTGTAGCACAATTATATATAGATAGAGGCGTAGAACTTTAACATGGGCAGAGGTATAAGGAAAAAATGGCGATCATAAAATTATCAGTTTACTATCTTGTGATCTAGGCCGAAAATTATGTAAACCCACTTCCTCATTTACTTGTTGGATTATGCGCTCCTATGAGTAAGTTTTTTCCACTGATAATTCCTTGGATTTTTGCTCCTTATGATTCTCAACTGCCACCTCTATATATAATAAACAACAAATTAATATGCGAATTTCATAACTGAAGATGGCACAATTATATAAGCAGCAACAAAAATCAAAATCACCTTTTTACTAATTCATGGCTAGTTTCAGTCGAGATCTGACCAGAATTTCTCAAATTATCCAATGTACTAACTCCCTTTTGTTCCTTCACAACGGTAGAACTCCCCTACATAATGACAACTTTTTATTCCATGCTCAAGTTTTTCTTAACACAATCAACGAATAATTACATATAATATCCGATGAACAATATTTAATTTCTCAACATCTTTCTAGCATTTTGCTTCCAAATTCAAGTGAATAGAAACAAATATGATAAAAAAGCAATAAAGGTATATGATTTTCAAAATTCAATGCATAACACTGCAGAAACATATGTGAAATAGCCATTATCTACTCTCAAAATCAAATCTGATCAGAATAACACATATCCGGTTACAATATCGCAAATAATATTCAAGAATCACAAATTAAATAATAAATCTCACTTGAAGGTGTACAGGAAGAAGAAAAGAGTCAATATGTGTACTAAATAGTAGAAGTAAAAATAGTATTGCAGAGAAGGATTATCATAAGTGTCCCGTTCACGCTATTCAGTGCAATCAAAATTCACTCATTCCACTAAAAACACATGTCTGAGTTCGAAACCACACAGTAAAGATAAATGGATAGAGTTCGATCACTGAAGTTAGAAAGTTTTCTAAACTCAAAGTCTTTTAAATCATTACATGAACTCGGACTTGATTACAACAATGAACTATAAGTACCAAACTCGCATAGAAAATATACAGCCTGCATGAATGAAAAACAACTGGGAGTATAGGTTGATTAGCAGAATTCATATATGTTTCTGCTAAACAATAGATTTAGTTGGCAGTCAAACTTAGGTGTTGCTATTCATTTTTATTGGAGCATATTCATGAATGTTGGTATACAATTCTATTATTTACATATCCAACAAACTAAAGTAATATCAAGCAAAATTCTACTAAAACACTATATTAAGTCATGCCAAAAGTTTGTAGCAGCGTAATCATGAAAGTCTTTAATTTAATGTTCTACGCAAAGAATGACATATCAATGCTTCTATAACAATCAAGCTGTAAAAAATAAATCATCACTACTCAGTAACTTAACATACACCAGGCTTCTGATAGGATGATAGAAAAAACCCCAATTTTCGATATACCTGTAGATGGCTATCAGAAGGGAGCTGAAAGTTTGGAGCTAGCCTAGTAAGAATGACATGGAACTTTATATAGCACCTCGATCGATACGGTGGTGATTCGAGGCTAAAGGGGCGATGCAATTCAATAATGACAGGAAGGAAGGGCTTAAATTTGGGGCGACACCGATGGTTATGGAAATGAATATTTAGGGATTGACGAGATGATGAAGGAGAGAACGATTAAAGAATGGTCTTTTAGTTCGGGGATGAAAACGCAAGACAGAAACGACAATAAAGGGAAGAGAAAAAGAGCCATGACTGTACATTTTCAAAAATTCTTACGGGGCTTGTATGATCTTCAAATGAAACTCAGTAATAATATAATAGCATAGATTACTTCCTTCTAATGCAAGGAAGTGAGCTGCATTTGTGAACTGCATTTCTTAAGGTCTTTATCTCTGTTAAATAGTATCGGAGTTATAATGCTTTATGCCTTTGCTCTGTTAATTTACCTAACATATATGTATACTTTGCTATTGAACTATCTTTCATCATCCTTCGTTGTATAAAATATATCTCAACTGCTTTCTATATCGTTTATTAAGTTTATCTAGTACATATATAGTGTAATTGTTATTTAATTTGTCATTTCACCTATTTTTATCCTTTATACTTAACAATTCTGAGGAAACTTTACATAAAGTTTACTTTTACTATCACTAGCAAACATTTTAGTTACCAAGAAACACTTCATTTGTTGTAACATACCATTTTATCTATTGCAAACTAACAATTTATCACTGCAAACTAACATTTTATTTACTTACAATAGTATATAATTTTGTAATAAAATGCATATATTGAAAATATAATACCTTCATTGGAGAAACATGTAATGAAATGTTTCCAAAGGCCTAAGCAAGACATAATAATGTATACAGGTTTTATTTACCTTTCAATCTACAATTAATGTTCATTTTTGTATTTAATAAAACAACTAAATGTCATCAAAAGAGTTGTTATTCACACACACCCCATTTCTGAATTCATGATTAAATTTGGGGAAAAAAATCTTATAAAGAGATGTTATATATTATTTGATGAAGAAATGACTTAAAAGCTGTTATATATAATTTCCTAAAACTGTAAATTACATAAACGATATTTTTGAAGAAGTGATATAAATAGTTAAAATATATTTCAGGAAAATCGTACTAAGAAAATATTCAAAACAAAAGTTATTTAATACATTTTTAGCATTTTCATTGTTATTTTTGATAATATGAACAATACTTTCTTCCAGCAAAACACTTATTTTGATATCTCAAGAACTCAAACTCATGACCTTCATAATTTCTATGAAGAGTGTTACACGACTTGCAACTTGAGCTAATAGTCTACTATTTTGGTTGTTACTTACTAAATTTTATTTTATTTTAAATGTAAATTCAATAGTTATCAATTTTCAAATATTAGATACAACTGGCAACAAATTCGTGGACGATGAATGCTCACCTCTATCTTAATGTCCAAAACCTTACGGTAACAATCATATCTATTAATTTGCTCATCCCAGCATAATAAAAGCCATGATCTTTGACAACATTGTACCCACAGGTGAGACTAGAAAATGGATGTTTAAATTGTTAGAACCAAGATTTTGCTGTTTTAATGTAGACAACCATACGACAATGTAACCTATAACTTTATCAAGATATTTATGGTTTATGATGTTTAGTGGGTCACAACACAAAGGAGTTCACAAAGGAAAACAATAAGCATGAGTCAGAAGATGATATGCATGCATGATAAATCAAAAATGGAGCAAACATGACAAAAAGGACTATATGAGCTTTCAAGAAGTTATAACGGAATTAAAAATCTACAGAAATATAACAAAGTCCAAGAATTACTCAAAAATGAACAAATAAGACTAGAACTCAAGTATGTTATTTATCGAGTCCATGTCAAGTCCTTATAGTTTGGATTTGTTAGAATCACATAAACGATCTTCTAATCACTCCGTATTTTAACACAACATTTTAGACATCTTCAATTATTTTTAATCACTTTTCAGGCATTGTGCAATAAAGAAAAAGAGCAAAACCTTTTTTTATATGCATCTAACTTCACTATACATACCATAATTACAAAAGTCGATATGTACAACATGCATAGGTCAACCTATGGGCACACAGATCGACCTATGCATTTTTGCCATGTCGACTTGTGTTGCTTTGGTCGGTACAGTACGATCGCACTGCATGAAAATTCCTTTTGAACTGTTGCGACTTCTCCTTCTTCCTCTTTATTCTAAAAATTGTTTTTCATTTCTCCAGATGAAATAAGATCTTCCATTTTCATTAATATAATTCCATTTCTCTATTTTAAGCTATCTAATCTCTATGGCTTCTTTTGAACATTCATTCAAATCCACTCAAAGAAATTTACAAGTCAGCAATCATTCAACTTCACTACCATAAGATTCCAACCATTTATTTCCACTAAACCTCTATACATTCATTCAAACATTATTTGTAAGTGTTATAGGAATCTGTGCTCCAAAGTTGATTGATAAGTGTATTAAAGACATGGTCTATGGTTATGTTATTTCTTGACAAAAAGAAAATTTGAAATCTTGTTGTGGAGTCTTTAAGCAAGGTGGAAGTCCTATTGCAAAGTCTTTGAATAAGGTTGAAGTTTTGCTGGGGAGTCTTTAGATAGGATTAAAGTCCTCTTGTGGATTCCTCGGGTAGTTTACTTTGAAGTCCTATGCAGTTTTTTAACTGGTGGTAGACACATATTGCTTTAGGTTATGGGATGCTTGTAAGTGAAATTACAAAAGGGATTTCTAGGACTGGATGTCGGAGGTCCGTAACGATATAAAAGTAGACTATATAATCTTTTATTATTTCTACCGCTTTTGATTATATTGTCCATGTATATTGTCTATATTACTCGATCCACCCAAACTTTCATTGGGTATTAGTGGTATTAGCTTATAGACTACAAGATTTATCATAAATGTCACAAACCCGTAGATCATAAGGATAAGTTGAAAAGGGGAAAGGTATGAACACTAAATAGCGTGATCTTGCCTAAAGCTCATTTTGAATGGATTACATTAGAGTTTCAAGATTTTAAATCAATTAATAAATATAATTCTGCACTTTTCTATATAAATTCAAAATGAAATTTTGTACTCACCCAATAATTAAAGAATAAATGTTGAAAAATAAATATTCTTCATTTTACAATGATAACAATATTTATAGGTCAAATAAAAGAATTACTCAAAGCTAACTCTTGCTCTTCATTATGTTAAACAAAGTAATATGTTATTATAGAAAAATCGTGAACCAACTAGATCTACGCTTATATCTAAAGCACACAATAAATATTTTCATGGAAGTGAAATAGGTTGCAGCATTAAAGGAGATAGAGGATAGAATTATGTTAGAGACTTGGCCGTGGTCGACATAATAATATTAAGGTTTGTGATTATGATATAAAATCTAATTTAGAACATGAAGTAAATATTAAAAAGATGGGAAATAATAATTTTGGTAACTTGTGGAACATGACATCTTTTCATAAGTGGAAGGTTATTAACATTTCATCTAAAAGTAGGAAGGGAACAAAAATTGATTAATTAAAATAATTTATTATACCCCTCCATGTAAAAGTGTAAATAAGTCAATCATTCATCGATGAAAAATTTGGTTAGAGGGGATAAATTTGTGTATCCCTTTTATTCCATTTTAAATAGGATATATATACTTGATAGATGTCAAAAGAAATTGCCTTTAAATAAAGGTAATACCTAAATTATCATGTGAGAATAGCATAAAAATAATGATTCCTAAGATGAAAAGCAATGCAGATTTATGAAACATTGGTTCAAAATAAATGTGTTTAAATTATTTTCCAAATAAAATAGTTATACAAAAGAAATCTAGCTTTGGAAACGCAACGTATAATAGCTTAGAAAACATTGAGTTTGAATTGCTATGTAAAAAAACATTATAAATAATAATGTTATAATATGTATGGTAAAATACTAGGTCAAGCAACATAAAATCATCATGTTAATCTAGTACTTTAATTCAAATCATAGATGTTAAAAGATATAGTAATTGTGACGACCCTACTTTCTCCACACAGAAAATCGCATCATCTTGAAGAAAGAAAGGGATAGAAAAGAGAAAGAAAGAGAAGAAAGAAGAAACAACATCAGAATCTCAACAGCGGAACGAATAAATTATATTAATAACATAAGTATTACATAATATACAACACTAATCAGAGTTACACAACATATACATCATATACTAGACAGTTATAAACACCTGTCTAGTTATTACAACACAATACAACTCAGAGAATAACACAGAGATATCAAACACAGCGGAACACTATACATATCTACAACGCTGAAGCCTCCTGCTCCATTGCTCCTCCACGATTCATCAAAGTTAACCTGAATCCCTTGGCTACTCATAAAAATTTGAGTACCCAAGAGTTTAAGAAAATAGAAGATAAACTCCGGGTCAGACATGGGTCTGGTGTGAGCAACAGGTTAAGGTTGCTTAACTTTCAAAAACCATTGAAAAAAAGGTATCACGTAAGACTTCCCACACAAACATGGAAAAGTTTTTACCTTACGCTAAGTGAAACATTTGATAGGAAATCCAGTGATATTATAACAGGTCTAGGGTTTTCAAGTATATATGAAATAGCCGAAATTGTTACATTTATTAAATTCCAGCTACTAGCCACAAAAGTGGGTAATACAATCAAAACCGTTGGCACTTATTGGATTTTGGATTCTGGATTCCATACAATGGCAGGGATACTGAGGTACCACCCTTCACAATACGTAGCCTAGATGACCGTACCCAGGGGCCACCCTAACTCCTCTGCAACACAAGGCCGGAACCATTCCTTACTGAACAGTTCCGAACAAGACAACCCTGCAGTTCGCGTATGTTCCAACCGCCCACACAGCCGAAATAAAAAGGGACTTCTAGACGGGGGGAAATCTCGTCCTACTTGGGGATGACCCACTTAGCCTTGCTGCACCTCCCCTCTTTTAGCCATTCCTGGTTAATGAGGCTTAAGGCTACGATTAGCTTTAGAGAACACATCTCTTAGAATGCTCATCGTCCTCCTTACGATGTTCTGAAAGCATTCAATCCATACAAGTTTGTTCCGGGTTCGAACGAAACCGAAGGCATTATCTCATTACACTCATTTTGGAATCACCCTCAGAGTTAACGACGATAAACTTTACACTCTGAATCTTAATCTCGAATCTGAAAGTACTATCCCGTTAAACTCGTATTGGAATCACCCTCAGGGTTTTAACGACGAATAGTCCTTACACCTTGAGTCTTCACTCTTCACTTGAGATTCACGACCTATCGTAAATTTGGATCGATGTGGTTTTCGGATATCCAAATCTGGAAACCCAATCTCAGTCTCATTGAAATCCAAAGCGTATCGTTTAAGGCCAAGTTGTTTAAAAGTTTAAACAATTCAATTTCATTATCTATATACACACAGATAGATAATTCACATATCACAATAGATAATCATCACCATCATCACAACAGATAATCCATATTATCAATCATAAATAGATAATTCCTATTATCATCTCAATGCAACCAAAGCATCCATATCACACCGTATTATTTATCTCATATCTGAGATCTCAAACCATTCAAGGAAACCAAAATCATCCATTCATACATAAGCAATGATTAATAATCACACCAAATGTAATTAATTTAAAATGAATTAAATTAATTACATCATTTCTAATTAATTTAAAGTGAACTAAATTAATTACTTCATCAATATAAATCTTGCTTACAAATTAATTTATTAATTATCCTCTAATTAGTCACCTTAATTAACCACCCTTGATTAATTATTCCTTAATTACATTCAAGTAATTATCCTTTAATTAATTTTATAAATTGATTATACTTAACCAAATACAGTAATTAACTTTAATTACTTTATTTATTAATTAACTAAAATTAATTACATTACTTCTTAATTAATTACATAAATAAATCCCTTCATTGATTAATTATTTCCAAATAAATCCATTCTAAATTACATCATTAATTAGAATAATTAATGATCTCTAATTACATTTTCTATTTAAATTAATTACATTAAGTAATTAATCTTTATTTAAACCATAATTGTTAATCACCCTTGATTAACCCCATACAATATTAACTATCCTTAATTACTTCACCAAATAAATTCATTCCACCTTAATTAATTATCTCTAATTAATCCCTTGATTAATTTTACAAAGTAATTATACTCAAATTACTTCCGTCATCAAATCACCTTCAATTAATTACATTCAGTAATTACCCATTAATTACTTTCCTAAGTAATTTCTCTTCAATAAATTACATTAAGTAATTATACTTCACAAATCATCAAATGATTATTCTAAATTAATTAAACTGAATTAATTAACTTAATCTAATCAAATTAAACTCAATTAATTACAATGAGTAATTAATTCCTTAATTACTTCCATAAGTAACAATTTACACAAATAATTATCTTTAAATTAATTAATCTAATTAATTACTAAAAATTAATCACATTAATTAATTATTAAATAATCCTTAGTTAATAACTTTCATTAACTATTAACAATTCATTAATTATTTTTCTAAAGTATTTTACTTATTATTGATTACAAATTAATTAACCATTAATAGCCTATTAATTAACCCCTAATTATTTAACTAATTAAGTGTTAACTGTAACCTAATTAATCCTTTATTGCTTGATTAATTAATTACCAATCATTAATTAAAATCTAATCTTCTTTAATTAATGATTCTTAAATTACAAGTTAATTATTCTAAGAATAATTAATCTTAAACTTTTAAGTTTAAAACCCTTAATTACTTTAAGTAATTATCCATTTCATTAATTTATCAAATAAATTAATTATCCATTTAATTACCCTAATAATTAAATGAATAACAAATCATTAAATTCTAATTTAGCTTTATGATAAAACCTTTTTCTTATCTATGGTTAAATTATAATTCACAAATATATTTTGAAAACATTCACTTCCAAATTAAATTTCAAATTTCATTTTAAATTCAAGTTTAAAATGAAACTCAATTTATCTTCAACAAAATTTAAAATCAATTTAAAACCTTTAAATTTACATGATAAAGAATACTTTCTCTTATAAAAGGAATTTTACAAGAGTTTAAACTAAATTCCTTTAAAAATCCAAAATATTTAAATTTTTACTTTATCGTTCAAAATTGTTAAAACACTTAAATTTATAAAACTTAAATTTATTTTAAAACAAAGATTCAAATTTAGATTTGAATCAGATTTAAACTTTGTTTAAAACCTTCCTTTACATTTCAAATTCCAATTTAATTTCAAATTCCTTTAAAAACACTTTTAAACACTTAACCCCTTTAAGGTTATTTAAATAAATTTGAATTTAAAACTTTATTCGTTTCCAGCTAAGATTCAAATTAAACTTGAATCCATTATTTAAAATTAGATTTAAAACTTATTTTAAATCCTTGCTTAATACTTTAAATTTCAGTTTAAAATTTTAAAATAGATCAGGTTTCTAACCTGCAACAAAACTAACTCAGCCACAAATAAATCACTCGAGCCTAACCTAACCTAGCCCGAGCAAAACACTAAATAACTCGAGTAAAACTCGAGTAACATTTCCATTTTGAATTCATTTAAACCTAAGTACTGTCAGGTTTTACAAAACCTATATCAACAGTATACCCGAGCCTACACAACCATCACTTCGAGACCAACACCCCAACGCTTCGAGCAAATCACGAATTAACTCGAATAACACTCGAGTACCATCTTCCCTAAATCAACAGCTGATACACCATGTCCTCCGTGCACCTGCACCAACACTGCCGCCAAGTCCGACCACTCGCGATGACTTACGCAAGTCGACGATCATTTCCCAACTCAATTCCGACCCTCAAACCATTTGCGGTAGCTAAAAATTAAAATCGAGCTTATGAGCTCAAACTGGAACCAAAGTCGAAAACTGGAATCACCAAAATCTCACGCATCTGACCACCAGTGATTCTGACCTTCCATCATCACCTTCGACAAGCATCCCACCATCAATTCCCTCGATTTGGGTAAACTCGATCAACCACGGAAGTTGAGAGAAACGAATTTCCCGATCAACATAAAATTTGGGTTAAATACTTCAATGTTAAATCACCATTGCCACAGTGCATTGATCCACTTCCTAATATTTTTCCCTGATTCTCCTATCACCACTTCATCACCAAAGAAGATGCTAGCCACCCCGACCATCTAGATCGACAGAGTCTTCCCAAAACATCATTTATGGTCAAACCAGAAATGCCAAATCATTTTAAAACTAAAAATTCTGATTTTAATTTTAAAATTCAAGTTTTAGTTTAAGTAATTGATTTATAATCTTGGATCAATAAATCTGGATGATTAAATTTTTACTTACATAAGGTTTGTTCTGTATTTTTCTGAATTCCCACAGACAATACAGAATTTTTTTATATTGAATAAAATTTTAAACTTTTATTTATGTTCACAGCCATATTTTGTTTAAATCTTAATCCTTAACATAGATTAGATTATGAGATCATGATTTTTTATCAGAATTTAAACCTGGAATTTAGAACAGGCAAGAAAAAATTTACAACAGCAAGCATGCATTCAGAAACCCATACATATATACAGAGAATTCCATCATATTCATCCAAACAAATCATGATTATCATAGGAATAAATCAGGCAACCATATTTACTTAAATTATTTTAAATAAAAACGTTACTCACCAGTATTAAAGAACAGAGCAACCATGTTTTTGAAAAGATTGAAACTGGAATATGCTTTGAACTTGAGTTGTTGTAGGTCTTATGATCTTAAAACTACAGTTTACTTTTTAAAAACTTCAAGTTGAAGATGAATTGTAGGCATGGTTGTTTCAAAATAGAAATGGAGGAGACTGCAGGCCTTTAAATTGCAGAATGATGATCATGTTAATGATTTGAAGAGGGCTACAGGTGATTGATTTCTGGTATGTGGAGGGTTCTTATACTGATTTTAGATTTATTTTTTAGGGGAATTTACAGGATTTTGTTTTGAATAAAATTTTCTGTTTTGAATAAATCTTCAAATGAATTTCAGATTTTGGGTTTGACTTGAAGAAGATGATTTCAGATTTGTTACTGGGGTTATTTTGGTTTGAATATAGGCTGAAGATTTCTTAAGTTATGAAGAAGAACAGAAAAAGAAATGAGGTTGAGAGGCAATGTTTATATAAGAAAAATTTTGATTTAATTAAAATAAAAGAAAAATGAAAATTTAATAGGACACTTGTTCTTAATTTTAACATTTGCCACATTGTTTAATTTATGACTTAACACATGTCATTAGATGTCTTAAAGAATTTACACATGTCTCTTAAATGTTTTATTTTAATTTAAATTGTTTATAAAAGCTTTTAACTTATTTTATTACTTTTTATGTATATATATAAATTTCTTTTTTTAGAAAAACAAAATGAAACAAATTATAAATAAAAGCTTATCCAAATATTTTTAAGTATTTATTCTTTTGAATTTTCAAAACATTAAATTCAAATTTAAATTAAATTATAAAATCCAATTTAAAAATCAAGTTATATATATGCATATATAACTACCATTAAATTTTGAAAATAACTAATCCTATTTCTAAAAAATCTATTTATGTCCATAAGAACAAAGTATTATAATTATTATTTGAAAATAATAAATTTAACAAATTTTAAATGATTTATAAAAGAGATTATAAATTACTTATATTACTCAATAAATTAAGATCATTTGTAAATTATATTTTAAACTCTTATATATAAAATTTCAAGCAATATAAAAATAAAAATAAAACAAAGCTTTTATGTTAATCTAATTTAGATTCATATTTAAGCCAATTAAATATAATTTAAACAAATAAGATATACCTTAAATATTTACAAACCATATAGTTATTTATATAATTGCTTTGAAAAGCTAAATGTTAAATTTAAATCAAAATCTCCAATTTACCAAAAATAAATTAAAATTAGGAAATTGCTTTATTTACTAAATTCCAAACCAAAGCTTATCTATTTACAATATATACAATTATATATATATTATAAATAGAAAATAATTTATTTTCTTTAAAATGATAAATCTACAAATTTAAATATTTATTAAAAGAAGATTATTAAATCAATTCAAATTTTATTAACAAAAATTATCAAATCAATTTAATTTCTAACACAGATTATTAAATTTATATTGCCAAAAATTCCGGGATATCACAGTAATACCTCAAATCCATAATTAAGACATACCATTAAATGATATTATTTCATAAAATGCTGGTCCACAAAATGTTATATGAAAATTATTTCATAAATCATAACCTCTATAATCATAGCTTAAGTAAATGAAGCTTCGGTAGACTTGCTAATGGTTTGGACATAGATACAAATATTTTCATGTATTTGAGTACTTATCTAAAATCATTTTCCAACATTGAATATTGGAATCTTCATATAGTGAATGAATATCGGATCTTTATCCATCCACTTGATCTTATCGTATCTAAAATATGAATTGAGAATTTGAGTTTAATATTAAGTTGTGCATGCAAAATAAAATAAAAAATGAGTAACTACTAGTCATTTATATACACAAAATATGAATTATTACTTTGATAAAAGAGTAATTTCAATTTTATGTGCTAAACTATACATAATATAAATTGTTATAATAATAAAAGATGATTGGCTAATTTCTATGCATGGATACCATCATATCAACATCCATATCCAGTTTTACAATCAGACCTTTTTTACTTGTCGAACCAAAACCGAAGGATTTTTGAATATCCCTATTGGCAAGATTTTTAGCCAACCTCGAAATTATAATTGGCGGAAGATTCTAGCAAATGTAATTCGCTATTATTGTAGTTAAAAAATGCAAAATGAGTACATAAGGAAGAGAATAATATCAGGTACTAGTTGTGTAGTTAAATCCCAGCTAAATCCCCACTAGCGCATAACGCTCTTTGACCGTAATGTTTTTTCAGTATAGTGTTATTAAATAGTAGATCGGTTTTAAGCCCTGCTATTTTTTGCTACACATGCTAAATCAAGGCTATTTAGCTTTGTTAAAATTAATAAAAAAATTGATTTGACTAGTTCTCTTTTGAATTAAATTAAAAAAACTAGGTTAAATACCTAATTTCAATGCATAAATGCCTAATATAAGTTAGAAATCTATTATACTCACTAGATCTGGACTGCATGAATCATGATATTGCTTGGTTTTGTTGTATAAGAATAAATAATATATGGTTTCCTACACAAATGATGTGAGAATATTAGATTTTATATTTATAAAGCTTTTTACACCTCTGCTATTTTCTGCTATGTCCTCGGTTTATTTTCGCTATTAAATTTTGCACCTCCACCACTATAGAACCACTAAGCACTTTAATTGCATATGGTACTAGTAAATTAGAGAACACAAGATATATAGTGGTTCAATCTTGGCAAAGATCTTTGTCTACTATGGTTGTTAGTTTTATTGCTTGATATTTCAGCTATAAGAGAATAATTACAAGTGCTTTGAGTTAAATTATAATTCTTATAAGACTAGAGAAAAATCCATTCTTTTACAAGTGCATGGTGAACTATATTTATACCTATAGAGATCATGCATTAAATAGCTTAGCTTGAAGCCTAAGACCCTAAGTTTCCTCATGTCCGTTGATTGCATCATACAGCTAAGATATCAGCCAACTAAGATGTCAAATAGGAAGAATGGTTCAGATAAAGGCCAGCGGTGGTTCATATTATGGCATGCTTGTGTCAAAGAGCAATATGAGGATGAGAGTTGTTAATGAACATCGGCACCGTTTCCATGTGAACTACAAGGTGCAAAGGGTTGTCATTGCATATAATGCTTTTATTAGATGAATAGCGTCGTTATATACTAATCTTATCAAGGAACAATAAAAGGTTTCCATCTCTTTATGCATGGACGACCAGATGCTTTTGTCAAGCATCTTCCAAGTCCTAAAAAAGTAGGATAGGAAAAGAAGTTAAACGATTAGGAGAGTGACGAGAAAGGAAAGATCTAGGAGGTGGACAAGGATGCAAGGGGCGAGGCTTTCTGGTTTTGTCTTAGTAGGGTGGTTTTGAGCCTTTTGTTGATAGAAGTGAATTAGCGTAAGATTCCTATAACCAAAAGGTTGCAGGACGACCCAGTCTTTGGGAACCAAAGATGCTAAAAGAGAATAGGTTATTTATAAGGCATTATGATCCAAATTTGTCCGATGCAAAAAGAGGGGGAAAATAATCCACTTTAGGCCATAACATTTTTTATTTATTATTGGTGGAGCTATATTTGGAAATTTTTCATATAAGTGCTTATGGTCTCTTCCACTATCGAACTACTATTTATTTTCTGTTATGAGGCATCCAATGATGTAAAATACATGAAATTTTTTGTTACAATGCTACAAATTATATATATGTATATGTGCATAAAGGGAATGAAAGAACATTAAAGTTGCACAATGACACTAGATAACAATATTATTTTCTGGCAAGGGGAGTATTTAACACCCCACCTCTATATCTATACCACTAAAGAGTATTACTAGATAGTAATGTTAGATAATATGGAGAAAGATGCGATATTGGACTATTACACGTTAATATTTCCTTGGGCTAACACTGGTCATATTTTAAAATCATATAATACTCATCTACATACTAGGCATCAACACAAAGTAATAAATACGTGCATTTCTAAGATAGAATAATATATAATGAAAAATAGAAAACACATAGTCATCCATGCAGCAATAACATATAATGGGAAATATACATAATATATGTCTTATACATATCTCATATCTCTACAGCAAATACCAAAATTAATTTGAATTCACAAACACATATCTATACACTATTAGATTAGCTAATATCCTTGCCTCTAAGTTATGCCCAACAACCACAAGATGGTCACTTAGTACCTAAATCTGAAATATCTTAGACTGACCTGAATATGATACTAATAACTCACACGTTAGACAATGTTTAGAATATAGATGTCAAAATATAGCAACAACTGGCATGTAATAACAAATATATCTCAAAGTGGAAAGTGGATGATTCGATCGATGTGTGTGTGTATATATCTTATGGAACATGATGTTTTTGTGTATTGATGATAGTGGTATGTTTGATATTTCACCCGTTTTGATATTATACTTCTTGTTGTTGCTATATTTTATCACAACGGGTGAAATATCAAACATCCAACTATCATCAATACAGAAAAACATGAAGTTCTATAAGGCATGCATATGGCTATGCCTAAGATTATCTCTTCGATAAACATAAATTAGACATTAAGTAGGTCCGTCATACTCATACAGGTGAAACAAACAAGTACCCTGTTATCCTGCCTTTTGGCAAGGCCGAGATAACCAGGAACTGACTGGAAAAAGACAAGATCACATGTCCTCAATTTAGAATGATTGATTGGGCAACTATAAATATCGATGAATTTTGCCCAAGTCCGGATCGGGCTACGATTGATAAGACACGTCAAGCTAAGTGGTAGAAACCAACGTTCCAAATTTCGGGGCAATCCGAGTTAGTGTGCTCAAGTTATCGCCAATGGGAGATGGATGAAATGATATAGGCTCGAATCCCTCGGGAATGCATAGGTTCGAATCGATCAGAAATAAGCCATGCTCCGAATCCATCGACCACACATTGGTTCGAATCCATCCAAGTGGCCATGCTTCGACTCCATCAAACCACGCATTGGTTCGAATCCGTCCACAAGACCTTGGTTCGAATCCATCGGTAGTCAGCCATGGTTCGAATCCATCAGAACACACCTTGCTTCGACTCCATCGAGCAAGCTTTAAGGTCGTATCCATCCTTGTATGCCCTAGCTCGAATCCATCGGGGGAAAGTTTCCTCGAATCCATGCAAGTGAAGAAGCCCCGACTCCATTCCAAAACTCGTCTTCGAATCCCCCAATTGAGACAACCTCGAATCGATCAAATGCTTTGACCGATTCGAACAAGCGCCAGTTCCATCGATTCGAAGGAAGCATGCCTTCGAATCCAATTCTTCGAATCCATCAGATAAACGCGGCTAAAACCAAGGGTATTACCCAGAAAACTCGGAGAAAAAGAAGGATTGACACGAATCATACGCCCCACGTCATCACTTTCATGTGCGGAAGCATGGATTCGACCCTATGGATTCGAACCATATCGATACGAACGGATCCCTAGGGCGAAAAACTCCAACTTGAATCGATCATAACTCGAGATCTACAAATCCAAATGCTATGAAATTTTCGAAGGAGCTTGCATATAGATAGAAGAATGTCCACGCCAAGTTTCATCACGACTGGACACCTTTTTGATCGATTCGAACCACGAGTCGAATCGATCCCAAAGTGGGCCCGGATCTCCAGAATTCGGCCATGTGGGCCCCCTCACGTGCCAGAAGCGTTCTCCCCTGATTTTAGGCGAAATATCAGCCTCCTGCAACAATAAATGGAGCCCCTGGTCATTCAGAAAGGGGATCGGAGAATTTTTAGAGTAAGAGAACGCCAGGACGCTGCCAGAATTGCTTCAGAGCACCACCGCTGCCTTCGATTTCGAATTTTGGCTTACTACTTGCTATACTTTGACATAAAAAAAGTTGTATTCTCCGAATACCAAGCAATAAAGTAACGAAACTTCATAGTGGACGTAGGCAATACGCCGAACCACTCTAAATCGTTGTCTCTCGTGCAATTTGCTTCCTGTTATTTGGAGTTTTTGTTAGATAATCCACATTTTAATTTACTTTCTTCATTTATTATCTCTTCAAAAACTTCCGACGAGTGTTGTGCCCAATTTTGACACAAACATACCCATACAATAAAATATACAACAACGATACATATCAATAAAAAATAGGCTAACACCTAGGCGTAACCTTGATTAATATCCTTGATAATCTCATTATAGCGATTGACCTTATGTTAGACACATGGTCGCAAGTATAGTCATAAACTTCTCATCATACCACATCAAACTCAAAGAGGTGTCCAAATGGCATATATCTTTGTATTATACATCATAACCAGATAGGAGGCTAACAGTCACTTGCTTTCTTCATGAGCAAACCACATGCCCATTTTGCACTCCTCCTACAGTTTTTAGTTACCTCAACGGCCATCATGACGCAATACCCATTGGGTACAAGTCTACGTTGTGCAATGGTCATGACCTACAGGTGCCCCAGATGGTAGCAAACTATTGCGCTATGTAACACAAGGCATACGCACAAATCAATAGAACATAACAATATAACACAACATGTGTAGCAGATCTAGGGCCTGACCTTGCAATCAGGCCGATATGATGGATACTAACCTAATCCCGTTCACTCCTTGATGAATAATAGGAGCATACAAAATGATAGTCATCAATATATATTTGTAGACACACAGCCATACTCACCCCAATGAGCATCACCTCATGTAAACATTATAGGCAATACCCCTTTATCACTATCCCCGTTCGAGTCATCACCTCATGGAAAGTAACCAAGTGAATATAATCTCATGCATCCCATACTACATGGTATTACTCTCTTATTTACCCAATGTTTATACACCGTTAACTGGGTTTTTAACTTAGTAGAATTCAGTAGGAATTAGAACATTCAGATTAAACCAGAATAACTCAAAACTTGATCGGAAGGCCTAAAATATAAGACAAAGAACCCCAAGAAGTTGGGACCATTTTTATGCAAACATTTGGGATCGGTACCAATCCGATCCAATTAGATTAATATCGATCCAAAATATTACTTTATTGGATCTCTTGTCAAATTTTCTTATACCCCTATGTCTCCACTAAGTTTATATACCATGTTTGATAACATTCTAGGCATCCGAGTTCAAGAAGTAAAAACTTGTCCGATTGAAACTACAGATCAATCAAAACCACAGGTAAAGCACCATCAAAAAGTAAACAAGCTACCAAATTACATGGGGGCATCAAAATGAAGCAAGAAAGATAGGCAAATAGTCTGAGTATTAAAAATGCTTAACTATTTGGATCGGTACCATTCTAATCCAATTGGATCGGTACCGATCTAAATAGTTAGCTCCTATGACCCCTAATTTTATGAGTTCCTTCTTCACACTAAGTGTAGGCTTTTGGTGAAGCGACCTGGCCTAATGCTCTCCAACTCCTATAAATACCATCTCATTTACAATAGAATGGGGACTCTCTGAACTGGCTGCTAAAATGCTGCCATTACTATTCTTCACTCTTCTTCTACCATACAATAGTCACAAAGGAGCAATTGAGATTCTTCGGTTTCCTCCAAGAACTTGTCATTTAGATCTAACTTAGGTGATTCAATCATATTGTAATCCAAATCATCTTGTAACAACAGTCAGCTGATAAAGGATATAAAGTGGACGTAGGCTTCATTAACAGCCCAACCACAATAAAAATCTCTTGTCACTTTACTTTTTCTGTGATTTGCTATTTTTTTCTATTTTATTTGCCTTGATTAATAGGGCCGATGATTTCACACTCAATGCAGGGTGTTAATCCATCTTTTGGGTAAAAATACACTATGTTCGCTCCATCCAATAATACTCTATATAACATTTTTTTAAAAATAACCAAAGCAATATTAACGAATGTCCCATACCAAAGAAAATTATAACTCCATTTATTCAATATTCTTGTTTGTACCAAAATTGGGCACAACACTCTTCGGATGTGTTTGAAGAGATAAAATGAAGGGAAAATTTGTAAAATGAAGCAGATCTAACAAACACACCAATAAACATATAAGAAAATGCATAGAAACACAGAGTCTTAGAGTGGTTCGGCGTATGGCCTACGTCCACTATGAAGTTTTATCACTTTATTTCTTGATACTTGAAGATTACAAGTTTTTTATAGCGAAGTACAGCATATAATAAGCTTAAATTCGAGATCAATGGCAGTAATGATGCTATGGAGTGATTCTAGCAGCGTCTGGGCGTGCTTTATCTCTAAAAATTCTCCGATCCCCTTTTTGAATGACCAGGGGCTCTATTTATAGGCGTAGGATGCTGATATTTCGCTAAAAATTCGAGAGACCACTTCTGGCACGTGAGGGGGCCCGCATGCCCGGCCTTAGGAAATTGGGGCCCGTTCCGGAATCGATTCGAACTCAATTTCAAATCGATCAAGATTTGATCCGATTGAGCTGAAATTTGGCATGAACATTCCTCATGTTGCCAGTAAGATACTGTGAAAATTTCGTAGCATTTGGACATGTGGATTGTGAGATATGATCGATGCAAATTGGTCCGTGATCGATACGAAGCAATTGTGAATCGATCAAGATTTGATCCTATTGAGCTGAAATTTGGCATGAACATTCCTCATGTTGCCAGTAAGATACTGTGAAAATTTCATAGCATTTGGACATGTGGATTGTGAGATATTATCGATGCAAGTTGGTCCGTGATCGATACGAAGCAATTTCGAATCGATCAAGATTTGATCCAATTGAGCTGAAATTTGGCATGAACATTCCTCATGTTAGCGGTAAGATACTGTGAAAATTTCATAGCATTTGGACATGTGGATTGTGAGATATGATTGATGCAAGTTGGTCCGTGATCGATACGAAGCAATTTCAAATCGATCAAGATTCGATCCGATTGAGCTGAAATTTGGCGTGAACATTCCTTATGTTGCCAGTAAGCTACTGTGAAAATATGGTGGCATTTGTACTTGTAGATCTTGAGTTATGATCGATGCAAGTTTGGATTTCTCAACCGTGATCGATCAATATCTTGAGCATACGAGCTCCGATTGACTTGAAATTTGGAATGTTGGCTTTCTTAGCTTTGCTTGTCATGTCATATAAATTGTAGCTTGATCCAGTCTAGAATTTTTTTTACCGACATCCATAGCAGACCTATGTAATAACGATCCCCAGGACGAACTATCGTTGGTTTCTAGTTAAGTCCTTGGTGTCACGGCCTTGCTAAATAGCGGGATAACATTTGCCCCCCAAAGTACGTCTTGTGTGAACATGACGTGCTTTGAAAAGCTGCCATCTTCCTTCTGAAAAGCTCTATCCAATTTACTGAGTAGTTGTTATCTTTTCGTCAAAAGATGTTGCCTTTGCTTGATCTTCAGTGACGTAGATGTCAAACTGTTGATTGTCAATGATCATGTAGTGTTTTGTCGTAACTGAGTGTTGAGCACTAGAGGTTTGTTGTTTATCGTTTTGATCCTCATCAGGTAAGCATTCAATTTTTGGTAACTTTGAGAATTGAGTGTTAGTTTGGCATACATGCACATATGTTAGCCTAACACCTATTCATGTTTGCACATTTGCGGGTCGTCATCAAGTTCTTTAGTTGTTGTTTGGATTGAGTTTGTATCGATCCTCTCCTGGATCAAAGTGAAATTTGAGTTGTAACAACGCTCGATGGTTGTTTTAAGTCCTTCCTTTGTATAGATCGTCTCCTGGATCGATTTGGGATGTTAGAACGTATGCTTCGTATCGATGGATACGTAATATTGGATCTTGGATTGATGGATACAAGTGTAATACTTTGTGTCGATGGAGTCGAACGATCCAGACATAATCATGCAGTGATTGTTCATGGAGGATATGCCATCTCTCATTCGTCTATTCAAGAAGAATTCCCCACTGTAGATAGCCTTTGATAGGAGTCATCCATGACCCCTTTCTTGGATACATCTCTAAAATCTAGTCGATCTTCATCTATCGGTGCTTGAAATAATAAGTATTTCAACTGGGATAAAGTCTATTTGTTGCGCATCCCCAAAACTGGCAAGCTCGGCCAATGATTCGGCCTTTTCGTTTTGTTCTCTAAGGATTTGTTTAGTGGTGTAATACTCGAAGTTGGCTAATATCTCTAGGATTCAACTGAGAAAAGGAGCAATACGTTGCCCCCTAGTCAGATAGTACTCCCTGACTTGGCACATTAACCAGAAATCGTATAAGACATGTAAAGTTTCCATTCCTAGTCTTCTTGCAAGTCTCGGATTGACGACCAAGGCTTCATACTTAGCATCGTTTTGTTAAAGGGAAGTTGAGTTTCATGGTATAGCAGATCGATCATTCTTCAGGAGCTACTAACACGACCTCGATGTTAGAAAGCCAATTATTGGAAGTTCCATCTATGTATGATTTCCATCAGTTGGATGGTTCTCTACTATTCTTCGGATAATCGTCCGATGAAGTGACTTCAGATATGAAGTAAGCTAATGTTTGACCATGGATAGCTCTCTGAGGGAGATAAGTGGTATCAAATTAGCTTAGCTCGATATTCCATTTGAGTAACCTTCTAGACATCTAAGGTTGCCATCGGATCTAGCGTTCTCAAGTTTGAATCCAAAGAATACAGCATAACACTATAGGTCCGGATCAGTAATGAAATAGTTGTATTCCCGATCTGGGACATGTTTTAGTATCTGATTGCAGCTGGAGTTTGGCTCCATGGATGAGAGTAATTCATGTCTAATGGTTGAGTCTATTAGTTGGTTGATCATTGGATGTGGAAAGCTATGCTTTGCCATGCCTCATGCAAATCTGAGTAGTCGGCGTATGTTTGCCACTCTCCTTTTGTTTGTCTCATAAGCAAAGGATTGAATACTCATTTTGGGTAGAGGACACCGCGTGAGTACATTCGCCTCCTCCTTAATTGCAGCAGATCTTTCTAGATCCATGTCGCGTCGTTTTTATTCACCGAGACATGCATTGGGTTGATACTTAATGCAGGGTTCTTAATGGTGGGTGCGAGTCCATAGATACACATGAGATTGAGTCCAAGCGATCATATCAAACTCACTTGGAGCAATGCAGTTAACTCTTTCACCATCATTGCACAGAGTTGTGATCTGATCTACAATACTCGTGATGTGTTGTATGCACTCCATATGCTTATTTGCAATGGTAAATGATTAGCCTTATAGGTATGTTAAATCAAATGCTTAGTAAAGTTTAGCCCTGTATTGCGTGCTGCAGTATAGTAATCTACTTGAGTTTCCGAGCAATGCACTTTCCATTCAATGTACTCGTGATCCATTACTCATTGCAAAGGTCAGAATGATGATCGGTTGCCCATAAGCCCAGGCATCGATCTGAGGATTCTATCTCTAAGCATCGTTTCTGTAATGACCTGTAAATTTCGATAATTAAACAGGTTAATTTAATAAGATTTTTTGTAATTAAATTTAAGAAGAAAAAAAAACCTTTATAATTTATAATGAAGTGAGTGTTTAAAATGAAATAAAAATAATAGGGATATAGTAACGGATGTAAGTTACTATTTAATTGGTCTATTAATGTAGTTTCAACTGTTACATTTGGGTATTAAATTGAATATATGCAAATAAACGTATGGTAATGGAGTGAATTCAACATTATATAAGCAATTCAACATTATATAAGCAATTCAACATTATATAAGCAATTCTGATAATTAGTGGAAATAATAAACTTGAGTGTAATATAAAGTTAGTGACAACATTTATGCAAGTCGCCTTTTTATTTAGGGCTGCTAAATTCAGAGTAGGAAGTCAATTACATTTAAATGTAGGTAAATGTTCATTAATGTGAGATAGGACAGTAACTGTAATGTGTGAATGTAAATAAAATGACATAAATGGAAATTTATATTCATAAGATGAAATAAAGGAATGAAACCAAGTTTAATAAATTGATTTAGGTTTTATTTATGATAAATGTATATATTTGGGGAATTCAATATAATTGAAAATAACAAGTTATTACAAAAGAAAGATGAAAATTGGAATATATATTTTTGTAAGGAAAGATAAACAAATAATAACTAGGTTTATAAAGTGATAACAGATTTAATAAAAGAGTAGGCTTAAAGCATGGTAGTTATTGGAAAGTAATTAATTGAAATTTGGATGAATTGGGAATTTTTTTTATGTATTAGTATAAAAACAAATTTTAATATTACCCATAAGAGGATAAGTTAATAGTCGATTCAATAACATGATTGAGAAATCAAATATATGGATTTATTGGGAATTTAAAACTTATACTTTTTTTTGATAAAATACAGCGTTTTACACGCAATAAATTTTTCTACTTTTATTACATATTATATATATATGTTCTTATTATTATTATTTCATATATCCACCTCTATTTTATCGTTCTATTTTTATTTTTGACAGTCATGTTTATTTATTAGATTATTGCTTGTTTATATCTTTTATTTATGGCTTGGAAGAAACTAAAAGGGTATGCGTTATATTGTCTTAATTGCTTGCCGTTTTAATTGCCTACTCTTTATTTCTTTTTATTTATTAAACCCTGAAATTTAATATAAATTTTAACTTGATTTAATCATTTCCTAAAAGTCTAAATATAAAATTGGAAGTTTTGAAAATTTTACTTTGTTAAAAGACAACTCCAATTGGAATTTTAATAAAAAATGAAATATGTATATTTTAAATAAGAAGAATGTAAACAAGTTAAAATTTTAGTTAAGTAATAACTTTGTAAAATCCAGTGTTTTACAGACTGTTAAATTTCGCATTTAAAAAGGGTACGCATTGTAATGATATAAGTAACGTAAAAACGTATAAATTAAAAACGTTATTTTTGTATAAATTTTTGGGTGTATTGTAATGCGTCAGTTTGGCGTATTTTAAAAAATTATATTTCAATATCTATATGGATTAATAAATCAGTTAGTAGTTTTATAGTAAAACGTTACTTTTTCCACAGCTTTCATTGGTTTTTAAAACTTGGTATAAAACTTATCCATGCAAACAAGATAAATCTGGCAAAAATCACGCATATATTATCTGAGAGAAAATCAAATTTGCCTTCCTTTGCGCGTGACATAAAATTTTATTCTTTTAACATTTTTGGCATTTGCCTCTTACCTTCCTTATCTATTATTTCTTGCGCATGTCCCTGTATTCATTTTTAATTCACGCATCAGAATGAATGCATTAAATCAAGAATTTTCGTATAAATTGGAATGTTTCAAATTCTTTCCTCTCTGCATTTAAAATCACTCAGACTTATCCATTCGAATGAAAGAAAATTGGCAATATTAATCATGTATAAATTATCTTCCATCAATGCTTGCCGTTTCTTCTCTGCATTTAAACCTTGCTAATCAAACAATGCAAGCCTTATCCATTCAAATCTGGCAATATAAATCGCGCATATTTTTCTAGAAATCAAACTAAAGAAAACTGGAAAGAAATCACACATATATTTTTTTCGCTTGCCTCTTCCTTAAATTTCGCAAGTTGTTTATCTATATATATACACCATACTCAGTTACAAAATTCCACTATCTTCTCTCTGTTTCTTCTCGTGAGCTTGCATACAATCAGGTAATATTTCTATTCCTCTTCTTCTTTTGTATTCTCTCTGTTTTCTTTCTCCCTCCCTTATATTTTTGTTTTCCTTCTTCAGTTTTTTTCCTTTGCTTTTTCACCTTGCTCAGCTACTTCTCACTCCATATTTCTGCCATCTTTGACTAAGTACATGCCTTTCTTTTCCCCCTGATAGTGTTGCCCTGTTTTGCCGTGCATATCATATAGGAAGTCAAGCTTAGTTGCATTCTGTAGAGATTTCATGCGTGTGTGCTTGTAGTTGATATAGGTTGTTAAAGCCATAATGAAAAAAAAAGACCATTGCCGAGCATAACCCTGTAATATCATTGAGTAGAACTGATAGAAGGCTTTCCAAATTTGAAAGAAGACATAGAATGTCAAAATGGGACGTGTTTTGCAAGGCATGGTTCATAAAATGGCAAAAGAATATAAAGTGTTTCAGTTGAAGGCCTGCAATGCTTTGAAGCATATAGTTGCGTGGGATAGTTTGCATCTATGCATGGAGATATTGGACGTGTTATCTGAAAACTGAAGGGGAGGCGTGACTATAGGGTAAAGGACTTTAAAAATATGGAGATGTTATGATGTGTGCATGTTTTGATTTGGAGTTTGGCAGAGACGTGTTTATCTAGGCAGAGACGCAAGTTTTGCATAAAATTCATATTTTCAAACTAGATAAGTAGGACATGCCGTTGGAAAAATTTATATATATATATATATAATAATAATAAATAGCATTGCCAAGCCTATGAAGTTAGGGTCGGGATGTGGGGTGAGGCAGTCAAGCAAAAGCTGAACCAAAATTTCTTTTACTCTATTCGTTCCAATTGTCTCAAAATTTTTGCTTTGACCGTAATTTTTAAAGTCACGTATTCGGTATTTGGATCTTGAATCTAGGCGTGACATCCGGGGAAAATTTGATCGTTACCCGCTGTGCGATTCGTTTTCGGGGGATTTTCATTTTGAATCGAAATTTCTACAGCTTTAAGGTGAGTATTTCTCACCAGACAAACATACCTATTTATCCGTGATTTATCACAAGTCTATTTGTAAATTATTTATCAAATTTTATATGCCTGTGATATAACGTATGATGTTAAACCCCATTTTAAATTGACACCTCATCAGTTGTTTATCTATTGTAATATTATTGCAGTTATACTATGTAATGCTTATTTACTGATTAAATCATCACTGTAAGTTCCCTGTAAATTTGAGATCGTTATAGGCTGAAATGATAGGCCTGAACGATAAACATTTGTTCATTTATTTAATTGTTTAATTATTTATTTGTTAACTTGGGATTGCGGGTTTGAAATGATAGAACCTGGGATTTTGTAAATTGCGGATTGAAATGATATAAATCCGTATCACTTGACCTAGGCTAGAAAACTATATGCAGACCCGTGGTTTATATAATATTTTTTTGAAATGTTTAAAAGTATATTAAATGGGAATTTATAATATTCTGGTTCAAATGTAAAGGATTTTTATAAAATTTATAATGATTTTTGAATAAGTCAAAATGTTAAATAAATAAATGTTTAAGTAAAATTTTTGGAATATAACTTATTTTGGGAAATTCTGAAATTTTATTAAAAATGAGTTTTAGTTAAGGAAATAATTGATAATAAGTTATATTTGGGAATTTAAAATTTGATTGTTAAGTTAATAATTTATTACAGCACTTAAATGCTGTCTTTTATAAATGAATTGTTTTGACTTACAGACTTTAGGGGGCATTTCATAAATGCTACGGAAACTGAATTTTCGGATTGTTTAAAATAAATGGAAATAATCTTTAGGGAAAAAGGCTTAAATTTTGGAATTTAATATGTAATTAATAAAAAAATAAGGAATTGACTTTAAATGGTTTTAAATGGAAGAATTTAACTTTTAAATGTGAGTTGAAAGGCAAATTAATTCCTAAATAAATTGAATAGATTTAAATGGTATTTTATATTAAATAAAATGACCGATGTTTAAATAAATGATGGTTGAAATGATATTATGGTATTGAAAAGTATTTGAAACTTATTTTGATTTTTAAAGTATAAATACCATTTCTAAAAGTTGTAACCACGGGTTATAATAACGTTTGGTTGTTAAAGAAACCGGGATCGGATATCTGGCATACTCTCTGTCGATACCGAAAACCACTTTAACAACCATGTACGTGGTGGAGATTTCAGAATGAAGTAGGATGGTGGTGACGTTTCCTTTGAGATATATACGTGGACCCGACTCCCGTGAGTTGGCATAAGGTGGCTAAAACAGGAGCGATCGACGGATTAATGAGGTAGCACCTCTGATCGGACGCACTTCTTCGTATGCCATTCTATTACTTTTGTGATTGTTTTGGTGCGCACCTTTTATTTGGGAGTGTTGTTCGAGGTGGGCGGCAGCTGCGCGCTTCGCGTTTCCATCGGTCCGGAAGCGTAATTGGTATATCTACCCTGGCATTGCCTAGTTGTGCCGTGTCACCTACCCTAGCGCGCCTTATACGATTTTGGTTTTGTACCATACCTATGGAGTGCCATCTGACGACGCCCATTCCGGGGGAGATTACGGTACTGTATAGACTATGAGAATATATTATGTGTTAAGGTGGAAAATTTAAAGCCTTAACGCTATTTAAAAGTAAGTTTATTTTACTAATAGACACTATTATAATGGCGAAGTATTACTACATGGTAAATAGTTTAATGGATCCTTAGAGGATGGGCGGTCCCAAGCATCCTTTAAGTTACTTGCTTTATATTACAGTACACTTGAATTAGCTTACACTATATAAGTATGTATGTCCCGACTCGAGTGTTTATGTTTTATTTTACGCTCGGGTCAGCCTGAGTTGCAGTTCAGTCATCATCCCGGAGCTAGGACTTCTGTAGATCCTTTCAAGCTGCTGGCTTCTTTCTGTCCGTTATCTTATTCATGAAATCAAGACTTTGGGATTTTTGGATTTTCTATTTGATGATTTAAACTATATTTGGGATGAAAGACTTTGTAATTTGTATTTGTTGAGACTATTTATAGTGGCTTCATGAACCACTAAGTATTTTTAAATTCCGCTGCGAGTATTCTGATTTTGTGTCTGTGAATCTGTGATTAATTATTACTGTATATTTTGAGATTTGCCAAATTTTATTTGCAACGCGGTATTTTGAACAATTCAAGTCCGACAGGTGCGGATGCGAATGGTTGAAAATATCGGGTCGTTACATTTGGTATCAGAGCTTTGGCTCTAGGCAAAACTTAGAATGTATGGTAAATTTGATTTACAGAATCACTTTCATTCGAGCTTGAGTCTCTTCCTTTTGATTCGATTTCCTTTGAATTTTGGAACGTTCCCTGCGGTTCCGAAGTTCATTCGTGTCCCTCACTATTCATTTTCTTTCGATTCTGGAGTATCCCATAACTCCACTTCGGATGATCTTTATAGTGAATTAGCGGTCTCGCCAATATTCTAATAAAGGGGTGAAACTCCTTTACAATTAGCATTGATTCACCAAAGATTTATATTTAACCTCGGTTTAGATGCTAGTATCTTTGGTTATTCCGAACTCTATCTCTTCGGATCGAATGGTAAATCTACATTCGATCTGACTCTTTAAGTCACGGTTGACCAGGTTAAGGTTGCCTGCGATTTATATAAACTTATCTAGTTCCTTGTTCTGTTATGTAATCATCGGATCTTCTGATTCCAATTTATCTTTAAATCAAAATTCTCTTTGATTTGAATCCATCAAATTGAATCTCTATCCTTGTTTTGAAAAATTTATTCCTATATTAGGGAAAAATCTAATATTATATATAAGTATAATTTTCAGAATTTTATAATTAATTTAACTAGTTGTCAAGAGATAATAGTGTTTGATTTTATTTATGGTTTTGTAAACCATAGGTTTTGTCTTATATAAATAATTGAACTATAAAACATGGTTATAAATTTATTTGGAAACAGAAATGGATTTAAAACAAGAATTTAAGAATTTAATTTTTGATAGTTTCAAACCTTGTGTTTAAAGTCTTAAAAGGATATATTATTATTTAAATTATTTTCGAATATAAATTTGTTTCCAAAGAATTTTAAAGCTTTAAAAATTAGTGCTCTTCTCTTTGTCGCTGGAAAATAATTTCGGTGATGACTACAACATCATCGACATTCATTTTCGAGTATCGAAGTAAAGAGACCACGCTGTAGTTTTGCTTCAAAAATTTAATTGATTTGAATTTCTAAATATGACTTAATTTATAATATATATAGATATATGATTTAAATTTGATTTGACATATGCTATATGTATGTATTTATTTATCTCTAAAGGGTTTGAATTTAACTGGAAATTTAATTCATAAATTTATGTTAAAAGGTGATTCTAATGATAAAATAAAGTCAAATTTTGAATGAATATTTAAACTTGAATAATAAGAATTGGAAAATTTTACTTGTATAATTGCATGCCAATATAACTTACCTAAATCATTCAGAAATTAACTATGTAATTGGATAATGTACAATATAAAAGGATTTTATAAATAAAATTTGAGTGGTTATAATAAATGTTATACACTTAAAGTTTCAGTTACAACAAGACAAATAGAGGTAAATAGAAATAAAATAATAATTGAATAATATACAATATCAAATGGTGTTAAAGGAAATTTAGAAATATATTGGAATAGTTATATTAAATATATTCTACTTAATATATCTTATCGCACATATTAAGTAGATTATATTTAATAATAATCTGGAATAAAGAAGAATTAAATTTGTTGAATAAAAGATGATTATTATAAATGACTATACAAATTTCTGATTTTAGAAAATAATTGGATAATAAGATAATTAATTTGGAAATAGTTAAGATTGATTTAACTTCAGTAAAAATTAAATTAATTAAATCAATTATTGAATATTAATCAATTTAAATTGAATTTATATGGTTTAAATAAATGATTCCATTTTGAGTTTCAATTTAGTTTTCTTTCAGGGTGTTCTATTCTCCTACCTCCTTCCTTTTCGGGGACGAAAAGTTTTGAGTGGGGGAGAGTGTAATGACCTGTAAATTTCGATAGTTAAACTGGTTAATTTAATAAGATTTTTGTAATTAAATTTAAGAAGAAAAAAAACCTTTATAATTTATAATGAAGTGAGTGTTTAAAATGAAATAAAAATAATAGGTGTTATCCCATTTTTGGTTGAAACTGGAATATCAATGTTGTGTGCGTTTCCACCACGACCGAACCAAGAAGAAGCAGCCAGCAAGAGTATATAAGTCTGGGGTTTCACTCATGACTCAAATATAAAAGTCCATTCGGTATCAAAGGTTTAAAGGTTCATTCGGTAGTACATCACATATCTCATTCGGCATAGTTCATTCGGCACTCCACCTACTACACACCACCGATCCAGGAGGAAGGCACCACCGGTCCAAAAGCTTCTCCATCTTCCACCGAACCAGACCTTAGCCACTGCCGAACAAAAGTACACGAGCCCTTGCCGAACCACCATACTCCTACCACCGGACCAAAGCCCTACCGGTCCAACACCACTCCCTGCATAGCCGAATCAAGCTCCATCCACTCACCACCGGATACACCTTCACCGAACCAACGTCCCACCGGACCAACTCCACTTCCATGAACTACCGAACCAATCCCTTGCTGAACCAAAGTTGCCAGTCCACATTACTTCAGCCCAGGCCTGCCAGCATCTATATACATCCAGGACCCCTGCCCCTAGCCTCACCCTATAAATAGAGGGACAGGGGTACAACAATGGCAGACAAGTTTGAGAGCTCAAGCACGGAAGGAACTTTCAAACAACTTTCAATTACTTGTAATCAAAGCTTTGTACTTGTAATCTGAAGGGAAAAGGAGAATAACATATAAAGTGGACGTAGGCACGTTCTGGCCGAACCACTATAAATCTGTGTATCTTTTACAATTTAGTCCCTGCTTTTCATATATTTGCATAAATCACCCAAATCACTAAAAACAACATATAATCAACGGAATCGTACGACTTTGAGGTGTTTGCCCATTTTTTGCACAAACATTTTTGGTGCTTTCACTGACAATTGAACTCAAGGACCTACCGCTTGGAAGTTGAATTTGAGAGTTTAGAGATTCAGATTGGAAGAGTCATGACGAGACAATCAAGCAGAAGGCCAAGGCCAGAGCAGAGTCAACAGGAAGGGAGTCAAGAGGCTTCCTCAGGAGCAAACCAAGCTTCAGCCTTCATCACCAGGGATGAGATGGAGGCTATGATGAGAAGACAAGAAGAGATGATTCAGAACTTGCTTCAGCAAATTGGGCAACTTGGAGCACAAAACCAAGGGGCAACTGGAGTTCAGAACGGAGCAGGACCATCTGGCGTAGCACCAGAGCTAGGGGGCACTCACGCAGAGCATGTTGATCCAACCCCGGGAAGAGAGATGGGGGCATCCGAGCCACCTGGTAGCAATAGAGGAATGAACGTTCAGCCAGGGAGGCATACACATGAAAACTCCCACGGACTCGGGGGGCAAGTCGAAGGCAGTGAACGAGGACTACAGCTTGGAGACAATGACAGATTAGCAGAGATGGTTAGAAGAGCTATGAGAGGCGGTTTAGTAAACAGAGACTTGAAAGATGTAAACAGGAGTCCTTTTTCTTCTGCGATTAGGATGGCTAGGAACCCACCAGAATTCAAGCTACCATCAGTAGAGATGTACGATGGGAGGACAGACCCTGCGGTCCATCTTACTAAGTATATGAGGCACATGGAAGTGCTGGGGGCATCACAGGAGATCATGGCCCGGTGCTTTCCACTGTATTTGACGGACATTGCAGCGTTATGGTTTAGGCAACTGGAGAGCGGCTCCATAGGAACGTGGGCAGATTTAACTGAGAGATTCATGAGGCAATTCAGGGTTCATATTGCGAGACCCAAGAATGTGATGACTTTGGCAACCTTGAAGCAGAAAACTGGAGAGACTTTGAGGAGCTTTCTAACGCGATTTAATGCGGCGGCAGCATCAGTGGATCGACCAGATCCATCTATGGTCATGATGGCGGCTGTATCTGGAATAGCTGATAGTACAAAGTTCAAGAATTCATTAACCAAGGACCCGCCTATGAATCTGGGAGAGTTCTATCATGAGGCTGAAAAGTTTCTGCGTTTGGAAGATGCTAGTGCAGAAAGAGAGGAAGAAGATGACGTTTACGCAATCAAGAGCGGAAACCCACCTGGAAAGGGTGCGGAGACTAGCAAAGGAAAGAGAAAGGCTGAGGATAATGATGACAGGACAAAGCGGCTACGAAGAGAGCCACGATTCATCACTCACACTAAGCTGAATGAGAGTCTGGAACGAATTTATCAGGATACCAAGGAGCAGGTTCCGTATCGTAGACCAATGCGAAGGGATCCAACCTCTGACGAAAGAAAATCAGATAAGTTTTGTGTATTCCATGAATTAAGAGGTCATAACACTAATGATTGTAGGCATTTGAAGGACGAGGTGGAAGGGCATATCAGGAACGGTATGCTCCTTCAGTATGTGAGGAGGCGAACTCTAGCAGTGGAGCCAGGGCGACCACCGTCTACATCGGCTAGAGGTGACCCTGGATCGGGGCACCGTTTGATTATCCATTGATTGCTTGATTAAAATAATGATGAACAAGTTGTAAACCTCTCGCTAACACGGTTAAATCATTTACACATGTGAGCGATCGCGCACGATCCATAGGCATGCTCTGAATGACTACCAGCCGCGTTATAGTAAGAGTTTACGCTTTGACATCTTCATTCTGCTTTTTGCTTTGATTTTGATTTGAACATTTAAATTCCTCCCGTTTGGACATTTCTGCCGTAAGGTTCATATGATTATTGCTTTAACATTTACAATTCTATGGAAAAATTACTTGTATGCCCGTGGATCGCGAACGGTCCACGAGCACCTCTTGCATGGCAGCGAACTGCCGAAGTCTTTGATTCGGAAACTCCCCCAAACAATAACTCCGGCACTGATAATATTAAGTCCCCCCGGGCACACTCATTCGCCTCGAACGTCACCCGACTACGAACAGTCACAATTCGCCTCGAACGGCACCCGACTACGAACAGTCGCAAACTCGCCTCGAACGGCACCCGACTTCGAACAGTCACAGTTCGCCTCGAACGGCACCCGACTTCGAACAGTCACAACTCGCCTCGAACGGCACCCGACCTCGAACTGTCACAACCCGCCTCGAACGGCACCCGACCTCGAACGGTCACAAACTCGCCTCGAACGGCACAACTCATCTCGCCACAAATGGCTCGATCGCGAAAGGTCGTCATTTGAGGTCCACCCTCTGACCGCCAACAGTCGCACCCTACCACGATTAAAAATTCAAATTTCAAATTTTCAACCGTGGTCGAACTTTGACTTTCAGTTGACCAAAATATAAGATTTTCAGAAAATAATTATTTTGCTGTATTTGAAAATTAAATTTTAAGAAAAATCCAAAATTATATTGGAAAATTCCAAAATTTCAAATTTAAATGATTTAAAAATCAAAGTCTTCAATTAAATTGAATTAAAAATATTGATTAAAATTATTGACTGTTACGCTTTCCCCCACTCAAAACTTTTCGTCGTCGAAAAGGAACGAGACGCGAAAACCAGGAAAGATAAGATAGAAAAGCAACTAGTACCTGAAACAAAAGATTCAGGATTCGAAGCACGCACGCACTCCTTCGTCTTCCGGGTACAATCACAATCATCCATACTCCACTGCACTTTGACCAGGCTGACAGATTCCCTTCGTAGCTGCTTCGTACCTCTTTTGACAATACAAAGTAGCTTCCTCTCGACAGTCAAATTAGGCTCAGTATCCAAACTCTCGAGAGCAGTAGGTTGGACAATCAAAGATAGATCATGCAGATAGCGACGAAGATGCGAAACATGGAATACATTGTGCACTCCATAAAGTTTCTCAAGCAAATTCCGACGATAAGCTAAAGAACTAATCCTCTTAGAGATACAGAAAGGACCAACAAACCTAGGAACAAGCTTCCCTCATCTTCCTCTCTATCCCAAATTATTAAATTTATTCCACTTAATATATCTTATCACATATATTAAGGATGTTTACTCTTATCCTATCTACTCAAGTTTATTCATAAATTCCTTTAACACTATTTTACATGGTAAATTATCCAATTACATACCTAACTTCTGAATAATTAGCTAAGTTTTATTGGAATGAAATTTAGTATTATATAAATAAAATTTTCCGATTCAAATATTTCAAGTCCACTTATTTATCCAAAATTTGAGTTCAGTTTACAATTGAAATCACCCTAAATGATAAATTTAAGAATTTAAATCTCTGGTTTATCTCAAACAATTAAGAGATAATTATATATATATATATATATATATATATATATATATATATTAAATCAAGCCATACTTAAGAAATTTAAATCAAATTTTCTTCCTCTCTTTTTTATATTAAATCAAACAACTTTAAATCAAACAAAGGTATAGCAAAGCTACAAATTGGTCCCTCCTCTTCAAAACTCGAAAATGAATGTCGATGATGCGTTTGCCATCATCGAAATTATTTTCCAAAGACATAAGAGAAGAGCATAGATTTAAACATTTAAAATTTACATTCAAACATACCTTTTAAATATATACATTTTAAAAAATTAAAACCAAAGTTTGAAATCGCCGGAATTTAAATTCTCAGAATCATAATTTAAATTTATTTAAATTCCAAATCAGTTTATGAACCATGCTTATAAATTTATTTAGTTATATCATGTGTCAATAATCATTGGCTTTCAAACGATAAATGAAATAAAATATTATCATTTCAATAGCCAATTCAGTTAACCAATAAATTTCAACTCAATTCAGCTCTCAATAAACCCTTTTAATTTATATTGATTTTCCAAGCTTTAAATATTCCAAAAGTTCAAAACTAAATTTTGATAGTTCCATATATGAAATTAAATTAACTATCATTTAGTTTTGAAATATTTACTTAATAATTCAATATCATTTAAATAAAACTTTTAAACTTCAAGTAACTGAATATTTCTTTAATTTATTAAACTTGATATAAATTCATTTCACCATCTTAAATCAAATCAAGTTATTAAAATCATATCCTTTAAAACCTCAAATGTAATAAAATTCAAATTAAATTTATTTGAGTTTAATTCTTAAATAAATCCAATTTCAAATCAAACTTATTCACATCCTATTAAAATGAATTTTCAATAGATAATATAAATCTATAAAAGTATTATGTATAAATCATATGAAATTTCTCATTTACCACATTTGAAAAAAAATAGTGTCGGTTTGTTCTGTTAAAGTGTTTTGGAAATCCTATCGATATCGTTGACAAGACGAATCGATTATAATCGCAAATCAACATCACCTAAACAACACAATATATAAAACATCAATATTAATACAAATACACTCCCTCGCTTGATGATTCTTTAATGGTTTTCAAAATATGGATAGAAGTTCAAATTTGGGAGATTCTAATTAAAAGAATTCCAAGATGAAATGAGATAGACAAAGGATTAAGATAAGTTTGAGATAGAAGATTGAAATTACCTGATAACTGTTGTTATAGGTGAATTCTAAAAGATGGAGATGATCTTCCTAAGATCCTCCATAATCAAGAATACAAGCACGAAGAAGATCCTCGAGAATCTGATTCGCTCTTTCCATTTGACCGTCGGTCTGTGGATGGTAAGCAGTGCTCAAATTCAGATGAGCACCCAACGATTCCTGAACAGCTTCCCAAAACTGACTGGTAAAGAGGGAATCTCTATGAACACAGACAATCTTCCTCATATAAATCTCCGCCAGACAAGAAGTAGAACGGATAGACTTGACCGGAATGAAATGAGTTGACTTGGTCAATCTATCCACAAAGAGAGAAGAGAAGAAGACTTACATTGATCGCAGCTATTTCAACTGGATTAAAAGAAACTCCATTACTAGAAACAATATGCCTGAGGGATCGGACTTCGTCCCTCCAGAAATGGCATTTCGAGGATTTAGCTTTCCACTGATGACTCTTAAGAGTTCCCAAAACAAAGCTAAAATCAACAAAGAAAGCAGGAGCGGGGGTAACGGCAAAATTCCCGATATCTTTCCCTTCTGTTGAGTAGGACAATGACAATTGAGAAACAAGGATAAGATTAGATAGGATAAGATAAGATAAGATTCAACGAGAATTGAATAACCCGAACAAAGAGAATAGTAACAAGGTGGATAAGGAAGGAAAGAAGTTAAGAAAAAATTGAATTTAAAACAAGAGAAGTTTTTATATCAAAATACTCTTTAAAACCCTTTGAAATTCATTTGAAAATCATTTTATATTTTAAAATACGTTCTCTCACAAGGAAATGATTCTAAGATTGATTCCACTCATTCTAGGGTATTTCTACCTTTTCTATAATGAGTTTTTGCGTTGCAGGCTAAGGTTGGCCTAAAACCAAAGCTTTGATACCAACTGTGACGACCCACTATTTTGGACCATTCAAATCAACAAGGAATCCACACAAGTCTGACTTGAATAATCAAAAAAAAAATTGTAATATAATTTGGAGCAAATAAAACCAATCACAGAATCACAAACAAAGATAAATCAGAATAACTCGCAACGGAAATAAAATAACAGTAGTAGTTCAAGAAGCTACTACAAATACAGTATCAGAAAAAGTACAAAATACAGAGTCTGAAAGTAAATACAACAAAAATCCCGACACATAAATGTTCACTATTACATAAGCTGAATAGAAAATACTGAATGGAAATAGATAACAACTAGATAAATAGTTCCAGCAAATCCTCTAGCTCCAGAAGTTGAAATCCAAAGCTGATACTCAGGCAGACCCGAGCGTAAGAAACTACACACAAACACTCGGGTCAGGACATACATACTTATACAATGTAAACCAACTCAAGTGAACTGCAATAAAATGCACAAGTAACTTAAAGGATGTTTGGGACTGTCCATCCCTTAAGGATCCGTTAAATTATTTACTATGTAGTAATATACGCTATTATAATAATGTCTAAAGTAAAGTAAACTTACTTAAAAATAGCGTTAAGGCTTTATATTTTCCACCTTAACACATACATAGTCCTAATAGTCTATCCAGTTTCATAGTCCCTCCTGATCGGGAAGCCACCAAAGGATGCTCCACAGGCTATGGCACAAAAACAAAATCGTACAAGGCATGCTAGGGTAGATGACACGGCACAACGAGGCAATGCCACGGTAGATATACCAATTACGCTTCCAAGCCGGTGGTAATGCGTAGCAGCCACTACCATCCACCTTGAGCCACATTCCCAAAATCAAAGGTGCGCACCAATCAAACACAAAGTAACAGAATGGCATATGAAGAATTGTGTCCGATAGGAGGAGCTACCTCATTAGCCCGTCAATCGCTCCTGTTTTGGCCACCTTATGCCAACTCACGGGAGTCGAATCCACGTACATACCTCAATAGAACGTCACTACCATCCTACTTCATTCTGGAATATCCACCGCGTCCACGGTTTTTAAAGTGGTTTTTGGAGTTGGCAGAGAGTATGACAACTTTCGATCCCGGTCTCTTTAACAACCAAACGTTATTATTACCCATGGATATTTATTTTAAAATCATTTATACTTCAAAAACCAAAATATCATATCCATTTCAAACTATGTCAATATGATATCATTTCCATTTTAGAACCAAATCAATATGAATCATTTTTAAATAAAACCCAAATTTTCAAATCACTGAATATTTCCCTTAATTTATTTAAACTTGAAACATTCTTTAAAATCGTCCTAAACCAAAACCACGATATAAAGTTATATCCTTATATCTTCAATTTCAATAGGTTTCAAGTCAATATATTTAGAGTCAATTCTTAATTTAATACAATTTCAAATAATTTCATTCCAAAATCATAGTACTTCCAAAGCTATTACCACTCCGAAACCAAATACTTTGAAACCGTAATACTTGGAAATCATAACACTTGAAATGTTATCATTTGGAAATCATAATACTTAAAAAATGATAACACCTTTAAAACAAAATTCATTACTAAAGCTTAAATTTCAAGACTTTGTATTTCCAGAAGCAGTAGCTATTAGAAAATGTTACGGTAGATAAGTAGTATTTTCAGAAACAGCAGCACTTAGAAAGTGTTACGGAAGCTATTTGTATTTCAAAACATACTTAAATTTCAGAAACAACATCACTTGTAAAATGTTGTAGTAGATATATTAGTATTTCAAAAACAGTTCATCTCAGAAACAGCAACACCTATAAAGTGCTACAGTAGACATACTATTATTTCAGAACATAGTTTAATTTCAGAAATGGTAGCTTAGCAAATGCTATCTTAAAACCATAGCGTTTTGGAAATGCTACAATTTAAATTCCAGAATTATTCTAACATTTCAGAAACATTAAAATCTCTGTTTTTGCCATTTTAACTTATAAAAACATATCTCATGCTTCACAAAATATTCATTTGGATATCATTTAACTGATGATTAAATAAAATAAAATTTTATAAATAAAATATCCAAATCCTTTAATTCATTTATTCAGTCAAAATTACACTATTTTTCTTAACCTTTTTTTTTACTTTTTTATTTTTTTTATTTTAACAAATGACTTAATACTTTATTTAAAATACCCATTTTATAAACAAAATATTCTTGTCAACAAATTAACTTAAATTTCCACTTGAAAACTAAATTTCAATTATCAAGTTAAGTCATATTCAAGTTACATTTTATACATTTTACTTATACCTTCTAACTTATAGAAAATCACTATAAGATTTATTGTACAAAACATATCCATTTCATAAATAAAAATTGATTACAATTACTAGGTTAGATTTAAAATTCCATACTAAATCAAATTTAATTATCAAGTTATTTATCATCGGTAAAGATCTTTAACTCACCATTTAAAACCAATTATTGACTTATAAAAATTATTACTTATAGGAACCAATATATCTTTATATTTTAAATCATTAAATCAAATCTTTAAGCTAAAATTTCATATATTTTAAAATTTCAAAATACTCAATAAATTTTTAGGAAAATATTATATTAAAAATTAACCATGGGTCTGTATAATATTTTCTAACCTAGGTCAAGTGATACGGATATGTATTATATCAATCCATAATTTAAAAATAAAAATTCGGTTTCTATCATTTCAAACCCGCAATCCCAAGTCAAACAAAATAAAATAAAAATCGCTTGAGCCTACCATTTCAGCTCATAACAATTTTTCCTTATTCCAATGTCCATTCGGGTATGTATCATTTCAACCCATAGTGATTCTATTCTACAGGGAACTTATAGTGTGAGCTATAGAAAATAAAATGAACTGTCCATCATAGCATATCATATCAAGATGTAACAGATATATAAGCAGAATTTAACATCATAAATCATATCACATGCATATATGAACTTATCAACATAGCATATAAATTTCTACATAACCACTTGTCATCGTTTCACAATTATATAAGTACGAATGTCGAGAGTGATAAACTCACTTTCTTAAAGATAGAATTGAAAATTCAAGGCACAAATTCAAACTCTACAAAGCACGAAAAGGCACGACTAGAATTTGAGTGGTTGAAGAGTAAAGATCCAAATCTTATACATAAACAAATACACAAACAAATACACAAACATAAGTATATGATTTAGTACAAAAGAATATTCATCAAAACAATGAAAATAATACGAGTCAAATGACATAACTTTTCCTTAACCCATCAAGTGGGCTCGGGCACTACACCATAGGCTCGGCTGTGATTGGATTCAAGGCAAGTAGGCTCGGCCATGATGGTGTTAAGGCACGGGTAGGTCAACAATGTGGAAAAATGGTAAGTTACAAATCATGGAAGGTAAAAAGGCATGCACTTGGAAGGTCACAACCGCCCATAGGCTCGGCCATATGCTAAGGTGGTCGGCTATGATGTGCTAGGCTTGGGTTAAGTGGTCAACTAGGCACGGCTTGGTGTGGTTTGGTCATGGCAAGGAAGAGAGGAGGTGGTGTTGTGTTGTGGCCGAGGCAAATAGAAGGAAGTGGCATAAGGAAGGCTTGGCTAGGATTATTATCTAGTTTTGGTGATGGAGTGTGGACCTAGGGGTCACGGCAAGGCTTGGGAAAAGCGATGAGGTGGTTGAGGTCGTGGTCTGGTGGTGATGGATGATGAAGGCGATCGGCTAGAGATGGTGGCCGAGCTTGTAAGGGGAAGCAACAAAAGAGAAAGGAGAAAATGAAAAAGGAGAATCCATGGAAGACTTACTATATTTTTTTTCCTTAGGAAAGAAAAGAGATGTGAGAAACTTTTTTTACGTGATTTACACAAGAGTGGTGGCTAGGGTTATTCGATGGATAGCTAGAAAGTATGAACGGCCAGGAAAATATATGAAAAGGTTAGAAATAAAAAGGCTTCACTAAACAAATAACTCAAGTCTCTTGAATTTCCAAGCCCAAAATCACACAAAAGGGTCCAGCAAAATAGAAAATAGAAAACAGAAAATAAAATAGAAATGAACATAGGAAATAGAAAATAGGAAACAAACAGAAAAATGCTGAAAATAATCGCGTGTAAAATGCTGAAATTTATCAAATTTAAAAAGAATAAAACAGAATTTTACGAAACGAAAAGCAGATTAATATCAGAATCAAATATAGTTTCAAAGAAAAAGATTAGAAATTAAAATTTCAAATTTCAAATTTTCAACTGTGGTCAAACTATGACTTTCAGTTGAGCAAAATATAAGGTTTTCAAAAAATAATTATTTTGTTATATTTGGAAATTAAATTGTAAGCAAAATGCAAATTTATATTGAAAAATTCCAAAATTTCAAATCTAAATGATTTAAAAATCAAAGACTTCAATTAAATTGAATTAAAAATATTTATTAAACTTATGGGCTGTTGCAATATTGCTTTCAATGGATGCTTTCGAAAAGGGTGAATCACTTTTATATAGATTTTGAAAGAGTTGCCGCCTTTTTGTTTAAAAGGTATCTTTCAAATGAGTTGCTACATATTATGTTTTAAAGAGAGGCTTTCGAAAATGGTAGTTTTGAACTAAGTCAAAACCTTACTGCCGTCTTCATACCTTTCGAATAGGGTGAAAATTTTCAATGAGTTCGAAAGGCAAAGCTTTTTTTTATAAATATATCAAGCCACTTCCCAATGCTTTCGGAAGGGCTCCAGTAGCCATTAAAACTGAAGGTTTCGAAGGAAATGGCTTCGAAAGGTGTTTTGAAGCCATCCTTCCAATTGTTTTACTTAAAAGATTAACGATTTCGAAAGCATGGTTTTGAAACCATTTATTTCTCCAAACCCTTTTACTTAAAGGTTAATGGTTTCGAAAGGGGTACTTTCGCTTATGTTCACTTAATCTAGAAGTTATATTTTCGAAAGCGAACATAAGATTAACCCGGTAGTGAATATAAATTGAATTAACTCCTGAATGAGTAGAGTTGCATCTAGGAGGTCAGATAGACCAGAACATAGCATGCCTAAAGATTGATCAAAAGTTGTAATTTTAGACAGGTTCATAGTAAACCCATGAAAACTATGTTTGGAGAGAGTTATTGGCAAAGGCTAACAGGTTCGTAGTGATCCCATGAAAACTATATCCGGATAAAGTATTGGTAGAAGTCAATAGGTTCATAGTCCACCTATGCAAGCTATGATATTAGAGAAGTTATTGGAGATACCTAGAAGTTCATAGAGAACCTATGAAATAATAAAGTTATTGGTAGAGGCCAATAGGTTCTTGGTGATCCCATGAAAACTCTGAAACTGGACAGATAGTCCATAATAGTTTAGACAGGTTAATAGTCAGCCTATGAAAACTAGTAGGTTAATAGCGACCCTAGAAACTATAAGTGAGGCAGATAAAGAAATGAATGGGGATGGTAAATCCAGGATATTTTACATGTTTGCATATCATCATGATATTTTACATTGCAATGTTTTTAACCATTGTGGATGTAGAAGCGCACTATATGGTTATTATAGATTTTGTGTAAGATACCAGTGAGGGAAAAACTCATTCCGCTAAGCGGCATGGTCTCACTAAATGTCCAAATGGTTCGTGATGGTAGGTTATTATTCATACCAGGCTTTATGCCTGACTCGAAGTTTATGTTTTCCTCTTACTCTCTCGGATGCTTAATTGATTTTGAGTAGTTTGAGAGTTGAGGTTTTTAGGTTCTCCTTTAGAGGAATATGCTTTTGAAAACGTGCAGAAGGCAATCTAGGTAATAGGAGTTCTTTTCTATTTGATTCCACTCTGTTTTGTTGTAAAGGCAAAGTTGTTTAATTACCTACGTTTAGACTCTTATTATCCAGGGGGAATCTTCATATGTCTCTCTTGGCGTATTTTTTAATAATTATACTTTCACTGAACATGGTTCTCGAATTTGGGACTACGTAATGAATTTGAAACATGATTGAAATGTAATAAGAAATCTGCTTAATGGTTTTAGAAAATTTGCATATCCATGTGTTTCTGTTATATCAATGTATCTAACATTACTGCATTTGGTCACCAAAAATTAATAAATATGGTCGACCGTAGCATCCGTAGCCGTTAGTTTTGGACCTCCAAGTGGGGGGTGTTATAGTACCCCCAATCCATATGGACTATAGATCTCATAAGAGTTTTTATCACCTCATCCTCTAATCTCTATAGGAATACATGCTTCTAAATAATTTATAATATAGGACATTCACTTCTTATCACTTGATAACTTATTGTTTACCCACTGAACCTAGTTCTTTGGATCTCCAATTATATAAGTTGGGTTATCAATATGAGTGTCCATGGGCAATAGTCCCATCCATTTTGGATGTTTTATGGACTTTCTCTTTGGCCAATCCTTTCATCAAAGGATCTGCCAAATTTTCATCAGTACAAATATGATCCACTCTAACAACACCTAAAGAGAACAACTCACTTATAGTGATGATTATACGATATATCTATCGTCTCTTACAGTTATAACCTTTTTCAATAGCCATAGTACTATTGCAATTGATCAACATAGTTGGTATCCGTTTTTCCCATAAAGAAATTTCAGCTAGCAAATTTCTTAAGTAATCCACTTCTTCACTAGCTATTGCTAGTGCTATCATCTTAGACCGTATAGTGGACTGAGCCAAAATAGTTTATTTCTTAGATTTTCAAGAAACAAACCTACCAGCTATGCTAAAAATATGACTATTGGTTTTTTTAGAATCATCTGATAAATCGTTCTAGTCTACATCGGTGTATCCTTCATGTACAACTAGAAATTTTAAACAATACAATCCAAAGTTCTCGGTTCGCTTTAGGATCTCATGACCCTTTCAATAATATGTGAATGCTCAATAGTAGGTCTACTGGTAAAGATACATAATAATCCCACGACATATGCTATGTCGGGTCTATTACAATTAGTGGCATACCGAAGTTTGCCAATGATGCTCGCATAGTTAGGGTCTTACACCTTCACCACTAATCTTAAATAGTTTTACACTTAGATCATATTGTTCACAAGCAAGTTTACAATTATAGTAGTAGTATTTCTTTAATATTTTATCAATTTAATGAGACTGGTCCAAAGAAATTCCTTTATTAGACTAGTAATCTTAATAACAAGGATTACACTCGCTTCTCCTAGGTCTTTAATATCAAAGTTGGCACTTAAATGAGATTTAACCATATTAATAGCATGAATATTTGAACCAAAAATAAGTAGATCATCTACATACAAACATATGATAGTGTAAATGTCATTTTATATTTATGATAAATATAATTGACAGTCTAGTTAACTTTGAAACCATGTGAAATAATCAAGTTATCAAAATTTCCATATCATTTTTAGGCGCTTATTTTAGACCATATAAAGAATTATCTAACTTGCAAACCCGGTGTTCTTGTCTGTGTATTACAAAACGTTCGGGTGGTCCATATAAATTTCTTCTTCTAATTCGCTGTTTAAAATGCAGTTTTAACATCCACTTGGTGTTTACCAAATCATGAATAGAAGCAAGTGAAATTAATGCTCGCATAGATGTAATTTAATTTGCAGGTGAAAAGTTATCAGAACAATCTACATTTTCTATTTGCATAAAACCCTTATCTATTGGCGGGCTTCATATTTATCAGCTATTCCATTGAGTTTTAATTTCTTTTTAAGTACCTATCATAGCCTATGATCTTACAACTAGGTGGCAAATCAACTAAGTGCCAAACCTTATTGAATTCAAGAGAACCATCTCAACATTGATAGTCCCTTATCAAAAATGGGCATCCAATGAAGGTAAGGCTTCTTAGAAGTTTAAGGGATCCTCCTCTAAGTGTAAGCACAAAAATCTAAACCTGAACCTTTTGCAATTCTAGCTCTTCTACTTCACCTAGGTTCATTTTCGAAAAAGTCATTTTGTTCATTTCCTACTGAAATAATATTACTAGATGTGCCCCAACCGTTCCTTAATTTAAAAGAAAATTTTAGTTCATAAAAATCAACGTCTTTAGATCCTATTATTATATGTGCATTCAGATCATAAAATTTATATGCTTTTATATTGATAGCATAGCCAATAAATACACATTTGTATGCTCTACTTGCTAATTTAATTCTTTTAGAGCCAGGAATATGGACATATGCTAAACAATCCCAAGTTCTAGAATATGACACAATTGGTTTACGGTTTTTCAAAATATCATAGGGAGAAACTTTGCTCTTAGATTTAGGAATTTTGTTCAACACATAACATACAGTTAACAAGATTTCCCCCCGCCAATGTGATGTTATGCATGAATTAAATGAATTAAGTAAAATAGGTACAACTAATTCCGTTAAAGTCTTATTTTTTCTTTCAGTTTTACCATTCATTTCAGGTAAGTCAAATGTAGTTCGTTCATGTATTATACCATGTGAATTATAAAATTCAGTAAACGTACTGAATTCATATCCAGTACCTTTATCACTACGCAATCTTTCACTTTCTTACTAAACTGATTTTCAATTTCAGTTATAAAAGATTTAAATATTCAAATGCACTAGTTTTATTTTTCATTAGGTACACGTAAGTAAAATGATAGCAGTCATCCATAGATGTGATAAAATAGTGATGTCTGTTCTAGTCAAAGTTCCATCTAGTTCGCATATATCAGAATAAATCAACTTTAAAGTTTCAAATTCTCTAAGTAAGATTTATATGGAGTTTTTGTAATTTTGGCAAAATCACATTTTTCAAAATCAACATATTAGGAATTAATCATAAGCTACTCATATTCTTTATTATACGTTTTCTAACGTGATAGAGTCTAGCATGCCATATATTAAATAAACAAACATATAAGCAGAAGATAATAATTTATTGCTTTCAACAATTAACTTAAACATGCCCTCAGTAGCATAGCCTTTGTCCACAAACATACCATTCGTAGTGATGGTGTATAAATCAACCCCTGTAGTTTGAATAAAGCCAGCCTTATTTAGAAGATAATCTGAAACTAAGTTCTTACTCATTACTAGAGTTTGCATCATGTCCTTCGATACGATAGTTTCTCTAGAGGTAAACTTTAGCACAACGCTTCCAATCCTAGCAACCGTAGTGGTGTAAGAGCCCCCAGCAACACTTTCTTGTCCTCAACATCCGTATAGATTTTGAAAATAGCACGATCATAGTAGACATGGCATATAACGCTAGTATCTACCCACCATCCTTCTGATTCCCTTATAAGGTTGATCTTTGTAATCATTGCAGTTAGTAGCCACTCTTTAACAAGGTTTTCTTAAGCAGTAGGACGAGGCATGCTCCGACACTCTCATGCCATATGAACTGGTTTGTTATAGCTATAATAAATAAACTAACCAAAATCATTCCTTAAGGATGGTCGTTGCTTTGATGTAATATGTTTTAGTTAAAGTTTCTCATTCTTATTGAGGTTCTGATTAGGCTTACGGTTCTGATTCTTAAAGCTTTTGGAATTTAGTTTCAAAATCGTAGCCTTCTTAATGTTGTTGAAAACAATAAGCACTTTCTCTTTCATATCCCTTTTTGGGATTCTTCCTCAGTTCGGAGGCTAGTGCTCAATCTTTCAAGTGAAAATTCTTTAACTTTATACGTAATCTTATTTTTTTTTAACTCTTTTCAACTAGGGGCAATTAATCTATAAGTATCGCAACTTGAAACTATTTGTTAATAGTCATATCTTCGGAGATGATCACATAAGCTATTATCTGAAGCTCATGAGACGCGTCTCTACTGACCTGTCATCGGACATCTGATATTTGAGGTAGCAGCTAAATGTATATTTCTTTGCTCTAACTTTCTCCATGTCAATGCCTCCTAGATCTTTTTAGCCGATTTGTTCTCTGCGTTGTAGTAGTCATATAGGTCATTGTAGAGGCCATTCAGAATGATGTTTTTGTATAGGTAGTCATGTTTGATCCAGTATTGCTGCTCCTTGCTCTCTGCTTCAGTGGATGAATTAGATAGTGGCGGATTGTCAGTGGTTGGAACATAGACCACCTTTTTCATGGTAAAAAAAATGCATCTTCTACCTTCGTCTTTTAAAGTGCAGTCCCTCGGATCTGAAGGGCTTGTTGGTGTCTAGCAGTACTATTTCTGTAAAATCATTGGCCACGATCATTTACAGCAGGTGGAATCTTCTTAAATTGTTGGATCTAACTGTTGAAAATAGCTGAGTAACGTACTTTGTCGCTTTCTTTAAGACGATTCACGGCTTAGCCCCAAGGTGCAAGACTAGCTATCAACCGCTCCATCTTAGGATAAAATAGCCTCTAAATTTTGGTTGATTTGTTGTTTGTATTGCAGGAAATCGTTTTGAATTTAGCACTTTCTAATTTAATTTCTTGAAAGAATTATGTAGAGAGAGAAATGAAAGAGGGAGACGAAGAAGAAAGAAAATTGTCTGTTACTTTGTCTTTCTTACTTTCTCCTATCTATTGTTTAAATAGTCAGAATGAAAATTGTATGCATTATTCAAATGATTGGCTATTAACAGATTTGAAATTATTATCATTCATTATAAGTTTTATTACCATTAGTTTTTGCAACAGCTCAATAATAATAGCTCATAAATATATTACCGTTATACAATGGTTCAGAAATTATTGTCGTTTATTACGAATTTTATTATCATTAATTTTTGCAACGACGGCTCAATGGTAATAACTTATAAATATATTACCGTTATACAACGTCGACATTCATTATGAATTTTATTACCATTAATTAATTATTTTATCAAAGTAATTTACTTAAAATTCCAACAGAATCTGTGATTCAAAGTTGACTATAAGTGTATTAAAGGCACTATCTACGGTCGGGTTATTTCTTTACAAAAAAAAGTCGAAATCTTGTTGTGGAGTCTTCAAACAAGGTTGAAGTCCTATTCCAGAGTCTTCGACAAGGTTGAAGTCTTGTCAGGGAGTCTTTCATACAAGGTTAAAGTCGTCTTGCGGATTCCTCAGGGAGTTTATTTTCGAAGTCACATCCAGTTGTTCAAGGGTTGTAGGCACATATTCCTTTATAAGTTAAGTGATGTGTGAAATTCCAAAAAGGAATTATAGGAATTGATATCGGAGGGAGGTCCGGAACGGAACAGTATAATATTCGATTCACCCGAACTTTCATTAGGTATTAGAGCTATTAGCTCATAGACTACAAGACTTATCATAAATGTCATAAGTACGTCGGAGGGAAGACAAGTAATTGATTCCTGTGTGTGGAGTTTTGATATCATTTATACCTTATGACATGAATATGTGAACAATTTAGTATATATAAACATGCTATCAAGCTTTGGATATACTTGAATTGCAATGACTAAAACACTATATTGGGGTACAAAAATAGAAGTAGCGTATATGGAAGATATGGGGATAGTGAAAGAAAGAGGACATTCAAGGTATATAGGAAGCAGCAGAAATGAAAGGAGAAGGCACAGAGGAAAAAAGTAAAGGGCAATAAGAATATAAGAGGCTAGGGACGTTCTTTACTCCTTGAGCATAATATCTGGGAATATCCAGTTAGCATATCCACAGTAATTTTCATGTTATAAATACAGAGATTGAACTATTCAATTGTATCAAATAAGAAGAAGACATACGTTTGGGTGAGAGACTTACAGTGCAACTCTCCTTCGGTCCCCAAACACCATGAATATCCCTGCTGCAAATATTGGAATTTTCCCTTTATAAATACAAAGATTGGAATTTTCAGTTGTATCAAGCAAGAAGAAGATTTATATTTGTTTGGGTTAGAGACTTACAGTGCAAATCTCCTTCGGCACCAAAACACCATGAATATCACTGCTGCATGATGTTCTGTTATGTCAGATGGTGCCAAAGGAGATTTGCCCTGTGATTCTCGTTCCTTTTTGATCCATTGAGCTGTCAATGGTAAGGATGATGAAGGTAGAATGCTTTGAAACTGGTAAAATATGCTGATATATACGCATACTTATCATGTGGCTAAGATTTTGTTTTATGTATATGTTGCTGGCTTGTTCGCATGAAACTTGCATTCAAAAGTGTCATGATATCAAATAAGAAGCGCAGACTTCAAAAGGGATTTGGTAGTATAGAATGTAGCACAGATAAGACACGTTATGGACAAGAACAACCTGTGCGTTGCAAAACCAATTGTTGCTGTAACTTGTAATATATATGTATTAACGTATACACAGCCTCTGCAATGAAAGCGAATTACTTCACTTCTGATGCAAGGAAATGGACTGCATTTCTTAAGTTCTTTATCTCGTTTAAATAGCATCAGAGTTGTAATGCTGTTATACCATTCTTCTGTTAATTCACCTAACACAGATATATATACAAACACACATACACACACATTTTGAAGAAGAAACATAAACAAAAAAAATCATGGAAAGATGTACTGGGAGAATATTCAAAATAAATGTTATTTGATGCATTTTTACTATTTTCACTTTTACTTACTAAGTTTTATTTTATTTCGAAAGGTTAATGGCATGTTCTATAGAACTCAATTTTGAAATATTTGATATAACCACCGATAATGATCTTTCATGGACAATGAATGCTCACCTCTATATAAATGTCCAAAATCTTATGAAAACAATTATGCCTATTTATTAGCTCATCCCAGTAGGATAAAAGCCATGATCTTTTTACAACTCCATGTCCACAGGTAGGACTAGAAAATGGATGTTTATATTGTTAATCAAGAATTTGGTGTCTTCAACGATAACAACCATACGATAATGGTACTAGTAAGTTTATCATGATATTTCAAGTTTATGATGTTCAGTGGGGTCACAGCACAATGGAGTTTATGAGGGAAAATAGTAAACACGGGTTAAAAGATGATATGCATGCACGATAAATCAAAAATGGAGCAAACACGACAATGAAGTATTATAAGAGCATTCAAGAAGTTGTGATTGAACTAAAAAATTGACTAAAGCGTAACGAAGTCGAAGAATCGCTCAAATTTAAACAAACATGCATTGAAGTTAAGTATATTATTTATCGAGTCCATTTCAAGTCCTTATAATTAGATTTGTTAAAATCACGCAAATGATCTTCAAATCACTCGACATTCTAACACAACATTTCAGACTTCTTGAAATATTTTTGAAAATTCTTTAGATTGCAACGAAGAAAAATAGAAAAAGACTACTTTTTATATGCATCTGCCAACATTGTGCATACCACGGTTACACTGTTGACATGTGCGAATTGCATAGGTCGGCCTATGGTAGGCACATAAGTCGGCCTACGTATTTTGCACATGTCGACTTGTGTTTCTTCGGTCGCTATAGTAAGGCCATTTAACATGGAAAATTTTGAATTCGTTTTGAACGGTTGCAACTTCTCCTTCTTCCTCTTTGTTCCAACAATTGTCTCTTCATTTCCCCAGATGAGTAAAAAATTCCATTTTCATAATATACTTCATGTTATAACCAAATTTTCTTCTACGATGCTCGAACGGACTAAAATGAACGAATTGGACGAACAAACGATAAAGAAATGACTCAAGCATTTTGGAAACATCATAAAGAGAAATTGCAAAGGGACTAAAACAAATTAAGCCACTCGGTACTGACCCAGTACCGAGCACTTTTTTCTCCATGTGCCCCCCCTCCCCCCCCCTCCCCCCCCCCCCAAAAACTCTGTACATGAAGCACTGGGCTAAATGATTCTAGTGGAGTCCTTTTCTCAAGGAATTGAAGAACAACTTTGATGATTTTCTAAAGAAAGACAGACAAGTACAAGCGTTATCAGAATCTCTTAGAAACAAACCGGTCATAAGGGAAAAGCGTTTAGAATAGAATAGATCGGAGATAGAAGAGCAATGGAAAGAAGTAGAGGTAGTTTCCCCATCAGAAAAACCAGCGGTGCCAATTAAAACCACTCAATACCGAGTGGTTTTTATTGGTAAGTGGACTCAGCTACTTTCTTTTGCATACTCGGATCTGGATTTGGACTTTGATGTTTTGCGGGCCTCTAATTTTGCTGAGCAGTTTTTCTATAAATAGAACACTTATAGCTTTAGGAAAATGACTTTTGCCATTTGATTTCCCTTATATCTTCTTCTTCTCCAAATGCACCAAACACTTTCAAATTTGAGATCCTCTAGATTGTGGTTGGCTTTGTGTTATAATCACTGTATTACAAGGGAATCAATCAAATAAAAAGATTAAAGTGGATGTAAGTCAAGGTATTTGCCGAACCGCTATAAAAATTGTGCCTTTTCTGTTGCTTTTACATTTATTTCACTAGATCTATACGTTTTTTTACTTTCAATAATACTAGGGTGTTTTTTCCATTTTTAGTGCTAACATTTATGTTATTTTTACTAGAGAAAGAGCTAGATTTGACAACCTAAAGCTTGGATCTGATGTTCGAAAGAAATGAAGAGGTCTAACACCATATCTATGGTTGGAGGTGTCAATTAGAGCATCGGAGTAGCTAGGAGGTGTCCTTAAGTTCTAATCAATCCACTTACGTGACCAGAGAAGAGATGGAGAGAATGTTGAAAGATATGCAAGATAGAATAATGGCTCGAAAACTTAAGATGCTAGATGGAATCTTCAGAAAAATGGATCAATAAAGAACAGCCAAAGCAATTGGAATTCAGAACCAAAGATTAGGAACTAATGCAGGAGCATTTGGACTTGGAACAGAGAAAACTGGAGTAATGCCCCCACTACCAGAACCAATCGGTATTGACCTAAATTTGGTCAATACCGAGATAATTTACTTGAGGAAAATGTTGGTTTGAACTTAGGGCGAGCTGGAATGTCGAGAGCGAGCTAGAAACGCAAATAAGAACATGGATGCACAACAATCAGAGGAGTATGTGCCAGAGTTTTTCCATAGGAGCAGAGGGCAAAACGAAGCTAGAAATGCAGATCAAAATACAGATGTGCTACCAAATGAGTATGTGCCAAAACTTCCCCATAGGAACGGAGGGAAAAATGCAGTTATTGATTGAAGACTTCCAGTAGATGACGACAATCAAATAGCTGAGATGATTGGAAGGATGGTGAGAGATGGACCACCAGACTAGAGGTCGGAAGACGTGAAAAGGAATCCATTTACCCCTAACATTTGGTATGCAAGGAATCCACCTAATTTCAAGCTGCCAACGTTGGAACTATACAACGGAAGGATAGATCCAACCATTCTTATTATAAGATATATCTGACGTATGGAGGTGTTGGGTGCATCTAAAGAGGTAATGGGGCGATACTTTCGGTTATACTTAACGAAGATGGCTACTTTGAAATTCAAGCAATTAGAGAATGGGTCCACAAGCACGAGTGCAGGATTGGTAGACAACTTCTTGAGAGAGTTCAGAGTTTATATCTTTCGAACAAGGAACGTGATTGTAGAATCGTTTTCACCCTAGAAGGGAGTGAATAGGGTGATACTAAAAGTAATAAAAATTAATGTGAAAATAAACATCAAAGCAAAAAATAATGCAGAAGAGATCATACAGAAATTTACCCAACTTCGGCAAAACTCTGCATGTGTGCTGACTCGAAGGTTTCTACTAGAAATTGAGTAGTCAGACGCCTATACACGTAAAATTTCAATACTCGCTAATGACTAACCAAACTCTACATTCAAAACCTTCCATAACTCAGTCATCGAGTTGCGAATTCTCGAACTACACCACCGTAGTTCGTAACCTAGTTACACAACAAGAATTTGACTTGAATTTAGAAAGAAATTACAAATAAAATAAACTAAACTAAATAAAACCCTATTAAAAATTGTAACTCAATACATAAAATAAAGCCCAGCCCAATTTGAAAATAAATGAAGACATCCTCTTTAGTTTTCGTGGCCGCTCCCTTTTATCTTCAATTCGTATGCTCTGGCCGCCTTATTTCTTTTTCATTTTGCTATTAGGATTTTCTATTTGAATCGCCACTTGGAGATTAGAAACTCAAATCCTCTGATGGTTCAGTCTCAATTCAATTTAAAGCTTCTTCGATCGGTTTAATTCTTTCAAGTCTACTTCAAGTGATGAGTTCGAATGTTGGTAATTGATTTTTTTCCCCTTTTCGATTTTAATTAAGCTTGACTTTATTGCTCTATTAATTTTATTTGGCTTGAACTCATCAATGTCGATGATGAGATTGGGTTTTCATTTATAGGGATAACATCCCTAAATATATGTTCGTATAATTCGCTTTGAATATGTCTATTATTTAGCTCGGCCATACGATTATTACTTGAATGTTTGTGATAATTCTTGACCTTTTCAATCTCCGTTATATTTGAATTTGCTTTGCATTGGTTCCATTCTTTTGGCATTTGAATTCGTTTCTCATTCTTTTCCTTTATGCCTTCGACATTTGAATTTTTAGATAAAATTGACTTCGTTCCATTTCGTGTTATCTTGCACTTGTTCATGACCTGTAACAACCAGGTATTTTCAACCATTCGTATCCATTATAAGTGTACAGGTAGACACTTATGCCGGAATTGAATTGCTCAAAATACCGCGTTGTAAATAAAATTTGGCAAATTTCAGAATATACAGTAAATAAAATTATAGATCACAGACACAGAGTAATAATAGTGCAGCGGAAGAAAAAGAGATAGTAGTTCATGAAGCTACTATATAAATATATCTGAGTTAAATAAGATACAACAGAAGAAATAAAGTACAAAAGAAGTCTCCATATGATAACCAAGTACAAGCTGAATAGAACAAAAGAACTGAAATAGATAAAACTAGACAAGCAGATAATCTCCAGCGATTCCAATCTCCAGAAGGTGGAATCCAAATCTGTGAATAACTCAGGCTGACCCGAGCGTAAATAAAAATACAAACACTCGAGTTAGGACATACATACTTATACAATGTAAACCAACTCAAGTGAACTGTAGTAAATGTACAAGTAACTTAAAGGATGCTTGGGACCGTCCATCCTCTAAGGATCCATTAAACTATATACTATGTAGTAATATTGTGCTATTATAATAATGTCTAATAGTAAAATAAACTTACTTTTAAATAGCGTCAAGGAGTGACCCAATATTCCCTTAACACAAATAATGTCAATAGTCTATACAGTATATGCATATCTCCTGATCGGGAGACCATGAGAAGATACTACATAGGTACGACAAAAATAGAAACTCGTAGTAAAGGCTCGATATGGTAGGTGACACGGTACACAAGGCAATACCAGGGTAGATATACCAATTACGACACTCGGACTGGTGGTAATGCAGCAGCTACATATGCCCACCGCGGAACACATTCCCACAAAAATCGGAGGGCGCCCAAACAATCACAAGTAATAGTATGGTATCGAAGAAATGCGTCCGCTACGAGGTGTGACCTCAACTGGCCCGAGACCGCTCCTTTTTTAACCACCTTATGTCAACTCACGGGAGTTGGGTCCACGTAACATACCATAAGAACGTCGCCACCATCCTACTTCATTCTGGAATCTCCACCGCGTACACGGTTGGTCAAAGTGGTTTTCGGTATCGACAGAGAGTATGCCCATATCTGATCCCGGTCTCTTTGCCAACCAATCGTTATTATAACCCATGGTTATAACTTTAAAATATTATTTATACTTAAAATATAGATATCATTTCAATCCAAATCTTTATTAAAATAAAGGTTTAATCATTTCCAAACCATTTTAATATATCAACATACCATATCTTTCAAATTCAAATATTTATCAAAATAAATATCAAGTCATTTCCAACCATTTCAGTATATTAAATTATTATATCCTTTCAAATCTTCCTTTCAAATCATTGTAATACATTAAAATGTCATATTCTTCATAACTTCATTTCCAAATCATTTTAATATCGAAATATCATATCTTTCAAAACTTCATTTTTAAATCATTTTAATATCAAATATCATATCTTTCAAAACTTCATTTTAAAACATTTAATATATCAAAATATCATATCTTTCCAAACTTCATTTCAAAACATTTTTAATATCAAAATATCGTATCTTTTAAAACTTCATTTCAAATCATTTAATATATATCAAAATATCATATCTTAAAAAAAAATTCATTTCAAAACATTTAATATATATCAAAATATCATATCTTTCCAAAGCTTCAATTTCAAATCATCATATAAGTTCAAATCCAAATATTCAACTTTAAATACCTTTTAGATTCAAAGATATCATTCATTTATTTTCATTCTAAATCACCTTTTAAATAGCTTATATTTTAATCAAAATTCATTTAAACCATTAAAAATTTAAGTTTATATACTTTCAAATCAAGTATTCAATTTCCAAAGTTTTAAACCATTCTGAGTTCTTACTAAGTTAAAACCATAAATATTGAAAATTTCAGCCTTTCACAACATTCAAAAAAACCTGATGTAAGTTATACTTGAAAACATTTCAATTTAAACAATTTAAACATTATAAAAATCATATTTTAACATTCAACGATATTCATTAAAATACTCTTTTAATTAATGATTTTTATAAAGCAATATTTTATAATTAAATCAAATTTCACAAATCACCTTAATAAATTCAAGTGTAAATTTTCCCATTTTTACCTTTAACACTTTATTAACATTTACATTTTCAAATTATCATTTCACAAATTAAACTAAATTTCCAATTTATTTAATTAACTTAAACCCTTAATTAAAACCAAATTCACAATTCTAGGTCAAGTTCATTTTAAAGTTACACTTTTAAGCATTCATTCATTTAACCATTTTAATACATAGAAAAATCAACAATATTTTAATAAATCGCTTAAATTCAAATTCAAATCAAATTATCATATTTACCATTTTCCAAATTAAATTAAATTTCCATTTTATTTATATAACTTGAATATCATTTTTAACCAAAACTCTAAATTTCCAAACATAAGTTATATTTCAATAATTCAACTTAACCATTTATTTATTTAACAATTTCCACTTATACAAAAATCATAAATCCTTTATTTAAAACACTTAAAAATCTATTTAAATCAAATTATCATAAATTTACATTTAAACTACTTAAAATTTTATTTATAATACTTAAATGTCATTTTAAAAGCCAAAGTCCAAATTTCCAAATTTAAGTTATACTTCAAAAATTCACTTTTTACCATTCATTTAAATTACATTTTTCCTTTAACTTCTAGAAAATTCCAAAATTTCTTTATTTAAACATTAAAAATCCAATTTAAATCAAATTTCATAATTTTTCACTTTTAAAAATTGTTCGCTCCAAAATTGGTCACAAACACCCGATAGTCGTGAAAGCACCCGTTTATGAACACAAATCAGCAATATTCAACACAAATATCGGATCTAAGCAATATCAAACACAACAATTCAGAAATAACAATCACAAACACAAGATTTATAGTGGTTCGGCGATCTTGCCTACGTCCACTGAAGTTTATGACTTTATTGATTCACTTGAAGATTTCAATCAATTACATCGGATTACAGTTGATAATAGCTCTGAAATCTGATTACAACAGCGGTAATGAAGAGAAGAATTGAATCCGGCAGAGTCTGGACATCGAATGGCCCAAAGATCACCTTTCTGTAGGCTTCAGGGTGCTATTTATAGGCGTAGGAGGCTCAGATCTCGCTCAAACTTCGGGAGACTTTTTCTGGCACGTGAGTGGGCCCACGCGACCGACCCCACCAAGTTTCGACTCGATCCGAGATCGATACGAAGTGATTTAGTATCCATCAAAAAATGACCCAATCGAGCTGAAACTTGGTAGGAACATTCTTTACCTTGTATGGAAGCTTCTGTGAAAATTTCGTTGCATTTTGATCAGCGGTTTGGGAGATATGATCGATACGAGTTGGTATGTTTCGGTTGGCTGTTTATTTCGAATCCATCAATTCGAAACGATCTCTTCGACTGGATCACCTCACGTGGTCTCGTGATGATGTGGCACGCATGCTTCGCCTCGATCCGGTTTTTACTCCGAGTTGATCGTATCGACTCCATAAATTTTGCCTTGTTCGTATCGAGGGATGACACGTCACACAGGCTCGTTGTCCTGATGGATACGAACAAGTCTCAGCTCATGGATTCGAACGTGGTCTCGTGATGGAGACGAAGCAGCGAATCTCTGATGGATGCGAAGCGGTCGTTAGGTGATCGTTATGAAGTAAACTATATACTTATGGATTCGATCAAGGAGCCATGCCGATGGATTCGAATAAGACACTCTAGCCGAAGTTCGATCGATACGAAGTCCATCGATGCGGAGACCTGGCCATTCCGATCGATACGAAGCCGATGGATACGAACCAAGGCATGGTGATGGATATGAGTATCGATACGAAGTGCGGCCTAGTGATGGATACGAACATGCTGAGGCGATGCCTATTTGATCGATTCGAAACCAATCGATTCGAATTGACTGATATCATGTTACTGATCGATTCGAACTCGATCGATTCGAAGTATGTTGAACCTGATGGATTCGAACAAAATGAAGATTGATGGATACGAATCCGATGGATTCGAAATGGGCATCTCCTCAATAATTCGATGAATACGAACAATGTGCTTTTGCTAACTTGCATCGATCATATCTCGTTCATACGAACTCCGATTAACCTGAAATTTGAAACGCTAGCTTTCATGGCTTTTCTTGTCATGTCTTATCAATTGTAGCCTGATCTGGACTCGGACAAAATTCATCGATATCCATAGAGAAGCAATGTGTAACCATTCTTTGAGATGAACTGTCTTTCATTTTCGATCGATCTTTTGGTATCACGGCTTTGCCAAAAAGCGGGATAATATTTGCCCCCCAAAACATGCCTTGCGATAGCAAGGTGTGTTTTGTAATGCTATAAGTTGGATGTTCATATCCTGTCAACAACCTGTAAAGAACTTGATAATTTCATATGACCTCGAATGACGATCGTTCGGGATCGTGTGCTATTTGAGGTGAATCGGGACCCTTCGCGGTCGATGCCATTCGTAGCAAAGGGTGGAATGGGATCGTTTGCAGTCGGATGTCGTTCGTGGCAAATGTTGATCTTTCGCGATCGATTATCATACTAAGTGAATCGTGACCGTTCGCGATCGGGTGTCGTTCGAGGCAAATTGTGATCGTTCGCGATCGTGTGCCGTTTAATGCGAATTGTTATCGTTCGCGATCGTGCCGTTCGAGGCGAATTATGATAGTTCGCGATCGTGTGTCGTTCGAGGCGAATTATGACCGTTCGAGGTCGTGTGTCGTTCGAGGCGAATTGTGACCGTTCGAGGTCGTGTTCCGTTCGAGGCGAATTATGTGTGCCCGGGGGGGACTTAGTATTATTGATGCTGGAGTTCATGTTTGGGGGAGTTTCCAAATCAAAGACTTTGGCGGTTCATCGCCACACAGGAGGTGCTCGTGGACCGTTCGCGATCCAACGGGCATACAAGCAAATTCTTTCACATAATTGCAAATATCAAAGTAATGATCATACGAATCTCACAATAGAAATGTCCAAACAAATAGAGTCTAAATGTCCACATCAAAACGAAACAAAAGCAAAGCAAGGATGTCAAAGTGTAAATTCTCACTATGGTGTGGTCAATAGTCATTCAGAGCATGCCTATGGATCGTGCGCGATCGCTTACATGTGTAAATGATTTAACCGTGTTAGTGAGAGGTTTACGACTTGTTCATCATTATTTCAGTCAATCAATTAATTGATAATCAAACGTTGCCCCGGTTCAGGGTCACCTCTAGCTGATGTAGACGGTGGTCGCTCTAGCTCCACCGCTGGAGTTCGCCTACTCACATACTGAAGCAGCATACCGTTCCTGATATGCCCTTCCACCTCGTCCTTCAGATGTCTGCAATCATTAGTGTTATGTCCGTTCAGTTCATGGAATACGCAATACTTATCTGATTTCCTCTCGTCAGAAGTTGGATCCCTTCGCATTGGTCTACGATACGAAACCTGCTCTCTGGTATCATGATAGATTCGTTCCAAACTATCATTCAACTCTGAGTATGTGGTGAACCTTGGTTCCTTTCGTGGTCGCATTGATCTGTTATAGCTATTCTCAGCCTTTCGTTTCCCCTTGCTAGTTTCTGTACCTTTCTCAAAGGGATTTCCATCTTTGACTGTATAAACATTGAGTTCATCATTTTCTTCTCTTTCTGCACTCACATCTTCCAATCACAAGAACTTTTCTGCTTCATGATAGAATTCTCCTAAATCCATAGGTAGATCTTTAGTCAATGAATTTTTGAAATCCGTGCCATCGGCTATTCCGGACACACCTGCCATCATAACTGTAACGACCCGAAAATTTTCGATAATTAAAATAGCTAATTTAATAAGTTTTCGTGATTTAGTGTTAGAAAAAAATTGTAATTCGTTTGGAATAATAATAACTAGAATGAATTGCAACAATAATTATCCAAGTAATGAAAATAAAAGCTACTTAGTGAATGCCTTTGAAATCAATAGTTGAATAGGATAATAAATGTTGAAATTCATTAGGTATAATAGAGAAGTTGATTGATAAGTAAAATCTTTTGAAAATCAAATATTGAATATTGAACAGGTAAATGGTTTAAATTGAATATTTAAAACTTATTGAATAATTGAATAAATGTAAAATGAAAATAGTGTTCTAAAATTGTGAATTGGTTTTAAAGGTTGAATCCTATAAGTTCAATTTCAATATTTCAAAAGATAGGGATTTAATAATCAAATTTTGTTTAAATTTAATAATTACAAATGTTTGAATAATTAAATTCCGAATTGGATATGATTAATTGGATATTGAAATTTAATATATGAAAATAGAGTGAATATTTGAAATTTGATTTAATATGATTCAAATTGGTTTCCAAAATGAATGTAAGTTATATTTGGATTATAATACGAGTTAATAATATTTTAAAATTGAAATTTATTGGATAAAATTTAATAACGGGTTTAATATGATTAAAAATGATTTGTAAAATTTTATTTTATCATATTGGAGTTATGGTGATGTTATAGAACTTTTAAAACTGAATTTTAAATCTATTTGTGAAATTTGAATATTTTAATATTTAATTATCGACTGAATAATAGCCAATTTTCGAGCAGTCTCAGAATTGGACGAAACTAGTTCCATTGGATCCGTAATAGTTAGTTATTATCGGATTTTAATTTTCGTAGCAATCGGAGTTGTCGTTTGACCGTGGCAGCTCAAAACGCGTTGAAATTGTTTTAATATTAATTTGGCGAGTTAAAAATAGTCATTTTTCAAACGGTCTCGGATTTCGACGAAACTAGTTTCATCGGATCCGTAATATGATATTATTATAAGATTTCAAATTTCATGTCAATCGGATTTACCGTTTGTCCGAGGCGAGCCAAAACGCATAGAAATTCGTTTAAAGCGATTTAATTCAAATTGATCGTTTATCGCTATAACTCTCACATAATATCGAATTAGCTTCCGAAACCTGTTCCATTGTGTCCGAAACGTGGGATAAACCTTAGAAACGCCAGCCGGCACGCGTTGTTTGGAGATCGTTTGAGAAAATGCTTTATAAGTGGTTTTAATATTAAAATAATAATCAAAGTTGTTATAAATGCACGTTCTTCACCGAAACCCTACTTGCTACAGCCGCCGCCCCTTATTATAACCAATGGCCGAAATTCAAACTTCTTTTCCCCTCGATTTCTTCAAATCCGCTAACCGATTCGTGAAACCTTCAACTAGTAAAGTGTAGAGCGCATCACGAACTACCTATCCAACGGCTGAGATCGTCATTGGAGCATCGCTGGAGGAGAAACACGGCCGTGACTTCCTGCCGTTCGCACGCGTTTCTAGGCCACTGGGGGAGGCCGAGCTGCAGATGGTGGTAGGCGTGGGTAGCACTCGACGTTGGCTTCGAGATGATGGTCTCCGATCAAGTTATAGTGCGACGTGGAGAGAGCGGCCTAAAGCCCTAGAGCGTGATGCTTGGGTTCTGTACGTGGGTTCGAACGAGAGGGAAGAAGAGAGAGGCAACAGCTTGGATCTGGGTGTTAGGGACGTGCGGCCCTGATTGAATTGGGTAATAATAATAATAATGGAAATTGTATATATTAGTTATATTTAAATCGTTCAAACTTTGTAAAGCTACAACTTATTCATACGAGGTCGGATTCGGACGGAATTTTTTGCGTTGGATTCGTATGGACGAGGACTACGCTATGAAATTGGATTCGAGTAGTTTGGAGCTATTGGAAATTTCGGGTAAAATTAAACGCTCGTTTAATTTTATTCGAAATAAAACGCTGGAACAACAAAAAATCAAGGTGAGTGTTTTATAACGCTCACAACGTACTAAATATCTTTATGCTAGTTAACTTGACATCATGAAGTGTTATGAATTTTATTTGTCGTTGTTTGATATAAATTTAATTGTCATATAGCTTGTTATTTGAATTAACCGTTGGAAAATTAAATTGACGGTTAAATTGAAATTAAAATTGAATTGCGAATAAATTACCTAACATTGATAACTATGAAATTGCCATGAATTGTATTGTTTATTGGATGATGTATTTCGATGGACGTTATTAGTTGATATTTAAATGTTTGGATGTTTATTTGCTTATATATATCCTGTTATGCATACATATGATACCGTGATTTAATTTAAGTGACATATATTCATCCCTGACATTTAATTGAAATAAATAATTACTTGGCCATAGGATAGAAAATTATATACGGACACCGAATTGGCTAAATTAATAATTTTGGAATCGTCGATTTGAAATAATTTAAATGTTTTGATTTAAAAGTTATAAATAGAAATCAATTTATAGAAATTGAATTCATTGGAAAAAATTGAGTTTGGAATGTTGAAATAAATTTTGGTTAAAGGAATTTTGTTAATTAGTTAAGTTGAGACTTTGAAATTTGAAATTGGAAATGATGGAATGTAGAAATTGATTTGTTTAAAGATTTAACCTTAATTCGAGCTTTGAATATTACTAAGTAAAAGTGATATAAAAATGATATTTGAAATCGAGTTTGGAATTGAATCATATTTGGAATTTGGATTTAAACTTAAATATTGTTGGAAATTTTGTTAAGTGTTATAAATTGATATTTTGAGAAATCAAGCTCCAAATCGATATAAATTGAAATGGAATAAATTAAGGGTGAATGAAAAATTGAATTAATTCGAAGTAAAAATTGACATTGATTGAATTGAAATTGGAAATTAATTTGAAATTGGAAATTGAAAGTGAACGGAATTTGTTTATTGAAATCGAGATTTATATGGAATCAAAATTTATTCGAGTTGAAATCGGAATTGAATCAGTTAAATCGAAATGGAAATTGAAATTGATTTGGGTAGAAATTGGGAAGTTGACCGGTTTGACTTTGGAATTATTATTTTAATGAATATTATAGTATAAATGATTTAAAATCTATATTCTTTAAATATTGAAATTGTTTTGATTCTTCAAACTATTTTACTACATAAACCATTTTATATTCAAATTTCTTTTATTAAACTATTTAAATATTTTCTATTAAACTATTTTAAACTTTTTATTATTTAAACTACTTTTAAACTACTTAAAACTATTTCTAAAATTTTCAAGCTGGTAAATAAGGTGAATTTGTTTATATTCAAATCTTGAATTTAAATATGAATTGGGTTAAATGAAGTTGCAATCTAAATCGAAATTCGAAATGATTTTGAAATCGAAATGAGATATTGAGGCGAAAATGAATTTGAAGCGAAATCTTACATTTGAATAGATATGATGATATTTGAAATAGATTTGATTTTTGAAGCGAATATGATATTTTGATATCAATTATGTATCGATTTGAATATAAAAGAGCCAACGGTGTAATAATACGTAGTTATTAAAGAGACCGGGATCGGATATGGACATACTCTCTGTCGATACCGAAAACCACTTTAATAACTATTATACGCGGAGTGTTGATCCAGAATGAAGTGGATGGTTTGGTGAACGCGTTGACTGAAGAAAGAGAACGATATTGGATGACCCCTGACATGACTAAAACAGGAGCCGCGCCGGGCCATTGAGGTTCGCCACCTCTAGCGGACACACTTCTTCGATACCATATCTATTACATTTGTGATGCGATTTGGGTGCACCCCTTGATTTGGGAGTGTTGTTTCGCGGTGTTGGGGTAGCTGCTGGCTATGCCCAACATCAGTCCGGATCACGCAACTACTAGTATCCTAGTTGGTATTGCCTCATGTACCTTGTCATACTGATTATCCTATTCGCGACCACTACGTTTTGATTTGTACCTTGAGTATATGGATTGCCCTCTGGTGACTTCCGGTTTTGGGGAAACTACGGTCTTGTATATGCTTTTGGGAATATAAAAATGTGTTAAGGGGGATTATGGTAACGCCTTAACGCTATTTTGATACTTTATATTACTGATAGACATTATCTACTTAGCGTACATTACTATATAGTAGATAGTTTAACGGATCCTTAGGAGATGGAAAATCCCGTAACATCTCTTGAGTTATTGCACGCACGTCGACACTGGATATGAGATGTCAAACCCCGTAAACATCTCTGACGCCGTTACACTCATATTTATTTCCGATTGATTTAACTTTTATAAGGATATTTAGTCCTGACTCGAGTGTTTTGTCTTTTCATTACGCTCGGGTCAGACCTGAGTTTTCAGATTTTGAAGATCTATTCCGGAGGACGAAGACGAAGATTTGGTATACTATTACTATTATTATCTTTGCATCATGATGCCTGCTGCATTATTTAATTGTTCTGTTGTATATGTATAACTCTGATAAATGTTGTATAATAATAATCAAATGTATTCATTTCAAATGTATTCATTTAATTAACAGCTTCATGAACTGTTATTTTATTATTATACTTTAGCCTTCCGCTGTGAGATTCTGTGTTGTTTCATTTCCTTTATTTCCCTTCCTTTTCTTTTCTTAATTACCCCAATAACTATCTGCCCTTTTAATGGTTTGGATTCGACATGGGTATTTGATCGTCGGTTTAAACTGTCCAAAAAGGCGGGTCCTTACAGTTGGTATCAGAGCTTTGGTTTAGCGATAAACCTTGGCTCTAGTGGGGAATAACTCATTGAAATAGAGGTAAACTATATGAATGAGTTGAGTGTATATGAGAGAGCGTACTTGTTAGTGATATAAAATGTTTTATATTGTGTCGGTTGTTTTGTTGAGTGGCTTATGGATTCTGGTCAGTACGAGTAATTAACGTCATTGATAGGGATCTCTAAACACTTAAACAGAACAATTCGACATAGTATTGTTTTGAAATTGGGTAAATGAAATAATTTTGCCCTAATTATATTTTGTATATAAAGAAAATTCTTCAGAAATTAGTGTGGCTTATCTAGCTTACCTGGCTGTTAGGAATAAAAATATTGGTTATTATCACTAATTGGATATTGTAATTTGATAACTAAGTTGAATTACAAAAGAACAGTAATAAAATACTTGTGGAATGTTTTAAGAAAGAAATTCCTATAATTTGAAGAAAATATAAAACACTTGTGAAATCTTATAAGAATATTTTATAAAGGTGACTTATGAATTAAAATAGATTTAAATTGGAAAATATTGAATTATGTCCCGGAGGTTTTAAAATGGTTTTCCAAGCTTTGAAGAAATATATGGTAATATTAGTTGGAAATTGTTTATGGAAATATTTTGAAAGGATTTTTAAGAAGGAATGAATATAGTACTCCTCTCTTATGTCGCTGGAAAATAATTTCGGTAATGACTGCGCAGCATCATCGATTTTCATTTTCGAGTCTCAAAGTGGGGGAGACTTCTGAGAAGCTTTGCTTTTCTTCAAAAATTATTTTGGGTAAATGGGTTTTGGTTTGAACTCAAAAGGTATGATTTGTTATATATATATATAAAAAAAGATAAGTATATATGTTTATTTCAAATGATTTGAAAAGAACCGGGCATTTAAATTTCTAAGTTCCATTAATTAATAATTTTCAAATTATTTGAATGAAATGTGAATAACCAAATTTATAAAATAAGAGGATTTGGATATCTAAGCTATTGTTTGGGAAAACTTTAAAGTTGAAAGGTAAAGTGAATTTAAATAAATCAAATTTGTGTACATTCTAATCAAGTAAAATGAAATTCTATAAATTTGTATAATACCGAATTTGCATTCTAATAACATATAATATGACTTACCAAATATTAAGAAGTTGAAATAATGTTTTGGATATGTAATGAGATATTGTACAAATAAACAGAACCTGAAAATAATTGAAGTATACAAGTAAGGAAAACTAAAAAGGAATTAAAATGTACATAAATGAAAATTTTGGTTGTGATAAAAATGTTATATACTTAAATATAACCTGAAATGATGAATGGATAAATGGAACAAGTAAGTGAACTTAAGAAAGAAGACAAATGAATTGTATAATATCTTTGTAAATTGGTTATAGAAAATAAATATAAATTGCATGGAGAAATTTTTTGAAATTGTAAATTTGAGATAACCGTAAACTAAGAAAAGTCATAATTGAGAAGTTAGACTTTCATAGGATGATTAATAAACTAAAGTGATGATTAATAAGATGTTCCATAAATAAATTTGTTATTAACTAAAATTATGAAATCAAAGTAAATGAAAACAAAAGAATTTGGTATAGCTAAGAATCAATTGGAAAATGAAATTATATTTAATTATATTATATAGAATGTTTAAATGAACTTAAGTAAGCAAATTCTTTGATATGATGTTTGAGAAAAGATAATGTTAAAGAATATGCTATGTAAAGAAATGAATATACTAACTGAATAATGGATTGTGAGTAATTAAGTGAAAAAAATAGAAGTCAATAAAATAATTTAATATAGATAAATTGGATAGAAACCCATTGGAAGGAAATACGTGAGATTGTACGTATATTATTTTATTCGCATAACGATTTGATCCAAATTCGAGCACAAAATTTCGAGATGATTTATATCGATCCAAGTTAGGATTTTTCACTCGATTTTCGACGGCGAACCTTGGATATGGATTTTTGGTTTGATTCTGGAATTCTCTATCATAGTATATGGCTATGCAAGAAGAGTAACAGTTTCCAATCAAGGAACCAAATCTGAGTCCGCACTAGAGAGTCGTGTGAACGATACTAGTTTGGAAGCGAAATTGTGTGATCGAATAAGCGATTAGATCGATATTGCTCACGGATGATATATGTACGGCTTACGGACTTAATTAAAGTTAATATTGGAAATTTAAGATGCCGAATATAAAGTGATTCTTTTAAAATTATATAACAGGATATATATAAAAGAGATAAACCAAATTGAATGTAAAAATTAATAATTTGGTTATGTTGGGTATGATTTGGTTGTTATATGATTGTTAGTTGATAGTATATATAATTCATTAAATGTTATTGAAATTGAAAGCTATAAATCATTGAAATCAAATTAGAAGTTAAATGAATATTAACTAATGTAAATATAAATTAGTGAATGTTAACTAATTGAATTGAGGATGAATGTTAGAAAAATCCAACGTTAATGAATCAACTATGATTAAAATTGAAACCAAGTCAATAAATATTAATGAGAAGTGAATTTATATTGATTGGTTATGGATTTGTTGGATGATAGTTGATTGATGGTTGCATTTGTTGTTTTGTTGCATTTGCTATGTTGGCACATGTAGTTGTTATGTTGCTATATTGTGTATATTGATATTATTTTCATATATGCATGTTTCTCATGGTTTGTTGAGTGTTTAGTAGGTGCGGATTGCGCTTGCTTCGCATTTGGAGCTCGCTTTCACGCTATATTATTCGTATATGCTCGCTAATAAAAATATAAGGTACATGTTTATTTTATCATTGGATTTGGTGATTTTTGATGAGCCACTTGGCTTTTGGATTTTCTTTTGTTTGTTTGGGGCCCGTAGAGGCGTTTTGTAGTTGTATCGATCGAGCCGCGCAAAGGAGACTCTGCCGAAATTTTCCGTAAAATCCGGGTGTTAGAAAATTTTCAAGTTTTAAAATTTTTTATAACTTGTTTTGATAACTAACTTTAAATTTAGAAAGCCGTTTGGAATAACTTAGTGGAAGCGTAGTTACAACTTTATAAATGGAATTTCATTGTTTTATAAGTTAGTAACTTTGAATGAAATATATCTAATGTGAATTCTATACTTAGTTCTTTTCCCTTCTTTTTCCTTTTCGGGGACGAAAAGTTTTGAGTGGGGGAGAATGTAACGACCCGAAAATTTTCGATAATTAAAATAGCTAATTTAATAAGTTTTCGTGATTTAGTGTTAGAAAAAAATTGTAATTCGTTTGGAATAATAATAACTAGAATGAATTGCAACAATAATTATCCAAGTAATGAAAATAAAAGCTACTTAGTGAATGCCTTTGAAATCAATAGTTGAATAGGATAATAAATGTTGAAATTCATTAGGTATAATAGAGAAGTTGATTGATAAGTAAAATCTTTTGAAAATCAAATATTGAATATTGAACAGGTAAATGGTTTAAATTGAATATTTAAAACTTATTGAATAATTGAATAAATGTAAAATGAAAATAGTGTTCTAAAATTGTGAATTGGTTTTAAAGGTTGAATCCTATAAGTTCAATTTCAATATTTCAAAAGATAGGGATTTAATAATCAAATTTTGTTTAAATTTAATAATTACAAATGTTTGAATAATTAAATTCCGAATTGGATATGATTAATTGGATATTGAAATTTAATATATGAAAATAGAGTGAATATTTGAAATTTGATTTAATATGATTCAAATTGGTTTCCAAAATGAATGTAAGTTATATTTGGATTATAATACGAGTTAATAATATTTTAAAATTGAAATTTATTGGATAAAATTTAATAACGGGTTTAATATGATTAAAAATGATTTGTAAAATTTTATTTTATCATATTGGAGTTATGGTGATGTTATAGAACTTTTAAAACTGAATTTTAAATCTATTTGTGAAATTTGAATATTTTAATATTTAATTATCGACTGAATAATAGCCAATTTTCGAGCAGTCTCAGAATTGGACGAAACTAGTTCCATTGGATCCGTAATAGTTAGTTATTATCGGATTTTAATTTTCGTAGCAATCGGAGTTGTCGTTTGACCGTGGCAGCTCAAAACGCGTTGAAATTGTTTTAATATTAATTTGGCGAGTTAAAAATAGTCATTTTTCAAACGGTCTCGGATTTCGACGAAACTAGTTTCATCGGATCCGTAATATGATATTATTATAAGATTTCAAATTTCATGTCAATCGGATTTACCGTTTGTCCGAGGCGAGCCAAAACGCATAGAAATTCGTTTAAAGCGATTTAATTCAAATTGATCGTTTATCGCTATAACTCTCACATAATATCGAATTAGCTTCCGAAACCTGTTCCATTGTGTCCGAAACGTGGGATAAACCTTAGAAACGCCAGCCGGCACGCGTTGTTTGGAGATCGTTTGAGAAAATGCTTTATAAGTGGTTTTAATATTAAAATAATAATCAAAGTTGTTATAAATGCACGTTCTTCACCGAAACCCTACTTGCTACAGCCGCCGCCCCTTATTATAACCAATGGCCGAAATTCAAACTTCTTTTCCCCTCGATTTCTTCAAATCCGCTAACCGATTCGTGAAACCTTCAACTAGTAAAGTGTAGAGCGCATCACGAACTACCTATCCAACGGCTGAGATCGTCATTGGAGCATCGCTGGAGGAGAAACACGGCCGTGACTTCCTGCCGTTCGCACGCGTTTCTAGGCCACTGGGGGAGGCCGAGCTGCAGATGGTGGTAGGCGTGGGTAGCACTCGACGTTGGCTTCGAGATGATGGTCTCCGATCAAGTTATAGTGCGACGTGGAGAGAGCGGCCTAAAGCCCTAGAGCGTGATGCTTGGGTTCTGTACGTGGGTTCGAACGAGAGGGAAGAAGAGAGAGGCAACAGCTTGGATCTGGGTGTTAGGGACGTGCGGCCCTGATTGAATTGGGTAATAATAATAATAATGGAAATTGTATATATTAGTTATATTTAAATCGTTCAAACTTTGTAAAGCTACAACTTATTCATACGAGGTCGGATTCGGACGGAATTTTTTGCGTTGGATTCGTATGGACGAGGACTACGCTATGAAATTGGATTCGAGTAGTTTGGAGCTATTGGAAATTTCGGGTAAAATTAAACGCTCGTTTAATTTTATTCGAAATAAAACGCTGGAACAACAAAAAATCAAGGTGAGTGTTTTATAACGCTCACAACGTACTAAATATCTTTATGCTAGTTAACTTGACATCATGAAGTGTTATGAATTTTATTTGTCGTTGTTTGATATAAATTTAATTGTCATATAGCTTGTTATTTGAATTAACCGTTGGAAAATTAAATTGACGGTTAAATTGAAATTAAAATTGAATTGCGAATAAATTACCTAACATTGATAACTATGAAATTGCCATGAATTGTATTGTTTATTGGATGATGTATTTCGATGGACGTTATTAGTTGATATTTAAATGTTTGGATGTTTATTTGCTTATATATATCCTGTTATGCATACATATGATACCGTGATTTAATTTAAGTGACATATATTCATCCCTGACATTTAATTGAAATAAATAATTACTTGGCCATAGGATAGAAAATTATATACGGACACCGAATTGGCTAAATTAATAATTTTGGAATCGTCGATTTGAAATAATTTAAATGTTTTGATTTAAAAGTTATAAATAGAAATCAATTTATAGAAATTGAATTCATTGGAAAAAATTGAGTTTGGAATGTTGAAATAAATTTTGGTTAAAGGAATTTTGTTAATTAGTTAAGTTGAGACTTTGAAATTTGAAATTGGAAATGATGGAATGTAGAAATTGATTTGTTTAAAGATTTAACCTTAATTCGAGCTTTGAATATTACTAAGTAAAAGTGATATAAAAATGATATTTGAAATCGAGTTTGGAATTGAATCATATTTGGAATTTGGATTTAAACTTAAATATTGTTGGAAATTTTGTTAAGTGTTATAAATTGATATTTTGAGAAATCAAGCTCCAAATCGATATAAATTGAAATGGAATAAATTAAGGGTGAATGAAAAATTGAATTAATTCGAAGTAAAAATTGACATTGATTGAATTGAAATTGGAAATTAATTTGAAATTGGAAATTGAAAGTGAACGGAATTTGTTTATTGAAATCGAGATTTATATGGAATCAAAATTTATTCGAGTTGAAATCGGAATTGAATCAGTTAAATCGAAATGGAAATTGAAATTGATTTGGGTAGAAATTGGGAAGTTGACCGGTTTGACTTTGGAATTATTATTTTAATGAATATTATAGTATAAATGATTTAAAATCTATATTCTTTAAATATTGAAATTGTTTTGATTCTTCAAACTATTTTACTACATAAACCATTTTATATTCAAATTTCTTTTATTAAACTATTTAAATATTTTCTATTAAACTATTTTAAACTTTTTATTATTTAAACTACTTTTAAACTACTTAAAACTATTTCTAAAATTTTCAAGCTGGTAAATAAGGTGAATTTGTTTATATTCAAATCTTGAATTTAAATATGAATTGGGTTAAATGAAGTTGCAATCTAAATCGAAATTCGAAATGATTTTGAAATCGAAATGAGATATTGAGGCGAAAATGAATTTGAAGCGAAATCTTACATTTGAATAGATATGATGATATTTGAAATAGATTTGATTTTTGAAGCGAATATGATATTTTGATATCAATTATGTATCGATTTGAATATAAAAGAGCCAACGGTGTAATAATACGTAGTTATTAAAGAGACCGGGATCGGATATGGACATACTCTCTGTCGATACCGAAAACCACTTTAATAACTATTATACGCGGAGTGTTGATCCAGAATGAAGTGGATGGTTTGGTGAACGCGTTGACTGAAGAAAGAGAACGATATTGGATGACCCCTGACATGACTAAAACAGGAGCCGCGCCGGGCCATTGAGGTTCGCCACCTCTAGCGGACACACTTCTTCGATACCATATCTATTACATTTGTGATGCGATTTGGGTGCACCCCTTGATTTGGGAGTGTTGTTTCGCGGTGTTGGGGTAGCTGCTGGCTATGCCCAACATCAGTCCGGATCACGCAACTACTAGTATCCTAGTTGGTATTGCCTCATGTACCTTGTCATACTGATTATCCTATTCGCGACCACTACGTTTTGATTTGTACCTTGAGTATATGGATTGCCCTCTGGTGACTTCCGGTTTTGGGGAAACTACGGTCTTGTATATGCTTTTGGGAATATAAAAATGTGTTAAGGGGGATTATGGTAACGCCTTAACGCTATTTTGATACTTTATATTACTGATAGACATTATCTACTTAGCGTACATTACTATATAGTAGATAGTTTAACGGATCCTTAGGAGATGGAAAATCCCGTAACATCTCTTGAGTTATTGCACGCACGTCGACACTGGATATGAGATGTCAAACCCCGTAAACATCTCTGACGCCGTTACACTCATATTTATTTCCGATTGATTTAACTTTTATAAGGATATTTAGTCCTGACTCGAGTGTTTTGTCTTTTCATTACGCTCGGGTCAGACCTGAGTTTTCAGATTTTGAAGATCTATTCCGGAGGACGAAGACGAAGATTTGGTATACTATTACTATTATTATCTTTGCATCATGATGCCTGCTGCATTATTTAATTGTTCTGTTGTATATGTATAACTCTGATAAATGTTGTATAATAATAATCAAATGTATTCATTTCAAATGTATTCATTTAATTAACAGCTTCATGAACTGTTATTTTATTATTATACTTTAGCCTTCCGCTGTGAGATTCTGTGTTGTTTCATTTCCTTTATTTCCCTTCCTTTTCTTTTCTTAATTACCCCAATAACTATCTGCCCTTTTAATGGTTTGGATTCGACATGGGTATTTGATCGTCGGTTTAAACTGCCCTTTTAGTCAATGAATTTTTGAAATCCGTGCCATCGGCTATTCCGGACACACCTGCCATCATAACCATGGATGGATCTGGCCGATCCACCGATGCTGCTGCCACATTGAATCGCGTCAGGAAACTTCTCAAAGTCTCTCCAGCTTTCTGCTTCAAAATTACCAAACTCATTACATTCTTGGGTCTTGCAATGTGAACCCTAAATTGCCTCATGAATCTCTCAGTTAAATCTACCCATGTTCCTATGGAGCCGCTCTCCAGTTGCCTAAACCATAATGTTGCGATTTCCGTCAGATATAATGGAAAGCACCGGGCCAAAACTTCCTATGATGCCCCCAGCACTTCCATGTGTCTCATATACCTTGTCAGATGGACCGCGGGGTCCGTTCTCCCATCGTACATCTCCACAGATGGTAACTTGAACTCTGGCGGGTTCCTAGCCATCCTGATTGCAGGAGAAAAGGGACTCCTGTTCACGTCTTCTAGATCTCTGTTTATTAATCCGCCTCTCATGGCTCGCCTGACCATTTGCGCCAATCTATCATTGTCTCCAAGATGCAATCCTCGTTCATCGCTTTCGACCTGCCCCCCGAGTTCACGAGGGAATTCTGGAATCTGCCCCCTTGACTGAGCGTTCATTCCTCTGCTACCTCCAGGTTGCGCCGATGCTCCTCTCTCTTTCTGGGATTGGATCAACATTCTCCAAGTGTGTGCCTCCTAATCCAGGTGCTACGTCGGATGGTCCTGCTACGTTCTGAACTCCATCAGCTCCTCGATTCTGTGCTCCAAGTTGCCCAATTTGTTGAAACAAGCTCTGGATCAACTCTTCTTGCCTCTTCATCATCGTCTCCATCCCATCCCTGGTAATGATGATCGATGCTTGATTCACTCCTGAAGAAACCTCTTGACTTCCCTCATGTTGACTTCTCTCTGGTCTTTGTCTTCTAGTTGTTTGTCTTGTCATAGCTCTTAGATCTAAATCCCCAAACTCTCTGATTCAACTCTTAATTGATAGAACTCTTGAGTTAGCCTTCTTAGTAAAAGCACCAAAATGTTCGCGCCAAAATTGGTCACAAACACTAGATAGACGTGAAAGCACCCGTTTATGAACACAAATCAGCAATATTCAACACAAATCTCGGATCTAAGCAATATCAGACACAGCAATTCAGAAATAACAATCACAAACACAGGATTTATAGTGGTTCGGCGATCTTGCCTACATCCACTTTGAAGTTTATGTTTTATTGATTCACTTGATGATTTCAATCAATTACAGCGGATTACAGTTGATAATAGCTCTGAAAACTGATTACAACAGTGGTAATAAAGAATAGAATTGAATCCAACAGAGTCTGGACGTCGAATGGCCAAAAGATCCCCTTTCTGTAGGCTTCAAGGTGCTATTTATAGGCGTAGGAGGCTCAGATCTCGCTCAAAACTTCGGGAGACTTTTTCTGGCACGTGAGTGGGCCCGCACGACCGAGCCCACCAAGTTTCGACTCGATCCGAGATCGATATGTGATTTCGTATCCATCAAAAAAGACCCAATCGAGCTGACACTTAGCAGGAACATTCTTTACCTTGTATGGAAGCTTCTGTGAAAATTTCGTTGCATTTGGATCAGCGGTTTGGGAGATACGATCGATACGAATTGGTATGTTTCGGCTTGCTGTTTATTTCGAATCCATCAATTCGAAACGATCTCTTCGACTGGATCACCTCATGTGGTCTCGTGATGATGTGGCACGCATGCTTCGACTCGATCCGGTTTTTACTCCGAGTTGACCGTATCGACTCCATAAATTTCGCCTTGTTCGTATCGAGGGATGACACGTCACCCAGGCTCGTTGTCCTGATGGATACGAACAAGTCTCAGCTCATGGATTCGAACTTGGTCTCGTGATGGAGACGAAGCAGCGAATCTCTGATGAATGCGAAGCTGTCGTTAGGTGATCGTTACAAAGTAAACTATATACTGATGGATTCGATCAAGGAGCCATGCCGATGGATTCGAATAAGAAACTCTAGCCGAAGTTCGATCGATACGAAGTCCATCGATGCGAAGACCTGGCCATTCCGATCGGTACGAAGCCGATGGATACGAACCAATGCGTGGTGATGGATACGAGTATCGATACGAAGTGCGGCCTACTGATGGATTCGAACATGCTGAGGTGATGCCTATTTGATCGATTCGAAACCGATCGATTTGAATTGACTGATATCATGTTACTGATCGATTCGAACCCGATCGATTCGAAGTATCTTGAACCTGATGGATTCGAACAAAACAAATATTGATGGATGCGAATCCGATGGATTCGAAATGGGCATCTCCTCAACAATTTGATGGATACAAACATCGTGCTTTGGCTAACTTGCATCGATCGTATCTCGTTCATACGAACTTTGATTAACCTGAAATTTGAAACGCTAGATTTCATGGCTTTTCTTGTCATGTCCTATCAATTGTAGCCTGATCCGGACTCGGACAAAATTCATCGATATCCATAGCGAAGCAATGTGTAACCATTCTTTGAGACGAACTGCCTTTCGCTTTCGATTGATCTTTTGGTATCACGGCTTTGCCAAAATACGGGATAACAAAAATATTCAAAATACTTTATAAAATATAACCACAAGCCTGTATATAGTTTTCTAACCTAGGTCAGATGATACGGATATATATCATTTCAATCCGCAGTTTAAAAAGAAAAATCCTGGTTCTATCATTTCAAACCCGCAATCCCAAGTTAAAATAAAATAAATAAAAACCATTCAGGCCTATCATTTCAGCCCATAACGATTTTCCCCAATTCTAAAGTCCGTTCGGGTATGTATCATTTCAACCTATAGTGATTCTAATCTACAGGGAACTTGCAGTGTGATAAACAGATATAAATGAACAGTTAACAACATATATAAATAACAGATGATATGACATGAAATTTAACAGTTTTAACATCATATATAAATAATCATAGGCAGTTATAACATATCATAATATTCTACACATTCAGTTGTTGTCAATTCACATTTGCATAAGTATAAATGTCAGGTGAGATTTACTCACTTTTTTAAAGCTGGAGATTGCCACCAAAGCAAACAATACTGACACTACGAAGGCACAACAATACGGAAAGGACTTGGGAGTGGAGAGCCAAAGCTATATGCCTTGATGACATATCCACAAAACAATAGAATTATATGTAAGTTTCATTACAAATTTAACATCAAATAACAATAGAATTCAATGCCCAAAACAACAAAAATGAATTTCACTTGTTCTCAACCTCATCTGCTTCAGCTAGGTAGGGTATAAGCTCGGCCTAAGGGTGGAAAAGGGTCTGGTTTGGATCCAAAGTGGTCGGCCCACATTATTCTTTGAAGGTGAATAGGTCTAGGTGCAACACAACTACACTACAAGGCAATAACATCATCATAAGGCTAAAGTTTGCTCAGCCAGAGGCTAGGTGGAACAGCCAGTGGGTCCAGGTGGTGGTGGGTGATGTGGAAGAGGGTGTAGGTCAGGTCAGAGCTGGTGGTGTAGGAGGAAGTGGCGGCTAGAGGTGGTTGTGGGTGATGGTACCAAAGTTGGCTTGGTTTGCAATGTTAGGTGATGTATTTGTGGAATTTTGTGGTGATGCTTGCTATAGAGGGGCTCGGCCTGGGCTATAGATGGAATGGAGTGGTGGTTGATCAGGCTAGGAGGTGGTGGAGGTCGACCAAGGGCGGGAGGAGAGGTAGCCGATCCAAACAAGGTGAAGAACAAGTACAATTTCAAGGTAGAAAATAAGAAAACAAGGAAAAAGAAGAAGAGATCTCACCAAAACTTTGATCGAAAGTGGTATGGCTGTGATTTTTTTATTTGAGGAAGTTGTTCACGTGAAAAACGAAGATGAGGCTGAAGAGAAAAAGAAGTATACAGCCAAAATGAATGAGATGTACGTTGGAAAATGAAGAGGCGGAATGTAAAAGGACTTTGGAAGAATAAGAGTTTAAACCTTTCAAATTTCCATCAATTTATTTAAATTTATAAATACATAAAAGGCTGAAAATAAAGAGTAAATAAACTCAGAAATGAAGTAAAGAAATAAATAAAAATAAATAAATTTTAAATTAATTAAATTAAATGAAGAAAATAGCAATATCTACAAAACTAAGCTTAATAAATCGAAATAAATTTCAATAGACTTTAGAAAAATTATATTATCGCTTTAAAAATATTAAAAGACAAAAATATACTTAAAATAACATATTAACACATATTAAAATAAAACATGATAAAGAAAGTATAATTTATATAATTTAAAATAAACAAAATAGCCAGATAACTCAAATTGTACTCAATATTAAAATATTCATAACTTTCACAATTTAACTCCGTTTCCAACGAAATGAAAAGCAATGTTCATGTTATTAAATCTATTTTCATACTAAAAGGTAAAATTTAAGAATTAAAATATTTAAATTTAAAATTTAAAAATCAAAGTTTGACCAATTTGACCAAAAATTCACTTTTCAGTAAAATATCCAATTTATACAAGTTTGAAACTATAATTCACATAAAAATCAAAATTAATATTTTAAAATGAAATGTTTGGATAAAACAAGTTTAAAATAATTTCAAACTAAAATAAAGTCAAATTTAAATTATATGCAAAAATCTAGGGTTGTTACACTCTCCCCCACTCAAAACTGTTCGTCCCCGAAAAGGAATGAGGTACGGAAAAGCACAGAAAAGATAGAAATGAAATAAGATTAAGACAATGTAACAAGAAGATTGAGATTATACCTGATAACTATTGTTATATGTAAGTTTAACAAGGTGGAGGTGATCAAATCAAGAATACCAACACGAAAAAGATCCTCTAGAGTCTGAATCACCCTTTTCACTTGACCAACAGTCTATGAATGGAAAAACAGTGTTCAGATCCAGATGAGTAACAAAAATTATCAAAGATTATAGAAAGATTTCTAAACAGACTGGCATAAGCAATAGCCTTCCCATTCTGTAATAAGATAAGAGAAATAAGGACAACCAAAAGATAGTTTGAAAAACAAATTAAGATAATAAATTTTGAAATCATAATGCTTTGGAATCATAATACTTTTAAATCATAACAATTTAGAGATGTTATCATTTGGAAATCACACTACTAAAAATCATAACACTTTGGAAATATTATTAAAAAAAATAATACTTAGAAAATCGTAACACTTTTAAAATAATCTCCATTTAAACCATTTAAATTCAAGGTCAAATAATATTCATTTCAAAATTGTAACATTTCTAAGTTCATTCATTCAATTATAAAATTTCCAAAACATTGTATTTTCAGCAGCACTTATAATATGCTACGGTGGATATATTATTATTTCAAATCAGTTCAATTTTAGAAATATTCATTTGGACATCATTTAACTTATGATTTATTAAAACAACTTTTATGAATGGAATATCCAAATAAACTATACTTCATTTATTAAGTCAAAAGTTCATTATTTTACTTAACTCTTAATTTAACAAATAACCGAACACTTTATTTAAAATACCCATTTCATAAATAAGATATTCCTTCAATAAGTTACACTTGAAATTTCCGTTTGAAAACCAAATTCTCAATTATTAAATTTTAGTGATATTAAAAATACATCTTAACTATTTAAATCAAAATTATTCATTTTACAAGACATATCTATTTTATAAATAAAATATTTATCATAGAAAATATAACAATCAAATTTCTTTAAAAAAAATTCAATTTAGACATCAATTAAACTATGATTCCAAGTTAAATAAACTTTGTTACAAAATGCCCCATTAAAATGTATTATATTTATCTATTCAAAGATACATTGTTTATTACACAAACATATTCATTTCAGGAAATAACCTTTATTAAAATTTCTAGGTTAGATTTAAGGTTCCATATTAAATCAAACTTGATTATTAAGTTATCTAAATAAAACTCTTTAAATTCCCCTTTCCTCTATTTACCTCTTTTAATCTTTTATAACTAAAATTTAAGTGTATAACATTTATTATAACCACTCAAATTTTATTTATAAAATCTTTTTATATTGTATATTATCCAATTACATTGTTAACTTCTGAAATTAAGGTAAGTTATATTTGAATGAAATTGTATTATACAAATAAAACTTTCCAATTAAATCATTTCATGCTTGAATATTCATCCAAAATTTTGATTGATTTTTGATTTAATTTTAAGAATTAAGAATTAAATTCTAATTATTCTTTAAAATAAATTTTAAGAATTAAATTTCTGATTTCTTCAAACCATTTAGAGATAAATAAATGTATGTACATGATTTATCAAATCAAATTTAAATCATACATTTATATATATTATAAATCAAGTCATATTTTTAGAAATTCAAATCAATTTGATTTCCCAAAACAAAGCTGTAGCAAGACTACAGAGCGGTCTCTTCACTTCGAAACTTGAAAATGAACATCGATGATGCCGCGGTCATCACCGAAGTTATTTTCCAACGACAAAGAGAAGAGCACTAATTTTTAAACTTTCAAGTTCTTTGATAATAAATTTCTAGTCGAAAATACTTAAGATAATACAACCTTTTAAAACTTTAAACACAAGGTTTGAAACCATCGGAAATTAAGTTCTCAAATTTCTTGTTTTAAATTCATTTCCAAATCAATTTATAAACAACTATTTATAAATTCATTTATAGAACAATAAATGATAAATCAAGTAATATCATTTCAAATAATCAATTTAAATCAATTTATTAAGTTCCATAAATTTACATATATATCAAAATTTATTTGATTAACCAAATTTAAAAATAATATTGTGTCAGTTTGTTCTATCAAAGTGTTTTAGAAATCCTATCGATAGCGTTGATAAGACGAATCGTTCGAAAACCCAAATCAACATCAACAACCCAAATAACACAATATATAAAACAAAATATAGATTTACAAGTACAATTCAAAATGTTTAAAAGAATAGACTGGAAACAAAAGACAAGATGATTGAATAACCAAAATAGGGAGGTGGATAAGCATAACTAAATCGCGGGCAACCTTAACCGGGTCAACCGTGACTTAAAGAATAAGATCGATGTGGATTTTCTAGGGTAAATCTACATTCGATCTCAATAGATAGAGTTTGGAATAAAAAAAGATATTAGCATCTATACCAAGGATAGATATAAATCTCTAGTGAATCGATGCTAATTGTAAAGGAGTTTTCCCCCCTTTACAATTCAATTTGAAATTGGCGAGACCGCCGACTCACTGAAAAAGATCATTCGAAGCGGAGTTATGGGATACTCCAGGATCAAAAGAAGATGAATAGTGAGGGACACGAATGGATTTTGGAACCGCAGGGAACGTTCCAAAATTCAAAGGAATCGAGTCAAAAAGGAAGAGATTCAAACTCAAATGAAAGTGATTCTGTAAAAACATTCACTCCATATGCTGAGTTTTGCCTAGAGCTACCAAAGCTCTGATAACAAATGTAACAACCAGGTATTTTCAACCATTCGCATCCATTATAAGTGTATAGGTAGACACTCATGCCGGTATTGAATTGCTAAAAATACCGCGTTGTAAATAAAATTTGGAAAATCTCAGAATATACAGTAAATAAAATCATAGATCACAGACAGAGTACTAATAGTGCAGCGGAAGAAAAGAGATAGTAGTTCTGTAACGACCCAGAATTTCTGTCATTTGAAATTCGTATATTTAATTGATTTTAAATATTAACAAGTAAAATTTGTAGGTCGAATAAATTATATTTCGAACATCTAGATTTAATCGGATAATTAAATCGATAATTTAATATTTGAGATTACTGAAACAATTGGAAATTGGGTTTAATGTGATTAAAATTTATTAGTAAAGTTGTATAAAATCATATTGGAGCTAGAATGATGTTATAGAAATTTTAAAATTGAATTAAAAATTAATTTCCAGAAATTGAATATTTTAATATTTAATTGAAGAGTAAAAATAGTCATTTTTCAAACAGTCTCGGATTTCGATGAAACTAGTTTCATAGGATCCATAATGTTATATTATTGTATTGTTTCAAATTTCGTGTCAATCGGATTTACGGTTTGTCCGAGGCAAGCTAAAACGCACTGAAATCGGTTTGAGTAAATTTTTAAATTAAATAGTCGATTTGAAAACCTATCTTCCAAATACTTTCGAATTGGCTCCCGATATATATTCCATTGCGTTCAAAATAGAGGTAAAACATTATAAACGCCAGGCGGCACGCTTCGTTTCGAGTTCGGAAAAATTTCGGGTGAATAGTGCACGAATATTTTCTATAAAAGGACCTCAACCTTCATTATTTACACTAAACCCTAACCGTAAAGCTTCAGGCCGCCACTTTCAATTCTAATGGCCGAAAATTATTCTCCTTCCTCCTCATTTTTCTTGCAATCCACTAAACGATTCAAAATAGTTTCAACTACAAACTTGTAGAGCATCTCGGGATCCTTCAATCCAACGGTGGCGATCTTCTTTTATGAAGCCGATTGGCGGCAATTTGGGATGGAACGCTGTGCGTTCGTGCACGAATTTCCACGTCTATACACGACCAAGCTTCGTGAAATTTGTGCCGAGAGTTGAGCACGAGATGAGCTTCGATAAGATGGTGGCCAATCGTCGTGAAGTTGCTCGAGCTTGGCGCGTCATCTAGGGTTTCTCGGTGGCCGAGTGGGTTTACTGCGTTCGAACGCACGCGATGGAGGAAGAAATATAATTGCGGCCAAGATTAGAGGAAGGAAATCAAACAGCCAAGATTTGAAAAGGTTTTAAAATAATAAAAATAAATTTATATAAATTCGTATAAACTTCTTAAAGCTATAACTTTGTCATACAAGGTCGGAAATTCACGAAACGAATTGCGTTGGAATCGTATTGTCGAATACTACGCGATGGAGATGGATTGGAGTTGATTGGAGCTAGTGAAAATTTTGAGTAAAATTAAACGTGTGTTTAATTTTATTCGAAATAAAACACTGCAACCGTTATTGAAAGCAAGGTGAGAACTTCTCACTCAATCGAATCTGTTTCGATTTAAATTTCAAATAGTTAGATTTAAAATTTCTTGATTGTGTGTTTGTATGATAAATTATTATCTATTGTTTTGAAATAGACCCTATACGTCGTATATTAAGTTGATGTTATTTATTAAACACATATACTGCGATATTCCATCTCGAAGTGGAATTGGTATTATATATGTACTTGGAGTTGGTTTTCCCGCATTATATAGCAGATGAGACCCTATTGCGTCGCATAATAGCGGATAATATTTTATATAAATCCATGTACCGCGATATTCCGTATTGAAACGGGATTTTTATTGTGCTAACATCTGTGGATGCAGGGAAACAGGTTGGAGGGATCCAACTGGATTCCTCACCCGTATTGATTTATTTACAGATATTGTGATATATTCTGTTATCATATGATATATGATGTTTTGGATGTTGTGATTGTTATATTTAGTGCTGTTGCAGCATTGGGCCTATTTTGGAAAATTAAAAGGATTTTTAAAGTGATGGTTTTCAAATTTAAAAGGATTTTTAAAGTGATTTTTGAAAGTATGCGTTTTATTAAATTTTGGAATTTATTCATTTTAAATAAATAAACGTTATAATTTTAATGTTATAAAAATTATGATTTTTGAGAAATACAGTTGAAATTTGATTTTTTTGAAAATATGGAGTTAATGATTTTTTTTAAATCAAAGCGATGGAATTATAAAGGAGTTTTAAAGATGTTTTAAAAGGATGTTACAAATGGATTTTATAAAAGGATAGAATCTATGATTTGTGAAGTTATAAAATGAATGAATTTGTAAATGGAGAATTATAAGTAATTTGCTTATAATTTAGATTTTGGCGTGTAAATGGAAGATGGATAGAATTTGTTAATAAAGTGATTTTATAAGTTGAAGTTGTTATAAAATATAAATGGAAATTATAAACCTTGTTTTATAAATCCGAAAACGACTTATTTTGATGAGTTAATTATTATAGCTTATTAAAGAAGATATGTCCATGATTTTGAACAGTGGATAATCCTTTAGATAAAATGTGTACAAAAATGTTGAATTTGGTTAACGAAGCATATTCACGATTTTGGGATAGTGAATAATATATTAAAGAAATGTTTTAGGAAGTGATCTTTTAAATAGGATTAAAACGATTTGAAGTTGTTTTGAATGGGTTAAGTATCGAAACCATAGATTTCAACGTTCACTGCTGAAATAGACGTTTTCGAGAAATAAAAGGAAATGGTGGACTATAACGCTGTTGTTATAGTAAATGATTTTCGAAAGGAAATGTTTTATATAGTATTGGGATTTATAAATCAATCTTAATTTCGAATCCCTATACTAGTAATTTTAGGTCGTTGTAGCGACATTTTACGCAACTTTCGTTTTAACTCAAATGAATGTGTTTAAGAGAACGCTTTCCTTAAAGAATAAAATATATACTTAATCGTGTTTTAAGTATATTGAATATTTTCTAAGTATTGAAAATAAATAGATTTGTGAATTACTTATTGTTAAATAAGTATTTAGAAATTATTTCCAGTGAAAATGAGTAAATATTTGGAAATGTTTCTGCGTAAGGAAAATGATTTGAAATTTGTTTTCAAAAGTTGTAAAGGTGAAAAGTGATTTGAAATTGTTTTCAAATGGTTGAAGTGTGGAAAATATACCTTGTAAATGTATTTTTGGAAAATAAATAATTTGGGAAATTATTTGGGATTTGGTGATGTTGTGCATATCTATTGATAGGTTAATAACCGACTATCAATATTTACCTTTAAATGGGTATTTGCAATGATTTGCTTGAATTTGAATGCTACACTTATTTTAAAATAAGCACTCGTTATTCGGTTTAGCTGGGAGAGGACCTTTGTGTCACAAATCTCATTCCGAATAACGATATGTCGTAATGGATAGCATTTAAAGACCGATGTTGAAGACCGGATATTTTCGAAAACGGAAGGATTACCGTCGAATGTCTCTACATCGGCTGATCTCCGATATAGAGATTTTATCACCCTTTGTGATGGGAAATCCGAACGTGGTTAGTGAATATCCGGATTGCAAGGGCTTCTTTGGAAGTGCCTTCGGTTCTGTTCGATCCTGGAACGGACTTGTATGGATGTGTGTCTGACGTTACGGTTTGAGATGTAAAGCTGGTTTCTATCAAATACATTTCTGTTGGTGGTGGAGAATTTATTCTCTTAGCTTAACACCCTACTCTGAGACGTACGAGCTCAGAGGTTATGTAGTTGATGGTTACTAGTGATATATTCCCAACTTGTTAACGTGGCATGCTGAGTGATGCTGATCATTTGTTGATCAAAGCACAACTTTTGTATAAAGCGTAGCTTTGTGGACGAGACTTCGTCGGACCTCACACCCCGGTAATGGTCAAAACAGGAAAGATGCGGCAAGGTTATTAGGGGATAGCGCGCCCATAGTGTATGTCATTTCCTTCTGGATAGAGGTGGTATCATGGTATGGGGCCCAGATACTCAACCTATGTTGTTGCTGCAAACTTATTATTTTGTGGTTATCGGTGAATCCTGGGATTTAGGTCAGTTACGACCGGGGGATGGCATACTCGTGTCAGTTGTTACCCAGCTAGGGGTAACCCGGCCTTGTGTTGGCAGAGATCCGGTTAGGTTCTCGGGGCGTCCTTCCAGAGGCGTACCTATGTGGCAATGGGAAGTTCCTTGGCCTGACCATTTGTTGGAAATCCAAACTCCAATACGCACCTTGTACGGTTTTAGTTGTAGAACCTGCCATTTACTTATGGTGGTCACCACTATTTAGATGGTAGCTATAGTAGGCATAGTGAGAAATGCCTATGTTGGCTAAGATTTTTATCATACTTTCAAAATGTTTTCCTACACTTTGCACTTATAGTAATAATATCAAAGAAATTTGCATATCAAGCATGTTTGACTATCATAAGGAGAAATCTTCTCCGATTCTGCGTTTGCATTGTGTGTGTGCGGGAGGCCTTATGGTAGCCTCATTTTCCAAAAGCATTGCGAATCTATTTTAAAATATTTCTTTGTTTGTTTTTAAAGATAAACTTTTAAGTTCTCACACCAGTCCCATGACTGACCTGGAGTTTGTTATTCCCTTCCTAAACTCTGGGTGCCCACCAATTTCTACACGGGCAGTCTAGAGTCAGGTTATCAGGTCATTCTGGAATTCAGGAGTTGCTGTAGAGATTTGGAGGCAAGCTAGATGGCATGGCGTATCAATTAATATATAGTATTTCTTTTCCGCTGTTTGTTGTTGTAAACTCTGATAATGTAATGTGATGTAATGTAATGTAATAACTGACATAGTTCCTTGTTTTAAAGATTATTCATTTATCTATTGTATGTTGTTCCGCTGCGACTGTCAGATTTTGATATTGTGTCTGGTACTTCTTCTTTCTTACTTCTTCTATCTTTTTCTTCTTCTTAAACCCTAAGGGTTCGGTTTTCCGGCATTCGATTGTTCGGCAGTTAATAAAGTGGACGTATTAATATCGACTTTCGTGAGTCGAAGAATCGGGTCTTTACAAGTTCATGAAGCTACTATATAAATATATCAGAGTTAAATAAGATACAACAGAAGAACTAAATTACAAAACAAGTCTCCATATGATAACCAAGTACAAGCTGAATAAAACAACAGAACTGAAATAGATAAAACTAGACAAGCAGATAATCTCTAGCGATTCCAATCTCCAGAAGGTGGAATCCAAATTTGTGAATAACTCAGGCTGACCCAAGCGCAAATAAAAATACAAACACTCGAGTCAGGACATATATACTTATACAATGTAAACCAACTCAAGTGAACTGTAGTAAAGGTACAAGTTACTTAAAGGATGCTTGGGACCATCCATCCTCTAAGGATCCGTTAAACTATATACTATGTAGTAATATTGCGCTATTATAATAATGTCTAATAGTAAAATAAACTTACTTTTAAATAGCGTTAAGGGGTGACCCAATATTCCCCTTAACACAAATAATGCCAATAGTTTATACAGTACATGCATATCTCCTGATCGGGAGACTATGAGAAGATACTGCATAGGTACGACACAAATAGAAACTCGTAGTAAAGGCTCGATATGGTAGGTGACACGGCACACAAGGTAATGCCAAGGTAGATATACCAATTACGACACTCGGGCTTGTGGTAACGCAGCAGCCACATACGCCCACTGCGGAACACATTCCCACAAAAATCGAAGGGGCGCCCAAACAATCACGAGTAATAGTATGGTATCGAAGAAATGCGTCCGCTACGAAGTGCGACCTCAACTGGCCCGAGACCGCTCCTGTTTTAACCACCTTATGCCAACTCACGGGAGTTGGGTCCATGTAACATACCATAAGAACGTCGCCACCATCCTATTTCGTTCTAGAATAACCACCGCGTACACGGTTAGTCAAAGTGGTTTTCCATATCGACGGAGAGTATGCCTGTAACGACCCGCATATTTAACGATTATATATTTAAAAGTTTTATTTAAATATAACGTCGTTAGTCAGATTTTGGTCCGAAAAGCTACTTTGTGCAAATGGCCGAATTGGAGCTCGAAACTACCTCCATTGGTTCCAAAATGGCATTTGCGATCTTTTTGAGTATAATCTTTGATATGTTTGGAGTTTGTGAAATTTTAACCCTTTTTCTATTGGGTTTTGGGTTTGGGTTCAGCCCACTAGCTTAACTAATACACTAGCTTAGCCACTTCTCTTCATTCATCTTCATTTCATTTTCATTTCTTAAGCTAAAACTGAAATGGTGGAAGGGAAAGAGAAATAGAAATTTGCAAGCCGTAGTTTCAACTTCCAACTTGATTTCTTGCTCCAAAATCAAAGAGAATCCATAGGTAAGCTCTTCTTCATCTTCTTCAACTCATCTCCTCTTCAATTTCAGAAAATTTCCTAAACCTAAATTGGGAAATATATGTTTTATTCTTAGATTGAAGCTTGTTGAGTTGAAGTAGTGTTTGGTTGGTCTTCTCCTTGTTATTGAGCTTCTTCTTCTTCTTTGTCTTTGCGAAAAAGGTGAGTTTTGAACTCACATCTACTTCTCTTGATTTCTTTGATGTTGGGTATGAATTCTTAGCACTTGTTCATATGCTCTTGCTTTTGGTTTGGATTGAATTGGAGAATATCCAAATTTTTAGTGTTTGGGTTCAATTCTTTAAAGATCCTAACTTTGATGTTTGAATATGTTTTTGGTTGCGAATCGGAGAGCTAATGGAGCTGGGGTATCAATTGGCTAAAGCTCCTTAGGTCCATTGCTCGAACGGTCGCGATTTGGAAGAAATTGTATTTCATTGATATAGGGCAGGAAGTGCAAAATCATCAGGTTTGGCCGACCAAGCCATGTATCCGGTCGACCGACCTGCTACCCCGAGCCATGTTCTATTTTCTGCATCTGGCCAGCCGACCGAGCCCTGTAGCCGGTCGACCGACCTGCTCTTGTTTTGCCTATTTTTGCATATTTTGATTGGTTTTCCAAATTTTATCGATTCAAGTTGCTTTTTAGTAGTTGTTATTGCATCTTTGATTTTGATAACTTATTCTTGACTTCATCCACGGGTTGTTATAAAATAATCTCTCGAATCATATTTAAAAAGCTCGTTTCTCCCATTTATAAATTCTATTTAAAACACACACAATTTCGTACTTCAAGCGAAGTGGAAGGGTGATTAAATGGTTGGGCAAAACATGGACCATGAATCCCTGCGTTTATCTTTCTGATTAGTCCCCGACCTATTCGATTGATTGTTTTGACCTTTGTGTCTGGTTTACCAATGAGATGAGGTAAACTTTGTACTACTTTGAGTGTGAAAGTGGCTGACGGATAGTAAATCGTTTAGTGCGAACGAGTGGTTATGGGACATACGTTGACACTTTTTGGATTCCTTTTCGAGAGTTGTGACACATTCCGCCAGTTAGTGGTGTCCAGTACTGGGTCTCTGACCTTCACCACTACGGTTTGTTGCCTTCGGGTATGTGCCTTCGGGTTTGTGCCTTCGGGTTTGTTGCCCTTTAGTATCGCTTTCGATGTTGGTCGTTATGAGCCGCATGGGTGATATTGGGTTGCCCTTTAGTATTGCTTCCGATGTTGGTCGTTATGAGCCGCATGGGTGATATTGGGTTTGGAGTCTTCGGGCTCATGGATCCTTGTTTGTACAGTACTGAGCTCGAGCAATTTTATGATGTTTCATTCATATGTATATTCCCTTGGTATCGCCCTTCGGTGTTGGTCATTATGAGCCGCATGATGCGTAGCGTTTACCTTGCGGAACTTGTGTACCTTATTGGTATTTGTTATTGCCTTATGGCTTGCTTTAGGATATTCTTATCCTTTGTTTCTATATGTTGCCGATGATATGAGGCTTGTTCTATATGATTCATCTTTTGTTAGATGATTGTGTTATCTCCTTTGGAGATATCTATTATGCTTTGTGACCTTGTAGGTTTATTGTTGTTCAGTTTATCTAACTGATTTGTTTAGCTAGACTGACCCGTGTGTTTTATACTCGGGTCAGACAGAGATGTTTCAGGTTAGGTACATTTGGACTTAGCCTATTTTGCTTCCGCATGGACTACTCCGCTAGCTTCTTTTTGTCATGGCTTTTTGTGTAGTCCCATTTTGTAGTAACTCTGATATATTCTATTGACTCATCTGTATATTGTGGTCGGCTATACCACTTGACATGTATTATTTTGTATACTCTGTTATGTATCAGTATAGGTGTATATGATGATCTACTGTTCTGTGATGTATATTCCATTTGAGTTATTATATTCTGTTCTGATAGATCCAACCACCTATGGTTTTGTTTTAAGTATTCATTGGGTATGTCAACCTGCTTGGTATGTTTATTGTCGATGTATTCAATAGATAGTTAGAGCAAGGCTATAGATGGTCGCTCCCAACCAGCCTTATTCTCCGTGTTAGTTGACGGCATTACTCTGTAGTATCCTTGGCTAGCGTGGGTATAGAGGTGGGGCGTCACAATGCCCATATCCGATCCCGGTCTCTTTACCAACCAATCGTTATTATAACTCGTGGTTATAACTTTAAAATATTATTTTATACTTAAAATAAATATATCATTTCAATCCAAATCTTTATCAAAATAAAGATTTAATCAATTCCAAACCATTTCAATATATCAACATGCCATATCTTTCAAATTCAAAAATTTGTCAAAATAAATATCAAGTCATTTCCAACCATTTCAATATATTAAATTATTATATCCTTTCAAAACTTCCTTTCAAATCATTTTAATACATTAAAATATCATATTCTTCATAACTTCATTTCCAAATCATTTTAATATCAAAATATCGTATCTTTCAAAACTTCATTTTTAAGTCATTTTAATATCAAATATCATATCTTTCAAAACTCCATTTCAAAACATTTAATATATGTCAAAATACCATATCTTTCCAAACTTCATTTCAAAACATTTTTAATATCAAAATATCATATCTTTTAAAACTTCATTCAACACATTTAATATATATCAAAATATCATATCTTAAAAAAAATTCGTTTTAAAACATTTAATATATATCAAAATATCATATCTTTCCAAAGCTTCAACTTCGAATCATCATATAAGTTCAAATCCAAATATTCAACTTTAAATACCTTTTAAATTCAAAGATATCATTCATTTATTTTCATTCTAAATCACCTTTTAAATAGCTTATATTTTAATCAAAATAATTCATATAAACCATTTAAAATTTAAGTTTATATAATTTCATATCAAGTATTCAGTTTCCAAAGTTTTAAACCATTCTGAGTTCATTTACTAAGTTAAAACCATAAACATTGAAAATTTCAGCCTTTCACCGCATTTAGAAAAACCTGCTATAAGTTATACTTGAAAACATTTCAATTTAAACCATTTAAACATTATAAAAATCATATTTTAACATTCAACGATGTTCATTAAAATACTCTTTTAATTATTGATTTTTATAAAGCAACATTTTGTAATTAAATCAAATTTCACAAATCACCTTAATAAATTCAAGTGTAAACTTTCCCTTTTTTACCTTTAACACTTTATTAACATTTACATTTTCAAATTATCATTTCACAAATTAAACTAAATTTCCAATTTATTTAATTAACTTAAACCCTTAATTAAAACCAAATTCACAATTCCAGGTCAAGTTAATTTTAAAGTTACACATTTAAGCATTCATTCATTTAACCATTTTAATACATAGAAAAATCAATAACATTTTAATAAATCACTTAAATTCAAATCAAATTATCATATTTACCATTTTCCAAATTAAATTAAATTTCCATTTATTTATATAACTTAAATATCATTTTTAACCAAAACTCCAAATTTTCAAACTTAAGTTATATTTCAATAATTCAACTTAACCATTTATTTATTTAACATTTTCCACTTATACAAAAATCATAAATCCTTTATTTAAAACACTTAAAAATGTATTTAAATCAAATTATCATAAATTTACATTTAAACCACTTAAAATTTTATTTATATAACTTAAATGTCATTTTAAAAGCCAAAGTCCAAATTTCCAAATTTAAGTTATATTTCAAAAATTCACTTTTTACCATTCATTTAAATTGCATTTTTTCTTTAACTTCTAGAAAAATCCAAAATTTCTTTATTTAAACATTAAAAATACAATTTAAATCAAATTTAATAATTTTTCACTTTTAAAAATATTTAAAATATTCAAAATACTTTATAAAATATAGCCACGGGCCTGTATATAGTTTTCTAACCTAGGTCAAGTGATACGGATATATATTATTTCAATCCGCAGTGTAAAAAGAAAAATCCAAGTTCTATCATTTTAAACCCGCAATCCCAAGTTAAAATAAAATAAATAAAAACTGTTCAGGCCTATCATTTCAGCCCATAACGATTTTTTCCTAATCTAAAGTCCGTTCGGGTATGTATCATTTCAACCCATAGTGATTCTAATCTACAGGGAACTTGCAGCGTGATAAACAGATATAAATGAACAGTTAACAACATATATAAACAACAGATGATATGACATGAAATTTAACAGGTTTAACATCATATATAAATAATCATAGGCAGTTATAACATATCATAATATTCTACACATTCAATTGTTGTTAATTCACATTTGCATAAGTATAAATGGCAGGTGAGATTTACTCACTTGTTTAAAGCTGGAGATTGCCACCAAAGCAAACAATACTGACACTACTAAGCCACAACAATAATGAAAGGACTTGAGAGTGGAGAGCCAAAGCTATATGCCTTGATGACATATCCACAAAACAATACAATTATATGTAAGTTTCATCACAAAATTAACATCAAATAACAATAGAATTCAATGCCCAAAACAACAATAAATGAATTTCACTAGTTCTCAACCTCATGTGCTTCAGCTATGTAGGGTATAAGCTCGGCCTAGGGTCGGAAAAGGGTTTGGTTTGGATCCAAAGTGGTCGGCCCACATTATTCTTCGAAGGTGAATAGGTCTAGGTGCAACACAACTACACTACAAGGCAACAACATCATCACAAGGATATAGTTTGGCTCGGCCAGAGGCTTGGTGGCATGGCCAATGGGTCCAGGTGGTGGTGGGTGATGTGGACGAGGGTGGAGGTCAGGTCAGAGCTGGTGGTGGTGGAGGAAGTGGTGGCTAGAGGTGGTTGTGGGTGATGGTACCAAGGTTGGCACGGTTTGCAATGTTAGGTGATGTATTTGTGGAATTTTGTGGTGATGCTTGCTATGGAGGGGCTCGGCCTGGGCTACAGATGGACTGGAGTGGTGGTTGATCAGGCTAGGAGGTGGTGGAGATCGACCAAGGGCTGGAGAGGAGGTAGACGATCCAAACAAGGTGAAGAACAAGTGCAATTTCAAGGTAGAAAACAAGAAAACATGGAAAAAGAAGAAGAGATCTCACCAAAACTTTGATCGAAAGTGGTGTGGCCATGATTTTTTTGTTTGAGGAAGTTGTTCACATGAAAAATGAAGATGAGGCTGAAGAGAAAAAGAAGTATACGGCCAAAATAAATGAGATGTAGGTTGAAAAATGAAGAGGCGGAATGTAAAAGGACTTTGGAAGATTAAGAGTTTAAATCTTTCAAATTTCCATCAATTTATTTAAATTCATAAATACATAAAAGGTTTGAAAATAAAGAGTAAATAAAATCAAAAATGAAGTAAAGAAATAAATAAAATAACTAAATTTTAAATTAATTAAATTAAATGAAAAAATAGCAATAAATACAAAACTAGGCCTAATAAATTGAAATAAATTTCAATAGACTTTAGAAAAATTATATTATCGCTTTAAAAATATGAAAAGACAAAAATATGCTTAAAATAACATATTAACACATATTAAAATAAAATACGATAAAGAAAGTATAATTTATATAATTTAAAATAAACAAAATAGCCAGATAACTCAAATTGTACTCAATATTGAAATATACATAACTTTCACAATTTAACTCCGTTTCCAAAGAGACGAAAAGCAGTATTCATGTTATTAAATATATTTTCATACTAGAAGGTAAAATTTAAGAATTCAAATATATAGATTTAAAATTTAAAAGTCAAAGTTTGACCAATTTGACTAGAAATCCACTTTTCAGTAAAATATCCAATTTATACAAGTTTGAAACTATAATTCACCTAAAAATAGAAATTTATATTTTAAAATGAAATGTTTGGAATAAAACAAGTTTAAAATAATTTCAAAATAAAATAAAGTAAAATTTAAATTATATGCAAAAATCTAGGGTTGTTACATGACCACGACTTCTTACCACTTCTTTTTGAACCATGACTTTTTTGGCTTGATAAAAAATGCTCCTTGCTTTGATCTTATATGTTCATGCTTTAATTATATATGGAGGGACTGAAGTCTTGTTTTTGCCTTGAGTTTGAATTCTTTTCTATGTTGCACTGGTGGTGTACGTACTCATGCCTGAGTTTGTCATCGTTATCCACAATGGTCTGGTACACTTTATTATTGTAGTCAAGTCTTGCATTTTCATTTCTGCCTCCTTACTTTCATATGTTGGTCACTTTATATACGCATGTATTCTTGTTCACTTAAGTCTCGTTCGGTTTGCATATGAGCTTCATGTAAACTCGAGTCTTTTTGTTGTTGCAATCTTGTTAGCCTTTCATTTGTGCACTTGTATTGTGATATCCTGAAAATTTCAAGCAAATTAAATATGATAGTCTCCTTTATTAATTATTTAAATCTGGCAAAATTTTTCTTTTAAAACAAATAATAGTGGATTATTTATATGTATATATATAAGATTTTAAATAGAATTATTATTTTCAAATTAAATATATGTTTGTTTAAATGTGTGTGTATATATATGAGTTGATTTTAAATTGGATTTTGAATTTGATTTGAATTTGAATTGGAAATTCAAAAGATAAATATCTTAAAATATTTTGGATTTAAAAATATATAAGTATATGATTTTATTAGTATATGATTTGTTTTATATTATTTTCTTTAAAGGATTTTATTAATATAAATTAAGATAATGTATTTACTTAATAGAAAATATATGTAAGTTTTATAAAAATCATTTAAAAATTTATTAATTCATGGAAATTACGCATGTAAGTTAAATATATATAGTTTAGCAAATGTAAGTCAATTAATAAATGATAATGACAAATATTAGATAATTAAACAAGTGTCACCAATTTATTTTATTTTCTTTTATTTTTTTATATCATAATTAAGTCTATATATGCATCTATCATTCTTCTCTATTCTTTTCCTATTCTCATTTTCAAAAACTAAGAGAAGAATAAAGCCTGTAACAAAATATACAAACCAGAGAAATTATAAAACATCAATTTCAAACCAAAACAAAATCAAAGCCTGTAACAAAAATAATCGAACCAGAGAATATATCAAGCAACCAACTACCTCAAATCATCTCAGATCTAAGCAAAATCATCTCAGCAGCTAAGCATTCAGTTTACAAGTTTTCAAGCATTTTCAAGTCCCAGTTTCAAACTTCTTTGCTCATCATTAACAAGTGAGTAAACAACTTAATTGCCTATTTTAAATTGTTTCTTGTGATGTATATATTAAATATGTGTTGTGATAATTGTTTGCATGAGTGTAATTTTGGCTTGCATGTTATAAATATGCAGATTTATAAGTGTGCAAGTCTGTAAACCTATGCATATCTTTGTTTTTTTATATCGACAAGCTAAAATCTTGATCAAGAAATCAAGTTCTCTTCATATATTCTCTTATAGGCTGTGAATTTCAAACAAAATATGTTTGTTTAAACATACATTAAGATTTAAAAATATATTTAAGTATGATAGTTTTGAATATTATTTGGGAAATGAAAAGGAAAGTGAAACTCTGGAAAACATGTTAAATTCAATCATCAAAATTCTTTGATTCATTTATATAATCTTACTCTATATCAAAAATCATGAATTTTAAAAGTTGAATTAGGATTTTTAGTATTGAATTGAGTGAGGAAATCGAGGTTGAACGTGAAGTGGGTTTTGGGGAATTGCTGGCGATCGATGGGTGGTGAGGCCTCAGGATTGCCATTGGAGATAGCTGGGGAGTTGTCGAGTTTAGGAAAAATGTCAGGTGAATTTTTAGTCCATCGAGGCAGCGTCGCGGCGATGATTTACGGTTCAAAACCCAAATTGGTCGTGGTCGGGAAAGTTGGTCGCTGCATCGTCTCTAGAGCTATGAGGTTCGTCGGACCTGGGGGAAAAGAAGCGTGGATGGCTGGAGAAGGTGTGGCCGGAGTTTCATGGCTGCTGGTGGTCGGCGTCGACGGGTCGAGGAAGTTTAAGGCGATGGGTTGGTTCCAGGCTCGTTCAAGTACCTCGATTTCTATTTGGGGTTTGTGGTGAAGATTGGGTGGTCGGGATCATCTCGATCGACGGTGCATGTGCATGGCGAGGTCGGTGTGTCAGTGTTTTGTAAGGGGAAGTTGTCTTGGGGAAGGTCTCGGGGTAGTGTGGTTGTGGCTCGAGTTGGGTCTTGTGACATTCCTGAGTGTTTAACATGTTTTCAGATTTAAACTTAAACTAAATATAAGTTTTTTTAAAAAAAGAAATACTAGGGGCATGACTCGGGTATGAGCCGGGTTGTACCCAAAGGAAGATTTAAACAATTTTTAAATGTTTAAGTAAGAGCAAGTTTTTAATTTTAAAATAAATCTAGTTTAAACCACTATCTTAAATAAATCCTTTTTATATATAATAAATGTTTTAAATAATTGATTTAAGAAAATTATATAATTTGTTTAACTTGAATTTGTTAAGTTAAAATTTGTAGGTTATTTTAAATCTTAGTTTAGAAATGAAATTAAGTAGTCAATTAAAAAGTAAAATGTTTTAATTTCATATATTAATGATAATTAAGTCATTAATAAAGATAATGATTTATCCTAAAGTTAATTAAGGTTTTTGATGATTAATGATTAATTAAATTAATAAAGTAATTAAAGAGTAATAAATTAATTTAATTAATTTATGATTAAGGATTAATTAATTTATAACTGAGGGTTATAAGTTAATTAATTAGAGATTAATTAATTTGTAATTAAGGATTAATTAATTAAGTAATTAGAGATTAAAAAATTTAGTAATCAGGGATTAATTAATTTGTAATAAAGGATTTATTAATTTATAATTAAGGATTTATTAATTTATAATTAAGGTTTATTAATTAATAATTAAGGTTTATTAATTAATAATTAGGGATAATTAATCAGTAATTAAAGATTAATTAATTGACTTATAAAGGTAATTAAAGAATGATTAATTAATTCAAATGGTTTGTAATTAATTAATGATTGATTAAGCAGGATTTTGGTAATTAATTCTTAGGTAATTAATTTAATTTGAGTTGATTAAATTAATTATAGTATGGATTAATAAGTCTTGCTTATGGATGATTGATTGTATTAAATGTCTGGATTGATATTTATGGTATGATAATCTATGATATTCCATGATGTAGTATGCTTGGATATAATCTGTGATAAATGTGTGATATTTATCTATGATGGATGCAGTGTGAATTCAAAATATTTTGAATTGAATTAAATTGTTAATCCTTAACAACTTGACCTTTAAGACGGCGTTTGGATTTCGATGAGATAGGGATCAGATATCAAATTTGATTATCCGAAAACCACATCGATCCAAGTTAAACGATAGGTCGTCACATGTATTTTACTTTGAAGTTTATTATTGTACTCCGGTCATTGCATTGCTTTTAATTATACTTGTCTTCACACAATTGAAATGTTGAATTGAGTTGTTTGGAGTTACATGTCCAGTTTGCTTGAGTCTATGAGCTACATGCTCCAATGTACATGTTTTGTTCATGTCAATACATTTTTCTTGAACTTGTCTGATCTCTAGTTCCACATGTTGTTGAAGACTTTGTGCCACATGAGTCTGGTGTGTGATATTATGGCTATGCTCTTAACCATGTCTGGTGTGATTTCATGTTGACTGGCCCATATTTCTTAAGTCTAGTTCATCTTGGTTTGTGCATTTGTTAAATCTGGTTCCGGTTACATGTGCACTGCCTTGGTTTTATTTGTAAACACTCCTATCTTGCATTTTGGTCTGGACTTCATATTGCATTGTCTTGTGTGTGTGTGTGAGTTTGCATTTACCACTTTGAGTCAATTGCTTTAAGTCATGTGTACATTCGAATGAACTTTACTTTGAGCATTTTTGAAGCTTTGTTGCATAGACACATGGCTGGTTCACTTGAAAACTTTGAATTGTAGTCATTTCTTTTGTTACTCCTGACCATTCATGCTGGTGCTAAAAACATTGTATATGTCTCTGATTTGTTGTTGCCTCTGGTTGTGATGGTCTCTGGTTCACTCGAGTCTGTAACCTTGCATTTGAACTGTTCACTTGAGTGTGCACCTGACCATTTCATTTGAACATGCACATCTAGTGTGGTCGATCTGGTTCACCACTTTCTTTTGATTTCACAGGCCTGGTCTAATTAGTCTTGCATGCTTGAGTTGAATCTAGCTTTTGGCTTGGGTTTGACCTTGCGCTCACCTGTCCCTGCAATTTTAACAAGCAAGTGTATATAGATGTGCACGGCCTTGTGACATGTGCAGTGATACACTGTGCATGTTACAAACTGTTCGTGTAAGATGAATTCAAAAGAAATGATTGTGAACAACTTAAATAACTGAGGCAAATAATATTTACAAAACACATTTTAATTTTCACTGCAAAATATATTTTTCCAATTTTACTACGTCAATGTTTATTTTGCAGATAGCTCAGATGCTGGATTCAGGCTGGAACAGAGTTGAAGATAAAAATACGAGTGTTGAGTTACTATGTAGTGAGATTTAAATTGTAAAGTGAAAAATTGTTTTGTAATTGAAATTGTGTAAATGTAGTGAGAGTTAAATTTTCAAACTTGTAATAAAATATTTGTTTGAATATAAATTCTGAGTTATTTATTTTGTTCAACAAATATTATTTAATTATGTGAAAAATAAAATAGTACAATATCAAATACATTTAAATGAATATATATATATATATACGTTTATTATCATCAAAAAAAAAATCATGTACTAGCATATTCTACAATCTTCCCCTTTTAATGATTACAAACATATATTAAGATTTTAACTTTGTTAAATGTGTTTGATCTTGATGAAATCTATTTGCTCCCCCTATTTGAATTCTCCCCCTACAGCAAAGCTCCCCTTCACCTATGCATGAAAAAATAAGAAAATAAAATTAAAAAAATAAATCAATGAGCCTATATTAGAATATGCTTACCAAAATCTTAACTTCTCTCCCCCCTTTTGTTATCAGCAAAAGATTAATAGTATTAGAAAAATAGAGATAAAGTGATAGACACTAATACAACATTAATACCTAATCGAGTATATGCATTTAATTTCAATAAAATATCAAACAAAAATCATAAATACTCTGTTAGGTGCATATTCCATTTTAGAGTGATAGGGGTGATTTCGATATACAAAACCATATAGTAGTGTTCATTTGTGATATATTTATAACAGGAAACTTTAAATACATACTAACCATGCATAACCATTAATTTAAATGAGCTTAATGGTATTCATTAAATTTTATAAAAAAATCAAGTATTTTCTAACCACGCATAACCGTGAGGACTTTTAAATGGGATTAGAATCAACTTGCCTATCTAATAATCAATTTTGATATGTGTTCCATACATGCATAACCATAAGGACTTTTAAATGAGCATGAAAACAAATAATCAAAAATTCCAAGTAATTCATCCATGCATAACCGTGAGGAATTTTAAATGAGAGTAATACTTTGGATGTTTTTATTGCTAATTAATTCTAAAAAAATGAATAATTTCCCTTTAAAATACCACATTTTGACATACTATACTGGATTTTGATGAGTGATGGTCATTAGAAATATGATAGAAATAGAGATGATTATGGAATTTTTACCAACAAAAGTTATTAAAAATCTTGTTTAAATTTTTAAAGAAATGTACTAAATATACTTTCTCAAGTCATACTGTATGATTAATATCAACACTCATCACATTTTTCAGTAACTATTTTTCTTTTTGATAATCAATATGGAGTCAGAATAGTTAACATAGGCATTTAAGATCAAATTCAAAAAGTTATCAAATTTCTAAAATGCCTAAACTGAGATGAATTAGACAATCTAATTTTTGGAAGGGGTTTTGTAAGAAATGTCTACCAATTGAAAAATAGTCTAAATGAAATTTATGCAAATATTTTCTTTGGAAATATGATCTCTATTGAAATAATGTCTAACATCTATATGCTTGGTGAAAGAATGATGTACAAGGTTATTTGTGTGATCATAAGTGGGACTCGTTAAAAATTTGTTTTTGACTTGACCATGAAACTAACTAATATCCCAACATACAATATATTCTACCAGTATTTTTTCTATCAAGTAGACTACTAATATAATCTGCATCTGAATATCCCTTTAACTCGGAGTTATCATTCGCTGGATACCATAGACCAAATCGTGGAGTGTGCACCAAATACATTAAAATCCTTTTCATAGATTTTAAATGAAATTCTTTTGGATTTGAATTGAAACCAGGCACTTGAACAAACAGTGAATATAGTGTCAGGTCTAGATAAAGAAATATACCCACGTGTATCTAGAGTAATCATCAACCAACATAAGAAGATATTTCGTACCTCCTAAACTTGCAATATCGTTAGTCCAAACAAATCTATATGAACTAGTTCAAGAATAAAGATGATTGGTCAATATTTTTGCATAAATCAGAATTAAAATCAACATTCATTTCCTTATCACATAACTGGCTAATTTAAATCAGATTATGGTGCAGATTTCAATATATAATATATCATTCAAGATAAATGTACCATTACCTATTTTACCTTTCCTGGTAATATTTCATTTATCATTGTTGCCCCTTGTAATTCTGCCACCATTGTACTTCTCTAGGCTAAGGAAACTTTGAATTGTCGCTCGTCGTATGCTTGGAACAGCCAGAGTCCAGGTATCACTATTGTTGTTCCTTAGCCTGCCACCACACCTACACGAGAAAATATTTTTGTGACCTCGCTTGGCTCGTCATCATCACTGTCACTTGTATCTCCTCGAAGACACAGATTTTCTTTTTAATTCTCACTACCGGTGCTTTCATTATTATCTGAATCACTTTCTTTCCAAGTTGCTACAAGACTTTTCCTTTTTTTGTTTCTTTTCTTGGCTGGGTCTATTTTGAGGACAATTTGGCTTGATATGAGCAGATTTATTGCAGTTGTAACAAATGATCTCCTGCTCTTCTAAGTCATCTAGCACTTTGGCTATTCCATTCTTCAATTGTTGATTTAGAGCTGGATTTTCATACATATGATTCCACCTTTTGAATTTCTTTATTATCAATGCCAGTTCTGCTGCTCCATCATCATCATCATCATCACTTTTCGTTGTTCCTTTGAGTGCTATTGATTTCTTTCGAGTATCTCCTTCTTCACGTTCTTCCTTGAATTTGATTTCTAGCTCATAAGTGGTGAGATTTCCAACGAGTTCTTCAATTTTAATTTGTCTCAAATATTTTGATTCCTAAATAGCAGTCACTTTCGCTTCAAAATTTCATGTTAGAATTTTGAGGATTTTTCAGACTATTTCCAATTCTGTGTATGGTTTTCCTAGAGCTTTTGATTTGTATACGAGATTAGAAAGTCATCCATGCGTTTCTTTGACACTTTCATCCTTTGCCATTGTGAAGTTCTCGTACTCGATACTAAGCATGGCAAGGCGAGATTCTTTAACCTGGAGGTTCCTTTATGAGTCACTTCAAGTGTGTGCCATATTTCCTACGCAGTTAGACAACGTAGGACACGGTTAAATTCAATTTGATCTAATGAACAAATAATAGAATTCATAGATTTAGCATTAGCATTTTTACAGTTTATTTTTAAGATATGTCCATTGATCCATAGGTTTTTCAACTTCTAGATCATCTACCATTATTGTTGATGTGTTATATCCTGTCTCAACAATATTCCACGCATCTATGGTTTTCAAAAAAAAATCTATGACGACCCAAAAATTTTGAACATTTGAAATTGAAATATTTAATTGATTTTAAATATTTGAATGTTAGTTTAAATTTGAGTTTCAAATATCAGAATGAATTTGGCAATTAAAGTTATTGAATTTAATTATTAAAGGTTGGGTAAAATGCTGAATCTTGATTTTTAAGCTGATTAAAAATATTTTAAAGACTTGAAAAATCTATAATGATAATACTAAAGATAATGGAAGCTTCGAAATGGGATTTGAAAATGTTTTGTTCAGTTTTGAATTTATATCGTTTAAATCGATATTTAAAAATAGCCTTCCGAGGCACGGTCTTGGAATTCGATGAAACTGGTTCCATTGGATCCGTAATAGTGTATTATTATCGGATTTTAATTTTTGTAGCATTCGAAGTTGTCGTGTGATCATACGATAAGAAAACGCGCTGAAAATTTTATCGAAATTAAATTTAATAACTGTGTTCAAAAAGCTATCTTCTCCATACGACTGAATTTGGACTCGGAACCTTTTCCATTGCGTTTGGAATATGGATTTAATATTATAAACGCCTGGCGGTACGCCCCGATAGGAGTTCGAAATTTTGAGCTTCGAATTGGAGACGGTTTGAATTTGAATTTGAATTAAGATTGAATATAAATATTCAAATTCACAAGGAAAATTACACGTTTCTTTCCTCTTGCACCACTTGGCAAAATTAAAGACATGTGTTTGTTTTGATAACACGCGTTTGTTTGAATAATATAACGCAAAAAGAAAATCTCGTTTAAAGGAAAAAACGAACGATTTTCGTTCGAAAAGAAATTAATAGCCGATGTTTTTCCTATCCTCCCTTCTTCTCAGATAAAAAATATAAATCTCTTCCCTTCGGTTCTAAATCAAATTTCATATTGGTCGAAGCCTCTTTAAAAATCGAAATGGCCGAAATCAAATCGATTTTAAATTCTCGCGTTCAAATCTTCGCCCCTCTTGTTCGAATTCGAATTCGAGTTCAACTAAAAAACGGTCTCGAGTTACTCGCGATCGCAGGAGGGGCAACCGAAGCTTGGCACGACATCGTTTGGAGTAGGGTCACATCGCGGCGGTACGACTGGGGAAGGCAGCGCGTCATGCTTGGGAGCGACCTAGGGTTTTCACGAGGCGAAGGCGCGCACGTGAGGGAGGAGAGCCGGTGGATCGCGAGTGTTCTCGTGCGAGCACTTGATGTCATGGCAGTCGAAAATAAGGGCTTCGGCTGCTCGAGTGTTGGCACTCGATTCGGTCACGACAATAAAGGTGACAAGCGGTGGTGAGGGGGTTTCGATGGCCAGGAAAGGTGGAGCTCGACATTTTTGAGGTAGTTATTTTAAATAAATTTACATTTAAATATTTGTATATACAGTTAAAACACAGAATTTTTTTACAGTAGAGGTATATTTCGAATTTTATTCCTGCTGTTTTTAAAAGAAAAAAATTGTGTTTTAATTTGTATATATGTATATATACGTAGTTTCAAAGAAAAACAAATTTACACATTTTAAACTTACCAGTTCATATTTAAGGTGATTTATTTATTTAACTTATTTTAGTTATCAAATTATTTATAAAAAAAAGTTCAGGTTTAAATTAAATAATTAGATTGAATAAAATTATTTAAAGGAAAATTATTTTTGCTTACTAAGAATTATTAAAAGAAGTTTGTTTAACTAAATTATTAGTCTAAATTTGATTAATAAATGGAAATAGGTTGTTCGATAATTTCAAATATTAATGAATTGTATAAATTATTTATACAACGCCAAAAGACATGAAAACAAGTCGAATTGGAAATGGATTGCAAAATAAAGGAGCAAAGGTGAGATCTTCTCACTCAATCGGAACTTTCCGGTTTAATTTTAAATAGTTAAATTTAAAATTATTGATTGTGTGCTTGGATAATAAATTATTATCAGTTGTATTGAATTAGACTATATGCGCCGCATAGCGGGTGATATTATATTAAACCCATATACCATGATATTCTATCTCGAAGTGGAATTGGTATATATATGTATTTGGAGTGGTTGATTTCCCGCATTATATAGCGGATGAGACCCTATGCGCCGCATAATAGCGGATGATATTATATAAATCCCATACACCGCGATATTCCACCTCGAAGTGGAATTGGTATTTAATTGTTGTGCTAACATCCGTGGATGCAGGGAAACATGTTGGAGGGATTCAACTGGATTCCTCAAATATTTGAATTTGTTTCAATGATTGTGTGTCGATTATTTACAATCTGTGTGTGATCATATTTGTGATTGAAATCGTTGAAGGCTATAGTTTAGCCGAAATATATTTTTGGTATCGTAGGATACCGTAAACAAATAAAATTAGGTTTTTAAAATTTAAGTAGAAAATCTTAGTGAAATCCTATTGAATAAATTCCAAAATATGGGGAAAGACGTTAATAAACGGGTTTTAAGTAATATTTCTCAATAGTTGAAGAATTTATTTAAAATTCAGATTTTTAAATAGTTCGGAAGACTAAAGGAATTTATTTTAAAAGGAAATAAATTTAGAAATTAAATTTAAAAAATTTATTTGGTGCTTAAAAATGAATCTTTGGGAAATCAATTTGAAATTTGATTTGGTGTCTAAAAAAAATTTGGAAATCAATTTGGAACTTGATTTGGTGTCTGCAAATGATTTTTGAAAATCAATTGGAAAATCGTATATCAGTAGATATTTGAAAATTTAAAATTCACAATGGGAATTTTACAAAGGAAAGGGAATTTTTAAAAAAATGTTGGTTTATTTTTAAAAGCGTTGAAAGAAATTTGCAGATTTGGAATGTAAATTAAAATAAATCGAGAAGATTTATTAACTGATATAAATGGACTATTTTGAAATGAAAAGAGAATTCTTTCCTGGAAAACCGAGTATATTTTTAAAGTAACTTTTGAAGTATAAATTAAAAGTTCTAGAAATTGATTTGAAAGAATATTGTTGGATAAATTATTTTTGGGAATTGTTTTAAATCTATAAAGTAAAGTGTGATAACCCAGTACATTAGGCAAATAAATAATGTAATAATTTTTTCTATAATCCAAAATTTATTCTTTTTCCTAAGGAAATAAAATAAGTATTAATTTGGTATGTTTATAAAAATAGATTTTTTGGATTTGGAATTTAATTAGAAATATCCTAAGAACAAATTGGAATTAAAATTCTATATTTTGGAACTAATAAAATTTGGTTTCTAATTTTAATATAAATACATATAAGGAAATGTATATGATATGAATTTTATGTATAAATATTTATTATCTAAAAAGGTATAATAGTTAAAATAAGAATTAAATAAAAGAATTATATATTTCCTTTTGAAGCTTTGTATATAAATAAAAATAGTTTGAAATTATATATATATATATATATATATATATATTTCAAATATAAAACATTTAAAACATATGTCAATATAATACTTAAATCAATTAAAGACATTTTAATTTGCAAAAATTACAAGTGTAAGCTTAGAAATTCATCTAATTACAAGTGTAAACAAATATAACTTGATTTTAACAAGTGTCTTTAACCTCTTCTTATTTTTCTAAATAATTAATAAATGAGAAAAACTAAGTTATATAATCCTCTTCATTTTTCTCTTTTATTTCTTTCAACAATTCATTTCCTAAAACAAAACTAAGGGAAACTGATCAAAACCTAAAGGCCGAATTGTAAACCTGAGGAAGAAAAAATATCATAGCCAAAGAATTCAATAGAAATTACAATCTGGTAATCAAACAAGATCAGCTTAATAAACCTGAAAGCAAACTAAGAATCAAAATACAAGTTCAAAGATCAAGCCTTGGGTCCAATCTCAACAAACAACAGATTTCCAGAATCACGTTTCCAGTAATAAAGCATTTCAAGTTTTTAAATTTCAAAACGTTCAGCTCGATTCAACTGATTTCCAAGTGAGTAAACAAATCTTTTAATCTATTGCATGCTGTGAATTCGAAGTAAAGTATATAAAGAAAAAGTTTATATGATTGTTTAAATATGACTTGCATGTATATCTATATGATAAAATGGTGCATGTCTGAATATAAGGTGTTTGTTCTGTTCATATTATGCAGGTTCAAAATTTTGATCAAAATCCAAATTCTATTGCTGGATTTTCCTTAGTCTTCATTATATAACAAAAATTTGTTGAAATAGTAAGATCATTTCAAAAATCTGGATTCATATTAAAGTATAGTTCCAGATTCATTCAAAATAGGTTTTTTCTGTTTTATACCCGTGAGTAAATTTCTGTTAATTCTTTTAAGGCTTAAAATTTGTTTAAATACAAGATGCATGTGATAAACTTGTATAGCAATGGGAAAATAGGATTTGCATGAATGTTAGTGAACTGGAAATAGTTGAAACTCCCTGTATAATGTGTGCATGACTGAGTCTATGAATACATATCTTTCTCTATTAAACTTCAGGCACAAATCACCTAAATAAATCTATTTCTCTTCATAGATTAAATGTTGGATCAACATCACCGAAGATGAAATGATTTAATGAATGTAACTGTATTTTTAAAAATAAAATCAAGAAGAGATATTTAGTAAATATTCTGGAAATAAAAATTACTGCGGAAATAAATTTTAAGTCAGAGAAATCAAAGAACTAAAATTTAAGTTTTGATTATAAAAACAGATTAGTATTGAAAAATGATGATTTATGATAGCAAAATCACAATTTTTAAGCTTGTAAATTGTGTAGAATTGGGAGATGAACAATTTTGGGGGTGTTGTCGAATTCCGACGATAGGGTCGCTCGTGTTACGTGGCGATTGGCATGAAGGAGCGTCGTTCTGAGTGGCACCAGAGAAAAATGGTAGATATAATTTCGATATTGTAGATTGATGGGGTAGGGTCGATCTAGGGTTTTAGTTGTCTTTGACATAGCATCGGTTTCGAGTCGAATAGCGTAGCACGGGGGGGTTGTGAAGGCTGCACACGTGGGGAAAACACTACTGGAGGAGGAGACGAGTCTGCCGATGGAGTTTAAGGGTATTCGATGGAAGGAAAGGCCGGAGCATGTTGATTGTTAACGGATCATTTCCAGTAGTGGGAAGGGTCGAAGCTTGTTTTTCGAACATGGGCGGTTCGTCGCGGTTTGGATAGTTGTACGGGATGGGGCGACCGTGCGAGACTGGTATGGATGATCGGCGGTAGAGCACGATTATCGGAGGGAGCATGCACGGATACGTGCACGACCTTGTGTTCAATCCTGTAGCTTTGAACTGTTTTGTTAAAAGGAGAAGAAGTACGAGTGTTTCGTGTAGTCTAGATTTTGGCTCAAAGTAGTAAGGTGCTGGGCTCGAGTAGGAATCATGTTTTTTTTGTCTAAGCCGTGAATTTGTGCTAGGGAATTAATGTATATACCAAAAGTTTTAAATGGTAAACTTTTGGTCAAGCTTTAAAGCAAGATTCAAAATTTAGTATTTACCTGGTTTCAATAGAAAATAATCAACAAATTTTAAAGCAAGTTTCCATGATTTAAAATTTTAAGGTAAATGTTTTGAATTTAAATAGTCTTGGGTTTGAATAATTATATATAAGGAAATGAACTTGTGCGATTTATTAAAGATAATTAATGATTAAATTTGTAAATGTGCTTAATTATGGGTTAATTAATTAAAAATTAAAGGATAATAAATCAAGTGATAATTACTTAATATAATTAAATAAGTACAATTATTTAGTATAGTACAAAGTATAATTACTTAAGGGAAGTAATTAAAAAGGATTAATTACTTAAGGTAATCCATTTTAAGAATTAATTAAAATGTGATTAATTAAAGGATAGTTAATTTCTGAATATGATTAATTCATGGGTGATGAATGAATGAGATTAATTAAGGATAGTTAATTACTTAATATAAATTAATTAAAAAGTAATTACTTTAACGTGATTAAATATAGTATAATTGATTTATGAGGGTAATTAAAGGTTAATTATAGTCTAAATAATTTATGTTAATAATTAAAGGTTGACGAGCAAAATTGCATAAATTAATTAAAGTAAGGATAAAATGGTTTATAATTAATTAGTGTTAGTTAAGCAGAATTTAAAGGTAATTAATTAAATTTGGGAAGTAATTTGAATTAATTAAGAATTGAACAACCAATTAATCTTACTTATAGATAATTAGTTATAATTGAATGCCTTGGATTATTTGATATCTTGACATGTGATTTAGTATGCTATGTAATATGTTATGTTTGGTTGAACTGTATTAATATGGATTGTCTATCTGTGATGAATTGCTGTGTAATTCTGGGTATGTATGGAATAATTTAAAAACTTAAACAGCTTGTTTGTTTTTAAGATGATATTGGATTCGAAGGGACCGGGTCTGTTTTCAGTACATACCCGAAACCACTTCGATTGGAATCTACAATAATTCTTTATGGATTTGATTTTGGAAAAATTAGTCTTAAGATTGGAAAATTTTGAGTTTAAGATTTGAATGTTAAGAATTGAATTTGTAAATTATTTAAGAATCGGTTCCAAAGTTGGAAGATAAAATTGAGTAATAAATTGAATTTTAAAGATAAAATTGTTTTGAACTCTTATTTGAACTTTGAAATAAGTTAAGTAAAGATAATTTAAAATGGAATTTTGAGATTTGGACTCAGAATTTAATTGATTAAAGATTTTGATTGTTGATATAAAAATAATGGTTAATTTGATTTAAAGAGTTAAATCAACATTTAACTTAACTCGAATTTATATAATTCGAGATGGTTTAAAGTTGAGATTTAAATTGAATTAGTTCAAATTGGATTTGGTTAAAATTAATTAGAATTGTGATTGAAGATGGATAAGTTTAAAATTCAAATGGAAAATTTGAATTGGATTAATTTGAAATGAAATTGAAGTTGAATGAGTTCAAATTCAAATGGGAATTGGATAATTCAAACTGGAATTGAAATGAATTGAAATTGATTCAATTTGAAATTTATTTGAATTAATTGAAATTGTGATTAAAGTTGAATAAGTAAATTCAAATGGAATTTGAATTGAATATAGAAAAAAATTAAGGATAATTTAACTTGAATTGGGATTTGATCAATTTAATGGGAAATTGATTGGAAATGGAGATTGGGAAGTTGAATAGTTTGGCTCTGGACTATTTTCAAAATAAATTGTTTTAACACAAATCTATTTTTCCAAACTATTTACTATACAATCTTTCTTCTTAATGCCAAACTATCTTATGCATATTTTACATTTATTTTTGGAACTACTTAACTATTTTACAATGGTTTTATAAATTAATTACCAACTTTCAACTACTTTATAACTAATTACTATTTTACAACTATTTTGCAATTATTTAAAATTTCTATAACTATTTGACTATTTTCCAACTATTTTACAATTACTTAACTATTTTACACCTATTTTATAAACTAATAATTATTTTTCAACTGTATATCTATTTTAAAATATTTCAAGCTATTTTCTAAATTTAAGCTGGATAGAGTTCAAACTGTTTATGATTAAATACCTAATTGAGATAAGGATTAAAGTGATAATCCAAATGGAATTGAAACAATTGTTAATAAGTGGATAGAAATTAAAGTTAGTGTGAATAAAAAAGGAGAAATTGGTTTGTCTAATAATCAATGAAGATGAATACATAGGATGTACGTATGTTATTCTATTTTCATAGTGATTTGATCCAGATTTGAGCATAGAATTTTGAGATAGTATGTCGATCCGAGTTGGAATTTTTCACTCAATTTTCGACGGCGAACCTGGATATGGATTGTTGATAGTTTCTAGATATTCTCTATCATAGTTATGGCTATGCAAGGAGAATAATAGTTTCTGATCAAGAAACCAGATCTAAGTCCGCACTATGAAGCTGGGTGGACGATACTAGTTCGGAAGAGAAATTGTATGATCGAGTGAGCGATCAGATTGATACTACGTACGGATGATATGTGTACATCGTACGGATTTGAATGACATTTGATATTGAAAATTTGTGGATAAGAACTATAAAATGATTTTTGGAATGGAAAGTATATTTTGTGAATTATATGATGTAATAAAATGGAAATTGGATATTTCTATGTTAGAAATTTACTTTTTGGAAGAAAGTGATATGGTTAATAATTTTATAAAAGAGTAATCAAATTTGAACATTTGATTTGAAATAAACAAAGTTATATATCTTTTTTATATATATGATAAAACTCCCCTTGTTGAATCTTTTACCAAAAGAAAAGGGTTTTTGAAAAAAAAAAAATTGAAGTATAAAAGGGAATTTATATAAGTATGAAGTGATCCAAAAAAATTTAAAGTTATATATATATATAAAGGATCTTATGAGAATGATTTTGAGGAAAAGTTTTTGGAACCTATGGATTTGGAAAGGCTTTTGATTTTTGGGGAAATCAATTTTGGAAATTTGGAAAGCCTAGTTTGAGAATTATCGATTTTGGGATAATCGATTTTGAGAAAGGGGATTTATACGAAATTCATACTAGGTGTATGATTTGGAAGATACTATATATGTATAGTATAAATAGTTTTGAAAATGGCTCTGGAGAAAAAGACGCTCTCCTGAAATGAACTTCTCAAGAGTATCATAGGTTGGTGCTGCCTTGAGCCTCAAAGAGGGGGAGGCTCTAAAGTGGATCTTGTGAGGAAGTCCGGACAAACTGAAGTTTCTGAGGATTATTAGGTAGCGAAAATCGAGGGCGTTGATGCCTAAAGGGGCATTTAGGTTATGTTGTGACGACAGTGTAACTCGATGTCGCTGCGATCTACTATGGACCATAGCGAAAATCGTGTGGAGGTGAGTGTCAACGGTCTACGTTTGATTTTGTCGGGAAGGCAACGTAACATCGGTAGAATGCGATCTATGTTCGAGTGAAGTGGAGAAGTTTCATTCTTTTGGCGGTGAAATTTGAGGACGATGATGCCTACAGTTACATGGACTTTTTTTGTGATGGCTATGTAACCCAAGATGTAACTGCGATCTGTAGTGGGTTTCATGGCATAATCGAGGGGCGCGGAGTGCCTACAGTTATCCATGAATTTTGTCGGGATGGCAACGTATCGGGTTAACTGCGACCATGGATGAGGGTGATGATTTTCAGAGCGTTCTCACCAAACATATTTCCTCTATTTCAAAATGTTTTCTATATTTTCAAAAAAAATGTTTTCTAAGTATTTTCTCTGGGTGTTAAAATGGGTTTACCAAGTACTTATAGATTTTCAGTCCTACGTCTGATCAACGTATGACCGAATTTCTATGAGAACGAGGATGGACTTGTTGAAACATCGAGTTATAAAAGTACATTTATAAAACTATTTTGGCAATATTATATAATTTTAAAGTGTTTCAAAAATGATCAAAAGGTGATTTAACTAATTTTAAGTATTGAATAAATTCTGGTTTCGTTCCTTTTCGAGGACGAAGAGATTCTAAGGGGGAGGAGTGTGATGTCCCAGTACTTTAGGCAAATAAATAATGTAATAATTTTTCTTTTATAATCCAAAGTTTATTCTTTTTCCTAAGGAAATAAAATTAGTATTAATTTGTTATACGTTTATAAAAATAGATTTTTAAATAGAATTTGGATTTGAAATTCAATTGGAAATATCCTAAGAATAAATTGGAATTAAAACTCTACATTTTGGAACTAATAAAATTTGTTTTCTAATTTTAATATAAATGTAAATTGGAATTAAAACTCTACATTTTGGAATTAATAAAATTTGTTTTCTAATTTTAATACAAATGTATATAAGGAAATGTAATATGTATAAATATTTATTATCTAAAAAGGTATAATAGTTAAAATAAGAATTCAATAAAAGAATTATATATTTCCTTTTGAAGCTTTATATATAAATAAAAATAGTTTGCAATTATATATATATATATATATATATTTCAAATATAAAACATTTAAAACATATGCCAATATAATACTTAAATCAATTAAAGACATTTTAATTTGCAAAAATACAAGTGTAAGCTTAGAAATTCAACTAATTACAAGTGTAAACAAATATAAGTTGATTTTAACAAGTGTCTTTAACCTCTCCTTATTTTTCTAAATAATTAATAAATGAGAAAAACTAAGTTATATAATCCTTTTCATTTTTCTCTATCATTTCTTTTAGCAATTCATTTCCTAAAACAAAATTAAGCGAAACAGATCAAAAACTAAAGGCTGGATTGTAAACCAGAGGAAGAAAAATTATCATAGCCAAAGAATTCAATAGAAATTACAATCTGGTAATCAAACAAGATCAGCTCAATAAACCTGAAAGCAAACTAAGAATCAAAATACAAGTTCAAAGATCAAGCCTCGGTCCAATCTCAACAAACAACAGATTTCCAGAATCGAGTTTTCTGTAATAAAGCATTTCAAGTTTTTAAATTTCAAAACTTTTCAGCTCTGTTCAACTGATTTCCAGGTGAGTAAACAAATCTTTTAATCTGTTGCATGCTGTGAACTCAAAGTAAAGTATATAAAGAAAAAGTTTATATGATTGTTTAATCATGACTTGTATGTATATCTATGTGATAAAATGGGTTTGCATGTTTGAATATAGGGTATTTGTTCTGGTCATATTATACAGGTTCAAAAATTTGATCAAAATCCAAATTCTATCGCTGGATTTCCTTTGTCTTCATTATATAACAAAAATTTGTTGAAATAGTAAGATCGTTTCAAAAATCTGGATTCAGATTAAAGTATAGTTCCAGGTTCAATCAAAACAGGCTTTTTCTGTTTTATACCTGTGAGTATTAATTCTTTTAAGGTTTAAAATTTGTTTAAATACATGATGCATGTGATAAACTTGTATAGTAATGGGAAAATAGGATTTGCATGAATGTTAATGAACTGGAAATAGTTAAAACTCCCTGTATAATGTGTTCATGACTAAGTCTACGAATACACATCTTCCTCTATTAAACTTCAGGCACAAATCACCTAAATAAATCTATTTCTCTTCATAGATTAAATGTTGGATCAACATCACTGAAGATGAAATGATTTAATGAATGTAACTGTATTTTTTAAAAAAAAAAATCAAGAGATATTTAGTAAATATTCTGGAAATAGAAATTACTGTGGAAACAAATTTTAAGTCGGAGAAATCAAAAATCTGAAATTTAAGTTTTGATTATAAAAACAGATTAGTATTGAAAAACGATGATTTATGATAGCAAAATCACTAATTTTTAAGCTTGTAAATTGTGTGGAATGGGAGATGAACAGCTTTGGGGGTGTTGCCGAATTCCGGCGATAGGGTCGCTCGTGTTACGTGGCGATTGGCAGGAAGGAGCGTCGGTCTGAGTGGCACCAGGGAAAAATGGTAGATATTATTTCTATAGCATAGATTGATGGGGTAGGGTCGATCTAGAGTTTTAGTTGTCTTTGACATAGCATCGGTTTCGAGTCAAATAACGTAGCACAGGGGGTGGTGAGGGCTGTGTATGTTGGGAAAACACTGCTGGAGGAGGAGACGAGTCTACCGATGGAGTTAAGGGTATTCGATGGGAGGAAAGGCCGGAGCGTGTTGATTGTTAGCGGATCATTTCCAGTAGTGGGAAGGTTCGAAGCTTGTTTTTCGAACATGGGTGGTTCGTCGAGGTTTGGATAGTTGTACGGGATGGGGCGACCGTGCGAGACTGGTATGGATGATCGGCGGTAGAGCACGATCATCGGAGGGAGCGTGCACGGATACGTGCACGACCTTGTGTTCAATCCTGTAGATTTGAACTATTTTGCTGAAAGGACAAGAAGTAGGGGTGTTCCATGTATTCTGGATTTTGGCTCAGAGCAGTAGGGTGCTGGGCGCGAGTAGGAATCGTGTTTTTTTTGTTTAAGCCATGAATTTGTGCTTGGGAATTAATGTATGGACCAAAAGTTTTAAAGTGGTAAACTTTTGGTCATGCTTTAAAGCAAGATTCAAATTTTAGTATTTACCTGGTTTCAATAGAAAATAATCAACGAATTTCAAAGCAAGTTTCCATGATTTAAAATTTTAAGGTAAATATTTTGAATTTAAATTGTCTTGGGTTTGAGTAATTATATACACGAAAATGAACTTGTGCGATTTATTAAAGATAATTAATGATTAAAATTTATAAATGTGATTAATTATGGGTTAATTAATTAAAAATCAAAGGATAATACATCAAGTGATAATTACTTACTATAATTAAATAAGTATAATTATTTAGCATAGTCCAAAGAATAAGTACTTAAGGGAAGTAATTAAAAAGGATTAATTACTTAAGGTAATCAATTTTAAGAATTAATTAAAATGTGATTAATTAAAGGATAGTTAATTTCTGAATATGATTAATTAATGGGTAATGAATGAATGAGATTAATGAAGTAATTAAGGATAGTTAATTACTTAATATAAATTAATTAAAAGTAATTACTTGAATGTGATTATTAAATATAGTATAATTAATTTATGAGGGTAATTAAAGGTTAATTATAGTGTAATTAATTTATGTTAATAATTAAAGGTTGATGGGCAAAATTGCATAAATTAATTAAAGTAAGGATAAAAGGGTTTATAATTAATTAGTGTTAATTAAGTAGAATTTAAAGGTAATTAATTAAATTAATTTGGGAAGTAATTTGACTTAATTAAGGATTGAACATCCAATTAATCTTGCTTATAGATAATTAATTATAATTGAATGCCTTGGATTATTTGATATCTCTAACATGTGATTTAGTATGCTATGTAATATGTTATATTTGGTTGAACTGTGCTAATATGGATTGTCTATCTGTGATGAATTGCTATGTAATTCTGGGTACGTATGGAATAATTTAAAAACTTAAACAGCTTGTTTGTTTTTAAGATGATATTGGATTCGAAGGGACTAGGGTCGGGAACCAGTACATACCCGAAACCACTTCGATTGGAATCTACAATAATTCTTTATGGATTTGATTTTGGAAAAATTAGGTTGGAAAGGGACAAATGATGTATTTTTGGTCATTTAATCTGAGTAATAATACTTATATATGATTGTAAGGTGTGTATTTGACTCTGGTAAGTTAAGAACTCGATGTGAGATACGAGTTACCCTGGGTTTTAAATAAGCTTTAATCATTGTATTTCTTGTTAGATGGGTTTACTCGTGCTGGTTTCAAGCATGACCTGGCTGTTACTTTGATGTAATGCTCAGGCTAGACTGAGTATTACAGACTTTTAGGTAAGGACATTCTGGAGCTCAGGACGTGAGCTGGATGGTAGGAACGTATGGAGTGTATTCCGCTGTGATATATTGTTGTTTTTCTGGGACAAGTTACTTTTAACTGTCCACTGTTTGTATAAATGTTGTAACCCTGATTATTGATGTAAATTAGCTAATACAGTTTTCATTTATATAGCTGCTATTTTATTGGAAATTATATTTTGATCCATTGCGAATGTGAGAATCTGTGTTTCATTTCTGTTTCTTCTTCTTTCTCTTTTCTTCATTTCCTAACTATCTGGATTTTTCGGAATCGAAAATTCTGGGTCGTTACATAAAGATTTATTTAATTAATTATAGAAAGGATTATTATAAAGTTTAAATTGATATTTGATTTAGAAAATAGTTATTTAAATATTTACACTCCATCTACTAATTTTATTTTAAAATTAGTTTGGACTTGAATTTTTAAAATGAGATATTAGTATAATATCTTCATAACTTATATTTAAAATAAGTGTTTTAAAACAGTTTTATTTTAAATATTTCCAAGTATATGTGTTGGATAAGTAATTTAAATTATTTTAAAGTATTTGAACTCGGCAGATTTTCAGTGGAAATGCATAAATATTTGAGAATATATTCCGCGTAAAGAAAAGTGATTTGAAATTTGTTTTCAAAGGATTGAAATGTGGAAAATGATTTGAAATTTGTTTTCAAAAGATTGAAAGGTGAAAAGTGATTTGAAATTTGTTTTCAAATGGTTGAAGTGCTAAAATTATATCTTGCGAAGATATTTTTTAAATAATAATTGGGGGGAAATTATTTGAAATGCAGTGATTGTTGTGAATGTTGATTGATAGTTAAATAGCCGACTATCAATATTGATCTTTAAATGGCATTTGAATTTCGATGCGGCCGGAGGTCGAATTCCAAATGGATATTCGAAAACCACATCGAACCTTTATGATTGTGATGGATCTTTTGTTTAAAAGATCAAAGTGGAAATTGTTGTGATTTATTTGAAATCTGAATGTAACACTTATTTTTAAAATGAGCGCTCGTTATTCGGATTAGCCGGGAGAGGACTTTGTGTCATAAAACCTATTCCGAATAATGATACGATGAAATGGGACTGCATTTGAAGATGGTGTTGAAGACCGGGTATTTCGAAAGCGAAAGGATTACCAGTCGAATGTCTCTGCACTAGATTGCTACGGTATAAAGATTTTGTCACCTTTGTGATGGGGATTTTCGGACGTGATTAGTGAATATCCGGATTTGCAAGTGCATCTTTGAAGTGCCTTCGGTTCCGATCGATCCCGGAATGGACTTGTATGGATGTGTGTCTGAAGTTACACTTTGAGATGTAAAATGGGTTTCTATCAAATACATTTCGGTTGGTGGCGGAGAATTTATTCTCTTAGCTTAACACTCTTCTCTGAGACGTACAAGCTCAAAGGTATGTGGTTGATGATTACTAGTGATACATTCCTAATTTGGTAATGTGACATACGAAGTGATGCTGATCATTTATTGATCGAAGCAAGGCTTTGTGAAAAAGTGTAGCCTTGTGGAAGAGACTTCGTCGGACCTCACACCCCGAAAATGGTCGAAACAGGAAGGATGCGGTAAGGTTATTTGGGAGTAGCGCCCCAGAGGGTATGTCATTTCCTACTGGAAAAAGGGTGATATCATGATAGGAATCCCAAATAGTTAACTTATATGGTTGCTGCAAATTTATTACTTTATGGTTGTTGCTTTGTGGTTAAGGAAACTTGGATAAAGGTCACAAACGACCGGGGGATGGCATACTCGTGTAGTAGTTACCTTGTTATAGAGGTAACTCGGCCTTGTGTTGGCAGACATCCGGTTAGGTTCTCGGGACGTCCCTCCAAAGGCGTACCCATGTGGCAGTAGGAAGTTCCTTAGCCTGACCATTTGTTGGAAATCCAAAGAAACAATATGCACCCTGTACGATTTTAGTTGTATAACCTGCCATGGAATGTGGCGGTGACCTGCTATTGAACATGGTAGCTATAGTAGGCATACGATAATGGTTGCATGCTGGCTAAGATTAATATTATACTTTCGAAATGTTTCCACATTATGCACTAATGATAATATTAAAAAGAGATTTTGCATATCAAGCATGTTTGACTATCATAAGGAGAAATCTCCTCCAATTCTGTGTTTGCATTGTGTGTGTGGCGGGAGGCCTTATGGTAGTTTCATTTTGCAGAAGCATAGAGGATTTCCTTTTCTTTTCTTTGTGAAAATAACTGTTTTTAAGATCTCACACCAGTCTCATGACTGACTTGGGGTTTATTGTTCCCTTTCTAAACTCTGGGTGCCCATAATTTGCCACACAGGCAGCCTAAAGTCAGGTTATCAGTTATTCGGGAGCAAAGTCAAGAAGTCGCTGTGGAGATCCGGAGTTCAAGCTGGGTGGCGAGACGTATCACTTTACTAAGTATTATCTACTACGTTTGGGTTGGTGCAAGTTCAGTTTCATGTGGGCAAGTATAATGATTGCTATTGTTGTTTTGTATTGTGTATAACCCTGATAATGTGATGTATAAACTGATATAGTGCTTTTGTTTTAAAGATTATTCATTTATCTATTATATTTGTTCCGCTGCGGAATGTGAGATACTATTATTATTTTCTTTTTATTCTTCTATCTTCTTCTTCTTAAACCCTAATAGTTCGGTTTTTTGACGTTCGACTGTGCAGCATTGGATACAGTGGACATGTCAATGTCGACTTTCGGGTGTCGAAAAATTAGACCGTTACATTGTGGTATCAGAGCATTTGGTTAAGCGATAACCTTGGCTCTTGTGGGGATTACTCATTAGAGATAGAGTCAGTAGTACTCTAGAATGAGTTTAAATGTATTAATAGATATGAGCACGTATTTGTTAGTGAATATAAAAATTGTTTTATTGTGATGATTAGTTTGTTGAGTGGTATATGGATTCTGGTGGGTATAGTCTGTACAACTCTATCGATAGGGATCTCTAAACACTTGTACAGAACAATTCGACACGATATTGTTTTAAAATATGGTAAATGAAATAATTTTACCTAAACTATTTTTGTATAGAAAAGAAATCATTTTCCGGAAATTATTATATAGTATATGGTTGTTTGGTTGTTAGGAAGTTATAATATTAAATTATTATCATTGGTTATTGAATAAGAAATTGAAATCATCACTTAAAGCTGAGAAATAAAATCCATATACAAATGGGATTTGTAAATATAAATTGTAAATGTGAGTTATAATTTGAAATAGAATTCCAAAGGAATATTTGGAATTTTTTTTGAAAAGAATTGAAAGGGTCTGAAAAGGTTTGAAATTTGGAAAGTTTGGAAATTAAATCCCTTTTGAGCTTGAAAATGGTTTTGGAGAAAAAAATGTTTTTGAAGGGATAAAAGCACTAAACTCTTTTCTATCGCTGGAAAATAACTTCGGTGATGATTGCAGCATCATCAATGTTCATTTTCGAGTTTCCAAGAGAGTAATTGCTGTCAAATTGTTTTAGATGGAAATTGTTTGCAAACTGGGTTTGGTTTTGGAAATTCAAAAGAATAATTTGAATTGGGAAGTGTAACAGCCCGCAAATCCGTACCCCTTGAGTCAACACTATTCTACATCAATCAACTCAAGTTGTACAGAAATACGAACCATTTGGGTTAAAGAAGAAGATGTAGAAGAAGAAAATAGAAAACAACATCAGAATCTAACCATTGCAGCGGAATAAGATATAATAGATAATAAATGATCTTTACTCAAAAATCAAATATCACTGTCTATATATTAAATCATCAGAGTACCTCAAGCACAGTTCAACATCAATAACATATAAATGGATACACATCAACTCAATACAGCAGAATATATATAAAACAAGTGCGAAAGTACGTATAGTCATCCAGCTCGTCTCCTAAGCTCCACAGCATCAAATCCTGTATGATATGATACTCGGTCTGACCCGAGCATTACAGTTAAATAACACCCGAGTCAGTCTCGAATACCGGCGTGAGAAAACCACACCCAATTGATTATTAAAGTTTCAAAAATCCTTTGAAAACAAAAGCATCTCGTAAGACCACGCCACAAATAAACATGTCGGGTTTTTACCTTACGATAGCTAAAACAATTTTTACGGAAATCCTCTGATATTATAATAGGGTATATATACAAATACTTATAAATAGCCGAAATTGTTACATTATTAAATTCCATCTACTAGCCACAGAGTGGGTAATACAAACAAAACTCGTACAAGGCTCGTAGGGAGAATGGATTTCCAACTAATGACTAGGCACTGGGGTACCACCTGTCACAGTACAGGGCCTAGATCACCGTACCGAGGAGTACGCTCGCTCCCCTGCAACACAAGACCGGGACTACCTCTTACTGGATAATCCCGAGTGAGATCACCCCGCGGTTGGGATCAGCAACCGCCCACTAAGCCGAAATAAAAGGGACATCTAGACAGGGATGACCTCACCCTGCTTGGGTGCTACCCACCTAGCCTTGCTGCATAACCCCTGATTTTTAGTCATTCCCATTTGATGAGGCTTGAGGCTAAGCGTTACCTTTTTAGAACATATCCCTTAGAATGCCCATCGTCCACCTGACGATGTTTCGCAAGCATTCATCCATACAAGTCCGTCCCGGGTTCGAACGAAACCCAAGGCACTATTCCTACTACATCCATTTTGGAAATATCCTCAGGATTAGTAGCGACTAGCCGTTGCACTTCACTGCTCCATCTTCGAATCCAAATTCATTTTCCACGAAACGTACAAGCTGGATCGAAGTGGTTTTCGAGAAATAAATCTCAATCCCGATCTCTTTGAAACGATCAACGCATTTGTCCAATATTGATAGTCAGTTATTTAACTATCAATTAATATTCATAAACATCCATCGAACAGTAAATAATTTCCCAAATTATTTATTAACCTCAAAAATATCTTCACAAGATATATTTTCATTTTCAAACCTTTGAAACCAGTTTCAAACCACGGGTCGCTGTCTCTATGTCTTAAAAGCCAAAATTTATGAATCAACTTGTGTTGTGCTTGATGTTCTAAAATAAAAGAAAATGCTTTAGAAGTTTGAAAATTTATTGTGCAGTAGAAAAGAGTCAGTCATGGCTGTTAACCCATTGACTAAATCTCGACTGTGTAGGATGTGGCTAAATTTGTTATGAAAACTAAAAACGAATAATTCGGAAAATTTTTGTTCAATAAAAAAAGTCTTTATTTTAAAACTAGTTTGTATTTTTTGAATTTTTCCAGCAATTTCTAAAATTTAAACGGTAAAAGATATTGAACGAAAAAGGGTTATTTACTAATTTTTGAAACGCCATATGTTAGCATAGGGAAAAGTTGTTGGATTGGCAATATGGATTTTACCGTGCAGCAAAAGCATCAGTGAGTAAAATATAGTAAATGACAAGGGAAAAAAAACAGTTTTAGCTTTGAGATCTTCTTTTCATACCTTGTCCGAAGGTGAACAAAGCTTGTCTTAAAATAACTCTATTTTTAAATATAAAAAAAAGTAAATTTCCTTATATAGACTGTATGTGGAAAATTTGGAAAAGAATTGGGGGTAAAAGAGAAGACTTCCACGTGCGGTGGAATGGATATAAAAGAGAAGGATGAAAATATAGAATCCTCCATCCCTTTTTCCGCAATAAGAATATGGGTTTAGAGAACCAAATTTTCCAATTTTTGGATGTTAAAAATTGTGTGCTAGAATTTTGGATGGTAGAGATTGGATACAAAATTGGTTAAACTATACTTCTATTCATAAGAGTGGGAAATTTTTTATGCAAAAACCAAGTTTTTTGGTTTTCAAAATTTGCATACATATAGAACTACCAGTATATATAGGTTATTTGCACCGCATTTTCAAAATTGTTTTAACGAATGCATTCATATAGGACGTGCCGATTTTGAATTATTCAACATACATATCATATGTATTATGATACACTGTGCAGTTATATACGAATGGTTGCAAAATTGGTTGTACATTAATTAACTGGATACTTAGAACAGCTGCATGTTGTGTTACATGATTCAGTTCTCGAAGAATTTCGGGGATGAAATTCTTTTAAGGAGGAAGAATATTACACACCATAACTTAAGCGATAGTTAATTAAAAAAAAATATTAAATCCAAAATTAGATTTTCACATACGTTAGAATTTGGCTACGAAACTTACACCATTGTGTTCATAACGTTGTATTCATAGTGATTTTCTAATCAACTTTCAAATGTAAAGTTTTACGATCGGAGTTCAAACAAAAAAGTTATTAACGTTTGAAGTTTTTAAATTAGAAATAATTCAAAACCAATTAACAAAGTAACTGTTAATAACATAGAAATAAAATAAATGTTAAAAATTAAGAGTGTTTAGTCAAATTAAATCTAGTTAAGAAAACATGTAAGTAGATAAATTAAGCGCATAAGGAGATAAACATGATTAACTTATTATTTTGACGCTAATTCAAACATCAAATGTTAACATAAAGACTATATGGAATTAAGCTTAAATATAACACACAAGGAAATAAATGATAATAAATTAGTGGAAAACTACTATTTAACTTCTATGTAACGTTAACGTTAATGGAAAATGGAATAAATTTAGCTGCACAGGCAAATAAAGGCAAAAAACTTAACGTACAAATAAACGACTAGTCGACTGCTAGCAGTCAGCCGGTAGGGTTATAACAGTCGATCGGTGGTTGTTATGGCGGCGAAAACCTAGATTAAACGACCCAGATTTAATAAACTAAAATCTAACAGATGAATTGATTCGTGCATCTACAAAAATACAGGCCAAACCCGTTAATTTTCTTTTCATGATTTCTGAATCAAAGAGCGAAGCTCTGCCATTTTCTTTTCTCCACAAATTCTAGAAAATATAGATATTATAAAATAGTATATTATATATGTGGAGAATAGTAGAAAATTAAAGAGAATAAGAGAAAAGGGGTGAATCAGTTATGTAAAGAAGAGGTAAGTTCTAACTCTAAAACTTTACAACTATGTGCAATTTAAATCTCTTCTCAGATCTATAATTCTAAGAAATATTTATACACTTTAATACATATTTTGGTAGAAGAAGAGGGAGTCAAATAAGAAGAATTGATTTAGATCTGGACATTTGGAAGCTTAAAGGTGAGTGAAGATGTGGATTTATATCGCTGTAAATTCTTTTTCTGCCTGGAAGAAATTTTGGAGTTGTAGGCTTTAATATGTACTATAAGGTATTTAAGAGCTATTCCTACATATTCTATGAGTCGCTAACTTTGATTAATTATTACATATACTTGAATTTGGAAAGTAAGAAAAAAAGTAGTCCCTAAACTTATAATATTGTATAGTAATACTAGGTTTGTTTGTTGAATGATATATGTTAGTAAACATGAATAGAAAGTTAATATAATTTGGTTTTGGATTTAAATAGTATATTAATTCATTGGAATGAAGTCCATTGCAATGTAAATTTCTATAAATTATCTAGTTTTATAAATATGAATAAAAGAGTATTCTTTGATAACAATGTAACAACCCAGTTTCTAGAGGTAATTCATAATAAATATTTAATTAATTAAAATTGGATTTTGGAATTTAAAATAAATAATTTGAATTTATTTCAAAATATTAGAATTTTATAACATGGTGATTAGTAATGGAATTAAATAGTTTTGGGAATAAATGGGTGTTTTTTAGAATTTAAAAATAAATCAATTTAGGTTGTTTAACATTAAATTTTGTGTATTTAAATTTAAATGAATTAAATATAGAATATAATTTTGTAAATAAATAATGTTATAATTTACTAAGTATTTTGTACTAGAAGTGACTTGTATTCGGGCTTGAATTAGAATTGTCAACCAAACTAAAAAAAGAAAGAAGAAAGAAAAGAAAAGGAAATGAAGTAATGCCCAAAGCCCAGCAACCCAAACGCTACTAATCATGTTTCCAAACATCTCCTCCTCCACATTTTTATATCTCCTAATGTTCCCTCTTCTTCTATAAATGGAACTCCATCATATATGTATATTGAATTTACAATATTGATCTCATCCCTAAAGCCTACTTCTCCATAAACCAAATTAACATTCAAATATAAGTCGACAAATTCCCTTATTCAACTATCCGTTTCTCAACATAGATATATTATCGTGCACGTAAGCAATTTGAGTTTCGTAGAGACATTGAATTTTTGGATATGTGCGATCAAGGAAGTGGAGGAAGAAGACGAGCACAATGCTCAAGTGAGTATATGAACTCATAGTTTTACGTTTAAATAATGTTATTCTATTATTTGTCGTGCTTAGCTTGTGGTTTGGGTAAATACAATGTGTATGCATCAAACTGGAGAAGAAATGATAGATGGAGGAGGAGAGGATCGCTTGGAATCGACGATTGTTTATGCATTTTTTCGATCGACAGTCAACCCTCTAGGTCTAACGGTCGGCTGCTTGTGGTCGATCGGCAGTGGTGATCCGTCGAACGTAAATCTCTCTATTTGTATGTGTGCATGTGTTTGTTTATCAATATAATATATATATATATATATATATATATTGATATTTTTAAATAAAGATGTTATTAAATAAAAGGTATTCATACATATATGTACTTTTGATTACAGAAAAGTCCTATACAATGTTAATTATTAATTACTTAATTTAGATATTGATTATTTGATGAAAATTTAGTTTTTAGTTTCTAATAAATCATTAAAAATAATATAAAATTCTATAAAAATATGAAATAGTTTCTAATTGTTATTTGATTTTCAAGGTATATTTCATGAATTTAGAATATAATACAAAGTTTTAGAAAACATATTTTATAGAATTGTTATATAATAAATTGATTGGGATGTTATAAAATTATTTAAAATTAGTACATAGTTATAGAAAATTATGAAATAATTGCTTTGAGTAATATTTGGTTTTACATACTATTTTGGGATTTCAAAGAACGAAATGAGCTTTCAAAAGTTATTTTGAATATTAAATTACTATTTAAATTATAAAAGGTTATGAAATTACTAATTTATTGAAAAGAAAATACTATATTGTTAGACCAAAATTTGGTATAATTTATATGACGGCAACAATGATGAAAGAATCCTTGGCTTATACAAATATGGTAATATGGTCAAGCATAACTCAATTAATATTAACTTAATTATATCATTAACGACCAATTATCACTTAAGAATAGTCCATGATGGAATCATTAAAGGATGGATTGGTGAAGACAATAGGCCTTTAAGGAGAAATGTACGAAAGTCCACATGTTTTCCTAGAATTATGCATGAGATTCCTTAAGGCCATTTAAAGTTGTCCTATTGAGGAGTCTGTATAGGCTTTCGAGAATAATATTCCAAAAATGCCTATGCCATGTCATATGTCATATGTTCAATAGACGTATAGAATGCAAGTAACAAATTTGTGCAATAGTGCATTAGGCTCAATAATGTGCTAGTAATTTGTAATTTTATTCAAAGTCCAATGTTCATATAATAACTAGTGTGTGGCCCGTGCTACGCACACGAGCAGATAAGTAAGGATAGATGATGTAGTTTTTCTGGCTATTTGTTATTGTTTGTAGGTATATATTTTATGTGATATACTGCTTGGAATTTGGTACTCACATTGTACTTGTTTTTTGTGACTTATGTAAAGTCGAGAGATAATATTGTACTAATTTTCTAGTTAGGTAACTTCCATAGCCAATCTGTTTGTTATTCTGTTGGGCAACAGTAATTTTTAGAATTTTTGGAGTCAATATATTTAATTCTTTCTTCTTTTAACTTTGATAAAGCGAGGATACTTGTATTAGAATCCTATATACATTCGAGCTAAAGTAGAAAAATGGTAATGTTTTCATTTTATGTAAACTAAATTAGTTAGGATATGCTAATGTATGAAATATTATAATGTTTACGAGTCATAAGTTTTGATCTTAGGAATTTATTACTCTCATTTTTATTTAGTTATGGATTTTGTTTGCATATATGGTGAACGGGAATCTTTAATTCAACATATTATCCAAACATCTTTTATTTGCTTGGTCACCTTTATATACCACTATAAACTCGAATGGTTCGACAAAAAATGCAAGTTCAATTGCTTGCATAAATTTTTTATTCTATGTTGCACAAATGTGGTATCTAAATGCATATTGTGTAATATAGAGCATTTAACTTAGAGAGACCAAAAAATTGAAGGAAAGGACAATGAAATGTACCGAGGCTACATATATTTTAGTTAACACACTAAAATAGAACCACTAATTTAGTTTCATGACCGACAAAAAACACTTGCTATTACTGGAAATTCTTTAATTTAGGTTGTAAGTTGGCTGAAAATAATCTATTTAATTATTAGTAAATGGTCATACTCCAAGCGTGTATATTTGAATTGCTAAATCAACAGTGAAATAGAAATTATTTTTACATTAATTGTAAACGTGGAAGATGCTGAGTAGCTATACTAAACCACACGGAGACAGAATAAACAGTTGTTAGCAATAAAACAAATTTTCTAGCAGAAAAAAATTGTAACGTTAAGAAAAAGGGATAGATACAAAGTTGTTATGCTGAACCACATGGAGACAAAATACATAACTGCTAATATAAATGAAACTGTAGGATATAATCAGTTAGACGGGAGTTCATGAGCATGTGTGGTATGGTGAATCTTTTTCTTTCTTCCTTGTATTGACTATTTCTATTGAGTACAAATACATATATTATTTACGTATATTGCGACTTCGTTTCAGAGAATTGTGTGAGAGGTCTGTTCTTCTTTGAAATGGTTATCACTGCTATGGTAGGGTATAGTATGGTTGCAAATTGTATATAAATTCTTGCACAGTTCTATATATCTTTGAAAAAAATTCAATCACAAAGTAATATTAAAATTTCTTTTTCTTTAGATTTATTGAAAGAAAAACATTTATGTACTTGACAGCCATCACTAAAAATATAATAAAACATTAGTTTTGAAAATATAATTTATGGGCTGGTTATATTTATGCAACACTAAAGCTCTACATTAACATTAGATAGATTGGGCTCGAAGCCCGTATAATAGAATATCTAAATAAACTGTTGTCATAGAAGGAATATTCGATTGAGGTTACTTTATTACTACTTGTTGGCTTAAAATTCAATTATTAATGAATCTATCCCTCTTTTCTTTGAGGTTATTGATGAAATAGAGTTGGAACTTAGAAGTTGTATCATTTAAAATCCATGAATATAAAAAAATTTGTACCTTCATCCACTGTCAAAAAAAAACATGTATATTTCTACATATTTGATTATCTTTTTTCAGAAAAAACCTGACAAAGTTTGCACTTGTTTTATTAAACAAACATATGTAAAAATAGTACAATAAAATCTTCCACAATGCTTATCATTAAAGCAGTAGATTCAATCACAATACACACATATATTTATGGCATTTTAACACTATCAAGGCAAATTTTTTTACAATTTCCCAATATTTAGGATAATCAGCACAAAATTTTTTAAAATCCATGTCCAAAGATTGCGTAAGCAGGCTTTTTACTCTGATCCTTCAAGAAATCATGAGTCCATACTAATGATTAAAATGCTAAATGGACTAAAATGATAGTTCTTTTGCATAAGAGCTCAGAGGAAGCATCTTCATTGAATCCAACAATATGGAATAATACCTATAATTTGCAAGCATTAGATTGGTTAATTCAGAAATAACGGCAACCAAAATATTTATAAATAGAAGATAGTCCCGAGCTTGTCATACTTAGTGAATAATTCAATAAATAGTAAATAAATACAACAATATAGAGTAAATTGCAAATAGTGATTGATGTTATTCGATATTGAATGTAAGATGATTATTAAAAATAAAAATAATATGTACAACAGTACAATAGACTACAATCCATTATAGCTATTACTTTAAACTTCTCTAGAACAACACACGAAAAATCATGTGAATCATATAATGGCCAGTCAGCCTTCTAGGTGCACCACATCAGCTTCAATGCTATGTCAACTTAATCTTATTTTTCCATCAGAAAAATAACTATGATATTTCTAAGTTGATTTTGTTAAAACTTACGGATTTGGTTCAAGGTTATTTCTCGCATGCTATGCACATAGGTAGATGATGAGGTCAAAGTAGTGGGTATGTATGGATAAAAATTTGTAGATAATATTCAATGTTAGGAAATGTTGGATGGGAAATTGTGGTTCAAAGGTAAAAAAGGGGTGTAAGTTATGTATGGAAAGTTTCTTATGTGGTTTTTTGTATGGAAGCAAATTTTGAAGCAATTTTAAGTTATGTAGATGTTATTTTATGGGTTTTAATAATAAATTAATTTATTAGATTTAGTTCTGTTGCAAAAGTAATTCTTCGACAACATTGTCAAGAAAAAAGTGTTTAATATGTTGGTCTGCGTTCCCATATATTGTTGAAATGCATTCCTGTATGTGTGTGGCTGCTGTTAGAACAAAAAATACGGAGAATGAAAATAAAATGAATGTTGATTTTTAGGTTTTCATTGAAGTTTGAATTAAGAGGAAATATGTACTATGTTTATAATCCTATCAAGATACACATGAGTCGACCAATGTTAGTACAAAGTATATGGAGAAGACTTATTTTACTTAAATGTAGTTAATTGTATTTTAGGTTTACTAATACATTGAACTGATGGTCAAATAACTGATTAGCCCATCTTAAAAAGTAAATAAAATAAATTGGCATCTAAATATCTATGTCAGCATTTCTATTATTATTCATTTTCTAACGTAGGAAAGTAATTGACGGAATAGATGAAAATGGAAGTGAATCTTTGTTTGTATTTCCCTTATTTCACACCATTGTATGTAACGGTGGAATGATGAGAATTACCATCCAGCATCCATGGTATTTATATTGTCTAGGGATGTTTAAACTTGCCAAATAACTTTAAGATCGTACGATAAAAAAATTGTAGGAAGTATAACATAATTGTACATAGGAATACATGTTTTATTCAAGTTTGAAACATTCCATCAAAACATTATAAGGCCACTGGTAAGTATTAGTCATTTGTAGAGGGCTTTAATACAGGGAAATGTTACATAACTATCACCTTGAATTCCACATAGGGTAGATTTGGATTTTTACATTTAATATTTTATCTTTTTCTTCAAAGAAATTGCTGTTAATGTGTGCGAAATTATTGTTAACATGTGCCAATTGAGAACTTCCTTAGCCTATTAAAAAGTAACTAAATGGAACACCAATGGTAGCCAAATTGATATTCACATTTTGCACTATAACTCAAATAAACCTTGAACTACATATGCTAAAGATTGCTAACCTAACCTGTGAAAAAAGCAGAAGCGCTCATGAAATATACATACAAGTAGTAGGAATTTTAGAAATGCGTTAAAACATTCTAGTTTTGTAAACAAAATAATTAAAAAATATATCTGTTATCAACTATGTTGTTACACCGAGAGGTTTATATAAATCAGTAAAAAATACGTCATCGTTAAAACCACTGTAAAAAAATCTTTATTCGGTCCCTTGGACAAAAGCATATTTATATTGTCAATAGCATTGCATGATCATTAATTTTGAAACTTACAAGGTTCAGAAGTAACATAGGCAATGAAACCCATCAATCTTGTGGGCAGAAACATTTACCTACAAGCAATAACTGTCACCCTGCATGGACAACTTGAACTGAACATGGTTAGTTTGATGAAGTCATATATTGGAAGCAAAGGATACAGTGAGTTTAATGACAACCATGAAGTGGGCTGGAGGAGGCCGGGGGTATATCCTATTAACTTAAACTAAGTTTTATGATGCATCAATGTTTCATTTTATCCAAAATTCACATATATTAAGGTGGAGAAACCATGGGAATATTCAGTTGCTAGTCTGCTACCACTACCACTCTATAATGGCCAGTCAGCCTTCTAGGTGCACCAAATCAGCTTCAATGCCATGTCAACGTAGTCTTATTTTTCCAACAGAAAAATAACTATGATATTTCTAAGTTGATTTTGTTAAAACTTTTGGATTTGGTTCAAGGTTACTTCTCCCATCCATACAAAACATAGTAAAGCTATTTTGAGGTTTAAAAGATTTAAGTGCAACTATAGACCTTGTCCAATTATTCATATCAAACCTAAAAACATTGTTTATGATGGGTTGTTAATATATTAATGATATTTTCATACTTGCTAGAACACCTAATAGACATGGATCAACAAAGTTCTGTAGTTCTTTTAGTTAAGATGAGCGGATTTGAAAGTTCACTTTTTAATTATAAAAGTGAGTTCACCTTTTAGTACAAATCAACCAAAAATCGCTTCATTCAGTTATAGTTGAAGATTGTGGTTGCCCGTTATTTTGTAGAGGGATTTGTAAGACTGTTATTCTATGTTCATGCCATCGCATGTTACGACTAATCACAATGTACAACATTGGTGTGTAATTATACATTATCTTTGAAGAGAATGCTATGTAAAACTAAATGTAGATTATAAGAAATAAATTCTATATAAAAATTGAAGTAAAATATCATTTTGGATTAAGTAGAAATTTAATATGTAGGAAATTAATTATAGAAAAGTTAAAATAACCATTATCTAATGAAGATATGCATTACTACCTGACTTATTATGAACAATTTTTTGGATAAATACAAACTTGTTCTATTATTATTTCCATAAAATATTAAAATTTGTTATAAGATTTTGTAAATTATCCTCTGATAATACATCTATGAAATACAAAACTATTAAAATTGGCAGGCTCAAAAATTACCATGATATGGGCAGCATTGTAAGCACCAACCCGGTTTAAATTTTAAAAATCCTCCATTCTTTTGAATGTCTTCATGGAGCAACCTAATGAAACAGTGTAAAGATATGGCTGCATTGACTGCATTATCAGAATTTGAGTTTTTAGTTAAACAAAGTACATAAAACTACCAAGAATTCATAAATCATGCAAGGTCAAATGATGGCTTAGGAAAGATATAAAATTCATGGTTATACAATCATGATTAAATAACATTATTACCTAATGGCTTATGAGCGAAAATGGAGTAATAAGCGCTAACACAGTTAGTTGTTAACATATTTCTATCTTTCAACTAATATATAACCTCGGCCTGTTGTAGCAATATTACAGGATGAAGGAAGTAAGACATGCAAGTTAATAAGCTAATTAGTTGTAACTAATGAAAGGAAATTGGAGAAGTAACCAAAAGCATGTAGTATAAAACTAATGAATAAATAATATACTTTTGAGTATTTTTATTTTGCATACGTAATATACAATACTGACTTAATTATTTATAGAGATTTGGGCCTGTAAATGACCTATTGAATAAGTAGAGCTTTGAGTGATTATTTTATACTCCACCACCTCTGAATATTTAGATCCCTTGATCATCAGGTAATAGCGAACAATAATATAAAATTTTACTTCGCAAAATGTCCAATTGACTCAAAGCCTCTAAAACATTAAATATAAGACAAACGCATAACAAATGAACTTGAAAAAAATATTGCGTAATAGCGATTTATACCTTCACTTTAATGCTATGTAACCAAGACTCTTTGCACGATCATGGTGACACTGTTTAAAAGATTGTTATAGGCAGTATTTAATGCTTAATCCCTAATAATTTTACATTTTATAGCTTATGAACTTGAATATAAAATACTTTAGAAAACTTATGTACATGGAAAATTGTTGTACAGTATACATTTACCAATTCTAGCAAGGAATTTATGGCTCAAGTGTATAAGAATTATTACTACTCCAGTGATATTCTTACATATTCATACAGAAATTTAATAATACATTAACCATAGTATTATAACTTACATATGTAGTACTTATCAAGGATATTTAAGTAAATGTTTATCACCATTTTACTTTATTTGAATTTCAAGACATTATAAAAAAGCCAAATAGTGAAAATATAATTGATTCAACTTTTGTTTTTTACCTGGTTACCTCATGTGATTCATATTTAGAGCAATACTATTTAGTTTACAGACTTTCCTCTAATATACGTGCTCAATAAAAAAAACTATCATTCTGATATTTGATCCAGATTAACATAGCATGGTATTATCTGTTTTCGTAGGACATGATACTCACATTATAAGTATGGTCCAAACATAACTAAACCAACTAAACACAACGTCAAATTTTATATTTTCATATGAGGGTCCATTTTCAACCGAAACAAAAATTCCTCTCTTTAAATTATATTGCTCAACATATATACATTTAAATCATTTCTTCAATTATTACTCATGTAGCAAGACTATGTTGCGTCAAACAATCCTGAATAATATATATAGGCCCATAAGGAGGGCAAATACATAAAATTCATCTTGAAAATCATCATTCGATAACTTTTTTCTCTTCAGCTTTTTCTTTCAAATTGTGACATTTTCAAAATCTCCTTTCATGGTAGAAGATGGTATAATAATACAATAATGATCCTACTTAAATTCACAGTGATGTTTGAAAAAGAGGGAGAAAGTTCCATTCCTTGAATTAGCCATTTTCTTTTTATTATGAGTCAGAAAATATGAAGCAAGAATGTTATCACCTAAAAGAATTTCCTTTTCAGTTAAGAGTTTTTAAATCATCCAATTCTTCATTTGTTCACCAATAAGAAATCAAACATAAACAAAATTGCTATAACAGGCCGTTGAGTACTTGAATTGAAGAATCAGCGCCAACGATGTTTTCAAAGGTCCAAGTAAAACAGACGTGAATAGGGATACTTAGGATGTTATACTATTTTATACAGAAATATAATTTTTAACATTGCTGAAATCTACAGTTTACCAAAAAGGGAAAAAAAGTAGCATTGACATAATGGATTTACCATTACAGTTAAGTAAAACTAAAAACAAATCCTGTTTTGAGCATAAATTTTTAAGTATCTAAAACGAACGGAAATAAAACTCATAAACTATGAATGATCAGTGAATCGGTGAAGATAAATGAGTCAATGCCTATAAAGAGAATAACTTCTGGTTCAACTAATTTTTTTATAGCAAATACCTTTCTTCTCTACAACAAAAGTTCAATCGTATTATATATTTTTGCTGTGATAAAATTTTGGGACCTGAAATTGCATTCATGTATTACTCACTCCACAAATATTTGTACAAAATATACTCATTGGAATTTTCCTTAAACATATGCATAGATAAATATAAACATATGATGGAAATTAACCTTTGCGTAAGGAGGCAATTAATGTAAAATCTATTAGCAAAAATGTATTCTATGGGTCCAAAAGTTAAGTTAACTCAATTAGAAACTTTTATAAGGCAAAGTATCTTTACATGAAGGTCATTAATAGAATGTGATGTTTTCCATATTCATTGCAAATTTGCAGGATAATTATTTTCATTTATATAATCAAAGATAACATCCAATGAAGCAATTATCTATTCTCATTTGATGTTAAAATAAGAATTGTAATAAAAAAATTATTACCGACCACAAAAAAAAGGAACATAATAGAAGTTGTAACCAAATATACTCTTAGTTAATTATGTCCAAACTTAAAATATTCCCACAAATAAAAGGTGTTGGATGCATTCTAAAATCAAATAGGCGAGGTTGTATTTGTTAAACATTTGGTATCATTATATAGTCGATCAAAATAAACATCAAATAGAAAAGGAGTATTTTATAAGATTCCTTATTTGCTATGATTAAATATTTATACCAGAAAATTATTAATTAAACCAAATATAGTTTTTCATGCAATGGTATTGAATGCAATTAAAATGCAATAAATTGTGAAGAAGTATAACAAATAATAATCTCACCCTTTTCTTAATGTTGACAAAGAATAATCATATGTTAAAATAAAAGATATATAGGGTGAAGCATGTCATAATACACTGTTATACAAAAGAAGAGCCCAAATCAAAACCAAATCATGCCATAACAGACAATAGATAGCCCCTATTTATGAAACATGAACAAAAATATTTGCAGTTTAATGATTAAATGTAAAATTGTGGACTCAACTCATAAAAGGTGTAAGAATATATTTGATTTGCATATTGTCAAAAGCTAGACCAAACTTCAAATTGATTGCGGCAAAAAGAATGTCCAATTCAAGTTAAACTTGAGAAAGAAAATACTTCATAGCAGTAAAAAAGAAAAAAAATAAAATTTACTATTTTCCAAGAGAAACCATAGCAAACTTGAAAATAATGTTACCAATTCTTTGCAGAAATTTTTTGTATAAAATAAGCAAGCAACTTACTTGCAAAAGGAAATACTGCAATAACTTCTCAGTAAATGAAAACTGCTTTTCTAAAAAAGGAAAAAAAGATTTCAATCAATTTGAACCTGTATTTTCAGATCGACTTTGGGCTTCGCCACTCCATATCATCCACATTATTTACTTTTTTGCTGACTAACTTTTGAAGTCTGTCCATTTTCAGACAATGTATACTTGTTAATATTTAATTTGAAATATGTGTTAAAAAAAGTTTGCAATGAAAAAAGTCCTAATATGGCCCTCATGTTATATATTGCTCACTTGATCCATTTTCACTTATGGAACCAAGTTTAAGACATTTCCATTTCAAACAATACACATGTTAATAAATAATCTGAAAGATATGTTAAAAAGTGTTTGTAACGAAAAAATATTAATTTTAGAGCATAGATAGAAGAATCAGAAGCATGATAGAATAGCCTATTATTACACATATACATTGAAGAAAATAATGGCATATTCATTATCCATGTCAGCTATAGGTATCCATTTATTGCGTGTTCAATATATATCAAATTACTTCAAATAGGTTCACGATACTAATGACTAACATTTTAAATCAAAGACGACATAATATTTACCTACAGAAACACGGTACTTGAAACCTGGTGAGATGTCAATCTAATTTTTAATTATTTCCTTACGAACCTACCAAATATATCAAGAAAAATTAAAACTTAGTTCATGCATTAAAAAAATACACATAGAATTTTTTTCTAATTCAAATGTTAACGCAAAAATTGTCTAAGTGATAGTAGCATCCCATGTTTTATCTTTTGATTATGCTAACTATGTTTACTTTAACATGGTGAGAGAAATTTAAGCTTAAAATTAGTAGAACCATTTTAAAACAACAAATGAGTAAATTCATTCAGAAATGGTAGACAACAATCAAGCAGACTGAAAATTGGTTGAATATTTCTTGTATGCAAACCAGAAATTTATATGTATAAATGGTATATGTGCAGAAAATAAAAAAAATATTTATTCAAAATCTCCTTTCGTAATAGAAGATGGTATAATAATACAATTATGATTCCGCTTAAATTCACAGTGATATTTGTAAAAGATGGAGAAAGTTCCATTCCTTGAATTAGTCATTTTCCTTTCTGTTATGAGCCAAAAATATGAAGCAAGAATGTTATCACCTAAAAGAATTTCCTTTTCGGTTAAGATTTTTTTTAAATCATCCAATTCTTCATTTATTCACCAAGAAGAAATCAAACATAAACAAAATTGCTATAACAGGCTATTGAGTTCTTGAATTGAAGAACCAACGCCATTGATGTTTTCAAAGGTCCAACTAAAATAGACATGAATATTAAAACTTAGGATACTATACTATTCTATATAGAAATATAATTTTTATCATTGCTGAAATGTACAATTTACCAAAAAGGGAAAAAGTAGCATTGACATAATGGATTTACCATTACAGTGAAGTAAAACTAAAATCAGATCCAATTTTGACCATAAATTTTAAACTACATAAAACAAATGGAAATACAACTTATAAACTGTGAATGAGTACTGAATCGGTGAAGACAAATGAGTCATACCATTTGGTGTTGTTGCTCTACGGTATCAATTTCTCACCTTTCATAGTTTTACAACCGTAAGCGTCGTGTAGGAGTATCCCACACACCAAATGTACCCATATACGAATTAAAGGATAGAGGATCAGACTCCATTATGGATTGTGAATAGGTAGATGTGGGAGGAGAACGAAGCAAATTTGTGTTGGAGGAAAAAAAGGTAACTGGCTAATTTGAGAATTGGGAACGAATGCGGTTAGGGAAGTAGAAATGGGCGAAAGGAATGGATTTGGTATGCCATCTCCAGTTGCCACATCTTGGTCAACACGTGTCTCCCAAAGAAATGATTGGTTTCTGTTTTACTATATAAGTAATAGATGCATATATGTGTGTTCGTCATAGTTTAAAACTTCTAGAAATAGTTCATGTTGAGTTTTGATCTTGATGAGTTCGAATATATTCAAGTCCATATCAATGATGTTTGAATAAAGGCATAGTTAAAGTCAATTGGCATGTCCAAGTCCTTGTTCATATTAACTATGCATGATTACAATCAAATTGGATTTGTCCTCAATTTGATTTAGGATTTACAAGAGTTTGATTTTAAGAATAGAGAGAAAAGGAAAATCCGCCACCATTTGTGCACTCCTAGGTTTGTATTTATAGAGGTTGCGCTGCTCTACTTCGCCTCTTATGTCTTCGGTGGGCTCGACTTCAACAAGCGTGGCTTCGACAGCGTCAACCTAGCATTAGCTTCGTAGCTTAATGCAATATAAAGGCGGAATCATGAATGTTGATAGTCTTCAACCTTGACCATATTGTATATTGATATGCTCTTGACTGATGGTTGGCGTCCTCAGTTGAAGGCAGTGTTGAACGTTGATGGGAGGCGACAGTGTTGTGGGAAAACAACTTCATATAATTTGGAAACAAGATTGATGACTCTCGACGTCGATGACTTCCATTGTGATGATTGGCGCTTCTCATTGGCTAGTGGCAGTGTTGAATTAAAGAGGCATTGAACATTGTCCTTCCTTTGTGGATGTCGACGATATTCATCATCGACGTCGCGAAGGTGGATGGTGCCGGCATTCTTAAAGTGGTATATTAATAGCAACCTATCTCAATGAGATTCGATGTGATTATAGGGGCACTAATAAGAGGTACAACTTATGACTTGCGGTATGGTCAATTAGTGACACTGATTGATTGGCGAATTTATTATAAAAAGCTTCCTCCAATGGATGATGAAGTCCGATAAACACTAAGCGCGGTATTTGCAACAGAAGATACATGTAATAGAGCTCCATTGCTTAATGTACGGTATGTAATGAAGAAGTGTGGCGTCGACCAGAGGAGACACCATAGAGGCATGATATATGAGAAGTGGTATGGATAGTGTTGATGATGAGCACGTTGCTTAGTGGAGACATTGATTCTTTTTCTTTGTTGATGGAATTCGATGTTGATGAGTCACGAAGTGATGAAATGCGGTGTGGTTGAGGGGAGATACTGAAGAAATGCAGGACCGGTGAATGACGACGTGATGAGGTGTTGTATTGAAGTGAAGCCACACCGTAATTTTATTGAATTGGCCCATCCCCGTATCTTCGATGTTGTTGATCTTTTCAAAGAACCTAGTAGCGTCGATTCCCTTGTGATGCCACTTCTTATAGCATCATTTTCGACATTAACATTTATAGATAACGTATATTTTGTTTAAGTAAATTATCTATTTTAATTCTAAAATATTTATTTATTTATGTATTATCCATTTGAAGTACTTAGTTTGTGATATCAAAATTTTATCTTGAGATTAAGATATTGTTAAACGTTGAATTATTGTTCAATATATGTATATTTAATTACTTTGTTATATATATATTAATTTACGATCATTCCTTTCTTGTACATTGAATTAGATTAAATGACTGATTCACTATTGACATTGAATTGATTAGTGTTTTAGTATGACTCAGTGATGACTTCCTTCTATATAGATCCGTGTTATTGATATTTCTATAATGTTTTATTTTTGATGAGTTTAATTCTATGTAGTGAGAAATCTAAATAAACGGAGTTATAATACCTTTGGGATGGAGCATTTAGTAATATTTCTCCGGTTATTCTTTAGACTCGTTATATAGAATATTTGTGGAGTTTGAGTGTAGTTTACGAGCAACGAATAAATGATTGAGCATCATGTGGTGGTCTGCGATGCCAATGTGATACTTATTCGATTATACATTGTAAGTAGATGTCACTCGAGTGATGGGGATTTGGATTATACTTACATGAGGTGATGCTCGAGGTAGAGTAAGTTTATATGCTCGGTATAGGGCAAGTTTATATGCTTAGGGTAGAGCATTATGGATGACTGTGCTATGGGAGTGCACCCATATGTATGTTGCCTATCATGAAGTGCTTCAGGATATGATTAGGAGTTAGCATGACCCAGATGGCTAGTGTTTACCTTGATGGCTTGATCGTGGGGTCGTGCCCTATATCCATGACACTTTTTGTTGTTTAAAATTTGCATCGTGGGAAATAAGTGAAGAGTGGTATAGCCCTAGCTCCTTTAGTCACGCAGGCTGGTAATTTGTTACCTTGGGGGTGTAATTTAGGTCATGATCAGTTTATAACATATTTTGTAGCATGTTTATGACATATGGTGTGCATAGTCATGATACTAGGTTGGTAAATGAAGAATGTAGGAGCAGATCCAAGCGGAGTAGCCCTTGGCTCCAAGAGCGGGTGTGGTAGCTATCAGTCTTCCTTTTGGTTCTACATTGAATGATAGATGAGTGTATATTATCTATATAGCTCACCTAAGTATTAGAGCGGATCCAAGTGAATAACCCAGGTGCTCTTGGAGATGGAGGATAGACAGGTTGTGGTTTCACTAAGTGATATAACCAAAATACCTTTAGATTATTGGGTGGTGTAACCTATATCCCACCATTGTTTATTTCTATATGATGAGATGAGATTATATCTGGATAGGTGCCTAAAGTATAGTGGATTCTCTTATATTTTATTGTATATGATTTCTTTGATATAAAGCCTATATTAATATTGATGTTGGTAAGATATCACTCGAGATTGAGAGTTATACTTGCGCATTGTTGCTTAGTAGCCTAGTTATACTTGATGATATCTCATATTTGATGATTTCTGAACTTAGAATATGATTCCTAGATATGTATGATTCACCCATTCGATGTTGATTCTGTTTTTCCTGATTTGATGTGATTTATATGGATAATGACATCTTTATGCATGGTTTTATGATATTTTGATGTTATAGGATGCATTTGAGATTATTTTTGTATTTTATTTGTATATAAATATCATACATACATTACTACATATTTATTGATATTATGGATATTATATAACCTACATTCATTGAGTTACCTATCTTTATTAATTTAGACATAGTCTGACCCGTGTGTTATTTACGTAATACTCGGGATCAGTTCGAGACATTTTAGGTACAAGGACAGTGATACCAGCTTGTGTTTATTGGGCATAAAGGAGATTAGGAATTCAGTATAGATTTCATCATCTTGTATTGTTTCATGTACGTAAATCCATGAGTTGTATATTGGACATACATTATAAATTATGTCTTATATATTATCGCTGCTATTCTGACTCTACGTTCTCTGTTATATACTTTATATGTGTATTATTCCATCCTAGAGGCATACGTTTTTATTGATGTGTGCCAATACTATGTATGTTTTGTGGTGAGTTATACCCGACGTTTAAGTACATACTAGTATTAGTCCAAGTGAATATTCATGTGTGTATCACATATAGCCTCGTTCTCCTTATTATCTGACGTTATTACCCAGTAATACTTTGGGATAGTGGGTATAGAGATGGTGCATTACAAACAAGGAATATGCCTAAAAGAAAGATATGCACAAAATAGGGATGTTCACCGCATTTTGTACCGTTTATTTCAATAATAATAGAAAAGAGAATTCTTTGTAATTCCAAACATAACACAAGTTCTCTTTAGATAATTTATGGAAAATTACAGTGTTAACATTTCCTTTTTAAAGATGTAATTCTAATGCATTAAAAATAGAAATCCCTAAGTATAAACCAAAGAAATGTAAGTAGTGATAATAACAATAATTAAATTATGAATCTAATATACTACGTTGACGATGGATCCTGACTAGTTGTAGAGTTACAAATACTAAATAGGGAAAGTATCATGGTCCAAAAGGGGCTGTGATACTTATATATATATAACACCTATATAGATATACATATGTAGTTATTGTATTCATTGAGTAGGTGGGGCATATCATACGCGTATACAAAGTCAAAACGACTAAGTTTAGAAAGTAGAAATAACATGAAATGGAAAGCAATCGGTATAAACTAGCGTTATGTATAAAGTACGTAATTTTCCAATCATCAGAATTTTCTTTTTGAGTTTTCATCATTATAACCCACATAATAAACTTAGATGGACAGGCACTGGTACGAGGCGGGAACAGTGGAAAATCAAATTTCTTTATGCATGCTCGACATTGACAAGGGCACTAGATATTAGATGTATCAGTCTTGGTCATTGTATGTTTTATTATATTTTATACATCCGTTTGAGTTCTTATCGATAACGTTATGATATACTTTTGTTTATTATAGGATACTAACACCAACGATCCATTCCTAGTGGCCTTGGATTTTCAGCTTAGCGAAAATTTAGGCCCATTAAAGTGCATTTTCCACATCTTCCATGGTATCTTCATGGTCATTTTTCGTTTATCATGGTTTCAGTCAGCACTTCATGGCTGACTCGCTTCATCAATAAAAGAGAAATCAATCTTTTTTACAACCTCGGTAGTCTTTCTCATTTCAACATGGTATTCATCAAGTACTTTTCTTGTATTTTCCACGAAGGCCATTATCATTTGGTAAAAGCGTTCATTATTCATGTCCGTAAGGATTGATCCTTCAGCATTAGCAAGAGCTTCAGTTCCAACTGGAGTTTCAAGAATATCTTGCTCAACTGTTGGAGGCTGAGGGTTTTTCCAACGGATAGACTTACCCTAAGGTAGAAAATTAGTGGAAAGTAAATAACAATTAGTATTTAGTAATAGAGGTTCGAGGTGGCCCACTTCCAGTGTCAAAAATGTTAAAGTGGATTAGTCACAATCTAACATCCCAAAGTTTTGAAGTAAACCTCGGAAGTTGCAGTTTAAAAGAGATCGCGGCGAAGGCAGAAAGTTTGGGCCCCTGGTAGTAAGAAGAAAACTGTCTTAAGTAAGAACAAAATAATTTATAGTCTTTATAGAGCTTTTCACTGTTAGAAAAAAAATGATTGAGGAAGTTGGAAGAGGAAGAATTTGAGTGTGTATTGAAACAAATTCCCACATCGTGGCATATTTGTTTCAATACCACCATATATACCACAACCCAATATACTAAATCAAAAGAAAAGAAGAAGGAGACATAAAAACTTGTGGCAATGTAGGCTTTGGGCCTTCATATTAATATTAAAATGTCAAAGATTGAGCCTTGGGCCTTGGGGCTCTTTGGGTTTCGTGATTAGATGGGTCTCCGTCTGCCGCTTGGGCCTGCTGCGCTAAACCGGCTAATTTTGAACATCAAAATTAGAACGTTGCGCCCGTGCGCGCGCGTCTGTCGGTTAAAGAGTCGTAACCTTTCCAACAGTCACGACCGCTCCGAATAGGCACCTCCTCCAGCCTATATATATGGGCCTGCAAAGCGAGATTGTTCACTCAGAAAATTGTTCCCGTCTTCTTTCTGTTCCTCTTCCCCAAAGCTCTGTTCTTAGATCTATAATTCCTTCGGTTCATCGTCGCTCCATCTACACGCACATCATATCGGGGCCGGTCTATTTCATCCTGGGAGACAAATTGATCATATCCTTCGGTGCATATAAGGGGCAATATTGTTTCAAGGAAACAGATACTCTCTGGACTCGGACGACTAGGTAATTCTCCGCATTGTATTCAGATTCAATTGTAGCAGTTCTGTGCCGTAACAGTATTCACTAGAACTTGTCACACTTTACTCTATTGTTGTTTGCAATTTAATTGTGAAGATTATAACCATTTTCCTACCGTGACAATTTCTAAACATTTTAGTAACATTATTAAAGTTACTATCAGATTCGTAACACTTCTGTGTAGCTGCGAATAACATTATTGAAACAATTGATTGTTGTAGACGACGATGTCTCAAAATAGCAACAACAATAACGCTGCACCAACGCAAACGGTGACAAACGCTCAGTCGGCGCCTTTGGTTCCGAAAATGGCACTGTCTCATGGAGAAAGGCCAGAAAAGTTCAACGGGACGGACTTCAAGCGTTGGCAACAGAAGATGTTTTATCTAACAACATTAGGCCTCGCCAAGTTTCTAACCGAAGATGCTCCTGAAGTTGGCGAACTCGAACCCGATGCTATCAAAGTGGAGGCCGCAAGTTTTTGGAAAAATTCGGACTTTATGTGTAAAAACTATATTCTGAATGGTCTGGATAATAGCCTCTACAATGTCTATTGTACAGTTGCAACATCCAAGGAACTCTGGACGGTCTTGGACAGAAAGTACAAAACTGAAGATGCAGGCATGAAGAAATTCATCGCTGGCAAATTTCTCGACTTCAAAATGGTAGATTCAAAGACTGTGATCAATCAGACTCAAGAACTACAACTGATCATCCGTCAACTGCAAGATGAAAGGATGATACTTAGCGAATCTTTCCATGTTGCCGCAACCATTGAGAAACTTCCTCCATCGTGGAAGGACTTCAAAAATTACCTTAAGCATAAGCATAAGAAATGACAATGGAAGAACTCATAGTTCGTCTGCGAATTGAGGAAGATAATAGAAATTCTGAGAAAAAGATCTCTCAGAATATGGCTGCCAAAGCAAATGTTGTTGAGTCAGATAAACCTAACAAGAGAAAACGTGAGAATGCGCCTCCGAAGTCGAAGAAGAAATTTCAGGGTTCTTGCCATAACTGGGGAAAGAAGGGGCACAAAGCAACCGAATTTCGTGCTCCCAAAAAGAAGAAATCAGAAGCATATACGACTGAAGTTACAGATGACATTTCTGATATGGATTTATGTGCAGTCATATCAGAATGCAACCTTGTTGGTAATTCAAAGGAATGGATTGTAGACACAGGTGCCAATCGACACAAATGTGCTAATAAGTGGATGTTTACAACTTATAAAACTGCAACTGTTGATGAACAACTTTTCATGGGCAATTCATCTGCATCAAAGGTCGAAGGCAAGGAAAAAGTTGTGCTGAAACTAACTTCTAGAAAAGATCTTACTTTGAGTGATGTTCTTCACGTTCTAGAAATCCGCAAGAATTTGATAACGGGGTCCTTGCTTAGCAAGTATGGTTTCAAATTAACCTTTGTATCTGATAAGTTTGTATTATCAAAGAATGGAGTGTATGTAGGAAGAGGATATATATGTGATGGTTTATTCAAGGCAAATGTAACAACTATTGTACCAAACATTGATATGAATAAAAGTGAATCTTCTGCTTATATTGTTGACTCTTCTAACATATGGCATTCTAGATTAAGACATGTGAATTTTGATAAACTGCGAAAAATGATTAATCTAGAATGTATACCAAAATGTAACATAGACTCCAACTATAAATGTCAAATTTGTGCAGAAGCAAAATTGACAAGAACCTCGTTTCAACATGTTGAACGAGAACTGAACCTCTAGACCTTATACACACTGATGTATGTGATTTGAAAATGTGTCAAACTAGAGGAGGAAAAAGATATTTCATTACGTTTATTGATGATTGTACTAGGTACTGCTATGTATATCTCCTTAGAAGCAAGGATGAAGCATTCGATATGTTTAAACAGTATAAAGCAGAAGTTGAGAATCAACTCAACAGGAAAATTAAAGCTTTAAGAAGTGATAGAGGAGGAGAATATGAATTTCCTTTTGCGGAATTCTACACTGAGCACGGCATTATACACCAAACTACAACACCATATTCACCTCAATCCAACGGTATAACCGAACGGAAAAATAGAACTCTTAAAGAAATGATGAATGCTTTATTAATCAGTTATGGCTTGTCAGATAACTTTTGGGGAGAAGTTATTCTTTCGGCAAACCATATTTTAATTAAAATACCACGAAAGAAAACATCCAAGTCTCCTCACGAACTTTAGAAAAATAGACTGGCATCCTACAAATACTTAAAAGTGTGGGGGTGTCTTGCTAAAGTAGAGATACCTAAACCAAAGAAAGTCAAGATAGGGCCTAAAACAATTGATTGTGTATTCATTAGATATGCACAAAACAGTGCTGCTTATCGATTTTTAGTACACAAATCTGAAATTGATGATATTCATGAAAATACCATCATTGAGTCGAGAAATGCAAGATTTTTCGAACACATTTTCCCTTTAAAGCAGGACACTGACAGCGATACTCATAAGAGACCAAGGGAAGATGAAATCTCCAATTCTTTTAAGGATACTGAAGATAACCTTCAGCAAATTAGTGCTGATCAACAAGTGGAGGAACCAAGAAGAAGTAAAAGGTCTAGAACCTCAAAAACCTTTGGACCAGACTTCTATACATTTATGTTAGAAGATGATCCATTGACATACAAACAAGCTATGTCCTCCAGCGATGCCCCTTACTGGAAAGAGGCTATTAACAATGAGATAGAATCCATTATGGCTGACCATACCTGGAAGTTAGTTGATTTACCTCAAGGATGCAATACCTTAGGTAATAAATGGATATTTAAAAAGAAATTGAAACCTGATGGTTCAATAGACAAGTACAAAGCTCGTCTTGTAGTCCAAGGATTCAGACAAAAGGAAGAACTGGACTATTTTGATACATATTCACCAGTGACGAGGATAACATCAATTAGGATGCTTATTGCAATCGCATCCATACTTGATTTAGAAATACATCAAATGGATGTAAAAACTGCATTTTCGAATGGTGACCTAGAGGAAGAAATATATATTAAGCAACCTGAAGGATTTCTGAGCTACGGAAAGGAAAATAAAGTATGCAAATTAGTAAAGTCGCTTTATGGCCTTAAACAGGCTCCAAAACAATGACATGAGAAATTTGATGAAACTATGTTATCAAATGGATTCACAATAAATGAATCAGATAAACGTGTCTACATGAAACACGCACATTTAGGATATGTCATTGTTTGTCTTTATGTTGATGACCTGTTGATCCTAGGAAATAACAAGGCCATAATAACATCTACAAAGAATATGTTATCCTCTAGATTCGATATGAAAGACCTAGGACTGGCTGATGGGATATTGGGTGTCAAAATTTTGAGAACACCACAGGGATATGCATTATCCCAATCACATTACATCGGTAAGATACTAGAAAAATTCAAGCAATATAATATAACTATTGCAAAATCACCCATAGAAATGAACCAAAATTGGGTAAAGAACACTGGTGATGGTATCTACCAGCTTGAATACTCTCGTATACTAGGAAGTATCATGTATGTTATGAACTGCACTAGGCCAGATATCGCATACATTGTAAGTAAGCTGAGTAGATTTACCAGCAATCCTGGTAAACATCATTGGAAAGCGATAATCAGAGTTCTAGGATACCTAAAGCATACACAGAACTATGGTCTACACTATACAAACTATCCTTCAACAGTAGAAGGATATAGTGATGCCAATTGGATAACTGGATCACAAGATACAAAGTCTACAAGTGGATATGTGTTCACATTAGGAAATGGAGCAATATCATGGAAATCATCCAAACAGACTTGTATAGCTAGATCTACGATGGAATCATAGTTTGTTGCACTAGATAAGACCGCAGAAGAAGCAGACTGGCTTCGAAGTTTCTTGGAAGATATTCCAAATTGGAGAAAACCTGTGCCTCCAATATGTATACATTGTGATAGTCAATCAGCAATTGAAAGAGTTAATAATACACTATACAATGGTAAATCTAGGCATATTCGTCGTAGACATAAAACAATAAGACAACTTCTCTCTAATGGAGTTATCACTATAGACTAAATAAGGTCAAAAGATAACATAGCGGATCCACTAACTAAAGGCTTGCCAAGAGAGAAAGTTCAAACCTTATCGATGGGAATGGGGTTAAGACCCATAGAATAAAAGTTTTTTTTAATGGAAACGCCACCTAGTTGACTGGAGATCCCAAGATCTAGGTTCAAAGAGACAACTAAGTTTAAGAGAAACTTGACGGCACTGTGACACACAAACCATTCCTATGATAAGTCAGTGCTTTATTTGTTGGAAAATAGGATAAGTATTGATACTTTTAATGATGTCTGTACTTGAGGAATTACGAATACCCCTTACAGAATCACCTACGTAAGTGCGAAGGCGTCGCTTCAAAGAGAATTATGAGGCCAAATTCTCTAAGCACTTATGAGACCAGGCAGGTGTTCAAGGCAAAAACGAACACATACAGAGAACGAAGGATTATAAGAAACATTTGTCATGTGTTATCTATTGTAGAATTACGTAAAAGGCTTACAGTTCAAGGACATTCTATGTCTACTGATTCGCCCGTAATTCAAATAGGTAAACACTAGGAAAGTTCAAGGCCCTTGTGCTACTTTAACCGATACGATAAATGATTCGTGAAACTAAGAACAACTGCTCATTCATGTGGGGGATTGTTAGAAAAAAATGAATGAGGAAGTTGGAAGAGGAAGAATTTGAGCGTGTATTGAAATAAAGTCCCAAATCGTGAAATATTTGTTCAATACCACCATATATACCACAACCCAATATACTAAATCAAAATAAAAGAAGAAGGAGACATGAAAACTTGTGGCAATGTAGGCTTTGGGCCTTCATATTAATATTAAAATGTCAAAAATTGGACCTTGGGCCGGGCTCTTGGGGTCTCGTGATTAGATGGGCCTTCGTCTGCCGCTTGGGCCTGCTGTGCTAAAATGGCTAATTTTGAACTTCGAAATTAGACCATTACGCCTGTGCGCGCGCGTCTGTCGGTTAAAGGGTCACAACCTTTCCAACAATCACAACCGCTCCGAATAGGCACCTCCTCCAGCCTATATATATGAGCCCGCAAAACGAGATTGTTCACTCAGAAAATTGTTCCCTTCTTCTTTCTGTTCCTCTTCCCCAAAGCTCTGTTCTCAGATCTATAATTCCTTCGGTTCGTCGTCACTCCGTCTGCACGCATAACATATCGGAGCCGGTCCATTTCATCCTAGAAGACAAATTACTCATATCCTTCGGTGCATATAAGAGGACAATATTGTGTCAAGGAAACAAATACTCTTTAGACTCGGACGACTAGGCAATTCTCCGCATTGTATTCAGATTCAATTGTAGCAGTTCTATGCCGTAACAGTATTCACTAGAACTTGTCATACTTTACTCTGTTGCTGTTTTTGCAATTTAATTGTGAAGATTATAACCATTTTCCTACTGTGACAATTTCTAAACATTTTAGTAACATTATTGAAGTTACTATCAGATTCGTAACACTTCTATGTAGTTGCGAATAACATTCACAACGTCCACTATTGCTAAGTTCTTTGTTGATTTGTCAGTTGAGCCAAAGATGACTTTAGAAGGTCAAATTGGTTTTGTCCGCCATTGAAGATCTTTGTAAAAGAGCTTAAGTCTTGAAAGTTTTAAAAATGATTACAAGTGATTAATGCAGAATACTTTTAATCTTTCGGCGTCCAGTCAGAACCAGCCTCTCATATATGAGGGTCTGTGCCTTGTTTTTATAAGTGCTTTGTAGCTCTATCGTTGTTGTAGAATGTTTCTCTTGGATTACTGACTTGACTCGCTTGTAAGGCTAAGATTTGAACACGTGTCATCATCTAGCTATATGCATATTGACGTGGATTGATGATTTGACATATCTATATATAACTTTGGATGCTTTGACACATATACTTTGGATAAGCTTTAGGCTGCATGAACCGTCGATCTTTGTTCATATTGAGGCGCTTTCGGGATTGAGTAGAGATAGTTTCGGTCTTATATGTTGACTGGGCACTTTTGGCCATTACTCTTGGCTATGGGCTCCTTGGGTCGTTTCTTTACATAATGTCAACTAGGGGATCTTGGTATATGCTCTGAAGGCCGTATGTAGCTTCGGTACTATTAGCACGGCTTGATGCCTTTAGTCTTTCGGTATGAAGTTGATCTTATGACTTATGCTTTCAATTGAAGGTCCTTTGAGGTCTATGCTTTCGGTTTAAGGTCAATTGAATGATCTTTGTTTTTTGTACGACGGACATATATGGTCCTCAGCATTCATCACACTTTGAGCCCGTTCTTTGGATCTTAGTGTTAAGCTTGGCATCTATTCTTCGAGCATTTGTTTACTCTTCGGTGTGGGAGCTTAGCTTTTAGACTGAGACACGGAAGAGAGTTATACGAAGCTATGTACAAAGTTCTTATTGTTTTTAATAATTAATGGAAACCAAGTACAGGGTAAAGCTTTCGAGCTTATGACCAAGGGTTAGTATTTTCGGTATTCATGTGCAACGAACGGCTTAGAATTTTCCTATCGGATTTTGGCTTATATAGTTAGGGATTGCATATAACTGGATAAAAATTATAGTATAACACATTCATTTCTAATTCATTCAAACCAGCAACCGTTCATCTTCACTACCACAAGATTTTAGCCGTTTATTTCCCTAAACCTCTACACATTCGGTCACATCATTTGTGAGAGTTATAGGAATTTGTGCTTCAATGTTGACTAATAAGTGTATTGAAGACATAGTCTACTGTCAGGTTATTTCCTTATAAACTGAAAAGTCAAAATCTTGCTGCGGAGTCTTCAGGTAAGGTTGAAGTCTTATTGCGGAGTCTTTGAGCAAGGTTGAAGTCCTGTTGCGGAGCCTTAGAGAAGATTGAAATTCTCTTGTGGAGTCCTTAGGTATCTATTTTGAAGCCGAACACATTTGTTGACATGAATAGCTTTCAAGCCAAAACACATTTGTTGTAACAGATAGTGAAAGATTTGTTGAATCAAAGTATTTTTCTTGTTCATTGGGATTCATAATGCATATTAATTTATCAAATACATTTATTGAACACTTGCTAGTTTTCGAATGGTCAACAAGTGCAACTACTTCTTAATTGATCAACGCAAAAGATTCAATTTTTTAGTAACAAACTCAGTCCTGGCTTTTTCTGTTTTCCTTCAAGTAGTTTATAATGTTTGTAAAACACACCAAAATGAGCACAAAGAATAGTACAACAACTGAAGATGAATAGTTCAGAACTTTAATCTTTAAATTATATTCCCTTGTATTATAGTGAATTTAGAGCTTTGTAAATGGAGGTCCTAGTTGGATTAAAGAGGGAGGACAAGTAATTGATTCCTGTGTGTGGAGACTGGCAATCGTTTGCACCACTTGACATGAATATGTGAACAATTTAGTATATATAAACATGCTACCAAGCTATGACTATATTCTGTAAAGTTATATTGCAATGACTAACACGATATGCCAGAGTACAAAATAAAATAAAAAGGAGCATATATGGAAGATATGTGGATGGTGAAAGAATGAGAACATTCAAGGTATATCGGAAGCAGCAGAAATTGAAGGACGACAAGGCACACAGAAAGAAAAAAAAAAGTTACGGGCATTAAGAATATAAAAGGCCACGGACCTTTTTTAGTCCTTGAGAATAATACCTGGGCATATCCAATTAGCATATCCACATTAATTTTCATGTTATAAACAGAGAGATTGAACTATTCAACTGTTTTGAGTAAGAAGAAGAGTTGTGCTTGGGTATGAGACTTACAGTGCAAATCTCCTTCGGCAGCCAAATGCCATGAAAATCCCTGCTGCAAATGATAGTATGTAACGTCGGAGGTGCCAAAGGAGATTTGCCCTGCGATTCTCGTTCCTTTTTAATGTTTTGAGCCGCCAATGGTAAGAATGATGAAGGTATAATGCTGCAAAACTGGTAATATATGCTGGCATATACGTACATATATTTGCTGCGTAGCTAAAATTTTGTTTTATGTACATGTTGCTGGCTAGTTCGCATGAAACTTACATCGGCATATACGGTATATATTTACTGGCGATGGAGTTCAAACAAAGTATTATGATATCAATTAAGAAGAGCAGACAGCCAAGGGATTTGGTAGTATAGAATGTAGCATAGAGAAGACGCATTATGTACAAGAATAACCTGTGCATTGCAAGACCAGATTGTTAGTTGTAATATATATGTGGATGTTGACACCTAGTAGATAGCTAAAGGGAATTATTCTTTGCGCTATTTGACGAACAGATATAGCAATGCTATGGATTAACGTATACAGGGCCTCTCTAATGAAAGTGAACTAGGTTCGCACACGAATGTGATGAACATATTATAATTGTATATTATTTTGCAGGAAAACGGTTAAAATGGATATGCAAGCAAATTTGTATTATATCCAAAATGTGAATATCAGACACGTAGGTCGCCTGATTAGTACCATATTTTGTTTATTAGTTCTTTTTTTTTTAATGCGTCGCATAATTAATCTAAAAAATTCAACATTTTTCTAAAGGATATATATTTTTTATTTACAATGAAAAAAGGCATAGTGAAATATACAAGGAAACAGCAACGTGTGGTACAGAAAGTATGTCAATTAGCAACTCTAAATATAAATAGATGATATATTAAACACGCCGGTTTCAGCACGACAAAAATTCGAGAACAAAGATTTAGAGACTGAGAGCACAACATTATAGCCTAATCAGTCTATTTTCAACTGTAAATAATAGCTTGAGTGCATACAGTAGGAACAGATGTTAGTACACCAAATGCAATGAAATCGTCCTTTGATATCAATGTACGTTAGGGTTAGTTGTCAAAAGAGTATAATATAATTAGAAGCAGCAATAGTTCCGTGAAAAATCATCAATAAAACAATGGTCACCACAGATGTATATTATGGATAAAAATTACAAAATTAACTCAAAATGTAAGCTCGAACTGAATTTTAGATTAAGACCTCACAAACTTATTCATCTTTTATTATTAGATGACGAAGATAATATTTTAGTAATTAGGCATAACTGATTCCACATAGTTTATATAAAATTATGGAAAACCTGCGAGCGTGATACATAATACAACAAAGGGACAACAGCATTGTAGTATCAAAAAACTTTGTTTTACAATTTTTTTGAAGGACAACAGATGGAAAAAAGTTGAAATATAATAATAATCATTGCGCTTCAGGTTAGTAACTTTCGGGTAAAGGCTAATAGCATGCTTTATTTCATTCATATTTGTAAAGCTTGTCTAAAATATTAAGAGAAGCTGGATAAGTAACAAATGTCTGTAAACATATGATTGAATAAATTCAGTACACTGCCTAAAATGAAGCCAAAAATCCAAGAAGTAGAACATTTTAAATTTATAGTCAGAAATAGAAGGTAGACCCAAAGCAAATGTTGAAATGATCAAATTTATACCTTAGTATGAGAAGTACACGTGTTGAATTCTCGAACACTAAACTTACTTAATACCTTCTGGATCTCCATTGTTGAGCTTAGTACATAGATGACAAAATGACATGTGTTTTGCGCATGAATTGGTATTCTACAATTTACATATGATTAACACATTCAAGAGAAAATGATTTGCGAAAATATTTATCATGTTTTTACGTCGAAATCATGTATAGTTAATTTAAATTTTTGTTTTTAAGTTGCAATATTTAAATTTTTGTTAGTTTGAATTTTATTTATATCATCAATTAGTCAACAACAAATTTTTAAGTGATGTTTATTTGTTTAAATGATATTTATTTGTAAGATCATATTCTTAAGCATAGAGGGACAGTTTGAATTTTTAAAAATATTTAACTATTTTAACTTAGTTTGGATAATTCTAGCCTAGCGTAGAAATAATAGGCTAAAAGTAATAAGAATAACATCTATATTTGATTAGGATTTTACCAATTCATTTTAGGTACTTGTACATGGAAAAATAGATAACAACAAAATTAGTAAAGGGTATTTTACGGACCAAAAGTTTGTGGTCCTAAGTCAATTATTAATAAAGATATAAGTCATAAAATTTGTACACAAAGTCCTCTAAAAATAAAAACCACCAACCAAATCAAATAAATAGCTAAACCTGGCAATCGAGACCAATTTACATGCTCATTAAGCAAACAGAGGGCACAGAATAGATGCATCTTTCATTTAACTTCAATGCAAAAGGTAGATCTTATTAATAGTGCGCAACGAAGAATCACAGCAATAAATATTTAGAAGTTAACCTATCATTCTTGCATATGCATATTAAGTGATCATATGGAAAGTCAATAATAAACATATAATTAAGTACAATAAAAAAGAGTGTTAATGGAAACATGCAATAATTGAAAAAGCAATTGGTTAAAAACTAAAACCATCGAATCTATATTTTAAATCTAGAGTTATGCGCATGAACAGAAAGTTGACAAATTTTACATGCCATGACCAATAAAGTTAGAAAAATTAAAGTACCATTATAAATAATATTCATAAGAAACAAAGTTGTGCTGATTCGGTAAAATGCAAATGATGAAGTTCAGATTACTTTTTCAAATAGTTTCCCCAATCATAGATAGGCCTTCCATATCCTAACCTTACACAGCTGGTTGTAGAAGAGGATTTTCATTTCAAAGGCTTATTTGTGCAAGATAATAAGTTTTAAAGACATTAGTTTTGAAAAATTAGTTTTAAGGACATTTTACAGGAAAAAGATAAAAGAATTTATCATTTTTAGTTATACAGAAATAATGCTAAAAGGATTTATCATTTTTCTGTATAACTTAAAAAGATAAATGAATTTATTATTATCCTATAAATTGTCCTTAAAACTAATTATTCAGAAGTGCTGTCCTTAAAACTTATTACCCTGAAAATAGAAGCCCTTCAACCTAATTTCTACGGTTGTAGAACCTCCATCTACATTTATCATGAATAATTTTAGCAACTCATTAATAATATTAGTAATAAAGACATACCACACCGTAAATGCATGAATGAATTTCAGATTCATAACGAAAAAAAGAACACGATAACATGTAGAAAACCCCAAACATAATTTTCTAACAATCTCAGAGTCATCCACAGGCGTCCCATTTTTACAACCCGTCAGCCAAAAAATCCAGACTTCCATTTTTACAACATGCAAATTGTTACAATATATGTAAATTATGGAATGAATATGCTTTTATGTTGTTTTGTTTAGTCCCACATCGTGAAATTGGTTAAGTTCTTTGCTCTGAAGCCTTTATATAAAGGAGGCTATGTAATGTAAATGCATCTCTATTCTCAGAAATGAACAATATATCTTTTGTCTCTCTCTCCAATGGCTTCTACTTTCTTCATTTTATAATATGTTATCAGCACGATCTCTTAACAAAAGGAAAATTTCAGATCTGATTATAAATCTTCAAAACGGTAAGCCACTTCTGATCTGATTACTCAAATCTTTCTGATCTCGTTCTATTAATTTTATTTATTTTAGATCTCATTTTATTATTGATCTAATTATTCAGATCGAATCTATTTGCATATTTTATTTTATTTTATTTTTGTCCATGTATTTTAGATCTCGTTTTGTTGTAGATCTAATTTTTCAAATTTCATTATATATATATATAATCTCATAGATCTTTCTCTATTTATCTTATTTAGATCTCATTCCATTATTTGGTTATAAAGAAAAAAGCTTTTCATTTTGAATTTTTTTGTTTGGATTTTAGTTTGAATAAGAACTATAGAAATGATTTTGGCACATGATTTATATTTTCAGAAGAAATATTTCATTATTTCTTAGAGAAACAAATATAAGGATAATATGTACCTAGAAGATCGTGTTAATTTATATAAAAAAATAGGAACTTGAAGTTCATATGTGCGAAGTTGAAAGATTAAAGTTTTCATACGCTGAAATAAAGCCTTGAAGCAAAAAAAACGAGTAATTCTTGAAGAAGATATTAATATGTCCACAAGGCATAATATAAAAACAATATGTTGGAATAACATTACAAATATGGTAAAAAAACTATTTCCTCGAAGAGAAATAGTATTATGATCCTCATGTTCGAATACAATTATGAATAGTCCTCTTGTTTCATTGTGTTTATTTAATATTAGAGACCTGAAGTTCTCAAATAAAAATTATACATATAAGTTTGCATTCCAAAAAAAAGGATTATATATCAAAACTCAAATATATAAATTTGAGATGTGAAGCTTTGAATTATTAGATAAGCTAATTCAGATTATGGTAAATTCCAATTGCAATCAAACCTGAAGTTTGATAATTGTTTGCACGAAGAATGGGCAAACACCTCCAAGTCGTATGATTTAGTCGATTTTATGTTGTTCTTAGTGATTTGGGTGATTTATGCAAATATGGAAAAAAACAAGGACTAAACTGTAAAAGACACACAGATTTATAATAGTTCAGCCAGAATGTGCCTACGTCCACTTCATATGTTATTCTCCTTTACTATGCGGATTACAAGTACAAAGCTTTGATTACAAGTGTATGAAAGTCGTTTAAAAGTTCTGTCCGTGCTTGAGTTCTCCCCTCGTCTCCACCATTGTTGTACCCCTACCTCTCTATTTATAGAGTGAGGCTGGGGGTAGGGGTCTTGGATGTATATAGTTGCTGGTGGGCCTGGGCTGACGTGATCTGGCCTGGCAATGTTGGTTCGGTAATGTCTTTGTCCGGTGGTGAGTAGAGCATGGGTTGGTCCGGTGGTGAGTGGAGCGTGGATTGGTCCGGTGGTGAGTGGAGCGTGGATTGGTCCGGTAGTGAGTGGAGCATGATCTGGTACGGTGGTGGGTGGAACGTGGATTGGTCCGGTAGTGAGTGGAGCGTGATCTGGTCCGATAGTGGGAGGAGCGTGATTTGGTTCGGTAGTGTCTTGATCGTGCCTTGGTTCGGTCGTGCCTTGGTTCGGTGGTGAGAATACACCCAACATTTGCCCCCTAAAGTGGGGCATATGCCTGCATATGTCGCGCTTTGTTTTAGATCATTCGGTTTGGACACACTCATTCGGCCCAAGTGCCGAACCAGTTGGTCCGGTTATCCTACACTCATCTATAAGTATGGGCTTCACGACTCTGTCATTCTTTACTATTTGAAATAGCCGAACCAAACCTTTGTCTGCCGAATCGTGTCACCGAACCAGATTTTACTGCCAGACCAGGTGAGGCTTTCTTCTTCCGAATAAACTTTATGCTTGAACTACCGAATGAACTTTAGGGAGTATGAGTGCCGAATGGACTCTTAGCCTCGAACTACCGAGTGAAACTTAGGGGGTATGAGTGCCGAATGGACTCTTAGCCTCGAACTACTGAATAAAAATTTTGTGCTTTGACTTATGAATGAGATTCCAGACTGTATGTACTTGTTTGTTTATATCTCTACATTCCTGGTTCTAACGACATGCTTTCTGGTGTTGCAGATAATGTCTCATAAAGTAGAAACTCGCTCTGACAAGAAGAAATCCAAGGACAAAGGGGAGTCCTCCATAGTGTCCCTGGTTCAGTCAGAGCCAGAACGACATGGACCGTCCCTGAGATCATTAGTAGATGGGTACGACCCTCAGGAGCTCTTGGACTCACCGCCTGATTGCTTTCCCAGCTCCCTTAAAGATGAGCAGCTTGACGTTATATCTAGATCCTTTGGGATTGACAGAGCGCATATGATGTTGCCAGGGAAAGGAGTGATGCCGTATGACCCCCCTGAATGATATTTTGCTTATAGTAGATATCACTGCATGTGCGGAGCCATTCCTCCGATCAACGCTTGGATAGTCAGCTTCATCACATACTTGAAGGTGGCCCCTTTCCAGCTTCAGCCCAACTCCTATGCCATCTTGGTGAGTCTGTTCATTATCTTCCGGAGAAAATACGAGCGTCCCCCTTCTAACCGGGAGATCCGGTACCTGTACAACTTGAGTGGCTACAAGAAGGGGTCTCCATATATTAGCTTAGAATCGGCCGTGTCTTTCAAGCCAGTCCTGGATTATATTCAAAATTTAGCATGTTCAAGAAGGAATGGTTCTTTATCAAGGATGACTCTGTTTCTTTCCACCGTTTCACCTCTAGCTATAAGTTGAATCTCATTTATAATTTTCGTTCTTTATAATGCTCCTCCTTATGTGCTTTATTTCTTGCTAGCGACAGGTGGCTTTGCGGTTGTAGAGAATGATCGTCTGGTTCAGATGGCTGCGGAAATAGAAGCCATTCCGGAAAATGAGAGGCCAACTTCTTATTTGATCAGGAATTCTACTCTTTTGGGGCTCAACTTGATTCTTCCATGCCAGTCTGTGGTTAAGCAAAGAGACGCAGCTGAAGAGAGGGCCGCCAAAGCTAAAGGAGGGGCTACAGCGAAGAGCGGCAAAAGGAAACCCTTTTCGAAACATCCAATTGCCGGGGGGAAGAAACTTAAGAAGTCCGATGGACCCTCCCCCATCACATGTCCAGACATCCCGGAGGAGGAAGATGTGGAGGAGGAAAGAGGCGAGGATGAAGGAGGTGAGGTGGAGAGTGGAAGTGGTGGAGAAGGTGATGGTGATGGTCATAGCGATGATGGTGGCGACGGACAGAGTGGCGATGGCACTGGGGCTTGGTCTTCTAAGCAAGCAGGTGTGATCCAGGAGTGGACAGATGATGCTTTCCGCCTAACTTTTGAAAGGTTGGAGGAAGGATCGGCTTTAGCGGAGAAGTCTAAGAAAGCTGACAAGGCCGAGACCGGCGCCGATTCATCTTCCAAGAGCGCTTCAGCTGAGGCAATTCCTACGATTCAAGGTGAATTTTTGACTCCTGCAGACTCCATTTATGATAAGGATTTAGGAATATTTTATGGTCAACTCTCGTCCTGGAATGAGATCCAGGACTCATTGCAATATCCTACTCCTCCCCAGGGTTTGTATGTCAAAAGCGTCTCTTTACTCTTCTTAACTTGATATATTTCTTGAATTATAGTTCAATGTCTGCTTGTAACACTTGGTTTTTATCCCAGAAGCGGGTAAGGTGGCTAAGACATCAGATGTCCGACACCGTCTTGAACAATACAAACTTCTCAAGGCTTCTACTAAACCAAAGCCTCCGACTGACCGCCCGGGAGACGTAGCTGGCTACCGCCCTCTTCTTGGAGTTATCGAAGAGGATATCCAAAGGAAGAAGAGGAGTCGTTCCTTGTTTGAATCCTCACCTGGTCCTCAGTCCCCAACTCAGCCTCTTCGGGATACCACGAAGAAGAATACTGAATTTATACCTTCTCCGCACCCGTCTGAAAATCCTACCGTTACCCGGATAGGCCATCCCGGCTTGGCTCGTAATCCGTTTGCAGGTTATCCGGATCTGGATCCGGGTTCTTGTGATATTACCTTTGATGAGGCTACCGGTGAGCACTTTCTTCCTCGTAATCCTATGGTAAGAGTATTGAATGAAGCTAAGTCTCTGGACCTTGATTTGCTTACCACTCGGGTTGTAACTTTGGGGGACGAAGCTAAGACAAATATTGACCGGGTTGCTGAGGAAACCAGAAAGCTGATAGGGCATCATGCCCGACTGGTCAAGGCTAGAGAAGAAATTGGGAGTGCTAACATTCGACTGCGGTTAATGGTTTCCGACCAGGCCAAACAACTCGCTGATCAGGCCATCCAGATCTCCCAACATGAGGCCGCCTCAAGGCAACTAAAGAAAACCATGGAAAAGGCCAGCAGAGCAGAGTTACGGAAAATGGAGGCTGCTTGTAAGGAACGGATTGATATGGCTATTGCAACGGTGGATGAGGTCCGGAAAGCGGATCTCGAGCGGGTACGGGAGGTATCCGAGAAACTTGAAGCTGTAGAGCTTATTCAAATCAAGCTGAAGGAGGAGATCGAGGCGATGAGGAAATCTTTCCAGGCTGACTGCTCGCGATACCAATCGAAGAGGGATGCTGCTATTGTAAAGTTGTTGGCTTCTGAGGACCGAATAAGGGAGTTCGAGGAGAATGAGGGGATAATGGATGAGATGCTTCATTACATATACTTTCGCACTTGGAAACAGGGCAACTTATCTTGGATGGATGATTATCCCCGAGTCATGGCCAGGATTTATCTCAGGGCCCTGGAGGAGGCTAAGGCCAATGCAGATAGGGAGGGTGGCGTGGCCTTTAGAATGGATGTGGTCACGGCTCAATTCACCAAGGAGGAGAAAGCGGCGGTGAAAGAGGGTATGTGGCTGCTTACTGTTGGGGAGGTTGGTGTGCAGTTAGAGGATGATGATCGAGGAGCAGATGCTGGTAAGTCTTCCCTTTTAGCTTCTCCTAACTTGATTTCTTATTGTTTTATGACTATTAATGGATTCTCTCCCGAATTGGACAGGCGGGACCTCTGAAGCACCAACCACCTCTGGTTAACATGCTGAGAGTTCCAATCCCGCGGTCAAGGAGTTCTCGGAGGGCCAATAGGATAGAGGTAAAGCTCCGACGCAGCCGATTCCTTGACTTGATCTGGATATCTTTTGGTTTGTTTGACATTGCTACCTATGTCAGTCCTAAAACATTCGTGTAACCTTTAAGCTGTAATTATGTTATTGGTAACGAATGACTTTACTATGTAATTTCAAATTAGGCTGATTCTGTCATATTTGAATACTTTTGTCATTTTGGTGTGTTGCATAAGAATACAGCTGTGCACACGCCCATGATTTTATTTTGTTTGATGTCAAGTTCTTGCTTAAAACATAATTTCATATCTTGCAATATTAGTCTGATGTGCGAATAAATTATAGCTACGTATTCATATACAAAAGAAGAAAGTACCGCCCTTCATGTTTTAGTTGTAGATGGTTGCTTTGAATGCTTTGTATAACTGAGTATGGAATGCAGCTGAGTGACCTGTCATCCAATTGTGAATTCCTGTCCCCATTAGTGAGCGTCTCCTATTTCTTGTCCTGTACTTTAGGGATCGTTATAGAGGATAGGAGGAAAGTTTTTAAATAAAATAGAAATATAAGAAATAGTAAAACTTCCAATCATGGAAGGCCTACGATGTGCTTAAGTTCGTGGCAAATGGATTTTGTAGTCACTTCCCCTAGATGTGGGTCTTGGAGACATTTGTCACGCATCTTACGCCTCCGCGGGGAGTTTCTCTTTTTTACCACAGCCGTACTTAAGACACTCAGAGCCGAGATCGCGCACAGTAACTACCGAGCCATTATGGCCCGTAATCGTGGGTATTATTCGATTTACCGTGGCCGGCAAGCGTGAGTGTCGATCGTCAACTGTGAACTACCCCTGGCTGGCCACACCTTATGTTGGGGTTTAAAGTAGGTTCACGGTTGCCGGCGAGCCGAACGCCATAATGAGCTGCCTAGGCTATAGTCGGCCTACTCGGTAGCTTATAATCGGCTCATTACAGTTGGCTTTAAGAGTCGATCACGAGCAATGAGTTAACCCGCAGCAGGGGGATGCTAGAGCAAAAGTGTCCCATTGGCGAGGGCATAGATTCGTATAGTACCTGTTAGGTCTTGTCCAGGTGAAGTCGCGCTGCGATGTGTCTTGAATAGAAATGCCATTACACAGGATTTTGTTCAACAGAAAAGGATAAAGTTAACAAGAAGCCAAGATATAAAGGAACAAGTTAAAAAAGAGACAAGTTTTTAAAGTGGTTCGGCACGAAAATGCCTACGTCCACTGATTCTCTTTGTTAATTCACTTCATACGGGCAGTACAAGTTAAGAAAAGTATCGACAAAGGTGTTGGATGTTCCATGCCCTCTGGAACACCTCTTCGTCCACTGTTGACAAAATATAAGCTCCGTTGTAGAGATCTTTATGAATTACATATGGTCCGTCCCAGATTGGATCTAGTGCTCCGGGGAGTGGGAAGACTCGATTGAGTACAAGATCTCCTTCTTGTAAGCTACGATGCTTGACTTTGGAGTTGTATTGTGCTGCCACTTTTTGCTTGTGAGCCGCTGCTTTGAGTGCTGCATCGTTTCTTCTCTCTTCAATTAGATCCAAAGACATGTGAAGGAGTTCTTCGTTCTCTTCTGGGTTATAGTGGATCCTATGGTGGGAAGGCACTACAGTTTCGACTGGGAGCATCGCCTCCGATCCGTATGCCAAAGAGAAAGGAGTATGCCCCGTTGATGTTTTGAAAGATGTGCGGTAGGCCCAAAGTGCCGTAGGAAGTTCATCCACCCAAGCACCTTTTGACTTTTCAAGTTTCTTCTTGATTAGAGTTTTGAGAATTTTGTTGACAGCTTCGACTTGTCCATTTGCCAAGGGGTAAGCTACAGATGAGAAGCTTTTGTGAATTCCGTACTTTTGGCACCAGTCGGCGAACTCTTCGCTGTCAAACTGAAGTCCATTGTCCGATATGATTTTGAGTGGAACCATGTACCTGCATAGAACATTTTTGATCAAGAAGTTAATAACTTTTGCCGAGGATATTTTATTTAGAGGTTCCGCTTCTACCCATTTGGTGAAATAGTCGACTGCCATTATAACATATTTGGCTCCGTCTCGGCTCACCGGCAGTTCACCAATCAAGTCAACTCCCCATACAGTAAAGGGCCAAGGGCTGGTCATTTGAGTGATCTCATTTGTTGGTAGTCGAGGAATCTTAGCAAAATTCTGACATCTGTCACATTTTTTGACGAAGTCTAAGATATCTTTGTTTAAGGTGGGCCAGAAATACCCATATCGGAGTATCTTCTTTTCCAGAGTCTGCCCTCCAGTGTGATCTTCGTAGCTTCCTTGATGGATGTTTGATAAGATTTCCTTGGCTTCCCTTCCAGCGACACAACTTAATAAGGGGTTAGAGAAACCGCGCCGATAGAGGATGCCTCCTTGTATTGTGTAGCGGGAAGCTCTCGTCAAGATTTTCTTGACTTCGTTATGCCCATCGGGCAGTGTGCCATCTTGTAAGAATTTTCGGATGGGAGTCATCCAAGTTTCCTCTTCGATTGCAGCTATCAGATTCACTTGCTCGAAACTCGGGGTTAGTTGCTTTGAGATGGCTATTGTTTCGGAAATGGTGCCGTCTCTCATGCTAGCTTGCTTTGCCAATTTGTCGGCCTCTTGATTCTCTTCTCGAGGAACGTGTTTGATCAAATAGTGATCCAATTGATCGAGTAGCAGCTTGGTCTTCTTCAGATATGCTGTGAGTCGTTTTCCTCGAGCCTGAAATTCTCCTAGTATTTGATTTACAATAAGTTGCGAATCACTATGAAGACATAGAGAACTGACTCCAATCTCTAGGGCCAGTTCTAATCCACCTATTACTGCTTCATACTCTGCAACGTTGTTGGTGGCAGCGAATTCCAACCTTAGAGCATAATGTAGCTTCCTTACCTTGGGAGTGATTATTACAATACCTGCCCCCGAGCGTTGTTCGTTTGATGCGCCATCCACAAAGAGATTCCACTTGATGTCTTCTGCTATTTCAGATTGCTCTTTACCTTCGTTGGCAGTGAATTCGGCAATGAAATCGGCCATGGCTTGTCCCTTGATGGCGGTGCGAGGATGGTAGGTGATATCATATTGACTAAGTTCAATGCACCATTTAAGTAGTCGCCCAGAAGTGTCGGGACAATGGAGTACCTGCCTTAGCGGTTGATCGGTTAGGACTTTGATGGAATGGGATTGAAAATAGTGTCGTAGTTTCCGTGATGTGATTAGTAAACAGTATGCTAGCTTCTCAAGTTTGGGATATCTGGCTTCTGCCCCTGTAAACCTCTTGCTCACAAAGTATACTGGCCGCTGTGCGCGGTTGTCTTCTCTCACCAAAGCGGCGCTCAGAGCATGAGATGACACAGCAAGGTATAGGTATAGCTCTTCGCCTTCGTTTGGAGTTGAGAGTACTGGTGGTCTTTGGAGGTGTTCGATTAGGTTGAGGAAGGCTGTTAAGCATTTGTCAGTCCATTCGAACTTTCCTTTGTCTTTCTTTAGAGCTTCGAAGAAAGGGATGCACTTGTCGGTCGCTTTAGAGATGAATCTGCTTAGGGCGGCCACTTTCCCATTTAGGCTTTGCATTTCTCTTCGAGTGGAAGGTATCCTGATATCTCTCAGAGCTCGGACTTGTTCGGGGTTTGCTTCAATCCCCCTGGCATGGACGATGAATCCCAAGAACTTTCCTAATGATATTCTGAATGAGCACTTTAGAGGGGTTCAGTTTCATTTCATATTGGCGAAGTACTTGAAGCATCTCGCCCAGGTGGCTTACGTGATCGCTGGCTTTCCTCGATTTTACTAGCATGTCTTCCACATAAACCTCCATAGTTCGTCCTATCAGTTTCGCAAACATCTTTTTGACGAGGCGCTGATAGGTAGCTTCGGCGTTTTTAAGTCCAAAAGGCATTACTCTATAGCATAAAATCCCCGGTCGGTGATGAAACTAGTGTGGTCTTGATCAGGGGCGTGCATAGGAATTTGGTTATATCCTGAGTATGCTTCCATAAAAGATAAGAGTTCGTGCCCGGCTGTGCTGTCCACCAGCTGATCGATTCGGGGGAGTGGGAAGCAATCCTTCGGGCAAGCGTCATTTAAGTTGGAGAAGTCAACCACTTCCCATTAGCCTTCTTTACTAGTACCGGGTTAGCGATCCACTCTGGGTAAATGGCTTCTCGTATGAAGTTATTGGCAAGCAAATTCTTCACTTCTTCATCGAGGGCAGCTGATCGTTCTGCCCCCATACTTCTCTTTTTCTGCTTTACTGGCACCTTGGTAGGATCGATCTTTAGTACGTGGCATGCCACGTCTGGGGAGATTCCAGTCATGTCAGCGTGCATCCATGCAAATACATCCAAGTTGTGGCGGAGAAAATCAATGAGTTGATCCCTCAATTCTACTCTTAGCTGAGATCCGATTTTCAACAGTCTACTTGAGTCGTGTTTGTCTACAGATACAAACTCCATAGCCTCTGCAGGCTCGGCGGTGGCCTCCTCCTCTTTGTCCCTGGGGTCTAATTTATTGATAAGATCACTAGTATATCGAAGAGGAGGGGATTTCTTTAGTTGGTATGCTTCCAAGTTTTTCATGCAGAGAGTAGTCTCTGCATTCTTCCCTTTATCCTTCCTGCGATTATTGCGAAGTTCAGTTACATGGCAATCTCGAGCGGAGTCTTAATCTCCCTTTACTTCCCCTATTCCATTGTCTGTTGGAAATTTCATCTTCAGGCACCACGGGGCCAGGACAATTTGGAAGTCAGACAAGGCTGGTCTTCCTAAAAAGGCATTGTAGGCCGAGTGGTTATCTATTAGCAAAAATATTTGTTTCCGCACAACGGAGCGGGGGTGACTTTCTATTTCAACAAAGAGGTCCAATTGCCCGAGGGGCATCTTCGCGTCTCCAGTGAAACCGTGTAGTGGTTTGTTGCAGGGAGACACATTCTTCATTGACAGCTTCATTCTGTCGAAAGCATACTTGAATATGATATTTACTGAGCTTCCAGTGTCTACTAGAATTTGGAAAACTTCGGCTCGGCCGAACCGGGCAGAGATGACCATAGGATCCATGTGAGGGTGCTGCCTTCCTTCTAGGTCACACCTATTTAATGTAATGTCATCATTCTCTTTTCGCTTCGGGTGGCGTTATTCCATAACAGAATTAACGCAACCTTCATTGTTTCTAAGTGACTTTCCGTATCTTTCCATCTCTGTCCAGTTCCTGTCGGCAATGTATGGTCCTCCCTATATGGTATGAGCCACTATCTTCTCTTGACTGGAGCCGCTGGTGTTGCGATTTCCCCCTTCTGTTTCTGAGAGGGGTAGCCTTGGGTTCTCATTGGCAGGAGCTGGGGTCCTGTTCTGACCTTTTACATAGCGTTCCAGTATCTTCCTTCTGATGTGTTCTTCAATTAAGTCCCGGAGATTATGGCATTCATTGGTATCATGCCCATGAGATTCGTAGAAGTGGCAGAACTTTCCAGACTTAATTGCGTTATCTGATTCCTTCTTGTACGGGGGGCGTCTGTATTTAATTTCGTCTTGGGTGGCCAGAAAGATGTTTTCGATTGTTTCATTCAAAGGAGTGTAAGTGTCAAATCTCGATCCTAGCCGATATAGACGTTTTTCTCCCTTTTTGCCCCTAGCATTGTCTCTAGAGTCATTTCTTTGAACGTCCTTTGCTACAGCGGGTGTGTCGCCATGAGCTGCCTTGGTTTGTTGCCCTGTCTGTCTTTCAGTGGCAGCGTCTTTAAGTCTCATATATCTTCCGGCTTCATGGAAGAAATCGGGTAAGGTAGCTGGTTTTTCTTTCGTTAATCTTCTAACAAACTTAGTATCCAGATGCACACCACTACAGAGGGCCATTAAGATAAGTTTCTCATCGGCATCTTGGACTGCGGCCGCTGCAGCATTGAATCGGGTTAGATATTGCTGCACTGTCTCTCCAGGCTTTTGTTTGATATTAGATAGGGAATAAGCGTCCTTGGGTTGTTCCACATGAATGCGGAACTGGCTGACGAACTTTTCTTTCAACAATTCTCATAAGCTGATGGATCCTTGGGGTAGATGGCAGAACCAGGAGGTAGCTAGATCTGCCAAGAATAGTGGAAAGCATTTGCATAATACACCTTCTGTGGCTCCGCTCATGAGCATATGTTGTGTGTATCTCTGCAAGTGTACAACGTGGTCAGAGATTCCCTTGTAAGGTTCCATTGTTGGCAATTTCCATTCTCGGGGGGGTGATGGCAATTTCGATATTGCGGGTGAAAGGGCTGGTTACCCTAGCGCCTATCCCTCGATCTCTTTGATCCCATTGGACGCACTCTCTGAACAATCGCGCCATCTTTTCATCAGAATTTGGAGCAGATAGAAATGAGTTTGGTTCTTCTCTGCGAGATTGATTCCGTCTAGATGACCTATAGGGATGATATCGTCTATCACTCCTAATATTTTCCAGTGGCTGTCTCTGGTATTCTAGGAGCATGCTAGGATCAGCTACAGTTGACCCTTGCCTTGATCTTCCCCTGTTGGGTTCTGTTTCGAGCACTTCCTCGGGTCCAACATCGGGTCGGACTCTAGCTCGGCCCCGTTCATTAGTGTTTCCATGGTTAGGTAGCATGACAGGCTCAGCTACAGCCGACCCTCGCCTGGTACCTCCCCCGCTGGGTTCAGTTCCAAGCGTTTCCTCGGGTCGGAGTTCGGGCTGAGTTCGGGCTCGACTCCTACCATTGTTGTTTCTGTTGTTAGCTTCTTCCAAGAAGAAAGATCTTTGTCGCCTCCGAGATCCTCCAGACTGGGACTCATCCTATGATTCAGTGTTGCGGTTGGATTCTTCAGCATCCCTTAAGCGTGACATGAGTCGGTTCACCAAGGCTTCTTGTTGGGATGTGAAGCGGTCAGTCACTTCAGCCACAACCCTGTCTAGATCTGCCCTAGTAATTGCTGCCGGCTGTTCCGTGGCAGGGGCTGTCGGATTTGCCTGATTTTCATTTGGTACTGCTGTTGGAACGGGACGATTCTCTTGATCTGGGATCACTGGATCTGGAATACTACTAGTTGTGACGTTCTTTCCTTTGTTAACATCTTTCTTCTGCCTGGGAGGCATGTTTTCTGAGCAATGAGGGACGCTGTTAGGAAGAAGGTTAAGTGGGAGAAGCTGAAGCTTCGAGCTTCCGCTCTCAGTGAAAGCACCAAAAATGTTTGCACGAAAAATGGGCAAACACCTCCAAGTCGTATGATTTAGTCGATTTTATGTTGTTCTTAGTGATTTGGGTGATTTATGCAAATATGTGAAAAGCAGGAACTAAACTATAAAAGACACACAGATTTATAGTGGTTCGGGAAGAACGTGCCTACGTCCACTTCATATGTTATTCTCCTTTACTATCCGGATTACAAGTACAAAGCTTTGATTACAAGTGTATGAAAGTCGTTTAAAAGTTCTGTCTGTGCTTGAGTTCTTCCCTCGTCTCCACCATTGTTGTACCGCTACCCCTCTATTTATAGAGTGAGGCTGGGGGTAGGGGTCTTGGATGTATATAATTGCTGGTGGGCCTGGGCTGACGTGACCTGGCCTGGAAATGTTGGTTCGGTAATGTCTTGGTCCGGTGGTGAGTAGAGCATGGGTTGGTCCGGTGGTGAGTGGAGCGTGGATTGGTTCGGTGGTGAGTGGAGCGTGGATTGGTTCGGTAGAGAGTGGAGCGTAATCTGGTCCGGTGGTGAGTGGAGCGTGGATTAGTCTGGTAGTGAGTGGAGCGTGATCTGGTCCGATAGTGGGAGGAGCGTGATTTGGTTCAATAGTGCCTTGGTCGTGCCTTGGTTCGGTCGTGCCTTGGTTCGGTGGTGAGAATACACCCAACAATAATGAAAATAAAATTGTGCCATTTAGGATCTAAAGTACTAAACAAAGACTTTATTTAAAGTAAAATTGGAACCTGAAGTTCTAAAAATATTTGACAATGGTATTAACTACCAAACCACATAAATGTATAGAAACTTGTTCACTCCAGAAGTGGTGATAATTATATATTAAAAAAAAAGAGTCTCCAGAAGAGATTTGTTGATATATTTGGTGCTTTTACTGAACCAAATAAATACGTAGAAACATATCTACTCTCCTACTCTCTTTATTTTTAATTAAAAATAAGGTATTCTAATAGAAAGTTTATTTCTTAATTTTTTTTCCTTCTTCCATGCATCCAATCGCATTTCAAAAGGTAAAATATAATCGATCAAATATAATAGATCTGAAATAATCATAAATCCCTAAATTTCTGAAATAACTTGTGTTGATTTGAAGATTTACATGTTTGTTTTGATATATTTGGTAAAGAATTATGAAGTTAGTCTTCTTATGAAAATGATAATAATTTGGATCTGAGATGTATAGTTATTTATGACTATGAATGATATGGATAGATTTGAGATGATAATTCTGTTTATTTAGAAATTCATATTATTGGGAAATAAAATTTCACTTTAAGATATTCATTTTAATTTTATTATTGAGTAATATTGAACCTAGATTTGAGATGAATTTGTGTTACTTTAAGTACTGTTTGTTCAATTGGTTCATATATTTTTATAATAAAATTATTTTGCCGTGACAGTAGTTATATCCTAGACCACGTAAAGGTTAATTGTAGTTATTTTTATCATAAATGAATTAATTGCAAGTGTTATGGTAATAAATTAGATTATTTATTATCATAAATGCATTAAATGCATTGATTATTGTAAATTAAATGACGTTGTATGTAACGACCCGCCTTTTTTGGACAGTTTAAACCGACGATCAAATACACATGCCGATTCCAAACCATTCAAAAGGGCAGATGGTTATTGGGGTAAATAAAAAAAGAAAAGGAAGAGAAATAAAGGAAAAGAAACAACACAGAATCTCGCAGCGGAATGATAAAATATAATAGTCAAATAAATAGTTCATGAAGTTGTTTACTATACTTTAACAATTATTTATACAACATTTATCAGAGTTATACATATACAACTGAACAGTTAAAATAATGCAGCAGATAGCATGATGCAAGGGTAATAATAGTAATAGTATACCAAATCTTCGTCTTCATCCTCCAGAATAGATGTTCAAAAATCTGAAAAACTCAGGACTGACCCGAGCGTAATGAAAAGACAAAACACTCGAGTCAGGACTAAAATATCCTTATGAAAGTTAAATCAATCGTAAATGAATATGAGTGTAACGGGGTCAGAGATGTTTACGGGGTTTGACATCTCATATCCAGTGTCAACGTGCGTGCAATAACTCAAGAGATGTTACGGGATTTTCCATCTCTTAAGGATCCGTTAAACTATCTACTATGTAGTAATGTACGCTAAGTAGATAATGCCTATCAGTAATATAAAGTATCAAAATAGCGTTAACGTGTTACCATAATCCCCCTTAACACATTTTTATAATGCCATAGTCTATACATCACCGTAAACCCCACCGTAAACTGGTGGTTATCAGAGGGTACCCCATAGGTATAACACAAAACATAACGTAGTGGTCGCGAATAGGATAATCAGTATGACAAGGTACATGAGGCGATACCAACTAGGATACTAGTAGTTGCGTAATCCGGACTGATGTTGAGCATAGCCAGCACCTACCTCAACACCGCGAAACAACACTCCCAAATCAAGGGGTGCATCCAAATCGAATCATAAATGTAATAGATAAGGTATCCAAGAAGTGTGTCCGCTAGAGATGACGAACCTCAATGGCCCAGCGCGGCTCCTGTTTTAGTCATGTCAGGGGTCATCCAATATCGTTCTCTTTCTTCAGTCAACGCGTTCACCAAACCATCCACTTCATTCTGGATCAACACTCCGCGTATACAAGTTATTAAAGTGGTTTTCGGTATCGACAAAGAGTATGTCCATATCCGATCCCGGTCTCTTTAATAACTACGTATTATTACACCGATGGCTCTTTTACATTTTAAATCGATTCATAATTGATATCAAAATATCATATTCGCTTCAAAAATCAAATCCAGTTCAAATATCATCGTATCTATTCAAAATATAAGATTCCATTTCAAAAATCATTTTTCGCCTCAATATCTCATTTCGGTTTCAAAATCATTTCGAATTTCAATTTAGGTTGCAACTTCATTTAATCCAATTCGTATTCAAATTCAAGATTTAAACATAAACATTTCACCTTATTAATCAGCTTGAAATTTTTAGAAAATAGTTTAAGTAGTTTAAAAGTAGTTTTAAATAATTAAAATAGTAAAAGATACTTAAAATCTGAAAATGGATTTAAAATAGATAAACTAGTTTAAAATAATTTAAATTGGGTTAAGTAGATTTAAAATAGATTAAAATAATTTAAGTATTCAAAAATGGTTTATATAACTGAGTAATTTGGAAACAAATAAAACAGCTTCAAACGAGCCATTTCAATTATAACTTTCCAATTCAAAACAATTTCTATTTCCATTCTACTGATTCAATTTCGATTTCAATTCAAATCAACATCAACTTTGACTTCAAATTTATTCAATTTTATATTCACTTTCAATTAATTCAATTTCAATTTATATCGATTTGGAGCTTGATTTTCAAAAATATCCATTTATAACACTTAACAAAATTATCCATCAATTTTCGAGTTCAAATCCAAATTTCAAATATGATTCAATTCCAAGCTCGACTTCAAAATATCATTTTATATCACTTTTACTTAGTAATATTCAAAGCTTGAATTAAGGTTAAATCTCTAAACAAATCAATTTTCGAAATTCAATCAAATCCCAATTTTTAAATTTCAAAGTCTCGACTTATATTATTTAACAATTTCTTTTTACCAAAATTTATTTCAACATTCCAAACTCAGTTTTCCGATAAATTTGATTTCTATAAATTTATTTCTATTTATAACTTTTAAATCAAAACATTTAAATAAAATCGACGATTTTAATAATTATTAATTTAGCCAATTCAGTGTCCGTATATAATTTTCTATCCTATGGCCAAGTAATTATTTATTTCAATTAAATATCAAGGATGAATATATATCACTTAAATCAAATCATAGTGTCATATGTATGCATAACAGTATATATAAGCAAATAAACATCCAAACATTTAACTATCAACCAATAACATCCATCGACATATATCATCCAATAGGCAATACAATTCATGGCAATTTCATAGTTTCAATGTCAGGTAATTTAATCGCAATTCAATTTCAATTTCAATTTAACTGTCAATTAAATTTTCAATAGTTAATTCAAATGACAATCTATATGACAATTAAATTCTATCAAACAACGACTAATAAAATTCATATCACTCATAATATCAAATTTAACTAGCATAAAGATATTTAGTACGTTGTGAGCGTTATAAAACACTCACCTTGATTTTTTACGATTTTAAATCAAATCGAGCGACGTTCGATTTAACTCAAAATTTTCTCTAGCTCCAAACGATTCCAATCCCATTCCATAGCATAGTGCTCGTCAATACGGTTCCAACGCAAGTTGTTTCGTCCAAAACGGACCTCGTATGAAAGAGATACACATTTTTAAACATTACACGAGTTAAATTATAATTAATTTACATTTCTTTTATTTATTATATACCATAAACAATCTGGGCCGTTGATTTTGGGTTTGTAGAATCTGAGCCACCTCCCTTTTCTCTTCCATCTTCGTTGCTCCATCCCGTGTAGAAAAACCCATGAAGCCGTTCGAAACCATCATCACCGCACACCCCCAACGTCGACGAAACCCTATCACTCCACCACCGTTCAACAGCACGTCGCCTCCCCTACCCACGCCGGCCGACCGCACCCCCCTAGCGCCGCCACCGGCTAGGAAAACGCAACCAAAACCGGCCCCTTCAAACACCAATTCACGTCGATCCGCTGACCCAATCACGATCATAGCCGTTGGATCTGTAGATCACAACGTGCTCTTCAACTTTGCAGTTAGGAGTTTCTGGAAATAGCGTGTGGATTCAAAGATTTTGAGGGGACAAGACGAGTGGATTTCGGCCATTTATTCTATTAGTGGCGGCTGAACGTGATGAAACCCTAGGGTTTATTAATTTTGCAGAAAATGAATTCCAAAGGCTTTTATAGAAATTTCAACGAACACTACTCAACCCGGGTTTTCCGAACTCCGATTTAAGCGCGATGACCGGCGTTTCTAGGGTTTACCCCACATTCCGGACATAATGGAATAGGTTTCGGAAGCTAATTCGATCATCTGCGCGAGTTACGGCAGTAAACGATCAATTTTAAATTAAACCGATTAAACGATTTTTCTAGGCGTTTTGGTTTGCCCCGGACAAACGGTAAATTCGATTGACATGAAATTTGAAATCTTACAATAATATCATATTACGGATCCGATGAACTAGTTTCGTCGAAATCCGAGACAGTTTGAAAAATGACAATTTTAACTCGTCAAATTAATATTAAAACAATTTCGATGCGTTTTGAGCTGCCACAGTCAAACGAAAACTCCGATTGCTACGAAATTTGAAAACCGAAATAACAAACTATTACGAATTCAATGGAACTTGTTTCGTCCAATTCTGAAACTGTTCGAAAATTGGCTATTTTTTAGTCGATAATTAAATATTAAAATATTCAATTTTTACAGATTTACTTTTAATTCGATTTTAAAAGTTCTATAACCTCATTCTAACTTTAATATGATAAAATAAAATTTTACAAATCATCTTTAAGCATATTAAACCCGTTATTCAATTATCCAATAGTTTCCAAATTTAAAAATCTTATTAACTCTATTATAATCCCAATATAACTTACATTCACTTTGGAAACCAATTTGAATCATATTAAATCAAATTTCAATTATTCACTCTATTTTCAAATATTGAATTTCAATATCAAATTAATCATATCAAATTCGGAATTTAATTATTCAAACATTTGTAATATTAAACTTAAACAAATTTGATTATTCTTAAATCACTATCTTTTGAAATACTCAAAACGAACTTATAAAATTTAACAAATTCAAATTATAGAACAACCATTTTCATTAAAATAGTTATTCAATTTCCGTTATTCAGTTATTCAATAAATTCCAAATATTAAATTTAAATAATTTAATTGTTCAATATTTGACGGATTTCAATATTGGATTTTTTAAATAAAAATTTCATTATCAGTCGATTTACTATATTACCTCAAATGAATTCCACATTATTATTTAACTACAGTTAGAGATAATGTACTCAACTAATATATAAACTTTCATTTCAATTGCAATTGGTTCACAACTTCAATTCGACTAACTAAATGAATAGGTAACTTAAATAATTATCACCGTTAACTTTTAATTACTTATAAGTTTATTATTTACAAACAAGCGTCACAATTACCTATACAATACAAATTCATTCAATTACCTTTGACTACATATTATTTCAATTGATCTGGGATTTCATTCAATTCATAAGTAATTAACTTAGATAAAATTTGTTGCATTTCATTCTAGTTATTATAATTCCAAACGACTTACAATTTTTTTCTAACACTAAATCACGAAATCTTATTAAATTAGCTATTTTAATTATTGAAAATTTACGGGTCGTTACATTGTATGTTTGTGTTTGGAATAAGAATAGATGTATGATTTACTATTTGATGTATTTAGTTTGGCAAGTAATATTTTTTTGTAACGGAAGAAATAGGTTTAACAACAACTTGACGTTGTGCAAAGAAATTATTTTAATATAAGTTGAATAACTCAAAGTCCAAGACCTGAAGTCTTGAATTATGAAAAGATTTCCTGATAAACTTTACAAGCTCGAATTCTTGTCAGTATTTTTTTTTGTCAAAATGTACAAGTCTTGAATTAAGAATAGACTTTTATTCTGTAACAATGTGGTACAAAAAAAGGAGTTTACACAGAATTTGAGAACCTGAAGTTCATAACAAATTAATAAACTTGAAGTTCATGAATTAGAAGCCCGAAGCTCTAATGAAATTATGTAAAATGATAAGGTTGTACTTCCTGAAGAAGTTAAAGAAAATTAATAAATAATCATATGAGAAAATAATGCTACAATCAAGAGATTACAAAAATCTCCAAATAAGTTATACCTTACCTTATATCTTTACATTTACATTATATTAACCAAATATCCTGAAGATATTATGTTATTTGATATTTCAAACATCATTGGATGTGTGTGTGTCTATTAATCTGTTGAAAAGATGTTTTAGAGATTTGTTTATATTTATATTGCAAAATCTAACATCCTAGAAGAGATGTTATAAGAATTTTGTTTTTGTTGCATTGCAATTCATTAAAAGGAAACACAATATTCCTTGAAGGAATAACCATATAATTTTTTTTGAAGCAATGACAATAATTTTTCAAAAAAAGGATATTGTATGCCAATATTACACTCCAAAAGTAGTGGTTTTATCTCTTACATCTTACTTTCGTTCGGTGAATCTAATTTTGTTACTGTATTTAAAGTTTGATATGCCATTTCAAAGACAGTTACAACAAAAATCTCCAACAGATATATTTTATGCCACCGTAAAAGTTGTAATTATGTAATTTATATAAAAGAAATATTGTATATTGATATGGCATTCCAATAATGTGTGTGTGTGTATATATATATATAGAAGAGACAAGTTCACTCCAGAAGTGATGATACTAAAATATCTCTAGAAGGGATTTGTGTATATATTTGGTAATTTTATTAAACTGAATAAATGCATAGAAATTTGATATTTGGGATATAATTAACGAATAAAACTTAACAACTTTAAGTTGTTTGTACATTTTGTTCGAACCAGAAGTTCCATATGGTTCCAACCATTTGTTTTGAACATTATCATGCGGTTTTGACGGATTCGCATTGACATTGATCTATAAATAGAAATCAATAGTTTGAATCCTTGCAATATTTTGTTCTAAAAATCACTAATTCAAAAGAGAAAGAATATGCAAAATTATAATATATATGCAATACGTGGATGCACGTATATATCCATATATGTAAATATTTAGCTAACAACCTGAAGTTTGTTATGAGCTCATCATATAGATTATGTATGGATATTATTTATTGATTTAAAATTCAATCAACAGAAATTTTGAATGACTTGAAGTCGTATGTATTCAAACGATCAATATAATAAGTAAATTCCTCCAGTTCTCTAGATTAATGAATGAGAACAAACTCTAATAAGTGTAACAACCCCAATTTCATACCATTCAAATCGACAATAATCCACACATGTCGGACTTGAATGATGCGAAATAATAGATTGTAAATAGATTTGGAGCAAATAAAATCAAATATGTAGAATCACAGACACTGAACAAACATAGTAACTCGCAGCGGAAAATAAAAATACATACTATTTCATGAAGCTACTACGGCAGAGTCTCCAACCAAATACATAATACAGTCTGAAAACAACATAATAGAAATCCCAAGTACATAGAAGTTCACTAATACATGAGATAAACTAGAACAACTGAAACAGAAGTAGATAAGTATGTAGATAAGCAGAAACTCCAACAAAGACCAGCTCCAGAAAGAGAATCCAAAGCTGTAAACACTCATGCTGACCCGAGCGTAAAGTAAAACACAAACACTCGAGTCAGGACAATATATATTTATATAATGTAAACCAACTCAAGTAAACTGTAATAAAGATACAAGTAACTTAAAGGATGCCTAGGACTGCCCATCCTTTAAGGATCCGTCAAACTATTTACTATATAGTAATATTTCGCTATTATAATAATGTCTACAGTAAAATAAACATACTTTATATAGCGTTCTGGGCTACCCATATCACCCTTAATAGTCCCAGTAGTCATTCCAATATGAGCATATCTCCGAGAGACTACCCTAAATACTCCATGGGCTACGGGAGAAAAACAAACTCGTAGTAAAGGCTCGATATGGTAGGTGACATGGCACACAAGGCAATGCCAGGGTAGATATATCAATTACGCACACGGGCTGGCGGTAACGTAGCAGCCACTACGCCCACCTAGAACAACACTCCAAATCAAGGGGTGCACCCAAATCAATCACAACAGTAATAGAATGGTATCGAAGAAGTATGTCCAGTCCAGAGGTGCTACCTCCTTTGACCCGAGATCGCTCCTGCTTTAGCCACCTTAAGCTAACTCATAGGAGTTAGGTCCACGTAAAGTACCTTAGGAACGTCGTCACCATCCTACTTCATTCTGTAATCTCCACCGCGTACACATTTGTCAAAATGGTTTTTGGTATCGACAGAGGGTATGTCCATATCCGATCCCAGTCTCTTTAAAAACCAATCGTTATTATAACCCATAGTTATAATTTAAAAATGGTATTTATTTTCTCAAAATCCAATATCATTTCAAAACCATTTCAAAATATCAAACTTATCATTTCATTTGAAAAACATATTCATTTTATTCAATTTAAAAATACCATTTCAATTCACATTTCAAAATAGTTCAATTCAAACAATTAACTTCATTTAAATCATTTAAAAGTGAAGTTATTACATTTAATATTTAAATTATTAAATTTCCAAAATTTTCAACATTTAATGTTCATTCATTCACTTAATTTTATCAAAACGGTGAAAATTCAACTTTCGCAGCATTTGGAAAATGCTACAGAAAGTTATATTCAAAACAGTTCAATTTTAACAAAAGATAGCGTTTAAAATGCTATAATATTGTTACATTAGTTTCAAAGAAAACTTAGTTTAATCCAACAATTATAGCATTTATAAAATGCTATAATAGCCTTTAATTCAATTTAGCTATTTAGTTCACTTATCAACTACAGCATTTACAAATACTGTATTATCATTTACATTATAAACAATAGCATTTCAAAAATACAGTTAATTAACTTCAAATTTTCAATATAATTTCACAGCAATTATATTTTTCGTTAAATCACTTTTAACTTATAAAATCACACATTTTTACTTTTATAAACATCATTTAATTTTCCTTAATTTCATGATATCATAAAGTTAAATTTCCATTTAAAAATTCATATTTAATACTAATTCACTTATTAAATTGCAACATTCAATTTTAAATTCATTACGTTAAATTTCAACTTAACACTTAAGTTCAAATTCTCAAATATAACTAAATTTTATTTTTATTTACTTAACTAAAAATTCACTTTTAAGTCAATTTCATAAATTTCCAATTTTAGTTATATTTCAAAATTACAACTTAAATATACATTCATTTCCCATTTCAACCTTATTAAAAATCATTAATATGATATAAAATCACTTTAAATTTATTTAAATTCAAATTATCATATGTTTATCATAATTTCATATTCAATTTAATTTCCAGTTATAATTAAATCAAATTTTCCAAAATCACTTACATTCAAAATTTTCTAACCTTTTCATTGATTTGTTTCATTTATAATTATCTAGAAAATCAATAATATTTTACAAAAATCATTTTTTTAATTAGATTTAAATCAAAATATTTTAATATTTACATTTCTAAAATAATTTTAAATTTTTTAGAAAAACATATATTAACTACGGGTCTGTATATAATTTTCTACACTAGGAAAAGTGATACGGGTAATATATCATTTCAACCCGTAATTTACTAAGAAAAATCCGGGTTTTATCATTTCCAACCCGCAGTCCCAAGTAAATGAAATAAATTGAAAATCATTCAGGCCTATCATTTCGTCCCGTAACAATTTTCCCTTATTCTAAATTCCGTTTGGGTATGTATCATTTCAACCCATGGTGATTCTAATCTAAAGGAAACTTGCAGTGTGATAAACTGATAAAAATAACAGAACAACATAATATAACAGTAACAAATGTTATAACAGGTGTTTAAGCATGGGTGAACATCATATAATCATAATATAGCAGGTGTAACATGATAATGCATTTTACAGATTCAAAAGGGGTCAATTCACTAGTTATATATGTACATATTGTCTGGTGAGAATAACTCACTGGTTTGTGCTGGAGACACAACGACGAATGCACGAATGAGATCCAAACAAGCATGATAACATGATTCAAATATGATTAAAGGAGCCAAAGTATCAAATCCCTTGAAATCAAGTCACACAAACAATAATAATATACATAAGTTTCAAATGCAAATACGATAAACGATGATAGAATAGACTGCACAAATCAAAGTGGAATTGTTTGCACTTGCTTCCAACTCCCATAGGCTCAACTATGGCTCGAAAGTACACGACTATGGCATGTTCTAGGGTCTGGTTATGGACCTATAGGGGTCGGCCATGTATAGAAAAAATGGTGCAATAGTTGGTGATGCAAAAGGCTAACATTTCAAGGCAAAAGCATGGATTTCAAGGCAACTTATGGGCTCGGCCAAGGCATGGAGGGCATGGCTATTTCAGGTGGGGTCAGTAAGTGGTGTGCAGAGGTGTCTAGGTTTGGAACAGGTTTGGCGGTGGTGGTGTTTGGTCGGCCATGTGGAGATTTGGAGGTGGTGGACATGGATGGTGAAAACAACATAACAAGGCAACAAGTACAAGGCAAATTTCAACATCTCTAGGCCACAATAGGTTTCGGCCAGAGGCTATGCTGGCCCAGACAGTGGTACAGGTGGTGGTGGGTGATGTGGCAGAGGGTAGTGGTCAGGTCTGAGGTGGTGGTGGTGGAGGAAGTGGCAGCTAATGGTGGTAGAAGGTGATTCTGACAAACTAGGCTCGGTTTGCCTACTAGGTGATAGGTTTTGTGGATTTTAGTGGTGATCCATGCCATGGATGTGCTCGGCCTGCCATGGTGGTGGACTAAGGAGGTTGCTGGTCGGAGTATCAGGTGGTGGAGGTTGGCCTAGGGCTGGAGGAGGAGTGGCCGATCCATATATGGTTGAGAACCAATGCAAAATCAAAGTAGAAAATAGAAAAACAAAGAAAAAGAAGAGAAGAAGTTTACCAAACTTTCTTCACAAGGCCATGGCCGAAATTTTCAGTTTGAGGAATGGAAAAATAATGTATGTGAATGAGAATAAGGTTGTTCGGCTGAAAGATGTGAATATTAAGAGCCAATTGATGAATAGTTATGATAAATATGAAAGGGTGGAAGATAAAGGGCCATTAGAAACCCAAAAGTCAAAACCCTTTCAAATTTCTTTTAATTCATTTATATAAGATTAATTTACTGAATATAAAAATTATTTCAGTCACAATTTCGAAAATTTAACAAAATATAAAAATATATAAAAATATTTATTAATTATATAAGGTTAAAATGAGAAAATATCACAAAATTGCAAGCAAGACTAGAAAAATTTGAAATTAACAGAATAAATTTTAGAAAAATTATATGGACTTGGAAAAATATTTATAAAAAAGATAATAACATAAAAATAACAATTCATTCATAAAATAAATAAATATAATTTAATTAATTATAATTCATAAGAAGAAAATAATAGAAAATTAGAAAACGACCTTTAAAAATAGGAAATAAATACAGTAAATTTTAGAAAAATTCTATTATCATTTTTAAAATATTTATAAATGAAATCTCACAAACAAAAAAATAAAAAAATAATTTCAAACAAAATAAAGTCAAATCCAAATTTATAGTCAAAAATATAGGATTGTTACACTCTCCCCCACTCAAATCTTTTAGTCCTCGAAAAGAATGGAAAGGAAAAAATATAGAGAACAAGATAGAAAAGCAAAATAGTACCTGAAACAAATAATTCCAGATTCGAAGCACGAATGCTCTCCTCTGTTTCCCAGGTACAATCTCGATCGTCAGTACTCCACTGTACTTTGACCAAATTAACAGATTTCCTTCTGAGCTGCTTCGTATCTCTACCAACAATACGAAGTGGCTTCCTCTCAACAGTAAGGTTAGGCTCAATATCGAAACTACTAAGAGCATAAGGCTGGACAATAAGAGATGGATCATGAAGATGACGGCGAAGATGTGAGACATGGAATACATCATGCACTCCAGAAAGCTTCTTGGGAAAATCCAGACGATAAGCCAAAGAACCAACTCTTTCCACAATGCGGAAAGGCCCAATGAACCTAGGAGAAAGCTTCCCTCTATGACCAAAGCGAGTGACATTCCTCAAGGGAGAAATCTTAAGGAACACCTGATCACCAACAGCAAATTCCAAATTCCGCCTACGCCTATCAGCATATTTCTTCTGCCTATCCTGAGCGACTCTCAACCTCTTCTTAATCTCCTCAACTCTCTCAGAAGCTTCCAAAATCACTTCAGGACCAAGAACCAAACGATTACCGGATTCAATCCAGCATGATGGAGGTCTACAAGGTCGTCCGTATAGAGCAGCAAACGAAGACATTTTAAGACTGGCTTGAATGCGAATATAGAATGAGATAGACAAAAAGATCAAAAATAGACTGAAAACAGAAGATAAGATTTATACCTGATATCTATTATTGTAGGTAAATTCGGCAAGATGGAGATAATCTTCCTAAGATCCTCCATAATCAAGCACACAAGCACGAAGAAGATCCTCGAGAATCTGATTTACTCTTTCCGTTTGACCGTCGGTCTGTGGATGGGTAAGCAGTGCTCAGATTCAGACGAGTACCAAGAGATTCCTGAAAAGCCTTCCAGAACTGACTGGTAAAGATAGGGTCACGATCACAAACAATACTGAGAGGAACACCATGGAGACGAACAATCTCTCTCATGTAGATCTCAGATAAGCTAGAAGCAGAACGAGTAGACTTGACCGGAATAAAATGAGCGGACTTGGTCAGTCTATCCACAATAACCCAGATACTCTCATTACCCTTTCGAGTCCTCGGTAAAACATCGATGAAATCCATGGAAACCTGTTCCCACTTCCAATTAGGAATCTCAAGCGGCTGCAACAAATCAGGGGTCTTCTGGTGATCGGCTTTGACCTGCTGACAAGTCTCACACCGACTAACAAAGATAGAGATATCCCTCTTCATCCCCTTCCACCAATAAAGCCTCTCCATATCCTGATACATCTTCGACACACCAGGATGAATAGAAAGTCTGGATCGATGATTCTCCTTAAGCAACTCCTACCTCAAACCATCAACATTCGGGACACAAATCCTTCCATTAATCCTCAAAATCCCTCTATCATCAATCTGAGCTCCACTCCTACCACTACTACTACCACCAACTCTGCTACGAACACTCTCCTTCATCAATCTAAGCATCACATCCTCACCTGCATAGCCATAATCCGATCCAGAAGCGGAGAAGAAGAAACAACAATCTGACACAACAAAGCCTTCTTTCGACTCAGAGCATCGGCCACAACATTAGATTTACCGGGAGTATAACTAATATCGAGGTCGTAAGAAGCCAGAAAATCAAGCCAACGAACTTGCCTCTGATTCAAATCCTTTTGGAAGAAGATATATCTCAGAGACTAATGATCTGTGAAAAGCTCAAACTCGGTTCCAAGAAGATGATGCCTCCATAGTTTCAAACCAAAGACAACAACAAGTAACTCTAAATCATGAGCGGCATAATTTGCCTTGTGGGTTTTCAACTGACGGCTGGCATAGGCAAGGACCTTACCATCCTGCATGACAACGACACCTAAACCCTCATGACTAGCATCAGTATAAACTGTCAATCCCTTACTTCCATTCGAAACAGTAAGAACTGGTGCGGAAGTTAGCTTGCTCTTTAACTCACTGAATGCAGCCTTACACTGATCACTCCAGACAAACATAGCATTCTTTCGAGTCAAAGCTGTGAGTGGTGCAACAATCCGAGCAAAATTCTCAATGAATCTCCAGTAATAACCGGCAGGCCTAGAAAACTACAAATATCTGATGGAGTCTTTGGAGTTTCCCAATCCTGAAATAGAATAGGAGGAAAAATAAGGACAACAGGAAAGATAGAATTATTAAAATGATAGAGAAAAGAGAAGAAAGAAAGACTTACATTGATCGCAGCGATCTTGACTGGATGAACAGAAACTCCATTACTAGAAACAATATGCCCGAGATATCGGACTTCCTCCTTCCAAAAATGGCATTTAGAAAATTTAGCCTTTAACTGATGATTTCTAAGAGTGTCAAGAACATATTTCAAATGCAACTCATGCTCTTCCTGGGTCTTAGAGAAGACAAGGATATCATCAACAAAGACTAGCACAAATTTATTAAGCACATCACGAAAAACACGATTCATCAAATCAACAAAGAAAGCAGGAGCATTAGTCAAACCGAAAGGCATGACTAACCACTCATAAAACCCATTCTCAGTGCGAAAAACGGTCTTGGGAATGCTATCCTCAGCATCCCTGAGCTGATGAAAACCTGTGGCAAGATCAAGCGGAGAGAAAATAGTGGCACCATAAAGCTGATCAAACATATCATTGATACGAGGCATTGGATATATGTTTTTCATAGTGAGCTTGTTCAGCTTCCTATAATCAACACACATCCGAAGAGAACCATCAGATTTGATGACAAAAACTACCACAGCTCCCCATTCAGAAAAACTAGGCCTAATCAGACCTTTGGAAGATAATTCCTCAATTTGCTTTCCCATCTCAACCTTCTCTCGAAGTGCCATTCTTCTAGGAGGAAGAACAACAGGTCGAGCACCAGGAATAAGATCAATTTGAAAATCAATTTCCCGCTTCGTAGGTAAAGAAGTGACTTCACCAAATACATTGGGATATAGTCTAACCACAGGAGTAGAATCAAGATCACTGGGAGAAGAATCCAAAGAATAATAAAGTTGCTAGCAAAATCCTGAGGCATGCAACACTGAATAATCAAGGAATTCCCTTGATTATCAACAATACGAACAGACCGTGCTTTACAAGAGATACGAGCATCATGATTCACTAACCAATCCTGACCAAGCAATAAATCAAAAGCATCGAAGCCCAAAATATAAAAATCACCACTAAAACGATGATCAAAATGGAGAAATTTCACTTCTCGACAAATCCGATTAAGGTTAGCAGGACCCCCAATAGGATTTGAAACACATAATGGAACAGAAGCATACTCAGGAGATAAGAGATTCTCTAACTTATCACACAAATCAACAGAAATAAAACTGTGTGAAGCACCAGTATCGAACAACACACGAACAAGATGATGAAATAAAGTAAATGAACCTTGGAGTGTACCTTGGTCATCACTAGGAGCAGGGGCAGGTGAAGGAACTGGAGATGAGGCAGAAGTGACAACAAATATACCAGAAGGAGTACCCCTCTGTTGGGTAGGGCAGTCCTTCTTAAAATGACCGGGCTGGAGACAGATATGGCAGAGATCACGTTTAGCCGACTGAGCGGGTGGAGGAACCGCAGCACCAGATAATGTGGGACAGCTATTGGCATAATGCCCTCTCTAATCACACCTAAAGAAAATGATGGAGGAGAGATCAACTGGTTGCCTCTAAGCAGGAGCAGGTGATGAAGATCCCAAACCAGGATGCTTTAGCCAATTCTTATTCTTCTGGAGGAAATTTGGCTTACGCTTCTTGGAATTAGCAGAGGAAGACTGAGCTGGAGAAGCACCAAAAGCAGCAGGACCTTTGGATGTGGGATTCTCATGCGAATAGCCATATCCATAAGCTGGTTGAAAGAACCATGAACATGAGAAATAAGGCGACTATAATACTCTAGACGAGCACCAGCAATAAATTTCTCATTCTTCTTGAGAGGAGTATCAATAAGGCTAGGACCGAATTTGGAAAGTTCACTGAACTTCCTCTCATACTCAGCAAAAGACATAGTACCCTGCTTCAAATCCATAAACTCACGATAAAGCTGAGATTTTCTGGCTTCTGGCATCCATTTTGCCACAAAAGCCTCCCCGGAAAAGAGATACAGAAAACAAGCTTAAGATAGATTCAAAGAAAGGAAAAATAGGAACAAAATTAAGATAACACAAAGGATACCTAAACTGCTCCCAAGTGAGATCAGCTTCGATGGTATTACCCGTAACAGACTCCCACCAATCTAAAGCAGAATCATGCAACTGCCAAGCTGCTAACTGACGCTGCTGGGCATCAGTAATATCAAGACCAGTAAATATCTTCTCAAGACTCCGCAACCACTGCTGAGCCTCAATAATAGTCTCTGAACCGGTGAATGGGGTTCCACCTAGTTGAGAGAATTCCTTACAAAGAACAGTGAACCTGACTGGAGCAACAGGTTGAGGGGCTGGGGCAATACCACGACCCCTACCTCTAGCATTTCCTCGATCCAGCTTGAAAAATATCAAGAATGAATTTAGGACAAGAATAAAGACAAGCCAAAGATAAATTAAGATAAGACAAGATAATACACTTGGATGAATATCTTAAAGAAAGAAAAATCCTAACAAGGTAGATACGAAAGAAAGGAAGTTAGAAAACATTTGAAAATCCTTTAAAAGAAAGAAAAATTTATATATCCAAATAATTTTGGAAAAATCTTTTGAAAACATTTTGAAAAATCATTTTATACTTTGAAAATACGTCTCTCACACAGATATGATTCTGAGATTGATTTCACTCATTCTAGGGTAGAAATATCCCATCTCTAATGAGTTTTTGCTCCGCAGAGGCAATGGTTTGCCAAAACCCAAAGCTCTGATACCAAATTGTAAAAACCCCGATTTCGTACCATTCAAATCGACAATAATCCACACATGTCGGACTTGAATGATGCGAAATAATAGATTGTAAATAGATTTGGAGCAAATAAAATCAAATATGTAGAATCACAGACACTGAACAAACATAGTAACTCGCAGCGGAAAATAAAAATACATACTAGTTCATGAAGCTACTACGGCAGAGTCTCAAAACAAATACATAATACAGTCTGAAAACAACATAATAGAAATCCCAAGTACATAGAAGTTCACTAATACATGAGATAAACTAGAACAACTGAAACAGAAGTAGATAAATATGTAGATAAGCAGAAACTCCTACAAAGACCAGCTCCAGAAAGAGAATCCAAAGCTGTAAACACTCATGCCGACCCGAGCGTAAAGTAAAACACAAACACTCGAGTCAGGACAATATATACTTATATAATGTAAACCAACTCAAGTGAACTGTAATAAAGATACAAGTAACTTAAATGATGCCTAGGACCGCCCATCCTTTAAGGATCCGTCAAACTATTTACTATATAGTAATATTTCGCTATTATAATAATGTCTATAGTAAAATAAACAAACTTTATATAGCATTCTGGGCTACCTATATCACCCTTAATAGTCCCAGTAGTCCATCCAGCATCAGCATATCTCCGAGAGACTACCCTAAATACTCCATGGGCTACAGGAGAAAAACAAACTCGTCATAAAGGCTCGATATGGTAGGTGACACGACACACAAGGCAATGCCAGGGTAGATATACCAATTACGCACATGGGCTGGCGGTAACGTAGCAGCCACTACGCCCACCCAGAACAACACTCCAAATCAAGGGGTGCACCCAAATCAATCACAACAGTAATAGAATGGTATCGAAGAAGTGTGTCCAGTCCAGAGGTGCTACCTCCTTTGACCTGAGATCGCTCCTGTTTTAGCCACCTTAAGCTAACTCACATGAGTTAGGTCCACGTAAAGTACCTTAGGAACGTCGTCACCTTCCTACTTTATTCTGGAATCTCCACTGCGTACACAGTTGTTAAAATGGTTTTCGGTATCGACAGAGAGTGTGTCCATATCCGATCCCTGTCTCTTTAACAACCAATTATTATTATAACCCATAGTTATAATTTAAAAATGGTATTTATTTTCTCAAAATCCAATATCATTTCAAAACCATTTCAAAATATCAAACTTATCATTTCATTTGAAAAACATATTCATTTTATTCAATTTAAAAATACCATTTCAATTCACATTTCAAAATAGTTCAATTCCAAACAATTTACTTCATTTAAATCATTTAAAAGTGAAGTGATTACATTTAGTAATTAAATTATTAAATTTCCAAAAATCTTCAACTTTCAAAGTTCATTCATTCACTTAATTTTATCAAAACGGTGAAAATTCAACTTTTGCAGCATTTGGAAAATGCTACAGAAAGTTATATTCAAAACAGTTCAATTTTAACAAAAGACAGCGTTTAAAATGCTGTAATATTGTTACTTTAGTTTCAAAGAAAATTTAGTTTAATCCAACAATTATAGCTTTTATAAAATGCTATAATAGTCTTTAATTCAATTTAGCTATTTTGTTCACTTATCAACTATAGCATTTACAAATACTGTATTATCATTTACATTATAAATAATAGCATTTCAAAAATGTAGTTAATTAACTTCAAATTTCAATATAATTTCACAACAATTATATTTTTCTTTAAATCACTTTTAACTTATAAAATCACACATTTTTACTTTTATAAACACCATTTAATTTTCCTTAATTTCATGATATCATAAAGTTAAATTTCCATTTAAAATTCATATTTAATACTAATTCACTTATTAAATTGCAACATTCAATTTTAAATTCATTACATTAAATTTCAACTTAACACTTAAGTTCAAATTCTCAAATATAACTTAATTTTATTTTTATTTACTTAACTAAAAATTCACTTTTAAGTCAATTTCATAAATTTCCAATTTTAGTTATATTTCAAAATTTCAACTTAAATATTCATTCATTTCCCATTTCAACCTTATTAAAAATCATTAATATGATATAAAATCACTTTAAATTCATTTAAATTCAAATTATCATATGTTTATCATAATTTCATATTCAATTTAATTTCCAATTATAATTAAATCAAATTTTCCAAAATAACTTACATTCAAAATTTTCTAACTTTTTCATTGATTTATTTCGTTTATAATTATTTAGAAAATCAATAATATTTTACAAAAAGTAATTTTTTAATTATATTTAAATCAAAATATTTTAATATTTACATTTCTAAAATAATTTTAAAAATTTTAGAAAAACATATATATTAACTACGGGTCTGTATATAATTTTCTACACTAGGAAAAGTGATACGGGTAATATATCATTTCAACCCGTAATTTACAAAGAAAAATCCGTGTTTTATCATTTTCAACCCGCAGTCCCAAGTAAATGAAATAAATTGAAAATCATTCAGGCCTATCATTTCAGCCCATAACAATTTTCCCTTATTCTAAAGTCCATTTGGGTATGTATCATTTCAACCCATAGTGATTCTAATCTAAAGGAAACTTGCAGTGTGATAAACTGATAAAAGTAACAGAACATCATAATATAACAGTAACAAATGTTATAACAGGTGTTTAAGCATGGGTGAACATCATATAATCATAATATAGCAGGTGTAACATGATAATGCATTTTACAGATTCAAAAGGGGTCAATTCACTAGTTATATATGTACATATTGTCTGGTGAGAATAACTCACTGGTTTGTGCTGGAGACACAACGACGAATGCATGAATGAGATCCAAACAAGCACGATAACATGATTCAAATATGAGTGGAGGAGAAAAAGTATCAAATCCCTTGAAAACAAGTCACACAAACAATGATAATATACATAAGTTTCAAATGCAAATACGATAAACGATGATAGAATAGACTGCACAAATCAAAGTGGAATAGTTTGCACTTGCTTCCAACTTCCATAGGCTCAACCATCACTGGAATGTACATGACTATGGCATGTTCTAGGGTCTAGTTGTGGACCTATAGAGGTCGGCCATGTATAGAAAAAAATGGTGCAATAGTTGGTGATGCAAAAGGCTAACATTTCAAGGCAAAAGCATGGATTTCAAGGCAACTTATGGGCTCGGCCAAGGCATGGAGGGCATGGCTATTTCAGGTGGGGTCAGTAAGTGGTGTGCAGAGGTGTCTAGGTTTGGAACAGGTTTGGCGGTGGTGGTGTTTGGTCGGCCATGTGGAGATTTGGAGGTGGTGGACATGGATGGTGAAAACAACATAACAAGGCAACAAGTACAAGGCAAATTTCAACATCTCTAGGCCACAATAGGTTTCGGCCAGAGGCTATGCTGGCCCAGCCAGTGGTGCAGTTAGTGGTGGGTGACGTGGCAGAGGTTAGTGGTTAGGTCTGAGGTGGTGATGGTGGAGGAAGTGGCGGCTAATGGTGGTAGAAGGTGATGTTAGAAGGTGATGTTGACAAACTAGACTCGGTTTGCCTACTAGGTGATGGGTTTTGTGAATTTTAGTGGTGATCCATGCCATGGATGTGCTCGGCCTGCCATGGTGGTGGACTGGGGAGGTTGCTGGTCGGAGTATCAGGTGGTGGAGGTTGTCCTAGGGCTGGAGGAGGAGTGGCCGATCCATATATGGTTGAGAACCAATGCAAAATCAAAGTAGAAAATAGAAAAACAAAGAAAAAGAAGAGAAGAAGTTTACCAAACTTTCTTCACAAGGCCATGGCCGAAATTTTCAGTTTGAGGAATGAAAAAATAATGTACGTGAATGAGAATAAGGTTGGTCGGCTGAAAGATGTGAATATTAAAAGCTAATTGATGAATAGTTATGATAAATATGAAGGGGTGGAAGATAAAGGGCCATTAGAAACCCAAAAGTCAAAACCCTTTTAAATTTCTTTTTATTCATTTATATAAGATTAAATTACTGAAAGTAACAATCATTTCAGTAACAATTTCGAAAATTTAACAAAATATAAAAATATATATAAATATTTATTAATTATATAAGGTTAAAATGAGAAAATAGCACAAAATTGCAAAGTAGACAAGAAAAATTTGAAAATAACATAATAAATTTTAGAAAAATTATATGGACTTGGAAAAATATTTATAAAAAAGATAATAACATAAAAATAAAAATTCATTCATAAAATAAATAAGTATAATTTAATTAAATATAATTCAATTAAATATAATTCATATGAAGAAAATAGGAGAAAATTAGAAAACAACCTATAAAAATGGGAAATAAATATAGTAAATTTTGAAAAAATTCTATTATCATTTTAAAAATATTTAGAAATGAAATCTCACAAATAAAACAAATTTAAAAATAATTTCAAACAAAATAAAGTCAAATTCAGATTTATAGTCAAAAATCTAGGATTGTTACAATAAGCAATATCAATTGAATGCATCTTATTAACTAATAAAAGGATCATCCTCCTATAACTGATATACATATAATGTATTTGCCAGTAGCAATGTGATAATGGATCAAAATGAGAATCCAAAGAGTATTATAAATTAATGTGACAATTGTCATCATTAAGGGGGAGGATAAAGGAATACAAATTCATTTTGATCATCAGTGTTAAATATTTGTTAAAATATACAATGATGCAAAATATTACCAATATTATCCTTAGTAGACTTTCTCCAATATAGATTCGGATCCCTGAAGGATCAAAATTTGTAAACCACATCTGAAATATGGTTCAAAAGTCAGTTCAAAATATTTTTGGAGTAAGTAATAAAGATGCCAAATAAAGGAGGTGAGTGTTCTTGAAGAAACACTTGCTCTGAAAGAGATCCATGACATGATTGTCAAATAATCCTACAAGTGGGTTAGGTACCAAAAAATGATAATTAAAAAGATCTCAATAAATCATGTATATAACCGACAATAAATAATCATCGATGATAAATTTGTAAATAATAAAGCGCTTATGTTTATAAATAGATTAAAAATCTTGAATTAAGGGAAAACATGACTGGCCATCATGAATCCTTTACTAATAGAAAAATATAGACATGTAGTCCGCAAAGTAGCGAAAGTGCTTGAAATACTTAATATACCCCGAAGGTATAAATATGGTAAAAATCATATTAATGATAAAGTATACAAATTCCTGAAGAATATAAACAACTTTTGTGGTTATAAAGTACGAAAAAACAAGGGGCGTAGGTTACAACTTCTTCTAAGTATTGTTGTAATGAAAATCTTGATATACTTCAAGATGAGTAGATTACTTCCTGCTTTCTAGTAATGTTGCAATGAAATTCTTAATATTGATCAAAGATGTATAGTTTCTATACGCAAAACTAATTTGAAGCATAAAAATATAAAGCTCATGAAGTGTTTTACATAAAAGTAGCATACAAAATGCATAAAATGCGAACCATATTTGGAAGAAACAATCTAAGAAAATTTAGTTGTATCGAAGGAAACTATTAATAAATTGTATTATTAATGAGATACATATTTATGGATCCAGAAGTATCTACAACCAATTTGAGTTATCAAAAAAAGAATATGAATTCAGAGGAAAATTTTAAATCAGGGGAAGCATTCCTAAGTATTTTATAATGCACTCTTTTTCCTTAACTAAGATTTTTCCCACTGGGTTTTTATTAGTAAGGTTTTAATGAGGCATTATCTTGATCCAGAATTATCAACTCCCCAGTAACTTTTGAAAAAGTTATAATGTACTCTTTTTCCTTATTTAAGATTTTTCACACTGGGTCTTTCTTACTAAAGTTTTAACGAGGCATTGTCTTGATTAGGAAAAATCAAACGTCTTTTCAAGAAATAACATCTCAAATATGTTATTTAAGTTAAATTGTATTTGTATCCCTGACTAAGGTTTTTCCCATCTGGTTTTCCTTTGTAAGGTTTTTAATGAAGTATTATATTGATCCAGAAGTATCAAACTCTATTTGATTCTGTAAATTATTGAAATATCTCATACTATATTGTACCCTTTTTCCTTAAACAAGATTTTTCCCATGGGGTTTTTCTTAGTAAGTTTTAACGGGGCATTAGTTTGATCCAGAAGTATCAAACTTCATTTGAAGAAATGAGAAAATAAGATATGTCGTTGTACTTTTTTTTTCACTGAGATTTTTCCCATTGGGTTTTTCATAGTAAGGGTTTAATGAGGCAATATTTTGATCCCGAAATATCAAACTCTTAGTAAGGGTTTAATAAGGCATTATTTTGATCCTGAAGTATCAAACCCTTAAAAGGAATATCATTTTTAGTATGATATCTATAATTTCACAAGTTGCACTCTTTTCCTCTTTCAAGGTTTTTCCTATTGGGTTTTCCTTACAAAGGTTTTTAATGAGTCAACGGACAATATCTATATCGACTGAATGGATAAATGCAAGCAAGATATAATGAGGGGGAGCAATCATCATACAAGTTTCGAAACGGAAAATTTCAAGTTATCACAGCATTCAAGATTTTAAAGAAGCGTATTCAAGGGGGAGAGTTACAATATATGTCAATTATGGAATGAATATGCTTTTATGTTGTTTTGTTTAGTACCACATCGTGGAATTGGTTAAGTCCTTTGCTCTGAAGCCTTTATATAAAGGAGGCTATGTGATATAAATACATATCTATTCTCAGAAATGAATAATATATCTTTTATCTCTCTCTCCAATGGCTTCTACTTTTCTCATTTTATAACACAAATCATATAATAAGATTGGAAATTTTATTAGAATCTTGATTGTGTTACCTTATACCTTAGTAAATAACATAGGACTTCTATTTAATATTATGATTCGTTGGACTATGTAATTCATCTACAGTTTACTCTTGGTTAGGATATTATTATTTGGTAATTAGAGCATGCTAATTAAGATTTAAAGCATAAAAATCATTCGCTTTTTCATTCATTTTATATTGGAAAAAATAAAATGAATTTGTGAATACTAAACCAATGAACAATTGACAGCGAACCCTTTATCGAACTCGTTCCCCTTACCATTATTAACTATGTTTAAGCTAATATTGTTTACAGAAAGAACACAAATTATATCTATACCATGTTATAGCAGTGATTTATATCTAGAAATAGAATAAAGTTTCATTATTCTTTGATAATTAATATTATTTGATGCCATTGTCCTTATACTAAGAAGTCTCAAGTCTTATCATTCTATTTATAATTTTTTTTGGGGAACTTACAAAATTGTCGGCAACCCAGGATCTTGAATCACATTTAATGCGACAGTTTTTCTAGACAAATAAAGAAAACCTGCTAACAACCTAAGAACCTTCTTTAATTAGTTAAAACTTTACTATATAGATATGACATACCTGTTATAAACTATTAATGATGGCATACGAACAAATGTAGGACACTTTCATTTTAAGGTAATATTTATAATTGTTATAAATGCCATGTGACATAATACCTTATGTCAAAAAGGTTATTTATAGTTGATATTATAAAAGTTGCCAACGAATAGTATGAACATTTTTACATAATAGCTAAAGGCTTAATATATTTAAAACTTGATAATTAAGAATTTAAGTTTCGTCAACGCTCTGAAAAGACATTAATGTCTTTGTTATTCATTGGTAAAATAAATATTGATGGGAGAGACCAGTCGATGTCTATTATAATCAAACTATTAGGCATCAATTACCGATAGTGGATATCTTTAAAAAATATGTGCAAGTAAATGTCTACATATATATATATATATATACGCATAGAAACTTTTGTTAATATATATATATATATGTATGTATGTACGTACGTATGTATGTATATACACAAGTACATACGGAAGCGCATATATGTATGTATATATATGTATGTATTTATTTGTAAATATACGCATGTGTATGCATGTGTGTGTATAGAGTTAGAAAGCATATATGAATATTTGTATTCATTAAATTTCGTGTTGCAGGTAACTTATTTATCAACTATGACTATATAAGGAAAAACTATTTTAAATCAACCTCTCATAAGTTCTCCGATGCATAACAATTTTTTAATCAATATATAGAAAAGAACCTACAACTGATCCAAAAAATCAAAACATGTAAATTAGGTTCTTAAATTTTAAAAGACTCAAACTGGTCATGATATAATAAAGGATTTCTGATTTAAGCTGACCGGTTCGTTGATTTGAATTTCAATTATCTTGTTCGAGTTAAATATCTAAACCCAAAATTTAAGGATGGTCTGGCATTTAATAGAATAAAGGAATTTAGTGGATGTTTGTCGATTTGATTTGAAATTTAATTGTTTCCAAACTTGCAGTGCAAAATGAAATAGATGTATAACATTTTACCTTACGGGGATTTTAGGCTCAAAGAAATAGTTGTAGAAAAATTTAGTTTTAAGAACAAGAAGTTTGATTTTTAGGCTGAAGGACACTTTTTAGTATAAATCACAGAATGATAGTTGTAACTATCATTTTCTCTTTACACTAAAAAGTGTCCTTTAGACTAAAAAATAAACTAATTATCCCTGAGAGAAAAAAATTCGCAACTTCTTCCATATGCCTATTTTCCTATTACCTATATAAATAATAATGTGATGGATGCAATTACGTTTAAGGATATATAATTGATGAAAATATAGTCCAAAGGCACAAACATTATCAAAATTTATGGATATAGAATTTAGGAAAAATACTGTAAATAACAAATTATTATTCAGAAAAAAATATTTGTATATATAACCTTACGTTAAAAAAAATTGTGAAATGTTGTCATGGTTGTTGGATTGCCATTCAAATAACCAATTTTTTATTCTTTTAAATGTATAATAAATACCCCATGATATAAATTGGTAATCATAATGACCGTATTAAATGGCTAGAATATGGCATTTACAAACTTGAATCGCTAAGGACTTATTATTTTGATATAGATTCATCATTTTACTCATTTTCTATTCCGAAATGATTCAAGTGTTTAACCATTATTTAAAAATTGGTTTTAATTATACATTTATGAGTATGCATTAGATGAAAAGAGAACGAAAAGTCATCATTAATGTTTGAGATCTAGTTTTCAGTCTCTGTATCGGCCTTTTGTAATTTAAGGAATTTTGATTTGATTCATAAATTACAAAAAAATTATTTTCGCTTTATCATATTACACGTATGCTTTTTTAATTTGTACTGAAATAAAATGTAGAATCTATCCTTTATTGAAAAATAAGGTATGAATGAAAAATGTTAATTGGTCATAAAAAAATTTAACATCAAATATATTTATTTATTACTTCGTTTTTAAATTTTTTTGGTTATACCATTTATGTATTTTGTGATTTTATATATTTTCTACATCAAAATTTCAATTTATAAATAGTGGAAATTAGAAAGGCATCCCTATCATACTTTCATATTGTAAAGCGGCTCCCTGTCAAAGTTTCATTATAAAGCGGGTCCCTGTTTTCTGGAAACGAAGAAAAATTATTGCTAAAATATCAGCAACTTTTATAAATAAGTGCTGATATTTCAGCAACTTTCCATTTCAAAGTTTCATTGTAAAGCGGGTCCATGTTTTCTAGAAACGAAGAAAAATTATTGCTGAAATGTTAGCAACTTTTATAAATAAGTACTAATATTTCAACAACTTTCATAAATTGTGTTTACAGTGTACATAAATGTTGCTGAAATGTCGGCAACTTTTATAAATAAGTACCGATATTTCAGCAACTTTCATACACTATGTTCACAGTGTACAAAAAAGTTGCGGAAATGTCAGCAACTTTTATGAAAAGTTGCATCATGCTCTGCAATAATCGTGAATAAAAAACAAGGACCTAATTTATACTGAAATTTAGCGAAGGACTTTTCATGAATTTTTAAACTTAATAAGGACCTGTGCCCAAACTACTCTTATAAATATTCGTATATGTGAAATTCAAATTAATTATTTTCTGAGTTTCTTCGGCAAAATTTGAGGTACAATTTTTTTTTATTAAATAAGAGTTTCAGATTGTTTTCATTTCGGTTCCTACTGTAACCTAAACGGACGATGGTAATTTTAGTGTTTTGATCAAAACATCAGACCTAGGTCATTATACAAAAGATGCATTGATTTAGCGCACAGAATAAATATCTATTAAAATTGAGAAAAATTTGATAGTCCTAACAAACGCACAATCCCAATTAAAGTTGACCGGATATAGTATTGAGGTGAAGTCATACAATCAAATATTCTTGCAAGCTTTGAACATTGTAAACCTAGACTAATATATATATATATATACATATATATATTATAATAATAATAATAATAACAATAACAAAAATAATGATTATCCTATAATGTAACATCGTAGTGAAGAATTGTTGTGAAGATGCTTTTTAGAAAATTCCTAATAGTGAAAGGATAAATAATGTAGCCAACAATGGGAAAGAAATATTACATGCAGGGTTACTCAAATAGAGTTATAGCTGCTAAAATGAACCAATATGTCTCAGTATATAGCACTGACCTTATATAGCATTCAAAGCAGCCATGACTTGACTATCGTTTGCAAAATTAGCAAACCTATACCAGGAATATACCATCTCTTTGTTGATGCCATCCTAGTAGAAGAAGGAAAAACGTACACCTAACTATCATACGGTCTAATTAATAAGCAACGGTCTAATTAATGGCGACTGGTCACTGAGCTTTTCTCTCTCTCTACTGTTTTTTTTCTTCGATTGTTCGGCTCTTCTTCTCTTTTGGTTTTATTGCTACTACTTCTTTTACTGATTTTTCTTTTCGGATCTACCGATTCTTGTTTCTTGGTTGATGGATCCGTTGCCTGTATCGAACGTGGGAGAGTTTCTCCTTTCTGGTTCCTTTGTGCGCAGTTGTCCGTCGTTCGAAGCTATTGGTTTAGCCTTATCGGCTTTGGTTATAGGGCCATGCTAGGTGATTTTTTCTGGCGTTAAATCGATCGAGGTGAGGGTTTTCTATTTGGTGGATTTTGGGGCTTTATGCAGATCTCGTTTTGTATGGGTTGATTGTTGCTTTATGGAGCTCTTACCCGTTTGGGGTGATGGTCTGCAATCTCGGTTGCCGCGCCGACATCGCCTTGTAGAGGATAGGGGTTGGTCGGTGGTACCATGTTCTCCTCTTGCTTTTGCTGGTGGGGTCCAGAAAAGGGATTTCATCCCCCTTTTCGAACCGAAGCTCGTCTTCTCTGTTTCTTGTGAAGAGGAGCCTCGGGAGGTGCTGCCGTTGATGGTGGGGTCGTTGCTTTGTGGCAATGTTGGGTTTGATATCTTTGTGTCTGATGAGGAGCTCTCCTCCTCATCGAGTCCACCTGGTGTGGATCTCTGTCCTGTGAAAGTCATGGTGGATTCTGGTTCTCAAGGGGGGTTGCTCGAAGACGAATTGTGTTGTCTTGTTCTCAAGACAGATGATCGATCGGTTGCTTCCTTGACTGAAGGGGATTTCATCACCTCTTCAAGTCATGATGTGTTGTTTGGTTATGCGCTGGTTGAGCAGGTGGTTTGCGATCGGCGGCTTTGGTCGTTTGATGTGGTTGTGGGTCGTTTTGGTTTGCTGTAGTGGTTTCTGGATTATATTTTGTGTGGCTTAGATAGGGCTTTGCCGTCTCGTGGGCATGGTCAGCTAGTTGGCAGTCAGTTGGTTGTGTTGAATGGTTTGCTTCCTTCAGGTGATTGCCTGGTATTTCCTGTTGCGTTGTTGCAGCAGGCCAGTGGCTTTTTGATATGTCAGGTTGAGATGGGCAGCTCTATTGTGTTCGTCGTCGCTCAGATGCAAGTTTGTACTTTGGCAGCTGGCAAGGTGAGTTTCTTGGTAATGCATATTCTATTAGCCATTGATTATGGGATATTGGTTCCTTGTCGGCTTGTTTCTGTTGTTTCATTCTGGTTGGTTATGAGCCATGATGCGCTTCGGCGTGTGCTCCCTGACACTGTTACCACTCTGATGGTTGGTGACGTGTCAGGTCACTTTGGCATTGCGAACCCCGTTCGGAGTGAACAGTGTGGCTTCCCATGTTGGTATTATAGTCTAAGCCATAGCGTGGCCAGGTCTGTGTCGTTAGTGGCTTTTCGTCTGTATTTTTTTCTTGGTCCCCATGGGGCTCTACGGAGATATTACCCGGTCTGGGTCGACTGGCTCAGGCGGTGTTCTATTCCTGAGTGCATAGTGTACCCTGCTGCGGTACGCTATGCGGTCAGACTGGAATATTACCAGTCAGTTGCGACCCGATCAGGTGATATTTCTGCTAGGTCCACCCAGCGTACCTCACCTGTCTCGCGGGGCTGCCTTACCTATGGCAGTTCGGCTTGGGTTAGGTTCCTACATCATCGTGGGATGCGTCTTATCAGCTCCCCTACATATTTTCGATATCCTCTATCTATCCCGGCTCCTCCTGTCCCATCGCTTGTTTGTTGCTCCTCCCGTTGTTCTCTCGCTTCGTCTCCCTGTGCTTTATCGATCGTTATTCCGATGCTTTCTGTTGAGGAAATTGCGTTGATTAATGATCGGCTATCCCGTCTTACAGAGAACTCTATCCCATCCAGCTCGTCTTCTCTTATGCCCGGTTCGATGGCGGGGTTAGTTGTGTCTTCGGTGTCCAGCCCTTCGCATCAGCCTATTCGCAGATCTTCTAGCCGTAGATCGCGTGTCGCTTCGTCCATTCCTCGCACTATTCGTACTCGCTCTATAGCGGCGACAGAGCAGATTGATAGATCTGCTCTATCCTCCTTATACCTTATCTGATTTCCGTCTGTGTGTTTTCTTTTGTTGTTATCTATATCTCTCTTCGGTCTTGACTTCATGTCGAACTTTCTTTTCTGGAATATTCGAGGTATTGGCAACGAAGCTTCTTCCGCTCGGCTTAAGCGGATTGTCCGTAAGCATTCCGTTGGTTTGGTGGCTATTTTAGAGCCTTTCGTGGGTCCCAGCAAGATCACGAAGGTCGTGTTGTCGTTAGGTTATGGTGGTGCTTTTTCTAATGTTTCGGGTAAAATCTGGATCCTTTGGTCCAAAGATTGCAATGTCCGCCCGATTTTTGACTCGTCACAACTCCTTTCTATCTTATGTTCTTCCTCCTTCTCCCCTCAGCCTTTCATTTTTTCGGCGGTTTACGCCAAGTGTGACCGATTAGAGAGATTATCTCTATGGGATGACATATTGTCTCTAGCTGACTATGGTTGCTCGATTTCGGTTGTGGGTGGCGACTTTAACGTTGTCGCTAGTCAGTCAGAAAAATTGGGAGGGGCCGCCGTCAATCGTCTCTCGGTTTCAGATTTCAACTCCTTCGTTGCGAGATCTGGGTTATCTGAAATGCCATTCGTCGGATCCTCTTTTACTTGGTCTAACAATCAGGAAGGTCCGAACCGGATCCTATCCAGGTTGGATAGGATTTTTGGATCTGCTGATTGGTTCAACCTTCCTTACTCTTTCTCTATTTCTCATCTTCACCGGTCTTGCTCTGATCATGCGCCTCTTGTTCTTCGGTGCGCTTCGCGATCTTTATCAGGACCTTCTTCTTTCCGTTATCTTAGCATGTGGAGTTCACATCATAGCTTTCTTCAGGTGGTTGAGGAATCGTGCTCCTCTCCCATTGTGGCTGCTCCCATGGGGGCTTTCTCTGGGAAACTGAAGCGTCTTAAGGCATCCCTCAAGACGTGGAATTCCCTTGTTTTCCGGAATATTTTCGACAGGGTACGTGCTGCAGAAGAGTCTCTGATTCTTGCCGAAGCATTGTTCGACGAGTATCCTTCGGCGGAAAATAGGGAGCTTTGGGCTTGCGCTCAATTGTCTTTCTCTTCGGAACTTTGTATTGAGAATTCCTATCTTCGTCAAAAAGCGCGGATCAAGTGGGTGGTTGAAGGTGACTCGAACTCCAAATTTTTCCACTCGTCTATTCGCAAGAAAGCTAATTTGCTTTCTATTCGCGAAATAGTAAGAACAGACCAATCTGTGGCATCGACCCCTGCTGAAGTCATAGAGGTTGTAGTCTCTCATTTTCAATCATATATGGGTTCTCCTTCCGTATCCGTTCCGGATTCGGACATCCTTTCTTTCATTCCTCGGTTAGTTCCTGATGTGGGAAGTGTAGACTTGGCATCCCCGCCTTCGTCAGAAGAGGTTCGTGCCTGTGTTTTTGCTCTTAGTAAGGATAGTGCCTGTGGACCGGATGGTTTTAATGGGTCCTTTTTTTGTACTACTTGGCATATCATCCAGGCTGATTTTTGTCTGGCAATTCAGCATTTCTTTTCCGGGGCCGATCTTCCCATTAGCTGGTCATCCACGAATTTGGTCCTTATTCCAAAGTGTGATTATCCTCGGACGTGTTCGGAGTTCCGGCCCATCAGCCTTTGTAACTTCGCCAACAAAGTGATTTCCAAGGTTTTGGCCACCCGTATGGCTCCTTACCTTGACCGCATTATCTCTTCCTCTCAAGCGGGTTTTGTTAAAGGTCGTTTGATCACTGATAACGTCCTACTAGCCCAAGAACTTGTTTCTCAGATTGACCGAAAGGTCAGGGGTTCTAACATTATTTTCAAACTTGATATGGAAAAGGCCTATGACCGTATGTCCTGGTTTTTCATCATCAAGGTCCTTCGAGCTTTCGGTTTCCCTGAAACCCTTATAGATTTGGTTTGGAGACTTATTTCCAACTGTTGGTATTCTGTACTCATTAACGGATCGGCCAATGGCTTTTTCAAAGCTGGTAGAGGTATCCATCAAGGAGACCCTCTATCTCCTTCTCTTTTCGTTATCGCGGCCGAGGCATTCATACGTGGCATTCACACTTTGACGGTATTTGGTCAAATTCAGCGATTCGGTATCCCGAGTCGGTGTCCTCTTGTTTCCTCTTTATCCTTCGCTGATGACATAGTCATTTTCTCCAACGGATCTAGGTCCTCTGTTAGCCGCCTTATTCGGTTCATTAAGTTGTACGAGAGATGCTCGGGCCAATTGGTCAACTCTGCGAAGAGTTGCTTCGTGCATGCGAAGGACATGGACCAAGTAAGAGTTTCTTGGGTTGAATCCTATACTGGATTCAAGGCCGCTTCCCTTCCCCTTCCTTATTTGGGTATAGTTCTATACCGAGGAAGGAAACTTAACGCCATCTTCGATCCTCTTACGGATAAGGTAAGGGGTAAGATTATCCGCTGGAATGCGTCCCTTCTGTCTCAAGCTGGTAGATTAGTGCTCATTCGATCGGTTCTGAGCTCTATGGGTACTCATATCTTCGCCGCTATGACCCTTATTGCTTGCTTCTTTCGTTCGTTCCAATCCTTGGCATCCTCTTTCTTCTGGGGTTCGGAGGGTGACAATCGCCGACACCACTGGGTGTCTTGGGATGTTGTCTGCCGTCCTAAGTCGGAGGGTGGCTTAGGTTTGCGGAATCCGAAAGACATCTGTTCGGCGTTCACTTGTAAGTTGTGGTACAGGTTCGGTACTAACGCCTCCTTATGGGCCAAGTTCCTCCATGCTAAGTACCGGAGACTGGCGTCTTCTGGTTATGCAGGCTCTCCAAGTTACGCCAGTGAGACTTGGAAGCATATGCAATCAGTCAAACTTTTTGTTGATTCTCATGGCGGCCAATCCGGTTGGGATGGTGGTCCATTCTCTATTCTTAAGGCATGGAGATCTTCCCGCACTCCTTCTCCTGTCATTCCTCTTTATTCCTTCATTTGGGATGTCCGGATTCCTCCAAAAGTCTCTCTTCTCATGTGGCGATTATTCCATAATGGGTTATCGGTTGATGAGAACCTCCAGCGGATTGGTATTCCGTTGGTCTCCCGATGTAGGTGCTGCGGCAACGGGGAAACAGAATCGATCAATCATCTGCTCTTCGTTGGCTGGTGTTCCAGATCCTGTTGGAATTATTTCGGTAATTTATTGGGTATCCGTGGCACCATTGCCTTGTCAAATGATTTGCTATCTACCTGGTGGTTTGATTGCTCTGGGAAATCTCTTCGATCTATCCTTTTTCGTTTGATTCCTTGTCTGATCTGTTGACAGGTCTGGTGTGCGCGGAATAAGGCAATTTTTGACGAGGTTCCTATGGATCCCCTATCCGTTATTCGGCGGGTAAGAGAGGATGTTTTCTTAGCTTTTCGGAGTCGTCCATTCAGAGGATCAGTCAGTGCTCGCTCTGGCCGATTAGTTAACCTCCTATCTATATCATGCTCTCATTCTTCGTATAGAGCGGGAATTGGATGATTGTCTACACGGAGACTGGTGGTTCTGGCTTCCTAGTCTCCCCTTGACCATCATCTTCCCAACCCCCCCTTTTATTTTTCACGGTATGTCTATTGCTTCCAGGTTCTTGCTTTTCCATGGTGGATTGTTCCTCTGTACTCTTCTTCTGCTGGGTGTTTGCTTCAAGGATCTCTTTATCGCTTTCCAGTTGTCGGTCTTTCAGTTTTAGGGGTGCTGTCTGTTTTCTCCTTCTAGTTTGGAGGAGCGGTGGTTGGGCTTGCTTTTCTTTGGGTGTTGATCCATCAACATCGTCGTCGGGCGGTGGCCTTGCCGGAGCTCGATTACGGTGTTGGATGTGCGGTTGAAACCGGGAGCTCATCGTGTGTGTTGTGTGGTTGGGCCAGAGATTCTTCGCCTTGCCTCTTGAAAGGTTCTATTTGTCCCTTCTGGGTGTTTCTTTCTTTTCTATGCTGTGAGATCTCGATGTTGTATTTCTTTTTCGATTATTTTGGTTACCTGTCAGGCATGTTGACAGCTTTTGGTTGAGTTTATATGGAAGCTATTATTTTGGTTAAAAAAAAATAAATAAGAATGGGGTTAATATGCCCTAGTTGGAAATGGTGGAGTCCCTGTAGGAGGTAACCATAATAATATATTATATGTTTTACATATCGACATGCATATTAAAATCTAAGCAACATCTTAGAGAAAATAATGTTAAACAGTAATATAAACTACTTATGTATTAAAATCAAGCAAAAGTTTAAAACTAAATTCCATTATATTACAGGCATGTGTTCATGTTTTCTCTAAATAGATCGTCAAATATATCATTTTTTCATTATCGAGAATACTTCATTGAGAATCACCACATAATATCATGGATATCAAAGGAACTATGAGATAACATCAAGTATATTACATCTAGAAAACTCTAATATTAAAAATGCCCTGCATATTCAAAGCATAAGAGCGTACAGGTTGTTCCGTTTTGTTTTTTTGGAAAACCTACATGTTATTTTCTTTCTTTTGTGGAAAATATCTTGTTTCTTTAGGAAAATCGATATGATTATGCATGGTGTTGTGAGATTCTAAATTTTACATCTACAATGATATTTGCATTAATAGAATGACAATTATGCTTAGTGTGTGCTGGTCCAAGGGACCAAGAGGAATTCATAAATGATAAATTACCTGTCATGATAGAGAATTATCTAGATTATTAATTTTAATACCTTTTTTATAAATAAATATCACATTAATAAGGCAATATATATAATTACTTCGTTGTAGTTCATCATACTGAACGTGACATGCAAAAACAAAAGCTTTACACAAAATTTGGCAATATCGTGTAATTATATAAATTTTAATAGACCCAAATTACAGTAATATCCAAGACAAAGCTAGTTCTTTGGGAAGCAATTCCTAGTAGTAGTGATGGTGGTACTATTGATTGATCAATATCATTTGCTTTTAAAAAGAATTATAATCTGTCAAACGGAAAGTAGATTAGCTTAGCTTAAAATCTATACACACCTTCATTTGTGCCACAACTTAGTCCACTTTTCTAGCCCATACGTTTCAAATTTCCCACATATCCCTTTGATTTTCTCATCTAGAATTAATAATTGCCCATATCTAAATTTGTTACTATAAATCCAATCAAAGACATGAATATATAGTTTTATTTAAAGAAAGCACAACTTGATTGAACAAAATTGACTTACAACCTTCTTGCATCATGAATTTCCTGAAGAAGATTAGTTGTATAAACACAAGTTTTAGTAGCTTTACAAAGAATCGAAGAATAACTAAGAAAAAATTATCATATCTAAATGGTTATGGGATAAGCCTAAGCCTATAGAATGTCCCATGATAACAAAAATGAGAAATAAGAATAAAAGCACAATTATAAAGTTTAAAGCATTTAATCAACCGATTTATTTTTAAATTAGATAAAATATATTACTCCATAATTATCAAATTCATTTGCTACATAAAAATTAAATTGAATTTATACTAAAAATGCCATTGTAAGAAAAAGTGAAAGGAAATACCAGAAGGTGAAATCCAAACGAGAAACATACATAATAGCAATTATTTGGAAGTAGACGCTGCTCAAAATTTATGGTATGTTTATTATACCTAGAAGAATAGCAGGATTCAGAATTATTCCAGAATAACAGTGCCGAAATTATATACATGAAAAATAACTTTAAATCAAAAGCAGTTATCTAGCATGACCAAAGTTTATAGGTAGTAACAACAACTATAAATTCATTTAAGAGAGAATAGGTCAAAGAAATGCAAGGACTACATGTTATATGACGAATGTTCAAGATGAAGTCAGCATTTAAAATGCATGTTGTTGACCAACGTATTAATTTACCCCATCAAACTTAGCAGGATTATAAGTGTTAAGGTTTCTCCAACACACCTTTATAAATTGTATTCATAAACTTACTTGTTCTTCCTTGATCCTTTATTTCATTAGTTTCACCGCTATTGCACTAAATCTAAAACACAGATAAAAAACAGTGAATCTTCTTAGTATGTATGAAGCAAATAAGTAACAGTTCACTATTTATGTAGAAGAATACCTATGCAGTTCAAATGAAAAACAAATTTGGAAAATAGAAACATGTCCAACTGCTCTCTAATCCCAATTTAATATCCAGAAGAGGGGACATGAAACAAAATCAAAAGGCGGTTTCATTCGAGGGAGGATTCGAAGTTAAAGAGGTGGCGACGGTGATAGGACCAGAAGTCTATGTCGTTGCATCAGGCTGCCAGTGATCGAATTTCTTCCATTCGGATTCCGCCCTCGAAGACGCCACAATGAAGAAGCAGCGCTACGCTCATCGAGCAGTTAGTTCTCTCTGACCTCGGATCCTCCGGCTTATCACCGGCAGTCTGTTCAGGGTTCCACACTCAATGGCGGCAACTAAACACGAGGGTTGCGCTCGTTGCGAGACTTAACCCAACACCTTACGGCACGAGCTGACGGATGGGAAAAGGCACAATTGTGGGGACATTAATATGCAGGGTTTGGTGGATAAGAAGCGGAGAGATGGGCACAAATATAAGAAATTAAAAAATACGATGGTTCATACCAAAAAAGTACTGAGGAGGTCTCATCGCTCTTGAAATGCAACTCGGTAATCATATTATAGTATAGGGCGCCAGATATGAAAATTCATGAACCAAAGAATGAAATTTGCAACATATATTATAGGGGAGAATAAGATAAAACATCAATTATAATAACAATGAAAATAGTATCATGTTTTAATAGACAAACCAATTGAAAGTGATCAAGTATCGAAGGTAATAAAAAAAATCATTTTTTGTAGGAGACTCGTAATCTTTCTGCTCTACAAAATGTTCTTACTTTATCATCAAGATCTTCAGGCTAACTTGACTATATCAACTTGAGTCACTATTCTAACATATAATCAATGATATTAATGCACTTTATAATGAGTATTTGAAATTTTACTATTTCAAAAACTATCTACTAAAGAATAAAGTGTGTGATTGCTTAAAAGTTAAAATGGTATAAATCACAGCCCTATAACTTTTATTTTTAGGAATGGATTTATACAAATAGTTTGGGTGCCTAACCAACTGAGATTCACCCATCCGTGCACTTGAAGTACATGATGTATGGATTACAACATTTTTGGTAATGGGAAACAATCAAATAACTAGCATTTTTTGTTTACACCAAATACCAAAAATCCATTATTGTAGCACAATTATATATAGATAGAGGCGTAGAACTTTAACATGGGCAGAGGTATAAGGAAAAAATGGCGATCATAAAATTATCAGTTTACTATCTTGTGATCTAGGCCGAAAATTATGTAAACCCACTTCCTCATTTACTTGTTGGATTATGCGCTCCTATGAGTAAGTTTTTTCCACTGATAATTCCTTGGATTTTTGCTCCTTATGATTCTCAACTGCCACCTCTATATATAATAAACAACAAATTAATATGCGAATTTCATAACTGAAGATGGCACAATTATATAAGCAGCAACAAAAATCAAAATCACCTTTTTACTAATTCATGGCTAGTTTCAGTCGAGATCTGACCAGAATTTCTCAAATTATCCAATGTACTAACTCCCTTTTGTTCCTTCACAACGGTAGAACTCCCCTACATAATGACAACTTTTTATTCCATGCTCAAGTTTTTCTTAACACAATCAACGAATAATTACATATAATATCCGATGAACAATATTTAATTTCTCAACATCTTTCTAGCATTTTGCTTCCAAATTCAAGTGAATAGAAACAAATATGATAAAAAAGCAATAAAGGTATATGATTTTCAAAATTCAATGCATAACACTGCAGAAACATATGTGAAATAGCCATTATCTACTCTCAAAATCAAATCTGATCAGAATAACACATATCCGGTTACAATATCGCAAATAATATTCAAGAATCACAAATTAAATAATAAATCTCACTTGAAGGTGTACAGGAAGAAGAAAAGAGTCAATATGTGTACTAAATAGTAGAAGTAAAAATAGTATTGCAGAGAAGGATTATCATAAGTGTCCCGTTCACGCTATTCAGTGCAATCAAAATTCACTCATTCCACTAAAAACACATGTCTGAGTTCGAAACCACACAGTAAAGATAAATGGATAGAGTTCGATCACTGAAGTTAGAAAGTTTTCTAAACTCAAAGTCTTTTAAATCATTACATGAACTCGGACTTGATTACAACAATGAACTATAAGTACCAAACTCGCATAGAAAATATACAGCCTGCATGAATGAAAAACAACTGGGAGTATAGGTTGATTAGCAGAATTCATATATGTTTCTGCTAAACAATAGATTTAGTTGGCAGTCAAACTTAGGTGTTGCTATTCATTTTTATTGGAGCATATTCATGAATGTCGGTATACAATTCTATTATTTACATATCCAACAAACTAAAGTAATATCAAGCAAAATTCTACTAAAACACTATATTAAGTCATGCCAAAAGTTTGTAGCAGCGTAATCATGAAAGTCTTTAATTTAATGTTCTACGCAAAGAATGACATATCAATGCTTCTATAACAATCAAGCTGTAAAAAATAAATCATCACTACTCAGTAACTTAACATACACCAGGCTTCTGATAGGATGATAGAAAAAACCCCAATTTTCGATATACCTGTAGATGGCTATCAGAAGGGAGCTGAAAGTTTGGAGCTAGCCTAGTAAGAATGACATGGAACTTTATATAGCACCTCGATCGATACGGTGGTGATTCGAGGCTAAAGGGGCGATGCAATTCAATAATGACAGGAAGGAAGGGCTTAAATTTGGGGCGACACCGATGGTTATGGAAATGAATATTTAGGGATTGACGAGATGATGAAGGAGAGAACGATTAAAGAATGGTCTTTTAGTTCGGGGATGAAAACGCAAGACAGAAACGACAATAAAGGGAAGAGAAAAAGAGCCATGACTGTACATTTTCAAAAATTCTTACGGGGCTTGTATGATCTTCAAATGAAACTCAGTAATAATATAATAGCATAGATTACTTCCTTCTAATGCAAGGAAGTGAGCTGCATTTGTGAACTGCATTTCTTAAGGTCTTTATCTCTGTTAAATAGTATCGGAGTTATAATGCTTTATGCCTTTGCTCTGTTAATTTACCTAACATATATGTATACTTTGCTATTGAACTATCTTTCATCATCCTTCGTTGTATAAAATATATCTCAACTGCTTTCTATATCGTTTATTAAGTTTATCTAGTACATATATAGTGTAATTGTTATTTAATTTGTCATTTCACCTATTTTTATCCTTTATACTTAACAATTCTGAGGAAACTTTACATAAAGTTTACTTTTACTATCACTAGCAAACATTTTAGTTACCAAGAAACACTTCATTTGTTGTAACATACCATTTTATCTATTGCAAACTAACAATTTATCACTGCAAACTAACATTTTATTTACTTACAATAGTATATAATTTTGTAATAAAATGCATATATTGAAAATATAATACCTTCATTGGAGAAACATGTAATGAAATGTTTCCAAAGGCCTAAGCAAGACATAATAATGTATACAGGTTTTATTTACCTTTCAATCTACAATTAATGTTCATTTTTGTATTTAATAAAACAACTAAATGTCATCAAAAGAGTTGTTATTCACACACACCCCATTTCTGAATTCATGATTAAATTTGGGGAAAAAAATCTTATAAAGAGATGTTATATATTATTTGATGAAGAAATGACTTAAAAGCTGTTATATATAATTTCCTAAAACTGTAAATTACATAAACGATATTTTTGAAGAAGTGATATAAATAGTTAAAATATATTTCAGGAAAATCGTACTAAGAAAATATTCAAAACAAAAGTTATTTAATACATTTTTAGCATTTTCATTGTTATTTTTGATAATATGAACAATACTTTCTTCCAGCAAAACACTTATTTTGATATCTCAAGAACTCAAACTCATGACCTTCATAATTTCTATGAAGAGTGTTACACGACTTGCAACTTGAGCTAATAGTCTACTATTTTGGTTGTTACTTACTAAATTTTATTTTATTTTAAATGTAAATTCAATAGTTATCAATTTTCAAATATTAGATACAACTGGCAACAAATTCGTGGACGATGAATGCTCACCTCTATCTTAATGTCCAAAACCTTACGGTAACAATCATATCTATTAATTTGCTCATCCCAGCATAATAAAAGCCATGATCTTTGACAACATTGTACCCACAGGTGAGACTAGAAAATGGATGTTTAAATTGTTAGAACCAAGATTTTGCTGTTTTAATGTAGACAACCATACGACAATGTAACCTATAACTTTATCAAGATATTTATGGTTTATGATGTTTAGTGGGTCACAACACAAAGGAGTTCACAAAGGAAAACAATAAGCATGAGTCAGAAGATGATATGCATGCATGATAAATCAAAAATGGAGCAAACATGACAAAAAGGACTATATGAGCTTTCAAGAAGTTATAACGGAATTAAAAATCTACAGAAATATAACAAAGTCCAAGAATTACTCAAAAATGAACAAATAAGACTAGAACTCAAGTATGTTATTTATCGAGTCCATGTCAAGTCCTTATAGTTTGGATTTGTTAGAATCACATAAACGATCTTCTAATCACTCCGTATTTTAACACAACATTTTAGACATCTTCAATTATTTTTAATCACTTTTCAGGCATTGTGCAATAAAGAAAAAGAGCAAAACCTTTTTTTATATGCATCTAACTTCACTATACATACCATAATTACAAAAGTCGATATGTACAACATGCATAGGTCAACCTATGGGCACACAGATCGACCTATGCATTTTTGCCATGTCGACTTGTGTTGCTTTGGTCGGTACAGTACGATCGCACTGCATGAAAATTCCTTTTGAACTGTTGCGACTTCTCCTTCTTCCTCTTTATTCTAAAAATTGTTTTTCATTTCTCCAGATGAAATAAGATCTTCCATTTTCATTAATATAATTCCATTTCTCTATTTTAAGCTATCTAATCTCTATGGCTTCTTTTGAACATTCATTCAAATCCACTCAAAGAAATTTACAAGTCAGCAATCATTCAACTTCACTACCATAAGATTCCAACCATTTATTTCCACTAAACCTCTATACATTCATTCAAACATTATTTGTAAGTGTTATAGGAATCTGTGCTCCAAAGTTGATTGATAAGTGTATTAAAGACATGGTCTATGGTTATGTTATTTCTTGACAAAAAGAAAATTTGAAATCTTGTTGTGGAGTCTTTAAGCAAGGTGGAAGTCCTATTGCAAAGTCTTTGAATAAGGTTGAAGTTTTGCTGGGGAGTCTTTAGATAGGATTAAAGTCCTCTTGTGGATTCCTCGGGTAGTTTACTTTGAAGTCCTATGCAGTTTTTTAACTGGTGGTAGACACATATTGCTTTAGGTTATGGGATGCTTGTAAGTGAAATTACAAAAGGGATTTCTAGGACTGGATGTCGGAGGTCCGTAACGATATAAAAGTAGACTATATAATCTTTTATTATTTCTACCGCTTTTGATTATATTGTCCATGTATATTGTCTATATTACTCGATCCACCCAAACTTTCATTGGGTATTAGTGGTATTAGCTTATAGACTACAAGATTTATCATAAATGTCACAAACCCGTAGATCATAAGGATAAGTTGAAAAGGGGAAAGGTATGAACACTAAATAGCGTGATCTTGCCTAAAGCTCATTTTGAATGGATTACATTAGAGTTTCAAGATTTTAAATCAATTAATAAATATAATTCTGCACTTTTCTATATAAATTCAAAATGAAATTTTGTACTCACCCAATAATTAAAGAATAAATGTTGAAAAATAAATATTCTTCATTTTACAATGATAACAATATTTATAGGTCAAATAAAAGAATTACTCAAAGCTAACTCTTGCTCTTCATTATGTTAAACAAAGTAATATGTTATTATAGAAAAATCGTGAACCAACTAGATCTACGCTTATATCTAAAGCACACAATAAATATTTTCATGGAAGTGAAATAGGTTGCAGCATTAAAGGAGATAGAGGATAGAATTATGTTAGAGACTTGGCCGTGGTCGACATAATAATATTAAGGTTTGTGATTATGATATAAAATCTAATTTAGAACATGAAGTAAATATTAAAAAGATGGGAAATAATAATTTTGGTAACTTGTGGAACATGACATCTTTTCATAAGTGGAAGGTTATTAACATTTCATCTAAAAGTAGGAAGGGAACAAAAATTGATTAATTAAAATAATTTATTATACCCCTCCATGTAAAAGTGTAAATAAGTCAATCATTCATCGATGAAAAATTTGGTTAGAGGGGATAAATTTGTGTATCCCTTTTATTCCATTTTAAATAGGATATATATACTTGATAGATGTCAAAAGAAATTGCCTTTAAATAAAGGTAATACCTAAATTATCATGTGAGAATAGCATAAAAATAATGATTCCTAAGATGAAAAGCAATGCAGATTTATGAAACATTGGTTCAAAATAAATGTGTTTAAATTATTTTCCAAATAAAATAGTTATACAAAAGAAATCTAGCTTTGGAAACGCAACGTATAATAGCTTAGAAAACATTGAGTTTGAATTGCTATGTAAAAAAACATTATAAATAATAATGTTATAATATGTATGGTAAAATACTAGGTCAAGCAACATAAAATCATCATGTTAATCTAGTACTTTAATTCAAATCATAGATGTTAAAAGATATAGTAATTGTGACGACCCTACTTTCTCCACACAGAAAATCGCATCATCTTGAAGAAAGAAAGGGATAGAAAAGAGAAAGAAAGAGAAGAAAGAAGAAACAACATCAGAATCTCAACAGCGGAACGAATAAATTATATTAATAACATAAGTATTACATAATATACAACACTAATCAGAGTTACACAACATATACATCATATACTAGACAGTTATAAACACCTGTCTAGTTATTACAACACAATACAACTCAGAGAATAACACAGAGATATCAAACACAGCGGAACACTATACATATCTACAACGCTGAAGCCTCCTGCTCCATTGCTCCTCCACAATTCATCAAAGTTAACCTGAATCCCTTGGCTACTCATAAAAATTTGAGTACCCAAGAGTTTAAGAAAATAGAAGATAAACTCCGGGTCAGACATGGGTCTGGTGTGAGCAACAGGTTAAGGTTGCTTAACTTTCAAAAACCATTGAAAAAAAGGTATCACGTAAGACTTCCCACACAAACATGGAAAAGTTTTTACCTTACGCTAAGTGAAACATTTGATAGGAAATCCAGTGATATTATAACAGGTCTAGGGTTTTCAAGTATATATGAAATAGCCGAAATTGTTACATTTATTAAATTCCAGCTACTAGCCACAAAAGTGGGTAATACAATCAAAACCGTTGGCACTTATTGGATTTTGGATTCTGGATTCCATACAATGGCAGGGATACTGAGGTACCACCCTTCACAATACGTAGCCTAGATGACCGTACCTAGGGGCCACCCTAACTCCTCTGCAACACAAGGCCGGAACCATTCCTTACTGAACAGTTCCGAACAAGACAACCCTGCAGTTCGCGTATGTTCCAACCGCCCACACAGCCGAAATAAAAAGGGACTTCTAGACGGGGGGAAATCTCGTCCTACTTGGGGATGACCCACTTAGCCTTGCTGCACCTCCCCTCTTTTAGCCATTCCTGGTTAATGAGGCTTAAGGCTACGATTAGCTTTAGAGAACACATCTCTTAGAATGCTCATCGTCCTCCTTACGATGTTCTGAAAGCATTCAATCCATACAAGTTTGTTCCGGGTTCGAACGAAACCGAAGGCATTATCTCATTACACTCATTTTGGAATCACCCTCAGAGTTAACGACGATAAACTTTACACTCTGAATCTTAATCTCGAATCTGAAAGTACTATCCCGTTAAACTCGTATTGGAATCACCCTCAGGGTTTTAACGACGAATAGTCCTTACACCTTGAGTCTTCACTCTTCACTTGAGATTCACGACCTATCGTAAATTTGGATCGATGTGGTTTTCGGATATCCAAATCTGGAAACCCAATCTCAGTCTCATTGAAATCCAAAGCGTATCGTTTAAGGCCAAGTTGTTTAAAAGTTTAAACAATTCAATTTCATTATCTATATACACACAGATAGATAATTCACATATCACAATAGATAATCATCACCATCATCACAACAGATAATCCATATTATCAATCATAAATAGATAATTCCTATTATCATCTCAATGCAACCAAAGCATCCATATCACACCGTATTATTTATCTCATATCTGAGATCTCAAACCATTCAAGGAAACCAAAATCATCCATTCATACATAAGCAATGATTAATAATCACACCAAATGTAATTAATTTAAAATGAATTAAATTAATTACATCATTTCTAATTAATTTAAAGTGAACTAAATTAATTACTTCATCAATATAAATCTTGCTTACAAATTAATTTATTAATTATCCTCTAATTAGTCACCTTAATTAACCACCCTTGATTAATTATTCCTTAATTACATTCAAGTAATTATCCTTTAATTAATTTTATAAATTGATTATACTTAACCAAATACAGTAATTAACTTTAATTACTTTATTTATTAATTAACTAAAATTAATTACATTACTTCTTAATTAATTACATAAATAAATCCCTTCATTGATTAATTATTTCCAAATAAATCCATTCTAAATTACATCATTAATTAGAATAATTAATGATCTCTAATTACATTTTCTATTTAAATTAATTACATTAAGTAATTAATCTTTATTTAAACCATAATTGTTAATCACCCTTGATTAACCCCATACAATATTAACTATCCTTAATTACTTCACCAAATAAATTCATTCCACCTTAATTAATTATCTCTAATTAATCCCTTGATTAATTTTACAAAGTAATTATACTCAAATTACTTCCGTCATCAAATCACCTTCAATTAATTACATTCAGTAATTACCCATTAATTACTTTCCTAAGTAATTTCTCTTCAATAAATTACATTAAGTAATTATACTTCACAAATCATCAAATGATTATTCTAAATTAATTAAACTGAATTAATTAACTTAATCTAATCAAATTAAACTCAATTAATTACAATGAGTAATTAATTCCTTAATTACTTCCATAAGTAACAATTTACACAAATAATTATCTTTAAATTAATTAATCTAATTAATTACTAAAAATTAATCACATTAATTAATTATTAAATAATCCTTAGTTAATAACTTTCATTAACTATTAACAATTCATTAATTATTTTTCTAAAGTATTTTACTTATTATTGATTACAAATTAATTAACCATTAATAGCCTATTAATTAACCCCTAATTATTTAACTAATTAAGTGTTAACTGTAACCTAATTAATCCTTTATTGCTTGATTAATTAATTACCAATCATTAATTAAAATCTAATCTTCTTTAATTAATGATTCTTAAATTACAAGTTAATTATTCTAAGAATAATTAATCTTAAACTTTTAAGTTTAAAACCCTTAATTACTTTAAGTAATTATCCATTTCATTAATTTATCAAATAAATTAATTATCCATTTAATTACCCTAATAATTAAATGAATAACAAATCATTAAATTCTAATTTAGCTTTATGATAAAACCTTTTTCTTATCTATGGTTAAATTATAATTCACAAATATATTTTGAAAACATTCACTTCCAAATTAAATTTCAAATTTCATTTTAAATTCAAGTTTAAAATGAAACTCAATTTATCTTCAACAAAATTTAAAATCAATTTAAAACCTTTAAATTTACATGATAAAGAATACTTTCTCTTATAAAAGGAATTTTACAAGAGTTTAAACTAAATTCCTTTAAAAATCCAAAATATTTAAATTTTTACTTTATCGTTCAAAATTGTTAAAACACTTAAATTTATAAAACTTAAATTTATTTTAAAACAAAGATTCAAATTTAGATTTGAATCAGATTTAAACTTTGTTTAAAACCTTCCTTTACATTTCAAATTCCAATTTAATTTCAAATTCCTTTAAAAACACTTTTAAACACTTAACCCCTTTAAGGTTATTTAAATAAATTTGAATTTAAAACTTTATTCGTTTCCAGCTAAGATTCAAATTAAACTTGAATCCATTATTTAAAATTAGATTTAAAACTTATTTTAAATCCTTGCTTAATACTTTAAATTTCAGTTTAAATTTTTAAAATAGATCAGGTTTCTAACCTGCAACAAAACTAACTCAGCCACAAATAAATCACTCGAGCCTAACCTAACCTAGCCCGAGCAAAACACTAAATAACTCGAGTAAAACTCGAGTAACATTTCCATTTTGAATTCATTTAAACCTAAGTACTGTCAGGTTTTACAAAACCTATATCAACAGTATACCCGAGCCTACACAACCATCACTTCGAGACCAACACCCCAACGCTTCGAGCAAATCACGAATTAACTCGAATAACACTCGAGTACCATCTTCCCTAAATCAACAGCTGATACACCATGTCCTCCGTGCACCTGCACCAACACTGCCGCCAAGTCCGACCACTCGCGATGACTTACGCAAGTCGACGATCATTTCCCAACTCAATTCCGACCCTCAAACCATTTGCGGTAGCTAAAAATTAAAATCGAGCTTATGAGCTCAAACTGGAACCAAAGTCGAAAACTGGAATCACCAAAATCTCACGCATCTGACCACCAGTGATTCTGACCTTCCATCATCACCTTCGACAAGCATCCCACCATCAATTCCCTCGATTTGGGTAAACTCGATCAACCACGGAAGTTGAGAGAAACGAATTTCCCGATCAACATAAAATTTGGGTTAAATACTTCAATGTTAAATCACCATTGCCACAGTGCATTGATCCACTTCCTAATATTTTTCCCTGATTCTCCTATCACCACTTCATCACCAAAGAAGATGCTAGCCACCCCGACCATCTAGATCGACAGAGTCTTCCCAAAACATCATTTATGGTCAAACCAGAAATGCCAAATCATTTTAAAACTAAAAATTCTGATTTTAATTTTAAAATTCAAGTTTTAGTTTAAGTAATTGATTTATAATCTTGGATCAATAAATCTGGATGATTAAATTTTTACTTACATAAGGTTTGTTCTGTATTTTTCTGAATTCCCACAGACAATACAGAATTTTTTTATATTGAATAAAATTTTAAACTTTTATTTATGTTCACAGCCATATTTTGTTTAAATCTTAATCCTTAACATAGATTAGATTATGAGATCATGATTTTTTATCAGAATTTAAACCTGGAATTTAGAACAGGCAAGAAAAAATTTACAACAGCAAGCATGCATTCAGAAACCCATACATATATACAGAGAATTCCATCATATTCATCCAAACAAATCATGATTATCATAGGAATAAATCAGGCAACCATATTTACTTAAATTATTTTAAATAAAAACGTTACTCACCAGTATTAAAGAACAGAGCAACCATGTTTTTGAAAAGATTGAAACTGGAATATGCTTTGAACTTGAGTTGTTGTAGGTCTTATGATCTTAAAACTACAGTTTACTTTTTAAAAACTTCAAGTTGAAGATGAATTGTAGGCATGGTTGTTTCAAAATAGAAATGGAGGAGACTGCAGGCCTTTAAATTGCAGAATGATGATCATGTTAATGATTTGAAGAGGGCTACAGGTGATTGATTTCTGGTATGTGGAGGGTTCTTATACTGATTTTAGATTTATTTTTTAGGGGAATTTACAGGATTTTGTTTTGAATAAAATTTTCTGTTTTGAATAAATCTTCAAATGAATTTCAGATTTTGGGTTTGACTTGAAGAAGATGATTTCAGATTTGTTACTGGGGTTATTTTGGTTTGAATATAGGCTGAAGATTTCTTAAGTTATGAAGAAGAACAGAAAAAGAAATGAGGTTGAGAGGCAATGTTTATATAAGAAAAATTTTGATTTAATTAAAATAAAAGAAAAATGAAAATTTAATAGGACACTTGTTCTTAATTTTAACATTTGCCACATTGTTTAATTTATGACTTAACACATGTCATTAGATGTCTTAAAGAATTTACACATGTCTCTTAAATGTTTTATTTTAATTTAAATTGTTTATAAAAGCTTTTAACTTATTTTATTACTTTTTATGTATATATATAAATTTCTTTTTTTAGAAAAACAAAATGAAACAAATTATAAATAAAAGCTTATCCAAATATTTTTAAGTATTTATTCTTTTGAATTTTCAAAACATTAAATTCAAATTTAAATTAAATTATAAAATCCAATTTAAAAATCAAGTTATATATATGCATATATAACTACCATTAAATTTTGAAAATAACTAATCCTATTTCTAAAAAATCTATTTATGTCCATAAGAACAAAGTATTATAATTATTATTTGAAAATAATAAATTTAACAAATTTTAAATGATTTATAAAAGAGATTATAAATTACTTATATTACTCAATAAATTAAGATCATTTGTAAATTATATTTTAAACTCTTATATATAAAATTTCAAGCAATATAAAAATAAAAATAAAACAAAGCTTTTATGTTAATCTAATTTAGATTCATATTTAAGCCAATTAAATATAATTTAAACAAATAAGATATACCTTAAATATTTACAAACCATATAGTTATTTATATAATTGCTTTGAAAAGCTAAATGTTAAATTTAAATCAAAATCTCCAATTTACCAAAAATAAATTAAAATTAGGAAATTGCTTTATTTACTAAATTCCAAACCAAAGCTTATCTATTTACAATATATACAATTATATATATATTATAAATAGAAAATAATTTATTTTCTTTAAAATGATAAATCTACAAATTTAAATATTTATTAAAAGAAGATTATTAAATCAATTCAAATTTTATTAACAAAAATTATCAAATCAATTTAATTTCTAACACAGATTATTAAATTTATATTGCCAAAAATTCCGGGATATCACAGTAATACCTCAAATCCATAATTAAGACATACCATTAAATGATATTATTTCATAAAATGCTGGTCCACAAAATGTTATATGAAAATTATTTCATAAATCATAACCTCTATAATCATAGCTTAAGTAAATGAAGCTTCGGTAGACTTGCTAATGGTTTGGACATAGATACAAATATTTTCATGTATTTGAGTACTTATCTAAAATCATTTTCCAACATTGAATATTGGAATCTTCATATAGTGAATGAATATCGGATCTTTATCCATCCACTTGATCTTATCGTATCTAAAATATGAATTGAGAATTTGAGTTTAATATTAAGTTGTGCATGCAAAATAAAATAAAAAATGAGTAACTACTAGTCATTTATATACACAAAATATGAATTATTACTTTGATAAAAGAGTAATTTCAATTTTATGTGCTAAACTATACATAATATAAATTGTTATAATAATAAAAGATGATTGGCTAATTTCTATGCATGGATACCATCATATCAACATCCATATCCAGTTTTACAATCAGACCTTTTTTACTTGTCGAACCAAAACCGAAGGATTTTTGAATATCCCTATTGGCAAGATTTTTAGCCAACCTCGAAATTATAATTGGCGGAAGATTCTAGCAAATGTAATTCGCTATTATTGTAGTTAAAAAATGCAAAATGAGTACATAAGGAAGAGAATAATATCAGGTACTAGTTGTGTAGTTAAATCCCAGCTAAATCCCCACTAGCGCATAACGCTCTTTGACCGTAATGTTTTTTCAGTATAGTGTTATTAAATAGTAGATCGGTTTTAAGCCCTGCTATTTTTTGCTACACATGCTAAATCAAGGCTATTTAGCTTTGTTAAAATTAATAAAAAAATTGATTTGACTAGTTCTCTTTTGAATTAAATTAAAAAAACTAGGTTAAATACCTAATTTCAATGCATAAATGCCTAATATAAGTTAGAAATCTATTATACTCACTAGATCTGGACTGCATGAATCATGATATTGCTTGGTTTTGTTGTATAAGAATAAATAATATATGGTTTCCTACACAAATGATGTGAGAATATTAGATTTTATATTTATAAAGCTTTTTACACCTCTGCTATTTTCTGCTATGTCCTCGGTTTATTTTCGCTATTAAATTTTGCACCTCCACCACTATAGAACCACTAAGCACTTTAATTGCATATGGTACTAGTAAATTAGAGAACACAAGATATATAGTGGTTCAATCTTGGCAAAGATCTTTGTCTACTATGGTTGTTAGTTTTATTGCTTGATATTTCAGCTATAAGAGAATAATTACAAGTGCTTTGAGTTAAATTATAATTCTTATAAGACTAGAGAAAAATCCATTCTTTTACAAGTGCATGGTGAACTATATTTATACCTATAGAGATCATGCATTAAATAGCTTAGCTTGAAGCCTAAGACCCTAAGTTTCCTCATGTCCGTTGATTGCATCATACAGCTAAGATATCAGCCAACTAAGATGTCAAATAGGAAGAATGGTTCAGATAAAGGCCAGCGGTGGTTCATATTATGGCATGCTTGTGTCAAAGAGCAATATGAGGATGAGAGTTGTTAATGAACATCGGCACCGTTTCCATGTGAACTACAAGGTGCAAAGGGTTGTCATTGCATATAATGCTTTTATTAGATGAATAGCGTCGTTATATACTAATCTTATCAAGGAACAATAAAAGGTTTCCATCTCTTTATGCATGGACGACCAGATGCTTTTGTCAAGCATCTTCCAAGTCCTAAAAAAGTAGGATAGGAAAAGAAGTTAAACGATTAGGAGAGTGACGAGAAAGGAAAGATCTAGGAGGTGGACAAGGATGCAAGGGGCGAGGCTTTCTGGTTTTGTCTTAGTAGGGTGGTTTTGAGCCTTTTGTTGATAGAAGTGAATTAGCGTAAGATTCCTATAACCAAAAGGTTGCAGGACGACCCAGTCTTTGGGAACCAAAGATGCTAAAAGAGAATAGGTTATTTATAAGGCATTATGATCCAAATTTGTCCGATGCAAAAAGAGGGGGAAAATAATCCACTTTAGGCCATAACATTTTTTATTTATTATTGGTGGAGCTATATTTGGAAATTTTTCATATAAGTGCTTATGGTCTCTTCCACTATCGAACTACTATTTATTTTCTGTTATGAGGCATCCAATGATGTAAAATACATGAAATTTTTTGTTACAATGCTACAAATTATATATATGTATATGTGCATAAAGGGAATGAAAGAACATTAAAGTTGCACAATGACACTAGATAACAATATTATTTTCTGGCAAGGGGAGTATTTAACACCCCACCTCTATATCTATACCACTAAAGAGTATTACTAGATAGTAATGTTAGATAATATGGAGAAAGATGCGATATTGGACTATTACACGTTAATATTTCCTTGGGCTAACACTGGTCATATTTTAAAATCATATAATACTCATCTACATACTAGGCATCAACACAAAGTAATAAATACGTGCATTTCTAAGATAGAATAATATATAATGAAAAATAGAAAACACATAGTCATCCATGCAGCAATAACATATAATGGGAAATATACATAATATATGTCTTATACATATCTCATATCTCTACAGCAAATACCAAAATTAATTTGAATTCACAAACACATATCTATACACTATTAGATTAGCTAATATCCTTGCCTCTAAGTTATGCCCAACAACCACAAGATGGTCACTTAGTACCTAAATCTGAAATATCTTAGACTGACCTGAATATGATACTAATAACTCACACGTTAGACAATGTTTAGAATATAGATGTCAAAATATAGCAACAACTGGCATGTAATAACAAATATATCTCAAAGTGGAAAGTGGATGATTCGATCGATGTGTGTGTGTATATATCTTATGGAACATGATGTTTTTGTGTATTGATGATAGTGGTATGTTTGATATTTCACCCGTTTTGATATTATACTTCTTGTTGTTGCTATATTTTATCACAACGGGTGAAATATCAAACATCCAACTATCATCAATACAGAAAAACATGAAGTTCTATAAGGCATGCATATGGCTATGCCTAAGATTATCTCTTCGATAAACATAAATTAGACATTAAGTAGGTCCGTCATACTCATACAGGTGAAACAAACAAGTACCCTGTTATCCTGCCTTTTGGCAAGGCCGAGATAACCAGGAACTGACTGGAAAAAGACAAGATCACATGTCCTCAATTTAGAATGATTGATTGGGCAACTATAAATATCGATGAATTTTGCCCAAGTCCGGATCGGGCTACGATTGATAAGACACGTCAAGCTAAGTGGTAGAAACCAACGTTCCAAATTTCGGGGCAATCCGAGTTAGTGTGCTCAAGTTATCGCCAATGGGAGATGGATGAAATGATATAGGCTCGAATCCCTCGGGAATGCATAGGTTCGAATCGATCAGAAATAAGCCATGCTCCGAATCCATCGACCACACATTGGTTCGAATCCATCCAAGTGGCCATGCTTCGACTCCATCAAACCACGCATTGGTTCGAATCCGTCCACAAGACCTTGGTTCGAATCCATCGGTAGTCAGCCATGGTTCGAATCCATCAGAACACACCTTGCTTCGACTCCATCGAGCAAGCTTTAAGGTCGTATCCATCCTTGTATGCCCTAGCTCGAATCCATCGGGGGAAAGTTTCCTCGAATCCATGCAAGTGAAGAAGCCCCGACTCCATTCCAAAACTCGTCTTCGAATCCCCCAATTGAGACAACCTCGAATCGATCAAATGCTTTGACCGATTCGAACAAGCGCCAGTTCCATCGATTCGAAGGAAGCATGCCTTCGAATCCAATTCTTCGAATCCATCAGATAAACGCGGCTAAAACCAAGGGTATTACCCAGAAAACTCGGAGAAAAAGAAGGATTGACACGAATCATACGCCCCACGTCATCACTTTCATGTGCGGAAGCATGGATTCGACCCTATGGATTCGAACCATATCGATACGAACGGATCCCTAGGGCGAAAAACTCCAACTTGAATCGATCATAACTCGAGATCTACAAATCCAAATGCTATGAAATTTTCGAAGGAGCTTGCATATAGATAGAAGAATGTCCACGCCAAGTTTCATCACGACTGGACACCTTTTTGATCGATTCGAACCACGAGTCGAATCGATCCCAAAGTGGGCCCGGATCTCCAGAATTCGGCCATGTGGGCCCCCTCACGTGCCAGAAGCGTTCTCCCCTGATTTTAGGCGAAATATCAGCCTCCTGCAACAATAAATGGAGCCCCTGGTCATTCAGAAAGGGGATCGGAGAATTTTTAGAGTAAGAGAACGCCAGGACGCTGCCAGAATTGCTTCAGAGCACCACCGCGGCCTTCGATTTCGAATTTTGGCTTACTACTTGCTATACTTTGACATAAAAAAAGTTGTATTCTCCGAATACCAAGCAATAAAGTAACGAAACTTCATAGTGGACGTAGGCAATACGCCGAACCACTCTAAATCGTTGTCTCTCGTGCAATTTGCTTCCTGTTATTTGGAGTTTTTGTTAGATAATCCACATTTTAATTTACTTTCTTCATTTATTATCTCTTCAAAAACTTCCGACGAGTGTTGTGCCCAATTTTGACACAAACATACCCATACAATAAAATATACAACAACGATACATATCAATAAAAAATAGGCTAACACCTAGGCGTAACCTTGATTAATATCCTTGATAATCTCATTATAGCGATTGACCTTATGTTAGACACATGGTCGCAAGTATAGTCATAAACTTCTCATCATACCACATCAAACTCAAAGAGGTGTCCAAATGGCATATATCTTTGTATTATACATCATAACCAGATAGGAGGCTAACAGTCACTTGCTTTCTTCATGAGCAAACCACATGCCCATTTTGCACTCCTCCTACAGTTTTTAGTTACCTCAACGGCCATCATGACGCAATACCCATTGGGTACAAGTCTACGTTGTGCAATGGTCATGACCTACAGGTGCCCCAGATGGTAGCAAACTATTGCGCTATGTAACACAAGGCATACGCACAAATCAATAGAACATAACAATATAACACAACATGTGTAGCAGATCTAGGGCCTGACCTTGCAATCAGGCCGATATGATGGATACTAACCTAATCCCGTTCACTCCTTGATGAATAATAGGAGCATACAAAATGATAGTCATCAATATATATTTGTAGACACACAGCCATACTCACCCCAATGAGCATCACCTCATGTAAACATTATAGGCAATACCCCTTTATCACTATCCCCGTTCGAGTCATCACCTCATGGAAAGTAACCAAGTGAATATAATCTCATGCATCCCATACTACATGGTATTACTCTCTTATTTACCCAATGTTTATACACCGTTAACTGGGTTTTTAACTTAGTAGAATTCAGTAGGAATTAGAACATTCAGATTAAACCAGAATAACTCAAAACTTGATCGGAAGGCCTAAAATATAAGACAAAGAACCCCAAGAAGTTGGGACCATTTTTATGCAAACATTTGGGATCGGTACCAATCCGATCCAATTAGATTAATATCGATCCAAAATATTACTTTATTGGATCTCTTGTCAAATTTTCTTATACCCCTATGTCTCCACTAAGTTTATATACCATGTTTGATAACATTCTAGGCATCCGAGTTCAAGAAGTAAAAACTTGTCCGATTGAAACTACAGATCAATCAAAACCACAGGTAAAGCACCATCAAAAAGTAAACAAGCTACCAAATTACATGGGGGCATCAAAATGAAGCAAGAAAGATAGGCAAATAGTCTGAGTATTAAAAATGCTTAACTATTTGGATCGGTACCATTCTAATCCAATTGGATCGGTACCGATCTAAATAGTTAGCTCCTATGACCCCTAATTTTATGAGTTCCTTCTTCACACTAAGTGTAGGCTTTTGGTGAAGCGACCTGGCCTAATGCTCTCCAACTCCTATAAATACCATCTCATTTACAATAGAATGGGGACTCTCTGAACTGGCTGCTAAAATGCTGCCATTACTATTCTTCACTCTTCTTCTACCATACAATAGTCACAAAGGAGCAATTGAGATTCTTCGGTTTCCTCCAAGAACTTGTCATTTAGATCTAACTTAGGTGATTCAATCATATTGTAATCCAAATCATCTTGTAATAACAGTCAGCTGATAAAGGATATAAAGTGGACGTAGGCTTCATTAACAGCCCAACCACAATAAAAATCTCTTGTCACTTTACTTTTTCTGTGATTTGCTATTTTTTTCTATTTTATTTGCCTTGATTAATAGGGCCGATGATTTCACACTCAATGCAGGGTGTTAATCCATCTTTTGGGTAAAAATACACTATGTTCGCTCCATCCAATAATACTCTATATAACATTTTTTTAAAAATAACCAAAGCAATATTAACGAATGTCCCATACCAAAGAAAATTATAACTCCATTTATTCAATATTCTTGTTTGTACCAAAATTGGGCACAACACTCTTCGGATGTGTTTGAAGAGATAAAATGAAGGGAAAATTTGTAAAATGAAGCAGATCTAACAAACACACCAATAAACATATAAGAAAATGCATAGAAACACAGAGTCTTAGAGTGGTTCGGCGTATGGCCTACGTCCACTATGAAGTTTTATCACTTTATTTCTTGATACTTGAAGATTACAAGTTTTTTATAGCGAAGTACAGCATATAATAAGCTTAAATTCGAGATCAATGGCAGTAATGATGCTATGGAGTGATTCTAGCAGCGTCTGGGCGTGCTTTATCTCTAAAAATTCTCCGATCCCCTTTTTGAATGACCAGGGGCTCTATTTATAGGCGTAGGATGCTGATATTTCGCTAAAAATTCGAGAGACCACTTCTGGCACGTGAGGGGGCCCGCATGCCCGGCCTTAGGAAATTGGGGCCCGTTCCGGAATCGATTCGAACTCAATTTCAAATCGATCAAGATTTGATCCGATTGAGCTGAAATTTGGCATGAACATTCCTCATGTTGCCAGTAAGATACTGTGAAAATTTCGTAGCATTTGGACATGTGGATTGTGAGATATGATCGATGCAAATTGGTCCGTGATCGATACGAAGCAATTGTGAATCGATCAAGATTTGATCCTATTGAGCTGAAATTTGGCATGAACATTCCTCATGTTGCCAGTAAGATACTGTGAAAATTTCATAGCATTTGGACATGTGGATTGTGAGATATTATCGATGCAAGTTGGTCCGTGATCGATACGAAGCAATTTCGAATCGATCAAGATTTGATCCAATTGAGCTGAAATTTGGCATGAACATTCCTCATGTTAGCGGTAAGATACTGTGAAAATTTCATAGCATTTGGACATGTGGATTGTGAGATATGATTGATGCAAGTTGGTCCGTGATCGATACGAAGCAATTTCAAATCGATCAAGATTCGATCCGATTGAGCTGAAATTTGGCGTGAACATTCCTTATGTTGCCAGTAAGCTACTGTGAAAATATGGTGGCATTTGTACTTGTAGATCTTGAGTTATGATCGATGCAAGTTTGGATTTCTCAACCGTGATCGATCAATATCTTGAGCATACGAGCTCCGATTGACTTGAAATTTGGAATGTTGGCTTTCTTAGCTTTGCTTGTCATGTCATATAAATTGTAGCTTGATCCAGTGTAGAATTTTTTTTACCGACATCCATAGCAGACCTATGTAATAACGATCCCCAGGACGAACTATCGTTGGTTTCTAGTTAAGTCCTTGGTGTCACGGCCTTGCTAAATAGCGGGATAACATTTGCCCCCCAAAGTACGTCTTGTGTGAACATGACGTGCTTTGAAAAGCTGCCATCTTCCTTCTGAAAAGCTCTATCCAATTTACTGAGTAGTTGTTATCTTTTCGTCAAAAGATGTTGCCTTTGCTTGATCTTCAGTGACGTAGATGTCAAACTGTTGATTGTCAATGATCATGTAGTGTTTTGTCGTAACTGAGTGTTGAGCACTAGAGGTTTGTTGTTTATCGTTTTGATCCTCATCAGGTAAGCATTCAATTTTTGGTAACTTTGAGAATTGAGTGTTAGTTTGGCATACATGCACATATGTTAGCCTAACACCTATTCATGTTTGCACATTTGCGGGTCGTCATCAAGTTCTTTAGTTGTTGTTTGGATTGAGTTTGTATCGATCCTCTCCTGGATCAAAGTGAAATTTGAGTTGTAACAACGCTCGATGGTTGTTTTAAGTCCTTCCTTTGTATAGATCGTCTCCTGGATCGATTTGGGATGTTAGAACGTATGCTTCGTATCGATGGATACGTAATATTGGATCTTGGATTGATGGATACAAGTGTAATACTTTGTGTCGATGGAGTCGAACGATCCAGACATAATCATGCAGTGATTGTTCATGGAGGATATGCCATCTCTCATTCGTCTATTCAAGAAGAATTCCCCACTGTAGATAGCCTTTGATAGGAGTCATCCATGACCCCTTTCTTGGATACATCTCTAAAATCTAGTCGATCTTCATCTATCGGTGCTTGAAATAATAAGTATTTCAACTGGGATAAAGTCTATTTGTTGCGCATCCCCAAAACTGGCAAGCTCGGCCAATGATTCGGCCTTTTCGTTTTGTTCTCTAAGGATTTGTTTAGTGGTGTAATACTCGAAGTTGGCTAATATCTCTAGGATTCAACTGAGAAAAGGAGCAATACGTTGCCCCCTAGTCAGATAGTACTCCCTGACTTGGCACATTAACCAGAAATCGTATAAGACATGTAAAGTTTCCATTCCTAGTCTTCTTGCAAGTCTCGGATTGACGACCAAGGCTTCATACTTAGCATCGTTTTGTTAAAGGGAAGTTGAGTTTCATGGTATAGCAGATCGATCATTCTTCAGGAGCTACTAACACGACCTCGATGTTAGAAAGCCAATTATTGGAAGTTCCATCTATGTATGATTTCCATCAGTTGGATGGTTCTCTACTATTCTTCGGATAATCGTCCGATGAAGTGACTTCAGATATGAAGTAAGCTAATGTTTGACCATGGATAGCTCTCTGAGGGAGATAAGTGGTATCAAATTAGCTTAGCTCGATATTCCATTTGAGTAACCTTCTAGACATCTAAGGTTGCCATCGGATCTAGCGTTCTCAAGTTTGAATCCAAAGAATACAGCATAACACTATAGGTCCGGATCAGTAATGAAATAGTTGTATTCCCGATCTGGGACATGTTTTAGTATCTGATTGCAGCTGGAGTTTGGCTCCATGGATGAGAGTAATTCATGTCTAATGGTTGAGTCTATTAGTTGGTTGATCATTGGATGTGGAAAGCTATGCTTTGCCATGCCTCATGCAAATCTGAGTAGTCGGCGTATGTTTGCCACTCTCCTTTTGTTTGTCTCATAAGCAAAGGATTGAATACTCATTTTGGGTAGAGGACACCGCGTGAGTACATTCGCCTCCTCCTTAATTGCAGCAGATCTTTCTAGATCCATGTCGCGTCGTTTTTATTCACCGAGACATGCATTGGGTTGATACTTAATGCAGGGTTCTTAATGGTGGGTGCGAGTCCATAGATACACATGAGATTGAGTCCAAGCGATCATATCAAACTCACTTGGAGCAATGCAGTTAACTCTTTCACCATCATTGCACAGAGTTGTGATCTGATCTACAATACTCGTGATGTGTTGTATGCACTCCATATGCTTATTTGCAATGGTAAATGATTAGCCTTATAGGTATGTTAAATCAAATGCTTAGTAAAGTTTAGCCCTGTATTGCGTGCTGCAGTATAGTAATCTACTTGAGTTTCCGAGCAATGCACTTTCCATTCAATGTACTCGTGATCCATTACTCATTGCAAAGGTCAGAATGATGATCGGTTGCCCATAAGCCCAGGCATCGATCTGAGGATTCTATCTCTAAGCATCGTTTCTGTAATGACCTGTAAATTTCGATAATTAAACAGGTTAATTTAATAAGATTTTTTGTAATTAAATTTAAGAAGAAAAAAAAACCTTTATAATTTATAATGAAGTGAGTGTTTAAAATGAAATAAAAATAATAGGGATATAGTAACGGATGTAAGTTACTATTTAATTGGTCTATTAATGTAGTTTCAACTGTTACATTTGGGTATTAAATTGAATATATGCAAATAAACGTATGGTAATGGAGTGAATTCAACATTATATAAGCAATTCAACATTATATAAGCAATTCAACATTATATAAGCAATTCTGATAATTAGTGGAAATAATAAACTTGAGTGTAATATAAAGTTAGTGACAACATTTATGCAAGTCGCCTTTTTATTTAGGGCTGCTAAATTCAGAGTAGGAAGTCAATTACATTTAAATGTAGGTAAATGTTCATTAATGTGAGATAGGACAGTAACTGTAATGTGTGAATGTAAATAAAATGACATAAATGGAAATTTATATTCATAAGATGAAATAAAGGAATGAAACCAAGTTTAATAAATTGATTTAGGTTTTATTTATGATAAATGTATATATTTGGGGAATTCAATATAATTGAAAATAACAAGTTATTACAAAAGAAAGATGAAAATTGGAATATATATTTTTGTAAGGAAAGATAAACAAATAATAACTAGGTTTATAAAGTGATAACAGATTTAATAAAAGAGTAGGCTTAAAGCATGGTAGTTATTGGAAAGTAATTAATTGAAATTTGGATGAATTGGGAATTTTTTTTATGTATTAGTATAAAAACAAATTTTAATATTACCCATAAGAGGATAAGTTAATAGTCGATTCAATAACATGATTGAGAAATCAAATATATGGATTTATTGGGAATTTAAAACTTATACTTTTTTTTGATAAAATACAGCGTTTTACACGCAATAAATTTTTCTACTTTTATTACATATTATATATATATGTTCTTATTATTATTATTTCATATATCCACCTCTATTTTATCGTTCTATTTTTATTTTTGACAGTCATGTTTATTTATTAGATTATTGCTTGTTTATATCTTTTATTTATGGCTTGGAAGAAACTAAAAGGGTATGCGTTATATTGTCTTAATTGCTTGCCGTTTTAATTGCCTACTCTTTATTTCTTTTTATTTATTAAACCCTGAAATTTAATATAAATTTTAACTTGATTTAATCATTTCCTAAAAGTCTAAATATAAAATTGGAAGTTTTGAAAATTTTACTTTGTTAAAAGACAACTCCAATTGGAATTTTAATAAAAAATGAAATATGTATATTTTAAATAAGAAGAATGTAAACAAGTTAAAATTTTAGTTAAGTAATAACTTTGTAAAATCCAGTGTTTTACAGACTGTTAAATTTCGCATTTAAAAAGGGTACGCATTGTAATGATATAAGTAACGTAAAAACGTATAAATTAAAAACGTTATTTTTGTATAAATTTTTGGGTGTATTGTAATGCGTCAGTTTGGCGTATTTTAAAAAATTATATTTCAATATCTATATGGATTAATAAATCAGTTAGTAGTTTTATAGTAAAACGTTACTTTTTCCACAGCTTTCATTGGTTTTTAAAACTTGGTATAAAACTTATCCATGCAAACAAGATAAATCTGGCAAAAATCACGCATATATTATCTGAGAGAAAATCAAATTTGCCTTCCTTTGCGCGTGACATAAAATTTTATTCTTTTAACATTTTTGGCATTTGCCTCTTACCTTCCTTATCTATTATTTCTTGCGCATGTCCCTGTATTCATTTTTAATTCACGCATCAGAATGAATGCATTAAATCAAGAATTTTCGTATAAATTGGAATGTTTCAAATTCTTTCCTCTCTGCATTTAAAATCACTCAGACTTATCCATTCGAATGAAAGAAAATTGGCAATATTAATCATGTATAAATTATCTTCCATCAATGCTTGTCGTTTCTTCTCTGCATTTAAACCTTGCTAATCAAACAATGCAAGCCTTATCCATTCAAATCTGGCAATATAAATCGCGCATATTTTTCTAGAAATCAAACTAAAGAAAACTGGAAAGAAATCACACATATATTTTTTTCGCTTGCCTCTTCCTTAAATTTCGCAAGTTGTTTATCTATATATATACACCATACTCAGTTACAAAATTCCACTATCTTCTCTCTGTTTCTTCTCGTGAGCTTGCATACAATCAGGTAATATTTCTATTCCTCTTCTTCTTTTGTATTCTCTCTGTTTTCTTTCTCCCTCCCTTATATTTTTGTTTTCCTTCTTCAGTTTTTTTCCTTTGCTTTTTCACCTTGCTCAGCTACTTCTCACTCCATATTTCTGCCATCTTTGACTAAGTACATGCCTTTCTTTTCCCCCTGATAGTGTTGCCCTGTTTTGCCGTGCATATCATATAGGAAGTCAAGCTTAGTTGCATTCTGTAGAGATTTCATGCGTGTGTGCTTGTAGTTGATATAGGTTGTTAAAGCCATAATGAAAAAAAAAGACCATTGCCGAGCATAACCCTGTAATATCATTGAGTAGAACTGATAGAAGGCTTTCCAAATTTGAAAGAAGACATAGAATGTCAAAATGGGACGTGTTTTGCAAGGCATGGTTCATAAAATGGCAAAAGAATATAAAGTGTTTCAGTTGAAGGCCTGCAATGCTTTGAAGCATATAGTTGCGTGGGATAGTTTGCATCTATGCATGGAGATATTGGACGTGTTATCTGAAAACTGAAGGGGAGGCGTGACTATAGGGTAAAGGACTTTAAAAATATGGAGATGTTATGATGTGTGCATGTTTTGATTTGGAGTTTGGCAGAGACGTGTTTATCTAGGCAGAGACGCAAGTTTTGCATAAAATTCATATTTTCAAACTAGATAAGTAGGACATGCCGTTGGAAAAATTTATATATATATATATATATAATAATAATAAATAGCATTGCCAAGCCTATGAAGTTAGGGTCGGGATGTGGGGTGAGGCAGTCAAGCAAAAGCTGAACCAAAATTTCTTTTACTCTATTCGTTCCAATTGTCTCAAAATTTTTGCTTTGACCGTAATTTTTAAAGTCACGTATTCGGTATTTGGATCTTGAATCTAGGCGTGACATCCGGGGAAAATTTGATCGTTACCCGCTGTGCGATTCGTTTTCGGGGGATTTTCATTTTGAATCGAAATTTCTACAGCTTTAAGGTGAGTATTTCTCACCAGACAAACATACCTATTTATCCGTGATTTATCACAAGTCTATTTGTAAATTATTTATCAAATTTTATATGCCTGTGATATAACGTATGATGTTAAACCCCATTTTAAATTGACACCTCATCAGTTGTTTATCTATTGTAATATTATTGCAGTTATACTATGTAATGCTTATTTACTGATTAAATCATCACTGTAAGTTCCCTGTAAATTTGAGATCGTTATAGGCTGAAATGATAGGCCTGAACGATAAACATTTGTTCATTTATTTAATTGTTTAATTATTTATTTGTTAACTTGGGATTGCGGGTTTGAAATGATAGAACCTGGGATTTTGTAAATTGCGGATTGAAATGATATAAATCCGTATCACTTGACCTAGGCTAGAAAACTATATGCAGACCCGTGGTTTATATAATATTTTTTTGAAATGTTTAAAAGTATATTAAATGGGAATTTATAATATTCTGGTTCAAATGTAAAGGATTTTTATAAAATTTATAATGATTTTTGAATAAGTCAAAATGTTAAATAAATAAATGTTTAAGTAAAATTTTTGGAATATAACTTATTTTGGGAAATTCTGAAATTTTATTAAAAATGAGTTTTAGTTAAGGAAATAATTGATAATAAGTTATATTTGGGAATTTAAAATTTGATTGTTAAGTTAATAATTTATTACAGCACTTAAATGCTGTCTTTTATAAATGAATTGTTTTGACTTACAGACTTTAGGGGGCATTTCATAAATGCTACGGAAACTGAATTTTCGGATTGTTTAAAATAAATGGAAATAATCTTTAGGGAAAAAGGCTTAAATTTTGGAATTTAATATGTAATTAATAAAAAAATAAGGAATTGACTTTAAATGGTTTTAAATGGAAGAATTTAACTTTTAAATGTGAGTTGAAAGGCAAATTAATTCCTAAATAAATTGAATAGATTTAAATGGTATTTTATATTAAATAAAATGACCGATGTTTAAATAAATGATGGTTGAAATGATATTATGGTATTGAAAAGTATTTGAAACTTATTTTGATTTTTAAAGTATAAATACCATTTCTAAAAGTTGTAACCACGGGTTATAATAACGTTTGGTTGTTAAAGAAACCGGGATCGGATATCTGGCATACTCTCTGTCGATACCGAAAACCACTTTAACAACCATGTACGTGGTGGAGATTTCAGAATGAAGTAGGATGGTGGTGACGTTTCCTTTGAGATATATACGTGGACCCGACTCCCGTGAGTTGGCATAAGGTGGCTAAAACAGGAGCGATCGACGGATTAATGAGGTAGCACCTCTGATCGGACGCACTTCTTCGTATGCCATTCTATTACTTTTGTGATTGTTTTGGTGCGCACCTTTTATTTGGGAGTGTTGTTCGAGGTGGGCGGCAGCTGCGCGCTTCGCGTTTCCATCGGTCCGGAAGCGTAATTGGTATATCTACCCTGGCATTGCCTAGTTGTGCCGTGTCACCTACCCTAGCGCGCCTTATACGATTTTGGTTTTGTACCATACCTATGGAGTGCCATCTGACGACGCCCATTCCGGGGGAGATTACGGTACTGTATAGACTATGAGAATATATTATGTGTTAAGGTGGAAAATTTAAAGCCTTAACGCTATTTAAAAGTAAGTTTATTTTACTAATAGACACTATTATAATGGCGAAGTATTACTACATGGTAAATAGTTTAATGGATCCTTAGAGGATGGGCGGTCCCAAGCATCCTTTAAGTTACTTGCTTTATATTACAGTACACTTGAATTAGCTTACACTATATAAGTATGTATGTCCCGACTCGAGTGTTTATGTTTTATTTTACGCTCGGGTCAGCCTGAGTTGCAGTTCAGTCATCATCCCGGAGCTAGGACTTCTGTAGATCCTTTCAAGCTGCTGGCTTCTTTCTGTCCGTTATCTTATTCATGAAATCAAGACTTTGGGATTTTTGGATTTTCTATTTGATGATTTAAACTATATTTGGGATGAAAGACTTTGTAATTTGTATTTGTTGAGACTATTTATAGTGGCTTCATGAACCACTAAGTATTTTTAAATTCCGCTGCGAGTATTCTGATTTTGTGTGTGTGAATCTGTGATTAATTATTACTGTATATTTTGAGATTTGCCAAATTTTATTTGCAACGCGGTATTTTGAACAATTCAAGTCCGACAGGTGCGGATGCGAATGGTTGAAAATATCGGGTCGTTACATTTGGTATCAGAGCTTTGGCTCTAGGCAAAACTTAGAATGTATGGTAAATTTGATTTACAGAATCACTTTCATTCGAGCTTGAGTCTCTTCCTTTTGATTCGATTTCCTTTGAATTTTGGAACGTTCCCTGCGGTTCCGAAGTTCATTCGTGTCCCTCACTATTCATTTTCTTTCGATTCTGGAGTATCCCATAACTCCACTTCGGATGATCTTTATAGTGAATTAGCGGTCTCGCCAATATTCTAATAAAGGGGTGAAACTCCTTTACAATTAGCATTGATTCACCAAAGATTTATATTTAACCTCGGTTTAGATGCTAGTATCTTTGGTTATTCCGAACTCTATCTCTTCGGATCGAATGGTAAATCTACATTCGATCTGACTCTTTAAGTCACGGTTGACCAGGTTAAGGTTGCCTGCGATTTATATAAACTTATCTAGTTCCTTGTTCTGTTATGTAATCATCGGATCTTCTGATTCCAATTTATCTTTAAATCAAAATTCTCTTTGATTTGAATCCATCAAATTGAATCTCTATCCTTGTTTTGAAAAATTTATTCCTATATTAGGGAAAAATCTAATATTATATATAAGTATAATTTTCAGAATTTTATAATTAATTTAACTAGTTGTCAAGAGATAATAGTGTTTGATTTTATTTATGGTTTTGTAAACCATAGGTTTTGTCTTATATAAATAATTGAACTATAAAACATGGTTATAAATTTATTTGGAAACAGAAATGGATTTAAAACAAGAATTTAAGAATTTAATTTTTGATAGTTTCAAACCTTGTGTTTAAAGTCTTAAAAGGATATATTATTATTTAAATTATTTTCGAATATAAATTTGTTTCCAAAGAATTTTAAAGCTTTAAAAATTAGTGCTCTTCTCTTTGTCGCTGGAAAATAATTTCGGTGATGACTACAACATCATCGACATTCATTTTCGAGTATCGAAGTAAAGAGACCACGCTGTAGTTTTGCTTCAAAAATTTAATTGATTTGAATTTCTAAATATGACTTAATTTATAATATATATAGATATATGATTTAAATTTGATTTGACATATGCTATATGTATGTATTTATTTATCTCTAAAGGGTTTGAATTTAACTGGAAATTTAATTCATAAATTTATGTTAAAAGGTGATTCTAATGATAAAATAAAGTCAAATTTTGAATGAATATTTAAACTTGAATAATAAGAATTGGAAAATTTTACTTGTATAATTGCATGCCAATATAACTTACCTAAATCATTCAGAAATTAACTATGTAATTGGATAATGTACAATATAAAAGGATTTTATAAATAAAATTTGAGTGGTTATAATAAATGTTATACACTTAAAGTTTCAGTTACAACAAGACAAATAGAGGTAAATAGAAATAAAATAATAATTGAATAATATACAATATCAAATGGTGTTAAAGGAAATTTAGAAATATATTGGAATAGTTATATTAAATATATTCTACTTAATATATCTTATCGCACATATTAAGTAGATTATATTTAATAATAATCTGGAATAAAGAAGAATTAAATTTGTTGAATAAAAGATGATTATTATAAATGACTATACAAATTTCTGATTTTAGAAAATAATTGGATAATAAGATAATTAATTTGGAAATAGTTAAGATTGATTTAACTTCAGTAAAAATTAAATTAATTAAATCAATTATTGAATATTAATCAATTTAAATTGAATTTATATGGTTTAAATAAATGATTCCATTTTGAGTTTCAATTTAGTTTTCTTTCAGGGTGTTCTATTCTCCTACCTCCTTCCTTTTCGGGGACGAAAAGTTTTGAGTGGGGGAGAGTGTAATGACCTGTAAATTTCGATAGTTAAACTGGTTAATTTAATAAGATTTTTGTAATTAAATTTAAGAAGAAAAAAAACCTTTATAATTTATAATGAAGTGAGTGTTTAAAATGAAATAAAAATAATAGGTGTTATCCCATTTTTGGTTGAAACTGGAATATCAATGTTGTGTGCGTTTCCACCACGACCGAACCAAGAAGAAGCAGCCAGCAAGAGTATATAAGTCTGGGGTTTCACTCATGACTCAAATATAAAAGTCCATTCGGTATCAAAGGTTTAAAGGTTCATTCGGTAGTACATCACATATCTCATTCGGCATAGTTCATTCGGCACTCCACCTACTACACACCACCGATCCAGGAGGAAGGCACCACCGGTCCAAAAGCTTCTCCATCTTCCACCGAACCAGACCTTAGCCACTGCCGAACAAAAGTACACGAGCCCTTGCCGAACCACCATACTCCTACCACCGGACCAAAGCCCTACCGGTCCAACACCACTCCCTGCATAGCCGAATCAAGCTCCATCCACTCACCACCGGATACACCTTCACCGAACCAACGTCCCACCGGACCAACTCCACTTCCATGAACTACCGAACCAATCCCTTGCTGAACCAAAGTTGCCAGTCCACATTACTTCAGCCCAGGCCTGCCAGCATCTATATACATCCAGGACCCCTGCCCCTAGCCTCACCCTATAAATAGAGGGACAGGGGTACAACAATGGCAGACAAGTTTGAGAGCTCAAGCACGGAAGGAACTTTCAAACAACTTTCAATTACTTGTAATCAAAGCTTTGTACTTGTAATCTGAAGGGAAAAGGAGAATAACATATAAAGTGGACGTAGGCACGTTCTGGCCGAACCACTATAAATCTGTGTATCTTTTACAATTTAGTCCCTGCTTTTCATATATTTGCATAAATCACCCAAATCACTAAAAACAACATATAATCAACGGAATCGTACGACTTTGAGGTGTTTGCCCATTTTTTGCACAAACATTTTTGGTGCTTTCACTGACAATTGAACTCAAGGACCTACCGCTTGGAAGTTGAATTTGAGAGTTTAGAGATTCAGATTGGAAGAGTCATGACGAGACAATCAAGCAGAAGGCCAAGGCCAGAGCAGAGTCAACAGGAAGGGAGTCAAGAGGCTTCCTCAGGAGCAAACCAAGCTTCAGCCTTCATCACCAGGGATGAGATGGAGGCTATGATGAGAAGACAAGAAGAGATGATTCAGAACTTGCTTCAGCAAATTGGGCAACTTGGAGCACAAAACCAAGGGGCAACTGGAGTTCAGAACGGAGCAGGACCATCTGGCGTAGCACCAGAGCTAGGGGGCACTCACGCAGAGCATGTTGATCCAACCCCGGGAAGAGAGATGGGGGCATCCGAGCCACCTGGTAGCAATAGAGGAATGAACGTTCAGCCAGGGAGGCATACACATGAAAACTCCCACGGACTCGGGGGGCAAGTCGAAGGCAGTGAACGAGGACTACAGCTTGGAGACAATGACAGATTAGCAGAGATGGTTAGAAGAGCTATGAGAGGCGGTTTAGTAAACAGAGACTTGAAAGATGTAAACAGGAGTCCTTTTTCTTCTGCGATTAGGATGGCTAGGAACCCACCAGAATTCAAGCTACCATCAGTAGAGATGTACGATGGGAGGACAGACCCTGCGGTCCATCTTACTAAGTATATGAGGCACATGGAAGTGCTGGGGGCATCACAGGAGATCATGGCCCGGTGCTTTCCACTGTATTTGACGGACATTGCAGCGTTATGGTTTAGGCAACTGGAGAGCGGCTCCATAGGAACGTGGGCAGATTTAACTGAGAGATTCATGAGGCAATTCAGGGTTCATATTGCGAGACCCAAGAATGTGATGACTTTGGCAACCTTGAAGCAGAAAACTGGAGAGACTTTGAGGAGCTTTCTAACGCGATTTAATGCGGCGGCAGCATCAGTGGATCGACCAGATCCATCTATGGTCATGATGGCGGCTGTATCTGGAATAGCTGATAGTACAAAGTTCAAGAATTCATTAACCAAGGACCCGCCTATGAATCTGGGAGAGTTCTATCATGAGGCTGAAAAGTTTCTGCGTTTGGAAGATGCTAGTGCAGAAAGAGAGGAAGAAGATGACGTTTACGCAATCAAGAGCGGAAACCCACCTGGAAAGGGTGCGGAGACTAGCAAAGGAAAGAGAAAGGCTGAGGATAATGATGACAGGACAAAGCGGCTACGAAGAGAGCCACGATTCATCACTCACACTAAGCTGAATGAGAGTCTGGAACGAATTTATCAGGATACCAAGGAGCAGGTTCCGTATCGTAGACCAATGCGAAGGGATCCAACCTCTGACGAAAGAAAATCAGATAAGTTTTGTGTATTCCATGAATTAAGAGGTCATAACACTAATGATTGTAGGCATTTGAAGGACGAGGTGGAAGGGCATATCAGGAACGGTATGCTCCTTCAGTATGTGAGGAGGCGAACTCTAGCAGTGGAGCCAGGGCGACCACCGTCTACATCGGCTAGAGGTGACCCTGGATCGGGGCACCGTTTGATTATCCATTGATTGCTTGATTAAAATAATGATGAACAAGTTGTAAACCTCTCGCTAACACGGTTAAATCATTTACACATGTGAGCGATCGCGCACGATCCATAGGCATGCTCTGAATGACTACCAGCCGCGTTATAGTAAGAGTTTACGCTTTGACATCTTCATTCTGCTTTTTGCTTTGATTTTGATTTGAACATTTAAATTCCTCCCGTTTGGACATTTCTGCCGTAAGGTTCATATGATTATTGCTTTAACATTTACAATTCTATGGAAAAATTACTTGTATGCCCGTGGATCGCGAACGGTCCACGAGCACCTCTTGCATGGCAGCGAACTGCCGAAGTCTTTGATTCGGAAACTCCCCCAAACAATAACTCCGGCACTGATAATATTAAGTCCCCCCGGGCACACTCATTCGCCTCGAACGTCACCCGACTACGAACAGTCACAATTCGCCTCGAACGGCACCCGACTACGAACAGTCGCAAACTCGCCTCGAACGGCACCCGACTTCGAACAGTCACAGTTCGCCTCGAACGGCACCCGACTTCGAACAGTCACAACTCGCCTCGAACGGCACCCGACCTCGAACTGTCACAACCCGCCTCGAACGGCACCCGACCTCGAACGGTCACAAACTCGCCTCGAACGGCACAACTCATCTCGCCACAAATGGCTCGATCGCGAAAGGTCGTCATTTGAGGTCCACCCTCTGACCGCCAACAGTCGCACCCTACCACGAATGGATCGATCTCGAACGATCGTCATCCGAAGTAAGGCGCTTGACCACGAACGGTCCCATTTCATCTTTTGCCGCGAACGGCACCGGCCGTGAACGGTCACATTTCACCCCAAGTGGCTTGATCGCGAACGGTCGCCATTTGAGGTCCGCCCTCTGACCGGGCTCGATCGCACTTTACCTCGAATGGCTCGATCCCGAACGGTCATCATTTGAAGTAAAGCGCTTGACCATGAACGATCACATTCCACCGCAAATGACTCGATCTCGAACGATCGTCGCATGGATTTAGACGCTTGACCGCGAACGGTCGCACTTCACCTCAAATGACTCGATCGCGAACGGTCGTCATTTGAAGTTAGGCGCTTGACCATGAACGGCCGCGCTTCATCCCAAATAGCTCGATCCCGAACGGTCATCATTTGGGGCCATATAAAATATCAAGCTCTTTACAGGTTGTCAACAGGATATGAACATCCAGCTCATGGCATTACAAGACACGCCTTCCTACCGCAAGGACATCAACAGGATATGAACATCCAGCTCATGGCATTACAAAACACGCCTTCCTATCGCAAGGCATGTTTTGGGGGGGGCAAAGTGTTATCCCATTTTTCGTTGAAACTGGAATATCAATGTTGTGTGCGTTTCCACCACGACCGAACCAAGAAGAAGCAGCCAGCAAGAGTATATAAGTCTGGGGTTTCACTCATGACTCAAATATAAAAGTCCATTCGGTATCAAAGGTTTAAAGATTCATTCGGTAGTACATCACATATCTCATTCGGCATAGATCATTCGACACTCCACCTACTACACACCACCGATCCAGGAGGAAGGCACCACCGGTCCAAAAGCTTCTCCATCTTCCACCGAACCAGACCTTAGCCACTGCCGAACCAAAGTACACGAGCCCTTGCCGAACCACCATACTCCTACCACCGGACCAAAGCCCTACCGGTCCAACACCACTCCCTGCATAGCCGAACCAAGCTCCATCCACTCACCACCGGATACACCTTCACCGAACCAACGTCCCACCGGACCAACTCCACTTCCATGAACTACCGAACCAAGCCCTTGCCGAACCAAAGTTGCCAGTCCAGATTGCTTCAGCCCAGGCCCGCCAGCAGCTATATACATCCAGGACCCCTGCCCCCAGCCTCACTCTATAAATAGAGGGGCAGGGGTACAACAATGGCAGACAAGTTTGAGAGCTCAAGCACGGAAGGAACTTTCAAACAACTTTCAATTACTTGTAATCAAAGCTTTGTACTTGTAATCTGAAGGGAAAAGGAGAATAACATATAAAGTGGACGTAGGCACGTTCTGGCCGAACTACTATAAATCTGTGTGTCTTTTACAGTTTAGTCCCTGCTTTTCATATATTTGCATAAATCACCCAAATCACTAAAAACAACATATAATCAACGGAATTGTACGGCTTTGAGGTGTTTGCCCATTTTTTGCGCAAACAATAGGGATATAGTAACGGATGTAAGTTACTATTTAATTGGTCTATTAATGTAGTTTCAACTGTTACATTTGGGTACTAAATTGAATATATGCAAATAAACGTATGGTAATGGAGTGAATTCAACATTATATAAGCAATTCAACATTATATAAGCAATTCTGATAATTAGTGGAAATAATAAACTTGAGTGTAATATAAAGTTAGTGACAACATTTATGCAAGTCACCTTTTTATTTAGGGCTGCTAAATTCAGAGTAGGAAGTCAATTACATTTAAATGTAGGTAAATGTTCATTAATGTGAGATAGGACTGTAACTGTAATGTGTGAATGTAAATGAAATGACATAAATGGAAATTTATATTCATAAGATGAAATAAAGGAATGAAACCAAGTTGAATAAATTAATTTAGGTTTTATTTATGATAAATGTATATATTTGGGGAATTCAATATAATTGAAAATAACAAGTTATTACAAAAGAAAGATGAAAATTGGAATATATATTTTTGTAAGGAAAGATAAACAAATAATAACTAGGTTTATAAAGTGATAACAGATTTAATAAAAGAGTAGGATTAAAGCATGGTAGTTATTGGAAAGTAATTAATTGAAATTTGGATGAATTGGGAATTTTTTTTATGTATTAGTATAAAAACCAATTTTAATATTACCCATAAGAGGGTAAGTTAATAGTCGATTCAATAACATGATTGAGAAATCAAATATATGGATTTATTGGGAATTTAAAACTTATACTTTTTTTTGATAAAATACAGCGTTTTACACGCAATAAATTTTTCAACTTTTATTACATATTATATATATATATATATGTTCTTATTATTATTATTTCATATATCCACCTCTATTTTATCTTTCTATTTTTATTTTTGACAGTCATGTTTATTTATTAGATTATTGCTTGTTTATATCTTTTATTTATGGCTTGGAAGAAACTAAAAGGGTATGCGTTATATTGTCTTAATTGCTTGCCGTTTTAATTGCCTACTCTTTATTTCTTTTTATTTATAAAACCCTGAAATTTAATATAAATTTTAACTTGATTTAATCATTTCCTAAAAGGCTAAATATAAAATTGGAAGTTTTGAAATTTTTACTTTGTTAAAAGACAACTCCAATTGGAATTTTAATAAAAAATGAACTATGTATATTTTAAATAAGAAGAATGTAAACAAGTTAAAATTCTAGTTAAGTAATAACTTTGTAAAATCCAGTGTTTTACAGACTGTTAAATTTCGCATTTAAAAAGGGTATGCATTGTAATGATATAAGTAACGTAAAAACGTATAAATTAAAAACGTTACTTTTGTATAAATTTTTGGGTGTATTGTAATGCGTCAGTGTGGCGTATTTAAAAAAATTATATTTCAATATCTATATGGATTAATAAATCAGTTAGTAGTTTTATAGTAAAACATTACTTTTTCCACAGCTTTCATTGGTTTTTAAAACTTGGTATAAAACTTATCCATGCAAACAAGATAAATCTGGCAAAAATCACGCATATATTATCTGAGAGAAAATCAAATTTGCCTTCCTTTGCGCGTGACACAAAATTTTATTCTTTTAACATTTTTGGCATTTGCCTCTTACCTTCCTTATCTATTATTTCTTGCGCATGTCCCTGTATTCATTTTTAATTCACGCATCAGAATGAATGCATTAAATCAAGAATTTTCGTATAAATTGAAATGGTTCAAATTCTTTCCTCTCTGCATTTAAAATCACTCTGACTTATCCATTCGAATGAAAGAAAATTGGCAATATTAATCACGTATAAATTATCTTCCATCAATGCTTGCCGTTTCTTCTCTACATTTAAACCTTGCTAATCAAACAATGCAAGCCTTATCCGTTCAAATCTGGCAATATAAATCGCGCATATTTTTCTAGAAATCAAACTAAAGAAAACTGGAAAGAAATCACACATATTTTTTTTTTCGCTTGCCTCTTCCTTAAATTTCGCAAGTTGTTTATCTATATATATACACCATACTCAGTTACAAAATTCCATTATCTTCTCTCTGTTTCTTCTCGTGAGCTTGCATACAATCAGGTAATATTTCTATTCCTCTTCTTCTTTTGTATTCTCTCTGTTTTCTTTCTCCCTCCCTTATATTTTGTTTTCCTTCTTCAGTTTTTTTTCCTTTTCTTTTTCACCTTGCTCGGCTACTTCTCACTTCATATTTCTGCCGTCTTTGACTAAGTACATGCCTTTCTTTTCCCCCTGATAGTGTTGCCATGTTTTGCCGTGCATATCATATAGGAAGTCAAGCTTAGTTGCATTCTGTAGAGATTTCATGCGTGTGTGCCTGTAGTTGATATAGGTTGATATAGCCATAATGAAAAAAAAAGACCATTACCGAGCATAACCCTGTAATATCATTGAGTAGAACTGATAGAAGGCTTTCCAAATTTGAAAGAAGACATAGAATGTCAAAATGGGACGTGTTTTGCAAGGCATGGTTCATAAAATGGCAAAAGAATATAAAGTGTTTCAGTTGAAGGCCTGCAATGCTTTGAAGCATATAGTTGCGTGGGATAGTTTGCATATATGCATGGAGATATTGGACGTGTTATTTGAAAACTGAAGGGGAAGCGTGACTATAGGGGAAAGGACTTTAAAAATATGGAGATGTTATGATGTGTGCATGTTTTGATTTAGAGCTTGGCAGAGACGTGTTTATCTAGGCAGAGACGCAAGTTTTGCATAAAATTCATATTTTCAAACTAGATAAGTAGGACATGCCGTTGGAAAATTTTATATATATATAATAATAATAAATAGCATTGCCAAGCCTATGAAGTTGGGGTCGGGATGTGGGGTGAGGCAGTCGAGCAAAAGCTGAACCAAAATTTCTTTTACTCTATTCGTTCCAATTGTCCCAAAAATTTTGCTTTGACCGTAATTTTTAAAGTCACGTATTCGGTATTTGGATCTTGAATCTAGGCGTGACATCCGGGAAAAATTTGATCGTTACCCGCTGTGCGATCCTTTTTCGGGGGATTTTCATTTTGAATCAAAATTTCTGCAGCTTTAAGGTGAGTATTTCTCACCAGACAAACATACCTATATATCCGTGATTTATCACAAGTGTATTTGTAAATTATTTATTAAATTTTATATGCCTGCGATATAACGTATGATGTTAAACCCCATTTTAAATTGACACCTCATCAGTTGTTTATCTATTGTAATATTATTGCAGTTATACTATGTAATGCTTATTTACTGATTAAATCATCACTGTAAGTTCCCTGTAAATTTGAGATCGTTATAGGCTGAAATGATAGGCCTGAACGATAATCATTTGTTCATTTATTTAATTGTTTAATTATTTATTTGTTAACTTGGGATTGCGGGTTTGAAATGATTGAACCTGGGATTTTGTAAATTGCGGATTGAAATGATATAAATCCGTATCACTTGACCTAGGCTAGAAAACTATATACAGACCCGTGGTTTATATAATATTTTTCTGAAATGTTTAAAAGTATTTTAAATGGGAATTTATAATATTCTGGTTCAAATGTAAAGGATTTTTATAAAATTTATAATGATTTTTGAATAAGTCAAAATGTTAAATAAATAAATGTTTAAGTAAAATTTTTGGAATATAACTTATTTTGGGAAATTCTAAAATTTTGTTAAAAATGAGTTTTAGTTAAGGAAATAATTGATAATAAGTTATATTTGGGAATTTAAAATTTGATTGTTAAGTTAATAATTTATTACAACGCTTAAATACTGTCTTTTATAAATGAACTATTTTGACTTACAGACTTTAGGGGGCATTTCATAAATGCTACGGAAACTGAATTTTCGGATTGTTTAAAATAAATGGAAATAATTTTTAGGGAAAAGGCTTAAATTTTGGAATTTAAATAAAAAAATAAGGAATTGACTGTAAATGGTTTTAAATGGAAGAATTTAACTTTTAAATGTGAGTTGAAAGGCAAATTAATTCCTAAATAAATTGAGTAGATTTAAATGGTATTTTATATTAAATAAAATGACTGATGTTTAAATAAATGATGGTTGAAATGATATTATGGTATTGAAATGTATTTGAAACTTATTTTGATTTTTAAAGTATAAATACCATTTCTAAAAGTTGTAACCACGGGTTATAATAACGTTTGGTTGTTGAAGAGACCGGGATCGGATATCTGGCATACTCTCTGTCGATACCGAAAACCACTTTAACAACCGTGTACGCGGTGGAGATTCCAGAATGAAGTAGGATGGTGGTGACGTTTCCTTTAAGGTATATACGTGGACCCGACTCCCATGAGTTGGCATAAGGTGGCTAAAACAGGAGCGATCGACGGATTAATGAGGTAACACCTCTGATCGGACGCACTTCTTCGTATGCCATTCTATTACTTTTGTGATTGTTTTGGTGCGCACCTTTGATTTGGGAGTGTTGTTCGAGGTGGGCGGCAGCTGCGCGCTGCGCGTTTCCATCGGTCCGGAAGCGTAATTGGTATATCTACCCTGGCATTGCCTAGTTGTGCCGTGTCACCTACCCTAGCGCGCCTTATACGATTTTGGTTTTGTACCATACCTATGGAGTGCCCTCTGACGACGCCCATTCCAGGGGAGATTACGGTACTGTATAGACTATGGGAATATATTATGTGTTAAGGTGGAAAATGTAAAGCCTTAACGCTATTTAAAAGTAAGTTTATTTTACTAATAGACACTATTATAATAGCGAAGTATTACTACATAGTAAATAGTTCAACGGATCCTTAGAGGATGGGCGGTCCCAAGCATCCTTTAAGTTACTTGCTTTATATTACAGTACACTTGAATTAGCTTACACTATATAAGTATGTATGTCCTGACTCGAGTGTTTATGTTTTATTTTATGCTCGGGTCAGCCTGAGTTGCAGTTCAGTCATCATCCCGGAGCTAGGACTTCTGTAGATCCTTTCAAGCTGCTGGCTTCTTTCTGTCCGTTATCTTATTTATGAAATCAAGACTTTGGGATTTTTGGATTTTCTATTTGATGATTTAAACTATATTTGGGATGAAAGACTTTGTAATTTGTATTTGTTGAGACTATTTATAGTGGCTTCATGAACCACTAAGTATTTTTAAATTCCGCTGCGAGTATTCTGATTTTGTGTCTGTGATTCTGTGATTAATTATTACTGTATATTTTGAGATTTGCCAAATTTTATTTACAATGCAGTATTTCGAACAATTCAAGTCCGACATGTGCGGATGCGAATGGTTGAAAATATCAGGTCGTTACAATTTCGGTCGTAACGTCAAGTTGTTATAAATACTTGGCACGAGCTATAGGGTTGAGTAGTTGTATCCAGCTCTTGGATGATCACATTCATGTCCTCGTCTTGGGTTGATGGGTGTATTGTGTGAATGATCGAGCCTAGCTTCTGCTGTGTTTATACTGTAGTCCAAGCTGTAAGAGCTAGAGTTGTTTGATAAAAGATCAAATTATATTCATCTCATTTCTCGCGCACGCCCCCAAGTCTGGGGAATATCTCGATAAGCAGAAAGGTAGATAATGTTCGCTTCACTTTCGCACTTTATCCCATTGAACCGTGATATCGAGTTAACCGATGGAAGGCCGAGCCGTGCCATATTCTGCATTCTGTCCTAGTTCTTTCCTCTAGGTAGAATACTTCGTCGCCTCATTGACATTCACTTTGTTGCTTATGTCGTCATACTTCGGGAAAAAATTGAAGAATGAATCATCTAGTAATATCCAATGTAGGATTGATACTTCCCTTATCGGATCGAGGGTAAGAATCGGTGCGTGATCAGTTCTGTTGCGCTCGTTGTGAAAAGATCGTTTAGTCGGATCATGGTAAGAGTCAAAGAATGAATGGTCGCATTGGATTCTTTGGAGTTGGGCGATCAACCATGCCCGTTTCGATTTACGCTCTCCCGTTAGATCTAGGGATAAAGTCAGCTCAAAAGCAGTCAGTTCATGCTCATCTAGTCTCATGCTCTTCCTAGCAGATTGAAGGAAGGCGACGGAGGATGAATGGTTAAGTCACACTCATTCAAGGTTCTATCCATGCTCTGGTGGTCGAAGGTATTCGATGGGCGCCCGTGTCACATCGATTTGCAATTGAAGAGGATCGGTATTGGTCGTCGATTTAGCGACACAATGTAGAATGTACGGACCTCATTGCCTATCGACCCATTGGTATGATATGAAAGGTGCAGATCGATATTGCCCGTCGATCTCGCGGTACGATATAACTGGCTCCCCGTAACTTCGGGCATCATTTTAATTGTTTAGCATTAAGGCCTCCTTGCAGTCGTTACCTTAAGTTGTAAAGGACGCTAAGCTAGCGATGTAGCGAGTCACCTTTCTCTTCTTTTCAATGATTTGTTATTCTGCCCACAGTCGTAGAGTTTGTTTGTGGACAGTCTAATTGCACCTATAGCGAGTTTATGTTTCTCCCGTCGACTTTTGGTCGGAGTTGGTGAATGAATGGTCAGATCACATTCATTCATTTGTCTACGCTCGTAGTCGTACTCCGGAGATGAGAGTTAGTTGAAGGGCCATTAGTCACACCTATTTGATATTTACATCCCTGTCCACACTCTGGGGACTAAGAATTTTAGCAGAAAATGGTCAAACCACATTTTCCTCGATTAATTCCTCTGGCACTAGTCAATGGCGAAAGTCGAAGTGTAGTCGGTCACATTGCGACAACTTTAATTTGATGTTCCTCCTTCTAATTTGGAGAAAGGAGCTAATTTGCGGATGGTTGGGTCATATCTGGCCACGTTGCATGCACAACCCGCCAGAACATTGGCTAGAGTTAGCGGATGAACGGTCGTGTCACGTTCATTTGCGGTAGGATGGGTAATCACATCCATTTAGAATAAGATGTTCAGCTAGGTCCGTTTTGCGAATCTACATCTCCCTGTCTAATCAAGGAAGAAATCTTGTCTTGCTGGGTTGGAGTGCATCCCTATAAGATTATGTTATAGGTCCCGTGCCGGGGATAAGTGTTGATGCATGAACGGTCATGTCGTGCCCGCTTTATGCTAGATGGTCGGAGCATTCGATTTTTAATGATAAGTATGCCCCCATGTCAGTGGAAGATAGGAAAGCGGATGGTTGAATCACATCCACTTTTTGTCTACAGGTCTTGCTGCGGGATCAGAGTTGATAGATGGACAGTCGAATCGCATCCCTACTGATATTTATATTCCAATTCTAGCTTTGAGGACTGGAGTTGGTTGATGGGTTGTCAGTTAAACCCGTTTGGTATTTATACTCTAGTCTGCACTCTCGGGACTAGAGTTAGTTAATGTTTATACTCCAGTTCGCACTCTGGGAATCTGGAGCTTGTGGATGTTTATACTCCAGTTCGCACTCTGGGAATCTGGAGTTGGCATGTATATTTTGGTTCACGCTCCGGGAACCTGGAATTGATGCTTATACTCGACTTCACACTCTAGGAATTTTGAGTTAGCATGTATGTTTTGGGTTCACACTCCTGGAACCTGGAATTGATGTTTATCCTCCAATTCACGCTCTGGGAACTTGGAGCTAGCATTGACGTTTCGGTTCATGCTCCAAGAGCCTGGAATTGATGTTTGTACTCCGACTCGCGCTCTGGGAATCTGGAGTTAGCATGTGTGCTTCGGTTTGCGCTCCAGGAACCTGTAATTTATGTTTATACTCCAATTCATGCTTTGGGAACTTGGAGTTAGCATGGATGCTTCGGTTCGCGCTCCGGGAACCTGTAATTTATGTTTATACTCCAATTCATGCTTTGGGAACTTGGAGTTAGCACGGATGCTTCGGTTCGCGCTCCGGGAACCTGTAATTTATGTTTATACTCCAATTCATGCTTTGGGAACTTGGAGTTAGCACGGATGCTTTGGTTCACGCTCCGAGAACCTGTAATTTATGTTTATACTCCAATTCACACTCTGGGAAGTTGGAGTTTGCATCGATGGGTTGGTTCGCACTCCGGGAACCTGGAATAGATGTTTATACTCCAATTCACACTCTGGGAAGTTGGAGTCAGCCGATAGATGGTCAGTCACACCTATTTGGGCTTTTTAGGAATTCGTTCACACTTTGGGAACGATGGATTTGATGTTTATACTCCAATTAGTACTCTGGGAATTTGGAGTCCGTTCACACTCTGGGAACGATTTATTGGATGTTTATACTCCAATTCACACTCTGGGAAGTTGGAGTCCGTTCGCACTCTGGGAACGATTTATTGGATGTTTATACTCCAATTCACACTTTGGGAAGTTGGAGTCCGTTCGCACTCTGGGAATGATTTATTGGATGTTTATACTCCAATTCACACTCTGGGAAGTTGGAGTCAGTTCGCACTCTGGGAACGATTTATAGGATGTTTATACTCCAATTCACACTCTGGGAAGTTGGAGTCCGTTCGCACTCTGGGAACGATTTATCAGATGTTTATACTCCAATTCACACTCTGGGAAGTTGGAGTCCGTTCGCACTCTGGGAACGATTTATTGGATGTTTATACTCCAATTCACACTCTGGGAACGATTTATTTGATGTTTATACTCCAATTCGCACTCTGGGAATTTGGAGTCCGTTCGCACTTTGGGAACGATTTATTTGATGTTTATACTCCAATTTGCACTCTAGGAATTTGGAGTCCGTTCGCACTCTGGGAACGATTTATTTGATGTTTATACTCCAATTCGCACTCTGAGAATTTAGAGTTAGTTTTAGGACTGTCGTTTGTCGTTCCAGTTCAGCCTTTGATGTGATGGCTTGTCCCCGAGCTGAGGTTTCACTTAGTGAGTGGCCGGTCGTATCACAGTCACTCGCTATTTGAATAAAATCCGTTGTTCGATGGAACGTAGCTCTTCGTGTGTCGTGATTGTGGAATGTTGCATTCAGTGAATCACAGCTCTAGCTTGAAGAGATAGTAATTTATTGCTATCATGTGTAACAGTGACGAAGATCGTCGTCGTTCCTGACAAGGCGGGTCTGCCACTGACGGCGTTTATCACCAATCTTCCGCGAGGACAAGTGGAATCCTCCTGTCTCGGTCGATCGAGATCGTTGTTTTGATTTGATGGGCTCACTTCTCTAGGCTGCGGTGCTTGCACAAACTGTTCCAGCTTCCTTTCTCTGATCAATTTTTCAACGAGATCTTGTAAGTGACAACACTCATTCGTATTGTGCTCATAGCTTTCATGGAACCTGCAAAATTTTCCCTTCTGGATTTGCCTCTCTGACGACGGTTTTGGTGCAGGTTTTTGGTACTTAATTGTATTAAAGGTTTGTAAATACAAGTTCTCCAGTGATGTATTCAAAGGAGTATAACTGTCAAACATGGGATTATTGCGCTGTGGGCCACGATTTTGATCTCGTTTTCTATTTTGATTCACGCTCTCTCTCCGCCGAGCTTATTTGTTTTTAACATTCAATAGAACTTTTCTGGAGCTCTCACCGGACTGTTTGATTGCGACATTGCTTTGGATTCCTTCCGTGCTTGGCCCTGCATCAGTTTGCTTTCTAGACTGTTTTGCATCTTCCCTTCTCAGGAATTGAGCCGCCTTGGTGTGGAAACGGTCCAATGATGCAGGTGGTTTTCCAGCTAACCAGTTGCCAAACTCAGAATCAGGGTCGATCCCCTTAGTCAACGCCATAAGGATGGAGTTATCATTCGGATTGCTGATCTCCACACATGCAGTACGGAATCTCTCTAAGTAGTGTATGAGCGTCTCTCCAGGAGCTTGAGTGACGCTAGATAGAGTGTTGACATCTGTTGGGCTTGCGACGTGCATGCGGAACTGTTCAACAAATTTTGTGGCAACTGGTCGAATGAAGAGACGGATCGTGGATGGTCGGATCACATCCACCCTAAGTTAACAAGCGAGGTCGTTAGATGGACGGGTCCATCCTCCTCTAACTTGGTTAGGATACAGCCAAAGTCGTTAGGTGAAGGGATCCACCCTCTTCGAAACCGCATTTATGAGTTTTATACCCCAACTCGAACTCCGGGAGTTTAGAGTTAGTTAAAGATTATCGTGTATCAATCCTTTTTTGGCTTCGGTGTGGTGACTTGTCCCCGTGCTCAGGGTTTCACTTAGCAAGTGATCGATGGGATCTCGATCACTTTCCACTTATCTGCTATCAACGGAGGATGAGATTTAGTTTATGGACGGTTGAATCACATCCATCTTCATTTGGATCCCGGTTCTGCCAAGCCTAAGGAGTAAGATTAGTGTTCTGGCAAGCTTTGAGCTCGAGCAGAGGAGAAGATGGTTGAACTACATCTACTTTGAGTTGTGTATTTTCCCTTAAGTTGGGGGCAAGAGTTGGGGAGTAGACGGTCGAGCCACGTCCACTTTACACTTTGCGCTCTTCCAGTCGAGTTGAGGAAGAGAGTTGGAACGATGGCTCATGATGATTAGCGAGTAAGCGGTCGGTTGTTGATGTCTAAAAATTGAGGGTTAGCCCCTGATGAAGTCGATTTAAGGCACGATTGTTCTGCGGAATCACAGACGCGAACTGGGGAGTGAATGGTCAAATCATATCCACTTTAAACAAGTGTTATTAAGTAACCACAAGCGTCTAATGCAGGATTGGATGCATGGATGGTCACGTCCACCTTGGTATGATTCTGATTCTACTGGGCATCAGAAGAAGCATAAGTATTTTGGCGAGCTTCAAGTACGAGATGGAGAGTGCATTATTGGGACATATAACTACAAGTCTTTCTCAAATCTCCTAATTAAATTGCATAGGCAAATGGGTGGATGGTCGGTTGCATCCACTTTGTACTGGAGTTCCAACCTTGTCAGTCTCTTCTACTTTAATGTCCTGCCCCCAAGTCAGGTGCATATAGCAGCCGACGAGTGGTTGAATCATGCTCATCATGATGATACCTCAATGATTTGAGCATAGTACACGGAGGTTGTTTTGCACCCATCCTTAAGTACTCGGTTACCTGCATCATTTGCAAGTAGTTTAATTCAAGTCGGTCATATTTCGCAACATAAACGAAATTGAAATAGAATTAATTCAAAAGAGATCGGATTAAATCTCATTGATGTGTGAAGCAGCATCGTATGCTTGCTATTGCACTTTAGTCTAGCCCTTCTCTGTTGGAAGTCTAATGCAAGTGGCTCAGTTTGACCAAAGTTTGTGACTAATAGGGATCAGGGATTCTCGGCCCTTCGTTTTATAGGGCTCGAACATATTGTTAGAGTTATCCTTTCCGAGGCAGCCCTATGGCGTTGGCATCCACGGTAGCCATCTAAAGAAGAGGAGCTTCTTGATTTAGATCATGGATTTTGCATTTTATTGCATTCATCATTCTTCATGGATTCCATGCACCATTCTCCCTTCATGAGATAGTGTCGGAGGTTGAATTTCCATAGTACACTGACATAGTCGGCATGCTGAATTTTTGCTGCAAATTTTGCATGTAGGATGATTTCAATGAATGGGCCCTGACTAGGAGAGACACTAATTTCAAAATTATCAAGTTCATTTTAAGGCTACAGGGCCTTACATACTAGTGAATGATGTATGCCCGATTTCCCAACGTTCGAGCGATTGGTAATGTCGATTCGATGTGAGTTGGTTAAGATGGGCTAACAGATAGGTGACCGGTATAGGGTATTAAGGAAGTTCTCTGGAGGTTGTATGCCATGATTTTAGTCATATAGATGTGGAATGATTAAGATGTGGGCATTTGAAGATGATTCAGTGGTGACCAGCTATGCTTTGAATTGGCAGAGTTGACAGTGTAGAGCAGTTGTCATATTAGCCATCGTACCATAGTTGTCAATTCAGGAGTTTTAAAAGCTGGTCAATTGGAGGAAGTTGCAATCCACCTTAGAAGCATGATATATTAATGAACTTCAGTTCTTGGCATATTAGCTAGGTTCTCTAGCCTCGGGGGCACCGGTTGAGTAGTATTTCAATACCCATTCCTCGATTACAATTCAACAATTGTTGTTGTAATCTCTTATGTCCTGTCCAGTCATGGAATGATTAGAATGTTTCTTTACTAAGTTAAGTTTCTGGATTCAAAAATATGGGTATGGAATTCATGATGAATGTAGTTCCTCTTAGATCTAGAGCAATCTGAATAGAATAGAAGGAACCACTGAACAATAGATCTGGATCTCCTCCTTAGATTTTTGCAATCCAACGACGGTAGTAGATCCAACGAGAAGGAGAAAAAACTTGGTTTTTTCTCAGTGAAAGCACCAAAGTGTTTGTACCAAAATTGGGCACAACACTCTTCGGATGTGTTTGAAGAGATAAAATGAAGGGAAAATTTGTAAAATGAAGCAGATCTAACAAACACACCAATAAACATATAAAAAAATGCATAGAAACACAGAGTTTTAGAGTGGTTCGGCGTATGGCCTACGTCCACTATGAAGTTTAATCACTTTATTGCTTGATACTTGAAGATTACAAGTTTTTTATAGCGAAGTACAGCAGATAATAAGCTTAAATTCGAGATCAATGGCAGTAATGATGATATGGAGTGATTCTGGCAGCGTCCGGGCGTGCTTTATCTCTAAAAATTCTCCGATCCCCTTTCTGAATGACCAGGGGCTCTATTTATAGGCGTAGGATGCTGATATTTCGCTAAAAATTCGGGAGACCACTTCTGGCATGTGAGGGGGCCCGCATGCCCGGCCTTAGGAAATTGGGGCACGTTCCGGAACGATTCGAACTCAATTTCGAATCGATCAAGATTTGATTCGATTGAGCTGAAATTTGGCATGAACATTCCTCATGTTGCCAGTAAGATACTGTGAAAATTTCATAGCATTTGGACATGTGGATTGTGAGATATGATCGATGCAAGTTGGTCCGTGATCGATACGAAGCAATTTCGAATCGATCAAGATTTGATCCGATTGAGCCGAAATTTGGCATGAACATTCCACATGCTGCCAGTAAGATACTGTGAAAATTTCATAGCATTTGGACATGTGGATTGTGAGATATGATCGATGCAAGTTGGTCCGTGATCGATACGAAGCAACTTCGAATCGATCAAGATTTGTTCCAATTGAGCTGAAATTTGGCATGAATATTCCTCATGTTGGCTGTAAGATACTGTGAAAATTTCATAGCATTTGGCATGTGGATTGTGAGATATGATCGATGCAAGTTGGTCCGTGATCGATACGAAGCAATTTCGAATCGATCAAGATTTGATCCGATTGAGCTGAAATTTGGCGTGAACACTCCTTATGTTGCCAGTAAGCTACTGTGAAAATATGGTGGCATTTGTACTTGTAGATCTTGAGTTATGATTGATGCAAGTTTGGATTTCTCAACCGTGATCGATCAATATCTTGAGCATACGAGCTCCGATTGACTTGAAATTTGGAATGTTGGCTTTCTTAGCTTTGCTTGTCATGTCATATAAATTATAGCTTGATCCAGACTAGAAATTTTTTTACCGACATCCATAGCAGACCTATGTAATAACGATCCCCAGGACGAACTATCGTTGGTTTCTAGTTAAGTCCTTGGTGTCACGGCCTTGCCAAAAGGCGGGATAACAATTCTCGCCACATGAATACAAATCAAATAAACCACATAATACAACTATTTATTAGTTCAAAAGGGGTTCTATTATTAAATATGCTTTTCCAAAACCTTTAATACAATTTCAAATGTCAATCCCTCTCCTTTAATCATTTCATTTCAATCTCAAAACCAAACAAATAGAACAATGCCAGACACCATTATCAATTTAGAAGAAGGAAAATTTAAGAGAAAAAAGAAGTTAAGCAAACTTCGTCATTTCAACAAGGTAAATACGTAAATAATATTCTTATTTCTTCATATTGTTTGTGTGTTTTGTTCAGATTCTTGAGTAAATTCGAATTTTTCTTATTTAATATCATGCATATGGATCTAATGATGATGTACATTAGTTTATGAAAATTATTAGGGAATATATGAAATTTTCCTAAACCGTTTTGATATTAAAAATAATATTTTAAAAATCCAGATGTTCTGAAAATTTGATATGATATTTATATTATTATTTTGGAGATGGCTTTAAATTTTCCTAATTTTTAGCATTTTATGAATTTATTATCAATTTTCTAAAGAAGAAAATGGTTGATTTTAGAATTTAATTATTTAAAACATGGGGAGTAATTATTTTGATCCGAAATTTTAATATGTTCTTAAGAAGAATTGTTGTACATTTTTCCCAAGTGATTGCAATGATATATAAATTGTTTCGCTTAAAAAGGGTTTGCTTGCAAAATGCAAAAAATGAAATAATCTGAAGGAAAATTATATTTGTGAAACAAAACTAAGATTTCCCTTTGAAATTCTTCAAGAATTTTGAAAAGATTATATTTGCCGATAAAATTTTCAGAAATAATCTTGGTTCGGTAAAATAAATTCACACTTTTATAAGCAAAGAATCAATTTTAAAAAGAGTTAGGGCGATGCCATTATAACCCATGAAAGCCATCAATTTTAACTCACGATGGCATAAAATTTCATCCGATGGCATGTATTCTTCCACCACGATAGCTATTGCTTTATCAACTTTTGATAGCTTTGTTTTCCAACTCACAAAAGATTTGTTTTGTTAAATCGAGGTAATAATGTTTTATTAACATGCGAAGACTCATGGTGACTATATTTTTATAAAGGTGCAATGGCTTTGTTTTCTTAAGATATGATGGCTCTTTGGGAGTCAACAAATGAACGCTATTTTTAAAGCTCGATGGCTATATTTTCTTCATACATGAAAGCTATATTTTATTGAGGCTCAAGAACTATATTTTCTTAACATATGAAAGCTATGTTTATATCAATCTTTGGTGGCTACATTTTTACTTTTGAAATCAAATTTTTGATATGCGATAGATTAGTACTGTTATCCCGCTTTTTGGCAAAGCCGTGATACCAAAAGATCGATCGAAACCAAAGGACAGTTCGTCTCAGAGACTGGTCACACTTCGTTTCACTATGGATATCGCCGAATTTTGTTCGAGTCTAGATTGAGGTACAATTGATAGGACATGACAAGAAAGATCATAGAAGTCAGCATCTCAAATTTCAAGTCAATCCGAGTTCATACGCTCGAGTTATGATCGATTCAATTTGAAGGGAGAAGCCCAGATTTCATATCCATCACGATGGGTGTTTTCCTATCCATCACCGAACACTGGTTCGAACCGATCACCTTCGTGTCGATCAACTTCGAATCCATCGAAGTGTCTCGGATTCGACTCCACCGACTTCGAATCCATCGAGTTCGTATCGATGGACCTCGTACCCATCAGCCAGTGTCTGCTTCGTATCCATCAGATCATCATCCTTCGAATCCATCGAGGGGTGCAAGTTTGCATCGATGGACTTCGTATCCATGGAGAAGCTATAGGGCTCGTATCCATCAAAGAAAGGTTTGTTCGTATCCATCGACCATCAGTTGGTCGACTCCATCAGCAACTACTGTTCGAACCCATCGGTGAAGCTTCATTCGAATCCATCAAGCCAGCATGCCAAGGTGACGTGTCATCCATCGATACGAACGCGCCGAGATATATGGAGTCGACGCGGTCAACTCGGAGTGAAGACCGAATCGATTCGAGGTTTGCGCTCCATGTCATCGCAAAGGCGCGTGCCACCATCCATTCGAAACCATCGGTTCGAAGGGATGGTTTCGAACCAAACAGCCGCACGAAGAACATCATCTCGTATCCACGATAAATCGAGATATACTGATCCAAATGCCATGAAATTTTCACAGAAGCTTGCATGCTTGTTGAAGAATGTCCACACCAAATTTCACCTCGATTAGATGATTTTCTGATCGATTCGAATGGAGTTCGAATCGATGCCAAAGTGGGCCCAAATTTCCTTAGGCCGGGCGCGTGGGCCCCCTCACGTGCCAGAAGTGGTCTCCCGAATTTTCAGCGAAATATCAGCATCCTACGCCTATAAATAGAGCCCCAGAGCCAACAGAAAAAGGATCTTTGGATTCTCAAGCACTTAGACTCTGCCGGATCAAGATCTCTATCATCCTAAATCATAAACTTGCTGTTGAATTCGAATTTCCAGTTGTAACTTGCTGTTGATTGCTGTAACAACTTATAATCATTGAAAGAGAATCTATAAAACTGCAAAAAATTCACAATGGACGTAGGCAACACGCCGAACCACTATAAAATCGCTTGTCCACGCATTTACTTTCCTGTTGATTGGAGTTTTTGTTAGATAATACTCGTTTTTGAATTTACATTCTTAGTTATTATCTCTTCAACGACTCACGAAGAGTGTTGTGACCAATTACGGTGCAAACACTTTGGTGCTTTCACTGAGAAAACCCAGCCTTTCTCCTGCTCTTTGGATCTATCATCGATACCGTATTGACCAAATCTAAGAGAGAGATCCAGATCATCAAATCCAAGTTCCTTCCCTTCTATTCAGATTTGCGTAAAGTCTAGGAAAGGAATCTAACTTTCAAGATGGTTAGCAAAAGAACCACCTCTAACGCTATCGATCAAGAAGAACAGGGTCAACAGAATCCTGTGCCACCACCTCCATCTAATCAAGATGCTACTGGACACTCCAAACCATCAGGTCCGGTCACTAGGCAAGAGCTTCAGTTGCTACTCCAAGAGCTGACCCAAAGTCGGAAACAACTAGCAGAACAGCTAGGTGCTAATGCCGAGCTGTTCAACAAGCTGGATCGCCAGAAGCGAAAGAGATCCAAGAGAGACCATGCTTCTCGCTCCTCCAGCGAAAGCTCTTCATCTTCTGATTATCATAATCGATCTCCACGACCCCGGCTAGATGGGAGTCACATGCCAGCCGCTGGAGATCAACCGACACTGACCGTTGGACAACTAAGAGTTGGTCCATCAGCCGGTTTCCAAACCGGACCCTCCTTCCGAGGAGGTGCCGTCCCTCACCACACCACAGAATACTGTGCCACTAATGCCACGGTTGAACCAGGAGTCAATACTCAAGATCAGTCGAACCTGGACCATCGTCATAGTGAACGTACTCCTGAACCATACGTCCCAGAAGACTATGAGCCAAGAAGGCAAGACCTGGACCGTCGACAACATCCGGTCCAACCCCAAAGTATGGGATGTAATCGTACTCCGGTGCAAGCCGCACAGAACGCGCAAATGCCGGATCTTTCGACTATGATACGTCAGATGATCCGTGAGAGCAAGGGATTCACGAATGACGATTGGGGAAGTTCCCGCAGTCACACCCCTTTTACGGACAATATTCCTACTGCTGAACCTCCACGGCGATTCAGGATGCCAACTCTACCCATGTACGAGGGAAACTCCGACCCCAACCAACATATTCTGAAATATGAATGGTCGATGACCGCTGCCAGAGCCGACGATGCAGTGAAGTGTCGTAGTTTCCCCATATCCTTGGGGGGCATCGCTGCCATGTGGTTCACTCGACTGCCACCTCGATCCATCTCCTCATTCGACCAGTTGGCCACAAAATTTGTTGAGCAATTCCACATGCTCGTCGCAAGGCCAAAAGATGTCACCACTCTGTCCAGCGTCACCCAAGCTCCTGGAGAGACGCTCAGACACTATTTAGAGAGGATCCATACTGCATGTGCGGAGATCAGTAATCCGAACGATAACTCCATCCTGATGGTGTTAACTAAGGGGATCGACCCCGATTCTGAGTTTGGCAACTGGTTAGTTGGAAAACCACCTGCATCATTGGACCGTTTCCAAGCCAAGGCGGCTCAATTCCTGAGAAGAGAAGATGCGAAACAGTCTAGACAGAAAACTGATGCAGGACAAAGTATGGAAGGGATCCAAAGCAATATTGCAATCAAGCAGTCCGATGAGAGCCCCGGCAAAGTTCAGTTGAACGTTAAAAACAAACAAGCTCGGCGAAGAGAGAGCGTGAATCAAACTAGAAAACGAGATCAAAATTGTGCCCCGCAGCGCAAGAATCCAATGTTTGACAGTTACACTCCTATGAATACATCACTAGAGGACTTATGCTTACAAACCTGTAATACAATTCAGTACCAAAACCTGCACCAAAACCGTCGTCAAAGAGGCAAATCCAGACGGGAAAATTTTGCAGGTTCCATGAAAGCTACGGGCACAATACGAACGAGTGTCGTCACTTACAAGATATCATTGAAAAACTGATCAGAGAAAGGAAGCTGGAACAGTTTGTGCGGGCACCGCGGCCTAGAGAAGCGGGCCCATCAAATCAAAACAATGACCCTGATCGACCCAGACTAGAGAACTCCACTTGTCCTCGTGGAAGATTGGTGATAAACGCCATCAGTGGCGGACCAGCTTTCTCAGGAGCTTGGAACGATGAAGATCTTCGTCACTGTCACCCATGACAGGCTCATTCAATCTATGACTTTGCAATTTCCTTTACATTCTGAAATTTGAACTTGTAATAAGGCACTGACTTTGCCATATTTTCTTATTTCAGCAATAAATTACTACCTCTTCAAGCTAGAGCTGTGATTCACCGAATGCAACGTTCAACAATCATGACACACAAAGAGCTAAGTTCCATCAAACAATGGAATTTATTCACATAGCGAGTGACTGTGATACGACCGGCCACTCACTAAGTGAAACCCCAGCTCGGGGGCAAGCCATCACATCAAAGGCTGAACTGGACCAACACACGACAGTCCTACAACTAACTCCAACTTCCCAGAGTGTGAATTGAAAAATAAAAATCCAATAACTCGATCCCAGAGTGCGAACGGACTCCAACTTCCCAGAGTGTGAATTGGAGAATAAACATCCAATAACTCGTTCCCAGAGCGCGAACGGACTCCAACTTCCCAGAGTGTGAATTGGAGTATAAACATCCAATAACTCGTTCCCAGAGTGCGAACGGACTCCAACTTCCCAGAGTGTGAATTGGAGTATAAACATCCAATAACTCGTTCCCAGAGCGCGAACGGACTCCAACTTCCCAGAGTGTGAATTGGAGTATAAACATCCAATAACTCGTTCCCAGAGTGCGAACGGACTCCAAATTCCCAGAGTGCGAATTGGAGTATAAACATCCAAAAACTCGTTCCCAGAGTGCGAACGGACTCCAAATTCCTAGAGTGCGAATTGGAGTATAAACATCAAATAACTCATTCCTAGAGTGCGAACGGACTCCAAATTCCCAGAGTGTGAATTGGAGTATAAACATCCAATAACTCGTTCCCAGAGTGCGAACGGACTCCAAATTCCAAGAGTGCGAATTGGAGTATAAACATCAAATCCATCATTCCTAGAGTATGAATGAATTCCTGAAAAGCCCAATTAGGCGTGACTGACCATCTGTCGGCCAACTCCAACTTCCCAGAGCATGAATTGGAGTATAAATACGGATTACAGGTTCCCGGAGCGCGAACCGAAGCATCCGTGCTAACTCCAATTTCCCAGAGCGTGAATGGAGTATAAACATAAATTACAGGTTCCCGGAGCGCGAACCCAAACATACATGCTATCTCCAAGTTCCCAAAGTGCGCATTGGAGCACAAATACCAAGTCAAAGTTCCCGGAGTGCGAACCGAAATATCAATACTAACTCCAAGTTCCCAGAGCATGAAGTGGAGTATAAACATCAATTCCAGGTTCCCGGAGCACGAACCGTGTTACAAACATCGATAACTCTCAAATTCCTGGAGTGCGAACCAGATTATCGATCTCAAATTATCCTAAGTCCGCAGAATGTGGACGTGTGCTTAAGATTTGCAATAAGTGCGATCAATAACCAAAATACAAATATTGTTCCCCGAAACTGGGAGGCAAAAAAGCTAAGTGTTAATCACTAACCAAAGTGATACAATGTCCGAAGTTCAATTTATTCATCGATCACAACTTGTGACCAAGATTTTCAGACTTGGCAAATAAAACAAACTCTACTTGACGGTGAAAACACCACAAGTACACCGGACTGAAAACCAAACACTACAAACACTTAAGCACAAAAGAAATGAGAATAGCAACAAAGAAATTGAATTTTATTTCAACTAACTAGAGACAAGGACTTACATGCAAATAAGTTCTTCCAAAAAAGAATTCCTACTAGCAGGGGCCGAACCTGCGTCTATACACGACCTCCTAGTGGAAAACAAACATAAGTTCCTATCTATCAAAAAATCCGCTTAAATGGCCCATCTACTTCTTCTTTTTCAGTCTCCTTATCAACGGTTCGTCCTCGGACTCGCTAGAAATAGAGAACCTTCGTTTGGAGTGCTTCCTCTCCGGTGGCTGCTCTTCGGATGGGGGCATAATGTCAGCGTCCTCCTCAGAGCTTGAATTTACATGAAGGCTTCCCACCGGAGGAGTAGGAGGGACTGGATCCACAACGGAAGATGGGATAGTGCCACCCGATGATATTATCCTTAAAGGTGCTGGGCTATGCGCCGCCGTACTGCCACCAATACTACCACCTTTCCCCGCAGCCTCTAATTCTGCATTAATCTCGGCCAGAATTTCTTCATCACGAATCGCTTGGGCCTGGCTGGGAGCATCTGCAGTCTGCATTGAAGAGCTAGAGGTTGGCAGGAGGTCACTAACGATGAATGGCAAGTCTGTAGAGAAGCCACCCTGCTGGCCGAGCAGCTCGCTCACCATTTGCTCGTCAAGAGATAGTGCGCTCCCCTGCGTCACCTCAGTTGACACTGTTGTCATGACGGTCGTCTCAGTGGTGATGGCCTTCTCCGCTTTACTTGATTCTTGAGTCGCGGAAATCGGCGCAACTCTAGTCACTGAGCAAAGATAAAAAGAAGTTATTAGTAACTGCTTCAAAACGAACTCCCTATTTGAAATACACTTGAGATAAGTTCGGAATACCTTCCTCGATGTAGCCTGCTGATGACTGAGCAGCTTCAGAAACGTGCTCCCGGATAGGAGATAGCTGCGGTTGCTCTGGATTATAGGCAGGGACTGACTGTGAGTCAACCGCAAATGTGGGCTCTGACGGAAGTGGAGCGGTGATCTCAAGAACTGAAGCTCGATGCTCAACACCAGAACCTTACCCGACTTCCAAATGACGGGTGCCGACAGTCTCCTTCTCATGAGAAATTATGGCGCCATGAAGGATTTTCTTTTCGTCTTCGGTCAGCAACCGGTTTTCAAGCTCAAACTGGTCAATTGATTCATTCGGATGCGCCGCTTTCTCCTCCTCAATCAACCGACTCCAGGCGCTGTGAAGATGTACCGGATAATTCTCGAGCCAAGCCAAATTCCTATGCCTTAACACGTTGGCATTATAAGTAATAAGGAGGTCTTCAATGTCGGCCTCCAGCTTGGACTCGGCGATTTCAATTTTCCTATCAACATCGGCCTCGATCTCTATTACCTTAGCCATCGCAGCTGTAATACCCTGGAATTTTTAACAATATCAATTTAATAATCTGTAGTTAAAATTAAATTGATATTGATATTCTGTTAATAATTATTCAAATAGATTTAATAATCTGCTTCGGTAAATATTTAAATTGGTTATTTTATCTTTTAAAAATATAAATCAATTTCTATTTACAATATAAATATATGGTTTATATTTTAAATAGATTGGTATTGTTTTAATTTTAATAAGTAAAGTATATTTTCTAGTTTTAATATTTGTAGTAATTTGGAAAAAAAATTTATTTAATATTTAATCTTTTCAAAGTTAAATAAATGATTTTGGTTTAAATTAATAATTGAATCCTGTTTTAAAAATTCTAATATATACATTATAAATTGGAAATTTTGATTTTAATTAGTATTGAGTTTTTAAAACTATTTCATAAATAAATATATGATTTTAAAATTGATAATAAAAATATTAAATATTTTAAATTAAATTGGCTTGAGTTTAAATTGAGAATAAATTCAACAAATGGTTTTATGACTTAATAAAATAGATGTTTTATTAATAAAAATATAATTTCTTTTGTAAAATGATTTTAGTTTAATAATAAGAGAATTATAAAAACAATATTGATATTGTATTGTCTTTTAAATAGAGTTTGAATAAAATTAGTAATTTTTATTTCAAATTGAATTTATATTTATAACTTGATTTGAAATTGTTTGATTTTGAATTTAGTTTGAATTTAAATTCAAAAGTATAAAATCTTAAATTGTTTAATTTTTATATGTATAAGTTTCATTTATAAACATGATTTGTTTTTATTTTCATTTATAAATTTATACCCATGTTTAAATATAAACTAACATATTAACTAAGCTAACACATACATTAAATTGTAATTAGTACTAATTGGTTTAAGAGACAAGTGTTACATTCATGTAACATGTGTTTAAAAATTAGCATAACAAATTAACAAGTGTTCAAAACTAACATAACAATTTGACAAGTGTAAATTTAGGTTTAATCTTTCTTTTATTTCATAAATCTGAAAATTTCATTTGTATAAGCTTATAATCTTCATTCATGCATATTCAATAATTTCTAAATCAAAGAAATCTTCAAAATGTATAACACTCTTCAAAAATCTGCATATACAAATTCATCAAAACCATGTTCAAATCTGCATTTACACAAAATCCAAACATCTGCATATTCCACTCCTCTTCAAAATCAAACCCATCTTCCTTAAATTCAAACATTAATCTGCATTGCCTAAAAATCAATTGAGCCCGCACTCTGTTTTAAGACCTGGAATGGATCAAGCTTGCACTATTTTTCCTGCATTCTGTTTAGACCTGGAAATATAAAGCATCTACATGTATTTGAGGAGTTAGCAATTGCATCTACATCTACATGCAAGTAATTTGAATTTGGGATCATGAGCAACTCAGATTTTAAACAAAAGGGTCAAGCCTGCATATTCTTGTTTCTACAAAATTCATAAAGTCAAAACAGAGGATCTGCATTGAAATGGTGAGTAACAAATTATTTTTAAAACTAATTTAAATTAATATAGTTGCTTGAATTGTTTCCTGATGAGTATGATGAATATGTCTGTGTATATGTATGAGATTGAATGCCTGCTTGCTATTGATGAATTCTTTCCTGATCTAGATTCCAGACTTAAGGATATAATTCAAAATTCATGAACTCAAGATCTAATCCATGTTTAGATGAAAATTTTCAAACAAAACATGTAGTATATCCTAATTAAAGTGTTAGATTTTATTTAGGATAATAAACTTGTATTTTTGGACTCTGGAAACTGTAGAAACATCATTCATGTTTAAATTTTTCCAAACCCAATCAAATTTATATGGTAATTTAGTAATATAAATCAAATATATAAACTGGAACTTGATTTTTAAATCAAGTATTAGTATTTTTAAGTGTATGTTTCATTTACAGTTTGTTCCTGAACAAAAATATGAATTTGAGCAATACTTGCAATATGATACTTGAGGAAACATAGAATTCTTCTAAGTTATAGTAAAAGGAACATAGATTCTTAGTAAAATCAGAAATGTGGATATAATTGATTAGGATGAATGCAGTTTTGATTTTTAGAATTTAACCCTAGTTTTGAATTGGGTTTGAGCATTGAGTCAGTGAGAAGTGCAGGATGGTTCGAGTGCCTTGGTACTTGGTGAATGTGAAGTAGGTATGTGGATGGGTTCATGGCCGTAGAGGTGGATCTGCAGGTGATCAGAGAGAGACGAAATGGTCGTTGACAGGTTTGAGCAGAAACCTGTAATACTTTTTCCAGGTTTTGAATTTGGGGTTTCAGAACCAAATTTTGAATTCTTTGATTATGTTCGACCTGGTGTGGTTGTGAGGGCATGGATGAGCTACTGGTTGAGGATTGATCGTCACTGATGATCAGTGAGGGCGATGGAATTCTGGTGAACTGATTTTGGGTTTGGGGGTGTTGCAGAGTAGGTTAGTAACTCGAAGTAGGAAAGCTTAAGACTCGAAGTAAAAATAAGTTTTCTCGGGTTGAACTGTAATATCCAGGTTTTGGAACCTGTTTTTAAAAATCTGGGTTTTTAAATTTTTTTAAAATCTGCAGTTTTGTTGAGGGTAAGGATTAAGTTTAAATTCAAATGCAAGTTTGAATTTCTGATTTGAATTTAAATCCCAATTTTTAAAATTAAAATAAAAGTTTCAGAAATTTAATTTAATTAACTATTTGTTTTGGTAAAATAGTTTAAACACTTTTGATAATGATATTTTAAAAATATGAGTAGATTTGAAGTTCATTTAAATCTGGGAATTCAAAAGTTAAATTTGAATTTCAGTTTTAAATTTTAAAGAAGGTTTAAATTAAAGTTTTAAATTTAAATGAAAATTTAAGTTATTAAAGTTTTGAAATGAATTTTAACTTCAAAAAATTTCATAGCATTTGTTTGATTTGCAATATTTAAAAGGTTTTAAATTATTTAAACTTTGATAAGTTTTAAATTGTTCTATTTTAAATTTTTACTTAAAATGAAAATTTAAAAGTAGTTCTAAAAATGCTTTATTTCAATTAGATTGTTTTAACATAATTAAGTTATGTTTTACCTTGAAATTTTAAATTAAGATTAATATTTCAGGATTTATTTAATTAACAAGGTAATTAAGGTTAATTAATTTAATTGATTAATTGAAATTAGAATTAATAACTTATTAATGATTAATCAATTTGAAAATTAAGGTCATTAATTAGATTATTAATTAATGATGAATGAATATTGTTAATTATGTAATTAAGTTTTAAATTAAGGTTAATTAATTTTATAATTAATTTTAATAAATGAATGATTAAAGATAATTTAAATGGTAATTAATTTAAGTTAATTACTTTATAAAATAATTAGAAAATGGTTAATGAAGGTCATTAACCAGGATTATTTAATAATTAATCAATGTGGTTAATTTTTATAATTAATTAGATTAATTAATTTAATAATAATCAATAATAAATGGGTTGAATATAATTACTCAGTAAAGTAATTAAGAAATTAATTACTTAATGTAATTAATTTAATTTAATGAGATTGTTTATTTTAATTAATTTAGTTTAATTAATTTTAAACACTTGAGTTTTATAAATAATTACTGTGTGTAATTAATGATTTTGGAAATTACTTAGTTAAGTAATTGATTAATAATTATAGAATGTAATTAAATGAAGATGTTAAGAATAAAGTAATTTGGATTTAAATTACTTAATAATTAATCAAGGGATTAATTAAGAAATTTATTAAGGGTAATTTATTTATTTAAGATAGTAATTAAGTTAGTTAATTACTAAATGTAATTAATCTGTGATGATGATTAATAATTATAAGTTAATTACTTAAGGTAATTAATAAAAGGGGATCATTAATTATTATAATTAATGATGTAATTAAAGTTGATTAATTATGAGTAATTAATCAATAATAGGTAATTAAAAGTAATTAATTAATTAATTAATTAAGGATTAATGTAATTAATTAGAATTAATTAATTAATTGATGTAATTAAAGGTTAATTACTGTTTAGTTGAGAATAATTAATTTTGTGAAATTAATTGAGGATAATTACGTGAATGTAATTAAGGATAATTAATCAAGAGTGATTAATTAAGGTGATTAATAATGAATGATTAATTTATTGTAATTAATTAAATGATTGAGTAAGCAAGATTTACATTGGTGAAGTTATTAATTTAATTTATTTTAAATTAATTAAAGATGGGTAATTAATTTAATTCATTTTAAATTAATTAGAGATAGACATAGTTAATTTAATTCATTTTAAATTAATTATATGATGATGAATAAATCATTGCTTATGTATGAATGGATGACATTGATTGTCTTGGATGCTTTGAGATCTCAGTAATGAGATAAATGATATTGTGTGCTATGAATGCCTTGATTGTATTGTGATGATAACATAGGTTATCTATTATGATGGTGATATATGGAATATCTATTTGATATTGATAATGTGGATTACCTGTTATGTGATAATGTTGATTATCAGTTATGATTTATGAATTATCTATTTGTGTGTATATAGATACTGTAATTGAATTGTTTTAAAACTTTAAAACAACTTGGACCTAAAAGACACGCTTTGGTTTTCGATGAGACCGGGATCGGGTTTCCATATTTGGATATCCGAAAACCACATCGATTCCAAAATAACGTTAGGTCATGAATCAAAATGGAGCTTTGTGAAGAATCGAGGTGTAAGGACTATAAGTCAGTATAACTCTAGGGGTGATTCCGTGATGAGTTTGACGAAATTAGTTCTTATAGATTCGAGATGGTGGTTTAGAGTGCAAGGGTTATTGTCGTTGACTCTGAGGGTGATTCAAAAATGAGTGTAACGAGATAATGCCTTCGGTTTCGTTCGAACCCGGAACGAACTTGTATGCACTGAATGCTTTCAGAAAGTCGTCAGGTGGACGATGAGCATTCTAAGTGATATGTCCTATAAAGGTAATCGTAGCCTTAAGCCTCATCAACCGGGAATGGCTAAAACAGGGAAGGTGCAGCAAGGCTTCGTGGGTCGCACCCATTGGAGAGCAAGATTTACCTCTGTCTAGAAGTCCCTTTATATTCGGCTATGTGGGTGGTTGCTAGCTACAACCACGGGGTTGTCTTGTTCGGAACTGTTCAGTAAGGAATGGGTCCAGCTTTGTGTTGCAAGGGAGGGGGCATACTCCTCGGTATGTTGATCTAGGCCACGTACTGTGACGGGCAGTACCCCAGTAGCCCTGCCATTGTATGGAATCCAAAATCCAATAAGTGCCAACGGTTTTGATTGTATTACCCACTTTTGTGGCTAGTAGCTGGAATTTAATAAATGTAACAATTTCGGCTATTTCATATTTATTTGAAAACCCTAGACACTATTATAATATCATCGGATTTCCTATCAAATGTTTTGGTTAGCGTAAGGTAAATACTTTTCCATGTTTATGTGTGATAAGTCTTACGTGATACCTTTCTTTTCAAAAGGTTTTTAAAAGTTAAGCAACTTTAACCTGTTACTCACACATGACCCATGTCTGACCCGGAGTTTATTTTTTTTTTTCATAAACTCTTGGGTACTCAAATTTTTATGAGTAGCCAAGGGAATTCCGGTTAGGATTCAGGTTAGCTTTGACGAATTATGGAGGAGCAATGGAGCAGGAGGCTTCCGCGTGTAGTTATATATCTAGTATTCCGCTATGTGCTCTCTGAGTTATTGTATTGAGTTGTATAACTAGACAGGTGTTTATAACTGTCTAGTATGTGTTGTATGTCTGTGTAACTCTGATATTGGTTGTAAACTATGTAATATTTATGTTACTAATATAATTTATTCATTCCGCTGTTAGATTCTGATGTTGTTTCTTTCTTCTCTTCTTTCTTTTCTCTTTTCTATCCCTTTCTTTCTTAAAGATGATGCGATTTTCTGTGGTAAGAAAGTCGGGTCGTCTCAGCTGGTATCAGAGCGTTAGGTTGAGTGAATACCTAGGCTCTGTAGTGGTGTCTTTCTTGAGAGAGCATATTTGTAATTTTTAATATATATATGTGTATTTATTTCTACCTATCTGTTGGGTTACCCGTTCAGGTTTTCCAATATAGGTTATAAAGGTAGATGGGGTAGTAGTGTGTGTAACACGACCTACCTTTGGTTGGAGTCTGATGTTTGAGGTTGGAAGTGTATCTGTTGAGACTGTAGACCTAATACCGTCTCGAGTGAGTTCTGTAGTGACGAAGGACTTCATTAATCTCTGGAGGAAACCTGTTAAGGTTCGGAGTTCATTTCTGAAGTTGGATGAGTAGAGTTTGGATCTGTCGGTTGGACAGAAGCGAGTGATGGTATTTTTGATACCTCAGGGAGTAGTAGCTGCGTGATGAGATGCAGTGACTATGGATGTTTCCGAAGATGTTTTCTTTGGAACAAGTTAAGGAGGTGAGTCTGCTTCAGTGTTGTGGCTGTTGTCAGCCGTAGTTTTTGTTTACTTTGAGGTCCGAGTTTCTCGGAGAGCTTTGTTTTGGAATTCTTTGGCATCTGTGGCAGCAGTGCAGCTTGAAGTGTTCTCGGTGTTGGCAATAGATCTTCTGGCTTAGCAGTTTTTCTGAAGTGGAGTTCAGAAGCAGTTAAGTGAACCCGTTTCTTCGATAGGTTGGCCAGTCAAGTGTAAGCTGTTCAATTTGGTCAAGGAAGAACAGTTTTTCCTTGGATTTGGTTTGGGTGGATCGCAAAAGTGACTTGCAATTGTTTGTGTGTTCTCTTGAGCTATCTGAGTTTTTCTGGATGTCTTCAGGAAGTCAGAGCTTTGTTCGCATCCAGAGATTGAGTTTTCTTATCGACTGGAATTCCAGGAGTAGTACCGGTGGTTCAGCTTAATAGTATAATGGTTACAAGAGTTTGAGTTGGTGTAGCATCTCAGAGTTTTGGAGGAACTTCTGAAAGTTTCTTATGGATCTGTGAATCATATTCTGTGTTGTCCTGTTGTGCTTGTGTTCTTCTTCAGCATTCTGTTCTACTTCGGATCAGAGTTGAGCAGCGGAAGCAGTTTGGAAGTGTATCTTCTTTTCTTTTCTGGACAGAAGAAGTAGTTGTTTTTTGATGTTGAGGAGTTGACTTTGAGTTCTTGGTTTGGTTGATCTTGAGGAGATCATCTTGTTGTGTTGATTGGTCTAGTTTGTTTCTAGAGACGTCAGCGAAGGTTGAGCTGATCAGTAAGGTTGTGGGTAGCCCAGGATCGTCCGAAGAGTTTTGTGGATTAGAGTTGGAGGAATTTGGATTCTAAAGACGGAGATTAATTTTGGATAAGTTTTCTCCGATCAAAAGTGAGCTATAAGTTTGGGTAAGTCTGAGAAGTTAGCTTTGAAGTGTTTTGGATCCTGTATCTAGGAGATTAAGTGATTGATCTTTAGGATTGGATTGCCAGTTTGGATAACTGGGATTCGATGAGTTTCACGTATCTCTGAGGGAGTACGTGTATGATCTATCTTTGGTTGTGGAACCAGCAGTTCTGGAGTCTTGGTTGTTGAGTCAGACTCGTTTGTAGTCTGATATCTTGTCTAGTATTTTAGATATAATGGTATAGGAGCTTTATAGCTTCATAGTATTGATTGTTTGGATTCTCTAGGGCGAGTATCCCGATATATATACCTGGGGAAACTCGATAAAATTCTATCCAGAATTTGTCTGGATAATTAGATTTGTTTGATTGGTTGATTTTGGTTGTTAGCATATGTTTGATATATGCTTGTGTTTTTAAATTAAAATTTAATAAGATTATTAAATTACCTTTGTTTTAAATTTCGAGGATGAAATTCTTTTAAGGGGGAAGGATTGTAATATCCCGGAATTTTTAACAATATCAATTTAATAATCTGTAGTTAAAATTAAATTGATATTGATATTCTGTTAATAATTATTCAAATAGATTTACTAATCTGCTTCAGTAAATATTTAAATTGCTTATTTTATCTTTTAAAAATATAAATTGATTTCTATTTACAATATAAATATATGGTTTATATTTTAAATAGATTGGTATTGTTTAGTTTTAATAAGTAAAGTATATTTTCTAGTTTTAATATTTGTAGTAATTTGGAAAATTTGCTTTATTTAATATTTAAGCTTTTCAAAATTAAATAAATGATTTTGGTTTAAATTAATAATTGAATCCTTTTTTAAAAATTCTAATAGATACATTATAAATTGGAAATTTTGATTTTAATTAGTGTTGAGTTTTTAAAACTATTTCATAAATAAATATATGATTTCAAAATTGATAATAAAAATATTAAATATTTTAAATTAAATTGGCTTGAGTTTAAATTTAGAATAAATTCAAAAAATGGTTTTATGACTTAATAAAATAGATTTTTTATTAATAAAAATATAATTTCTTTTGTAAAATGATTTTAATTTAATAATAAGAGAATTATAAAAACAATATTGATATTGTATTGTCTTTATAAATAGAGTTTGAATAAAATTAGTAATTTTTATTTCAAATTGAATTTATATTTATAACTTGATTTGAAATTGTTTGATTTTGAATTTAGTTTGAATTTAAATTCAAAAGTATAAAATCTTAAATTGTTTAATTTTTATATGTATAAGTTTCATTTATAAACATGATTTGTTTTTATTTTCATTTATAAATTTATACCCATGTTTAAATATAAACTAACATATTAACTAAGCTAACACATACATTAAATTGTAATTAGTACTAATTGTTTTAAGAGACAAGTGTTACATTCATGTAACATGTTTTTAAAAATTAGCATAACAAATTAACAAGTGTTCAAAACTAACATAACAATTTGACAAGTGTAAATTTAGGTTTAATCTTTCTTTTATTTCATAAATCTGAAAATTTCATTTGTATAAGCTTACAATCTTCATTCATGCATATTCAATAATTTCTAAATCAAAGAAATCTTCAAAATTTATAACACTCTTCAAAAATCTGCATATACAAATTCATCAAAACCCTGTTCAAATATGCATTTACACAAAGTCCAAACATCTGCATATTCCACTCCTCTTCAAAATCAAACCCATCTTCCTTAAATTCAAACATTAATCTGCATTGCCTAAAAATCAATTGAGCCTGCACTCTATTTTAAGACCTGGAATGGATCAAGCTTGCACTATTTTTCCTGCATTCTGTTTAGACCTGGAAATATAAAGCATCTGCATGTATTTGAGGAGTTAGCAATTGCATCTACATCTGCATGCAAGTAATTTGAATTTGGGATCATGAGCAACTCAGATTTTAAACAAAAGGGTCAAGCCTGCATATTCTTGTTTCTGCAAAATTCATAAAGTCAAAACAGAGGATCTGCATTGAAATGGTGAGTGACAAATTATTTTTAAAACTAATTTAAATTAATATAGTTGCTTGAATTGTTGCCTGATGAGTATGATGAATATGTCTGTGTATATGTATGAGATTGAATGCCTGCTTGCTATTGATGAATTCTTTCCTGATCTAGATTCCGGACTTAAGGATATAATTCAAAATTCATGAACTCAAGATCTAATCCATGTTTAGATGCAAATTTTCAAACAAAACATGTAGTATATCCTAATTAAAGTGCTAGATTTTATTTAGGATAATAAACTTGTTTTCGGACTCTGGAAACTGTAGAAACATCATGCATGTTTAAAATTTTCCGAACCCAATCAAATTTATTTGGTAATTTAGTAATATAAATCAAATATATAAACTGGAACTTGATTTTTAAATCAAGTATTAGTATTTTTAAGTGTATGTTTCATTTACAGTTTGTTCTTGAACAAAAATATGAATTTGAGCAATACTTGCAATCTTATACTTGAGGAAACATAGAATTCTTCTGAGTTATAGTAAAAGGAACATAGATTCTTAGTAAAATCAGAAATGTGGATATAATTGATTAGGATGAATGCAGTTTTGATTTTCAGAATTTAACCCTAGTTTTGAATTGGGTTTGAGCATTGAGTCAGTGAGAAGTGTAGGATGGTTCGAGTGCCTTGGTACTTGGTGAATGTGAAATAGGTATGTGGATGGGTTCATGGCCGGAGAGGTGGATCTGCAGGTGATCGGAGAGAGACGAAATGGCCGTTGACAGGTTTGAGCAGAAACCTGTAATACTTTTTCCAGGTTTTGAATTTGGGGTTTCAGAACCAAATTTTGAATTCTTTGATTATGTTCGACCTTGTGTGGTTGTTAGGGCATGGATGAGCTACTGGTTGAGGATTGATCGTCACTGATGATCAGTAAGGGCGATGGAATTCTGGTGAACTGATTTTGGGTTTGGGGGTGTTGCAGAGTAGGTTAGTAACTCTAAGTAGGAAAGCTTAAGACTCGAAATAAAAATAAGTTTTCTCGGGTTGAACTGTAATATCCAGGTTTTGGAACCTGTTTTTAAAAATCTGGGATTTTAATTTTTTTTTAAATCTGTAGTTTTGTTGAGGGTAAGCATTAAGTTTAAATTCAAATGCAAGTTTGAATTTCTGATTTGAATTTAAATCCCAGTTTTTAAAATTAAAATAAAAGTTTCAGAAATTTAATTTAATTAACTATTTGTTTTGGTAAAATAGTTTAAATACTTTTAATAATGAGATTTTAAAAATATAAGTAGATTTGAAGTTCATTTAAAATCTGGAAGTTCAAAAGTTAAATTTGAATTTCAGTTTTAAATTTTAAAGAAGGTTTAAATTGAAGTTTTAAATTTAAATTAAAATTTAAGTTATTAAAGTTTTGAAATGAATCTAACTTTAAAAATTTTCGTAGCATTTGTTTGATTTGCAATATTTAAAAGGTTTTAAATTATTTAAACTTTGATAAGTTTTAAATTGTTCTATTTTAAATTTGTACTTAAAATGAAAATTTAAAAGTAGTTCTAAAAATACTTTGTTTCAATTAGATTGTTTTAACATAATTAAGTTATGTTTTACCTTGAAAATTTAAATTAAGATTAATATTTCAGGATTTATTTAATTAACAAGGTAATTAAGGTTAATTAATTTAATTCATTAATTGAAATTAGAATTAATAATTTATTAATGATTAATCAATTTGAAAATTAAGGTCATTAATTAGATTATTAATTAATGATGAATGAATATTGTTAATTATGTAATTAAGTTTTAAATTAAGGTTAATTAATTTTATAATTAATTTTAATAAATGAATGATTAAAGATAATTTAAATGGTAATTAATTTAAGTTAATTATTTTATAAAATAATTAGAAAATGGTTAATGAAGGTCATTAACCAGGATTATTTAATAATTAATTTATGTGGTTAATTTTATAATTAATTAGATTAATTAATTTAATAACAATCAATTGTAAATGGGTTGAATATAATTACTTAGTAAAGTAATTAAGAAATTAATTACTTAATGTAATTAATTTAATTTAATGAGACTGTTTATTTTAATTAATTTAGTTTAATTAATTTTAAACACTTGAGTTTTATAAATAATTACTGTGTGTAATTAATGATTTTAGAAATTACTTAATTAAGTAATTAAATGAAGATGTTAAGAATAAAGTAGTTTGGATTTAAATTACTTAATAATTAATCAAGGGATAAATTAAGAAATTTATTAAGGATAATTAATTTGTTTAAGATAGTAATTAAGTTAGTTAATTACTAAATGTAATTAATATGTGATGATGATTAATAATTATAAGTTAATTACTTAAGGTAATTAATAAAAGTGGATCATTACTTATTATAATTAATGATGTAATTAAAGTTGATTAATTATAAGTAATTAATCAATATTAGGTAATTAAAAGTAATTAATTAATTAATGAAGGATTAATGTAATTAATTATGATTAATTAATTAATTGAAGTAATTAAAGGTTAATTACTGTTTAGTTGAGAATAATTAATTTTGTGAAATTAATTAAGGATAATTACATGAATGCAATTAAGGATAATTAATCAAGAGTGATTAATTCAGGTGATTAATAATGAATGATTAATTTATTGTAATTAATTAAATGACTGTGTAAGCAAGATTTATATTGGTGAAGTTATTAATTTAATTTAATTTAAATTAATTAAAGATGGGTAATTAATTTAATTCATTTTAAATTAATTAGAGATAGACATAGTTCATTTAATTCATTTTAAACTAATTATATGATGATGAATAAATCATTGCTTATGTATGAATGGATAACATTGATTGTCTTGGATGCTTTGAGATCTCAGTAATGAGATAAATGATATTATGTGGTATGAATGCCTTGATTGTATTGTGATGATAGCATAGGTTATCTATTGTGATGGTGATATATGTAATATCTATTTGATATTGATAATGTGGATTACCTGTTATGTGATAATGTTGATTATCAGTTATGATTTATGAATTATCTATCTGTGTGTATATAGATACTGTAATTGAATTGTTTTAAAACTTTAAAACAACTTGGACCTAAAAGACACGCTTTGGTTTTCGATGAGACCGGGATCGGGTTTCCATATTTGGATATCCGAAAACCACATCGATTCCGAAATAACGTTAGGTCGTGAATCAAAATGGAGCTTTGTGAAGACTCGATGTGTAAGGACTATAAGTCAGTATAACTCTGGGGGTGATTCCGTGATGATTTTGATGAAATTAGTTCTTATAGATTCGAGATGGTGGTTTAAAGTGCAAGGGTTATTGTCGTTGACTCTGAGGGTGATTCCAAAACGAGTGTAACGAGATAATGCCTTCGGTTTCGTTCGAACACGGAACGAACTTGTATGGATTGAATGCTTTCAGAACATCGCAGGTGGACGATGAGCATTCTAAGTGATATGTCCTATAAAGGTAATCGTAGCCTCAAGCCTCATCAACTGGAAATGGCTAAAATAGGGGAGGTGCAGCAAGGCTTCGTGGGTCGCACCCACTTGAGAGCAAGATTTACCTCTGTCTAGAAGTCCCTTTATATTCGGCTGTGTGGGTGGTTGCTAGCTACAACCACGGGGTTGTCTTGTTCGGAACTGTTCAGTAAGGAATGGGTCCGGCTTTGTGTTGCAGGGGAGCAAGCGTACTCCTCGGTACGTTGATCTAGGCCACGTACTATGACGGGCGGTACCCCAGTAGCCCTCCCATTGTATGGAATCCAAAATCCAATAAGTGCCACCGGTTTTGATTGTATTACCCACTTTTGTGGCTAGTAGATGGAATTTAATAAATGTAACAATTTCAGCTATTTCATATTTATTTGAAAACCGTAGACACTATTATAATATCATCGGATTTCCTATCAAATGTTTTGGTTAGCGTAAGTTAAAAACTTTTCCATGTTTATGTGTGGGAAGTCTTACGTGATACCTTTCTTTTCAAAAGGTTTTTAAAAGTTAAGCAACTTTAACCTGTTACTCACACCAGACCCATGTTGTAACGACCCAGAATTTTTAGTAATTAAAATTTGAATATTTAATTTATTTTAAATATTAATAAGTGAAATTTATTAGTCGAATAAATTTTTATTTGAATAATTGGATTTAATTGGATAATTAAATCGATAATTTTATATGTTAAATTATGAAGATAATTGAAAATTGGGTTAAATATGATTGAAAATGATTAGTAAAATTTTATTTTTATCACATTGAAGTTAGAATGATATTTTAGAACTTTTAAAATCAAATTAAAAGTTAATTTGTGAAAATTGAATATTTTAATATTTAAATCGACTATTGAAAATAGTCAATTTTTAAACAGTCTCAGAATTGAACGAAACCAGTTCCATTGGATCCGTAATAGTTAGTTATTACTGGATTTCAATTTTCGTGTCAATCGGAGTTATCGTTTGATCGTGGCAGCTCGAAACGCATCGAATTATTTTTAATTTTAATTTGACGAGTTAAAATAGCCATTTTTTAAAAAGTCTCGGATTTCGACGAAACCAGTTTCATCGGATCCGTAATGTGATGTTATTGTAAGGTTTCAAATTTCAAGTCAATTGGATTTACCGTTTGTCCGGTACAAATTAAAACGCCTAGAAATCGATTTAAATCGGTTTAATTTAAATTGAACGTTTATTGCCATAACTCGCACAGATGTCCGAATTAGCTTCCAAAACCTGTTCCATTGTGTCCGGAACGCGGGGTAAACCCTAGAAACGCTGGTTACGGCGCGTAAATCGGAGTTCGGAATTTCCGGATGAATAGTGTTCGATTTTTTCTTATAAATAGCCCCAACACCTTCATAAATTAAAAAAAAAAATTAAAACCCTAATCTATAAAGCAGCCGCCACCTCCCTGATAAACAGCCAGAAACTCACGACCTTTCCCCCTCGATTACTCTAAATCCGTCGACAATTAGGCTAAACTTCCTGAAGCAAAATCGAAGAGCATAGTGAGATCTTGGAGATCAACGGTTGAGATCGTGTTTGGAGCATCAGAGGAGGAGCAGGAGGAGGCCGACCGTGGCAACTTGCGCACGCAATTCCAAGCACATCAGGTGGCCGAGCTCAGAACCACTTGGGCCGAGTGTTGTGGTGGTGGAGGGCTTCAAGATGGTGAGGGTATGATGAAGTATTGTCGAGCGTTGATGGTGCAAATTGAAAACCTAATTTGTGCTATATGGGTTTGTATGTTGTGCGTGTTCCTGTACGTGAACGTGAATGAGGAGAGGGAGAGATGATGGTGTGCACGGCCAGATCTGATGCAAAAAGAAATGGATGGTGGATGATGGTTGTATGTTTATAATTTTAATTTAAGTTGTAAATTAGTTAATATAAATACGTGTAATCTTAGAAAATTCATATCTTTTTCATACGAGGTCGAAAACGCGCGAAACCAGTTGCGTTGGAATCGTGTGGACGAGCACTACGCGATGGAATTGGATTGGAATCATTTGGAGTTAGTGAGAATTTTGGGTAAAATTAAACGTCCGTTTAATTTTATTCGAAATAAATCGCTAAAACGAAATTGAAATCAAGGTGAGAACTTCTCACTCAATCGAATCAGTTTCGATTTTATTTTAAATAGTTAGATTTAAAATATTTGAATGCATGTTTGAATGATGATTGATATCTATTGATTGTTAAAATAGACATTATGCGCCGTTAGTAAGCGGATGTTATTTATTAAAAACATATACCGCGAATATTTCATAAACAGTGAAATTGGTATTATATATAATAGCAATATATATATATTGGCATATATATATATTGGAGTTATTGATTTCCCGCATTTTTTGTTTAGCGGATGAGACCCTATTGCGCCGTCTATTAAGCGGATAATATTTAATAAAAACATATACCGCGATAATTTCGTACTGGAACGGAATTGGTATTGTGCTAATGTTTGTGGATGCAGGAAACAGGTTGGAGGGATCCAACTGGATTCCTCAACAGTATTTATTAGATTTCAGATATTTTGATATTTGATGGATTATCATATCGATATATGATATCGTTGTTGTCGTGATTGACTATTTGGTATGTAGCATCATTGGACCAAATTTTGGAACTTTAAAATGAATTTTAAAGTGATTTTTGAAAAGTATACGTTTTATAAAATAATTTTGGAATTGATCCATTTTAAATAAATAAACATTACAATTTTTAAAGTTATAAAAATTATGATTTTTGAGAAATATAGTTAAAAACTGATTTTTGAGAATATGATGCTAATGATTTTATAAAATAGTTTAATCGGGATTTTAGAATTTATTGTGAAAAGTTTAAATATAGGATTTATAAAATTTAATTATTTTATGAATCAAAATGGTGAAATAATAAAGGAGATTAAATACGTTTTAAAGAATAATATAAATTGATTTATATTAAGAGATTTATAAATGGATATTTATAAATTGAAATATTGACATTATAAAACGAGTTTTTATAAGTGTTAGAATGAATTGTGAATGAATTTCATAAATGAATGAAATTTATAAAATTATAAACGGTGTAGTTATAAATGGAATTTTATAAGCAGTAGGTGTATAAAATTTATAAAGTTATTGAAAGAATAGATTTGGATAAATAATTGAATCTTATAAGTTATAAGATTTATAATTATGAAGTTCAAAGGAACGATTTTTGCAGACAAATAAATTATAAGTATTTAACTTATAACGTGAACTTTTGGTTTATAATTGGGTTATGAATTGAATATAGGTTAATAAAGGAATTTATAAACGTTGTTTTATAAATTCGTAAACGACTTATCTTGATAAGTTAATTGTTGAAACCTATTTATGGAGTTATATTCACATTTTTGACTGTGAATAATCCTTTGAAATAAAATGAATAAAAGGATGAAAATTGTTAACGTAGTATATTCACGTTTTTGAATAGTGAATAATATGTTAAAGAAATTGTTTGAATGTGATATTTGAAATAGAATTAAAAACGATCTAACGATGTTTTAAAATGTGTTGAGATTCGAAACCATAGATTCCAACATTTATTGTTGAAATAGACGTTTTCGAGAAATAAAAGGAAATGGTGGATTATAACACTGTTGTTATAATAAATGATTTCCGAAAGGAAATGTTTTGTATAGTATTGGGATTTATATATCTATTTTAACTTCGAATCCCTATACTAGTGATTTTGGGTTCTCGTAACGATGTTTTACGCAACATTCGTTTTGGCCCAAATAAATATGTTTAAGAGAATGATTTCCTTAAAGAATGAAATATATACTTAATTTCGATTGAAGTATATTGAATATTTTCCAAGTGTTGAAAATAAATAAAAAAATTTATGAATTACTTATGAATAAATAAGTATGGAAATGTTTTCCAATATAAAGTGAATATTTTGGGAATTTATCTTTTTGAAGATAAATTGAAATGAATAATTGAAGTCATATATTCATGAATATTTTAGAATGAAAATTCACTATAGAATTTATGAATAAAAAGGGAAGTTGTTTAAAAATAAATATTGATTTATTTTTGAAGTGTGAAATTATATATCTTGTAAAGATATTTTGTGAAATAAATAATTTGGAAAATTATTTGGAAACTGGTGATGTGTGCATATCCATTGATAGTTCAATAACCGACTATCAATATTTCCCTTTGAATGGGTAATTGATGTGATTTGTTTGAATTTGAATGTCACGGTTATTTTTGAATAAGCGCTCACTATTCGGGTTAACCGGGAAAGGACCATGGGGTCGTATAACCCATTCCGAATATGTGATACGTCGTTGTGAATAGCATTTGAAGATCGGTGTTGAAGACCGGGTATTTGCGAGAGCGATAGGATGACCTGTCGATTGACTCTGCACCGAGTTGCTCCGGTATAGAGTTCTCCATATGTGATGGTGAATCCGATCAGGATTGTGAATATCCGGATTGCAAGGACTTCTTTGTAAGTGCCTTCGGTTTTGTTCGAGCCCGGAACAGACTTGTATGGATTGTATGTCTGACATTACAAATTGAGATATAAAGCAGATTTCTTTCAAATATATTTCTGTTGGTGGCGGAGAATTTATTCTTTTAGCTTAACACCCTTCTCTGAGACGTACGTGCTCAGAGGTTATGTAGTTGAAGGTTATCAGCGATATATTCCCAATTTGGTAATGTGACATGCTGAGTGATGCTGAAATGATCATTGTGTTGATTATTTATGATAGGATCGTTTAATTGATCGTCTATCCTGGTGATCATTTCTATGATCATTTGTTGACCCAAAGCATGGCTTTTGTATAAAGTATGTTTTTGTGGACGTGACTTCGTCGAGCCTCACACCCCGTGAATGGTCAAAACAGGAAAGAGGCGGCAAGGTTATGAGGGGTAGCGCCCTTTAGGATGTGTGCATTTCCTTCTGGAAAAGGGTGGTATCATGGTATGGAGCCCAGATACTTACTCATGTTGAAAACACTTTGTTATGATTGTGTGAATTGATTGCGAGCGCTCGGTGAAAAGGTCCCAAAGGACCGGGGGATGGCATATTCGGTCAGTTGTTACTCAGTTAGGGGTAACCCGGCCTTGTGTTGGTAGAGATCCGGTTTGGTTCTCGGGGATGTCCATCCAGAGGCATTCTCATGTGGCAATGGGAAGTTCCTTGGCCTGATCATTCGTTGGAAATCCAAAGAAACAATACGATCTTGTACGGTATTAGTTGTAGAACCTATCATTCACTTATGGTGGCGCCCCACTGTTTGGATGGTAGCTATAGTAGGCATAGTTCGGAATGTCTATGTTGGCTAAGATTTATATTCTACTTTCGAAATAAATTTTTCCTACACTATGCACTAATAATAATATAAAATGTTCTTTTAATGCGTATCAAGCATCTTTGACTATCATAAGTAGAAATCTCCTCCGATTCTGCGTTTGCATGTGTGTGTGTGTGCGGGAGGCCTTATGGTAGTCTCATTTTTAAAAGCATTGCGAATTGACTTTAAAAATATTCCTCTATTTTGATTTTAAAGATAAATAAACTGTTTTGAGTTCTCACACCAGTCACATGACTGACTCGGAGTTTATTGTTTTCCTTCCTAAACTCTGGGTGCCCACCAATTTCCACATGGGCAGTCAAGAGTTAGGTTTATCAGGATATTATGGATATTCTGGAGTTGCTGGAAGCAAGCTGGATGGCATGGCGTATTACTAGTTTATATAGTATTTCTTTTCCGCTGCACTGTTTGTTGTTGTTGTACACTCTGATGATGATGTGATGTGATGTAATGAAATGAAATGTGATGTAATGAAATAACTGATATAGTTTTTGTTTAAAGATTATTCATTTATTATTATATGTTGTTCCGCTGCGAATTGTGAGATTCTGATGTTGTTCTGTTGTTTTCTGTTTCCTTTCTTTTCCCTCCATTTTCTACCTTATCTATTTTCTGTCTTTTCTGTCTTTTTCTTCTCTTCTCTTTTCTTAAACCCTCAGTGTTCGGTTTTCCGTCGTTCGATTGCTCGGCAGTTGATAAAGTGAGTATCGATGTTGAATTTTCGGAAGACGAAGAATCGGGTCCTGACAATGTGGTATCAGAGCTGATGGTTAAGCGACAACCATGATTCTGTTGGGTATTACTCATTAGAGATAGAGTCAGCAGTACTCTAGAATGAGTTTGAGTGTAATAATAGCTATGAGAGCGTATTTGTTAGTGAATATAAAATTGTTTTATATTGTGATGATTGGTTTGTTGAGTGGTATATGAACTTTCGTCAGCACGGTCTGTCAAACTATGCCGAAGGGGTTTCTAAACATTTAAATAGAACAATTCGACACAATATTGTTTTATATTGGGTAAATGAAATAATTTTACCTTGAGTATATTTTATATATAAAGGAATAATTTTTCAGAATTATTAAAGTGTATATAAGTTGATTGTTTAGTTGTTTGAATAATCTAAGCAAAAGGGTTATAAGAATTGAATTATAATTAAAGTGATTTACAATTGTGAAATAAACTTATATATATGAGAAGTGAAACTATATGAATATATTTATAAATATGAGTTGAAATAAAAATGAATTTAAAGTTAAATGGAATATAACTTAAGTGATGTTGAATGAAGTTGATATTGGTATCAAAGTAAATTAATAAAGTGAAGTGATAAATATGAACTTAAGTTATATCAATGAAATTCAACTTTAGAAATTGAATTGAATTGAATTAATTGATTGAATGTTAATCAATTGAATGTGAATTAAGTTGATATGAAATGATGGATGTAAGTGTTAATTCATTAAAATCTAATGTTATTGGAAAGTTGAATAATTGAATGAAAATCGATTTAATTAAACCAATTGAAAGCAAAGTAATTTAATTGCAATTAATATACATTGGTTGTTATATGATTGTTAGTTGATTGATTGTATATAATTCATTAAGGGTTAATGAAATTGAAAGCTAAAGTAATTGGAATTCGATTGAAAGTTAAGTGAATCTTAAATAAATTGGATTTGATTTGGAAGTGAACCAACTTGAATATGAATTAGTGAACATAAACTAATTGAAAATGAATGTTAATAAGAACATCCACTGTTAATGAATCAAATGTGATTAAATTGAAAACCATTTCATTTAATATTAAAGAAAATATGAATGAATATTAATTGGTTATGGATGTTAGTTGGTTGAATATGTTTGCATTTGTCGTTTTGTTTCAATTGCTATGTTAGCATGTATAGTTATTATGTTGCTATATGTTGTATATCCATACTATTGTCTATATGCACGATTCTCATGTTGTTTGTTGAGTGATTAGTAGTTGCGGATCGCGTTTGCTTCGCATTTGGAGCTCGCTTTCGCGCTATATTAGCCGTATATGCTCGCTAATAAAATATAAGGTACATATCTCGGATTACATACCGTACTTTTACACTTTTTCCCTTCGGGATGCCTCATTACTTGATGAGATGTATATTTGTGATATATATACTGTCATTTTTTTTTCGGATCGAGCCGCGCAAAGGAGACTATGGCGAATTTTTTCGAAAATTTAAGGCGTTAGAAAAAAATTTGAGAAAATTGGAAGGTTTTGAAAACTTTAACTTTGATTTTAGAATTGAAAGTTAAACAATAGTAGTTGTTTTTGAAAAGATAACTAAGTATGATTTGAAAACTTAGTAAAGATTTATAAGAAGTTTAACTATGAATTTTGGAAAATTAATAGACTCTGTAACCTTTCTTACTTGATAATTTCGAGGACGAAATTCTTTTAAGGGGGGAAGATTGTAACGACCCAGAATTTTTAGTAATTAAAATTTGAATATTTAATTTATTTTAAATATTAATAAGTGAAATTTATTAGTCGAATAAATTTTTATTTGAATAATTGGATTTAATTGGATAATTAAATCGATAATTTAATATGTTAAATTATGAAGATAATTGAAAATTGGGTTAAATATGATTGAAAATGATTAGTAAAATTTTATTTTATCATATTGAAGTTAGAATGATATTTTAGAACTTTTAAAATCAAATTAAAAGTTAATTTGTGAAAATTGAATATTTTAATATTTAAATCGACTAGTGAAAATATTCAATTTTTGAATAGTCTCATAATTGAACGAAACTAGTTCCATTGGATCCGTAATAGTAGGTTATTACCAGATTTCAATTTTCGTGTCAATCGGAGTTATCGTTTGATCGTAGCAGCTCGAAACGCATCGAATTATTTTTAATTTTAATTTGGCGAGTTAAAATAGCCATTTTTCAAAAAGTCTCGGATTTCGACGAAACTAGTTTCAACGGATCCGTAATGTGATATTATTGTAAGGTTTCTAATTTCAAGTCAATTGGATTTACCGTTTGTCCTGTACAAATTAAAACGCCTAGAAATCGATTTAAATCGGTTTAATTTAAATTGAACGTTTATTGCCATAACTCGCACAGATTTCCGAATTAGCTTCCGAAACCTGTTCCATTGTGTCCGAAACGCGGGGTAAACCCTAGAAACGCTGGTTACGGCGCATAAATCGGAGTTTGGAATTTCCGGATGAATAGTGTTCGATTTTTTCTTATAAATAGCCCCAACACCTTCATAAATTAAAAAAAAAAATTAAAACCCTAATCTATACAGCAGCCGCCACCTCCCTGATAAACGGCCAGAAACTCACGACCTTTCCCCCTCGATTACTCCAAATCCGTCGACAATTAGGCTAAACTTCCTGAAGCAAAATCGAAGAGCATAGTGAGATCTTGGAGATCAACGGTTGAGATCGTGTTTGGAGCATCAGAGGAGGAGCAGGAGGAGGCCGACCGTGGCAACTTGCGCACGCAATTCCAAGCACATCAGGTGGTCGAGCTCAGAACCACTTGGGCCGAGTGTTATGGTGGTGGAGGGCTTCAAGATGGTGAGGGTATGATGAAGTATTGTCGAGCGTTGATGGTGCAAATTGAAAACCTAATTTGTGCTATATGGGTTTGTATGTTGTGCGTGTTCCTGTACGTGAACGTGAATGAGGAGAGGGAGAGATGATGGTGTGCACGGCCAGATCTGATGCAAAAAGAAATGGATGGTGGATGATGGTTGTATGTTTATAATTTTAATTTAAGTTGTAAATTAGTTAATATAAATACGTGTAATCTTAGAAAATTCATATCTTTTTCATACGAGGTCGAAAATGCGCGAAACCAGTTGCGTTGGAATCGTATGGACGAGCACTACGCGATGGAATTGGATTGGAGTCGTTTGGAGTTAGTGAGAATTTTGGGTAAAATTAAACGTCCGTTTAATTTTATTCGAAATAAATCGCTAAAACGAAATTGAAATCAAGGTGAGAACTTCTCACTCAATCGAATCAGTTTCGATTTTATTTTAAATAGTTAGATTTAAAATATTTGAATGCATGTTTGAATGATGATTGATATCTATTGATTGTTAAAATAGACATTATGCGCCGTTAGTAAGCGGATGTTATTTATTAAAAACATATACCGCGAATATTTCATAAACAGTGAAATTGGTATTATATATAATAGCAATATATATATTGGCATATATATATATTGGAGTTATTGATTTCCCGCATTTTTTGTTTAGCGGATGAGACCCTATTGCGCCGTCTATTAAGCGGATAATATTTAATAAAAACATATACCGCGATAATTTCGTACTGGAACGGAATTGGTATTGTGCTAATGTTTGTGGATGCAGGAAACAGGTTGGAGGGATCCAACTGGATTCCTCAACAGTATTTATTAGATTTCAGATATTTTGATATTTGATGGATTATTATATCGATATATGATATCGTTGTTGTCGTGATTGACTATTTGGTATGTAGCATCATTGGACCAAATTTTGGAACTTTAAAATGATTTTTAAAGTGATTTTTGAAAAGTATACGTTTTATAAAATAATTTTGGAATTGATCCATTTTAAATAAATAAACGTTATGATTTTTAAAGTTATAAAAATTATGATTTTTGAGAAATATAGTTAAAAACTGATTTTTGAGAATATGATGCTAATGATTTTATAAAATAGTTTAATCGGGATTTTAGAATTTATTGTGAAAAGTTTAAATATAGGATTTATAAAATTTAATTATTTTATGAATCAAAATGGTGAAATAATAAAGGAGATTAAAGACGTTTTAAAGAATAATATATATTGATTTATATTAAGAGATTTATAAATGGATATTTATAAATTGAAATATTGACATTATAAAACGAGTTTTTATAAGTGTTAGAATGAATTGTGAATGAATTTCATAAATGAATGAAATTTATAAAATTATAAACGGTGAAGTTATAAATGGAATTTTATAAGAAGTAGGTTTATAAAATTGATAAAGTTATTGAAAGAATAGATTTGGATAAATAATTGAATCTTATAAGTTATAAGATGTATAATTATGAAGTTCAAAGGAACGATTTTTGCAAACAAATAAATTATAAGCATTTAACTTATAACGTGAACTTTTGGTTTATAATTGGGTTATGAATTGAATATAGGTTAATAAAGGAATTTATAAACGTTGTTTTATAAATTCGTAAACGACTTATCTTGATAAGTTAATTGTTGAAACCTATTTATGGAGTTATATTCACATTTTTGACTGTGAATAATCCTTTGAAATAAAATGAATAAAAGGATGAAAATTGTTAACGTAGTATATTCACGTTTTTGAATAGTGAATAATATGTTAAAGAAATTGTTTGAATGTGATATTTGAAATAGAATTAAAAACGATCTAACGATGTTTTAAAATGTGTTGAGATTCGAAACCATAGATTCCAACATTTATTGTTGAAATAGACGTTTTCGAGAAATAAAAGGAAATGGTGGATTATAACACTGTTGTTATAATAAATGATTTCCGAAAGGAAATGTTTTGTATAGTATTGGGATTTATATATCTATTTTAACTTCGAATCCCTATACTAGTGATTTTGGGTTGTCGTAACGATGTTTTACGCAACATTCGTTTTGGCCCAAATAAATATGTTTAAGAGAATGATTTCCTTAAAGAATGAAATATATACTTAATTTCAATTGAAGTATATTGAATATTTTCCAAGTGTTGAAAATAAATAAAAAAAATTGTGAATTACTTATGAATAAATAAGTATGGAAATGTTTTCCAATATAAAGTGAATATTTTGGGAATTTATCTTTTTGAAGATAAATTGAAATGAATGATTGAAGTCATATATTCATGAATATTTTAGAATGAAAATTCACTATAGAATTTATGAATAAAAAGGGAAGTTGTTTAAAAATAAATATTGATTTATTTTTGAAGTGTGAAATTATATATCTTGTAAAGATATTTTGTGAAATAAATAATTTGGAAAATTATTTGGAAACTGGTGATGTGTGCATATCCATTGATAGTTCAATAACCGACTATCAATATTTCCCTTTGAATGGGTAATTGACGTGATTTGTTTGAATTTGAATGTCACGGTTATTTTTGAATAAGCGCTCACTATTCGGGTTAACCGGGAAAGGACCATGGGGTCGTATAACCCATTCCGAATATGTGATACGTCGTTGTGAATAGCATTTGAAGATCGGTGTTGAAGACCGGGTATTTGCGAGAGCGATAGGATGACCTGTCGATTGACTCTGCACCGAGTTGCTCCGGTATAGAGTTCTCCATATGTGATGGTGAATCCGATCAGGATTGTGAATATCCGGATTGCAAGGAATTCTTTGTAAGTGCCTTCGGTTTTGTTCGAGCCCGGAACAGACTTGTATGGATTGTATGTCTGACATTACAAATTGAGATATAAAGCAGATTTCTTTCAAATATATTTCTGTTGGTGGCGGAGAATTTATTCTTTTAGCTTAACACCCTTCTCTGAGACGTACGTGCTCAGAGGTTATGTAGTTGAAGGTTATCAGCGATATATTCCCAATTTGGTAATGTGACATGCTGAGTGATGCTGAAACGATCATTGTGTTGATTATTTGTGATAGGATCGTTTATTTGATCGTCTATCCTGGTGATCATTTCTATGATCATTTGTTGACCCAAAGCATGGCTTTTGTATAAAGTATGTTTTTGTGGACGTGACTTCGTCGAGCCTCACACCCCGTGAATGGTCAAAACAGGAAAGATGCGGCAAGGTTATGAGGGGTAACGCCCTTTAGGATGTGTGCATTTCCTTCTAGAAAAGGGTGGTATCATGGTATGGAGCCCAGATACTTACTCATGTTGAAAACACTTTGTTATGATTGTGTGAATTGATTGCGAGCGCTCGGTGAAAAGGTCCCAAAGGACCGGGAGATGGCATATTCGGTCAGTTGTTACTCAGTTAGGGGTAACCGGGCCTTGTGTTGGTAGAGATCCGGTTTGGTTCTCGGGGATGTCCATCCAGAGGCATTCTCATGTGGCAATGGGAAGTTCCTTGGCCTGATCATTCGTTGGAAATCCAAAGAAACAATACGATCTTGTACGGTATTAGTTGTAGAACCTATCATTCACTTATGGTGGCGCCCCACTGTTTGGATGGTAGCTATAGTAGGCATAGTTCGGAATGTCTATGTTGGCTAAGATTTATATTCTACTTTCGAAATAAATTTTTCCTACACTATGCACTAATAATAATATAAAATGTTCTTTTAATGCGTATCAAGCATCTTTGACTATCATAAGGAGAAATCTCCTCCGATTCTGCGTTTGCATGTGTGTGTGTGCGGGAGGCCTTATGGTAGTCTCATTTTTAAAAGCATTGCGAATTGACTTTAAAAATATTCCTCTATTTTGACTTTACAGATAAATAAACCGTTTTGAGTTCTCACACCAGTCACATGACTGACTCGGAGTTTATTGTTTTCCTTCCTAAACTCTGGGTGCCCACCAATTTCCACACGGGCAGTCAAGAGTTAAGGTTTATCAGGATATTATGGATATTCTGGAGTTGCTGGAAGCAAGCTGGATGGCATGGCGTATTACTAGTTTATATAGTATTTCTTTTCCGCTGCACTGTTTGTTGTTGTTGTACACTCTGATGATGATGTAATGTGATGTAATGAAATGAAATGTGATGTAATGAAATAACTGATATAGTTTTTGTTTAAAGGTTATTCATTTATTATTATATGTTGTTCCGCTGCGAATTGTGAGATTCTGATGTTGTTCTGTTGTTTTCTGTTTCCTTTCTTTTCCCTCCATTTTCTACCTTATCTATTTTCTATCTTTTCTGTCTTTTTCTTCTCTTTTCTTTTCTTAAACCCTCAGTGTTCGGTTTTCCGTCGTTCGATTGCTCGGCAGTCGATAAAGTGAGTATCGATGTTGAATTTTCGGAAGACGAAGAATCGGGTCCTGACACATGTCTGACCCAGAGTTTATTTTTGTTTTTCATAAACTCTTGGGTACTCAAATTTTTATGAGTAGCCAAGGGAATTCAGGTTAGGATTCAAGTTAGCTTTGACGAATTATGGAGGAGCAATGGAGCAGGAGGCTTCCGCGTGTAGATATATATCTAGTATTCCGCTGTGTGTTCCCTGAGTTGTTGTATTGAGTTGTATAACTAGACATGTGTTTATAACTGTCTAGTATGTGTTGTATGTCTGTGTAACTCTGATATTGGTTGTAAACTATGTAATATTTATGTTATTAATATAATTTATTCGTTCCGCTGTTAGATTCTGTTGTTGTTTCTTTCTTCTCTTCTTTCTTTTCTCTTTTCTATCCCTTTCTTTCTTAAAGATGATGCGATTTTCTGTGGTAAGAAAGTCGGGTCGTCTCAGCAGCATCACGCTCGGTCCGGAATTCTACCGCATGATCACATGCCTCCTGTGCAGAAATATTGGCGGTATCCCTTTCCTTCATAATTTCAGAAACTTTAGCCTTAAGCTCATTAAGCTCTTTCAAAGCCGCATCTTGCTAGGCAGTGACGATGGTATTCCGGTGGCCCATGTCTTCCACCGTGACATAGTGCTCTTTTTTCATCCTATCCATAGCCGCTTGAGCTTCATCGGCCTTCGTAAGAGCCTCCATCTCTGATTTTCGAGATGATTCAGCTTCTGTGTTCAGCACTTGTATGATGCGATCTTTTTGAGCCAGCTCGGCTTGTAGCTTTTCAATGATAGTCGCTCGCTCGAAGGCTAATGACGACGCTCGCTCGGCCGCCCTATACCACGCCTTGTATTGGGCAAAAAAATCATGCACATAATCGTGCGCCACCTGCTCGGCCTCCGGCGGGATTCTTTTCAAGTGAAGAGGAAAAATGTAGTTATCAAAGCAAATATTCGGGAAGTCCTTCTTTAATTGCGCAAGCCTGATTGCTCCTTCCTCCGAAATTTCAGTAGGAGGCTGTTCCGCAACTATTGGGGACATCGCCTCAGATATGGGATGGTGGGGCTTGAATCTAGAAGATTGAGAAGCTGACTTGTATCGAGAAGATTCGAAAGGACGAGAAACATAGGCAGGAGGTTGTATAGGAGCTCTGGGAGGAGGAGTGCGAGATCGAGACCGACGTCTGTAGTCCCTATCTCTATCATACCGTTCTTGGCTGGAATACCTGGAGTACCTGCGATCGTAATCCCTATCTCCTTCTCTCCATTGTGACTCGTAATATGAGGAAGATTTGCGAGCCTGTCGCAGACTTCCTAGCATCGAACCGCGTCCAGTCACAATATCTGCAAAGAGAAATGAGAATAAAGTTAGTGGTTTTTCGAAACCGATGACCTACGACTAAGGGTTATGTAGTGTCGTGATATGTGTATGAATATGCATTCCCCCCGACCAACCAGAAGTGTCAACCACGCTAGTAATAAAAGGCTCGCTCAATTCTAGAGTACGATAGAATTCCTCCAACCCGGCATCATGTTGAAAAGACACATCATCCGAGATTGGAAGGTGGGCAAGCCCTTCAAAGAGACTTTCTGTTCCTGGAGGAGACCTCTCCTAAATTCTAATTCCGGGGGTGGGCCGGGACATGACGACCGACTTCCATCTTCCCTTTTCAGGCGACTTAAAAATGGCCGCCTTGCCTTTTCTCTGCTCTACGACATCCTGAACTACATCTGTAGGCCCGGCCAACGGCTCATCATCAGTATGGGTTCTTTCAGAATCAACTTCCTCGGCTATAATAACTTTGGGCTTCTTGTTATTCACTCGTTTTTTAAGACGGTCCTTAGTGCCCCGTCAAACTTTATACTCTACCCCCGTTCGATCAACCCAAAAGTCCGGAGATTCCTATCCGTCAAAAGCAATTCGATATCCCTATCTTCGCTCGGGACTTCTCGGAGTACTCGCACTATCTCCTTAAAGTGTTCACCTTCAGGTCGCTGAATCGTTGCTGTAAAAAGGAAAAAATATAAGTTTCACTTCGACTGCAATTACCTTAGTATTTATTTGAGAACTCAGCTATACTCACGTCTGAATAACCATCGCCGGGCAAACCCTGGAGGACATCTAACGTAAAACCATTCCGTCCTGTAATAGCTTAGCCTAGTCCAGGACCCAGGACCACTTGACAATTCCTCAATGCTTCCAAAAATGTGAAGGAGGGGTAATCACTTTGGGTTTTGAAATTGAACAGATATTTGATCTCAGTCGGGATCGGTGGTCGATGAAGGTACTCCATGAAGACAATGAACAGGCTATTCACGGAAGCATACCCGTTCGGGTGTAGTTGAGATGGGATGATCCCCAAAAAAGACAGTACTTCTCTTATGTACTCATTGAACGGAGGAAGCATCCCAGCCGCGCACGCGTGGCGATTGAATGCGGTGTATCCCTCCGGCGGATTGTGTGGTCTGTCATTCGGTCCCGGTAATAACACGTCGTCCATTGACAGGCCATGCCTTAAGCATATCCTCCCCGACATATCTTTAGAAATATTGGATCGAACGGAATCCGATGGATTGGCAATAAAAGAGCATTGGGAAATTCGTCCGGGCTAGACCGATGATCTCAGGTTCAATATCCGTAACCTCTAGTCTCGAAGTAACTTTACTTTGAATCTCATGCTGCTGCAAACTTGAAGGTTCCATGACTAGCTAACTCATGAGTAACCATCGTTAGACGACAAAAACCCGTGCATTATCCAATGTAAAGTGTATGAATGTGTGTTGTGCAGTGCTGTGCATTACTTGAATAAATGTCGCAGAGTTAAAGGAAATAGGCAAACGACGAAGCTACGAAGTCTAGTTATAATGACCGGCATCGCTGACCACCATCACTAAACTATTTATATGATGGAAATTGATTCGGATAGAAGTTGTTATGGTTCCATCGACGAGCTTCGAAAGGCGGTCGAGTATGCAGTTTAATTATCAAGTCCAAATATGCAAGAATGAAGCTCATCGGAGTTATGCTAAGAAAATGTCAAACTTTCGTATCCATCATGGAGGGTTTCGAATCGATCGCAGGAAGCTCATTCGAATCCATCATGATACCACTTCGAATCGATACAGAGGGGCACGCTTCGAATCGATGATCAAGGGCCGAGTTCATATCGATCATTGTAGGATGACTTCGAATCGATCCTTGGTTAACTGGTTCGTACCGATCAGGAAAACCTCAACTTAACATCTATCATGTTCGAATCGATACCTTTTGTATCAGTCATAAAGATGTAATTCGTATCGATGTAAAGTTAAGAACTTCGAATCGACCAATAGCTATTTCTCGTGTCGATCATTTCGAATCGATGCAACCCATCACGATAGTCAATCTATACGAACTGCGTCACCTCCATGAGGGCATCCCAGGGATCGATGCGAAATATAAAGAAAAATGATGCCGCCCTCATCGATTCGAACACGAGTCCCCAGATCGATTCAATTCTTCTCCTAACCAGATCCGGCTTTACCAATCACCAGAGTGGTTAATCGATGAAGAAGAGTTAGATCTGAAATAGCTTTGCCGCTTGGATTCATGGTTAATTACCTAATTTGAGTGTGGAATTCGAGGAATTAAAGATTTGGATCTTGATCGATTCGGAGACGTGACACAGTGCTTTTCTCTCTGAATCTTCGAGTCGATGCAAAAACACAGTAAACAAAGGCAAGAGTGAAAAGTGAAAAAGTGAAAAATGGAAAAACCTCTGCTATTTATATGGAACCTAGAAAGTGACCGGGTCGTTTCGCATCCCAGTCAACTCGACCGGTCGTAACAAGTCAAACCATAGATCGGTTCGAAAGCTCAATTCGAGTCCATACGCTTGAAGCTTCATCGATACGAAACACACAACTAAGGCTGTGGTGGAGAGCATTGAGTCGCATCAATGCGAAACAAACAGTGGACACATCGATTCGAAGCCCCTGTTCACATCAACAAATTCACAACTCCATCCACAACCTAACGATACGAACAGAAATTTCGTATCCATCATTCCTCATCAATACGAACCGCAATTTCGTATCCATCAAAACCGATCGATACGAACAGCAATTTCGTATCCATCCTTTCTCATCGGTATGAATGAGTGATTCATACTCATCTAAGCCATCGATACGAATTTTGATTTCATACCCATCATAGCATAAGCATACTTCGTCAATACGAATGTTGATCTCGTATCCATCGATGCTCATGCCCATCGATTCGAAATAATACATTCGCGCAACACAAAGTCGATTCCTTCAACCTTCTATATCGGTTCAGGAGAGGAGCGATACGAAGGGACTTTTCAGAACAACCATCAAGCATTGTCTCAACTAAAATTTCCAAATCGGTTCAGGAGAGAATCGATACGAAATTCAATAGCAAACAAAACTGATAAAGACTCGTGGATGCACGACGTTAACGAGGGTCGAACTAACATATATGCATATATGTCAGACTAATATTCTATTTTAAAACATTTACAGGGATCGAATACTCATCTTGTTACAAATACAATAACCAACAGCTAAGCACTATCATACAGCAATCAATCATATCAATGCAAGGTTACAGCAATACAGAGTATAAATCTCAACAAAAGAGAGCAACGATTGTTCAGAGAAAAATTGCAGCTATTCAAAGCACGTCATGTTTCCACAAGACGTACTTTGGGGGGCAAATGTTATCCCGCTTTTTGGCAAAGCCGTGATACCAAAAGATCGATCGAACCCAAAGGACACTTCGTCTCAGAGACTGGTCACACTTCGTTTCACTATGGATATCGCTGAATTTTGTCCGAGTCCAGATTGAGTTACAATTGATAGGACATGGCAAGAAAGATCATAGAAGTCAACATCTCAAATTTCAAGTCAATCCGAGTTCATACGCTCGAGTTATGATTGATTCAATTTGAAGGGAGAAGCCTAGATTTCCTATCCATCACGATGGGTGTTTTCGTATCCATCATCGAACACTGGTTCGAACCGATCACCTTCGTATCGATCAACTTTGAGTCCATCGAAGTGTCTCGGATTCGACTCCACCGACTTCGAATCCATCGAGTTCGTATCGATGGACCTCGTACCCATCAGCCAGTGTCTGCTTCGTATCCATCAGATCATCATCCTTCGAATCCATCGAGGGGTGCAAGTTCGCATCGATGGACTTCATATCCATGGAGAAGCTATAGGGCTCGTATCCATCAAAGAAAGGTTTGTTCGTATCCATCGACCATCAGTTGTTCGACTCCATCAGCAACTACTGTTCGAACCCATCGGTGAAGCTTCATTCGAATCCATCAAGCCAGCATGCCAAGGTGACGTGTCATCCATCGATACGAACGCGCCGAGATATATGAATTCGACACGGTCAACTCGGAGTGAAGACCGGATCGATTCGAGGTTTGCGCTCATCATCGCAAAGGTGCGTGCCACCATCGATTCGAAACCATCGGTTCGAAGGGATGGTTTCGAACCAAACAGCCGCACGAAGAATATCATCTCGTATCCACGATAACTCGAGATCTACTAATCCAAATGCCATGAAATTTTCATAGAAGCTTGCATACTTGTTGAATAATGTCAACACCAAATTTCACCTCGATTGGACGATTTTCTGATCGATTCGAATGGAGTTCGAATCGATGCCAAAGTGGGCCCAAATTTCCTGAGGCCGGGCGCGTGGGCCCCCTCACGTGCCAGAAGTGGTCTCCCGAATTTTCAGTGAAATATCAGCATCCTACGCCTATAAATAGAGCCCTAGAGCCAACAGAAAAAGGATCTTTGGATTCTCAAGCACCTAGACTCTGTCGGATCAAGATCTCCATCATCCTAAATCATATTCTTGCTGTTGAATTCGAATTTCCAGTTGTAACTTGCTGTTGATTGCTGTAACAACTTGTAATCATTGAAAGATAATCAATAAAACTATAAAAACTTCACAGTGGACGTAGGCAACACGCCGAACCACTATAAAATCGCTTGTCCACGCATTTACTTTCCTGTTGATTGGAGTTTTTGTTAGATAATACTCGTTTTTGAATTTACATTCTTAGTTATTATCTCTTCAATGACTCCCGAAGAATGTTGTGACCAATTTTGGTGCAAACAAGTACTTGGTCAATATGCAATAGCTAAGTATGTTATGTCAATGTGTGATGGTTTATATTCATTAATGCGATAGCTATATATACGCATCGGCTATGATTTGTGGCGTGTGATGGCCTATGTTTTAACATGCGAAAGCATGAGATTTACCAAGGTGCAATAGCACACGACTTCAAAAGGAAAGATAGCTAACTTTATAACATTTGAAAGATTTTCAATATATGTTGGGCAAAGTTTTGTTTAAACAAAATGATGTTTTTGTTAAGTATTTATGGGTTTTTAAATTAAAAGAAAGAATATTTAACCTATTTTTAAAGTAATTTTAAAGGGTAGGTTATAACTTTGAATAAGTAGTTTTGTGTCTAAATAAGCTATCACATCGAAAATATATTTGGATGATTGCAAATGTGTTATATGTTCATCTTTGTGCTTTGATCAGTTATTATAACTGAATATAATAAAGTATTGACATACTCACTTATGTATTTAATGCTATCACCCAAAATTTTAAACTTGGGGATCTAGAAACTGATGAACAGTTAGGGTTGTTCCAATAGTGGGTGTGGTCAGATTTAAACTTCTAAGCAAGTAGAGTTGCAACTAGGAGATCAGAAAGATCAAATTATGTTAGGATGCCCTGGACTGATCAAAAGGCATGACTCAAAGGATATATTGAAACCAAATTTTGGTTGGAGATAGAGATAGGGTTGCGCCGTATCCTCTTACCGTTAACCATATGGTTGGTCAGGTCCGCTATTCTTATGCATAAGGTTATGACTAATAAGGCTAGAATTTGGATTTGCACGTCTGAAGGAACTCATTGCATTTAGCAACCATTTTTTGAACACCATTGATATTTCTCCTACCATTTTTAGAAGATAGTTATTATTTTCTCCTACCATTCTTAGGAAACCATTGACATTTTTATCCTACCGGTCTTAGGAGACTATTATTATTTTCTTCGAAATGGACTAGAAGACCACTGGATTAATTGATATATTTTGGCTCGACTCGGCCTAGTAGGGGTTTAGTTGCCCTAAGAAAACTAATATAGGTTAATAGTGACCCATGGAAAACTATGTCGTTAGATGGACCATTTTACAAGATTGGGTAATAATGGGAATATGCAACCCTTTGACCCTTGTGAATTATAAACTATCTATGTTAATCCATGCATTAATGATATGTTACCGATGTTATGATTATGTTTTAATCACTTTGGATGTAGGAGATGTTATGGATGACATAATGTTTGTTGAGGTATTAGTAAGGAGAAACCCGTTCCGCTCAATGGTGTGATCTCAATGAGCACCCTTTGTTTTGGTTTTAGATGGGCTAATATTATCTATCTAACATTTTATCAGAATCGAAATTTTCAATTTCTTCCTAAATCCTTAGTTACTCAATTTGGAATTGGTATGCTGAGAGTAGGGTATTTAGGGCTTAAACGATTAAGCTTTCGGAGATGAGTAGGAGCCAAGCTATAATTTAGAAGATTATATTTCCACTGTGTAGATATTTAAATACTTTTGATTATCGATTGAATGCATCTAATGACAGGTACTATAACTATATGAATAGTTAAGACTCTAATCATCCAACGAGGCATCATCGTATGTCGTTCTTGGAGCCGTATCGTAATTATTTTATTTTAATTGAACAATGTAATCGTGGGGCTATGAAGTGTAATGAAATTGTAATGAATATTCAAATTGAGGAATGAAAATATTTTGTTAAGATTTGTAACTTCTAGTGTTCTTGATGTTAATGATACAATAACGGATCTTATTTTGGCACTGGAAAATAATGTCGAGGATTACCACAGCATTGATAGTTCTATTTTCGAGATTCAGAATGAGGGATGTTACAACTTGGTATTAGAGCACTGGATTGCAAAAAACTTCATAAGATTTTGAAAAACATAACCCAAATGAAACAAGAAAGAATGAAATTTAGGGTATGAGTTAGCGATATAATAAGGTGCTTATTATTTACTCTGTATATAAGTGTACATATATCTATCTATACACTCCCCTCTGTCTTAAACTATTCTTGTAAAGACCCATAATTTTGCTACTTCGAAAATGAGAGATTTTGTTTATTTTTAAATTTAAAAGGAATTTAAATATTAAATAAATACGTTACATATAAAAAATAATTTTCTATTCTTATAGTCAATGAATTAAAAATTATAAAATTGAATTTAGAACAAATCGACAAAAGTTAAGTTTTGTTAATAATAAATAAAGGTTTAAATAAATGGATTTAAATATTTATTTAAAAATTTAAATCTTATTTAAAACATCTAATAAAGATAATAAAAGTATATTATATATTTAAAAACATGTTAGTAATCGTTTTACAAAAATAACCAAAATTTGTCGCATTTTGTTAGTTTTACATACATTGTAAAATTAAAAAATTTGATACTAATTAAATATGATTTTTAAATATAAAGAGACATGTTTTAATTTATTTAAAGAAGTAAAAAATTCATTTTAAAATTTGATTTACATCAATATATAGCTTAACAAAAACGTCAAATTTTGACTGTAAAATTTATCGACAAAAACACCGTTTTCAACCAAAACAAGTTGTCGTCAAGTTATTGCAACTTGATACATTTTCTAACACATAAATACAACTTAACCAACAATGTTACATTTAAAGAATGCACTTTCAAAAGTTAAACTTTACAAATAATTCAAAAGGTAACATGATTAAACAAATCTATACTAAACAACATCATTACTTTACATCTTGTCTCATTAATGAAATGTTATTAATTTACATGGAAAATGTGCAAATGTTATTTTATCATTTTAAAATTTAAGAAAATAAGGAAAACATCATTTCTTAAGTACAAATTCAAATCAAACCATTTCTTCTCCATTAAGCAAAGATCAAATCAAGGGTAAAAAAAAGGTAAATTAAAAGTCAAAAAATAGAGAAGGATATTGTAGTCATTTGCAATCCAAAGCTCAAGTATAAATAAGCATCCATACCTTCCACTTTTTCACATTTCATTCCTTCCTTCTTCTTCCCTTTCTCCTTGTTCTTCACCTCCACTTCCATGGCTTTCCACCTCCATTTTCCTTCTACTTCTAAGCCATTCACCTTCTACCACCTATACTCTTCCTTCAAAATACCAAAACCCTCTCCACCCTCGGCCAAAACCACCGTACACACCAAAGCCGTACCCTCCTACACCCAAGGCCAAGCATAAAACCTACCTACCAAGCACCTACAAGCCGTACACTCCTCCACACTCGCATACCCAAGATCGTACACCCATTCCCTTCCAAAAAGCTTTCGGCTAAATAAAAAAGGAAAAGAAAATAAAGAAAATGAGAGAAGGAAAGGAAAGAGATAAAGTCGAGATGCTTTGAAATAGCACGTTAGTTCGTTAGTCGTAAGCATGCCAATTCGCCTAAAGATTGGCGGAGTGGATATAAAGGTGAGAAAATTCTCATCGCTTTTAAATGATCATATTTGAATTCTATTATAATAATCATCTTATTACATGCAAGTATACACCCTTTGAAATGTTGTTATGGACGTTTGGTTATGTTTGTGCTATGTTTGAATAATTGTTGAATGTTGGACAATCTATAGCAATGTTATGACATTAATCGTACTATACCCGTATTGAATATGTTGATGTCATATGATTGTTTGTATATTTGTGATGTTAATATGGACATCAAATTTCTATCACTATTGATTAAGTGATATCTTTATTAAGAAAGAATTTTTTTTAGTGATATGAGATATTTTGAAAAATAAGTCTCTTTTCATTTAGAAGTGAAATTAAAGTAAAAATAAATGAGAATTTGAAATTTGAATTGAATTAGGATTTGAGAAGGATAGTTAACGTGAAATTGAAATTAAGATGAATAGTGAAATTGAAATTGAAATCGATTTTAAAAATTGAAATTGAGATTGAATTGAAATTTAAATTTAAATAAGATTTGAAACCTAAGTTTTAAATGAGTTTAATTTGAAGTTAGAATTGAAATTGAATTGAAATTTGAATTTAATATTAAAGTAATGGGAATATAATAATATTATTATATGCTAATAGTGAAAATATTGATTTAAAAAAATTTGTAATGATTTTATAAGTGTTAAAATTCAATTTGAATAAATTATTTCAAGTATTGAAAAATAAGTTAAAACTAGGTGTGTCGCGCAACGGTAGTTCGCGATTTCGTGCCGAAAAGTTCAAGTGAATGTGTAGAGTGGGATATAGCTTGGAATTCTTCGAGATAAGAAAATTCCAGACTATTATATTCATATATTCTAAAGAATAAATAAAAATCATAGTTTCGTTGAGTAGGTTTTGAGTTAAGTCCAAAACAGTTTTCCAGAAAAATCGCGCTAGTGCAATTAAGTGACCATAACAAGAAATCTATTTAAGTGAATGTTTTAAAGTATGGAAAATATGGAATACATTTGATAAATCAATTTAAATAGTTAAAAGAGATTTGGATTGAAAATATGAATTATCGAATGTTTAAAAGTTGTTTAAATCAAATAAGTTTATATAGCACTTTTTGCAACACTTTTATGCTGCGAATTGTATGACTTTTTGAATCATGAGTTTAAATGTAACGACTTTTCCCCAGAATCAATTGTAAAGGTTTTTAAAAAGGAATATTAAATGTTTGAAAGATAATTTGGAATATTTATAATCAATTCCAAAATTAAGTTGATAACCGAGTATGCGGAAATGAATATTACATTTGTCCCGCCTGTAATATTTGGGAAGATAAAACATGGTGTTTAACTAAGGTTAGGGATGGAGCAACCAGTGCCCTGAACTTACATGGCCTATATTTTCTTTTCTTAGGCGAGGGATGGAACAGACCGAAAGGAAAGCTTGGATGCTCTTAAATAAAAAGATTCTGTTAAGTTTTCCAAAATAAAAGAAGATTAGTATTAACCAAAATTTAAGCAATCTCCAAAACGAATGATTTCTATGATCCTACTTACTCAAAAGTGTTTGCTAAGATTGATTTTAGAGTTTATCGCAAACGATGTATTAAATAACATTGTTTGATCCGTCTAAAAGTTAAGCAATTTGGATCGAGAGTTAAGTAAGGAAATTTGATATATTTTCCAAAGTAAAAGAATTAATTACTTAGAATCATCCTAAGTCAAAAGAAAGAGATTTCGAAATCATCCGAAAAGAATTAAAGTGAAAAGAGACTTAATAAATCATGTATACTCATATTCTCTTTTTATCGATAATTGGATTTTGATGGAATCGGGGTCGGATTTGGATGATTCCTATCCGGGAACCACATCGAACCAATGTATACATTCGAACGTGAAGACATGTTGAAGATGATAATTATTGAAGACCGTGGATCTTCATAGCGTGAGGACTGCTTGTTGATTTGCTCGAGGTCGCACCCATTATAGAGTTATATATAGCAGTGGTCTCCTCGTTGTAGAGATTTTTCGGATTGCAAGGACTACTCGCTACTAGTGTACTAGGAGAGTGCCTTCAGTTTGTCCTATTTTTGGATAACTTGTATGGACGTTTGTCTGATATTGCATTTCTAAAGATTACATACATTGGTTTTTACAAAAGTATATCAGTGGGGCGGAGAATGCAACTTCTCTTAGCTTAACACCCTCCTTGAGACGTATGAGCTCAAGGGTTATATTTTTGTGGAAGGCAATTAGTAGTTAATTGAAATGGCAATGTGGCATTCAAAGATGTGATATGTGCTATGATAAAAGGTAATCGTAACCTCAAGCCTCATCAAACCGGAAATGAATGAAATAGGATTAGATGCTGCAAGGCTAAGTGGGTTACTCCCTAGTAGGGTATGATCATCCCCTTCTAGATATATTTCTTCCCACTATGACGTTCAGGGTGTAAATTAATGTTGTGTATGGAAACGAACGCTCGGTTAAAGGCCGGTAATGACCGGGGGATGACATATTCGGTACTATCTAGTTATAGAGGTAGGTCGGTCTTGTGTTGGTAGAGGAGCTTTATGATGGTTCCTAGGGACATCCATCTAAAGGTGTACCCATTTCGGAAGCTAGATCCATCACTTGGTCATTTGTATGGAAATCCATTCTCCAATAAGAACCTACGGTTTTGTTTGTGGAGCGTAGTATGCGGGAATTTAATAATGGTAACAATTTCGACTAAGATTAATAAGTGTATTTGCAAATGTTTTCAAAGGAATGTCATTAGAAATAATATTAAACGTTTTGATATAAAAGTTTTTTAGTTATCATAAGGTAAAAACCCTTCCGTGTATATGTATGGGCATAGTCTTATGAGATACTCTTTATTTTCAAGGGATTTTATTCAAAGGCTGCTATATGACACTATCATTTATTATTGAGATTTTCTCACGCTGGTTTATCAAGCCCGATCTTGGTATTTTCAATGCTCGGGTCAAATCCGAATAGTTTCAGGTTAGTCAAAGACGATTGAAGTTTCCAGAGGAGAGATGGAGATATTCATCATACGTATGAGCATATTCTATTATCCGATGTACTTAGTTGTTTTAGTTTGATGTTTGTAAGCAATTGTAAGGAAAGATGTTTATAACTGTCCAAGCTGAATTTAGGTTAGACTCTGATATATGTAGTTTAAAAGTTTTCTACTGTAAAGATATTTGTTCAATATTATATGTTATTCCATACATGTGAGATTTTTTTCTGTCTTATTTTCTTTATTACCCTTCATGTTCCGTATTTTCATGCAATTTGAGTTGGACATGTATGGTTTATTGTCGATTCAAAGGGTATGGAATAACGGGCCCTGACAATTCTTCCGTGTCTTATTAAGACTCATACGTAGATTATTAGAAATAGATACCAGAAGTGGAAGACTAAACATAGGAGGTGGAAACAACACAACTAATGGAAATGTTCGAGATAATACTAGGAACGCTAACTAAACCGCCAATGCAAATACGAATGCTAAGCTAATGTAGGTGTTGGAGCCATGCCCATTGACATAAGGATGATGCATTAGTTCTTTGTTAATATGATGCAACCTATAGTAGCGGTTGGACTGACTAAAGGTAACGCTGGTAATGCGAGGGTTGGCGCACTAGAATTGGCTACCCGTAATGATTATGTCGCATTGGGTCGGGTATATAGTAGCTTGGGAGGAAAATCATTTTACGAATAAAGAACGAGAATAAAGTGGACCATTGGCTTGTTCAGTGTGAGAGAAGTTTACTGGTTTGGAATTTAATGATGATCGAAGAAGGAGATTGGCGTCGAGGCAGTTGCAAGGAGCCGCTCTCTACTAGTGTAATAGTATTACTATAGGAGTTCTAAAGGAGAAGCTTGCTAAGGCTAACTTTAGAGAAAAGTTTGAAGAGAAGTGTCTATCTAAAGAAGTTAATTCGACTCTATTTAGAAAGTTCTCGGAGTTGGTACAAGGTGAGATGATCGTGTTGGAGTATGTTACGAAGTTTGACGAGCTGTTAAGGCATGGGCAGGCCATCATTGACACTTTTCATAAGAAGAACAAGAAGTTCATTAGAAGTTAAAGCCGAAGATTGCTAAGGCAATTATGCCATACCTTAGTGATCCATTTAATGTCATAGTGAACATAGCTCTGAGGAATAAAGATTTACTTGCATCTCTAGGGAAGAATAAGCCGGTGGAGACTACGGCTTTTCGAGGTAAGAAAAGAAAGTTCTTCGATAAGAAGGGAGTTCAGAAGTGCGGGGCTCCGAAAAAGGAAAATGCTGAAACGATTTACTACAAATGCGATAAGAAGGGGAAATTTGCTAATGAGTGTCATTCTGGAGAGGGCAAGAAGATTGTTGATAAGAAATGTGTGAGGTGTTATATATGCAACAAGATGGGGTAAGTCAAGAACGAGTGTCCTGAACTGGTCAAAGCTCAAAAGGCAAAGGTTATCTCTTTGGAACCTAAATCTTCTAGGCCGTATAATGAGGAGAAGGAAAACAATTATTTATAGCATTCCTATTTGGGTGGTGTTCGATACTATAGCATCACATTCTTTTATCTTTAGATTTTTAGTATATAAGTTAAATCTTGAACCGACATAACTTGTTATTTTTCTTAGGGCTGCGAATCCAATAGGCGGTAATGCAACTCCTGGAATGAGATGTGGCCATGTAGATTTTAATTTTTTTAGGTCATTTATTTTCCTACATTTTGTATATGTTTTATTTTGTGGGTTTTGGGATAATTCTGGGTATGCACTGGTAAAGCTGATGTGACGCTAGGATAGGGTAATATCCTTAAAACACCCTAATTGTCTTGACCATGTTATATACTCATTAGAGGAGTCGAGTTCAAGCGTTTGTGCAATGTTAGGAGCCATGTAAGCCATAAAGGATGAAATAAATTGGTTATTTGTAGTAAGAGAGTATGATAATAATTTTGAGCTTGCTACGGGATTATTGCTACAACATGCTATAAAGTTCCGAATAGATCTTGTACCTGGAGCTGAGCCTACAAGTTGACCACCTAGTAGAATGAAACCTACCGAGAGGAAGGAGTTAAAGGTATAACTAATGGATTTAGAAGTAAAGAATTTTAGTAGATCAATCAGTTCACTTTGGGTAGTTGCAGCGGAGTTTGTAAAGAGGTCGGAGGGGTTTTTGAGAATATGTTTCAACTATAGAAAGCAGAATGAGAAGACGACAAAAAATTGATATCCTTTGCCTAAAATAGATTATTTGTTTAATTGAGTGGAGTTTAGGTGTTCTCATAGCTAGACTTTAGCAACGGGTTTCCATTAATTGAGAGTGGCAAAGGTTAGTATATTATTGATGGCATTTTGAGCAAGATATGATTTGTATAAATGTCAAGTCATGTCCTTTGGATAGACCAACGTGCCTGCTTTCTTTGTAGACTTGATGAACCAGATTCTAAGAGCATTTGGATAGATTAATGTTTGTTTGCACCAAAAATGGCACAAACACCCAATGAAGTAATAAATATGAAAATTGACATGAAAATTAAGAAATACAAAGAAGAACCAGAGTTTACTGATCGTTCCACTAAAATTTCAGGGTCGAACTGATTACAAATTCATGGACCGATACCGATCCATGGCACTTGGATAAGTGCCAAACCGACTTGGAGTCCGACTTAGGAAATTTGAATGTTTGCTTGAGGCTTGACCTGAAGATTTTTTGAAGTTTTTATGCCTAAGTTTTCCTCAACTTTCATCACATTGTTTCTTCTTATGATGCTTTCCAAATCCCTGAGTCATTTCTTCATCATTAGCATGTCCAATTCGATCGTTCAATTCTGTTCGAAGATTGCAGCAACTAGGCCATAACGCTTGCCCCCCAAAGCATGCCTTGTGAATGGAACGTGTGCCTTGTTTAAAAAAAATATCGAAGTCAAAAAATCACTGGTAGTTGAGATCTCGGGCTATTAACTAATCGAATTGTTTGTTAATTCCATAAGATTCCCCAGTAAATCAAAGTTTATTAACCCACTATAGCTAAGGACTCGAGTCCTTGCTTAAGTGTTAGTCACAAATGATCATCATTCCATGTTCTCCTGGAATTATTATATTATATATGGTAAACCAAAATCTTCTCCTGTTTATTCCAAAATTAGAAATCATAAATCGAAATCAGTTACATGTTCGCCCAGGATTTTGTTCTCATGAGATGAGCATGTATCGGGTAATCAAAGGCAATAACTCATAAGTTCATTGCCATCAATTGGAACATTACTTCTAATCTCCTAGTATCTCATTATAATAATGCTAATCAAATTAAGGCAATGACTATCCTCAAACATTCAGTTATCATGAGTTAATAATCAGGGCAGTGCATTACCACCGATCAGAGCATCCGAAATCGCTCAGTATCCCATCACAAAAGAGGCCGACCAAATCAAGGCAAGGACGTAATATGATAATTTCTATCAAATTATTTCAAAGTCAAATGGCATTCTACACCAAATTCTAGTTTTCAATTTCTACGGATCATATAACTAATGATCAATCCAATTTTTAATCTCCCCAAATTGTTAGTTTTTTCCTCAATCTCCCCAGATTGTTATTTTTATCCTCGATCTCTTTAGATCATTAATTTAATCCCCGACCTTTATGGATCGTTATTTTAATCTTCGATCTCTTCGGATCGTAGGTTGAATCCTCAATCTCTTCGGATTGTTAGTCTAATCTCTGACCGTTTTGGATCGTTAATTTGATCTTTAATCTCACTAAATCGTTAGCTCATGTTGAGGGGAACCCAAAGACCAAGTAAGTCCATCCGATAACCCTCCGATGAGGGGATTTATTTTTCGAAGAATCCATCTGTTCACTTTCTAGTGAAGGGATTCGCTTTTTGAGCACACCCAGCCATTTTCTCTTCGACGAAGGGGTTTGATATCAAAGTGTATTCATCCATTCTTACTTCGGTGAAAGGGGTTCACTATCTAAGAGTGTCCATCTATTTTCTTTTTAGTATTTGGATGCGCTATCCAATATGAATCCATCTGCTCATTTTTCAGCAAAGGGACTCACTATCTTGTACAAGTCCAATCCGCTCGCTCTCTAGGAAGGGGATTGCACGTTTTGACTCATCTTCTTGTCTCTTCGATCGAGAGATTCACATTCAATTAGTTTATAAATCAATATTAAGGTGTAACCAGTCTATGTACGTGCTGATTTTCCTGATCATAGGATGACATTATTGGTCAAAATCTATGCTATATTTAGATATATTCGTCATAGATGGTGGCCACTCCTTTGGTGTCACTATGGTTTATGTTGTGGTAATCTAATTTCACATATACCATTGTGAGTGGTTACTCCGAACGTGCTCTTTAATTTAGTTCTCCATCGTGTCCCCCGTTCCTATAGAGCTTTCCAACTCTAATTCGTCTTGTTATGCATTTACACTCTAATATTCACTCCACAACTTAGCATCAATCCTGTGACACACTCTATCTCATTTGGATTCTATGTCTAGGCTATCATTCCCCCAACTTTCTTAACTATGTACCGACTTATAAAGTCATGAAATGGTACAAAGTTGTGATTCTATAGGGGGTTGGTTCCAACTTCTTTTGCTCTATTTTCTGGTGCATTTGTTCCAAAGAACACATGCTAGTTCCCGACCCAATATTTCATGGACTGGTGATGATCCAAGGTTTTAGGATCAACTTGTGTCTTGGTTCAGTCTTGACTTAGGTTTGCCTTGTGTTTATCCTGAGTTCAATCCTTAGTTTCATTGCGTCATGCCTTGCCATTCTTGTAAAAACCATAATTATAGTGTTTTGATGTTAACAATCATATAACAATGCTACTAATGCTTTTATCAAGAAATTACAGGATTTAGTAGCTATGATGGGGATAATATATGAAGATAGGATGAAGACGACAAAAACGATGAAGACAAGATGAAGATGACAGATAAAGTTACCGTAGCCATAGTATGTTTTGTCTTGTAGTATATGATTGTTAAAATATCTTCAAATTGATATATATATATATATACACACAAGTTATCTAAGTTGCATATCCATTTTTAAAAAACAAAATACACAAAACCAATTGACTAAAACCACTCAACAAGTCGACTAATATGATATCAGTCAATTGGTCAAACTTGTTTATTTGAATGATATACCTGTCCATTTTATTTTTCATAAGGCAGCATAACCAATCGAGTAATGACTCAACCAGTCGACTTGTTCCACAATTTCAATCAACTAAAAAGGGGGAAAATGAGCAGTTTTCTTTCTGTTCGAAAAAAATCACATTTTCGACAATAACCCGTCGACTTACTGGTACACCAACAGTCGACTATTTGCTTGCAACCATCTCATTTTTCCAAATTTCTGAAGAGACTTCTTCCATAAGGCAAAGGACATTTCCTTCCATGAGTAGTTGCAATTATCTCTGATAGTAGCTGCTTCTTTTGGATTCATACAACTCTTCATTCATTTTATATAGCACTTTGATTCAAGAATCAAACATGAAATTTCTTTTGCTTTTCTCTCAAAATCTCTTGAAATCTATTCTTGCATTGAAAGGCTTTCATTAACAATATTGACCACCTAAACATTTAAGAAATATTATTTAAGTGATTATTTGCTTCCATTCTTCCACTTTTCATGATATACCACTTACGAAGAAGAATATAGGATAGGTGTACTCTACCGACTCATCTGTGTTATTAAGAACGCACATAATCAACTTTTTGCTACTTTTGAAGTTGAAGACCTATTAGGGATCTTCAGACATGAAGTCCTATTCGGTAGCTCAGACGGTTGGTAAGATACATGTTCCTTTAGATTAAGTGAGGGTTATTGTTTAAATCTAGAAGAAGTTTGGGACTGGGTGTAGGATTAGAGATCTGAACAAGTATAAAATTGACTGTGTGATTTACATTTATGCTACTATTGCACTTACATTACTACTAATGTGTTTATTGTGCTTCAATTCTATATTATATATTAATCATCTTCGATCGCATGCATAGCGACTTTCTAGTGGCATTAAAGCTTGGGATTATAAAGATCATAACACAATCTTGGAATAATAGCCAGAAGAAGAAGCTCTGTTAAGAGCTCAAAGGCAATCGAGAATAACAGATTTTCTATAAAAAGAAATAATCAGAAGAATCTTCAAGCGCGTTCTTCATGGTTAAACTCAAATCTTAATTTGTATGGTTAGGTTCTTTACATAACGACCTTCCAATAATACATAATTATTTATTGAATGATTTTATACAAGGATTCTCCATTTCGGACCTCCAAGGTCGGCACTCGATATATCTACGGTATTCAAATGCTGAGTATCCAAGTGATTGTGAGGTAGATTGTTAGGGTTAAAAGAAAACAAAAAAGAACAGGGAGAAACAGAATCTGACAGTGGAATGATAACATATAATCTAACAAAGACAGTAAAAACTATCGCTCTAAAATACATTGTATATCAGAGTTAAAAAAAACCTCATCAATGTAGAGAGTTATAACTTCCTAACCTTACAATTGTTGATGGGTATATATAAAATAATATAGCAAAAATAAAAAGTACTATGGCAGGTGAACCTCTAGCTTTACTCTATGAGCTCCATGTCCAACCAACGATAACCAAGAAAAAAGTACTCACTCTGACTCGAGCATTATAATAAAACAATACACGGATCAGTCTAGAGAATTAGCATGAGAAATCTCAAGAAATATGGTGAAAATATAATAATTCTATGAGACGTCGGTGCTAAACATGGAACGGGTTTTTACCTCATAGGAACAATGTCTATAATTGAAAGAATGGAAACAAAACCCACACTTAAAAGAATTGCCATAAACAAGATCAAAATCCAGACTTAAAGAATGGATAAAAAATATTTAAACATCGAGAATAGTTTCAGGTACTTCTCAATGCAATTAAGAAAATAATTCAAAGGTTTGGATCAAAAACAAGGAAAGGGAAAATTTTCCAACAACGACTAGGAGGGTGCACCCCCCTTATCGAAAGTGTATCTTTAAAAAATATACTTGAGAATTACGATGGCTCTTGCAAAATATACAAGTAGGACTATGCCAACCTTACTGAATATCCAAGTATTTCACATCTCCACGTGCGTACAACTAAATCCAATCTAACGTAGATGTGAATATACCCTACTAGGAGCAACCCATATAGTTTGACATCCACTTGCATTTTGGTTTTAGTCATTTTCGACAAAGATTATCAACACTCAGATGAGCAACAAATTGTCCTAAATTGGCGATATACAAAGAAGACAGCAAAATCGATAGTCAATAAATCCACCATTGGGAATAATCAAAATAATTGTATATAGAAATTAAATCTCATGCCCTTACCACTACTCGTCGATTTCAAACTTGAACTGTCCTTCCATTGAAAATGAAGTCGGGCAAGTGGGTGTAGTATTACCTCTAAGTCTTTCCTAGACGATAATTTTAACCTTCTAGATAGAAACGAATTTCCATACCTCGATGCTTAGTGCTAAGGGTATGGTTAAAATCTTTTCCATATAAGCGATATCATTTACGAAAATTTAATCTCTTATACTTTTAAAAACCAAGTAAAACCTCCAAACTTTTAAAACATTTATGCTTGGTTTTTACATCACAAATACTAACTTTAAACTTTTTTATTAAAGTTATTAATTAACTTTAAACATCATTATTAACAGGATTGATTAAAACAATTTATCATTAATATCTCAAAATAACATTTTATCTTAAGATAAAATAATAACTTAAAATATATTTAAAACCCAAAATTCCTTCCAAATACCTATAGAATCTTTATAAACCCATTTGAAAAGAATTTACATAATATTTAAAGTAAATAACCTTTTATACTTTATGAAAACCAAATATCTCCGATTTGCATCCATAGCAATTTTCACTATGTAGACCATAACTTCTAAACTTGTTTTTAAATCAAAATTGCTTCAAACCTCAGTTCAAACAACATTTATTATCTTAGAAGAAAATGAATCAAATTAAAATACTTTTATAAATGTAAAGCATTGTTAATCATCACGAAAATAATTGATATAACTCTTTTACAAATTTAAAACTATTTTAATTATCCCAAAAGGAAATAAATTAAATTTAAAATCTTTTTATAAATTAAAAAAACATTAATTATCCCAAAAAATAATTAATCAAATTTAAAATCTTTTAATAAATTTAAAATAATAATTATTATCTCGAAAGATAGTTAATTTAATTTATAACCTCTTTTATAAATTTTAAACAGCATTTATCCTTTATTTCAGAATTCTCAAAAATACTTGAAAATATAGTTTAAATAATTTTAAAAGGGCAAAAACACAATCAAAATTTTATTTTGTAAAAATACATGCACAAGTTCAGCATACATAAAGGTTTAAGGAGATGATATTTCATAAGTAATGGTATAATGATAATCATTATAATGACACTTACACAAATCAAATAGTAGGCCATAAATACTTCAACTAAACATTAATATCAGTAATATAAGAATATAAGTAAATTGTATATAACAGTAAATTAATAATGGCAAGAAATCCCTTAGGTTTCTCCACAAAAGTCCCCTATAAAACAATGATTATTTATGCAATCTATTTTTCAGCGGGGAATTCAAATCCAAACGAACAGTCAAACAATATAACAAACATATTGTTATCAACAATTAGCAATCAATGGCTAACATATCATTTATAGATTAATCCATATGTTAATTTACTTTAAAAGTAATCTTTTACTTTGCAAGCACAGAATGGTGATTTATTAGGTTCAATAAATGTCCTAAATAATCTACTTGATTTAATTATAGCAGAACGGTATTTTATTCTGCTAAATTAGGTATCAAAAATAATAATAATTAATTTAACTATGTTAAATATAATTAAATTAAATCACTATAATTTTATCATTGATTTTCAATTTCATGTATAATTTCAGCATTCAACAATAATCCATAGCAATATGGATACCATATAGTTTATTTAGAGGTGAGTAAACTTACCGAAGTTCTAGTTGATGCTTACGTGTTATGGTTTAATCTAAAATTAAATGGCATTCGATTACAGTCCAATGCAAAAAATCAGGTCCAAATCCAACCTCATATGGAAAAGTAATTCAGCTTATAAGATTCTGAATAAACTATAACAATTATTTCCTTAATTTCTATAACTAATTATTCAATTGCCCTTATAAACACTTTCTTTTGTATAATGCAAATGCGCATATTGATACTCGTACACCATGATACCCAACAGCCGATCCTTCTCTCCCCTCTTTCTCCTTGTCTCTTCAACGAAATATCAATCCGTCTTCACCAATGACTCCAACTTCGCGCTCTCTCTTCGGTCATCACCACCATTCAAAGGTCAACCATCCCCATCAATTTGCGTCCTCCGGCCCTGTATGCGACAATGCCCAGGTTGTGTTTTGCATCACATGACCACATGCTACCAAAATCACCCCATCGAAGCTTCTGCCTCCTACAAACCTAAATCCACTTGGTTTCGCCTAACTTCACTTATAACTCCCACAAATCAAAACCCTAGTTCACAACCATTCCAACCCATAACCATTGATCAATACCTTGACAATCGCACTCGACCAAACTTATGTAGATTTGTAGATCTACTCAATCCAACCTCAAAGATCCTTGTTTTATATATTTTTTCATTGAGTGGATTGGTTGATTTTAGATTTTAGAATGTGGTGACCATTTATTTTTGTTTAAAGGAAATTGAAGAAAATAAATCTAAAATAAATAGAACTTCGCTGTATAGAATTTCGTTCGCTATAATTATGAAATTTATAGAATGAAAATGTTAATCGGTACTTTATCTGGAGCTGACTCAAGACCGGTCTTGGTTGAGCTAGTTGGGGATTACTTTGAGTTGAGATGCAAGACTTTAGGATATGGCTCCGAGTCAAGTTGCAACATATACTAAGCTTGCACTTGGTCGAGCTGGTTCATGTTTGGGCTTTTGAATTGTCTGCTTAATTCGGTAAATTGGTTTTTTCGTGCTCGGAAAATCATCCTGTTTATTTTTCTTGGACCTTTTCTACCTATTGACTTATTTCATCATAACGAGGAAGGCCGACAATTTCAATGGCCAATGGTTCTGGTGGCATGCGAGTGGTTATAGGTGTGTTCTTTCGTTGGGCTCTTGCTTTGTCGTAGCCAACCAACGATAACCCATCATTTTCATTCTTAAAGGTTGAGACTTGATACTTGCGTTGTTGCCTTCTAAGGATATTGAAATGGAATTATACATTTCTTACCTATTTTATTGTCTCTCGGCGTGCCTTGTGGTGATGCAGGGGGATGACCCTTGAAGGTACCTTCTTCGGCATTGATTGACGAGAATCATTAGTCGTTGGTGAATTTCGGTCATTGAGTGGTTCCAAAGTTTTACGAGTAAGGTGTATTATTAAAATTTCACGTAAGGGTCCCTTGTTTGATTACAAACTGTATCTCGGTTTGTTTGTATTTTGTGAAAAGACATCACATGATTGTGACGTCATCTCTTTTAGTTAAGACCGTGTTCATTATATTGTCGACGCCTTTAGTGACATGTTACTTGGTTGATCCTACCAATAGTCACATGCTTGTTTCGATGTTTAAGCCATGCATGTATAAGTATTAAAAATTCAAAATGTGAAACTATGAATGGCATGTTAAATCAGTTATAGTTTATTTGATGGTATGGAACATAAATGACAAAACAAAAATATGATTATGTACAAAAATGCGATGGGATCATAAATTGGAATAAAATACATAGATTATCTTATTCTGTAAAATTCAAAAATACCATCATTTACCAAAATTACGTCAAACAAAAAATTAAATATTTTCAAAATTAAAAGCTATGAAAAAAGTCTATAAATTCTATTTAAAAGTACTACAATAAAAAACAAGTCATTTTATCAAAAATTGATTTTCTCATTATTTATTCGACTATTTATTATTGTAAATAAATTCACAAAATGAGTCCACCATTATTTTTACTATTAAAAGGTGTTAAATAAGGTCCCATTTAATCGACATATAATTCATAATTCAAATATCTAAAAAATCACTACATTTGAATATAAGTTATCAACTTTAAAAACCTAATTATTTAAAAAAAAATTAAAACCCTACTCCGGAGAGCAGAGCTAGGGGATACAGCTGTCCGCCACACTGACCCCCTTTTTAGCCAGCCCAGCTAAGAGCATTAATCCTCTACCTCGTTTCGGCTTTGTTGAGGATAGACCGCTCAATGCCTTAAGGGAAACAAATCTCAGCTGTGGGACTCGAATCCGCAACCTCCAGAAATTTTATTCCATGGTTGAAAGGTAGTCCTCAACCAGCTGAGCTAAAGTAATTAAATATTCAAAATTAAAATGATAAAATTTCGGGTTGTTACAACAGATATAAATAAGGTTAATAAAATTGCATTGGTGTTTATTTCAAAAGAAGAAAATGATTGTCTAGTAAAATGGACTAAAATCCTTGAAGAAACATTGGAATAACTAGTTTTATTACAAGATTTCCTAATTAAATAAAACGAGCGATTAAATGATAATGTTGATCTTTTCAAGGAAATCGAAAAACTGCATAATAAAAGTATATACTTTTTGAAAACTCCTTAGACGATTCTAATTCTAAACCTTTGTCACTTGAAAAAGAGAATAGTGCAATAAATGATAGTAATCTTAAACTATTTAAAGAATGTGAATTTTGAAAGTCAATAATATTATTTTGCAAAAAGAAATTTTTGAATCTAAAGATGCTTTTGGTAAATTAAATAAAAAAATAAAAAAAATTAATAACGGAAAAGATGACTTATCTTTCTTAATTATGAATACAAAAATTAATAGTGATAAAATTGGTTTACACTACAAATAAGATAAATGTAGTTATGGTACTATATAAGCATTCATTTATACACATTTTAATGCTAGTGGTGAACGCCGAGATAGTCTTAAAACCACTCTATGTTATGAAAGTACTCTATTTAGAAATATAAACCATTGTTTAAGTAAATGATATGCGATTTTAAAATATGGGTCTCCACTAAGTCAAGCTAAAATGATAAACAACAATATATAAGCGACAATTTTGACTCGGTTATAAATAATGAAAATAATATTTTCAAGAGATCAACCGCATTCATTTGGACATAGCTCACTAAAATACGAACCTTAGATTTTTAAAATATGAGTATCCTTATGCCTATAATAGATTAATTTATTAGATACTCATTGATTTGATATATAGTCAATACTGCACATTAAAACTATTTATTATTGACTTACTATGTTATCCTGTAATGACCCGCAAATTCGTAAAATTCAATCTGACAATAAACCATACATATCCAAAATAAATTGAATGAAAAGATGGATGGTTATGGAGGAAAAAAAGAAGAAAGAAGAAGAGAAGAGCAGAAGAGAAGAGAAGAAGAAGAAGAGAAACTAAAACAATCATAAAATCTCGCATATGCAGTGTAACAATATATAATAAAATATCAATGGTCTTTACAAAAAGAGAATATGTAGTATACATACATCCATCAGAGTACAACAATCAAATCACAATCATCGGCCAGGACAGTTATAACAACCTGTCCTTACAAATACTGATAATTTAAACAAAAATGGAGCAAAAAATATACATATATGGGAATACGTCCTGAAGATCTCTAGCTCATCTGTTGAAGCCCCAAAGCGTACAAATATAAACCTATAAATATGCTTGGTTAGACCCGAGCATTGAAGGGAAGAATGCCCTGATGACATATTCGGTACTATCTAGGAAGAGGTAGGCCGGTCTTGTATTGGCAGAGGTGCAAATGTTAGGTAGCCATGGTACATTCCTCTAGAGATGTACTGCCCAAAAATAGCCTCACTATATATAACTATAATAATTTATAAAAACTTATTCCTATATATATAATATAAATTTATAAATGTGATTTATAAATAAAAAAAGGAATTTAAAAGAAATAAAAAGCACCGAACTCACTACCATCGTTGGAAAATAATTTGAATAATGACTGCAACATCATCAGTATTCATTTTCAAGTTTCTAATCAATGAATTGCTACTTTAGTAATGTACTATTGAAGTTTTGTTTTGATAAAACAAGTTGTGATTGTAAGATTCCAAGTATGAATTGATAAATATATGAAAAAAAAAGTTTTTGAACTTATAATTTGTAAAGGACATAGATAAGAAAAGAAAATTTGAAATTAAGATATGAAGTTAAAATTTAACTTAAGCAATGTTAAATAAATTGAGATAGTGAAATGGAGGAAATAAAATAAAGTTTAAGTTAAGAAAGGTTAAATGAAAGTGAATTGGATTTGAAATGAATTATATAAATTAATCAAATTAACATACACTTAATTCACAAAGTGATTATATAACCCTGAATCGTAATTATATTTAGTAAATAAACTTAAGTAAAGATTCATGAAATTATAAGTAGATAAGTTTGTATAACTTATAAAATTTCAGAAAATGGAAAGTAAAACAAAATTTTAAAATGGTTGAACATTTTGTTTAAGCAAACAAAAGAAAATCTAAATTTGAAATTATAAAATGAAATCTAGCATAAGTTAAATGAGATGACTTTTGAAATGAAATTTAACTCAAGTTAAATAAAGAAGGATGAAATGAGTTTAATGAAATTAAATGTGATTTGTAATGAACTAATGAAATAAATTAGTGAAGTGGATATGAACATAAGTTATAAAATACAATTCCACTTAAGTTGTAAAATTGATTGAATATGGTTTAGAATGTTGTTCGATAATCAATTTGAACTTAAGTTTTCAAGTGAAAATAAACATAAGAAGTGTTGTAGAACACTATTTAAAATGAATTTAAGTAAATAATTTTATGGAATGGTTGCTAAGTGTTGTTAGTAGTAAAGAAAATATACTGAGTAAATAGATTATGAAATGGAATGCTGTCAAACATAAAATAAATGTAAATGAATATGAGTTTGAAAAAAATGAAAGTAAACGAATGAATGTGAATAAAGTAACGTGAATAATGGCCATGAATAGGTAAATGTAAGTAAAGTGAACGGAAATAAAGTGAATGTTAATGAATTGAATGTGAGTGAAATTAATATGAATAGTTGAATTTGATTTAAATTGATTACGAATAAATGAATGTAAATAAAGGAATCATGAAAAAAACAGGATATAACAAGAAACCAATAGAAATAAATATGTAAGCTGTATTTATATATTTTATTTGCATAACTATTTGATCCAGATTCGAATATACGATTTAGAAGTGATTTACACTGATCCGAATTAGTATTTTTAACTCGATTCTTGGCGGTGAACACTGGATATGGATTTTTGATTGATTCTGATATTCTCTATCATAGTATATAGCTATGCAAGGAGAATAACAGTTTCTAATAAAGGAACCGGCTCTGAGTCCGCACTAGAGTGGTCGTATGAATGATGTTAGTTCAGACGTGAAATTGTATGAGGTAGCAAGCAACCAAGTATGGTTATGCATACGAATGATGTTTGTACCAAAATTGGGCACAACACTCTTCCGATGTGTTTTAAGAGATAAAATGAAGAATATAAATAGAAAATGAGGAAGATCTGACAAACAGACCAATCGATAAACAAGAAAAATGAATAGAAACGCACATATATAAAGTGGTTCGGCGTATGGTCAACGCCCACTATGAAATGGCCGAGTTTTATTGATTTTGGTTTGCTGGTTACAATGAGTTACAACAGTAAAATTTGAGTACAATAGTGATTTTGGTAGAGTCTAGACATAGAAGAGCCAAAAGTCCTTTTTAGTAGGTCCTGGGCTGCTATTTATAGGCGTAGGCAGCAAATATCTCGCTCAGATCTCGAAAGACCTCTTCTCTCACGTGGGTGGGCCCACGTGATCAATCCTCGGTCGTTTGAACTCGATCGGTGATCGATACGAATGAAATTTCTACCGATCAATATTTCGTCCAATCGAGTCGAGATCGATCATGAACATTCCTGAGGTTGTACGCAAGCTCCTGTGAAAATTTCATGGCATTTGGACTTGTAGATCTTGAGTTATGATCGATGAAAGTTTGGATTTTTCAGAGGCTGTTGAATTTGCATTGCTTCCTGTTTGCATCGATCTGTTCTCATAGCTTCTAGACATATTATGTCTGATGATGTGGCGCTAACTTTTTGGATCGATCCACTTTTTATGCCGAGTGACCGAGTCTCTTACTTGAATGCATCTTGTTCGTATTCATCCATTGCATTTCCATTCGTATTGCACCTATTCTTCACTTCGTATCGCTTCACGTATACATTGCTTCTCAATACGTGTGACTTCATTCGTATTGATGATTTGAAGGCACTTCATATTGTTCGCTACATGCGTTCTTCGTATCGCTCTCTTTAAGGGTATGCCTCGTATCGATAGGTTAATTGATCGATACGAGTTAGGTTGGTGTGATCAATACAAAACGTGACTTGTTGATGGATACGAATTAAAGCAAATATGATGGATACAAACTGAAGTGCACATGATGGATACAAAGCAGAATGCACTTGATGGATACGATCTAGTGCTCACCTGATCGATACGGTGCCATGCGCATTTGATGGATTTGAACAAGATCAATGCGTTGGAGGTTTCTCTTTGATTGCTTGATGGACGCGAACAAGGTTGTTACTTGATTTTCATCGATCATATCTTGAACATACGATCTTCGATTGACTTGAAATTCAGAACATTGGCTTTCATGGCTTTGCTTGTCGTGTTACATCAATTGTAGTTTGATCCGGACTCAGAAAAAATTTACCAGCATCCATAGTGAACCTTCGGACAATGAATCGATCTCTAGAATAGATCGTCTTTATTTTTCGACCAATTGCTTGGTATCACGGCCTTGCCAAAAGACAAGATAACATTTGCCCCCCAAAGTACGTCTTGTGGGGGCATGACGTGCTTTGAAAAGCTGCAATTTTCATTCTGAAAAAGTCCTATCCGATTCGCTGAATAGTTGTTGTCTTTCTGCCGAAAGATGTAACCTTCGATTGTTCTTTAGTAGTATAAATAATGAATTTTTGGCTGCCAACTGTTGTACTATGTACTGTTGTAACTGAATGTTGGATGATAGAAAACTGTTGTTCAGGTCCATAATTGTCATCAGGAGATCATACAATTCCTATAAATTTTGATTATTGAATGTTAATTGGTTGCACATAAATCATATTTTACCCTAACTCTCGTTAACGTTCATACGTTCACGAGTCATTGTCAGTTTTCTCTTATCGAATTACGTAGTAATCCTCTCCCAAATCGATGTGAAATTCGACTTGTAACAAAGTTTGACGGTTGCTATGAAGTTTTTCTTCGTATTGATCCACTCCTGGAATGATGTGAAAAGTTGAAAATTTTCCTTCGTATCGATGACTACCGGCAGTTCCCTGAAATATTTCATATCAATGGGTATGAACCTTTATGAGCTTCAAAGTGATGGATTCGAAGTGATCATTTCGTATCAATGAACAGCTGATGGATATGAAAAGCTTCACCTCAAATCAGCCATTGATGGATACGAAGGAGGTTCCCTAATCGATGGCCAAAGAATATGAACAGATTACTTTGTATCAGTTATGGTGTTGATCTCTTCAACCGATCACTTTGCACTGGGATATAAATCGACATTTTTCTTTCACACACACACACACACACACACACACACACACACACATATATATATGCAATTTTGTACTTAGAAAAAATTTACTTACTCATTTTTTCTAGCTCTTCGTATCGATTGCACTGCCAAGAGAAAGAAACTATCTACATTCCCAGAGTAGTTAACTCCTTAATTCTTCGAATTAGCTGCCTATATTAGGTAATTAACCAACAATATCTCATTAGAAATGACAAGACTTGAGCTTTAACGTCATTCCATTCATATTCATCGCCAGGTTTGGTGAAGAGGAGGCCGGATATGGCCGGAGTAAGGTCGAGGAAGGAGGAGATGGTTCTTATGCTGCTTAAGTCAATCGGAGAAGATGAAGCATAGATGGATACGAAATGAAGCCTCTCGTATCGGTCTTGGATGAGGGGATACAATTTGGACTGATCTGGATGTAGCAGAACTTCGAATCGAATGATAGAAGCGTTTCATATCGATAGATGGTGGGCTTTCGTACTGATCAACTAATGATGGCCTTCGTATCGATCTAGGGTGATCGATACGAAGCAGGGTCAATTTTGCATCAATACGAAGCGACTTTTATGTGTCCGATACGCAGCATTGTTCCATGATCGATATAAAATCCTTGCCACATCCAATGGGTACGAACTATGTTGTTGGCGAGTGATATGAACTAACTTTATGGGTGATCGATATGAACATTTGGGGATCGATCCAAGCTTTAACTTGATGAGGATAAAATCCTTTGCAAACTTGAACATTTAACTCCGACGAGCTTCTGCCTTACATGATTGGACTTAACTATTCCACTTCATATTTGATTGCCCTTTGAAGCTCGTCGATGGAACTGTAATTTGATAAAATTCTAATGAACTTTAACTCGAATCGATTTCCAAAGTCTGGATGGCACGGGTGTGACGTTCAACGATGATGGTCATTCCGGTTGAATTTTGAAGTCTTGTTATTTAGACATGTCCCTAAATTCTATAGAATTTTTTAAGTATTATATAGCACTGCACTGCACATTACATTCACGCACTTCACACTGGAGAAAGCATGGGATTATTTCATCTAATGATGGCTTTTACTGAGTTGATTAATTTGGAACGTGGAAGTTCACAACAGCAGGGGGTCAAAGTCCACTTCCCCCGACAATAGAGATGCTGGTCATTGTAGCCGAAGTCATAAGTCCAACCCCGGACGAGTTGCCAGGAGCAATTCTTATCGCGGATCCATAAGATTCTGTGCCATCCAATATCTTCAAAGATATGCTGGGGAGGATATGCTTAAGACATGTTCTACCACTAGATGATGTTCTGCTACTAGAATCGAATGACGAGCCACATGCTCCCCTGAAGGATTGGCCGCTTTTAACAGACACTCGTGCACAACTAGAGCACTTCCTTCATTCACCCAGTATATCCGAGAAGTGTCGGCTCTCATTAGAATCACTCTGTCACAGTTACATACAAATGGATACGCATTGCTGAACAGTCTATTCATTTTTTTCATGCAACATCTCTTTTGGCCGCCGACTTCGGAGGAAGTCAGATTCTTATTTAATGTCAAGAGTAGGGGAGATAATCCTTCATTCTCATTCCTATAGGCGTTCAGGAATTGTCAAGTGCTGACTGGATCCTGGACCAAGCTTAGCCACTTTAAGACCGAGTGGTTCTACGTTCGGTGGCCTTCATGGTTTGCCAGTCGGTGGTTAGTCGGACGTAAGTACTGCAGTTTTTATAGTGGCTAGCGAGGCAGTAGTAACTGACATTGAAATTAATATCTTCTTTCCATTATAGCCACAATTCAATGACCCAAAGGCACCCAATTTAAAGAAATAGTATGGTTCCTTAAAGAGGTGTCAAGTGAGATGAGAGAGATTGACTTGGTGCTGACAGATAAAAATTTGAGGATTGCTGGGCTAATTGATCAAAACTAGAGTATAAGATTTGAGGAATCGCTTAGGGCAGCCCCAGCAAGACGGGCTAAGCGTAGAGCGCCCGAGATTGTAATTGCTGAGGAGGGTGATGAGGAAGATACGCTTACTGAAAACGAACCCGTAGCTGGGCCCCTAGATAGCTCTCGGGATTTAGAGGGAAGGAGGAAACGTAAGGTAGTTGCACATAAGCGTCATAAGTCTTCGAGATGGAAATCCATAGTCATATCCCTGCCAGCCTCCAGTGTTAGAATTTCAAAGGCTTCTCCCTCGCAAATGGAGAATCCTTTTGAAGGGCTCGCCGACATTCTAATTTCGAACTACGTGTCGATCCAACATGACACTAGATTGGAAGGGCTTCAAAGCGCTTTAGATTTAAGCGAGTCACTTCCTACGAGCGTGCCAACGTAATCGGTTGGTCAAGGGGTTTAGCACATGCAATCATACACTTCATGGCACTACACAATTTTTCGATCATAAGTTATTCATTTCTAGAGATTAATGATTCTTCTTCTCTTTTACTTTATAGATACGATGACAAGGCAAGAATCTATGCTAGGAAGCCTTCGCTCGGCATGCCAGCCATCCAGTTCATATTACGAGTCCTGTAGAAGGGAAGCCTATAGAGACCGAATTGTGGCTATTCTAGCCAGTAGCATTATGAAAGGGAGAGGGATAGAGATAGAGAATATAGACATCGATCCCGATCACGCTCTCCACCTCCTTGAGCTCCAACACAACCCTCCGGTCATGGGAAACAACCCTTGGAGCCTCCTCGCCATAAACCGTCCTCCAAGTTCCATGGCCTGAATCATAGTGCCATAGGACCGAGGTTGAAACTCCCACTATCATTGAGCAAGCGGTCACCGAGCCCATTGGGGAAGGAGTGATCAAAATCGCCCAGTTGAAAAAAGACTTTCCAAATATATTTTTTCGACGGCTTCATCTTCCCTCTGCACTTAAGGAGAATTCCAGTTGAGGCGGAACAAACTATGCATGATTACATCCATGATGTTTACAGCCAATATAGGGAGTGGATGAAAACTGCGGATAAGGCATCAACGGTGGCCTTTGAGCGGGCAAAAACAATTGAAAACTTTGAAGTTGATCTCGCTCAAAAGGACCGTATAATACAAGTTCTTAACAATAAGGCTGAATCTTCCAGGAAATCAGAATAGAGGCCAATAAGAAAGCTGACGAGGCAAATCAGTCTATGGAAAGGATGCGACAGATGCATTTTTCCTTGGTTGAGGATATGGGCCATAGAAATACCACTTTTGTGGCCGAAAGGGATGTTGCGCTAAAGGATCTTAAGGCTAAATTCGTCGAAATCGTCAAGGAGAAAGACGATGCAAACAAAGTAGCTCAGGAAGCATGTGAATAGGCCATGATGTTTAGGAATGAGAGGGACGCAGCATCACTTAAATTTCAGGAAGCCGAGGCCAAGGTTGAGAGCGAAGTGAGGATGGCGGAGACCAAGTTGGAGGCCGATATCGATGATCTTCTTGTCACGTACAACGCCAATGTTTTGAAGCACCGAAACCTGACCTGGCTCGATAACTATCCATCACACTTATATAATGCCTAGAGCCGTTTGGTGAAAGATGAGAAGACAGAACACCAAGTTGAAGCATTGATGAATTTGAACAAGAGAACCGAGTGCCGAGTGAAGATGAAAGAAAAGTTCTCCATGACATCACGATCATATATGAAAAGGAGAAACTTGGTACTCAGCATACGAAAGCTGGAGAGGGTTTAGGTGTTGAGCACCGCAATGTAGGTTCCGAAACTCTTACGCCAACCCTACCTAAATCTAAATCTATAGTTGATCCTCAGTTTGTTCCTGCATATAATCCCGATCAATCATGGTTATCTCCAATTCACGAGCACGTCACCGAAGCTGCTCCAATTCCGCCTACAAGTCATTCAGAGGAAGGTATTCTGAACATCTCTTGTGTTCATTCAAAATGGGAAGCATTGCTTGAAGCAATGACTAATAACTCTTTCATTGTCTCTATTTAATGATAGGAGCTACATCTGCTGGGCCTCCTGCAATTTAAGAGCCGCATCACGAGCAGGAGGCCATTACAACAGAACCAACCATTATAACGGCGACTGCGCCAACCGGCGGAGCATAGGAGATCATGCTTAATTTTGATGAACAGATGATGGAGGAACTCCTCGGTCATCGTAGTGACCCTTTCGCCAATCTGTCATTTGTCATGGGTGGAGGTGCATCAGCGACTAGCTCCTCGGACCTAACTGCTGCATTCCCAGCGATGCCCAAACAATTCATGAAGAGGAGATAATAGCCGAAATTAACACCGAGATGGAAGCAGCTGCGTGGGCTAGTAGCTTTGGAGGTGGGACGGGGGGCCCAGGTCTAGCTCCTTTACGAATGTTCTCTCCTAGTGGCACGATTGTTGGCACGAGTGTGCCTCCTCCGCCTTCTAACATTGGTCCTATCCCTCTAACTCCACCTTTAGGAAGCATTCCAATTCATGTGAGCTTGAAGGAGGAGGTTACCATAATGCCCTTGACTGGAGATCAACCGACAAAAGATAAGGGTTCAAAGAGGTGGCCAAGTGGCCGTTCCAGCGGGTCGACACTGAGGAAGGAGAAGAAAAAGAAAATTAGAGAATAGACTTGTCTCCTTGGCTCATTTTTGGACAGATAGATAGGAAATTTCTTTTGTTTTTTGTAAGCCGTGTATAGATGCGGGTTCGGCCCATGCTAGTAGGATTTTTTGGAATAATTTTCTATCTGTCCTTTTCTTTCAAAGAATAGTTGAAATAAAATTCCATTTTGTCTTCAGCTCAGTTTATGTTCACTTATTAAAGTATTTCAATGGTCGAACTTCCATTCAATATACTTGTAGAATCTTAGCCTTTGAATCGAAACTGGGTTTAGTTGCTATGCTTTGGGACCACATCTTCGGGTCATGATCGAACGTTGATTCGAATTTCAATATTGCACTATCTCAATTAGTAGCTGATACTTAAGTTCTACTCCTGGTTTTGGGGACAAACTGAGAAGATCGGTAGGCCGTCATTCTTCGCCTTTAATATGTCACTCTCAATTTTCTGAAATGAAGCTGAAGCATGATGAATTCAGGTGGTTGAACCACACTTGTTTATCACTTGAAGATTACATCCACATTCTTGGGATTGCCTTTGTACATCGGCCGTTATTTTGAGATTGTGTCCGCGCTTGGGGGACTTAAGTTATTTTACGGGCGGTTAGTTACACTCATTTGATATTTGGCACTTTTTCCATGTTCTGGGGACTTACATTGATTCATGGGTTGTCATTCACACCCACTTTACGTTTATAATTCGATCAGCACTTCGGGGACTCAGACTTGTCCTACGGGTAGTCCATTAACACCCGGTTTGTGTTTAAACTCAAATCCACACTATGGGGATTTAGGCTTAGTCAATGTTTATACTCCAATTGACACTCTGGGGACTTAGAGTTTGTTGATGTTTACACTCCAGTTCACACTACGGGAATGTGGAGTCAGTTAATGGTTTGTCGATCACATCATTTTTTGAGTTTTAGAATTTCGTTCACACTCCGAGAATGAAGGAGTTATCAGGATCGTAGATGGTCGGTTCACATCAACGCTAAGTTAACAAGTAAGGTCATTAGATGGACGGGTCCATCCTCCTCGGGCTTGGTTTAAATTCCGGTGAAGTCGTTAGGTGAACGGATCCACCCTCTTTGAGACCATATTTGTAAGTTTATACTCCAATTCACACTCTAGGAATCTAGAGTTAGTTAGAGGATTGTTGTGTATCAATCATTTTTTGGCTTCAGTGTTATTACTTTCCCCCGAGCTCGAGTTTCACTTAGCAAGTGACTGGTCGTATCACAGTCACCCCTATTTGAATAAATCCCACCATATGGTGGAACTTAGCTCATCGTGCATAGTGATGGTCGTATGACACATTTTAAAAAATCACAGCTCTTGCTCGAAGAGATTGCATTTTATTGCTGAAATAAGAAAATACGACAAAGTCGATTGCCTTATTACAAATTCAAATTTTGAAATGCATAAACAAATTGCAAATGAAAAATAAACTGCATAAATAAATAAAACCTGCTATGTGTAGTAGTGACGAAGACTTTTGCTGCTCCAGGCTCTTGGCAGAATAAGACCGTCAACGGACGATAATTTGAATGTGCCATCTCCGAGCTTTCGTTCAATAACATAAGGCCCTTCCCACATTGGTTTCATATGTGAAGGAACAGGTTAAATTCTCTTGAGGATGAGATTGCCGAGTTCAATGGTTTGGGGTCGGACCTTGGCATTGTTCAATCGGACGACTTGACTTCGGTTTGCGGCTACCCTTAAATCATCCTCTTCACGCTTCTCATCCAATAAATCCAGAGATCTGGAAAGTAATATAGCATTCGTCTTCAGATTATATTATGCCATATGATGAGAAGGTACTTCCATTTCGACTGGAATAATAGCTTCTGAACCATAGGAAAGAGAGAATGGAGTGTGGCTGGTCGCAGATTTGTGGGTTGTCCGATAAGCCCGTAGGGCCATAGGTAGTTCATCGACCCGTTTTCCTTCGGTCTTTTCTAGTCATTTCTTCAGAATAGACTTTAAAACTTTATTAATAACTTCAACATATCCATTTGCTTGAGGGTGCGCAATTGCGAAGAATTTCTTCTGGATGTGGAATCGCTGAAGAAATTCTTAAATTCAACATTGTCAAATTATGCGCTGTTGTCAGTAATGATGGTATGCGGGAGGCCAAATCGACAAATAATGTTGCATCCCACAAAGTTGATTACCTTCTTCATTGTTATAGTAGCAAGACGCTCAGCTTCCGCCCACTTGGTAATGTAATCAACTACAAAGATGGCGTACTTCGCACCACCTTTAGATAGAGGTAGAGAACCGATAATGTCAATGCCTTATACTGCAAACGGCTACGGACTGGCTATCTGAGTTATTTCGGTAGGTGATGCTCTTGTAATTCGAGCATGTTTTTGACATCTATCACATTTTTAGCGTAATTCGATGCATTGTGATTTACAGTCGGGCAATAGTATCCATATCAGAGCGCTTTCTTAGCAAGAGCTTGCCCCCCGGTGTGATCGCCACATTCTCCTTCATGTACGTCGTGCAATACTTGTTTAATTTCATCATGCGTGATACACCAAAGTAGAGGAACGGAGTACCCTCTTCTATACATGACTCCATTATGAATAGTGAAACGCGAAGCATTTCGAAGAACTTGTCTCTTTTCACTCCTGTGCTCCGGTAGGGTCACATGCTCGAGATAGTTTCGGAACGGAGTCATCCATGACTCCTTATCGGAAATGACCTTAAATACCCAATCTGTTTCCATCTAATCGATGCTTGGGGAAGATAATGTTTCCATGGGAACGATTCCCATTTGTTGTGCCTCGCCTGTACTGGCTAACTTTGCTAACGAATCGGGTTCGTGATTGTGCTTTTGGGATGTGCAATAGATGACATAATAATCAAACTGATTCAATTTCTCCTAAACCCGAGCAAGGTAAGAAAACAAACTTTGGTCTTTGGCCTGGTACTCCCCCCAAACTTGAAACACAACCAATTGCAAATCACAGTAAATCTCCACAGCAATAATTCTCAAATCTCTGGCAAGCCTTAGTCCAGTGAATAGGGCTTCGTATTCAGCCTCGTTGTTGGTTGCATGGAAATAGAACTTTAATGTATAGCATGTAGATCAGCTTTCGGGAGTTTCAAGCACAACTTCGACACGTAAGCAATGGTCATTTGATGCACCATTATTATGTAGTTTCCAGATATACTTGGGAGACTTACCGGTTTTGGAAAGTCCTCCAGAATAGTGAATTCAGCGATGAAATCTGCTAGGACTTGTCCTTGGATAGGTTGCCTTGGAGTGTAAGTAATGTCAAACTGACTTAACTTAATATTCCACTTGAGTAACCTACCAGACGTCTCAGGCCGCGTAAGCACCTGTCGTAACGGCTGGTTGGTGTATATAGTGATAGCCTGAGCTTGGAAATACGGATGGGGCTTCCTCAAGGCAATGACAAGGCAATAAGAGGACTTTTCCAGCATTGGACGGTTTCTCTCTGCTCTGGTCAATCGTTTTCTAATATAATACATTGGTCGTATCCGGTCCTCTTTCTGAATTAGGGAAGCACTGATTGCATTTTTTGACACCGCCAAGTAGAAGTACAATCTCTCGTGATCAATAGGCTTCAACAGAATGGGTGGTGTGGAGAGGTGTTGAACTAGTGCTCGGAATGCGCCTTCACATTCCTTCGTCCATTCAAAGTTTCGTTTCCCTTTTCTGATCAGGTCAAAGAAGGGAATGCAATTGTCGGTGGATTTTGAAATAAACCTGCTCAGTGTTGCTACGTTCTCATTGAGGATCTAAACCTGCTTTATAGTCCGTGGAGTTTCAAGATTTCTGATTACCAGATCTTTTTAGAATTGGCTTCGATTCCTCGAGCGTTGACGATAAATCCAAGGAATTTTCCAAAAGCGACCTCAAAGTGACACTTCAACAGGTTGAGTTTCATTCTATATTCTTGGAGGATGTTGAACATCGATTCTAGATCTTTGATACGGTTAGTGGAGACTTGTGACTTCACAAGCATGTCATCCACATATACCTCCATGGTTTTTCTGATCTGGTTGGCAAACATTCGATTAACTAACCGTTGGTAAGTTGCCTCGGCATTCTTGAGTCCGAACGACATAAATTTGTAGCAGTAAAGTCCCAGATCGGTTACGAAGCTGGTATGCTCCTGATTGGGCAAGTGCATAGGTATTTGATTAGCTAGAATACGCATCCATGAAGGATAAGAGTTCATGCCCAGCTGTTGAGTCTACACGCTGGTCGATTCGGGGAAGTGGAAAACTAACTTTAGGGCAAGATTTATTCAAGTCTGAGTAATCAACGCATGTTCTCAATTTCTTGTTTGGCTTTCGAACAAATACAGGATTTGACACCCATTCTGGATATAATGCATCTTGGAAAAATCTGTTCGATTTGAGCTTTTCTGCCTCTTCCTTAAGGGTGGCAAATCTCTCTGGATCCATACCATGTCTTTTTTGCTTGACCAGGATATGTCGCAGATCAATATTCAATGTGCAGCTCACAATGTCCGGGGAGATTCCACACAATCAAAGTGTGTCCAGGCAATCACGTCGAGGTTCGCTTGGAGAAATTCAACGAATCTCTCCTATATCTTTTTGATTAGCCGAGACCCAATCTTTATCATTTTAGAATCATCAATATCATCGATCGGAACATCGATCATCAGCTTGACCGAGGGAGCTTGAATGTCTCTACTTTCGTCTTCACTTTCGGAATCTCTTGGGTCAAGATATCTTGGGAATTGGTTAGGGTGCCCGGGCCTACGCCCAGGCGTTAGCTGTCAATTTTCTACAAAGCTATGATGACCTGGAATTTCTAGATATTTGAAATTGAGATATTTAATTGATTTTAAATATTTGAAAGTTAGTTTAACTTGAATTTCAAATATCACTATTTATTTGGATAGTTAATTTGATGGATTTAATAATGGGAAGTTGGGTGAAATATTAAACTGGAGTTTTAAGCTTAATAAAAATATTTCAAAGGCTTATAAAATTTATATTGATAATACTGAAGATAGTAAAAGTGTTAGAAGTGAAATTGAAAGTGTTTTGGTTAGTTTTAAAAATATATCATTCGAATTGATATTTAAAAATTACCTTCCGAGGCACTGTCTCCAAATTCGATGAAACTAGTTCCATTGTATCCGTAATAGTGTATTATCATCGAATTTCGATTTTCGTAGCATTTTGGGTTGTCGTGTGGCCGTACGGTATATAAACACGCTGAAATTTGTATCCAAAATTTAAAGTTCCATTTATCGAGACAATTTGAATAAATTTAATATACATATTTTTATATACTGGTCAACTTCAGCTGAAATAATTTCACATCAGTTGTCTTTGCTTTATCACATCTGGCTAACATTCAACTGCATTTCACATCAGGCTAACATTCAACTGCATTTCACATCAGTTCTTTTTGCCTTTTATTCAAATCATTGTCTCCAGTTTGTTCAACACACTAACATCACCTCAGTCCTATTTACCTCAATCAAGCTAGAGCCTTTCCATTTTGTCTCCTCCAGTTTCAAAATGCACGAAAACACTTAAAGAAAATATGGCTGATACTTCAGTTCAAAGAATCATAGAGCATAATAAAAAAATGGCGATTGAAATCCGCGAATCAAATCGCCCTACGTCACATTCGAACCGGAGTCGATCGAGAGAGCTAGACGGGATTCTCGATTCAATCGAGAGCTGAGAAAGAGGGGGCGGCTGAAATGAAGCGCGATGTCATCGCGATTGGGAGAGCATGTCATGGGGTTCGTGCTAGGCAGTGGTGGTCGCGAGTGGCAGCTAGGCACGCATGGTGTCGTGGACCAGAGGCGATGATGGGAAATTGCAAGTTACAGGAAGAGGTTCGTCGGTTAGTGGAGTTCGCGAGGAGGGTGGGCGGCTCCGCTAGTTCGTGGTGGCGGCAGATACTTGGTGAGGCTAGGTTAGTGGAGGGGACAATGATGGTCATCAATGCGAGCGTGAGGGGTAGTCAGGGATTGCGTGCATGTGGAAGAGGCTTGGTTTCGATTCGCGTGATGGGAGAGGTTCAGTGTGTGCTGTGTCATGGCAGTTTTGGGTTGCACAGTGAGGTATACTGTAAATTATTTTCTTTAATTTATAGATTTTCATACACGCATGTTTAATATGCTGAGATAAATAGGATATATATATATATAAGATTTGCGTAAATATAGGAATTTTCTAAAAAAAGGAATTATTATTAATCTACAGTAATGTAATTTTTGTTGTTATTTACAGAAAAAGAAAAGTGAATTATATATATAAATATATACAAGTATATATATATATATACATATTTTGATACAGAAAATAAGTGTGTGTATATATATATGATCTTGGAAAATATAAGAGCTTATATTAAATTAGATTTTGAAATCTATATAGATTATTTTATAAGTGTATATGTAGTTCCAAAAGAGAAAAAGTAAATTTACACATACACGTTTTAATTATACTAAAATAAGGGATTTTGGTAATTAACTTATTTTATTAACTCATTCAATTATTTTAGTCACCGAAAATATTTTTATATAAATGGAATTAGATAAGAATTAAATTACTAGTTAATTAAATTTATTAAAATAAAAATTTACTATTCGATTTACTTCAAATCTTAATAAACTGTACAAATGTTTATACAAGGTCTAAATCATGAAGAAACCAAGTCAAGGTCAAAGTGGACTGCAAATAAAAGCAAAGGTGAGCTGATCTCCCTCATTTGGATTACCATTAAATTTATATAGTTAAATTTACATTATTGGTTGAATGATTGAATTGACTAGATGTGAATTATATATAATAGTATATATATATATATATATTGGAGTGATTTATTTCCGCATTATATAGCGGATGAGACCCTATGCGTCTCGCATTATAGCGGATGACACTTATATCGCGATATCCCGCCTTGAAGCGGAATTGGTATTTTAAATTGTTATGCTAACATCTGTGGATGCGGGGAAACAGGTTGAAGGGATCCAACTGGATTTCTCAAACTATTGGGTTTATTTTATATTCAATAATGTGATTTACGTGATAATTTGCGATGGATTACATTAATTATATTAGGAATTGAAATTAGTGAATGCTATGGCTTTGTTGAATATATATTGGTATTTTAAGAAAATGAAAATATATAAGTTTGGATTTTTAAAGAAATAAAAAGGGAAATTTTTAAGTAAAATAATTACAGTAAATTTGGGTAAAGTAATGATTGAATTTGGAAAAAGTATAAAAGTTTGATCTTTAAATTCTATTAAATAAATTCTGAGTGTGGAAACAAAAATAAAATTTTTAAATAAATGGAAATAAAAGAGTTTTGGAGATTAATTGATATTGTCCAAAAATTAAAGGATTTAATTTTCAAAACTTAAAGATTTAAAATGTTTGGGAAGAAATAAAAAAAGGGAAATTTTGAATGAAGTATGAAGTGGGTATTTCTGTTTAAAATAATATTTTAAATCATAAATATAGAAGTGAATATGGAGTTAATGTGTTTTGAAATAAAATTAAGTAAGTAAAGGAATTTATTTTGAAATGGAGTAAATTTTGGAAATCGGTTTGGAATTGATTTAAGTGTTTGAAACTGTGATTTAAAGGAGGATAAGACTATGGAATTTATAAATTGGGTTTATAAAGTGGAATAAGATATAAGTGGATATTTGAAAGTATAAATTCATGGTGGGAATTTATAAAGGAATGGGTAATTGATTTTAAAAATAAACAGTGGTTTTATTTTTAAAAGTGTGGAATGGAATGTGTATTTTCCTAAAAAGTCAAGTATGTTTTCAAAGCAGATTTTTAAGTATAAGTTAGAAGTTTTAAAGTGGTTTTAAAAGATTGTTTTAGAAAAATTATTATTTAGTGGTTTTAAATTTTTTAAAAGTAAATATTTATTTCAATTAATTATAGTAGTAATTATTTTAAAGGTTAAACTTGTATTATGATTTAAAGGATAATTATTTAATAGTTGTACTTATGTAAATAACTTTTATTTTAAAGGTAGTTTTGGCTAAAGTTTTACTTAAATTTTTTTTTATGGAATTTCATAACTATTGTTTTGAATAAAGACTTTTAATTAGTTTTTAATTTAAGTGTTTTAAAGTATATATTTTTGAATGAAGTGATTTAAATTATTTTAAAATCTAAAGTATTAAGCCTTGGTGATTTTTAATGGAAAGAAAACAATTGGGCGGAAGCTTATTCCGCGAGAGGAAAGTGTTTTCAAAACTAGTTTTCAAAAGGTTGAAGTGTAGAAAAATATCTTGCGCAGATATTTTGAAATAATTAATTTGAAAATTATTAAGATCTGTTGGTTGTTTGTGGATGTTATGTAATGGTTAAATAAGCGACTATACATACTGGACAATGCGTTGATCGTTTCGAAGAGACCGGGATTAATTTCTAGAAAACCACTTCGATAAAATTTGAACGTTTTCATTAGGAAAACAAGTGCTTGGAGTCGAAGATGAAGCAGTGAAGTGCAAGGGCTAATCGCTACTAATCCTGAGGGTGATTCCAAAATGGATGTAGTAGGAGTACTGCCTTCGGTTCCGTTCGGACCAGGTGTGGACTTGTATGGATGAATGAATTCAAAACATCATCAGGGGGACGATGAGCATTCTAAGTGAATGTGTTCTAAAAAGGTAACGCATAGCCTCGAGCCTCGTCAACCGGGAGTGGCTAAAACAGGGGAGGTACAACAAGGCTAAGTGACTAGCAACCAATTAGGGTAATGTCATGTATGTCTAGATGTCCCTTTTTATTCGACCGTGTGGGCAGTTGTTGATCCTAACCCTAGGGTGATCTTATTCGGACTATCAAGTAAGGGGTAGCTCCGTCTTGTGTAGCAGGGGATCGGAGTCGATTCTCGGTACTCTGATCTAGACCAGGTACTGTGACGGGCGGTACCCCAGTAGCCTTGCCGTTGATGGAAACCCTATCTCCAATAAGTGCCTTCAGACTTGTTTGTATACCTATTATGCTGGAATTTAATGAATGTAATTTTTTTTGGCTATTTGAATATAAGTACTTGTATATGGACACTACTATAATATCAGAGGATTTGATAAGAAATGTTTTGGTTATCGTAAGGTAAAAACCCGGCATGTTTATTTTTGGCATGGTCTTACGAGATACCTTTGATTTCAAAAGGATTTTGCAATTGAGTGTGTTTTCTCACGCTGGTTTTCCAAACTGACTCGGGTGTTATTTCACTATAATGCTTGGGTCAAACCGAGTATTATAGAGTACAGATTCTAGACGGACTGCTATGGTGCTCAGGGAATGTGCTTGTCACGACCCGGAATTCCACGTTCGAAAATTGACATCAAATACCTCACTTGTATTAGACTGTCAATGATTCAAACATCGAACTCTAGTCGGATGGAGCTTATAACAACATTAGATGAATATAAAACAGCGGAAAATAAAATGAATATCATGCATCATATCACAGATACAACATCATAATAATATCTGTTACAACATCAGAGTACACATGAAAAACATCTCCAAATAGAATGACATAATAGAACAACTACATATCATATGCCAAAAGTCTTCAATGAGATAGAGAATGATAGTGAACACCAAACTAAGCACCTCGAGATCCAAAAGCTTCCAAAATGTCTCTAAGGTATGAGCTTCCAAAAACCAAAATCTCCAAACCAAAATACTCCAAAATGTAGCTAGAGCCAAATACAGAAAACCTGCTACTAGGCTGCCCGCGTAGAAATGGTGGGCACCTAGAGTTTAGAAAGGAAACAATAAACTCCGGGTCAGTCTTGGGACTGGTATGAGTAAACAAAGATAATTGCTTTCAAATAAAATAGATTTTTACAAGAAAAACCGGTATGCTTTTGGAAAATGAAACTACCATAAGACCTCCCGCCACACACACAATGCAATCGTAGAATTGGAGGAGATTTCTTCTTATGATAGTCAAATATGCTTAATATGGGAAAATTCTTTGATATTATTACTAGTGCATAGTGTAGAAGGCCATTTCGAAAATATAATATCAATCTTAGCCAACATACGACATTTCGTCGTATGCCTACTATAGCTCCCATGTTCAATAGCAGGTTACCGCCACATTCCGTTGCAGGTTATACAACTAAAACCGTACGGGGTTCGTATTGGGAATTGGTTTTCCAACAAATGGTCAGGCTAAGGAACTTCCTATGCCACATGGGTACGCCTCTGGCGGGACGTCCCGAGAACCTACCCGGCTCTCTGCCAACACAAAGCCGGGTTACCTCTGTAACTAGGTAACTACTACTCGAGTATGCCACTCCCCGGTCCTTTGGGACCTTTATCCGAGGGCCCTCCATCACAAAGCAACAACCACACAGAATAATGAGATTGAAGCAACCACATAGGTAAGTATCTGGGCTCCATACCATGATACTACCTTTTTCCAAAAGGAAATGACATACCCTAAAGGGCGCGACCCTTATAACCTTGTCGCATCTTTCCTGTTTCGACCATTTCCGGGGTGTGAGGTCAGATGAGATCTCGTCCACAAAGCTACGCTTCACACGAAAGCCATGCTTTGATCACAAATGATCAACAAATGATCATCACTATACAGCAGCACTTGGCGTGCCACACTACCAAATTGGGAGTATATCGCTGATAGCCTTCAACTACATAACCCCTGAGCTCGTACGTCTCAGAAAAGGGTGTTAAGCTAAGAGAATAAATTCTCCGCCACCAACAGATATGTATTTGAAAGAAATCGGTTTTATATCTCAAAGCGTAGTGTCAGACACACGACCATATCAGTCTGTTCCGGGTTCGAACAGAACCGAAGGCACTTCGTCCAATAGAGGAAGAAGCCCTTGCAAATCCGGGCGTCCATAATCCCGATCGGACTTCCCATCACTTAGGGAATCACTATACCGGAGCAACTCGGTGTAGAGACAATCGATAGGTTATCCTATCGTTTTCGAAGACACCCGTTCTTCACCGTCGGTCTTCCATGCAATCCATTCGTCGAATCACTATTCGGAATGGGTTATATGACACAAAGGTCCTCTCCTGGCTAATCCGAATAGTGAGCGCTCAAATTTAAACCATGTGGGTGTATCAATCACAAAGATTCAAATCCAAGGTTCGATGTAGGTTTCGGATAACAAACAGAAATCCGACTCCCTGTCGCATCGAAGTTTAAATGCCATTTTACGGGAAAAAGGGGTTACACAAACATATGGGAAACAATTCACAAATCACAGTTCATCACAAAGCAATCACAGCATCACAACCAAAATATCAATCCAATATGGAATATTTGATGATGGTCAATCATCATTAATTCAAGTGATTGTGATTAAGGTGAATTGGCCATATAATTGTCCTTATTAATAATTTTAAATTAATGTTTATTCCACTTAATTATAGATTAGTTTAATTGGCTTAATTAGTTAATTATCCTTTGATTTATTATTTTAAACTTATGGATACTTAATTGTTAATTAATTAAGTTTTAATTTTATTTTATAAATTCCCTTTTTCTTTAATTAATTAAGTTTAGATGGTAAAATCATTGCAAGCCTTAAGGGTTATTTATTCTTCATTTTTTTATAAATCAATTTGGTTTTAAATTAACATTTAAACATTTATTTTGCTTTTATAAATTTTGTTAAGTTAAACTTTAAAACAACTTATATAAAATTATAAATTTAAAATGCCATTGTTTCATATGCTATTTATCATCATCATTAAATTATTCAAAAAAAATAAAATAAATTTACTTGAGTTTTTCAAACATTTGGTTAAAACTGGTTACTGCTTTCATTCCTATTTCACTCACCCGAGACTTGCTTCGGGTTTACGCCGAGAAAATCTCCCTTTTACTTCGGATTTTACCTAAAGTGACCCGTGCCTCACTTTTTTTTTGGAAATTTGTTAAGGTTTTTAAACAACACGATGAACGCCAAAACCCCCTGGGTCTCTCTTCGAGTTCCCACGCCATTTCCCCTTGCCGCTCTTCGAGTTATTCCTCGTCCTCCCCAACGCATCACCCTGACACGCCACCATAGCCACGTGCACCGGCACCGGAGGCGATTCCAACCACTGGCGAACATCGTCGCACGTCAACCCCCAACCCAGAAACATCTCCATCCATCGAAGTACCCCATCTCCTCCCCAATCAAAATCAAGCAACAGAACCCAAAAAAAAAACATCAGGCTGACACGTACTCGCCTCGCGCCGCCTCCCCTAACCGTCAGCGGCCGTGATATTTAGACCGAAGCTCCTACGTCGTGCGACGCTTCGATTGGCTCCATCGACACGATGTCCGATCATCTAAGGACGGCGCAGCATCGACGTTTTCGAACGTGAATCAAAATGGTTCTTAAACCCTAAAACACACTCGAATTCAAAATCTGGGTTTTTAAAAATTCAAACTGCATTTTTCTGGTGATCACGAACCCCCAAACCATCTACGACAGCGAATTCGAGGCTTATAACTCCTTAGATCATCAAATTTTGGTAAAACTTTAATTTCCGATCAACTCCCATTTTCCTGAGCAATATGCAATGAAAAAATTTGATTTTTGTTTCTAAAATCATTATTCTTGATGGTGATTCAAATGGTGTTACTGAAATTCAAATCTATGAGGTTCGAATTTTCACCTATTTTTGAGTTGTGACTGTGTTTACATCTTCCAGTGAAGATAAAACCTGTTTTATTTGCTTTAATTAATTGTTTAGATGAAATACAAGTTTAAACAATCATTTTATCTAAATTTCTAACAAGTTTCAGGAGCAAGGAGGGAAAAGGAATATTGTATTTGGATGTGTTTCATACTGTAACCAGAGTTTAAGCTTGACAACAAATTTCTTTTTTTCTTCCAAAGTTTCCAGTAAGACTACAACCTGTTTTAATTTTTTCTGAAGCATAGTGCAAGTCCAAACACAACTTCAACTTATTACAATTCATTTTCAGAAGGAAGAGAAAGATTGAATTGGATTTTGATATGTTTTATTCTTGCAAAAAGAAGACTATATGAAATTGAGTTTCCCAGTTTCTAGGAAAACTACTTTGCTTTGATTTATTTCAAAAAATTAGTGCAAGTTGACAAAATCCATCTTGTTTACTGAAACAAAAATGCATGGCTAATCTTAGTTAATCATTCAAATCAAATAGAGACAGGGGGAAAAAGAAAATGGATTTTACAGGTTTACACTTTTTTATTTATATTTTTTTCCTGAAACTAAAACAGTGGCTAATATTTTTGCAAGATCAACATGACAAGCCAAGTATTCAACCATACATCCAAATCTCTTGCATACAAACAAAGTTTAAGTTTCCTACATCACCCAAACATACATAAAGCAACTGTGATAAAAAGAAAACAGGGTTTACTCATCTGTTTTTCTAGAGTTTACTGACAGCTCTATCAACAGAGATGAGTCCCGCAACTTCCCCTTTTTTCTACTTTAATCCTCTTGGGGTTTTAGATCTGAAATTGATGGGTACAGATCTATGATTATTTTAGTTTTATTCATGCATTTAAATTATCAAAAATAGGGGTTTCCATTGCACTTACATTTGAGATTTATAGCAGAGAAGATTTTTTTTTTTGAAACTTGAAACCAAAAAAGATTAAACCTTGATTTTCCTGCAATACAATTAGATATGGTTGTATTAAATCCCAGTTGGTTTTTCATTTATTTTTAATCATAAAAAAATAACAAATTTTCCCAGATCACTTACAGCTTGAATTTTTAACAGGGAACTTTCTCCTGAACTTGAAAACCAGTAATAACCTTTAATTCTTGATTTTTTTTTCTGCACAGATTCAATATTGTTGAATTAAACTCTTGCTTCACCAGGAATTACAACTTCAAATTCAAAAAAAAAAAAGTTACTTGCCCTTTTAAATTTTATTTCCAAAAAAAGGAAAAACTGCACTGCCTTTGAAATACAGAAACTCCCTGCTTCACAAATCTGCAGATTTTTTTTTGTTTTAAATTGATTGTTAACACTTGATAAAAAAAATCAAAATTTCATAAACTATAAATTTTGAAACAAAACTTACCTGAAAGTATCACACTACTATTATGAAGCATGAGAAAATACTTTAGATTTTTTTTAGCTTGAATGGAAGAAGGAAGTTTCTTTTTTTCTTCTGAACTTTTTTTTTTCTTTGAATGTTGAAGAAAAAATTGCAAAGATCTTTTGATTACTGAACATCAGGTGTTAGGGGATTTAAAAGTTCGAATTTTAGAAGGTGAAGAGTTTCCTGAATTTTTTATTTGAATATTTTATTAAAGAGATGATGGTTTGTGCCATTTGTAAGGAAATATCTTAAGCACTAGATTTTGTTAATCATTCAACTTTATTGTGAATGTATGTTTCAGCCTTTGTTGTTTACAAAGCAATGAAAAATTTATAAATTTTATTTTCTATATTATATATACTTTTATAAACCCATTCATGTATATATTTTTACTCATTTATATATATATGCATATGTACAATGTCAAAAGAAAAGTTGTTTTTACCATTGTATACTTATTCCTTAATGATTTTTTAATGCTACTAAATTTTTAAAACATTTATTCCAATTTTAAATTCAAACTTAAATTTTAAACTTGAAATATAAACATTTTAAATCCAAATGACCTTTACAAACATTTATTATTTCAATATTTTAAACCCAAAAATAAATTTGGAATTTATTTCATATATTATTTTCTCTTATTTTATTTGTTTTAGATTATTTTTTTCAAATTTATTCTCAAATTAAACCCCAAGAGTTTAAATATATTATTTATTTTAATTGATAATTTTGGGATGTTACAAATACCCCCTCCTTAAGAAAATTTCGTCCTCGAAATTGAAAGAGAGAAAAAACAGACAAAGAATATACGATTCAAAAAGAATAAGGAAATGGCTTACCGGCTAAGCCGAGATATCCACTCTGCATTTGGGATAAGATTTCTGCATATTATCTTCAGTTTCCCAAGTGCAGTCCTTTGGATCGCCACTCCACTGAACTTTTACTAGCTTTATTGCTTCTCCTCACGATCCACAATCTTTATCGGTTCTCTTTTAACGGTTAGATTGGGAGTGATGTCAAGATCTTGTTGGGCAGCTTCTTCTATGATACAATCTGGATCGTGCACATACTTCCGAAGGCTAGAAATGTGGAATACATCATGCACACCCGATAACCAGCTAGGCAACTACACACGATAGGCTAGAGAACCAATCCTCTCCAGAATAGGAAAGGGACCAATATATCGTGGTGCTAGTTTACCGGTCTTCCCAAATCTCAATACACCTCTCATAGGAGATACTTTAAGAAAAACAGAGTCCCCAACCTGGAATTCCAAATCCCGCCTTCTACGATCGTAATAGCTCTTTTGATGGCTCTGAGCTGTCTTCAGTTTCTTCCGAATAAAATCAACTTTCTCGGTGGCTTCTTTAATCAAGTCCGGTCCAAGAATGAGTCTATCACCTGCCTCAATCCAGCATGTCGGTGATCGACACGGTCGGCCATATAAAGCCTCAAAGGGAGCCATCTCAATACAGGCCTGATAGCTGTTGTTATAGGAGAACTCGACCAGATGCAAATGGTCTTCCCAAGAACCACCAAAATCAAGAATACAAGCTCACAATAGGTCCTCCAAGATTCAATTGATCCTTTCTGTCTGCCCATCAGACTGTGGGTGATAAGAAGTACTGAAATGCAGCTTAGTTCCCAATGCGTCTTGAAACGCCTCCCAAAATCTACTGGTGAATATCGGGTCACGATCACTCACTATGCTGCTAGGAATGCCATGGAGACGGACAGTTTCTTTCACATACAACTAGACTTGAAGCCATGCGGGTAGCTTTTACTGGCAAGAAGTGGGCCGACTTAGTCAAACGATCTACGATGACCCAAATCGCTTCATTGCCCTTTCGAGTGCGAGGTAAACCATCAATGAAATCCATCGACACTTGGTCCCATTTCCACTTGGGCACCTCTAAGGATGAAGTAGACCCGCCATCTTCTTTTGGTCGCTCTTGATTTGTTGGCAAGTAGCACAGCGACTCACATAAATAGATATATCCCTCTTCATCATCTTCCACCAGAAAGTTCTTTTGATATCTCTATACATCTCGTTGACTCCTGGATGGATGCTGAATTTTGATTTGTGACATTCATCTAACACTTCTCGTTTCAAATCTGAAATGTCAGGGACACAGATCCTGCCTTTCATCTTTATAACTTCATTACCATCAATTTCAAAACTGGAATCTTCACCTTGATGGATTCTTTTACAAATTCCACGAAGGAATGGGCCTTCTTTTTTCTTGTCGGCGATCTTTTCAAGGAGAGTAGGAGTAACAACAAGATATGCAAGAACAACATGTTTCCTACTTAAAGCATCGGCAACCACATTGGCTTTTCCGGGCGTATATTGAATGTCTAGGTCATAAGATGCCAGAAATTCCAGCCAACGTTGTTGTCGCAAATTCAAATCTTTCTGGGTGAAGAGATATTTCAAGGATTTATGGTCGGTGAATAATTCGAATTTTTCACCTATAAATAAAGAGAGTTCGATAAGTACATATTTGTTAAGTTAAATTAAATTAGTTTCGTAGATTGTTAAGAAGCTGAAGAGATTCTTACCCAGAAGATAATGTTGCCATATTTTTAAAGCGAAGATATCAGCTAGAAGCTCCAAATCATGGGTCGGATAGTTTCTTTCATGAGGACATAATTGTCTACTCGCGTAGGCAATCACCTTCCCGTTTTGCATCAATACCGCACCCAAGCCTTCATCGCAAGCATCGGTATAAATGGATAAACCTTGATTCCCGTTGATGATAGCGAGAAAAGGAGCGGTGGTTAATCTCTTCTTCAACTCCTCAAAAGCTTCTTCACATTTTGGAGTCCAAATAAACTTCGCATTCTTCATTGTTAGCTTGGTCAATGGACTAGCTAACTTCGAAAAGTCCTGCACAAACTTCTGATAATAACCTGCTAGTCCCAAAAAGCTTCGAACTTCCTTTGGGGTAGTAGGTCTCCTCCAATTAAGAATTGCGGAAATTTTGCTAGGATCAACAGAAATCCCTCCATCATTAACAATATGGCCAAGAAATTTGACTTCTTTGACCCAAAAGTGGCATTTGGAAAATTTGGCATATAGAATGTTTCTCCTCAATATCTCCAAGACAATTCTAAGGTGTTCGGCATGCTCCTCTTCGGTCTTGGAATAGACCAAAATATCATCAATGAATTCAAGCACCAATTTCTTCAATACATCCCGAAACACACGAGTCATAAGGTCCACAAAGTATGCTGGGGCATTGGTTAGCCTAAAAGGCATGACTAACCATTCGTAAAACATATTGGGACCCCTAAAAGCTGTCAAATGAATACAGTCTTCGGCGATTCGCAATTGATGGAATCCTTGGGCTAGATCCATCTTCGAAAAGAAACAAGCGCCGTGCAACTAATCAAATAAATCATCAATTCTGGGCAATGGGAATTTATTCTTGAGAGTCTGCTTATTGAGACACGGTAATCAACACACAACCTCAAAGATCCGTCTGACTTAGCAACAAATACGACAGCTGAGCCCCATTCAGAAACACTGGGTCGAATCAACCCTTTTTCTAGCAAATCTCTAGTTTGCTCGACTAATTCAACCCTTTCCCTAGGTGCCATCCTGCGACTTGCATGAACGACAGGACGGTCATTGGGTACAAGGTCGATTCTGAATTCTATTTCTCGGTGAGGAGGTAGAGATTTCACTTCTTCAAATACATCTGGAAAATCTCTAACAATAGGAATAGATTCCAAGATGGGTTCAGGATAACCCAAATTATACATCAACCCTTCCCTTTTAGGACTAGGGTCATCGCAAGAAATTTCGATGAAATCCCCAAATTCAGTTTTGATTGAAATCAACCGATTATTGCAATCCAATTTGGCTTCATATTTTGCTAGCCAATCCATTCCGAGTAAGACTTCAAACTCGTTGAAGTCTAGAATAAAAGGACTAATAGGGAATTGATGGCAAGAATATGAGATAGGAACATCTTTACATCGAAGACAGAGGTTTGCGGGACCTCCAACTGGATTCCTTACGCATATAGGCTCATCAACAAAATCAAGTTCAATATTCAATTCATTAATATCTTGTTGAGAGATAAAACTGTGTGTAGCGCCAGTATCAAAACGAACTCTAACAATGCTATCATAAATAGTAAGATTACCTTCCATAACTCCCTTTCCCTTTTCTGATTTGGAAGATGTAGGCTTGTCTTTGATTGAGTATACTTTAGCTGTCTGGGCTTGCTTCATAGTTGGGCAGTCTTTTACTTCATGTCCCACCTTCTGACAATAATAGCACTTTCTGGCCTTTGCTTGAGCGGATTGATCTCTCTTTGGCTTCTTGCAGCTATTAGAATAGTGTCCTTTCTCTAAGCAATTATAGCAAGTGACATTCTCCGTAGTGATCCCTTGATTGCCTTTCTTTTTCACCTTGTCGTGCCGTGGTTTCTTGCCTCCAAATTTCCTCTTCTTCCAATTCTAATTGCTTGAGTTTCCTTTCTGCCTCGGTGCTTCTTGCATGTCTAGTGTAGCATAACGGTATCCCATATCAACCAAATCTGAGAAGGATTCCTTGACGTGGCCAGTCATCCTTTCGTGGAACTTTTTATTCATCCCACGAATGAATCTCTCATTCTTCTTCAAAGGTGTGTTCACTAATTCTGGACCAAAGCGAGACAATTCATTGAATTTGTTGAGATGCTCCTTGAATGACAAACGTCCTTGCTTTAAGTCCATGAATTCCTGGTACATACGAGAAATCCCGGCTGATGGCATGTAGCGCTTCTCAAATACTTCTTTGAATCTACCCCAAGTGAACTCGTCCTCAGGCTCATCAATAGTGACTGTCTCCCACCATGCTGAAGCTTCATCCTGAAGTTGCCAAGTAGCTATGAGACACATCTGATCATCTTGCAGCTTAAGCCCCTTAAAGATTTTCTTACAAGATCTAATCCACGCCTGGGCCTCAACAATCGTCTCTTTGCCGGTGAATGGCTTACCCCCAAGCCTTGAGAAGTTCTTATATAAGTCAGCCAGATTCGTCTGATTCTGAATAGGTAAAGCTGCCTCGGTTGTAGGGGGAACTTGGTAAGGTGCTGTGGCATTTCCTCGCCCCCCAACTCTGCCTCTTCGGCCGCTCATCCTTACTATCTGTAATTAGTAAGAAAATTGGCTTAGATATTTGGACGAGACATCTTAAAAAATATCAGCAATTAAAGGAAATAGACTAAGAAAAATTTGAGGTGTTAATCGATGATACTCATTCTAGGGTATACTTCACCCTATCTCTAATGAGCCATCTAATGTGTTATACTCCGTAGCTAAAGTTCTTACTCAACCTTTAGCTCTGATACCAACTTTCATGACCCAGAATTCACGTTCGAAAATTGACATCAAATACCTCACTTGTATTCGACTGTCAATGATTCAAACATTGAACTCCAGTCGGATGGAGCTTATAACAACATTAGATGAATATAAAACAGCGGAAAATAAAATGAATATCATGCATCATATCACAGATACAACATCATAATAATATTTGTTACAACATCAGAGTACATAATACATGAATAACATCTCCAAATAGAATGACATAATAGAACAACTGCATATCATATGCCAAAAGTCTTCAATGAGATAGAGAATGATAGTGAACACCAAACTAAGCACCTCGAGATCCAAAAGCTTCCAAAATGTCTCTAAGGTATGAGCTTCCAAAAACCAAAATCTCCAAACCAAAATACTCCAAAATGTAGCTAGAGCCAAATACAGAAAACCTGCTACTAGGCTGCCCGCGTAAAAATGGTGGGCACCCAGAGTATAGAAAGGAAACAATAAACTCCGGATCAGTCATGGGACTGGTATGAGTAAACAAAGATAATTGCTTTCAAATAAAATAGATTTTTACAAGAAAAACCGGTATGCTTTTGGAAAATGAAACTATCATAAGACCTCCCGCCACACACACAATGCAATCGCAGAATTGGGGGAGATTTCTTCTTATGATAGTCAAATATGCTTGATACGGGAAAATTCTTTGATATTATTACTAGTACATAGTGTAGAAGGCCATTTCGAAAATATAATATCAATCTTAGCCAACATACGACATTTCATCGTATGCCTACTATAGCTACCATGTTCACTAGCAGGTTACCGCCACATTCCATGGCAGGTTATACAACTAAAACCATACGGGGTTCGTATTGGGAATTGGTTTTCCAACAAATGGTCAGGCTAAGGAACTTCCTATGCCACATGGGTACGCCTCTGACGGGACGTCCCGAGAACCTACCCGGCTCTCTGCCAACACAAGGCCGGGTTACCTCTATAACTAGGTAACTACTACTCGGGTATGCCACTCCCCGGTCCTTTGGGACCTTTATCCGAGGGCCCTCCATCACAAAGCAACAACCAAACAGAATAATGAGATTGAAGCAACCACGTAGGTAAGTATCTGGGCTCCATACCACGATACTACCTTTTTCCAGAAGGAAATGACATACCCTAAAGGGCGCGACCCTTATAACCTTGCCGCATCTTTCCTGTTTCGACCATTTCCGGGGTGTGAGGTCCGATGAGGTCTCGTCCACAAAGCTACGCTTTACACGAAAGCCATGCTTTGATCACAAATGATCATCACTATACAGCAGCACTTGGCGTGCCACACTACCAAATTGGGAGTATATCGCTGATAACCTTCAACTACACAACCTCTGAGCTCGTACGTCTCAGAGAAGGGTGTTAAGCTAAGAGAATAAATTCTCCGCCACCAACAGATATGTATTTGAAAGAAATGGGCTTTATATCTCAAAGCGTAGTGTCAGACACACGACCATACAAGTCTGTTCCGGGTTCGAACAGAACCGAAGGCACTTCGTCCAATAGAGGAAGAAGCCCTTGCAAATCCGGGCGTCCACAATCCCGATCGGACTTCCCATCACTTAGGGAATCCCTATACCGGAGCAACTCGGTGCAGAGACAATCGATAGGTTATCCTATCGTTTTCGAAGACACCCGGTTTTCAATGCAATCCATTCGTCGAATCACTATTCGGAATGGGTTATATGACACAAAGGTCCTCTCCCGGCTAATCCGAATAGTGAGCGCTCAAATTTAAACCATGTGGGTGTATCAATCACAAATATTCAAATCCAAGGTTCGATGTGGGTTTTGGAAAACAAACAGAAATCCGACTCCCTGTCGCATCGAAGTTTAAATGCCATTTTACGGGAAAAAGGGGTTACACAAACATATGGGAAACAATTCACAAATCACAGTTCATCATAAAGCAATCACAGCATCACAACCAAAATATCAATCCAATATGGAATATTTGATGATGGTCAATCATCGTTAATTCAAGTGATTGTGATTAAGGTGAATTGGCCATATAATTGTCCTTATTAATCATTTTAAATTAATGTTTAATTCCACTTAATTATAGATTAGTTTAATTGGCTTAATTAGTTAATTATCCTTTGATTTATTATTTTAAACTTATGGATTCTTAATTGTTAATTAATTAAGTTTTAATTTTATTTTATAAATTCCCTTTTTCTTTAATTAATTAATTTTAGATGGTAAAATCATTGCAAGCCTTAAGGGTTATTTATTCTTCATTTTTTTATAAATCAATTTGGTTTTAAATTAACATTTAAACATTTATTTTGCTTTTATAAATTTTGTTAAGTTAAACTTTAAAACAACTTTTATAAAATTATAAATTTAAAATGCCATTGTTTCATATGCTATTTATCATCATCATTAAATTATTCAAAAAAAAATTAAAAAAAAATTACTTGAGTTTTTCAAATATTTGGTAGAAACTGGTTACTGCTTTCATTCCTATTTCACTCACCCTAGACTTGCTTCGGGTTCACCCCGAGAAAATTTGCCTTTTACTTTGGGTTTTCCCCAAAGTGACCCGTGCCTCATTTTTTTTTGAAATTTGTTAAGGTTTTTAAACGACACGATGAACGCCAAAACTCCCCCGGGCCTCTCTTCGAGTTCCCACGCGATTTCCCTTGCCCCTCTTCGAGTTATTCGTCATCCACCCCAACGCATCACCCTGACACGCCACCATAGCCACGTGCACGTGCACCGGCACCGGAGGCGATTCCAACCACTGGCGAACATCGCCGCACGTCAACCCCCAACCAAGCAACAATCTCCATCCATCAAAGTACCCCATCTCCTCCCCAATCAAAATCAAGCAACAAAACCCAAAAAAAAACATCAGGCCAACACGTAATCGCCTCGCGCCGCCTCCCCTAACCGTCAGCGGCCGTGATATTTAGACCAAAGCTCCTACGTCGTGCGACGCTTTGATTGGCTCCATCGACACGATGTCCGATCATCTAAGGACGGCACAGCATGGACGTTTTCGAACATGAATCAAAATGGTTCTTAAACCCTAAAACACACTCAAATTCAAAATATGGGTTTTTAAAAAATCAAACTGCATTTTTCTGGTGATCACGAAATCTCAAACCATCTACGACAGCGAATTCGAGGCTTATAACTCCTTAGATCATCAGATTTTGGTAAAGCTTCAATTTCCGATCAACTCCCATTCTCCTGAGCAATATGCAATGAAAAATTTTAACTTTTGTTTCTAAAATCATTACTCTTGATGGTGATTCAAATGGTGTTACTGAAATTCAAATCTATGAGGTTCGAATTTTCACCTATTTTGAGTTGTGACTGTGTTTACATCTTCCAGTGAAGATAAAACCTGTTTTATTTGCTTTAATTTATTGTTTAGATGAAATACAAGTTTAAACAATCATTTTATCCAAATTTCTAACATGTTTCAGGAGCAAGGAGGGAAAAAGAATATTGTATTTGGATGTGTTTCATTCTGTAACCAGAGTTTAAGCTTGACAACAAATTTCTTTTTTTCTTCCAAAGTTTCCAGTAAGACTACAACCTGTTTTAATTTATTTCTGAAGCATGGTGCAAGTCCAAACACAACTTCAACTTATTACAATTCATTTTCAAAAGGAAGAGAAAGATTGAATTGGATTTTAATATGTTTTATTCTTGCAAAAAGAAGACTATATGAAATTGAGTTTCCCAGTTTCCAGGAAAACTACTTTGCTTTGATTTATTTCAAAAAATTAGTGCAAGTTGAACAAAATCCATCTTGTTTACTGAAACAAAAATGCATGGCTAATCTTAGTTAATCATTCAAATCAAATAGAGACAGGAGGAAAAAGAAAATGGATTTTATAGGGTTTCACTTTTTTGTTTATATTTTTTTTCCTGAAACTAAAACAGTGGCTAATATTTTTGCAAGATCAACATAACAAGCCAAGCATTCAACCATACATCCAAATCTCTTGCATACAAACAAAGTTTAAGTTTCCTACATCACCCAAACATACACAAAGCAAATGTGATAAAAAGAAATCAGGGTTTACTCACCTGTTTTTCTAGAGTTTACTAACAGCTCTATCAACAGAGATGAGGCCTGCAACTTCTCTTTTTTTTCTACTTTAATCCTCTTGGGGTTTTAGATCTGAAATTGATGGGTACAGATCTATGATTATTTATAGTTGTATTCATGTATTTAAATTATCAAAAACAGGGGTTTCCATTGCACTTACATTTGAGATTTATAGCAGAGAAGATTTTTTTTTCGGAAACTTGAAACCAAAAAAGATTAAACCTTGATTTTCCTGCAATACAATTAGATATGGTTGTATTAAATCCCAAGTTGGTTTTTCATTTATTTTTAATCATAAAAAAAATAACAAATTTTCCCGGATCACTTACAGCTTGAATTTTTAACAGGGAACTTTCTCCTGAACTTGAAAACCAATAATAACCTTTAATTCCTGATTTTTTTTTCTGCACAGATTCAATATTATTGAATTAAACTCTTGCTTCACCAGGAATTACAACTTCAAATTCAAAATAAATAAATAAAAGTTACTTGCCTTTTAAATTTTATTTCCATAAAAAGGAAAAACTGCACTGCCTTTGAAATCCAGAAACTCCCTGCTTCACAAATCTGCAGATTTTTTTTTTGTTTTAAATTGATTGTTAACACTTGATAAAATAAAAATAAAAATTTCATAAACTATAAATTTTAAAACAAAACTTACCCGAAAGTATCACACTACTATTATGAAGCATGCGAAAAAATTTCAGATTTTTATTAGCTTGAATGGAAGAAGGCAGTTTCTTTTTTTCTTCTGAACTTTTTTTTTCTTTGAATTTTGAAGAAAATATTGCAAAGATCTTTTGATTACTGAACATCAGGTGTTAGGGGATTTAAAAATTCGAATTTTAGAAGGTGAAGAGTTTCCTGAATTTTTTATTTGAATATTTTATTAAAGAGATGATGGTTTGTGCCATTTGTAAGGAAATATCTTAAGCACTAGATTTTGTTAATCATTCAACTTTATTGTGAATGTATGTTTCAGCCTTTGTTGTTTACAAAGCAATGAAAACTTTATAAATTTTATTTTCTATATTATATATAGTTTTATAAACCCATTCATGTATATATTTTTATTCATTTGTATATATATGCATATGCACAATGTCAAAAGAAAAGTTGTTTTTACCATTGTATACTTATTCCTTAATGATTTTTTAATGCTACTAAATTTTTAAAACATTTATTCCAAATTTAAATTCAAACTTAAATTTTAAACTTGAAATACAAAAATTTTAAATCCAAATGACCTTTACAAACATTTATTATTTCAATATTTTAAACCCAAAAATAAATTTGGAATTTATTTCATATATTATTTTCTCTTATTTTATTTGTTTTAGATTTTTTTTTCAAATTTATTCTCAAATTAAACCCCAAGAGTTTAAATATATTATTTATTTTAATTGATAATTTTGGGATGTTACAGTGCTGGATGGTGAGAAGTATCACACGTTTCTGTCTTATTTCCGTTGTGTTTGGTATGCTATGTAATCAGATTTTGTGAGGACAAGTTAATACAACTGTCCAGTATTTTGCTATTGCTAGTATTGTACTCTGATGATGTAATGTATAAAATAGATATAGTTCTTTGTATTAAGTTCAGTCATTTATCTATTATATATTGTTTCGCTGCGATTGTGAGATTTTGATATTGTTTACTATTACTTCTTCTACCTCTTTATTCTTTTTCCCTTACGGTCTGGTATTTCAAGCATTTGATTGTTCGACATGTGATACAACGGGCGTATTGATATCAACTTTTGAAGGTCGAAAAACTGGATCGTGACATTTGGTATCAGAGTTGAAGGTTAAGTGAGAACCTTGGCTCTGGTGGGGATTACTCATTAAAAATAGAGTCTGTAGTACTCTATAATGAGTTTTGTTGAATCATGGTTTTGATTCATGATGAAGAACATCAGCTAGCATTGACGATCATAGATCACAAAGATGATGGAACTTCAAACATGACAAGACTTCAATTCAGAATATAGTATGTATATTTATCTCGTTTTTGAATCTTAGTTATGTTAATATATTGTTAAAATCATTCCTCAAGTAGTCACACAAAAAAAAGATTTTACTTCAAATTGAAGTTTTTTAGTGTGATCTGTGCAACATAGCACAGGTCAGTCGACTGACAAAGGTCAGCCAGTCGACTGATCTATGTCAGTGCGCATATAATTACTATGAAATGCATGTTTTTCAAATTCAGTCGACTGGCACTTCTAAGTTAGTTGGCTGAAAGACAAATAACAGTTATTTGACTGAAAAGACACATTCTTTCATGAAGGGGCTTCAATCCAATTTCAAGAGGATCGGATGCAACTTTTGATTGAGATCTTTCACGAATGATTGCATCCCTATATCCTCTACATAAACATGCTTTGATTCTTTTCAAAATCACCGAATTCTTTCTTTACTTTTTAATATATTCTTGCTCTATACTCTATGCAATTCAAAGCATTAACAAACTTTATATTGCTTGAATCTTTGAATTAATGTATACATTCTTTGATTCTAAGTAATTTTCTTCCTTTCAATCAATACACACACAGAATACTCTTAAGGATTTGATTATAGGAAGGGTGTACTTCAAGATATATTTGAGTTATCAAGAACATACTAGTCAACAAAGCTTTCTGTATCAAGTAGATGTCATGTTCGGTTGCTCAGGCAGAAAGACCTCTTCGGATGTTGAGGCAGAAATCCTATTCGGCTGTTCAGGTGCTATATAGACCTGTTCCTCTGGGTTAAGTAAGGGATATCTTTTGTAGTGTAATTCCAGAATGAGTGTAGGACTGGACGTAGCACGGTGCTATGAACCAGTATAAAAATCTCCGATGTTATCTTTTTACTGCACTTATTTTCCGCATTATTATTTATATTATTATGTATATTATTCTCTACATTATTGTATATCCATATTGCACGATCTATAGCATAGCACACAATCATTTGGTATCAAAGCAAGGCTATCCTATAACTGCCATACAGTTTTTTGATATTATAATAATATGGATAGTAACACTAACACCAGTTTTATAGAAGGTCAATCCACAGAACGACCTCCATTATTTAGTGGCATGAATTATAACTATTAGGCTACACGAATGCGTATATATGTGCAAGCAAATAGTTTTGATTCATGGAACATTGCACAATCAGAATATCTCATACCCACAACTGAATATTCAACATGGTCAAACACACAAAAAGAAGATGCTTCTTCTGATGCCAAAGCCATGAACATGTTATTTTGTGCTTTAGACAAAAATGAGTTTAATCGTGTTAGTATGTGCAACACTGCCTATGAAATATGGAGAACACTAAAAGTCACTCATGAAGGTACTAACAAGGTTAAACAAAGTAAAATATCTATGCTTAAGAATCAATTTCAAAATTTTAGGATGAAGCAAGATGAATCTATAAATGATATGTACTCCAGATTTCAAGATATTCATCATTCTTATTAGAACTAGGAGAGATATATTCCGACTTTGATATTGTTTCAAAAATCCTTAACTCTTTAACGGATGAATGGAAAAGAAATGTCTTAGCTATTGAAGAAGCTAATGACCTTTCTACTATGAAACCAGAAGAGTTAATAGGAAACCTAATGTCCTATGATGTAAATTTGCAAGTTAAAAGAGTACAAGTACAAGACAAGAAGAATATATCCTTTCATGATGAAGAAGATGACTCATATTTAGATGAGGAAGACCTAGTATTCATTGCCAAAAACTTTAAAAAGTTTTTGAAATATATAATAAGGAATAAGAATAATGGAAAATGAAATTTCAACAACAATTCCAACAAGCCATCAACCTCAGCAATAGAATTTTTCAATTGCCACAAAAAGGGACATATGCAAAAAGATTGTCCAGAACAGAAGAAAGCATACAACAATAAGAATAAGAAGGAAAAGTTCAAGAGAAAAGCTTTCTCAATAACATGGGATGACTTAGATTCTTCATCTTCTGAAAGCGAAAGCGACAATGATAGTGAACAAGCAAACGTATGTTTCATGGCTAAAGATAATGAGGTTCGTGATTTAACTTTTGATGGTATGATAGAAATAAATTCAGAATTCTAGACACTTTGAAAAGTCTCAAAAGGAAATATAAAGAAGCTTAAGAAAATCAGAAAAGAGCAGAATTCAAAAGAGATATGCTTAAAGACGAGAAGAAAATATTAGAAAAAGAACTTGAGAAAATTCAAGATTCACTCTCTAACAATTCTCAACCGCTCTTTTAAGTCAAGAAATATAGTCTCAAAAAGAAAAGAATGATGCTCTAGTTTCTGAAAATTATGAGCCAAAAACAAAAATCAAAATTGTTGAGTTAGATAACTCTAGTCTCAAGACAAAGCTAGATAACATTACTAAAAACATTTCCAAATTTAATAAAGGAAGAGAAAATTTATCCAGTATTATTGAAAATTCTCAACCTGCTTCAAACAAAAATGGTTTAGGTTATGTCAAGAAATCGAAAGCTCCACCTAAAAATGAAAACAAAAGGAAAAATGATTATAAACCTTGGACTACAAAAGAACCTTTAAAAGGGAAATCCAATCGAAAGACTATGAAAGATGGATTCCTAAAACAAACAATAGTTTAATTAGAAAGAAGTATATAAATTCATTTTTTGAATCTATGCATAAAAATAAAAATTATATTTTCAAAAAGAATACTAAATCCTCTTGGGTTTGGTTTCCTATGACCTAACTCTTAGGACCCTATTAAAAAGTGGATAGCAATGATATTCTTTATTTTCTTATAGGTCCAACTTAAAAAGAGAGGAAAATGGATACTCAACAGCGGTTGCTCAAAACGTATGACCGGTGACAAAAATATGCTATCAAACATTACTCACTCAAATGAAGGCTCGGCCACTTTTGGAGACAATTCAAAAGGATATATTATAGGAAAAGGTGACGTTAGCAATGTCGGTACATCTAATTTACCTCTTATTTCCAATTTTTTGTTAGTTAAAAATTTGGAACACAATTTACTTAGTATCACCCAATTGTGTGATAATGGATTCAAAATCAATTTTTCTGAATATAATTGTAGCATCTTTGATCAAAATAATAATTTTATTTTTGAAGGTTTTAGGGATAAAAATATTTATGTTTTAAATATTAATATAAATTATAACTCAAATATGTACTTATTAGCCAAAGAAAATGATCCTTGGTTATGGCACAAAAGGTTTTGTCATATTAATTTTAGGGCAATTTCATAATTATCCAAAATTGATTTAGTAAAAGGGTTGCCAAAAATGAATTTTAAAATAGACCATATTTGTGATGCATGTCAGTTAGGAAAATTAACTAAGTCATCTTTTAAATCTAAAAAGGTAATCAACAATGCAACCACTTGAATTACTACACATAGATCTATTTGGACCAACACAAGTACAATGCATAAATCATAGTAAATATGTGTTCGTGGTTGTTGACGACTTTTCACGATATACTTGGACAATTTTTATGAAAAACAAAAATGATACTTTTGATCATTTTAAATCTTTTGTTAAAAGAATTCAAAATTATAGAGGTTTAAAAATAAAAAATTTATGGAGTCATCATGGAGATGAGTTTGAAAACGAAGCTTTTGAGCATTTTTGTAAGAAGAAAGGAATAATCCATAATTTTTCGTTCCCAAGAACTCCTCAACAAAATGGTGTAGTAGAATGGAAAAATAGAACCTTACAAGAATATGCAAGGGCTTTATTAAATGGAAGCACATTGCCAAAATGCTTCAGGGCAGAAGCTGTTGCTACCGCCTGTTATGTCTTGAATCGTGTTTCTATTCGACCACTAACTAAGAATACTTCTTATGAATTATTTAATGAAAGAAAACCAAATATTCCATATTTTAAAATTTTGTTTCAAAATGTTTTATTTTAAACCCAAAAGATCACCTTGCTAAATTCAATCCAAAATCAGATGAAGGAATCTTTGTAGGATCTTCAGAACGAAGCAAAGCTTATCGAATTTTTAATAAAAGAACAAATATCATCGAAGAAACACTTCTTGTATCGTTCGATGAAAATTTTAAACAAATTTCAAGTATTAAAGATGATGAAGAAAATATCACAAATACAGAATCTACATTTTTTTCAAAAAAATGAAAACACCTTTAATAATAATAGTGAATTAAGATCTCCTCCTAGGATATTAAGAAATCACCCTGTAGAAAATATAATAGGAGAAATTAATTCATACGTAAGAACTAGAAATCAATTAAATCTAATGGGCCACGTAGCTTTTCTTTCTAACATAGTACCTAAGAATATAAAGGAAGCCTCAGCTGATGATTATTTGACTATCGCTATGCAAGAAGAGCTAAATCAATTCGAAAGAAATGACGTTTGGGATTTAGTTTCAAGGCCTAGTGACAATCAGTCATTGGTACAAAATGGGTTTCCAAAAATAAAGCAGATGAACATGGTAATATAACTAGAAATAAAGCTAGATTAGTAGCATAAGGACATAATAAGGAAGAATCTACGAAGGAACGTTTTCTCCAGTCGCTAGATTAGAAGCAATACGAATCTTACTGGCCTATGCATGTTTTCATAATTTTAAATTATATCAAATGGATGTTAAAAGTCCTTTTCTAAATTCTTTTATAAAAGAAAATGTTAATGTTGAACAACCATCTTTATTTATTCATGAACAATTTCCAGATTATGTTTACAAACTAAAGAAAGCTTTATATAGTCTTAAACAAGCACCACGTGCTTGGTATGAACGTCTAAAAAGATATCTAATAAATTCTGGCTTTGAAATTAGAAAGGTTGATCAAACTCTTTTTATTAAAATAAATAAACAAGATATTTTAATTGTTCAAATCTATGTTGGTGATATTATTTTTGGTTCCACAAATGAACAATTATGTCAGGAATTTTCAAAAATAATGGTTACAGAATTTGAAATGTCACATATGGGTGAACTAAATTATTTTCTTGGTTTACAAATTCAACAATTAGAAAATGGTATTTTTATAAATCAAGAAAAATATTGTAACAATTTAATCACGCGCTTTGGTATGGAAAATACTTCTACCAAACCTACTCCTATGAGTACATCTATACATCGCGATAAAGATGAAAATGGTAAAAGTGTTGACCAAAAATTATACCAATGTATGATTGGACCGTTACCTTATTTAACAGCTAGCAGACCTGACATAATGATGAGTGTTTGCCTGTGTGCATGATTTCAAGTAGATCCCAAAGAATCACATATGCGAGCAGTGAAATGTATACTACGGTATCTTAGTAAAACCAAAGACTTTGGACTATTTTATCCAAAAGAATTTCCTTTTGAATTAGTATCATACAGTGATGCTGATTTTGGAGGAAATCGGGGGGAAGGAAAAAGTACAAGTGGAACTTGTCACTTCATTGGACGATCTCTTATATCTTGGTTTAGTAAGAAACAAAATTGTGTTTCACTTTCGACATGTGAAGCAGAATATATATCTGCAGCTTTGGCATGTGCTCAAGTCATATATATGCAACAAACACTTCAAGATTTTGGTTTTAATTTAAGTAAATCTACAATTTATTATGATAACTCAAGTGCTATAAATTTATCTAAAAATCCAATAAATCATTGACAAACAAAACATATTGACATTCGTCATCACTTTCTTCATGATTGTATTGAGAAAGAAATAATAAATCTTGAATTTGTATCCTCTGAAAATCAGTTGGTTGATATATTCACAAAACCTTTAATAGAAAATGTCTTTATAAAATTAAGACGAGAACTTAGGATTATCTCGTCTAAAGATTTATGATTTTTATAACAATAAGTTTATATATATGTTTTTTTAACAAGTTTTATAAATTTATAAAGATTATGATAAAATTATCTAAGCCTCGTTTAATCTAACATTTTATCCATAAATTTTTTTCTTTCTATTTTTAGTTATGGTGAAAATTCCTTGAATCCTTATGACCACTCAATGTTTTGTTTTCATCCTGCCTATAAATTTATCAACTTTTCTTCATTCTTTTCATCTTGAATTCTATATATTCATCTACTCTAAACATATCTGAATACTTCTTTTTCTCAACTATGTCATCAAACTCCTTAAACTCTATCAGCCCGGACTCTAGAATCTCCTATATTTCTATCACTTCAGATTCTCCTAATACACCTTCACTTCACAGTCTAACACCCATTCATGAACAAGTTCCCATTATTAGAGATCACAATCATCATACCGATTATACGCCCCCTTCAAAGAAATCGAAACATTCATTACTTTTTGGATCACCTTCCACCAAACAAAAGGTGGATGAAATTCATCACTATCATCAACAATCTCTAGATTTTCAAAAAGAAATGTGGTATGAACAGAAAATGAACTCTTGGCAGCTATCTTTCCCAGAGCAAGTAGCTCTAAAAATTTGTAGCTCCTCCTCGTCTAGTGTTCAAGAAATGGTTCGGGCTCAAATCCTTGGTCTCCTAGCCCACGAAGACCACCCATCTCACCGAACTCATGGGACGTGGACAGGGATGGTCACCAATTCATAGTGAGACTCCATCTAAGAAAAATGATAAATCTACTCCAAGTTCGTCCTTTAAATAATGTTCTCTTCCATCTCAACCATATTGAAAGAGTTCGAAGAAAAACAACTATACTAATCTTTTTTTTATTGTTTGTATGACATTATGACTATATAATTATTTGTATTTCATCTATATTATGTTATAATTAAATTACTCTATGTTTTATAAATAAATAATTACTTATCTCAATTTAAGTTCATATTCGGTCGACTGAATAGACCGAGTCAGTCAACTGAATGCATAGTGAAAAACTCCCGGGTTCAGATTAGTCGACTGAATAGACTGATTCAGTCGACTGAATGCATAGTGAAAAACTCTCGAGTTCAAATTCAGTCGACTGACCCATGTAATTCGGTCGACTGATCGGGATTTTCTGCATAATAACTGCCTACTCGTTTTAAAAACACCTTTTCAGCTTTTTATCTTTCTTCTTCATTCCTTCAGCCTTATATTCCGAATTTCACCTCTCCACCATTACCAAAATTCACTCTTTTCAATTTTTCCTTCTTTCTCCATGGACCCTAGACAAACAAAATGCGTCAAAAAGGCTTCTTCTTCATCCTCTACTCTAATAGATTATCAAATTGCTACTTGGCTGGTCTATGACAAAGCAATTCAAAGGTGGATAAATACGCAAGACTTGCGTATTTTCGAAGGCTCCTTTGTTCATTATCCCGACTTCAACTCTTATGGTGTTCGTGAGCTTTCCGAAAGAAGCGGTTTGGATACTTTTCTTGACTGCAATAAGAACAATCTAAAAATCAACCATACAATGGCTAATCTTTACGCAAACTTGAATCTTTAAGAACCAGCACCTACAAATTGAGAAAACTTCATTTGAACTTCGGTGTTTGGAATTTCTGTTTTTCTTTCTCTAGATCGTATGTGCCATTTGCTTCAAACTAGGGTTGGGGTTATTAATCTTTGGGATATAAATTGCGATATGAAAATTCGAGATAATATAAGTCATTTATTCCTCAAAGATGATGCTGTAGAAGTTAAATCTATGTCACTTCAACCAAAAGCTAGACTAATGCACAAGTTTCTTCTTAAGAGTATAGCCCCATAGATAGGGTCATGTGAATTAGTATATCCCGATAGTTTTCATGCTCTATATGCTATATGGGGAAATTTGCATGTTAATTGGACTCAACTTCCTATGGAAGAATTCCTAAGTTTTAACCAAGGTAGAACAAATCTGATTTACTTTGGTGAATATATAGTGCGACTTTAAATGATTTCGGTATAAAATCCCCCGAATCCGAATTCTCCAAAGTCGAATTATATAATATTCGTACCATAAGACTCATGCAACTCCCTGATCGTTCGCAACCCTTTATCACTTTTCAAGGTTGGCAAGCAACTCAACGATAAAGACGACAAGGAATCCACATTGCTGAACAATCTTCTTCTCAACCTCATCAATTTGAAGAAGAGGTTATTCGTCGTTCACTTATTGGCCAAACTTCACGAGAAGCTATTGATTTGCTCGTGCAAAACCAACTTATTCTTGGCTCTCGCCTAAATAAAATAGATAAGAATCTCAACAGGATTAAAGGTTTCTTCAGAACTTTATGGGAAGCTATTTCTTGTGCATCTTCCACTACCGGATCTTTGCATTTGGACCCTAGAAAAATGCCGGCTCCACAATTCTCTTGGTCAACTTCCAAAGCTACAAGCTCCAGCACAAGTGGCATTGGCGGAACATCTCATGACATTGCTAAAGGGAAGAAACCAATCTAACTGGAGGAGGAAGATCCCTTTGATTCTGACTAAGCTGTCTTTCGTTCTTTTGGTTTAATGGTTAGTCAGTTCTTTCTTTTCTTCAAGAACAATTTCGTTAGTAAGTTATTTCTCTTTTGTGCTTTGATGTTTGTTTGAATCCATATGGCTATGAACTATGTAATATTTTGTGATATTGTGACGTGTTGTATGAGTGATACGTTTATGTGATTATGTGTTGTCTATGTAATATTTCTCTTTATGTGAAATGTGGTATTTTGGCTATTTCTAAGTATCCCTTTTTTGTTAATGGCAAAGGGAGAGGTATTATTGTGTTATCTAACAATTTTTTTGTAGAGCCAAACATTCAGGGGGAGAAAACTAATTCTTTATAACTCATATTATATATCATTAATTATATATGTTGTCATCAATCAAAAAGGGGGAAAATGTTGAATCGTGGTTTTGATTCATGATGAAGAACATCAGCTAGCATTGACGAGCATAGATCACAAAGATGATGGAACATAGCGACAAAAAGAGAATGGAACTTCAAAAAGACAAGACTTTAATTCAAAATATAGTATGTATATTTATCTCGTTTTTGAGTCTTAGTTATGTTAAAATATTGTTAAAATCATTCCTCAAGTAGTCACACACACACACATAAAAAAATATTTTTACTTCAAATTGAAGTTTTTTAGTGCGATCTTTGCAACATAGCACAGGTTAGTCAACTGACTCAGATCAGCCAGTCGACTGACCTGTGTCAGTGCACATATAATTAATATGAAATGCACGTTTTTCAAATTCAATCGACTGGCACTTCTGAGTCAGTTGATTGAACGAAAAATAACGGCTATTTGACTAAAAAGACATGTTCTTTAATGATGGGGTTTCAATCCAATTTCAAGAGGATCGGATGCAACTTTTGATTGAGATCTTTCATGAATGATTGCTTCCCTATATCCTCTATATAAACATGCTTTGATTCTTTTCAAAATCACCGAATTCTTTCTTTAATCTTTTAATCTATTATTGCTCGATACTCTGTGTAATTCAAAGCATTAACAAACTTTATATCACTTGAATCCTTGAGTTAATATATACATTATTTGATTCTAAGTCAATTTCTTCCATTCTATCAATACACACACAAAATACTCTTGAAGATTTGATTATAGAAAGGGTGTAATTCAAGAGATATCTATGTTATCAACAACATATTATTCAATAAAGCTTTTTGTATCTAGTAGAAGTCATGTTTGGTTGCTCGGGCAGAAAGACCGCTTCGGCTATTGAGGCAGAATTCCTGTTCGGATGTTCATGTGTTATATAGACCTGTTCCTCCAGGTTAAGTGAAGGATATTGTTTGTAGTGTAATTCTAGAAGGAGTCTGGACTGGATGTAGGATGGTGCTCCAAACCAGTATAAAAATCTCCGATGTTATCTTTTTACTGCGCTTATTTTTCGCATTATCATTTATATTGTTATCTACATTATTCTCTGCATTATTGTATATCCATATTGCATGATCCATAGCATAGCACACTTTCAAGTTTGAGTGTATTAATAGATATGAGCGTGTATTTGTTAGTGAATATAAAATTATTTTATATTATGCTGATTGGTTTGTTGAGTGGCTTATGGATTCTGGTCAATACGAGTAATTAACGTTATTGATAGAGATCTCTAAACATTTGTACAGAATAATTCGATACTTTACTGTTTTAAATAGGGTAAATGAAATAATTTTGCCCAAAATTATTTTTTTATATTAAAGGAATAATTTCATTAATTATTATAACAATATATAGTTGTTTGATTGTTAGGAAATGATAATATTTAAGTTATTACCATTGCTGTTAGGAAATTTGAATAGGAATTGGAATCATAACTAAAGATTAAGAAATTAACCCATATGATAGAATGGAATTTGAAATGTGAATTATACATGCGATTTATAACTTAAAATTCTAGAGTAATTTTTGAATATGGATTGAAAGGATTTGGACATTTGAAATTTTGAGAAAATTTAATTCCTTTTGAGTTTGAAAATGACTTTTCAAAGGTTTTGGATGAATAATAGTGATATTATTTCGAAAATATTTTTGAATTGGATTTGAAATCTGGTGAGATTTGGAATTAGAAATATTTGGAAATGTTTTTGAAAAGGTAAAAGCACTGAACTCACTTCGGTCGCTGGAAAATAACTTTGGTGATGACTGCAACATCATCGATGTTCATTTTCGAGTTCCAAGAGAGGAATTGGAGCCAAATTGTTTAGATTGGAGTTGTTTGCAAAATTTTGGTTTTAAAATTCAAAGGATAATTTGATATGCAAAGGAATTATGTATATAATTAATTTAAAAAGTGATTTTGAAATGATTGTTTAAAAGACTACAGAATCTTATTTAAAATGTTTGTGGAAATTGGGGATAAATTTGCGAATGAGAAAATTTATTTTGATATAACTAGATGGAAATTGAAACTGAATATTTGAATTATGATAAATAAAGTGAAATAGGAAATTTGTCAAGTTGGACTAAATAAAGATAGTATTGAAATAAAATTAGTAAGTAATCGAATTGATTTAAATGGGTAAGCAAATGAATTGAAATTGAATAATGGGATGGTTTTTAATTTAAATCGAGCAAAGTAAAGTGAAGTTGAAGGATTAGTTCGAAATGAACTAAAATAACAAAAGTTTGGAAATAAAAATTGTTTGAGATTTAAAATAAATTAGTAAGTGGAACTAATTAAATATGGTTTGAAATAAGATGAACATAATTCAATATTTAAAAACGAAAGGTAAATTGAAATCAGAATGGAATTAAAAATTTGAGTTAAATGAAAATAGATACAAAATCTTAAGTGGTGAAGTGAAAATTAATATAAGGAAGTTGTATGAAATATTTATATTGAACTTAAGAAGAAATGGTGAAATTCTTAAGTAAAAATTTGGTATTTGGAAAATATTTAAGTAATATTTTTATGAAGATTAAGTAAAGTGATGAGAAGGATATTTGTCAATAAGTGAATGGAAAACAAAAATAAATGTGAATAAAAGGAAATTGGTACAGCTAATAATCAATTAAGATAAATACGCAGGATGTACGTATATTATTTTATTCGCATAGCGATTTGGTCCGGATTTGAGCATAGAATTTCATCGTAGTTATACCGATCCGAGTTGTGGATTTTTCACTTGATTTTCGAAGGCGAACTCTGGATATGGATTTTTGATTAATTCTGGAAATTCTCTATCATAATTTAGGAGTATGCAAGGAGAATGACGGTTTCTGATCAAGAAAATCAGATCTGAGTCCGCACTAGGAAGTTGGGTGGACGATACTAGTTTGGAAGTGAAATTGTGTGATTTAGTGAGCGATCAGATTTGGTATTGCGTACGAATGATATGTGTATATCGTACAGACTTGAATGAAATAGATATTGAAAATTTTGTATAGAAGTGAATCAAATGATTTTGAATTTTGAGAATGGATATTATTGCTAAGTAGGATATACAAGTGGTTTATGAGAAAAGGATAAATTGGTGCTTTCGATTTCAGAAGTAAATTTGAATTGCCCAAAAAAAATGTATGTATTTAAATTGGCATATGAAATTTAATGATTTTATGGTGTAGCCACTTGGCCTTTTGTTTTCTTTTGAAAATTGGGGGCCCATAGAGGCATTTTGTAGTCATATCTAGCTAGCCGCACAAAGGAGACACTGGCGAAATTTTTCGAAAATTTAGAGAGTTAGAAAAACTTTAAGAAAATTATGATAATTTAAAATTTGGTTTTAAATTTGAATGGTTGAGTAAGCAACGTTGTTTGAAAACTATGGAAGAGTTTGGGAAGTTAGTAGAGTGATAGTGCATCTTAAATAAAAAAATTGTTTGGGAAGTTGTTTAAACTGTTGGGTTTTGAAAATAGTAAACGGGTTGTGGACCATTCTTCTTAACTAGTAATTTCGGAGACGAAATTCTTTTAAGGGGGGAGGAATGTGACGACCCAAATTTTTTGGATATTTGAAATTGAAATATTTAATTGATTTTAAATATTTGAAAGTTAGTTTAACTTGAATTTCACATATCACTATTTATTTGGATAATTAATTTATTGGATTTAACAATTGGAAGTTGGGTAAAATATTAAATTTGGAGTTTTAAGCTTAGTAAAAAAAATTCAGTGCCTTATAAAATTTATATTGATAATACTGAACATAGCAAAAGTGTTAAAAGTGAAATTGAAAGTGTTTTAGTTAGTATTAAAATTATATCATTTAAATTGATATTTAAAAATAGCCTTCCGAGGCGCATTCTTAGAATTCAATGAAACCTATTGCATTGGATGCGTAATAGTGTATTATTATCGGATTTCAATTTTCGTAGCATTTTGGGTTGTCGTGTTGCCCTACGGTATATAAACGCGCTGAAATTTATATCAAAAATTTTAAGTTGCATTTATCGAGACAATTTGAATTTAAATTTAAAATATACATATTTTTATATACTGGTCAACTTCAGCTCAAATAATTTCACATCAACTGTCTTTTCTTTATCACATCTCGCCAAAATTCACCCATATTTCACATCAGCGCTTTTTGCCTTTTATTCAAATCACTCTAGCTTGTTCAACACGCTAACATCACCTTAGTCCTATTTACCTCACTCAAGCTTGAGCCTTTCCATTATGTCTCCTCCAGTTTCAAAATGCACGAAAACACTTAAAGAAAAATATGGCCGATACTTCAGTCCAAAGAAACATAGAGCATAAAAAAAATGCCGACTGAAATTTTCGAATCAAATCGCCCTACGCCGCGTTCGAACCGGAGTCAATTGAGAGAGCTAGAGGGGATTCTCAATTCAATCGAGAGCTGAGAAAGAGGGGGTGGTCGAAACGAACCGCGATGTCATTGCGATTAGGAGAGCATGCCTTGGGGTTCGTGCTAGGCAGTGGTGGTCGCTATTGGCTGCTAGGGCGCACATGGGGTTGTGGACCAGAGGCGATGATGGTAAATTGCAAGTTATGAGAAGAGGTTCATCGGTTAGTGGAGTTCGCAAGGAGGGTGGACGGCTCCGCTAATTCGTGGTGGTAGATACTCGGCAAGGCTCGCTTAGTGGAGGGGACGGTGATGGTCGTCGATGCGAGCGTGAGGGGTAGTTAGGGAATGCATGCGCCTGGAAGAGGCTGGGTTTCGATTAGCGTGATGGGAGATGGTTGGTGTGTGCTCTGTCATGGCAGTTTTGGGTTGCACGGTGAGGTATACTGTAAAATATTTTCATGAATTTATAGATTTTCACACATGCATGTTTAATATACTGAGATAAACAGGATATATATATAAGATGTAAATATAAGAATTTTTTTAGAAAAAAGAATTATTATTAATCTACAGTAAAGTAATTTTTGTTGTTATTTACAGAAAAAGAAATAGATTTTATATATAAATATATATAACTATACATATTTGTACATATTTTAATACAGAAAATAAGTGTGTGTATATATATAGGATCTAGGAAAATATAGGAACTTATATACAATTGGATTTTGAAATCTATATAGATCATATTATTTGTAACGACCCGTAAATTTCGTTAATTAAATTTGTCATTTTAATAAGATATTGGAATTAAATTTAGGAAGAAAAAAATTTATAATTAATAATGAAGCAAATGTTGAAAATGAAATGAAACCAGGGAAAATAAAGCTAAGTATTAACAGTTGAAGTGAAATTATGAATAAATTGAAGTAATGTGAATTGTTATACTAGGCTAAGAGTTGAATATAGGAAAACAAAGGTAAATAGTAAATTAATGAATTAATAATATTAAATAGTAATTTGAATTAAATCAATATCTTGTAGTAATTGAAATATTGTTTGGGAATGAAAAACTTATTAAGGTAAGCATTTAATTTACCAATGCAATAATGTTTTGATTTATTAATGAAATAATACAGTGTTAATGAAAATTAATTTAAATTTGTGTATATACGGAATTTTAACCTGTATTGTTAAAAAATAAACTTATAAATGCAAGAAAGGGAAAATAGGTAACAATCTATATATGTTATTTATTTTATTTAGTATGTTAAATAAAATTTGGAAATCAATTTGCAATCAAAGGAAATTAAGTAGTACGTTAATTGGAAATAAATTAATAAATACATTAATGAAATGTAATATAATTCAATGTTAATTTTACCCATAAAATGTCAATTTATTTAATAGCAAGGTTTTAAATCAATAAACGAATTTGTTGAGGTTTCAATTTATAATTAATAACATTTAATGTGGAACCAATTACAATTAATTGACTTAAATTGTGTAGTAGGGTAGATTTGATTTGTCATTGAAAATGGTTAATTTTATAAGATGCAATTAATGCTAATTCTATTTAGAATATGACAATTGGCTGATTTAAAGAATAGAAAGCAAGATTTATTTATTTAATTGAAGAAAAAATTCAATAATTGAATTTACTGCGAATATATGAAATATAACATTTAAATTTTACATTGATGGAAATTTAGATGAAATTTGGAGATAGTTATATAATAAAGTAGGAATCCAATGTTAGTTGCAGCTATTTGATACTAATAGGTAGAATAATAGAATGAAAATTTAATTCAATGGAATTATTTAAAATTATTTTATAATCTCTGAATTTAACGAAATTGTAATTTGACGCTGAAATTGATAATTGAACCAGCTTTTAAGGGACATCTAAATTTGTTTAAATTTTGTGTAAATGATTAAGAAATATAAAAGTGAAAAAATTTGTTAATTATAGAATTGAAATTTAAAAATTGGATTCAATTAATTTATTATTTATTTATTTAATTAACTAGAAAATAGCCATTTTGGCCACTGAATCGGATTTCAACGAAACTAGTTTCATCGGATCCATAACGGTGAATTATTGTAGGGTTTCAAGTTTTGTAGCGATCGGGCGTGTCGTTTGATCGTACGGACTCGAAACGCCTTGAAATAAATGAAATTGAAATCAATTAAAATCAATTTGAAAAATATTAACTTTATCATAACTTCTTCATACGATGCAATTTGAACCTGAAATCTTTTCCATTGCGTTTAAAATATTTTAAAACACCTATTTTGATATATGGGTTTACCCAATTTCGTTCCGTGGTCAGAACGGGCTTTTGGGCCACTTTGTCGTTAGCGCGTATTCAAACCGATCCATTTATTCTATTTCTACTTTCTCTATAAATATCCTGCTATAAACCCTAGCCTCCCTAATTCTCATTTGTCTATACGTAAATTTATTATAATCCTCCTCTTCCTCAATAGCAGACAAAATTCTATATTTCCAGATCCAATTGCAAATCAAATCAAAAGCTAAAAATTCAAACTCCTAAGAAAAATTCAGAAAAAATATATGTTGAAGCTCTCGAAGTGCATAATCTTATGGTGAAATTCGTTTTCCATTTTGGATTGTCGTTTGACCGGTAAAAATCGAAAAATTCTCGATTGTTCAATGGGGTCGTAATCAATGTCGATGGATAGGGAAACCCTTTCTGGGTTTTGGAGAGGAAGCCGAGGGGATCGCATTTAGGTGATTGGTTTGGCGAATCGACGGTTCGATTGGCGGCAATTTTCGTCTAGGGTTTCGAGTTTTGGGTTAACAATGGGCGGCTGCGTGACTTTTTCTCGGTGAATGCGAGTCATGGACACGGGCGGCTTGACTAGGGCGAGACGGCGGCAACCGATCGGCGCATGGTGAGGCTTCGAGTGGTGGCGGCTAGAATTTGTTTCGAACAAACTAGGGTTTCGTTGTTTCTATTCACGTGCATGCGTTTTGGTTCCTGGAGGAAGAGAGCTTGCACATGCTGACGTGGTGAGAGCTATGTGTTTTTTTGGGGTTTATTTTGTTTTATTTTTATTTTTGATTTCATATGTTCTAACTCGTGCAACTTTTGCATACAATATCCATTTTACGCGCGGTTTATTTTGTTAGGATCATATTTAAATTCCGGACTTGTTGACGCTAGTTTTGACGAATTCTGAGACAGTCTAATTTTTGGCTTTAAATTGAATTTAAATTCAATTTAAATTCGAAAGATGAGTGTTTTAACCCACTCAGAACTTCTAAAAATTTTTATGTTTGTTAAATTGATATATGATGTGATTTAAAATTTATTTATGGTTGTTTGGCATATTTTTAATCGTCGCCTCAGTTAATCTCATTTATTTAAATTAAATTGCTATTTAGTTTATTCATTGCATTTAAACTGCCAGTTAAATTTGTAAATTAATTATTCATTGCATATAAACTGCCAGTTAAACAGTTATTTAATTTATTATTGAATTAAACTGCTATTTAATACCTGTTGTTTATTTTCCGTTATATATTGATGCTATTGATTTAATTGGATGATGATTGTGATAAATGGTTGATGGTTGATATTGGATGAATGAATGTTGTATTTTATATTGTTATAAACTGCAAGTTATTATGCATTTTCATTTCATTTGGGATTGCGGTTTGAAATGTTATACAACCGCATTTTTTATTTTTAAATTGCGGATTGAAATGATAAATATCCGTATCACTTGACCATAGGATAGAAAATTATATACAGGCACCGCGGTGTGTGTGTGTGTATATATATATATATATAATTATTTTGAAATGATTTTTCTATGGTTTTGGAAAGAACTATACGGGTTATATAAATATTGATTTCTGATGTTATATAAACGTCAAATTTATTATTGATTCTTAGCTATATATAAATATGCTTTGAAATATAAAATAAGCCCAATAATAAAGTTTGATTATTTTATATAATACGGTTTAATAAATATTAATTTTTGTTATTATATAAATAATATTATATATATATAGTTAAATTCTTGAATTTAAGCTATGTATAAATTGGTTTAATGAAAATAAGTTGAATAATAGAGTTTGATTGTTTTATATTATATGGTTAAGTACCTGTCTAAAGTACTGTATATATAGAATTTTAAATGACTTAAAATGAAATTTAAGATTGGAAAATAAATATGAAATTGGTTTAAAATTGAATTATTTAAGAATTGTACTTAAATAAATTTGATTTGGAATTTAAATAAAAATGGAGATTTTTAAAGGATATGATTCTTATAACTTGATTTGGTTTAAAGTAATTTAAATGAATATAAAGTTGAGATAAATAAATTTATCAAGTTAGATAAATTGAAAGAATATCCAGTTGTTTGAAGTTAAAAGTTCTACTTAAATTTTATTGAATTTATTAAGTAAACATTGAATTTGATATATGTGTAATTATCAAAAAATTAGTTAAAAGGTTGGATATTTAAGCTTTGAAATATATTGAAATTGAAATGGTTTATTTGGGAATTCAAATCGGTATTTGGAATTTATTGGTGAAATTAAAGAAGCTATTTTATTTTATAAGGTAATTAAATATTTAACCATTTAAGAGGTGGATGTTTGTTTCAAAGTTATGATTTTCAAGGTATTATAATTTGGAAGTATTATATTCAAGAGTTTTGATTTCTAAATGTTATACTTTGAAAGCACTATGATTTTTGGAAAGGGTATATTTGAAATTAAAATGATATTATATTTATATGGGTCTAAATGATATCAAATTGATTTGGGTTTTAAACGAAAATGATATCGTATTTATATGGTTTTGAAATGAACATTTTATTCTGGTTTTGAAGTATAATTATTTTAAAATGACCGCGGTATTATAATAGCATTTGGTTGTTGAAGGGACAGAGATCGGAAGTTGTCATACTCTCTGCCAACTCCGAAAACCACTTTAACAACCGTGTATGCGGTGGAGATTCCAGAATGAAGTAGGATGGTGGCGGTGTTTCCTTTGAGCTAAATACGTGGAGCCAACTCCCATGAGTTGGCATAAGGTGGCTAAAACAGGAGCAATTCTCGGGCCAATGAGGTCATTCCTCTGATCGAACGCACTCCTTCGATATTATACTCTGACATTTGGATTTGATTCGGTGGCCACTTTTGATTTTTGATTTTGGTGGTGTTCTCCGAGGTGGGCGGTAGTAGCTGCTACGCGTTACCACCAGCCCGGATGCGTAATTGGTATATCTACCATGGCATTGCCTAGTTGTGTCGTGTCACCTACCCTAGCGCGCCTTGTACGAGTTTCTATTTGTGTCGTACCTATGGAGCATCCTCTGGTAGCCTCCCGATCAGGAGGTATTATGGTACCGTTTAGACTATTAGCATTATTACGTGTTAAGGTGAAAAATGTAAAGTCTTAATGCTATTTAAAAGTATGTTTATTTTACTAATAGACACTATTATAATAGTGAAATATACTACATAGTAAATAGTTTAACGGATCCTTAAGAGATGTAAATCCCGAGCATCTCTTGAGTTACTGCACTCATATTTATTTCTGTTGATTTAACTTACATAAGATCTTTTAGTTATGACTCGAGTGTTTTGTCTTTTCAATTCGCTCGAGTCAGTCCGAGCATTTCAGGATCGAAGACTTTATTTCTGGAGGACGAAGACGAAGATTTCATTATTGTTATTATATTATATTCCACTACACTGTATTCCGCTGCATCGATTTTTTTCGTTGGTATGTGCAACTCTGATATATATTGTATAAGAAAATTGTAAACAGCTACATGAACTGTATATTTGATTATTATATTTTATCCTTCCGCTGTGAGATTCTGTTTTGTTTTATTTCTTTCTTGTTTTTTATTTACCCCATAACAATCCACCCTTCCGTATGGTTTGAATTGTCATGTGTGTCGACTTAAAGCATGCGAAAAGGCGAGATGTTACATTATTAGTGTATATGTAGTTTCAAAAGAGAAAAGTAACTTTACACATATACATTTTAATTTTAATAAAAATAAGGGATTTTGGTGATTAACTTATTTTACTAACTCATTCAATTATTTTAGTCACCGAAAATATTTTTATATAAGAGGAATTAGTTTAGAATTAAATTACTAGTTCACTAAATATGTTAAAATAAAAATATACTATTCGATTTACTTCAAATTTTAATAAACCATATAAATGTTTATACAAGGTCTAAATCATGAAGAAACCAAGTCAAGATCAAAGTGGATTGCAAATAAAAGTAAAGGTGAGTTGATCTCACTCATTTTGATTACCATTAAATTTATATAGTTAAATTTAAATTATTGGATGAATGATTGAATTGACTGGATATGATATTATATATAATAGTGTATATATATATTAGAGTGATTGATTTCCCACATTATACAGCGGATGAGACACTATGCGCCCCGCATAATAGCGGATGACCCTTATACCGCGATATCCCGCCTCTAAGCGGAATTGGTATTTTAAATTGTTGTGCTAACATCTGTAGATGTAGGGAAACAGGCTAGAGCGATCCAACTGGATTCCTCAAAATGTTGAGTTTATTTTATATCCAGTAATGTGATTTATGTGATAATCTACGATGGATTAAATTGATTATACCAGGAATTGAAATTATTGAATGCTATGGCTTGGTTGAATATATATTAGTATTTTGAAAAAAAATGAAAATATATAAGTTTGGATTTTTAAAGGAAATAAAAAGGGAAAATTTTGAGTAAAATAATTATAGTAAATTTGGGTAAAGTAAAGACTGAATTTGGAAAAGTATAAAAGTTTGATTTTTAAATTCTATTAAATAAATTTGAGTATGGAAACGAAATTAGAAATTTTAAATAAATGGAAATAAAAGAGTTTTGGAGATTAAGTGATATTGTCTAAAAATTAAAGGATTTTATTTTCAAAATTTAAAGATTTAAAATGTTTGGGAAGAAATAAAAAATGAAAATTTTGAACAAAATATGAAGTGGGTTTTCAGTTTAAAATAAGATATTAAATCATAAATATAGAATTGAATATGGAATTAATGGGTTTTAAAATAAAATTAAGTAAAGGAATTTATTTTAAAATGGAGTAAATTTTGGAAATCTATTTGGGAATTGATTTAAGTGTTTGAAACTGTGATTTAAAGAAGGATGAGACTATGGAATTTATAACTAGGTTTATAAAATGGAATAAGATATCAGTGGATAATTGGAAGTATAAATTAACGATGGGAATTTATAAATGAGTAGGCAATTAATTTTAAAATAAATAGTGGTTCTATTTTTAAAAGTGTGGAATGGAAGGTGTATTTTTCTTAAAAGCCAAGTATATTTTCAAACCAGATTTTTAAGTATAAGTTAGAGGTTTTAAAGTGGTTTTAAAAGACTGTTTAGAAGATATTATTATTTAGTGGTTTTAAAAAATTTAAAAGTAAATATTTATTTAAATTAATTATAGTAGTAATTATTTTAAAGGTTAAACTAGTATTATGATTTAAAGGATAATTATTTAATATTTATACTTATATAAATAACTTTTATCTTAAAGGTAGTTTTGGCTAATGTTTTAGCTGAAAATTTTTATGGAATTTCAAAAGTATTATTTTGAATAAAGTCTTTTAGGTAGTTTTTAATTTAAATATTTTAAAGTATATATTTTTGAATAAAGTGATTTAAATTATTTAAAATCTAAAGTATTAAGGCTTGGTGATTTTCAATGGAAAGAAAATAATTGGACGGAAACTTATTCTGCGAGAGGAAAGTGTTTTGAAATCTATTTTTCAAAAGGTTAAAGTGTAGAAAAATATCATGCAAAGATATTTTTAAATAAATAATTTGGAAATTATTAAGGTCTGATGGTTGTTTGTTGATGTTATGTGATAGTTAAATAACCGACTATCCATATTGGACAATACCTGATCGTTTCGAAGAGACCGGGATAAGGATTAATTTTCCAAAAACCACTTCGATCCGGTTTGAATATTTTCGTGAGGAAGACAAGAGCTTGGAGTCGAAGATGGAGCAGTAAAGTGCAAGGGCTAATCGCTGCTAATCCTGAGGGTGATTCCGAAATGGATGTAATAGAAGTAGTGCCTTCGGTTTCGTTCAGACCGGGAACAGACTTGTTGTAACGACCCGTAATTTTTGAAGATTTAAATTGGAATTTAATATGATTTTGGATTAAATTTAGAAAGAAATATAAATCTTATAATTTATATTGGAGCGAATGTAGAAATTAGATGTAGCAATTGTACTTAAAATTTACCATTTAAAATTTATATTGTAATTAATTAAAATAATGTAAATTATCTTATTTGGTTTTAAGTTTAATATAAGAAACATATAGGAATGTTGAATTTGTGATTTATCAATAAAAATATTAAATAGAATGTAATTCAAATTAATATAATAATTCAAATGTGAAAATTGGGGAATAGATTCAAAGTTATAAATAAATTGTTGAAATAATACGTAATAAGTGCAATTTGAATGAATCAATGTTAGTATAGATTAAAGTAATAATTGGGAATCATATCTATGAAATAATAACAAAAATGCAAGGTAATAAATGCAAGCATAGGTTAATAATTAATAAACTTGAACGAAATTCCAATTATATATAAAATAATTTAAACGTCTTGTTTGGCTATAATTTGAACATAAGTGAAAGAAAATTAGTAGTATGAAAATAAATGCCAAAATTGATTTTAAGTAATAAAAGCTTATTTATATGATAAAAAGGTAACGGTAATGTTTATGGTAGGTTGCCTATTTATTTATTTAGATTGTTAATTGAAATTGGAAATAAGTTTGTAATAAATGTAAGTAAATGTTACATTAATGTGAAGTGTAACAAATGTTAATTTTATTTATAATATGACAAGTGGTGGATTTAAGGAGTGAAAATCAAGATTTATTAATTTATTTGAAATTTGAAATTTAATAAGTGGGTTAATTGTAAATAAATAGGATTTAATATTAAATTATTACGTTAATGGGAATGTGGATGAAATTTGTGAATATTAATGCAATAAATACGAACCAATGAAAATTCATCCAATTGATAATAGGATGAGAACGGTGCATGTAATCAATTTCAACACTTGTCCATTAGTGATAACTTATGAGTGTAATTTAACGTCAATAGAGTCTAATAAGTTAAATTGTGTAATCAACTGCAATTAAGCTAATTAAAGGTTATATTAGTATAAATTAGAGTAATAATGGGTAATAATGTATTGCTAATGGTGTATGAATGAATTGATGATTTAAATTAAAGGAAATGATGTTAAAGTTATTCATATTGGACAATTTGTTGAATTATAGGGAAGGGAAATAAAGTTTTATTTATATATAGGAATTTAATTTCTGATAATAAGATAAATTGCAATTAAATGAAATTGAAATAGCTAAATAATACGTTATTTGAGATTTAGATGGAATATGAAAATATTTAATGTAATAGTTGAATCCAATGGTAAATCCTTTTATTTGATAATAATAAATGGAATAATTGTTAATTTATTTAATTTAATGGAACCATTGAGAATTTTATTGATAATTTTTGAATATAATGAAATTTAAATTTACGCTGAAGTGTATGATGCAACCAACATTTAATTGACCTCTGGATTTGTTGAAATTACTGTAGTTATTTAAGAAAGCAAAACTGGTAAGTTTATAAATTTTGGAAGTGAAATTGAAAAGTGATTTAATTAATGAATTATTAAATTATTTAATTAATGGAAAAATAGCCATTTTGGCCACTGACTCGGATTTTGACGAAACAAGTTTCATTGGATCTGTAACGGTGAATTATTGTAGGATTTCAAGTTTCGTTCGATCGGACTTGTCGTTTGATCGTACGGACTCGAAACGCCTTGAAATTTATGAAATTGAAATCAATTGAAATCAATTTGAAAAATATTGATTTGAGCATAACTTCTTCATACGATGCAATTTGAACCTAAAACCTTTTCCATTGCGTCATAAATATTCTAAAACACCTATTTTTATATATGGGTTGATCCAATTTCGTTCCGGAGTCAGAACGGGCTTTTTGGGACATTTCGTCGTTAGCACGTACATCTATTGTATCTAATCCATTCTATTTCAACTTTCTCTATAAATATCCTGCTATAAACCCTAGCCTCCCTAATTCTCATTTGACTGTACGTAAATTCATTCTATTCCTACTCCTCCTCAATGGCAGATAAAGTTTTATATTTCCACATCCAATTGCAAATCAAATCCAAAGCACAAATTTCAAAGTCCTCAGAAAATTCTGGAAAAAATATATGTTGAAGCTCTCGACTAGCATAATTCACTGGCGGTGTTCATTTTTTTTGGTTCATCGTCTAATCAGTAAAATTCAAAGAAGTTTCGGCCGTTCATCGCTCGGCGATAAACTTCATCGGATCGGAAAACCCTTTCTGGGTTTTGAAGAGAGGACCGAGGGGATCGCATCCATGTGGGTTTCGTGGCGAGTTAACGGTCGGATCATTGAGAAATTGCGAACTAGGGTTTCGAAACCCTAGAAAGAAATGGCGGCGGCGGCCTCTATAGGCCATGAGGGTGGCGCACACCAGGGGGATGGAGGCAGCTCGGCAAGGGATTCGAGATGGTAGGGGTTAGAGGCGGCCAGGTGGTCGGAGTTGATAGAAATCGATGGTCAAAGTTCGACCGTGCATGGGTTGCGTGTTCTCTGTTAGGCATGCGTACTGGAGAAGGAAGATTTGTTAGTGCTGCAAGGTGATGACGTGGCTAGATGTGTTAGTGTGTTCTCTTTTGTTTATTTTTAAATTTGAAATTCAATCTCAATTTTCGCTATAACTTTTGCATACGATATCCGTTTTACGCGCGGTTTCTTTTGTTAGGATCATATTGAAATTCCGGACTTGATGACGCTAGTTTAGGAGAATTTGGAGACTGTCAAAATTTTGGGTTTAAATTGAATTTAAATTCAAAAGGTGAGTGTTTTAACCCACTCACAATTTCTTATGTTGGTTAAATTGATATATTATGATTTAAAATTTATTTATGGTTGTTTGGAATATTTTTAATCATCATCTCAGTTAATTTCATTTATTTAAATTAAATTACTATTTAATTTATTCATTGCATATTAACTTCCAATTGAATTGTTATTTATTTCTTGCAAATTAACTGCCAGTTAAATTGTTATTTATTTTATTGCATATGAACTGCCAGTTAAACAGTATAATTTATTTTGAATATAAACTGATAGTTGATACCTGTTATTATCACCTGTTATATATTGATGTATTGTTTGGATTGGATGGTGTTTGGATGATAAGTGTTTGATGATTGATATTGGGTGAATGGATGTTTATCTATATTGTTATAAACTGCAAGTTATTATGCATGCTTATTTCATTCGGGATTGCGGTTTGAAATGATATATAACCGTAATTTTTATTTTTAAACTGCGGATTGAAATGATAATATCTGTATCACTTGACCATAGGATAGAAAATTATATACAGACACCGTGGTCTATATATAAAATTATTTCTTTTGAAATGATTTCTGTGGTTTTGTAAAGAAATATATAGGTATATAGATATTGATTTTAGACATTATATAAAGGCTATTTTATTATTGAATTTAGCTATGTATAAATTTGTTTTGAATTATAAAATAAGCTAAATAATGAAGTTTGATTTCTTTTATATAATATGGTTAAGTATCTATTTAAAATTCTATTGTATATAGAGTTATAATGACTTAAATAATATTAAGGTTGAAGATAAATGTGAATATGATTTGAATTAAAGTATTTAAGAATTATCCTTGTAAAATTTGATTTGAAATGTAAATAAATTGAGATTTTAAAAGTATGATTCATAACTTGATTTTGATTAGAGGATTTAAATGAATATCAAATTGATTTGAAAGAATATTATCAAGTTAATTTAATTGAAAGAATATCCTGTTATTGAAGTTTAAGGGTTTTACTTAAATAATATTTGTTTTATTAAGTAAACATTTCAAATTTAATAATAGGAATTGGATTTGATATATATGAAATTATCAAAGAATCCATTTTGAAATAGTGGAATATTTAAAGATTGAAATATATGGGTTATAAAAATTTAAGTTTTGAAATACAGAATATTTAATCTTTGAAATATAATTGAATTTGAAGTGGTTTATTCGGGGATTCAAATTGGTATTGGAATTTATTTGGGAGAATTTAGAAGCTATTTTATTACAGAAAGAAATTTAATATTTAAACCATTTAAGTATTATAAGTCATGTTTTCAAAGCTACGGGTTTCAAGGTATATAGATTGGAAAGTTTTATGATTTTTGTAAAAGAATATATTTTAAAATAAAATGATATCATATAGACTTGGTTTTGAAATAGAAATGATATCGTATCTATATAGTTTTGAAATGGATATTATATTCTGGTTTTAAAAGTATAAACTATTTTGAAAAGACCGCGGTGTTATAATAACGTTTGGTTGTTAAAGAGACCGGGATCAGAAGTTGTCATGCTCTCTGCCAACTCCGAAAACCACTTTAATAACCGTGTACGCGGTGGAGATTCCATAATGAAGTAGGATGGTGGCGGAGTTTCCTTTAAGGTAAATACGTGGACCCAACTCCCGTGAGTTGGCATAAGGTGGCTAAAACAGGAGCGATCGACGGGTTAAGAAGATAGCACCTTTTATCGGACACATCCCTTCGCTATTCTACTCTGACTTTGGATTTTTCGGTTGCCACTTTTGATTTTTGATTTTGGGGGTTTTGTTCGAGGTGGGCGGTAGTAGCTGCTACGCGTTACCACTGACCCGGAAGCATAATTGGTATATCTACCCTGGCATTGCCTAGTTGTGTCGTGTCACCTACCCTAGCGTGCCTTATACGATTTTGGTTTTGTACCATACCTATGTAGTGCCCTCTGACGATGCCCAGTACGGGGAAGATTATGGTACTGTATAGACTATGGGAATGTATTTTGTGTTAAGGGAATATTGAGTCACTCCTTAACGCTATTTTAAAGTAAGTTTATTTTACTAATAGACATTATTATAATAGCGAAATATTACTACATGGTAAATAGTTTAACGGATCCTTAGGAGATCTGAATCCCGAGCATCTCTTAAGTTACTGCACTCATATTTATTTCTGTTAATTTAACTTACATAAGATCTTTTAGTTCTGACTCTAGTGTTTTGTCTTTTCAATTCGCTTGGGTCAGTCCGAGCATTTCAGGATTTGAAGATTTTAGCTCTAGAGGAAGAAGACGACGATTAGTTGTACTATTATCTACTATATTATTCCACTACACTATTGTATTCCGCTGTACTATTGATATTCGATGGTATGTATAACTCTGATATATAATATATAAGTAAAATTAAATATTTTGTAAATAGCTTCAAGAACTGTATATTTGATTTTTATATTTTATCCTTCCGCTATGAGATTCTATTTTGTTTTATTTCTTTCTTGTTTTTTTATTTACCATATAACAATCCGCCCTTCCGTATGATGTGAATTGACATGTGTGTCGATTTAAAGCATGCAAAAAAGCGGGACGTTACACTTGTATGGAAGAATGCTATCAAAACATCGTCAGGGGGACGATGAGCATTCTAAGTGAATGTGTGTTAAAAAGGTAACGCATAGCCTCGAGCCTCATCAACCGGGAATGGCTAAAATAGGGAAGGTGTAGCAAGGCTAAGTGGATAGCAACCAATTAGGATAAGGTCATCCCTGTCTAGATGTCCCTTTTTATTCGGATGTGTGGGCGGTTGCTGATCCCAACCGTGGGATGATCTTATTCTAGTAAGGGGTAGCTCTGGTCTTGTGTACTAGAGGATCAGGGTGGATCCTCGGTACTCTGATCTAGACCGAGTACTGTGACGGGCGGTACCTTAGTATCCCTGCCATTGATGGAAACCCAATCTCCAATTAGTGCCTTCGGACTTGTTTGTATACCTATTATACTGGAATTTAATGAATGTAACAGTTTCTGCTATTTGAATAAGTATTTGTATATAGACACTACTATAATATCAGAGGATTTGATAAGAAATGTTTTTGTTATCGTAAGGTAAAAACTTGGCATGTTTATTTGTGACATGGTCTTACGAGATACGTTTGATTGTAAAAGGATTTTTCAATTGAGTGTGCTTTCTCACACTGGTTTTCCAGACAGACTCGGGTGTTATTTCACTATAATGCTTAGGTCAGACTGAGTATTATAGAGTACAGATTATGGATGAACTGCTATGGAGCTCAGAAAATGTGCTGGATGGCAAGACGTATCAAACGTATCTGTCTTATTTCCGTTGTGTTTGGTATGCTGTGTAGTCAGCTTTTGTGAGGACAAGTTAATACAACTATCCAGTATTTTTCTATTAATGGTATCATACTCTGATGATGTAATGTATAAAATAGATGTAATTCTTTGTATTAAGATCAGTCATTTATCTATCATATATTGTTCCGCTGTGATTGTGAGATTCTGATATTGTTTTCTATTACTTCTTCTACGTCTTTCTTCTTTTTCCCTTATGATCTGGTATTTCCGGCATTCGATTGTTTGACATGTGATACAACAGACATATTGATGTCAACTTTCGAAGGTCGGAAAATCGGGTCGTGACAAAAGCAGACGCCGAGAGATTCCTCTATGCCCTTTCCTTTTTCTTTACGCCGGGCCTCCAACAGCTCGACAACATAATAGGCTCTACAACAACCTGGTCTCCGTGAATGACTCCAACTCCATTATCGGTAGGGAATTTTAAAGTCAAACACCAAGGGGCAATAGCAACCCTGAATTCAGCTAGGGCCGATCAGCCTGAGAAAGCATTGTATGGCGAGTCTATATCCAACATAACAAACTGTAATATCCAAACTCTCCGGCGTTCTCCAATTCTCAAATCCACTGGTAGTTCTACCACTCCAGCGGGTATAGTTGCACTACCATTGAAGCCATGTATACGAGACTGACAAGGCTTCAAGTTTTTTGTTTCCATTTTCATCTGATCATAGGGTCGCTTAAACAATACGTTAACTGAACTTCCACTTTCTACTGAGAAGATCCTCTTCATCCAAGCAGGACCTACCTGAGCTGAGATGATAAGTGGATCAATGGTTGGGGCTTCGACTTTGTCCGCATCCCTATCTCGAAGTACGATGTCATCTGTCATCGTTTTCTATTGCTTGACCGGAGCCCCGTCTTCCAAACTACTACAACATTTGAAGCTTGCATGCCTAATAGAACTGGCATACGACCCCATTTCCTTCTAGCTTCGGTCTGCTGGATAAGGACCACAACTAACAGTATTAATAACCAACCTTCCGCCAGTACGAGCGGGTTCCTTTAGCCTCGCCTGATTTAGTATATGGTTTTGATTCAATGGGCCCGCACCTCCTGACTGTGGTGCCCACACAAATTGCTCCAACTTTCTCTCACGTTCAACTTCTCAATAATATCCTGCAAATAATGGAACTCGATTGTGTTATGTCCATAGCTATCATGAAATCTGCAAAACTTCCCTGTTTGAATCTGTTTTTCCGATGATTGCTCCGGAGCAAGTTTCTTATATTGAACGGTATTGCAGGTCTGCAAGTACACATTTTCCAGCAACGTATTTAAAGGAGTACAATTGTCAAACATAGGAGCCCTACGTCTTGGTCCACGATTCTGGTCCCGTTTTCTATTTTGATTTCCATTGCCTTTTTTTATTCTATTTATTCTGTATGTTCAATTGTACCTTTCTGAAACTCTGCCCGGCCTGTTTAACAGCAACATTGCTTTGGATACCATCAACACTAGGCCCTGCGTCATCCTTTTTCCTAGACTGTTTCGCATCCTCCCTTCTCAAGAACTGGGCTGCCTTGGAATAGAAACGATCCAATGACTCAGGGAGTTTTTCGGCCAACTAGTTGCCAAATTCAGAAACAGGATCGATCCCCTTAGTTAATGCCATCAGAATTGAGTTATCATTGGGATTGCTAATCTCGGCGCATGCAGTATAAAATCTCTCCAGATAACGTCTAAGTATCTTTCCGGGAGCTTGAGTGACACTAGACAAGGTGTTAACATCTTTCGGCCTCATGACATGCATGTGGAACTGTTCAGCAAACTTTGTTGCCAACTGGTCAAAACATGAGATATATCTAGGTGGTAGATGAGTAAACCACATAGTTGAAATGCATCCTAGGAAGATCAGTAAACTTCGGCACTTGATCTCATCATCGGCTCGTGCAGCATTCAACAACCACTCGTACTTTAATATTTGCTGGTTAGGATCAGATCTCACTTCATAAACGGGTAGAGTTGGCATTGTGAATCGCCGAAGAGGTTCAACATAGAGTATATCATCAGTAAAAAGTGTATGACTCCGAAAGATTCCCCTATCATCATTGGTGAGGTCCTGACTCTCGCGGATCATCTGAAGGATCATTGTCAGGATATTTGGCATCTGGATGTTTTGAGCATGTTGAGCCAAGTTGTGGTCGAGTTCCACAATGTGAGGATAGGCCGGTTGCGGTCAACGGTCCATGTCTTGCCTCCTTGGTTCTAGGTCTTCAGGGACATAAGGTTCTAGAGTATAATTAGCGTTGACGGTGGGTCGCATCCGTTCAATTCTAAGCATCAACTTCCAACTCAATAGCGGTGGCAGCATTGCGGTTGTTAGTGACATGATAAGGAACAGTACCTCCTCGGGAGAAGGGTCCAGTTTGATGGCCGGTTGACGGGCCAGCTCTTTGTTTCCCAAGATTCAAGGTGAGCTGATGTCCAGTAGCCTGTGTATAGCTTCCATCCAGCCGTGGGCACTTGGATCTATGATGGTAGTCAGAAGAGGCTGAACTCTCGGTGGATGAATAGGATGCCTAATTCCTTCTGGATCTCCTTCGTCATTGACAATTTAGTTGATTGGTCAGTTCCGCTTTAGTATGGAGTTGCTGAGTAAGCTGCTTGCGGCTTTGTGTCAGCTCTTACATTAGCATTTAAAACTCTTCCCTGGTGATAGGGCCTTACGGATCCAAAGGTCCTGCAGCATTCTAATCGGTAGGAGGAAGTTGTGCAGGGTTCTGCCTGTCCCGTCCTTTTGAATTCGCAGCGGTTGAAGTATACCTAGTGTTGACCATGATGGATAGCGAAGCTCTTTCCTAGACTTGGTGCAAATCTAAATAGGATGGAAGGATTTTAGACTTGAAATCTGGATCTTCTCCTTAGATTCTTGCAATCTGATATCGGTAGTAGATCTAACGAGCAAGAGAAAAACTGGGTTTTCTCAGTGAAAGCACCAAAGTGTTTGTACCAAAATTGGTCACAACACTCTTCGGATGTGTTTGAAGAGATAAAATGAAGAATATAAATGGAAAATGAGGAAGATCCAATAAACATACCAATCGATAAACAAGAAAAACACACAGAAACACACAGATATAGAGTGGTTCGGCGTATGACCTATGTCCACTATGAAATGGTGACTTTTATTGATTTTAGCTTGTTAGTTACAATGAATTACAACAGTAAAATTAAAGTACAATAGTGATTTCGGTAGAGTCTGGATGTAGAAGAGCAAAACTCCTTTTTCAGTAGGTCCTGGGTTGCTATTTATAGGCGTAGGCTTCAAATATCTCACTCAGATCTCGAAAGACCTCTTCTCTCATGTGGGCGAGCCTATGTGATCGATCCTCGGTCGTTTGAACTCGATCCATGATCGATACGAATGAAATTCATATCGATCAAAATTTCGTCCAATCGAGTCGAGATGGATCATGAATATTCCCGAGGTTGTACGCAAGCTCCTATGAAAATTTGGTGGCATTTGGACTTGTAGATATTAAGTTATGGATCAATGCTAGTTTGGATTTTTCGAAGACTACTGAATTCGCATCGCTTCCTGTTCGCATCGATCTGTTAGCATCGCTTTTGGACACGTGATGTCTGATGATGTGGCTCTAACTTTTTGGATTGATCCACTTTTTATGCTGAGTGACCGAGTCTCTCACTTGAATGTGTCATGCTCGTATCCATCCATTGCTTTTCCATTCGTATCACTCCTGTACTTCATATTGTTTTACGTTTACATTGCCTCGTATCCAGATGTGTGGCATCATTCATATTGATGATTTAAAGGCGCTTCGTATCGACCGTTGCATATGTTCTTCGTATTGCTCTCTTTAAGGGTATGCATCGCACCGATAGGTTAACTGATCGATACGAGTTAGGTTGGTGTGATCGATACGAAATGTGACTTGTTGATGGATACGAAATAAAGCAAATATTATGGATATGAACTTAAATGCACGTGATGGATAAAAAGTGGCATGCACCTGACGGATACGAATTTGTGCTCAATTAATCGACACGAAGCCATGCGCATTTGATGGATTCTAACAAGATCGACACGAAGGAGGTTTCTCTCTGATTGCTTGATGGACGCGAACAAGGTTATTTCTTGATTGTATTGATCATATGTTGAACATAAGAACTCTGGTTGACTTGAAATTCAAAACATTAGCTTTCAATGCTTTACCTGTCATGTCACATCAGTTGTAGCGTGGCCCGGACTCAAATTTTTTTTTACCAGCATCCATAGTGGACCTATGTACAATCGATCTCTAGAATAGGCTATCTTTATTTTCGAACCAATTCCTTGGTATCATGGCATTGCCAAAAGGCGGGATTATAGATGATATGTGTACATCGTACGGGCTTTAATAAATTAAAAGTTGACATCAAAAAATGAAAATTGATATGGTTACGAATTAATGGGATGAGTATTAATTGTTTCACGGTTTCTCTTGTTACCTTTGCATATAGTTATTGTATTAGTACATGTAATATATTGACATTACTTTCCCTATACTTGCTCTCATTAGTTGTTGAGTGATTAATAGGGCGGATGGCATATGCTTCGCATTTGGAGCTCGCTTTCGCATTATATTAATTGTATATGCTTATCTATTACTTAAATAGGAAAGGAGAAACCAAACCATTTTCGCAGCGACATCTGTCCTTCTATATTACTAATCCCTTTCTGCCGTCCTATTAACTAACAACTTGCAGTTCTGTAGAAGCAGTTTTCAACTATCTATGTTCAACTCCCCAAACTTCAATTCCCCCAAGTACCGATTGGACGAGCCGGCTTCACCTCCCATCCTTCCCAAATTCCTTCTTACTCTCCTCTCTTAACTCCACGCACTGCCTCGCATCCCCTTCAGTTTTTGACCCGTTAGTTTCATCAACGTTGTTGATCACACTACTTTTTCCCCATTGGAGTTTTGACAAAGCTGTTCGCCATTACGGTCTCCAAGGTTAGTGTTACGCACTTCCTGATTTGAACTGTCAGCACTCATCGTTCTTGATTATTGTCCCCTTTCCCGAGCTTTCCGTTTGCTCTTCACCATATGTACTTCACCAGATTTGTTGTTCTGAGTGAGGTCAAAACTATCTAATATGATATAACTGTGCTCATCCTAATTTTGTCACAGTATTCATGATTTTCGGATATCTAATTCACTCTGATTTAACAATCCCCCAATTACAATTGCGGTGAAATTGCTAGCAGTTCTACTGATAAATAAAAAAAAATTGGTCCTAATTAAATGCAGTTTCATTTCAAAGCCTTATATGACATATAATTTCATGCCAGGTTCAAACAAAGTGGCTGAAAATTTATGCTTTGCTTTGCATTTACCTATAAACTACCATCGCATCATTGTTCACCTGTGCTGTCTGATTTGTTTTTGTACACATAACCCGCTGTTACTAATTTCATACATGGTTTAGTAGCCAAGTTCATTGTGCAGTTGGTTACCATTTGAAATCCAATACGTCTGCAGATGTTTATATCCACCGATGCATGCACTTTTCTGCTCCTATTCCTTATTTATGATCAACTGGTCAACATAAGGATCACAATTTCCATCTATTTTACAGTATTTTATACATTCAGCTGTATGATGGTTTTGGAACATATTTGACAATTGTTCCCATGTTGTCTTTACAAATTAGTTGGCATCCCTGTAACTTGCTCTCTACTGCATTTGGTAGGAAATCAAATAGGATGATGATGCAATCCAACTAACGCATACTGACAACTCGTGGCAAGGTATTTATTAGTTGCCACTCTCGCTAAAACCAAATTGTGCACAACAATGCACAATTGTATTTCTTCTTAAATACCGTGTTTATTTAGAATTTCCTATACTTGAGTTTCATTCCTCTACTATTACATTCAACCTACTCTGCACTACATAGATATGTTGTAATCAGTTTTCAACGCTGAATACTTTGCCACCCCCCGTCACCCTCATACTATTTATATAGACAGATGTGTATATGTACATACATATACACATACACACATACATACATATATCACTTTGTATATGTGTTTGTGTATATACATATATACATAGATCTATATATATATACATATATATACTCAGATATATATATATATGCATAGTTATCTAATTTTCTTCCTCTGGTAGGAATGTTTATTTTTTTTACAATTAGTAAAGGACATTTACAAATTGCAAAAGGAGATGATTCCAGTATTTAAGTTGTCAAAGTGTCGTGTTTTGTGACATTCTGCTCTGTTTGGAGCACAGATCTTACCATTTAACATGATATTGAAATGTGGTTGAATTTTATGCAACAGGTGCATTTGTGTTTGGATGGGGATAGATTTGTTGTATTATTTGTCAACTATTCCACACAAGGTAATTTCAGCATACTGTGCTTGGGTAACATTAGTACACACAGGTAATATATATATACACACACACTGTCTGTGTGCATATACAGTATATGTGTACAGAGAGTAAGCGTGCGTATGTCAACGTTCCTTTCTATATAATTTGATGTTCAAATGGTTTGTTGCTTAGCGCATTATTAGTATATGCGCTATTGACGTTGGTGACCCATCCTCTATTTGAAGAATTTCCATGAATGCATAGCCAGGCATTTTCAATATCGTGTACAATTTTTTTGCCAGAAACAAAACTCCTTAAATTATCAACAGTGGCAAATTTATTACGGTGTATCATTTGAGTTTGAAATTGGCCCTTCATAAGTTAGTACTCAGGTTAGTACTTCTACTCTGAAAACGAGTACGTGTTTATAAATATAACTTGATATCCATCTGTTCAACGATTATCATTCACATTGTTGTCTATATCTATCTATTTAGATAGAACAAGCCAGTTCAGGACTCTAATATTATATATCTTAAATAGGTTCGATTCAGTTTACAGTTAATTAGACTGAGCAATATTTACAGCTTCCTAAAATGTCAGCTTTTTAAAGATGACAATATTATACTAATTCTGAATCATAGGAAGAAACAAATACTCATCAGCCAAACATGCGATATAACATTTACTACTGGACTGTTTTGTTTTTACAGTTGGTGAAAGCTGTACAACTTAATTTAATAGAGGTCGGTAGTGTATTCCAGAGTAAAAGTAATCTCTTATGTTAACATTGTTTGGTTTCTGACCTACACGGTTCAGCAATTATTATGTTTTCATTTTGCATATAAGATACTTCTTGAACTAGAATTTCCAATAATAGGATACATAAGTTCCATTTATAATATGATGATAGAGGACTGTAAGCTGGAATTTGCAGTGCAATTTCAGCCTCATTTCTTTTTGCTGCATACAGATCACTATGGTTTTGTATGTACTAATCAGGAATACATTTTCACAAGTTCAGATTTCGTGTAGTATGCTGCATTTACTTCTCCACCATCAACTGTTTGGACTGCGAAATTTTACCTATTTAACAGATCTTTGAAACTCATATAGACCTCTGTACATATTCTGCCATAGAATGATGGTTATTTTTTCTACTTTAATGCGAATATGAGTTTATACTTCTACCATATTGGTATGCAAAAGCTGAGTATGCTTTCGTGCCTGGCTATTTCCCATAACTTCATCAGTAAACATAGTTCCACGTCCATATTGACAGGCTAATTCCGTCTTACAAATAGGGAATATACTGATTTAGGGTAAATAGATTGTTGTTTTACCTGCTACATCTCAGAACTGCGAGGGGAGGCAGTTTTATTGTCATCTGCATGATATGATAACTGCATTCATATCTAAGTCTAAATTCCTATGTCAAACATTCAGTCCGTCTTCTGATATGCATGCTTTCATATTACTTATGCCATGGTTTGTTATGAAAGGGTGCTTTACAGTTTGGAAAATGAAAACAGTGCAGTTTAATCTATTTGTCACAGTTTTGCTGCCAATAAGCTTGGGGCAAATGCGATGTATAAGTAGTAAGGTACGGTAGGATAACGTTTGCTGGTATACATGTTGACCTACAAATCAGTATGCATTTGCATACTATTTTGTTCGTTGTTATATCAGAATAATATAACATCTTACTGTACCGACTATAAATTTGTTGTTGTCACTGTAAAACTTATATCCTTTACAAAAATGTAATTGACAGCTGTTACCAGTTGCAGGTCATTTTATTCTCTAAAATTATGGGCAGCATTGAAGTACCTAGGAATGCTAGAGCGAAAAGAAGAGTTATAATCAGGGAGCGAAAAAGAGATAGATTTGGAGTGTACCTAGATGAGGGGAGGCGGATGGAGGATACACAAAATTCAACTACAGCAGTGGCATATATGCGAAACATAAATTTGGGACGGCGTGCAAAACAAGGTTAGCTAATCAGCACAAAAAGGTGTAACTGATTCACATTTTCGGTTTAAGTCAACTGATGCATTTTACTGTAACAGCAACAGATACGAAGAGAACTGTATGGTATGCAGCAAACAGTTCACGTAGAAATCTGTTTGACACAGTTTTCTCAGGTAATGTGTAAACAGTGTTCTCTTTTATTTACTTTAGGAACAACTAAAAAACTGGGTTCACCCCAATGTAATGCTACATTTTTACCGCATCTATTACTTATATAGGAAAATAGAAACCGCTCCTTTGCTTGGATGACACGTGTCCAATAAGACGTGACAATCGGAAATGGTATCCCAAATCCTTTCGTTTCTCGCATTTCTAATTCCCTAGCATTTCCCAAATCGCATTCACTAACCCTTTCTTTCTTCTAAAAAAGGATCTGCTTGGATCTCATCCCTCATCTAAACTTTCATACTCCATAATGGAGTCGGATCCTGATGGGTTACGGCATAGATGCAGTTGGACTGTGGGTTACACTTACACGACGCTAATAGCAAGGATTGTAAAACTAGGGAAGATAAGGGATCGGTAGCATGAAAACACGATAAACTAATGGTACGAATTTTTTTCCTTCAACGATTCACTAATCATTCATAATTTATGAGTATTGTTTCCATTTGTTTATCATATTTTTTATCAGGTTTTCTATAATTATTTATGTAGTTTAAAACTTATGCTAAAAAATTGGATCTCAGTTGTAATTTTATTTCAAAGTAATGGTAAATCCATTGTGTCAATGCTGCTTTTTTCTGCATAATATATTATAACATCCTATGTTTCACTATTCACACATGTTGAACTTGGACCTTTGAAAACATCATTAGCGTTGGTTCTTCAATTCAAATAGTCGTCAGAGTTTATTATTTTTATATTCATTATTTTCATCCTATAAAATTGAAATCTTTTAAGGATTACTTTAATGAAAATTATACGTTTGTCTACGGTTGGTACTCCAAGTTACATAAAAATTTAGTTATTGAAAACGAGTATTGTTAGGTTAATTTAAATAGTGGATCCCTGATTCCTTTCTCTTTTATATATTAGTTCCAATAGTGGATGTAATCTCCCTAGCAGCCTCACATCTTCTATTAGTTTACTAGATTGAATTTGTGATATTATTGTGGAGATGGAAGACAGACGATTTTGCAGTTATAAAAAGAACAATAATTTATAATTAACAACAAAATTTATCTTCTTTCCCAACTTTGAGAAATGATATTCTTTTTTGCAGTGTGCTGCCACTGTCACCAAAAAGTTCCTTTTGGGTACAATGAAATTTGTAATAGATATCAATATTTTTTTACGATGCTTCAGATCAAATTCAATTTTTCCATTCGGCCATAAACAACTTTGTATCTTTGATTTTCAACGGCTGTTCATTGTCGTACAGTGATAACTAATCATGTGTCTTTGATTTTCAATGATTGTTCATTATCGTACGGTGGTAAACAACTGAACAGTATTTTTGTACTGGAAGCATAAACGCTAATAATGTATGGTTTTATTCACTAATTCAATCTAACAACATCAATTATTATTTGCAATTTACTCCATGTTGTTGTACTTAATTACTATTCGGTGAATTATTTACTAATTCTGAAAGGACCGGGACCATCTTCTATTTATAACTGTTTTAGCTATTGTTATTTCTAAATTAACAATTCTAAGCTTGCAAATTATAGGTATTAATCCACATTGTTGGATCCATTGAGGGTGAGGCCTCTGAGCTCTTATACAAAAGAACTACCATTTTATTCCATTTAGCATTTTAATCCTTGGCCGGGACTCATGACTTGCTCAAGGGTAGAGTAAGAAGCCTGCTTACACAATCTTTGGATATGGATTATTATTATCATATTAAATTTTTGTGCCTAAACAGTAATGCGGCAGTTTTGACTTTTGTTAAAATGCCATAAAACTATGTGTGTACTGTGGTTGAATCCTGTCCTTTAAATGCTAGGCACTTGGGAGGTTTTGATTGCACTATTTTTAGATATGTTTGTTTTTTGAAGTACATGCAAATTTTGTTAGGTTTTGTCTTGATAAAGATAATCAAATGCTTAGAAATATACGTGTTTTGTTTTTTGATAGTGGTTGAAGGTACAAATATTTATTTTTTGATATTTACTGATTTTAGGTGGATACAAATTCTAACTCTATTTCATCATAAACCTCAAAGAACACTGATAACTGAATTGTAAGTCAACAAATAGCAATAAAGCTTCACTACTGTAGTATGATGCATTTATATATTATTTCTAGAGGGGCTTGGAACCCAATCTCATCAGTGTCAATTCGTCATTAAAAAAATAACCGTTATATTAGGACATTAATGTACAAAATTAAATGGTATTACCTTCACATAACATGAGCTCAGTGACATAATGTATTGTTAGTCTTTATTTAATGTTCACTTACCAAACAAATATATAATATAGACCTAAAAAATAATACATTGAATAAAATAAACAATATATAAAAATAAATAAATAAATAACTAAGTAAGTAAAATTTAAGATTAAATTTTAACATAAGCTGCATTAGCCAAGTTAGCTATACGGTGGGCAATACTGCCAACATGTTTTGGGCTATGCATGACTTGAGACCAATACATGATGTTGCTCGAACTTTTTCTGCTCTACTGTAGCTGATGAATTTCCCTTTTCTATAATTCTCCTCATTTATCGTTAATTTTTTTTAATACATATTTGTATTTCTGAAACATGCTCGCTCACTTTGGTTGTAGAAATCATACAAAGGAATTTAAACCTTAAACTTCAGGTAATATGCTCTAGTTTGATGGTTGTAACGATTGACATTAAACTGATCCGACTGTTTATTACTGAACACTTTTAAGAATGTTTTTTTACGAATAGAACTTAAATGCAATAAATCTGTATAAAACCATAACTGTTAAGAAGTTCAATAAATCTATATAAAACACTTAAATGCAGTATGTGCTTAACCGTTTTATGTGATATTCCTGTTCCACCACCCCTTCCCCAATTTTTTAATAAAAGGGAGTATGTTTTGCATTTTTGTTAAGCATTAAGCGAGTTTTGAACTTATAAGCATCTAACAACACACATTTCTCTTTTACCCAGGTGAACAATGGAGATGTTACCCTTAAAAAAGCACCTCCAAGTAAAGAGCTAATGTGCTGTACATCTAAAAATCCATTTAGAATCAAACTTCCCCACCCAAACAGAAAAAAGAAATGACATGAAAATGCCATCAGCAAGGAAAAAAGCCACCATCTCACTCACTCATCCGTTTCTCACAAGCTGAGCCCATGGGTGCGACAATATATATAAACCCACCCTCATCTGGTCACTCAACCTGCCTTTTCATCCTGCTCTCTCTAGCACTTCACTTCACCCTGCATCCAATCTATTAGATGCGTATACAATAAGTCACTCAAATAGCACACAAGCTCATAATCCTGCATCTCTGAGCAACTCGAGCATGCACACCACAGTACTTGATCCCATCTCTTGCAGGCTTGCAACTCGCAGTATCATCGACGTCTTTCAGTCCAAACTTCCATGCATTTTTCAGCACCATCATATGCAACACCATCATATGCACACAATACATCTTCCAGACCGACATGTTACAAAATCTTGCAGTATCATCCCATCAGGCCTATCATTGCAGCAACCTGGTAGAACATAATCATTCAGCACATATTTGCAACTGTAGGTTTGTTACAGTGCATGCACCATCAGCACTTTCGACCCTTGCAACTCCTTGCCTGACCTCTCACAATAGCATCTTTTCCATACCTGGCATGCATCAGCAGCTCCTCATTCCCTGTCATGCAGCAACAATAGTTCATAAGGCTCTCTCATCGCCTCGGCTTCACAAACGCATGCCTATCCTTTTCAGCTAGGCTGCACAACCCATGTTATATTCATTCACAAAGTTAGTGCAGTATTATCAATGTCAATATGTATATAGTGTAGTATTATTAGTTTCAATGCATTTAATTGTAAACTTATTTTTTTGTTTTACTTTTACCTATCATATTCCGTTGATCATCATAGTGATGATCCCTAATAATTGTAATAGTTATTTCCCAACAAACGATTGTGCAGAATTTGATTTTTTTTGCTTAATAAATAATGAGTGCTCTATATAAGGGCCATCCTTTCATTAAAAAAATAAAATAAACAATAAAGTTTTGCTATTTATGCTGCAGGAATGTAGCGATTATATTTTTAAAACTAATGTGTTTTAGTGATAACTGTCAATCGTAACACATATTTTTCTTTCAATAAAGGCAGAGAAGAAACATTTTTAATATTAATTTATAATTGAAAATATTTCAAAGATATATAGAACTATCATGAATTTATAAATAATTTACAATCATATTATACCTTATCGTAACATTACTAACCGTTCATCTTCATGACGTACAAACCTCAGCACAATCCTCTGAAACTGACGTTGTAATATACAGAAATAATATATGTAATTGTGCTTCATGCAAATAGTCAATATAAGGAAGAAAGAAAAAGAATCACAACACTACACATGTTATTGCTCAAAAACTCATAACTTCCCATGTGCGTAGCACGGGCCACTCACTAGTTAATACTAATGAAAGGACACATCTTGGATCACATAACGTATTTTAATATATTTTTCCTACAGGATGCCTCATTCTCAAAGATGAGATGCATATTTGTGATTATATATATATTGTAGAAATTTCCGATTGATCCCGCAAAGAAGATGTTGGCGCTATTTTTTGTAAATTTAAGGCGTGGGAAATTTTTTGAGAGTTTTGGAAAAAAATTAATAACTAAAAAAATGTTTTGATTTGATTTTGTAACTTGGAATCAATGAACGGATGGTATCAGTTGGTTTTGGAAATTTAATTATGAATTTAAAGATTACGAAATTGTGATTACAAAGTTTCAACTAATTGATTTCGAAAAGTTTAAAAAGAATTTGGTAATCCATTTCAATTAATTGGTTTTGGAAAGTAAATGGGTTTGGGACATTTTTCTTACCTTGGTAATTTCGGGGATGAAATTCTTTTAAGGAGGGAAGAATGTAACGATCCATAATTTTAGTCATTTAAATTTGGAATATTTAATTAATTTTAAATATTGAATAGTTAATTTTATAAGCTAAATAACTTATGTTTCAAATATAGTGATTTATTTTATATTTAATTTGTGAAATTAAATATTTGAAATTACTTAAATAATTGATCTTTGATTTAATGTGAATGAAAAAGATTTTGAAGGTTGATTTAAATTTTGTTTGAATAAGAAGAAAGATAGTAAACTTTTAAATTTGAATTGAAAGTGATCAAACTGATTTTGAAAATAACTCGTCTCAATTAACGTGTGAAAATAGCCTTTTGGGGCACTGTCCCAGATTTTGAAGAGATCGGTTTCATGGGATCCAAAATAGTGAATTATTTTATGCCGTCAAATTTCGTGGCGATTTTACGTATCATTTGGTCCTGTGATTTCGAAACACATAGAAATAAATTACAAGAATTTAATTTAATATAACTCGATTTGAAAAGCTAACTTCTGTATATGACGAAATTGGCTTTCGATATATGTTCCATTTTGTTCGAAATAGGAGTGTGACATATAGAACACCAGGTGGCATGCTTCGTTTGAAGTTCGAAATTTTAATGAGTGAATAGCACTTCAACAATTTTTCTATAAAAGGGTCTTAAATTTCTTTCATTTGCTAAAACCCTAATCCTAAAAACTTCAGCCGCCACTAAAAAGAAAACCAAATCAACAGCCCACGTTTCTTAACACAATCGAAGCAAAATTAGCCAAAACCTTCAACATGAAAGATGGTGAGCTCATCTCTATGAGTTAATCCATACCCTTGGATCTACGATCGATACACCACGGCAGTGACTATAGGGCTGCGTTTGCAAGCATGTTTTTGGGTTTCTCGCGATCTCAGGCACGATGCGGCAGGGCTGGCGGTAGCAGGGAGCAGCGACATGCGCTAGTGAAGGCTGCAGCTAGTTGGGTGGTTCGTGATCGATCGATTGACCGAAAAAAGTGAAAGCGCACGACCTGTCATCGAACATGTGAGGGAAGAAGAGGGAAAGGTTAAAGTTTTATTTAATTTAATTAAGTTAATTTTAAATTTAATTATTCATATATTCATTAATTCATAACTTGTTCATACGAGGTCGGTTTCAAATGCGAAAAGTTGTGTTGCGTTTGTATCAACGAGTGCTATGCTATGGGGTTAGATTGGTTGGATTCAGAGCTAGTAAATATTTGGGTCAAATTGAACGACCGTGTAATTTTAATTCAAACCAGAGTGCTTTGGCGATTTCTGAAATATCAGTGAGTAAACTTATCTCTCTGGCCTGGTCATAATTTTATATCAGCGGAAAAAAAATTATTTACGCTGTTTGTTGCTTGTATGGATGATTTACTATATTTATTAGTTGGTTCAGATATATTCTCGCCAATTGGAGCACATGAGACATTCCCGTGTAATAACGAATGACCCTTTATATACGATCCCACCTCGAAGCGGTTGATTTATATTTTATGATTGTATTCTGTATGTGATGTAGGGGGACAGGTTGGAGGGATCTAACAGGATTCCTCACCATGTTGATTTTACTTTCATATATATGTTGATATATGATGTTGGATACCATATTATTGTTTATGATATTACTGGACTTATTTAGCGCTTTAGTAGAACTAGGCCTCATTTTTGGATATTTTTAAATATTAAAATTTTGATTGTGAATTGGAAATGATTCTTAAAGTGATTTTGGAATGTTATATGTTATAATAATTTTTGAACTACTAAAAGAAAGGAATTTATTATAAAATAAATAAAAGTATGATTTTTGTTATTTTCAATTTACTATTTTGAAAAGTGTTTTTAAATAGAGATTCTAGAATAATTTATATAAAGAATTTATAAAAGTATATTTTCTGTAAATAAAGAACGGATTTTAAATAGTGTTTTATGAAATATTAAATGGATTTGGAATCAATAAATTTTAAATGGACTAAATAAATTAGATTAACAAAGAAAAGGATTTTTAAATAACAAACGAGATTTAGAAAATAATGGATTTATAAATTGAATTTTATAAATAAAGAGAAGTTATAAAAATAGAATTTTTATAAAATAGAAGTGAAATTCCTAAACGTAGTTTATAAGTATAAATATGATTTATGTTGAAATTTCGATATGCAGCTAATCATTTTCAAAGTTGTTTATCTTTTAAAGGAATGTTTGAAAGAAATATTTTGATGGAGTTACTGGTTTTAAAAGTAATTATCTTTTGAACGTAATGTTTTGGAAAGTAATAATTCAAAATGGAATTTAATAGTTCGAAAATGATATAAAATGTGATAAGTGTTGAAAACATAGATTTTTCAAAAATTATTGTTGTAATAGATGTTTTAGGTGAAGTAAGGAAGGCATGGACTATAACATTGTTATTATATTAAATGATTTCCGCAAGGAAATGTTTTATACAGTATACACGATATATATATATATATATATATATATATATATAAAATTAATCGAATCCCTATACTAGTGTTTTGTCTTGTCGTAATGATGTTTTATGCAACATTCATTTTGACCCAAATAAAGTGCGTTTTGAAGGATACTTTTCTTAAGATTTGCATATACTTATTTTCATTTTGAGTATATGGAGATATTTTCTAAGTGTTGAGAATGAAATGATTTGTGAATATAAGTATATGAAATGTTTTTCAAATATCGAAAATTTGAAATGGTTTTGTAAATATATCTTTTTAAAAGATGATTCGATGTAAATATTTGGAAATCGATTTAAGTAATAAGAGATTTATTTAAACAGGCCAAGTGACTACTAATGTGCCAGATTTTATTGTTGCTTTAATAGTTAAATAACCGATTATCAAAATTTGGCCTCTTTGTCATTGTCGATCCGGAGAGACCGGGATCAGATTTATCCGAAAACCACTTTGGACCAACTTATATGCATTCGAATGTACAGGTGTTGGAAGACATTGATATTTGGGATTTTCATAATGAAGGACAGCTTATTGATTATTTGGGGATAAACTCCTGGTATACATGTAGTAGTAGTGGTCTCTTTATTATGAAATATATAAGGCAGGGGCTAATCGCTACTGATCCTAGGGTTGATTCCCAATAGGATGTGGGAGGAGAAGCGCCTTGGTTTGCCCTATTCTTGGACAAATTGTATGGACGAATGTCTAACATTGGATTTTAAAATCACATTGGTTGATCTCTATAAATGTATCATTTGTTTGGTGGCAGAGAAGGCAACTTCTCTTAGCTTAACGTCATCTCCTAGGACATATGAGCTCAAGAGTTGTACGTTTGTAGAAATCAGTTGTGTGATTATGGAATGGCAATGAGGCATTCAAAGAGGAAATTGAGATGTGATATGTGAAAGGTAATCGTTACCTCAGGCCTCACACTCGGAAATGGCCAAACAAGGTAGATGCCGCAAGGCTATATGGTTCGTAACTATTATGATATGATCATCCCCTTCTAAATATATTTATTCCTACTATGATGTCGGGTTTTAAAAAAAATTGGTATATTTTAAGAGGGCCCTCGGATAGGTCGGTAACGACTGGGGTGATGGTATATTTGGTACTTTGTTAGAAGAGGTAGGCGGATCTTGTTTTGGTAGAGGTGTAGATGTTATGTAGCCTCGGTACATTCCTCTAGAAATGCACTACCGGAAGGTAGTCCCTTCACCTGGTAGTTTGTGTGGAAATCTATTCTCCACTACGTGCCTACCATTATATTTATAAATCCTAGTATGTTAGAATTTAATAATGGTGACAATTTCGGCTATGATTTATATAATTTGTATACCAAACACTAGTATACTATAATAGAATTTGATATGAAATATTTTGGTTATCGTAAGGTAAAATCCCGTCCATTTTATGTGCGGCATGGTTATATGAGATACCTTTGTTTTTAAAAGATTTTATAACTTTAAATTTCAATTGTGATGTGTTTTCTCACACTGGTTTACCAGATTGATCCAGATGTTCTTCCCTTTAAATGCTTGGCTCGGACCGAGCATATTTACAAATTTAGAATTGGATGCTTTGGGGCTTCAGTAGACGAGTTGGAGGTCTCCTAGACGTATTCAAATATTTGTGTATTTTCCACTGCATTGTTACTTAAATTATCAGCATTTGTAAGGATGAGTTATTATAACTTTTAGGCTGATGATTTTGATTTTATTGTGGTACTCTAATGGATGCATGTATAATACAGTTTCTCTTTCTGTAAAAATCATTGATATTGTATTATATTTTCCGCTGCATATATGAGACTCTGTGATTGTTTTAGTTTCTCTTTCTCTTCTCTTCTTCTTTCTTTCCCATAAATATCCATCTTTCTATTCAAAATGGGTTGGACACGTGTGGGTCATTGTCGGCTTGAATTGTGCAGATTTGTGGGTCATTACATAGTCCCGATTTTGTAAATTTCTCGTACTTCTTTTAATTGCAAAGGGGAGAAATAATGAGCATATAGATAGGAAGAGTAAGTAGTTATCATCTAAATAACATATAATATACACGGTAAGCCACATATTTCTCTATAAATTCCTATGTTTTTATCTCTTTTTGTTGATGACAAAGGGGGAGAAAAACCTGTAGACCTCATGTTCTCAAATTAGTAATATATATACATATACATATACATATACATATACATATACATACATACATATATATATATATTAAAATATGGCACATTTATAGGGGAAGTTATTGATGTTTTTATAAGTTGTGTGGTTGTCAACGTCAAAAAGGGGGAGAATGTAAAAAACATAATTATGGTGTTTTGATAATAACAACCATATGACAATGCTACTAATGCTTTTATCATGAAATTACATGGCATGGTAGCCATGATAAAGATAATATATGAAGACAAGACAAAGATGGCAAATAAATTTACATTACTCATAGAATTGTGTGTCTAGTAGTATATGACTATAAAAATATCTTAAAAATGGTATACACACAGAGATTATCAAAGTTGCATTTCCATTTCTGAAAAAAAATATGCACAGAACGAGTCAACTAAAACCACTCAACAAGTAGACTAATACAATATCAATCGACTAGTCAAAATTTTTTACTCGACTTATATACCTGTGCTTTATAATTTTCATAAGACAACATAACTAGTTGACTAAAACCATAGAAATAGCTGACTAATTCTCAACCAACTGACTGGTCCATGGTTTCAATCGGCTAAAAAGAGGGAAAAATGAAAGGTTTTCATTCTGTTTGAAAAATAACCTTTTCGACTGTAGCCAGTCGACTAACTAGTACACTACCAATCGACTACTTGCTTATATCTGTCCTATTTTTCCAAATTTCCAAACAGTGTTCTTCTGCAAGTGAATGGACATTTCCTTCCGTGAATTGGTTCACTTATCTCTGATATTAGCCACTTCTTATGAATGCATACAATTCTTCATTCATTATATATATATATATATAGCACTTTGATTCAAGAATAAAACATGAAATTTCTATTGCTTTTCTCTTAGAATCTCTTGTAATCTGTTCTTGCATTCAAAGGCTTTCATTAAGAATATCAATCACTTAAACATTCAATAAATATTTGAGTGATCGTTTGGTTCCATTCTTCCACACATACACGATATACCACTTACGAAGAAGATTATACGAAGGTTGTACTTCATCGACTCATCCATGTTACTTATAACACACAAAGTAATTTTTTTACTAACTTTGTAGTTGAAGACCCATTGTAGATCTTCAGGCACGAAGCCCTGTACATTAGTTCAGGAGGTTTTCCAAGATACATGTTCCTCTAGGTTAAGTGAGGGTTATTATTTAAATCTAGAAGGAGTCTGGGATTGGATGTAGGATTGAAGATCCGAACTAGTATACAATTGACTCTGTAATTTACATTTTTCGGTGCTATTACATTTATATTAATGCTGATGTGATCACTGCACTTTAATTTTATAGTTATATATTAGCCATTTTTCATCCCATGCATAGCTACTAACAATTGTTTCCTACCTTTCTGTTATCATTGTTTCCATCTCATCTCTGGTTATATGGACGGATGCAGGGTTATGTCCTGAGGATACCTCCTGACTGCCCCTTGTTCTTGTTGACTTCCTCTAACCATAGATACAGAATCGGGCCACTTCATCTTCTCCAAATTCAAGTTCCAAGTCATCAATTCTGAGTTTTCTCGGTGAAAACACTAAAATATTTGCACCAAAAATAGCATGAATACCCAGTGAAGTAATAAATATGAAAATTGTGAAGAGAAGGTAAGAAATACAAAGAAGAACATTAAATTTTTATAGTGTTCGACAAATACTCCGGTCTACGTCCATATAACCTTAGTCATTCGATTTCTTTGACTATTACAAAGTGTGATTTTATGGATCGGTTATAATCCAACAAAGCTTATAGATTGGTGATCTTGGATCGTCGGAGATCTAATAAGGTTTTATGGCATAGTGAAAAATTCACAAAAAAAAGAGGCTCCTTTTAAAGTGCATCTCCTCTCCCATTTATAGACAAAAATGCCTAAAATTATCTCTGAAACATGCTTCACCACGTTCCTATAATCACACGTCGCTCCATTAAAGTTTCGAGGTCAAAACGACCCACTACTTCATGGGTCAGTACCAAACCATGGCTCTTGGATTGATGCCAAACTGACTTGGAGTCCGACTTGAGAAATTTGAGTGTTTTTGTGGAGCTTGACATGAAGATTTTTTGAGGTTTTTTCTTCTTGGTTTTTCGTCCGCTTGGTTTGAGTCTGACTCGAGATTTTTATGCATCCGACCCGAGTTCAGCTCGATACCAATCCATGGGGTCGAGTTGAAAATTTGACTTTTTTGCTCATTTTTTGATATTTCCTTTATCATGCATTTTATGATGTTTTCCAAGTCCTTGGGTCAAAGAAGTGAAATTTCTTGGGCATGTATTTTTGGAGAATGGATTGCCTATAGACCCATTAAATGTTAAAGCCTTAATAGTTGGAAAAGACCCGAGACTGTGACTGAGATTAGAAGTTTCTTGGGGTTGTCTAGTTATTATCAGTGATTTATTGAATATTTCTCTTCTATAGCAGCATCGATGACTAAACTAATAAGGAAGAACGTAAAGTTTGTTTGCATTGATGAATGTGAAAAGGCATTTCAATAGTTATAGCCTTTATTAACCAATGCACCCGTGTTAATTGTTTCAGATAGGAATCATGAGTTGGTGGTTTATACAGATGCATGTGGATCTAGATTAGAAGCTATGTTGATGCATAGTTACTGCCTTTGCTTCTCGGCAGCTCCAACCACATGAGGTTAGATATCCTACTTATGATTTGGAATTGCTGGTAGTTATGTCTGCACTGAAGGTGTTGAGACACTATTTGTTGGAGGAATGATTTGAGTTGTTTATGGATCATAGATCCTTGAGGTATTTATTCTTTCAGAAGGTGTTGGATATGAGACGGTAAATATGACTGAACTTTATGGTAGTGTATGATTTAGGATTGAGTATATGTCTGAAAAAGAAAATATAGTGGTGGATGCTTTAGTAGAAAACATCAGAATGTGATAATTGCAATGTTGTCTAAATGGAATGATTTAAAAGAGTTGGCTTTGTATGGAGTTAGAATGAGGTCGACGGTCGGTTCTTGTCAGAGTATCATAATTATTTCTTATCTAGATATTCAAGTGGCCTAGATCGAAAGAATTATAGCAAATAAAAAGATAATCCCATACTAGTCGACCGAATTAAGAGACTGGAAGTGGGAAGTGAGATTGTAGATTTGAAAGATTTTATACTTTACCAAAGAGGATGGTTGGGAAAGAAGGGATGTTTATGTGTTCTGGATATGGATAATTTGAGAAAAGAAATTCTTAAAGAATATCATCGATCAAAGTTTACTATCCATCCTGAAGGTACAAAGATGTACCAGGATATGAAGAGGAGTTTCTTCTGGGAAGGTATAAAGAGAGATATCAGCTTATAGGTGAAGCAATGTATGAATTGCCAATAAGTAAAAGTCGAACATAAAAAGCCAGGTGGATTATTTAATCCTTTGGAGGTGCCGTGGAAATAGGATTCTATCTATGAATTTATAGACGACTTACCAAGGTCGAATGGGGGAAATGAAAGCATTTGGGTCATGATTGATAGACTGACCAAGAGTGCACATTTTATTCCCGTTAAGTCGATCAGAACGACACCTAATTTGGTGAAGCTATTCGTGAAAAATGTTGTGAAGCTTCATGGAGTACCGAATAGCATTTTCAATGATAGAAATCCTTTGTTTACTAGTGAACTATAGAAGAGTTCACATAATGAGTTGGGTATCAAGCTGAAGATGAGTATAACATACCATCCACAAACTGATGGGAAAAAGGGAAAGAGTTAATAAGGTACTCGAAGATTTATTGAAAGCCTATGTACTAGATTATATTGGGTCACGGGAGGACGATTTGCATTTAATCAAGTTATCTGTTAATAATAGTTGTCAAACTAGTATAGGAATGGAACATACCGAAGCACTTTATAGAAGGCCATGCAAACTTCTTACATGTTAGGTAGAGACAGGGGATAGTATGATACCTGATCCCAATATGGTGAAGGAAATGACTGAAAAGATAGATTTAATCCAAGCAAGAAAGAAGGAAGCTCATTCAGGAGGAAAAGCCACGCAGATAAAAGACATAAGGACTTGGAATTCTTGGCTAGAGATTTCGTATTCGTAAAGGTATCATCGATCAACGATGTGGCACGATTTGCAAAGATGTGAAAATGGAACTAGATATGTTGGTTCGTTTCCTTTCATAGAGAGAATTGGGAAATTCGCTTATCGTATTGAGATATCAAGTAGTTTGGCAGGAGCTAAGTAGTTATTTTCGATATTAAGTACATATTGATCAAATACCGATATGAGATATTTTAAAATATCATGATAATATTGGAACATGTAGAACATGTTATAAACATATTATACTATGTTACAATATCATGTTGATGTTAAGTTTTCAAATATTTGAATAAATAATGCCAAATTACAATCAAAGGCTAATAGCATAAAGTTTATATATTATAATTTATTTATTGAGATATTTTATTAAATAAAATCTTAGTATAGACTAATAAAAAATGATTAATTCGTATACTATACATCCTTAATGTTTTCTTTATTTCTATACTATATTTATTTTTTCTTCAGTCTTCTAATCATCTATAATGCTTTACCAAATTTTTCATATTTATAGTTTTGTCGTTTCCGGTTTCACTTAATTTATCGAATAAGCGATGTTGACATGATGCCAATTACTACTTTAGCTCATTCCATATCGATATCCCAAATATATAACTTTAATGCTCTTCAAATTTTAGTACATAGTTCATGATAGTAACTAATAGAATAAAATTTTCATAAGCTAGCTTACCAATTCGAAATGATTAACAAAAAATAACTAAAAAGCAAAGTAGCTCTTTCATTATCTTGTTTTTAGTGGTAAAGTTTTCATGGAAAATAGAACATATAAAATAATGGAAAAGTAGAGTTTTCTTTATTAAAAGACTAATGAAGAAGACTAAAAATGTATGGTTAAAACCAAAATTAATGCATTGGGATTTTTAATATGGTCAAGATATTATCGTTCTCCATATACAAAAAACAAATATTGAGAAAATAAAGATATTTTTTTGTAAATATTTTCCCCAACACATTTAGTATTGAATGATATTCTTAAAAAATATCATATAATTTACACTGAATATCGAAGAGATATCGACAAATATTAGACGATATATCGATAACGATATTTTAAGTGATATTTTAAAATTGTATTGGCTTAGGAGCAATATGAGATATATCAGCGATATTTCCACGATATTATCCATTGTTAACTACATAGGGTAGGAGTCCATAAATTTTTCACATATCTCATATAAGGAAGCACGTGTGTGACCCAAAGAGCACTATTGAGCCAACGGTTTTGGAAGACTTAGTAGTGGAGCCTGGTACGACCATCATTAGGTGACTTATTCGTATAGTTGGTAGAAATATGAAGGAGATAAGGAATAAGATAGTTAAGTTAGTAAAAGCCAATGGAGTAAATATGAGAAAGGTTGTAATTGGAAGACAGATGATAGCATTAGAGAAACTTATCCTGAATTATTTTGATTGTATGATGGATATTGTTATATAGATTTGACTAGTAGTTATACTAGTATTGTTGTTTTATATGCTTGTAATATATGTTTGTATGGTTGATGTGCTTGATGTTGTTTCCTTTTTTGCAATATCGAGGAAGAAAATTTTCAAGTAGGAAGCTATAATGCTCCTGATTTTTATTGCACATTATTTAAACATTTGATTATAGGTTAATTAATTGGGAAGTTGAAAATGTGGAATTTGTTATATTAATTAATTTGAGTTGACCATAACAAAAATAACAAAGAGAACGATTTAAAGAAATTAGATCTAATAAACATAAGCATATAAGGATAGAAAAAGAAGAGAAAATATTATACTATAATCTCCCCTCTCCTTTAATTACTTCCAATTCATTATCAAACCAAAACAAAGAGTCCAAGGTCGGCCATCATTACCAACTAAGAAGAAGGAAAATTTAAGAGGAAAAGGAAGATATAACAAAGTCAATCATTTCAACCAGTTTAAAAGATGAATAATGTTTCCATCTCTTCATGTTTGTTGTGTGTTTGATTTGGGTTCTAGAGTAGATCCAAAAATTTCTTATTTAATATCGTGCATATGGATTTAATGATGATGTATACGGGTTTCTGCAAATTGTTAGTGAATATAAGAAATTTTCCTAAAGGGTTTCGATGTGAAAAACTAAGTTTATAATCTTCAAATGTTCTAAAATGTAATATGATGTTTAAAATATTATTTTGGAGATAAATTTTAAATTTCATAATTTTTGCAATTTTTATGAATTTACTGTAAATTTTATAAGGAAGAAAATGGTTGATTTCATAATTTAGTTATTTAAAGCAAGGGAACAATTATTTTGATCAGAAATTTTAATATGTTATTAAGAAAATAACTGTTGATTTTTGGGAGTTTTTGTGGATTTCCCTAAGTGATCACAACGATATATAAATCGTTTTGCACAAAAATGGCTTGTTTGCAAAATGTTAAATTAAATAATTTGAAAGAAATTTATATCTGCAAAATAAAATTAAGTTTTCACTTTTGGAATTATGCTAGAATTCTAGAAAGATTTATATTTGTCAATAAAATTTTGAAAAATAATCTTGGTTCGATAAAAAGTCGTTACTTTATAGTCGAAGAATTAGTTTTGAAAAGAGCTATAGAAATGCCATTATAACCCACGAAAGCCATCGCTTTTTACTAAAGATAGCAAATTTTCATGGGGCAAGACGTATTCTTCAACCATGTTAGCTATTGCTTTACTAGCTTTGGAAAGCTTTGTTTTCCAATCTACAAAAGCTTTGTTTGTCGACTCATGGTGGCATTGTTTTATTAACGCGCGAAGGCTCAATTTTACCAACTCATGGCAATTACATTTCTATAAAAGGCGTGATTGCTATGTTTTGTTAAGGATCGACGACTATGTTTTCTTAACATGCGAAAGTAATACTTATATCAACTTTAAACAACTACATTTTTACGTTCGAAAGCTATACTTTTGATATGCAATAGCTTTATTCTTAGTTAACTAGCGATAGATAAGTATGTTATGTCAATGCACAATGGCTTATATTAGTTGACATGCAATAGCTATATATATGCGACAATTATGTTTTTTACCATGCGATGGGCTATGTTTTAACATGCAAAAACATGAGCATGCCAAGATGCAATAGCACACGAGTTTGAAAGGGAACATGGTTAGTTTTTTAACACTTGGAAGATTTTCAATTCAACATTGGGCTAAGTTTTGCTTAAACAAAAATGATGATTCTGTTAAGTATTTTATGGTATCAGAAAGGAAAAAAAGAATGGTTAGCCAATTTTTAAATGAGTTTTGAAAGGAAGATTATTGCTTTGAATAAGTAATTTTGTGTACAAATTAGTTATCACATTGAACATACATTTGGATGATTGCAACGTGTTATATATTCATCTTTATGCTTTGATCAGTTATTGTTGCAATAACAAATTGTAGATATACTCTCCAATGTATTAGATGTACCACCTAACAATTTGACCTTGTGGATCTAGGTACTGATGAACAATTAGGATTGTTCCAGTAGTGGGTGCGGACCGACTTAAACTCCTTAGTAAGTAGAATGACATCTAGAAGATCATGAAGATTAAATTCTGTTAGTATGTCATGGACTAATCAAAAGACATGAATTAAAGGATATTTTAAACTAAGATTTTGGGTAGAGACTGGGGTCGGATCATGCCCTATCCTTCTACCGTTAAGACCTCGGTTGGTCCGGTTCATATCCATTGCATAGGGATTTGAATATTAAGTCTAAAATTCAAAGTTACGCATCTGAAGGAACTCGTAGTTGTTTTCTAATCTATATTTTCTCCCACATTTTTAAAAGACCGTTGATATTTTCTTCTACAGTTTATTGGAGACCTCTATTATTTTCTCCTACCACTCTAACGAGACGGTTGACATTTTCCTCCTACCAATCTTAGGAGCCGGTTATTATTTTCTTCTGAATGGACCTAAAGACCATTGGATTAATTGATATAATTTTGCTCGAGTCAGCCTTTTGGTTTTTAGCTGGTCTGAGAAAACTAATATAGGTTCATAGTTACCATGGAAAAACTATGCCATTGAATGGACCATTTTATTGGATTGAATAATTATTGGAATGAATAACCCTTTGACACATGTGACTGACATACTATTTATGTTAACACATACATGTATGATATGTTACTGATATTATGATTATGTTCAAGTCTCTTTGGATGTAGAAAATGCAAAAGATGACATAATGTTTGAAGGGCTACTAGTGAGAAGAAACCCGTTTCGCTAGGCGACGTGGTCCCACTAAGCACCCCTATTTTGGTTTGAGATGGACTAATATTATTCAAACCAGACATATTTTCTGACCCAAAGTTTATCATTTTCCCCTAAACTCTTGGGTACTCAATTTGGAATTAGGTAGGTGGAGAGTAGGATATTTCAGGTTTAGACGGATAAGCTTCGGGAGACATGCATGAGGTAAGCTACTATTTGGAAAATTATATTTCCACTGTAAAGATATTTAATTGATTTTGATTGCTGATTTAATGTATGTAATGATGGGTACTGTAACCGCCTAAGTAGATAGACTTTGATCATCCAAGCTAGACATCATCATATGTCGCTCTTGAAACTGTATTGTAATTATTACATTTTATCTGAATGATGTACTCATAGGGTTATGAAGTTTAATGAAATTGTAATGAATCTACAAATTAATTAATGAAATTTTTTTATTAAAATTTGTAAATTCTAATGCTCTTGATGTTAATAATACAATAATGGATCTTATTTTGTCATTGGGAGATAATGCTAAGGATAATTGCAGAATCAATAGCCTATTTTCAAACCTTAGAATAAGGGATGTTAAAAAAAACTCATCTCCATAAAATGTAAATTTTAAATGCACTTTTATAAACATCATTCAAATATTTTATAATCATAGATAAGTAAAAATACATATTCAAAAGTCCATTAATTTAAATAAATCCCAGAAATCATAACTTTCTAAATAATTCCACTTCCTACGATTCTCAAAATTATTCCATTTTCGTTTTTCCATTTATAATAACAGTTTCAATATTAAATAAAATAGCGCTTTCCAAAAATCACTATTTATATTTAAAATATTTCTATTACATTTGTAGCTTCCAATTATAATTCATTTATTCCCTTCCAATCAATTTCTAGCGTCATATCTGAGTGTTACAGGTATATATTAATTATGCAAAATATATAAATGTATATGTGTTAAACAATCAACTAATTTCCATTAGAACAAGTAAACAATACTTTTCAATAAAAATCCTACCAATCCAATCTATATCAACCATCAATCACCACACAACACTCAAATAAAATTCATTGGAAAAGGGATCCAGACTACAGTTGTGAGATATAAAAATAACTCAGCTTTTTGGAGCTTCTTAGTCTCTCAAACAAGCACCAAAAAGTCCCTAAATCAACAATATCCAAACCCTGGCTACCATCTTTCTAACACGCAGCCAAACCCCACTGCCAATGCCAACTGTTCCACAATCATTCTATCAGCTCTACATCTAGCCTCTTGACTGCACATAGAAGAACAATGCCACTCCATCATCTCAGACCACCCTTTGTGCCCATCTGCGGCACCACCTTCATTCATCACACATGTTGGTTCCCCTCCTTCCATGCTTACGCCTCTCCCTTTGCATGATGACGCTACACTGCATTTTTTCATTGCATTTTTCTTTTCTTTTCCCTAACTCAATTCCAGGCCAAGGAGAAAAGAAGAAAATTAGGTATAGGTGTAGAAACTTCTAAAGAGGTAAAGGAAGGGTCTAGAATTAAATAAAGTAAGGGAAATGGGTTTGGGCTTGGGTTTTGAACATTAGTATGTTATGGTTTAAATTCAATTTGATTTGATTAATTTTTTTTGAAACACAGGATGGGAAAAAATTCCCAACCTATAAAATTATCACTAACAGTGCAGTTACACCCAAAAAAAAACAACCCATCACATACAAAGTCAGACATACACCATATAAAAACATACCCAATACATACATACCCTTGTAAAAATGAAGTGCTTCAGGATATGATTAGGAGTTAGCATATCCAGATGGCTAGTGTTCACCCTAGCGGCTTGATCATGGTGTCACGCCCTAGATACGTGACACCTTTTTTGTATTAAATATGGATCATGGGAAATAAGTGAAGAGTGGTGTAGCCCTAGATCCTTTAGTCACAAAGGCTGGTAGTTTATTACCTTAGGGGTGTATCAAGTCATGATCAGTGTATAGCGTAGTTTGTAGCATGTTTATGACATATGGTTATAGTCATGATATTAGGTTGGTAAATGAAGACTGTAGGAGCTGATCCGGGTGGTGTAACCCTGGTCTCCTAGAGCAAGTGTGCTATCAACAAAACAACCATACCTAGTACAATTAAACCACAAAATATTACTTAGCTAATAATATATACAATATCATACAACAGCATAAGGAAGACAACATGAAGTCAGAGAAGAAATAGCTGAACATGCAGGTCAGGCAGCTTCATCTCCCCTCTACCTGCACACCACTCTCTTTCCAATAGAATCCATGCTTTCCCTTACTCTCTTTTACGGCTCAGGTAGTATAGCCTTCCATTCCTGCCAATAAGAATAAGCAACACCTAACTAGAAAGAAATATTAGACATTGTAATTCTGGGAAGCATATCAAAGGATTTACTTTTATGATTGAAACATCTATCATTCTTTTCACTCTATAAAACCCAAGAAATACTCGTAATTATGAAATCGGAAAGAATTCTATCAATTTTATTTGAAACCTGTTTTCTTTCAACTTCCCAGTACTCGAATTGGTTAGAAAATGAGGAGGGGGAATAATACGAAGAATCTGAAAGCATTTGATCCTAAGCATGTAGGTAAAAGGACATTAGAAGTTTAAATGATCAGTGTCTTCATCTCTGAAATTGCAAAATAGGCATTCACTACAACAACCTATATGTTAAATTATTGTAATGTGCAATCCAAAAGAAGTGAAAAAACTCACTTATGCATGTGTTGTGCTCTCTCATGTACAATAAATCACTTGGATGGTTGCACTCAAAACTTCTCTATGTGTTTCTACATCTACAACCTAAGCATTGACAAGCGTTCCTTCATCAATGTCTGAATCATGTTGAAAAAATCTAACACATTATAGAGTGTCTAACAAATATTTAACACAAATTATTAACACTAAGATAGGGAATTATAACTTTGGATATTTTAGAGAAAGGGAAATAAAGAAAAAAAAAATTAAGAAAATTTAAGAAACAAAATTTATACTTCTTTAACATACATCATAGTTCAAGTAGATGATACAATTTCTCACAGAAAAATATCAAAAATGGTAATGCCTAGTACTCATGTCAACAGAAGAACTTGAACAAAATAAAGTTACCCATCCACAAATTTACTAAACCTAGCTTAATAGTGCTAAGGATCATACGTAGAATATCTAGAATAGAAGAAGCATGCATATAAGTACATTTATCAACTACATTCAACTTCCAAACCTCAGTCTTCTTGTCAGTAACCGCTATTCCATTTAGTTAACAAAATAACCGAGTTTAAATTTATAATTAATAAAATAATTACATAACTTCAAGTAATAAATGTACATGTAACAACTCAAACAGCAAAAGGAGGCAGCAGGAAAAAACAAATTCCAGGGGAAATAATTAAACTGCTATTGGTCAAAATAAAATGTAATGAAAATGAAACTAACCAATTATTCAGGTGCTCTACTTCAAGTGTTGTTGCTTCGGACAAAGTTGCAAGTTCGACAGTTATAAACCTGGTAAAAATAATTTTGATTGATAGAATAAAATATGTAAAAATATGCATTCACAACCAAAAACAGTAAGGAATTATACACTTGCATCTCAATACTACGTCATTCCATGAATATGTTGAATCCTTTATGTTAACGGGTTTTGTGACTGCTATCAAAGATTTGATTCACAAAAACAAAGAATCAAATAAACTCAAAATAAATACCCAGTAGGATCTTGTAGTATTCAGTGCAAATAGCAGCATGACTAATCACACAAAACAAGATGCATGCAGTTTACTTCCCTCAAAGTTATACCTAATAGTCAAGTAAATCCAATATGAAGCTGGAATTTATTAAATTAAATGACTATAATTGAATCAAGGGGGGATAGGCTAGCTAGCGAGAAAACAAAACAAAAATAAAATCAAAAGCTTCTCTTTTGCTTTCCTGCATAAATAATAGATTTTATAGAACCGATCACCAACAGTCCCACATAGTATATTCAATAATGTATGCACACATGATACAGTTAATTCTACTGTTAAGCAATGCAAAACAGTGTGCTTGTTTACTATTGCACCATTGAATTGTGATCTGAACCATGCCAAAAAAGAAAGCATTTTCTTCGCATGATTCTCGTGTTCATTGTTTCTTTATACTTTTTTCTACTCATCGTTTAGCGAGCTTGGACAAAATCCTTACCAAGCTTGGACACATAAAACTATTTTCACATGGAACTTACTATAGATTAATTAATATAAACTCAAAATATTCATTTTTTTTGGGATTAATTTAGTGTTTGTAACGAAAGCACAAATACAGCAAAATGGCTAGTTTGAGTAACACATGAGCCGTGCTCAGCAAGTAATGTACTCGATTCTCGCATCAGTGGAACTCTTAATAAAACAACTTTAGGAAAATAGAAATACATAAAATAAGTTTAATAAAAGTGAACACTGAGAGTTATACCAATCCACAGTTAGCATATTTGTATATAGAACAACTCTAAACCAAGTGTAGTCTACAATACAAGTTTCTTCAAGTCACCCACTCAACATCACATTGCTAGTGAAAAACACAATATTTATTTTTGAAATCCATTACTTAGTAAAAATAAACATTGCAGCCAGCAAAATATTGCTGATCTCAAGATTGGAAAGGAAGCGAAATTGGCATCCAAATCTAAGAAAATTATATTGATATATGAAGCAAGTATCATTTCACCCCTTGCTTTATGTCAATCTAGCAAAATAATCAGGTTGGCAATCTGGCCTACCAGATTATCAAATCTAAGGAAATAATATTGAAAGTTGCAGATCATACATGATCCAAGATTTAATATTATTCGATGTTGTTTATACTTCAAATATTGCACTGGTATAGTTTCATTATTTGGGAGGAAAAAATTATATTCTTTGTCACAATTCAATTATGTTTTAATCGATATGTAAATTGTACGATTTTTTTATTTTCAGAGTAAATGATATATTTTTTACGATTTTCCTATTTTGCACTTAATTCATCAGTTTTTATACCTTTGTTGTTTTACTAATAATATTGAAAACAAAACTATTTTTAGTATAAATATAATTACTGATTCCGAACCGAAAGAAGTGCATTAGCGTGATTTTTATCTCTGGTTTTGCTATTACCCCACCTCCCATATTTCACAAGATAATCCATGCTATTCTACCCTAATATTGTTGATTCTGCTTCATTTTGTTTCCATGGCTATTTTAGTGCTCTTACTGGGGGCACCAAGGCTAGGATTTCCACAACATATTAGTTATTTATAGTTATACTGTGTGTATGTAGCTATATGAAAACTTTGGTGATAACTACACATGGACACTAAGGAGCCAAGGCAATCCAACATTTCCTGATAAAAACTTTTGTCATCACATTCAAAACAATAACACCCTAAAATGTAACCCATCCATGAGAGTTGTGATCGATCTATTATTTTTCATCAAAATGTATAGGGTGAATAACTATATTTCAAAAATAATATGATAGCAATACCTAAAACCGGTTGATTCATGTTTGTACATTTCTATAAACAGCCTCAACTCATGGTAACCTTTTCTCAATCTTTGTATCTGGAAAACAGCATATATATTCGAAAGTACTTTTCTTTAGCCGAACTAAGTTTGAGTATGGCAAAAATGACCGTTATAAAATCATGAATAAAATGAAAATATCAAAAATTTACTGTATTTGAGGATTTCATCAGAACAACTTCTAGAATTTGGAGGCCTAAAAACTAGATTTTATATATATAAACTACTCCGTTATGAAACATGTTAAAGAACTTAAAATCAATAACTACCTAAAAGTGCAACTGATAACTGCATTTAAGAACTAGATCCTACAAATAAAACTAAAGCACGCTTGAATAAGAGCCATGTTTGTCGAAAGTCCTTTGATCAAATCAGGGTTACTGCCCTTACCAACCAATAAGTATAGACTAATCCACATGCATCATTGACAAAGGTAACAAGATGTTTAAAGCAAAATTCAAAAAAAAATAGCAAATAAATAATCATGATTCTTAAACACAAAATGGAAGAATATACATGAAATCAGTTTTGACAAGGCAAAAGGTTGCTTAATTATAAAAAATATTTGTAAAACCAAACCAGTTTATTCTTCCCTTAGGCATATAGAATATTGAACTACATGATGTTTGCTCGAAATTCTGTCTTAAATAATATAAAATGTATGTACTACTGATTATAGACCAAAAACATTTAAGTACTCCAAAAAGCAAATTAAGGTATTGTTGTTCTGATTATTATTCCTAGAACATGATGAAAAAAGTATAAGTTGAAGCATATAAAATCCAACAAAACTATTAACTTAAATTAGCAACAGAGAAGGAAATTACCCGGCTCTTTCGAGGCTTGTTCAAGCTTGCATTCTACAATAGTCCATCCTTCCTGTAATTTCTGTCATCGTTGTCAAAATTCCTAAAATCCTATGATTTGAATACCGATTCGGATCGGATCTCTCCCTCAACGATTCGATTTACATTTCGATCCAAACTTAGTCAACACCGTAGATAAAAAAACATTCTACTTATATACTAGCATACATAGTACGTTTATATGGATCCAAAAATCAAAATACAATGTTTTTAAAATAAAATAAAAATATAATAAGAGAGGAAATTGAGTTTTATGTTTAATTGTAGAAGTTCAGGCATCAAAATCAATTTCAAATTGTGTGCAAACCTTCAAATACGAATCTTTTGAATCTATGGTTTACGATTTGAATCTCGTTTTGACTTAAAGTTTGAACTTTACGATTTACGATTTAAATCCCATTTTGAAAACATTGATTTCTATAAATCCAGTTCCGGATGAGTTCTATGAGATTCTGAAAAAGCAAAGAGTCTCTGATAAACATCAACTAAATCAGCTTTAAAGTGACTTCATTTTCATGCTAGATTATAGTATCCTTTTCGAACTATCATGATAAAATTGAACCAGCATCAACCAACTAAGGTACACATGTCAAAAGAATAATGAAGATTACGAGGCTACAATCATTTCTTGAACTGTTATCACCTATAGTTTCCCTATGGAGGTACGATGTAGATCCATTTTCGCTTTTGATTTATCTAGTAGTTCGAATAGTGACAAGAAAGCTGGAGATGAAATGATGTTATGTACATCAGTCATAGCATTCTGCAAATATGCTTGTAAAAATACATCTATTTAGACAAATTCAAATGCTTAGCAATTAAGTAAATAAAGTGAACAAAAGAGGAAATCAATCAATTTATCCACACCTATATATCAGCTAGTTTCTTTAAATATATATTCTTCCTTCATGCAGGTTTCTTATTTCAACAAGCCTACTTGGTGCAAAATCCTTTTCCAAAAAACGGATATCAGAACACAAAAATAAAGCTATAGGAGAAAACTACTGTAAGTTGAAAATGTGTACCTTCACATTTTTTAGTGAGGACTCCAAACCTTTCGATTCAGTTTCCTTATCTCTAAAGTTATCTCTGCCCGATGGCTTACTTCCCAACATAGGAAAAAGGATTCGAGACTGAAATGCTTCAGCATCTTTCTGCATCCTAAGGTGTGCTATTTTACAGTTGATTTCATCCAACTCTAAAATAGCAGATGCTAATTCAACTAAACAAATAAACAGATAATATATTAGAAAGCAAGAACAGGGGCATTCTTAAAATAAAATATGCAACATAAAGAACATAAGGCATTTGTTGATAAAAATGGCTTAATATATTCATTAACTTGTGTAAAAATCGTATGACACCTCACCTCTATACTCATGCTAGCCAAGGACACTACAGGGTAATGCCGTCGATTAGCACGAAGAATAAGGTTGTTGAGGAGCGACCATCCATGTAATTGCTTTGTACGAATACCGATATGTCAGATGGTATGTCACGCATTTCATTTCAAGAGGAAATCCGGCATACCGATACAAATTCAAAGCTACTACATAGTGGCTATGTGGTCTTCGGAAACAAATATAGAAATAAGCATAACACAAATCAGTCACATATATCCATATCACAAAGGCAGAAACAGATATGAATATAACACATAGGAGTGTGCATCAGAGTAGTGGTCATGCAAGATCCACAATATCACAAAAGAATAGATACAAGTGCTAGACAAAAGAATATGTATACATTAAGAATTCTCTATCTCGAATATATAATAACAAAAACTACTAAACTAGAGTAGTTAGCCAAAAAGTCAAAAGCTAGTCTCAGCTAAGGAGTCAAGTAGAAGCACCCATAACATCTCGGTCTGGCCCGGGAATTATTTAATAAGAAAATAATAAACGGATCATTCTAGCTATAAATATCAGATAAATGAGATAGGATAAGAGATATGACTAAAACGTATGATAACAATAATGCCATACTGTGACAAGTATACATTTAACAACAAAAATCAAAAAATACCTCAAAAACCAAAAAAAATGTCATATTCTTTATTTTATTCACCAAAATACAAACATTGATAAAGATTATTAATATAAATCTCAAAAATTACGAAACACAAATTGTAGAAATCATCAATTAGAAATCCAAAAAACACAAATGAGCCGAAGATCCTCCAAACGAGTGGAAGATCCTCCAAATAGGGTATAGTCCCCTATTGCGGACTATGCCGAAGCTCCTCCAAATGAGCCGAAGCTCCTCCAAACAGGGTATAGTCCCCCTTTGCAGACTATGAGCCGAAGCTCCTCTAAATAAGCCGAAGCTCCTCCAAATGAGCCGAAGCTCCTCTAAATGAGCCGAAGCCCCTCCAAACAGGGTATAGTCCCCCATTGCGGACTATGAGTCGAAGCTCCTCCAAATAAGCCGAAGCTCCTCCAAATGAGCCGAAGCTCCCCCAAATGAGCCGAAGTTCCATAAAATTGAGGTATGGTCCCCCACGTGGACAGAGAGAGACAAAGCTCAACATAACGAGGTATTGCCCCCATGTGGACAAAGAGACATCGCACATCGCTAGTCTAAGTCACAAAATGATCATCATCGATCAACATGAAGTATCAATTACACTAAGCTAGTATAAATGAGTTTAGCTTCATATCCCATAACCACTGGTGTAACAACCCGCATATTTAATGATTTGTATATTTAAATATTTTATCTAAATATAGCATCCTTAGTCGGATTTTAGTCCGAAAGGTTACTTTTTGCAAATAGCCGAATTAGGACTCGAGACCACTTCCATTGAGTTCAAATTGGCGTTTGCGACATCTTTGAGTATAAACTTTGATATGTTTGGAGTTAGATAAAATTTTGACCTTTTCACTTAGGCTTTAGGTTTGGATTTGGGGTTCAACCCAATAACCAAACACATCTTATAATCCTAACTCCACCACCTCTCCTCTTCATTCCTTCATAATAATTCCTACAACTCAAGCTTCGGCAAAAATGGTGGAGGAGATTGGAAATCAAAATCCTAAGCCCTAGTTTCTTTAGCAAATCCAAGTTTTAGCTCCAAAATCAAAGAAAAGCTTAGGTAAGCATCTCCTTCTTCTTCTCCATCTCAATCTCTCTCCAATTTCAGAAATTCCCTATAACCTAATTTGGGAAATTATTTGCTTATGATCTTAGATTTGAGCTTTTAGAGTTGGGATTGAAGAGTGGTTGATCCTCCTTTCTTTTCAAGCTTCTTCTTCCTTGTTTCTGGTGTAAAAGGTGAGATTTTTATCTCACGTCTATGTCTATATCTATCATTGTTGTTAGGTATGAATTCCTAACTTCTATTCCGTATTCATTTGCTTTGGATTGAATTGGTTTTATGAATGCTCCAATTTTTGGTTTTTTAAAGTCAAATCTTTAAAATCCTAGCTTCATTGTTTGAACATGTTTTTGGTGATGCATCGAAGAGCCTATAGGGCTGGGTTGTCGATTGGCATAAACCCCTAGCGCCCATTGCTCGTCCGGTCGCGAATTGGCTAGAGTTTGCTCTTAATTTAGATAGGCTGGGAATGCTGGAAAACAGGCATCAGTCGACTGACCCTTTGAGTCCAGTTGACTGACCTGGAACCCGAGAATTTTTCCAGGCATTGGCCAGTCGACTGTTCTCAGAGTGCCTGTCGACTGACTTGCTTGTATTCAGTCTATTTTGCCTATTTTGCTTGAGATTTCAATTTTTATCGATTCGTGATTATCTAATTTCTTGTTATCATTTATTTTTGACTTTGATGACTTCTTTTCAGAATTTTTGAGAATATCCATTGATGGATTCGATATCGATTTTTTATGGCTTTGATTCACGCCTTCGAATGTGAATCTTTGGTGATTGATTGTTTCTATAATCATTTTTGTGATTTGTCACTTTTAAATACAAAGGTTTCTATACTGGTAGTAAATATTCAAACTACTTTACAAACATGATCACAACTCTATTTTCTATATCAAATTCGTTTATAAAACCGTTTTTCCAATCTATTAGTATACACAAATCTTTACCTCGTTCTTTCGAGAAATCCAATTAAACGACTTCGCAAAACAAGTGGCATGAAACACTTGCGTTTACTTTATCGGTTAATTCTTAGACTCGTCCGATTGAAACTCTTGTGACAACTTTCGAGTGGAGATTTACAATTTGTTCGTAAATATTTAAGTTAAGCCAATGGTTATGGGACATGAAGCTAAACTCATCTACTTACTAGCTTAATGTAATTGACACTTCTTGGTGATCGCTGATGATCATTTTGTGATTTAGACTAGCAATGTGCAATGTCTCTTTGTCTGCGAGGGAGACTGAACCCCGTTTTTGTGGAGCTTCGGCCCAATTTTGTGGGATAGTGACCCATGATCTTCGGACTGTTTTGTGGAGCTTCGGCTCAAAATTTATGGTTAGTAACCATGGAATAGCATTCTGTTTTGTGATACACGTGTTGGTGAGTTTTTATGCTCCCGTTTTGTGATAGGCCGCCCCCTCTTGTGATTTCTGGATTTCTAATTGATGATTTCTAGAATTTGTGTCTTACCAATTTTAGTGATTTACATTGATGAGTTTATCAATATTTGTGCAATGGTGAATTTGTGTTTCAACAACTTTTACGGTTAGCATTGAGATGTTTGCCGATATTTGTGATTTAGTGAGTAAAAATAAAGAATATGATTTTCTTTTTGATCTATGAGAAGATTCTTGTGATATTGATTAATCTCTGGTTGGTTTTCAAATGAATACTTATCACAGTATGGCATTACTGTTATCATACGTTTCTATCATACCCCTCATTCTATCTCATTTTATCTAACATTTATAGCTAGACTGATCCGTTTACTATTTTCTTATTAAATAATACTCGGGTCAGACCGAGATGTTATAGGTGTTTTTTCTTGACTCCTTATCTGGGATCATCAATATCTGACTTTTGTCTAACTACATTGGATTGGTAGTTTTTTGTTATACATTCGAGATAGAGACTCCTTGATGTATACATACTCTTTGATGTTGTACTTGAATCTAATCCTTTGTGATGTTGTGGATCTTATTTGACCACTACTCTGATGTACACTTATATGTGTTATATTCATATCTATTTCCGCCTTTGTGATATGAATAATTGTGACTGATTTATGTTATGTTTATTTCTATATTTGTTTCCGAAGATATTATGGCCACCGTGTAGTAGCTTTGAGTTTGTATCGGTATGTCGGATTTCCTCTTAAGATGAAATGCATGTTATACTATCAGACACACCGGTGCTCGCACAAAGCAATTACACGGATGGTCGCTCCTCAATAGCCTTATTCTTCGCGCTAGTTGACGGCATTACTCCGTAGTGTCCTGGGCTAACGTGAGTATAGAGGTGGGGCGAAACAACTGGGTTAACTTAAATATTTACGAACAAATTGTAGATTTCCACTCGAAGATTGTCACAAGAGTTTCAATCGAACGAGTCTAAGAATTAACTGACAAACTAAACGCAAGCGTTTCAAGTCGTTTAATTGGATTTCTCGAACAAATGAGGAAAAGGTTTGTGTATACTAATAGATTAGAAAATGGTTTTATAAACGAGCTTTGTACTAAAATAGAGTTGAAATATTTTTGATGAAAGGTACTATTAGTATAGAAACCTTTGTATTTCAAAGTGACAAGTCACAGAAATGATTGTATAAACAATCAATCACCAAAAATTCACATTCGAAGACGTGAATTAAATCCAAAGAAATCGATACAAAATCCATCAAAATGGATATTCTCGAAATCCTAAAAAAAGAAGTTATCAAAGTCAACAAAGGGGATAACAACAAATCGAATCCTCTAGAATCGATTAAAAATTGGAAACCCAAGCAAAATAGGAAAATTGGGCTGAGACAGCAGATTCAGCCGACTGGACCATAGTGGTCAGTCGACTGAACTATGCCTGGAAATTTTCGGTTTCTAGGTTCAGTCAACTGGACCATATGGGACAGTCGATTGATACTGGCTCAGGAAAATTCCTGGGCTCTGTTCAGTCGACTGACTTCCCAGTTCAGTCGATTGAACTAGGATTTCCAGTATTTTCAGCCTTGCCCCGATAAAGGGTGAAAACCAAAAAGAGGCAATCGAACGAGCAATGACAACTAGGGATTTATGCCACGTGACAACCCAGCCCTATAGGCTCTTTGATGCAACATCAAAAACATGTTCAAACATCAAAGCTATGATTTTTAAAGATTTTGACTTCAAAACACCAAAAATTGGAATATTCATAAAACCAATTCAATCTAAAGCAAATGAACAAGATAGATGTTAGGAATTCATACCTAACAACAAAGAAAGTTGTAGACATAGATGTGAGTCCAAAAACTCACCTTTTACTCAAAAACACAAGTGAGAAGCTATAAGGCAAGGCAAGAAAAACCACTCTTCAATTTTAACCCAAGAAGCTTTAATCAAAGCTCATAAGAAAATATTTCCTAAGTTAGGGTTTAGGAATTTCTGAAAACGGAAGAGGGATTGAGATGGAGAAGATGGAGAAGATGGAGAGGATGCTTACCTAAACTTCTCTTGGATTTTGGACTAGAATTTGAGTTTCCCAATCAAAGCTAGGCTTAGGAATTTCTATTTCCTCTTCTCTTCCCCCACTTTTACAAAAGCTTGAAGTGTTAGGAAATGAGAATGAATGAAGAGGAGAGGGGTGGAGCTAGGGTCTTATGTTAGGTTATTGGGCTGAAACCCAAACCCAAAGCCCTAAGTGAAAATGTCAAAATTCAAGCTAACTCCAAACATATCGATGTTTATACTCAAAAAGGTCGCAAACGCCATTTTGGACTCAATGGAAGGGGACTCAAGTCCCAATCGACTGTTTGCAAAAAGTAGCATTTCGAAATTTAATCCGATTAATGATGCTATATTTAAATAAAATATTTAAATATACAATCTTAAAATATGCGGGTTGTTACGGACTCCCCTCCTTAAAGAAATTGCGTCCTCGTAATTCTTAAGAATAAAATAAAGTGTAACAACCATAAAAGCATCTCAACACAAAGAAAATTCGAAACAAGAAGCTTACCCTAAAGAGCACGAGAGAGTGCGTCCAGATGTGTGTGCTCATAAGTTAAATTAGGTGAAACTTTAATTTCCTCAATAGCACCAGGCCCAAGAACAGAATCTGAATCCCTAAGGCATTTCCGTAGTTGAGAGACGTGGAAATCGTTATAAATAGCAAAAAATTGAGCCGGTGCAACAACGTAGTTCAATGATGGTACGCCCGAGGAACCCGAAACTCGAATAATTTGGAACAACGACGTAGTACAATAACGGTACGTCAGATGAACCTGTCAAAAAGATCATTCCATATGGACATCATTAAAGAAAAAACCGTTTGTTGTTTATGACTAAGGCATTGACAACACGATTTCCCTTTCCAAAGTATAAAGAATATCAAGATCAAAAGAAGCAAGGAACTCGAGGCAACGTTGTTGACGCAAATTAAGTTCCTTTTGAGAAAATAAATACTCCAAAGATTTATGATCGGTGTGGAGAAAAAAAAATTCTCCCAAAAATAGTGGTGCCCATTCTAAAAGCGAAAATAATGGCCGTGAACACTAGATCAAGAGTGGCATACCTAGTCTCGATAGGCTTTAATCATATTGAAGCATAAGTGATAAAACGTTCCCTTTTGTAAGAGAACGGCACCCAAACTAATACGACAAGCATTGTACAAATAGTGAAGTCTTGGTTCCCTTCGCGAATCAGAAAAGAGTTCTTTTAACTGATCCTCTTTCCCGAAAAGCTAAGACTTTCAAAATCACAATTAACTTTATGTAAGAGTCTTTCTAGAAAAAATTACTTATTTCAAGTCAATTTACTGTGTCAAAATGTCTCATCATAGCGTTTAGGAGATTCCTATTGATAACGTTGATCAGGCGCATCGACCAGAATTCTTAAAGCACTTAATGGGCAATACAACACAAAATCATCTTCTATATGATAAAAATATCTCTTAAAAACTTTACGAATGTTATTTACTCATTTTAAGAACAAAATCCAATTATACTTGTAAATATATAATGAAAAAGATTGGCAAAATTTTCAAATTGTTATTTTCATCCAAAATCAATGAATACAAGGATGGTCTCATCGAAATATTCGCAGAGTACTCGATTCGTAAGATGGATGACATAAACTGGACAACTCGAATGACATCATGGGTCATTTATAAGAAACATAACGAGTGCGGAATGCGGTAACTGAAACGCTACCCTCCGCAACTCGAAACTGATGAAAACCAGTGGCAAGGTCAAGCAATAGACATTAGCACCACTCACTAGATCGCTTAGGTGGTAATCCTAAGACAAGCTCAAAAATACCAAAAAATTCACAAACTACATGTATGAGGGAAATAACATTTTCCTCATCATGTGGGTTCAAAGAATAAAATTATGCCTCCGAATTGGAAACCGAAATCATTAAAAACAATAGAAATCTGCTTAACAGATTGAGAATGTCGAAGATGGATAGTCCCTTCGGGACATAGGTTATGGGATTGATAATGATTAAGCTAATCCTTTCTCAAAAATAAATTTCGAAGCCTATGTAACGCATAACATGAAAAATGGCTCAAAAAATCATAGAAATCGCATAAAATAATCTCGACGCCTTCATAAAGTAAACTAAGTGTTGTGGATCCACCAAGCGGATTAGCAATTCTCAGCGAAGTCATCAAGCCCAAAATGTTTAAAGAAAAAGAATCAACAAGTTCTTTTGATATAAAAGAATGGGATGCACCCATATCAAAGAGAACTCTAATAGGATGATCACAAAACAAATGTCATCAAGGACTGAATGAAAAATACCTTGACCAAGAGAAGTGTTACTAGGGGCTTGCACAACATTGAGCTTTCCCTCCTTCCTACTTTGAAGTATGGGACATGTAGATACACGGTGACCCGAATTTTTGCAATAGTGACAATAAAGAGGTTTCGGACACTCCTTTGCATAGTGGTCCGTGGAACCACAATTATAGCATTGTCCACGACTAGAGGTTGGAATTTTTTCTACCGAAGTTTCCTATCTCCCTTTCTTGTTAGGATAAGGGCCTTTGAACTTAATATGCCTCTTCTTGTTGTTATTGAGGCTCATTTTGGAACCTTCAACATCACCATCTCTTTCCTTTTCGGACTCTTCAAGTCGAAGAGTGGCATCTACAAGCTGATCGAAAGGAATTTCTAGTTTTAGAGGTAAAACCTTTGTGGGGTTCTTACTCAAAGCACAGATACCTTTGATTCTTTACAAGATCCAAAAGTTGTTGGGCAGACATGAATACGCCATCCAGAGAAGGACTACTGGATTGACCAGCGCTAGGACTGCCAAACCTATCCATCTCTTCTCTCAAAGAAAGAAAGAAAGAAAGAAGAGTAAATAGGCTATTCTCAAAATGAATATCAAACAAACTTCATCATAAAATAAAATAGGATAGAACGGGTCCAATTACTCGAATTAAATCCTAAGGCACGATTCCTAAGAAGGACTAAAGACAATGATCCTTGCTAGATTATTCTATATTGTTCCGAAGTTTGGCTCTGATACCATGCTGTGACGCCCCACCTCCATAATCACGCTAGCCAAGGACACAATATGGTAATGCCGTCGACTAGCACGAAGAATAAGGCTATTGAGGAGCGACCATCCATGTAATTGCTTTGTGCGAGTACCGATATGTCAGATGGTATGTCACGCATTTCTATTCAAGAGGAAACCCGACATACTGATACAAACTCAAAGGTACTACACAGTGCTATGTGGTCTTCGGAAGCAAATATAGAAATAATCATAACACAAATCAGTCATGGATATCCATATCACAAAGGCAAAAATAGATATGAATATAACATATAGGAGTGTACATCAGAGTAGTGGTCATGCAAGATTCACAATATCACAAAAGAATAGATACAAGTGCTAGACAAAATAATATGTATAAATCAAGGAGTCTCTATCTCGAATATATAATAACAAAAACTACTAAACTAGAGTAGTTAGCCAAAAAGTCAAAAGCTAGTTTCAACTAAGGAGTCAAGCAGAAGCACCTGTAACATCTCGGTTTGACCCGAATATTATTTAATAAGAAAATAATAAACGGACTAGTCTAGCTATAAATATCAAATAATATGAGATAGGATAAGAGATATGACTAAAACATATAACAACAATAATGCCATACTGTGACAAGTATACATTTAACAACAACAAAAATCATACAATACCTTAAAAATCTCAAAAACCAAAAAGAATGTCATGTTCTTTATTTTATTCACCAAAATGCAAATATTGATAAAGCTTATCAATATAAATCTCAAAAATTAGTGAAACATAAATTCTAGAAATCATCAATTAGAAATCCAGAAAACACAAATGAGCCGAAGCTCCTCCAAACGAGCTGAAGCTCCTCCAAACAGGGTATAGTCCCCCATTGCGGACTATGAGCCGAAGCTCCTCCAAATGAGCCGAAGCTCTTCCAAATGAGCCCAAGCTTGTCCAAATGAGCCCAAGCTCCTCCAAATGAGTCGAAGCTCTTCCAAACAAGGTATAGTCCCCTATTGCGGATTATGAGCCGAAGCTCCTCCAAATAAGCCGAGGCTCCTCCAAATGAGCCGAAGCTCCATAAAATCGAGGTATAGTCCCCCTACCCACGTGGATGAAGAGAGACAAAGCTCAACATAACGGGGTATTGTCCCCCACGTGGACAAAGAGACATCGCACATCGCTAGTCTAAATCACAAAATGATCATCATCGATCAACAAGAAGTGTCAATTACACTAAACCGGTAAATTAATGAGTTTAGCTTCATGTCCCATAACCACTGGCTTAACTTAAATATTTACGAACAAATTATAGATTTCCACTCGAAGATTGTCACAAGAGTTTCAATCGAACGAGTCTAAGAATTAACCGATAAAGTAAACGCTAGCATTTCATACCACTTGTTTTGCAAAGTCGTTTAATTGGATTTCTCGAACAAATGAGGAAAAGGTCTGTATATACTAATAGATTGGAAAACATTTTTATAAACGAGCTTTATACTAAAATAGAGTTGAAATCGTTTAGATGAAAGGGTTTTGATATTTACTACTAGTGTAGAAACCTTTGTTTTTCAAAGTGACAAGTCACAGAAATGATTGCAGAAATAATCAATCACAAAAATTCACGTTCAAAGACGTGAATTAAATCCAAAGCAATCGATACAAAATCCATCAAAATGGATATTCCCAAAATCCGAAAAAAGAAATTATCAAAGTCTACAAGGGGGATAACAACAAATTGGATCCTTTAGAATCAATTAAAAATTGGAAACCCAAACGAAATAGGCAAATTGGGCTGAGACAGCAGATTCAGTCGATTGGACCATAGTGATCAGTCGACTGAACTATGCCTGGAAACTTTCGGTTTCCAGGTTCAGTCGACTGGGCTATATGGGTCAGCCGACTGGACCATATGGGTCAGTCGACTAATAGTGGCTCAGGAAAATTCCTGGGCTCTGTTTAGTCGACTGACTTCCCAGTTCAGTCGATTGAACTAGGATTTCTAGTATTTTTAGCCTATCCCCAATGAAGGACGAAAACCAAACGGAGGCGATCGAACGAGCAATGACGACTAGGGATTTACGCCACGTGACCACCCAGCCCTATAGGTTTTTCGATGTAACACCAAAAACATGTCCAAACATGCTAGGATTTTTAAAGATTTTGACTTCAAAACATCAAAAATTGGAATATTCATAAAACCAATTCAATCCAAAGCAAATGAACAAGAATAGATATTAGGAATTGATACCTAACAACAAAGAAAGTTATAGATATAGATGTGAGTCCAGAAACTCACCTTTTACGCAAAAACACAAGTGAGAAGCTATAAGGCATGGCAAGAACAACTGCTCTTCAATTTTAACCCAAGAAAACTTCATTCTAAGCTCATAAGAAAATATTGTCTAAGTTAGGGTTTAGGAATTTTTGAAAGTGGAAGAGGGATTTAGATGGAGAAGATGGAGAGGATGCTTACCTAAGCTTCTCTTGGATTTTGGACTTGAATTTGAGTTTCCTAATCAAAGCTAGGGCTTAGGAATTTCTATTTCCTCTACTCTTCCCCCATTTTTACAAAAGCTTGAAGTGTTAGGAAATGAGAATGAATGAAGAGGAGAGGGGGTGGAGCTAGGGTCTTATGTTAGGTTATTGGACTGAAACCCAAACCCAAAGCCCTAAGTGAAAATGTCAAAATTCAAGCTAACTCCAAACATATCAATGTTTATACTCAAAAAGGTAGCAAACGCCATTTTGGACTCAATGGAAGGGGTCTCAAGTCCCAATTCGACTGTTTGCAAAAAGTAGCATTTCGGAATTTAATCCGACTAATGATGCTATATTTAAATAAAATATTTAAATATACAATCGTAAAATATGCGGGTTGTTACAAATCGTACTGTCTATTCCTTTATGTTCGGCTTTGTTTTTGGAATCATTGTCACAATTGTCGTAGCACACATATCTTAGTCGTGAATAATAACCAAAACAAGACGATATAAAAAAAACATCATAAAAATCATATGTTGACTTTGTAAAAGAATGAAATCCTACCATTAATCGTTTGAAAACTTTCCATATCATATTTATCATTTTCATGCCCATGAGTAGTCTTATAATATTTTTTCAGATTATCGACTAGCTGTTGAAACAATCAAGAATATCTGTTCAACCAAATAAAGAGAATTGGATAGCATAATGCTAACAAATTAACAGATTAACAGGCACTTACTTTCTCCCAAGACTTATTAATCATACTTATAGTATTGTCATATGCTATCCGTTTATCTTCCATATAACTAATTTTGCTCTAAAGAATGGAATAATCAACTTTCAAAGTCTCTATTTGTTGTTTAAGCTTTCTATTTCGATACCCAAGCACACCAACATCAACCTACATAGCTCAACCACCAAAAAAAGTGGAGAAATCACACATTTAGTGAAAAGAATCAATAAAATCGATTAATATAATGCACATGTCTAATCTAAAATTATCATCAATTGATACTAAAACAACACTATTATACCTGGAATAATTTTAAATCTCGAAATAATATAGAGATAAAATTACGGAGTGTAGGATTCTAGGTATGAGATAATAGAGGCAGATGTATTCGAACAAGTTAGGATTTGATGGGCGCTGAAAAGGGGGTGGTTCAGGTCTTGGACTAGCGAAAAAAGAGTTTTGTGAAAAAGGGAGGGAGACTGCCAAATTTTTTATTGTAATGCGGAAACATGTAACAATGTGGATAGTGAGCTATGTTTAACTCTAACCAACAAATAGTTAAGCAAATTACAGCAATCCTTGTTCCAATGCAATCCCGCCTTGCAATAAATATACCATTTTGTTGTAATGACTGACACTGAATTTTTCATTCTTTTCTAGAGCCCAAGAAACATTGTCACTAACATTGCGAATGATTATACTCTTAAGCATATTAATTAGCTTGCAATACCGAAAGTGTAAATCTCCAACCAATATTTTATTGAAACTAAGAATCTATTTCAGCTCATTACAATCTTTGTAATAAAGTTCACTTATTCTATCATTTTGATTCATAGAGATGTTATATAAATTAGAAAAGATACTCATCAAAGGGATGTTAAATATCCAAGTGTTATGCCAAAATAATATTTTATCATCATTACCCAATTGCCAATTCAAAACAATTTGAAGATAGGTTCTAATTTGATAATATCAGACCAATATTTTGGAGTTTGATGCAAAGCGAAGACATCGCTGTTGAAATTACCAATATAGTATCTATTTTCAACCCAAATTTTCCAAAGAGAATTGTTATTTTTAGAAATTTTCTATAAGCATTTACATAAAAGAGCACAATTAAGTTTCTATAGATTTACCACCCCTAAACCACCTTGATCTTTAGATTTACATATAGTCTCCCAAGCCACTAAGTTCTTTGAAGAACTACCAAATATGCAACCTTTCCAAAGGAAATTCCTCCTAATAGTTTCAATTTTATTATCGACCCACTTGGGAATTTGTATAAAGACATCCAAAATAGGCAATGCAGAGAGAACTGAGTTTAACAAAACCAATCTTCGTGCTCTTGATAAAGTATGAAATTTCTATCTTGCTAGCCTTGACCCAATTTTATCAGTCAATGGTAACCAATCTTCAGTTTAAGAGCTTTAGGTCTAATAATCATTCCTAAATAAGATAGAGGAAAAGCACCAATTCTACAATCAGAGTCAACGCAACATCTTGAATATTAAAATCTGAGCCACCCACAGCCATAGTTAAACTCTTATTGAAATTAATTTTCAAGCCTGACAAATTCCCCAATCTATACATCAAAAGCTTAAGAGTAATGATAAAATGAGGTTTGGGAGAACTAAATATGATAGTATCATCAGCATATTGAAGGGAAGATATGCTACCGGTAAGAAAAGAATTATCAAAAGATTCTAACACTCCATTTCTAATAGCAACTCTAATTAACCTTGCAAATTTATCTACTGCAATATTGAACAGCAAAGGAGAGAGAGGATCTCCATGTCTTAATCCTCATTTAGACATAATTTTCCTACCATCCATCCCGATCAGCAAAACAGATGAAACCCCACTATTCAAAAGACCCCTTATCCATCTACACCAAATACTGCCAAAACATCTGGCTTGTAAAACTTCTAAAAGAAAATCCCAATTTAAAGAATCAAAAGTCTTTGAAAAATCTAATTTCAAAATCGTAGTAGGAAAATCTTCATGCATATAATAGTTGACCACTTCTTGCACCACGGCAACATTTTCCATAATATTTCTGTTTCTAATGAAAGCAGATTGACTATTAAGAATGAGAGAATTCATCAAACCCCTGAGTCTTTTAGTTAGAGCTTTGGTAATAATTTTAAATATACAATTCAGTAAACTGATGGGTCTAAAGTCTTTAAAATCATTAGCTCCCTCCTTCTTTGCCAGTAAAACAATAAAAACATAGTTCATACAACTGAAATCTAAATATCCAGCATATAGGTCATTGAAGAGAGCAATGACATATGATTTTATGATAGACCAGTATCTTTGAAAGAAGAAAAAAGGATAATCATCTGGTCTAGGTGCCTTATCTGCTGGAAGGTCCTTAACAGCTTACCAAATTTCATCCTTCGTAAACATTTTCTCTAAACAATTCAAGTCCACCTTCTCATTGTTATCAAACATTAAATCCCTATCCACAGAAGTAAATTTCTTTGAGAACTACCAAACAATTCTTTATAAAAATCAAAAATCTTATTTAAATTTTATTTTGATCAAATTCCTCAACGTCCTCAATAGTAATCTTATTCATGTAATTAGTTCTCCTTCTTTCATTAGCTATTTTATGAAAATAAGTAGTGTTAGCATCCCCATGATTGAGCCAATTAACTCTAGATCTCTACTTTGACATAATTTCCTCTTGGTCAATAATTTTCATAGGTTCTTTTTCCTTTGATTTAAGAACGGCGCATTCTTCCTAAGACATTCCTAAAGTTTCCTCCTTATAGTTAAGAGCTAAAATCTCTTCATTCAAATTAATCTTCTTATCTTTCAAATTACCAAAGTTACTTTTCTCCCATTGTTTGATACAATTTCTTAATGATCTAAGCTTAAATATTATATTCTTAGCAGAATTATCTAAGATGTTAAAATTAGATCATTTTCCCTTAGCAAAATAATCAAAGTCGGTCTCTAGACACCATATTTTATCAAACCTAAAAATCTTCTTATATTTCACATCATCCTCACAATCTAACCCCATCAGACAGTGATCAGAAAGAATCCTAGCATAACCATATTGTAAAGAGAATGGAAATTTATCATCCCATTATGTGTTGATTAAAAATCTATCCAATCTAACCATTATAGGGTTTTCTTGCCCATTGCTCCAAGTGTAAGCTCTATTGCACAAAGGCAGGTAAATTAAACTGAAATCTACAACAAAATCACTAAAGCTCTCCATTCCTGAATAACTTCTCTCCCAATTCTTTCTCCTAAGAACCTTACAACTTTAAAGTCTCCCTCAATGGCCCAAGGCCCACTAACATCTTTCGAAAAATCAGAACAACATTCCCAGAAAACATGTCTATCATTTTTATCACAAGGGACATAAACATTTGAAATAAACAAATTGCATCTATCTCTCATATTATTCAATTTAGTTTGCAAAACATTATAGCATTTGAATTCTTCTACAATCTTAAACCTATCCCCCTTCAACCAACAAACAGACCACCTTTACTACCCATGGCATCAACAACACACCAACTATCAATGAAACTTCCACCCAATGAATTAAAATTGAAAATAGAGGAGTCAGTAATTTTAGTTTCCTGAATTAACACGACATTCACATATAATGACTTAACAATGTTCTTGACTCCGGTACATTTCTGGGTAGTGTGAGACTCCTAATATTTTATGTTAAGATCTTTATGAGTTATTTGAGACCCTTAACAACTCCAAAGATTTAAAACTCTCCATATATACTATGCCATTTTGAAAAGTAAAACCAATTTTTCTTGCAATGTCAAAAAGTTGTTCGGAAGAAAGAGAGTTTAATGCAGTTGGAACATGAACACTTCCAAAAAAAGTGTGAGAGGGCTTACTTGAAGAGGCAGTATGCTCCAAAGCTTTCACTCATGCTCTTTTATTGGTTTTCTTCAGAGTATCCTCCTTTTGACCCAATAGCCTGGCACTTCTACGCACATTGTTGAAAGTAGCATCAGCATTGATATATTTTCCTGAGTTGTCATTGAGCTCCACAACAGGAATAGGCTCCTTTCCTACTTCAATAATTTCCACACTGGGTTCGACAGAAACCACCTCTTGGACTGGAGCATCCCATTTAGCACCACCTGTTACCACCATTTCAGTGTTTTTGAGAAATTCCCTAACTTCATCTAAATTATTAGAATGAAAAACCATAGCATTAGTATCATCCGAGTTCACGACAGTGTCTTCAACATAGACTTTGTCTGGATCAAGAGAATTTAACTCATTCTGATCACTTGATCTAGAATCAATCACTTCAGAAAACACTCTATCTGGAATAGTAAATGGATCAACCACATGCACAACATTACACTTCTTGGAACCCGAATTATTACTGCTACTGTTTGAAATATGAGTAACAATAACTTAATTGCCATTCACTTCAAGATCAATCAAGTCATTTTTATCTTCCTGAGTCTTACGAGAGTTATCTTTCTTCCACCAAATCTTACTAGTTTCTGGTCCGAAGCAAGGATGATTCTATGCATCGAGATCCAGATCAACCTTCATAGAAGTCTCCTTAATTGAAACAATGCAGCATGCATTTTCAATAAAAAAAATTCAATTTTCCCCAAAATAGACACATTAGTATCTCTTTCAATCTCCAAATCCATATAGGAATAGTCAAATTTATCTCCTTCAGTAAAGTCCATATTAACTAAGAAGCCAATCACACTGAGAGATTTCTTTCTATTTTCCCTTTATGCAGACTCTAAAGCTTCAGCCTGACTACCTTGTTGAAAAGTTTCAGAACATTTCTCATCACAGCATCCATTGCAAGACTGAAGCTTGGAAAAAGAACCTTAAATTCCCAATTGTAATTCTTAACATCCCAATTATGATAATCAAAGTGAAAAGTAAGAAGGTCAACAATATCTTGAATATTGAATTTTCCTTGAATAATTGTGATTATATCTTCTACATTCCTTATAAGCTTTAGCAAAGCCATTAGAGTTGTCGAGAGTAATTCCGAATGTTTTGTTGACATCCACCACATTTACCAAATCAGTTGAATCTGACTTCCTTCTAGAAATTTCCTCTGGTTTCTTCGAAGATGCATTGTCTCTAAAACAATCCCTTTCCCTCTATCTTCCTGAAATCTTATCTATTAGGACAATTCGAAGATCGATGCCCAGATCTATTACAATATGTAACGACCTAGAATTTCAGTCATTCGATGTTGGGATATTTAATTGATTTTAAATATTCACAAGTTAATTTTATTAGTTGAATAACTTATACTTTAAATATAGTAATTTGATTGGATAATTAAATCGTTGATTTAATATTTGAAATTGTGCAAATAATTGAATATTGAATTTAATGTGAATTAAAACGATTTATAAAGTTGAATTAAATCCTATTTGAATTAGAATGATGTTAGAGAACTTTTAAAACTGAATTAAAAGTTAAATTACAGAAATTGAATATTTTAATATTTAATTAACGTGTAAAATAGTCATTTTTAAAAAAGTCTCGGATTTCGATGAAACTAGTTTCATTGGATCTGTAATGCTATATTATTATAAGATTTCAAATTTCATGTTAATCGGATTTACGGTTTATCCAGGGCAAGCTGCAAAAATCTCTTTAAGTGAATTTTAAATTTAATATAGTCAATTTGAAAACCAGTCTTCCAAATACGATCGAATTGGCTCCCGATATATATTTCATTATGTTCGAAATAGGGGTAAAACATTGCAAACGCCAAGCAGCACGCTTCGATTGGAGTTTGAAAAAATTTAGGCTGAATAGTGCACGAGAATTTTGTATAAAAGGACCCCATTGTCTTCATTTTTCGCAAAACCCTAACCAACCTAGGGCTAGCCGCTGTTCTACATTCAATGGCTAAAAATTTCGACCCCTTCCCCCTTAATCTCTCTCAATCCGTCAACAATTAGAAAAATCTTCCAACTACAATATTGGAGAGCACATCGAGTACTTTGAATCCATACGGTCAAGATCTAAATCATAGCTTCGTAGTGGCCGCTAAGGGGCCATGTTCGCCTGCTATTCACACACGTTTTTCACGGCGACGGCAGCACTATGGTGGGCTGCACTTGGCACCGAAGTCGAGGCGGGGAGGGCTTTGTCGTAGCATCATCCGATCTTCGTCTAGTCGTCGATAGGTGGTCGATGCTATCATGATTTCGAACGGCAGTGGGTTATGTTGCACGATGAAAACGTTGTGGAGGAAGAAGAAAATAAAAGGCCTGAATCTCTTGGTTTTGAATCATGCAGCCAGAAATATTCTAGGTTAAAAAAATATAAACTGAAATTGATTTTATATAAATTCGTATAAACTTTAAAATACGTTAACTTTGTCATACGGGGTTCATTTTTGACGAAACAAGTCGCGTAGGGTGCGTATTGACGAGCGCTACATTTTAGAGCTGGTTCGGAGTTGAATGGAGCTAGTGTAAATTTTTGGTAAAATTAAACGCTTGTTTAATTTTATTCAAAATAAAACACTACAACTGCTATTGGAACCATTGTGAGTACAACTCACTCTTTCTAACTCATTGATATTTTTATATAAGTGAGAATAAATTTATTTTATGCTGATTGATGATTGTTTGAATGATATATGATATATTATATATATTTATTGGTATTTTGATATATTCCTACCTATAGGAGCAGATGAGACCACCTTCTTTTGTATGAGCAAATGACTCTTTGTACGTGCGTCTGCTTCGAGATGGACATTGTACATATTTCTAATGTGTATATTTGTTGCAGGTGACACATTGAAGGGATCCAACTAGATTCCTCACCACTGTTGATTTATTTATAGATATTGTGATATATGATGTTTATAACATCCTGCCTTTTTGTACTTTTAAGCAGACACACGTGCCAACTCAAACTATACAGAAGGGTGGTTTGTTATTGGGGTAAATAAGAAAAAGCAAAGAGAAAGAAAAAAAGAAACAGAACCTTGCAGCGGAATGACAAAATATAATAATCAAATAACAGTTTATGAAGCTGTTTACAAAACATTTGATTGTACTTATACAACACAAAATCAAAGTTACACATATCAAAGATAAATAAATAACAATGCAACGAAACAATGTGATGCAGTGGAAAAATATAGTAAATAATAGTAATAATATCTTCATCTTCGTCCTCTATAAATAAGGTCTTCAAATCATGAAATGCTCAGGCTGACCCGAGTGAATTGAAAAGACAAAACACTTGAGTCCGAACTAAAAGATCTTATGTAAGTTAAATCAACGGTAAATAAATATGAGTAAACGACATCGAAGATGTTTACGGGGTTTGACATCTCCTATCCATTGTCTAACATGAGCGCAATAACTTAAGAGATGTACGGGATTCACATCTCCTAAGGATTCGTTAAACTATCTACTATGTAGTATAATATGCTATTATAATATGTCTACAGTAAACTAAAGGTATTAAAATAACATTAAGGCTTTAAATTTTCCACCTTAACACATTTTATATATTTCCATAGTCTATACAGTACCGCAACCCCACCCGTATTGGATGCCGTCAGAGGGCACTCCATAGATATGGTACAAAACAAACTCGTAGAAGGCGCGCTAGGGTCGGTGACACGGCACAACTAGGAAATGCCAGGTTAGATATTCCAATTACACTTCTGGACTGTTGGTAATACATAGCCGTAACTACCGCCAACTCGAAACACACTCTCGAGTACAAATCAAAGGGTGGCCTCCAAATAAATCAAAAGTCAGAACATAATATCGATGGAGTATGCCCGATTGGAGGAATGACCTCACTTGGCCCGTTAATTGCTCCTGTTTTAGCCACCTTATGCCAACTCACGGAAGTCGGGTCCACGTATATACCTCATATAGGATCGTCGCGGCCATCCTACTTCATTCTGAAATCTCTACCACATACACAGTTGTCAAAGTGGTTTTCGGTATTGGTAGAGAGTATGACAATATCCGATCCCAGTCTCTTTAACAACCAATCGCTTATTACACACCGGATGGTTCTTTTATATTTCAAAAGTCAATTCGCAATTTATATCAAAATATTATATTCTCAAAACCATCACTTTCGAAATTATATTCACCTTCAAATCGTATTCGCTTTCAAATCATACCATTTCCAAAATTCATAATTTCTTCCAAAATTCATATTTCCAAAATAGATTCAATCCTTAATTCACCCTCATATTAATTGGTTAACATTTAAATCCCAACTTAGGTTATAACCTCATTAACCATATTCACTTTAAAATCGAGAATTTAAATATAACCCATCAATTTTACTAAGTTTGGAACTTAGATGAAAATAGTCTTAAATAGTTATAAATAATTGATGTAGTTTTAAAATAGATTAAATACAATTAAAATAGATTAAATAGCTTTAAAGTAGATTAATTAGATTTAAAATAAGTTAAAACATGTTAATTAGTTTAAATAAATTAAATGGTTTAAAACAAGTTAAAATGATTAAATAAAATTAATACAGGTTAAAATAGGTTAATACTTGAAATCTTAATAATCAGAGGTTTGAAATAATATATTTTTAAAACAGTTTATATTAAAACATGAATTTGGAATTAATGTTAAATTGGACTATTCATTTCATTTCAACACATTTTGGCCATTTTCAATTTCCAAGTCAACAAACCAAATTCCAAACCTTTCAATTTAACATTTCAATAAACTATTCAATTTTGTATCGTTTCAATCCATGTTCAAATATCAATTTGGATTACTCCAATTTCAAAATATTTCAAGGTTATTATCAAACAACTTCAATAACTTAATTTCGATAGAATTTCATTTATACTTAAAATTTTAACTTTAAACTTCCAATTTAATTTCTTAAAGCAATTCCTTTTAAACCAATTTACATTTCAACATAAAACTTGATTTTCCCATAATAATTCTTTTTATATACGTCAAAAATTTATTTCAAGATATCATTTAATTGATTAAAAATTTAAGAAGTTCAAAATCATTAAATTTAACCAATCCGTTGTCTGTATATAATTTTATACCTTAGGGTCAAGTGATACGGATATTTATCATTTCAATCCGCGATTTAAAATTTTACGGTTATATATCATCTCCAACCGCAATCCCGAATTTAATAACAAAATCCATAAAATCGCTCGAGTCTATCATTTCAACCCATAATGATTTTTCCTTAATCTATTGATCATTCGGGTATGTATCATTTCAACCCATAGTGAACTTGCAGTTTATTATGATATATAAAATAAAACATCCATTCATCCAAAATCAACAATCAACATCCATTACAAACATCATCCAAACCAATTAACAAATTTCAATATAGAACTGATAATCAATAACAGGTGTTTAACTGGCAATTTGTATTCAATAATAATAACGATTTAATTCAAATAAATTCAAATTAACTAAGATGATGATTAAAATATACTAAACATCGTAAATAAATTCCTAATCACATCATAAATTAATTTAACAAACATAAGAAATTTTAGAAGTTATGAGTTGGTTAAAATACTCATCTTTTGAATTTGAATTGAATTTAAATCCAATTAAGACCAAAATTTAAAAAGTCTCATAATTCATCTAAACTAGCGTCAAAATGTCCGAAATTTCAATATGATCCCAACACAAGAAACCACACGTGAATTGGACCTCGTATGTGAAGGTTATTGCAGTTAGAATATTTTAAATTTTTAAGTTAACAAAATAAAATAAATAAAACGTACCAGTATAACCCTGCCACGTCAACAAGTAGTATCCCATCCTTCATGCGTAAACTCTCATCTACAGTAAATGAATGAACCTATCTTAACCGCTAAACCAGCGCCTTTGACCACCAAATGCTCTCTCTTACGACCACCTAAGACGACTGCGCCTCCACCCACACATTCGGCCTCCCCCGCCGCCCCTACCAGTGCCCTTGGCATCGCCTCTATTCCCCTCTAATAGCGCCGTCATCACGTATAAAAACTAGGGTTTCGACCCTAACTTCCCCAATTTCGGCTGCCACAGGCCGAAGTAGGTGATGCGACCACCACCTCTAGACTTCCAACAACATTTTCTACAAAACCCATATCTCAATTTCGTTGATTGATGACGAAATCGAAAACGCCCAAATTGACTTTGACCGCGATTTAAGGTTGGTCCGTGCAGTGTTACAAAAAATGAAACCTAGATGTAGGTTCCATTCGATAATTTTCCAACGATATAAAATTCGATATAGTTTGAGGAGTTTAAATTTCGTGATTTGATTTTGATTTTGAATTCCAATTTTAAGAATTAGGGTTTGTCTGCCATTGGAACAAGGAGGAGTAAATTGAATTGTATATGCTGAAATCAGAAATCAGAAATTACCTAGGGTTTATAACGATATATATACATGCAGAAAAAAATAGAAACAAAGGGGCTCGATCGATTTGGGTTTTGAACGATACACGACCCGAGAAACCCGTTCTCTCCAGAATGAAAATGGATCAACCCATATATCAAAATGGATATTTTCAAATATTTTAAACTCAATGGAACAGGTTTCAAGTTCTAATTCCGTCATATGCAGAAGTAATGTTAAAATCAGCTTATTTCAAATTGATTTCAATTAATTTAAATTTAGTTGATTTCTAGACATTTCGAGCACGTACGGTCAAACGACATGTCTGATCAATACGAAACTTGAAATACTACAATAATTCATTGTGACGGATCCAACGAAACTGGTTTCGTCGAAATCCGAGACCGTGGCCAAAATGGCTATATTTTAGTTAATTAAATAAATTAATATTAAATAAATTAATCACTTTTCGATTCAATATCTTATAATTTACAATTTCCATCACTCTGAATTACTCAGCGATTTATAATCCTTTAAAAAAAATTCCTATATCAATTTACTGTGGAATATTTCACAATAACAAGGTTTTAATTTCATTTTTAATATATTCAGAGATTATAATTTAATTTCCAATAATTCCATTTAATTGAACTTTCATTCTATTATTCAATCCATTATTATCAAATGGACGAAATTAACATTGGTTCATGATCTATTTAACTTAAGTTTATTTTTCAACTAATTATTATAATTTCGTACATAATATCGAATTTATTCAATTACCATTAATTATATTATTTCATTAGTTAGTTTAATGTTCACATTTGTTTCTTATATTAAATTCATAACATAACATTTTCATTATTTCAATTATTTGAAATTTCATTCAAATTGCTAATTGTTAACTTAGATTAACATTATTACCATTAATTCTAATTATTATTTCATTATTAAACTACAAATTTTTATTTCTTTCAATATTAACTCATAAAATCTTATTAAATTAACAAATTTAAGTATCGGAAATTTACGTTTCGTTACACTGTTATCATGTGATATATTATGTTTTGGATGCCCTGATTGACTATTTAGTGATGTTGCAGCATTGGGCCCATTTTGGTAATTTTAAAAATGTTAAAGTGATGATTTCAAATTAAAAAAGATTTTTAAGTGATTTTGAAAATAGACGTTATATATATTTTTGAATTTTTAATAAATGAATTTATTTTATATAAATAAAAGATATAATTTCTATGTTATAAAAATTATGATTTTTGTGAAATAAAATCAGATGTGGTTTTTGAAATATGGAGTTAAATATTTTATAAAATAAGTTAAATTGAAATTTCTGACTTATTATAAATGGTTTATACATAAGATTTATAAAGTGATGTTTTATAAATAAAAATAATGGGATTAAAAAGGAGTTTGGTAAATGTTGAAATGAAGTTATAAATAGATTTTTATAAGCAAATAAGATTTATAGATTTATATAATTTACGAAGTTATAAAAGAATGAATTTTGGAAATAAAGAAATTTATAAGTAATTAACTTATAAATTAGATTTTGGCATGTAAACGGGATATAAATGGAATTAGTTAATAAAGGAATTTTATAAGTGGAAGTTTCATAAAATATAAATGGAATTTATAAACATTGTTTTACAAAATCCGAAATCAATTGAATTTGATAAGTAAATTGTAAAAGCTTATCAAAGGAATTATATCCACGATTTTGGACAATGGATATTCCTTTAATTAATGTGCAATAGTACTGAATTTGGTAAAAGGATTAAATTCACGATTTTGAACAGTGGATTATCCTTTAATAAAATGTGTAGAAATATTAGATTTGGTAAATGAATTGTATTCACGATTTTGGATAGTAAATAATATATATTGAATAAAATGGATATTTTTGAAAGGTGATATTTTAAATGAAGTTAATTGGTTTGAAGATGTTCTAAAATGTGTTAAGTATCGAAACCATAGACTTCAACATTCACTGTTGAAATAGACGTTTTTGAGAAATAAGGAAATGATGGACTGTAACACTATTGTTGTAGTAAATGATTTTCAAAAGGAAATGTTTTATATAGTATATGAGATTTATATCTATCTTATTTTCGAATTTCTATACAAGTGATTTTTGGTTGTCGTAACGATGTTTTACGAAACATTCGTTTTGACACAAATAAATATGTTTAAAGAGAATGTTTTCCTTGAAGAATAAAATATATACTTAATCTTGATTTGAGTATATGGAATATTTTCTAAGTGTTGCAAATAAATAAATTTTTGAATTACTTATTATTAAATAAGTCTTTGGAAATGTTTCCCAACATAGAAGTTGAAATGTTTTGAGAATATTTTTTTAAAAGATAATTTGAAGTGAATATTTGGCAAGAGATTTAATTAATAAAAGATTAATTAAAAGGGCCTAATGATTGTTATGGTGCTGAATATTTATTTGTTTGCTTTGATAATTAAATAACCGACTATCAAACTTGGCCATTTTAGTTCCTCGACTTTATGTGGGAACTATTTAGTTGTACATTTAGTACGTAGCGTTCTGTGTAGGCTTGATTATCGTTTGTGTTGAGGATATTGATTCGTGTAGTGTGGAGTATTACTCCAATCCATTGAGCTTCCTACTTGGCTCGAAGGATTGCAAGTTGAAAGTTGGATACGTGATAAGTCTATGAAACTTAGTGTTGTCCCATTTTTTGGTCAAAACTAGGATATCCATGTTGTGCGCGTTTCCACCACGACCGGAGCAAAAAGAAGCAAGCAAGCATACATAAGTTCATTCGGCGCTCCAACACTCAAGCCCAATCGGCGTCTACAACATATGGTTCATTCGGTAATCATCACCAGAGTCATTCGGCATATCTAGAACAAGGCTTCATTCGGCATTCCTTGGTTCGGCTATGCTTGGAGAGAAGGATGGAGAAGCTTCGGTTCGGCGTCTACAACATAAGGCTTCATTTGGCAGCATCATCCGGCATTCCCAGTGCCAAAGCACATTCGGTATTCATTCATTCGGAAGTATGAAGCAGAGCCTCATTCGGCATTTAGAGTTCCGGATCTCATTCGGTCACCACCGAACCAAGCTCCACCGGTCCACTCCTTTCCTACCACCGAACCAGGTGACCACCGAACCGAAGCTTCTCCATCCTTCTCTCCAAGCATAGCCGAACCAAGGAATGCCGAACCAAAGTTGCCAGTCCAGATTGCTTCAGCCCAAGCCCACCAGCAGCTATAAACATCCAAGACCCCTGCCCCCAGCCTCACTCTATAAATAGAGGGGCAGGGGTATAACAATGGCAGACAAGTTTGAGAGCTCAAGCCTGGAAGGAACTCTCAAACAACTTTAGATACTTGTAATCAAAGCTTTGTACTTGTAATCTAAAGAAAAAAGGAGAATAACATATAAAGTGGACGTAGGCACGTTCTGGCCGAACCACTATAAATCTGTGTGTCTTTTACAGTTTAGTCCCTGCTTTTTATATATTTGCATAAATCACCCAAATCACTAAATACAACATAAAATCAACCAACTCATACGACTTTGGGTGTTTGCGACCATTTTTTACGCAAACATTTTGGTGCTTTCACTGAGAAGAAACAGCTCCCGCTACATCGGATAGAAGTTGAATTTGAAAATCTAAGAGTTCAGATCTAAGAGTTATGACGAGACAAACAAGTAGAAGGCAAAGGCCAGAGAGAAGTGAACACCAAGGAAGTCAAGAGGCTTCCTCAGGAGGGAATCAAGCGTCGATCTTCATCACTAGGGATGAGATGGAGGCCACGATGAGAAGACAAGAAGAGATGATCCAGAACTTACTTCAACAAATTGGGCAAATTGGAGCACAAATCCAAGGAGCAACTGGGGTTCAGAACGGGGCAGGACCATCTGGCGCAGCACCAGAGCTAGGGGGCACTCATGCAGAGCATGTTGATCCGACCCCGGGAAGTGAGATGGGGGCATCCGAACCACCTGGTAGCAATAGAGGAATGAACGTTCAGCCAGGGAGGCATACACATGAAAACTCCCGCGGACTTGGGGGGCAGGTCGAAGACAGTGAACGAGAACTACATCTTGGAGACAATGACAGATTAGCAGAGATGGTTAGAAGAGCTATGAGAGGCGGTTTAGTAAACAGAGACTTGGAAGATGTAAACAGGAGTCCTTTTTCTTCTGCGATTAGGATGGCTAGGAACCCACCAGAATTCAAGCTACCATCATTGGACATGTACAACGGGAAAACGGACCCCACGGTCCATCTAACGAAGTATATGAGACATATGGAAGTGCTGGGGGCATTAGAGGAGGTTATGGCCCGGTGCTTTCCACTGTATTTGACGGACATTGCAGCGTTATGGTTTAGGCAACTGGAGAGCGGCTCCATAGGAACATGGGCAGATTTAACTGAGAGATTCATGAGGCAATTCAGGGTTCATATTGCGAGACCCAAGAATGTGATGACTTTGGCAACCTTAAAACAGAAAACTGGAGAGACTTTGAGGAGCTTTCTAACGCGATTTAATGCGGCGGCAGCATCAGTGGATCGACCAGATCCATCTATGGTCATGATGGCGGCTGTATCTGGAATAGCTGGTAATACAGAGTTCAAGAATTCATTAACCAAGGACCCGCCTATGAATCTGGGAGAGTTCTATCATGAGGCTGAAAAGTTTCTGCGTTTGGAAGATGCTAGTGCAGAAAGAGAGGAAGAAGATGACGTTTACGTAATCAAGAGCGGAAACCCACCTGGAAAGGGTGCGGAGACTAGCAAAGGAAAAAGAAAGGCTGAGGATAATGATGACAGGACAAAGTGGCTACGAAGAGAACCACGCTTCACCACCTACTCAGAGCTGAATGAGAGTTTGGAACGGATTTATCAGGATACCAAGGGGAAGGTTCCGTATCGTAGACCAATGCGAAGGGATCCAACCTCTGACGAAAGAAAATCAGATAAGTTTTGTGTATTTCATGAATTGAATGGTCATAACACTAATGATTGTAGGCATCTGAAGGACGAGGTAGAAGGGCATATCAGGAACGGTATGCTCCTTCAGTATGTGAGGAGGCGAACTCCAGCGGTGGAGCCAGAGCGACCGCCCTCTACGTCAGCTAGAGGTCGTAAGCTTCCACTAACGCAATTAAATCATTTACACATGTACGAGATCGCGAACGATCACCAGGCATGCTCTGAATGATCATTGACTGCTTCGGAGTGGGAACTTACACTTTGACATCCTTGCTTTGCTTTTGTTTCGATTTGAACATTTGAATTCTTCCTGTTTGGACACTTCTGTTGTAAGGTACTATTGTTTTAACATTTACAATTCTATGAAAAAATCATTTACTTGTATGCCCGTTGGATCGCGAACGGTCCACGAGCACCTATTGCATGGCAACGAACTGCCGAAGTCTTTGATTCGAAAAATTCCCCCAAACAATGACTCCAACACTGATAATATTAAGCCCCCCCCCCCCCCCGGGCACACTCATTCGCCTCGAACGGCACCCGACTTCGAACAGTCACAATTCGCCTCGAACGGCACTCGACTTCGAACAGTCACAATTTGCCTCGAACGGCACCCGACTTTGAACAGTCACAACTCGCCTCGAACGGCACCCGACCGCGAACGGTCACTAACTCGCCTCGAACGGCACAACTCGCCTCGAACGGCACAACTCGCCTCGAACGGCACAACTCACCTTACCTCAAATGGCTCGATCGCGAACGGTCGTCATTTGAGGTCCGCCACCTGATCACTGACTGTTACGCCTTACCTCAAATGGCTTGATCGCGTACGGTCGTCATTTAAGGACCACCACTTGACCGCGCACTGTCGCACTTTACCTCGAATGACTCGATCACGAACGATCGTCATTTGAAGTTAAGCGCTTGACCTTGAACGGTCCCCAATCGACCGCGCACTGTCGCACTTTACCTCGAATGACTCGATCCCGAACGGTCGTCATTTGAAGTAAAGCGCTTGACCATGAACGGTCACATTTCACTGCAGATGACTCGATCCCGAACGATCGACGCACGGATTTATGCGCTTGACCGCGCACGGTCGCACTTCACCTCAAATGACTTGATCACGAACGATCGTCATTTGAAGTTAGGCGCTTGACCATGAACGGCCGCGCTTCATCCCAAATAGCTCGATCCCGAACGGTCGTCATTTGGGGCCATATAAAATATCAAGCTCTTTACAGGTTGTCAACAGGATACGAACATCCAGCTCATGGCATTACAAAACACGCCTTCCTACCGCAAGGCATATTTTGGGGGGCAAAGTGTTATCCCCTTTTTTGGTCAAAACTAGGATATCCATGTTGTGCGCGTTTCCACCACGACAGGAGCAAAAAGAAGCAAGCAAGCATACATAAGTTCATTCGGCGCTCCAACACTCAAGCCCATTCGGCGTCTACAACATATGGTTCATTCGGTAATCATCACCAGAGTCATTCGGCATATCTAGAATAAGGCTTCATTCGGCAGCGTCATCCGGCATTCCCAGTGCCAAAGCACATTCGGTATTCATTCATTCGGAAGTATGAAGCAGAGCCTCATTCGGCATTTAGAGTTTCGGATCTCATTCGGTCACCACCGAACCAAGCTCCACCGGTCCACTCCTTTCCTACCACCGAACCAGGTGACCACCGAACCGAAGCTTCTCCATCCTTCTCTCCAAGCATAGCCGAACCAAGGAATGCCGAACCAAAGTTGCCAGTCCAGATTGCTTCAGCTCAAGCCCACCAGCAGCTATAAACATCCAAGACCCCTGCCCCCAGCCTCACTCTATAAATAGAGGGGCAGGGGTATAACAATGGCAGACAAGTTTGAGAGCTCAAGCTTGGAAGGAACTCTCAAACAACTTTAGATACTTGTAATCAAAGCTTTGTACTTGTAATCTAAAGAAAAAAGGAGAATAACATATAAAGTGGACGTAGGCACGTTCTGGCCGAACCACTATAAATCTGTGTGTCTTTTACAGTTTAGTCCCTGCTTTTTATATATTTGCATAAATCACCCAAATCACTAAATACAACATAAAATCAACCAACTCATACGACTTTGGGTGTTTGCGACCATTTTTTACGCAAACATTTTGGTACTGATTTTCTTTCGTCAGAGGTTGGATCCCTTCGCATTGGTCTACGATACGGAACCTGCCCCTTGGTATCCTGATAAATCCGTTCCAAACTCTCATTCAGCTCTGAATGGGTGGTGAAGCGTGGTTCTCTTCGTAGCCACTTTGTCCTGTCATCATTATCCTCAGCCTTTCTTTTTCCTTTGCTAGTCTCCGCACCCTTTCCAGGTGGGTTTCCGCTCTTGATTACGTAAACGTCATCTTCTTCCTCTCTTTCTGCACTAGCATCTTCCAAACGCAGAAACTTTTCAGCCTCATGATAGAACTCTCCCAGATTCATAGGCGGGTCCTTGGTTAATGAATTCTTGAACTCTGTATTACCAGCTATTCCAGATACAGCCGCCATCATGACCATAGATGGATCTAGTCGATCCACTGATGCTGCCGCCGCATTAAATCGCATTAGAAAGCTCCTCAAAGTCTCTCCAGTTTTCTGTTTTAAGGTTGCCAAAGTCATCACATTCTTGGGTCTCGCAATATGAACCCTGAATTGCCTCATGAATCTCTCAGTTAAATCTGCCCATGTTCCTATGGAGCCGCTCTCCAGTTGCCTAAACCATAACGCTGCAATGTCCATCAAATACAGTGGAAAGCAGCGGGCCATAACCTCCTCTGATGCACCCAGCACTTACATATGTCTCATATACTTCGTTAGATGGACCGTGGGGTCCGTTTTCCCGTTGTACATGTCCAATGATGGTAGCTTGAATTCTGGTGGGTTCCTAGCCATCCTAATCGCAGAAGAAAAAGGACTCCTGTTTACATCTTCCAAGTCTCTGTTTACTAAACCGCCTCTCATAGCTCTTCTAACCATCTCTGCTAATCTGTCATTGTCTCCAAGCTGTAGTTCTCGTTCACTGTCTTCGACCTGCCCCCCAAGTCCGTGGGAGTTTTCATGTGTATGCCTCCCTGGCTGAACGTTCATTCCTCTATTGCTACCAGGTGGTTCGGATGCCCCCATCTCACTTCCCGGGGTCGGATCAACATGCTCTGCGTGAGTGCCCCCTAGCTCTGGTGCTGCGCCAGATGGTCCTGCCCCGTTCTGAACCCCAGTTGCTCCTTGGATTTGTGCTCCAATTTGCCCAATTTGTTGAAGTAAGTTCTGGATCATCTCTTCTTGTCTTCTCATCATGGCCTCCATCTCATCCCTAATGATGAAGATCGACGCTTGATTCCCTCCTGAGGAAGCCTCTTGACTTCCTTGGTGTTCACTTCTCTCTGGCCTTTGCCTTCTACTTGTTTGTCTCGTCATAACTCTTAGATCTGAACTCTTAGATTTTCAAATTCAACTTCTATCCGATGTAGCGGGAGCTGGTTCTTCTCAGTGAAAGCACCAAAATGTTTGCGTAAAAAATGGTCGCAAACACCCAAAGTCGTATGAGTTGGTTGATTTTATGTTGTATTTAGTGATTTGGGTGATTTATGCAAATATATAAAAAGCAGGGACTAAACTGTAAAAGACACACAGATTTATAGTGGTTCGGCCAGAACGTGCCTACGTCCACTTTATATGTTATTCTCCTTTTTTCTTTAGATTACAAGTACAAAGCTTTGATTACAAGTATCTAAAGTTGTTTGAGAGTTCCTTCCAGGCTTGAGCTCTCAAACTTGTCTGTCATTGTTATACCCCTGCCCCTCTATTTATAGAGTGAGGTTGGGGGCAGGGGTCTTGGATGTTTATAGCTGCTGGTGGGCTTGGGCTGAAGCAATCTGGACTGGCAACTTTGGTTCGGCATTCCTTGGTTCGGCTAGCTTGGAGAGAAGGATGGAGAAGCTTCGGTTCGGTGGTCACCTGGTTCGGTGGTAGGAAAGGAGTGGACCAGTGGAGCTTGGTTCGGTGGTGACCGAATGAGATCCGGAACTCTAAATGCCGAATGAGGCTCTGCTTCATACTTCCGAATGAATGAATACCGAATGTGCTTTGGCATTGGGAATGCCGGATGACGCTGCCAAATGAAGCCTTATTCTAGATATGCCGAATGACTCTGGTGATGATTACCGAATGAACCATATGTTGTAGACGCCGAATAGGCTTGAGTGTTGGAGCGCCGAATGAACTTATGTATGCTTGCTTGCTTCTTTTTGCTCCGGTCGTGGTGGAAACGCGCACAACATGGATATCCTAGTTTTGACCAAAAAATGGGATAACACTTTTCGGATGACGCTGCCGAATGAAGCCTTATTCTAGATATGCCGAATGACTCTGGTGATGATTACCGAATGAACCATATGCTGTAGACGCCGAATGGGCTTGAGTGTTGGAGCGCCGAATGAACTTATGTATGCTTGCTTGCTTCTTTTTGCTCCGGTCGTGGTGGAAACGCGCACAACATGGATATCCTAGTTTTGACCAAAAAATGGGATAACACTTAGTTTTTGTGTGAAGTTGAAAAACACTTTTGCGTTGTTGGTGCGAAGAGACCGGGATCAGATTTATTTGAAAACCACTTCGGACCAATATATATGCGTTCGATTATTCAGATTGTGATGATATTGATATTTTGGATTTTCATAGTGGAGGACTGCTTGTTGATCGTTTAGGGTTAAAATCCTAATATACATATAGTAGCAGCGGTTTTGGCATTATAAAATATCCAATGTAAGGATTATTCGCTACTAATCTTACGGATTTCCCAGCAGGATGTGGTAGGAAAGTATCTTTGGTTTGTTCTGTTCCTAGACAACTTGTATAGATGTTTGTCTGACATTGCATTTCTAAGGATTACGTACATTGGTTTTTACAAACGTACATCAGTGGTTGCGGAGAAGACAACTTCTCTTAGCTTAACACCCTCCTTGAAACGTATGAGCTTAAAGGATGTATTTTTACGGAAGACAATTAGTAGTCAACGGAAATAGCCATGTGGCATTCAAAGTGATATGATATGTGATTGTGAATGATAATCGTTACCTCAGACCTCACAAGCAGAAATGACCAAAATAGGGTTAGACGCGGCAAGGTTAAGTGGATCACTCCTAAGTAAGGTATGATCATCCTCTTCAAGATATATTTTTAAACGCAATGACGTTGTGTATCTGATTATTGTGATTTGTATACTAGAAGGCCCTCGGTAAAAGTCGGTAACGACCGAAGGATGACATATTCGGTACCATCTAGTTATAGAGGTGGACTGGTCTTGTGTTGGTAGAGGACAGATGTTCTATGCATCGGGACATCCATCTAGAGGTGTACCCATTCGTAAGGTAGTCCCTTCACATGGTCATTTATATGGAAATCCAAACTCCACTACGTACCTTCCATTTTGATTATATTACCCATTTTGGGCTATATGCTAGAATTTAATCAATGTTACAATTTCGGCTATGACTAATATTATTTGTGCAATAGACAGTATTATAATATAAGAGGATTGGATATGAAATGTTTTGTTTATCGTAAGATAAAAACATGTCCGTGTTTATGTGTGACTTGTCTTATGAGATACTTTTGTTTTGATAAGAGAAATGATTGGAAATTTAATAAATTCAGTTGAGTATCTTTCTCACGCTGGTTTACCAGACTGATCCGGACGTTCTTCCCTTCAATGCTCGAGTCAGACAGAGTATATTTACAGGTTCAGATTGGTGCTATTGATGCTTCAGCAGGAGACCTGGATATCTTCATTTTCTATACACGTATCTATTTTGTTTATTGATTATCCGATGTGCTTAGTTGTTTTATATTATCGGCAATTGTGGGACAGGTTATTAAACTGTTCAGGCTGATAATTTATGATTGATTGTTGAACTCTGATTGATATATGTATATACAGTTTTTGTTTTTTTAAAGATCATTGATTAGAAATTATATGATTTCCGTTGCGATGTGAGATTCTATATTGTTCTCTTTGGCTCTACCTTCACTCTTTCTTCTCTTCTCTTCTTCTCTCTACTTTTTTTCTTCTGACTTTCCGTCAGTCTATGCTTTTTGGGTCGGAGATGTGTGGTTTATTTTCGATTCAAAGGGTACGGATTTACTGGTCGTCACACAATAGAAGCATATAAGACCGTTGCGGTAGTTTCTCACTCTATTGTTAGTCATTCCACACCTAAAACAAAGGTTTTGGGATTTGATGTTCGAAATTTGTTCGTGGATAGAAATAAAAGTGGATTTATGCTTAGGGCGAATAGAACTAAATTTCTTAGATCTAACCGCATCGGTATAGGAACCTGATGTTACAGAAGGAAATGGTTTTGAGATGCACGTACGTGTTTGAGAAGAGGATGTACTCGGAAATGATGAAAAGAAAGAACCATTAGAAAAAAATGAGAGAGAGAATTGAATACTTTCGGCCATTTGCTTAATGTTTGGTGTAAAGAGACATCCGTAAGGGTAACGGTGGGAATTTGATTTGATTAATTCCCTTTTCATTTTAATTCAAATCTTCATTCTTATCATTTACTTATAGTTGTATTTTCAGTGTAAATTGATCTAATATTTGTTTTAAAATATATTTTAATAATATTACAAAATATTAAATTCAACAATTATTTAATCTTCATTAATTTATTTATCTTTATTGCTATCAAATGCTAAATTTCTTTTATATATGAAAAAGTGGCCCTCTGATAAGGAGAACATTTGTAATTCTATTAAAAATAAAAATAACCTCCATTCAAAAACATCTGAAGGTTATAATTAATTACAGGTGACCAAGATCATCATTTTGATGATCCACAAATTTTGAATACGAAAAATGACCAGTGCAAAAAATATTAAAGAAGGTAATGTAACTAAAAGAAAATGGCTACATGAGAATAGGAGAATGATATGTCGTGTACCAACCATGCACACTGCATGAGGATAGGCGAATGATATGTCTTGCATGAGGATAAAAAAATGGCTATATAAGAACGAAATGCTAATGGGTTTAATGGAAAAAGCACTGCCTGCAACCGTGTGTACAATGCCCATTAAGATGGACACACTGTAAGTCTGTAAAAGACATTGGGCTGCATTTCTGATTTTGCAACGAATTTGCACTTGAGTTGTGTACTCTCTCATTGTCAAATTGATGCTTAGGTCACTTGAATACTAAATTTCAATCATATAAAAATTATTCACTATAAAAAAAATTATTTCATTATAAATATTTTATTTTATTTCAATATATTCTCTGAAACGAATTTGTTCATTAAATCAATTTATTTTAAAAAAATATGTTATCAAATAATCTTTAATCAACAAAATATATTTTCAAAAATAAAGTTACCCGGAAACCAAACTCAAAATTTTTATTTTGACTAAAATTATTTATTATGACAACGTAGAAAGCATGGTTCTTACGGACCTCCCTCCTTAAAAAGGTCATTCCCAGTTCTTACCCTAGCACTCTACACACAATCATCATCTAATCTCAAATTTTAATCTCATTTCAACTTTTTGATAAGAAAAATTTTTATAAAACCACCTTCAGAGAAAAGTGTATTTTGGAATTATTTTTATTGTTGTTTATTTTAATTCCATTTCAAAAGAATTTTCAAAACAACTACACTGTACTCGGTTTTAATTTGAAATTCCCTTTGCGCTTCATAATATTTATGCATCATATGTGCAATACTTCTATTTGAAAAAACCTTTTCAATTTCAAAATAATTCTATTATATATATTCTTCTCAAAATGAAATAATACTATTTTCTCCGGTTTTATTTTTTTTTCAAAATTACATTTCATAAACCTTCCGCCAAATTCTTCACATAAAATTTCTTCAAAATTCCTTCTATTTCACAACAACTAATTCATATTATTTACTCTTACACACACATGCACACTTACACATATATTATCCTTCAAAATATTTACATTTCAAGATTTTTATAAACGATGTCTCATTCATTATCATTTTGCTTTAATTATTCTAAAACTACCTTTCACAACCATCAGTTATAAGTTCATTGTAATTCAAGATCCACCAAACAATTCTTTTAATATATTTTAAATATAACCATACTTCAAAAAATATATGTATATATTTCTTTTTCTATTTTAACTAAATGTTTATTTCCTAAATCAATTCCTTATTCAAAATATATTCTTTGAATAGGTTTCATATTTCATTTTATTGCTAGGAAAATAAAGTACAAACATTTACATAAGAATTAAAAGAAAATATGTACAACATAATGTGCTACCGTCTAGCCCGAGCTCGCGTTATATCTTTTCAAGTTACTCATACTCCGTCCACTACGCTTCCGAGAAAAAGATGCCGACTTGAGGGATATTTGTGAAAAGGAGCTTTCCACACAAGGTCCTACTTTTTATGTTGTTACAAAAAAAAAACCAAATTTACATATTCATTACTACGTATATTTTTTTATAGCAACTTCAAAATATGGATATGCAGCTCTTTTTGTTGTGAAGAAATTATAGTTGTGTCCTCTTGGATCAAACTTCAATCGAACTCTTTCTCCTCGCTTAACTAACGTCTCTTCGACATAAAATACTCTAGTTCCTCGCTTATTTTTTATTTCATTTTGGGCCACTTCATACACGTCTCAAGTTGTGATATTATACAAAATCTACGTAGATTTGAACCGTGCAAGCCACTTTCACTTAAATCTGTGGGCTGTCGAGTTTAAGCTTTAAAAGATAAGTATTTTTAATCTTCTCGTATAGATCTACTTCAGGAAGGCTTATAATAATATATGTACTTTGAACTTATGTAGTGTTGCTATACAACGGCTTGGTCATGACGAGTTCCCGCTTTGAGGGAGATTGATGTTTATTTTCTAGCGAATTAATTCCTGTAAATAAATTTATGTAATGAATAATGTAAAACTAAGAAAGGATTAGGCCATACCATTTTCGCACAGTGGCAGATCTAGAAGATCGATAATTCGTGTGCAGTCTGCAACGACCACTTAATAGTGGTTGGTAAGATTTACGAAACCAATTCTTTACGTATTCCAGTCTCCAATGTTTAATATGTTCTATGTACCTTTGGATTTTTATGATCTGATGTGGACTTGGTCATTGATTTGTTTACAATTGCTACGTTCTGTATTGTTAACGTGTTTGAACATTCTATTGTTTCTTTCGTGCCATATACAACACACGAAAGTTGATAACATCAATCTAGCAATATCCTTCTAAAATTAGTTGAAAAATTAATTTCAATGCTACCAATCTCTGTGTTTAAAGATAATTTTCCTGCATGGGATGATGCCTATCTTAATTTTATACGACAACACTTCCATATGTATGTCGCATATTTACATTTAAAATAGATGGTCAATATCTTAATCTTGTTCACAACATAAAGCACACAGTGGATTTATATTGATATGATGATGAATAAGTTTTTGTTTTTGTTTCATTACTACATAGTTATTGGTTGTTCTTATTACTCAATTTTTTCATAAGTAAGAAAGCAGACTAATCAAGATATCTTAGGTTGATCCGGTTCAATCCAGCAGATTGGGTCCAGATCGACTTGCAAGCTAGCCACAACTAGGGATAGGTCAACTAGACTTCATGTGTATGATGATAAGCCAAATCCAACATATGCTCGCATCGGCTCCACTACCCAATTGCACGTTAAGCCTACTGTTGGTTGAGCCTCCATGTGCAGCCTAGCTCATCCATCAAGAAAAGGCACATGTCAAGCTCGACCTTTCTCTCATTGGTCAACCGACTCTCTCTTCAGGCTGCTTGCAACTTGGCTCCAAGGCAACTCGCTTGCTTAAGCATCAATCCCTTAGCTATCTCCTGACCATCATAGCATGGAACTGTCTTAAGGGTGGGCCATCATTGATCTAGCTTCGATACAGCCGCCTACACGCTGCACTTCGTCTTATCTCACCTAGCTTGCGTACAATCAGCTCCTGCCAGTTTCTCATCTCTCTTTATGGCCTCTATAACCAGCATGGCAGAGCATGCCCCAGGTACAGTTTTTCTATTGACATTCATCTCAGCCACGCATTCCTTTCTTTTGTCAGTTGTCTCTCATCAAGTCCATTCAGTCATATCAATGGCCAGACGTGCTTCATGCCTGTTTCGTAATAAGATCTTAGCCGTCCAAGCATCAGTTCAACTACTATAAGAACCTCATACATGGCCGCTTCAAAGGAGTTGGTTGGGCCCAGGTAAATGGCACCCATTTGGTTAAGCCCCGGATGGAGGAAACCTAGTAAGGCCGCCACTCGAATCTCCTGATATAGCAACTCTCTTAGATCAACAACTTCATTAGTCTTAGGTGTAACATCTTTTCTTATTATTCTCTTGTACTTTCTTGTAATTGTAAGAGAGCCGTATAGTAAGAGAACTTCATAGTGGATATAAACAGCTTGGCTGGACCACTTTACCCCTTGTTTCATACCTTTATATGCTCATTTTCCCTTTAGTTTTCGTGAATTAAGCCAAATGATTAGCAAGTAACCATTGGCCCTCATAATGCATTATCATCACTTTAAGGTTGACGAAAAATATCGACAACATTTTGGCACTAAAAAGAGGGAAAACCTCTAATCCTGTGGTTAGCATCCTCCTATGCAATCCCCTATCATGCTTAGTACCTTGCATCCAACATCAATGGTGGCAACGGTGGATAATGTTCCATCGCCCCCTCGAGTCAGTAAGAAGATTACTCAACTATCTCAGTTTGGCTTCGTGGCTTGCACAGTTACTACGTACAACTGCTCATCTTCTTACCTTACTACAACTATCAACCAAATTATAACTACCATACATGCGCCCTGTGTGAGGTCGTGCCAAACCGCTCAGAGATCTACCACCAGAAGGATGCCTTGGTCAGTCTGCTTCATGGCCAAACCCGATGGTAGGATCAACCCTTAGCAATCGTGGCCTCCAACCGAGCATCCCCGCGTAGAAATCTTAAAACCCGGGACTCGTGTTAATTCCCCGAGTAGACCCTTGCGGGTCACCAAATATTTCTCATGTTCGTCTTCACCCTCAAAGTTGTTTGAAAGTGGCCAAATGCCCGCTCGCATGTTTCAAGGCACCCAGGCTTCTCCACCAGTGCCTTTTTTAAGCTCACTTCTGAGCCTGTAACCACTTGTGAAGAATGCATCCAGGATCACATGGCCTTTATCGTTCAACACCTTCACCAAAGCTACTCAAAGAGTATGAGTTATCATGTGCTCGTTGTCTTGTTTGGGGACTACCAACCTTTGGCACACGGGACTACTCGAGTAGCTGCACCCTTCCTGTCTGATCGACTATACAACAAGATTAAATCATCATGCATTCAATTCCATGCTAAGGGAACTGTCTACTTGTAAGGACCCGAAATTTTAACCATTTGAATTTGGAATATCTAATTGATTTTAAATATTGAAAAGTTAATTTTATAAGTTAAATAACTTGGATTTCTAATATAGCTTTTATTTGATAATTAAATTATTTAATTTGAATATTTGAAATTATTTAAATAATTGAAGCATGAATTTAATATGAATGAAAACAATTCCAAAAGTTGATCTAAAATCTATTTGAATAAGAAGGAAGACAGTAAACTATTAAATTGGATTTAAAAATGAATTAAACTGATTTTGAAAATTACTCGCTATGATTAATATGTAAAAATAGCTATTTGAGGCACTGTCTCGGATTTCGACGAAACCACTTTCACTGGATCCGTAATAATGAATTAAAGGAAATGGAGCTTAACTAAAAGAAACGTTAAATGAAGTTGAATTAGATTTGAAATAAATTAAGTGAAGTAATGGGATGAGCATAAATTTGAGTTATAAAATGAAATTTGATTTATGTTGTAAAATGAAAATATGGTTTGGAAGGTTGTTTGATAAAATTAAATATGAATTTAAGTTGTAAAGGAATATAAACAAGAGTTTTGTATCATGAAATTTTCGGAATAAACTTAAGTAATTGTTTTATGGAAATGGTCCATAAACGAATTAGTATGCAAAGAATTTTTGTTAACCTTAAATTGAATTTAAGGGGAACGTACGTAAAGATAATGAGAATAAAATGAATGTTAACTAGTTTGATGCAAATCAATTGAAAGTAAATGAATTGAATGATGATTAATAGAATGTGAATAAATTAGATGGAAAATTAATTGGGCGTGAATAAACGAATTGGATATAATAAATTGGATGTTAATAAGAATGTTAATAATAAAATGAGACTCGAGTGGATGAGAATAAATGAGTGCAAGTAAATTTAATGTGAATAATTGAATTTGATTTAGATTGAATGTAGGTCAATTGAATGCAAATGGATTGAATGTTAATTAATTAAATGTTAGTAAAATAAAGGTGAATCAATTGCATGTTAATAAGAAATGAAAGTGTATAGATTAGATGTTGACATTTGAAAAAGCAAATCGAAATGGCTACGAATTAATTGGATGAACATTATTATTAATGGTTTCTCTTGTTACATTTGTTAAAATTGCACAAATTTATGGTATATTCTATATTATATGGTGTTGTTACTTATATATACGAGTTCTCAGTGGTTTTTGAGTGATTAGTAGGTGCGGATGATGTATGCTTTGCATTTGGATCTCGCTTTGGCATTTTATTGGTTGCATATGCTTATTAATACTAAAATAAGGTATATATTTCGGATTACATATAGTATTTTTATATATTTCCCTATGGGATGCCTCATCCTCCAAGATGCGAAATATATTTGTGATTATATATATATATATATATATATATATATTATAAATTTTTATGATCGACCTGCGCAAAGTAGACGTCGGAAAATTTTTCCGTAAATTTAGGAGTTAGGAATATTTTGAGGATTTTGGAAAAAAATTTGATCACAAAAGTTTGATTGTGAGTTATAACCTGAAATGGTTGAATGGATGAAAATTAGTCGGTGTCGGTGAATAAAGTGAAGGACTTAAATGAATTTTGAAATCTATTTCATCTAATTGGTTTTGAAAAGTTAATGGATTTTGTGACGTTTTCCTTCCTTAGTAATTTCGGAGACGAAAATCTTTTAAGGGAGAAGAATGTAACGACTTGAAATTTTAATCATTTTAATTTAAAATATTTAATTGATTTTAAATATTGAAATTATAAGTTAAATAACTTGGATTTCAAATATAGCGGTTTATTTGATAATTAAATTGTTTAATTTGAATATCTAAAATTGTTTAAACTATTGAACCTTGAATTTAATATGAATGAAAACAATTTCAAAAGTTGAAAATCATTTGAATAAGAAGGAAGATAGTAAATTTTTAAATTTGATTTAACGTAAATTAAACTTATTTTGGAAATTACTCGTTTTAAGTAGCATTTAAAAGTAACTTTTTGAGACACTGTCTCGTATTTCGAGGAAACCAGTTTCATTGGATCCGTAATAGTGAATTATTACATGCCATCGAATTTTGTGGCAATTGGACGTTTCGTTTGATCGTACGAGATCGAGACGCAAAGAAATTAATTAAAGGTATTTAAATTAATATAATTTGATTTTGAAAATTTAACTTCTATATATGATGGAATTGACTTCCGATATATTCCATTATGTTCGGAATAGGGTATAATATATAGAACGCCAGGCGGCATGTTTCATTTGAAGATCGAAAATTCACAGATGAATAGTGCAATGAAATAAGGAATTGAAATGTTTTCATTTGCTAACTAAAATCCACAGCCATCCTTAAAACCTTAGAAATCAACAGCCTAGAATCATCGCGTTAATCGGAGAAGAATTTGGCTTAGCATTCAACATGAAAGTTGGAGAGTTCAGCGAGGGGAGTCGATCCATGGTCGTGGATCGTCGAATGGATGACAACGGTGGTGGCTAGGGGGCCGCGTTCACGACAGCCCGTGCTCGCAATTTGGGGTTCATGCATGGCAGCATGCGAGCGGGTGGAGGCGGGGCAAGGCGGCGGAGCAGCGGCGTGGTCGGTGGTGGTGCAGGTGGTTGCGACGATCGATCTTTCAATGAAAAAAACAAAAAGAAGTCGAGTTCAGCCTGGTATCGAGCGAGATAAAGGTAGGGAAGAGAGAAAGGTTTGGTTTAAATTTAAATTTATTTAAGTTAAGTTAATTTAATTTATTTCAAATGTTAATTAATCCATAACTAGTTCACACGAGGTTGGTTTAGAGCGCGACGAGTCACATCGCGATCATATCGACGAAGGCTACGCTATGGAATTGGATGGATTCGGAGCTAATGAGAATTTTGGGTTAAAATTGAATGATTATTCAATTTTAATTCAAACTGGAACGTTTTAGCGACTATTAAAATCAATGTGAGTTAGTCTCACCTTTTTGGTTAATTAGAAAATATTATATATTCAGTAAAATTATTTATTGAATGTGTGAATATTTTATTGTTGATTGTTATTGACAGTTTGGATGATTTACTAGTTTATATTGTCGGTTTGGGTATATTCCCGTCCTTAGAGCGGATGAGACCCTATTACGTTCCCATGTAAGAACAGATGGCCCCTCATATACGAGCCCCGCTTCGAAGCAGTTGATTTATATTTTATAATTATATACTATATATGATGCAGTAGGACAAGTAAGAGGGATCCAATAGGATTCCTCACACTGTTGTTTTAATTTCATATAAATTGATATATGATATGTTGGATGTTATAATTGATGACGTGGACACGACTTTGCTTATTTAGTGCTTTAGTAACACTAAGCCTTATATTTCAGTATTCTAAAATACCATAAAATAGTGACTGATTTAAAAAAGGGATTTCCAAGTGATTTTGAAAATTATATGTTTTAAATTCTTGAAAGAGGTAGTAATTTAGTTTAAAATCAAAGGTATGATTTTTTGATATCATAAGTTAATAGTTTTATAAAATATTTTAAATAGAGATTATTGGTTTGTAAAATAAAGATTTTTAAAATCTTAAAATAAGTCCATCTTTTATAATTAAGGGATAATTTTTAAAGGAAAATAGAAATATTTTGATTTAAATATTTATTAACCATTTTATTAAAAAAGGAATATATATATATATATATCTATGTATATGTATGTATATGTACATATATTAAATATTATTTACAAATAGGAGGTTTACAAGTGTGATAATTTATAAAGGTGCAATTTTACAAATGAAGTAGAGATTTGAAAAATCGTATTTTGTTGATAAAGTATGAATTTATAAACGGTGTTTATAAATTAAAGGAAACTATTATTATTTAGTAGATTGATGAAATAAATCAAACGGTGGATTTATTATAAGATATGAAATGGTATTTTAGATATAGTTGATTCTATTTTGGAAATTGAAGATGAGGGTAAATTTAAGATTTGTTAAATGATATTTTATAAATTGAAAGAAATTTATAAAAGAAATTTATACCTATGAGAGCAAGGTTAAAAAAAGGGTTGAAATTACGTTTTGAATTGTACTTTATAATAAGTGAAATTTATAAAGGAATGGGGTTCAGTAATAAAGGGATTATATGAAAGCAAGTTTCATAAAATAGATGAGATTTATAAATATAGCTGTATGAATTTGGAAACGGTTATGTGGAATGCTAAGTATGGATTTTTATCAAGGAAATATAATTATATTTTAAAAGTTTTTTATTTACATAAATATTGTTTTGAAGTGGTTTATCAATATTTTAATATTTTGAAAAGTTTACTTTTTAGATTATTAATATGGTTTGAAATTAATTTTTAATTATTTAGCAGTAAAGTTTTGGAAATCAATTATTAGTATTTATAAAAATGTTAAAGATAAATTAGTATTGTTTTATTTAGAATGTATGGAATTTGTTAATTATTATTTTAAATTGTTTTAAGGTTAATATTTATTTATTACAGTGTTTAGTGTTATATAATAATAATGTTTTAAGTAAATGATTAGAATTTATATTTGTTTCATGTTTTTAAGATTTATGAATAGGGTTTTATAAACAGATGTGGATTATATGATGAATCTTACAACATGTCTTGGAAAACGTAAAGGAAGATTGGTTAAAAGATAAAAAGGTTTTATAAATGGTTTTAGATATTTATAAAAGAATTTTCGAAGCGGGTTTATAGATTTATAAAAGGAGTTTTATAAATGGTTATGTGGATTTATAATGGAGTTATGAATGATTTTAGAATTGAATAAAAAGGTGAAATCTTCCCAAATGTTGGTGAATATACTTATACCGTTGAGATAAGTATATGGATATTTTTTCAAGTGTTGAGAAATAGGGATTTGTGGGTATATATGTATATTTTTGTAAAAGTATTTTGGTTCAAAATATTTACAAAGTGATTTGAGTCAATCGAAGGATATGTTAAAAGAGGCTTAGTGATGCTTGGTGCTTAACCAATGTTGGTTTTCCCTACGGAATTAAATTCTTGATTGGATGATTGTTATTCGATAGTTAAATAACAGACTATCGAAATTGGACCCAAGCGTAACTTTGGAAATATCTAAGAGAAACACATAAGTTATATGGCACAATCATCTCCGATGATGTTGTACTATGCGTATAAATCTCATTCGTTTCTCCTAGGACAATGATAAGGAAATTCGTTCACTAACTGCTAGAAGATGATCTCCACTCTTATTTTGACTGTTTATTTTCTAAAGAACTAGAGTTGAGTTTACCGAAAATTATCGAAAGTTTTTTCAAAGGGGCCAGGATCGGATAAGTTATCTGAAAACCACTTTGATCCAACAAATGCATTTTGAAGTGAAGGTATCTTGAAGATGATTGCAATTTGGAGACGAAGCTCTCAAGTGTTTTATTCAATCCCAGAATGAACTTGTATGGACGAATGCTAGTACGTGCATTATTGCATGGAGGGCACTGTTAGCATTCCAAGTAGAAAATGCAATATAAAAGGTAAAATGTAGCCTCGAGCCCCATCAACCGGGAATGACTAAAACATGGAAGATGCAACATGGCTAAGTGGGTTTCTGCCAAGTAGGGTATGATCGTCCCTATCAAGAGTCGCTATTATCTCTCATTTGTATGCTTTGAGGCTTATTAATGGAGGGGTGATCATCGATTCTTTTTTGACAAGGGTTGATAGGTTCAACCTCGGTGTTATTTTATCTATAGATGCACCATGAAGGGAGATACTCCAGTAGCCTAGTCAATGTATGAAATCCATTCTCTAACAAGCGCCGTACGGACTTAGTTGTGTCTAGCTATGCTGAAACGTGACATGCAAGTATTTCAGCTATATTTGTATTTTACTTTGACCCCTAGATATTATTATAATATAAATGGAAATCAATAGAAATTGATTTGGTTATCGTACGGTAAAACCCGCCCATGTTTATGTGAGGCGTGGTCTTACGAGATACTTTTGATTTTCATAGGTTTTCTATAACTTTAAATATAGTTGAGTGTGTTTTCTCATGCTGGTTTTCCAAACTAACTCGAGTGTTATTTTATTATAATGCTCGGGTCAGACCAAGTATATTTATAGATTGCTTTGGATGCATTGGAGCTCAAGAGACGAGTTAGTGGTCTTCAAGTCGTATTCATGTCTATGTTTATTTTTCCGCTGCTTTGTTGTTGGAATCATCAACATTTGTGAGGACAGGCTGTTATGACTATCCAGGTTGATGATTGTAATTTGTTTTTGTAATCTAATTGATGTATGTACATAATAGTTTCTCTTAGTAAAGATCATTAATATTATATTATATATTGTTCCGCTGCGATTGCGAGATTCCGTGTTGTTTTTAGTTTCTCTTTCTCTTCTTCTCTCTCTTCCTCTTTCTTTTTTCTTTCCCATAACTATTCGCATCTTCGCTCAATTTGGGTTGGACATGTGTGGCTTATTGTTAGCTCGAAATAGGTGTGGTTGCCGGATGTTACACTACTGCCCCATGAATTTGGGTGAGTCGTCTCTCCCCTTTATGTTGGGGCGCATCGACGATTGGATATGCGGCCGTAATAGTTTGTACCCCTTGTTAGTCATGTCCCTCATCCTCTGTACCATATGGGACACTGTTGTTAAGACTGGCGCTATTACCTCGGGTGATGGCAAAGTCCGACATCCGTAGTGTGCTCACGTAGAGAAAAACTGGGCCTAGCTCTTTATTACAGTGTGTCACCTTAGAGAAACATCAAGCCCCTCAGCATTTAGGTTCAAGCCAGGACCACTTGTTAACTCCTTATTATAGCTTGTTACTCTAGAGGACCTTTAAGCCACTTAGCGCTTAGGTTCTAACCACGATCCCATATCAGTTACTTTTTACAGTGTTTCACCTTGAAGAACCTTTATGCCCCTCGGTGCTTAGGTTCGGCTCGGTACCGTCCGTAGCTCTTTATTGCAACGTGTCACCTTGGAGAACCTTCAATCCAACCAGCCTTTAGTTTCATGCTGGGACTGCTTGATAATAGAGCGATGAAAAGATAAGTTAACTTTTACAATTTCTAATTGCAGAATTTTTGTGAATGATAGCGCCTGTCGCTCAACTCACCATTATGTTACACACTTATGCATGAGTGTTCGAGCCAACCATGCTCCCCAGTTTGAGCCGACCTATGGTCATCTAACGACAAGCAACATATCACCTAGGAAAACCTCGCCCTATGCGCTCCAGTTCGATCCGGACCCGTCCACCAACATATGACTACTTGTCACCTAAGAGAACACATTAGCAAACATGCACTCCCACTCTATGTCAATGCCTCCTGCTACTTGGTATCTAGCCGACACTTAGCTCTTGTTAACGCTCGAGTTCAGCCCATCTCATGAAAATATCACTACTTAGCATGCCTTAAATGAGAAGCTTTTTCTGAAAATAATGCAGGAGCTTATTTTAGTTGCGTGTTGCCCAGAAGAACCTTGAGCCACTTAGCGCTCGGGTTCATGCAGGGACCGCCCTTCAAAAAAGTGGCACAGTGAAGTTCAACTGTCATTTACTAGCCTCGGTATCTGATGAACGACCGGGTTGCTTTGTTAATGCTCACTTTTGAGTCCATTGATCACCTAGCCTATAAGCTAAAATAGATCGGTCAACCTGATGCAAGGGACTTTGCTTACTATCCAAGATACACTAGCCTACCAGCCCTAGGCAAACAACCAAAGACAATAGCTAGTTTCATAGACAATAAGTTTTCAACACAAAAGATATATTCTTATTTAGTTCAAAAGAATGCGGGGGCACATTGCCTGCATAACTAGGCTTATAAATATTTTCAATCGCTAATTAGTTGAAAAGAAGAAAAAGAGAAAGTAATGTAGAAGCACGCCAACATCGATCTTCAAAGGCATGCTAGGCCATACTCTTATCACCTTTAAGATCACCTTAGCGGCACCGATGGCACTCTCCCAGCATTTTAAGTGATTTAGAACTTGCCGAAGTAAATTGAGTGCGCCACCTTCTTCGAAACCTTCCACATTGGATCCTATGAGAGACCTTGAAAAGCTTCCAGACAACCTCGCCAAGATGCAAAACCAAAACTTCAACCATGGAAGAAGCAGCTGAAGCAGCATCCATTGCTCTTTCTAACAAGGTATCAAAGTGTCTAAATAGATCTAAGGTCGGGAATGTCTAATTTTTAAAGAAAGGAAGCCCTTAGCTTCACCTGGATCATTAGTCTGAGACAAATGAGCAACCACCATTGGAAAGATGGCCATAAAGCATGAGCATAGGTCCAACCAAAAGGCATGATCCATCTCAAGAAACGGAAATCCAAGCAACAGTCTGAGTTGCAATCAACAAATGCAATTCGACACCCAAAGAGCTACCTTCTTTCTTTTAATCCCAAAAAAATTGATCAAAACCAAAGCACTCAAGAGCATTGAGAGAGGAATATGAAGTTATCTTTTTTTAGTAATTGAAAACCATGCAAAGTTTGAATTTGCTAAAGAAATTGTATGCCAATAGCCCCATTATTTCAAAGGGTATTTATACATCTCTCCCTTCAATTGCAACTATTGTGATCAAAGAGCCAAAAAGGATTTCAACCATTCAAGAGTGATAAGTGTTGTGTCACACCATGCACATGGGTGAAATGACACATCCCTACTACATCTCGATAAGTACAACCATTGCAGTCAACAGTGCAATGCCACATAGACAACGCATTAATTGCATATCAAAACTGTCAATCAATGGAGCCTTCATGATTTTACATTCCTGCACCCGCTCACGGGCATAGACTTGGGGGAAAATATTACTTAATTTTTTTAAGTAAGAAGGCATGCTAATTAAGGTATCTTTGCCTGGCCCATTTTGGTCTTGCCCAATTGGTTCTAGGTCAACTCGCAAGCCATCCATGGCTTAGGACAGGTCGATTGAATTTCCTGTGTATGATAATAACCCAAATCCAACCTATGCCTGCATTGGCTCTTCTTCTCAATTGCACATCAAGCCTTCTACTTGTTGGCCTCCCTACGTGGAAACCCCGACAACAGCCCGCCTGTCAAGACAAGGCCTAAGGCTCATCTCTCATTGGTCGACTGACTCTCTCATGTCAGTTTACAACTCGGTTCCAGGCCACCCTGCTTGCTTAAGTATCTCTCCCTCGTCTATCTCGTGATTGGCATAGTTTGAGATTGTCTCAAGGGTAGCCCATTATTGATCCATCTTCGATAACGCCGTATACAACCTGCAATCCATGTCATCCCATCTTGCTCGATGTGCCCTCTGCTCTTGCCAATTTTCCATCCTTTTAATGGCCTCAATGACTAGCTTAGCACGTCCTTCCACCTAGGCGTGCGGGAGCAAAGCAACAAGAGGTGTGACAAAATGTACCTATTTATGACTAGAAGAATGTTCCATTTTTACAAGCATACTGCAAGTAAAAGCGGATTTAATGCAAAGCATATTAGAGAAAGCCCCTGGTATAATTCCCTAGTTGATTCATCTCGACCATGCATTCCTTCCTTTCGCCAGCTATCTCTCACTAAGTCCATTCAACAAGATCAAAGGCCAGACATGCTTCATGCTTATTTTATAGCACGATCTTAGGCCGTTCAAGCATCATTTTAGTTGCTATAAGAACCTCATGCATGGCTACTATAAAGGGGCTGGTTGGGCCTCGGTGGAGGGGGCCTAGTTGGTTGGTGCGTTAGTGGAAGGGACACTGAAGGTTGGAACCCATAATTCTCCACTCGAATCTCCTGATACAGCAGCTCCCTGAAATCAGCAGCTTCATTGGTATTAAGCATATCATCTTTTTTTATTATCCTCTTGTAATTTCTTGTAATTTTAGGAGCCACATAGTAAGGGAACATCACAGTTGACATTGGCAACTTGGCCAAACCACTTCACCTCTTATGTCATTTACTTTTAAATGCTCTTTTTCCCTTTATTTTTCCATCATTAAGCCTAGTTATTAGTAAGTAACCTTTGCGCTCCATAGCGTATTATCATCACTCTGAGACGACAAAATATATCGTCAACAACTCTATATGAAAAAACTCATATATTTATTTTTAAATTACTTTTAATTTGGAAACCCATATTTTTGAATTCAATACCTTAGCATATATTCTTCACATTATAAATATATATACTTATATCATTTATTCAAATATTGCCAACAATTAGTTTAGGACAAGTAGGGACACATCAAATAATTTTTACTCGCTTATCTCATATATTTATCACTGCATATTATTATTATTTTACCTTCCCATCTTAAAATAATTTACTCATTTCATATCGAAGTATCATTATAGCATTTTCAAAATACTATACTCTTCTCAAAATATTGTTTATATATTTCTCAATGCATCGCTCTTTTTTAGAAACATTGCATATATTTTTCCAAAACATGGTATGGTTTTTAATTTGTTGTATTCTTTTCAAAACATTGTATTGCTTTCAAAACATTATGTCCAGTTTCCTCCTTCTAGTGTTTAGGAATCCTTTTTGATACGTTAGCCAGGCGCATCGATTGGAATCCTTCACCACTCACTGGAAAAACAAACATGAATTTAACTACTAAAACTTTTTCTAGTATTATAATATATAATTGATTTTCTTACTTTATCAAAATCATACACTTTCTTTTCTTCAATTATATACTTATGGTGATTACGTTAATAACCAAATATTCTATCACTAGCAACCAATAACCAAGTAATCAAACATCAAGAAATCTACTATACACATCCACAAGCAAGTATTCAGTTTAATTATATCTCTTTAGATTTTAATTACTTATTTATATAAAAATTGTTTCCTTTTATGCAACAAACAATTTTTCTATCCCTTGCAGTACTAGAGATATCACTGGCTTTTAATCTTTTTGTCTCCATCTAGAGTTTTATGGCTTCCCATCTTTGAGAGAATACTCCTACTCATTCCCATATTCAAGACCGAGCCCAACTAATATATTGATTGATTTATTCAACTATTAGTCCAACATAACGCACACCAACCAAAAAAATACACACATTCAGGGAAAACAATCTATTCATTCACATTATGCCACTCTAATCACTACTCGATCCTTTTTCCCGCCTCGCTTCACTACAACTTACTTATGTAATGTACCGAAATGAGAGATTCAAATTAGGGACTTCTAAAGTTTCCCTAACCGAGTCACTACATTTAAACTCGCACAGAGGTCCAATACTCACCAACACTACAGGTTGGACAAACTACTACCACCTTCACAACCTTCATTAATTTCACTACATCTCATACAGATATTTACACTCAGAAAAAGGTAGAAAAATATATTATATTTAAAGAAATATAAAAATATGTCCTTAGATGATTACCCTAGTAATCATCATATTCTTCCATTGTCAATTAAGTATATATAATAACCTATTATATACCCACGATGAAAAGGACTTTAAGTCTCATGTTTATAAAAATATATTATACTATGTATTGTTCTAAACCTGCTTTGATATCAACTGTAACGCCCTATCTTTATACCCATATCACCAAAGAGTATTTTTAGGTAACACCATCTTATAATGAATAGAATAAGATGATATTGGACAAATACACAAGAATATTCTCTTGGGCTAATAATGTTATGTATTTCAAAATCATATGTTACTCATTTATACGTAATCAATATCAGCACAAAACAATAAAAACATGCATTTCCAAGATAGAATAATACATTATATAAAACAAATAATAGAGAATACAAAGTCATCAATGCAACGATAACATGTAATAGGAAATGTACTAATATATATCCAATACATTTCTCACATCTTAACAACAAATACAACGTGAATTTGAATTATTAAACACAAATATATACACTATTAGACTAACTAATATACTAGCCTCCAAGTTATGCCCAATAACCACAAGTTGGTCACTAGTCCTCGAACTTAAAATATCTTGGACCGACCAGAGTATTATATAAATAACACATGGGTCATACTATATCCAGAATGTATATGTCAAAATATAGCAACAACTAATATTATATAACAAAAATATCTCGAAGTGGCACACGGATGACTCAATATATATATATAACTTCATGTCTCACACCATGCATATATCATTACACAATCACTAAATAGTCAAATAACACATCAAAAAGCATAATATCAAAATGGGCGAAATATCAAACATCCACCTATCATCAGTACATCAAATCATCAACTTCCATAGAGCATGCACACAACTATACCTAAGACTATCTCTTAGGTAATCATTAAGTAAACATACCTGGTTCTGTCATACTCATATAGGGATACAAACAAGCATTCATACAACTAATAGTTTAACAGCAACATATATCAACAAAGAATAGGATAATACCCCAGCGTAGCCATGATTATTTCCCTCATAATCTCATGTATGGTGAGTCACCCTACAATGGACACATCGTCTCAGGTATAGTCATCAACTTCTCATCATACCACATCAAAAAAAAGAGGTGCATAAATGTCATATGTCAATCGATCACACATCATAACTAAATGAGATACTGACAGTCACATGCTTGCTCCAAGAGCCTACACACATACCCATTTGGCACTGCTCCTATAGTCTTTAGTTAACTGGACGACCATCGTGACCAAATACCCATTGGGTGCAAGTCTACGTTATGTAACGGTCATGTCCCAATAAGTTCCCCAAATGGTAATAGACAACTGGCATATGTGACATGTGGCAAAATTAGACAATAATAACACCCGGCTATATAACATAAGGTATGTCATCGAACCGGGATAGACCCCACAATCTAGTCGTTGGGATGGATACTAACATATTCTTGTTCACTCCTCGATAGATAATAGGAGCATATATAATGATAGACGTGTGTGTGTATGGGCACAGAGCCAAGCTTAACCATGCGAGCATTACCTCATATACATATCATATGCAATACCCCAGTATCGATATCCACATTCAAGCGACATCTACTCACAAAAAGTAACAAATTAAATATCAGCTCAAGCGTCTCATACCAATTAGAGTTGCTCACTCGTTTACTCAATGTTTGTACACTATATTCACTTCATTTGATAATATTATGCAAAAAGTCTTTAGAATAATGAAAGAAATATAATCGAACGTCCCATACCAAATGGTATTATGACTCCATTTATACAATATTCTCATCGCATGAGAAACAAATCAAATAAAATACATAGTACCACTATTTATTGATTTGAAAGGGGTTCTTATATAAAATATACTTATCCAAAAACTTAGTACAATTTTGAATATCCATATTAAATTCAACGAAATTTATACTATAAAATTCCCATAATTCATTTCCAAAATCCTTATATATCTCTAAAAATAAATATTTGCATAATTCTTATTTAATTAGAAATAAATTTGTTATTTATACCTATATTTAAATTCAAATCCCTTAAATGCTTTTTTTTCAAATAATTCATAATTTAAAATTCCACGTTAACATTTGAAAATCGTATTATCAAAGGAGTTTTATAACCCATGCTTCCCTTTAAACAACAAATCTAAATACTACTATGTGTGTGTGTAAGTGTCTATATATAAAAGCATTTTCAAGTTGAACATTTCACAATAGAATAATAAAATTCCAAAACAAATATGTATTTATAACCCTTGTATATATTCCAAACCTTTTAAACAATTATTGAAAAATAATTCGCAAAACTAAAATTCTTTTTTACTTGAAACCTTCCAAACATATAGCATTAAAATATACCAATTTATATAAATTTTTTCTGTAACCCAATCCCCAAAATTCCACTTTCTATAAAAATCTAATTAAATTTCTTTATATGTATATAAATTTCCAAAGGACTTTAAAACAATTTGTAACGACTGGGATTTTTAGCCATCGGATATTGGGCAAATAACTAATTTTACTTTTGGAATATTAATTTCTATAACTCGAATAGATGATTTTTCTGATATTTAAAATATCTGAATGTATAAATTAATAAAAAATTTATTCAAGTTTAAAATAAAAATTTCTAGATATGATTGATTTTATTGTTATATGTATATAAACTATACCATTTAAATATTTAAGATAGAATATCCATATATTTGTATATATATAAATATATACAAGCTTATGATGTTTATATATATAAGTATATAAGTATATATATATATATATATATATATATATATATATATATGCCCATATGAGGTAATAAATACGAAATATTATATAAATGAATATATATATATATATATAATATGCAAGTTTTATGATGAGAAAAATAAATAAATAATATATAAATTTAATTTAAAGTATATAAAATATGTAAAAGAAGATGAAAATACATGTATAAGATGTCAAAAAGAGATATAAGTATAGGAATATATGTTATATAAAATTAGTGCATATATACATATATATGCATAAGTACAAATTTATGCTCAAAATTTCAAACTATGATCAAATATATATAGGTATATATTTTTATATATGCAAATGTGATAAGATAAATATGAAAATGTACATGTATGCATATTCACACAGACACACACACACACACACACACACACGCATATATATATATATATATATATATATATATATATAAATGTATGTATAAGCGTAAGGGAACATCGTCATGAAACATATCTAGTCAAGCACATAATAACTCAAATCACTCAAGTTTTCAAGTCACCTTTTTTTTTTAAAATCAAGTCAATCATATTTTCAAAGCAATTGGAAAATAAATAGGAGAGAAAATAAAAAGATGAGTAATGTATAAGCTTCAGCCCCTTTCCAACTTTCTCTCTCCCCCTCATAAATACCCTGCCTATGTTATTCACATTAACATTCTATAGTTTTGTATTCAAAAAAAGGGAAGAACTGCCATTTTTAAACCTTAGAGACTAAATACTCAAGCACTTAAAAAGCTTCAGGGAAGTGAATCAAACAAAAGTAAAGCTAGATAGTGTTTTCACCATTCTTACAGGTGAGTAAAAAACTAAACTTTGCTTATTAGAGATGATGTAGGAATCTATATTCGTGAAATTATGGATAAACTCTTTTATTTGTCAAGTATTCATGTATCAATAAAAAATTTTATGCCTTATACATAAGTGTAATCATGGAAATAAACCTTATAAACAAAAAAAGTACCTCCCTTGTTCTTTGAAAAATATAAACCTTGCAACTTTTAAAAAATCAATATCTCTTGATACAGTTAGTTTTTGGCTATGATACCAAAAGGGGAGTTATTTGAATTTGAGTATAGATTGTTTTAAAATTTATTCCATCAAGTATCGACAAGTATAGAGAGAACAGAACCTATATTACAGAAAGTAGGCTGGTTGATGGGAAAATTCGATCATCGCAATTTAATGAATGAATTATACGTTTGGAATCATTATTAAAAATCGTGATTTTTGATGATAGTTTGGGAATTTTTAATCGAGTATCGAGTGAGCAACATCGAGTTGAATGGTTTCGAGTCTTTGGCTAAGTTTCAACGATGCAGTCGATTTGGGGACTCGACGTTTGGCGTAGAGGTGACTAAGGGAATGGCGCATTGGAGAAAAATGGTGTGGCAATTTTTAAGAGCTTGCGGTGGTTCGATAAGATGGAACTAGGGTTTATGGTGGGCTTTATTTGGATCTCGGGTTTGGGGTAATAGCATGGAATAGGGGAAAGTGGTGACGTGCGCACTAGGGGGAAACAATGGAGGGGGATGTGCTGAAGGCGTGGGTGAAGTCTGGTGATGAATAACGGACCATGGTGAAGTGGCGAGGTGTTTGGACGATTGCGGTTTTCGTTCCAATTTTTTAAACGTTAGAATTTTCAAACATTAGTAGAATTCATAGTTTCAGGTGGCCAAGTGGATGGGAGGGTCATGGATGGTCGACGAGGATGGTCGTTGGCGAAGGAGAGGCCAGAGGTAGTGTGTGCATATGCATGTATACAGGTGTGCACGCTTTCTTGTATTATAGAAAGAAGAAAATAAAGAGAAGAAAATAAATGGAAAAGGAAGGAGATGTAGGGGTCGAACTTGATCGTTTTGGGCCGTGTTTTTTGTGGTTTGGGCTGAGTTTCTTTTTATTAAGTAAATTGCATTCATTTTTATATTAATAACCTTTAAAATTTAAACATTTTTTTATCAATCTATTTAATACCATTTAACGTGAAGATTTCATATTTTGATCCTATTACTCGGTATTATTAATTAATGTTATTAATTTTCCATAATTAAAAATTTAGTTATATTATATAATTAAAATAAGTAATTAATTATATTCTTATTTGACTTAAATCTTATGATAATTAATAATTTAATTATTAAATAGATAGTTAAATTAACTAATGATAAGCTGTTTTATTATTTCTCTAATTTATCATTAATTTGGGTTAAAAACATAAGTAAATTCAATGTAATTTAAGTAGATTAAATCTTGATTGTGAATTATTTTAAATATTAATTATAAATCGTTAACTTAGTTAATGCTCTATGCCTCGGGTCTATTGTTATTGGATATTTATTTCAAATTGTTCTTGTCTGTACCACGAATGAGTCAAACGAATTGAAAAGTTGAAATAAAACGCTAGCATGTTTAATTGAAATAAACATATGTAATACATTCCCATATGTGTATATTGACACTCTGAATATATATTGTTTATTTTAAATAATTTGGCCTTTAAAAGTTCATCGTTTTGTTTCAAAGAAACCAGGATCGGATATCAGTGTTATCGAGGATTACTTCGATTTTATAATCACTACGCACCCTAACGGTTTGAATATAGAATCTAATATGCTAGAATTAGATTAATTTAACAAATTCGACTATTTTGTACTTAGTCACCATTATAATATCAATGAATTTCTGTAAAAATGTTCGTTATAATAAGCTAAAAACTCATCATGTTTGTACGTGCCTTGGTTTTTCAAAGATTTTGATAACTTAGTAGTTCAAATTAAGTGTGTTTACTCACGCTGGTTTCCAACCTAACTTGGGTGTTACTTTATTGTAATGCTCGGGTCAGACCGAATATTATCGTTTTCAGGTTAGGACGCTTTTGGAGCTCTGGAAACAAGCTAGATGGCAGAGACGTATAACATGTATTTGATTATATTACGATGTGTATTATAGGATGTATATTCAGCATTTAGGGACAAGTTATTATAACTGTCCAGATTATGTTTGTGATGATTATACTCTGATAACTTGTTTGTACATTAATAGTTGCAGCTTTCATTTGTATAAAATGTTGTTATTGTATATTCTATTTTGTTCCGCTGCGATTGTGAGATTCTATATTGTTATTTTTTTCTTCTCCTATCTCTTTTCTTCTTAAACCCTAACAACTTGGTATTTTCGTCACTCTATACAGTGAACGTATTAGTGTCAATTTTCGGGGGTCAAAAACCGCCCGGTCGTTACACAATTTTCCATTTTGTTTAAAAATATATAAAAATATATTACTTTCAAATGATTATTAATAAAATATATAATAAATTTTTTTTCTAGTTTCTATATTGATATTAAATAGCATATTTCTTATTATAATGCCATAAATATTATTTTATCAAACTTCCTATTTGTTAAAACCCATAAGAACAAACACATTACATTAAAATATAAATTTTAAATACACTTCTATAAACATCCTTCAAATATTTTATAATACTAGACAAATAAAAATACACATTCAAAAGTCCACTAATTTAAACAAATCCCAAAATTCATTACCTTTCAAATAATTTCACTTTACGTAATTCTTAAAATTATTCCACTTTTATATTTTCTATTAATAATAACATTTTCAATATTAAATAGAATATCTCATTCCAAAAATCACTATTTGTATTTAAAATAATTCTACTACATTTAAAGCTTCCAATTTTAATTCACTTATTCCCTTTCAATCAATTCTAGCGTCGTGTTCGGCTACTACGGGTATTTAATTATTATGCAAAATATATAAAACGTATATATGTTCAACATCAACCAAATTCCATTAGAAAAACAAGTAAATAATAGTTTACAATGCAAATCCCGATAGAGTTAGGGGAATGACCAAGGGGCAATTATGTAATTTACTGTTAATTGTTAATTCTACAATAAAATATCATTCAAAATAAAAGGTGTTTTCCATCCTATTATGTACTTGATATTTCACAAATGGCATGTTTTATGATAGTAATTACAATGTGTCGTAATCATAAAAAATTTATGATAATGAAAATAAACATACCATTTTAAATACATCTTATCAAGATGTACCGAGATTGGATATCGATAGATCTGTTGAGGCTAGAGTACGTACCGCTCTCCAAATGTCAGATAGTGTATTACTCATGGCTATTAGGGGAATCAATGTGTTATGTATTGATAGTTTGGATAATTATTGAATGTCTTACTTGATAGTTTTCCGTTGCTTAATATAGCTAAGGTCAAATAGAAAATATCGATTAATGATATTACATGATTCTCTCGACTTCAAGAATATTATTGAGCTCCAATATGGAAATTCTGCTCTGATTATAGTTCAATTATGGCATGTCGTCCAATGACCAACTATAGTAGGGTTGAGTGAAAGCATTGGAAGTAAAACACTATTTAATAGAGAATTTGTTTCCTCGATTATATGAGGTTCGTATCAAATTTACTAAGGTCAACTCAAAGTCAAAGTCTCTAGCTACATCAGTTCAATTAATAGTAATTGTTAATATGGAACTAAGGACTTTGTGTATCGACTGTGAAAGTTGAATGTAGACGATATTGGAATTTCGACCACTACTAAATTTTATAAGTCCTAATGTGATATAGCTTCGACGAAGAGAATTGGTATAAATAATTATCACTGCAAGGTACCACTTAAAACAAGTATAATTGAATTTCTCCAAAACTATGTAAGCAATAATTTTGGCCACAATGTACCACCATTAACTAAGGTGACGTGTGAATGTTAATATTTGAACTATTTGATATTAATCGCTAATCGAATTTATGTCGAAGAGTCATATAATCGAAATGTTGAATACTCCGACTACCATCAGATTTAATTGAATTATAATTGTTATAAATTAATTTAATTAACTAATATTTGTGGAAATATTAATTATGAAATTTATTTTATTTGCGTTTATTGGTATTGAAAATAGCGTAGATATACAGTTATATAAACAAGTATCGGTATATGATATCGGTGTGCTTTAAATTTGATTTAAACATAAATTATTTGATCGGGATTGAAAATGAAATGGAGGCCCATATAAAGTAAAATATGGCCAGGTATACAAGGTAGGAGAAGGGGTTGAATTTGATTCAAATTACTATTTGAAATGGTAGACAAGATTGTGGATTCGGATCCACTTTTAGCCCCAACTTTTCTCTCCTATATAAACTCATTTCACCATTTCTTTTGTAGCACCCTATCACCTACCTCTGGTCGTGATCCACTGCTCTCCTTCATCATTTATTTCAAGTTTAAAACATGAATTTAAATATAATAGTGCTACAGTGTGTAGATCATTCGGTCGAGTAGCGTATCCTTAAAGTGTTTGAACTCAAATTGAGAAGGAGCCAATCAAATTCAGCATTCAGCTATCATTCAAGGCTATAGTTGAGTTAATATTCTTGTACACACACATATGCACTTATTTTGTCAAGTTATTATTATGGTCAGATGAGATGCATATCAAGAATCCATATATCAATATGTTATTTGCTCAGAACATGTATTTGTTTAAATATGTTGTGTGTACATATACATATGTACATGCATACATATTCTATACATATTGTTGAGCCAAAAAGTGGAACAAACCCTAAATTCGAGCTAAAATAAATAGATCTAGCTATGAACAGTAAAATAAAGCAAGAGACACAATAATTTTTATAGTGGTTCGGCAAATCTGAGGCCTACGTCCACTCTAATCTTATTATTTAGAGTTTTTATCATAAATACAAGAGTTTTCGAGTTCAAAATGGCCTAGAACAGCAAAAAAGTAACTTTCTTTGTGACAAGGTTAAGTAGAGATAAAAAGATGGTAAAGAAGATAAAGTGCCTAAGAAGTCATTTTTGAGTTGCCATATGCTTGCTATATTAGAGATATCATCCAACAAAATCATTGGATCTCAAAATACCAAGTCTAACTTCAAATCCAAGAATGTAAAAGGGGAGATGAAGTCCCCTGGCCACTAAAATCATCTCGGTACCAATTAAAAGTGACCGGTACCGATCTGATTTTATAATGGTAGACCGTGCTACCTTCCTCTACGTGGTCTTCTACCTTCGATCCATAAAGCTTCGTGCACTTTTTCCTTAGGAATCAAGTCGTTGCAGAGAGGTTTTAACATCTTCGATACTTGTCCCCTTTTTCAAAGCTTTCTTGGAGTTGTCCATTTACTCCTTCAGAAATGGGCTCTTAGATGATCACTTTAATCAACCATTCGTAGGTCAAAGATCCTAAGTACTTCACATGGCTCAAAAATCGATCACTGCCTACCTGAAAGTGGTTAGTACCATGATGTTTACTTACTTATTTCAAGCACTCTGACTCTTTGAAGCTTATTCTAATTTCCTTTTGAGCATGATCCAAGTTCCCAAATTGTTTTGTCGTCAACCTGATGTCCAGGTTCGTCTGAAAGCCACTTGGTCTAAAAGCCGGATAACACTTTCTTACGACAATGGAAGAAAAGGCAAGCAAAGGGAAGAGAGTCTTACGACCATGGAAAATGACACAAAGATTCAGGTGACCATTAGGGTTCCTCTTTCGGTCTTCCTCTGCATCAATCTGAACCATACCCCACTCCAGAATAACAAACTTCAGCATCACTTTCTTTGACAACCATAGGCTCTTTACCCTCACAATTTAAAGGAGTTTCTATTCGCCCAACTCCTCCTCAAGCCTCGTCGAGCCAGATGCAAGATGCCATCCAAGACCTTTGCTTGACTGGGGTCACGTTTAACTCTGATCTTAAAGACATTCCTGGGAAGAGGAAAAACTACTAGGTCGGAGAGATCCAAGAGCTTATAAACCGGTGTATGAATGGAAGAAACTTTGCTTCGCCCTTTTTGACTTTAAACAAATTCATCAAACTGATATCGTATATTTTGAGTTAAAAAAGAATAGCTATGACAGAATAATAGAGGAGTGTAAAAAGGATTTGGCCCAGGCGGAAGAAGAAAGAGATGGGGCTTGGATATCGGATAAGAAGGCCAAAGACTAGGTCGAATAGATAAAGAACACTCACTATCATGCTGAGATCATGACGAAAAACCATGTAAAAACTGCTCAGGAAGATAATGCCACTCTTAAAACGCAGTTCACAACCAAGGACTTGACGCTCATAGAGAAAGACAAGGCTTTCAAGGACAAGGAAGCCAAGATCTAGGAACTCCATAGTGACAAGGTGAAGCTTGAATCCAACTTGCTTGTGATAAAAACTAAGAAAATCAAGGCCTAGGTCGACCATGCTGCCACTATGAACAAGCTAACTAAGCTAAAGGAGATAAGGGACAAAGAAAAGGAAGATTTGAATTCCCACCTTCAACATTTCTTTGCCAACGTTATCCAATATAAGAACTTAAAGTGGCTAGGAAACACATGTGTTGTCACTCTTGTCAATGATTAGGAAGCGGTACTATGTTGTGTGGAAGCAGTCGGTGAAGGCATCACCAAAGAAGAATTGAAAGCTAAGTACCTCAATGCTGATGAAGTTGGAAAATTTAAAGTGGGGAAGTTATCCTAGTCGTAAAAGACGTCACTACTACTAAAGCTGCCACTGAAGCTCCTACTGGCCAAGAGCGTGGGGCTATATAGAATCATCATCTCGATGGATCCAAGGTCTTGCAGTGAAGATTCCATCATCCGAGGGCCATCTCCAAGGCCACCCATACTATTCCCGCTTCTACAAGAATTGTCCCTGTTAAACCCTATATTCCTCCCTTCGTCGATCAACCAATGCATCCCATACTTGAAAAGGAGAAAATTACTAAATCTCTTATCCAACAGTCTATTCCCAGTGAAGGTATTTCTCTTGTCTTCCCATGTTTGAGATCCTTTGTCTCTTTCCCAAGACTAATACTGATATTTACTTCTCTATTTGCAAACTTATAGGTCACCCATCATTTTCACCTCCTCCTTTGTTGGTCACATAAGGCTTGAGTCTCGTTGCTATTGCTACCGAGTTGACCTTTGTTACCGTAGGACTGTTCGTTCCAAACCATACCAATAGCTCTATTCATGGTCCTAATTTGTAGAAAATCGCAGCTCTAGACTGATTGAAAGACACTTCACAATCCTTAGGGGAAGATGTTGCTACCACAAGCGCCTCGGGCCCAATTGGTCCCATCTCTATGGCGGAGAAGTTGAAGATCGACATTTCCAAATTAAGTGAAAAACAAGACTAAGCCTGGACTTGAAAAACCTACTGATATCAAAAAGCCAAAGCTTTCTGCAAGAATACTTCCTATTACCATCAAATCTCCGAAGGGCAGCAGCACCAGCCCCACTAAAGAGACATCTGATCTCCCTCTTGACCGACCCAAAGGTCATGTCAACACTATCGCCAAAGGTGACACCACACCACACCCAACGAAGGAAGCACACCTGAGGGTAAGAAGGGACATAAGGGAGCTCGTGATGGTTCAACCAGCAAGGGTGGCAAGAAGAAGAAGACACACAAGAAGTAGGCTCTCCAACTAGCCTTTAGTGATGGTGATACCATTTTCCTTTTCTCTCTTATCTGCTACACTTATTGTTTTCCTTTTATGCATTGACCATGCTTATGGGGGATCATCTCTTACGTACATTGTATATAAAGATGGAATGTAATAAAAGATTTTTTTTATATTTCAATCTCTGTTCCATTTACATTTCCACACTTTATTTATACCTTCCTATTTACAACAGCCTACATATATAATATAACTACTTATACTACGATTTGTCCATATTATATACGCCTGATTCTATGCACTACTTTTGCTTACTGTAACTCTATACAAATAAGTAAAATTCCTACAATTACATTAACTATATTCCACTATTTAGCACTTTCTACTATTGCCAAAGGGTTTCTGTTTGGCTTAAACAAAACTAGTATTGAACCAACTCTGTTGTTGGCCTTATTTATCTTTGGTTTAGTTTCCTTCGACCATTAACAAGTAATAAATAAACCAAGTTTTGTGTCATTTCCTATCTTTAGGAAACAGTGACTTTGATATTCATATCCTGACTTCTTGATCTCCCCAATAACCAGGGTGATCGAATTATTCATTGATTTCCACCACTTAACCTTGGTCATGCGTGTCTCGCTAGGTTATGAGTGAGTTCATACCATTTTGTAATTCTACCACATACTGAGTCCTATCTCCTAGACTTGGCATTCCAAATTGCAGAATCCGGGCATCATCCCTTTATCTGGCTTACCTTCGACCATTGGTCAAAGCTTAATAATGTGTGGCAAACTATATGATTGCCCATAGTTTGATTATACTCTCCTTGTCCTAATAATTGACCGAAGGAATCCGTCAAAACTTATTTTTGGGTACTCATTTCTGATCTCGCCTATTTTCGGGCATTGACTGAAAGATTCAATTGCCATCCTCTCTTCTCCACGGCCGAGCACGTTTTGCTGGGCCATAAGCGTGGTTATGGAAATCCTGGTTATGCACTTGTTCCTACCTTCGAGAATTAGTGTTTCCGATGCCTCTCTCTAGGCATCTGCTCTCAGGCTCACCTATCTCCAAGTATTGAGAGAGTGTGTCCTTTGACCATCCTCTCTTATCCATTGCCCAATGCATCCTGCAAGGCTGCAAGCATGGTCACTAAATTTTAAATTATGCACAAGTTTATAACTTCGAAAACTAGTGCTTCTAGCTACCCAACATTGGATATTCCTTATTGACCTTGCATATGTTTGGAAAATAGTCAATATCAGAGGGATAAGGTCAAATTATCCAATCGACTCTTGTGGTTATACTCCTTTATCCCGATCCTAGACCAAAGGAGGTGGTAGCTATCTCCAGGTACCTGACTGTACTACTAATCGCACAACATATGGTTTAGCTTACAAGAACACAGTTCCATTGGTCTAAGAAGCAAACTTTATTTATAAATGAAAAACGTGGTAAGTCCTGCCATATTACATTGTCCCTAATGCTCTATGTGACGACCTGAAATTTTTGGATATTTGAAATTCGAATATTTAATTGGTTTTAAATATTTAAAAGTAAATTATTAACTTTAATTTCAAATATCACTACTTATTGGATAACTAAGTTGTTGAATTTAATAATTAAAAGTTGGGTAAAATACTAAATCTTCAGTTTTATGCTTGTTAAAAATATTTCAAAGGCTTATAAAATTTATATTGATAATATTGAAGATATTAAAAGTTTTAAAAATTTATTTGGAAGTGGTTTGTTCAATTTTAAAATATATCGTCTAAATTGATATTTAAAAACAGCCTTCGAAGGCACAGTCTCAGAATTCGATGAAAATAGTTCCATTGGATCCGTAAAAGTGTGTTATTATCGGATTTCAAATTTCTTAGTGTTTGGAGTTATCCTGTGATCATACGATATGTTAACACGCCAAAATTCATATCGAAAATTCAATATAATAACTGAGTCCAAAAAGCTATCTTCTCCATACGATCGAATTAGGACTTGAAACCTTTCCCATTGCACTCGGAATAGGGGTACTACATTATAAATGCCAAGCGGCATGCCACGATAGGAGATCGAGATTGTGAGTTGCAAAAACCGAGATGATTTAAATTTAAATTTAAATACAATGTATATGTTTCGGGTTATCAGAACTTTATGTTATCCTTCAATACACGGTAGACCACATCCAATACTTGTCCTCCCTAAGGACATGCTTTTTTTTAAAACGAGGAAAATCTGTCACATTGAAAATCAAATCGTCTACTCTCAAAATGGAGATTTTCGAACCAAACTCACCCCTCTTCTCTATTTGTTCTAATCGCCATTCTTTAAAAAAATAATAGAAACGAAATCGAAGTTGATTTCGACTTCGACGATGAGGGACGAGCGCGCACGTGGCGATCAGCGTTCGCAACGAGGTCGCGAGTGGCTGCTGGGAGCGCGCGAATCGTAACGCTGCAACTTGGAAGGGTGGTCGTGGGATTGATCTCAAGGGTAGACGAGGGTTGCCGATCGATTTAGCGTTTGGGTCGAGGTCACGGTGAACTCGAGCTCGATATCGCAATCTATGGCCGAGTTTTATGGTGGTGGGGTGCATGCTATTGGAGAGGTTGCGACTCGAAGTCGCTGTCATTTGGGTAGTTCACGTATGAGGCATTCTCTTTTACTTATATATATATATGTATATATATACAGATTAGAAATGTAGGATTTTGAAAAAATCAGATTTTTTCTTCTTTTCTACAAATGGGTATATACGAGTTTATAGTAAAAGGAAAAGGTACAACATAAGTATGAATGTACGTATATCCATATACCTATTTTAATTTAATTATATATAGGAAAACATGAAAAAAATTATATAGTAAAGAGATTCTTTGTCTGCTAAGTAGTTTTTAATTTTTAGGTTAACCTAATTTAATTTAAATATAAGTAAAACAGTAAATATATGTATTTATATCTAAGATTCTGGAAAATACAAGGATTTATACAAATTAGATTCTATGAATCTATATAGAATATTTTTATAAGTATATATTGGTAGTTTCAAAGAAAAATAAAAATAGACATACATATACACATTTTTAACTTACTCGTTTAATTTGTTTAAATTATGAAGGTTAACTTGTTTTATTAACTTATTTAATTTATTTTAGTAAGAGATTTTTGAAAGGAAAATTATTAGTTAAATTAAACTATTAGTTAATTAAAATGAAAATTTGTTGTTCGACCGTCCAAAGGTTAATAAACTGAACAATGTTATGCAAGGTCAAAAAACTGGGAAACCGAGTCGAGATTGAAGTGGATTGCAAACAAAAATCAAAGGTGAATTAATGTTACTCAAATTGGATTTCTGGCTAATTTAAATAGTTCAATTTAAATTATTGGTTTATTACTTGAATTGATGATTTATTATCTATCTGGATGTGATATTATATATAGTAGTGTGCATATATATATATATATATATATATATATATATATATATATTGGAGTGATTGATATTCCTGCAATATATAGCGGATGAGAGCTTATGTGCCCCGCATAATAGCGGATAACCCTTTATACGCAATATCCCCCTCGAAGTGGGATTGGTATTTTATATTGTGCGAACATCTGTGGATGCAGAAAAACAGGTTGGAGGGACCCAACTGGATTCCTCAAAATGTTGAATTTATTTTATATTCAGCGATGTGATTTATTTGATGATCTGTGATTGATTATATTGGAGATTGAAATTATTGAATGCTATGGCTTGGCTGAATATATATTGGTATTTTAAGAGATGGAAAAAATAAATATAAAAATTTTGGATTTTTAAAGGAAATGAAAAGAAAATTCTTAAGTAAATAATTATTGGGAATTGGATAAATCGAGTGATAAATTTTAAAGGGAATTTAAACCAGGAAATCGGTTTGAAATCGATTTAGTGTTTTGGAAACTATGATTTAAAGGGAAATGGGAAATGGAAATTTATAAACTGTGTTTATAAATAAAGTGAAATTTTTATCAGTGGATAAATTTGAAAGTATAAATTACGGTGGAAATTTATAAGGAGATGGGAAATGTGTCAAAAACAAAAAATGGTTTTATTTTTTTAAAATGTTGAAATAAATTTACAGGATTGAGACCTAAATTAAATTGGGATAAATTAAGTAGGATTTATAAAGGATTATATGGGTTATACTGAAATGGAAGTGTATTTCCCTGTAAAACCAAGTATATTTTCAAAGGAGATTTTTATATATAAGTTGGAAGTTTAAAGTTGTTTAAAAAGAATGTTTTAAGGAAATTTTTATTTAATCATCTTAACATTTTTAAGTAAATATTTATTAAGTTAATTATAGAAGTGAATATTTTAAAGATTTAACTAGTATTTGATTTAAAAGATGGTTATTAAATATTTATACTCTATTTAATAGTTTGTTTTAAAAAGTAGTTTTGGCTTAAGTTTTACTTGGAAAATTAGTATAGAATTTCATAACTATTATTTTAAATTAAAGAGTATTTAAGTAGCAATATTTTAAATGTTTTAAGTATATATTTTTGAAAAAGATTTAATTTATTTAAAAATCTAAATTTTACGAGATTTGGCGTTTTCAGTGGAACTGAATAATTGGTTGAATTGATTGTTTATTTGATAGTTAAATGTAACAACCCGGGATTTTACAATTATTTAATTATCGTCAAATGACGATTAGATTGGTATGTTAATTGCTAATTGAGTTTTAATCAATTGAAATTCTTTTGAAAATTGGTTAAGTGTTGTTTGAGCTTTGCAAATTTGAATCTCGACCAATTTATTCTTGGTGCCGTATTATTTCGAGTTAATACCCGATCCCCCCTTTTTATTTTCATTCGTTCAGTAACCCTAAAATATACGAAAAGAAAGAAAAAAAAATGGCGGCTCATCTTTCGTTCGTTCCACTTTAGCAAATTAGGGTTTCGGGTAATTCGTTGATGTCGATTTCTATAGCTCGAGTCAAAGTCGATTTCCTTGCTCAAGTGGTCGATCATCTCTTGAGATGCGTGCGGCTGCTTGTTGACTTCATCTTCGCTTCATGCTAAGGTGAGTGGTTTGCCACTCACATCTAATTCAAATTTGTTGATGATTTCTGGCTCGCTCAAATTCATGATTTTGTTGTTGATTATTTGAAATTGTTAAATCTTTATCTCGGCCATTCGATTTGTTTTGGTGTTGACTTTTGTTGGAATTGGCTTCGATTTGCATTTCTGAGATAATATGAGCTGCTGCAGTTTGTTGTTGATTTCGTGACTTCGGTTATACCCGGTTACTTTCTCTGTTTGGCTTCAGCTTGATATCTTTTGTGATTGTTGCATTTGGACTTTATAACACATTGGATTGTGCTCGGGTTGCTTCACCTGATTTAGTGCCTGTAGAGTTGCAGTCTTTGACTTGTTTCATGCATCACTGTATATCCATATTGTTGGCATCATTTATGTTGATTTTGGGTATGTTGCTAGGCTAGTTCATTCATGTTGTATTTGATATCTTCTCTTGAGTCATTGAAGTTTGTTGTGCACTTCATACTGTGTAACCACTTGGTCATATATGTTGAGGCTGCTGTTATTCTTCACGCATGTATATTCTCGAGCTCTGTCAGGTTGCATATGTGTGAGTTGTTCGGTGCACTGTTGTTGCTGTCATGTTCGCCATGTCACTTACTTGGTGCATTTGTTTGCACTGTGCATTGAGCATTGTCACTTGTACTGGAGTCTGCATCTCCGAGCATGTTGGCACTGGGTTGCTTATTGTTTCGACCTTTGCCTTTGTCATGTGCTCACTGTATTGTGTTTTGGGTCGAACAATATCTGTTTTTTTGGTGGCAGTCCATGCCTTCACTTTAGTTCACTGGCATGATTCATATTCATTTGCATAGTGCAGATGCCTTTGTGTCTGACCATGTTGCATCTCTAGTCAAGCTTAGTACCGGTGCACTGCCTTGGTGGTTTCATCGAGTTAATCCTCATGTAGTTTATCTGCACTTATATACTTCATAGTGGTTGTTGCCACTGTCTGTTTCAATTTGTATGCAGTTTCACTGTGCAGCCTTGCTCATTTGATCCACTGTTACTTTGTATTTGGTTGCGGCATTGAGTTGTTTTTATATGTAACCTGAACTTGTTTTCAATTTTAGTTGCAGGCTTGTGTCACTTGTGTACTTATTGCATATTCACTTGGTTGGAGCATTGCTGAGTCTTTGCCTTGTATTGTTCAGTTCACTGTATATTGATTGTGATCTTGATTCATTGTGTCTTTGATGTGTTCCCATATTTCTGGTGCATTCATTATTTGCCATATTGGCTTCACTGCATCTTCATCTACCTGTTCATTTGAGTCTGGTTCCATTGAATCTGAATTTGTGCTCTGGTAGTCATTTATGATCTGGTGTCATGTGGTCTTTTGATCTGTTCTTTGAGTCAGTGGTATTGTCTATGTTGGTTTTGGATTCTTGATGCGGCTATGCACTGTTTATACATGTACCATTTCATTTTCTTCTCTGGTCTTGTTCACTTGATGGCATTTGGTCCATACATTGTTGAGTTCCTGTGTATATGTTTTCACTTAGTAGTCTGCATATATGAATTCCCTTAAACTTGCACCTGGTTTTGATACATGTGCTCGGCTTGGTCTTATTCATACTGTATTAGCATGTGTTTCAAGTTTTGTAATATGTGCCCGTGCATGCATTGAGTCTAATCATTGTTGTTGTTATGCACTTGAAGTCTTCACTTCCGTACTCCTGCGTTGCATCTTGACTGATCAATATCGCATTGTTGGTTCATCACTTGTGTCTGTCTGCTTTGACCATTGAGGCCGTGGCATTGATATTTGAATCTTCATTGATTTTGGTGCGTTGAGCTTTTGTGTACATCATCACTGCAGTGGCAAAGCAGTGCACGCAAGCGTAAACTGCAGCCACACGGTATGGCTTTTATTGATATTCTATTTTGTTTTGATTTATTGATCTTTTGCGTATTCCATATGCTGTAGTGGCGAGGCAGTGCACACGTGCGTGTACTGCAGCACTACCCGAGTTGACGTTTTAATTGATATTTCAATTATTTGAAATTGTTTTGTTGTGTTCAATTCAATATTCTGAAATTATATTTTGATTTGGTTTGAATTGATCATTCTGTTTTTGTCTAATTATCTATTTGATAATTAGATTTTGAGTTTCCAATTATTTATTTAATAATTAGATTTTGTGTTAATTGCCGTTTAGGCAATTCTGAGGTTTTCTAAATTATCTTCATTGATAATCTTTTCACTTATTTTTGTTGATGATTTGAATCTGCTGATTTTTTGTTTAACACTGTTACGTGTTATATTTACTGTTATCCGATTTCTTTATTAAAGGATTGGAAAGGTGAATTTATTTTGATTGTCGTCTAATTGTTATTTAATTATCATTGCTTCCGTGCATTAATAACCGAGTTTGAATTAGACTGACCCGTGTATTATTTTCCTTTGAATGTAATACTCGGGTCAGACCGAGTTATTACAGGTTGTAGATATCTTGTTTTGGGTTGGTGCTAGAGCTATGAAGTCTTTTCATATCTTTTGGAGTAGTTGTTGTCATAGTATAGGATGATGTGTATTCATGTATATTAATTATATTAATGTATTTGTATATGTAACATCCTGTGTCGACAGTTGTAGTTGTATCATATGTACTGTATCACATGTATTGTAACTGACTTCAGTTATATATATATGAGACTTTTATTATCTGTGTTCCGCATTTAGTTTATCTGTGTTATTATTATATATATTGTCCTAAACTATTATGAACCATCGTAGTTCGTTTTATACTGGAATTGGATATGTCGATGGGAGTAAATAAATAAGAGATAAAAAATAAAAATATACACCACTCCTATCGAGGTAACCAATACTAGTGTAAGGCCTAACTACGGATGGTCGCTCCTATCCAGCCTTATTCTTCGTAACAACAGACAGTATTTCTTTTAATACTCTTTGTTATTGTGAGCATAGAGGTGGGGCGTCACAGTTGGTATCAGAGCTTGGGGTTTATGGACATAATATAAAACATAACTTAGATGGAACCTGTGTTACAACTATTTGTCGATGTTTTATTGTGCTTTGATTCAAAACTAAGGTTTTGAAATTGTGATGAAATTTTTAAATATATTTATTTAAAAATAAAAGTGGAAAGTGTGTTTTGATGATTGAGTAATTTGTGTTTTGTTTATCAGAGTGCGCAGTGAAAACAATGAGACTGTCTTCGCTGAGTACAGCTGATAGCTCTTTTGGATTTAAAAATCAAAAATATGAAATTGAAACAAATTTCATTTGTTGTTCACATAGCTGTGTTTAATTTGTTTTCTTTGAAAATTTCAAATCCAATTTGAGGATCCGAAGCGATTGCAGTTATGTGATTTTGTTGAGATTTTTGTTGTTTTGAATTATCTTCGTTGAAGATATATTTGAATGATTTCTTTATTCACTTTGTAGTATACGTGCAAATCTGAGTTGCACGTTACTGCATTAGTTTTACGTAAAACCGATGTTTGGTTTTAAACGTATTTTGTTGCCGTTATTTTTATAACGGGATTTTTACACCGGTGCTACATTTTTGAAGTATGGTGTTTTGTTGACATTTATAATGAATGAAAATTCACTGGTATTATATTTTGATGCAAATTATTTTGATGATATTTTGACGTTTAAAATTACTGTCGCTTTGACTTCAGTAACCGTCAAGTTTTAAAGTGGATTTTCAAGCGGTTATCCCACAATGCTGATTTTGTTGTCTGTTTTTACGGTATTTTGAGAAGTGCAATTTCCTTGTCGAAGTTGCTACTGATGTTGCTGTTTTAATCACGTGTTTTAAAAAATTGTTTCAAAATAGAAATTGTTTTCAATTTTTTTTCAATTTACGCTTTCAAAAGAATGAGGAAGCGATTTAAACGTTTCAGCAAAATCGAGGACTATGACCCCTTTCTTTTACTGATTCGCTTAATTCCGGACTTGTCCGTTTGAGAATGTAAATTATTCTTTTGTAAAATAAATGAAATTGTTTTCAGAAGTTTACAATTTGCGTTTTCAAAAGAATGAGGAAGCGATTTAAACGTTTCAGCAAAATCGAGGACTATGACCCCTTTCTTTTACTAATTCGCTTAATTCCGGACTTGTCCATTTGAGAATGTGAAATATTGTTTTGGAATACACAATTTTGCACTTTCAAAGAAACGATGAAGAGAATAAACGATTTATTAAAGCTCGTGGTTATGGGACATGTGCGTTTGCTATTTTGGTTATTTCCGGACTCGTTAATTGAAATATCTGACGTTTGATGATTCTGATGATTTTATTTGGCTTTAGAGCCACTCTGATGGACCATCGTGTCATACGTTGGGATTTCGGGTCATTTGTTGGGATTTTGGGCCACTCTGCTGGACCTTCGGGTCATTTGTTGGGCTTTCGGGCCACTCTGTGGACCTTCGGGTCAAATACCAGTACTTGACCTTCGGGTCACTCTGCGGACCTTCGGGTCATCTGATGGGCGCCAAAATTTATAGTACTTGGTAGGTTTCGGCCATCTGAGATGCACGTGCGGCGTAGCTTAAAAACTCACCATCTGATGGGATCGATCCAACCTTTTATGTTGATTTTCTAATCTTCTTAATTGTTTTCTAGATATTTGTTGATTCTGGTTATCGTTTTTGATAATTAGATATTTGAGTTTTCTGATTATCGTTTTTGATAATCAGATATTTGATGTTTCTGATTATCGTTTTTGAAAATCGGATATTTGTTGATTCTGATTATCGTTTTTGATAACTAGATATTTGAGTTTACTGACTATCGTTTTTGATAATAAGATATTTGATGTTTCTTATGACGCCCCACCTCAAAACCCACGCTAGCCAAGAACACTACGGTGTAGTGTTGTCAACTAGCGCGGAGAATAAGGCTGATGAGGAGCGACCATCAATGTAATTACTTATCACACGGTGGCTAAAAATAATCTTCGGAAACAAACATAGAAATAAGCATAACACAAATTAGTCACAGACATCCATATCACAAAGGCGGAAGAAGATATGAATATATAACTAACACATGAAAGTGTATATCAGAGTAGTGGTCAAAAAGATCCACAATAATACAAAAGCATAGCAATACGTGCTATACCAAAAGAATACAACTATGAGTCTATATCTCAAGTGTAGACAACAAAAACTGCTAATCTAAACAAGTAGCCAAAAGTCTGTGTAGTGAATCACTGGGGGAGAAGTCAAGCAGAAGCGCCTGTAACATCTCGGTCTGACCCGAGTATTATTTATAAGAAAATAATAAACGGATCAGTCTAGCTATAAATATCAGACGACATGATATAAAATAAGAGAAATGGCATATGCGAATAATATCCACAACATCATACTACTATATGTATGTAAATGATAATCAACAAGAGATTAATCAATATCACAAGAATCTTCTCAAAGATCCAAAAGGGTGTCATACCCAAAACTTGTACTCATAACAAGTCAATGACATAAATTCCAGAAATCAACACAAGAAATCCAGAAAATCATGAAAAAGAAAGAGGCCTATCACATGACGGTCCGAAGACCATGGGGAGCTACCCCATATGTGTGAGTCGAAATCACACAGATGAGGTCTAGACTAACCAACAATCAAAAAGGTATGTGTGAGTGAAATCACACAAGTGGTGTCTAGTCTAACCTCGCAAACAAAACTATGTGTGAGTGAAATCACACAAGTGGTGTCTAGACTAACAAAGAAGGTAAAAAGGTATGTGTGAATGAAATCACACAAGTGGTGTCTACTCTAACCAAGCAAACAAGAGACATCGCACAATTGCTAGTCTAAATCATAAGAATGATCGTCATGATCAACGAGAAGTGTCAATTACACTAAGCTAGTAAATATAAAAGTTTAGCTTCATGTCCCATAACCACTTGCTTAACTTAAATATTTACGAACAAACTGTAAATCTTCACTAGAAAATTGTCACAAGAGGTTCAATCGAACAAGTCCAAGAATTAACCGACGAAGCAAACGCAAGCGTTTCATACCACTTGTTTTACTAGGCCGTTTAATTAGATTTCTCATCCGAGTGAGGTAAAGGTTTGTTTATACTAATAGACTGGAAAACGGTTTTACAAACGAGTTTGGTATTGAAAATAAAGTTGAAATCATTTTGATGAAAAAGTTTTGATATTTACTACTAGTATTGAAACCTTCATATTTCTAAAGTTGTCTCGAAGAATGGTCAACTTAGCATCTCAACAAAGCAAGTTCTGTTGAATGTTTTTCAGATAAGATCCCCTACGGAGGGGGGGTCCAGGGGGTGGCAACCCCCCAAGGTGGGGGTGCGGGGGCAACGCCCCTACTATGGGGTTCGACCTGCCTGGTCAGGTCGTGGAGGTCTAGGGGGCAGCGCCCCCGGCGGGGTGCGGGGCAGCGCCCCGTCCAAAACGGTACGACCTAGTGAAGACAAGCAGCCTACGACCTAAAACAAAAATGAGGTCTAACGACCTAGGGGGGTGCGCGACCTAAGAAGGTACGCGAGCTAAGGATGAGTGACCTAACAAGGTTCACGACCTAAGAAAAATAAGGTCACGCGACCTAACAGGAAACAAGGTCAAGCGACCTAAGGGGTTACGCAACCTAACGTAACACGGGTCAAACGACCTAAGGCATCACAGGTCGAACGACCTAACTGCTTAAGGGACAGACGACCTAAAGAGGTTTGCGACCTAATGGGGTTCACGACCTAAAGGTATTCGCAACTTAACGGGTTATAGGTGTAACGACCTAACGACATAAAGGCCTAACGACCTAAAGGTGATGGGGTTACGCGACTTAGGGACAGAAGTAGGACCGAGCGACCTACGACCTAGGAGACTCACGACCTACGACCTATGACCTAAGGCCCGCGGGACCTAGTGAAATACAGAGGCAATATTAGGTCAGAGACGACCTACGACTTAAGGCCAGCGCGACCTAAAGTTTTAACACGCGAGCGACCTGACGTTATAAAGGCCAAACGACCTAAGGCTTAACTCGCGAACGACCTTCGGCTTAAGGCTTAACTCGCAAGCGGCCTACGACCTAACGTCCAGGCGAATTTTCCACGCGCGCAAGCCACGAACCCGAGCGACCTAAGGGTCCAGAACGACCTAAGGCTGGAAATTCACCAAAAACACTAAAAAGTGGAGTTTTTCGCTAATCCAATCCAAACCAAATGCAAATGTGCATGTTAAAGTGATAGGAAACCATTCCCAACAGTCCAAGATAGTTATAAGCAAGTGTGTGAGATAAAAATCTCACCTTTTCACTAAAATGGATGAAGATGAAGCTTGAAGCCAATGGAGAAGCAATCCAAAGCTTGAATCCAATATCTTCTACTTGAATTTGGAGTTGAATGTTGGATTAGCAATTAAATTTGAGCTTGGAGTTTTAATTTCCCATTCTCTTCACCATTAATGCAAATTTCAAGTTAGTTAGGAATTTATGAAGAGTGAGGAGAAGGGGGTTGGAACTTGCGCTTAATAGGCTAAACTAACCCAAAGTCCAAAGCGGGAAAAGTTAGTGAAATTTCACTAACTCCAAACCTATCGATGTTTATACTTAAAAAAAGTTGTAAACGGCATTTCGAACTCAATGGAAGTGGTCTCGAGTCCTAATTTGACCGTTTGCAAAAAGTAGCTTTTCGGACCAAAATCTGATAAACGATATAATATTTAAATAAAATATTTAAATATAAACTCGATAAATATGGGGGTTGTTACATTTCTGATTATCGTTTTTGATAATCGGATATTTGTTGATTCTGATTATCGTTTTTGATAATTAGATATTTGAGTTTTCTGATTATCGTTTTTGATAATCGGACATTTGATGTTTCTGATTATCGTTTTTGATAATTAAATATTTGTTGTTCTGATTATCGCTTGTGATAATTGGATATTTGTTGATTTGAGATTTGATTATCGTTTTTGATAATTAAATATTTGTTGTTTCTGATTATCGCTTGTGATAATTGGATATTTGTTGATTTGAGATTTGATTATCGTTTTTGATAATTAAATATTTGTTGTTTCTGATTATCGCTTGTGATAATTGGATATTCGTTGATTTGAGATTTGATTATCGTTTTTGATAATTAAATATTTGTTGTTTCTGATTATCGGTTGTGATAATTGGATATTTGTTGATTTGAGATTTGATTATCGTTTTTGATAATTAAATATTTGTTGTTCTGATTATCGCTTGTGATAATTGGATATTTGTTGATTTGAGATTTGATTATCGTTTTTGATAATTAAATATTTGTTGTTCTGATTATCGCTTGTGATAATTGGATATTTGTTGATTTGAGATTTGATTATCGTTTTTGATAATTAAATATTTGTTGTTCAGATTATCGCTTGTGATAATTGGATGTTTGTTGATTTGAGATTTGATTATCATTTTTGATAATTGAATATTTGTTGATTTGAGATTTGATTATCGTTTGTGATAATTGAATATTTGTTGATTTGAGATTTGATTATCGTTTTTTATAATTATATATTTGTTGTTTCTGATTATCGCTTGTGATAATTGGATATTTGTTGATTTGAGATTTGATTATCGTTTTGATAATTAAATATTTGTTGTTTCTGATTATCGCTTGTGATAATTGGATATTTGTTGATTTGAGATTTGATTATCGTTTTTGATAATTAAATATTTGTTGTTCTGATTATCGCTTGTGATAATTGGATATTTGTTGATTTGAGATTTGATTATCGTTTTTAATAATTAAATATTTGTTGTTCTGATTATCTCTTGTGATAATTGGATATTTGTTGACTTGAGATTTGATTATCGTTTTTGATAATTGAATATTTGTTAATTTGAGATTTGATTATCGTTTTTGATAATTGAATATTTGTTGATTTGAGATTTCTGATTATCGTTTGTGATAATTAGATATTTGTTGATTTGAGATTTTTGGTTATCGGTTTTGGTGATTAGATAATTGCGGTTTTGCGAATTGTGATTTGTGGTTTTCTAATTGTCTTTGTTGATAATTAGGTTTTGCTGTTTTATAATTATCGTATTAATAATTAGATATCTCTGTTTTGTGATTTTGTATTCTAATTATCTAATTGATAATTAAATATTGCTGATAATCGTATTTATTCAGTTTTGCTGTTTTCTGAATTATCTGTTGATAATTAGATTTTGTTGAGAATTTGTGAATTTCTTTTATGAAATTAAAAGATTTCTTTGGTGTTTGTAGTCCCGACCTTTATTTTTCTAGCTTAACTAGTTTATGTTAGAAAAATAATTGGTATTGACGACATTAATTATGAAAATTACGGGGACGCAATTTTTATAAGGAGGGGAGTCTGTAACAACCCGGGATTTCGCAATTATTTAATTATCATCGAATGACGATTAGATTGGTTTGTTAACTGCTAATTGAGTTTTAATCAGTTGAAATTCTTTTGAAAATTGGTTAAGTGTTGTTTGAGCTTTGCAAATTTGAATCTCGACCCATTTATTCTTGGTGTCGTATTATTTCGAGTTAATACCTGATCCCCCCTTTTTATTTTCATTCGTTTAGTAACCCTAAAATATACGAAAAGAAAGAAAAAAATGGCGGCTCGTCTTTCGTTCGTTCCTCTTTATCAAACTAGGGTTTTGGGTAATTCGTTGATGCCGATTTCTATGGCTCGAGTCAAAGTCGATTTCCTTGCTCGAGTGGTCGATCATCTCTTGAGATGCGTGCGGCTGCTTGTTGAGTTCGTCTTCGCTTCGTGCTAAGGTGAGTGGTTTTCCACTCACATCTAATTCAAATTTGTTGATGATTTCTGGCTCGTTCAAATTCATGATTTTGTTGTTGATTATTTGAAATTGTTAAATCTTTATCTCGGCCATTCGATTTGTTTTGGTGTTGACTTTTGTTGGAATTGGCTTCGATTTTCATTTTTGAGATAATATGAGCTGCTGCAGTTTGTTTTTGATTTCGTGACTTCGGTTATACCCGGTTACTTTCTCTGTTTGGCTTCAGCTTGATATCTTTTGTGATTGTTTCATTTGGACTTATAACACATTGAATTGTGCTCGGGTTGCTTCACCTGATTTAGTGCCTGTAGAGTTGCAGTCTTTGACTTGTTTCATGCATCACTGTATATCCATATTGTTGGCATCATTTATGTTGATTTTGGGTATGTTGCTAGACTAGTTCATTCATGTTGTATTTGATATCTTCTCTTGAGTCATTGAAGTTTGTTGTGCACTTCATACTGTGTAACCACTTGGTCATATATGTTGAGGCTGCCGTTATTCTTCACGCATGTATATTCTCGAGCTCTGTCAGGTTGCATATGTGTGAGTTGTTCGGTGCACTGTTGTTGCTGTCATGTTCGCCATGTCACTTACTTGGTGCATTTGTTTGCACTGTGCATTGAGCATTGTCACTTGTACTGGAGTCTGCATCTCCGAGCATGTTGGCACTGGGTTGCTTATTGTTTCGACCTCTGCCTTTGTCATGTGCTCACTGTATTGTGTTTTGGGTCGGACAATATCTGTTTTATTGGTGGCAGTCCATGCCTTCACTTTAGTTCACTGGCATGATTCATATTCATTTGCATAGTGCAGTTGCCTTTGTGTCTGACCATGTTGCATCTCTAGTCAAGCTTAGTACCAGTGCACTGCCTTGGTGGTTTCATCGAGTTAATCCTCATGTAGTTTATCTACACTTATATACTTCATAGTGGTTGTTGCCACTGTCTGTTTCAATTTGCATGCAGTTTCACTGTGCAGCCTTGCTCATTTGATCCATTGTTACTTTGTATTTGGTTGCGGCATTGAGTTGTTTTTATATGTAACCTGAACTTGGTTTCAATTTTAGTTGCAGGCTTGTGTCACTTGTGTACTTATTGCATATTCACTTGTGTACTTATTGCATTTTAGTTGCAGGCTTGTGTCACATATGTACTTATTGCATATTCACTTGACTGATCAATATCGCATTGTTGGTTCATCACTTGTGTCTGTCTGCTTTGACCATTGAGGCCGTGGCATTGATATTTGAATCTTCATTGATTTTGGTGCGTTGAGCTTTTGTGTACATCATCACTGCAGTGGCAAAGCAGTGCACGCAAGCGTAAACTGCAGCCACACGGTATGGCTTTTATTGATATTCTATTTTGTTTTGATTTATTGATCTTTTGCGTATTCCATATGCTGTAGTGGCGAGGCAGTGCACACGTGCGTGTACTGCAGCACTACCCGAGTTGACGTTTTAATTGATATTTCAATTATTTGAAATTGTTTTGTTGTGTTCAATTCAATATTCTGAAATTATATTTTGATTTGGTTTGAATTGATCATTCTGTTTTTGTCTAATTATCTATTTGATAATTAGATTTTGAGTTTCCAATTATTTATTTAATAATTAGATTTTGTGTTAATTGCCGTTTAGGCAATTCTGAGGTTTTCTAAATTATCTTCATTGATAATCTTTTCACTTATTTTTCTTGATGATTTGAATCTGCTGATTTTTTGTTTAACACTGTTACGTGTTATATTTACTGTTATCCGATTTCTTTATTAAAGGATTGGAAAGGTGAATTTATTTTGATTGTCGTCTAATTGTTATTTAATTATTATTGCTTCCGTGCATTAATAACCGAGTTTGAATTAGACTGACCCATGTATTATTTTCCTTTGAATGTAATACTCGGGTCAGACCGAGTTATTACAGGTTGTAGATATCTTGTTTTGGGTTGGTGCTAGAGCTATGAAGTCTTTTCATATCTTTTGGAGTAGTTGTTGTCATAGTATAGGATGATGTGTATTCATGTATATTAATTATATTAATGTATTTGTATATGTAACATCCTGTGTCGACAGTTGTAGTTGTATCATATGTACTGTATCACATGTATTGTAACTGACTTCAGTTATATATATATGAGACTTTTATTATCTGTGTTCCGCATTTAGTTTATCTGTGTTATTATTATATATATTGTCCTAAACTATTATGAACCATCGTAGTTCGTTTTATACTGGAATTGGATATGTCGATGGGAGTAAATAAATAAGAGATAAAAATAAAAATATACACCACTCCTATCGAGGTAACCAATACTAGTGTAAGGCCTAACTACGGATGGTCGCTCCTATCCAGCCTTATTCTTCGTAACAACAGACAGTATTTCTTTTAATACTCTTTGTTATTGTGAGCATAGAGGTGGGGCGTCACATTAAATAACCGACTGTCAAATCTGGACCTAAATATAAATTGGAAATATCTAGGCGAGGTATGATAATTATATGGTACATTTACCATTCGAGGTGCTATAGTGTACGTATAAACTCGTTCGTTCTTCTAGGGAGTTGATAAGGTAATTCGTCCAATAACAGTTAGAAGGTCAACTCCGATCTTATTTTCGTCTATGTATTTCCTAAAGAACTGGGGTTGAGTTTACCGAGAAATGACAAACATTGTTTCGAAGAGACCGGGATCGGATTTGTGATCCGAAAACCACTTCGATCCAACGAGCATGTTTTCGAAAGGAAGACAAGAGTTTGGAGTTGAAGATGGAGCTGTAATAACCCAGAAATTTTGACTCCGAAAATTTGACACGAATACATTCACTGTAGAAGTGCCGAGCAATCGAATGTCGGAAATTCCAAATTGTTAGGGTAAAAAAGAAGAAAGAGGAAGAAGAAGAATAGAAAACAAATGCACAGAATCTCACAATCACACCGGATCAAAATATAATATCAAATAACAGCATTTATACTAAGAAAAGCTGTAATTGTCAATTTACATTCATTACATCATAGTACAATCATTGACAAATAAAACTAGACAGTTGTTACAACTTGTACCTGACTACAAACAATACAATCTCAAATACACAGCGGAATATACTCCACACGTTCCTTCCATTCAGCTCGCCACCTAAGCTACTGAACGTCCTAACCTAAAAATCTATAATACTTGGTCCGACCCGAGCATTACATTAAAGTAACACCCGAGTCAGGCTGGAAACCAGCCTGAGTAAACCCATATAACTTGAAAATACTGAGTTATAAAACTTATTTGTAAACCAGGGTAACTCGTACCTCACTACGGGTTCTTATCTTGTTTATAATCAATATTTATTTCACAAAACAATATCTAAGTACCATTACTTAGTTTAAATGGCCATGTTACTTAATTTATTCCATTCCAGCCCATTTGATTTTATAATCAAATCTATAATTTATTCCATTCCAGCCCATTCAATAATTCCAGTATTTTCAGCAAGTAAGGGCAAGTCTTGCATCCTTAGCTAGGAATTTCTTCTTCACTTAGTAAACCACCCACTAGGAGTCATTGAATATATGCAGCACCCTCCCCCCAAGTTCCTTCACTATCCTGAGTCCTACTATCAATGCTTCGTACTCAGCCACATTGTTTGTCGCGAGTGTCGGAGTTGGGCTAGCCCGTAGCGGAAGATGTGGGTGGATTCCAAATTTTTTTTTATCCAGATGGATCATTATTGGGCCTATGAAGTCTAAATTTGTTTAGAACATTTCTAAATTTAATTTAAATAAAATCAAATATTTCCTTTTAATTTATAAATTGTTGTCTGAAATTTGTTTGGTTTGTTTTCACTTTATATATATAAGTATACATATGTATATGTGTGTGACTATGTAACATGGTATTCCGTGCAAGATATAAAATTCCCGTATATATATGATGTGATTTACATCGCAACGGACACATCAGCTCATTTTCTCATCCTATATGTATTATATGTTGTCCAAATATGTGCATATACTTATTGATAATATATATATAACAAATAATGACATATATGTGTGTGTGTTGTACATATATATTATATTATAAATATCAATTTAACATATATATAAGCATAAATTATAAGTTTAAAGAAATACATTATATATATATAATGAAATAACCATGATGTAAACATACATACATATATATATATATATATATATATGGATATATTGTAACATTCTTGGAATTTAGCTAAAAATAATTTGATAATTAATTTAACATTTGGAATTAAAATTTGGAATATTTGATAATTAATATAAAATTTTGGGATAAATTTTGGAATCAATTTGAATTCTTCAAAATAAATAAAATAAGTAATGATTTGTGTGTGTGTGTATATATATATATATATATATATATATATATATATTGTAAATTTCATTTTAGTTTAAGAATTCAAAATAATACATGTTTTAGAATTATTTGAATTTGAAATATATATGTACATGGATATATGAGTAAATTTGAATTTGAATATTGATTTTGAATTTGAATTTAAAACTTTAAATAAATGACTTAGTAAAATGATTTGGATTTAAAAATGTAATAATTTTCTAAAAGATTAAATTTGAACATTTTCAACACTAGTATTATTTTGAGTATAATAGCTTAAGTTAAATTTTAAATTTATATATAACTAAATGTAATTTGTATGTGTTTGTTAATTTAGTATAATTAGAATTCAAACTCATTTCTTATAAAGTTGTAAATTTATAAAATGAGATTTAATTTAAGATTTAAAATGCTTTTCTTATATATTTGAAAAAAAATCTAATTTGTAAACATATAAACATAAATTTTAAACCAAGGGATTTAAACATAAAAATACAAATATTTACAAGTGTAAAGGAATTAAATCATACAAATACAAGTGTATATTAAAAAGAAATATAAAATGACAAGTGCTCACAAATTTAACAAGTAAAACAAGTGTAATAGTTTTGGTTAACAAAATTACAAGTTCCATCTTTATTTTAAATTCTTTAATAAAAGAATTACAAGATTATGTATACCTGCACTTTTGCTCTCCAGATTTCTTTTACACATTTCAGTTTTTCAAAACCTGAGAACTAAAAAAATAAATCAAACCGAAATTACAAACCTGAAAAACAAAGATCATCTCATCATTAAAGAGAAAAAAATCTGGAATTAAAACATCTTCAACCTGAAATTCAAAGCAAAACCAAATCTGGGGAAAAAAACAACAAACCTGAAGCATAGATTCAACAAGCTAAGGATCAGATTCCAAGTTTCAGATCAAAACAAGATTCAAGTTGAATCAAAACAATATCATCTCAGCAATCAATCTGGAAATCAGAAACAAAACAACAAATCAGAAGAAGAAAAGAAGTAAACCTGATAAAATGCAATGCATCTCAGTATGAATTCAAAGCAAATAGATTTGCAAGCTTCATATCAAAACCAAAAGCCTGTTTTTCAAGTATAATCTGGAAACATGCAAGCAAAGCAAAGTTCAATTCATCTCAAACATTACCAAATTGGGAATTCATCTCAAACAATAACCAAATAAAACTCTAGAATCAAGCTAGGCAGGGATTCAACTCAATAAAATACAAATCATGATCAAAACTCAGTTTTAAATCAATTCCAGGCTTTTCAAAAACTCTGGCTTCTCTATGCAACCCATCAGGTGAGCAAACTTGCCTCTATTTTAATCTCTAATACGATGTTGTGATGTATGTTGAAATAAAGTTGTAAAGGAGTTTGTGTGCATGCAAATATGCATGTATATATAAAGAATTGGGTGGGTGCATGTCTGTATACACCTCTGTTTAGAGGTTACAGGCACAAATTATTTCAAAAAAAAAATCTCTCACTTGAGTCAGTATTATCCTTTAACATTCAAATCAAAATTGTTTGATTAAGTATAAAGATGATTATAGAAGTAGTTCCAGAATTTTAAACTCAATAAATGATTTTAAAAACGAAACAATACAGTGAAAACTTAAAACTATGGCAAATTTGAGTATCACAATTTTTAATTTCATTTACATCATCCACATTCATTTTGAAAATAATGGATTTTAAAACAAAAATCAGATTTTTTTTTCATATGCGAATTGAGAGCGTATTGGTTGGTTGAATGGAGAATGGGTTTTGGCGAAATTCAGGCAATCGGAAAACTTTCGATGGTCGAAATTTTGCATGGAGGTAGCTAGAGTATCGTAGATTGTAAGAAAAATGCAAGATAAATTTTTAATTTATTATGGATGGAGATTTGGATTGAATTAGGGTTTAAAACCCGGTTTGACTCATCGAAGTTTGGAGCTGAAATTCGCCAGCATCGTTGCATCGAGTTGAATCGCGACCGGGGAAAGAAGTAGGGGACCATGGCGAAGATTTTGGTGGAGCGGCGAAGTCACCGTTGACGGGGATTGGCGAGGCGGAACGATTTTGGTTGAACTATGCTGTTACCGGTCTAGTTGATATGCTCGATTATGATTTTTGAGGAAATCAACGATGGTCGGGCTAGTCGTGTGTGTTGCCGATGATGTGGCGAGGTGGTTGGGATTGATCGAAGAAGCTCCGGTCGATGGTGCACGTGCACGAGGTGTTTGAGTGTATCTGGGCTGTTTTATTGGGTTGGGGAAGAAAGGGGGATGCTCGGGTCATTGCTCGAAGTTGTCTTGTGATTTTCTAGGGAAGATTGGTAGCTGGCTCGGGAATGTGTTCGGGTTTGTGATCATTTGGCTCGAGTTTTGAGTTGCGTTTAAGTAACCAGGCTTTCAAATAAGAAGTATGATTAAGTTTCAAGTATTAATAAGTTTTTAATAAAATGTAAATTTTAACAAGCTTTCAAACAAATTTTGAAGAAATTATTTTAAGGCTAAATATTTTAAATTGTTTTGAAAAGTTTATTGATTTTGAAAGGTGACTATGGTAAGTGTATTGAACTTTAATTAATCAATATTTTTGTATAAAAATGATTTCAAGCATTTAATTTAGATGATGTAATTAAGTATGAATTAAGATAAAAAGGTTTATCTTTAATTAATTAAGGTAAACTGTTAATGATTTAAGTTTGATTTATCAAGTTATTAAAGCTTAATTAATTCATAATTAATTAAAGGATAATCAATTACTTAAAAGGTAAGTACTTAATTAAAGTAATTAAGGATGAATAATTTATGATTAAAGATTGATAAATCAAGTGTTTAAAGATTAATTAATTTAAAGAATTAATTAAGGTAATTAATTTGAAAATAATTAATTAATTAAAGGTTAATTTATTTATGAAAGTGATTAAGGGATGATTATTAAATAAGGGTTAATTAATTAATTATTGTAATTAATTAAAGATAATTGATTATTAATTTAAGGTTAACTAATTTATAATTAAGGATTAATTTATTAATGTAATTAATTAATGAAAATTAATTAATGAAAGCAATTAAAGGTAATTAATTGCATAAAGATAATTACTTAATTAAAAGTAATTAATTAATGATTAAAGATTGATAAATCAAGTGATTAACATTGATTTAAGATTAGGGGTAGTCACTTATCATAACTAATTAAGGATAATTAATTTAATGGTAATTAATTAATTAAAGGTTAATTAGTTAATTAAAGATAGTTAATTGAATGGTAAATTAAATAATTAAAGGTTAATTATTTAATAATTAAAGGTTGATGAATTGTAATTAAAGGTTAATTGTTATATCCCTGATATATGATGTTCTGTGATATGATTAAGCTATGAAATGTAACTTATTATCTGTGATGAATATAATTTATTTATCTGCGATGTACCTATGTTATTTATCTGTAATCTATGAATAAAGATAAGCATTATAGTTTATACCGCTTACCAAATATATTGCTATATTTGAATCTATGCTAATTGATGATGTTGCACTTTTATTGTGTAAAACCCCTGGACCACACTTATACACACACAGATACGGATTGCATGAGGAAATTGGTTAAGTCATAGATTTTTGAAATGGTTTTAAAATTGAATCTTGAATCCAAATGGTTTTGGAAATAGATTGGGTTTAAAGTGAAAAGCTTTTGAAAAGGAATTTCAAAGATAAAAGTTATTTTTGAATAACTTGATTTAGTTTTAATTTTGATTTAAATTTGAATTCAAAAATTTGAAATTGAATTCTATTTATGATTTAAAAAAGTTATACAAGTTTATATGGGTTTTAAACCATTTTTAAAGTGTTATTTTGGGAATTTGAATTTAACCCAAAGATTTTAACTTGTATAAATGAAATCGAATTTTTCCAAAATGAAAACTATTTGTTTTCAAATAATAAAAGCTTTCATATAAGAAATGAATTTCCAATTTGTGTTAAAGGGATTTCAAGTTTGAAATGAAAATGGTTTTCCAAGTTATGAATAAATCTTTGGAAATGGGTTTGAAAGCTATAAGTTAAATCTTTGATTTAAAGATTGGATGAGTTAATCCTAATTGAAATGGAAATTGTTTTGAAAATCTGTGAATGGATCTTTGTGAAACTGGGTGAACTTCGTGAAATGAATCTTTTTGTTTAAAGATTTGAAATGGTAATTTGTTTAAACCATTTGAAGAAAGGTTTTGGGTTTTTAAAAGAGGTGACTTAACTAAATTCCCATATCCATATGTTTTTAAATATTGTGCTCACTATTCGGTTTAGCCGGGAGAGGACTTTGTGTCATATAACCCATTCCGAATAGTGATACGATGTTATGGATTGCAATTAAAGACCGGTGGTGAAGACCGGGTGTCTTCAAGAACGATAGGATACCCGTCGAATGACTCTGCACTGAGTTTCTCCGGTATAGAGATCTCCATATGTGATGGGGAGTCCGATTGGAAGTGTGGATACCCGGATTGCAAGGGCTTCTTCCTTTACTAGATGAAGTGCCTTCGATTTCGTTCGAACTCGGAACGGACTTGTATGGTTGTATGTATGACATTACACTTTGAGATATAAAACCGATCTCTATCAAATACATTTCTGTTTGGTGGCGGAGAATTTATTCTCTTAGCTTAACACCCTTCTCTGAGACGGACGATCTCAGAGGTTATGTAGTTGATAGTTATCAGTGATATACTCCCAATTTGGTAGTGTGGCATGCTGAGTGCTGTTGTGTGATCATTTGTTGATCAAAGCATGGCTTTTGCGTAAAGCGTAGCTTTGTGGGGGAGACTGCATCAGGACCTCACAACCCGAAAATGGTCGAAACAGGAAATATGCAGCAAGGTTATGAGGGTCGCGCCCTATAGGGTGCGTCATTCCCTTCTGGAAAAGGGTGGTATCATGGTGTAACGACCCACCTTTTTGGACAATTTAAACCGACGATCAAATACACATGCCGATTTCAAACCATTCAAAAGGGCAGATAGTTATTGGGGTAAATAAGAAAAGAATATAAAGGGAAATAAAGGAAATGAAACAACACAGAATCTTGCAGCGGAGCGATAAAATATAATAGCCAAATAAATAGTTCATGAAGCTGTTTACTATACTTTGATCATTATTTATACAACATATATCAGAGTTATATATATACACCTGAACAAGTAAAATAATGCAACAGACAGCATGATGCAAAGATAATAATAGTAATAGTATACCAAATCTTCGTCTTCGTCCTCCAAAATAGATCTTCAATAAGCTGAAAAACTTAGGTCTGACCCGAGCGTAATGAAAAACAAACACTCGAGTCAAGACTAAAATATCCTCATGTAAGTTAAATCAATCGTAAATAAATATGAGTGTAACGACGTCAGAGATGTTTACGGGGTTTGACATCTCCTATCCAGTGTCAACGTGAGTGTAATAACTTGAGAGATGTTACGGGATTTTCCATCTCTCAAGGATCCGTTAAACTATCTACTATGTAGTACAATACGCTATTATAATATGACTACAGTAAAGTAAAAGTATTAAAATAGCGTTAAGGCGTTACCATAATTCCCCTTAACACATTTTATAATGCCATAGTCTATACAGCAGTGTAAACCCCGCCGTAAACTAGTAGTTATCAAAGGGTACCCCATAGGTATAACACAAAACAAAACGTAGTGGTCGCGAATAGGATAATCAGTATGACAAGGTACATGAGGCGATACCAACTAGGATACTAGTAGTTGCGTGATCCGGACTGATGTTGAGCATAGCCAGCAGCTACCTCAACACCGCGAAACAACACTTCCAAATCAATGGGTGCACCCAAATGAATCACAAAAGTAATAGATATGGTATCTAAGAAGTGTGTCCGCTAGAGATGGCGAACCTCAATGGCCCTGCACGGCTCCTGTTTTAGTCATGTCAGGGGTCATCCAATATCGTTCTCTTTCTTCAGACAACGCGTTCACCAAACCATCCACTTCATTCTGGATCAATACTCCGCGTATACTAGTTATTAAAGTGGTTTTCGGTATCGACAGAGAGTATGTCCATATCTGATCCCGGTCTCTTTAATAACTACGTATTATTACACTGATGGCTCTTTTACATTTCAAATCAATTCATAATTGATATTAAAATATCATATTCGCTTCAAAAATCAAATCCATTTCAAATATCGTCATATCTATTCAAAATGTAAGGTTCCATTTCGAAAATAATTTTTCTTTCGCCTCAATATCTCATTTCGATTTCGAAATCATTTCGAATTTCAATTTAGGTTGCAACTTCATTTAACTCAATTCGTATTTAAATTCAAGATTTAAATATAAACATTTCACCTTATTGACCAGCTTGAAATTTTAGAAAATAGTTCTAAGTAGTTTAAAAGTAGTTTAAATAATTAAAATACTAAAAATACTAAAAATATTTAAATGGATTTCAAATAGATAAATTAATTTAATACAGTTAAATGGATTTAAGATAGATTAAATATAATTAAACAGGTAAATAGCTTTAAATCAGATTAAATATAATTAAAATAAATTAAAATAGGTTAATGAGTTTAAAATAAATTAAATTGGGTTGAGTAGATTTAATGTAGGTTAAAATAGTTTAAGTATTTAAAAATGGTTTATCTAACAGAGTAATTTGGAAAACAAAATGAAACAGCTTCAAAACCAAACCATTTCAATTATAACTTCCCAATTTAAATCAATTTCAATTTCCATCCAACCGATTCAACTTCGATTTCAATTCAAATCAATGTCAACTTTGACTTCAAATTAATTCAATTCTACATTCACCTTCAATTAATTCAATTTCAATTTATAACACTCAACAAAATTATCCTTCAATATTCAAATTTAAATCCAAATTTCAAATATGATTCAATTCCAAGCTCAATTTCAAAATATCATTTTTATATCACTTTTACTTAGTAATACTCAAAGCTCGAAATAATGTTCGGTCTTTAAAACAAATAAATTTTCGAAATTCAATCATATCCCAATTTTAAATTTTCAAAGTCCCAACTTAAATTATTTAACAATTTCTTTTAACCAAAATTTATTTCAACATTCGAAACTCAGTTTGCGATAAATTCGATTTCTATAAATTGATTTTATTTATAACTTTTAAATCAAAATATTTAAATAACTTTCAAATCAACGATTTTAAAAATTATTAATTTTAACCAATCCGGTGTCCGCATATAATTTTCTATCCTATGGCCAAGTGAATAGTTATTTCAATTTAACGTCAGGGATGAATATATATCACTTAAATCAAATCAGAGTGTCATATGTATGCATAACAGTATATATATAAGCAAATAAACATCCAAACATTTAAATATCAACCAATAGCATCCATCGAAATACATCATCCAATAGACAATACAATTCACGGCAATTTCATAGTTATCGATATCAGGTAATTTAATCGCAGTTAAATTTTTTATTTCAATTTGACTGTCAATTTTTATTTTCTAGCATTAAATTCGATGACAAATCTAGATGACGATTTTAGTTTATCAAACAATAACAAGTAAAATTGTATCACTTCATACTGTCAAATTTAACTAGCATAGAGATATTCTAGTACGTTGTGAGCGTTAGAAAACACTTACCTTGATTTTCCGTTGTCACTGAGACGTTCTGGTTTGGAACTAAACCGGAGGACTCCCGATTTTAGCCCAAATTTCAACTGTCTCCAAATTCTTCCAAACTAGTTTCATTTCGAAGCTCTCTTCATCACGATCGCAACGCAAAAAGTTTCGTTCAATTCTGACATCGTATGAATGAGATATACTTATATAAGTTCGCCGATATTTAAATTTGTAAAACGATTTAATTATTAAAACAACCCAATACCTAACATTCCAGGCCCGGTCCAAAATAAAAGCTTTCTTCTCCAAAGCTTCAGCCTGCACGAGGATGAACCCACCAAGCCGTGCACCAATCTCCAGTGACACAGAGCTTCGATACTCCGTTCGACATGCCGTCGTCGCCCAACTTCTTCTTTCCACGCGCTCGACCCGACCATCTCCAAAAATCAACGCCCAGACCACCATACAAAACGCGACTTGACCCATTTCCCCTTGACCACATTCACGTCGCACGCACCAAACAAGAGCCGCACCCCACCAAACTCTCGTCGGAGCTGAAATCTTCCTCCACGAATCCAAAAACGATAACCAAAATGCGAATCGGTGCACGAATCCCTCAAAAATCAAAACCCTAGCCCAAAGCTCGACCGCGACCCATAGCCGTGCCTTACAAAAACACCACCAGATCGAAGCAAATGAAAAATTAGGATTTTTAAAACTAGTTTCGCGATTTTACGCTGAGTATATTGTGAGCAATTATTTTTCTAAGTTGCCATTTTCCTTTAGTTTCTTTTTTTCTTCACTGCCATCTGCACGCATCATAAAGGAGGGGAAGACCTGATGCCTTGCGTGCAGGAGGCATGCTACAGTGATTTGAAATGAAATAAAAGAAGCTGATGTGAAAAGTCGACTAGACAATATATTAATTTAAATTTCAAAATATCCCAATTTTGCAACTCAAAATCTCGAACCCCTATCGAGGTGTGCCGCTAGGCGTTTATAATCTTATACCCCTATTCTGGACGTAGTGGAAAAGGTTTCAAGTCCTAATTCGATCGTATGTGCGAGTTACGGAAATAAACGATCAATTTTAAATGAAATCGATTAAATAAATTTCTAAGCGTTTTGAGCTGCCACGGTCAAACGGCAACTCCGATTGCTATGGAAATTGAAACCCGATAATAATAAACTATTACGGATCTAATAGGACTGATTTCGTCGAATTCCGAGACTGTGCCCCGGAAGACTATTTTTAACTCGTCGGTTAAATCGACGACTTTCCAAAATTTACAAAATTGCTTATAATTCCAATTTTAAAATCTTATTAACTCTATTATAATCCAAATATAACTTATATTCACTTTGGAAACCAATTTGAATCATATTAAATCAAATTTTAGTTATTCACTCTATCTTTACACATTAAAATTTAAATATCAAATTAATCATATCAAATTCAGAATTTAATTATTCGACAGTTGTAATATTAAATTTAAACAAATTTGATTATTCTTAAATCACTATCCTCTGAAATATTCAAAAACGAACTTGTCAAATTAACTTTTGAAACAAATTCAAATTATAGAACAACCATTTCCATTAAACAGTTATTCGATTCCTGGTATTCAATTATTCAATAAATTCCAAATATTAAATTTAAACAATTTAATTGTTTAATATTTGACGGATTTCAACATTGGATTTTAAATAAATTTTCGTTATCAGTCGATTACTTTATTACATCAAATGAATTCCACGCTATTATTTAACTTCAGTTAGAGATAATGCACTCAACTAATATATAAAATTTCATTTCAATTGCAATTGGTTCCCAAATTCAATTTGGCTAACTAAATGAATAGGTAACTTAAATAATTATCACCATTAACTTTTAAATCACACTTATAAGTTTATTATTTACAAACAAGTGTCACAAATTCCTATATAATACAACTTCATTCCATTACCAATGACTATATATTATTTCAATTGATTTGGGATTTCATTCAATTCATAAATAATTAACTTAGATAAAATTTGTTGCAATTCATTCTAGTTATTATTATCATAAATAAGTTACAAATTTTTAATTCTTCCCACATTAAACCATGAAATCTTATTAAATTAACTGTTTTAATTATCGAAAATATACGGGTCGTTACACTCTCCCCCACTCAAAACTTTTCGTCCCCGAAAAGGAAAAAGAAGGGAAAAGGAACTAAATATAGAATTCTACATTAGATATATTTTATTCAAAGTTACCAACTTATAAAACAATGAAATTCCATTTATAAAGTCATTATTACACTTCCACTGCGCTACTCTGATTAGCGTATGAAGTTTACGAGTTAGTTATCAAAACAAGTTATAAAATTTTAAAACTTGAAAAATTTTCTAACACCTAGATTTAAGAAAAATTTCGACAGAGTCTCCTTTTCGCGGCTTGATCGGTACAGCTACAAAATGCCTCTACCGGCCCCAAACAAACAAAAGAAAATCAAAAGCCAAGTGGCTCATCAAAAATCACCGAATCCAATGACAAAATAAACATGTACCTTTTATCGGGCAATCCACATTTTCTTGATTTTAAATACCTGCATCTCATTTACCAATGATATCCAATTATACAATTTAAAAGAATCATTTTATATTTGGCATCTTCAATTTCCAATATTAGCTTTAATTAAGTCCGTAAGCCATACATATATCTTCCGTGAGCAATATCAAATCTAATCGCTTATTCGATCACATAATTTCACTTCCAACTAGTATCGTTCACATGACTCTCTAGTGCGGACTCAGATTTGATTCCTTGATTGGAAACTGTTACTCTCCTTGCATAGCTATATACTATGATAGAGAATTCCAGAATCAAATCAAAAATCCATATCCAGGGTTCGCCGTCGAGAATCGAGTGAAAAACCTAACTTGGAGAGATATAAATCATCTCGAAATTTTATGCTCGAATTTGGATCAAATTGTTATGCGAACAAAATAATATACGTACAACTCACGTATTACCTTCCAATGGATTTCCATCCAATTTATCTATACTAAATTATTTTATTGACTTTTATTTTTATTTATAATTAATTATTCACAATCCATTATTTAGTTAGTATATTCATTTCTTTACATAGCATATTCTTTAACATTATCTTTTCTTAAACATCATATCATAGAATTAGCTTACTCAAGTTCAGTTTAAATATTCTATATAATTTAATTAAATTCAATTTCATTTTCCAATTGATTCTTAGCTATACCAAATTCTTTTGTTTACATTTACTTGAATTTCATAATTTTAGTTAATAACAAATTTATTTATAGAACATCATATAAAAGTCTAACCTCTCATAAATGACTTTTCTTAGTTACAGTTATCTTAAAGGTTACAAATTCAATTTTTTTTTCCAATCCCTTTGCAATTTATATTTATTTTCTATAACCAATTTACAAAGATATAATACGATTCATCTATCTTCTTTCTTAATTTCACTTACTTTTTCCATTTGTCCATTCATCATTTCATGTTATATTTAAGTATTTATAATTTTTATCACAACCAAATTTTCCATTTATATACATTTTAATTCCTCTTGAGTTTTCCTTACTTGTATACTTCAATTATTTTCAGGTTCTGTTTATTTGTACAACATCTCATTACATATCCAAAACATCATTTCAACTTCTTAATATTTGGTAAGTCATATTATATGTTATTAGAATGCAAATTTGGTATTATACAAATTTATAGAATTTCATTTTACTTAATTAGAATGTTCACAAATTTAATTTATTTAAATCCTCTTTACCTTTTAACTTTAAAGGTACACTACAACTCTAAAGTTTTTCCAAAACATAAGCTTAGATATCTTAATCCTCTTATTTTATAAATTGTGGTTATTCACATTTCATTCAATTAATTTGAAAATTACTAATTAATATAACTTAGAAATTTAAATGCCCGGTTCTTTTCAAATCGTTTGAAATAAACATATACACTTATATCTTTAATATATCAAATCATACCTTTGGAGTTTAAACCAAAACCCATTTACCCAAAATAATTTTGAAGAAAAGCAAAGCTTCTTAGAAGTCTCCCCCACTTTGAGACTCGAAAATGAATGTCGATGATGCTGCGCAGTCATCACCGAAATTATTTTTCAACGACAGAAGAGAGGAGTACTGAATTCAATCCTTCTTAAAAATCCTTTTAAAATATTTCCCATAAATATTTTCCAACTAATATCACAATATATTTTCTTCAAAGCTTTGAGAACCATTGTCAAAACCTCCAGGTCTTAAATTCAATATTTTTCGATTTAAATCTATTTTAATTTATAAGTCACCTTTATAAGATATTCTTATAGGATTTTCTTTCTTAAAACATTCCACAAGTGTTTTATCATTGTTCATTTTGTAATTCACCTTATTTATTAAATTACAATATCCAATTAATGATAATAGCCAATATTATCATTCCTAACAACCAGGTAAGCTAGATAAGTCGCAATAATTTCTGAAATTTTTTCTTTATATACAAAATATAATTAGAGAAAAATTATTTCATTTACCCAATTTCAAAACAATACTATGTCGAATTGTTTTGTTTAAGTGTTTAGAGATCCCTATCAATGACGTTAGTTACTCGTATTGACCAGGATCCATAAGCCACTCAACAAATCAACCGACACAATATAAAACATTTTATATTGCTAACAAATACGCTCTCTCATATGTATACACTGAGCGACTCATCATAGGGTATTACTACCCTATTTATAAAGAGTCGGATTCCATAAAGCTAAGGCTATCGCTAAACCAAAGCTCTGATACCAAATGTAAAGACCCACCTTTTTGAACAGTTTAAACCGACGATCAAATACACATGCCGATTCCAAACCATTCAAAAGGGCAGATGATTATTGGGGTAAATAAGAAAAGAAAGGGAAATAAAAGAAATGAAATAACACAGAATCTTGCAGCGGAACAATAAAATATAATAGTCAAATAAACAGTTCATGAAGCTGTTTACTATACTTTGATCATTATTCATACAACATATATCAGAGTTATATATATACACCTGAACAAGTAAAATAATGCAATAGACAGCATGATGCAAAGATAATAACAGTAATAGTATACCAAATCTTCGTCTTCGTCCTCCAGAATAGATCTTCAATAAGCTGAAAAACTCAGGTCTGACCCGAGCGTAATGAAAAGACAAACACTCGAGTCAGGACTAAAATATCCTCATGTAAGTTAAATCAATCGTAAATAAATATGAGTGTAACGGCGTCAGAGATGTTTACGGGGTTTGACATCTCCTATCCAGTGTCAAAGTGAGTGTAATAACTTAAGAGATGTTACGGGATTATCCATCTCTCAAGGATCCGTTAAACTATCTACTATGTAGTACAATACGCTATTATAATATGTCTATAGTAAAGTAAAAGTATTAAAATAGCGTTAAGACGTTACCATAATTCCCCTTAACACATTTTATAATGACATAGTCTATACAACACTGTAAACCCCACTGTAAACTAGTGGTTATCAGAGAGTACCCCATAGGTATAACACAAAACAAAACGTAGTGGTCGCGAATAGGATAATCAGTATGAAAAGGTACATGAGGCGATAATAACTAGGATCTAGTAGTTGCATGATCCAGACTGATGTTGAGCATAGCCAGCAGCTACCTCAACACCGGGAAACAACACTCCCAAATCAAGGGGTGCACCCAAATCGAATCACAAAAGTAATAGATATTGTATCGAAGGAGTGTGTCCGCTAGAGATGGTGAACCTCAATGGCCCGGCGCGGCTCCTGTTTTAGTCATGTCAGGGGTCATCTAATATCGTTCTCTTTCTTCAGTCAACGCGTTCACCAAACCATCCACTTCATTCTGGATCAACACTCCGCGTATACTAGTTATTAAAGTGGTTTTCGGTATCGACAGAGAGTATGTCCATATCCGATCCCAGTCTCTTTAATAACTACGTATTATTACACCGACGGCTCTTTTACATTTCAAAGCAATTCATAATTGATACCAAAATATCATATCCGCCTCAAAAATCAAATTCATTTCAAATATCATCATATCTATTCAAAATGTAAGGTTCTGTTTCGAAAATCATTTTTCTTTCGCCTAAATATCTCATTTCGATTTCGAAATCATTTTGAATTTCAATTTAGGTTGCAACTTCATTTAACCTAATTCGTATTTAAATTCAAGATTTAAATATAAACATTTCACCCTATTGACCAGCTTGAAATTTTAGAAAATAGTTCTAAGTAGTTTAAAAGTAGTTTAAATAATTAAAATACTTGAAATATTTAAATGGATTTCAAATACATAAAATAATTTAATATAGTTAAATGGATTTAAGATAGATTAAATATAATTAAACAGGTAAATAGCTTTAAATCAGATTAAATATAATTAAGATAAATTAAAATAGGTTAATTAGTTTAAAATAAATTAAATTGGGTTAAGTAGATTTAAATAGATTAAAATAAGTTAACATGGTTTAAGATAGGTTAAAATCACTTAATATAGTTAATGTAGGTTAACATAGTTTAAGTATTTAAAAATGGTTTATATAACAGAGTAATTTGGAAAACAAAATGAAACAGCTTCAAAACCAAACCATTTCAATTATAACTTCCCAATTCAAATCAATTTCAATTTCCAACCAACCGATTCAATTTCGATTTCAATTCAAATCAATGTCAACTTTGACTTCAAATTAATTCAATTCTACATTCACCTTCAATTAATTCAATTTCAATTTATATCGATTTGGAGCTTGATTTTTCAAAATATCAATTTATAACACTCAACAAAATTATCCTTCAATATTCAAATTTAAATCCAAATTTCAAATATGATTCAATTCCAAGCTCAATTTCAAAATATCATTTTTATATCACTTCTACTTAGTAATACTCAAAGCTCGAAATAATGTTCAATCTTTAAAACAAATAAATTTTCGAAATTCAATCATATCCCAATTTTAATTTTTCAAAGTCTCAACTTAAATTATTTAACAATTTTTTTTAACCAAAATTTATTTCAACATTCCAAACTCATTTAGCGATAAATTCGATTTCTACAAATTGATTTTATTTACAGCTTTTAAATCAAAACATTTAAATAAATTTGAAATCAATGATTTTAAAAATTATTAATTTTAACCTATCCGGTGTCCGTATATAATTTTCTATCCTATGGCCAAGTGAATAGTTATTTCATTTTAACGTCAGGGATGAATATATATCACTTAAATCAAATCACAGTGTCATATGTATGCATAACAGGATATATATAAGCAAATAAACATCCAAACATTTAAATATCAACCAATAGCATCCATCAAAATACATCATCCAATAGACAATACAATTCACGGCAATTTCATAGTTATCGATATCAGGTAATTTAATCGCAATTAAATTTTTTATTTCAATTTGACTGTCAATTTTTATTTTCTAGCATTAAATTCGATGACAAATCTAGACGACGATTTTAGTTTATCAAACAACAAAAAGTAAAATTGTATCACTTCATACTGTCAAATTTAACTAGCATAGGGATATTCTAGTATGTTGTGAGCGTTAGAAAACACTTACCTTGATTTTTCGTTGTCACTGATACGTTCTGGTTTGGAACTAAACCGGAGGACTCCCGATTTTAGCCCAAATTTCAACTGTCTTCAAATTCTTCCAAACTAGTTTCATTTCGAAGCTCTCGTCATCACGATCGCAACGCAAAAAGTTTCGTTCAATTCTAACATCGTATGAATGAGATATACTTATATAAGTTCGCCGATATTTAAATTTGTAAAATGATTTAATTATTAAAACAACCCAATACCTAACATTCCAGGCCCGGTCCAAAATAAAAGCTTTCTTCCCCAAAGCTTCAGCCTGCACGAGGATGAACCCACCAAGCCGTGCACCAATCTCCAGTGATACAGAGCTTCGATACTCCGTTCGATATGCCGTCGTCGCCCAACTTCTTCTCTCCACGCGCTCGACCCGGCCATCTCCAAAAATCAACGCCCAGACCACCATACAAAACGCGACTTGACCCATTTCCCCTTGACCACGTTCACGTCGCACGCACCAAACAAGAGCCGCACCCCACCAAACTCTCGTCGGAGATGAAATCTTCCTCCACGAATCCAAAAACGATAACCAAAATATGAATCGATGCACGAATCCCTCAAAAATCAAAACCCTAGCCCAAAGCTCGACCGCGACCCATAGCCGTGCCTTACAAAACCAACACCAGATCGAAGCAAATGAAAAGTTAGGATTTTTAAAACTAGTTTCGCAATTTTACGCTAAGTATATTGTGAGAAATTATTTTTCTAAGTTGCCATTTTCCTTTAGTTTCTTTTTTTCTTCACTACCATCCGCGCACATCATAAAGGAGGGGAAGACGTGATGCCTTGCGTGCAGGAGGCATGCTACAGTGATTTGAAATGAAATAAAAGAAGCTGATGTGAAAAGTTGACTAGACAATATATTAATTTAAATTTCAAAATATCCAAATTTTGCAACTCAAAATCTCAAACCCCTATCAAGGTGTGCCGCTAGACGTTTACAATGTTATGCCCCTATTCCGGACGCAATGGAAAAAGTTTCAAGTCCTAATTCGATCGTATGTGCGAGTTACGGAAATAAACGATCAATTTTAAATGAAATCGATTAAATAAATCTCTAAGCATTTTGAGCTGCCACGATCAAACGGCAACTCTGATTGCTATGGAAATTGAAACCCGATAATAACAAACTATTACAGATCTAATGGTACTGGTTTCGTCGAATTCCGAGACTGTTCCTCGGAAGGCTATTTTTAACTCGTCGGTTAAATCGACGACCTTTCAAAATTTACAGAATTGCTTATAATTCCAATTTTAAAATCTTATTAACTCTATTATAATCCAAATATAACTTATATTCAATTTGGAAACCAATTTAAATCATATTAAATCAAATTTCAGTTATTCACTCTATCTTCATATTTAAAAGTTCAATATCAAATTAATCGTATCAAATTCGTAATTTAATTATTCGACGGTTGTAATATTAAATTTAAACAAATTTGATTATTCTTAAATCACTATCCTTTAAAATATTCAAAAATGAACTTATCAAATTAACTTTTGAAACAAATTCAAATTATAGAACAACCATTTCCATTAAAAGTTATTCGATTCCCAGCATTCAATTATTCAATAAATTCCAAATATTAAATTTAAACAATTTAATTGTTCAATATTTGATGGATTTCAATATTGGATTTTAGATAAATTTTCGTTATCAGTCGAATACTTTATTACATCAAATGAATTCCACGCTATTATTTAACTTATAATGCACTCAACTAATATATAAAATTTCATTTCAATTGCAATTGGTTCCCATATTCAATTCGACTAACTAAATGAATAGGTAACCTAAATAATTATCGCCATTAACTTTTGAATCACAGTTATAAGTTTATTATTTACAAACAAGTATCACAATTTACTATATAATACAACTTCATTCCATTACCAATGACTATATATTATTTCAATTGATTTGGGATTTCACTCAATTCATAAATAATTAACTTCGATAAAATTTGTTGCAATTCTTTCTAGTTATTATTATCATAAATAATTTACAAATTTTTAATTCTTTCCACATTAAACAATGAAATCTTATTAAATTAACTATTTTAATTATCGAAAATTTACGGGTCGTTACACATGGTATGGAGCCCAGATACTTGACTCATGTGGTCACTGCAAATCTATTACTTTGTGATTTCTTTGTGGTTGTTGGTGTAGCGGTAACTCGGATAAAGGTCGCATACGACCGGGGGATGGCATGCTCAAGTAGTAGTTACCTGGTTACAGAGATAACCCAGCCTTGTGTTGGCAGAGTATATTTGCACGAGTCAAAGCCCTTGAGTTAAATTCAAATTCCCAAATCAATACCTTTAAAATGGTTTAACTCATATATAACTTGTATAACATCATTAAACTATAGTTTCCAAACATAGAATTTAATTTTAAATTTTGAATTCAAATTTGAATCAAATTATTTAAATTTCAAAACTTAATCAAGTTATTCAAAAAAACTTTTAATTTTTTGAAACTACTTTTTCAAAAGTTTTCAATTCTATTTCCAAAACTATTTTGGATTCAAAAATTCAATCTTTAAAATTATTAAAAATCTACGACTTAACAGATTTCCTCATGCAATCTATATTTGTGTGTATATGGTGCAGGCCAGGGGTTTTACACAATAGTGCAACAACATCAATTATCACATCACATATTAAAGCACATCAATATCGATAAGCGGTATATTCCAATAACGCTTATCATCATTCACAGATTCACAGATAGATATGTCAATGCATCACAGATAATATGTAAATACATTACATATAAATAATATACACACATAGCTCAATCAAAACAATCCACATCACAGAATCATTATAGATCAACTCAAGGCATTCATACAATTCATACATCCATAAGAAAAATCAATTGATTATCTGATTAATTTGAATCAGATTAATTACTTATGAATAAAAACTAATCATGGTTAATTAATATTAATTAATTACAAACCATTTTGATTAATTATTCTTTAATCATTTATTAATAAATTAATTAACCTTTAATTAATAACTAATCCTTTGATTAAATATCCATAATTAATTACAATAATTAATTAACTCTTAATTAATAATCATCCCTTAATTACTTTCATTAATTAATTAATCTTTAATTAATTAATTATTCTCAAATTATTTACCTTAATTAATTAATCACATTAATTAATTATTCTTTAAATTAATTAATCTTTAAACACTTGATTAATCAATCTTTAATCATTTATTATTCATCCTTAATTACTTTTATTAAGTAATTATTTTTAAATAATTAATTATCCTTAATTAATTATGAATTAATTAACCTTTAATTAATTATAATAAGTGATTATTCTTAATCATTTTCATTAATTAAATAACATTAAATTAATTATCCTTAATTAATTACATTCATTAACTAATCCTTAATTAGTTACCACTAATTAATCAGCTACCCTTTAATTAATTAAAATGAGTGATTATCTCTAATCACTTATATTAATTAATCACAAATTAATTACATCGAGGAATTATCTTTAAAATAATCACATTAATCAATAATTAATCAATTATCATCATCTTTTAAATTGATTAAATTATGTAATTTCTTAATACCTTTTGATTAAAACTTAATACACAAATCTCAATTTATAAACTAATCAACCTTTAAATAAAATAATATTTAAATTCAAAATCATTTCTTATTTAAGGTTTCTAAATATACTTATTTCCAACACTTGCATAATTCAAGCATTATCAAATTCCATTTATAATACTTAGAAATATATTCATTATCATCATATAAATTATTTCAAAATCAATTGATTTTCAAAACAATTTAAAATATTTAACCTTAACCTAATTTTCTTTGAAACCTGTTCATATTTTAAGTTTTAAACCTTGGTACAATATTTGTTTTATAATTTAAAACCTGGTACAGATTGTATTCTCAAAAATTTTAAAACCAGTTAAAACTTTAAACTCTGGTGTATAACCAAACGAGCCCGAGAACAACCTCGAGTATCAACCTGAACCAGATGCCCATTCTCTCGAGTCACTCCCGTTCTTCTTCTTCTACTTTTTTTTCTTTTTAAAACTTGGTTCCGATTTTAATTTAAAACTTGCTACTATTTGCTAAAGCACTCGCGAACAAATTCGAAATTAAATTTGCGCCAACTACAAAATTTCTCGAGTAAGAACCCGAGATCACTTTGTCTTCCTCATTTTCAAGCAACAGGGATATGACCACCCACATGTGCACGTGCATAAACGGCCGACGCCGCTCTAACATTCGCCGAAGTCATCAACACAACGACGACATCCTCACCGATCATTCCCAGCACCCAGTGTTGTCGAATTAAATCAGAATCAAAATCGAGCCACTCGATGAACAGTGGAACCCAATTCGAACAGGCAAAACCACTTCGTCCTGACCATCCTGATCACCAAAAACTCTGAGATTTTGGCCACAGCCTCACCATTCAACCATGCTTCAAACCCCCACCGACCGATCGCCCAGAAAATCTTATCGATGACGCAATTCCCCTAAAACCAACCTCGACTAAATAAGGTCATTAAACCCTAAATCCACATCATTCCAATACCCTGATCATTTATAAATCAAATTTGTATTTTTCCACTGACCCTTAATGTCGCAGCTATCTTCACTGATGGTCACGATCTTCACTTCATCGTGGGTCGTCGGAATTTGATAGAAACAGGTTTTCTGATCATCATGCTAATTCTCGTCACTCAATTACTTAAAAAAATTAATATCTATATTAGAAATCATGATTTATCAACACGAATTCAAAGATATAATTCAAACTTGAAAATTTACAAATCAAGTTTTCGGCTTAAGTTGATTCTATTGTATTTTTTTCTGTTTCCAGTAAAAATAACTTATTGATATTCTTGTAAATATTTTAAAAAATAGTATTTGTCTATTTCAAACAATTTTTCTTTAGCAATCAAAGTTTAATATTGATAGTACAACGAGAAATCAAATTTTGAATTCATTTTAAACCTGGAGGTTCTAAAAACAGGGATGTCTACATATATTTACAGACATGCATACACAAATCTATAAGTATATATGCATGCAAATATATCCACACAACCATAACATCACATATTTCTTATACAATTTTAACACCAATATAACATGGTCAAGTTTGCTCGCCTGGTTTGTTTTTGAACAGAGAAAACTGAAATTTAAATTTGAACTGTTATTGATTTATACTTGAGTTGAAACTAAACTTGACTCTGATTCACTTGAGTTTGAATCTGATCTTGAAGTAGTTGTTTAGGCTTCGAAGACTTGAAACAGATGTTGATTTTTTTGTTGCTTTGCTCTGGACTTGGATTTAATCAGAGACTTGCATTTGAGTTTGTTTTTGATCTGTTTCTTTTAATGGCTTTCATTTGAGCCTTTGCCTTTGCTTTAGAATTTTTTTTTCCGAATTTGCCTTATTTTACTGGTTTGAGGCTTTGTTTTTCAGTTTTGTTTCAGGCAACCTGATTTTGATTTTTACTTTGTATTTGAGATGATTTTGATTTTGATCTTCTTCTTAGATTTGAGGCTTTAGTTTCTTTGTTTTGTTCAGGTTTGTTTTGAAGAGAAAGAAAAATGAGCAGCCTGTTTTATTCTTTTGATATTAATTTTTTTTTTAAATAAGGTTTCCACTTGTATCATTAAGTTTAACACTTGTTAATCTCAAATTGCTAATATTCTACAAATGTCAAAATAATCATTTAATGTTTAAGTCCTCCTTTAAATAATTTTATAAAATTTTGTTTTAAACCCTTGTGTTTAAATAAATTATTTAATTTATATACAAACTATTTTATGTTAAACCCTTGTTTTATTTTAATTTATAAACATGTTTTATATTAATATGTTTATTACAAAAAGGTATATTCATAACAAAGCCATTATATTTATTCTAACTATATTCATCTTCAATTATATAAGAGGAAAGCATTTTAAATCTTTAATTAAATCTCAATTATATTTTATATACTTACATATATATGTTATGTATTTTAAATCTTATACTTATATTTTCAAAAGATATGTATGTTTTTAAAACTTTTATTAAATCTTGTTTTCAAATCATATGTACATTATACATACATTTTTCAATTATTTTTACTTACATAACTTTTTAAAATGTAATTATAAGATTTAAAATACATAACATATATATGTAAGTATATAAAATGTAAGTGAGATTTAGTTAAATATTTAAAATGCTTTCCCCTTATATAATTGAAGATGAATATAATTAGAATAAATATAATGGCTTTGTTATGAATATACCTTTTCGTAATAAACATATTAATATAAAACATGTTTATAAATTAAAATAAAACAAGGGTTTAACATAAAATAGTTTGTATATAAATTAAATAATTTATTTAAATGCAAGGGTTTGAAACAAAATTTTATAAAATTATTTAAAAGAGGACTTAAACATAAAAATGATTATTTTGACACTTGCAGAATATTAGCAAATTTGAGATTAAAAATGTTAAACTTAATGATACAAGTAGCAACCTTATTTTTTTTTTAAAAATATCAAAAGAATAAAACAAGCTGCTCATTTTTCTTTCTCTTCGAAAAAACCTAAACAAAACAAAGAAAGTAAAGCCTCAAATCTGAAAAGAAGATAAAAAAATCATCTCAAATTCAAAGTAAAAATCAAAATCAGGTTGCCTGAAACAAAACTGCAAAACAAAGCCTCAAACCAGTAAAATAAAACAAACCTAAAAAAATTCTAAAGCAAAGGCAAAGGCTCAGATCAAAGCCAGAAAAAGAAACAGATCAAAAACAAACTCAAATGCAAGTCTCTGATTAAATCCAAGTCCAGAGCAAAGCAACAAAAAAATCAACATCTGTTTCAAGTCTTCAAAACCTGAATAACTACATCAAGATCAGATTCAAACTCAAGTGAATCAGAGTCAATTAGTTTCAACTCAAGTATAAATCAGCAACAGTTCAAATTCAAGTTTCGATTTTCTCTGTTCAAAAACAAACCAGGTGAGCAAACTTGACCCTGTTATATTGGTGTTAAAATTGTATGAGAAATATGTGCTGTTATGATTGTGTGGATATATTTGCATGCGTATATACTTATAGATTTGTGTATGCATGTCTGTAAATGTATACAGACATCCCTGTTTTTTAGAACCTCCAGATTTAAAATGAATTCAAAATTTGATTTCTCGTTATACTATCAATATTAAACTTTGATTGCTAAAGAAAAATTGTTTGAAATAGACAAGTACTATTTTTAAAAATATTTACAAGAATATCAGTAAGTTATTTTTACTGGGAACAGAAAAAAATACAATAGAATCAACTCAAGCCAAAAACTTGATTTGTAAATTTTCAAGTTTGAATTGTATCTTTGAATTCGTGTTGATAAATCATGATTTCTAATATAGATATTAATAAGTGAGTGACAAGAATTAGCGTGATGATCAGAAAACCAGTTTCTATCAAATTTTGACGACCCACAATGAAGTGGAGATCGTGACCATCAGTGAAGATAGATGAAGCATTAAGGGTCAATGTAAAAATACAAATTTGATTTATAAATGATCAGGGCATCGGAATGATGTGGATTTAGGGTTTAACGACCTTATTTAGTCGAGGTTGGTTTTGGGGGAATTGCGTCATCGACAAGATTTTCTGGGCGATCGGCCGGTGGGGGTTCGAAGCATGGTTGAATGGTGAGGCTGTGGCCAGAATCTCAGAGTTTCTGGTGGTCGGGATGGTCAGGATGAGGTGGTTTTGCCTGTTTGAATTGGGTTCCAGTGTTCATCGAGTGGCTCCATTTTGATTCTGATTTAATTCGACAACGCTGGGTGCTAGGAATGATCGGTGGGGATGTCGTCGTTGTGTTGATGACTTCGGTGATGGTCAGAGCGGCATCGGCCAGTTGTGAACGTGCACACGTGGGTGGTCATATCCTTGTTGCTTGAAAATGAGGAAGACGAAGTGATCTCGGTTGTTACTCGAGAAATTTTGTAGTTGGCGCGAGTTTGTCTTCGAGTTCGTTCGCGAGTGCTTTAGCAAATAGTAGAAGGTTTTAAATTAAAAAAGAAACCAAGTTTTAAAAAGAAAAAAAAGGAGAAGAAGAAGAACGGGAATGACTCGAGAGAATGGGCATCTGGCTCGGGTTGATGCTCGAGGTTGTTCTTGGGCTCGCTTGGTTATATACAAGAGTTTGAAGTTTTAACAGGTTTAAATTTTTTGAAAATATAATCTGTACAGGTTTTAAATTATAAAACAAATATTGTACCAAGGTTTAAAACTTAAAATATGAACAGGTTTCAAAGAAAAAAGGTTAAGGTTAAATATTTTAAATTGTTTTGAAATCAATTAATTTTGAAATAATTTATATGATGATAATGAATATATTTCTAAGTATTTTAAATCGAATTTGATAATGCTTGAATTAAGAAAGTGTTGGAAATAAGTTGTAACAACCCGCATATTTATCGATTTTATATTTAAATATCTTATTTAAATATTTTATCGTTAGTCGAATTTTAGTCCGAAAAGCTACTTTTTGCAAACAGTCGAATTGGGACTCGAGACCACCCCCATTGAGTTTAAAATGTCGTTTGCGACCTTTTTGAGTATAAGCTTCGATATGTTTGGAGTAAGTCGAATTTTGACCTTTTTCACTTAGGGCTTTGGTTTGGACTGAACCCATTAGCCACTTACTAACTCAGTCCCAACCCACTCCAACTCTTCATTACTTCATTTCTAATTCCTAACTCTTCAAGCTTTCAACAATGGTGGAGAGGAGTGGAAATTAAAACTCCAAGCCCTATTTCCATAGCAAAATCCAAGTTCTTGCTCCAAAATCTATGAGAACCCATTGGTAAGCATCTCCTTCTTCTTCTCCAACTCATTCTCTCTTTGATTTCAGAAATTTCCTAAACCTAATTTAGGGAATGTTTCTCTTTTAATCTTAGATTCAAGCTTGTTGAGTTGGAATTAAAGAGTGCTTGTTCTTGCCATTGCTTCATAACATCTTCTTCATTCGTTTGGGTTCAAAGGTGAGATTTTTAATCTCACATCTATGCTTATAATTATCTTCGATTGTTAGGTATGAATTCCTAACACTTATTCGTGTGCATTTGCTTTCGGTTTGGATTGATTTGGTGAATATTCCAATTTTTAGTGTTTTGAGTTCAATTCGTTAAAAATCCTAACTTGGATGTTTGAACATGTTTTTGGTGATGCATCGAGGAGCTCATAGGGCCGGGTAGTCGATTGGCATAATCCCTTAGCGTCGTTGCTCGAGAGAATGCAATTTTGGTCAAGATTGAACCTCATTTGTAATAGGCAGGGATGAGGCTGGAAACAGGCTCGGCCGACCGACCCCCCTGGTCCGGTCGACCGACCTGCTTCCAAGTGCATAAGCACTTTCTGTTTTAAGGTTCGGTCGACCGAGTACAGGGTTCGGTCGACCGACCTGCTGTCCCGAGAGGTTTCCAACCTTTGGTTTGGTCGACCGACTCAGGGAGTCCGGTCGACCGACCTGATGCATTTTGCCTATTTTGCCTAGTTGTTGGAATTTCCAACTTTAATCGATTCGTGTTTGTTTCCTATGTGTTGTTATCATTTGTTATGACTTTGATGACTCCTTTTCTTTGGGAATTTTAGATATATCCACTTTGATGGATTTTATATCGATTTCTTTGGATTTTATTTACGTCTTCGAATGTGAATTTTTATGCCCGATTGTTTCTACAATCACTTTTATGATTTGTCACTTTAAAATATAAAGGTTTTCTATACTAGTAGTAAATATCAAAACTCTTTCTTCAAATGATTTCAACACTATTTTATTACAAAGCTCGTTTTCTCAAACCGATTTCCAATCTATTAGTATATACAAACCTTTAACTCACTCGTATGAGAAATCCAATTAAACGACTTAGTAAAACAAGTGGTATGAAACGCTTGCGTTTACTTCGTCGGTTAATTCTTGGACTTGTTCGATTGAAAACTCTTGTGACAATTTTCTAGTGGAGATCTACAATTTGTTCGTAAATATTTAAGTTAAGCTAGTGGTTATGGGACATGAGGCTAAGCTCATATATTTACTAGCTTATTGTAATTAACACTTCTCTTTGATCATGACGATCATTTTATGTTTTAGACTAGCATTGAGCAATGTCTTAGAGATTTTGGTTCATCGGATGTCTCGTTGTACGACGTCGTTGTTCCCTTTGATTGTGTTTTGGTTCATCGGATGTCTCGCTGTACGACGTCGTTGTTCCCATTAATTGTGTTTTGGTTCATCGGATGTCTCGCTGTACGACGTCGTTGTTCCCTTTGATTGTGTTTTGGTTCATCGGATGTTTCGCTGTACGACTTCGTTGTTCCCTTTGATTGTGTTTTGGTTCATCGGATGTCTCGCTGTACGACGTCGTTATTCCCTTTGATTGTGTTTTGGTTCATCGGATGTCTCGCTGTACGACGTCGTTGTTCCCTTTGATTGTGTTTTGATTCATCGGATGTCTCGCTGTATGACGTCGTTGTTCCCTTTGATTGTGATTTGGTTCATCGGATGTCCCGCTGTACGACGTTGTTGTTCCTTTTTATTGTGATTTCTGGATTTCGTGTGTTGATTTCTGGAATTTATGTTTCACCAACTTTTACAATGGGCATTGATATATATGTCATTTATTGTGGCTTGGTGAATGAAATTAGGAGTATGACATTCCTTTTTATCTTGAGTAGATTATTGTGATATTGATTAATCTCTTGTTGATTTTCAATTACTTATTTATCACAGCTTGGCATTGTGATTATTATATGTTTATGCCATACCTCTTAATTCTATATCATGTTATCTGATATTTATAGCTAGACTGATCCGTTTATTATTTTCTTCTTAAATAATACTCGATCGGGTCAGACTGAGATTTTACAGGTGCTTCTGCTTGACTCCTTATCGGACCATCTTCTGACTTTTGGCTAACTACTTAGATTAGTAGTTTTTATTGTATACATTTGAGATATAGACTCTATGATGTATACTTACTCTTTTGTCTAGCACTTGTATCTATTCTTTTTGATATTGTGGATCTTGTTTGACCACTACTCTGATGTACACTTTCATGTGTTATATTCATATCTATTTCCGCCTTTGTGATATGAATTATCTGTGACTGATTTGTGTTATGTTTATTTCTATATTTGTTTCCGAAGACATTTATAGCCACTGTGTAGTAGCTTTGAGTTTGTGTCGGTATGTCGGATTTCCTCTTGAGATGAAAAGTTATATTTTTATCTGGCATATCGGTGCTCACACAAAGCAATTATACAGATGGTCGCTTCTCAACAGCCTTATTCTCCGTGCTAGTCGACAGCATTACTCCGTAGTGTTCTTGGCTAGCGTGGGTATAGAGGTGGGGCGTCACAGCTTGGTATCAGAGCCAATCTTCGGAACAATGTAGAATAATATAACAAGGATCATCGTCCTAAGTCTTTCTTAGGAGTCGTGCTTTAGAATTTAATTCGAGTCTTCGTACCAATTCATCCTATTTTCTTTATGATTCCTTGTTTTATCAATCAAGTTTGATTGAAATTTATTTTGAGAATAACTTTTTCCTCTTCTTTCTTTCTTTCTTAAAGAAGAGAAATGGTTAGACCTGGCCGTCCCAGCGCCGGTCAATCTAGTGCTACTCCCCTGGATGGAGTATTTATGCCTGCCCAGCAGCTTCTTGATCTAGTAAAGAACGCTCAAGCAGTCGGTCCCAATCCAGAGCCTACTCATCCTAGATCCGGATTTGCACGCTTGTGCAGAGACTACACCGATTTGGGTGGAAGGCCATTTAAGGGATCCGAGAGTGTTATAGAAATTCAAGCTTGGCTCAAATCATGCGATCGCATCTTTTCTCGCATGAACCTTATTGATCTACATCGAGTCCAAGTGGCTTCTAGCATGCTCCAAGAAAGAGCATTAGATTGGTATGAGCTTTTAATTTCTGAAATCGTTGAAGCGGATCTCACTTGGGAGCAATTCCGGAAAAGATTCGAATTGAAATTTGTGCCGGAGGCTGAAAAAGTAACTTTGGCCCGGCGTTTTATTGACCTGGTTCAAGGTGAATCTTCTGTGACAGACTATGTCGCATCTTTCGAATCTCTTTCCAAATACGGGGTTGAGTATATTAATACCCCGATGAAGAAAAATCAGAGATTTGTCTATGGCTTGAATAAGAATCTTAAGAAGCCATTGCTTTTGAAACTTGAGGTTTCATTTGATCAGCTTATTGATATCGCTCTTCTCTTGAAGAGGCCGATAGAGAAAGCGATATTGAAGTTGTGCGTGCCAAACAGAACTTCAACAACAACATGAAGAGGCCTATTAAATTCGAAGGCCCCAATCCCATCAAGAAAGGAAAGCAACAAACTCCGTTAGCAAAGTCTCCTATCTCTAGTCGTGGACGATGCTACAATTGTGGTTCCACAGACCACCATGCAAAGGAGTGTCCGAAAACTCTCTTTTGCCGTTATTGCAAAAATTCGGGTCATCTTATATCTTCATGTCCCATTCTTCAAAGCAGGAGAGAGGGAGAGCTGAATATTGTGCAAGCTCCTGGTAACACTTCACCTGGTCAAGGTACTTTTCACTCAATCCTTGATGGCATTGTTTTATTTCGTGATCTTCTTATTTGAGTTCTTTTTGATATGGGTTCCATCTCACTATTTTATATCAAAAGAACTTGTCGATTCTTTTTCTTTGAATATTTTGGGCTTGATGACTTCTTTGAGGATTGTGAATCCGGATGGTAGATCCGCAACACTTAATTTGCTTTTTATTGATGTCGAAATTATTTTATGAGACTTTTCTTTCCGAGCCGATACTACTTAGGCTTCGGAATTGATTTTTTTGAAAGGATCGGCTTAATCATTGTGAAGCCCATATCCTATTTTTCGAGTGGACTATTCATCTTCGACATTTTCAATCTGTTAAGCAGATTTCTATTTTTCCTTTATGATTTTGATTCCAACTTGCTGACATCATTTTACTCCTTAAGCTCACTTATAAGGAAAGTGTTATTTCTCTCATTCATGTAGTTTGAGAAATTTTCCGTTATTTTTGAGTTTGTCTTAGGATTATCACCTAAGAAATCATTTGTGTGGTGTTAAGGTCTTTTCAATTTGACCTTATCACCTGTTTTCATTTGCTACGAGTTACGGAAGTTAGCATTCCACTTACCGCATTCCGCACTCGTTATGATTCTTATGTATGACTTATTATGTCATTCAATTTGTCCAGCTTATTTCATCCATTTTATAAATCGAATATTCTATGAATATTTCGATGAGACTATTCTTGTATTTACTGATTTTGGATGAAAATATTGATTTAAAATTTTGCAAATCTTTTTCATAAGATTTATTTATAAGTAAAACTGGATTTTGTTCTTGAAACGAACAAAGAATATTCTTAAAACTTTTTAAGAGATTTATTTATCCTATAGAAGATGATTTTGTAATTGTATTGCCCGTTGAGTGCTTTAAGAATTTTGGTCGATGCGCTTGATCAACGTTATCGATAGGAATTTCCTAAACGCTTTGATGAGACAATCAGACACAGTATATTAACGTGAAAATAGTAAATTTTTCTAGAATGATTATTACATATTGATAAATGTAATTTTGAAAGTTTTAACTTTTCAGGAAAGAAGATTATTTAAAAGAAATTCTTTCTTTTCGATACTTTTATTCTTGTGATTCCTGAAGGGGAGCCAAGACTTTGTTATTTGTACCGATACTAGTCATATTGGTTTGGATGCCGTTCTCTTGCAAAAGAGAACGTGCTATCACTTGTGCTTCTAAATCATTTTAGCTTATCGAGACTAGATACGCCACTCATGATCCAGTGCTCTCGGCTATTGTTTTTACTTTTGGAATTTGGCATCATCATATTTGGATGAGAAATTGTTCTCTACCTCGCTCATAAATCTTTGGAATAATTATTTTCTCATATGGAACTCCATGTTGACTCGAGTTCCTAGCATCTTATGATCTTGATATTCTTTTATTCCTAGAAGGGAAATCGATTTGCCAATGCGCTTTGTCGTAAGCAACAAGTGGTTGATTCTTTGATGTTGTCTGAATGGAATTATCTTTTTATCAAGTTCATCGGACGTTTTGGTATACTTCGTTTTATTGAGTTTCATCTCATTTCTTTTATGGACTAGCGTCCGATGTCCTTTTATTGTGTTCGGTTCATTGGACGTACCGTTTTTGTACTACGTCGGTGTTCCGAAATCATTCGGGCTTCGATTCATTGGATGTACCGTTTGTACTACATCAATGTCTTTGCTTTTGATTCATTGGATGTACCGTTTGTACTACATCAATGTCTTCGCTTTTTGATTCATTGGATGTACCGTTTGTACTACATCAATGTCTTTGCTATTTGATTCATTGGATGTACCGTTTGTACTACATCAATGTCTTTGTTGTTTGATTCATTGGATGTACCGTTTGTACTACATCAATGACTTTGCTGTTTGATTCATTGGATGTACCGTTTGCACTACATCAATGACTTGGCTTTTAGGTTCATTGGACGTACCGTCTTTGTACTACGTCGGTGTTCCAAATTATTCGAGTTTCTAGTTTCTCGGGCGTACCGTTTTTGTACTACGCCGTTGCACCAGCACAATTTTCTGCTATTCTTGACGTTCTCCACGTCTTTTATCTACGGAAATGCTTTTATGTTTCCGGTTTTATTCTTGTGCGTGGTGATATTGTGGAAATTGAAGTTTCACCAGATTTGATTTATGAGCAACATTCCATTCGCATCATTACTTCGGAGGTTGAGCGCCTTCGGAATAAAGATGTTCTTTTTGTGATAGTTCAATGGTTCTCAAATCCTATGGATTGCTCTTGGGAATCCAGAGAATTCATCGAGCGATCCCGTTCGTGCTAACTCTTTCGTGCTCTTTATGGTGAACTTCCTATTTCAAATTTTCTTTTATGTTGATATGCTTCTATGGTTGTTACTTCTTATTTTCTTCTTAAGTATTGCGAGGACGCAATTTCTTTAAGGAGGGAAGTCTGTAACAACCCGCATATTTATCGATTTTATATTTAAATATCTTATTTAAATATTTTATCGTTAGTCAGATTTTAGTCCGAAAATCTACTTTTTGCAAACAGTCGAATTGGGACTCGAGACCACTCCCATTGAGTTTAAAATGTCGTTTGCGACCTTTTTGAGTATAAGCTTCGATATGTTTGGAGTAAGGCGAATTTTGACCTTTTTCACTTAGGGCTTTGGTTTGGACTGAACCCATTAGCCACTTACTAACTCAGTCCCAACCCACTCCAACTCTTCATTACTTCATTTCTAATTCCTAACTCTTCAAGCCTTCAACAATGGTGGAGAGGAGTGGAAATTAAAACTCCAAGCCCTAGTTACATAGCAAAATCCAAGTTCTTGCTCCAAAATCTATGAGAACGCATTGGTAAGCATCTCCTTCTTCTTCTCCAACTCATTCTCTCTTTGATTTCAGAAATTTCCTAAACCTAATTTAGGGAATGTTTCTCTTTTAAGCTTAGATTCAAGCTTGTTGAGTTGGAATTAAAGAGTGCTTGTTCTTGCCATTGCTTCATAGCATCTTCTTCATTCGTTTGGGTTCAAAGGTGAGATTTTTAATCTCACATCTATGCTTATAATTATCTTCGATTGTTAGGTATGAATTCCTAACACTTATTCGTGTGTATTTGCTTTCGGTTTGGATTGATTTGGTGAATATTCCAATTTTTAGTGTTTTGAGTTCAATTCGTTAAAAATCCTAACTTGGATGTTTGAACATGTTTTTGGTGATGCATCGAGGAGCTCATAGGGCCGGGTAGTCGATTGGCATAATCTCTTAGCGTCGTTGCTCGAGAGAATGCAATTTTGGTCAAGATTGAACCTCATTTGTAATAGGCAGGGATGAGGCTGGAAACAGGCTTGGCCGACCGACCCCCCTGGTCCGGTCGACCGACCTGCTTCCAAGTGCATAAGCACTTTCTGTTTTAAGGTTCGGTCGACCGAGTACAGGGTTCGGTCGACCGACCTGCTGTCCCGAAAGGTTTCCAACCTTTGGTTCGGTCGACCGACTCAGGGAGTCCGGTCGACCGACCTGATGCATTTTGCCTATTTTTCCTAGTTGTTGGAATTTCCAACTTTAATCGATTCGTGTTGCTTCCTATGTGTTGTTATCATTTGTTATGACTTTGATGACTCCTTTTCTTTGGGAATTTTAGATGTATCCACTTTGATGGATTTTATATCGATTTCTTTGGATTTTATTCACGTCTTCGAATGTGAATTTTTATGCCCGATTGTTTCTACAATCACTTCTATGATTTGTCACTTTAAAATATAAAGGTTTTCTATACTAGTAGTAAATATCAAAACTCTTTCTTCAAATGATTTCAACACTATTTTATTACAAAGCTCGTTTTCTCAAACCGATTTTCAATCTATTAGTATATACAAACCTTTACCTCACTCATATGAGAAATCCAATTAAACGACTTAGTAAAACAAGTGGTATGAAACGCTTGCGTTTACTTCGTCGGTTAATTCTTGGACTTATTCGATTGAAAACTCTTGTGACAATTTTCTAGTGGAGATCTATAATTTGTTCGTAAATATTTAAGTTAAGCTAGTGGTTATGGGACATGAGGCTAAGCTCATATATTTACTAGCTTATTGTAATTGACACTTCTCTTTGATCATGACGATCATTTTATGTTTTAGACTAGCATTGAGCAATGTCTTAGAGATTTTGGTTCATCGGATGTCTCGTTGTACGACGTCGTTGTTCCCTTTGATTGTGTTTTGGTTCATCGGATGTTTCGCTGTACGATGTCGTTGTTCCCTTTGATTGTGTTTTGGTTCATCGGATGTCTCGCTGTACGACGTCGTTGTTCCCTTTGATTGTGTTTTGGTTCATCGGATGTCTCGCTGTACGACGTCGTTGTTCCCTTTGATTGTGTTTTGGTTCATCGGATGCCTCGCTGTACGACGTCGTTGTTCCCTTTGATTGTGTTTTGGTTCATCGGATGTCCCGCTGTACGACGTCGTTGTTCCCTTTTATTGTGATTTGGTTCATCGGATGTCCCGCTGTACGACGTCGTTGTTCCTTTTTATTGTGATTTCTGGATTTCGTGTGTTGATTTCTGGAATTTATGTTTCACCAACTTTTACAATGGGCATTGATATATATGTCATTTATTGTGGCTTGGTGAATGAAATTAGGAGTATGACATTCCTTTTTATCTTGAGTAGATTATTGTGATATTGATTAATCTCTTGTTGATTTTCAATTACTTATTTATCACAGCTTGGCATTGTGATTATTATATTTTATGCCATACCTCTTAATTCTATATCATGTTATCTGATATTTATAGCTAGATTGATCCGTTTATTATTTTCTTCTTAAATAATACTTGGGTCAGACTGAGATTTTACAGGTGCTTCTGCTTGACTCCTTATCGGACCATCTTCTGACTTTTGGCTAACTACTTAGATTGGTAGTTTTTGTTGTATACATTTGAGATATAGACTCTATGATGTATACTTACTCTTTTGTCTAGCAATTGTATCTATTCTTTTTGATATTGTGGATCTTGTTTGACCACTACTCTGATGTACACTTTCATGTGTTATATTCATATCTATTTCCGCCTTTGTGATATGAATTATCTGTGACTGATTTGTGTTATGTTTATTTCTATATTTGTTTCCGAAGACCTTTATAGTCACTGTGTAGTAGCTTTGAGTTTGTGTCGGTGTGTCGGATTTCCTCTTGAGATGAAAAGTTATATTTTTATCTGGCATATCGGTGCTCGCACAAAGCAATTATACAGATGGTCGCTTCTCAACAGCCTTATTCTCCGTGCTAGTCGACAGCATTACTCCGTAGTGTTCTTGGCTAGCGTGGGTATAGAGGTGGGGCGTCACATAAGTATATTTAGAAACCTTAATTAAGAAATGATTTTGAATTTAAATATTATTTTATATAAAGGTTGATTAATTTATAAATTGAGATTTGTGTATTAAGTTTTAATCAAAAGGTATTAAGAAATTACTTAATGTAATGAATTTAAAAGATGATGATAATTGATTAATGATTGATTAATGTGATTATTTAAAAGATAATTCCTCGATGTAATTAATTTTTGATTAATTAATATAAGTGATTAGAGATAATCACTCATTTTAATTAATTAAAGGTAATTGATTAGTTAGTGGTAAATAATTAAGGATTAGTTAATGAATGGAATTAATTAAGGATAATTAATTTAAGGTTATTTAATTAATGAAAATGATTAATAGTAATCACTTATTATAATTAATTAAAGGTTAATTAATTCATAATTAATTAAGGATGATTAATTACTTAAAAATAATTACTTAATAAAAGTAATCAAGGATGAATAATAAATGATTAAAGATTGATTAATCAAGTGTTTAAAGATTAACTAATTTAAAGAATAATTAATTAATGTGATTAATTAACTAAGGTAAATAATTTGGGAATAATTAATTAATTAAAGGTTAATTAATTCATGAAAGTAACTAAGGGATGGTTATTAATTAAGAGTTAATTAACTATTGTAATTAATTTAGGATAATTAATCAAAGGATTAGTTATTAATTTAAGGTTAACTAATTTATTAATAAATGATTAAAGAATAATTAATCAAAATGGTTTGTAATTAATTAATATTAATTAACCATGATTCGTGTTCATTATTACGTAATTAATCTGTTTTAAATTAATCAGATAATTAATTGATTTTGTTTATGGATGTATGAATTGTATGAATGCCTTGAGCTGATCTATAATGATTCTGTGTGTGGATTGTTTTGATTGAGCTATGTGTGTATATTATTTATCTGTAATGTATTTACATATTATCTGTGATGCATTTACATATCTATCTGTCAATTGTGAATGATGATAAGCGTTATTGGAATATACCGCTTATCGATATTGATGTGTTTTAATCTGTGATGTGATGATTGATGTTGTTGCACTATTATGTAAAACCCCTGGACTACACCATACACACACAAATATGGACTGCACGAGGAAATCGGTTAAGTCAAAGATTTTTAATGATTTTAAAGATTGAATTTTTGAATCCAAAATAGTTTTGGAAATAGAATTGAAAGATTTTGAAAAAGTAGTTTCAAAAATATAAAAGTTATTTTGAATAACTTGATTAAGTTTTGAAATTTAAATAATTTGATTTAAATTTGAATTTAAAATTTGAAATTGAATTCTATGTTTGGAAAATTTGGTTTAAGGATGTTATACAAGTTATATATAGGTTAAACCATTTTAAAGGTATTGATTTGAGAATTTGAATTTAACTCAAGGGCTTTGACTCATGCAAATATAATTGGAAATCCTTTCTTTAAATGAAAGTCGGGTAGGTTCTCAGGACGTCCCTCCAGAGGCGTACCCATGTGGCAGTAGGAAGTTCCTTAGCCTGACCATTTGTTGGAAATCCAATCACCAATGTGCGCCTTGTGCGGTTTTAGTTGTAGAACCTGCCATTTACTTATGGTGGTCACCACTGTTTAGATGGTAGCTATAGTAGGCATAGTACGAAATGTCCATGCTGGCTAAGATTAATATTATACTTGCAAATGTTTTCTACTATGCAGCACTAAAAATATCAAATGGTTGTTTTGTGTATCAAGCATGTTTGACTATCATAAGGAGAAATCTTCTCCAATTTTGCCTTTGCATTGTGTGTGCGGTGGGAGGCCTTATGGTAGTTCCATTTTCAAAAAAAGCATTGCGAATTTCAATTTTAAATTCTTTTGATGTTTCTTTTAAAGATAAATTGTTTTGTTTGCTCATACCAGTACCATGACTGACCCGGAGTTTATTGTTCTCTTCCTAAACTCTGGGTGCCTGTAAGTTTCCACACGGGTAGTCTAGAGTTGGGATTTTCAAATAATAGATGTAGAATCGATAGTCTTCTTCAGTTTTTGGATGACTGATCTTGCTTAAGTCCTACTTGATGGGGGTTCGAGCTAGCTTTGGATTGGAGCATTTGATATGGAGATGCAAATATTGGAGTTCTCTCTTAGAAGTTCAAGTTATGATATCATATTCAGCTATTGTTCCGCTGCTGGTGTTTTGTATTCCGTTATAGCATTGTATATTGTGCTCTAATACATTTGGGTGATCAGTGTTGTATCATATTTGGATATTGTATTCATTGGAGATATATGTTATTATCTTTTTCTTCCACTGTGTTGTTGTACTTAATGTGTTATAAGCTCCGGCGAACCAGATTCGATGTTTGAATCTGCGGCATTTTAATATAGGTGATATATTCGGTGTCGATTTTCGAAGGTCGAGTTAGGATCGTTACATATATAATATTTAAGTTCTCCCCAAAGGGGAGAGAATTACAGGGAGATTGGCAATTTACTCATACAACGCCTGAAACCATTTTATCCCAAATCTTATGCTGATACAATATCATTATCGAGATGCAGAAGGGAGACGCATCAGGATGATGATACACCTTTTTTCCATAATCGAATTCAGTTTGGTGTCTAGGCAAGCATAATGGGAAATATCTGTATGTCTGAAGGGCGATTTCAAAGTTATGTTTTATAAAATCATACGTTGAAGATTTGTCACATGGTTTGGTTAAAAATTGCAATCGATTTCCAGTTTTGGATTTGGGGATTAGGTAGTTTGACAGCCTACAGAGATTCATAGCAATATTTTTTAGGCTTGATTGGTCAGATTTCCATCTTTCAGTGTCGAATGTATAGGTTGAATTTGAGATTGTTTGGCATCTAGGATCTTGGCTGATAGGATATGTAATGTTTTTCAATTTCAATATATGGGTTTCTTCTTTTAACCTTGTGGATATATGTGATGAAAAACAACACAAGATGGAGCGTTGGTAGGAAATGCTATTTGAATCTGCAGTTTAAAATTTAAAATTTTATTTTTTTTCCTTATTTACGTGATAAAGGCAAAGCCATGACTCCGAAATGAGATCTGAGGCACTGCATGAAATTCAAATCGACATTGTATACATTGACATTCCTAATCCGTACTGATAGCCAGCAGTCTTAAATTATTCCAGAGGCAAGTATACTAGATCTCGGGCGTCATTATGATATGGTATTTGATATGGTTTTTGGACATGGATCAGAGAGCAAGGTGTTTTTCAGCGATTGGACTGCACTGCATTGATCGAACAGAAAACCACGAACCTTGGTCTCTTTTTGATCACCCAACGGATCTGGATTTGTCATAATAGGATAAAAAAAATTGTCCTTGGCAAAATTTGTCCTTAGTTACCATCAGCACAAACGACTATAATGGTTCGATCATGTGATGAGCTATGTTTCCTGTTTCATACTACGGTACATTAGACATAACAATTATACTTTTTTTGTCCATCGTTGTCTAGGTTAGCAAGAGTACGTGAGAAAGTGGGGAGATTTTTTTTAGGATTAATTGATTTATCTATGAACGTTTGGGATTATGATGTAATTTAGGTGTTTTAATTTCTCGCATTATGTAGGCCTTTTATTGCTGGGTCGTATTATTGTATGATTGGGCGCTGTAATTATATTGATAGCAAAAAAGGTAATTCATTTTCAATATATGTATGTATGTGTGTGTGTGTTTGTATGTATGTTTGTACGTACGTATGTATGTACGTACGTACGTATGTTTCTTCAAAATGTATACACGTATAAGTATACACACACATATATAAATATGTGTGTACATATATAAATATAATAGTTAAATGTAAATATGTATTGTAATAAAGCATAAATAAAAAAAATTCTTTTATAACATTTTAGATCAAAATACATTATTGATCCTAATTTATTATTATTTTAATATATTAATACGTATTTATTGTGTATTGATTGGTTAAACTGTCATAAATAATTAATATAAGATAATTATATAACAAAATATCAAATTTTATATTTAGAGAAAAGCAAGAAAAATAATTTAGGAGTTGTGAAATTTTTCCAGATTTTTCTGAGTAAAAATAACATTTCTATTAATTAAATTATATTTGACCGAATATTACAATAATTTTTAAAAATAAAAAACTTTTTTCAAAAATCTAAATTTTTGGCTGAGAGCTTCTGTGATTATAAACTAATTTTAAAAATTTTAAAATTAAATTTTCAAAATAAGATTTAATTTTTATGAAAAATTATAATGATTAAATAATAATAAAACTATCTAATAATTAAAAAAATTGGTTTCTAAAATTCATAATTAATATAAATATACATTTGAAAATCATTTGATCAAATTTTATATAAATTATGTAAATAAATTTATTTACACACACATATATATATATATTATTATAATATAAAAATAAAATATAGTAATTTGTCATGGAACATTAGATTATTAATTAATATACAGGAAAATAGACGCAGAGACAAACTTAGAAAAAAAATTCGGCCGAAGGACAACAAGTTTGTTTTATAGATTGAAATACATTGCTAGTTATAACTAGCATTTCGTATAATGTAAACTTGAATATAATGCTAGATATGACTAGCATTTTGTATAGTAAAAAAGTTGAATATAATGCTAATTATAATTGGCATTTGTCCTTCAGCCTAAAAATAAAACTTCATGTCCTTCAGTCTAATTTTTTTCAAAGTTGTCATTTTGCTTAATTCCCTCTAAAATATATGTATTTACATTTTATTTTAATTTACACGCATAACCAATCATTATGTAGGCCTTTTATTGCTGGGTCATATTATTATATGATTGGGCGCTGTAATTATATTGATAGCAAAAAAAGTAATTCATTTTCAGTGTGTGTGTGTCTGTGTCCTTTTCCTTTGAGAACCCCCTCAATTCGTTAGATTGCTAGTCCTTTAATCTGCATACCTATTGCTATCAAATAGCTATCCATTTGAAGTGATCTGATTTGAGATCTAATTGAAGTTTTTTTGGTATGGTTCGACCTCCATTAGGATGGAAGAGGTAGCAAAAAAAATATTGAAATTAGGTTTATAAACAGTTTTATAATAGTTGAACAAGAGTGAAAAGAATGTAGTATCTTATACTTTTTCTCATCTAATCTCAACCATGCATTTCAAAACCCAACTTGCCAAAAAAATTCTGCCCATATGATAAGTCACTGTAGCCGAACCATGCCTCAAACAACATGGCCAATAGACCATTTAACCCCAATTAAATATGTTTAATTAAATCCAATTTGATTTGTTATCGATATCTCATATCGATCGATATATTTATAACTATTAAAAATATATATAACAATTCATATCTCAAATCATATTCAAATTTTATAATTAATATTTCATAAATATTAATTAATTTATAACAATTATAAAATACTTAAATCGTTTGGTCTAAAGAGAATTCAACTAATCGGTTGTGTAGCTCTTGAGTGTAAATTCGATCAGCAATTAACATCGAACTTTTCAAATGTTAACGTTCACACATTACTTAGAACATGGTACGACATTATGGACAAATTTGTCGCTTACTTAGTTTTGGTACAATCCAATTTTTGTTTAGTAAGCATACCCGATTTTAACATTTATTTATACCGAGACACTTCGTCAAAACTATATCACTTTGGACTTATGGAATATGCAATGGTCAAAATTTCAATATCATCCATATTCAACTCTATAGTCCGAACACAAAGACCTTGATTCAACAAAAACAATTGTTACTAATCGAAATGCTCTGGCTAGAGACTTTGACTTTGAGTCGACTTGAGTTGACCAAGATATTAACCCTATATAACTGAGGAGACGAATCCCCTCTTGAATAGTGCTTCACTTCCAATACTTTGAGCCGACCCAACTATAGTCACTCGATGGATGTCATGCCATGATTTGATTATAATCAAAATGGGGCTTTCATATTGAAGATCCATAGCATTTTCAAGTTGAGAGAAATGTGTAAATCAGTCACATCGATGTTTTCTGTTTGACCTTAGTTATATTAAGCAAAAGAAAACGATTGAGTGAGTCGTTCCATGGTTATCCAATAAATATCAATACGTAACCCCCTATGTCCCCTCTAGCAGCCATGAGTAATTACCGCTCAACATTTGGGGAGCGTTACATACTCTAGTCTCAATGGATATATATATATATATATATGCATATATATATATATATATATATATATATATATATATGCATCTTGCTTAGGAATATTTAAAATGGTATATTTATCTTTTATTATGATAAATTACTCACGGTTACAATACTTTGTAACTATTATCACAAGACATACCATTTATGGAAATTCTATTAAGTGTACTTTTAATTAAATTAATCAATTAATATAACCACATTATATTAAGTATATTATAGAAAGAAAATATCTTTTATTTTGAACAAGATTGGTCAACGAGTTAGACATATGTAACAAATTACATAATTGCTCCTAGGGCATAACCCTAACTCTATCAATCTCTCACTTCACTTGGGGTCAATTATGGAATCTTATTCCAACGCCTCTAATCGATATCTTAAAAACTAATTGGGTCAGTCCCTTAGTGAATGGGCATACTATTATGTTTTAATCATTTACTCTATCGATTAACTCTCTTCGACGTTGATAAACTACCTTTATCATATGGAATAATTTGGAGTATGTCTCTTGACTTTCGCTGAGCTCTTCTTCTATTATGAACTATATAGTGACATTGTTATCATATAACAATGTTGTAGGATTCTCAACATTTGGAATCACTCTCGGCTCGATTATAAATTTGTGCATTTATTATATATATGGATTATTGTGGTGTTATTCAAGTCAATGGATCAGCTACAATCTCTTCTATTTTGAACATTTCCAACCTAAAGATTATTATCATGGATTTATTATTGATATATTATACTCAATATCACTTATGAATTTTGAGTCCAACCACTCCATATGGAGTTCGGTGTTTCCGTAAACCTTTCTTCGGTATTTAATAAATACGCGAGAAAACATCAGACAACCATTTGGTGAAATCTACTTGGATTTGATTATTTCTCACATAAATAAAACACATATCATAGACAACATAACATGTATGATAATTCCTATTACCAATGCATAAGGAATCCATCTTACATGTTCCCTATCAAATTTTTTAATAAGGTGTCCTTACATATCATTTTGGGACATTCCCAATATCTTTTATACTTACTACAAAAGACATTATTTACGAATCCGACATTGAGTATTAAAACAACTAAAACTGATTTTAACACATATACATCATTAAAAAAAATCAACATGTGTTATTTACTTATGGTTTAGAATATCTATGTACCTCTTAATGCACTTTCTTATGAACAGATACTTCCTCTGTATTTTAATCCTCGACGACCAAATACGGTGATGTCAGCTATATTAATATTACATAAACAACATGGATATGGAAAATTTTAAAATCATTGAACAACTTTCACATTCCATTTCAAATCATTTCAAATTCATTACATAATCCCACATTTGTGGAGAACGTTCAAAGAAATTATAATTATTCATCATATGCCAAGAGCAACATTTGAAGATGCCCTCTTGGATGATAAGATTGTGTGTGTGTGTGTGTGTGTGTCTATTAAACAACTTTTCCTTTACAACAAAACACAGCGGAATCAAAATAGAAAAGAACTCCTATTGGTTATCTTGCCTCCTACACGTCTCCAGAAGCTTATTCGACTAAGGAGAAACTGAAAGCCTCAACTGTCAACTACTTAAAGTTAATTGACCACCCGAGAGTTTAAGGGAAAAACATAAAATTTGAATCAAATATAAAGCCTGTTATGAATAATAACCTACCATTATAAACCATTAAGGTATCTAGTGAGACCGCATCATAAACCATTAAGGTATCTAGTGAGACCGCGTCGCTTAGCGGTATGGGCTTTCCCCAAACTAGTATCTTATCCAAAACTTATAATAACCATATATTATGCTCATGCATCCACAATGGTTAAAACATAGCAATTTAAAATATTTTGATGATACGGAAACATGTAAATTATTCTAGATTTCCCATCCCCATTTATTTTGACTGTCTAACTCGGTTATAGTTTCTAGGGTCACTATTAATCTATTAGTTTATGGGATGACTAATAACCAGTTTAAAGCTTATGGACTATTTTTTCGATTGCATAGTTTTTATGGGATCACTAAGAACCTATTGGCCCCTACCAATGACTTCATTATTTCATTGGTTCTCCCTGAACCTATTGTTATCTCTAATAACTTCTCTCATATCATAGTTTACATGGGTTGACTAGGAACCTATTGACTTACGTCAATAACTTTATCCGGATATAGTTTTTATGGGATCACTACGAACCTATTGGCCCCTGCCAATAACTCTTACTAAACATGGTTTTCATGGGTTTACTATAAACCTGTCTAAACTAACAACCTCTTAATTAGTCTTTGGGCATTCTATATTCTGGTCTACCTAACCTCTAGGATGCAACTCTATTCATTCAAAAGTTAACTTAATTTATATTCACTACTAGGTCAACATAGCTAGTTCTTCTGCCCTTGTTCCCTAAAATACAGTTATGGGTGCAATACATAGTGAATATATTTATAGAAGAAGAATATGTAAAAATAATACCAACATCTTTGGTTGAATACCCTTGAAATCATTTCCTCCGAAAATTTGGTTAGTCCCTTTAACCCATTTTTTTAATTAAGACATGCTTCTTCCAAAACTCTAAATTTAAAAGCATTTTAAAGTTCTTTTATAGTGCTATTGGTTTTTCGTTTTGAAGATGAGATTGGGTTCTTTATTTTGAAACCCTAGGCTTTCAAAACCATTAAATCTATCTTTCGAAAGATTTCAATTCTTCTTTTTAAAACATTCAAACATATGATTTTCAAAAGCACTTAATCTCTTTCGAAAGCATCAAACCTTCCATTTGACGATATTGAAGTATATCTTTCCAACACACAGAAGCATAGTTTCGAAATCATTTGAAAGTACATCTTTCGAAACCATTGGGTTTATTCTTAAAATAACTTTTGGATCAAAGTGAACAAATGAAAGTACCCCTTTTGAAACCATTAACCTTCAAGAAAAACTGATGGCTTCTGTACTATCCTTTCGAATGCTTTAATCATTTAAGTAAAACATTTGGAAGGATAGCTTCAAAACACCTTTCAAAGCCATTGCCTTCGAAACCTTTTGCATAAATGGCTATTGGAGCCATTTTGAAAACATGGGGAAGTGGCTTGTTACATTCATAACACAAAAGCTACCTTTCGAACTCGTTGATGACTTCAATTCATTCGACTGGGTTTAAACTACCCTTTCGAAAGCATTGATTTAAAAAAGTGCAACTTATTTGAAAGCTACCCTTAAAATTAAAAGGCGACAACCTCTTCAAAAGCAACATGAACCCCTTCGAAAGCATTCTAAAGGCAAGCTATATCTCATGTGTAGGTATGGTTTCTAAATGAAATATTCATAAAATATCTTGGATGTTATTTTTCCTTCAAACTCCACATATATCTAGTAACGGCATTTCTATTCTTAAGGGAGAAGAATGGAAAATTTAAGGTTAATACATTGTAGCATTCGCCAATATACGAATCTTTATGTATTTCACAAGCTATTAGGCACAAGCGCTTGTTGTTAGAGTCCCAGAGTCCCTCACTCACTATTGAATGTAATGGACTAAATATGCTTGAGTAGTAACTTTATGTACCTACATTTTTAAACCTAAAAGCAAGTTTACTTTTCCATCTTTGGTGCAATGTAAATTTCTAAAACTCATCGACCTGTAAAATTTACTATAGTCTAAAACAAACTGCAAGTTCTGTAGATTTTGAAGGTATTTACAAGCTTCGCTTGAATTTAGTAAAAGTGATTCCAAAACACGAGTTTGAACAAAAGAACAGGCATGTTCAACTTATGAATTCATGGTATAAGTATAATTGCTTGTGGAATAGCCTAAGACTGAAATTTCGTCATGGAGGTTTCAAGAAACATCAAGACATTCTAAACTTCCATAAACATGACAATTTATGATACTTTAATTGACAGGATATGCTAGTTTAACAACTGCAAAGTCTGAAAGTGTGTTACTTTTTCCTAACATGTTCATCCCTTGGCGTACCATGCAAATCTCTCTATAAGTTGTGGAATAAAACTCAGAAAGGTTAAAAGCTAAGTACGTGTAAACGCCACTTTTGAAAGCAAGGTGAGCATGAACTTTGAAAACAATGGCAGTTTGGGTAGAGAACAGTGCTAGTGGGTGAAAATCCATGGATCCTAGTAAAGACAGATTGCGAAGTACGTTTAAAGAGTTTTTGCTCAACACATAATCCCCTTGGAGGTTTAAGACGATGCTGGGATGCTGGCTATGATGCGAAATTGTTGATGCAGGAACTATGTCCCACAGTGATCTTCATATGATATTTCTGAAGCAAGACAAGAAGACTGTAAATTGCAAGAGAAAATAAGTAAATTAAACATACGTTAAGAGTGGGAATCATCATCTGCTTGAGTAACAAAAATTTCGACTCTAATTTGTAATTTGTTCAAAGTGTAATATGAGGCTGTTATATGAAATTTTCTGATTTAAAGTAGAGTTTTACTTATAGTTTCAGGATTTGTCGATAGTTATCTAAAACATAGACTTAGATGGAATCTCATTCTTATCAGGTTGAAGATTAATATTATATATGACCAGTATTTAAGCATTATATCACCCTCAAGTTATTAGTATAATGTATTTCTTTTATTAGCTGGGCAGTAATATAGATAAATTTAATTAATGCCTTGATTAAGAAATCTCTCAAAGCCAGCATAAAAATATGAGCCATCCGCTTTGAATCAAGTATTCATGGTGACATGTTTTTCCAACTACAAAATGATAATTGTATGAGCAGAAGTTAAATAGAAACTGGAAATATGATATGAAGTAGATGACATAATTGGGTCAGTTCCTTAATTGATAAGTACAATTGTTCAACAACATTAGTAAAAGATAGTTCAGAAGACTTAACTGGGTTAGTTACCTCGTTTTTAATACTAACAGATACTGTCAACCTAGTATTTACATCATGCTTTACTGTACTTACAAGAACTGATACTATAAACCTATTATTTACAAGAAAGCCCATCAACCTATTATTTACATCAACTGATACTATCATCACCTTTTTTTTTGGTATAGAGGAAAAATATAAGCTGAGCGATATGCTTAACAGCATAGTAAGAAGCTAAAATAATTTTTTCCTAGCGGATCCTGATTGATAGATTCAAACATTCTTTGATGTCTTTTGAAATACCATGTTTTATCAACTAAAAATACATAAAAAGAAATTATGAAAAGACTGCTAAAATATCTTCTATCAAAATAAAATAGAATAAAATCTATCCACGAAATTTTGACTATCATTTTACATGTTGTATATGCGTTTAAAAAAAGAACATTGGTCACATTATTTACTGATGAATTAAAGTAATCAATTTTATCTTTCTGTAAGTAGTGCATTGCATTTGAATTTAGCTAGGTTCATAGGTTATATTATATATAGGCCTGTGAATAGATTCCTGAAATCCGTCCGCATCCTTATCCGAAAAGCGGATAAATATCCGATCTTCGAAAAAACAAATGCGGATATAAAGGTATCCGCATACGAAAATTATCCATCCAGTTGTTTCAAGATTATTAGTAATATTTTATGTATTTTTGTACAACGATAGACATATGTTTTTTTATTAAGCTAATATTTAATATTATATGAATTTGACACATATTAATTGCTCAAAACAATTTATTATCATTCTATTTATTTATTTTTCACACTTCTAAACCCAATGGGATTGAAAAAAAATTATGCTAAACCAAAATATTCTATTTATATTTCTCGATTTATCGGTGACTAGTGGATAAGATAATTATCCGACATCCATCCGAAACTGCGGATGTAGATATCCGATAGGCAAAAACGATGCGGATGCAAATATGGCACTATCCGTATCCGAAAGTATCCATTTACTTGCCTAATTATATTTACACAATCACGTTGATTATTTATAATTGTATTTGTAAACTATATAATGAAAATGAATCTTCGATTTCTAACACTTGTAACTTCCTCAGAAACAACTAATTTGGTGGTTGATATTTGAAATTGAATTCATGTAACGTATGATTATTCTAGTAGTTTAAATATGATATACAAAGCTAATAAAATCAAACTAAAAATGCAATAAATTTTTAAAGCAAAATTGAACTAAATATTAATGTGCATAATACTAATGCTATATGGTTGCTTCGTTAATTTTTGTTTAACAAATTAATGACATTCAATATACAATTTTGGAAAGGCTATTAAAAATCTTCCATTTAAATCTAAAAATTATGTTAAATGAACCCTTATGCACAAATTTAACCATTTGTAAGCTAAAAGATAGAGCTGATAAGCTCAGCAGTTTAATTTAAGCTTCAAAGATCTATATATGTACACCATAAGCATATATTTTTTAGCATCTGGATAAATACTTAAAACTTTGTTAACATATGAATTCTTCAATTGTAGTGGTTTAAAACTAGCATCCAATCATAGTTGATAGGACTCAATGTAGCCGAGCAAGCAGGACTAACAAAACTCAAATGAAACAAACAATTTAACAGGATGTTGGAATAAATGCAAAGAATGACTAGTTTGGAACAAATTGGGTGGTGAAGCCGGAAGTCAAAAAGGATGTGAGGAAGATACTAATGTCTACGGAAAGAATACTATCATATAGAGAGCTAAAGGTTGGTTCATCACTATGTAATAAAAATAGACTCTCTACGGAATAAACATTGACAAATAGATTACAAGTAAATTTTATTGCATAATTTTTGTTGATAGAAAACCACCTGCAAAAGAAAATTTTACCAAGCAAAACTATTGGGCACCAATATGAAATATATTTTATAATTTATTATTGTTGTTGTTATTGTTGTTGTAAACTTAGATAATTTTTATAAAACTTAGTTAATTTATTATTATTATTTTTTATAAAATTTAGTTAGCATGGCTAAATTATTATTCTTATTATATATTATTATAGATTTTGTTAATTTTTATAAATTTAGTTAACTTGGTTAATATATTATAATTTATTATTATTATAAATTTAGTTAATTTTTATAAAACTTGGTTTACTTATTATTATTATTATTTATAAACTTAGTTAATTTAGTTAAATTATTATTATTAGTATTATAATTATAAACTTAGTTAATTTTTATAAAACTTAGTTAATTTGACTAATATTTTATAATTTATTATTATTATTATTATTATTAATACTAACTTAGTTAATTTATTATTATTATTATTTATAAAATTTAATTGACTTGGTTAAATTATTATTATCATTATTAAAAATTTAGTTGATTTTTATAAAATTAGTTAGCTTGGTTAAAATCTATGATTATTTATTATTATTATTATTAACTTAGTTATTTTATTATTACTATTACTATTACTATTATTATTTATAAAACTTAATTGACTTAGTTAATATATTATTATCGTTATTATAAATTTAGTTCTTTTTTAAAAAAACTTAGTTAACTTGGTTAATATGTTATAATTTATTATTATTTTATTATTTTTCACATTATTAAATTAGTTAATTTCACAAAATTTAGTTAACTTTATAAACTTAATTAATCATTATTATTACTATTATAAACTTGTTATTTTCAATAAAACTTAGTTAACTTTGCTATATTTTTATAATACTTAGTTAATTTTTATAAACTTATTTAAATTTATAAAACTTAGCTAATTTTTGTAAAATCATTCTAGTAATACTAATGGCATGATGTAAGGAATTATGGTTTTCTATCCAGCAAAATATATGAATCTAGAGTAGCCTGATTATGAAATTGTGGAAGGGAATAAAAAAACTGAAAAAAGTTAAGTGCACTAGAATAATATTTCAAATGAAAAAATATGTACTCAAATACGGTGAAAAGATTTACTCTCACTTTCATGTTCGGCTTTCCCATGTCCATGTTCCAATGTACTCCAAATTTTAGTGCACCTAATATTCTGATGTTTTAACATGTTCATTCACCTTGCAGTAGTCAAGTCCATGATTGTTTTAGCATGTTCATTCACCAAGCAATAGTCTGCTTGTAGCAGCCTAGCCAATACCTACATCACTCATTCACCATCCAGTAGTTAGTTTATTAACGATGCTTCAGCTCGATTACAAGTCTATGCATCGGTCCATTATCAATGCCATGTGTTAGTAATGTTTATAATATTTATCGCCTACCATGTATTAGTAATGTTTATATAAGGCATAAGTTGAGTAATCCTAAGTACTCGAACTGTCAATATTAAGAAGAAAAAACAAAAGTCATTTTCATAAAAGTGTAAAATGCAGTAACATACAAATGTTCTACAGGTGTTATAGGAGCTGGGTTCATGATATCAAAAAGGGGTTCTGAAACACAACTGTTCGAACTGCTCATCAGGTTGTAGCCCTACATATGCAAGTAGACTGCTTAATGTTCCTCAACTTATCACTCTAGTCCTGATCTGCATTTAGCCTAACGTCTTATTATTGTACAATGACTCCAGCTTGCGTAGCTTGTACATCATCTCAATATGCCACCGACTTGCATGTGCACCACTTACTTCAGTCATTATTTTCAACTTTGATGTAGAAAAATAAAAAGAGCATAATGAAAAAAATTACCAAACAAAACTAGGAAATTACAAACGGAACAAATTTTTACCCGATATGAAATTTCCCTGTTTTGATTGAGAGTGCATAGGTCTCCTTTCAAGTATTCTTGAGGAACTGTATCCTGAAACAAACTGTGAAATGCTTATTTTAAATGTTGATCTAAAATAGAAGAACCAACTATAGATGTATTTCAAAAACTGATATACATACACATACATACATATATATACATACACACACACACGTACAGAGAGAGAGGAACTAACATGATTTTAGAAAACAACTACCAACTATAGAATTATGTGTTGGATACGGAAAGAAAATAATAGAGATACAACCGTAGAGTAGTATTTTGCAAACCATTACAACCTGTACTAGTTAATGAAATATTATATAAGCAACAACTTACACAACTAAAGTTTACCACTAAGAGCTCTGCATTACATGATACAAAGCTTCGATAGCTGCATTAAAGAGAAAAATAGATTCGGTGATAGAATATAAAATTAAACTCCTGAATTCTTTACATATAACTTCGTAATCATGCACAATACAATGTCAATTTTTATATGTGGAGCATGCATCGGGTATGAAAATTACTAGCATGCTACAATTATTGTTTAATTCCACATATGCATAATGCATCAGTTGTATGGCAGTGTGGGTAGAATGGTTTATTTTGAAAATTAAATATTTTTAACTAATGTATCCAAGAGTGCATATTAATTGACAAAGGTCAAAATTTAATGGATCTTCTGAAGTATTAGAGCATATCTTTGACTTGAATTTTTATGGTTCTATAAGCTGTTAATGGTGCACATGCATGTTAGTTGATAGTGGTCATAATTAATGTTACTACAAGTTGTACACATGATTTTTTTATCATATGTTAGATTGGTTGACTTTAAAAAAAAAATCAAATAATTAACAAATAAATTGCTAATGTGGTCAGGTTTTCTCTAATATCATATTAGGTTATAGGCTATGCCAATATAAACCAAGGTTCAAAATTCCTAATTTTACTTTCATTTCCTTCATTTAAGATTATATCATACTTCAAAAGTTAATATAATTATAGGTTTCAATTGTTATAGGTATGCTTGTATTAATTAGTTCAAAAGTTTGGTTCAATTATTAATTGTTATTGATTTTCACAAGTTTTTTCTACAGAGCTGGTTTGGAATTGACAAAAATTTGACAATTTTCAAAAAAAAAAAAAATTGTACATTTTTTTAGTATATTGTCATATCTACATACCACATTTTCTTACGCTTTCTAAGTTATATCTTTTTTTATCACTTGAAGACCACAATCATAATTTAGGCAAAAAAACAAAAATCTAGACCAACGTTTTTAACTATAATATAATCTTTAAATGATTTGTTTATCTTAAAAATAAGATACCTTAAATAAATGCAGATGACCCCTATCCTATGCTTGATCAATATCATAATTTTGATCTAGAAATGTTGCCCCTGTGATAAGAAATGCTCCTCCTAAGGAGTCTGCATTTCGTGGCTCCGATATAAAATCTAATGTAGCATAGATCACAAGTAGAAAAACTTAATTATTCATTATTATCAAGTTTGAAATTAATTTTGTGAAACTCTATATTCAAAGACTATGTTTAAAACTACATATAAAAAATTATTAAAAAAATATATTGCAAAAGGGCTCGTACTTTGATGTAGCAATTTGGACCGAGGTTATAGTGATTAAGGAATTTATCAATGGCCAAGGGATTTTGACCTAGAAGAATCTATAGAATATCACCTACCTTATTCCTAACTTCCTAAACGATTCATACAAAAAAGAAAAACATCAAAACCTGAAAGCTGTAGAAATTACTAACCAAGAACAAAATACAAAGACATTATAAACTTACTTTGGATAATGTTTCAAGTTCAAAATGGTGCACTCTCTAGCACCATCTTTGGTCAAACGCATGTTCTGTACTTAAACCGACAGTTAATAAAGTAAAACTAGCATGAGAAATGTAAAAGTACGCAGGTTGTAAAATAAGAAATGTACCAGTCTTATTTTTATATGTTATGCTGTCATAGGTGAAGTGTAGCTCTAACGCTAATAAACAACAGTATTAAAGATGAGACGAGCACCATGACACTATTAGGTGCAAGTGCCAAACTAATAAGTAAAACTTAGGAGCAGCCTTTACAACATAGTTTTTAAAAGCACCCGGAAGTAAGAATAAAAAGTCTAGAGTGAATATATAACATTTTCCTATTTAATATTTGAGATCAAAGCGACTGTGTAGATGTTTGTTCCGAGGACTCTTGTATGGGTGCTACAAGCATGAATATTAACTATCTTCCAAGCTAGATGTACTACTAAAATTAATCTATTAACTTTACTTTTATGAACTGGTTATACGAATATATTCGGGTGTTTTTTTGGAAAATAACTATCAGTTCGATTTTGATAACTTCATTTCTCAAATCTAAGTTGGAATGGCTAAAACCAAGATATTGAGCAAAATTAATCATTGGTTTTTAGCTCAGAGGATATGGTAGAAGGCTATTTGGAATATTGAGCATCAACTGAACACTAGACCGTCAAACTGATACGAGCAATCCAACCATAGCCTATAGTGAATGTATAATATTAATCTAATTATCATCAATGCCACTAACTTCCTTTGCAATATACCGCCCTATATAAAAATAGAGATTCAAAATTGGGAAGACAATACCATTTTCATTCCCTTCAGTCGAAGTTCTTTCAAAAAAGTAGACTTCCAAATCAAGAGCCTTCACATCCACCTTTGCCATCGCCCTTCTAAACTCCTCCTCCTTTTACATAGCCTTTTCTATTGACAAAATGAACCTGACCGGTGATGTTGATGCTACCTCTCTTGGCAGGTTATGATGGCTTTGTTAATCGCGGAGAATGGATGCAAAACTAATGAACAAAGCTGTGAAAAAGAGGACCGAACTTGTAAAACGGAGAAACTAGCCCGATGACTTAAATCAAAGAAGAGGGGAGGGGAGCAGTGTTTGTTGGAGGAGGGAAAAGAAGTGTGTTGATCGACAAGTTTTGGGGAAAGTAATTAGAATGTTTGTGAGGCAAAAAAGAATTGGGGAAAATCAGGAAAGTAATTAGGGCATTTAGGAGGGAACGCAATTTGCGTTCAAGGTAAAAGACCCGCGTAAAGAGGTGTTGGCAGAGGCAGCGTTTTGTTAATACTTAATTATGTTTTGAGACATATCAAGCAGCATTTTGTATTAAATCACTGCATACTAGTGCTTCCAAAAATGTATTTTGTTTTAGTAACCTGACCTTCTAGATTCAATTCTATTCATTCTGGAGTTAACATAATTTATATTCACTGCTGGGTCAACCTAACTAATTCTTCTGCCTTTACTCTCCAAAATACAGTTATGCGTCCAATACATAATGAATATATTAATATAGGAAGCGTATACAAAAATAATACCAGCATCTTTGGTTTCATACCCTTGAAATCATTTCCTCCCAAAATTTGGTTAGTCCCTTTAACCCATTATTTTTATCAAGGCAAGCTTCTTCAAAAACTCTAAATTTAAAAGCATTTTAAAGCTCTTTTATAGTGCTATAGGTTTTTCCTTTTAAAGATGAGATTGGGTTCTTTGTTTTGAAAATTAAGGCTTTCGGAACCCTAGACCTTTACTTTCAAAACCATTAAAATTTATCTTTCGAAAGCTTTCAATTCTTCTTTTCAAATCATTCAAACATTTGACTTTCGAAACATTTAATCTATTTCGAAAGCATCAATACCTTCCTTTCAAAAATACAGTAGTATATCTTTCCAACACAAAGAAGCATAGCTTCGAAACCATTTGAAAGTACCTCTTTCAAAAGTATATACTTATGCAAAACTATTTTTATTGCCTTTTTGAGTAATTCTTTTCAATTAACTAGCCTATTTGTAAAACTATGATCGGTTTCCATAAACTTTAACAAAATCTTTTCTAAAAGATAGACGAATTTTTTCAGGAATTAATCAATAAAAAGTAGCAAAAAAGGCCATCCCTTAACCAAAACATTTAAGACATTTAAGTCTTCCAAATAAATTAATTTTCGTCGTAGATTACTTAAGAAAAATCCCCGAAAATTATAAAAATTCACTTTTAATATGTTACCTCTAACATATATAAATTTCAGACCCAACATCCTTCATATAATAGCCGAATTAATTTTAAATCCAATTATCCATTTCTTCCTTCAAAAATTCATAATAAATTATCCATAACATGAAAAATTATGAAAATTAGAACCCAGCTCCGAATAATATTTTACACAACATAATAATTCCTCATGGCATTCGAGACACAATCAACACGATTTTAGACTTAGAGTCGAGATAAACATTCATAGATCATACTTGTTTGAATCATACATATCATGAAATCCAAGCATATCATCATTAAAATCACCATAAAGGTTTTAAACATAAAATCCAAAATCAAATGCTCTTTAAAAATAAAAATAGAGATGGTTTTATTTATTATTCACCTTGCTTAGGATAAGGAACTTGAGATTTGATTTAGATTAATCCTTCTACTTGATTTCCTAGCTTTTAATGAATTTTTCTCCTCTTCTTCTCTTAGGTTGTGGCCGGCTTGCTCTTTGGTTTACTTTTAGAATAATGAAATATGAACAAGTAGAGCTAAAAATGGGAACATGCATTTAGGGGTTATGGTGGCGGCTAATCCCCATAATGCCCTTGCATTATTCTTGTAACACCCCCGATTTTTGGGAACATTATTTAGGATATTTAATTAGTTGAATTAATTAGTTTTATTTCTAGAAGCAAGAAGTTAAGTTTCTTGGTCATGTAGTCTCAGAGGAAGGGTTGTCAGTAGATCCGACTAAGATTGAGGTAGAAAAAAGTTGGAAGAGACCCAAGACAGTAACCGAGATAAAGAGTTCTCTTGGGTTGGCTGGTTATTATCGAAGGTTTATTAAGTATTTCTTATGGATGGCAGCACCAATGACCAAGCCGACAAGAAAGGTGTAAAGTTCGTGTGGGCCGATAAGTGTGAGGAAGCATTCTAGAGTTTGAAACACTTATTGACCCATGCATATGTGTTGGTTTTTCCGAAAGGGAATCAGGATTTGGTGGTTTATATCGATGCATGTGGAACAGGACTAAGAGCTGTGCTGATACAGAGGGGTAAATTGATTGCCTATGCTTCTAGATAGCTTAGACCGCATGAGGTCAGATATCCGACGCATGATTTAGAATTAAATGCAATAGTTTTGCTTGAAGGGGTGGAGACATTACCTTTTAGAAGAGAGGTTTGAGTTATTTACAGATCATAAGTCGCTGAAGTATTTGTTCTCTTAGAAGGAGTTAAGCAAGAGATAGCAGAGGCGGTTAGTGTTTATTGCCGCTTATGATTTTGGGATTGAGTACACACCAGGGAAAGGCAATAGGGTTGCAGATTTACTTAGAAGGAAACATCAGAATGCAATATTAGCGATGATTGCTGATTGGAAAGATTTAGAAGCTTTAACAGATTGCAAAGTGCAGTGGAGATCCGATGTTGGGTCTAATGGAGATACAATTGCATTATACTATTTAGAAGTTCGACCAGTGATAATCAAACGAATTGCTTCTAAACAGGAAGAGGATCCAGTATTATCTGAATGGATCCGGAAGTTTAGAGAGGGAACCGAGAGCGATGAGTTGATAGATTTCAGTCTTGACCAGAATGGAAGATTGAGAAAGAAAGGAAGATTATGTGTTCTAAGTGTGGGAAACATAAGAAAATAAGTCTTGGAAGAATGCCATCGTTTAAAGTTCTCCATTTACCCAGGAGGTACTAAAATGTATTAAGATATGAAAGGAGGTTTCTTCTGGGAAGATATGAAGCGAGATATTGGGTTATGTGTGAAGCAGTGTATGATTTTCCAACAGAAAAAAGCCGAATAACAGAAATCAAGTGGGTTGCTTTAACCGTTAGATGTTTCAGTATGGAAGTGGGATTCTATCTTCATGGATTTTATCGATAGGTTGCCAAGGTCAAACAGAGGAAAATGATATGGGTCGATCCTAGTGGACAGATTGACCAAGAGTGCCCATTTCATTTCAGTTAGGTCAACTAGAATGACACCTATTTTGGCAGGGTTATTGCAGAAGAATGTAGCTAGACTGCATGGATTTCCTAGTATCATAGTTACTGATAAAGATCCTTTGTTCATTAGTGAATTCTAGAAGAGGCCACATGAAGTTTTGGGAACCAAGCTCAAGATGAGTACCGCTTACCATCCGCAGACAGATGGACAAGCGGAGAGAGTTAATAAGATCTTGAAAGATTTGTTGAGAGCTTGTGTTCGGGATTTTGAGGGATCATGGGAAGGACAATTACATTTAGCCGAGTTTTCGTATAACAACAGTTACTAGACTAGTTTTGGGATGGGACCATTTGAAGATTTATATGGAAGGCCATGCAAATCTCCCATTTGTTCGCTAGAGACTAGGGATAGGTTAGTTCTTAGTTCAAAATTAATCAGAGAAGATGCAGAAAAGATTAAGGTCACTCGAGCTAGAATGAAGGAGGCTCGGTCTAGGCAGAAAAGTTGTGCAGACAGGAGATGGAAAGATTTAGAGTTCTCAGTTAGGGACCAGGTTTTCATCAAAGTATCACCGAAAAAGGGTGTAATAAGATTTTGGGCAAGTTAGCTCTAAGATTTGTTAGACCTTTTCCTATTGTTGAGAGGATAGGGAAACTCGCATATAGAATTGCGTTACCGAACAGTTTAGTAGGAGTCCATGATATTTTTCATGTTTCTCATCTCAAGAAATGTGTTAGAAACCTAGAGACTATTATTACACCAACTGTGCTAGATGATTTAGTGGTAGAGCCGGATTTGACCATGGTAAGAAATCCGTTTGCATTGTTGTAAGAGATGAGAAGAGACTTAGAACCAAGACGGTCAGATTAGTCAAAGTCGAATGAAGCGATGATGACAGGGGCTGTTCTTGGGAGATTAAGAGCCAGATTAACGATACTTTTCCTGACTTGTTTGATGGTATGTGTTACCTTCTTCTATGATTTGTTGTGTACCTTATCCTAATTTTGAGGACGAAATTCTTTAAGGAGGGGAGTCTATAACACCCTATATTTTTGTTAACATTATTTAGGATATTTAACTAGTTGAATTTAATAAAATAATGTGTTAATTAGGAGAATGAGATTTGATTTGAAATTAAGGATAGTCATGCCCTTTAACAATGAACTAAAGAAGAGTTTAATATGAAATAGGAGAGGGGTAAAATAGGAAAGATGCCATTCCTATATCATTACCCATAGCCATGCATAACTTACACGTTCATTTCATTTCAAAAATTTTATAAAAGTGGTCGGCTACCATTAACTAGGAAAGAGGAAGAAGAATTAAGGAAAGCTAAAGGAAAAGTTAATTCAAAATCAAATTCATCCAAATATCAAGCTTCTTTAATCTCCAAAGCAATGGTGAATAATGTTTACATCTCATTTTTGATTGTGTTTTCGGTCTTAATATGAATTCAAATATTTTACAACGATTTACCATGTTTTTGAATGGTGGAATGATTATGTATGCATGTTGATGATTTATGTATATTCATATTAATTTTATGATATGTTTTAAGGTGAAAACATTGGAAATAATATCCAAATGCCTAGTGAATTTTCATGAAGATCGTAAATATTATTTTGGAGATGGGTTTCAATTTTCAGATTTTTCTGAATTTTCGTGGAATTAATATGGATTTTCTAGTAAATAAGACGGTGTTTTGGGTTATAAATTAATTACGGATTAATAATTAATTATTTGGGTTTGAAATTTTTATATGTTAGAGAACATATATAATGTGATTTTTTGGAATTTTCCTAGATTTTTCCTAAGTTTTTTAAGGATTATATAAAATTATTTAAGGTATGTGACTTAAATGTTTAGGAAAAGGGGCTTTTTGTAAAAGAATTAAATTATGAAATCTGGAAAAGTCAATAACCTTTTGACAAAGTGTGGTACTTTTTAGTCATAAAGAAAGAGGCAACGTAAAGCAAGTTTGGTGAAAAGAACTATCTGCTACATGATTTACACTGTTTCGACCCGGTCGGCACCGGTTCCGCTTCCTCATCTTCGCTTCTGACACAGTCGAAACTAATGCACATGGCTCAGTTTACTGGTATGTAGTGGACTGGAGGTAGGTGGAAGATTTGTAGCCGAAAACAGGGGTTTCGAAGGGGTTGAGGCAATGCTTTGTTTTTTAAAAATGCGCCCGCTTATTTTCGAATATAACTTTCGACTAAGTCAAATGGTTTTAAAAGAAGATTGTCGATTGGGTTGCATTTTTGTTTTAAATGATTTCTTTTGACTAAGTTGAAGCCTTTTAGCTGCTGCTTCCTATCTTTCGATCCAGATGGTTTCGAAGGGGTTTTTTGTTTTCTAAAAACTTGACCGCGTCTCCAATGCTTTCGAAGGGATGGTTTCGACACCATCACTTCATTACTTAGAATTGGCTTTGAAGCAGTAGCTTTCGACTTGAATGTTTTAAAGGAGCCTTTTTCTATAAGTAAGTAAAACCCAAATGGTTTCGAAAGAGATAGTTTCATAAGGTTTCGAAACAAATGCTTTCGATTTTAATGGGTTTGTGATCCTTTTGCTCTACTTGAAGGTAGAATCCAAATGGTTTCGACCGAGACATTTTTTTCAACGTTTTTGAAGGAATGAAAATTAAATGGTTTTGAATGATTTCCACATGTTTTAAATTGAATCCACAGTGCTTTCGAAAGGATTGATTTTATACTGTCTCGAAAGGTTTTAATGAACCGTTTCAAAAGAGGTGGTTCCCCAGGGTTTCGATAAGGTTGTAGTAAAAGGTTTTTGCTTATATTTTTGAAAGGTAATATTTAAAAGGTCTTAAATAGGGCTGTTTGATATTTCATAGTTTTCGGATAAAAGAAAGGAAAGGTTTTTCCAATATTTTTGAAAGGCAACATTTAATGGTTTCAAATGGGTCTTTCAATGGTTTTGAAAGGTAAGATTTGGCCTTTCGGCCTAGTTTAAGTAAAATGTTTTACTTGGTTTCGAAGTAGTTACCTTCAAGAGTTTCGAATTGGTTGTTTAAAGGTATAAACAAAGGCTTCAAATATGTTAAATAAGCAGATTAACATAAGTGTTTAAAAGCTAAAAGGACTTTAACCTATTTGAAAGGATAGTTAATCCTTATTAAAACCCATCAACATTATTTTGAGTAAAGTATATATGACATGGCAAAATGGCTTAGAGTAACGCTAAAGATATATTTTCCTTGTATACGTATATGATTTCAAGGACTAAATCCTTCCAAAAAGGTTTTCAAGGAAAATTTAACGGGTGGTTAACCCTAAAAAATTAATTTGGACAGTTAGTCCATTTTGCAGGCAGCTAGCCTAAATTTCAGATAGTTTGCCCAGTTTGTGGGCAGCCAGCCACATTGTTTATACAATTAGTCCATTTGTAGCATAATGGACCTTGCTATTATATATGGATAGATAGTTCACGTATTATTTGGTTTACGGATAGATAGTCCATTTATTAGCATAAAGGATATTACAATTTTAATATAATCAGTTAGATTAACCAGTTTGGTTGCATGAAAGGGTTGCAAAATATATATGATATATGTGAGGGGAAACCCATTTCTCTTAGCACCGTGGTGTCACTTAATATCAATTTATTCACACCAGGATTTATGTCTGACTTAAAGTTTTTGTTTCCCTTTAAACTCTTGGGTACTTGAAATTGATTTGAGTAGGCCAAGGTTTGAGGTTTTCATGTTTTTGTCTTTTTGCAAATAAAGCATCCGAAGACGAGAAGGTGGCTTATGGATAGCTAATTAGGATTTTCCATTTCGTTTTGTTTTGATTCCGCTGTGTGTATAAGTCATATACGACTATATTGCTTTAATCAACCAAGGGGGCATCGTTATATGTCGCTCTTGGCATGTTTTTATAGTGATACATTTAATCATTTCCTGGGAAAAATTTAGGGATTATGTAACATGGATATGAATTACTGTTTTGAAATGTAATCAGCAAAGAGTTGTATTTTTGAAATATGTGATTTTGTTCATATTCATGTGCTTTTGATATTATGGATACCATTATCATTATTGTATTTTATCACCAGATGTTAACACTATAGATGACTGCAGCATCTATGATGCTTAGCTTTTGGCCTCTGGATATGGGATTTTAATTTTTCCTTACTAACTAATACATGAAACCATTCATAAACACATTCTTTGTATTTAATTAAGCAAAGCCTCTAGTTCAATTTCAATCCCCTTATCACTCAAATATTTACATTATTTTGTTTAAGTTATCTAATTAAATCTCTGAATAATGTTATTAAAAATTAAGGGTGCTATGAGTTATTAGGCACTCATATGCAATGTGTTCGTTTAGGTTAGATAATTTCATTTCACCTCATGTAATCAGTTTAATCTTTGGTTCATATTTAATTTATTTTACTACCATAATTTTTCAATGAAATTCCTTCACTATGAAGTTGGTATTTCTTAAAATAAAAATTGTTTCTCAATGTAGTAGAATAAGTATCATAAACATTTTATACATTGCCTTTTATATAAAACTGATTTAATTTTTTAGTTTACAAAAATTATATTCAAAACGTAAATATGTTATCCAATGACATTCTTTTCCAAACTACTTTTGGGAAGAATCATAAAAAATCCCTTATGGACAATTATTACGTGTAGGCTTTCGATTTGCACAATCTGCCAACTTCTTGGCCTTGGATATGTTGGGGTTTCTTATGAACCCTTATGTTATATGATTTTGTAAACTATTATTTAGATGAAATAATATTAACCATGTGTACTACTCTTAAGTACACAATCTTATAGAAAGAAATTAACTTAACTTCACTCACAATTAATCGTACTTTGCCCAACAAAATTCGTTTACACCTTGTCAATACATCGTTATGTATTACTAGAGGAGTGACTTTTAAGATTGAATCTTTATTTATTTTTAGGTAGGTTCGGAACTCTTTCTAATAAAGTTAGCCACTCAATCAAATCAGATCATTTCTGTTACATGTTATTTTATTTACTTTCATTTTATACTCTATGAATCTATCATAGGCGTATTACATATGTATCAAATACTCCTGTCCATATTAATGATAAATCATCAGTAAATATGACAAAATATTTGATCCGTTTTGGTATTAATAGACTTACGATTACATACATCTATATTTATCAATCCAAAGAGTTCATCAGCTCTTATGATGCTCCCACTAATTAGGTGCATAGCCCTTAATTGTTTGAGATATAATTAACTAGCATCATATGATTCATAATCATATAATAAAATTATTTCTCAAAATACGGCTTAGTCTATAATTCCAAAATAACTATAAATAATATTAGATATTTCTGTATTTCTCAATGCATCAGTTTTTTATGAAAGAAAACACAACATTATAATTATTTTCATAGCGAATGTTCATACTATTCATATTGAAATATAGTTTAATTGATACCGAAAATAGTCATTGTTTCATAAATAATGCTCCGTACGTTTTATGATAATAATTTTCGTAAGTTGATGCAATCATTAAGTGCTATATGTCATGCTCCTACTATTTCCGTCAATACTATAATAGCATATTGAATTCGAAGGTCCATCATTCACTTAATATAGATTATTTATTTCATATATTGTAACTACTTTACAACGGAGAGTTGTTTGATCAAATATCCTGAACATAAATAAATAAATCTCAAAGAAAATAATTTTTATGGAAAATACATTTTGGAATATAAATCATATTTCTTATTCCAATGTTAAGTATCTTTTATTATTTTTACAATTCTCATCTTCGATGTTACTTTATGAAGTAGAAGTGACTATTCACTCTCTTTATCTCAATCGTACCTTAAATTTCATCTACTCTTATACATTCGTTTTCCTTCTAAATGGTCAGACCAATCAAAAGATAACCCTTACTACAAAATCATAATGACTATTTACAAAATGCATTTGATCATCCTTAATATATAAGGACATCAAATACGATGCACCTTATGTAAACTGATCAAATTGACATTTCAATGATCAAATTCAAAGGTCTTTCTTGTAGTTTTGGTTTAGTGTTACATTGAACACAATACAATCCTTTTATAAACAAACAAATTGAATACTCGATCAGATAGTACTGTTTATTGGGTTGTTTCGAATGAACTAACTTCATTCAAGTATCGTACATTATGAAGTGTGACCATTCACTATATAACACTTATATGCAATAGTATGTGGATCAAATATCCATAGTCTTCTATTGCTTTAGAGTTTGAAACTCATAGAATGTGATACATGGTCTCGACCAAACAAACGTGCAAGCAACCAAATTATGAATATATTTACTAGTTGTAAAATCAGGTGCTTACATCGATATTAAAACCTTAATATGCAAGAAGTAATTATTAGTGAGCATATGTTATGTGTCTATTTGTCAATCTTTGATTCAAATCATTCATATATCCAAATTGATAAAAAAATTGTCAATCGTTTTAAATGCACAAAATTATCATTGTAGATTATTATAACATTATATAGCATATGTTCTATCAGTATTAGGAAGGTCAAATGTTATCAGTTCATTTTTCTAATAAGGCTCCCTAGTCTTTTATGTTTCACTAAAGCCTTAGTGAAACATAGAAGTCTTTCGACTTCACTAGTGCGTGTTAGGACTCGTCCGTCTTGGAATTCCAAACTTGAGTCTGCTCAACTAGACATAGCTCCATGGACGATAGTTAACTCCTTATTGGTTGTATCACATTCAACTCCTAATCCCTTGGTACGTTATCCTATTTCCGCTTCAACCTTGAGTCTGATCAACAAATTGAAACGAAATTATTCACTCGTACCTACCATATCGTGACGGCCTAAGTATAATATATGTACCTTGAGTTTACTCAACAAATACATATAGTTATCTAACCTCGTCTATTCAATATATTAATAATACTACATATAACAACCCCAGCTTGGATCTGCTCAACAACTAAGGTGTATGCAAGTAATTTATTAATATATGGTAGAGATTAACATTATATTAAAGATTAATAATCTTCAATATATTATATTGAGTGACATCGACTCATAGGATAATGTATTTTTCATGAAATACCCTCGCGATTCAAGTATCGGACACATTAGAAATCATGGTATACGTACATATACGTATGTATTTATTTCTTAAGTCTATTTAGGATTTCTTTAACGTTCCACCTTTATTTATTATGTATTTATTGTAATCAAGGTCCTTTTTTGCTCTGCCATGGCTTCTCCTTTCCGTCCTATCCCTTCATTCACGCTACCTGTCTACTCTTCTATCCCCAAGTACACTTCGACCACTCCTCCTTCTAATGCAACCATCCCTCCTCTGCCAGACCCGCCGCCCATTCCCATCGCTGCCCCATCCTTACTCCTCGGCCCTCCGCCAGTTCCTTGTCCTTCAACCCAATCCACCTCTACTTCTCCTCCCATGTAGAACTCATTCTTCAAATCCAAGCCACGCAATGACGGCAGTTTTGAACCTGTCACTTTCTCGTTAGTCTATGATGATGGTGTTATTGTACTGCCAGTGGAAGTTGTCAACGCTGGGATGCTGCTGGGGGCAATGCCTTGTAGGCTTCTTTCTTGACTTACCTCTCCCCTACATGGTAGCCTTGCATCACCTAAAACGAGTTTGGTGTCTCAAAGGATCGATGGAGGTTAAATCAGATGGTAACTTGTTCCTCTTTAATCCATCTTCTGATGAAGATAGAAGGAAGATCATCCAATCTGACCCTATTGTGATGAGGAACAAGTTGTTTATAGTTAAGGAATAGGATCCTTCTATTGGAAACAGTGTTAGCACAATTAAGTCTATACCAGTATGGTTGAAACTATCTAACATCCCTTTATATTACTGGTCTCACTGAGGAATTAATTGGTTAGCAACGAGGATAGGGAAGATCCTATGTATGGATGATAATACTGAATAGTTGGAAAGGATTGGGTATTCCAAATGTTTGGTTGAGGTGTCTGCTCAAGTTGAGTTGCCTGATGTTTTCATTGTTAAACTTTTGGATGGCTCTGAGCAACAAGCCAGAGTTGATTATATGTGGAAACCACTAATATATGGTGATTGCAAGGTTTTGGGCATCAGTTTTCTTATTGCCAAGTGCAGAAATGCATTAATGAAAGTAAAATGGAAGAGAAAGCCGCTGAGGTTGGAGATCTATCAATTCTGGTGTTGGTAAAGAAAGTAATTTTAATGAAAAGGGTGAGCACAGAAAAGATGTATCCAAGGGAGGGTGGAGGAAGGCACCACTTAGGAAAGACAAAGTACTCAAGAATTTGAATAAGATTGGTAACAATGCTGGTTTACACTCTGTTAATGGACCGGATAAAGCTAAAGCTGGGAATTTTGTTTTGAATCTGTTTCCTGAAACTGGTACTGAAGGAAGGACTTTTGAGCATGAAGTAATTTCTGTGCATGCTATTCCTGAAGGTGGAAACAATTTAGTAGCAAATAACCCCGAAGTGAACATGCTAGAAGAAGCAATGTTACCTGAAGCAACATTGATTGCTAATCCTTTTTCTGTGCTTATGCATTGATGTAACGAAACACAACGAGAATGAACTAACATCAAATGCTTCTGAGGAAGGAGAGTTGTTTTCTTCAGCAGTGAAGGTCTCTGATCAATCTTTTGGTCCAAAAATACTATCAAAAAATGCTATGCAAATTAAAGTAGCTCAATCAACTCACGGGGTTGAAAATGCACATCCGGTTACTCGGAAACCAACTGAAGCAGGCTTGTTATGCACCCCTCCAACTGGGCAATCAAATCAAAGTGTTTTAAACTCCCATGTAAAGTTGCCGACTTCAATACTGGATCTAAACTTCATCGAACAATCTTTCCAAAATAAGATTGAGAATTATATTTTCGATCTTTTTAAGCCATCTGTTCCTTTTTCTGCTCCCACAACCTCCTCTCCTCAATCAAATCCTCCATTTCCAATCCCCTCCCCCTATTCCTTTCCAGGAACCATTCCGAGATGGGCCTCACCATCACCACGTCTAGATTCTTTTAACCCAGGCACTCTGAAGTCCTCTTCTTTAGCCGCTAAGCTAAAGTCAGTGCGATCTGATCCTCCTACAACTAGGAGTAGGGCAAGTGTGCTTCACCTCTCTCCTTAGTTTTTGATGAACAAAATTGCTTCATGGAATATCCTGGGTGCTCATAACCCTGTCAAACTAGATCAAGTCAAAACTCTGAATAATGAACATAATATCAAGATTTTTGCAATCTTGGAAACCAAGCTTTCTCTTCCTTTGACCCTGAAAGATGCTAAATACATCAACCCTGCTTGGCTTGTTCATCACAACTTGGATCAAGCTGCCTATGGTAGGATTCTCACTGTCCATGACCCCTTAAATTTCTCTCTCTCCCCCATTCTAACTACTTCTCAGTTGATCCATTTTCATGCCATTTTCCTTCCTCTTAATCTCTCTTTTTACTTAACTTTAGTATATGCTCATAATGCTACTATCTTTAGGCAATCAGTACTTAATCTTCTCCTTTTACTAAGATAGAATACCCATCCTTGGCTTACACTGGGAGACTTCAATTGCTGCTTCAAACTAACTGACAAAATAGGAGGAGAGCCCCTACTTCCTAGGGACATTGCCCCTCTTAATATCTCTATATCTGACTCTGATCTCCTCCCCATTGCTCGCTCTGGTGTCCCCTTCTCCTGGAACAAGATGAGCCAGTCAGGGATAAGAACGTTTACCAATATTGATATGTCATTTTGTAATGCTCCTGCGTTAACCTTGTGGCCTTCCACCTCAGCTTACCTGCCTCATCCAATCTTTTCCGACCATTCCCCTATAATTCTCTCACCCGTCCATATGCCATGCAGAGGAAAAAAAGCTTTTAAATTTTTCAATGCTTGGGTCAGAGACCCAGAGTATTTTAGTATTTTATCAACTGATTGGTCTACCATCTTTCATGGAAATCCAATGTTTATCTTGTGCAGGAAATTGAAGGCAAAAAAGCAAGCTTTAAGACATTAGGCTTCTCTCAAATTTGGAAATGGCTCCCTAACATCCAATATACTAAAGGATCAGCTAAAGAAGGCGCAAATGCTTTTAGGCAAGGATCCTTCCAATCCTTCTCTTGCCCGGAATGAGTCCATCCTCTTTCAACATCTATATGATGCCTTAAATTCTGAAGCTAGTATGATGAAGCAAAAGATGCATCAAAGGTGGGTTATCGAGGAAGATAGGAATACTGCTTTCTTCCATGCTTCTATCAAGGATAAATAAGCTAGAGATCATATTCATTCACTTCGGGACGATGACGGAGTTCTCCTTACATCCGATGAAGAGATTGACCAACACTTGATTCAACACTTCTCCAAGCTGTTAGGAAACTATGATAATTTTGAACCTGATCTTGATAGACTGAATAACCTACCCCTTCCTATGTTAAACCCAACAATGAAACATGCTTGTTCAAAAGGTCTCTGATCAAGAAATTAAAGATGCGGTTTTTTCTATAAATGCCACTTCGTGTGGTGGGCCTGATCAATTAATGTCGTCTTTTTCAAGGCTAGTTGGCATATAGTTAGTCATGTATTCACTGCAGCATTCGTAATTTTTTAATAACTTTAAATTGCTTGGTAAAATTAACGCGACCAATCTCGTCCTAATTCCTAAAGTCAGGCCTATCCAAAATGCTTCCTCTTTTCGACCTATTTCATGCTGTAATGTAGTATATAAGTGTGTCTCCAAAATTCTAGCCTCAAGACTTGTATCTGTGCTGCTATCAATTATCTCCCCTAATCAGTCTGCATTTCTCCCAAATAGGAACACTCTTGATAATATAATGATGGCACATGAATTAATTAATGGGTATGGTAGAAGTATGATCTCCCCTAGAACTATGCTAAAGCTTGATATTTGCAAAGCTTATGATAGCTTGCACTGGACCTCTATTGTTCGAGTGATGTCATTAATGGGTTTTCCCGAGGTCTTTGTAGCATGGTCGTATGTTTGTATTTCAACCCCCACTTTCTCTCTTTTCTATAATGGGAAGTCTTCGGGGTTCTTTAAAGGTAAGAAGGGGGTTCACCAAGGGGACCCCATTTCCTCCTATATATTCATTATTGTTATGGAAGCACTCACTTGTATGCTGACAACGAAATTTGCTGATAATACTATTTCTTTCCATCCAAAATGTAAACAGCTTCAAATTTCCTCTCTTTTCTTTGCAGATGACATTATGATCTTCTCTAAGCCTAATGATCACTCCATTGCTGGCATTCTTGATACTCTCCATTCCTTTTATCTTGCTACTGGTTTAAGGATTAATCAGTCTAAATCACATATACTCATATCTGATATTGGTACGTCTGCCAAAGAAAGGATAGTTGCACTATCAGGTTTTCAGATGGAAAATAATATGTCATATCTAGGCCTTCCTCTATGGACGTCCAGGGTTACGAGGGCTGATTGCATAACCCTTTATGATAAAATTACTTAAAAGCTAAACTCTTGGATGACCAAATTTCTTTCCATAGCCGGAAGAATGGTGTTAGTAAAGTCTGTATGCTTCTCAATGACTGTGTATTGGACTAGAACCTACATATTGCCCACTCAATTGCTCAACATGATCAGATCAGCTACGTTAAGATTTCTTTGGACTGGTTCCATCCACAATAGGAAGATGATACCTATGGTTTTCTCCTCCTTAGAAAAGCCTCTCAATAAGGGTGGTTTTGGCACCATCAATATCACCTTATGGAATAATGCAGCTGTTAGCAACCATATGGATGCATTACTGCTTAAAAGGAATAGTCTTTGGGTGCAATAGGTGTGGTTAAATCGAATTAGGAATGGGAACTTTTGGTATATGAATGTTTCTCAAGGATCAAGTTGGATATGGAGGAAAATTCTAAACATGAGAAGTACTTTCCTCCCATTTGTCAAATACAACTTGTCCCCTGCTAGCCCGGTGAGTTTTTGGAAGCACCCTTGGGTGGGGGATGGTATGGTATTAGACGATATGCTGGGAACCCATGAAAGATTGCAATCCCTGATATGTGATAATGCTTGTGCAGTTGAGTACATTGTGAATGGGAAGCTATAAACTCCTTCATCTAGTAATCAGGTTGTTAACTCGTTATAGAGGAGTTTGCATGATCATGTTGTGATTTTGAAACATGAGACAGAAATATGCTAAAAGGGTAGGCCTCGTAGTATTGGTAGGGTGTATGATCTTCTCCATCAAACTGATGCTCTACCATTTTTTCCTTAGGCTAGGGTTGGTTGGTCATCTCATTCACCAGCAAATGAGAACTTGATGTTTTGGCGAATTGTTAACCAAGCAATACTAACTAGGGATAAATTGGTGTCTGTTGGTATGGATATTGATCATCTATGCCTATTTTGTAATGTGTCCCCAGAATCTACTGACCGCCTTTTTTGATTGTGAATACTTATCCAATATGATACGTGCCTTGATGAATAAAGTAGGAATTACGAGCTTTGATGGAAATTCAACTACTACTTGGAATGAGCTGAAGATGGCTACGAGGTGGAGACATAACAGAAGGGACATTATCTTCTTTGTTCTAAAGATTGACTTCAGATTGGTTTGGATTGAACGAAATACTAGGTGTTTCAAAAGTGAGGTCACAGCGGCGCATCAATTTTGGGTCAAGGTTATGTCAAACATTGCATCTGGGATTAGATTTTCAAGGCATGATTTCTCTCCTCATAACCATGAATTCTGGAACTGACTTGGCATATGTATGTTGGGTCAAGCTGTGTGCATTTATCTGCCTGTGCATTCATTTGTGCATGTCGTGCCTTCTTGTTTTCATGCTTGCCTGCTTTTGTGGTTTTTCTTGCTTTTCACTACATAGTTGGGCCTTTGTGTGTGTTGCCTCTTGTTTGCTTTCTTTGTTTGCCTGTTGTGTTCGCGACTTTAGAGTGTTATTGTCATGATGTTCATCTTTTGTCAATAAAATCTGGTAGGGGAACAACCAACCCCGTTTGCCTTTCAAAAAAAAACCTTTTATATTTTATATTACTATATAATAGTATTATGCATAATATTATATTAATTAAATCTTATTAATTAATTTTTTAATTAATTAACATTTTAATTAATTTTATATTAATTTAACATAACATTTTTTATTAAATATTTATTACGTACTATAACCTTTATAAAATTACACATATATTATGTATATGTATAACTATTTAATTAATTAATCTTTAATTAATTAATTAAATTAAATTAACCTTTAATTGAACAATTTTAGTTAAATTATATTAGTTTCAAAATTCAGTTCATAGACATACATGTATACTTATGTTATTTTAAACATCTTAAAACAACATAACATATATCATGAAATATAATACACACATACATTTATTAATTAATTAATTTTATCAATCTAATTAATAAATTTTAAATTTTTTGAAATTAATATATATGTAAGTATATACATTTTAAAAATTATTATTATATTTTTACTTTTATAATATATTTATATCTTATTTTAAACTTAACTTTTAAATTAAAAATAAATTATTTTTAATTTTCAAACAATTTTGAAAATTAACCCAAGGGCCCAATTCAAATTAGGCCTTTTCTATTAAGGATAATATTTTGGGCTTACCTTATCATTTTGGGCCAGGCTAATAGCCAGGCAGGGTAGAGTAATTGATTACCCAAACCCAACCTTAAACACCCCTTTTCTAGACACCCTACTATATGGGTATGCTTTAATTTGTTAATCCTAACATGACTAATTAGGCCGCATAGGCTATTGGGCTCTGATACCATTGTTGGAATTAGGGCAGCCCGTAGTGGAAGATATGGGTGAATTTCAAAAAAAATTATACTATTGGATCATTATTGGCCCTGTGAAGTCTAATTTAGTTAGAACATTTCTAAATTTGATTTCCAAAAAATCAGATATTTCATTTAAACTTATAAATTTTTGTTTGAAAATTGTTTGATTTGTTTTCACTTTATATATATAAGTATACATATGTATATCCGTGTGCATGTATAACATGGTATTCTGTGCAAGGTATAATATGCCTGTATATAGATGTTGGGATTTACATCATAATGGATATATTAACTCATCCTATATGTATTGCATGTTGTCCAAATATGTGCATATACTTATAGATAACATATATATATATAACTTTCATATGTATATATGAAGATATAAATTATGAAAAATATTATACACACACACATATATTAAATATCAACTAAACAAACATATGTGTTTGTAAATTATGAATTTAAGAAATGAAATTTTTTTATATACATATATCCTAAATTAAAATAAAGTAACTATGATGTATATATATATATATGCATAATAATAGTTAAATGTAAATTTGAATTGTAATAAATTATATATATAGATAAAAATTAATTTTTTATTTTTTATATTTAATATTAAATTTTAAGTTTTCAAAAAATCAAGAATAGTATTTTTATGGTTTCAAAAATTTTCTTGATTTTTTTGAGTAAAAATAATATTTTAATAATTAAATGATATTTGGTCAAATTTTTAAAAAGTTTTTAAAAATATAAAAACATGTTTAAAAAATTTGAATTTTTAGACAAAAGCTTCTATTATTATAAACTAATTTAAAAAATTTATAATTAAATTTTCGAAAAATAATTTATTTTTTATGAATTTGTTAATCTTATAGTGATTAAATAATAATAATATTATCTAATAATTTTAAAAAAATGGTTTCTAAAATTCATAATTAATGTAAATATACATTGTAAAATTGTTTGATCAAATTTCATATATTACAAATGTATATGTATACGTTGGTATAAGTTATGTAAATAAATTGATTTACATGTTAGATTTTTTTCAAACAACCTAAGCACCAAATTTTTTGTTAGCAGACGAAAACTAGAAGCGTTTAGTCTTTTAGCACAAGATAAAGCAAAAACATTAGAAAAATGGTCAGAGATTTTTGACTCAATTAATTACCCCTTAATTCAAAAATTAGAAAAAAATAGGCCTTATAGCGATGTCATTACTAAAAGAAAAATACAGTACATAGCAAAAATAAAGATAAAAAACCTAGACATAACAATAAGAACGGAAAATATAAAATATTCACCTGCAGATGTTGCAGAATTCAAACTCCACATACAAGAAATGTTGAAATAGAAATTAATCAGAAAATTGAAAAGTCCCCACAGATCAGCTGCTTTTATTGTTAGAAATCATGCTGAAGTTGTAGAGGAAAACCCCGAATAGTATATAATTATAAAAGACTTAATGATAATACGGAAGATGATGGCTACAATATCCCAAATAAAGACACATTAATAAATCTAATTCAAAATAAGAAGATCTTTAGCAAATTTGATTTAAAATCAGGATACAACCAGCTGCAGTTAGAAGAAACCTTTAAACCATCAACTGCATTTACATGTTCAGAAGGACATTTCGAATGGAATGTTATAAGCTTTGGATTAAAAACAGCCCCAGCGGTTTTCCAAAGAATTATGGATAGTATATTTAAAAATACGACTTTTGTCTAGTTTATATTGACGACATCCTAATAGGCAGTAATACAATCCAAGAACATGAATCTCATTTAAAGTTAATCCTTGATGAAATATTAAAAAATAGAATAGTTATTTCAAAAAAGAAAATGGAATTATTTAAAAGAAAATTTTCTTTTTTAGGACTAGAAATTGGAAATGGTAAAATAGAACTATAACCACATATTTCTCAAAAAAAATTAGAGTTTCCAAACAAACTAAATAGTTTAAAAAAGATTCAAGCATTTCTAGGACTCGTAAATTATGCCAAAAAAATTATCCCAAATCTTGCCAAACTAGTAGGACCACTATACGGTAAAATATCTAAAAATGGAGAAAGATGATTTAATAATGAAGAGATTAAGTTAATAAAAGCAATCAAAGAAGAAGTCAAACGAATTAAGCCACTAGAACTCCCATTAACCACAGACTATATTATAATCGAATACGATGGATGCAAGGAGGGATGGGGGGCCATCCTTATTTGTAAACCAAATAAATTTGCAGATAAATCACAAGAAAAATAGCGTCATATGCTAGTGGTACGTTTAGCAAACTTGGGTAAAACTGGACTAGTATAGACTTTGAAATAAAAGCCCTTATACTTAACTAAAGAATTTACTGTTAGAGCAGATTACGAAGCCATTGTCAAATTTATCAATAATGAAAACTCCAAAAAGATAAATAAAACTAGATGGTTAAATTTGCAGAATTTAATCCAAGGATGTGGTTATAAAATAGTTTTTGAACATATAAAAGGCAAAGACAACCATTTAGCAGATTTACTATCCAGGCAATTACCCAAATGTTTTTTGTATTATTTCCAGGTAGTTATGATGAATGCAAAAGTAAAAAACAGAAATTAAGGAGGCTAACACCTCTCCAACTTTCAAAAGATAGAAAAGGAGGTTAAAACCCCTACAGTGCCAAGTAGTTCACAGACAAATGCAGCACCAACAAATACTTTCAAACTTCCAACAGTGACCTTTGGTCAGTATAACATAGCTATTTTTCAAGATAATGACCCAAGAAAATTTAGGCCTATGGTCAGAATCACAGACAAATCGCAACAGTGCCTATTAGATCATTTATGGAATCTAAAAACAGTAGATACAGACCGTAAACACAAAATGATTTTGGCAAATTGTTTTGCAAACTATTTTTCAAAAATACAACAGAAACCACTATCAAAAAACTTTTCCTACTATGTAGTCTTTGAAGGACTATATGTTAGAATTTTTAAACACTTTAGTCAGGTCTAGAATTCAGTTCAAAATTATCCTAACCCATGATTTAAGGGATTTTATTCTTTGAGCGAAGCCATAGAAGCAGCCAGACAACAACTGGGTCTCAACTTCTACATCGATCCACAATGTTAGCAATCATATTCCCAAATTACAACTTTAATGCCACAATCTCCAGAACATATAATGAATGACCAGGCAGCGTAGATTTATGCCTTGCAAACCTAGTTAAATCAGAGTCAACAGCAGTCGTTCCCACTCCAAGACAAGATAACAGAGTTAGAGAACTGTAAAAGAGAATTGGCCTACATACAACAAACGAATCAGCATTATGAAACCAGGATCTTTGCCTTAGCTAAAGAAGTAAAGAAATCAAAACAGGAAACCATCATTCCTAGTACAACTCTATCATATCAACAACTCCAAGCTATGTTTAAACTTAAACCCAGAAAGGCACTAAAACCATTATACGACAAATGTCCTGATTAAGAAATCAAGATTAATGAATTAGTAACACAAGGATTGGAAAATCAAATGTAGAATTTGCAGGAGAAACTAAAAGAATGAGAAGAAAATTCACCAGGAGGATGCAAAATTATACAAGATTGTAGATCCAATGTGCTTAGAGCACGAATAGACTTCGACTTAACTCCAGTAGACTTTGACGTTGTAATCAGATTATTTGACCATGGTATGCTTTCACGACTCAAACTAAACATAGATTGTAAAACAGAGTACTCAGACAAGTTTGGATGGAAGCTAAGCTTAATACTCCATAGTATGCTCTCATTTGAGAATCCAGTCACATTATTATTAATTCCACATGCCCAAAATTCTTGTTCAACAGCAAAAATACCGAACGACCAACTAAACATAGGATTTCTATTTTTGTTAACAAAAATTCACAGCCCTATGCAGTTGCACAAGGAGCATAGATATACGAACGAAAACCAATTTGGATACAAAGCCATAGACCATGGAAGTTTCACCAAAGAGAGGAATTATTATCACCACCACCCCATTGTCGTGAACTTTATTTCTATGCGGAAACCACGAGAAAGCAGATATGGGGCTCTATAGGTTTCGAATACTTACTAACATTCTATCCTATAGACAGCTTTGATCCACACAGGCATGTAATTAGGTTTGTGGAAGATAGTGATCTAGAAGCTATGGAAGATATGAGCGACGTCATGGATGACGAATCTGATGACATGTCAGTACCTTCTACTCATAGTGCTGCATAAAGCATTAGAAGCCTCTACATAAAGTCCAACACATGCATACCACCAAAAGAAAATGCCAGCACTAAAATAGCTTTAACACCTATCGGGACAGCTTTATATTTTTTTGCCAACTTTGTACTTTATTATAGATTAGGTGTCCTGTAAAATTTGGTATGTGTAAGTAATCAAATAACCGGAACTACCGACTAATAGCCTATATAAGGCAATTATGTAACTCAGTTGTAATCATTGAAACTTGGTTGAATAAAATCTATAAGCACTCTGCAATCAATGGCAGCTTAAACACTTTCTGTTCATCTTCTCTACTTCCTCTAAATTAAAAACTAGTTCCTCCAACAACAAAAATTTAAGTGCTTCCGCATCCACCATGCGTCTTGAGTGCTATCCTGCTCTGCCGCATAGAAGCCAAGGCTTTCCCAATTCTATTCAAATAAGGAAAACACCAGGTATGGATCTCCTTGACTTGGTATATTTCTTGATTTCTATAGTTCGAGTAATAATATTTTATCTAGCTGGGTATGCTTTTGGTCTATTTGTAAATATGATTGAAGAACTATTAATGTTGTACGACCAACAAAAATCCTAGCCAAAAAAAGTGCAACCAAGCTCAAAAAATATCGGCCTCCTACCCGTTTTGGTATCAGAGCATGGTTTATCCTTGAGCAGTAAAACAAGTTTTATATTACTGATAAGTCTGACTCAGGTAGCCAAGAAGAGCATAAAGCCTAATTAGGTTAGATAAAAGCTAATATAAGACTTTTGCTGTAACAACCTTGGTTTGGAGATTACCATAACTATTAAATTATAATGATGATTATAATTTAATATTGGGATTAATTAAATTAATAGGAAGAAAATGTTGTTTATTCTAATAAACAATGAATTTGGATTAATTTGAGCTATTGAAAATAAATAAATAAATATGGAGAATAAGAAGAAATAATTGTTCCATGTTGAATAATTGATGAACTTGAGCAGAATAAAGTTTTTTCTTCTTTATTTCGGGAATTTTTGAGTATAGTTGTTTGACTATATTGGATTTAATATATTGATCATGACAATATTGAGTTTATTGTCAATATTGCCGTTGTATTATTAAAACATAAGAAATAATAATAATTCTTAAGATTTAAATGATAAGCATGTGTGAAATAGAGTTTTTACTTTATTTCATGAATTTTTGAATGTATTGATTAGGATACATTCAATTAAATTTAATAATTTGTCCAATATTGTGTTATTTGCCAATATTGCCATTTTATTAATTAAAACTCAAGAGAATTGATTAATTAAATAATTAATCATAGTAATTATGATTAATTATGATAAGAAAATATTCATTTGGTGTTAAATCATGTAATTAGAATTATTGGAGTGTAAAATATATTTATGTTTAACCAATTGTGACAAATTGCAATTTATTTGCAAAAATATGAAAATTGGTTAAATTAGAATAATATTGATAAAAATAATAATAAAATTGTTAAAATTGTTTTTTTATCTTTTTATTTGGAATCTAGAAGTTGTAACGGTTCTAACGCACCTAAGTTTGTAAAAATGGGATTTAATATGTATAAGATATGGAGATTTAAAGAAATTACATAAATAAAATTTCATAAACTAAAAAGCAAAGATTTTCCTAAGTCCTAATGGGTTTTGTTGTGAAAATTGGATCCTTACCCTAAGCCCAACTGACACTTCTGGAATTTTGTACGTACCTTTCTTCTCTTCTCCGTTCATTTCCTTCTCCAGAGAAAAAAAAACCTCCAGTAATCATAACCATGGCCTCCTCTTTGTAAATCTTGTCCAAATTAAATCAAATCCCAGCTGAAATCAAGAGAATTTAAGTCTAAAATCAATAAAAAGGTAATCTCTTAACCAATTCTCATCTCAAATCCATGGAAATTTTAGATTTCAGATATTGTATGTGTTGTTTTGATGATTTTCTTCCATGCATGTCTTTTTTCAGCTCCTACAGGTAGTTTAGAGGCCACTACCAGCTGAAATACTCCATCTTGAAGCTCCAATTGACCTCCTCCTTCGCTGTAAAGGTAAGTGAAATACTTACAGCAACTGTAAGCAAAGAAATTGCACTGCTAGAAAATATTGTGATGCTTAGTTTGATGTTTTAGGCATAAAAACTTTGATTTGGAAAGCTATATTTTGCTGAAACTGTCCATTATTCTTTTGATCATATCTTGCTCATTCGGTGTCGGATTGATGCCATTTTTTCTTCAGATTGTACTGCACATGATCTATGTCAAATTTCATAGATTTTTGAGTCCGTTTGGACCTCTGAATTTGCTGTGAAAGTTGCAAACCCGAGAGGGTTTTGCACAGGAAATATATTTCGCTGAATATTAATTTTGGCATAACATTTGTGTTTCAAATCGGAATCAGATAATTTTTGATGTTTTGGAAAGAATATTTCATTGGCTACAACTTTTGTTTATTGAGTTTTCTGCAATTTTGAGGTTAGCTATGTCAAAATTGAACCTTTCTACTGCTACCCCGAGAGCAAAATCAAACCTGCTCTGTTGTTGTGGCAGAAATGAAATCTTTCATAACTTTTTCGTTTTTATGCGGAATTTGATAATTTTGGATGTTTCAGAAAGCTTGTTTCAGTGGCTACAACTTTCATATGTTGTGTTTTCTATGATTTTGATGTTTGCTATGCTAAAATTGCAAATGTTCTTCGTTGTCCTGTGTTTTGTTGCATGGACTAGTGTTGATTTTAAACTATTGAAAATGGTTTGCATCTATGAACATGTATATGCAATTTGTATCTTGGTAATATGATGTTAAACATTTTAAAAGTATTATACTACAATTATTTTATATTTAACCTATATTTTATAAATTTTAATCCCGTTTTCTCTTCTAAAATCTTTTATGCATAATTTTAGTTATTTTAATCATTTTTCATGAATGTTCGAACGTATGAGAAAGTATATTAAACGATTTAGTAAAAACCGCGAGGTATGGGACTCGTGCGTAGTTGCTTTATCGATTAAATACAAACTTGTACGATCGAAATGAATTCGAGGAATTTTTTTGAGATCCTCCAAGATTATTAACCACTATGTGGTACCTTGAGGTTTATTTAGAGCATTTGTCACGTATTAGCAAGATTAGCTAATATGTGGAAGTAGTTCGAGAACTCCCGATTGGAGTATATTGATTATGGACTATCAAGATTGTAGTGCTCCCGCCGATGAAATGAGGCAAAACCAATTATGGTTGATTATGATTTTATAATTTTGATTGGGTTTTCACTTGTCGATGAAACGAGACAAGTTTGAATTTATTTTTGGTTTATCGTAGCGGAATTGCTACGACTTGATTATTTACATTCGCCGATGAAATGAGGCATTGTGATTGTATTGATTTATGATTTTTCCTAATGTGGAACCAACGAGTGATTAGTAAACCATTAGTTGATAACTCATGGTATGGGACGTGGGTTATACCCTTATGGGTTCCTAGTCTCGATGTTGATACACATTCAAGATTGGACTAGTACTATGAGACCACGAGTTTATTGGGGAATCAAGATTTGAATTATGCCCTAAATCAAGAATTTACTATTACTCGGGTCTTTGACGTCACCGATTGGGATTGATTAAATTATAGGCTACGTAGTCGTCAAGATTGTCAAGATTTATCTAGATGACATGATCCCGATCATCACGATTGTTGGTACCAAAGTATAGTACTAGTGGAGATTCAAAAGCACGTGCAAAATTAACTTTTGATGCTTTATGCTTTATCGGAATTTGATGATTTCTATAGCCTTATATATGAATAAGGCGATATTATTTTGTGGTCCATGATTATTTAGATCATATCATGACTTGTTAGAGATTTATGAGATTTCATGATTTCATGGATGTTTATTATAATTTACTTAACTCAATCACATTTGCACTTATGCATGATATTAGAATATTAGCTTGACCTCTCCCTTGATTATCATTGAACCTTTCATTTATTCTGTTGGGTACAACAGAATGAATGCTTTCCTTTACTTGTTATCCTAGAGTTCCTTATCTACTTATGAGTTTAGTTGCCTGACCCGTGTGTTTCTTTTGCACTCGGGTCAGACCGAGTTGCAGGTTAGCTTGGATTTCCTTTGCCTCCAGTTCAGCTTGATACTTTTTGTGGGACACATATATGTATATTTTGGCTAGCTAGTCTTCGTCTTTTGGGACTACTCCTTTATGATCACTTGTATATTTTTGGGATGTATATTTTGACACTTAGCTACCTAGTAGTTACTCTTGTATGATGTATTCTATGGATATGTATGGTGATGGTTATGTATGTATATGACTGATCTGGGTTTGCTTTTCTGGGACTTTGATTATTCCGCATATTATATTACATTATTTCTGAAATGTTATATAGCCACCGTAGTGTGCAATAGTTATGCACTAGACGTGTCAACCACACATGAGGTAATGAAAAAAAAAATTGACACATACTTGACATGTTTAATTCATAGCTATTGTATGCTATGTTGGTCGCTCCTATCCAGCCTTATTCTCTGCGTTAGTAGACAGAATTACTTGTTAATTCCCTTTACTAACGTGGGTCTCGGGTGGGGCGTCACATTTGCTTACTCAAAAAGGAAAAACTCAAGCCCATGATAAAAAATAGTTAGCTGCTTATTTTAAACGTGTTAGTAAGTTTTCAACGTTTTAATTTGTTTTTATTGAGGAAAGAGTAATTAATTTATGAAGTAAAGAAGGTGATGTTTTCAAAATAGTTTTTCAACACTCAGTTAAACGCTTGCAATATTTAAATTTAGAATACTCCTTCAAAGAATGAAATATTATAAGTCTAGACAAATATAAGTTTCCTTGTTACTTTGAACAACAATTTAGTCATCAGCTACACGGTAATAATACTCAAATAAATAGTATTGTAGACTTTTTAATTCAAGCAAGTAGTCTCGAAACCCATAATAACACAATAACTAGGGCAATAAATAACTTAGCGGAAGCTACTAAAGAGAAAAACAAAATTTTAAAGCAGATTAATTCCAATCTAGACTTTCTTAAAGATCAAAAGAATACTATTCAAAACCCGTTTATTCATATTAAAAGGAATATACCTACTAAAGAAGAATTACCCCGATTAAATTCCTGCTGGAAACTAATAAATCTAAATATCTAGAAACAGAATCAAAATGAATATTAGAAGACTCACAAAAACAAACAGTCAAGTTTGATCATAAAATTAAGAAAGTAGAACAAGTAATCGAAAAAATAAAAAAGGTAGTAGCAAGTTAATGAATAAAGAACTGATAGAAGCAAAAAAGAAAGCAGATGAATTTAAAGCAGAAAATAACTTACGACCAGTTCCAGATCAAGGCTTTTCAAGGCATTACGGACATAGTCAATCAGATCAAGAATATCAACATTTATTCAATATATTAATAAGCTTAAATCTTCAGTTAACTGAAAAAGTTAGTCAACTTACAGAAAAGGTAAATAGTCTATCAAAGGGAAAGGATTGTCAACATTTACAAATAATAATAAAAAAGCCAGAACAACTTTACAAATTTTGGAAACCAAGATAATGAATTTACAACCGAAATCAGGATCTAGTAGAGCCTTAACAAGACGTAATTCTACTACTATGACTAGAGATGAGATATCAAATATCACGTTTTTACTTAATGAAAGGAAAGACAAACAAATAATACAACTTGATGAAGAAATAGATGTGGATAAAAATCTAGAAATATATAATAACCATCAACTAGATGTACTAAATCCAAAAGTTTTATATCAAATAGGAGTGATGGACTTAAACACTACTTTAATACAAAGCACTCGTGAAGAAGAACATAGAACAGTAGATAACAGTGAAATGATCAATATAATTTCCCCAGAAACAGTAGAAAAGTTGAAGAATACAGGAAAAAGATTTTTCCATTTAGGTCTAATTGTAATAGGAATAAAAGCATTAACTAGAAAAGGCTTAGGAATAAAGCTGTTAATATTAATCCAAGATAAATCATGGACTTCCGATATCGAGAAGGCATTAATATCAGGAATGGAAGCAGATTTAAGCAATAATACCGCTCTTATATATTGTGTACCAGACATTATTAAAAGTGTAGATAATTCAAGAAATCTAAAAATTGGATTTCAAGCGAAAGGATTTGAAGGATATATTGGAAAAAAAATTACGATCGGTATAGGATTACTATGAAAAGGGTAAAATAGATCAAGTATGAAATTTAAGCTAAATTTAACAGAACCAGTACAAAACATAGCAAGTAATGGTATTCAAATGATAGAACCTAGAAGAATTAGTCCAGAAGATTTAGCAGGACTCGAATGGTCCTTAAAAGATTTTGTCACCAATTATAAAACACTATTAGTTCCAAAATCGCATATCATATAACAAATCAATATAACGAACCAAGTATTAGATTTAATAATTATAAAACAAAACAATCTGAAATAGAACAACATAGTGATGAAGAGACAGAATATAATAACTTAAATTGGGAGGAAGGACCAATTTACGATGAATGTGATAGTGACATAAAATTAGAATATGATGAACTAGAAGATGTAATCGGATACTTACCAATAAACGAAGAGATAATACAATGAATAGATGAAATTCAAATCGAAGATGACTTTATTAAAGAAATTGAAAATTTAGAAACCGGATTTAAAAATGAAACAAAAATATATTTAGTAGAAATAATGAATAAAAAATTAACAGTCGAAAATTTAAGAGAAGAAATTGATAATATGATCATACAATGTATGATGAATCTCCAAATGAATTATCAAACAGCATTCAACACATTAAGTGAGTATTATAACTTAGCATTAGCAGATGATATAAGTGCAGGAAAAATTCCTTTAAGTGGCATATATACCGAAAAAATGAAACAAATTATCAAGATTCAATGATTACAGAAGCCTCATCAAGTAAACGACCAAGAAGTGAATTTACAAAACCAGGAGTAGGATATGATAAAAAAACATTTGAAAGAGAACCATGGAATCCTCTTAGTATTAGTTATACAGAAGGAAATACCAAAATAGGAAAAGGAAGTAGGAAATCATATACAAAAATTTATAGTTCTAATATGCTACTATTAGAAAATCAAACCCCTCAATTATGGCCAGATGAAATATTAATCTGGGAACAAAATGTCATATGCTACCGGGAAGTTAATATATGAGGAGATATGGATATGTTTGCAGTACTAGAAACTACTTTAGGCCTAATGGCATTAAGAATGTATCAGAGTTTTAAAGCAGTAAATCCAGACGAAATAGTTAGGAAAAAATCGTTACGAGACAATCCATATAATTTTACATCAATGATCCGAACTAATAATTGGTATGGATCCAGCTAAAGGAAATACAACATTACAAGATACAGCTATAAGAAATCTAGAAAAGTTATGTATTAGTGATTTTAAATACATTAAAGAATTTAGCCAAGATTTGCAACAATGATAGCGCAAACAGGTAAAGCTTTTGATGACGAATTATGTGATAGATACTTTACAAAATTACCAGGAGATTTAGGGCGGAATATACATAAAGGATGGAAAGATAGCCATGGAACAGAATAAGGGTTAGGTATAGGAATTAGAATTACTTTTGTTTTCTGAAAGTTAGAAGAATTATCTAAAGAAGCCACTGTGCAAGAACAGATTAAAAGGCAAGCATGGGCATTTTGTAAAACTGCAATATATACACCTCAAGCCTATAGATAAAAAAAGAGAAAAAAGTTTCTAAGAAAATCGGTAAAATATGACAGGCGTAAACAAAGTCGATATGTTAAAAAACAAAGACCATATAATAAAAAATGTACCTGCTATATATGTGGTGACCCGAATCATTTAGCTAATAAATGTCCTAATCGTGCAAATAATCAAGATAGAGCCAATATAGTCTACGAATTAGGATAATACGATCTACAAAGTGTAAATGATAATTCCGATAACGAATCTATTTATAGTATAGTTTCTAAAGAAGATAATGATCATCCTAATCCTATAACTTATACCTTAATGAATCAAGAAAACTGTTCACATTAATGGATACAAAATAAAGGAAGTGATCACATACCCTGCTACAACTGCAATAGATACCCAGCAATTAATAAGCGATTTCAATGTAATGAATGTTATAAGGAAATATATTTTTTATGCGCCAAACAAGTTTTAACATAGAATTAACCAAAAAACAAATAGAAACACCGAAAACAGCTTCTTACAAGAAAGAGTAGACAAGCATGAAGTTCAAATAAGGTTACTCCAGTATGAATTACATGAAATAAAAAGAGAATTAGCAACCTTAAAACAAGAAAGGAAAGATACAGGAAAAGAAGTACTAACTACAGAAATAATTCAAGTAAAAGAATTCTCTACAACTTTGCTAACCCTAGAATGTAAACTATGGTTTGACACCAAAATTTTATAACCACAACAGCTATAATTGACACTGGCAGTACAAAGAGCCTAATAGCTCATAAACTAATTCCTAAAGAATTCCAAGTACCTTTAACATATATGCTATTCTCTAAAACAGCGGAACAACGCATTCTGCAATTAAAATATAAATTACCTGATCATACACAAATCCAATTTAAAGACTTTCTGGTAATTACAGTAGTAAATATGATTTAGGACCAACAAATATTATACCACCTGAAATTAATAGTTTCGAGTTTTTATTGGGTCTAAATTTCATATTAAATCTTAATGGAAGTATTTCCATTAGTAAAAACAATATTATCTTTAATAAAAATACGTACACCTTACCTACCAACTTTTACCAAACCAAATCATATAATATTAAAATAAAATATAGCAATTTTACATGAAACATGAAAGTATTAATAAAATATATGTATTTTGTTTTGTTTAAACTTACGTACATAACCAATCATTATTGTGACAACATCATTACCTATGGGAATCTCACCTAACTAACAAAGCAGTAATATTATATATATATATATAGTTGTGTGTGTATGACCAATACTAAAGTATACAATAATTATACATCTTAAATGAAACTAAATATTTACCTTTAACTGATGCCCTCAGGTCCATCTTGTATTGAAGAATCCTCTTCCTTTGGAAACCCGTTTGATTCGTCAGATTGCTAGTCCTTTGAACCGGAGTCCCTTTGCTATCTAATAGTATCTGTTTGAAGTGATTTGATTTGAGATATAACTGGCGTTTTGTAGGTATGGTTTAGCCTCCATTAGGATGGAAGAGGAAGCAAAAATTATATTGAAGTTAGGTTTAGTGATAGTTTTATAATAGTTGGCGGCGAGAGAAAAGAGGATAGTATCTTATACTTTTTCACATCTAATCTCAACCATGTATTTCAAAACCCAACTTGCCATGTTTTTTTCACCCCTATGCTAAGTCATTACAGTCGAACCCTGCTTTAAACAACATGGTCAAATAACACATTTAATCCCAATTAAATATGTTTAATTAAATCTAATTTAATTTGTTATCGATATCTCATATCGATAGATGTATTTATAACTATTATAAATATATATAACAATATTTATTTCTGAAATCATATCCAAATTTTGTAATTAATATTTCATAATTATTAATTCATTTGACTAATTTATAATAGTTATAAATTGATTAAATCGTTTGATCTAAAGAGAATTCATCATTTTGGTTATGTAACTCTAGGGTGTAAATTCGATCAGCAATTGACATCGAACTATTCAAATGTTTGCGTTCACACATCACTTAGCAAGTTGTATGACATTATGTTCAAATTTATAGCTTACTTAGTTTCGGTAAAATCCAATTGTAGTTTAATAAGCATTACCTAGTTGTGACATTTATTTACACCAATTCTCTTCGTCGAAACTATATCACTGTGGACTAATGGAATTTGGTAATGGTCAAAATTCCAATATCGTCCATATTCAAATCTATAGTCCAAACACAATTTGCTTGATTCAATAATAATGCATATTATTAATCAAAATGCTCAGCAAAAGACCTTAACTTTGAGTTGACCGTGATACTAGCCCTATATACTTAAGGCGACAAATCCTCTCTTAAATAGTGCTTCACTTCCAATACTTCCACTCGACCCAACTATAGTCATTTGATGGACGACATGCCATGATTTGACTATAATCAGAGCAGAGCTTTCATATTGAAGATCCAAGATATTCTCGGGTCAAGAAAACCGTATGAATCAGTCACATCAATATCTTCTGTCTGACCTTAGTTATATTAACCAATAGAAAACTATCGAGTAAGTCATTTCATAGTTATCCAATAACTATCAGTACGTAACCCCTAGGTATCCCTAGCAACCATGAGTAATACGCCGTCCAACATTGAAGAGCATTAAGTACTCTAGTCTCAATGGATACATCGAATCCAGCCTTAATGCATCTTGACTAGGAACGTTTAAAATGGTATATTTATTTTTTGTGATAAATTACTCACTATTACAACACTTTATAATTACTATCACAAAATATACCATTTAAGAATTTTTTTCATTTAATGTACTTTTAGTTAAATTAATCAATTAATACAACCATAATAATATCAAGTATATTATAGAAATAAAATACCTTTTATTTCAAACAAGATTAGATAATGAGTTAGATATATGTGACAAATTACATAATTCCCCTAAGGCATACCCTTAACTCTATAAGCGAGAAACTCTAGCTTTAATGCGCAGCAAATTGATCATCCTTATGGAGTCACGAGTACCACTCCTACCCAAGATCTGCATTTATTAGCAGCTGTATATACAAAAAGTTTCCATTTAGAAATTCTGAGCATATCGTCTTCCTCTTCACCGTCTCGTGCGGTAAATTCAGCGACAAAATCCGTTAACGCATGTCCATTTATCACCCTCCTCGAATGGTAACTGATGTCATACTGGCCCAGTTCAATCTTCCACTTTAATTACCTTTTCAATGTCCTCGGTCAGTACAGTACCTGATTTAAAGGTTAATCTATTAGCATCTTAGTCGAGTGAGTCCGGAAATATGGTTGGAACTTTCTCAACCCAGTCAGCAAGTAATAAAAAACTTCCTCCAACTTTGAGTGGTTCTTTTCAGCTATGGTAAACCATTTTTTGATATAGTAAACCGTCCTTTGAACCCTTGCCTCCTCGCATACCATTGCTGCGCTTAGGTCGTAAGCATAAACTACTAAATAGATTATAAAAATAGCCACCATCGAAAGGTTTGGATAAAACTGGAGGAGTTTCCATATTCCTTAGTAAGTGCTTGAAAGCATTATGACATTCCTTCATCCATACAAAATTCCTCTTTTTCTTTTTGAGGACATTAAAGTACAGTATACGCTTATCCGACATTTGAGATAAACCAACTCAATGCTACAACCTTCCCGTTCAACCTTTGCAACTCCTTCTTCGTGGTTGGGGTAGTCAAATTCCTCGAGGCATTAATCTACTTCAGATCAACCTCAACGCTCCTAGAATTCAAAAAAAATCCTAGAAACTTCCACGATGCAAATCCAAAAGAACATTTCAACATATTTAACTTCATTCCGTACTTCCATAGCACTTCAAAAATCTCCAAAAGGTAATCTATATGGTTCCTTGATAGTCGTGGCTCCATGAGCATATCATTCATGGACGCTTCCATTGTCCATCCGATTTGATTCTTGAATATGAAATTCACCAATTTCTGGTAAGTAGCTCCTGCATTTTTCAGACAAAATGACATCATTCGATAAGAGTGTAATCGCAAATCCATTATAAAGATGGTGTGCTCCTGATCAAGAATATGCATTGGTATTTGATTATAGATAGAACAAGCATCCATAAAAGAGAACGACTCACATCCCACGGTCCCGTATACCAACTGGTTAATTCTGGGGAAGGGGAAGCTGTCCTTCGAGCATGCTTTATTCAAATCTTAGTATTCAATATACGTCTACCACGTTTTGTTTTCTTTCTTGACCAACATGAGATTTGATACCCATTCAGGGTACAAAGCATTATGGAATCCATTTTCCTTCATCTTATCCACTTCCTCCTTTAACATAGTGGATTGCTATGGACCCAAACTATATTTCCTCTATTTTACTGGTAGATATTTTGGGTCCACATTCAGTGCATGGCAAGCTATCTCTGATGATATCTCACACATGTCTGAATGTGTCCATGCAAACACATACAATTTTTTGAAGAAAGCCGACAATTCCTTCTTCAATCCTTTGCTGAGTTGAGATCCAACCTTAAGAACTCGATTAGGACCATCTATATCGACCGGTATGTTAATCATTAACTTAGCTACCATTTCCCGCACTTCCTCTGACTTCCATAGACTTATAGAACTTGCTATGGTTAATGAGGCATTGCTTGATCTTTAATTTCTATGCATCCATTTTTAATGTGGAGAGCTTTCTTTTCAGTTTTTCCATTTTTCCATCGCTTTGCTTCTCTGAGCTTAGTGATGTAATATTCTTGACAGCGCTTTTTTCTTCTTTAATCGATCAAACCTCATTCTCCATGGGGAACTTCATCATCAATCACCAAGAAGCTAGTACAGCCCTAAAATTGGCAAGGGCCGGAAGATCCAAAAAGGAAAATGTGAAATACTCATCCATAATTATGAACTTCTAAAGCTGCATAGTGTTGCGGTCTCTATCTCCCAATTCAATAGATAAATCAATTGTTCCAATGGGTTGCTTTATCTTGCCGGTAAATCCTTTAATTCTAGATTTACAAGGCTGGATATCCTTCATACTTATCCTCATATAACCAAATTGACTTTTGAATAGAATATTCACTAAGCTTTCGCTATCCAACAAGACTCAGTGCATCGTAGCAGGGTGTAGAACGACTATAATTACCATGGGGTCAAAGGTTGGCGCTTCAACTCTATTAGACCCCCTATTATGAAACACAATGTCATCATTCATTAACCTTTGTAGCTTAGACGGAGCTCCATCCCCAACAGCAAAGCAACTCTCCTACGATATGTGCCTCAAGAAACACACATACTATTCCATATCATTCCAGCTTTTATCCCTTGGATGTTGTCCTCCAATTATGGTGTTAATAACTACGCTCTTTTACTTGGTCCAGATTGGTTCCCTTGGGCCTTAATACTTCGGGTCTAACATTTTGTCTACCGTTCTACTGCTCTCTTACATAATGCTGCAATTTCTTCTTTCATATCAATTTTTTCAATAAAATCTCGGGTATGCCTACACTCATTCGTGTTATGCCCTTGAATTTCATAGAACCAACAATACTTGCTATAGTGCCTTTCATCCTTATTTTCTCCCTCTTAGGCCGCTTCTTATACCTTTTCGTGCCTTCTTATGCAAAGTATATGTTTTCTGGTGTATTGTTTAAAGGCATGTACTCCCCTAGTCTCATATTCCTTAGGCACTTTTTGGCATCATTTCGTCTGCCCTTAGTGTCTTGGTTTCTCTTCCTTTGATTACCAGCATTGCCAACATTCATAGCCATATTTTTGGCAATCTCACTGGTCAGTTTAACAACTACATTACTTTGAATTACTTCCGTCGACTATCTACCACCAGTCTTCCCAGCAACCTGACTTGCTTCTTCCAAACACAAGAATTCTTTCTCCATTTGGTGGAACTCCTCTATAGTTGTTGGCTACCTCATTCACGGCCATTTCCCAAAGTATGTGTCTGAATGTATGCCTCGGGCCAATGCTGTCAATACCATACTCTCATTTGGATTGTTAACTTTATTAACTTCAATATTAAACCTATACAAGAACCCCTTCAACAACTCTTTAGGTCCTTGAGAAAGGCTCAACAAGGACATCATGTCCTTAGGAAGGGTGGTGTAGAGCTTAAACTTCTCCAAAAACTTATTTTCTAACTCATCAAAAGTCAAGATGGATTCCGGTGCAAGCCAAGTAAACCACATTGATGCAACCCCATGTAAAAAATTAGGAAAACACCTTCGTCGAACTACATTCGTTGCTCGGGCACCATCCTTAAGCCACTCATTTTTGAACAAATGTTTCCTAGGTTAGTATCCCATTATATGATGATATTGTATGCATCGTCAACTTCTTGGGATACTCTTCCATCAATATGTTCTCCTTGAATGGAGTTCTACTAGGTGCAGAACCCTAGTCCATATTCTTTCTCCATTTATTTTCCTCCAATAATTGCTTGATCATATCTGCTATATGCTCCTTGCTATCTTGGTACTCTAAAGGATGACTCTGAAGACCAACACCGAGTGTTTGACTCCGTAGACGGTTTTTGTTTTCTTATTGTTGTGTGGGTTCTCCGGTTCTAGGAAACAACTCCTTTAGTTCTTCTTTATTATCTAGCTAACTCTATAGAGGTTGTTTGAGCACCAACATCTTGAGATTCAACTGCAATCCATCGCCATCACCAGAATGCTTCAAATCGTCATAGGAATTAGAAAAGTTGACGGCCTCAAATTTGGGTCGGTATCGACCTGATTTTGGTCTGTATCGATTTGAATTCCCTTAGAAGGGGCTCTTGCAGTCCCTCCACTATGCCTCCATGCAGCTCTAATAGACCATTTCTTCTACTTTTGTTTTCCATCTCTTTTATTCTAACTAGAAGCAAGTGAGTTTTCCTCTTTTCAGATCCAATAGGTGATGCCTCTTTCATGCTCCTCCTGATCTTTTGCAACTGCAAGATAAATAAGGCTATGCTACTGTCCATTTTTTCAAGTAGAGCCTTCTGACTATCTACCATCTTTTGACCTAACTCCACCATTTCCTTATTGAATTCTACTCCTCTGGCCATTGCTTGGGTGGTAGATGGTCTTGGCAACGTTGTTACCGATAAATTAGTTGCCTTATCTTGGTGAGAAGTTCCTTAATCTGCACCAGCGAGTAGGGACTGTTTCAGATGTACAAGAATTTTTTGTTGGTGCCATTCATTCCAATATGAAATTTTATTTAAACTTTTAGATGCAAAACTTCTGGATCTAACCTCTGTACGTTTTAGTCTGCAATAGATCGCTAGATATATGCATGAGAATCGCCTTTCTCGATGAAAGCCCTAAATATGTTGTACTAAAAAGTGGCACAACACCCCCAAATCCTAGTTAAAGTACAGAGATTTAGCTATGAGCAATAAAAGAAGGCAAGAAAAGTTTAGAAAAGTAAGTTACAAAATGCTTATCAATAAAAGTTGCCTTCGTTCATGAAAAGGAAGTTATGTTGGAAAGGTCGCTATCTAGTTAAGGAAGGAATCTCATGAACTTTTATCTAAGACTACAAGTGTTATTCATGAAAATGTTCGCTTTACGACCTAGTAATGGGCAAGTGGGGCTCTTCGTTAAAGAGTTGGTTGCTTCCTTTAGGGCATCTGCACTTGTTATAATTTAAGGATACTCTTAACCATTGACAGACTTGGTGTTGCGCTTAGCATATGATTGTACATTGTTGTTCAGCCCACTAAAACTACCTTTATTTATCTATGCCTATGTACTTGTTTAATTGATTATTTTATCATTTATATGGAATGCAGCCATATATCCCATCAACATTTGACCCTTTCCTTAATAATTTCTTTGTGGCATGCGATGATGTTGATGGAGGGTTTGAAGCTACCGACGACAAATTCCTCATCCAGACTTGGGAAGGGAGCAGATGGAAAAGAAACTCCAAGACTTAATGAATTGAAGGATGCTATGAAAGCTTTACTTAGGCAATATGATTGTATGACCAAGAAACACTTAGATTTGAATATGGAAAAGGAGAATATAAAGAATCTGGAGGAGTTATTAAAAAATGCAGAGGGGTTACGTCAAGTTACTTATGAAGCTGACATTAAGAGACTTGAGAAAACCATTGAAGAGCTATCCGAGCAAGCGGCCCAACGGCTACCTGAAGAAGGAAAATCATCTTCTAAGATTGTCCTTCCCGACGCGCCCTCCACGGATGCCATTCCAAAAGCTTCCCACAACCTGGATAGCAAGGTGCCACTTTACTCGAATAGGGAAATCATAGCATATTATCAAAAGAAGGATGATGAGTTGAAGATTGCTAATGAAAAATATTAGGAGGCTCCAAGAAAGAATTTAAGGTTGAGGGTCGCTTGACCACTAACAAACTGTTTGGTCCCTTCGCAAAGATGACCAAAAAGACTATACAAAATTTTTGGATGATTTGGAGTGAGTGCGACATATTACTATTGATATGAATTAAGGAATTGGAGGACCAAATTCTTGGATTTATTCCCCATGTGCAATCTCTTGCTATGCGCCACTCACATCTGCATTCTTTAGCCATTGGGGTCCTACAGCAACGCGGTCGGTGGTAGTAGAAAAACTTAAGCATGAAAAAGTTAAGCACATTATGGCCTACTGTAACAACCCGCCTTTTCGGCCGTCAAAAGTCGACATTAATACATCTAAATTTCCTTTAGTCAAGCGCACCAAAACTATGTAGACACAACCAAATATATATTTTCACATTATGTTCACATTGCACCAAAATTTTGCCATTATTAAATACAGGGGATTTCAAAATGCATTTGTAGCGAAAATTTCATTTCAACCAGTCACAACACAATATTAAACATGTAAACAACAAGTCTAGGCCACGATGCATGATTTAAAAGGTTTATAAAATAGATTATACTACAAATAATGTTATCACCAGCTTTCCAAAGAAAGAAGGGGTTCAAAAATGATAACTTGCATTGTTCTCAATTCTAGTTTATATTTAACACAACAAACAATTATATCACAACAAATGCAAATAAACTAGTGAGTAAACTCACCTCCAAACACCTCCCACACATTTTCCTTCACCAGAGAAACTCAACGCCCTTGATGCCACAGCTTATCTACACCCTTAGCTCCTCCACTAAGCCCTAGGCATGGTTGCTCAATACGAGCACATTAAACCATCACTACACGCAAGTTGGCACGTACAAAATTGACGCCCTCACTCACATGATCCTAACTGATCCAAAATTATCGAATTCTGACGCCTTTATCTCGATATTTAATTGATTGAAGCGGTAACGGCTACTTTTCTTAGTTATAGGAAAATAAAAAAGGTAGAAAAGAAGAAAGAAGTTAGGAAAAGAAAGAAAGTGGTGGAGGTTATTTATAGGTTTAGGATTATAAAGCTTATGGTGTAATCTAGGAATAAGTTTAAATATAATATTATACGGACAAGTATAAATATTTAAATATAATATATGGATAAGTATAAAAGTTTAAATATAATATTATATGGATAAGTTTAAAGATAGAAAGATTCCACTTTTCTTCTATGAAAATAACACTTTTCAATTTTCAACAATTATAAAATAAATTTTTTTATTTCTAACATATATTTCAAAGTCTTCTAAGTGGTTGAATATTTATAGGGAAGGAGGAGTTTACTTAGGGTTTAAGAATATAAATAAGTTAAAATAAAATGATTATGTTTAGAATAGATTTGAATGAGAATCATTATGCTATTTTTTATTGTTATTATTTTATTAGGCAAGTAATTATATTATTCTGTTTTATTAGACAGGTAATTATGTTATTCTATTTTATTAGGCAGGTAATTATGTTATTTTGTTTTATTGACAGGTTACTATGCTATTTTGTTTTATTAGGCATGAAACTATGCTATTTTTATTTATTAGGCAGTTTATTATACTATTTCGATTTGTTAGGAAAGTTATTATATTATTTTGTTTTATAATATTTTAATTCTCTTATGTTAATCGTCGAACTTTTCAAGCTCACACGACCACATAGCACGTCTGATTGCTATGAAAATCATCGGCACATATCACATCATTATCTCAGTTTGGATGGCACTAGTTTCATCTAAATCTAAGACCACACTCTAAGATGATTCAGGCTTTTCAAGATTGTTTTGGCCAGTATATTGCCCGATTCCAAATATGGCAATCCTTATACTCATTTCGGTTCACAACATTGATCCGGACTCAACGGATGTGGTATCGAGTCCTAATTTGATCGTATGTAAAATTCATATTTTTGGACCTATAATTCAATAATTATTCAATATTTAAATTAATTATTTAAATATCCTATCATTAAAAATACGAGTCATTACATTCTTTCCTTTAAAAGTATTTCCTCCTCGAAATACCGACACGAGCATAAAAACAACAATCGCACAATAATACATAACGGTATTGCAATCACTAGCAACTAAAGAAACAATCACACCTTAATGCTTAACAATATGATATTCATTAGCAAACAAGCCCACGATTTGCTCACATTCAGAAACCTCTCATCGCCCAATGATGATAAATAACCTAGTAAGCATACCTTATGCTCAATAGCCTAAGGTCATGCTTAGTCAATCACTCATACTACCTCAAACAATTTGAAAAGTCATCCCTCGAACTCTCCACAAGCCAACATGTATAGCATACAAAAATTATTAAAGCCCGTATGATGCATATATATCATTTAAACACAATAACAAATTCGATCACTGGCTCGATCATATAGATTTTACTTCTGACCACTAACCTCTCTAGTGTGAACTCCGATCCGATTCCTTGATTAGAAATCTTCGTATTCCTTATATTTCCATATACTATGATAGAAAACTTTAGGATCTATCAAAAATCCATATCAAGTGTTCTCCGTCAAGAATTGAGTGAAAAAACCTAACTCTAAACGGTGTAAATAACCTCGAAATAATGTACTCGAATCTAGATCAAGAACTATTCTGCGAATAAAACAATCTACGTACAACTTACATGCTTTTTCCAATTGGTTTATTAACTACACCATTTTATTTTCATTTTGATACATTCATTTTCCATATAGTATTGCTCATTTAATACTAAAATCATTTGTGAATCATTTTATAAAATCATTTACTTAAATTTATATTCGTATAACACTCTTCTACATCCTAAGAGTATATATACAAAAAATTTGATTTGATTTACTTAACTAGGACGTTAAAAAATTTGAAACTTATTTAAATTAGTACTTTCTTTCCATTCTAGAGTTACAAAACCCTACTTTTATATTTTTAACAAAACACTTAATTTCAATTTTTATAGCAACTCAAAAGTTTTCGATTAACCAATATCTTCGAAAATTCCATTTCATTTCAACAAATGAAAACTACGAAACAATCTATCATAATGAGATGCAAAGACCAAAACTCCCTAATGCACATGATATATGCGTTTATATAATAGCTTAATTGAAAACTTCAAAATTAAACATTGGGGTTTTATTTCAAATCATTTGAAATAATAATATACATGTCTCATTCTGTATATCATTTCATAGTTTTGTGATTTAATCAAAATTTATTTTACCAAAACAACTATTGGAGCTTCTTCCCACTATGAAACACAAAAATGAATGCCGATGATATTGTAGTCATCACCAGAATTATTTTTCAGTGGCACAAGTGAGTTCCATACTTCTAACTCATGCCTTACGAAAAAAACCAAAATCATTTCCAAAACGATATCAAATACTTATTAAATGTTACAAAGTACCATGATATCAATTTCATAAACAATTTTCCAAATATTACTTTCAAACAATACTACTATTATTTTCCTAAATGTTATAAAGCCAATTTCAACAACAGTGGGATTTCAGTTTCAAACTCTCAGTTCAAATCCTTTTTATTTATAACCATGTTTTTTAAATCATACTTATATAAAGTCACTTTATAATATAAAATAATTTCAAAATTGTATTATATTATTTCACTACTCATTTACACTCCTTTCGATACTTCAAAAGTATTCATATACAAATTTCAGCGGTATAAGTATATTCATAAATTCTTTCATTTTCCATACATTAAAAACATTTCTATAAACTTATACAATGGTATAAGTATATTCACAAACCTTAGGTAAGATTTCATATTTCCAAAACCATATTTGAAAAATATTGTCTACAATATTTGCGTATGTTTTCCATACCATTTCGGAGGCCTACACCCATGTTAGTTTTGAAGGGTGTGTCATCATGTGCATCAGAACTTCCAAGACAGGATTCATCACTAATTTTTCTAAGAGGAAACAGCAATACCGAGTTCTTTTATCGCACACGACTCCATTTTTCCTTGGTTGAGAGTAAGTCGTAGTAATTTTGTAGGCTGAATCATTGATTATTACGTTCATTCGTATATAACGCACTAGCTTGATTAAGCTGTATATGATGAAATATTATTAAAACATGAAACATGAGAAGTAGCTAAGAATTTGGATTAAAAATTTAAAATTATTACCAAATCCATGACATTTACCCCACTTTGTTATCTTACATGTAACCTGGCCATTAGTTCTTTCCAATGTTGATAGGTGGAATTTATTATTTCCTATTGAATTTTCAATGAATCAACAATTGTTGGAATATTATTTGGACGTCAAAGTTGAAAAACTTGCAAATAGAATTCCAAAAAGAACATTCGGATTGGCTCTTATCTTTCCTTTTATCTTTAGAACATTCAACGCAATATAATGCTAACACAGATTCCTTGTTAGGTGACAATTTCTGTGGTTTATGGTCATTTGGTAGTGGATATACACTTTTTGCATGAGGAAATTCATTAATATTGATTCCCGTTGGTTGCCTTTTCATTCCTTGAGCGGTATACGATTTAGGGATTCTATAAACATATTATTTGATGGTTTCATTATCCTCGAATTGTGATTCTTGGTTTCCACAATCGTAATGCCCACATTAATTATTAAGTTTTCTTGTCATATTTTAAGATTGGTAAGGCACCATTGATCGTTGTTGGCTATTGAAAGAACATAGTTTGAGTCATAGTTTAATTTTTGTTGGAGCGATGAATTTTGTGATTAATTTTATTTTTGGGAACTTTGATAATAATTCGAATTTTGTTGGGAATTATATGAATATTGGTTTTGTGGAGAATGATACGAATTTGAATTTTTTTGTACGAACCCCAAATTTGAATTTTGATTTTATTGTTGAAAATTTTGAGATTGTATTAAGTTTGATTATGTTGAGGATGAACGTATTTTGATTGTATTGAAGATGGTTTCGACTATCGAGAATGTATTGTGATAGAAAATTAGGATATGAAGATTGTTGAGATTATTCTTTTTTGATTTTTTGACATTATTGGAATTGTGTGTAGAAAATTATTTGAAGAGATTAATAAAAGTTGAATAAATTATAGTAATTAGTATTGTGAAATTGTGAATATATATAAGAGAGCGAAAGAGTGAATGGAAACGGTAGAAAAGATGATGGCCATCATATAGCTGGCTTTATTGTGAATATATATAGAAGAGGGGAAGAGTGGATTACAACGGTTAAAAAATGGCCATTGCCATATAGCTTGCTTTATTGTAAATACTATTTAATTGTACACCTAAATATATATATATATATTTAGTGCAAAGTAGATAAAATTAAACACTTGAATTAACATAATGGGGACTATAGCTATATACAATAAAGATGAACTGGGACACCAACTTCAAATTTAGAACAAAATAAATTTCCTTTGTACTCATGCTGACTATTCAAAATCAAAATTTTAACCAAACCTTGAAGTTGTTTTCTTATCATTTTATTTTATTATAAATTAAATTTGAATCAAGTTTGAATATTTGAATAAATTATATATTCCAACTTGAAACATGCAACAAAATTCAATTCCTTTATTTTAGTGAATTTAACTTATATTCACAAATGAAACATTCATTTTATTTGATAAGAATGTTCTTTTCATTAAATCAAACTTTTCTTTCATTTTGACAAAACATAAGCTACGTTTGATTACACCTATTAATTTACAATTTAGTGTCATTTCTCTTATTAATTTAAATGATTCAATTACATTAATTTCAATTGTACACAAAGATGAATTTCAAAATAGACTAAATAAATGTAATGAGATATATAACAATTATTTCATATCTAATAGTAATTTAAACATATTTATACACTATTAGATACAAACAGGAGTTATACATTTCTTACTGAATAATAGTTTATGATCCGTATCATCAATCTGTAGGCTAAGATACATTTCAAACAAATAAACATATGCTTACTCCTTTACTAAATCTGTTTATTTTATTCTTTATCAAATTAACATTTAATATTATAATCAACTGAAATTGCATTCCATTGGTTATTAATTGCGTTCAAACCATTGTTATTAAAATATACCTTAACATATGTTCTCACCATTTTTCTCATTGTGATAAGTTATTTAAGGTCATAATTTGCATTCTAATAAAATCCACATTAATAAAAGGGAGAATTAATTTAAAGGACAAAATTTTGTATATTTCTAGCCTCAAGGACATGACCTCAATATTTTAACCACAAGGACAAACATTCTCCTAAAAATTATTCATAAGGACAAACATTCTTTCAAAACTGCTACCGAACTAAAAGCTGATACCTAAAAACTGCTACCAATAACTACCAACTGATACCTAAAAACTGCTATTAATAACTAAAAACTAATGCCTAAAGAAAGTTGTCCTTCATGCTAAAATACCGAATGTATGTCCTTGAGGCTAAAACACCGAGAAATTTTGTCCTTGACAATAATTTCCTGTTGACAAATTCATTTCTAGCCATTTTTATTTTAAAATTTCTTATTCAAATTAATATTTTTAATTGTCAAAAATACGGGTCATTACAATCTCCCCCTCAAAACTTTTCATCCCCGAAAATGAACGAAGCAAGGAATCTAACATTTGATATATATTTACTAAAATAATCAACTTAGAAACAATTAAACTTTCGTGCCTAGTTTTACAATAAAATTGGGAGTCATCAAAACTGTTTTTCCTTCTAAATAATTTAATATTTACTTGATATCTTAAATGGTCTATTATATGTTTCTCACTTTAGAAACCCCAAAAGGAATGTCGATTATGCTATAGTCATCACCGAAATAAATTTCAAGCTCAATTTGGCTCAGACCTTGATGCAGCGTCTCAGGCCTAGAGTGAGATCTAATCATATTAATAATCCCTTAAGGGAGGTTCTATCTATCCTTATTCTTAGAGAATTTAATTCATACGTTGATCAAGTGTATGTAAAAAATTCCAAAGTAATTGGTAGTTCATTTTTAACACTAATTAAAATACTTAAAAACCTTCCTTTCAAAATAGATATTCAAAATTTTCCGAACCTCATGTAATAACCTTTTAAATCATTTCTTCCGTACTATAATCTAAATTGAAAATTATATACATATTCTTTTTTAACAATACTTAAAAACCTTCCTTTTAAAAATTTATAGGTTCTTCCATATTATAATAACCTAGTTCGATAGGCCTGGTTCCAACTTCATTTTTGGACTTCTCTTTTTTATCTCATTCCATCTTGGCCATGGTGATTGCTTGTGATAGATGTGTCCAAGTTTGGTTTTGATTTGTTGCTCCTCATTTCGGGTTTTCCTTTTCTGTTTGCTGGTGCTTCCTTCTACTATGGCAGTTCTTCCCATTGGCATGGCTTTTTCTTTCACTTTAGCTCCGTGCTTCATTCCCTTATTTTGATTATGTTTTATTCTTTCATTAGTCAGTTTTCTCTTGTTCACGTTCCTGTATTCCCAAGTCCGAACCCTTGTTTTCTCTGCTATTTGGGACTGCTTTACAGCATAGAGATATTAAGGTGATGTGTGTGGCTTTTGGTATGTGGTTACATGGTTTCTGTGATTCCTATCTTTGGCTTCGTGTTCTTTTCTACTGTTAATGTTTGGTTTTGGTATTGTTGGCTCTTTTGTCAGTCCTTATGTGTGTTTGGATCCTGTGCTTTACATGGTTGATCTACCTAATGTCATGTCTCTTGTCTTCGAGGTCGAGTGTAATCGTGGATGGTTGTTAATGAAATTTTTCTCATTTTGCTATGCTGCTGATTTGGTTTTGGATCGAAGGTCATTGCGGAGCTGCATTTTGGTTCTATGGTATCTTGTTTCTATTTGAAATATAGTTTGATTCAGAGTTGGTGGGCTTGTAAGGTGTGTGTTTATAAGATTGTTTAGTGTAACTTGATTGTCATAAATTGTACCTTACGCGGTGCTAGTGAAATTAGTCTGTGTGATTTCTCAAGTGTGAGTTGTCAATGGTCAGGCAACTTAAACAAAAACCATGTTTAGTATAGGCAATCAGCCTAACTCTTGTATCTTATATGTATTTATTACTTTGTTGTAATAAAAAAAGTGAACATTTCACTATAAAATCGGGCCTTGCCAAAAAAAATTCTATCAAATTTTATACTTGAAAAAGACTAATATAAATCTTATTTACGTCAAAATCAATAATCTTCAAAATTTGATTACTTTACCAAATTCATTTGTAAGATTTCCGTACTGCATGTAAATTAAATTTCATTTATAAATACCATTTAAATATTCACCATAGCCATCCTTATACATATACATATATATATATATATATATATATATATATATATTTGTATTTGTATGTGTGTGTGTAAATATTTGAAAATAATTATTAATATCATTACTATATTAATAAAGATGGCTATTTAAGTTATTAAATCAATTGTTTTAAAATTTGGAGAAAATTCTTTTAAGAGAGTGGAGGAACATTACGACTCAGAGTTTATCACAAACAACAAACATACACTTTACCATATTTCATAAATCCTACCTCTATACAATCATTTTTTTATACAAAACATTTCCTACTATAAATACCATTTTATATGTTTATGTATATATATCCAAACTTTTTATTCAATATAGAATTAACTTACAATACAATAGGAAATCATACAAAATAATGTCATCAAAATATAGGTTCCATAGGGTTTTCTTAATATATATTTGAACTTTACTTAGGCTGCACTTTAATTTCATTCTTTTAAATTTTCACTTAAGTTTTTTCTTCTTATAGCTTACGCTTTTTTTAATTTTAAAATTTACACTCCTAATTTCAAAGTTTACACATTTTTTACTTTTAGAGTTTTATTTAAAATTTTCTATTTACACCATAACATCTATTGTGAAATATATTACTTAATAGTCATTATAAATTAACGTTTAAATCAATATCCTTATTTAATTTATATTCAATTCAACATCATAAAGTATACAACTCAATATTACCCGTATTTATCATTAATGCTATCAATTGTTACTTTATTATCATTAGTTATTATTTATTACCATTTATTTAAAATCATTCAAAGATATTTTAATTCAAAACTAATTATAAATTCAAACTGATCCAAAATTGTTTTAAATTTGGAGGATTGAATTTAAAGAATGATATTTGTGATATAAAAAGACAATATGTTATTGGAATTTAAAATAATATTATACATCTCTTCCATAAAATAGTGTTGTTAAAATTCAATAATTAAAATTCTTATTTCTAAAATTCAAAAATCAAATTCCATATACAAAATATTATTTTCATTCCAAGAAAATTCTTTATTTTCATAAACAATAATTTTAGCCATTTGAGAAGTTAAAAATCAAATTAATTTCAGTTTTAAAAGCACCTAAAAACTTCCATAAACACACGATTAAATGCCTTCTATAAACACACAATTGATGTTACGGAACCATATATTATCACAAAACCAATTGGTAATGTGAAGGGAGTTCTCTTAGTATTTATGCAGATTCATATTGTAAACTGCCCGATGTGGGACTAATCTCAACACGTCCCCGCACGTATGGCGTATCATCAACCAAACACGTGGACATTCATTGAGGGTGACGTGTGACACAGTTAAAACTCACTTTGATACCATGTTAGAAATCAATTTAGAAATCAATTTCTTACCCGTTGTATTCAACGTCCAATAAAATATATGGTTACAAGAGTCAAGATAGGCTACAAATTAGCCAACTGATTTGCTAAAACAAAGGTAACTAAATAAATACTAACCAAATAAAGATAACGTCAGATCAGAGAATAAATTCAAGAAATATTCTAACGCCTAGAACATATGTAAAATATATTCTATCACACCCCTTCAGTCGAAGCGGTAGGTTCTCGTATGCTTAGACTGTCCATGAAATCATTAAATAATACGCACGGAAGCCCTTTTGTAAAAATATCAGCAATTTGGTAACGAGACGGTACATGAAGCACACGTACTTTGCCACGAGCTACTTTCTCATAGACGAAATGAATATCCATCTCAACGTGTTTAGTGCGTTGATGCCGAACAGGATTGCCGGATAAGTATATAGTACTCACATTGTCACAATAAACTAGAGTATTCTTTTGAATAGGACAATGCAACTCTGGAAGCAAATTTCTGATCCACCACGAATTATAAACAACATTAGCAATACCCCTGTACTTCGCCTCAGCACTACTACGGGAAAGAGTAGGTTGTCGTTTCGAAGACTAAGGAATCAAATTATCTCTAGGGAATACACAATAACCAGAGGTAGAACGACGGGTGTTAGGACAACCACCCCAATCTGCATCTGTATATGAGATGGTACAATTAGTATTGGATTTGTACAAGTAGAGACCAAAAGAAAGGGTACCCTAGAGATAGCATATGATACGCTTAAGAGCTTTCATATACTCATTATTCGGGGTATGCATATGAAGGCAGATCGACACAGGAAATGTCTGGCCGAGTGAATGTAAGCTACTGAAGAGCACCTGCATGACTACGATACTTAGTCGGATCATCATAAGGAGTGTCTGTGGTGGCACTTAGTTTGGACTTAGTGTCAACAGGAGTAGGACATGAACTGCAGTTAGACATTCCGGCATGTTCAATAATTTTTGCAGCAAACTACGTCTGAGATAAGAAAAGACCATGGCATGATGAGTGACGGTAATACCCAAAAAGAAACTCAGAGGACCTATATCCTTCATAGCAAATTCAGAAGCTAAGAAAGTCATAATATACATACAAAGACGATCAGAAGAAGCTGTAAGTATAATGTCATCCATATATAACAGAATATAAGCAATATTAGAACCATTCTTGTAGAAGAATAAAGAGTGATCTAACGTACTGTGAGAGAACCCAATTGTAGCAACAAAATCAGCAAACCTTTGGTACCAAGCTTAAGGAGCCTGTTTTAATCCCCTGCAAAGATTTCTTCAAAGGCAAACATGATCCGGATAATTTTTGTTACAAAATCCCATTGGTTGATGCATATAAACTGGTTCATTGAGATAACCATGTAAGAAAGAATTCTTGACATCCATTTGATGAATGGGCCAAGATTTGGAAAGAGCAATGTTGAGAACCGCTCTAATGGTGATCGGTTTAACCACAGGGCTAAACATTTCTTCACAATTAACGCACTGCTGCTATGTATTTCCATCACCTACAAGACGAGCTTTATAACGCTCAAAAGAACCGTCAGATTATGTTTATGATGAAAAATCCACACCGACCGAATAACATTAACATTAGGCAGCCTAGGCAATAATTCCCAAGTCTTATTGTCAATTAAAGCATTAAATTCATCCAATATTGCACTTTTCCAATTATAGCCATTAAGCGCACTAACAGGATTTTTCGAAATAGGAGAAATAGCTGTAGTGGTGGTAGTGTGGTAATTGGAAGAGTATTTGGGGTTGGGTTTGAAAATACCATTTGATGCACGAGTGGTCATGCGGGTTGACTTGGGGTTGGGAGGCATAAGGGTGATGTGAGGAATGGTCAAAGTAGGGGAGCTTATAGACGGGTTGGGCTGTGGGGAAGAGAGGATGGGCCAGAGGAGGAAATAGGACTACGAGAGGTAGTGTCGTCCAAAAGATGAAGAGGTGGAGTGGGTCGCTGCAACATCTGGCCCAAAGGAATAGAGGGCCGAGTGTGGGCAGCGGTGAGAGGTGTGGAATCTAGGCCTATTTGAGACTGGCTCAGATTGAGGAAGAGAGGAAGAGTCGTTGGGCTGCATTGTTGGGTCAAATGCATATTTTTTGGTGTGGTATCTCGAGATAAATGATGTGTTCATTAAGGATTAATATTGTCACTCAAAAAAATATAATTCGAAGGTTTTGTTTTGTGGAGTTTAGAGAATGGATATTCTGTTTCAACAAAATGAACATGACGACAAATTTTGATTTTACCACTAGACATGTCATAGCAATTGCAACAACAATGATTAGGAGCCGGACCTAAATAAGCACAAGGAGTCGACCTTTCTTGTAATTTATGAATAGTAGAAGAGGGGAATAATGGGAAACATAAGCAACCAAAAACATGCAAACCTAAATAATCCGGATCACTTTGATAGAGGATTTGAGCGGGAGATTGGTAATTCAATACCTTGGAAGGAAGGATATCGAGAAGATATGTAGCCATGAAGAGAGCATGGTGCCAAAAGGAGAGTGGCATAGATGCATGAGCACGAATAGTCCGGATGATATTATTTATGGATTTTATGTGTCTTTCAGCCTTCCCGTTTTGAAGAGATGTATGAGGACATGAGAGATGGAAAAGCATGCCATGTTGCTCAAAAAATCCCTTACATGTGCCATTAATGTATTCCGTACCATTGCCACACTGAAAAGTCTTAATAATACGTTCAAATTGTGTCTTGACTAAAGCAAGAAACGCTAAGAAAAGTTGTTTGACCTGAGATTTTTTTTGCAATAGGAAAAGTCCATAAAAATTTGCTATACATCAAGAAAAGAACATAATAACAATGGCCGAAAGTACTAACAATAGAAGTCCAAAGATGTGACGCCCCACCTCTATACCCACGCTAGCCAAGAACATTACGGTGAATGCTGTCGACTAGCACGGAGAATAAGGCTGTTGAGGAGCGACCATCCATGTAATTTCTTTGCGCGAGCACCGATATGTCAGATAATATAACATGCATTCTATTTCAAGAGGAAATCCGACATACCGACACAAACTCAAAGCTACTACACGGTGGCTATATAAATCCTTCGGAAAACAAATATAGAAATAAGCATAACACAAATCAGTCACAGAGTATTCATATCACAAAGGCGGAATAAGATATGAATATTACACCAGAAAGTGTACATCAGAGTAGTGGTCTAAAAAGATCCACAATATCACAAAAGAATAGTTAAATGAACTACACAAAAGAATAAGTATACATTAAGGAGTCTATATCTCAAATGTATACAAAAAAATAACTACTAATCTAAGTAGTTAACCCAAAAGTCAAGGAGTTAATCCCGGATGAGAAGTCAAGCAGAAGCACCTGTAACATCTCGGTCTGACCCGAGTATTATTTAATAAGAAAATAATAAACGGATCAGTCTAACTATAAATATCAGATGAAACGATATAGAATAAGAGATATGACTAAACACATAATAATCACAATGCCAAGCTGTGATATATATATATATATATATATATATATATATATATATACTTAGTTGATAATCATCAAGAGATTAATCAATGTCACCAAATCTACACAAGAATCAAAGAAACGTCATACCCCTTATTTCGTTCACCATACCATAAATATTGACGATAATATCAATGTCAACCACAAAAGTCAATGACACACAAATTCCAGAAGACTACACAAGAAATCAAGAAATCACTAAAGTCAATGACACACAAATTCACCAATGCACAAATATTGATAAAACTTATCAATGGAAATCACGAAAATTGGTGAAACACAAATTCTAGGAATCTACACAAGAAATCCAGAAATCACAAAGGGGGGAGGCCTATCACAAACGGGAGCATAAATCCCACCAACACGTGTATCACAAAGGGAATGCTAATTCCATGGTCGCTAACCATCACAAATTGAGCCGAAGCTCCACAAACGGCCCGAAGACCATGGGTTGCTACCCCACCAAATTGAGTCGAAACTCCACAAAACGGGTTTAGTCTCCCTCGCAGACAAAGAGACATCGCACATTGCTAGTCTAAATCACAAAGATGATCATCATGATCATCGAGAAGTGTCGATTACACTAAGCTAGTAAATATATGAGTTTAGCTTCATGTCCCATAACCACTTGTTTAACTTAAATATTTACGAACAAACTGTAAATCTCCACTAGAAAATTGTCACAAGAGGTTCAATCGAACAAGTCCAAGAATTAACCGACAAAGTAAACGCAAGCGTTTTATACCACTTGTTTTACTAAGCCGTTTAATTAGATTTCTCATACGAGTGAGGTAAAGGTTTGTATATACTAATAGATTGGAAAACGGTTTTATAAACGAATTTGGTATTAAAATAGTATTGAAATCGTTTGAGGAAGGAGATTTGATATTTACTACTAGTATAGAAAACCTTTATATTTTTAAAGTGACAAATCACGAAGAAGATTGTAAGAACAATCAATCACAAAAATTCACATACGAAGACGTGAATAAAATCCAATGAAATCGATAAAGGATCCATCGAAATGGATATTCAAAAATCCCTAAAAAGAGTCATCAAAGTCATAATAGATGATAACAACAAATAGGATTATCACGAATCGATTTAAATTGGAATTTCAATCCAAAAAGGCAAATTGGACTCAAACAGCAGGTTCAGTCGACTGAACAGAGTTTTTCAGTCGACTGACCCTGTGCCTGGAAATTTTCCAGGTTCAGGAAACTTTCTGTTTCCAGTTTCAGTCGACTGTGCAGAGTTTTTCAGTCGACTGAATCATGCCTGGAAACTCTCGGGTTTCAGGTTCAGTCGACTGAACGGAGTTTTCAATCGACTGAATCATGCCTGGGCTGTTTTACAGCCTTATTCAAATGAAGAGCAAACTCTTCCAAAATGCAACCGGACGAACATTGGCTCTAAGGGTTTATGCCAATCGGCAACCCGGCCCTATATGCTCCTCGATGCATCACCAAAAGCATGATCAAACATCCATAAAAGGATTTTCACACAAATTTGGTTTAAAAACCCAAAAATTGGAATATTCACAAAACCAATCCAAATCAAGAGCAAATGCACATGAATAAGTGTTAGGAATTCCTACCCAACAACCAAAGATAATTATAGTCATAGATGTGAGATAAAAATCTCACCTTTTCACAAAATCGAACAAGAAGAAGCTTGAAAGCAAATGGAGAATCAACCTCTCTTCAACACAACTCAATTGAGCTTGAATCTAAGCTCAAAAACAAGAACATTCCCAAAATTAGGTTTAGGAATTTCTGAAATTGGTAAGAGAATAAGTTGGAGAAGAAGAAGAGAAGCTTACCAATGGGTTCTTCTTGAGTTTGGAGCTAGGAATTTGATTTGCAAGAGAAACTAGGGTTTTGGGGTTTTAATTTCCAATCTCTCCCACCATTAATACTCTAAAAACTGAAATGAGAAGAGAATGAGGGTGAGTGGGGAAGAGTGGCTTAGATTTGAGCATAAGTTAACATAGGGCTGAGCCCAAACCAAACCTAAAGTGAAAAGTAGCAAAAATCAACTTTCTCCAAACATATCGAAGCTTATACTCAAAAAGGTCGCGAACGCATTTTAAACTCAATGGGAGTGGTCCCGAGCCCTAATTCGACCGTATGCAAAAAGTAGCTTTTCGGACTAAAATCCGACTAACGATAAAATATTTAAATAAAATATTTAAATATAAAATCGATAAATATGCGGGTTGTTACAGACTCCCCTCCTTAAAGAAATTGCGTCCAAGAAGAAGATATATAGTAACAACTATAAAAGCATATTCAACACAAAAGAAGTTTGAAATAAGAAGTTCACCTCAAAGAGCACGAGAAAGTAAGTCCGGATGTGTACGCTCGATGTACTCTCTAGATTCCCAAGAACAATCCTTAGGATTTGAAGACCATTGAACTTTAACAAGCGGAACATCTTTATTTCGAAGTCGTTTGACTTCCGAAGCAATGATACGAATAGGATGTTGCTCATAAGTTAAATTAGGCGAAACTTCAATCTCTTCCACAACACCGGGCTCAAGAATAGAATCGGAATCTCGAAGACATTTCCGAAGTTGAGAAACGTGAAACACTTCATGCATAGCAGAAAACTGAGCCGGTAATAAAAGGCGATAAGCCATGGAACCAATACGTTCGTGATAGGAAATGGCCCAATATATCGAGGCGCAAGTTTTCCCGATCGACTGAAACGTACAACACCTTTCATAGGTGAAACACGAATGAACACAAGATCTCCCCCATAAAATTCTAACTTCCTTCTCCGGTTATCGGCATAGGATTTTTGTCTACTCTGGGCTTCTTTCATCCTATGACGAATAAGATCAATCTTTTCTGTGGAATCACGAATAAAATCTGGACCTAAAACCAGCTTTTCACCAGCCTCAAGCCAACAAGAAGGAGATCGGCATGGCCTTCCGTAGAGCGCCTCGAAAGGTGCCATACCAATACTAGATTGGAAGCTATTATTATAGGAAAATTCAACAAGTGGAATATGATCTTTCCAACTTCCACCAAAATCAAGAACACAAGCACGAAGAAGATCTTCAAGAGTTTGATTCACACGCTCGGTTTGTCCATCGGACTGGGGATGATAAGCGGTGCTAAAATTAAGCCTCGTTCCTAAAGCTTTTTGAAGACTCTTCCAAAATCCACTAGTAAACAATGGATCACGATCACTAACAATAGAAGTAGGAACACCATGCAATTTAACAATCTCTTTAATAAAGAGTTTGGCCAAAAGAGGAACGGTTCGGTTAGACCGAACGGGAATAAAATGGGCGGATTTAGTAAGTCTATCAACAATTACCCATAAGCTATCATAACCCGATCGAGAACGGGGAAGGCCATCTATAAAATCCATGGAAATTTGATCCCACTTCCAAACTGGAATTTCTAAAGGTTGCAATAACCCTCCGGGCCTTTGATGTTCGGCCTTAACGAGTTGGCAAGTCATGCAACGTTTAACGAAGTTAGCGATGTCAAGTTTCATTCCCTCCCAATAATAAAGTCGCTTCATATCCGCGTACATTTTACTACTACCGGGATGAATGGTGAATTTAGAACGATGTGAATCTTCTAAAATATCTTTACGAAGATCCCTAACATTTGGCACGATAAGTCTACCAAATTTCCGAATGCCGCCACGAGAATCAATATTAAAGTCTTTCAAACCTTCAATATCAATTTTATCCTTAATATTTTGGCCAACAAGAACCAATTCAGTATCTAGCCTTTGAGCTTCAAGAATACGGTCTAAAAGAGATGGATGAGCCTCAAGGATACATAAAACAAATGATGAGCATAAATCGGAAACACGGTCTCGAATTTCGCAAGTGGATAAAATCTCGAGATCGTTCCATTCGGATATCATCATAGAAACAACAGCTTGTTGTTTACGGCTAAGAGCATCGGCGACACGATTACCCTTACCGGGAGTATAAAGAATATCATGATCATATGGTGCAAGAAATTCGAGCCAACGCTGTTGATGCAAATTAAGTTCCTTTTGAGAGAATAAATATTTCAAAGACTTATGATCTGGTGTAAAGAACAAATTTCTCTCCTAAGAGATAATGACGCCAAATCCGAAGAGCAAAAACAATAGCCGCGAGCTCTAAATCATGAGTGGCATATCTAGTCTCAGCAGGCTTTAATTGCCTAGAAGCATAAGCAATAACGCGTTCCTTTTGCATAAGAACGACACCCAAACCAATGCGACTAGCATCGGTATAAACAACGAAATCTTGATTCCCATCGGGAATAACAAGAATAGGAGCATCAGAAAGAAGTTCTTTTAATTTCTGAAAAGAAGCTTCACATTTGCCCGACCAAATGTATTTAACACCTTTCTTCGTCAAGCTAGTGAGAGGCACGAAAATCTTAGAAAAGTCTTTGATAAAACGACGGTAATAGCCCGCCAATCCGAGAAAACTACGAATCTCTGTCACACTCTCCGGTCTCTTCCAATCTTGAATCGCTTCAATCTTTGAAGGATCCACGGAAATTCCGGATTCAGAAATAATGTGACCGAGAAACTTCACACGAGATTGCCAAAAGTCGCACTTAGAAAATTTTGCCTTTAATTAATTACTCCTAAGAGTTTCCAACACAATCCGAAGATGTTTTTCATGCTCCTCCTCGGTTTTAGAATAAACAAGAATATCATCGATAAAGATGAGAACAAACCGGTCGAGAAAGTCTTTAAAAACTCGATTCATTAAGTCAACGAAATAAGCCGGGGCATTAGTTAACCCAAATGGCATAACAAGCCATTCATAAGATCCATACCGAGTACGGAACGATGTCAAAGGAATGCTATCCTCTGCAATACGAAGCTGATGAAAACCGGTAGCCAAGTCCAATTGTGAAAAGACTCTAGCACCACTAAGTTGATCGAATAGATCATCAATCCGAGGTAAAGGATATTTATTTTTGATAGTAAGATCATTAAGCTTGTGGTAGTCAACGCAAAGCCTAAGTGTACCATCGGATTTCTTCACAAAAATAGCTGAAGCTCCCCAAGGCGAGGAACTAGAGCGAATAAATTGCTTCGTTTCCAATTCAGATAATTGTTTACGCATCTCCTCGTTTTCTTTATTGGACATACGATAAGGAGGACGAGTGATAGGTTGAGCTCCCGGAATAAGATTAATTCTGAACTCAATTGCTCGCTTAGGTGGTAATCCTAAAACGGGCTCGAATATGTCGGAAAATTCACAAACGACATGAATAAGAGAAATAATATCACCCTCATCATCATCATCGTCATCACGAGGATTTAAAGAATATAAAGATGCAACCAAAGCAGAATCTGAATCTTTAAGAATAACAGAAACCTGATTAACAGATTGAGGATGTCGAAGATGAATAGTCCGCTCAGGACATAGGATATGAGCTTCATAATGGTTAAGCCAATCCATTCCCAAAATCATTCCAAAGCCTAAATAACGCATGACATGCAAATCGGCTCGGAAAGAAAAATCACACAAAATAATCTCGACATCTTTACACAATAAACTGATTGTTGCGGATCCCCAACCGGATTCGCAATTCTCAAAGAAGTCATTAAACACAAAACATCCAAAGAAAAAGTATCAAAAAGTTCTTTTGATATAAAAGAATGGGACGCACCCGTATCAAAAAGAACTCGAATAGGATGATCACGAAACAAAATAATTCCATCTAGAATAGAATGAGAAATACCTTGGCCACGAGATGCGTTGCCAGGGGCTTGAGCAACATTTAACTTTCCCTCCTTCTTGCCCTGAAGCTTGGGGCATGAAGATAAAACATGACCGGGAACTTTGCAGTAGCGACAAGAAAGAGACTTTGGGCACTTGTTCGCATAATGGTCCTTCGAACCACAATTATAGCATTCCCCATGACCAAAGGAAGAAGTCTTTGCCACGGAGGTTGCTTGCTTCCCTTTCTTATTGGGATAAGGGCCTTTGAATTTGCTTGGTCTCTTCTTGTTGTTGAAGTTTGGTTTGGAACCCACCACTTCAACATCATTCTCTCTATCCGCCTCTTCAGGACGAAGAGCGATATCAACGAGTTGGTCGAAAGAAACTTCTAACTTTAGAAGTAATGGCTTCTTGAGACTTTTGTTTAAGCCATAGACGAATCTCTGATTCTTCTTAAGAGGGGTGTTGATGTATTCAACCCCATATTTGGAAAGCGACTCGAAGGAGGCGACGTAATCAGTCACGGAGGACTCACCTTAAACAAGGTCTATAAATCGTCGAGCCAATGCCACTTTTTCTGCTTCTGGTACGAATTTTAACTCGAAGCGCTCTCGGAACTTCTCCCAAGTGAGATCCGCTTCATTAATCTCAGAAATAAGAAGCTCGTACCAGTCCAATGCTCTTTCTCGGAGCATACTAGAGGCCACCTGAACTCGGTGAAGGTCAATAAGATTCATGCGCGAAAAGATGCGATCGCATGTTCTTAGCCAAGCCTGTACTTCAATAACAGTTTCGGAACCTTTGAATGGCTCCCCATCCAAATTAGTGTAATCGCTACACAAGCGTGCAAATCCCGACTTTGGGTGAGTAGGTTCCGGGTTAGCTCCAGCTGCTTGAGCATTTGTCACTAAATCAAGAAGCTGTTGAGCAGTCATAAAAACTCCATCTTGGGGTGGAGTGCTAGACGGTACGACTCTGGGACGGCCTGGTCTAGACATTTCTCTTCCTTTAGAAAGAAAGAAGAAGAAGAAAAAGGTTATTCACCAAATTGAATATCAAGCAATCTTGATAGACAAAACAAGGAATCATAAGGAAAATAGGATGAATCGGTACGAAGACTCGAATTAAATCCTAAAGCACGACTCCTAAGAAAGACTTAGGACGATGATCCTTGTTATAATATTCCATATTGTTTCGAAGTTTGGCTCTGATACCAAGCTGTGACGCCCCACCTCTATACCCACGCTAGCCAAGAACATTACGGTGAATGCTGTCGACTAGCACGGAGAATAAGGCTGTTGAGGAGCGACCATCCATGTAATTTCTTTGCGCGAGCACCGATATGTCAGATAATATAACATGCATTCTATTTCAAGAGGAAATCCGACATACCGACACAAACTCAAAGCTACTACACGGTGGCTATATAAATCCTTCGGAAGACAAATATAGAAATAAGCATAACACAAATCAGTCATAGAGTATTCATATCACAAAGGCGGAATAAGATATGAATATTACACCAGAAAGTGTACATCAGAGTAGTGGTCTATAAAGATCCACAATATCACAAAAGAATAGTTACATGAACTACACAAAAGAATAAGTATACATTAAGGAGTCTATATCTCAAATGTATACAACAAAATAACTACTAATCTAAGTAGTTAACCCAAAAGTCAAGGAGTTAATCCCGGATGAGAAGTCAAGCAGAAGCACCTGTTACATATCGGTCTGACCCGAGTATTATTTAATAAGAAAATAATAAACGGATCAGTCTAACTATAAATATCAGATGAAACGATATAGAATAAGAGATATGACTAAACACATAATAATCACAATGCCAAGCTGTGATATATATATATATACTTAGTTGATAATCATCAAGAGATTAATCAATGTCACCAAATCTACACAAGAATCAAAGAAACGTCATACCCCTTATTTCATTCACCATACCATAAATATTGACGATAATATCAATGTCAGTCACAAAATTCAATGACACACAAATTCCAGAAGACTACACAAGAAATCCAGAAATCACTAAAGTCAATGACACAAATTCACCAATGCACAAATATTGATAAAACTTATCAATGGAAATCACGAAAATTGGTGAAGCACAAATTCTAGGAATCTACACAAGAAATCCATAAATCACAAAGGGGGGAGGCCTATCACAAACGGGAGCATAAAGCCCACCAACACGTGTATCACAAACGGAATGCTAATTCCATGGTCGCTAACCATCACAAATTGAGCCGAAGCTCCACAAACGGCCCGAAGACCATGGGTTGCTACCCCACCAAATTGAGTCGAAACTCCACAAAACGGGGTTTAGTCTCCCTCGCAGACAAAGAGACATCGCACATTGCTAGTCTAAATCACAAAGATGATCGTCATGATCATCGAGAAGTGTCGATTACACTAAGCTAGTAAATATATGAGTTTAGCTTCATGTCCCATAACCACTTGCTTAACTTAAATATTTACGAACAAACTGTAAATCTCCACTAGAAAATTGTCACAAGAGGTTCAATCGAACAAGTCCAAGAATTAACCGACAAAGTAAACGCAAGCGTTTTATACCACTTGTTTTACTAAGCCGTTTAATTAGATTTCTCATACGAGTGAGGTAAAGGTTTGTATATACTAATAGATTGGAAAACGGTTTTATAAACGAATTTGGTATTAAAATAGTATTGAAATCGTTTGAGGAAGGAGTTTTGATATTTACTACTAGTATAGAAAACCTTTATATTTTTAAAGTGACAAATCACGAAGAAGATTGTAAGAACAATCAATCACAAAAATTCACATACGAAGACGTGAATAAAATCCAACGAAATCGATAAAGGATCCATCGAAATGGATATTCAAAAATCCCTAAAAAGAGTCATCAAAGTCATAATAGATGATAACAACAAATAGGATTATCACGAATCGATTTAAATTGGAATTTCAATCCAAAAAGGCAAATTGGACTCAAACAGCAGGTTCAGTCGACTGAACAGAGTTTTTCAGTCGACTGATCCTGTGCCTGGAAATTTTCTGTTTCCAGTTTCAGTCGACTGTGCAGAGTTTTTCAGTCGACTGAATCATGCTTGGAAACTCTCGGGTTTCAGGTTCAGTCGACTGAACGGAGTTTTCAGTCGACTGAATCATGCCTGGGCTGTTTTACAGCCTTATTCAAATGAAGAGCAAACTCTTCCAAAATGCAACCGGACGAACATTGGCTCTAAGGGTTTATGCCAATCGGCAACCCGGCCCTATATGCTCCTCGATGCATCACCAAAAGCATGATCAAACATCCATAAAAGGATTTTCACACAAATTTGGTTTAAAAACCCAAAAATTGGAATATTCACAAAACCAATCCTAATCAAGAGCAAATGCACATGAATAAGTGTTAGGAATTCCTACCCAACAACCAAAGATAATTATAGTCATAGATGTGAGATAAAAATCTCACCTTTTCACAAAATCGAACAAGAAGAAGCTTGAAAGCAAATGGAGAATCAACCTCTCTTCAACACAACTCAATTGAGCTTGAATCTAAGCTCAAAAACAAGAACATTCCCAAAATTAGGTTTAGGAATTTCTGAAATTGGTAAGAGAATAAGTTGGAGAAGAAGAGAAGCTTACCAATGGGTTCTTCTTGAGTTTGGAGCTAGGAATTTGATTTGCAAGAGAAACTAGGGTTTTGGGGTTTTAATTTCCAATCTCTCCCACCATTAATACTCTAAAAACTGAAATGAGAAGAGAATGAGGGTGAGTGGGGAAGAGTGGCTCAGATTTGAGCATAAGTTAACATAGGGCTGAGCCCAAACCAAACCCAAAGTGAAAAGTAGCAAAAATCAACTTTCTCCAAACATATCGAAGCTTATACTCAAAAAGGTCACAAACGACATTTTAAACTCAATGGGAGTGGTCCCGAGCCCTAATTCAACCGTATGCAAAAAGTAGCTTTTCGGACTAAAATCCGACTAACGATAAAATATTTAAATAAAATATTTAAATATAAAATCGATAAATATGCGGGTTGTTACAAAAGATCACTATGAATAATATCAAATGGAAAAAAAGTATATGACATTAAATCATAAAAAGTTAGCTTAGAATGTTTTCCAAGAGGACAAAATGAACAAAAAGATTTACAAGCCTTATTACAATCAACAAACTTTTTACTACAAAGAGACTTAAGAATAGCATCGCCAGGATGACCTAAACGATTGTGCCAAATATTCAAAGGCAAAGTAGTAAAAGCAGAATGATTGTTCGAAGAAATGGCTTGAGAGTTTGAGAAAAGTGGATATAAGCCCTCAATGCTATCACATCTCATTAGTCTGTTCCCCGTCATTAATAGAGAAACCAAAAGGATCAAAAGAGATAGAAACCCTATTATCTGTGGTAAATTTACGAATAGAGACCAGATTTTTAATGACCCTGCGAGCATGTAACATATTTTTTGGGGTAAATGGTGGATAAGGTGGAGGCAATGTAGTGCGACCATGACCAATAATTGGAATTAAATGACCACTACCAACAACAATGTTATGATGCTTATTGCTTGAATTGAAATAAGAAGAGAGAATACATGCATCAACCGCCATGTGAGATGTAGCATGGGTATCCATATAGTAGTTCCCATCTAGCTGAGAAAACGAAAGAGCATGCATATAGGCCTTAATGTCATTGGGCATGTAGCTAGGAGCAGGAGGAGCAACGACATTGAAAGCTTGTGGTCTGGACCCAAGTAAGCCTGACCCATAAGAGAAGGGATGTTGGGCCGCTGGATTGGGCCTTGGCTGCCAAGAGTATGCAGGAAATGGGTAAGGAGGAATAGTCAACCCTCCCCAACCAGACGGTCACATCTGCTGCCATTGTGGAGGTGAGGCCTGGCGACGTGGCTGCCACTGGTTCTGCTGATATGGCGGTTTACTTGGACTGGAACCATTAGTACTTTGGTTAGCCTTTTTCTTCCCATTGTTTTTCGAATTGTTCCACCCTTTATTATTGTTGTTGCGCTTGTTGCTTGTAGATGAATCATTGCAACTATGGAAGCATCACTAGACTGACTCGCAGAACCACCAGTTTCACGAGTTTGAGGAGCCTTTATAGTACGCTCAGCCATTTTCAACCATGAATGAAAACTCTCAAAGGATGGTAAAGGCTCTTGATTTTGCATATAGTCTACCGTACTACTATACGCCTCTGGTAAGGACCCGGTGAGACGTAAAACTAGACAACCATTTATCGTCGGAGCATCAAAATCAGCCAACCTGTCCGCCAGAGATTGTAGATAATTACAATAATAGTCGATCGAGTTGAAAGCCTCAAAAGCAGCTTTCGTAAATTCCTCCTCGAGATGGGTAGCCTAAGAGGCTTTGTTGTCCTCAAAAAGAGCTTCAAGATGGTTCCATGCCCCTTCTGCTATGTCATTACGTCTGAGGATAGCGAGGAGAAGATCGGAAGAAATGGTGCTGTAAATCCATTGCAAGACAACGACATCCAAATGCCTCCAAAGAGCCGTATCAACGGACTTGGCCTGGGCATAGGCAGTCATAGCCTTCTCCTCCGTTGGTGGAACCAAGTGATTGTAAAGATCATGAACCCTAGCAAGATCGGTAAATAGAGCAGCCCAGGAATGATACATGGCTTTCTCATTGTCTAGTGTTATGGGAATAAGAGATTAAACATTAGTGATGGTGAGTGCGGGATGAAACATAGACGAGTCTGCCAGGGAAAAGAATTAAAGATAGAAGAAGAAGAATGGAGAAGAAGATAGGTGAGGCTAGGGTAAGGAGAATAGGATTATAAGAGGCTCTGATACCATGTTAGAGACCATATATTATCAAAAAAACCAATTGGTAATGTGAAGGGAGATCTCTAAGTATTTACGCAGAATTCATATTTTATATTGCCCGATATAGGACTAATCTCAACACACAGCCAAACACGTGGACATGCATTGAGAATGACATGAGACACGATTAAAATCCACTCTGATGCCATGATAGAAATCAATTTAGAAATCAATTGCTTGCCCATTGTATTCAATGTCCAATAATATATATGGGTACAAGAGTCAAGATAGGCTACAAATTAGCCAACTGATTTGCTAAAACAAAGGTAACTATATAGATACTTACCAAATAAATATATTGTCAGATCAAGAAATAAATGCAAGAAATATTCTAACACCAAGAATATATGTAAAATATATTCTATCAATTGAAACATAAATTAATTCAATAATATATTAAAATTTATTTTTCTCAAATCATTATTCTTGCTCCATAAATGTCAATCCAAAAATACACAAAAGTGAGCAAGAAGCATCTCAAAAAATACACAAAAGAACTAGAAAACGAAACAACACAAATGGGGTCCAACCTGGAGCTTACTGCTCTAGGTTTTCGACCATCGATCAACTAGTTTAGGGTCGATCGATCAACCAGCCAACAATTTACAGGAGCTGTAAGCTCCAGGTCGTGACCCATCTAACCAGATTTCAAACTCCGACGACCTAACAAGTTCTAGCTTTATCCAACAATTACAAAACATATATAAACAATAATTCAAGTCTGTGGCACTGTCTGGAGAGAATCAGACATCCCCCGTTGTATTTGCTCAACTTTTGCAATTTGCAATAAAGGAATATCAACATAGTAAACAACGATTATCAAAAACTACTCAAGCATGACATGTAATCCATAATTAGATGAAGTAGCGGGTTTAACTAACCTTATGGCCTTGTTACAACTCTATATTTCCTTCATCTTCATGCTAGAATTCGTTTTCCCCAATTTTAAACCTAAAATCAATATTTACAAAAATGCACAAAAATTGAAATTATACATAACAGTCAAGCAAACAATTTCCAATTTAGATGTAGTTAGAGTTCATAAGCATATCTAAATTTTCCCAAAATTTTCCTGATTTTAAAAATTGGATTTTGCTAGAGGTAGGGTTTTGAAGCTAAGGAGGAAGATGAACTTTATGTTTCTTACAGTAAAAAGAAAATGAACGTACTTCATTTTGTTAAGTTTAGAAATGAGAAATAATTTTCTCCCTTACACAAATGGGCTGATGTGATGTCCCGGAAATTTGGGCAATATTTATTTAATAATTTCATTAATAATTATTTTAAAATGTGAGATATTGGTTTAATAATCTAATTCAAAAAGAATTTATCTTTCGAAAATTAATTATTATTTAGTTTGATAAATGATATTCTTTTCAAAATTTATAATAATAATAATTTAAATTGAGAATCTTATTGTTTTCAAATATTAAAAATATTTAAGTAATAAAATTATCTTTCTAAACTGATTCAAAGATATTTTATTTATAATGTATATATGTGTATACATTGTAAATAGAGGATTTGAATTTAATATTAATTTTAATTTAATAAAGAATATTTTCTAATTTATTTTATATATAAGATGTATAATTTATGAATTGATTAAATTGATTTAAATTAGTATTGAAAACTTTTCAAAAGTTTGTTTTAAAAGTCTATCTTATATTTTCATAGAAATATAAGTAAGTATTTATTTTGTTTATAAAAATAAATATAGTTTAAATTTTAATTTATAATAAAAGTTTGTTTTGTTTTATTTTAAAGGAAATTGTTTTTCTATTGAAATAAGATTTAATTCATTCATATTAGAGTATAGTATTTTGATTTAAAATTTTTGACTAAATTGAATTTAACATTCTTATTCTTTTTGAAAAAATTCTCTTTTGAAAATTAGTTTTAAAATATTATTTTAAAAATATTCAAGCAAACATTAAAATGTATAACGTTATAAAAGAAGTTTTCATGTAAGGCTAAATATTGTAATAAAACATTTAAAACATCCTAAATTAAATTAGAAATGGTTTTAGAATAAATTTAAATACATTTATAAATTTAGAATTTTCTTTTAATATTAAAATGCATATGTGTTAAACTCTTAATCCATAATGAAGACACTTGTAAATTTATCTACATCCTAACATAACAAGTGGCTTGTTATTTATTTTTGAAATTTAATTTATTAGATAAGAAAATGTAACAATGCATTTTGTTAAAACATTATCTTCAATTGAAATCTGAAAATCAGATTCTAAGTAAAAATCAAAACCTAAAATTCAATCAAATTTCTACTGAAAACAAATACAAATCAAAATCTACAAAACTAATTTACTCAAAATTCTGCAAAACCAAATTCTGTTCAAAATCTGCAAATTACAACATCAAATTTGAGATCAATTTCAACTCAACCATATGAAGATATAGGTCTACATGCAGTTCAAAAATCGACACCAAGAAGAAAATCAACTTCAACTAGCTAATGCAAACCCAGATATTCAACTAGCAAATGCAGATGCAAATCTGGATTCCAGGAAAATGAATGCATCCAAATTTGTTCTCTGCATCTTTAATATACTGGTGAGTAAACTTCTTTAATTTAAAAACAGTTTTCTTTAAAAATCAATGCCAAACATAATTTACAGAACTTAGGTTTTTAATTCACAGAAATCAAAACCTGTTTAGGCAAAACTGTTCTGTTTTCTGTTTTAAAAAAATGAAATAAGTAACCTCACATGCAAAAAGCCTAAAAAATCTGTGCATACGAATTGGAAGAAATAAGTATGTTGTGATGATTTCATATTGATGACTGTTCTGTGTGTACATATATGAATATGTTTATATGATGTTGATTTCCTGTATCTGCATATCTAATTTAGTTGTTAAAACTAAGATATTCTATAATAGAAAATTCTTTATCACTTGAAATGTTTCTGTTAGAAATTTTTGTGTAAGCAAAATATGTTTGTTTGGTATAAATTTAGATTTATAAATTTTAAGTTAGTTTAATAAAATCTGTTGCCTCTGAATACCCCAAAAACCAATCATCATTGAAATAAAAACAAATACCAAACATCTTAAATCAATAAAACAGTTTCGTAACCTGAATTCATGTTTAAAAGCATGAATTTTAAAACAAATTTTATATTTTTAAAATTACTGTGGAATGAGTATTTCTATTTTGAACAGAATTGGGGTTTTTTGGTTTGTTTGGTTTTCTAGTGGATTTTGGAAGATGTTATTCTTCCTGGAGGTGGAAGATTGATTGGGAAGTGAAGGAAAATTGGGAAATAGATGATCAGAGGTGGGAGGAGATGGCAGTTAAGTTTTTCAGGTTTTAGCCCTAATTTTTGATGATGTCGAAGTTTTGTAACATTTTGATCTCTGTGGTACACTGAGTGTTACCAGTTTTTAGGAAGTTGTAGAGGAGCCGTGGAAGAAGAGATAGCCAAAGTCGCGTCGATGATGGTGGTCAGAGGTGGGATCTCTTGACGTTGACAGGTTGGGGTATATGGTGGAGATGGGTTTTGCAGGTTGCAGTTGATTTCTCAAACTTTGAATTCGAACTACAGTAGGTTTTCTGATGGTCGTAAGCTTGTGGGTGGATGGTCGGCGACTAGGAGGAGTTGCCTAGGGTAGCTGGAGTTGATCTGAGCATTGGTGCATATGCACCGTGCATATGTGAATTCTGGTGAACATTTAGGGATGTGCAGGGTATTTGACTTGAAGTATTACTCGGGTGTTTTTGATTATGTCTCGAAGCTAGTGGGTTGGAAACTCGTAGTAGGTAAGGGTTTTCTCGGGTTAATGATGTTACAAGTTTAAAACCTGAAGGAGTGCAGTTTTTTTTGAATTTGAAAGAAATTTAAAATTTAGGCAGGGATTTAAATTAAAAGCTTAAGTTGACATTTTATTCAAGTGAGCTTTTGAATTCAAATTTTAAAAAATGAAGAATTTAAATTTAAGTAAGATTTAAATTTAGTTCTGAAATCAAGTTAAATATAGTTTTCAAGTTTACTTTGAAAACCAGTTTTGAATTCAAAACAGTTTTGTAAGTTTTTAAATAATGGACAGATTCAAATGTTTTTAAGAAGATTTAAAAATGAATTTGAATTCAAATAAGTTTAAATTTGAAAGAATTCTTCTCTTTAATATTTGGACTAAAGTTATGAAATGTTAACTTAAATTTGAAAATTAAAATAATCAATTTATTTTCAAAGCTTGATTTATTTTAGTTAATAAATTTTGTTTTAAACTTTTCTTTTATATTTAAGTAATGAATGTCCTTTAACATTTATTTTATTTTAAGGATTATAAGTTTATTTAAATTTTGAATAATGTTTAAATGGTTAAACATTTTGAAATCTTTAAATTTTAAAATAAATTTGAATTTAATTTAGAAATGTATTATTTAAATACATTTTGAATGTTAATTAAGTCATTAATAAGTAAATGAATTATTTAGAAATAGTTAAGAATTTATTTATCTATTTGATTTTAAATAATGACTTGAATTAATTTATAATTAGAAATGATTAATGAATAATTAATCTAAGATAATTTTCTTAAGTATGTAATTAAATAAAATATTAATAATTAATAATAATAATTATCTAAGGATAATTAAATAATTAATTAATGTGATTAATTTTTGATAATTAATTAGATTAATTAATTGAATATAATCAATTATAATTTGTTAAGTATAATTACTTGATAAAAGTAATTAAGAGATTAATTACTTATTGTAATTAATTATGATAATGTGATTTGTTTAAATTAATTAATTTAGTTTAATTAATTTAAGTAAATCATTTGATGATTTAATGAAAGTAATTACTTAATGTAATTAATGGAGCAGGATTACTTGGAGAAGTAATAATGATAATTACTGGAATGTAATTAGTGAAGATGAGTAATTTGGATAATTACTTTTGTAATTAATCAAGGATTAATTAATAAAGATAATTAATTATTGGATAATTAATTTGTTAATGAGTAATTAAAGATAGTCAATTACTGAATTGAATATTAATCAAGGTGATTAATAATTAGATTAATTACAAAATGTAATTAATTTTCATTAAGTAATTTATTTAAATATTAGAGATCATTAATTGATATAATTAATGATGTAATTAATGATTGTTTAATTAAGTAATAATTAATAATTAAGCGATTAATTAATTGTAATTAATGAAGGATAAATGTAATTAATTATAGTTAATTAATGAAGTAATTAAATGTTAATTACTTATGATTAAGATTAATTAATTTATGAAATTAAATAAGACTAATTATTTATTGTAATTAGTAAATGATTAATCAAGGTGCTAGTCAAGTTGAATACTTAGTGAATGATTAATTAACTAAGTTAATTAATTAATGGATATTAAGCAGGATTTAAATGTGGTAATTAATTTAATTATTTTAAATTAATTAGAGATAGAAGTAATTAATTTAATTCATTTTAAATTAATTATAATTGATGGTTAATAAATCATTGCTTATGGATGTTATTGATTGAATGGTTGTGATCTCAGTAATGAGATGAGTTGAATCTGTATGATATGGATGCTTGGTTAAAGTATGATGGTTTGTGATGGATTATTTGGTTGTGATGATTATCTGTTTGTGATGATGATACAGATTATCTGTTTATGATGAGAATGTGATTATCTTTTGTGATATCTAGTTTATCTATCCGTGTGAAATAGATAATAATGAAATGAGTTAATTGGTTGAAACCCTTAAGTACAACTTGGACAATAAGATGGCGTTTGGCTTTCGATGAGACCGGGATCTGATTTCCAAATTTGGAATTCCGAAAACCACATCAATTCCGATTAAACGTTAGGTCGTTAATCCAAATGGAGCAAGTGAAGACTCGAGGTGTAAGAACTATACGTTAGTATAACTCTGTGGCTGATCCGTAATAAGTTTGACGGAATAGTACTTATAGGTTCGAGATGGAGATTTAGAGTGCCAGGTCTATGGCCGTTGACTCTGAGGGTGATTCCAAAATGAGTGCAACGAGATAGTGCCTTCGGTTTCGTTCGAACCCGGAACGAACTTGTATGGATTGAATGCTTTCAGAATATCGTCAGGTGGACGATGAGCATTCTAAGATTGATGTGTCCTATGAAGGTAATCGTAACCTCAAGCCTCAACAACCGGAAATGGCTAAAACAGGGGAGGCGCAGCAAGGCTTCGTGGGTAGCCCCCACTGGAGAGCAAAATTTACCCCTGTCTAGAGGTCCCTTTATATTTCGGCTGTGTGGCAGTTGGCGGCGGCCAATCCGCAGGGTGGTTTTGTTCGGAACCGTTCAGTAAGGAATGGTTCCGGCTTTGTGTTGCAAGGGAGCGGGAGCACTCCTCGGTACGTTGATCTAGGCCACGTACTATGACGGGCGGTACCCCAATAGCCCTGCCATTGATGGAATCCAAAATCCAATAAGTGCCTGTACGGTTTTGATTGTGCCCAACTATGTTGGAACGTGAGATGTAAGCATTCCAGCTATTTCTGTATTTTATTTTGAAAACCCTAGACACTATTATAATATCACTAGATTTTCTATCAAATGTTTTGGTTAGCGTAAGGTAAAAACTTCTCCATGTTTATGTGTGGGAAGTCTTACGTGATACCTTTTTGTTTTCAAAGGATTTTCTAAAGTTAAGCAACTTTTAACCCGTTTACTCACACTAGACCCCTGTCTGACCCGAGTTTTTATTTTCTGTTTTATTAAACTCTTGGGTACTCATATTATATATGAGTAGTCAAGTGTTTCAGGATTGCTTTGACGAGTTTCTGGAGGAGATAATGGAGCAGGAGGCTTCAGCGTGTAGATATATATAGTGGTTCTGCTGTGTTTTGAGTTGTACCTGTTTTTCTCTGATGTACTTGAATTGTAATTGTTAGACAGGTGTTTATAACTGTCTAGTTTGTGTTGTATTAGCTGTAAAACTCTAATGTATATGATACTATGTAAAGTTTCATGTGATATAATATAATTTATTCGTTCCGCTATGAGATTCTGATGTTGTCTGTTTCTTTCTTTCCTTTCTTTTCTCTTTTATATCCCTTTCTTTCTTCTTAATGACGCGTCTTTCTATAGAATGAAAGGCGGGTCGCTACATTGTGGTATCAGAGCTCTAGGTTGAGCGAATACCTAGACTCTGGAGTGGTGTCCTTCTTGAGAGAGCGTATTTGTAATTTTGAATATATATATATATATATATATATTCTACCTATTTGATTGGGTTACCTGTTCAGGTTTTCCAATATAAGTAATAAAGGTAGATAGGGTAGTGGTGTGTGCAACACAACTGCCAATGGTTGGAAGTGATCTGCTAGGGCAGTATTGGGCATCTTGGGTAGTTATGCAGTTTGGTGTGAAGGATTTCACTGATCTCTGAAGGAAATCTTTTCAAGATTCGGAGTTTAACTTTGGATTGTAAGCTTGGTTTCACTCGTATGGGTGGATTTTCTTGAGTTCGGATCAGTAGGAAGTGCTGTAGCCAGCAATGGTATCTTGGAAACTTCAGGAAGAAGTTCTGTCTGTATTTGAGTTTGAGACTCAGTTTAGCAGAGTGTTTTGTGCTTGGTTTGGGAGCGAATATCCTGAGGGATATCTGCCTTTTGGAGGCTCAATTGTAAAGAGGCTGATGTAGCTTTATGGTTCGATGAGTTTTTGGGTAAGGAAGACATTGGCAGCGGTAGCAGAAGTGAGTGGCCTGTTTCTTCGATGGTTCAAAAGTCTCTGTGATTCTTCTTTCAGTAGGCCAGGCTAATGGAGTAGCTTGTCCATTTCTTCTGAAAACTCAGTTGGGTGTGATGTTTGTGGTTGGAGATTGACTACTAGTTTCTTCTTTTGGTTAGAAGACTTTAGCTTGTTTAAGAGAGAATGGTTTCTTGGTTTCTGAACTGAGTGGGATCGCAAAAGTGACTTGCGATGGTTCGGAAGTTCTCTGAGTAATCTTTGTTTGGATTGAAGCATCTCTAGAAGATGTTTGAGTTATCAAAGTGGTTTGGTATTTTCTGGACATCTACGAAGGAATTGAAATTTGCATCCGTGTCGAGAGATTGAGTTTTGAATCGACTTGGTTCTTGGAGCTTTACTGGTGGTTCAGCATAGTAGGAGGGCTCATTGAGGGAGAGATATGTTAAGCTAGTAAGATTGATCGGATCCAGTTTTCTGGTTGAATTTTTGCTGTGTGTTTGTGACCGAATCGGATAGGTCGTTGAGATTTTATGGAATTTGATGGAAAATGTTCCGAGATAAGTTGATCAAGTTTGTGCTTGTGTTCATCAACAGCATTCTCGAATCAGAGTTGCACAGTGGAAGCATGGTGGAAGCTATTCCAGAATAAAAGCAACACCCGATTCTTTGGGAATTTATGTTTTGTCTTGGATCAGAGGATTTCTACAGGAAATTTATTTTGAATCTGGAAGCTTGATTGTTTTGTGCATCAGTTTTGTTTTTCGGATAAGAATAGTATGTTTGAAGTCTTCTAATATTTGTAGTAGAATTTGTGTGGTGGATTTGATTGATCTAGAAGGTTGGAGGCATCCCAGGATCGACAAGAGAGATTTGTGGATAAGAGTTTTGGATCTTTCTGTTTTCTCTTAAGGGTTAAGTGTTTGGTCTACAGGACTGAATTGCTAGTTCGGATGGCTGAAATTTGTTATGCTCTTCACGTATCTCTGAGGAAGTACGTGTATGGTTTTCCATTGGTTTTAGAATCAGTAGTTCTAGAATATTTGGAAGTTGATCAGGATTTGTCTGTGGTCCGGTGTCCTGTTTAGATTTGTAGATCTAGATATATACGAGCTCTAGATCTGAGTGGTGTAGCCAGTAGAGCGAATGTCCCGGTATTTGTACCTGCGAAACTCTAGGGAATCCTATCTGGAATTTTATATGGATAGTTAGAATTGTTTGTTTGAATTGGTTGCTATGGATGCTAGTATTTGATTGATAGCATATGTTTGCTATTTTAAAATTTAAAATATGTATGGGATTGTTAAATTACCTTTGTTTTTAAATTTCGGGGACGAAATTCTTTTAAGGGGGGAGGAATGTGATGTCCCAGAAATTTGGGCAATATTTATTTAATAATTTCATTAATAATTATTTTAAAATGTGAGATATTGGTTTAATAATCTAATTCAAATAGAATTTATCTTTTGAAAATTAATTATTATTTAGTTTGATAAATGATATTCTTTTCAAAATTTATAATAATAATAATTTAAATTGAGAATCTTATTGTTTTCAAATATTTAAATAATAAAATTATCTTTCTAAACTGATTCAAAGATATTTTATTTATAATGTATATATGTGTATACATTGTAAATAGAGGATTTAAATTTAATTTTAATTTTAATTTAATAAAGAATATTTTCTAATTTATTTTATATATAAGATGTATAATTTATGAATTGATTAAATTGATTTAAATTAGTATTGAAAACTTTTCAAAAATTTGTTTTAAAAGTCTATCTTATATTTTCATAGAAATATAAGTAAGTATTTATTTTGTTTATAAAAATAAATATAGTTTAAATTTAATTTTATAATAAAAGTTTATTTTATTTTATTTGAAAGGAAATTGTTTTTCTTTTGAAATAAGATATTATTCATTCATATTAGAGTATAGTATTTTGATTTAAAACATTTGAATAAATTGAATTTAACATTCTTATTCTTTTTAAAAAAATTCCCTTTTGAAAATTAGTTTTAAAATATTATTTTAAAAATATTCGAGCAAACATTAAAATGTATAATGTTATAAAAGAAGTTTTCATGTAAGGCTAAATATTGTAATAAAACATTTAAAACATCTGATATTAAATTAGAAATGGTTTTAGAATAAATTTAAATACATTTATAAATTTAGAATTTTCTTTTAATATTAAAATGCATATGTGTTAAACTCTTAATCCATAATGAAGACACTTGTAAATTTATCTACATCCTAACATAACAAGTGGCATTTTATTTATTTTTAAAGTTTAATTTATTAGATAAGAAAATGTGACGATGCATTTTGTTAAAACATTATCTTCAAATGAAATCTGAAAATCAGATTCTAAGTAAAAATCAAAACCCAAAATTCAATCAAATTTCTGCAGAAAACAAATACAAATCAAAATCTACAAAACTAATTTACTCAAAATTCTGCAAAACCAAATTCTGTTTAAAATCTGCAAACTGCAACATCAAATTTGAGATCAATTTCAACTCAAGCATATGAAGATATAGGTCTGCATGCAGTTCAAAAATCTACATCAACAAGAAAATGAACTCCAACTAGCTAATGCAAACCCATATATTCAACTAGCAAATGCAGATGCAAATCTGGATTCCAGGAAAATGAATGCATCTAAATTTGTTCTCTACATCTTCAATAAACTGGTGAGTAAACTTCTTTATTTTAAAAACAGTTTTCTTTAAAAATCAATGCCAAACATAATTTACAGAACTTAGGTTTTCAATTCACAAAAATCAAAACCTTTTTAGGCAAAACTATTCTGTTTTCTATTTAAAAAAAAAAGAAATAAGTAACCTCACATGCAAAAAGCTTAAAACATCTGTGCATATGAATTGGAAGAAATAAGTATGTTGTGATGATTTCATATTAATGACTGTTCTGTGTGTACATATATGAATATGTTTATATGATGTTGATTTCCTATATCTGCATATCTAATTTAGTTTGTAAAACTAAGATATTCTTTAATAGAAAATTCTTTATCACTTGAACTGTTTCAGTTAGAAATTTTTGTGTAAGCAAGATACGTTTGTTTGGTATAAATTTAGATTTATAAATTTTAAGTTAGTTTAATAAAATTTGTTGCCTCTGAAAACCCCAAAAACCAATCATCATTGAAATAAAAACAAATACCAAACATCTTAAACCAATAAAATAGTTTTGTAACCTGAATTCATGTTTAAAAACATAAATTTTAAAACAAATTTTATATTTTTAAAATTATTGTGGAATGAGTATTTCTGTTTTGAACAGAATTGGGGTTTTTGGGTTTGTTTGGTTTTCTAGTGGATTTTGGAAGATGTTATTCTTTCTGGAGGTGGAAGATTGATTGGGAAGTGAAGGAAAATTGGGCAATAGATGATCAGAGGTGGGAGGAGATGACTGTTAAGTTTTTCAGGTTTTAGCCCTAATTTTTGATGATGTCGAAGTTTTGTAACATTTTGATCTCTATGGTACACCGAGTGTTACCAGTTTTTAGGAAGTTGTAGAGGAGCCGTGGAAGAAGAGATAGCCAAAGTCGCGTCGACGATGGTGGTCGGAGGTGGGATCCCTTGGCGTTGACAGGTTGGGGTATATGGTGCAGATGGGTTTTCCAGGTTGCAGTTGATTTCTCAGACTTTGAATTCGAACTACAGTAGGTTTTCTGATGGTCGTAAGCTTATGGGTGGATGGTCGGCGACTAGAAGGAGTTGCCTAGGGTGGCTGGAGTTGATCTGAGCACTGGTGCATATGCACCGTGCATATGTGAATTCTGGTGAACATTTAGGGATGTGTAGGGTATTTGACTCGAAGTATTACTCGGGTGTTTTTGATTATGTCTCGAGCTAGTGGGTTGGAAACTCGAAGTAGGTAAGGGGTTTCTCGGGTTAATGATGTTACAGGTTTAAAACCTGAAGGAGTGCAGTTTTTTTTAAATTTGAAAGAAATTTAAAATTTAGGCAGGGATTTAAATTAAAATCTTAAGTTGACATTTTATTCAAGTGAGCTTTTGAATTCAAATTTTAAAAAACGAAGAATTTAAATTTAAGTATGATTTAAATTTAGTTTTGAAATCAAGTTAAATATAGTTTTCAGGTTCACTTTGAAAACCAGTTTTGAATTCAAAACAGTTTTGTAAGTTTTTAAATAATGGACAGATTCAAATGTTTTTAAGAAGATTTAAAAAATGAATTTTATTTCAAATAAATTTAAATTTGAAAGAATTCTTCTCTTTAATATTTGAATTGAAGTTATGAAATGTTAACTTAAATTTGAAAATTAAAATAATCAATTTATTTTCAAAGCTTGATTTATTTTAATTGAGAAATTTTGTTTTTAACTTTTCTTTTATATTTAAGTAATGAATGTTCTTTAACATTTATTTTATTTTAAGGATTATAAGTTTATTTAAACTTTGAATAATGTTTAAATGGTTAAACTTTTGAAATCTTTAAATTTTAAAATAAATTTGAATTTAATTTAGAAATGTATTATTTAAATACATTTTGAATGTTAATTAAATCATTAATAAGTAAATGAATTATTTGGAAATAGTTAAGAATTTATTTATCTATTTGATTTTAAATAATGACTTGAATTAATTTATAACTGGAAATGATTAATGAATAATTAATCTAAGATAATTTTCTTAAGTATGTAATTAAATAAAATATTAATAGTTAATAATTAATAATAATAATTATCTAAGGATAATTAAATAATTAATTAGTGTGATTAATTTTTGATGATTAATTAGATTAATTAATTGGATATAATCAATTATAATTTGTTAAGTATAATTGCTTGATAAAAGTAATTTAGAGATTAATTACTTATTGTAATTAATTATGATAATGTGATTCGTTTAAATTAATTAATTTAGTTTAATTAGTTTAAGTAAATCATTTGATGATTTGATGGAAGTAATTATTTAATGTAATTAATGGAGCAGGATTACTTAGAGAAGTAATAATGATAATTACTGGAATGTAATTAGTGAAGATAAGTAATTTGGATAATTACTTTTGTAATTAATCAAGGATTAATTAATAAAGATAATTAATTATTGGATAATTAATTTGTTAATGAGTAATTAAAGATTGTTAATTACTGAATTAAATATTAATCAAGGTGATTAATAATTAGAATAATTACTAAATGTAATTAATTTTCATTAAGTAATTTATTTAAATTTTAGAGATCATTAATTGATATAATTAATGATGTAATTAATGAATGTTTAATTAAGTAATAATTAATAATTAAGTGATTAATTAATTATAATTAATCAAGGATAAATGCAATTAATTATAGTTAATTAATGAAGTAAATAAATGTTAATTACTTATGATTAAGATTAATTAATTTATGAAATTAAATAAGACTAATTATTTATTGTAATTAGTAAATAATTAATCAAGGTGTTAGTTAAGTTGAATACTTAGTGAATGATTAATTAACTAAGTTAATTAATTAATGGATATTAAGCAGGATTTAAATGTGGTAACACATTAAACCCTACTTCAGAAACAAAAAATGGTGCCATCTTCTCCCATCCCTCCCGTACCTGTTCCATCCTATCCCGTACCTCCCTCTCCTGTTCCACCATCTCCTGTTCTTCCATCCCCTGTTCCACCTCTTACCGTACCATCTCCCACCACCGTGTCAATCTTCCATCCCATCAAGGTAAGTTCTCCTAACCTAGCTACCGCCTTTCCTTCTGCCAAGCAAAAACCACCTCCATACCCACCTGACCCTCCTTCCCTGAACGTTTCATCCCTTTCTTCTCTGTTGGGTAAACCTCCTCTACCATCACCCAATGCCATACCACTCTCCCCCCCTCATGCTGATCCATCTCCTTCCCTACCTGGCTGCAGTCAACAAGCTTGGACTTCCTTATTCAAACGCAAACCTCCCAACGCGGGGAAGTACAAGCCTGTTGACTTTGTTCCATCCTTCTCTGACGATGTGCTCGACTTGATTGACGACGTAATTCAGGACGGCTCTTCTATGTGGAAGGACTACTTGGTGGGTTTTTTCCTTGATAAACCTTTATCTTACTCTTCTATTGTTGCTAAACTGAAAAATATCTGGAAACTAAAAGGATCTGTGCAAGTTAAATCAGATGGAGTGATTTTTCTGTTCCTACTTTCGTCTGAAGAAGATAAAAGTAAAATTGTACTTGGCGACCTCATCATTATGAACAATAAAGTGTTTATCATTAGGCCATATGATGCTGCTGTTAGCAATGTATGTGGATCTGTTCCCACAGTGCGTGTGTGGGTTCATCTTCGCAATATTCCTCTTTTTGCCTGGTCTCACCTTGGCATTAACTGGATAAGTAGTCGAATAGGTAAACTGCTCTGTATGGATGAAAGGACTAAGAGACTTGAAAGATTGGAATTTGCTAAATGCATGATTGAAATCAAGCCAACTAGGGAGTTACCTAATGATTTTGTAATTAGCCTGGCTGATGGAGGTGTTCAGCGTATTTTTGTAGAGTATTTATGGCAACCACACAAATGTGTTCAGTGCAACTCCTTTGGGCACGTTATGGAATCGTGTGACAAGAAGGTTGAAACTGTTACTTCTGTGAATGGAAAGGAAATAGGAAATAAGCACAAGGAAAAGCTTTCAAAAAACAAAGAAAAGACTAATAAGAAAGTTCAAACATGGAAAAAGGTGGGGTATAACAGGAAAAAGATGGGATCGAACAGGAGTTTCAGAAGGGTGATTAATAAGGATAATATTCAGGATAGGGTAAAAGAAAGTGAGAGAAACAAATGGAACAGAGGAAGAAGTGTTAAAGGAAAATATAGAGATGAATAAAGAGAATGAAGTGAGATCTGATAAGGAAGGAGATCAAAAACAAAACGAGGTGTATGTTTTGGATATTGACAATCCATAGGTTGCTATTGAGGTCCTTCCTGTGGCTGCTACTGGTTTCAAGTTACCGGTGAGCAAAAGTTTTGATATTCTTCAATTAATGGAAGGTAAAAGTGATAATGATAACGCACAAATGCATGAAAATAATAAATTAGAAATGGAACATCCTCAAGAGGCTAATTTTTCGCCTGTTGAAAACTTGCTTGCATCACCAGATAGTGCTACAACAGGGTTAATTGGTACTATTTCAACACTTATTCAAAGCAATGCAACTGATGCTACCTTTTCTGAAGCACCATCTGATCTTTCCAAATATTCATTGGGAGGAAGACAATGCAGTGAGTATACCAATGATGATCTAATTTCTTCTCTGCCATTGTCTTTAAACTCGGGATATCGATCTTTGAATACCAAATCATCCAACTCTCTTGACACAGTAAATCCAACAATTATTCTCTAGCAAAACTTCACTTCTTCTCAACAGCCATCATCATGTACAGATCCCTACGTGCACAGTGTGCATGTGCACGAAAGTCTCGACCTTGTTCGACCCCTTGTAAACTCTAACATCGTCAACCCTCCTCACTCCATCTCTTCAGCGTCTAACTTTAGTATCCTGAACAATGCCACTGAAGATTCTTCAACTCTGCACACTCCCCCAAAAAAAATCTTGCCATCGCTAATTAGTATCCCACAATTAGCTATTTCTTCCCCTCAGTTACAAAAATCAAGACTAACTAAGAATCTAACTCTCTCTCCTCACAACACCAGTGCCTCGAACATGGTCCTTCGAAGCAAGAAATCTATCACCCTGTATGAAAAATTCGTCTGCTCAATGATGCAAACCATTGGAGCTTGGAATGTCAGAAGAGCACGCCAGGAAACCAAACTATCCCAATGCAAAACCATGATATCACAGCATAACCTGTGTATGTTAGCCATTCTTGAAACAAAGTTAAATCTTGTCCACTCTATCAGAGCTGCTAAATATGTTAACCCAGGGTGTGATGTCATTCACAATCTTGATGAGGCACCTTATGGTAGAATCCTCATTGTTTTCGACCCTAATTTGATCCTCCTTTCCAAAGTATTCGCTAATTCTCAAATCATTCACTACCATGCTAAAAATTATCATCACCTCTAGCACTTTCTACATATCTGTTGTCTACGCAGCTAATAATAAAGCTGCTAGAATTTCTTTTCTCCACGTCCTACCCATGCTACGTCAAGATACTCATCCATGGATCATTTTTGGTGACTTCAACTGCTGTAACAAGCTTTCTGTTAGACTTGGTGGCAATCCGCTCTCACTTAATGAAATTGAACCACTGCGTACTGCAGTAATTGATTCTAACATAGTGGAAATTAAGACTACTGGCATGAGATTCTCATGGAACAACAAACGTAGACATGGGAGAAGGACCTACACTAAGATCGACCATGCTTTTGGTAACCACCTTGCCCTCTCTAAATGGCCTACCTTATATAACCACCTTCCTCCTCCGCTCCTTTCCGACCATTCTCCCCAAATTATTCACCTTCGGGAAGATGGCATCAAAAGCATATCAAGTTTCAAATTTTTTAATACTTGGGTTAATGAACCTGATTTTTTTGACATAGCTAAAGAAGTTTGGGCGAAACCTATTTATGGTAATCCTATGTCTATTTTGCAGGTCAAGTTGAAAAGTACCAAGCTGGCACTCAAGCAATGGTCAAGAAACAGATTTGGAGAAGGAAGTAAACAACGTACGTACTGGAGGAATAAACTGGAAGAGATTCAAATAAACTTGTAGGATGATCCCCAAAATACTACTATTAGCGCAATGGAGACGTACATATCATCTCAGTACTACAATGCTCTATCCAGTGAGATTTCTATAATGAATCAAAAAGCGAGACTTAAATGGAGAGCTGACGGTGACAGGAACAGTGCTTTCTTCCACGCTAACTTAAAGGCTAAGCATTCCAGAGAAAATATAGTTACCATTCTCGATGACGAAGGAAATGTTCAGAATTCTAAACAGGGTGTGGACGAGGCTTTCATAAAACACTTCACCAATCTTTTCAACAACTCCGACAACTATGAACCTGACATTAACCTCACTGATCCAACATTCCTTCCCAAGCTGTCAGATGACGAACATGTCTCCTTGAAACTTACTGTTACTGATGAAGAGATCAAGTCGGCTATGTTATCTCTTAATAGGAAATCAGCGGGTGGTCCGGATGGTTTTAATGCTAATTTCTATTTTGTTTGTTGGGACATTGTCAAATTGGAAGTGCTGCGTGCAGTGAAGAACTTTTTCAAAAATACCAAAATGATACCTTCTTTCAACAACACAAACATTGCTTTGATTCCTAAAGTCAACAATCCTAACACGGTGTCTTCTTTCAGGCCTATCTCGTGCTGTAATACTATCTACAAATGTATCTCTAAAATTATTGCGACCAGGATGAAATCTGTCATGCATAACATTATATCTTCTAACCAAGCTGCTTTTTTGCCAGGACGAAACATCTTAGATAATGTCTTACTGGCTCATGAACTTCTGAATGGTTACAATAACAAGAACTCTACTCCTAAAGCTATGCTGAAATTGGACATCATGAAGGCTTTCGACATGCTTCGTTGGGAAGCCATTGTTAAAGTTATGCAGTGTATGAATTTTCCTACTACCTTTATTGCTTGGATTGTTGAGTGTCTATCCACCGCTCGTTTGTCGGTCAACGTTAATGGTTCCAGTGTGGGATTCTTCGGAAGCAGGCATGGCATCCGTCAAGGGGACCCAATATCGCCTTATATATTCATTCTTGTCATGGAACTTCTCATGCAATTGTTTAGAAATAAAACGACTACAGGGCATATCAAACTCCACCCGAGATGCTCTAACCCGGAGATCCTATCTTTAATGTTCGCTGATGACTTTGTTATTTTCTGTTCTCCGGACAACTCTATAATGCACGCCGTTATGGATACTCTTCATGTATTTCATGCAATAACTGGATTATCTGTCAATCTTCTCAAATCTAAAATGATAACTTCTGGTCTCACTACAACCCAAAACAATGCTATTCGGGTTATAACTGGTTTACAGATCAGTAATAACACTATTTCTTATCTTGGGCTTCCCATCACTTTTGCCAAAATAACAGTCAACCAATGTTTACCCCTGTATGAAAAGATCATTTCTAGACTTGAGTCCTGGTCGAGCAAATTGCTGAGCTAAGCTGGAAGAGTTACTTTAACTAAGTCTGTGATCTTCTCCATACAAGTCGATTGGGCTAGAACGTTCATATTACCTCAGAAACTCATCAACATGATTCGTTCAGCTTTCATGAGATTTATTTGGACTGGGAAAACTGTGGGTCGATATTTAGCCCCTATTAGTTTCAAGAAATTAGAAAAGCCTATTGCTAATGGAGGCCTTGGAATTATTAACATGCTCCACTGGAATCGGTCAGCAATGGCTCGTCTTATCTACGACTGCATTACTGCCAAAAGTAATATATGGGTTAAATGGTCCAAGGTTCATGTACTACGTGGCTGCAACTTTTGGAAAATGGATGCTCCAACTAAGATCAGCTGGACGTGGAGATCTATTTTCAAGCTTAAGGAAGCTATTCTTCCCCTTATCCGATACCCACTTAATAATAGCAATGTAATTAGATTTTGGGACGATCCATGGATAGATAGTGGAGTGATCTTAAGGCGTGTTCTTTCATATGCCGAGTTAGTGCAAACTGATGTGAGATAGGAAGCGACTATTCAGAGCTTCATCAACGGCAATACCTTACGTCTTCCTAGGACTTCCAACTTTAGAATTCAACAACTCTGGAATAAGGCGGCTCATTGTGAAATTAAGAATGATAGTGGCTGCTGTGTCTAGTTGGGAAGTAATGTTAATAGTTTCAGTATTAAAGAAACTTACTCCTTCCTGTCTGGGGCAGTAGGAGAGAAATGCAAGTGGAGGCGACAAATATGGTGCACTGGTAATGTTCAGACAGATAATCTTTTTCACTGGAAATTTATGAATTGGGCTCTTAATACTAAAATTAAGCTACTAACCAGAGGGGTTCCTGTTAATGTCTGCTGTGTCTTCTGCCATCATTCTCCTGAGATGGTAGAGCATTTGTTTTTTGAATGCGCTTATCTGAATGCTCTTTGGAAGACTTGGATTAGGAGAATTGGTAGAAACTGGAAAGGAGCTAACAATGTCGTGCAGTGAAAGTACATCTATGATAACACTGGTGGTAAAGGTGATTCGAATATACTTTTCTTATACGTCGTCAAACGATTCATGAAAGTGGTCTGGGATGAAAGAAACCGATGTGTTTTCCGACCGGGTAAATGCTTCACGCAAGAACTGTTCAAGAAGCATTTGATGCAGGAGATTAGGCGAGATTTTTGCCATGTCTCTTTTGCATTTGACCCTGGCATCTTCTGTTAGTCTCCCCTTCTAATTTCTGCTTTTTTGTTCTGTCTTCTTTGTTTCCCCGGTGATTGTTGCACTTTGTTTTTCCCTGTATTTCTTGCAAGTTTTTGACTTGTACTTCCTCCTCCTCCGGGTGTAGCAAAAATATGGTAGGGGTCCATTTAACCCCGTCGGCTTTGCCAAAAAAAGTGGTAATTAATTTAATTATTTTAAATTAATTAGAGATAGAAGTAATTAATTTAATTCATTTTAAATTAATTATAATTGATGGTTAATAAATCATTGCTTATGGATGTTATTGATTGAATGGTTGTGATCTCAGTAATGAGATGAGTTGAAACTGTATGATATGGATGTTTGGTTAAAGTATGATGGTTTGTGATGGATTATTTGGTTGTGATGATTATCTGTTTGTGATGATGATATAAGTTATCTGTTTATGATGAGAATGTGATTATCTATTGTGATATCTAGTTTATCTATCTGTGTGAAATAGATAATAATGAAATGAGTTAATTGGTTGAAACCCTTAAGTATAACTTGGACATTAAGATGGCATTTGGCTTTCGATGAGACCGGGATCGGATTTCCAAATTTGGAATTCTGAAAACCACATCGATTCCAATAAACGTTAGGTCGTTAATCCAAATGGAGCAAGTGAAGACTCAAGGTGTAAGAACTATACGTCAGTATAACTCTGTGGGTGATTCCGTAATGAGTTTGACGGATTAGTACTTATAGGTTCGAGATGGAGATTTAGAGTGCAAGTTCTATGGTCGTTGACTCTAAGGGTGATTCCAAAATGAGTGCAACGAGATAGTGCCTTCGGTTTCGTTCGAACCCGGAACGAACTTGTATGGATTGAATGCTTTTAGAACATCGTCAGGTGGACGATGAGCATTCTAAGATTGATGTGTCCTATAAAGGTAATCGTAACCTCAAGCCTCATCAACCGAGAATGGCTAAAACAGGGGAGGTGCAGCAAGGCTTTGTGGGTAGCCACCACTGGAGAGCAAGATTTACCTATGTCTAGAGGTCCCTTTATATTTCGGCTGTGTTGCAGTTGGCGACGGCCAATCTGCGGGGTGGTCTTGTTCGGAACCGTTCAGTAAGGAATGGTTCCGGCTTTGTGTTGCAGGGGAGCGGGCGTACTTCTCGGTATGTTGATCTAGGCCACGTACTGTGACCAGCGGTACCCCAGTAGCCCTGCCATTGATGGAATCCAAAATCCAATAGTGCCTGTACGGTTTTGATTGTGCCCAACTATGTTGAAACGTGAGATGTAAGCATTCCAACTATTTCTGTATTTTATTTTGAAAACCCTAGACACTATTATAATATCACTGGATTTCCTATCAAATGTTTTGGTTAGCGTAAGGTAAAAACTTTTCCATGTTTATGTGTGGGAAGTCTTACGTGATACCTTTTGTTTTCAAAGGATTTTCTAAAGTTAAGCAACTTTTAACCCGTTTACTCACACCAGACCCCTGTCTGACCCGAGTGTTTGTTTTCTATTTTATTAAACTCTTGGGTACTCATATTATGTATGAGTAGTCAAGTGTTTCAGGATTGCTTTGACGAGTTTCTGGAGGAGATAATGGAGCAGGAGGCTTCAACGTGTAGATATATATAGTGGTTCCGTTGTGTTTTGAGTTGTATCTGTTTTTCTCTGATGTACTTGAATTGTAATTGTTAGACAAGTGTTTATAACTGTCTAGTTTGTGTTGTATTAGCTGTAAAACTCTGGTGTATATGATACTATGTAAAGTTTTATGTGATATAATATAATTTATTCGTTCCGCTGTGAGATTCTGATGTTGTCTGTTTCTTTCTTTCCTTTCTTTTCTCTTTTCTATCCCTTTCTTTCTTCTTAATGATGCGTCTTTCTATGGAATGAAAGGCGGGTCGTTACAGCTGAAGTTTAAATTAAGCACAAAACCAATAATTAAATAAAAGAATTTCATTCATTACATTCTTTTTCTCACTTTTAAACTCCATTTTACACATTAATTTTTACCTTTAAAAATTTATACAAAATACTACACTATATTTCAATCTCTTAACTTTTCATTAAAAAGAAAGAAACATAATTTAAAAAATTATTTAAACCTTGCTTTTAATATTTAAAATGCAACAATGCTTTATTTTCAATAAAAGGCTAAATATAACACTTTTATTGTTTTAACATAAATAAACTTAATTTTACAAAAAATAATTTTACACTGTTTAGAAATTACTAACACATTATTTAACAAGTTTTAACACAAGAATTTACATCATTAAATTCCATTTTCACAAATATTTCTCAAATTCACTATTAATAGAAAATACACAATTTTGATTAACACAATATACTCACTTCATTATAAATTCTAGAAGTAAACTATAATACTTCTAAAATTATTATTCAATCTTTTTTCCAAAAGATTTTAACACGCTATTTTATACAAATACGATTTTTAAACCAAATTTCTAATTTATAAGAATTCCAAAAATCCAATTACACAAACTCATTTATAATTGAATTTTAAATCTTTGCAATAAAATAGAAGAATAATCTCTTCATAACTCAAACTCAAAATGCACACTTTTTATTTAGAAACCAATTTCAACTTTTCTCATATTTTTGTATCTACCATATTGAAATAAAATTCCAATATTATTTTTAAAGTGGTTTCTATACTTTAAAATTTCCTTCATACTTTACAAAAAGGTTTTCCAAACAAAACTCTACACTTTACTTATCAAAGTGAATTTACTCAAGAAGATGTAACTACCACTTTTCAATTTTCTCATTAATTTAGAATTACCATTTTAAAATAGATTATATTCTTTTTAATAACCCAAAATATTCAAACTGCATAATTTTTAAATAATAAAAAAAATTAATTTCCTATTATTATTCCCCATATAGTTATTAATAAATACAAGTCAAGGTAAAGAAAAGTTCAAAATAAATAGATTACTATAACTAATCCATTACACACATTACATTCAACCATAAAAAAAATTCGTACTAAAATTGTATGCTGCCACAAATTCAGAAAGCTCTACCTTTACCATATTGGTTTAGCATGAATCGGGATCTACTTTGACCCATCAGCATAACTTGAGCAATCTGAAACAACCAGTGGACCATTTTATCGATGGCTACTCAATACTTAGTACCATCTTCATTGTTTATTTCTTTATTATTATGGACTATGAGTTTTAAGTAAACTCATTTAGAAGATAAAATACTTACAGAATCAATTGAAATGCTTTTCAAATGTAATTTTTTTGAAAGACTCGTAGTAAACTCTTTAGTACAAAGTATATATTCTTGAAGAATTTACAACACCTAAAAATATCACAATAATCTATTCCTTCATTCACAATAAACACCATTGCATTATAGGTCTCAAATCTTCTAATTACCATTGACTAACAAATCATCATTTAAACTTACAGGTAAATCAAGATTTAAAAATCTCTTTTCTTTCAATACATTTTCAAGATTTTTTTCCTTCAAATCAATGTCATATCTTCCAAATCTTAACATCGAGTAAGAAGAAATCAATCCAAAGATGTTAAATTTTATTTTAATTCTTGAAAATTAACAACCATAAAATTCAACACCTTTTTAATAATATTCCAAATGGCTTTCAAAATTTAACAACACCACCTCTTACTACACTCTTCCTAAAGATTCTCTTTAGGTTTTGCAATTTACAAACACAATAAATAATCTTTTTAAAAAAAACATTTTTGACCCTAAATCTCTTACTTTCCAAGATATACTCTTCCCAAAAATTTAATGTTGAATTTTTCTTTTTCATTCATTACTTCTAAATGAATTTTACTACCATAAAAGATTCTTTTAAATTTTGTAAATCAATTTACAAAATTACCTTTTCCTTTAAATATTACCTTATTTCCTGAATTAAAAATAAGTTTTACGCAAATATTCTACATCCTTTACATATAATAACACCTTATCCAAATTTTTAAAATACTAAACCATTTAAGGGGTTTAAGGTGTTCAACTCATTTACTATTCTATATATAAGGATGTAAAATGATTTAAAAATTTCTCTTATATAAGTACCACTACTTCACCATTTAAATTATTTGAACACGAAATTCATTTCTCAAAGAATCATTTTCTATAGAAATGAAAATTAAGAAAATCCAGTAATTGCTTTCATTGAAGTTACATTTCTATCTTTAAAATTTACTAATTGGAAAAGCTAATCTTCTAATAAGAAGTTTTATATATTTACATAAAACCAAAAAGGATTTTCTCTTGCTAAATTTCATATTCCTTAACTTAAATTTTATTTTGGTACAAAGTATATCTTTATACACAAAATAATATTTTTCTCTACAAATTCTTTTCATAAAATTTTCTATTATCTTTGCTTTACTTAAAGCACTTTTAAATTACTAGGGTAACTCGTACTTTTCTACGAGTTCTATTCTGATTTAAGACAATCATTTATCTCAAAACAATATCCAAGAATCACTATACTGTTTAAATATCCATGATACTCAACTTATTTCATTCCAGTCTGTTTGCTTCTAAACTCAAATTTATAAAGAATCGAAGTGGTTTTGGGAATTTACTGATACCCGACCGGGGTCTCTTCGAATCCCATGTCATCTTAACCCAACTTATTTAAATGAAATACAATTCAAACTTTAAATCCAGGATGTCACTGTTTTAACCCAACATATTTTATCACATAGCATCACACATCATATACCAGGGGTATCAACTAATCTAAGGCATACAATATCATTCAATCATTCATAAGTAAGATCAATCAACCACACCATCTCTAGTTAACTTAATTAACCATAAATGAATTAAATTAATCACTTCAATTACTTTTAAATCCTGCTTATTAATTAATTACAAACCAACTAATTAATCACCCAATAATTATCCGTCTTAATTAATCATCCTTGATTAATTATACTTTAATTACATTAAGTAACAAGCCTTTAATTAATTTCACAAATTAATTATCCTTAACCATTTACAGTAATTATCCTTAATTAATTACTCAAATTAATTATCTTATAATCACTTACATTGATTAATTATGCTTTAATTAATCACACTCATTAATTAACTAACCCTTAATTAATTTCCTTAATTAATCAATCCTTTAATTACTTACTTTAAGTAATTTATCCTTAATTACTTCATTTAGTAATTTCCCTTTAATTACTTACATCAAGTAATTATCCTTTAATAATTCACATATAATAATTGTCCATTAATTACCACCTTAATTAATGACATTAAGTAATTATTCTAGAATTACTTCATTAAGTAATTATCATTAATTAATTGCATTAAGTGATTTACTCTAAATAATTAATCATCTTTTAGTTATCTTCCTTAATAAATCACCCTTGATTAATTAACTTTAATTAGTTTTCTTAATTAATTAATTAATCTTTAACTAATAATCCACATGAAATTTAATCCTTTTAAGTAATTAAGTAATTAATCATTTAATCTCTTTTATTAAGTAATAATTTCTTAAATAATTAATCTTTAATTACTTATATTAATATCTTACAATTAATCAATCATTTTGATTAATTTCATATAATCAATTTTCATTAATTTAAGATAAACTATTATCTTAATCAATTATTTAATTACATCATTAAATTATATTAAAAGCTCTATAGATTTATTTAAACAATTAACCTAATACAATTATTTTAAACAAACGTTTTAAAACATTTGACTTTAACATTTAAACCTTGAAACTTATATATATATATATATATATATATATATATGCCTATTTAAAACTAGTTTAACAAGATTTCTTTGATTTTAAAAAAAACTTGATTTACCTTATCTTTGCCATAGCTTCAAAACCATAACAAAGAAACCCGAGCCGGATCTATCTTTACTCGTGTCAAACCCGTGCTTCTCTTCTAGATCAACAATTCGAGAACTACATCGTGCAAAGCACCATCCTACCCAAAGTATGATCCTTCTTCTCTGATGCCCAAAACCCTAGTATCCTTCTGATACATGTAGCACGCGTCCACGTGCACACTTCACCTAGGCGGCTTCGAACATTGCTCCATCCATCGACACATCGACTATCTCTCCCAGAGTCGACCCACCACACAGATTTATCAAACCATCATGAAAGTACAAAATCGAATGAACAAACCAAGTAGGCCCCAAGACCCATTGCCAATGTTCACCATGCATAGCCATCTCCGACCATCGGAGTCCGAGTCCTCTTGCCATAACCTTCGCCTAACCTCCATCCTTATTTCCCCACAACCCCGACTCAACTCGACACGATGTCGATGCCATAATTGCTTCGAAACTAACCATGACCCAAAACTCAACTTAAACCCTAGACCGATCCCTTGTCGACACCTCGATAGTCGTAAAATCTTGCGACCATTTTTGTTGACGTCTCCTTCCTCCAAACTAGCTTCTACCATGAAAACAAGTTCCCAAAATATCCCGATCAACAGAAATTGCTCGAAAACCCAAATTCCGATCCATGTAATATCACACAATTTTACAAACTTAACATTCATGATTTAAATCTTAAAAATCCTAGTTTTTGAAAACGAAATTGCTTATATGCCTGAAACCAATATTTATTATGGTTGAGATTTTGGCGTGTACCAGAATTCTACTGTACTCTTCTTCTTATTGTTAAAACTAACTTCAATTCTTATCTGTAGATATTTTTAGATCAAACATCTTGTTATTACGAACATGATTTGTTTATATTCCTAAGTCTAAAAAGAGTTGAGGGAAGAGATATAAATTTTTAACAAAGTTCTATAACCTGAAGCATAAGAACAGAGCAACAACAGACAAACATTCCAATATATTCATATATATATATATATACGAATGATCATATTAAACAATCAGGAAATCACTAATTTACTTCAAGATCACTGCATGAGACAAGACTTAAAACAGATTAAAAGCTTGTTTACTCATCTTTATATAGCTTGAACAAAGAACAGAGGAAAGAACTTTGATCTGAACTGTTCTTGTCCAAAACTGAAGCTTGTTTGATTTACTTGATGTTAAATCTTAAATTGATCTGATTTTATGGTTTGAGTCTAATCTGCTTTGATCATTTGATTTGATTCAGGCTTCAGGTCTTAGGATTTGTTTTTACTGAGTTGATCTGCTTGCTTTGATTTAGTTTTTGCAAGTTGATTTTCAACTGGAACTTAAAGAATATTTTCTGGTTTTTAGTTTCTTTCCAGGTCTTAGTTTTGAAATGTGAAGGTGAAAAAAATGATAGAGAGGATAGTAAAGATATTATATAATCTCATTTTCTTTTTATTTGAAATAATTAAAATAAATGGCACTTGTTCAAATGTATATTATAATTATTACACTTGTCTACTTCTATGCTTAATGATGTATATTTGTTAATTTGTGTGTTAAAATCTTAACACTTGTCTTTTATGTATTTTTAATTTTTTTTAAATGTTAATAAAAGCTTTTGAGTTTATTTACTAATTAATAAACACTTTTCTAAATATATAAATAAAATTCTGTAAAGAAAATAAAATAAAAACTAATTATATCCTAAATAAATCATATATAATATATTTTAAAAATACAAAATATAATTAAGATATATATCTTTTAAATTTCAAATTTAAATCCAAATTCAAATTCAAATTTAAAAATAAAATTTAAGATCAACTCAAATATATATATATATATATATATATATATATATATATATATATATATATATATATAAAGAAACACAAAATCAATTTGTAAATGATAATTCTATTTAAAATCTATTTATATCTATATATATAAACGACACATTATTATTATCGTTTGAAAATATCAAATTTTGCCAATTTTTATATAATAAGTAAAGGAGATTATCACAATTTAAATTGTTTGAATTATATTAATATGTTTACTATTTCACAATGAATTTATATATGTATACATTTAAGGTTTCCAACATTATGGAATTTTGAATAGATCTATAATATAAATATATTGATTTACTGTAAAATTTATTAGTTCTAGATATTTATATTTCAATATTTATAATTAAATTTTATATATATTTCTAGACATCATAATTTTATATGTTCAACTGAATAAACCAGTCAATTATCCCCTTATCAGATGTCCAAAATCCGGGTTAACACATTCCTTCCCCCTTAGAATCTTTTCGTCCTCGAAAAGGAACGAAACCAGAATTTTTTAAAATGATTATTATCGAAAAAATTGCTCTTTGATAAATTTTAAAACACTTTAAATTATTATAAAACAGTTTTTATAAAGATACTTTTACAACTCGATGTCTCAACCAGTCCATCCTTGTTCTCACAGAAATTCAGTCATACATTGATCAGGCGCAAGACTGAAAATATATAAGTAATAGGCAAACCCGTTTTCAACACCCAGTGAAAAATACTTGGATAATAATTTTACTGAAAATATAGAAAACATTTTTGAAATCGAGGAAACATTTTTGGTGAGAATGCTCTGGAAGTCATCACCCCCATCCACGGTCGCAGTTAACCTGACGGTTACTTTGCCATCCTTGCAAAATCCATAGATTACTGCAAGCACTCTGCGCCCCTCGATTACGCCATGGAACCCGCTATAGATCGCAGCTACATATGGGGTTATGTTACTATCACAGCAAAAACCCATATAACTGTAGGCATCAGCGCCCTCGAATTCCGTTGCCAAATAAATGATACATCTCCACTCGACCATCGATCGCAGTCTACCGATGTTATGTTGCCTTTCCGGCAAAATCAAACGTAGACCATTGACACTCAGCTCCACATGATTTCCGCTATGGTCCACAGTAGATCGCAGCAACATTGAGTTACACTATCGTTATAGCATAACCCAAATGCCTCTGTAGGCATCAGCGCCCTTGACTTTCGCTACCCAATAATCCTCAGGAACTTCAGTTTGTCCGAACTTCCTCACAGGATTCGCTTTAGATCCTCTCCCCTTTAAGGCTCAAGGCAGTACCAACCAATGGTACTCCTGAGTAGTTCATTTCAAGGGAGCGCCATTTTCAAAACATTTTATACTATACACATATAGTATTTTCCAAATCATACACCTAGTATGAATCCCATATAAATCTCCTTTTCTCAAAATCAATTATTCCAAAATCGATAATTCTCAACCAGGCTTTCCAAATTTCCAAAATTGATTTTTTTCCCAAAAATCAAAAGCCTTTCCGAATCCAAAGGTTCCAAAAACCTTTTCCCAAAATCATTCTCATAAAATCCTTTATGTGTATATATATATATATATATATGTATGTATGTATGTATGTATGTATGTACGTATATATAACTTTGAAAATCTTTGAATCACTTAATACTCGTATAAATTCCCTTTTTATACTTCTAATACTTTTTAAAATCCTTTCCTTCCGGCAATAGATTCAACAAGGGGAGATTTATCTTATATAACAAAGATATATAACTTTGTTTATTCCAAATCAAATATTCAAATTTGATTACTCTATAAAGTCAGTTAACAAATTACTTATTTCCATAAAGTAAATTTCTACCATAGAAATTCCAATTTCTACTATATTTCATCATATATTTCACAAAATATATTTTTCATCTCAAAAACCATTTTATAATTCTCATTCACAAATTTTCAATATCAATTTCATTCAAACCTGTACGACGTACACAAATCATCTGTACGCAATATCAATCTGGTCGCTCAGTCGATCACACAATTTCTTTTCCAAACTAGTATCGTCTACCCAACTTCCTAGTGTAGGCTCAGATCTGGTTTCTTGATCAGAAACCGTCATTCTCCTTAAATAGCCATAACTATGATAAAGAATTTCCAGAATCAATCAAATCTATATCCAGGTTCGCTGTCGAAAATCGAGTGGAAAATCCCAACTCAAATCGATACTATCTCGAAATTCTGTACTCGAATCTGGATCAAATCATTATAGAATAGAATGTACATCCTACTTATTTATCTTCATTTATCATTAGCTAAATCAATTCCCTTTCTATTCACATTCATTTATGATTCTATTCACTTATTCACAGTTGCTTCAATCCTCATTTGGATTATCACTTCAATGCTTATCTCAACCGGTAATAAATCATAAAATGTTTGAACTTTGTCCAGCTTAAATTTAGAAAATAGCTTGAAAAGTCTAAAATAGATAAATAGTTGAAAATTAATTATTAGTTTGTAAAATAGCTGTAAAATAGTTAAGTAGTTATAAAATAGACAAATAGTTATAAAATAGTTAGATAATTGCAAATAGTTGTAAAATAATAATTAGTTATAAAGTAGTTGAAAAATAGTAATTAGTTTATAAAACAGTTGTAAAATAGTTAGATAGTTACACAAATAGTTATAAAATAAGTATAAAATAATTTGGCTTTTAAAAGAAAGATTGTATATGGTAAATAGCTTTGGAAAAATAGATTTAAGAAAGTTTATATTAAAATAATTTATTTTAAAAATAGTCCAGAGCCAAACTATTCAGTTTCCAATCTCCAATTCTAATCAATTGCCAATTTCCAATTAACTTTCAATATCAATTCAAATTAAATCAACTTCCATACCCATCCCAAATTCAAATCAACTTCCCATTTGAATTTGTACTTATTTAATTTTCAATTTCATTTCAAATTAATCCAATTCAAATTTTCACTTTGAATTTATACTTATCCATCTTCAATTACAATTCTAATTAATTCAAACCAAGTTCAGTTTGAACTAATGCAATTTAAATCCCAACTTTAAACCATCTTGAATTATATAAATTCGAGTTAAATGTTAAATGTTGATTTCACCCCTTAAATCAAATTAACCTTTATTTTTTTAAATCAACAATCTATATCTTTAAATAATTTAATTCTGAGTCCAAATTTCAAAGTTCTATTTTAAATTATCTTTACTTAACTTATTTCAAAGTTCAAATAAGAGTTCAAAACAATTTTATCTTTCAACCTTAAAACCGATTCCATATCCTTAATTTCGAATTAAAGTTTAATTTCTTTTTTATCTCAATAATGGATATATTACCACAATCCATTTCTTCATTCATTTAAACAAATCCAATTCACAGTTCAATGATTATTAATAACAATAGGATGATATCATCCAAACTACTTAAAACATCCATCCATTTTCAATTTCCAGATCTCAAGCCCATTTTGAGATCACACAAACTCCCCATTCAAACCAACCATTTAACTTCCCAAGTTAAATCTAAATTTCATCATGAAATTTCCAAATTAGGTTGTTCATTCAAACTTATTTAACATTTTCTAAATTAAATTCAATTTAATCCCATTAATCTCACTCAAAATTTGAATTCTCCATTTCAAATTTCACATTTCTATCACTTAAAAGTTCAAAAACTTATTTTTACTTTGGGTTTTTGCATCACACTTCAGGGAAAATCAAAACTCATCACTTTATAGTCTATTGTATATCCACACATATATACATATTTACTTCTTGGCCCATCAAGCCAAATTTTAAAATTTAAACCACCCATGGTTTTAATTCAAAACAAATTCTTTTAAAGTTTTTGAATAACTTCTTATTTTAAAATAAGATATATTCAAAATAGTATGAATAATATTATTTATTATTTCCTTTAACACTTTGAAACGATTCCAAAATTCTTTTGTGGACTTGAAAATTCACAATTTAAATCCTTTTCCATTTACAAGTCAATTTTATCTAAATTGTTACTCCCTTAAAACTTTTCATTTTGCTTTATCATCGTTTATTGGAAAATAATAATCCCATCAATAACCATGTATATTTTGGTTTGAAACCAGTTTTAGTTCATCTTATTTGTATAGTTCAATCTATTCAATTCCCACTTAAATATATATATATATATATATATATATATATATATATATAACTTAATTCTTATTCAATTTAAAAATCCAACAACCATTTATTGGTTTATATATAAAATATAAGCTTTTATAAAAATCACTCATTAAAATCTTTATATAAGAAAATAACAACTACGCTCTCATATATATATACACACACACACACACACACACACACACACACACACACTCAATTAATTCTAGGGTACCATTGACCCTATGATTAACGAGTAAACCCACCAAAGCCAAGGTTCTCGCTTAATCTTCGGCTCCGATACTAAATGCAACGACCCGAAATTTTCGAACCCGAAAATTCTAGATAGTTAGGAAAAGAAGAAAAGAGATAGAAGAAGAAACAGAAATGAAACACAATATCACATTTGTAGTGGATCAAAATATAATATCAAATAAAATAATAGTTATACAAGAAAAAACTATATCGGTTAATTTACGTCAATACATCAGAGTTACAACATTTTCACAAACACTGAACAATTAAAGCAACATGTTCCAGATGCAAATCAACAATACTCGGCGGGTTACATTCCATACTTTCCTGCTATCCAGCTCGCCTCCTGAGCTCCAGAACGTCCTTGCTTGAAAATCTGTAATACTTGGTCTGAGTCGAGCATTACGTCAAAGTAACACCTGTGTTAAGCTGAAAACTAGCATGAGTATACCCATATAATGTGATATACCAAGCAATATAACTCCAGTGAATTACTAGGGTAACTCGTACTTTTCTACGAGTTCTAGTCTGATTTAAGACAATCATTTATCTCAAAACAATATCTAAGAATCATTATCCTGTTTAAATATCCATGATACTTAACTTATTTCATTCCAGTCAATTTTTTTTCTAAACTCAAATTTATAAAGAATTGAAGTGGTTTTAGGTATTTACTAATACCCGACCCCGGTCTCTTCGAATCCCATGTCATCTTAACTTAAATTATTCAAATGAATTATAATTCAAACTTTAAATACAAGATGTCACTATTTTAACCCAACATATTATATCACATAGCATCACACATCACATACCAGAGATATCAACTAATCTAAGGCATACAGTATCATTCAATCATTCGTAAGTAAGATTAATCAACCACACCATCTCTAATTAACTTAATTAACCACAAATGAATCAAATTAATTACTTCAATTACTTTTAAATATTGCTTATTAATTAATTACAAACCAATTAATTAATCATCCAATAATTATCCATCTTAATTAATCATTCTTGATTAATTATACTTTAATTGCATTAAGTAATTAGCCTTTAATTAATTTCACAAATTAATTACCTTAACCATTTACATTAATTATCCTTAATTAATTAATCAAATTAATTATCTTATAATCACTTACATTGATTAATTATCCTTTAATTAATCACACTCATTAATTAACTAACCCTTAATTAATTTCCTTTATTACTTACTTTAAGTAATTTATCCTTAATTACTTCATTAAGTAATTTCCCTTTAATTACTTACATCAAGTAATTATCCTTTAATAGTTCACATTTAGTATTTGTCCATTAATTACCCACCTTAATTAATGGCATTAAGTAATTATTCTATAATTACTTCATTAAGTAATTATCATTAATTAATTGCATTAAGTGATTTACTCTAAATAATTAATCATCTTTTAATTATCTTCCTTAATAAATCACCCTTGATTAATTAACTTTAATTACTTTCCTTAATTAATTAATTAACTAATTAATTAATATTTAGTTAATAATCCACATAAAATTTAATCTTTTTAAGTAATTAAGAAATTAATCATTTAATCTCTTTAATTAAGTAATAGTTTCTTAAATAATTAATCTTTAATTACTTATATTAATTTCTTACAATTAATCAATCACCTTGATTAATTTCATATTAATCAACTTTCATTAATTTAGGATAAACTATTATCTTAATTAATTACTTAATTACATCATTAAATTATATTAATAGCTCGAGAGATTTATTTTAACAATTAATGTAATATAATTATTTTAAACAAACGTTTTAAAACATTTGACTTTAATATTTAAACCTTGAAACTTTTTTTATATATGCCTATTTAAAACTGGTTTAACAAGATTTCTTTGATTTTAAAAAGAACTTGATTTACCATATCTTTGTCATGGCTTCAAAACCATAACAAAGAAACCCGAGTCGAATCTATCTTTACTCATGTCAAACCCGTGCTTCTCTTCTAAATAAACAATTCGAGAACTACATCGCGCAAAGCACCATCCTACCCGAAGTATGATCCTTCTTCTCCGATGCCTAAAACCCTAGCATCCTTCTGATATAGGTAGCATGCATGCACGTATTACTTCACCTGGCCGGCTTTCGAACCCCGCTCCGACCATCGACACATCGACTACCTCTTCCTAAGTCGACCCGCCACATAGATTTGTCAAACCATCACGAAAGTACAAAATCGAATGAACGAACCAAATAGGCTCTAGGACCCATTTCCAAAGTTCACCACACATTGCCATCTCTGACTACCAGAGTCCCAGTCCTCTTGCCAGAACCTTCGTCTGACCTCCATCCTCATTTCCCCATAACTTTGACTCAACTTGACACGATGTCGACGCCATAATTGCTTCGAAACTACCCACGACCCAAAACTCAACTTAAACCCTAGATTGATCCCTAGCCGACATCTCGATGGTCGTAAAATCTTGTGACCATTTTTGCCGACGTCGCCTTCCTTCAGACTAGCTTCTGCCATGAACACGAGTTCCTAAAATATACCAATCAACAGAAATCGCTCGAAAACCCAAATTCCAATCCCGGGCAATATCACAAAATTTACAAACTTAAAATTCATGATTTAAATTTAAAAATCCTAGTTTTTGAAAACGAAATTTCTTATATACCAGAAACCAATATTTATTATGGTTGAGATTTTGACATGTACCAAAATTCTACTATACTCTTCTTCTTATTGTTAAAACTAACTTCAATTCTTATCTGTAGATATTTTTAGATCAGACATCTTGTTATTACAAACAAGATTTATTTATATTCCTAAGTCTATAAAGAGTTGAGGAAAGAGATATAAATTTTTAACAAAGTTCTATAACCTGAAGCATAAGAAAAGAGCAACAGTAGACAAGCAATCCAATATATTCATATATATACACACACACACACACAAATGATCATATTAAACAATCATGAAATCACTAATTTGCTTCAAGATCACTGCATGAAACAAGACTTAAAACAGATTAAAAGCTTGTTTACTCATCTTTATATAGCTTGAACAGAAAACAGAGAAAGAACTTTGATCTGAACTATTTTTGTCCAAAACTGAAGCTTGTTTGATTTACTTGATGTTAAATCTTGAATTGATCAGATTTTATGGTTTGAGTTGAATCTGCTTTAATCATTTAATTTGCTTCAGGTTTCAGCTCTTAAGATTTGTTTTTACTGAGTTGGTATGCTTGCTTTGATTTAGTTTTTGCAATTTGATTTTCAACCGGAACTTAAAGAATATTTTCTAATTTTTTGTTTCTTTCCAGGTCTTAGTTTTGAAATGTGAAGGTTAAAGAAAATGATAGATAGGATAGTAAAGATATTATATAATCTCATTTTCTTTTTATTAGAAATAATTAAGATAAATGATACTTGTTCAAATGCATATTATAATTATTACACTTGTCTATTTCTATGCTTAATGACTTACATTTGTTAATTTGTGTGTTAAAATCTTAACACTTGTCTTTTATGTATTTTTAATTATTTTTAAATGTTAATAAAAAGCTTTTGAATTTATTTACTAATTAATGAATACTTTTCTAAATATATGAACAAATCTTTAAAGAAAATAAAATAAAAATAGTTATATCCTAAATAAATCATATATAATATATTTTAAAAATCCAAAATATGATTAAGATATATGTCTTTTAAATTTCAAATTTAAATCCAAATTCAAATTCAAATTCAAATTTAAAAATCAAATTTAAGATCAACTCATATATATATAAACAAACACAAATTCAATTTGTAAATGATAATTATATTTAAAATCTATTTATATCTATATATATAAACAACACATTATTATTATTGTTTGAAAATATTAAAATTTTCCAATTTTTAAATAATAAATAAAGAAGATTATCATAGTTTAAATTGTTTGAATTATATTAATTTGTTTACTATTTCACAATGAATTTATATATGTATACATTTAAGATTTCCAACATTATGGAATTTTGAATATAACTATTATATACATATACATATATATATATATATATATATATATATATATTAATTTACTGTAAAATTTATTATTTCTAGATATTTATATCTCACTATTTATTATTCAAATTTATTTATATTTTCAGATATCAGAATTTTATCTGTTCAACTGAATAAACCAATTAATTATCCACTTATCAGATGTCCAAAATCCGGGTTATCACATTATGCTTATGAATAAAAATTCATTTTACACAAATATAAATTTTCAATATTTCTTACTGTAGCTACAAACTAAAGATATCACAAGTTCTTACTTTTAGTATTGAGCAAGTTTCTAATTCTAAATGAAAATTCGTATGCAATACTAATTTTAAAAATTGCTTAGAATTTTAGAAGATCCAAGGACTAATCAAAAAAATAATCAAATACATAAGAATAACCAATAAATATGTGCATCGAAAAACAGTCCATCTGTTCCCGTCATGCAACTCTGATCATTAGCTGATCAGTACACAAACAATTCAATCCTAAGCCATCCGAGGTTCACTATACACTATTATTAAATCTTACTTTTGATAAAAGCGAGTTCCAAAATTTGGTAAAAATTTTCATTGCAATAATTTGTATAGTATTACAAAAAAGATTCATATATGTCTCCACGATTATTCCCCAAATAATCATTTTTATTCCTAAACTAAATAGGGAATAAATTCTATATTCTTATCCTTACGCCCAAAGGGAAAGGCCTCTAAGTCTGTCTAGGACAAGATCTGTGTCTTATATATTCTATATTGTTCTGACCTGTGCTGATGCCATGCTGTAATGACCCACCCCTATACCTATACTACTAAAGGACATTACAAGGTAATGTTAGAGAATAAGTTTTGCTACGAGTGGCATGATGTAAATTTTCCATCAAGCTAACATCGATACGTCATTCTTACCATAATTTTGAGTCAATCCAAATTTTACGTATGTGGTATTTGCACAAAGGAACAAATACATAGGTCTAAATAGCAGAACAACACACAATAAATACACAGACAAATAATTACATCGTAGCAGAAAATATGATATGTATCATAACAACATAAAGTGAGTCTCAACAAAATATGGTACAAGGCTCACAACCAAACATATACAACATATTGTATAATCAACATAACTAAATCCAAATGACATATATATACATAGGACACAATATATTAACTAAAGAGGTACAACATGCACATCTCACTAAGCCTAATAATGAGATAACACCAAGCAGCATAATACAAAATATCTCCAAACTCTATACAAGCACAAGTATACATAGTCATTGTGTCCTAATACCAGAAATGTCTCGATCTAACTCAAGTATTGTAAAAATAATAAATGGATTAGACTTAAACAAAAGGTGAGTCTAGCCATGCTAATAATGATACACCATAATAAATGATATAGATCAAGTACTCAAAACTCTAATAATTCAACCATGCAAAAAACAAAACTCAAAGAATAGCAATAATCACCATGTCACCAGTACATAGTATACAATGGATCTCAACAAACAAATATGTCCCTAAATAATATTCTCCATTTCATAAAAACACCCAAGTCTATTATAGACAATCACACACAAATATGGATACATGGACATTGCAAATCAATGAAATTAAAATAAATCCATATAAGGATATTGTTAATCAAAGGTTTTGTTCTCTTTGTGGACCAAACATAAAGGTACAATCCCCTCTTGGAAAAATCTTAAAAAAACACAAACAAATCAACAACATAAACCCTGTCACAAAATCACATCAAGTCTCTCATGGACTATCATCTTAAATATAGTATTAACTTATCAAGATCTTTGAAGCATAAAAAAAGAAATTCATACACGAACATGAACGCTACGAAGGACACGTGGGAATGGATACCCGGCTACACTAGTAAATACTTTTAACTTTAGAACCCAATGGGTTATGATAGTCTCTTGCAGTTTAATCAAGTCACTAACGTCTCACTAGAGGTTTAGTCGATTGCTCACACCTCACGAGCAGTTTGGTCGGTCGCTAACACCGTATTAGCAGTTTAGTCGGTCGCTAACACCATACTAGTAGTTTATCGATCGCTAACACCATACTAGTAGTTTATCGATCGCTAACACCATACTAGCATTATTGTTGGCCGTCAACAGTGCACTAGTAATTTATCCATCGCCAACACCATATTAGTAGTTTGATTGGTCGCTAACACCACATTAACAGTTTATCGCTCGCTAACACCACACTAGCAGTATGGTCGCGTGGTATTATAAGCTTATCAAATAGTAATCACAAAATTAACGACCGCGTGTCCTATAACCGCTCGGTGTTACTAAAATATTTCATATTAGTTAGTAAATTACACTACTCAAATACTCAATGCAAACAAGTCATATAATTAAACAATGACGTGATAACTAGTGCTTCATGACTACTTGTTATTACCAAATTCTTTAAGTATATTTCTCATTTCATAAAAAAACAAATAATTAGCTAGAAAGCTAATTTACATGAGAATTCATCAAATATAAAAAAATATCCGAAGAGAAATAATTGCATACAAATCATAAGGATTTACTTTACAAAACTGGTGGACAATGTCCAAATTCTTTATATACTTAAAATCTCTTCATTTAAAAACTCACCTTTTGATTTAAAATAATATCATATATCTCTTCCATAAAATAATATTTTTAAAATTCGATAATTAAAATTCTTATTTATGAAATTCCATAATCAAACTCTATATACAAAATAATATGTTCATTTCAAGAAAGTACTTTATTTTCATAAAAAATTATTTAAGCCAAACAAGGAGTTAAAAATCAATTAAATTTCAATTTTAAAGCCACTTAAAAACTTACATAAACACACATTTAAATACCTTCCATAAACGCACAATTGAAGTGTAAATTAATTCGATAAAATAATAAAATTAATTTTTATCAAATCATTAATCTTGCTCCATATATCTCAGTCCAAAACCACAAAAAAAATAAGCAAGAAACATATCAGAAAAACATGAAAACGAACAAACAAATGAAACAACACAAATTGGGTCCAACCTGGAGCTTACTGCTCCAAATTTTCGACCATTGATCGACCAGTTCAGGGTTGATTGGTCAACAAATTCCTAGAGCAGTAAGCTCGAAATCATGACCAATCCAACCAGATTTTGATTTTCGACGACCTGAACAAGTTCAAGCTTACTCCTACAACTACAAAACATGTATAAACACTAATTCTAGTCTATGGTACTATCAAAAAGGATCAAACAAAAGCTCCTTTGTATTTGCTCAACAAATGTAATTTACAGTGAAGGAATATCAATAGAGTAAAAAACGATTGTCAATAACTACTCAAACATGACGGGTAATATGTAATTAGATGAAGTTGTGAGTTTAACTCACCTATAGCCTTGTTACAGCTCGGCCTTGCCTTCATCTTCACGATAGAATTCGTTTTCACCAATTTTAAACCTAAAACTGATTTTTACTAAAAAGCACAAAATTTGAAATTATACACAACAATCAAACAAACGATTTCCAATTTAGATGTAGTTAGAGTTCAAGAGCTTACCTATATTTTCCTGAATTTTTCTTGATTTTATTTTAATTTAAAAATTGGATTTTCCTAGAGGTAGGGTTTTGAAACTAAGGAGGAAAATAAATTTTTTGTTTCTTATAGTAAAAAGAAAATAAAAGCAGTTCATTTTGTTAAGTTCTAAATGAGAAATAATTTTCTCCATTACATCCACAAATGTGTTGAAGTTTAAATTAAGCCCAAACCTAATAATCAAGTAAATTTTCATTCTTTTGCATTCTTTTTCACACTTTTAAACACCGTTTTACACATTGATTTTTACCTCTAAAAATTTACATAAAAATGCTACAATATATTTCAATATCTCAATATTCCATTAAAAAGAAAGAAACATAATTTAAGTAATTATTTTAACCTCTCTTTTAATATTTAAAACATGACAATGCTTTATTTCAATAAAAAGCTAAATATAACACTTTTATTGTTTTAACACAAATAAACTCAATTTTATCCAAAATAAATTTGCATAATGTTTAGAAATTACTAACACATTCTTTAACAAGTTTTAGCATGAGAATTTATATCTTTAAATTCCATTTACACAAATATTTCTCAAATTCACTATTAATAGAAATAAACAATTTTGATTACTCAATATACTCTCTTCATTATAAATTCTAAAAATAAGCTATAATACTTATAAAATTATTACTTAATCTTTTTTTTAAAAAGGTCTTAACACACTGTTTTTTATAAATACCATTTTTAAAGCAAACTTCAAATTTATAAGAAATCCAAAAATCTAATTATACAAAATCCTTTATTATTGAATTTTAATTCTTTACAATAAAATAAAAGAATAATCCCTTCATAACTCGGACTCAAAATGCACACTTTTTATTTAGAAGCCAATTTAAATATTACTCATATTTTTGTTTCTACCATATTGAAATAAAATTCAATATTATTTTAAAAGTGTTTTCTATACTTTAAAATTTCCATTATACTTTATGAAAAGGTTTTTCAACCAAAACTCTACACTTGCTTATCAAGGTGAATTTACTCAAGAAGATATAATTGCCACTTTCCAATTATTTCATTAATTTAAAATTTCCATTCTGAAATAGATTATCTTCTATTTAATAACCTGAAATCATCAAATTGCCTGGTTTTTAAATAATAAAAATCTTAATTTCCCACTATTATTCCTCGAATAATTATTGTTAAATTCAAATCAAGATATTGAATAAAGTGGGTAGTTGTAAAATAACATGTATACTAAATTTCACAGCATTTATGCTAAATGGCTACTAGGTGGATTAGGATCCCATGATTTGTAAAACCACGGATTTAAATGGCACTATTAAATTGGTGTAATGAATTTAGTGCATTTTCTATAGGCTTGAGTTTTTTTTTAAAAAGTAGTCGATCTTTCCCCGCAATTACAGAGTATGGTCATTTTGTACTTCCACCCTTACTTCAAATGTGGTCTCTAAAGTAATAAAGTTTGTTTTTTGCATGGAATAAGATGCTGCCCACATTCACATCTAGCTTGACATCTGTTTTTATGTGTAAAGGTTTGGTTGATGGCTTCATTAATTTCACAAGGATAACTTTTTATCTCCCACCTTTTTCCCCCATAAAACTAATATTCCTTTATATATTCAATAAGTAATAATGTGTATATAAAATCAATAATTATTGTAATTTAAGTTCTTCATATCATATTTGCAAAAAATTAGAAGTTAGAAACTACAATATTCTTATTCTAGGCTGTCAACTGGTTATGATGAGCAATGAGAGCCATACACTACAACTGGATGTTCCTATACTGTAACGACCCTTCTTTTCGAACCTCGAATGTCGATACTAAATACATCCACGGTATAGTGCACCCAAGTGCTGGAAAAACAAATAGTTATGGTAAAATAAAAGAAAAAAAATAGAACGAGAAAGAAAGAACACAACATCAGAATCTCACAGTGGAAAGATAGTATATAATATTAAAAGGACAATACAAAGGATTACTTCGAACCTAGAAATTTCTATGTTACAAAACCTAAGTACTATCATTAGCCTAAACAATTATAACAGTCTGTCCTCACAATGCTGATACATACATACATAATATCGTGCAACAAAAAATAGAAACTGATAGATAATGGAAGCTCCGGCTCGTTTTCTGAATAATGAAGCATCCAAAGTAAAACATGCTTTACTCAGCCTACTCGGAAGAGTACATGAGGAATTTAGGGAAAACAAAAAACCACATTTCAGATATAAGTCTGGTATAAGAAAACCCAATATACATGCGATATGCAACATTAAATATTGAGACTGTATGGATTACCGTAATGTTAACCGCTTAAAAGAAATCAACTATTCATTAAGTTAATATAGTGATATGATAGAGAAGGTCTAGGATGTAAAACATAAATCATATCAAATAGCCATGTTGCTTGTATCTCACAACACAACAACATTAGAAGTACATCTAAAACAGCTAAGGTACTTTCACATATAGATTTTTTCATGGTGATCTCTTCGACTAAGTTGAATCCAATCTCCTGCACATGGTTTAGAAACAACCTTCGAGCATCGTATATCTCTAGGTAAAATATTGCATTAAGGTAAACATAGCAGATCCATGCTTGAACACATGATATTGGATATCATTGACTCCCACTAGCAACATAGATAAGCATATGTTAGATATGGAGTTGATATATCCTATGGGTTAGCTAAACCCTGTTGGCTACGCTCCTACTCTGTTTTCTGTCATTCCCAATGTCGAGGTCACGTTTGGCATCATTCATATGATTCTTCATCACTCGAAAAACATAAGTCACTTCACGGATTCCTTCATAAGACTGTTTGACAAATGCTAATGTTGACCTCTCCTTTGGACTTAACTATATGATAGACAGTTCAACCCTATAGTATAATTCTGAAATGTTAAAGCTACCTTACCCTTGGATTTGATCATAGGATAGGTAGTTCATCTCTATAACATTCCACTTCACAACTGCTTTCAAAACATAGACCTGTATATTAGTTTTAAAGTGGTATTCAGGAAGTATAACACTTACTGATTCTGGACTCTCCAAAACCAATCGATGGATTTTCGGTTAACTTAATTTCGGTTCTTTTACAAGTAAGCGAACTACATATAAGAGGAGTCATCCCTGAGGGATCTCTTATACATAAGTTCTTAAAGCTAGAGACATTTCATACCAATGATCCTCCTTGGGGTATTAAAATGTATGAAGTCGTGAAGCTTTTAGATACTTCTCAAGTTATTGTTGGTTAAGTTCGACAGTCGATTAATCGAACATTTAGTTAAAAATGGTTGCTTATTGAAATCAAATTTCATATACTTAACACGTTTACTTAACACGTTTCCAACCTCCCACCTCAACTATTCCTTAGTCAAGATTGAAACCAAAAGGTTAGAGAACCATTGCTTTTATCCATACTCGAACATCAATCTTAACTCTCATAAATAGAGAAGTCTACCTCGTCGAATTTTAATGTTATGCATAGTATTAATGACTTTCAAACATTTATGATAAAATAAGGTTATAAAATCATTTTTATTACACTTAACTATATTTTTAAAAGTTCGATATACAAAGGCAAAGTTTGAAATTATGAGTCGCTACATTCTCCTTTATTTCATCCTTGAAATTCAAGCAAGAATGATAATCAATAAATATAGAAGAACAAGATACATATATAGAGTACTTCTGAAATTATATGCAAACTAAACTCCAAACCAAATGCATACCAATGACTCCACCTCAAGAGGTGAGCACACTACAAAAGATCTACGATACGAAGATAAGAAACCACTAGTCCAAGAACAACTCTAGACAGGTCACCCTCTAACTATCCTCCGTGTCCTATGTACAATCCCTAGCATCCTTGCTCCATTGTACCTTGACTAACTTAATAACCTTAGTCCTCAATCTCTTCATATAGCGGTCAACAATACGAACAGACTGTCTCACAATGTCAAGTTAGGCTCAATCTTTAAGCCTCCTGCTGCGATGACTCAATAATCAAAGTAGGATCATGCACATACTTACGTTGATAGGATACGTGGAAAACATCATGCAAGCTTGATAACCTGGTCGTAACTCGACTCTATAAGCAAGAGTGAATATCCTCTTGAGTATCGGAAAAAATCCTTATAAACAATGAGCAAACTTCTCTACCTTCCCAAAATGAACTACATCTCTCATCCGGAGACTCTAATGAACACAAAGTCCCCAACTAAGAACTCCAAATCTCTATGCTTTAGATTAACATATCTCTTATGCCAACTCTAAGCTACATTCAAATGTCCCCTTATCTCTGCTACCATATCCGTGGTCTCCCAAATCATATCTAGTCTAAGACTAAGCGATCTCCTGGTTCCACCCAATATGATGGAGACTTACAAGGCCTTCCATACAATGTCTTAGGAGGTGTCATCCCAATGCTTGCCTAAAAACTGTTGTTATAAGAAAACTCAACAAGTGGTAAATGATCCTCCCATTAACCTTCAAGGTATAAAATGCAAGCACGAAGCAAATCCTCTAAGACACAATTTACTCTCTCGGTCTGCCCATCCGTCTATGGGTGTTAAGCTATACTCAAACTCAACTTCATCCCAAGTGCATCATGCAAACCCTTGCAGAACCTACTCATGATGATCGGATCTCTATCACTCATGACATCGCATGCAATGTCATGAAATCTAATGATATCTTTAACATATAACTGAGCCAAAGTAGAAACAGTCCTTATTGTTTTCACTAGCAAAAAGTGTGTACTCTTAGTCAATCTATCTACAATAATGCCTACAAATTTATTACCTCTCTACGACCTAGGAATCAATCAATGAAGTGCATAGATATTTTCTCCCATTTCCAATTAATAATCTCATAATCGTCGAAGCGGTCCAACTCTCTTTTTCTGACTAATCTTAACTTGTAGGAATTTAGCAAAATCTACTCACAAATATAGAAACATCTCTCTTCATACCTTCCCACCAGAAATACGTCTCATGTCCTGATACGTCTTAGTGACTCTTAGATGTATCGTTGGTATAGAATGATGACTCCCTACCTGAACCTCCTGTCTAATCCCATCCACATCCGGAACACAAACTTACCGTTCGTCCTTAAAATTCCATGGTCATCTCCCTTGAATCTGGGTGACCTTTCTAGTGCCTCATCCTCACTCACAGCCTTAACTATCCTAGCAATAAGAAGATTTCTAAGCCGATTCCCTTCAATACGGCTAATCAAGGTCGGGCGAACCTCAACATTTTCCCCAACTGCATACCTTCTCCTGAGCGCATCACCTATAATATTAGCATTCCCTGATGTATATAATATATCTAGATCATAGGCCTCAAGAAAATCCAACCACCTCCACAGCCTCATATTTAGGTCTTTTTATATAAAAAGATACTTTAAAGATTTATGGTTCATATACAACTCAAACCTCTCACCTAGTAAATGATGCCTCGACATCTTCAATGAAAATATCACCACTAACAACTCCAAGCCACGAGTTGCATACTTCGCTACATGCAGCTTGAGCTGCCAACAAGCACAATCGATAACCCTTCTATGCTGCATCAACATAGCCCCTAAACCTATTCCACATGCATTAGTGTAAACAGTCAAACCCTCACCTCCATCTGGCATAGTAAGAACAGGAGCACTAGTTAATTTTTCTTTTAGCTCTAAAAAAGTTTGCTTGCGTTTACCAGTCCATACAAATTTAATGTCTTTCTTCATCAAATTCATTAAGAGAGAAGCAATTTTCAAGAAATCTTGAATGAATCTCCTATAATAACTTGCTAGACCCAAAAGGCTCCTAATTTCAGTTGGGCTTTCTAGCCTCTTCCAGTCTTGAATAGCCACAACGTTAGCATAATAAAAAGAAATACCCTCCGCTGAAATTACATGACCCAAGAACCTAACTACTTAATGCCAAAGTGACACTTCGAGAACTTAGCTTCTTAACACATACTCCCTCAATGTTTCTAATACAATCCTCAGACGGTGCATATGTTCCTCCTCGGTCTTGGAGTAGACCAGAACATCATCGATAAATACAAGGACAAGCTTATACAACACGTCTTGAAATACTCAATTCATCAAGTCCACAAAATATGCTAGAGTATTAGTTTGGTCGGACGGCATAACTGACCACTCATAAAATTGATCGAATCTAAACATTGTTAAGAGCACACTCTCCTCTACCACCCTCAACTAATGGAACCCCATAGCAAGATCAAGCTAAGAAAACACCCAAGCACCATGAAGTTGATCGAACAAGATGTCTATCCTAGGCACCGGTACTTGTTCCTAACAATCCGCTTGTTGAGCTCACAAAAATCGATGCATAGTCTTAAGGAACCGTCTGCTTTCGTAGAAAAATCAATGGGTGCTCCCCAATTCGAATGACTTGATTAGATTAAGCTCTTTTACAATAAATCACTAGCCTGATTAGATAGGTCCATTCTCTCCTTCGATGCTAGCCTTCGAACAAGCAAAATAATGGATTTGCATCCCTCACCAAATCAATGCGAAACTTTATCCCACGATGAGGTGGTAAACTTGACAACTCTTCAAACACGTTCGAAAACTCTTGAACAACCAAGATCGAAGCCAACTCTCACTCCGTCGTATCAAGAGAATAAAGAAAACTAGTTATAAGCAAGCTAGGTCCTTTATAATTTACTATCAAAATTTTCCCTTCCTTATCTTAAATGACACAGTCTGATTAACACAATCTAGGATTGTATGATTCTGAGACAACCAATCCATCCCAAGCAAAACATCAATCTCCAAAACATAGAACATATAAATCGCAAGAAAAGAGTGTCAAAACAAGTAGTCGGAACTCCTAAACATATCATACTAAGATTGGCCAGGCCCCAACAGGCTTGGCCACAAGTAGAAATGGTTCGAGTTTTAGTTTTTTAACAGAAATATGAGATATGAAACTAAGGGAAACAACAATATCAAATAAGACACGAATAGGAATATCGTGAATAGATAAAATGCCTTCTAGAAGATGCTTCCCCTTTGCAGCTGAAGAAGTAGATGGTGCTGAAATAAGTGAAAAATCCCTAGGTTGATGTTCCTTCTAAAGCATCGGATAGTTCCTAACAAAATGACCCAGCTGATGGCAGTTGTAGCAACTCTACGATGCAAACTGTGCCTTTGCCTTTGCATAGTTAATGCCCCATTATTACCCCTCTATAACCATGCTATATCTCATAGCGGATTTCTACTGCTACGATTTTTCCACGTATCCCCAAATATAGCCTTTCCGCTTTAAGCCTCGCAATTTCCGTCATATCCGGTTATTCCCACAATATTCCTCTATTTCCGCTATATCTTCTTTAAAAGAAATGAACTGAAAAATGATATTTATATATTATAAAAATTATGAAATTAATTAATGAAATTGAATTTTTAATATGTTTTCAAAAATGAAAATGCTCTAATATTCTACTAAATTCAATTATGTTATATAATACTTTTATGTTTATTTACAGTATATCTGCACATGTTTTTATTTAAAATTATTTATATATTAATTATAATTCAATTGAATGTTAATTTTCATTTAATTACCATATATATTCATAAAAACATTAAGTACAAGTTTTATATGTTATTTTATAGTTATCCACTATATCCTGCTATATCCTCACCGCATCCCTGTTATGACTTTTTGCACCTCTGCCACATTGAATCTACCGAGCACTTTAACTGCACAGCTTTGCCATATGTGGCTCTAGCTTTGGAACCATAGTAATTGGTGCCTTCACAAATGGTGCTTCCGCTACTTTCCTTCATCACCCTAAACTACAACTCCAAGAAAAGTGCCCCTTCGACATACACTTACGACAAACTACATTAGAAACATCCTTTTGCGGCTAGAACTCACGCTTATTGTCCCTCGTTGGTGCAGAAATAGACGGTTTCAACACTAAGCTATCAAACCTCAACCCCATGTTCACCAAATCCAAAAATGACCTCATGAGATGACTAGCCATGTCCCGTTGAAATTTAGGACACATATTTGCCACAAACATCTCATTCTTCTTCCAAGGTGTATCTATCATACCAGGCTCAAATCGAGATAATGCGTTAAACCTATTTTCATACTTTGCAACAGCCATATCACCTTGCTTTAGATCCAAGAAGCTCCTAAAACACAAGGTCTTACTAGCCTCTAGTACAAATTTCCTGTAACATCCCCTTCACTTGGAGGCCCAAAACTAACGGCTACGGGTGCTGCAGCCATCCATAGTTATTAGTCCTCAGCGATTAGATATGGCGGTGTTAGATTCATTAATATACAGAAACAAATGAATATGGAAATACCAAAATCACATTCCGTAACAAAACATTTCCACTTTATTACATAGTTCCATTATATGTAAACCATGTTCAGAGAAAATATACTTATTACAACATACGCCCAGAGCAACATATGAAGATGCCCCTAGGGATGATCAAAGTATAAACAGGCAATATAAAAACCTTGCCATTACAAACAGCACGGTGGAATCAAAAGAAACAGAGCTCTAAACAGCTACCATGCCTCCTGCACATCTTCGGAAGCTTATTCGTCTTAAGAAGTATCTGAAAACCTCAACTCTCAAATTACTCAAAATCAATTGAGTACTAGAAGTTTAAGGGAAAAACATAAACTTCAAGTTAGACATAAAGCCTGATATGAATAATAATCTACCATCTCAAATCATTTAGATATCTAGTGAGACCAAACCGCTTAGCAGAACAGGTTTTCCCTCAATAGCATCTCAAAACCTTTATAAAACGATATACCGTGCTCCTGCATCCACAATGGTTAAACCAATTCAAAACAATATAATTTGATGATATTCAAAAACAAATGAATCTATTATGAATTAATCATCCCCACTCATTTTAGACAAACTATCTCAGTTATAGTTTCAAGGATTACTATTAATCTATTAGTTTTCATGGGTTGACTAATAACCAATTAAACATTAAAGTACTCCCTGTCTATTTATATAGTTTTCATGGAATCCCTATGAACCTATTGGTAACTCCAATATTGCTCTTATCCGAGTTTTCATGGGTTTACTAGGAACCTATTGGCAACCCCAGTATCCTTTCTGTTTATCCTAATTTTCATGGGTTGACTAGGAACCTATTTAAATCTACCATTATTTCATCCGGATATAGTTTTCATGGGCTAGCTACAAACCTACCGGCCCTGCTAGTATCCCATCATAGTTTTCATGGGCTTACTATGAACATGTCTATCTGACTTCTTCCTTTTCACATAGTTTTCATGGGCTAACTATGATCATGTCTATCTAACATCTTCTCTTATACTTAATTTTCATGGGCTAAGTATGAACCTATTGGCCCTTGCTAATAGCATACAATTTTCATGGGCTTATTATGAACCTATTAGCCCCTGCCAATATCTCTCCTTAACATTTTTAGCATCCTATATTCTTATCTTTCTGACCTTCTCCTAGATGCAATTCTACTCACTCAGGAGTTTATTCAATTTATATTCACTACCGGGTTAATTCTCGACTTGACCGTTTGATCATTTTTACCTTTGGGTCGAGTTTACCAATGAGATGAGGTAAACTTTTTATTGATGCAATAGTTCAAAAAACCAAAAACGTATAGGCCTGAAAATTGGTATGCACATAATAGAAAACTTTGTGTTTCAAACAAAAAAAGAATCAATGAATTCTGTCTGGAAATGAAAAGGTTACACTATCTCAAACATGGGCTCGGGTAATTTTGAGACAACGTATCTTTTCATTTCCAGTCGGAATTCATCGATTCTTTTTTTGTTTGAAAGATGATTTTTCTAGTATGTGCATACTAATTTTCAGGCCTATACATTTTTGGTTTTTTTGAACTATTGCAAACAAATAAAATAAAGCTCCTATTTGGTTCTCCTACCTTTCATTCCTAATATGTAGTTATGGGTCCGTTAAAAAATTGAATATATTCATAATAGAAGAAACAATGTAACAACATAGCAAAATCACTCCTGTGAGTTTAATTAAAACATAGTCTCTTTGGCCTCTTACTTTATCAAAGATAGCTTCTTCTAAACCACTATAAAAACTCCTTTAGTATTTCCATGGGTTTTTCTTTTAAAAAGTAGAGTTTGGGTCATAAAACCTTTCGATACCTTTAAAACCTAGCGTTCGACTTCATAGGATAGCCTGCTTCGAAAGACTTAAAATCTATCTTCAAAACATTAGGCTTCTGCTTTATAATACTTTAAAAGCTACCTTTCGAATACATTAAAGTATTAACTTTTAACATTAGAAGCTTAGCATTGAAACCAGTAGAAAGTACCCCTTTCGACACTTATGGAAGTAACCCTTCCGAAACCATTGAAAGTACCCCTTCCGAAAGCATTGGGTTTATACTTAAAACATAATTTGGGTCAAAGTGATTTAGTCGAAAACATCTGTTTCGAAACCATCTTTATCTTTTGTAAAATATTGGAGACCATGATGGCATCGGCACCTCTCTTTCGAAAACATAAAACGTTTGGGTAAACATAAGAAGGTTGGTCTCGAAACCCCTTTCGAAAGCTTTAGGAAGGGCCTTGAACTTTATAAAACAAAGTATCTTCCAACAGTATTGATATCTTCAACACTACCAAAAGGTTATAAAATGGCAGCAGGGTATCGACTAGGTCGGGACCCCTTTTTTCAAAACATTCTTTTATAAACAAGGAACCCAATCGAAAGAAATTATAAGTTAATGGAAAACCCTTTGGAAACCTTATACTTTTTCTCTATCGAAGGCTTAAAACAAAACATAGGAAAGCGTCTTTCTTTTAAAAAAAGAAACCAACGTTTTGACCCGTTCGGAAGCTATGCTTTCGACACCCTACCTTCTGCCCATCTCCAATCCACTACGTACCATCATGATGTTGCCTTGTGTATTGGTTTCTACAAAGATGAAGGCAGAAGCTACTATGTGGAAAGGTGCTTTTCTAAGTAGGCGGAACCACATTTCTGAGCAAAACCAGGTTTAATTCTTATTTAAGTAAACCTTTCTCTAACTAACCTGCCATGTGCCAACACCAGATTGGTTGTCTTAACTTTTTCAAATTCTTATTTCAAAAATAACTCTGCTAATACGGATTTAAATCATGGTTAATTTTATCAAACTAGCCCTTCCAATTTTACAAAGAAGTCCCTCTTCTAAAACAATTTATTTTGCATAGCAAATCACTTTGGAAAAATCCCCAAAAATTTTAGAAATTCGCTTTAATCATTTTACCTAACATATCAAAATTCCAGGCCCAAATTCTTAATCTATTTCCCAAAATAAATTATAAACTCAAATAACCATATTTTCCTTTGGAAATTCATAATAATCTTTCCATAGCTTGGAAAATTCTCAAAATTGAAACCCAACAAATAATGTTTCATATAAATAGAATTTTCCCATAACATCTAAACATCGTTTAATCTCGGTTTTGATCTAAAACTGTGATAAATCCCTTTTAAACAACCTTGTTTAAATCAAATAAATCATGAATCAAGCATATCATCATCCAGTATATCATAAAAATGAATTTATCCCTTAAATCCAAAAATATATGATTTAAACCAAAGTAGAGATGGAGTTATTCACATTGCTTTTGATAAGGAGATTGGATTGAGATTTATTTCCCCTAAGCTTGAATCTCTAGCCTTTAATTTGAATTTTCTTTTCCTCATAATGGCCGGTCGTTCTCTATATTTTTTTGAGTTTTAAAATGACGTGAATGGCAAGTAAGAAGGTGGGAACAAAATATATATAATGGTGGAAGCTAAAGGCAGCAATTCCTAATATACTCTTATGTGGCTTAATCAACCAAAACCCATTCTCAAGCCTGTTAATCAGTCCATTAGGCAGGACCTTAATTGATTAATTCAAGTATCGATCCCTTTATCACTTACATTTACATTATTCTATTTAATTTATCTATTTAAATCTCCTAAATAATGATATCAAAAATTAAAGGTGTTACAGGCTTCCCTCCTTAAAGAATTTCATCCTTGAATTTCAGTAAGGACCAAATATCAAACATAGCAATCATCTATAACGACTCCTAATAACCATAATAGTCTACCTTACTAGAAAATATCTATATAAATCCTATATAGACATACCCTCAAAGAAGATTAGGATAAGTATCCCAATTCATGTCATTTGTCTCCCAGGTACAGTCCTTCTCGTTGTCGCTCCACTGAACTTTCACCAACGTGACTGTCTTATTCCTCAATCTTTTCTCATCTCTCACGACAACCCGAGCTGGTTGTTTAAAAAAAAGTCAAATCAGGCTCTACTACCAAGTCCTCCAACTCTGTTTGAGGAATGGTGGCCTCTGGATAATGCACATACTTGCGAAGATGAGACACATGAAACACATTATGGATACCTACCATACTACTCAGCAACTCAACTCTATACGCGAGCTTTCGAATCACCTCTACAATCTGGAGTGGACTAACATATCTCGGGGCTAGCTTTCCCGGCTATCCAAACCGTACCGCACCCTTCATAGATGATACCTTAATGAAATACCTGTCTCGCACTGAGAACTCTAGGTCTTTACGCTTCTTATCTTCCTTAATACTTTGTCTGGATTGAGCTTTCTTCATTCGTTCTCGGATTAACTCAATCTTCTCTTATGCCTTCCTTATCAAATCTGAAACTAAGACCAATCTGTCTCCAGTCTCCAACCAACATGCAGAGGATTTGCACGGCCTTTCATAAAAAGCTTCAAAATGCATCATTCTTATACTAGTCTGATAACTATTATTTTAGGAAAAATCAACAAAATGTAGGTGGTCCTCCCAAGATCCACCAAAATCCAACACACAAGCTCTCAACAAATTCTCGAGTACCTTATTGGCTCTCTATTTCTGGCTATCCATCTGTGGGTGATATGCGGTACTTATCTTGATCTTAAGCCTAACATATCTTGCAGACTCTTCTAGAATTCGCTAGTGAATAAGGCCTCTCTGTCGCTGCATATGCTACTAGGAACTCCATAAAGTCTAACTATGTTCTTCATGAACAACTTCGCCAAAAATGGTGCCGTTTTGGTCGAATTTACTAGAATGAAATGGGCACTCTTGGTCAACCTGTCCACAATAACCTATATACTATTATTTCCTATCCTTGACATTGGCAACCCATCAATAAATCCATGGATCCCATTTCCACACTGAAATATCTTGAGTCTGAAGTAACCCATTCGGCTTTTGATGTTCGGCTTTCACTTGTTGACAGTTTACACACTGCCTAACCCACATGCCAACATCCCTCTTCATGCCTTCCCAAAAGAAGCTCATCTTCATATCATGATACATCTTTCTCCCTCCAGATGTATCGTAAACTTAGATCGATGACACTCCTCGAGAACTTCTCTACTCAATTCTCCATATTTGGAACATATAACCGTCCCTTCTTTCTCAACCATCCTCTCTGGTCAAGACTAAAATCTTTCAAATCATCGACCTCGGTTCCAACCTCAAGCCTTTTGATCTTCTCAGCTAATAATGGATCCTCCCTCTTCTTAGAAGCAATTCTCTTGATCAAAACTAGTCGAACTTCTAAACAGGACGTCAAGGTAGTATTCTGAGTAGAACTAGCAGTCGATCTCAACTACACACCACAACTGGCCAAAGCCTCTAGATCTTTCCATTTTGCCAACATAGCCAACACCACATTCTGATGTCTTCTGCTAAGAGCATCTGCTACTATATTACCTTCTCCTAGGGTATACTCTATACCAAAATCGTAAGCAGCCAAAAATTCCAACCACCTCTGTTGTCGCATATTCAACTCCTTCTGAGAGAATAAGTATCTTAAAGTCTTATGATCGGCATATAACTCAAATCTCTCCCTCAAAAGATAATGTCTCCAAATCTTCAAGGGAAAAATCACCGCAGCCAACTCCAAATCATGAGTAGGCTATCTTACTTTGTGCTTTCTATGCTACCTTGATGCGTAAGCAATAACTTTTCCCTTCTGCATCAACACTGCTCCCAATCCAGTCCAACACGCATCGGTGTATACAACCAACCCTTGATTACCATATGGAACTACTAACACTATAGTATTGGTTAACAAATGCTTTAACTTAAGGAATGCTTCTTCACATTTGTCTGGCCATACAAACTTCACTTCCTTCTTGCTAAGCTTAGTCAAAGGCGCTGCTATCTATAAGAAATCCTTGATGAATCTCCGGTAATAGCCAGCAAATCCAAGAAAACTTCCGATCTCGGTCACCATCTTTGGTCTCTTCCAATTGTTCATAGCTTCGATCTTATCTGGATCGACTGACAATCCATTCTCTGAAATCGCATGACCAAGAAATTTAACCTCTTTCTTTCAAAGATGACACTTGGAAAACTTCGCCTTTAGCCGATTCTTCCTCATCGCCTCAGCACAACTCTAAGATGATCTTCATGCTCTTACTCATCCTTAGAGTATACCAAAATGTAATCTATAAACACCAACACGAATCTATCCAAATACTCTAGGAAGACTCGATTCATCGAATCCATAAAGAAAAAAGGTGCATTCGTCAACGTGAATGGCACCATTAACCACTCATATGAACCATATCTAGTTCGAAATGCAGTCAAAGGAATGTTGTCATCTGCCACTCTCAGTTGATGGAACCCTATCACCAAATCATATTGAGAAAACACTTTGGCTCTACTCAACAGATAAAACTGATCATCAATTCTCGACAAAGGATACTTCTTCTTTATCATCATTTCGTTTAGCTTATGATAGTCGATACATATCCTCAACAACCCATCTGGTTTCTTCACGAATACCATGGCCGCTCCCTAAGGTGAATTGTTTGTCTAATAAAATTCCTTCCTTCTAGATCCACTAGCTGCACCTTCAAATCCTTCATTTCTGTCGGTGTCATCCTGCTAGGTTGTCTACTCACAGGTTTAGCTCTTGGCACAAGATCTATCCAAAACTCAGTAGCTCGTTTCGGTGGTAATCCTACAATTAGCTCAAACACATATGCATACTCTCTTGCAATCCGAACCTAACTTAACTCTTCACCCACTTCCATTGCACTTAACAAAGCATAACAACTCTAATCATAATTCTCAACTGAGAATATAATTCGGTTATTACTATCCGGGTGTCTCAAAGATATCTCCCCATCCTGGCAGAATATCCTAACCTCATACCTCCTCAAACATTTCATACCCAAAATTATTCTGAAATCTATGAAATCGTAAATATACAAACTGCATGCAAACTTATGACCTAATAAATCAAGTTCTAATTGGTCACATCTTATCCCTAGAGTTGCATACCCTCATATTGGATTTGCAACACATAAGGAAGTAACAATGTATGTAGGCTCTAAGCATAATCTATCAACCAAACATTAGGATATAAATGAATGTGATGCACCGGTGTCAAAAAGTATCCCAACTGGTATACACCGAATCAAAAATGTACATTCAATCAAAGTTTTCCCTTTATCAGCTGCAGTGGGCTTAGCGGATGTTCCAACAGCAAAAACCTTTCCTTTGTCTGCCCTAGCTAGCTTTGGACATTGGTTCTTGTAGCGCCCCTTTGATCACATTAAAGCACTTCACATTCTTCTCATCTGCAGCTTTCTTTCCCATACCCGACCGACACTCATTCGCATATTGACCCTTCTTGTCACATTTATAGCAAACCAAATCAGCCTTTGCCTGCTTGGAAGCATCCCCTTTATGGGCTCCCTTCTTCTTAAAGAATTTCCTCTTCTTTCCCTAAGGACCGTGGGAATCAGCTGGCTTCTCTCTAGCTGAAATAGCAAGCATATCTTCATGGTGAATGGCCATCTCCACCACCACATTAGAAGGATCCTGGATATGGGTCAGATTATCCTAGCAAGCTCGGGTCTCAATCCTCGAATGAACCTTTCATTCCTCCTGACATCAGTGTCAACCAATGCATATCCATATCGAGATAGCTCATCAAAGTTAGCAGCATACTCGACCACTGACATCTCTTCTCGACCAAATCCGTAAACTTTCTCATTAATGTAGACTTAGCAACTTCAGATAGAAACCTTTGCTTAAATCTCTCCTAAAACAACCCATGTCAACTCCTCCTCTGGAACTCCGGCAGTCACACTATTCCACCAGTGAAACGCCGACCCTTGCAACTATCTAGAGGCTAGCCTTCTCATTTTTCCATCATCTAAGCCTAGATCAGTATAGATGCTTTCACAACTCAGTAAACAATTCTCAGCTTCAACAGCATCCTACGTTCCAACAAATGGCTTTCCACCAAACTAGTGTAGTCTCTGCTTAGCTTAGCATAGTTATTCCCAATTAGAGCCACAAGATTAGCTCCTCTAACATTACCGGTAACTCCAGCTTGCGAAAGATGGGCAACAACCGATACACCATCACCGCATCTACTAGAGGATTTCTAGCACCTACATTGGCTTCACAATTTGGATTTACATTAGCCTGTCGACTTTGGTTCCTCCTGGTGTTAGGTCAAGCATTTCTATTGGTTGTGATGCTTCCTCCACCTCGATTTCATCATCCGTTTCCTACTTTCATATCTTCTTTCTTGTAAATCTGCATATGAGCTTTAGTAAGATACAAAAGAATGGTTTAAGAAAGAGGGGAACATGATATATATATGACTATATATCAAATACAAGTACGTTACTATAGCGTAAACCCAAACCCAGTTCATATTTTCAAATTCATTGGACTATGTTTGAAATATTTTAGGATTAACTTTCTTTTAAAGTTTCATAAGCCTATGCTTTGATACCAACTTATAACATCCCCCTACTTGAAGGCCCAAAACTAACGGCTACATATGTTGTAGTCATCCATAGTTATTAATCCTCGGTGACCAAATACAGTTGTGTTAGATTCATTGATACACAGAAACACATATGGAAAAATAAAAATCATATTCCATAACAAACCATTTCCCATTCATTACATAATCCTAATATAAGTAAACCACGTTCAGAGAAAATATACTTATTACAACATATGCCTAGAGCGACATATGAAGATTCCCCTCGAGATGATTAGGTTATATACAAGCAATATAACAACTATATCATTCCAAACAGCACAGCAGAATCAAAAGAAACAGAACTCTAAATAGCTATCATGCCTCTTGCACATCACTGGAAGCTTATTCATCTTAAGAGGTACCTAAAAACCTCAACTCTCAAACTACTCAAAATCAATTGAATGCCCGACAGTTTAGGGAAAACATAAACTTCGAGTCAGACATAAAGCTTGGTATGAATAATAATCTACCATCTCAAATCATTCAGATATTTAGTGGGACCACGCCGCTTAGCGGAATGGGTTTCCCTCACTACTATCTTAAAACCTTTATAAAACCATATACTGTGCTTCTGCATCCACAATGGTTAAAACAATTCAAAACAGTATAATTTGATGATATAAAAAAACAAATGAATCTATTCTGGATTACCCATCCTCGCTCATTTTAGACTATCTATTTCAGATATAGTTTCTAAGATTACTATAAGCCTATTAGTTTTCATAGGTAACATTTAAGAACTCTCTGTCCATTTACATAGTTTTCATGGGATCACTATGACCCTATTGGTAACTGTAATATTGCTCTTATCCTAGTTTTCATGGGTTGACTAAGAACCAATTGGTAACCTCAATATCCTTTCAGTTTACCCTAATTTTCATGGGTTGACTAGGAACCTATTGACATTTGTAAATATTTCATCCGGATATAGTTTTAATGGGCTAACTACAAACCTATTGGCCCTGCCAGTATCCCGTGATTATTTTCATGGGCTTATTATGAACCTGTCTATCTGAAATCTTCCTTTTCACATTGTTTTCATGGGTTAACTATGAACCTGTCTATCTGGCATCTTCCCTTATGCATAGTTTTCATGGGCTAACTATGAACCAATGTCCCCTGCCAATATCATACAGTTTTCATAGGCTTACTCCGAACCTATTGGCCCCTGCTAATATCATTCCTTTATATTTTTAGCATTCTTTATTCTGGTCTTCCTAACCTTCTAGATGCAATTCTACTCATTTAGGAGTTTATTCTATTTATATTCACTACTAGGTTAACCAATTTGGTTCTCCTACCCTTCATTACCAATGTGCATTTATAGGTCCATTATAAAGTGAATATATTTATATTAGAAGAAGCAATCTAACATAATAGCAATATCACTCCTATGGGTTTAATATAAAACATGGTTAATCACTTTAACCTCTTGCTTTATCAAAGATAGCTTCTTCTTAAACCATTATAAAAACTCCATTAGTATTGCCATGGGTTTTTCTTTTTAAAAATAGAGTTTAGGTCATAAAACTTTTTGATACCTTAGAAACCTAGCTTTCGACTTCATAGGATAGCCTCCTCCGAATGCCTTAAAATCTATCTTCAAAACATTAGGCTCATGCCTTATAATACTTAAAAAGCTACCTTTCGAAACCTTTCGAATACACTAAAGTATTAGCTTTTAACATTAGAAGCTTAGCTTTAAAACCAGTAGAAAGTGCCCATTTTGACACTTATGGAAGTAACCTTTCCGAAACCATTGAAAGTACCCCTTTCGAAAGCATTGGATTTATACTTAAATATAATTTAGGTCAAAGTGAATATAGTCGAAAACATCTATTTCGAAACCATCTTTATCATTTATAAAACATTGGGGAACCATCACCTTCAAAGCCCTTACCACTTTGGAAAGCTTTAGGAAGTGGCTTGAACTTTATAAAAAAAAGTACCTTCCAACAGTATTAATATCATCAACACTACCGAAAGGCTATAAAATGACAGCAGGGTATCGACTAGGTCGGGAACCCTTCTTTCAAAACATTCTTTTATTGGTAAGGAACCCAATCGAAAGCATTTACAAGTTAATGGCAACTCGTTAAAACCTATTTTGAAACCTTATGCTTCGGCTCTTTCGAAAGATTAAAACAAAATATAGGCAGGTGCCTTTTTCTTTTTCTTTTTCAAAAAAAATGAACCAAGGATTCAACCCCTTCAGAAGCTATGCTTTTGACACCCTACCTTCTGCCTATCCCTAATCCACTATGTACCATCTTGATGATACCTTGTGTATTGGTTTTGGCAAGGATCAAGACAGAAGCTACAGTGTCGAATGTCACTTTCCTAAGTAGCGGAACGACATTTCTTACCAAAACTAGGTTTAATTCTTGTTGAAGTAAACCTTTCTCTAACTAACCTGCCACGTGTCAACACCAGATTGGTTGCTTTAACTTTTTCAAATTCTTTTTTCAAAAATAACTGTCGCTAATCTAGATCTAAACCGTGGTTAAGTTTATCAAACTAGCCCTTCCAATTTTTTCAAAGAAGTCCCTCTTCCAAAATAATTTATCTTGCGTAGCAAATCACTTTGGAAAAAATCCCCAAAAATTCTAGAAATTCACTTTAATCATGTTATCTAACATATCAAAATTCTAGACCCAAATTCTTAATGTATTTTTCAAAATAAATTATACACCCAAATAACCAATTTTCCTTTGAAAATTCATATTAATCTTCTCATAGCATGTAAAATTATTAAAATTGAAACCCAACTCCAAAATCATGTTTCTCATAACATAAAATTTTCCCTTGGCATTTAAACATCGTTTAATCTCGGTTTTGATCTAAAACCGTGATAAATACCTTTTAAACAACCTTATTTAAATCAAATAAATCATGAATCAAGCATATCATCATCAAATATATCATAAAAGTGAAATTATCCCTTAAATCCAAAAATATATGATTTAAAACCAAAACAGAGATGGAGTTATTATTCACCTTGCTCATGATAAGGATATTGGATTGAGATTGATTTCCCCTAATCTTGAATCTCTAGCTTTTAATTTGAATTTTCTCTTTCTCTTAAGGACCGGCTATTCTCTATATTTTTGTTTGTGTTTTAAAATGACGTGAATGAGAAGTAAGAAGGTGGGCACAAAATATATCTAAGGGTGGAAGCTAGGGGCAGCAATTCCCAATATACCATTATGTGACTCAATTAACCAAAACCCATTATTAACCCCGTTAATTAGTTCATTAGGCACGAACTTAATTAATTAATTCAAGTATCAATCCCCTTATCACTTGCATTTACATTATTCTATTTAATTTATCTAATTAAATCTCCTAAATAATGTTATCACAAATTAAGAATGTTACATTCCTCTCAAACTCCTCCTTCAGTTAGGTATAAAAGAAGTCAATCTCTTGAACATCAACTGTGATAGCACTCTACCAATCCATTGCTGCATTTGTCAGATGTCGTGATGCCCGATACTTCATCATGTCATCCAGCTCCATATCCCCAAATATCTGATCGCATATTCTGAGCCAAGACCGAACTTCTATGATCATCTCTAAGCTGCAAAACATTTTATTGTCACAACAAAGCAAAGAAAAAGTCATATCATGCCTGGCCTGCATGACCTCCTCTATGACATTCACTCTCAGTTCATCAATATAAGAAACATTCCTCGAGTCTAACTGTTCGTGACAGTACTACCCCAACCACCACTACCACTACCACCTTTAGCATTTGCAGCTCTAGTACCCATGGTCTGTACTACGTAAATATAGCAAAATATCATTAGGATACTTACAGATAAAGTTATTTTCAAAGAAAAAGTTATTCTAATGGAAAAGCTGAAAATGTGGTGTAGTTTATAGAAAAATACAAATACACTCATATATATATATATATATATATATATATATATATATATATATAACGCACTTAACATATTCTATGGTGTCACTTACCCCATCTCTAATGAGCTACACCTTACCAAAGCCAAGGTGTTTACTAAATCTGGGCTCTAATACCAACTGTAATGACCCGACATTTCAACTCTCGAATGTCTACACTAAATACATCCACAGTATTGACGTGCCAAGCATCCAAGTGTTAAAAATATAGATAGTTAGGGTAAAATAAAAGAAAAGAATAAAAACAGGAAGAACGAACACAACATTAGAATCTCACAGCGGAACAATAATATATAATATCAAAAGAACAGTACAAAATGTTAGAACATAGAAATTTCAAAGTTACATAACGTAAGTAATGGTACATTATTGTGGATGGTTATAACTACATGTCCTCACAATGTTAATACATATATACATAATATAGTGCAATGGGAATAGAAATAGATAGATAATGGAAGAATCTAGTACATCTCCTAAACTTTGAAGCATCCAAAGTAAAACAGGCTTTACTCAACCTACTTGAAAGAGTATATGAGGAATTTAGGAAAAACAATTAAGTACATGTCAGACATAAGTTTGGTATGAGAATACCCAAGATACATGCAACATGTAGCTATAACCATTGAGACTATATGGATTACCGTAACGGTTTTCCCCTTAAACATTTCATTAAGTTAATATAATGATATATTAGATAATGTTTAGGGTATAGAATATAAATAAAATAGATGTGTTGCTTGCATCTTACAATACAACAATATTAGAAGTACATGTAAAATCACTAAGGTATGTTCGCATAAGGAATTTTCCATTGAGCACTCTTCGGTTAAGCCAAATCCAATATCCTACACAAGGGTCACAAACTACCTCTAAGCATCATATATCTCTGGATAAAATATACCATTAAGGTAATCAAAGCCGGTTTATGCACAAACACATGATACTGGATATCATTAACTCCAACTAGCAATGTCGATAAGCATACTCTAAATATGGAATTGATATACCCTATGGGTTAATTAAACCCCATTGGCTATGATTCTACTATGCTTTATATCAGTTCTGATGTCGAGGTTACGTTCGGCATCTCTCATACAAATTTTATCAGCATAAGCCCATTTGAAAAATTCCAACGCTTACCTCTCCCTTGGACTTTACCTTAGGATATACATCTCAACTCTATAGCATAAGCCCAAAATGGTAACACTGACCTCTCCTTTGGATTTAACCTTTGGATAGACAGTTCATCTTTATAACATTCCACTTCACAATCGCTTCTAAAACATAGACTCGTATACTAGTTTTGAAGTAGCATTCGGTAAGTATAACAATTACCGATCCCGGGCACTCCAAAAGCAATCGATGAATTTTCGGTTAATTCAATTCCGGTTCTATTAGAAGTAAGTGAACTATATAAAGAGGAGTCCTCCCAAAGGGATCTCTTATATATAAGTTCTTAACGCTAAAAACATTTCGTACCAATGCTACTCCCCAAGGGGTCTCAAAATGTATGAAGCCGTGAAGCTTTTAGATACATCCCAAGTTATATTTAGCCAAGTTCAATAGTCGACTAATTGACTATTTAGTTAAAAATGGTCGTTTATATAAATCAAATTTCGTATACTTAATACATTTCCGACCTTCCAAATTAATTATTGCTCGGTCAAGAGTGAAACTAGTAGGTCAGAGCACTATTGATTTTGACCCTACTCGACCATCAATCTTAACTCCCATAAACAGAGAAGCCTACCTTGTCGGCTTTTAATGTTAAGCATAATATTAATGACTTTCCGTGAACGAGTAAGTACTCAACACGATTAACACATTTTCGACCTACCCAACTTAACTATTCCTTGGTCAAGTGTGAAGACGGTAGGTTAAAGCGCTATTGCTTCTATCCTAACGTGAACATATATCTTAATTCTCACAAATAGATAACGCTACTTCATCCACTTTTAGTATTAAGCATGGTTAATTACTTTTCAAACAAATGAGTGAACAAAAAGCCATTTAGCCACTAAGCTATTTCTAACCCCTTTCTAAACCTTTGGTTTATAATTTAAAAACCCAGTTTAGAAATGACATATATATAAATATATGTATGTATATATGTTATATATATGTATAATAATTTATTTATACAATTAGATATTTAATAAAACAATTTAAATATATTATATTACATAAGGTATTTATAATTTACCTAAAGAATTAACTAATTTTCTAAAGTGGAAATTAGCCACAAGGGCCTCTTTAGCAAGTGCAATTAGTTTCTAGGACACACAACTGAAATAATTACTTTTAAGGACAAAATTCAAAATAATTAGTTTCTAAGGCCTAAAAACCTACGAAATCACGTCCTTGAAAGTAATTGGACTGCTAACTTTGTCCTTAAAAATAATTATTCTACTGACTCTGACCTTGAAATTAATTTGTGTGGATGTGTGTCCTAAAAACTAATTTAACTGTAAAGTTTGTCCTTCTAGTGAAATGCCCCTTTTCTAAATAACTATATATACTTAAAAATGATTTTAAGATACTTATAATATGTTTTAAAAGATTAATTCAAAATAGTACTTGAAAATAACAAGTTTTATAATTTACTTAAAAATATGAAAAAAAAACCATGTTTTCCTTATATTAAAAAGCAAACGCTCTTCTTTGAAAAATTCATAACTAATTCTTGAAAATAAATAAAAATATCAAACCACTTTTAAAATAATCTAATAAGAGTTAGCAAAGAAATGAAAAAGAATGAAAAAAAATATTTAAATTTAATTGCTTTCCAAACATTTGAAGTTCAAAACAAAGGCAAAAACACGGCAGCTTTGCACAAGTGGAAGTATGATCACTTTTTAATATGTTACTTTACTTTTCAATATCCAAACTTTTTATAACAACTAACATACACAAATATACATCACAAATATGATGAGAAACTCCTAAAAATCTCTATACAAAGTACCTTAGAAATTTCCGAATACAAGGGAATTCCTAAGTGCATTCATAACAACTGTCGCTATAAGAGCACTTTCAAATCCAAGTCCAATATAAACCAAATTCTAACTACAACCTATATGCATCATTTCAAGGATATGCAACAAGTCATACAAATCCATTCAAGTCTGTTCATATCCATACATATGGATTACATATGCTATCTGCTTTCAAAGTAAGAATCAAAATCTATATTACAACATATATCAATATCCACTCAAGCAACAAATAAACAATCAATCACAAGCACAAGTACACATATTCATTCAATGGTGATTTTTCTCACCCTTAACCGAGTAAACAAGCAAGTTCGAGCTTTAATTTCATACTTAAACCTTGTAAACACTTAACTTTCTACCTTCCAACTTGTTTCACGCTTGCCTAGGCTTAAAAGCCTGTATATTATTAGTGGCCTCTACAAAGGGAAGAGTTTTGCCTTGGTTCTTCAAGATCCAAGTAGATAAGGGTTTTTTTGATGTTGTCTTAAGGTCCTTGGTCAATTTTTAGCTGACTTGGAGGTGTTTTGAAATTATTAGTCTTAGGAAATTTATAAAGAGAAAGAATGAAGAGAGCTTATAACTATTTATGTAAATGAGTGAAATGGATTCAAGAGGGTATGCACCCACTTATATAGGTATGAAGTGGTGCTTCCTATCCTTTCCCTCACCCTCTTTTGCTTGTCATGGAAGGCTCACCACCCACATGCTCCATCACAACTCCTTTCCGCCTTATTTCTAAGTAAATGACCAAACTACCCCTTACATTAAATATCTTCTCATCTTCTAAAAGCTTCTAGAAGATTCCACTTACTTTATGATGAAAAGCATATTTATTATTTACTAATGTGTTCATATGTCAATCAAAAGGGTTCGAATAACTTATATCGATTAAAAAGCTGTTTATCGATAAAATCGATTTTCGATCACATTATCGATATTTCTTTGAAATATTTATTTTCGTAAACAAATTTCAAAAACAATTTTCGTATCATTATTCATTAAATAAAATATGTTTAACAAAGTTATAAAATCATATTATGACACTTAACTATATTTCAAAATGTTACAATATTTAAAGACGAAGCGTTGGAAATTAAGGTTTATTACACATACCCCAACACATTTTTCGATGCATGAAAAAGTGGAGAAAGGATTGGAAAAATAACTTTCAATAATGAATTTTGATCCTATTGTGCATCTACCTAAAGGAGTGCAAGAGAAAGAATAGAATCAAAGATACTCAATCTCATTACAACGTTATGTTGTCTTAAGAACTTGTATATCTCATGCTAATGTCAGTCATCATTACTTAGAATATTCGAGCTTTGGTACTATCCAAATTGTGGTTTCATTTATTGGATTAATGAGCCATTCTCAAAACAAGCCATTGGTTTCACGTTGGAGGTGGTAAAAGAAAATCAGAAGCTAAAGTTGGAAATTTGAAAGCGTGAAATGGAACAATGATGATTTGTAAAGCAAAGTTGTGTATGCAAAATGACTAGTTAATGTTTGTAATATGTGTATAAATATATATTAGAGACAAATAAAGAAGCAAGCTATTTTGTGTTTAATAATGAATGTGAACTTGAAATTTAAAAGTTAAATTTCATTTCAAAAAAAACCACACTAAAATCAAACATGGAATTTATAGGAAATCAAGTTCAGAACAAGCACGGATTTCTAAAACCAACACATCAAAGCTTTACTTGGCATAGTGTTATATTCATGTTGGCCTTTGGTTTTAGGACAAATAGCATGGAACCTTAAATATGCCACATATTGCTATATTGCTATAGGGTGGATGTAAAAGTAACCATGTCCCTGCCGAACGTTGAACCACTTATGTCTTGATTTACCAATGTTATAAAAAAATATGGTGAGTTTTATCTACCACACCATAGTTTGATGTGGTTTGTCATGAAACCCATGCCTCTCTTTATCGTTGGTAAGTATCTGGATATGTAAATTCAAACCGAACTCTTTACGCAATGACGGACCGACATTTTTTTGTTAATTCACGCGATAGTTATGTGTGATAATTTGCTTATCCCGTGTCCACTTTAAATGTGGAACTATGTGTGTCTCAAGAATACCATGTCAATACAGGGAGTATGGTTTGTTTTAGCTTCCACACCTCACTTTGACGTGACTTGATCAAACATGCTAACATCTAGCGTGGGTTTTCCTATGACCCCAAAACCTATTGCAAAACAAGTGACTACAACCGTATCGTACCATGCAACAATCAAAGTTCATCGAATTGCACAAAATATAAAAAAATTACAAGAACTAAAAATCAATTTGTATAAAGTATATCCACTAACAGATAACATATCAAATTGCAAGAACTAAAAATTGAAAACTTGGTGTAGCAATTTAATGAATTGCAATACAAAATGCTACCATTAAAGTAAAAAATTTCAACATGAACAAATTCATACAATGCTACGATTCGAATATATATTTAGACACTGTTGGGATCCCTCCTTAATTGGAGAGTTTCTAGAAAATTCTAGACATTTCTAGAGAAATCTAGAATTTTCTAGAATGTTCCGGAGAACTCTAAAGAAGTGTAGAACTCTCTAGAAGCTTGTGGAAGAGTTTGGAACCCTCTGGAATATTCTAGAGATGTGTGGAACCTTCTGGAACCTTACGGAAGAGTATGGAAGAATAAAGAAGGGAATGGAAGAGTGTAGAGATTCCTAGAGAGTGTGGAGCATTCTAGAGAATCAATCTCTACCGTCGGATGCAAGTAATCTCCACCATTCATTATGGAGGTTGAGTAGTATAAATAGGAGAAGGAGCCCTATTACTAGTCATCCAAGAATCCAAGGAAGAAGCCACTTCTTAGAGTGAGAAAAAAACTTGAGAGTTAGAGAGATCCTCTTTGAGAGAAAAGAGTGATAGCTTGAGAAGTCTTTATCCTCAAGCTTGAGTGAGCCACCAAGTGTGAGTTACTTTTGTAATCATATTATTGTAATCCTACTATTCTTTTGTATAGTGGAAGAATCTCCATATTGGAGAATTATAAACTCTTGTGCTTTCATTGCTACTTTTAATCTTAAAGTGCCTATCCTAACTTCACGAAGCGGGGAAGACCGAGATTTCCCCAAAAGACACAAATTAATCCATACAATGCTAAGATTCAAGTATGACTCAAATTCAAATGTCATCACAGTTACATCCATATAACGCTACAATTCTAAAAAAGTAGGTGACTATACAACAATCATCCAGATTCCCAAACTTGTTTGTGATTGAGCAGAATTAACTCTCATCCACTAGCACTGTAGTCTATATGTAAGCATCATCTATCTTGTATTAGTGGGACATGATGTTTAGCATCTAGAATTACCTACGATCGTTCTAAAATTAGATTGACTTGGCAAAACAATTATGAACGAAAGTATAAGCTAAACAATGGTGCCTGAACAAAATGATTGTAATTTAATAAAGTAACTACAAACTCCATACACTGCTTTGGAGTAGGAACTTTATCTTTCAAAGGTGGAATGATAAAGTTTGAAGTCTTGCTAAGTCTAAAAATGACTACGTTATACAGTGTCACTACAATGTACCCAATATCAGGCGTATTCATCCATTTATTTGGAAGTGTGATCTATGCTGATGTGATAACAACTTTAGTACTACTTCTGTTTGACCATGTTCAATAATGACCACGTCGTAGAGCATCTTGTGCTCACATGACTCATCGTACAATACTCTTTAAACTTGTGGCCCGACCCTCTTTACCATGTTGTTTTCACAACACTAGGTCAAAGGTAAATGCATGGAAAAGCTTTCAGACGGTTCAAAATCCGAAAGTCGTCTTTTAGTTGAAGTACTGGTTTTTGTATGTGAACGGAATTTTTGAGTTTTTAATTGGGGAAACAAGAGAGGAAGGTTATGGTAAAACAGTTTCCCCAAATTTTTTGTTCGTCTCCATTAGGTGAGCTACGTCCATTTTTAAATTTCTTTCATCAACTCTTCAATTTTCTTTTCCATACTAAAGTCATTTTCATCGCTCAAACAAACAAGTTGCAATCTAGTCCAGTGTGTACGAACTAAATGTAGGGGATTATTACATAAATTTGTATATATAGGCTAATTCATGAAAACATGGTAGATAATGTGTTCTCCTAATGACGCATTCAGGGGGATTAATATTAGATTTATTTAATGCATTACCTTATTTGATTCATAATGAATGAACCCTTTCCCTACTATAGAAACTATCCCATTTTGTCAAACAATTAATGTAATACTCATATTGTATGTAGTGAATTCATTAGTGTAGTCCCTCCCAATTTTGTCTGATTCACTCGTAGTTGGTTCTCGCTCGTACACCACATGGAGAAAAAGTGTAAATAATAAATCCACGCAAGGCATAAACATGGTAAAAGTCAGCAACCACGACGGGTCCTTGCATGGTGATCTGTTATACCCAGACACAAACCTAGTATGGCAACTATATTTAACCCAACACCCCGAGCGTGGGTATTTGTGATGAAATTTTTCACTACTATTCAACTAAAAATGAAGATTGAATCCAAAATTTACCTCTAAAACTTCATAGGAGCTGATTCTTAGATTTTCCACTTCGATTTTGAATGAAAACTTATTTTTATTGAATTTAGGTAGCAAAGTGTTTGGGTTAGAAAGGAAGAAGAAGAAAAAAATAATGGAAAGAAAGAAGGATAGAACAGGGAGTGAAATTGGTATTCAATTTAGGAAAAATAGATGTGCGTGTGTGGGGCTTAGGTTTAAATAGAATTGGCCCTCCTCCATCATATCTTCATTAATAGTTTAAATCGATTCACAAACTTTTAGTTCGACCGCACACTTTCCAAAATGCCCTTTATGTGCAAGCTCATCAATAAAGAAATAAACAAAATAAAAATATAAACGTAAGCGAAAAAACAAATAAATAAAGTTACTGCCCATATGCGCAATGCTGGCTAAGGGGATCTCCAACTCTCTTATATTGTAATGTCTTGAATCAATTATGTGGCATAGTTTGTTTAACATTATGAACATGTTGAATGACTTCAATTTAAAGTACAAAATTATAATTTTTTTAACTCCAATGCAATTTTAGTAAAATGAACTAACACAGATTAATTTTGATTATGTGTAATCATATTAGCGGCGTTACTAATTGAAATTGTGAAGTAGATTATCTACTATTAGACATTCCCTTTCACAGTGTATAGCAAAAGTCTTGACACATCATCGTTCATATTTACTCTACAATACCATTGGAGAAACAAAGTTGAATAAAAAATTAATTATCTATGTGGCATTGACATTATATTGTAATAACATCAAGGTTGGAGATGCCCTAATCTCTTATCATATATTTCTTATTAGGCATCTCTAAACAATCTACATTTGACACCTCATATTTATTTCGGTACAATTACATTTTCAGCTTTTACCAATTCCAACTAAGAGAGATTCAAACTTATCTCTAAAATATAGCATTCTAGAAAATGCTAAGACCCCTATAAATTCTTTTCCTCTCCACTCTGCCAATTCATAATCCTTCAACTTTCCCCACAGCTCCATCACTTCCACTGTTCTTTCTTCGTTGTTCATGGTTATTCATCATTCTTTGCTACTGCTGGCCACCATCGATCACCAAGATAATACCAAGATCGTAGTTCTTTCGACGCTTCAGGTCAGTCTTCTTTTGTGACTGACTCCGATTCGGAATGGTTAAACTAACGATATCTATCATAGCAATTTTCGTAAACTAACGATATTATTCAAGGCTGACATTTATTTAAACGGTCCGTTCAGAATGGTTAAATTAACGAGATGATTCCTGACTGACTCCGATTAGCACAGATATATATATATATATATATATATATATATCGTATTGATCAGTACGACGAGGCGCTTCCAACGGTACACAGATTATTGCGATATGATGGTTTTATAAAATTCGCATTTACGCCGCTAAAATTGTACGTTTTGCAAAACAATTTAAACGGAACAGGCGATGACAGTTTTTGACGAAACGAATTACATAATCTTGATCGGAATAATTTTTACAACATAACTGTGTAAAAATATTTGGATTTTAAAGATAAATTTTACGCAGCTTTATATGGACTGATATACAGTAAAACACGAATGGAGTTTACTGTAATATTTCACTACGAAACTTTTTCTATACTCATATCTAACTAGACGTATCTTACAAATAAAGTTTGGAAGTTAACTGAGATCGTTTATAAATTTCAAATTTTTTATACTAAAACGACGGATTTAAATTTTAAATTTGGTCGGAAATTCAGGGTCGTTACATTTTGCCTGTGCAATCATCCTTAATATTATCAAGTTAATATATTATGGTTTGAAATATATACATCTTCAATTAATTAATGTTCATGGATATTAATTCACTCATGTTTTTCTAACATTTGTGCTATAAGCAATTTTCACAAAATAATATGTTTTTATGATATCTGTCAATATTATATTATGTTTATTGTCTATAATATTGCACATTTAAAACTATAAAACATACATTTGTAAATATAATGAATTTTGAAACAATTTACTGTTTTTTTTAAAGATAAAGTTTGAGGATTCATTTGTAGTACGAGATTATGCTTCATTTACCCCCACTTCTATAAGAAATATATGTAAATCATAAAGTGAATATGTTGTTATGTTGTTTTGTTTAGTCCCACATCATGGGATAAGTTCATTCACAGGCTCCAAAGCCTTTATAAAGGAGGTTATGTAATGTAAATGGATTACCAATATCTTAAATAAATAAAATGTTTCCTAGATTTTCCGCTAATGGCTTCTACTCCTATTTCTTTATAACATATTCTAATTTGTTTACAACATTAATAAGATCTTTTTCAACCAGTTACTGAAATCAGATCTATCTCTTCTTCTTATTCATTTAATGAAATCAAGTTTGAAATTTTCTAGATCTGATTTTCTAGATTTCTTTCGCAATTAATGTAGATCTAGCTTTGAGTATTCTTGTTTCACAATTATAGATCTATTTTCTTATTTTTCAGATTTGGATTTGACTTTTAGTAGACCTTATATTTTCAAGATCTTATTTTTATCATATATCTAAATTCATATATCTTATTCCATTGTACATGTATTTTTGTCATTATATTTCAGATCTCATTCTACTATAGATTTGATTTTTCTATCTTATTATAATGTATATCTCAAAATCCAGTACTTAAATAACATATCTTTGAGATTTTTTTATGGTTTAAAAAATAAAATGTTGTGATTTTTAATTTGGATTTGAATTGATTTAAAACTTGCTTATTATTATGTGCTTTTGAGTTTATTTATTTTGTAACGGCCCGCAAATCCGTATCCCTTGAGTCTACACTATTCTACAACAAACAACTCAAGTTACACAGAAATACGAACCATTAGGGTTTAAGAAGAAGAGGTAGAAGAAGAGAAAACAAAATCAACATCAGAATCTAACCATCGCAGCGGAATAAAATATAATAGAGAATAAATAATCTTTACTCAAAATCCAATATATCTGTTTACATATTACATCATCAGAGTACATCAATCACAGCTCACATCAATAACATACAATGTATACACAACAACTCAACACAGAGGAAATACATATATAAGTACGAGAATACGTATCGTCATTCAGCTCGTCTCCTGAACTCCACAACATCATATCCTGTATCCTATAATACTCGGTCTGACCCGAGCATTACAGTTAAATAACACCCGAGTCAGTCTGGAATACCAGCGTGAGAAAATCACACCCAATTTATTTTTAAAGTTTCAAAAATCCTTTGAAAACAAAAGCATCTCGCAAGACCACGCCACAAATAAACATGTCGGGTTTTTACCTTACGATAGCTAAAACAATTTTTATAGAAATCCTCTGATATTATAATAGGGTCTATATACAAATACTTATAAAATAGCCGAAATTGTTACATGATTAAATTCCAGCTACTAGCCACAGAGTGGGTAATAAAAACAAAACTCGTAAAAAGCTCGTAGGGAAAATGGATTTCCAACAATGACTAGGCACTGGGGTACCACCTGTCACAGTACGGGGCCTAGATCACCGTACCGAGGATTACTCCCTTCATCCTCTGCAACACAAGGCCGGAACCATTCCTTACTGAACAGTCTCGAACAAGATAAACCCCGTGGTTGGCGCGACCAACCACCCACTAAGCCGAAATATATATAAGGGACATCTAGACAGGGGAATTATCTTGTCCTTCTTGGGCATGACCCACCTAACCTTGCTGCATATCCCCTGATTTTCAGTCATTCCCATTTGATGAGGCTTGAGGCTAAACGTTACTGTTAGAACGTTTTCACTTAGAATACCCATCGTCCACCTGACGATGTTTCGCAAGCATTCGTCCATACAAGTCCGTCCCGGGTTCGAACGAAACCGAAGGCACTACTCCTACTACATCCATTTTGGAAATATCCTCAGGATTAGTAGCGACTAGCCCTTGCACTTCACTGCTCCATCTTCGACTCCGAACACGTTTTCCGCACGAAACGTACAAACCGGATCGAAGTGGTTTTCGAGAAATAAATCTCGATCCCGGTCTCTTCGAAACGATCAACGCAGTTGGCCAATATTGATAGTCGGTTATTTAACTATCAATTAATATTCACAACATCCATCACACAATAAATAATTACCCAAATTATTTATTAACTTCAAAATATCTTCATAAGATATATTTCTATTTTCAATCCTTTGAAAACAGTTTCCAAAACCAACTTTCTTTTCAGAGTAAACTTCCCAAATATTTTCTATTCCCTCTGAAGTTACCAAGCACAAAACTAGATTTTAAAAATAACTTAAAACACTTTAATTTTGAAATATACTTTAAAATATATACTTATAAAACAATTAAATTAAAGCTATTTTAATAATTTGTTAAAAATACATACTATATGAATATTTGAAAATAAAGTTACTTAGTAAATATAAAACTAGATTTCTTCTTTTTAAAAACACAATACTAAATTACTTCTTAATAATTACTACTAAAATAACTTAAAAGAAAATCTTACTTGAGACTTTAAATATTAGAAATAATAAATTTTACAAAACTTGCTTTCTTTCAAAACAATTTTAAAACATTTAATTTATATTTAAAAATTTACTTTTTAAAAACACGCACTTGGCTATCCAGAGAAAATTCCAACTTTCAATCACTTAAATCAATTTTCCCAAATTGATTTCCACTTTATTTTATTTGAAATAAATTCTTTTACTGATCAGTTCATTTCCAAATTCAGTAGTTATAGACTTTATTATTATTATTATTATTATTATTATTTGATTTCTTCTTTACTCTTTCTATAATCCAAATCTTAAATTCTAAATAAATGTTTGTTCTTTTTAATTAATAATACTGCATTTTAAAATTCACTAACTTTCTGTTTATTCAAATTTTCCTTTCCATTCTCAAGATTCATTTATTAAAATTTTAAAGTCACTTTATTTCTTTTCCAAGTTATTCTTAAATTTATTCTATAATTATTTTACTTGAAATTTTCACTTCTTTCATTTTCATTTCCAAAATCAAATTTATAATTTTGGTAATTCATTATACCCAATTATATCAACCAAGCCATAGCATTCAATGCATCCACATAATTCGTTATAGAATATCAAACAATCAGAACAGAGAACATAAAATAATTTAAATAAAAGTTGAGGGGTCCAGTTGGATCCCTCCAACCTGTTTTCACTGCACCCACAGACGTTAGCATCACATAATATGCCAATTTCAAATTATACTATACTATATCACATCAATCAATTCAGCCATTCAAACAATTATTTAAATTTAATCATTTAAATTTAAATTTAACTGAGTGAGATTAACTCACCTTTGCTTTTTGTTTTGCAATCCATTCTATTTCGACTTGTTTTCCATGATTTAAACCTTGAATTAACATTACATAATTCTTTTATCATATTCGAGTCAATTAGAACAATTAAATTTTCATTTATAACTTAATTAACCCGTGATTTCATTTTAAACAAGTAAATTTATTTAAACTAATTTCCCTTTCAATTGAATATTTTAGTATTCAAAGTCACATAAAAATTTCTAGTATATATATAAGTTTTGTTAGATGAGTTAACCACTTAAGTACATCAATTTTAAAGTTTATACAGCAAATTGGGATGGGCAAATGAATTTGTATTTTGAAACTACATTTACTTATATATATTAATTTAAAATTTGAAAATCAACAAAACGATATGTTGCCTTCCTGTTAATAGCAAAGAAAAATTTCTTTTCTGCTTTACTGACTGAGATGTGTAAACATCTTCTCCTATTTTTTTTTATTTTTTTTTAAACACTTCTATTTTCCTAAAATAAAAAAAAAATGAAAGTTACCTTACTGGAAAACAAATCCAGGCTATCCCACTTGTTCGCCACAACGAGCCGATCCTTCCATTGCTTCGTCGCCTCCTCAGATCGAAGTCGCTGCTGCCTCACCCGCGACTTCGAGCCCTACGCGAGCTCCACCCGCCTCCATCCAAGGCAGAGTCTCCTTCAATCGTGACCCTCCTCGGGCTCGAATTTGAAGCGACACTTCAATTGCTCAGGTCGCCGTCGCTCGAACGTCTCGAACTCACAAATCCACGCCCCCCACGGCCTTGATGGCGACGTCGATTAAGCAAATCGCGATTCAGGTTTTTTTTTATTCGAACGAAATCGATGGGGAAGATGAAGTCGCGATTGAGAAAGAGGGAGACGAAATTTGAACGTGAGGGCTTCGGCCATTTTTTTTTGTTTTCTGATAATATTTTGTGAATCGAAGGAAGGAAAAACAAAGTGAGATATTTTAGAATGATCGGCTTGTAAATAAAAGAGAAAGGAGGCGTATCCAAGAAGCTTAACCAAATAAATTAAATTTCACAAGATTATAATCAATTAAATTTGCAGCGCGTTTATATGCCGTATCCTCACACAACAACTCTGAATGCTACAAAACTTGAAATCCGATAACAATTCAATATTACGGACCCAATGGGACTGGTTCCATCGAATTCCGAGACTGTACCTCGGAAGGCTATTTTTAAATTCAATTTAAATGATATAAATTTCAAAACTCAACAAAACACTCCCAAATTTAATTCAACACCTTTACTATCTTCAGTGTTATCAATATAAATTTTATAAGCCTTCAAATTACATTTAATAGGCTTAAAACTCCAGATTCAACAATCTATTCAACTTCAAATTATTTAATTTTAATGATTCAATTACCAAATAAATTGTGATATTCGTAATTCAAGTTAAAATTATTGTATTGAATATTTAAAATCAATTAAATATTCCGATTTTTGAATGCTCAAAATTTCCGGGTCGTCACATTCCTCCCCCCTTAAAAGAATTTCGTCCCCGAAATTACTAGTTAGGAAGAATGGCCCAATACCCGTTTATTTATTCCCAAAATCAAACAAATCAAAATCTAACCAACTATCTTTTACAAAAGACCATTATTATTCTTATTAACTTCCCAAATCCTCCCAAAGTTTCAAACTATACTATTTGTTTAACCATTCAAGTTTCAATTTAAAAACCAAATTATGAATTATCAAAATTTTCTAAAAATTTTCTAACTCTCTAAATTTCCGAAAAATTTCGACAGCGTCTCCTTTGCGCGGCTAGCTCGGTACTACTACAAAAATGGCTCTACGGCCTCCCAAATCCAAAAAGAAAACAAAAGCCAAGTGGCTCAATCCAAATCCAAATCCCAATCAAATTCCATACCAAATTTAAATACATACCTTTTTGTCGAGCATTTCAAATTTTATTTCTTGAAATCAAATCCAATTTCCTTTTCCCTTTTATCATACCTGCATATCCTGCTTAGCACTAATATCCAAACACAATATTCCAAAACATTTTATCGACTTTCTCACAAAATGACAACATCTATTCATTCCGTTATTGACTTAAATTACATTGGTAGTATCAATTTCCATTTAAGACTTCACCATTCCTTCTTAAATTTAGTATAAGCATTTTAGATACTTCTCTATTTATTTACATCTTGTCATTTTAGTTTATATCCATTTCTATCCACAACGATTCTTTCATTTTCATACGAATTCAATTTATTTTCAACTCTGAATATATAAATTTTATTTGTCATTTATTACTAATTCATGTAATTATTTTAATTAGTTTCATTGACTAACTAATTTTAGTATCCAATTCTAAATAGTTTTGTCATTAACAAAATTTTCCAAACTTTTCAAAAAAATTCTAACTCCCAAAATTTCTGAAAATTTTTGGCAGAGTCCCCTTTATACGGAGGAGCTTTTGCAATTTGACAAAAGAGATAAATATATATACATCGACCCACACGGTCGGAAAAATCAAAAACAGTTCATATTTCCTATTTTAATTGCGTAGGCGTACCTTATTTAGCATTTTAAGCAAGCGACTTATTATGTTTAGCAAATAGCACAACCAAATCCAGCCACACGGCTTCCAGGTACCTGTACTTACTCAGTTTAAACATGTAAGTGTCGAATATAAGAAGTTTAACACATTTCACTTACTTGCAATAGTTAAAACATATGAATTCTAAAAGAAATTCACACCAAACATTTTTCCATAAGCAACTTCTACAATTTCCATGTTAATTCAACTGTTCCAATTTATTTATAAACTATTTTTATGCAATTTGAATGGTTTTCAATCCATTCGTATACAACCTCATCAATTTTAAAGGGTTTTAATCTCAATCACTTACATTGAATTTATTTTTAAGCAAACTGAGCTCATATTTAATAAAGTTGCTTTTAAAATCAATTTATTTTACTACTCTCACTCATAGAATGTTTAATTACCCCATTTACAACAAACAACAATTTATTCCATGCAATTTGACGAGATTTATGTGAATAAATAAGTATTTATGTCTTATAACCAATTTAAATTGATTTCATTCAATTTTATTCTTAATTCCATTCCATTTCCAAATTTATTCACAATCCAATTATCCTCGCTTCCATTTCAGATTTGAATACATTCACTTGTATTACATTATTAACCCAACCAGTTCCATTATTCAAACAAGTTCCATTCAAAATCATTAACAATTTAGGTTTATCTAATTTACCAATTAAACTTCCCTTTTATTTTAATCCATTCGCAATCATTTATTTAACTCGACACATTCTATTTAAATTTTATTTACAATTCATTTATTTACATTTCATTCCATATTTGTTTATTCGATATAATTAGTTTATCCATATTCACTTAAACCACTCTAATAACTCGAAACATTCTATTGTCCTTATTGACTCAAGTTATTTCAATTCCTTAATAATTGCAAATGGTTACAATTATTTATTTAAACATTTTCATTCCATTACATATTACCGGCAACACATCGAATTTTATTTCAATTAAAATTTGTTTTTACTTGGTTTAAATCCAATCTACTATTATTAACCTAAATTTTAAGCTGAATGCAATTCAACTCATAAATTTCTCCTTTTAATTTAATTTGATTCTATCTCAATCCAATCTCATTTCAAACTTATTTGATTAGTTATTATAAAATTTAACTTTTCAGATTTAACTCATTCAATTTATTACAATGCCATTTCCAATTTATTTTCACATATCTGGATTTTATTCGCAATTCAAACCATCATTATTTTAATCCATTTACATTTTTAATTGGGACATTTCCAATTATATTTCAGTTGTTAACACTTCAAATTAAATTTTAAATTTATAACTCAAGTTTGGAATCCACTATCCATTTTTAATTTATCCCCCCAAAGTTCATGAACTCACAATTCAATTTCATTTACTATACTGACAATTCAAGTTGAATTCAATTTATAACTTGAGTTTATTTCCAAACTTCATCATAAACTCACAGTTCAGATTTAATTAAACAACATTACATTCCCATTTACACATTTTATTACCTAATTTATTATCAATTTGTTCTTTCTTTATCTATAATCCAACACTTGAATTTTAATTCCAAATATCACTACATTTAATTTTCTTAATTCAATTTAGTTTAATAAGTCAAGTTTGGATTTTCTTTCCAATTTCCAATTCATCAAAATATTAATTTTAGGCTTTGTATTCCATTTCAATTTTACAAGTCACAACCTTTATTTTATACATTTCCATTCATTATAGGCTTGAATATGTTCTTCTTTTATTTTTCACTCAAGCCTTATGCTTATTTATAACCCAAGCATATTTTTATTCCATGCATTTTTAATTCTTTTATAAGTTATTTTGATTTATTTATTCCAATTCCAATCCTTATCCCACTTATTTCCATTTATTCAGGTAAGAATTTAATTTCATTCATTAATTCAATTGAATTTTTTTATTCCAATTCAATTTTATTTTAACCCAGATCTATATAACTCAATTCGATTTCAACTTAATTCGAATACAACTGGATATTATGTTCGGCCTATTCAATTTATTTCAACCCAGTTAAATTTTATTTTCCAATCCAAGTAAATTTCATTTTTAACCCTTCACCTTAAATTCAAATTTCAACATTCAAAGCTTATATTTCCTTCCTGATTTAAAAATCATCTCCATTTATAAGCTTACAATTTATCTCATCAGGATTTTTAAACTTCCGGCTTTGGTTTCAAAACATTTTGAAATCTCCCACATCCCAAAATCACACTTCTCAAAAATTTAAACCAATCCTGGTTTTTACCCCAACAAATTTCCTTTGAAATTTTCAAAAACAACTAGCTTTCTGAATAAATCAATTTGGTAGCAATCCGTCACTTAGAAATTCGAAAATGAATACTGATGATGCGGCCGTCATCACCAGAATTATTTTCCAATAATCCAAGTGATTTCAATGCTATATCATTTCCAAAATCTCTTTAAAACAATTTCTTTTCAGAAATATCTCCAAAACAATTTGTGCTATTATTTATATTCAAAACATTTCCAAAATCTCCGGGATTTAAATTTCCAAATCCTGCTGAAATCAATTTTAACTATAATTCATTTGCATAGCTTATGCTCATATAAATTCTCATTTGATTATATTTCAATTTATAAATTTCATTTATAATTCATATTTGTAACTTCCATTTATAATGAATTTATTTCCTTAACTTTTGGTTACGTTTTCAATTTCTAGTTAAATTTTCCATACAATAAGGATAATAATTTAAATATCCTTATTTCTAACATCCAAGCAACCATATATTAGCTACAATAGTTTATAAAAACTTTTACTTATATCAAAATATATTTTGGATAAAATTATTTCATTTACCCACATTTAAAACAATACCGTGTCAATTGTTCTATTCAAGTGTTTAGAAACCCCTTCGATACAGTTGCACAGACTGTGTCGACGAAAGTTCATATGCCACTCAATAAACCAATCTACACGATATTAAAACAATTTATATTCACTAACAAATACACACTCATATCTATTTATACGCTCAAACTCATTTTAGAGTACTTCAGACTCTAATTTAAATGAGTAATTCCCACCAGAGCCAAGGTTATCACCAACCTAAGCTCTGATACCAAGTGTAACAGCCCGCAAATCCGTACCCCTTGAGTCTACACCATTCTACAACAAACAACTCAAGTTACACAGAAATACGAACCATTAGGGTTTAAGAAGAAGAGGTAGAAGAAGAGAAAACAAAATCAACATCAGAATCTAACCATCGCAGCGGAATAAAATATAATAGAGAATAAATAATCTTTACTCAAAATCCAATATATCTGTTTACATATATTACATCATCAGAGTACATCAATCACAGCTCACATCAATAACATACAATGTATACACAACAACTCAACACAGCGGAAATACATATATAAGTACGAGAATACGTATCGTCATTCAGCTCGTCTCCTGAACTCCACAGCATCATATCCTGTATCCTATAATACTCGGTCTGACCCGAGCATTACAGTTAATAACACTGAGTCAGTCTAGAATACCAGCGTGAGAAAATCACACCCAATTTATTTTTAAAGTTTCAAAAATCCTTTGAAAACAAAAGCATCTCGTAAGACCACGCCACAAATAAACATGTCGGGTTTTTACCTTACGATAGCTAAAACAATTTTTATAGAAATCCTCTGATATTATAATAGGGTCTATATACAAATACTTATAAAATAGCCGAAATTGTTACATGATTAAATTCCAGCTACTAGCCACAGAGTGGGTAATACAAACAAAACTCGTAAAAAGCTCGTAGGGAAAATGGATTTCCAACAATGACTAGGCACTGGGGTACCACCTGTCACAGTACGGGGCTTAGATCACCGTACCGAGGATTACTCCCTTCATCCCCTGCAACACAAGGCCGGAACCATTCCTTACTGAACAGTCCCGAACAAGATAAACCCCGTGGTTGGCGCGACCAACCACCCACTAAGCCGAAATATATATAAGGGACATCTAGACAGGGGAATTATCTTGTCCTGCTTGGGCATGACCCACCTAACCTTGCTACATATCCCCTGATTTTCAGTCATTCCCATTTGATGAGGCTTGAGGCTAAACGTTACCTTTAGAACGTTTTCACTTAGAATATCCATCGTCCACCTGACGATGTTTCGCAAGCATTCGTCCATACAAGTCCGTCCCGGGTTCGAACGGAACCGAAGGCACTACTCCTACTACATCCATTTTGGAAATATCCTCAGGATTAGTAGCGACTAGCCCTTGCACTTCACTGCTCCATCTTCGACTCCGAACACGTTTTCCGCACGAAACGTACAATCCGGATCGAAGTGGTTTTCGAGAAATAAATCTCGATCCCGGTCTCTTCGAAACGATCAACGCAGTTGGCCAATATTGATAGTCGGTTATTTAACTATCAATTAATATTCACAACATCCATCACACAATAAATAATTACCCAAATTATTTATTAACTTCAAAATATCTTCATAAGATATATTTCTATTTTCAATCCTTTGAAAACAGTTTCCAAAACCAACTTTCTTTTCAGAGTAAACTTCCCAAATATTTTCTATTCCCTCTGAAGTTACCAAGCACAAAACTAGGTTTTAAAAATAACTTAAAACACTTTATTTTTGAAATATACTTTAAAATATGTACTTATAAAACAATTAAATTAAAGCTATTTTAATAATTTGTTAAAAATACATACTATATGAATATTTGAAAATAAAGTTACTTAGTAAATATAAAACTAGATTTCTTCTTTTTAAAAACACAATACTAAATTACTTCTTAATAATTACTACTAAAATAACTTAAAAGAAAATCTTACTTGAGACTTTAAATATTAGAAATAATAAATTTTACAAAACTTGCTTTCTTTAAAAATAATTTTAAAACATTTAATTTATATTTAAAAATTTACTTTTTAAAAACACGCACTTGGCTATCCAGAGAAAATTCCAACTTTCAATCACTTAAATCAATTTTCCCAAATTGATTTCCACTTTATTTTATTTGAAATAAATTCTTTTACTTATCAGTTCATTTCCAAATTTAGTAGTTATAGACTTTATTATTATTATTATTATTATTATTATTATTATTATTATTATTATTATTATTATTAGATTTCTTCTTTACTCTTTCTATAATCCAAATCTTAAATTCTAAATAAATGTTTGTTCTTTTTAGTTAATAATACTGCATTTTAAAATTCACTAACTTTCTGTTTATTCAAATTTTCCTTTCCATTCTCAAGATTCATTTATTAAAATTTTAAAGTCACTTTATTTCTTTTCCAAGTTATTCTTAAATTTATTCTATAATTATTTTACTTGAAATTTTCACTTCTTTCATTTTCATTTCCAAAATCAAATTTATAATTTTGGTAATTCATTATACCCAATTATATCAACCAAGCCATAGCATTCAATGCATCCACATAATTCATTATAGAATATCAAACAATCAGAACAGAGAACATAAAATAATTTAAATAAAAGTTGAGGGGTCCAGTTGGATCCCTCCAACCTGTTTTCCCTGCATCCACAGACGTTAGCATCACATAACATGCCAATTTCAAATTATACTATACTATATCACATCAATCAATTCAGCCATTCAAACAATTATTTAAATTTGATCATTTAAATTTAAATTTAACCGAGTGAGATTAACTCACCTTTGCTTTTTGTTTTGCAATCCATTCCATCTCGACTTGTTTTCCATGATTTAAACCTTGAATTAACATTACATAATTCTTTTATCATATTCGAGTCAATTAGAACAATTAAATTTTCATTTATAACTTAATTAACCCGTGATTTCATTTTAAACAAGTAAATTTATTTAAACTAATTTCCCTTTCAATTGAATATTTTAGTATTCAAAGTCACATAAAAATTTCTAGTATATATATAAGTTTTGTTAGATGAGTTAACCACTTCAGTACATCAATTTTAAAGTTTATACAGCAAATTGGGATGGGCAAATGAATTTGTATTTTGAAACTACATTTACTTATATATATTAATTTTAAATTTGAAAATCAACAAAACTATATGTTGCCTTCCTGTTAATAGCAAAGAAAAATTTCTTTTCTGCTTTACTGACTGAGATGTATAAACATCTTCTCCTATTTTTTTTTATTTTTTTTAAACACTTCTATTTTTCTAAAATAAAAAAAATGAAAGTTACCTTACTGGAAAACAAATCCAGGCTATCCCACTTGTTCGCCACAACGAGCCGATCCTTCCATTGCTTCGTCGCCTCCTCATATCGAAGTCGCTGCTGCCTCACCCGCGACTTCGAGCCCTACGTGAGCTCCACCCGCCTCCATCCAAGGCCGAGTCTCCTTCAATCGTGACCCTCCTCGGGCTCGAATTTGAAGCGACACTTCAATTGCTCAGGTCGCCGTCGCTCGAACGTCTCGAACTCACAAATCTACGCCCCCCCAAAGGCCTTGATGGCGACGTCGATTAAGCAAATCGCGATTCAGTTTTTTTTTTTATTCGAACGAAATCGATGGGGAAGATGAAGTCGCGATTGAGAAAGAGGGAGACGAAATTTGAACGTGAGGGCTTCGGCCATTTTTTTTTTGTTTTCTGATAATATTTTGTGAATCGAAGGAAGGAAAAACAAAGTGAGATATTTTAGAATGATCGGCTTGTAAATAAAAGAGAAAGGAGGCGTATCCAAGAAGCTTAACCAAATAAATTAAATTTCACAAGATTATAATCAATTAAATTTGCAGCGCGTTTATATGCCGTATCCTCACACAACAACTCTGAATGCTACGAAACTTGAAATCCGATAACAATTCAATATTACGGACCCAATGGGACTGGTTCCATCGAATTCCGAGACTGTGCCTCGGAAGGCTATTTTTAAATTCAATTTAAATGATATTAATTTCAATACTCAACAAAACACTCCCAAATTTAATTCAACACCTTTACTATCTTCAGTGTTATCAATATAAATTTTATAAGCCTTCAAATTACATTTAATAGGCTTAAAATTCCAGATTCAACAATCTATTCAACTTCAAATTATTTAATTTTAATGATTCAATTACCAAATAAATTGTGATATTCGTAATTCAAGTTAAAATTATTGTATTGAATATTTAAAATCAATTAAATATTCCGATTTTTGAATGCTCGAAATTTTCGGGTCGTCACATATTTTGGAAAGCAAGTTTTGAATTTCACCATATCTGTTGTTATTAATTCAAATAAAATTCATTAACTTGATAGCGTTCTGGTTTGTGATATAGATCTATGTAATCTATACATGTTTGGAAAATGAAGTTTTGATTTTGAAAACTCTTTGATTTGGATTTTGACTTCGGAAATGATTTTGATATACAATTTATATATTTCCAAAAGAAAGATTTTAATGTTTCTTATATAAACATATATAAGAATAATAGGTATCTAGAAGATCGTATTAAGTTTAGATCCAATATTAATATTGATTTAGCACACCAAAGTGAATGGAAATATTAATGAAAGCATACATGGAGCATATGACATAAAAGTTGAGAACTTGCAGTTCCTATAATACAGAAAAACTTGAGTTTCCATAAATTGTTAAATTTCAAGTTTTCTTGTAATAAAGAATCAGAAGGTACCAAAAAAAGATCGAAGCTTACTAATATTCGACCAGGCGAACGGAGCTCCACTGCTCCTCAGCGACCGTTTATCAACGCTGCCTGCTTCTCATCGTTCCCCTCCATCATGTACTTCAAGTGCTTTCACATCCTCCCAAAACATCTTCGTCGCCTCAATTTCACGTCTCTTAGACTTCACAGTGGAGCTCAACATTAACCTTCGCTCATCTATCTACAATTCAGGATATAGATGGATTTGGCAACCGAATTTTGACAATCGTAAAGGTATTTACATTTGGTATTTTCATGCATTTCTAATTCGTTCTAATTAGTATCATAAATATTTATAGTGTGTTATTTTATCAAGGGATATTTAATAACTGGTCCACATTATACGGCTAACTATAGCTAATGGTTTAGTTGCAGATATTGAATGAAATAGGAAAGTAGACCAAAGAGTTAGACAATCAATCCATTTATTTATGTTTGGCTATTTGTCGCATATTGGTCGAAAAAAAGGTTGGGGGAGGGGGGACGTCCATAGCAATTCTGTTAATACCTAATACTAATTGTTCTCATTTTCACTTCTATTCGAGTAATGCATAGTTAATCAGCTCATAAGAGTATTTAAGGGATTAAGATAACATTGACATATGTTAAATTTACTTATGAAAAAATGTAAATTTTTTAATGAGGAGCTTACTTTAAAAAAATTTAAAAATCAATTAAATATTCCATTTCAAAAGTTCAAAATTTCCAAGTCGTCACAATATTTGAAAGCTAAATAATAGTGAATTGAATTAAGATTATATGAAATTATCAAATTTAGTTTTGAAATTATAGAATAGTTAAAGCTTTGAAATATATAATTGGAAATGGGTTAGTCGTGGTTCAGATCTGTATTTGAAATCGATATAATTTTGAACGGTTTATTGTCAAACTAAGTTGAAATTTATGAATTGAAATTTGATTTAAATAGAATTTTTGGATTCAAGCTAATTTGAATCAATTTGGGAAGTTTGAGGAAATTATTTTATTTTATAAAGTAATTTTAAATTTAAAACTATTTAAATTATATATACTATTTTAATATCTAGATTATTTAAGTGGTGGAAGTTATGTTTTCAAAGTTATGAATTTCAAAGTATTACATTTTGAAAATGTTATAATTTCAAGTGTTTGTTTCGAAAATGTTATAACTTTGAAAGTGCTATGATTTTTGAAATGATATCGTATTAGGTTTTGAAATGGAAATGATATCGTGTTTTGTTTTGAAATGGCAATGATATTTTGATTTTGAAGTATAAACTATTTTTAAATGACCGCGGTGTAAAAATAATAGTTGGTTGTTAAGAGGCCAGGATCGGAAGTTGTCATACTCTCTGCCAACTCCAAAAACCACTTTAACAACTGTGTACGCGGTGGAGATTCCATAATGAAGCAGGATGGCGTTGACGTCCTATTGAGTTGTATACGTGGGCCTGACTCCAGCGAGTTGGCATAAGGTGGCTAAGACAGGAGCGATTCTCGGGCCAATGAGGTAGCTCCTCTGATCGAACACACTCCTTCGATATTATATTCTGATTTTTTGATAGATTTGGTGGCCACTTTTGATTTTTGATTTAGGGGTGTGGCTCGAGGTGGGCGGTTGCTGCGGCTATGCGTTACCACCAGCCCGGATGCACAACTGGCATATCTACCCTGGCATTTCCTCGTTGTGTCATGTCAACTACCCTAGCACGTCTTATACGATTTTGTTTTGTACCATACCTATGGAGTGCCCTTTGACAACGCCCAGTACGGAGGAGATTATGGTACTGTATAGACTGTGGCAATATATAAAATGTTTTGAGGGGGATATGGATAACGCCTTAACGCTATTTTTAATATATTATACTTTACTTTAGATATTATTATAATAGTGTATATTACTACATAGTAGATAGTTTAACAGATCCTTAGAGGATGGTTATCCCAAACATCCTTTAAGTTACTTGTATTTCAGTTGTTATTTCACTTGAGTTGGACTTATTGATATAAGAATGTTAATCCTGACTCGAGTGTTTTGTATTTTGTTTTACGCTCGGGTCAGACTGAGTGATACAGCTTTTGAGACTCACTTTTGGAGTTGGAGCTTCATTGGAAGAACCGGCCACATCTTTCAGCTTGCAGTTATTCAGTTGATTCTAGTGATATATTCTGACCTTGTATCTGACTATTGTATTTGAAACTTCTATTGTATCTTATTTAACTTTGATATATATATATATATATATATATATATATAGTAACTTCATAACTACTATTCATTTTGTTCTGCTGCATATTGTTATATTACTCTGTGTCTGTAATTCTATGATTATTTATTTACGGTATATGCCGAGTTTTGCCAAATATAAATTAACAATCTGGTATTTTGAGCAATTCAAATCTGACATGTATGGATGCGAATGGTTGAAAATATCAGACTGTTACATCGTAGTATAGGTTAAATTGACCACAATAATATACCTTCAAGTTTTAACTAAACATTTTACTGTTGTATCAAAGAGATATAAACGGTTGATTACCTAAAAAAAATTCACCATCATTTCTATAATGGCAAATATCTCTTTGCACGGGTTGTTTATCCACAATCATGCATCTCATCAGTTTTCCACATTTAGTACTTTATTGCCTATTGCTTCTGCAAAGAAAAAGCTTGATGAGCTTCCATTTATAGTCTGTGGCTATGCTTATATTTTGCGCCTGTACAAAATAAGATAATCCCAGAGGACTCCTATTTCAAGTGTTATAAACGTATTTTATAATATATTTTTACCATGAATTCATGAGTTCAATTTCACTATCCCTACTTTCTGATGGTCTTACCGTCAATCGAACCACGAGACCCAAGGTTCAAGGTTCCAGGGATCCGACCGATCAAACCGTCAGAACCGTGCAATTTTCCTTTTTATAATTTATACATGTTAAATTTATGAAATTAAGAACATGAAAGCTACATTTTAAAACATACCTACAATATCAAGTTAAGTACAACATTCAACAATTCCTGCAAGTACAACATTCCTGCAATATCAAGTTCAAGCTATCAACAGCATTCACCAAACAAATATACTTCAAAACAACACTAGGCATTATAACATTTAGAAAAAAAACTAAATCAATATATTTATTCCCACTTCCTTGCATTGCTGGATTATATTTAATTTTCCAATTAGCTACTCAAAATGAACATCTAAAAGCTCGATTACTTATTCAAAATCAAACCTAAGGTATCAATTTCATCTAATACAAAAACTAAAGTGACACCTGTTATAGGCTGCAGCGTCGGTGGCGATGCTAGCGATGGCAGGACCTGCTGCAGTGGTTGTTCAGCGGTCGAGCTTGTGGTAGCGATTGGAAATGGTGCTGATTTAGGTATTAGGGTTATTTTAGATTTGGGAATAGCAAAATCTGAGGTGGAAATGTTAACTAAAATAGCTTCTATGGTTTAAAAGCACGGTCTGATCCTCGGTTTTGGGATTCAATCGACGGTCGGTGCACAGAGAAGGTTCAACTGAGCTCCGCGCCATTGTGGTCGAAGGTTTACGGTTTTTAATGGTCAGACCATGGCCGGGTTCGTTCATCAAAACTATGCTATTTTCTGTCTTTTGTGTCAGATTCATCTCAGCGGTCAATTTTTGTTTCATGTGTTTTTCTATATATATATTGCATTTTTAAAATATGTCTTTTGTACTAAACTTTATTCCGTAACATACTTTTGTTAACATTTAGGTCCCATAGTCTTCGGTAAGCCATTCAACTCAAACAAATTCGTATCTCTGGTAAGCTTCTCTACCAGAAGCAAATTCAGTCAATAGTCATACCTCCTTGCTGCTTTGGTAAAAGCCTGTACCTTGATAAGCATATCCCCATAACATCCAGCACCATCTCTCTCATACATTCGTTAACATCGTCCATCTGATAAGCAGTTGATTACGTGGAAAGGTGGAAAGGAATATTCTTGATGGAGTGTGTTGATTACATGGTGTTTGTAAATATGCCATGCTAGTTTCTTTGTTAGTTAGATTGATATGGTTAATCAGTTGCAGCTGACGCTGCAAGAAACTGACGATGCCATGACGACGATAGCAATGGTAATATTTGAGGTTAACCGATGATGCTTACTGAGTTATTATCGCGGATAAGGTATTAAAGATTTGCTCTTCCACTTCCAGTCACAGCTGGGATGATAAAACCTAAAACCAGAAACAGTAAAAAGGATGATGTAAGTGATATTTTGATTGAGGAGTGTACATGATTTGGAGGAGAAATTGGGTTTGTGTTCTGTTTATCATCACGTTTGCCAGTAACAGTAACTACAAGAAAGGCTAGTCATAAAGAAGATTAGTTTGTCATGATAATGGTGAAGGAGAAACATTTCCTGTATTCTATCCTCCACAAACATACCAAATTGAGTTTGGTTCCAAAGTAACAAGCAGCAGATGAAGAACTATCTATGAATCTCGGACTCTGCTCTTAATAAAGAAAATTTGATGAACACGATTTTTGCAATATATTTTTGAAATTTCGAAAATGCCTTACATGATCAACAGAGTCTTACTATCGATTTGCAACATTTATATCCATTCTCTTTCAAACCGCTCACCAACGAAATTTCACTATCAACTTGCTTGAAATAAATGTTGTGACTATCAAAGTTTTTGCACATATAACACAAGTCCGTGCATAAAAAAAATTATTAAATCAAAAATAAAAATTTCTTATTATTAGATGGACGCATGTGTGATTTACACTAATTTTAAATAAGAAATACGACAAATGAAATATTTGTTAGGAGAAGAAAGTTAAAAGGATATCTTCATAATCACACATGCATAACAAGTTGTAAGGAATTTTGTTAAAAGTAGCATCAGATGCAATCATAGGTAATAAATGGACGCTTAGGTAAATTTTCTTAGCATTTTGAGTCAGGTTGATGAAATAGTTTGGTGCACTAAAGGTAGAACATTAGACCATCACTAACAATCTGACTTGTTCACTTCACTCTCTTTTCTACTTTTCAACTGAACGAACGAGTTGCGCGTCTAGATGAAAGCGAAACTAGCCACGGATCTTGGGGAAAATAATTGGTATGAATTATAATGGTGAAGTTTAGGCCGTTATGAGTTTATGTGCTAAACCCTTCCAACCGCCGTCGAAAAAATCATTTTCTCGCCCCCTTATCATTCCAACCCAAAGCTCAAACCTCCATTCCTCTTTTTCACCAATTCACACTTCTAAATATCCAAATCCGTACATCTATACATAAATTAAAGCCTGTTTTTCGGATCTACACATGTAGAAATGTCTAGATTAGTAAAAAGAATTCACAAAAAGTTCAAGCACGAAAGCAACAGTATCGATGGCAGTGACGGAGGCAGCGGCCGCGACGGCGAAGGTCAGATTATTGTGCAGTATGGTCATGAGCATGAAATAGAAGATCTACTTGGGGCCATCAAAAATCTCAAAAATCAGGGAGGAATTGAAGGCGAAGACGATCGACGAGGTGGTCAAGCAAGCAGGACGCGTAGGAGAGTCGAATAGACTTCCCACATAATTGCCGAGCTTAATGGTTTTCAGGACCTAAACCTTAGCGCAGCGAAGTTGCCAACGCTTACTAACTTTCGGACGCTTCCGAAATGTAACAGCCCGATATTTTCAAACATTCTCATCCGCATATGTCGGACTTGAATTGTTCGAAATACCACGTTGTAAATAAAATTTGGCAAATCTCAGAATATACAGTAAATAAATGATCACAGAATCATAGACATAGAATCAGAATACTCGCAGCGGAATTTAAGAATAACTTAGTGGTTCATGAAGCCACTATCAATAGTCTCAAACAAGTATAAAGTACATAGTCTTAAACCAAATATAGTTTGAAATCTCCACAGAAAATCTCAATATTAGATTGTCTTGATTACAAGGGCTAAATAAGAACTGAACAGAAACTTTACGGCAGCTTGAAAAGAGACGACCAGCAAAAGTCCAAGCTCCGGAGGTGAAGTCTGAACTGAAACTCAGGCTCACCCGAGCGTAAAATAAAACATAAACACTCGAGTCAGGACATACATACTTATACAGTATAAGCTAATTCAAGTTGTTCAGTTCTTATTTAGCCCTTGTAATCTAGACAATCTAATATTGAGATTTTCTGTGGAGATTTCAAACTATATTTGGTTTAATACTATGTACTTTATACTTGTTTGAGATTATTGATAGTGGCTTCATGAACCACTAAGTTATTCTTAAATTCCGCTGTGAGTATTCTGATTCAGTGTCTGTGATTCTGTGATAATTTATTTACTGTATATTCTGAGATTTGCCAAATTTTATTAACAACGCGGTATTTCGAACAATTCAAGTCCGACATGTGCGGATGCGAATGGTTGAAAATATCGGGTTGTTACATTTGGTATCATAACATCCTTTAAGTATTATACTTGACTTTGATCGGACACATCCCTTCGATATTATACTTGACTTTTTGGATTGATTCGGTGGCCACTATTGATTTCTTTGATTTGGGGGTGTTGTTTGAGGTGGGCGGTAGGAGCAGCTACGCTTTACCACCGACCCAGAAGCGTAATTGGTATAACTACCCTGGCATTGCCTAGTAGTGACTGTCACCTACCCTAGCAGCCTTGTACGAGTTTCTATTTGTGTCGTACCATGGAGTATCCTCTGGTAGCCTCCCGATCAGGAGGTATTACGGTACTGTAATTTTTATTTATTCATTTATTTATTTAGTTATTTATTTAACTTGGGATTGCGGGTTTGAAATGATAAAACCCAGGTTTTCTTTGTAAATTACGGATTGAAATGATATATTATCCATATCATTTGGCTTAGGTTATAAAATATTATACAGACCCGTGGTTATATATATATATATGTATGTATGTATGTATGTATGTATATGTATGTATGTTTGGAAATATTAAATGTTTAAATAATTCTTTGTTTAAAAATTGTATTAAAAATGATTTATAAGTATAAAGATATTATACTAGTTAAATATGTAAATGAATGTTAGAAATTTAAAGTATAAATTCATCTTGAAAATTTGGTTTTGTAAAACATATGGATAAGTTGGAATGTGGAATATAAATTTGTTTTGGAAATTGATTTCTGTAAAGGAATGAAATTCAAGTTATGTAAATAAAGTATAATACAATTGATGTAATTGAATTTAAATGGATAAATAAGGTGTTATTTAAAAAAAAATTATATTAAATGGCTAATAAAATAAATACATAAGATAAAAATTTGAATATAACTAAACTTAGGAGAATTGGAGTTTAGTTTAAGGAAATGGGTAAGTTAAGGAATAAATTGAAAAATAGTTATATTTTGGAATAATAAATCAAATTTAATTATTAAGTAAATTTTGAATGCAAAGAATAGACAATTTGATTTGACTTTAATAAGTGAAGCCTTTATTTATTTGTGAATTTACCTTATATAAATCATAAATTTTGAGAAATTTAAATGACTATTTTAAAAGTGGAAATATGATTTTATAAGTTAAATTGGTTAAATTTAAGTTAAATTATTGATAAATTTATATTTAAGTCAAAAATTTAATTTACTTAAATACTGTTGTAAGGGATATTACCGCACTTTGTAAGTGTCGTAGTTGATGCAAATGAACTAAAGGCTAAGATTAATTAAAGGCTACTGCAGTACTCGGTAAGTGCTGTGGTTGTGAAATTTAAAACTAAACCCGAATAAATAAAAGGGCTACAGTAGCACTTGTTAAGTGTTGTCGTTGGCTGAAATGAGATTTCTGAATATTTGATTTGAAAATATAATAACTTCAATTTTGAAAGTTAAAATAAAGTATTTTGATTTAAATATAAACTATTTTTGAAATTTATAACCACTGGTAATAATAACGATTGGCTGGGAAAGAGACCGCGATCGGATATGGGCATACTCTCTGTTGATACCGAAAACCACTTTGACAACCGTGTACGCGGTGGAGATTCCAGAATGAAGTAGGATGGTGGCGGCGTGAGTTGGCATAAGGTGGCTAAAACAGGAGCGATCGACGGGTTAATTGAGGTAGAACCTTTGATCGGACACATCCATTCGATATTATACTTGACTTTTTTCGGTGGCCACTTTTGATTTCTTTGATTTGGGGTGTTGTTCGAGGTGGGAGGCAGTAGCACCTACGCGTTACCACCGACCCGGAAGCGTAATTGGTATATCTACACTGGCATTGCCTAGTTGTGCCGTGTCACCTACCCTAGTGCGCCTTGTACGAGTTTCTATTTGTGTCGTACCTATGGAGTATCCTCTGGTAGCCTCACGATCAGGAGGTATTACGGTACTGTATAGACTATTGGCACTATTACGTGTTAAGGGAAATATTGGGTCACTCCTTAACGCTATTTTAAAGTAAGTTTATTTTACTAATAAACACTAATATCGGGTTGTTACACCAAAGGGGAAGTGCATGTCAGCACGTAGACGAGATTGACTGTAAGTATCATTTTTTAATTTAAAATAGTTAAAATAAATTATCACTTTAAATTTATAGTTATAAATTCGTTTAACTTAAACAGTCGAGGAATATATGTTCACAGGGTTCTTTAGCGAACAACCTTAAATATTTTCATAAGAATTTGGCAAGCATTCCTAGAATTAAAAAACTACATGAGCATGGATTCCATCATTTCTTAGATAATCTAATGAACAGTTTAAGTTAAAAAAATCCCATTAATTTATTTTAACTTACTTTAACTTTTTTCTAATTTACAATTTTAGGCATCAGTAACGTTATTAAAGGTAATGTGCAATTGAGTGTTCCTATTGCTTTACGATGATATAAAACTACTCATACATTTCATTTTTCTTGTAGTGAGCTAGAAATTACACCGTTTAACTTTTCTATACTTGTCGGCATTAGCATAAAAGTGGTCGCTTTTCCATCCATTCTATACCACGTTCGATGGCGTGTTCCCACACTTGTTCAGGATCTTTTACCACATTTTGAGACTTCGTTTGCATTGTTCAGACCATCGCCGCTATTCGAGTCAGCGTGATTACTGCTGTAATGGGCAACATATTGATCTAGTATTCTCTAGAGCACAATTCGGAGCTTGATAGATTATTTGTTTTATACCTTATGTGAAACTTGTTTTTCAACACCACCAGTAGCGGTTCCGCGGTCGAGTTTATTGAGGTCATATCTCTTTTGGGTTTTGGTAGTGCTATTATGTATGATTGGGGTACGCCTATTCTTGTATACCTTTATAGATGTCAAGATGCAATGTGCACCATTTTGGAGTTACAGATTTTATTGAATGGTTTTTGGAAGTTATTACAGTACTGGTACTTTAAGTGCTGCAGGAATTTTCATTTTGTCACGTTGACCACGAACGCATCTACTTTCTTCCCTAGTTTGTCATTTTAGTACGCGAACAACAAAAGGCATAGGCATACTGAATCTCGCCTTGTATATTCAGTTGCCCACAACCAGATCGATTTGAAGATGTACAGAGGGCCGATTATATGGCATCCATTTCATGTTAGTATATCGATCGATCTTGATTTTATACAGATTGCTGTGATGCTTGACGGACAGAGATTTCCACTATTATCGTATCCCTTGGTGTTTGGTGCATATTGGTATCTTGGTGAGAGGTGTTGAAGACAATTTTAAGACTACGAAGTCATTCCCAATGATTCACACCCTCATACCTATCGATGTATGATTTATCCTACAGATATGTTAGACCTGTCGAGAGCAGCAGGTTAGTGACCGAAAAGAGCTTTATTATTACTAGTCCATCATACATTGACTTCTAGCGTAGGTTTTACATTGTATTTGTTGTTATCGTTACCCACGAAGCGGCGACAGATTTGGTGGGTTCATCTGCTATACGTCATGGTATAGCACCTTTGGTTATCGAGGATCTTACCCAGTCTAGTCATGAGTATCGTGCACTGAATCACGTGTCAGCTGCTTCTCACTTTGAATGGACCGTGGTAGTGCCTACTACTATTGGAGAAAATCGCTATGTTGACATTTTTCATCCTAAGGATACTAGAACAAAAAATGTAGGACTATTCACTCGAACCTATCATTTCAACATGACCTAAGTATAATGTACATGCCTTGAGGAAGGCTTAAAAAATATGTATAGTTATCTTACCGTGTATATTTAATATATTAATAGCACTACACATGACATTCATATCTTGAGGAAAGCTCAACAAATAAAGAGTATGCTAGTAACCTTTAATATATAAATGATAGAGGATAACTTTATATCAAAAATTCATAATCTTTAATATATTATATCGACTGATATCAACTTATGAAATAATGTATTTCTTACTAAATACACTCATGATTCAAGTGCCGAATACATTAGAAATCATGGTATACATACACATAAGTATGTATTTATTCTTTAAGTTTATTTAGTTTTTTTTTATTTTCCACACTTAGTTTATACGTTTATATTATGTAAGTTTTATTATTATATAACTTTTATATTTTAATTAACTTATATAATAGTCTTATGTATAGTATTATATTAATTTAATCTTATTTAATTAATTTTAGTTAATTAACATTTTAATTAATTTTATATTAATTCAATATTGCATTTATATTTAATAATTAATACATACTATAACTTTTATAGTGCAACACATATATCACATATATGTGTATATTATTTGATTAATAACCTTTTAAATAATTTGTTCAATTGAATGGTTTTAATTGAAATATATTAGTTTTGAAATTCATTTATATACACACATATATGCATATATTAATTTAACATTTTAAAATAAAATAACATATATCATAATATATAATACAGGTATATACATTTATTAATTGAGCATCTTTTTTAGTTAATATTTATTTTACTAACCTCATTAATAAATTTATAAATTTCAAAATTAATTTATATTAATTTTCAAACATTTTGAATTCATTATATTATAACATTTATAACATGTACATATTTTATTTTAGATTACATTATCAAATTTAAAATCTTATATTTTTTTATTTTCAAACAATTTCGAAAATTTGTCCAAATGCCCTAAATTGGTCGTCTTCTGTTAGGAGCTACCTTTTGGGCTTACATATTTGTTTGGGCTAGGCCGGTAGCCAGGTAGGATGGAGTACTTGATTATCCAAACTCTGTCCTTTGACACTACCATCCTTAGATACCCTACTAACCGGGTTGGGAGATTAATTGGTTAACCCTAACATGACTAATTTAGACTGCATAGGCTATTGGACTTTGATACCACTGTCGAAACTAGGCCCGTTTACATTGGAACTAATGGGTGAATTTCAAAGTTTTTTACCTTTTTGGATCTTTATTGGACCTATAGTCTAATTATTTAGAACGTTTCTAAATATTTTTTTAAATAAAATTATTATTTTGTTTAAATTTATAGAATTATTTTACATTACTTAATGTTATATTTTATATGTACGTGTATTACACACACAAAATATATATATTTGTATGTGTGTATACATATGTAATATATCAATCCATGCAAGATATAACATGTTTGTGTATAGTTGTTGGTACACTACAACGGACACGTTAGCTCACCAATATACAGATATTATACAAATTTATGTTTTGTATAATTTATATGAATGTTATAAATACTTATATGTGTACATACAAATATACATATATACACACACACGTAAATTTAAATCATTTATCAAATATATTAATTTAGTTTTTTTTGTAAAGCTGAAAATAATATACATTACATATGTAAAAAAAATTGACATGTATGTATGTATTAATTAATTATTTGTATGTACAAATATATATATATTGTAACATTCCTAAAAATTTATCTAAGTTTAAATTGGCAATTAAATTTACTTCTGAAAATAAAATTTTGAATTAATTAGAAAATACTTGGAATAGATAAATAATTTTGATTATAAACAGAAATTTAATAAGAAAATTAAGTATAAGTAGCTTAAAAATAAATATATAAATGAATCACAGAATAGAATTTGGGATTTATAGAATTTCAAAATAAAATGTATTAAAAATAAATTAGAGATTAAAAACTTTAACAAGTTGAACAAACAAAATAATAGATAAAAAAAATGTATAATTTAATTTCAAACTATTTTACTTTAATTTGTATAAGTATAAATATATACATAAGGGGATAAAATGGATAGATATATCTTGTAAATTAAAATCAAACAAGGTTTAAAAACAAAATGTATAAATTAAAATTTATTGAACTGAGGATCTAAACACAAATGTAAACATATGCACATGAGAGATGGAGTGTAAGAGTTAACAAAATCAAAAGGTTATAATGATTTTATACAAATGGCATTCACCATATCTAATAAAATAAAATAATAAGATTAAAAAATTTATAGAAACTTTTCATTTCCCCATGTACAATCATAAAACATCTCAGCAAATCTGAACAAACAAGTAATAAAAGATTTTGCATTTCAAATCTCAACAAAGAAAAAAAAAGGATAAATCAGAAAAAAAAGAAGAAGAAGAAATAGCAACCTGGGAAAAGCAAGTCTGGGTTCAAAGCCATAACCCGAGCAAATTAAAATTCAGCAAAGTAATCAAGATTTAAAGCAACATCCTTATGCAGTTCTAAAATCTGGAAATCAAATGCAAAGCTTTCTAGAAACAATTTCAAAGGCAACAACAGATCATCTTCAAAACCAAATTTCAATGTCCAAATATGATCAAGTTTTCAAACCAGCAAACTAAATGTCAAAACAGAAACAAGTTGAATCAAAAGCAAGGATCAAACAACCTGAAGCAAGTTTCTCTGGAAAGAAGAAAATGAAGGCAAGTTCTTTTCTTTAAAATTTGAATTTGATATTCAGTAATAAAAAAAAAACAAAAGATTTAAACAATCATGTTTGATCAGTTAACAGAAGGAAATCCAAAGTTTCAAAGCACTTGAACAAATCAAAAGAAAAAGACATGAAGCCTGCAGCTGGGAAAATAGAACAAGTTTGAAGTTTTAAATAAAATTTAAAGTTGTAAGTAAAAAAATTTAAAATTGTTGTTATTGTTGAAGTTAGTAAGTACAACAGGAACTAAGCAAAGTTTTGTTTAACAAGCTTTGCAGTTGTAACTTCAAGATTTAAAGAGAAAAAAAAGAGAGGGTTCAAGCATTTAAAACTGTCAACACTCCTATGTCTCTGTTCTCCTCTGAGCAACAAAACTGGTGAGCAAACTTCTTTGACCCAATCTTTAAATTTATGTGATGTGTTATGCTTGTTTCTGCAAAGTAGTGAAAATTGGTTGCATGAATGTAAATGTTGCTGTTGTATAGGTTGTTTAGTTCTGTGATATTTGGAAACATAAACACAAACTAATTTCTGTATAAATTTGAAATGTAGATATCATGAATTGGTGTTTCGAGATTACTAACAGAATCATTTAGTAAATTCAAGAATTTAAAACTAAAACTAAGTTTACAGTGTTAAGAAAAATAAAATGCAGTGTTAAGTTAACTGTATTTTACATTTTTATCAAGATCAATGGATCCTTGCATTGAATTTGAGTGAAATTTATTCTGGAGTGAGTGTAGCTAGCAATGATCATAGGAAAATTATTGATATGGTCTGCAATTCAAATTTGGAATTTAGATTGGGGATTTTATGTGTAGAACCCTAGTTTATTTTGGGTTACAGTTTTGGTCGATTTTGAACTCCTCAGTGCATCGAGTTTGAAGCTTCTGGAAGTGATGGTGGATGGTGAGGTGAAGAAGCTATCACCGGAGTTTGGTCGATGATGTTGGTCGGAGTTGAGAGAATCTGGTGTTGACAGGTTGTCACTGCAGTGGGGTTGAGGTTGTGCAGGGTTGAGGAGATTGTTTGGGTTGCAGGGATTTTTGACTCGGGTTGGTCTAGGGTAAATGGAGGGGAAAACTCGAAGCAAGGTAGTGGTTTACTCGAAGTCAAATGGGGTTTGTGTGATTTTGTTTCAGGTTTTATTTAACAGACCTGTTCTGTTTTTTTTTAGAATTTTAAGAATCAAGTTTGAATTTAAACTGGAAATTTGAGCTTAGGGTTAAACCTGAATTTAAAAATGAATTCAAAAATTTTGAATTCTAAATTTATCATAATTTAAATGCAGAATTCAAATTTGGTTAAAAAAAAAAAAGGAAACAGGAAACTGTTTGCAGTTTTTAAATTTGAAGTGAAAGTTTAAATTGTAAACTTGATTTAGACTTAGGCTTTAATAACCAGAATTCAAATATAAATAAGTTTAAATTCTGTTCTTTTGAAATTATTTAAATTCTGGAAATTTTCAAAGTTTAAGTTTTTAATAAAACAGAAACTGTTTTCTGTTTAAATGTGAAGATAAGTTCAAAATACTTTTTTTTAGGGTGGAGATTTAAACTGAGTTTTAGTTTGAATTTGAAAATGAATTCAAATTTTAATTGTCTGAATTTTGAAACCATATTGTGTTTTTAAATTTAAATTTGATTTGAAAATCTCAAGCATAAATGCATATGTGATTTGTATTTGGAATGGAAGGTTAAGTATTTAATTTAGGAATTCAAATGAATTGAAAACTGAGTTTTTAAATCTGGATTTAAATTTTTTTAAACTTCAGTTTTAAAGTAAAGAATTAAATTTAAATTGCCTTCAAATGATTTACATTTGAATTGAAGGTGAAATTGTAGGAAGAGTTTTAAAGAGTTTAAACTAAATTGAAAATGGAAGTTATATTTCAGTTTTGAGATTTTAAAGCAATTTTTAAAATTCATTTGAATTCAAGTTGAATTGAAATCTAAATTGTTTTAAGCTTATTAATAAAGTATATGTTCTTTTAAACATATAAGATTAAGTTGTGTATTGTTTTAAACTCTTATTTAAGACAAATTTGAGTCTTGAGTTTAAAAGAGAATGTTAAATGGAATTTAATGTAAATTTAAAAACATTTTTGTTTTTAAATGCATAATTTAAATAAGGAATGTTTATCCAAAGATAAAGAAAAGTTTAATGATTTGTAATTCATTTAATTATTAAGGTAGTACAAATGGATAATTAATATAATTAATTAATTAATGAAATGGATAATTAATTAAAGTAATTAAGGGTTTTAATTTGATTAATTAAAGTTTAAGATTAATTTTTTTCTTAGAAAAAATAAATTTGTAATTAAGAAATCATTAGTTGAATGATATTAGATTTTAAATTAATAATTGAAGATTTATTAACTGAATAAATATGGATAGTAAATTAATTAGGACTAATAAATGAAAGTAATCATGTAGGTAATAAATTTAAAACCACCCAGTTTATTCATCTTAATTGTAGATGCTGATTGTTATTGAATGTTATGTGATGGATTGATATATTTGATATGTGATGTGATGCTATGTGATACTTTGCGCTGATCTGCTATATTTGTGATGAATATACTGTCGTATGAATATGAAGCCCTTTGACCCGTAAAACGGCATTTGAATTTCGATGCGACAGGGAGTCGGATTTCAGTTTGTTATCCGAAACCCACATCGAATCGTATTAGTGAATCTTTGTGATTGATAGTTTAATTTACCTATGAATCTGTGAATATAGATAAGCGTTATGGGTTATACCGCTTATCAATATGATTATGATGTTGTGCACTATTGTGTTGAACCTCTGGACCACACTTATACACACACAAATATGGATTGCACGTGGAAATGGGTTAAGTCACAGATTTTAAAAATCGTTTTAAAATTGAATTTTTTCCAAAATAGTTTTGGAATTAGAATTGATGCTTTTGAAAATGAGTTTTCAAAAATAAAAGTTATTTGAATAACTTGATTGAGTTTTGAAATGTAAATAAATTAATTTAAATTTGAATTCAATATTTGAAATTGAATTCTATGACTTGGAAACTATTGTTTAAAAAGTTATTCAACTTACAAATGGGTTATATGGGTTTTAAACCATTTTTGAAGGTGATGTTTTGAAATTTAAATTCAACTCAAGATTTCAACTTGTATAAATTTGATTTGCTTCTCATAAGAAATGGACTTCCAAGTTGTGTTAAAAGGATTTTCAAGTCTAAAAGGAAAATTGTTTTCCAAGTTATAGATAAATCTTTGGAAATGGGTTTGAAAGCTATAAATCTTTAATTTTAAAGATTTAATTTGGTTAATCCAAATTGAATGGGAATTGTTTTGAAATCTATGGATAGATCTTTGTGAAATTTGGTAAAACTTTGTGAGATTGATCTTTTTATTTAAAGATTTAAAATGGTAATTTGTTTAACCATTTGGAAGGAAGTTATGGATTTTATAAGTTGTGACTTGACTAAAATCCCATATCCATATGTTTTAAAATATGGCGCTCATTATTCGGTTTAGCCGGGAGAGGACCTTGTGTCATATAACCCATTCCGAATAGTGATACGACGTTATGGATAGCATTTGAAGACCGGTGTTGAAGATCGGGTGTCTTCGAGAACGTGAGGATAACCTATCGATTGTCTCTGCACCGAGTAGCTACGGTATAGAGATTCCCTTAGTGATGGGAAGTCCGATCGGGATTGTGGATACCCGGGTTGGCAAGGGCTTCTTCGGAAGTGCCTTCGGTTCTGTTCGGACCCGGAACAGACTTGTATGGTTGTATGTCCGACATTACAATTTGAGATATTTAACTGATCTCTATCAAATACATTTCTGCTTGGTGGCGGAGAAGTTATTCTCTTAGTTTAACACCCTTCTCTGAGACGTACGAGCTCAGAGGTTATGTAGTTGATATTTATCAGTGATATTCCCAATTTGGTAATGTGGCATGCTGAGTGCTGCTGTGTGATGATCATTGGTTGATCATTTGTGATATGATCATTTGTTTGACCATTTATCTTTGTGATCATTGCTTTGGTCATCTGTTGACCCAAAGCATGGCTTTGTTGCACAAAGCGTAGCTTTGTGGACGAGACTGCATCAGGACCTCACACCCCGAAAATGGTCGAAACAGGAAAGATGCGGCAAGGTTATGAGGGTCGCGCCCTTTAGGGTATGTCATTCCCTTCTGGTAAAGGGTGGTATCATGGTATGGAGCCCAGATACTTACTCATGTGGATACTGCAGATCTATTACTTTGTGATACTTTGTGGTTGTTGCGAGCGCTCGGATAAAGGTCCCAAAGGACCGGGGGATGACATATTCGTGTAGTAGTTACCTAGTTACAGAGGTAACCCGGCCTTGTGTTGGCAGAGATCTAACCGTAACGTTAGTTCTCGGGACGTCCCGCCAGAGGCGATCCCATGTGGCAGTAGGAAGTTCCTTAGCCTGACCATTTGTTGGAAATCCATTCATCCAATACGTGCCTTGTACGGTTTTAGTTGTAGAACCTGCCATTTAACATGGCAGCTATAGTAGGCATAGCATCATGGTACCTATGCTGGCTAGGATTTATATTATACTTTCGAAATATTTTCCACTATGCACTAGTAATAATATCAAAGAATTTTTCTCGTAGTAAGCATGTTTGACTATCATAAGGAGAAATCTCCCCCATGTGTGCGTTTGCATTGTGTGTGTGCCGGGAGGCCTTATGGTAGTTTCATTTTCCAAAAAGCATTGCGGATTTCAAATTTAAATTCTTTTGTTTGTTTTAAAAGACCAAATGTTTTTGTTTGCTCATACCAGTCCCATGACTGACCTGGAGTTTATTGTTCCTTTCCTAAACTCTGGGTGCCCACTATTTCCCACACGGGCAGTCTAGAGTTGGGGTTTTCAGATAATCAGTAATAGGTGTAGATTCGATAGCTTTCAGCCTTAGGATTTGGCAATCGCATTTTGGATCGAGTTGCTTCTCTTCATCTTGAGTGGGAGTTCGAGCTATTGCTGGATTGGTGCTTTGGAGATGGAGATTACTGATATTGGAGTTCTTTCTTGAAGACTATTTTGGAGATTTGTTCCGCTGCCAGTGTTATCTTTTATTTCCGCTGCTATTCTTTGTATCTCTGAAAATGTTGATATCTATTGTACCATTCTGTTGTATCATTCATGTTGTATCAGTTATTGTATCAAATGTTGTATATTGATATGCATATTCTTTTTCTTCCGCTGTGTTATTTACTTAATATGTTATAAGCTGCGGTACGACTCGAATTTCGACGTTTGAATCTGCGGCATTCAAGTACAGTGGAGTACGGATGTCGATTTTCGAACGCTGGAATTTGGATCGTGACATTTTGGTATCAGAGCTGAAGGTTAAAACTTTAGCTCGGGAGTATAACACATTAAGTAACTCATTAGAGATAGGGTGAAGTATACCCTAGAATGAGTATATCTCTAAGATATCCGTTCGAATGCCTCAGTAAATTCTCTTGCTATTCACTGATAGTGAGTATGAGTGTGAGAAGAGGACGAGATAGGGGATAGGGGAGTACCACTATAAATGGTCAATACCCTGCAATAGCGGAAACAACTTTTCTCTATCAATCTCCTTTGATTCGATTTCGAATTCTTTTTGATTGCTTCGTAGCAGCTCCAGAAAGAAGTTTCGGTGTGATGATGGCCATACGTATCGTTGTAGAAAATTCTTACTTTGTATCTTCATCGATTTCTTATCAGCTTTTCGATCTAAACTCTAATGAATTTGAAATTGAAAAATTAAATAAATTGGAAATTTTAAATTAAGTAAACTGGTTAACTAATATGAAGATTTAATCTATCTATTTATTCTCTGGGATCCGATATAGTCTACGAACGATTAGTTATCCCTTCGAACTAATCAATGCCCTTGTATATTCGTAGACCGGTGGACCCAAATACCTTGTGTAATATTATATGAGTTTGTTCTCATATTATCAATATTCTTATTTGATAAGCCAAATACAGACTTGATATCCGGTTTGATTCGGAAAGATATCTCTATATCTTTTATCCTTTCTTTGTTGTCTTCTTTGCGATTTCGAGGACGAAATTCTTTTAAGGGGGGAAATATGTAACATTCCTAAAAATTTATCTAAGTTTAAATTGGCAATTAAATTTACTTCTGAAAATAAAATTTTGAATTAATTAGAAAATACTTGGAATAGATAAATAATTTTGATTATAAACAGAAATTTAATAAGAAAATTAAGTATAAGTAGCTTAAAAATAAATATATAAATGAATCACAGAATAGAATTTGGGATTTATAGAATTTCAAAATAAAATGTATTAAAAATAAATTAGAGATTAAAAACTTTAACAAGTTGAACAAACAAAATAATAGATAAAAAAAAATGTATAATTTAATTTCAAACTATTTTACTTTAATTTGTATAAGTATAAATATATACATAAGGGGATAAAATGGATAGATATATCTTGTAAATTAAAATCAAACAAGGTTTAAAAACAAAATGTATAAATTAAAATTTATTGAACTGAGGATCTAAACACAAATGTAAACATATGCACATGAGAGATGGAGTGTAAGAGTTAACAAAATCAAAAGGTTATAATGATTTTATACAAATGGCATTCACCATATCTAATAAAATAAAATAATAAGATTAAAAAATTTATAGAAACTTTTCATTTCCCCATGTACAATCATAAAACATCTCAGCAAATCTGAACAAACAAGTAATAAAAGATTTTGCATTTCAAATCTCAACAAAGAAAAAAAAAGGATAAATCAGAAAAAAAAGAAGAAGAAGAAATAGCAACCTGGGAAAAGCAAGTCTGGGTTCAAAGCCATAACCCGAGCAAATTAAAATTCAGCAAAGTAATCAAGATTTAAAGCAACATCCTTATGCAGTTCTAAAATCTGGAAATCAAATGCAAAGCTTTCTAGAAACAATTTCAAAGGCAACAACAGATCATCTTCAAAACCAAATTTCAATGTCCAAATATGATCAAGTTTTCAAACCAGCAAACTAAATGTCAAAACAGAAACAAGTTGAATCAAAAGCAAGGATCAAACAACCTGAAGCAAGTTTCTCTGGAAAGAAGAAAATGAAGGCAAGTTCTTTTCTTTAAAATTTGAATTTGATATTCAGTAATAATAAAAAAAAAACAAAAGATTTAAACAATCATGTTTGATCAGTTAACAGAAGGAAATCCAAAGTTTCAAAGCACTTGAACAAATCAAAAGAAAAAGACATGAAGCCTGCAGCTGGGAAAATAGAACAAGTTTGAAGTTTTAAATAAAATTTAAAGTTGTAAGTAAAAAATTTTAAAATTGTTGTTATTGTTGAAGTTAGTAAGTACAACAGGAACTAAGCAAAGTTTTGTTTAACAAGCTTTGCAGTTGTAACTTCAAGATTTAAAGAGAAAAAAAAGAGAGGGTTCAAGCATTTAAAACTGTCAACACTCCTATGTCTCTGTTCTCCTCTGAGCAACAAAACTGGTGAGCAAACTTCTTTGACCCAATCTTTAAATTTATGTGATGTGTTATGCTTGTTTCTGCAAAGTAGTGAAAATTGGTTGCATGAATGTAAATGTTGCTGTTGTATAGGTTGTTTAGTTCTGTGATATTTGGAAACATAAACACAAACTAATTTCTGTATAAATTTGAAATGTAGATATCATGAATTGGTGTTTCGAGATTACTAACAGAATCATTTAGTAAATTCAAGAATTTAAAACTAAAACTAAGTTTACAGTGTTAAGAAAATAAAATGCAGTGTTAAGTTAACTGTATTTTACATTTTTATCAAGATCAATGGATCCTTGCATTGAATTTGAGTGAAATTTATTCTGGAGTGAGTGTAGCTAGCAATGATCATAGGAAAATTATTGATATGGTCTGCAATTCAAATTTGGAATTTAGATTGGGGATTTTATGTGTAGAACCCTAGTTTATTTTGGGTTACAGTTTTGGTCGATTTTGAACTCCTCAGTGCATCGAGTTTGAAGCTTCTGGAAGTGATGGTGGATGGTGAGGTGAAGAAGCTATCACCGGAGTTTGGTCGATGATGTTGGTCGGAGTTGAGAGAATCTGGTGTTGACAGGTTGTCATTGCAGTGGGGTTGAGGTTGTGCAGGGTTGAGGAGATTGTTTGGGTTGCAGGGATTTTTGACTCGGGTTGGTCTAGGGTAAATGGAGGGGAAAACTCGAAGCAAGGTAGTGGTTTACTCGAAGTCAAATGGGGTTTGTGTGATTTTGTTTCAGGTTTTATTTAACAGACCTGTTCTGTTTTTTTTTAGAATTTTAAGAATCAAGTTTGAATTTAAACTGGAAATTTGAGCTTAGGGTTAAACCTGAATTTAAAAATGAATTCAAAAATTTTGAATTCTAAATTTATCATAATTTAAATGCAGAATTCAAATTTGGTTTAAAAAAAAAAAAAGGAAACAGGAAACTGTTTGCAGTTTTTAAATTTGAAGTGAAAGTTTAAATTGTAAACTTGATTTAGACTTAGGCTTTAATAACCAGAATTCAAATATAAATAAGTTTAAATTCTGTTCTTTTGAAATTATTTAAATTCTGGAAATTTTCAAAGTTTAAGTTTTTAATAAAACAGAAACTGTTTTCTGTTTAAATGTGAAGATAAGTTCAAAATACTTTTTTTTAGGGTGGAGATTTAAACTGAGTTTTAGTTTGAATTTGAAAATGAATTCAAATTTTAATTGTCTGAATTTTGAAACCATATTGTGTTTTTAAATTTAAATTTGATTTGAAAATCTCAAGCATAAATGCATATGTGATTTGTATTTGGAATGGAAGGTTAAGTATTTAATTTAGGAATTCAAATGAATTGAAAACTGAGTTTTTAAATCTGGATTTAAATTTTTTTAAACTTCAGTTTTAAAGTAAAGAATTAAATTTAAATTGCCTTCAAATGATTTACATTTGAATTGAAGGTGAAATTGTAGGAAGAGTTTTAAAGAGTTTAAACTAAATTGAAAATGGAAGTTATATTTCAGTTTTGAGATTTTAAAGCAATTTTTAAAATTCATTTGAATTCAAGTTGAATTGAAATCTAAATTGTTTTAAGCTTATTAATAAAGTATATGTTCTTTTAAACATATAAGATTAAGTTGTGTATTGTTTTAAACTCTTATTTAAGACAAATTTGAGTCTTGAGTTTAAAAGAGAATGTTAAATGGAATTTAATGTAAATTTAAAAACATTTTTGTTTTTAAATGCATAATTTAAATAAGGAATGTTTATCCAAAGATAAAGAAAAGTTTAATGATTTGTAATTCATTTAATTATTAAGGTAGTACAAATGGATAATTAATATAATTAATTAATTAATGAAATGAATAATTAATTAAAGTAATTAAGGGTTTTAATTTGATTAATTAAAGTTTAAGATTAATTTTTTTCTTAGAAAAAATAAATTTGTAATTAAGAAATCATTAGTTGAATGATATTAGATTTTAAATTAATAATTGAAGATTTATTAATTGAATAAATATGGATAGTAAATTAATTAGGACTAATAAATGAAAGTAATCATGTAGGTAATAAATTTAAAACCACCCAGTTTATTCATCTTAATTGTAGATGCTGATTGTTATTGAATGTTGTGTGATGGATTGATATATTTGATATGTGATGTGATGCTATGTGATACTTTGCGCTGATCTGCTATATTTGTGATGAATATACTGTCGTATGAATATGAAGCCCTTTGACCCGTAAAACGGCATTTGAATTTCGATGCGACAGGGAGTCGGATTTCAGTTTGTTATCCGAAACCCACATCGAATCGTATTAGTGAATCTTTGTGATTGATAGTTTAATTTACCTATGAATCTGTGAATATAGATAAGCGTTATGGGTTATACCGCTTATCAATATGATTATGATGTTGTGCACTATTGTGTTGAACCTCTGGACCACACTTATACACACACAAATATGGATTGCACGTGGAAATGGGTTAAGTCACAGATTTTAAAAATCGTTTTAAAATTGAATTTTTTCCAAAATAGTTTTGGAATTAGAATTGATGCTTTTGAAAATGAGTTTTCAAAAATAAAAGTTATTTGAATAACTTGATTGAGTTTTGAAATGTAAATAAATTAATTTAAATTTGAATTCAATATTTGAAATTGAATTCTATGACTAGGAAACTATTGTTTAAAAAGTTATTCAACTTACAAATGGGTTATATGGGTTTTAAACCATTTTTGAAGGTGATGTTTTGAAATTTAAATTCAACTCAAGATTTCAACTTGTATAAATTTGATTTGCTTCTCATAAGAAATGGACTTCCAAGTTGTGTTAAAAGGATTTTCAAGTCTAAAAGGAAAATTGTTTTCCAAGTTATAGATAAATCTTTGGAAATGGGTTTGAAAGCTATAAATCTTTAATTTTAAAGATTTAATTTGGTTAATCCAAATTGAATGGGAATTGTTTTGAAATCTATGGATAGATCTTTGTGAAATTTGGTAAAACTTTGTGAGATTGATCTTTTTATTTAAAGATTTAAAATGGTAATTTGTTTAACCATTTGGAAGGAAGTTATGGATTTTATAAGTTGTGACTTGACTAAAATCCCATATCCATATGTTTTAAAATATGGCGCTCATTATTCGGTTTAGCCGGGAGAGGACCTTGTGTCATATAACCCATTCCGAATAGTGATACGACGTTATGGATAGCATTTGAAGACCGGTGTTGAAGATCGGGTGTCTTCGAGAACGTTAGGATAACCTATCGATTGTCTCTGCACCGAGTAGCTACGGTATAGAGATTCCCTTAGTGATGGGAAGTCCGATCGGGATTGTGGATACCCGGGTTGGCAAGGGCTTCTTCGGAAGTGCCTTCGGTTCTGTTCGGACCCGGAACAGACTTGTATGGTTGTATGTCCGACATTACAATTTGAGATATTTAACTGATCTCTATCAAATACATTTCTGCTTGGTGGCGGAGAAGTTATTCTCTTAGTTTAACACCCTTCTCTGAGACGTACGAGCTCAGAGGTTATGTAGTTGATATTTATCAATGATATTCCCAATTTGGTAATGTGGCATGCTGAGTGCTGCTGTGTGATGATCATTGGTTGATCATTTGTGATATGATCATTTGTTTGACCATTTATCTTTGTGATCATTGCTTTGGTCATCTGTTGACCCAAAGCATGGCTTTGTTGCACAAAGCGTAGCTTTGTGGACGAGACTGCATCAGGACCTCACACCCCGAAAATGGTCGAAACAGGAAAGATGCGGCAAGGTTATGAGGGTCGCGCCCTTTAGGGTATGTCATTCCCTTCTGGTAAAGGGTGGTATCATGGTATGGAGCCCAGATACTTACTCATGTGGATACTGCAGATCTATTACTTTGTGATACTTTGTGGTTGTTGCGAGCGCTCGGATAAAGGTCCCAAAGGACCGGGGGATGACATATTCGTGTAGTAGTTACCTAGTTACAGAGGTAACCCGGCCTTGTGTTGGCAGAGATCTAACCGTAACGTTAGTTCTCGGGACGTCCCGCCAGAGGCGATCCCATGTGGCAGTAGGAAGTTCCTTAGCCTGACCATTTGTTGGAAATCCATTCATCCAATACGTGCCTTGTACGGTTTTAGTTGTAGAACCTGCCATTTAACATGGCAGCTATAGTAGGCATAGCATCATGGTACCTATGCTGGCTAGGATTTATATTATACTTTCGAAATATTTTCCACTATGCACTAGTAATAATATCAAAGAATTTTTCTCGTAGTAAGCATGTTTGACTATCATAAGGAGAAATCTCCCCCATGTGCGCGTTTGCATTGTGTGTGTGCCGGGAGGCCTTATGGTAGTTTCATTTTCCAAAAAGCATTGCGGATTTCAAATTTAAATTCTTTTGTTTGTTTTAAAAGACCAAATGTTTTTGTTTGCTCATACCAGTCCCATGACTGACCTGGAGTTTATTGTTCCTTTCCTAAACTCTGGGTGCCCACTATTTCTCACACGGGCAGTCTAGAGTTGGGGTTTTCAGATAATCAGTAATAGGTGTAGATTCGATAGCTTTCAGCCTTAGGATTTGGCAATCGCATTTTGGATCGAGTTGCTTCTCTTCATCTTGAGTGGGAGTTCGAGCTATTGCTGGATTGGTGCTTTGGAGATGGAGATTACTGATATTGGAGTTCTTTCTTGAAGACTATTTTGGAGATTTGTTCCGCTGCTAGTGTTATCTTTTATTTCCGCTGCTATTCTTTGTATCTCTGAAAATGTTGATATCTATTGTACCATTCTGTTGTATCATTCATGTTGTATCAGTTATTGTATCAAATGTTGTATATTGATATGCATATTCTTTTTCTTCCGCTGTGTTATTTACTTAATGTGTTATAAGCTCCGGCACGACTCGAATTTCGACGTTTGAATCTGCGGCATTCAAGTACAGTGGAGTACGGATGTCGATTTTCGAACGCTGGAATTTGGATCGTGACATATATATATATATATATATACATATATATATATATATATATATATGCTTGGTCATGGATATGGCTCAAATATTTGTTTACATTTTCTTTTTATATTTTAAAATGTTTTTTAAAAAAATATCCAAACGGATGTTAATAAAAAATAATAATATTTTAAATTTTAAACTTATTCTGAATTTTGAATTTAAGTAAGATTCAAATTGGTATTTTGTAATCTGAAATATTTAAAACATAACTTTATAAATTAAAATAATTTAAAACATATTTTTTAATTCTCGACCGTTGAATAAATGTTTTAAAATATAGAAAAATCTTTTTTTATTTTTCGGCCAAGGACATGTTATGTAATAACTTAATTTTCCAAAATATAAAACTATATATATTAATATAATTAATTTATTAATCAATTTATTTACATAATATTTAAATAATATATATCTAAATTTATTTTTCCGTCAAAATTGTGAACTTATAAAACTTTACATATAAAATTATATAACCATATTTTGTATAAGCGTAATGCAATACTTAAAATTTTAAACTATATGTATGTATGTGTGTGTGTATGTAAGTATGTATGTATTTAAACATTATTATATTAAATTATTTAAAATAGAAAATTGTTTTTTTATTCTTAGACATGTTGTCTTTAGATGCATACATAATATATAATATATAAACATTATGTAATTATATTCACATTCAAAAAAGATTAGGAATAAACCTTATGTCCAAAGCCTATAGTATACCTTGAAACGTTGAAATTTGCTTCTCGAACTAATTTCCTATAGAGTGCTAGTCTCTAAACCAATGACCCACCTGCTGTCAAATAATTTTTTTTTTACTTTGATTTGAACTTTTATGATGGAGGATGGAAGGAATATGGTTCAGTTAGAAATAGGTCTAAACGGAGGCTCCTAAAAAATATTAGGTAGGTGAGGGTCGAAATGTTTATATAACGGAAGAAAAGGAGAAAACTTTGGATCTGTATCTTTACCAATTCTCCTTGCCTTATCTCTATAATCCTAGCCCACTAAGATGTCTTATATGGCCACATATCATCCCCTATTAGAGTCGAGCCAATCAGCCCGCTTCATGGGCTTTAAACTATCTCAAAGCCCAACCAAATATTTTGCATTCAATCCAATTTAAATGTGTATCAATATCATATATTGATTGATATATGTTTATAACTATTATAAATATATATAATAATATTTTTTCATCAAATCAAAATAAAATTTACAACCAATATTTTATAAATATTAATCAGTTTAATTAATTTACAAAAATTACAATTAATCTAATCGTTTGGTCAAAGGAGTATTTGTCGTTTCGCTTGTGTGAGCCGTTAGGTGTGAATTTTGATTGGCGATTATTATCAAACTATTCGAATACTAAGTTTCACAAGTCACTTAGCAGGGTTTCGGTAAATCCATTTTTCCTTTGTTAAGCGTTACCTGGGTGTGACAATTATTTTACACCAATTCTCTCAAACTATATCACTCTGAACTTATCAAATTTGGTTATAGTCAAAATTTCAATATCATCAACATTCAGCTCTATAGTCCAAGCACAAAGTCCTTGGTTCAATAATAACAATAATTATTAATTGAAATGCTCTTGCCAGAGGCTTTGACTTTGAGTTGGCTTTAGTTGATCGTGCTACTAATCTCATATAACCGAGGAGACGAATCCTTTCTTGAATAGTATTTCACTTTCAAAGTTTCCACTCAACCCAACTATAGTTGTTTGATGGACGTCATGTAATGACTTAACTACAACCAAAGTAGAGCTTCCATAATAAAGATCAACAATATTCTCAAGCCAAGTGAACTGTGTAATTTTATCACGTCGATTTGTTTGGCCTTAGTTATATTAACCAACAAAAAACTATCGAGTGAGTAACTCTATAGTTATCCAATGACTATCAGTACGTAACCTCTTGGTGCATCTAGTAGCCATGAGTAATACACCGTTCAACATTTAAAGACCGCTACGCACTCTAATCTCAATGGATATATCGATATCCCATCTCGATACATCTTGACTAGGAACATTTAAAATAATATATTTATTTTCATTGCGATAAATTATTCAAAGCTACAAAACTTTGTAACTACTATCACAAAATATATCATTTATGGATTTTTTTTTTACTAAATATACATTTAATTAAATCAATTAATTAATATAACACATTATATCAAGTGTATAATAGAAATAAAATACCTTTTATTTCGATTATGATTGGTTATCAACTTAGATTTATGTAAAAAAATTACATAATTGCCTTTAGAGTTATTTTATAATAAAATAAACTTCTCAAAAGCCGCCCAAAAGGGGTTCTGCTACAAAACCAGAACCCCACTTTCTTCCTATTCATCTCCAAAAAACCCAAAACCTCTACCTCAATTATTTTTTAAACCTGATTAAATTCCATTTAATGTCCTTAAAACCAGTAGATTTTGAAGATCTACCTCAAGTAAGCAAATTGTCATCCGCTAATATCCAATCAAGGTATGCAATAGAAACCCTAAGTTTTCAAATTAGTTTGCAAACATTTTTTTGTGGTTCATGTAGAATGGCTCCTGGTTTTTTTTCCAACCATATGCTATTATGATGGTGAATTGGTTACTGATGATGTAACATGTGAGAAATATCTTGGCGGATCTTACAAACCACTAAATTTCGAAGAGGTTCTACTTTTGAGTAGTGGAAAGAGTCGGTTTACAAAGCAACAAAGACAAAACCGGAAGAGTACGATATTGATATAGTCTGCAATTGGCCAACAGATTCTGGATCAAAAGCAATCAAAAATTTTGACGACGACGATGTTGAATTAATGTTTGCTGCTGCGACTAAATCTATTAAGTTGTTTATTGGGGAAAATAGAAAACCGATTGCATAACAACCAACATCAGCACCCGTAACAAATTTTGGCATTGAAGAATATTCTAGAATGGTGGGGAACATGAGTACCGGGCAAGGAATTATGTCATCTAGTTTTAGTCATCTGACTCAGCACATATCGCAATACGGGCAACAACAAATGTATAATGGTTTTCATCCATTCATGAGTTTGCAGTCAAATGTCCAATTAACCTATCCCCATTTGACGCAGGATAGCTATCCACGAATGAGTCAGAGGTATCATTTAGCCGTGACAACATACAGATCTGACATGCTGAATTCATTTAATTATTACACTAAATTTGTATTCCTGTGTTGTTTTATTCTAGTTCAGAATTCCACTCAAAGAAGTGCTTGAGCATCGAGTAGCCGTACTGCAACGACCTGGTATTTTCAACCATTCGCATCCGTACATGTCGGATTTGAATTGCTCAAAATATCAGATTGTTAATTTATATTTGGCAAAACTCAGCATATGCAGTAAAATAAATCAATCACAGAATCACAGATACAGAGTAGTACAATAATACGCAGCGGAATAAATAAAGAATAGTAGTTCATGAAGCTACTATATACATCAGGGTTAGAAATAAAGTACATCGGAATATCTCAAATACAGTGAAGTCTTCAGTACAAACCGATGACTTCTCTGAACCAATCAACTGGAAAAGATGAAAGTTGAATCGATAGTTGGATCTCCAAATGAAGCTCCGAACTCCAAAGGTGAGTCTCTAATGTCATATCACTCAGTCTGACCCGAGCGTAAAGCAAAATACAAAACACTCGAGTCAGGATTAACATTCTTATATCAATAAATCCAACTCAAGTGAAATAACAACTGAAATACAGGTAACTCAAAGGATGTTTGGGATAACCATCCTCTAAGGATCCATGGAGCTATCTACAATGTAGAAATATACATTATAACACCGTAGTCATTTCAAATTAATTTATACTTCAAAACCAAAATATCATTTCATTTCAAATATAGTTATTTCCAGTTTTATCACTTTCAAAGTTACGATTCAAATCTACTCAATTTCCAAATTAAAATTTAGTCCAATCTCAATTTATCAATTTAAATTCAACTCAATTTCAAAATAACCATTTCAAATTTTATCGATCTCAAATCCGGATTTGAAATCACAAAATACCCTTTTCCATTTCAATATATTTCAAAACTTTAAATATTCAACATTTCAAACTAAATTTAACGATTTCAGATAGATTTAGTTTATCTTCATTATTATTTAGTCTTGAGATATTCCCTCATTTGATTCAATATCGTTTAAGTAACCTTAAGTTACATTTTACTAAATATTTTCTTTAATTTATTTAAACGTGAAATATTCATTAAATCACTTAAATCAAAAATCCAATTATAAAATCATACCTTTAAATTTCACATTCAATAATTTCAAATTGATTTAATTAAATAAAATCCTTGATTAAATACCATTCCAAATAAACCCAAATTTATCTTCTCAATCTTACTTAATCAATTTATTACAAGAAAATCTATTTGAAATATAAATTTACATGAATACTTAACCATATTATATCAATCTAATTAAAATTAAATATTACTACTAAATCTATATATAAAATTACCATTTTTATATAATACATTAAGAATAAATACTTATTAAGCTATATATTTCTTTCCGAAACTATAGAAATTATTTTCAAAATATTTATATATGGACCAACGGTGTTTATATATATATATATATATATATATATATCATATCCTATGGTCAAGTGATACAGATATTTATCATTTCAATTCTTACACTAAATATATACGGGTGGATATCATTTCAACTCGTAATCCCTAATTCAATTCAATGAAAATCGCTTGGGTTTATCATTTCAACCCATAGCGATTTTCTCCTATTCTAAAGTCCATTCGGGTATGTATTTCTATACTAACAGGGAACTTGCAGAGTGATAACAAATATGAAAAATAATAGTAACAGGCATATATCATCAATAACAACATATATAAACAACAGGATATGGTGTCATATCCCACAGGTGAACGGTTACAGATAATAGCATAGATGACTATTTAAATAACAACAGCAGCATATTTCCATCGTCGTTTCAATTTATATTAAATTTAATAAATATAAGAACGTTAATAGTGAGTGATTACTCACCTTTCGATGCTAGATAAATTTTACAAGGAAACGAGGTACAATTCCAAAGCAACACTAGATGGATATGATTCGATGAAGAAAACAGGCACGACAGATAACTGATAACGAAGAATTGATGGAACGATTAGGATCAGTTTGACATATTATTAATACATATTCAGTATTCTAATTTAAGACAAAAATAAAAATAATATAAAAATTTCTAAATCATCATTCTTAACTCAAGCATTAAAAATCAAAGATTTTTTTTATACTTAAACTATTTTGCACAACAATTTTTTAAACACATATTATATATATACCTGTATAGTTAATGCCCCGCTATTACCCCGCTACAACCCCGCTATATCTTATAGCGGATTTCTACCACTATGATTTTTCCATATAGCCCCAGAATATAGCCTTTTTGCTCTAATCGCCGCTATTTTCGCTATATCCCGTTATTTTCGCTATTCCCGCTATATCTTTTTTAATAAAATGAATTGAAAAATAGCATTTATACATTATAAAATTATAAAACTAATTTATTTTATTTAATTTTTAATATATTTTTATAAATGAAAATACTCTAGTATTCTACCAAATTCAATTATGTTATATAACAGTTTTTCGTTTATTTAAAGTATATTCGCACGTGTTTTTATTTAAAATTATTTATGTATTATTTATAATTCAATTGAATGATAATTTTTCATTTAATTACCATTTATATATTTGTAAAAACATTAAGTACGAGTTTTATGTGCTATTTTAGAGCCATCCGCTATATCCCGCCATATCCTCGTTGTATCCCTGCTATGACCTTTTGCACCTCCACTGCTTTGAATCTACCGAGTGCATTAACTACACAGATATATACACGCACATTCCAAAATCCATTGTTTTAGAATAATATGCAATTTATCTAAAACACCTACATTTACCTAAAGTCGGTACTCATCTTATATACAAGCTTTTAAGCGTATTAAAAATATACTTAATACATATCTTAGAATATGAACAACTTAATAAGTATAACATACGTAGACCTAAAAAAATTCATGCTGACGCCTAAAAAAATAAGATGATGTTTTAAAACAAACCAAATATATATAATACTTAAAATAGCCGATCAAAACAAAATAACTATATATTTTAACTTTAACAATGAGTTACAACACTAATAAAAAGTTTATTATTTTATATAAAATAGTATAACATATACCACAGAACTTAATATCATTTACTTAAACAGACCATATACAAATAAACTATTATAAGCATGTACGCAATCCATCAGCCTCTATATAAACATATGCATTATGTACATAAATTTGTATATATAAAGCAATAGGTATCGGTATAGCTTAAACAATGATGCAACTCATTTTTTTTTTAAAACAAAAATAAACAAATGCTAACATGTTTTAAAAATTCATATACACTAACCTATATATACTGGGCACATCTGCATCTATTTTCTATTTAAACCAATGTTTATAAAACTCCTTACTAACTCAAACAAAACAAAAGTTTAAAGCAAAATTTTACACAAATTTCTTTACACGACAAAAGACTACTGCTCCCAATTATATACATATATTTATTAAAGAATCAAAACATTAATGTATAATAAAAATCAAAACTGTTATATATATCTACTTAAACACATTACTAATATAAAACTATAACCAATTTTAATATAACATACTATAACATAACTAATATATGCATGACTAGTAAAATTTGCATAACAGACATATTTAAGATTTATAAAAGTTTATATATATTATATTAAAACGTATATATATAAAATCAGAAAGAAAAGTATTTATATAAACGAAAATAGAATATATACTACCTTTATACATATAACAGATAGAACTCACACGCAAAACAAAATATAAGTTTGTACATATATTAACCCAGAATAGAAAGCTCTGAGTTATATCTATATATACTAACGTATTTTGATCCAAAAGTAATATACACATACAGTAAATTATATATATGTACTTTAAAATCATAAACAATAGTGATAAAATATACTATGATACAATATGTTATATTATTATATGTAACACGCGCATCGTACAAAAAAAAGCAACTTATAACACCATATAAAAAGATTTGATAAAATGAAATATACTATAACAAAAGCATGCAAATCTTGATAACAGAACTGTAGATTAACCCAAAATAAGTTTTAAAACAACTTACTTACTTATATAAGTATATAAATGAGGGGAAGGAAGCAGAAGGCTTGTTCTGGAATTGGCGAAGGCAACGAGATCCAGGCGGCAAAAGATAAAGCAGCGATGCTTTTATTTTTATTAAAAAAAATTCCCTTGTCGAGTGAAAATATGAAGGAGGATTTGGCAAATTTATATTGAAAGCAGAGAACAGGGAGAGGGGGAAGAAAAGAAATATATAAAATGGGTAGAGTGGAAAAACTGAACTATCAAAAGGTTAAAAATATTTCAGCGGTTAAAACAAGTAATGTAGGAAAACCAAATAGGCACAAATTGGAAAATGTATCACATAAATAATAAATATAAAGTAGCAGGTGAGGATTTAGGCAATAAATATGCATGTGGATTTATACATGCAAATAAAATATGAGCTGCAACCAAATCAAATAATGAAAAAGAAAACGTACGTACGTTATACGTTTCTTCAAGTGATCGTGCAGAACAAAAGATAAAGGGAGTAATAAAGCTAGATGACCGTTTGAATTTGTAATGTTGGCAATAAAATAAATGAGAAGTAACATAAACACTTGATTGAAGCAGATAATTAAGTAATTGACATGTGTGTGCAGCACGTTTCAAAATGTAAACCGAACGGAAATTAACTGTCACAATTAAAGGTACTGATATAAATGTAAAGTAATGAATAATTTGATGCAATGAAATTGCAACGGTTAGAAGCATTTATTCAGGAAAGATTATCAAAGCAATAAATTTGATTGGACAGGAAGTTTTGAAAAAAATTAACAGAAGGAGATTGAAGAGTCAAAATAAATGCTTCAGGTAAGAAAAAAGAGAAACAATAGAAACGCACATGAAAATTGAGCAGGTGGAATAATACACAAAGAAGGCAACGTATATTTCTTTCCGAAAGCAATAGAGAACCTGAAATATATAAACAAAATAATGGCAACGGTTCAATCCCCTTGATTTCAGCTGAAAAGCTATTTAATACACTTTATAATTTGCTTGTAAAGAAGAGGAGCAGACAAAGAAAAGACACAGGTAAGGTAAGGAATATATATATATATATATATATATATATATATATATATATATATATTGTACAGAATATGATACATTTGTTGAAGCCAATAGCACCAAAATCAAGGAATGAAAAAGGCAATAGGGAAAAGAACGGAACATAATTAATGGATAGATAATTAAAACAATTGAAATCTTCTTACAGTAACTTAAATACATTTATAGAATTGTTGTTTACATATAAGAGTTATAAATTAACTTGCTTAAATAGTATCAATGACATACAAACAACAAAAATTATTTTTATATTTTATTATTAGCAATTATTAACTGATTTGAATTTAATAGAATTTCACAATGAAATAAACTTTCATAAAATCGGATGAAAATTTACTATCTGCTAAAATAAAATGAACGTATTTCAAATATTAAATTTTTATTTTAAAATATTATTGTTTAAAATTTCTCAAAATTACACTCTCACCCACTCAAAACTTTTCGTCCCCGAAAAGGAACAAAGTAGGAGAATAGAAACAACCATATGAAAAATTAGACATAGGAAAACAAATTAAACAATTTATTTAAAACAATATTTTTTATTTAAATTAATTAATATTTAATAGTTTGGTTAAACTCATTTTTATTAAATCCATTCAATTATTTATGAGATCAATTATTTATATAAAACACTAAAAAATTTACTATTAAACCAGGTAGTATATAAATAAATAATATTTTAAAGGATATATTCAAAAGAAGGAAAGAAGGAAAGAAGATAGATTCAGAAAACAGAATATAGGCGAATAAATGAAGCTAGGCAGATAAGGTAGATTCAAAAGAATAGTATCGGGCTTGAATAGTTAAATCAAACCATAAAACTTTAATCCCAAATATTAATACAAAATTTCTTTTTTGGAAATATTTTTATAATAAAATACCTATATAATAAAATACTTTTATATCGAAACCAATTTTCCTTTCGAAAATACTTCTATAACTCGACGTTTCAACAAGTTTATCCTCGCTCTTGCAAACTCTGGCCATGCGTTGATCAGGCGCAAAGCTTGAATTCTTCAAGTACTTAGTAGACCTGTTTCAACACCCAGTGAAAATGCTTGAAAAACCTTTAAAATCGATATGGAAAGTACAATCCAAAAAAAACACTAGATCGCAGGATACATAACAATGGTTACGCCTGGATCCCCCATGAAACATCCATATCCTTTAAGTATTCACTGCCTTGCGAATTACGCCATGATAAACAAAACCCGTGGACCGCAGGATACATAACAATGGTTACGTCTGGATCCCCCAGGAAACATCCATACCCTTTAAGCAATCTCTGCCATGCGGATTACGCCACGACAACAAAACCGGTAGACCGCAGGATACATAACAATGGTTACGCCTGGATCCCCCAGGAAACTTTCATATCCCTTAAGCAATCTCTACCTTGTGGATTACGCTACCAAAAAAAGACCATGGGTTACGCCATGGCAGGACACTCAAGTATCACATCCAGAAAACCAAAATCAGAGAGAATAATATCGATAGAATGAATCCACAATGTGGCCACAAAGCGGATATCAAGCAGAAGGCACTTTCCATATCATTACTTCAGAAATATATATCATATAGTACCTTTTCAAATCACTTTCAAATATCATACTTATATAAAGTCCATTATATATAAGATTTCATCCTCAAATCAAATACTTTGGAAAATCCATAGTATATCAAATCACACTTATATAGGTTTCGATTATAAGAGATTTCACTTTTCAAATTGAGTACCTTTCCAAATCAATAGTTTTCAAATCACTTCATACTTATACAAATCAATTTTATATAATTTCGACAATTCCCAAATCAAGTATTTAGTAAAATAAGGTTCTCAATTTCAATTCGTTTCAAAATCAGTTCAGTTTCAAAATCATATACGATTTCACTGATTTATTTCTTCCAAATTAGATATATCAATTTCAAAGTTCCTAAAATAATAGGTTTAGAAAATAATCCCAGTTTTCAAATTAACATAATTCAAGTCAAACAAATTCATTTCCAAAATCACTATATAAGTACTGGTTTGAATTCCAATCCAACTTCAAAACCAAAAATTTTCTCAAAATCAATTATACCAAAAATGATTACCAATTTAAAACACTACTTTTTTTTTACCTTTAAAATATTTATTCTATTAAAAAGATCAATTTACCGTTTCACATTATTTACTTAACAAAAGTTTCAAATTTATTTAAGTCATACTCTTCATACTTTAAACATACAAAACCAAACTTATATACTTTATTAAATATTTTATACTCTTCGAAATTTCTCAGCTTTAAAAATTAAACAATGATTTGGAAGTGTTCGAACCTTCAAAATAGTCGGTGAAATTAGATTTCAAATCCAAGAGTTGGAAATCAGCAACAAATCAGTAAATCAATTTTAATAGATAGGGTTATATCAAATCCGAAACTCGAGGACTGAACACCGAGCTCACTTCAAATTGTTTCAAACATATATACATATATCTTACGAATATAAAATCATACTTCAGAATTTGAAACCAAAATTGGCTTTACAAAATCACTCGCATAGCAAAGCTACTAAAGTGGCCTCTCCCCCACTCTAAGACTCGAAAATCAATGTCGATGATGCATGCACTCATCACCGAAATTATTCTCCAGCGAAATTAGTGAGTTCTAGACTTCTATTTTCTTGAAAACTTTTTTGAAATTTCTTTGAATTATTGGAACTCATTTGAAGTCATTTGAAACATTTCTTATTCAGAAAATACTTTCAAATGGTATAACTATGTATTTTTCTTACACCAATTTAAAAAAATGCTGAAGTTCAATCTCTCAAATTTCAGTTTCAAAACCTTTCCATAAAAATCATTTTTATATAAATCAAATTTCTTATAAAATTTTCAAACTTTCAAATCCTTTCAAAGCTTCAAATTTTCATTTTTAAAAGGTGTATAATCCTTATCGAAAACATTTCACTTTTATATATTGAATAAAATCATACTTATCAAAATAATAATTTCGGTACAAACAATTTCTAAAATACAAAAAAAACTCGATTTTCAAAGAATGATTTAAGAATGGATTTCCAAACAAAGATAGAGATACAATTTAGAGGGACTCTAATCAAATTGAATTTTGATTCGAAGATAGGCTCGATCGACGATTAAGTAATTAAATTACAGAAATAGAAGATGGATATACTTATATAAATCACGGGCGACCTTAACCGGGCCAACCTTGACTTTAGGAATGTGATCGATGCGGAATTCTAAGGCAAATCGACATTCGATCACCAGATAGAGAATTCGGCATAACCAGAGATAGCAGCATCTAAACCGAGGATATATAAATCTTCGGTGAATCGATGCTATTTTAAAGGAGTTTCACCCCTTTACAAATCATTCAGTGGAGCTATGGGATACTCCAGAATTTAGAAAACACGAATAGGGAGAGACAAGAATGGATTTCCGAACCGAGGGACATTCCAAAATTCAAAGGAACTTCTAATCAAGAGAAAGGATTTCAAGCTCGCACGAAAGTGATTCCGTAATTAAATTTACCATGCTAAATTTGCCTAGAGCCAAAGCTCTGATACCAACTGTAACGACCTGGTATTTTCAACCATTCGCATCCGTACATGTCGTACTTGAATTGCTCAAAATATCAGATTGTTAATTTATATTTGGCAAAACTCAGCATATGCAGTAAAATAAATCAATCACAGAAGCACAGATACGGTGTAGTACAATAGTACGCAGCGGAATAAATAAAGAATAGTAGTTCATGAAGCTACTATATACATCAGGGTTAGATATAAAGTACATAGGAATATCTCAAATATAGTGAAGTCTTCAGTATGAACCGATGACTTCTCTGAACCAATCAACTGGAAAAGCTGAAAGCTGAATCGACAGTTGGATCTCCAAATGAAGCTCCGAACTCCAAAGGTGAGTCCCTAATACTGTATCACTCAGTCTGACCCGAGCGTAAAGCAAAACACAAAACACTCGAGTCAGGATAAACATTCTTATATCAATAAATCCAACTCAAGTGAAATAACAGCTAAAATACAGGTAACTCAAAGTATGTTTAGGATAACCATCCTCTAAGGATCCGTGGAGCTATCTACAATGTAGAAATATAAATTATAACACCGTAGTCATTTCAAATTAGTTTATACTTCAAAACCAAAATATCATTTCATTTCAAATATAGTTATTTCCAGTTTTATCACTTCCAAAGTTACGATTCAAATCTACTCAATTTCCAATTTCAAATATAGTCCAATCTCAATTTATCAATTTAAATTCAACTCAATTTCTAAATAACCATTTCAAATTATATCGATCTCAAATCCGGATTTGAAATCACAAAATACCCTTTTACATTTCAATATATTTCAAAACTTTAAATATTCAACATTTCAAACTAAATTTAACGATTTCAGATAGATTTAGTTATCTTCATTATTATTTAGACTTGAGATATTCCCTCATTTGATTCAATATCGTTTAAGTAACCTTAAGTTACATTTTACTAAATATTTTCTTTAATTTATTTAATAGACAAATTACTAATACATATTCAGTATTCTAATTTAAGACAAAATCAAAATAATATAAAAATTTCTAAATCATCATTCTTAACTTAAGCGTTAAAAATCAAAGATTTTTTTTATTTTTTATATTTAAACTATTTCCCACAACAATTTCTTAAACACATATTATATATATACACACATTCCAAAATCCGTTGTTTTAGAATAAAACACAATTTATCTAAAACACCTACATTTACCTAAAGTCGGTACATTCCAAAATCCATTGTTTTAGAATAAAACACAATTTATCTAAAACACCTGCATTTACCTAAAGTCGGTACTCATCTTATACACAAGCTTTTAAGCGTATTAAAAATATACTTAATACATATCTTAGAATATGAACAACTTAACAAGTATAACATACGTAGACCTAAAAAAATTCATGCTGACGCCTAAAAAAATAAGATGCTGTTTTAAAACAAACCAAATATATATAATACTTAAAATAGCCGATCAAAACAAAATAACTATATATTTTAACTTTAACAATGAGTTACAACACTAATAAAAAGTTTATTATTTTATATAAAATAGTATAACATATATCACAGAACTTAATATCATTTACTTAAACAGACCATATGCAAATAAACTATTATAAGCATGTACGCAGTCCATCAGCCTCCATATAAACATATGCATTATGTACATAAATTTGTATATATAAAGCAATAGGTATCGGTATAGCTTAAACAATGATGCAACTCATTTTTTTTTCAAAACAAAAATAAACAAATGCTAACATGTTTTAAAAATACATATACACTGACCTATATATACTGGGCACAACTGCATCTATTTTCTGTTTAAACCAATGTTTATAAAACTCCTCGCTAACTCAAACAAAACAAAAGTTTAAAGAAAAACTTTACACAAATTTCTTTACACGACAAAAGACTACTTCTCCCAATTATATACATATATTTATTAAAGAATCAAAACATTAATGTATAATAAAAATCAAAACTGTTATATATATCTACTTAAACACATTACTAATATAAAACTATAACCAATTTTAATATAACATACTATAACATAATTAATATATGCATGACTAGTAAAATTTGCATAACAGACATATTTAAGATTTATATAAGTTTATATATATTATATTAAAACGTATATATATAAAATCAGAAAGCAAAGTATTTATATAAACGAAAATAGAATATATACTACCTTTATACATATAACAGATAGAACTCACACGCAAAACAAAATATAAGTTTGTACATATATTAACCCAGAATAGAAAGCTCTGAGTTATATCTATATATACTAACGTATTTTGATCCAAAAGTAACATATACATACAGTAAATTATATATATGTACTTTAAAATCATAAACAATAGTGATAAAATATACTATGATATAATATACTATATTATTATATGTTACACACGCATCGTACAAAAAAAGCAACTTATAACACCATATAAAAAGATTTGATAAAATGAAATATACTATAACAAAAGCATGCAAATCTTGATAACAAACTGCAGATTAACCCAAAATAAGTTTTAAAACAACGTACTTACTTATATAAGTATATAAATGTGGGGAAGGAAGGAGAAGGCTTGTTCTGGAATTGGCGAAGGCAACGAGATCCAGGCGGCAAAAGATGAAGCAGCGATGCTTTTATTTTTATTAAAAAAAATTTCCTTGTCGAGTGAAAATATGAAGATGGATTTGGCAAATTTATATTGAAAGCAGAGAACAGGGAGAGGGGGAAGAAAAGAAATATATAAAATGGGTAGAGTGGAAAAACTGAACTATCAAAAGGTTAAAAATATTTCAGCGATTAAAACAAGTAATGTAGGAAAACCGAATAGGCACAAATTGGAAAACGTATCACATAAATAATAAATATAAAGTAGCAGGTGAGGATTTAGGCAATAAATATGCATGTTGATTTATTCATGCAAATAAAATATGAGCGGTAGCCAAATCAAATAGTGAAAAAGAAAACGTACGTACGTTATACGTTTCTTCAAGTGATCGTGCAGAACAAAAGATAAAGGGAGTAATAAAGCTAGATGACCGTTTGAATTTGTACTGTTGGCAATAAAATAAATGAGAAGTAACATAAACACTTAATTGACGCAGATAATAAAGTAATTGACATGCGTGTGCAGCACGTTTCAAAATGTAAACCGAAGGGAAATTAACTATCACAATTAAAGGTACTGATATAAATGTAAAGTAATGAATAATTTGCTGCAATGAAATAGCGACGGTTAGAAGCAATGATTCAGGAAAGATTATTAAAGCAATAAATTTGATTGGACAGGAAGTTTTGAAAAAAAAATTAACAGAAGGAGATTGAAGAGTCAAAATAAATGCTTCAGGTAAGAAAAAAGAGAAATAATAGAAACGCGCGTGAAAATTGAGCTGGTGGAATAATACAAAAAGAAGGCAACGTATATTTCTTTCCGAAAGCAACAGAGAACCTGAAATATATAAACAAAATAATGGCAACGGTTCAATCCCCTTGATTTCAGCTGAAAAGCTATTTAATGCACTTTATAATTTGCTTGTAAAGAAGAGGAGCAGACAAAGAAAAGGCGCAAGTAAGGTAAGGAATATATATATAAATTTTGTACTGAATATGATACGTTTGTTGAAGCCAATAACACCAAAATCAAGGAATGAAAAAGGCAACAGGGAAAAGAACCGAACATAATTAATGGATAGATAATTAAAACAATTGAAATCTTTTTACAGTAACTTAAATACATTTATAGAATTGTTGTTTACATATAAGAGTTATAAATTAACTTGTTTAAATAGTATCAATGACATACAAACAACAAAATTTATTTTTATATTTTATTATTAGCAATTATTAACTGACTTGAATTTAATAGAATTTCACAATGAAATAAACATTCATAAAATCGGATGAAAATTTACTATCTGCTAAAATAAAATGAACGTATTTCAAATATTAAATTTTTATTTTCAAATATTATTATTTAAAATTTCTCAAAAATCAAATTAAATACGTTATAAAATTTATTAAAATCTACGGGTCGTTACACTCTCACCCACTCAAAACTTTTCGTCCCTGAAAAGGAACAAAGTAGGAGAATAGAAACAACCAGATGAAAAATTAGACTTAGGAAAACAAATTAAACAATTTATCTAAAACAATATTTTTTATTTAAATTAATTAATATTTAATAGTTTGGTTAAACTCATTTTTATTAAATCCATTCAGTTATTTATGAGATCAATTATTTATATAAAACACTAAAAAAATTACTACTAAACCAGGTAGTATATAAATAAACAATATTTTAAAGGATATATTCAAAAGAAGGAAAGAAGGAAAGAAGATAGATTCGAAAAACAGAATATAGGCGAATAAATGAAGCTGGGCAGATAAGGTAGATTCAAAAGAATAGTATGGGGCCCGAATAGTTAAATCAAACAATAAAACTTTAATCCCAAATATTAATACAAAATTTCATTGTTGGAAATACTTTTATAATAAAATACCTTTATAATAAAATACTTTTATATCGAAACCAATTTTCCTTTCGAAAATACTTCTATAACTCGATGTTTCAACAAGTTTATCTTCTTTCTTGCAAACTCTGGCCATGCGTTGATCAGGCGCAAAGCTAGAATTCTTCAAGTACTTAGTAGACCTGTTTCAACACCCAGTGAAAATGCTTGAAAAACCTTTAAAACCGATATGGAAAGTACAATCCAAAAAAAACACTGGATCGTAGGATACATAACAATGGTTAAGCCTGGATCCCCTAGGAAACATCCATATCCTTTAAGTATTCACTGCCTTGCGAATTACGTCATGATATACAAAACCCGTGGACCGCAGGATACATAACAGTGGTTACGCCTGGATCCCCCAGGAAACATCCATACCCTTTAAGCAATCTCTGCCTTGCGGATTACGCCACGACAACAAAACCGGTAGACCGCAGGATACATAACAATGGTTACGCCTGCATCCCCTAGGAAACATCCATATCCCTTAAGCAATCTCTGCCTTGCGGATTACGCTACCAAAAAAAGACCATGGGATACGCCATGGCAGGACACTCAAGTATCACATCCAGAAAACCAAAATTAGAGAGAATAATATCGATAGAATGAATCCACAATGTGGCCACAAAGCGGATATCAAGCAGAAGGCACTTTCCATATCATTACTTCAAAAATATATATCATATAGTACCTTTTCAAATCACTTTCAAATATCATACTTATATAAAGTCCATTATATATAAGATTTCATCCTCAAATCGAATACTTTCCAAAATCCATATTATATCAAATCACACTTATATAGATTTCGATTATAAGAGATTTCACTTTTCAAATTGAGTACCTTTCCAAATCAATAGTTTTCAAATCACTTCATACTTATACAAATCAATTTTATATAAGTTCGACAATTCCCAAATCAAGTATTTAGTAAAATAAGGTTCTCAATTTCAATTCGATTAAAAATCAGTTCAGTTTCAAAATCATATACGATTTCACTAATTTATTTCTTCCAAATTAAATATCTTAATTTCAAAGTTCCTAAAATAATAGGTTTAGAAAATAATCCCAGTTTTCAAATTAACATAATTCAAGTCAAACAAAATTCATTTCCAAATCACTATATAAGTACTAGTTTTAATTCCAATCCGATTTCAAAACCAATAATTTTCTCAAAATCAATTATACCAAAAATGATTACCAATTTAAAACACTCCTTTTTTTACCTTTAAACTATTTATTCTATTCAAAAGATCAATTTACCTTTATGCATTATTTACTTAACAAAAGTTTCAAATTTATTTAAGTCATACTCTTCATACTTTAAACGTACGAAACCAAACTTATATACTTTATTAAATATTTTATACTCTTCGAAATTTCTCATCTTTAAAAATTAAATCATGATTTGGAAGTGTTCGAACCTTCAAAATAGCCGGTGAAATCAGATTGCAAATCCAAGAGTTGGAAATCAGCAACAAATCGGTAAATCAATTTTAATAGATAGGGTTATATCAAATCCGAAACTCGAGGACTGAACACCGAGCTCACCTCAAATTGTTTCAAATATATATACATATATCTTTCGAATATAAAATCATACTTCAGAATTTGAAATCAAAATTGGTTTTACAAAATCACTCGCATAGCAAAGCAACTAAAGTGGCCTCTCCCCCACTCTAAAACTCGAAAATCAATGTCGATGATGCAATCACTCATCACCGAAATTATTCTCCAGCGACATTAGTGAGTTCTGGACTTCTATTTTCTTGAAAACATTTTTGAAATTTCTTCGAAATTATTGGAACTCATTTGAAACATTTCTTATTCAAAAAATACTTTCAAATGGTATTACTATATATTTTTCTTACACCAATTTGAAAAAATGTCGGAGTTCAATCTCTCAAATTTCAGTTTCAAAACCTTTCCATAAAAATCATTTTTATATAAATCAAATTTCTTATAAAATTTTCAAACTTTCAAATCCTTTCAAAGGTTCAAATTTTCATTTTTAAAAGGTATATAATCCTTATCGAAAACATTTCACTTTTATATATTGAATAAAATCATACACATCAAAATAATAATTTCGGTATAAACAATTTCTAAAATACAAACAAAACCTGATTTTCAAAGGATGATTTAAGAATGGATTTCCAAACAAAGAAAGAGATACAAATTAGAGGGACTTTAATCAAATAGAATTTTGATTCGAAGATAGGCTCGATCGACGATTAGGTAATTAAATTACAGAAATAGAAGATGGATATACTTATATAAATCGCGGGGAACCTTAACCGGGTCAACCATGACTTCAGGAATATGATCGATGCGGAATTTTAAGACAAATTGACATTCGATCGCCAGATATAGAATTCGGCATAACCAGAGATAGCAGCATCTAAATCGAGGATATATAAATCTTCGGTGAATCGATGTTATTTTAAAGGAGTTTCACCCCTTTACAAATCATTTAGTGGAGTTATGGGATACTCCAGAATTTAGAAAACACAAATAGGGAAAGACAAGAATGGATTTCGGAACCGAGGGACATTCCAAAATTCAAAGGAACTTCTAATCAAGAGAAAGGATTTCAAGCTCGAACGAAAGTGATTTTGTAATTAAATTTACCATGCTAAATTTGCCTAGAGCCAAAGCTCTGATACCAACTGTAACGACCTGGTATTTTCAACCATTCGCATCCGTACATGTCGGACTTGAATTGCTCAAAATATCAGATTGTCAATTTATATTTGGCAAAACTCGGCATATGCAGTAAAATAAATCAATCGCAGAATCACCGATACGGAGTAGTATAATAATACGCAACAGAATAAATAATGAATAGTAGTTCATGAAGCTACTATATACATCAGGGTTAGAAATAAAGTACATAAGAATATCTCAAATACAGTGAAGTCTTCAGTATGAACCGATGACTTCTCTGAACCAATCAACTGGAAAGGCTGAAAGCTGAATCGATAGTTGGATCTCCAAATGAAGCTCCGAACTCCAAAGGTGAGTCTCTAATGTTGTATCACTCAGTCTGACTCGAGCGTAAAGCAAAACACAAAACACTCGAGTCAGGATTAACATTCTTATATCAATAAATCCAACTCAAGTGAAATAACAACTGAAATACAGGTAACTCAAAGGATGTTTGGGATAACCATCCTCTAAGGATCCGTGGAGCTATCAACAATGTAGAAATATACATTATAACACCGTAGTCATATCAAATTAGTTTATACTTCAAAACCAAAATATCATTTCATTTCAAATATAGTTATTTCCAGTTTTATCACTTTCAAAGTTACGATTCTAATCTACTCAATTTCCGAATTCAAATTTAGTCCAATCTCAATTTATCAATTTAAATTCAACTCAATTTCTAAATAACCATTTCAAATTTTATCAGTCTCAAATCCGGATTTGAAATCACAAAATACCTTTTTACATTTCAATATATTTCAAAACTTTAAATATTCAACATTTCAAATTAAATTTAACGATTTCAGATAGATTTAGTTATCTTCATTATTATTTAGTCTTGAGATATTCCCTCATTTGATTCAATATCGTTTAAGTAACCTTAAGTTACATTTTACTAAATATTTTCTTTAATTTATTTAATAGACATATTACTAATACATATTCAGTATTCTAATTTAAGACAAAATCAAAATAATATAAAATTTCTAAATCATTATTCTTAACTTAAGCATTAAAAATCAAAGATTTTTTTTATTTTTTATACTTAAACTATTTCCCACAACAATTTCTTAAACACATATTATATATATACACACATTCCAAAATCCATTGTTTTAGAATAAAACGCAATTTATCTAAAACACCTACATTTACCTAAAGTCGGTACATTCCAAAATCCATTGTTTTAGAATAAAACGCAATTTATCTAAAATACCTACATTTACCTAAAGTCGGTAATTGTAATGTCCCGCCTTTTCGCACGCTTTAAATCGACACACGTGCCAACTCAAACCATACGGAAGAGCGGATTGTTATGGGGTAAATAAGAAAAAGAACAGAGAAAGAAAAAAATAGAATCTCACAGCGGAAGGATAATATATAATAATCAAATACAGTTCATGAAGCTGTTTACAAAACATTTGATTTTACTTATATAATACATATCAGAGTACACATACCAGAGAATAATAATTAATGCAGCGAAATTACATGGTGTAGTGGAATAATATGGTAGATAATAATACTACAAATCTTCGTCTTCATCCTCCGTTATAAAATCTTCAAATCCTGAAACGCTCGGACTGACCCAAGCGAATTTGAAAAGACAAAACACTCGAGTCGGAACTAAAAGATCTTATGTGAGTTAAATTAACAGAAATACATATGAGTGCAGTAACTCAAGAGATGCTCGGGATTTACATCTCCTAAGGATCCGTTAAACTATTTACTATGTAGTATATTTCGCTATTATAATAGTGTCTAATTGTAAAATAAACTTACTTTTAAATAGCGTTAAGGGGTTACCATATAGCCCTTAACACAGAATATATTCCCATAGTCTACACAGTACCGTAATCTCCCCCGTACTGGGCGTCGTCAGAGGGCACTCCATAGGTATGGTACAAAACAAAAATCGTATAAGGTACGCTAGGGTAGGTGACACGACACAACTAGGCAATGCCATGGTAGATATACCAATTACGCATCCGGGCTGGTGGTAACACGTAGCCGCAGCTACCGCCCACCTCGAACAATCTCCCCCAAAAATCAAAGTGGCCACTGAAACAATCCAAAGTCAAAGTATAATATCGAAGAGGAGTGTCCGATCAGAGGAATGACTTCATTGGCCCGACAATTGCTCCTGTTTTAGCCACCTTATGCCAACTCACAGGAGTCGGGTCCACGTATTTACCTTACAGGAAACGCCTCCACCAACCTACTTCATTCTGGAATCTCCACCGCGTACACGGTTGTTAAAGTGGTTTTCGGAGTAGGCAGAGTGTATGACAACTTCCGATCCCGGTCTCTTTAACAACCAAACGTTATTATAACACCGCGGTCATTTAAAATAATTTAAACTTTAAAACCAGAATAAAATATCCGTTTTAAACCCATATAAATACGATATCATTTATATATATTTTTATAAACCCAAATCAATACGATATCATTTAGACCCAAAATCATATAATGTCATTTTATTTTCCAATATATATTATTTTCCAAAATCATAGGGTTTTCAAAGTAAAATATTTAGAAATCAAAACTCTGGAATATAATATTTCCAAATTATACTACCTTGAAAATCATAACTTTGATACAAATTCCATCTCTCAAATGGTTAAATATTAAATTACTTTTATAAAACAAAATAGCTTCTTTAAACTTCACAAATCAATTCCAAATATCGATTTAAACTTCCAAATACTATTTTAATTCTTATGTTTCAAAGCTTTAAATATTTCACCATTTCAAAAAAACAAACTCATTTGACAATCCCATATATATCAAATTCAATTACTTATTATCTAGACTTGAAATGTTTACCTAATGAATTCAATATAATTTAAGTAAAACCTTTAACTTCACATAACTGGATAATCTTTCAATTTATTAAACTTGATATATTCACTTAAATCAACCTGATATTCATTTAAATCACTTTACATAAAATCAAGTTATAAAAATCATATCCTTTAAAAATTCTAACTTTTTATTAAATTCCGATTTAACTTAATATTCATCTTCCAACCTTATTCTCATTTAAGTCATTAAAACTCCAGAAATTAAAATTTAAATAAATGCTTAATCGTATTTGATCTCAAAAAAAATCAAACTTTATTTTATACTTCAAATCAATTTTATACAAAGCTTAAAAACCGGAAATTACTATATATAATAACCTTTATCAATAACCAAATCAATATCCCATAAACCATATATATAGCTTTACAAAACGATATAAAATCATTTCAAATTTTTTTTATATATATGCCGCGGTGCCTGTATAAAATTTTCTACCCTATGGTCAAGTGATACTGATGTTTATCATTTCAATCCGCAATTTAAAATAAAAATGCGGTTGTATATCATTTCAAACCGCAATCCCGAATGAAATAAAAATGCAGTTTATACAATATAAATATAGCATCCGTTCATCCAAATATCAATCATCAACCATTATTTGCAATCATCATCCAATTTAAACAATCATCAATATAGAGCATATAAATTATACAGGTAATAAATAACAGGTATTACTAATAGTTTATATTCAATAATAAATTTAACAACTGTTAAACTAGCAGTTTATATGCAAAAATAAATGTAAATTTAACTGGCAGTTAATATGAAATAAAAATAAACATAACTATGACAGGCAGTTAATATTCAAATAAATAAATTCTAACTGTCAAATTATATGCAATAAATAAAATTAATTAACAGTTAAATTAAATAAATGCGATTTAACTGAGATGACGAATAAAACATGCCAAACAGTCATAAATAAATTTCTACTCAAATCTTAAATCAATTTAACAAACATAAGAAATTTTAGAAGTTGTGAGTGGGTTAAAACACACCTTTTGAATTTAAATTGAATTTAAATCCAATTTAAACTCAAAAATTTGACAGTTTCCAAATCTATCCAAACCAGCGTCAACAGATCCGGAATTTTATTTCGATCCTAACAAAAAAAATTCGTGAAATTCCGATATCGTATGTGGAAGTTATAAATTAAAACGTTTTGAACCAAAATATATATATATAAGAAAATAAATAAAATACCCAGAAATCCTTACACATCACCACCGGCTTCTCCCTCCAAAAAGAGACCGCGTGCCTACAGAAAACCCTACCCCTATCGCACGAACCAACCACGAAACGCACGCCATCACCTCCCCGTTGACCACATTCTGCAGGCCGCCACAACCTCCAGTCAACTCCGCCGTCCCCCTATGTCACTCCACGAGGACGCAACCCCCTCCATCTACGCGAAAACCGAGGCAGCCGCCACCCAAATGAAGAAACCCTAACGAATTAAATCACATGATCCAACTGTTAACTCTCCGAATGAACCCCATGGATGCGAAGCACGCGTCAATCTCTACCAAACCCTGAAAGCAATTGATGATCCGTCGTAGATGATTACGACGAGATGAAAGGTCGAGAATGCTTCCCTGAATTCTGGAAAAACAGCAACTCGAATCGAAAAACAAACACCTCCAAAAATCACGCGCCTCGAGATCTTCAACCTACAATTATTTTGGAATTTTCTGAGATGTTTGAATTTTCATTTGATTTTTGAAATTGAAATGGATCTAGGGTTTCTAGCCATTGGAAGAGAAGGAATTGAGGAAAATGAACGTACAAGCAAATGAAGACAGATGGAGGCTAGGGTTTATAATTGGGTTTATATAGGTAGGTTAGAGATTTGAATAGATGGATCAGGTTGGATAGGTATACGTGCTACCTCTAACATGGCCCAAAAAGCCCGTTCTGACCCCGGAACAAAATTTGTTAAACCTATATATCCAAATAGGTGTTTTAAAATATTCTGAACGCGATGGAAAAAGTTTCGCGTCCAAATTCGATCGTATGAAGAAGTTATGCTGAAATCAATATTTTCAAATTGATTTTAATTTATCCATTTCAAGGCGTTTCATGTTCGTACGATCAAACGACAAGTCCGATCGCTACGAAACTTGAAACCCTACAATAACTCACTATTACGGATCCAATGAAACTGGTTTCGTCAAAATCCGAGTCCGTGACCAAAATGGCTATTTTATATAAATTAAATAATTTAATAATTAATTAACAAAATTTCAAATTTTTATTTTCAATCTTAAATTTGACCAAACTTATCACTTTATATTTCTCAAACCAATTACAATGGTTCAACCAATTTAAAAGTAAATTTACAGTTGACAAATCTAACAATCTTCAGTGCTTATCTCAAATTCATTGAATTTAGAATTTGTAAATTAAATTTTCAAAAAAATTCATTTTCATTCTTTTATTCAGTCTATTATTATCATCAAAGAGAGGAAATTTTTCATTAGTTCACTATTGTCTTCGTTTATTTCTTTAGATTTCATCTACTTTTCCTTTTGGGCAATATTCTATATATTAAGTTTTCATTTAATGGCAATAAATCATACTATCATAGTTAAATCCAGTTAAATAAATAAATGTTGATTCCTATTCTTTTTATTCAACATTTGTTTCCGTTTTATTCCATTAATACTTCTGCATACATCCTGGATTTGTATAAATGGTTATAACGTGAAATCTTGTCTACTTCACATTTTAAATTAAGGTTTCTAAAACCAATTAATATTATTTCCTTGGTCCAACACCTTTTTACCTAAATTTATATTAATATAACCTTAAATTAGATTAATCCCTATTGATTTCCCCTTTTAATTTATTAGACCCTCTTAACGTAATAGTTAAACATTAATTTCACTTATTTGCAATAAATCCACAAATTGGATTTCAAATTTGAAATAAATAAATAAATCTTGGTTTTTCACTTCTTAAATCACCCAAACGTCATATTAAAATAAAGTTAGCATTGATTGCATCTTATAAAATTAAGAAACTACAACGACAAATCAAAACTACACTAATTACCCAAATTTGGCCAAAAGTTTTCAATCCATTTCACATTAAAGTTTATCAACTACCCAAATAGGTATCTTACAATGGTAACTATTCAACTTTTAATTACCTTTAAGTTTTATTTCAATTGTTCTCATTTATTCCTTACCAATGTTCGTTATCATTTACATTTCCGAACAAATTTGAATTCCCTTTAATGAATATAACCAATCAAATTTTTATTCACACTTTATTATTATTTTAATATACCCATTCCAACAACTCTTAACCCTTATCTTTACGTTTCACACACTTGTAATATTTAATTACATTTATAACAATTCAAGGTTGGCATTTATTCCTATTAATTTATTCAATGTTTACTGCACCTTATTTCAATTTCTTCCATTTATAGTTGCGACTTCACTATTCACAGTTACTTTTGTATACTCCTTTCCTATTTAAACCAAATATAACAAATTCCAATTTAAATCCAATTTTTACCTTTAAAATAAGTCATAACATTCGAATAACTCAATTAAATTGGAATGTTTCATTTAAGTTTATAAATGATCCACTTGCATTAACATAATTGCTTAATTTATTCCAATTACCGTTTACACTCTTTTATTGCATTAAATCAATTTAATAATTTCATTAATTTCTCATACTAAATTTTATATCTAGGTAAAATCCTTTTCTACTTAATTCATTTGGATTTTATTACAATTTCTATAAATAGGTCTTAAGTCACCATTTACATAATTTAATTTAGCGTTTATTTCAATTATTTGTTTATAATTTAAAGTTTCTACTAAATTAAATTACAAAACTTATAAATTTTAACCAATTTTAATCCATTAAATTTACGGATCGTTACAGTACTCATCTTATATACAAGCTTTTAAGCGTACTTAAAAATATACTTAATACATATCTTAGAATATGAACAACTTAACAAGTATAACATATGCAGACCTAAAAAAATTCATGCTGACGCCTAAAAAAATAAGATGCTGTTTTAAAACAAACCAAATATATATAATACTTAAAATAGCCGATCAAAACAAAATAACTATATATTTTAACTTTAACAATGAGTTACAACACTAACAAAAAGTTTATTATTTTATATAAAATAGTATAACATATATCACGGAACTTAATATCATTTACTTAAACAGACCATATACAAATAAACTATTATAAGCATGTACTCAATCCATCAGCCCCCATATAAACATATGCATTATGTACATAAATTTGTATATATAAAGCAATAGGTATCGGTACAGCTTAAACAATGATGCAACTCATATTTTTTTTCAAAACAAAAATAAACAAATGCTAACATGTTTTAAAAATTCATATACACTAACCTATATATACTGGGTGCATCTGCATCTGTTTTCTATTTTTCCTTGTCGAATGTAAATATGAAGGTGGATTTGGCAAATTTATATTGAAATCAGAGAATAGGGAGAGGGGGGGAGAAAAGAAATATATAAAATGGGTAGAGTGGAAAAACTGAACTCAAAAGGTTAAAAATGTTTCAGCGGTTAAAACAAGTAATGCAGAAAAAACGGATAGGCACAAATTGGGAAACGTATCACATAAATAATAAATATAAACTAGCAGGTGAGGATTTTAGGCAATAAATATTCACGTTGATTTATACACGCAAATAAAATATGAGTTGCAGCCAAATCAAATAATGAAAAAAAAACATACGTACGTTATACGTTTCTTCAAGTGATCGTGCAAAACAAAAGATAAAGGGAGTAATAAAGCTAGATGACCGTTTGAATTTGTACTGTTGGCAATAAAATAAATGAGAAGTAACATAAACACTTCATTGACGCGGATAATTAAGTAATTGACATGTATGTGCAGCACGTTTCAAAATTTAAACCGAAGGGAAATTAACTATCACAATTAAAGGTACTGATATAAATGTAAAGTAATGAATAATTTGTTGCAATGAAATGCAACGGTTAGAAGCATTGATTCAGGAAAGATTATTAAAGCAATAAATTTGATTGGACAGGAAGTTTTGAAAAAAAAAATTAACGAAAGGAGATTGAAGAGTCAAAATAAATGCTTCGGGTAAGAGAAAAGAGAAATAATAGAAACGCACGTGAAAATTGAGCAGGTGGAATAATACACAAAGAAGGCAACGTATATTTCTTTCCGAAAGCAACAGAGAACCTGAAATATATAAACAAAATAATGGCAACGGTTCAATCCCCTTGATTTCAGCTGAAAAGCTATTTAATGCACTTTATAATTTGCTTGTAAAGAAGAGGAGCAGACAAAGAAAAGACACAGGTAAGGTAAGGAATATATATATATATATATATATATATATATATATATATATATATATATATATTGTACCGAATATGATACGTTTGTTGAAGCCAATAGCACCAAAATCAAGGAATGAAAAAGGCAACAGGTAAAAGAGTGGAACATAATTAATGGATAGATAATTAAAACAATTGAAATCTTTTTACAGTAACTTAAATACATTTATAGAATTGTTGTCACATATAAGAGTATAAATTAACTTGCTTAAATAGTATCAATGACATACAAACAACAAAATTTATTTTTATATTTTATTATTAGCAATTATTAACTGACTTGAATTTAATAGAATTTCACAATGAAATAAACTTTCATAAAATCGGATGAAAATTTACTATCTGCTAAAATAAAATGAATGTATTTCAAATATTAAATTTTTATTTTAAAATATTATTGTTTAAAATTTTTCAAAAATCAAATTAAATACGTTATAAAAATTTTAAAATCTATGGGTCGTTACACGTACATCTGGACGAATGCAGCCAACTCCTTCCGAATTTTACCATTTAAGCCAAAAGTAAGTTAAATATTGCAGTATGTTGTAAAATCGTTTGTATGTAGAAATAAACTAAAATTGATGTATTTATTTACTGCAACTTCGCAGCAAACAATACTGCTATGTAGTCATACGTCCAACTACCGAATGAACAAGCAGGTCAAACTATCTGCAACAATGATATGGATATACATGAAGAAGAAGATGCACAAGCTGAAGATGTTCCTGCACTTGACAGTATGTCTGTTGTGTCAATACCAAAGGTTGATACAACCTAGATGGAAAATATGCATGTAAATAATGATCCACTAGACTACGATTTTTGAGGTGCAAAACCAGATTATGTGGACAACGATGAACCAAAAATGGAGATACTGTTGGATGATGATTTGTGCAGTACTCAAATTGTGGCTAGGTCGATTGTAGCAAATGTAAACTTCAACAACGAATTATTTTTATTTTCCAGCGTACAAACCGTCTCAAAGTTGGCACCGTGTTTGAGAGTAAAGCTAGATTTCTACAACTATCATAATGGTCAATCTTACATGTGGTGTCCTTAAAGCCAATAAGGTCGAACAAAGCAAAATACACCATCGTTTGCAACATCGATGACAGTTGTCCTTGGAGAATACATGCTATTCACTCAAAAAAGACACAGGCCGGATGGTGGTTTATTAAAAAATATCATAGTGATCATACATGTGTTAATCTTACAGTAAACTCAAATCATAAGCAAGCTACATCATCTTTTATGGTATCGAAGATCATGCCTTTCGTAAAATCTGATTTGAACATTACAACCTGAACGTTCCAGGTTCTAATGGAGGAACGATTATTTATCAAAATTAGCTATCTGAAAGCATGGAGAGCATTGAGCAAGACAATTGAACGAATATACGATGATTGGATAGAGTTGTATTCCAACCTACAACAATACTTCGGTGAAATATGCAAAACAAATCTTGGAAGCGTAGGACTTGTGAATACTGATGAGTACGGAGTTTTTGATCGTGCATTTTGGTCATTTGGGCCATGTATCGAGGGATTTTTCCATTGTCGACCTTTGCATTGCATATACGGTACACATCTATATGGTAAATACAAAGGTACCTTACTTGTTGCAACCGTCGTTAATGCAAATGATCAGCTATATCTCTTGGCATTTTCCATTGTTGAGTCTGAATCCACTGATAGTTGGGGATGGTTTTTTGCGTGCATGCGAAGGTTCATTCACAGTGTGAACAATTGTCGTATTACTTTCATTTATGATAGAATGAAAGGAACACATACAGCATTAGAGAGCAAATGGTTAGCCCCACATAAACATAGATACAATTCCAAACATTTGAAAGCTAATTTTCAAGCATAGGTTTCAGGGACAAACGATTGACCGGTTTATTCTACGCTGTTGCATGTGCCTCTGAGGAAATTGAGTATTTAATGATTCGTGAAGAAATTAAAACCATCAGTATAGGAGCACACAACTGGATAGAGAGAAGTTTGGGTGGAAAATTGTAAAATTGTGCATTATGTAAAGATTATGGTGGTCATTTTAATGATATGGCGACTAATGCGTCAAAAAGTTTAAATGGTGTACTTAGTGGTGCAAGATCTTTACCTATTAGAGCACTTGTTGCACGTAGCTTCTATCAATCCGTTGATTGCTTTTGCCGAAAAAGAGATTTAGCTAAGAATTCCACACTTTGTGTCATGCCAAAATGGAAAGCAAAAATAGCGAAGAGAGTGAGCGAAGCAAGATGTTGTTGGATTGTCCATTTCAGTCAAATTGAATGGTAAGTGGTTCATTACTTTGGAGATGAATTCAAAGTTATAATCGATGGTGACACTTGTTCATGTACATGCAACATCCCATTACTGTGGCATCTCCCTTGCGTCAATGTGATGGCTGCTTGTTCGTCAATGGCCAATGGTGCAAATAGAGGTCATCATGATTTTGCATCAAATTGGTACTCCGTTTACAATTACCTAGCAGCATACTCTATAGAATTTCATCCCGTACACGATAAAAGGTATTGGTCTCCACACGAAGGTCAAACGGTACTTCCACCCCCAGCAAGGCGAGCTCCAGGAAGGCCTAAGTCTACTAGAATTAAAGGCACCATGGACAAGATGCAGTCTTCAAGGCCTAATGAATGTAGTAAATGTGGCATGAAGGGTTATAAAAAGAGTCGTTGGAATTCAATTTCCTAGTTTTCGTATGCATGTTATTGTTGGTTTGATATTTGTAAGCCGTATGTTGTTTTTGTAAAAACAGTTTGTGTTTTTATTTCATGTGCTATGTTCGTTTGAGAGGGTGAATATTATGTGTTGGAATTGGATTACTCCTGTAACAATCCGCAAATTTTGGTAATTAAATATAGTTGCTTTAATAAGATTTTTGTAATTAAAATATTCGAAGAAATAGAAATTGGTTTGTGACGACCTGGATTTTTCGATGTTTAATTCAGAATATTTAAATGGTTTTAAATATAGAAATTGAATTATAAATTCGTTTTGAATATGGAAAACTTGGATTTATCCATTCAAAATGTAGATACGACAATTTGTTGAATAAAATAATTATTCAATTCAATAATTGAGGATTGAGTAAAATATTTAAACATGAGTTTCGAGCTTGTTAAAAATATTTTAAAGACTTGTAAAATTTATATTTATAGTACTGAAGATAGTAAAAGTGTTAAAAATGAATTTGAAAGTGTTTTGTTTGGTTCTGAAAATATATCGTTTAAAATTGATATTTAGATAGCCTTCCGAGGCACAGTCCCAGATTTCGACGAAACCAGTTTCATTGGATCCGTAATATTGTATTATTATCGGATTTCAATTTTCGTAGTATTTCGAGTTGTTGTGTGAGCGTACATTATGTAAACGCGCTGAAATTTATATCGAAATCCAATATTAAATAACTGGTCCAAAAAGCTATCTTCTCCGTACGATCGAATTAGGACTCGAAACATTTTCTATTGCGTTCGGAATAGGTGTATAACATTATAAACGCCTGACGGCACGCCTCGATAGGAGTTCGTGATTTTAAGCTACGTAAATCGAGACGGTTTGAATTCAATTTAAAATATATATTTATATACCCTAGTCCCTTCAGCTGTATTTCATTCACATCACAACTTTTTTCCTTCAAATCACTGTCCCCACACGTACACGCAACCGATCAAATCGTGTCTCATTTATCCCTTTTTCACCTTTTAAGAACATTGCAGCCGAATCATTTTAATCAAATTCAGAAGAAAAAAATCTCAACTTAGCTGCTCGAAATCTTCATGGTCGAAAACATTTCCAAAATAAAAAATAAATAAATAAATGGAAGCCAAAGTCAGTTCGATCGATATGAAAAAATAACGGCCGATCGAATCCCTAAAAAAAAAGGAAATCGATAGGAAATCGAATGGCGAAATCACCTCTCGTATATAAAAAAAAGTAATGGCCTCAAAATAAAATCGAAGCCGGCTCATGTTCATCAACGTGATGGCTGAGTTCGAGCTATCGGCTGCGCTCAATTCAAGGGCGAAGGCATTCGATCGTGGCTGGATAGGCGGGGTCGCGGTGCCTGATGGAGGCGCAGCGTGCCAATGGGCAGAGCGCACCAGGAGAGGTCGTAGTGGCGTGCGATGTTGAGATGGGGCCTTCGTGTGATGTGGATGGAAGCAGTGGCAGCGTGCTGTGCCCTCGCGATGGTCGGCAGAGGGGAGTGCAGCGTCCGGTTTTCAGGTAATTTAATTCCAAATATTTTACATTAAATGTCACTTAAGTTTAATCCGGACACAAAAAGAAATTAGAGATACATATGTGTCTAAGAGAAAAATTATTTACAAAAGGTAACATTTTTATGTATTGGAATTGAAAAGGGAAAATCTGTATATATGCAGAAATATATATATATATATATATATAAGATTTTGAAAAAAATAGGAATTTTCAAATGTTGAAAGAATTTATACAAATTAGATTTTTATGAAATCATATAGATTATTTTACAAGTGTATATATATATGTAGTTTCAAAAAAAATACAAATAAATAAACACATATACACATTTTAATTTAGTTGTTGATTTTAAAAGTAATGGATTTGGTAAGTTATTTGTTTTATTAAACTATTTAATTTATTTTAGTCACTAAAAATATTTTTAAAAGAAAATAGTTTAAATTAAATTATTGGTTAATTAAATTTATCAAATGGAAAATTGATTGTTCAATTAATTCAAATATTAATGAATCCTATAATTTTTATACAAGGTCCAAGATCGCGAAGAAAATAGTCGAGATGGAAGTGGGTGCAAACAAAATCAAAGGTGAGTTAATCTCACTCTTCTGGATTGCTATTTAAATTTAAATGGTTAAATTTAAATAATTGGTTGAATAACTGAATTGATTTGATGTGCTATATTATATATAGTAGTATATAGTATATATTGGAGTGATTGATTTCCCGCATTATATAGCGGATGAGACCCTATACGCCGCATATTAGCGGATGATATTTTATTTAAAATCCATGTACCGCAATATTCCACCTAGAATTGAAATTGGTATTTTATTGCGCTAACATCTGTGGATGTAGGAAAACAGGTTGAAGGGATCTTATTGGATTCCTCAAAATATTTAGATTTGTTAAAATATTCTGTGATATAATTATTTGCTCTCCTGTGATGAATTATATTGATAATTGGAAATGTTCGATACTATAGTTGATTTAAAATATTTTGGTGAACTGAGTTATCAAAATCTATAGAAATGGGATTTTCTGAAAAGAAAATAAAAGAGTGAATTTTGAGTAAAATAATCATAGAAATTTGAATAAATTAAAAATGAATTGGAAGAGAATAAAAAGTGATTTTGAATTCTGATAAATAAAATTCCAAGTGCGGGAAATGAGATTTTGAATAAATGGAAATAAGTGATTTTATTTTTAAACTCAAGTGATATTATTTCAAGAAATAAAGAATTTATTTTGAAATTTAAGGTTTGAATTTATTTAAAAGGATAGAGAAGGAATTTGGAAAATCTGAAATTGGTGTTTTCAGTTAAAAAGATTTTAAATCATAATTAAGGAATAAAATCTGAAGTTAATGGATTTTGAAATAAATTGAGTAAGTAAAGAAATTTATTTCAAAATGGAGTAAATTGGAAATCAAATTGAAAATTGATTTATGTGTTTGAAATTGGAATTTTAAGAAGGATGGAGCTAAGAAATTTATAAACTGGGTTTATAAATGTAAAGCAATATATCAGTGGATATTTAGAAGGATAAATTCACGGTGGGAATTTATTAAAGGAATGGGTAGATTTGTTCAAAAATAAATAGTGATTTTTCTTTAAAAGATGTGAAAGAGAAGCGTATTTCCCTGGATAGCCAAGTACGTTTTCGAAGCAAAATTTTTAGTATAAAATAAATGTTTTAAAAATATTTTAAAAGCATGTTTTAGAAATTTATTATTTTTGTGTCTAAATTTTAAAGTAAGTATTTTTTTCAATTTATCTTAGTTGTAATTATTTCATGGCGACTTGGTATTATGTTTTAAAAGGAGAAAATTAGTTTTATATTTTATAAAGTAGCACTATTTTAAAAGTATGTATTTTTGAATAAGGTATTAAAGTAGTTTTTATTTTAAATGTTTTAAAGTATAATTTATAATAAAGTGTTTTAAATTATTTTAAAAATCTAAAGTATTGTATTTGGTGTTTTCAGTGGAAATAAATATTTGGGAATTCATTCCATGAGAAGGGTGTGGTTTTAAAACTGTTTTCAAAGGGTTGAAAAGTGGTAATATATCTTATGAAGATATTTTGAGATTAATAAATAGTTTGGTGAAATTATTTATGTTGGATGGTTGTTTGTGAATGTTAATTGATAGGCAAATAACCGACTATCAATATTGGTCAATGCGCTGATCGTTGCGAAGAGACCGGGATCGGGATTAATTTCTCGAAACCACTTCGATTCGGTTTGTACGTTTTCGTGGAAAAACGAATTCGGAGTCGAAGATGGAGCAGTGAAGTGTAAGGGCTAGTCGCTACTAATCCTGAGGATGATTCCAAAATGTATGTAGTACGAGTAGTGCCTACGACTCCGTTCGAACCCAGGACGGACTTGTATGGATGAATGCTTTTGGAACATCGTCAGGTGGACGATGGGCATTCTAAGTGAAACGTTCTAAAAAAGTAACGCTTAGCCTCGAGCCTCATCAACCGGGAATGATTGAAAATCAGGGGTTATGCAGCAAGGCTAAGTGGGTAGCGCCCATTAGGGTGAGGTCATCCTTGTCTAGATGTCCTCTTTTATTCGGCTTAGTGGTGCGGTTGCTGATCCTAACCGTGTTGTGATCTTACTCGGGGGTAGTCCCGGTCTTGTGTTGCAGGGGATTGGGAGTAATCCTCGGTACGGTGATCTAGGCCACGTACTGTGACAGGTGGTACCTTAGTGCCTAGTCATTAGTTGGAAATCCATTCTCCCTACGTGCCTTTACGATTTTTGTTTGTAGAACCCTCTTTGTGGCTAGTATGCTGGAATTTAATCATGTAACAATTTCAGCTATTTGAATAAGTATTTGTATATAGACACTACTATAATATCAGAGGATTTTGATAAAAGTGTTTTGGCTATCGTAAGGTAAAAACCCGACATATTTGTTTGTGGCGTGGTCATACGAGATGCTTTTGATTTCCAAAGGATTTTTGAAACTTTAATAATCAATTTGAGTGTGATTTCTCACGCTGATATTCTAGACTGACTCGGGTGTTATTTAACTATAATGTTTGGGTGAGACTGAGTATTATAGGATACAGGAAAGGATGTTGTGGAGCTCAGGAGACGAGCTGGATGGCGATACGTACTTCCGTATTTGTATGGAATATTCCGCTGTGTATTCAGTTTTGGGAAGGACGAGATATTGTAACCGTCCTAAGTTGTGTTGATGTTTGTATTGAACTCTGATGTAGTACACTGATGATGTAATGTACAAACAGATTTGTTTTGTGTAAAGATCATTCATTATCTATTATATTTATTTCCGTTGCGATGGTTAGATTCTGATGTTTTTATTTTCTTTTTCTACCTCTTCTTCTTTAACCCTGACGGTTCGTATTTCCGTTCACCTTGAGTTGATGTGTTGGAAAATAGTGTTGACTTAAGGGGTACGGGTTTGCGGGTTGTTACATAGTTATTTAACGTGGATGTAATAACTAATTTGAATGGTAAAGAATGTAATTTAAGCTAAATTATTGATAGATTGAAGGAGATTACAATAACTTGAAATAATGTAAATGTTGAATTATGAATGAGGTATAATATAATGAATGGAAATTGAGTAAGACCATGGTCTTATATGTAATTGTAAGTTTGGTCTATAGACAATAAACTTATAAATGTAGTTAAAAGTAAACAGTGATAATTATTATGTGTTACATATTTATTTAGTCTATTAAGTTGAAATGAGAAGTCAATTTTTAATAAATAAAAATAAAAATTACATTAATGTGAAATGTAATACAATGTTTAGAAGTTGTTAAAATGGAGTATATTAAGGAATGAATGGTTAGCTAGGTTTGTAGAGTAGTAATGGACTTAATAAAAAGATTTCGAATTGAATCAAATTTATGTATTGAAATTCAATCTCCAATAATTGGATCTATTGTAGTAAATGGAATTAAATATTACATTATTTGAAATTAAGATAAAATTGGAACACTAATGCACAATGGTATAAACCATGATAATTATACCGTATAATGAAATGGATTGAATAACTAGATGGAGTTAAGAATATGGATTTATTGGGAATTTGAAACTTACATTTTTAAAATGGATAAATTACAGTGTTTTACATGCAATAAATTTCTGTACTTTTATTATATACATATTTTATATTTTTCCTACATCCATCTCAATTTTATTTTTCTATTTTTATTTGTCTAGGCTTTTATTGTATTTATTGGAGTTTATTTGTGTATATTCTTTTATTTAATGGCTTGGAAACAAATTAATTAGACATACGTTACTTTGTTTAATCAGGCATAGGTTACATTTGCTTTATTTCTTGCCTTTTACTTACCTATCTATTTAATTACCTACCATAGCCGTGTATATATTTTTTTCTAGCTGTGAGAAATCATTCCACAATTCACTTACTAAGAAAATTTATTTCTCATTTCAAACTTCTCATTTTCATTTGCAATTAAGAATAAATATATACGTTCATTTCTCCTTAATTATGCTTTTTCCGTTTCCAAGCATTTACCTCTTTGCTTGCCTTCCAAACCACTCCATCTACTAGCCGTGACAAACATTATCAATTCACGTACAAAAATTTATTTCCCACTTCTCATATTCATTTGCATTTAAGAATAAAATATATGCAATTTTATTTCTCCTTAGCTTATGCCTTTTTGTTTCCTATCATTTACTCCTCCTTAGCCGTTTCTTTTTTCTTTCCATCTTTAGCCGTGTATTTCTTTTGATAACTCAACTCACTACAAACAATTCTCAAAACTCCTCATTATCATTTGCATGAAGAAAAAAATACAGCAAGCTTTAATTATTCCATGGCTTCCTCTTCTTCTTTTTCTATTTTCTTTTCTCTTTTCTTTTGTTCTTCTTCAAGCATGGCTTGGTCTCCACCTATTGCCGACCACACCACCTCCTCCTCACCACCAAAGCCTACGTGACCACCATGGAAGCATACATCACCAAAGTCGATAACAAACCTTAACAACGCCATGTATTGATCATCTTGCTTTGATTTATCAAGTTTGGATCTGACTCTTCATCCACTCAAAAAATATAGTCGTGCTTTGTCGTGCCTTTTCGTGCTTTGCGGAGTGTGGATGTGTGTTTGATTTTGATTCTAGCTTTCAAAAGGTGAGATTTTTCACTCTAGGCAACGTACTGTTATAATTGTGAAATGATGACAAGTGAATTATAAAAATTATTATGCTATGTTCATAAATGCCTATGATTGGTTATATGATGTTAAATGTTGTTTATATATTTGTTACATCATCTGTTATGATATTATATGTTATACTGTTATATTTATTTCATGTTTCTCACACTGCAAGTTTTCTATCACTATGGATTGAAATGAAATATACTGAACGGACTTTAGGATAAGGAATATCACTATGGGCTGAATGATAGGCTCGAATGATTTTTATTGATTTTGTTGTATTTATTTTTCTTAGGATTGCGGGTTTGAAATTATAGAACCCGAATTTTTTTAAAATTTACGGATTTAAATGATACATATCCGTATCACTTGACCCAGGTTAGAAAATATTATACAGGTCCATGGTTAATATTTTAAAAGTAATATTTTCCTAAAAATTTATTAAGTATTTTGAAATTTTGGAATATATGGAATTTTAACTTAAAATTTGATTTAAAGATTTGAAATATAAAGGGATATCTGTTTTTATAATTTAAAATGTTATAAGCTGATAATTGGTTTAAAGTGTAATTTAAAAATCTTTATTTGGTTTTAAATAACAATTTAAAGATTTTTATTTGTGATAAATAATTTAATAATTAAAGTTGATTAAAATGGAATTTTAAAATCTAACCTGATAATTGCAATCAATCTTTACTTTTGAAATGAGTATGGTTGTATAATAAATGATATATTTTGAATTAAGAAAATGAAATATAGTTTTTAATTAATTCAAAAAACATGTAAAGTCCTAGTTAAGGAAAGAACACGTAAAGTTTTTAATTAATGCAAGAAATATGTAAAGTTTTAATTAATGAAAGAAACGTGTAAAGTCCTACTCAATGAGAGAACATGTAAAGTTTTTAATTATTTTGCAAGAAACATGTAAAGTTTTAATTAATGAAAGAAACGTGTACCTAATTAATGAAAGAACATGTAAAGTTTTTAATTAATGCAAGAAACATGTAAAGCTTTAGTTAATGAAAGAAACATGTAAAATCCTAATTAATGAAAGAAACATGTAAAAATTTAATTAGTGTGGTACTGATTAAATTAATAAATGTTCTTTACTGTAATAGAAATGTAAATTAAAACGTACATTTGATAATGTAAGTTTTAATTAGTGTAATATTGATTAAAGTGATAAATGCTCTTTATTGTAATAAATGTAATTTAAAACGTACATTTGATGTGTAAGTCGTAATTAATGTAAATGACATATTTTAAATGATTAAATAATAAAGTTTCTTTATTGTAATAATGATGTAAGTTAATAATGTACTTTTAACTTAACATAAGTGTAACGCCCCACCCTAAGACCCACCTTAGTAAAGAGAATTAACGAGTGGTTCCGTCTACTAAAGCGGAGAATAGGGCTGGTTAAGGGCGACCATCTATAACTTTGTCTTAAACATCTACTGAATACGTCGATAAATGCATTATGATTTTTCTTTTCTATCTCAATGGATCGACATACATAGTAAATGCTTAATCCAAAATTATAGGTGGCTAATGGATCTACCAGAACAAAATACAATAACTATATGTAAAGCACATCACAGAACAGTAATAAACATCATATATATACATATACACTGATACATGTTTAGTACAATACAATATGAATACAATAAAGGTGGTATTCGACCACACTATATACATCGAATCAAATATAAATACATCAGAGTCAAGCGGAAATAAATATAAACTAAACAAAAGTTCTAGGCTGATATCCAAGCAGATGCATCAAAGCAAAGTCCCATAACTGATAGCTAAACTGAAACAACTCGGTCTGACCCGAGTACAAAGTACACGGGTCAGTCTAACTAAAATAATCAGTTAATGAGGATAGATGACAATATGAAGTATAAGATACAAAGTGATAATTATTTTCGAATGAGAAGAGGCAACAAAAAGAATACAACTCATGACTTAAGTGAAATAATGTCACTTAAGTATACAATGACCTCAAAAGAGGTAAGTTCAATAATAATACTCAAATAATATAAACATTCTCCTCATATCATCGGCGACATCACAAAATGTCTACATGGTTTCCATGAACCATATCTCCTCAAAAGGTGAAACATTAATATAAAATCTCGCCAAAAAGGAAAACATAAGATATTCTCAAGTAGGATGATCCAAAACTCAAATATAAAAGAATCTCCAAACTCAATTATACCTCGTCTCATCGGTATAAATGTATATAAATCTCAATCTCAACTCGCCAAAATGGCAAAACACAGAATATCCTATAAAATCCTGAAATTATCTAAACTCATAACTCAAGGAACTCGATAAGAGTTCAAAACATCCTAATTGAAATCACCATATATATAACATCTCATATAGCACTAGGCTATCAATGTAATAAAACATCCTAAAAATGTGAAATTACAATAAAACAGAAAACTCAAAAAATCCAGATTGGCCAAATCCCAATTATAATGCCGCAGCAATACTGCATGTGCTAAACTCAGATGGCCGAAGCCTTAGACAAGGTCGCTAACACCTCCCAAAGTAGTTCGTCCTCATGACAAGGTCGCTGACACCTCTTCAAGCCATTTTGTCAGTCCTAACAAGGTCGCTAACACCTCCCAAAGCAGTTCGTCCTCATGACAAGGTCGCTGACACCTCTTCAAGCCGTTTTGTCAGCCCTAACAAGGTCGCTAACACCTTCCAAAGCAGTTCGTCCTCATGACAAGGTCGCTGACACCTCTTCAAGCAGTTCCGTTAGGTAAACATCGTGAATGTGTCACAAACTCACGGACAGGAACCCGAAAAGTGTTAATGTGTGTCCCATACCACAAATTAGCACTTAGCTGTTTACTAGCCATTAGTCAATGCCACACTAGAAAGATCATAAAACTCAGAAATTTATATCTCGCCTAGTCTCATTGACGAGTGACAAAGAGCCACCATACTTGTCTCATCTCATCGACAAGCATTAAATGACATCGTAACTTGTCTCATCTCATCGACAAGTGAAAACATCATGATGGTTTCTCATGAACCATAAATCTCAAAATATGAAATCATAAACTCAAGACTTGCCTTATATCATTGGCAAGTAAATAAGACATCGTGATGGATCTCATCGACAATACTCCTATATAGGAGATCTCAAACCATAGTGCTTGTCAAATATTGGTCATCTTAAATAATTCCAATAAATAGGAATTATAAAACTCAAAATACGCCATAAAATGGCAAAACATCTCAGAATCACTAAACTCAAATAGCTTCGATCGTACAAGTCCGGAATTAACCGAAATAGTAAACGCACATGTCCCATACCACTTGTTTACTAAATCGTTTAATTCTCTTTCTCATACGTTCGAATAGTATAAAAGTGTGTATTATATATATAAAATAATTATAAATTTTTATAAAACATTTAATTTGAAAGCTTTTTCATTTTGAAAATCATTTCGAAAACGGTTTAGAAAACACGTGCACAGAAATTGTAAAACATCGATGAAAATTCAATAAAATTAACATACGATAAAATCCAAATGAAACCGTCAATTCGTAGTGCAAATTGATGTTAATGTCGACTTTTTTTTTATTAGTATGAGTTAGCCTTTTAGAACAATCTCGAAAAAAATGCTCAAAATCATTGAATTCAAAAAAAAACAATTCAACGGGAAATGCTCAAAATTGCAAAAGAACTCAGGCCTGCGGCTTGTTTTGCCTGTTTGCCCCTTTTAAACACAAAATTTGAGAAAACATGAAATATAAAAGCTGAAGATAATTTCAATATGTTGAAGTCAGAAAAAGAATCAACTAATTCGGACATACGAGTCAAAAGTTATGGCACTTCAAATTCTCAGGTATAAAATTACAAAACTGTGAACAATGTGCATAACAACAGGGCTGCGGCTTAAAGAGCCATTTTGACCCTGTAGAACCCTAAATTTGATAAATCCTAAAACATAGAAGTTGAAGATAATTTCAATATCTAAAAGACAGAAAAAGATTCACATAATTTGGACTAACGAGTCAAAAGTTATGATGATTTTATTTCTCAGGTCTAAAATTACAAAACCGTGAGCAATGTGCATAACAACAGGGCTGCGGCTTAATAAGCTATTTTGACCCTATAGATCTCAGAATTTGATAAATTATTAAACACAAAAGTTGAAGATAATTTCAATATCTAAAATACAGAAAAAGAATCACCTAATTTGGACTAACGAGTCAAAAGTTATGATGATTTTATTTCTCAGGTCTAAAATTACAAAACTGTCACTTTGCTCTCGGGATAGTAAGAAAGAAGTGCAATTTTGACTAACTTAACTTTAAACTTTCATAAAACTAAAAACATGAAACTTGTAGAATAATTCCTAAGCTTTCCAGTGCATATTAAATTATCTAATTTGGATAAGTAATGTAAAACATATGGCAAAATATATTACAGGTATAAACTCAGGAAATTTTCTTTTAGGACAGAGTTGCACTTTTACTTTCGATTCTATTTCAAGTCTATCAAACTTCCATAAATTGAAATGAAACCAAAAGAGAAATTGTTTCTCCTTGAGTCTAGTTTCTAACCCAAAAAGAATGAGCTCAAATTGATTAGGAACATGCATGATATCACTATTTTACTTCTGTGCATTTTTCTAATTCATTTTCAGCAAGCATAGAAACCCAAAAATCATCTTTCTAATTCAAAAATTCAACCAAAGATTCATCTAATACAACCAAAAACATACCTGAAAACTTGAGTAAACTAGAAAAGTGAGTGTTTAAACTCACCTTAAGATTTATTTGCAGCCAATTAGCGGATTTCGCAAGCAAAATAGGAAAATTTGGCATTGATTTGGAGTTAGAAACCTAAAAGTGGAGAAAATAGAAACATGCAAAGAAGAAAATGAAGTTACAGACAAAGCCAAATAAAAATCAGAATTTGATGAGATATTCTTCATTTCGAAGTTAATTACCTGTTGCAATTATCTTCAATTTGATTAAAATCAATAATTCTGTGAAGAGATTGAAGATTGAAAGCCTAGGGTTTGAAAGAGGAATAGTTTCTTCTTTTTGTTTTCTGGTAAAAATGTACGTATACTGTTTTGAGGAAGAGGAAGCTTTCTCATTAATCTACTGGTTAGTGAACAAATGGGCTTGACCCAAAAGAATTAATTAGCCTAATAATCTAATTAACACTAAATTTACCCTAACACTCTCATATTTACATAATACAACATATGTGTATTTACATGATTTCATCTCTACAAATTGTACAAACATATTTTATGTTTCACAAACATTTTTTTTTCAAAAATTAAAAAGATAATTTAGCTATAAAAAAATATTTTTCATTATTTAAAAGCCTTATTTTGCTTAAATACACAATTTACACAATAATTCATATAAAACTCTATTTTTAACTCCAACAATTACATAAAAATTATTTTCTTGTGCAATAAAATATAACAAACCATTTCTTTCAACATTTTACAACCAAAATTTATTTTTAAACCAAATTTCCATTTTTAGTTATAATATATCACTTATTAAATGAAATGCTTCTTTTAAAAATATATAAAAGAAACTTTTGACAATAATTATCAAAATTATTGCATTTCTTTACATTAAAATCATTATTAGCTCATTTTTAATTTAGTTAACCAAGTAAAGTTTCAAAACTTTATTTTCCATTTTATTCCCCAAAATCCATTGTTTATTCCAAATAAGCAATTTAAACTATCCAACTTAATCTTACTTCACTATATTAAATCATATCTACCATTATAATTTAATATTTTTAGGAAATCTTCAAAACCAGGGTTGTTACAGACTCCCCCCCTTACGAAAATTGCGTCCCTGCAATTTTCTAGAAAAAGAGCCGGAAACAACTCAAAAATTCAATCGACAAAGGATAAAGACAAGCTCGAAACTCAAACCATTCATACTCTTAACATAGAATGGTAGAGAGAAATAAGGAAAAACTCACTTGGTTAATCCAATGGTCCATCAAATGCTAATATAGTGATTAGCAAACCATATTATTTTCTAAGTATCTCGAAAGAATTTCGAAGATATCCCGTCTTCGAATCAAAACTCAATAAGATGCTCAACAATTATTGAATCGAAAATGATTGATTTCCAAAAAAAACTCTACGAATAGAGTCGGGATAAAATTCACTTAAACCCGAACTCTAAGTAATAAAGAAGATTATCAGTACGATTTTCCGTATAAATATACGGAAAGAACATTCTCACAGCAGGGTAGACACAATAGACAAGATAGATAAATCACAAAATGGCTTCTTACAAGGCCACCAAACTCGAACGACCGCAAAAAAATGCACGTCGTTGATAATAGCTCAAAGATAGAATATACTCAAGAACAAGGATATAAGCTCGAATTATCTTTTAATCCAAGATATTTAGAATTTTAAACCTTAACATCTTTTAAAATTTTAAATCTCAATTTTCAATATTTGAAAATTTCTCAAACTCTTTACTAAATTACTTAGTAAGTAATAAAAACTCAAAATTAAAATTCGAATTTATTCTCTTACTTCAAAATTAATTTCCAAAGAATTTTGTAAATCCATAATAATGTCCCTCAAAATAAATTAAGGGTTTAAATTCTCTTTACTCTTTTTATTAAACCACTTAAATCGTTTAAAAACAATTTTCAAATCCTCTTGTGACTCTTCTCTTAAAACATCCAATGTATATAATATAGATTCTAAAATCTCAAAATATGCTTTCAATAAAGTATAGCTCAAGGATATTCTCACATATTCTCATCTTTATATTTTCAAAGTAAATATATAAATAAATGGCATTGCCTCGCCATTGAACCTCTAATAAATAGATTTATCCATTGGCTGCAGAGTTGATCGAACGATCAAAACTGCCTCGCCACTCTGTTACTCGTCTCTAAAATCAATGGCTGCAATTACCGTTTAAAAATAAATTTAATATATAATCTCAAAATATTATTTTCAAAATCACAATTTTCAAAATACAAACAATCGTGTTTGATTGCCTCATCAGAGCATTTAGGAGATTATTATCGATAACGTTGATCAGGCGTATCGACCCAAACTCTTAACTACTCGATGGATAACCCAACACTCTCAAATTATTTCCATGAAAGAATACTACTCATATAAATATATTCTCAAAACATTCTTTGATTTTTAAAATATCTCAAAACTCCAATTTCTCTTTAAAACTCATATTTATATAGCTTCAAAACTCGAACCAAAGAACATTAAGAGAATGCATCGAGATATTCCAAGAATACTCGATTCTCAAAATGAACAGAAGGAGATTGAGTGTTCGTCAATCTTACGATGTCACGAACCACTCCCAAAAGTCATCGAGATACAGGATAAGCAAGATATTCTTCTTGAAGGAGAAGAAGCACACAAACAACAAATTATTACTTCAAACAAAGTAATGCTACAAAGAATAATACCGATTGAGTATCCGAAAAGGATAACTCAAAGAAACTAAATCAAACTAAAAAAATCTAGAAACTCACCTCATTCCTTAGTGGATATCCTCGTGGAAGGATAACCGAAGGCTAAAAGCCAGGGATAAGGTTAATTCAACACTCGATTGCCCGATTGGATATCAAACCCAAACGGACTTATCAAAACTCAACAAAGTCACCTTAACTAGAATTCGAGATATATCATCAACATATCGATACTCGAACACAAAAACTTCGGAATCATCATTAACATTCCAAAATGATAGAAATAATAAACCAAGCAAATTAGGATGCCTAAATAAATAAAGGATCCTATAACAACAAAAGGATCGGACTTAACATCAAATAAGTCAATCCATCTCAAATCAGATACATCTCAAGATAGTGAGTAATAAACAAATACCCACTAAAGTAGCAACAAATAGAGAAATCAAAATGCTCACAACAAGCCAATCGTTGTGGATCCCTTCAGTAGGATTCACAACTCTCAAAGGAATGAAACAAGAATGTTTAAAGAAATCAATAAGCTCCAACGATATGAACTCACTCGTATCAACAAAAATAAGAATAGAATAATCCCAAACGAGATTTTATATAAGATAAGATGACATCAAACACTATTATGGAATACTACGGAATACAATATATCTATATTCCTAGACATATTCCATCTCAACAATCCCAAAACTCGAAAATGAATCAAGGCACGATTCGAAAACAAGCTCGAATAAAGGACAATGATTCACTTGTACTGTACTTCGATGTATCATGATATACGTACAATTCTGTGTTTATTCTACTTTGTTCTGACCAAAGCTCTGATACCAAGCTGTAACGCCCCACCCCAAGACCCACCTTAGTAAAGAGAATTAACGAGTGATTCCGTCTACTAAAGCGGAGAATAAGGCTGGTTAAGGGCGACCATCTATAACTTTGTCTTAAACATCTACTGAATACGTCGATAAATGCATTATGATTTTTCTTTTCTATCTCAATGGATCGACATACATAGTAAATGCTTAATCCAAAATTATAGGTGGCTAATGGATCTACCAGAACAAAATACAATAACTATATGTAAAGCACATCACAGAACAGTAATAAACATCATATATATATACACTGATACATGTTTAGTACAATACAATATGAATACAATAAAGGTGGTATTCGACCACACTATATACATCGAATCAAATATAAATACATCAGAGTCAAGCGGAAAGAAATATAAACTAAACAAAAGTTCTAGGCTGATATCCAAGCAGATGCATCAAAGCAAAGTCCCATAACTGATAGCTAACCTGAAACAACTCGGTCTGACCCGAGTACAAAGTACACGGGTCAGTCTAACTAAAATAATCAGTTAATGAGGATAGATGACAATATGAAGCATAAGATACAAAGTGATAATTATTTTCGAATGAGAAGAGGCAACAAAAAGAATACAACTCATGACTTAAGTGAAATAATGTCACTTAAGTATACAATGACCTCAAAAGAGGTAAGTTCAATAATAATACTCAAATAATATAAACATTCGCCTCATATCATCGGCGACATCACAAAATGTCTACATGGTTTCCATGAACCATATCTCCTCAAAAGGTGAAACATTAATATAAAATCTCGCCAAAAAGGAAAACATAAGATATTCTCAAGTAGGATGATCCAAAACTCAAATATAAAAGAATCTCCAAACTCAATTATACCTCGTCTCATCGGTATAAATGTATATAAATCTCAATCTCAACTCGCCAAAATGGCAAAACACAGAATATCCTATAAAATCCTGAAATTATCTAAACTCATAACTCAAGGAACTCGATAAGAGTTCAAAACATCCTAATTGAAATCACCATATATATAACATCTCATATAGCACTAGGCTATCAATGTAATAAAACATCCTAAAAAGGTGAAATCACAATAAAACAGAAAACTCAGAAAATCCAGATTGGCCAAATCCCAATTATAATGCCGCAGCAATGCTGCATGTGCTAAACTCAGATGGCCGAAGCCTTAGACAAGGTCGTTAACACCTCCCAAAGCAGTTCGTCCTCATGACAAGGTCGCTGACACCTCTTCAAGCCATTTTGTCAGTCCTAACAAGGTCGCTAACACCTCCCAAAGCAGTTCGTCCTCATGACAAGGTCGCTGACACCTCTTCAAGCCGTTTTGTCAGCCCTAACAAGGTCGCTAACACCTTCCAAAGCAGTTCGTCCTCATGACAAGGTCGCTGACACCTCTTCAAGCAGTTCCGTTAGGTAAACATCATGAATGTGTCACAAACTCACGGATAGGAACCCGAAAAGTGTTAACGTGTGTCCCATACCACACATTAGCACTTAGCGGTTTACTAGCCATTAGTCAATGCCACACTAGAAACATCATAAAACTCAGAAATTTATATCTCGCCTAGTCTCATTGACGAGTGACAAAGAGCCACCATACTTGTCTCATTTCATCGACAAGCATTAAATGACATCGTAACTTGTCTTATCTCATCGACAAGTGAAAACATCAGGATGGTTTCTCATGAACCATAAATCTCAAAATATGAAATCATAAACTCAAGGCTTGCCTTATATCATTGGCAAGTAAATAAGACATCGTGATGGATCTCATCGACAATACTCCTATATAGGAGATCTCAAACCATAGTGCTTGTCAAATATTGGTCATCTTAAATAATTCCAATAAATAGGAATTATAAAACTCAAAATACGTCATAAAATGGCAAAACATCTTAGAATCATTAAACTCAAATAGCTTCGATCGTACAAGTCCGGAATTAACCGAAATAGTAAACGCACATGTCCCATACCACTTGTTTTACTAAATCGTTTAATTCTCTTTCTCATACGTTCGAATAGTATAAAAGTGTGTATTATATATATAAAATAATAATAAATTTTTATAAAACATTTAATTTGAAAGCTTTTTCATTTTGAAAATCATTTCGAAAACGGTTTAGAAAACACGTGCACAGAAATAGCAAAACATCGATGAAAATTCAATAAAATTAACATACGATAAAATCCAAATGAAACCGTCAATTCGTAGTGCAAATTGATGTTAATGTCGACTTTTTTTTTATTAGTATGAGTTAGCCTTTTAGAACAATCTCGAAAAAAATGCTCAAAATCATTGAATTCAAAAAAAAACAATTCAACGGGAAATGCTCAAAATTGCAAAAGAACTCAGGCCTGCGGCTTGTTTTGCCTGTTTGCCCCTTTTAAACACAAAATTTGAGAAAACATGAAACATAAAAGTTGAAGATAATTCCAATATGTTGAAGTCAGAAAAATAATCAACTAATTCGGACATACGAGTCAAAAGTTATGGCAATTCAAATTCTCAGGTATAAAATTACAAAACTGTGAACAATGTGCATAACAACAGGGCTGCGGCTTAAAGAGCCATTTTGACCCTGTAGAACCCTGAATTTGATAAATCCTAAAACATAGAAGTTGAAGATAATTTCAATATCTAAAAGACAGAAAAAGATTCACATAATTTGGACTAACGAGTCAAAAGTTATGATGATTTTATTTCTCAGGTCTAAAATTACAAAACCGTGAGCAATGTGCATAACAACAGGGCTGCGGCTTAATAAGCTATTTTGACCCTATAGATCTCAGAATTTGATAAATCATTAAACATAAAAGTTAAAGATAATTTCAATATCTAAAATACAGAAAAAGAATCACCTAATTTGGACAAACGAGTCAAAAGTTATAATGATTTTATTTCTCAGGTCTAAAATTACAAAACTGTCACTTTGCTCTCGGGATAGTAAGAAAGAAGTGCAATTTTGACTAAATTAACTTTAAACTTTCATAAAAATAAAAACATGAAACTTGTAGAATAATTCCTAAGCTTTCCAGTGCATATTAAATTATCTAATTTGGATAAGTAATGTAAAACATATGGCAAAATATATTACAGGTATAAACTCAGGAAATTTTCTTTTAGGACAGAGTTGCACTTTTACTTTCAATTCTATTTCAAGTCTATCAAACTTCCATAAATTGAAATGAAGTCAAAAGAGAAATTTTTTCTCCTTGAGTCTAGTTTCTAACCCAAAAAGAATGAGCTCAAACTGATTAGGAACATGCATGATATCACTATTTTACTTCTGTGCATTTTTCTAATTCATTTTCAGCAAGCATAGAAACCCAAAAATCATCTTTCTAATTCAAAAATTCAACCAAAGATTCATCTAATACAACCAAAAACATACCTGAAAACTTGAGTAAACTAGAAAAGTGAGTGTTTAAACTCACCTTAAGATTTATTTGCAGCCAATTAGCGGATTTCGCAAGCAAAGTAGGAAAATTTGGCATTGATTTGGAGTTAGAAGCCTAAAAGAGGAGAAAATAGAAACATGCAAAGAAGAAAATGAAGTAACAGACAAAGCCAAATAAAAATCATAATTTGATGAGATATTCTTCATTTCGAAGTTAATTACCTGTTTCAATTATCTTATTTTGATTAAAATCAATAAATCTGTGAAGAGATTGAAGATTGAAAGCCTAGGGTTTGGAAGAGGAATAGTTTCTTCTTTTTGTTTTCTGGTAAAAATGTACGTATACTGTTTTGAGGAAGAAGAAGCTTTCTCATTACTCTACTGGTTAGTGAACAAATAGGCTTGACCCAAAAGAATTAATTAGCCTAATAATCTAATTAACACTAAATTTACCCTAACACCCTCATATTTACATAATACAACATATGTGTATTTACATGATTTCATCTCTACAAATTGTACAAACATATTTTTATGTTTCACAAACATTTTTTTTTTCAAAAATTAAAAAGATAATTTAGCTATAAAAAAATATTTTTCATTATTAAAAAGCCTTATTTTGCTTAAATACACAATTTACACAATAATTCATATAAAACTCTATTTTTAACTCCAACAATTACATGAAAATTATTTTCTTGTGCAATAAAATATAACAAACCATTTCTTTCAACATTTTACAACCAAAATTTATTTTTAAACCAAATTTCCATTTTTAGTTATAATATATCACTTATTAAATGAAATGCTTCTTTTAAAAATATATAAAAGAAACGTTTGACAATAATTATCAAAATTATTGCATTTCTTTACATTAAAATCATGATTAGCTCATTTTTAACTTAATTAACCAAGTAAAGTTTCAAAACTTTATTTTCCATATTTTATTCCCCAAAATCCATTGTTTATTCCAAATAAGCAATTTAAACTATCCAACTTAATCTTACTTCACTATATTAAATCATATCTACCATTATAATTTAATATTTTCAGGAAATCTTCAAAACCAGGGTTGTTACAATAAGAATTTCAGCTTTAAATTGTACGTTACAGTAACAAAGTTTATTTAACTATAAGGCTATGATAAAATGACCATGTTAAAATTTGTAAGTATATAAATACTTTGGTTATATAAAATGTTAAAGTGGAAAGTATTACATTCCAAAAATGCAATGATTCCTTAAGGTTGCATTTCCAATGTATTGTGATTTTAAGCAGTATGAATTCCAAATGATAACATTTCTAAATTGTTAGGATTTCAAAGTATTATGGTTTCAAGGTGTTTGGTTTCAAAGTTGTTATAACTTGAAAGTAATATGATTTTGGAAATGAATTTATCGGAAATTGTATTTAATTAAGAATTGTCTTCAAATATATTAATTTGAACTTATTGAAATTGAAGATTTAAGAATATGGCTTAATAAAGTGGTTTGGTTAAGATGATTTAAAGAAATATTTCAAGTTTGATAAATTGAAGGAATATTCAATGATTTGTAAATTTGGGTTTTATTTAAAGGGAAATTGTATTTAATTAAGAATTGTCTTCAAATATATTAGTTTGAACTTATTGAAATTGAAGATTTAAGAATATTACTTTGTAAAGTGGTTTGGTTAAGATGATTTAAAGGAATATTTCAAGTTTGATAAATTGAAGGAATATTCAATGATTTGTAAATTTGGGTTTTATTTAAAGGATATATTGATTTGGAATTTAAATGATATATTATTACTTTGGTTTTGAAATGGATATGATACTTTGGTTTTAAAGTATAAATAATTTTGAAATAAATATCCATGGGTTATAATAACGGTTAATTATTGAAGATCTCGGGATCGGAAGTCGTCATACTCTCTGCCAACTCTAAAAACTACTTTAACAACCATGTACACGGTGAAGATTCCAGAATGAAGTAGGACGGTGGTGGCGTTCCTTTGAGGTATATACGTGGACCCGACCCCCGTGAGTTGGCATAAGGTGGCTAAAACAGGAGCGATTCCGGGCCAATGAGGTCGCTCCTCTGATCGGATACACTCCTTCGATATTACATTCTGATTTTGAGATTGATTTGGTGGCCACTTTTGATTCTTTGATTTTGGGGTTGTGTCTCGAGGTGGACGGTAGTAGCTGCTACGCGTTACCGCCAGTCCGGATAGTAATTGATATATCTAACCTGGCATTGTCTAGTCGTGTCGTGTCACCTACCCTAGTGCGCCATGTACGAGTTTGATTTGTGTCGTACCTATGGAGTATCCTCTGCTAGCCTCCCGATCAGGAGGTATTACGATACTGTATAGACTACTGGCACAATTACGTGTTAAGGGCTATATGCGTAACCCCTTAACGCTATTTAAAAGTAAGTTTATTTTACTATAGACATTATTATAACAGCGGAATATTACTACATAGTAAATAGTTTAACGGATCCTTAGAGGATGGGCGGTCCCAAGCATCCTTTAAGTTATTTGTACCTTATATTACAGTTCACTTGAGTTGGTTTACATTGTATAAGTATGTATGTCCTGACTCGAGTGTTTTGTGTTTTGCTTTACGCTCGGGTCAGACTGAGTGATACAGCATTAGAGACTCACCTCTGGAGTTAGAGCTTCACTTGGAAAACCAGCTATCTATTTCGCTTTCAATTATCCAGTTGAGTCCGGTGATGGATTCTGTTTGTACTTGATATCATATTGAGACTTCTGTTGTATCTTGCTTAACTCTGATGTATATTTATATAGTAGCTTCATGAACTGCTATTTCTTTACTTCCGCTGCATTTTATTACTCTACGTCTGTGATCTGGACTATTTATTTACTGTTTCTGCTGTGTTTTGCCAAATTTATTTTACAATTCGGTATTTTGAGCAATTCAAGTCCGACATGTAGCGGATGCGAATGGTTGAAAATATCGGGATGTTACATTTGGTATCAGAGCTTTGGCTCTAGGCGAAACTTAGCATATACGGTAAATTTATTTAGAGAATCACTTTCGTTCAAGCTTGAATCTTTTCTTTTTGACTCGATTTCCTTTGAATTTTGGAACGTTCCCTCGGTTTCGAAATTCATTCTTGTCCCTCACTATTCGTATTCTTTTGATTTTGAAGTATCCCATAACTCCATTTCAAATGGCTTGTAAAGGGGTGGAACTCCTTTACAATAGGCATTTATTCACCAAAGATTTTATATATCCTCGGTTTAGATGTCAGTGTCTCTTGATATCCCAAGTTCTATCTGTTGAGATCGAATGTAGATTTGCCTTAAAATGCCACATCGATCGGATTCTTGAAGTCGCGGTTGACCCGGTTAAGGTTGCCCGTGATTTATATAAGCTTACCCATTTCCTTATTCGATTAGTTAATCATCTTACCTTTTGTTTTAACTTATTTTCAAATCAAAATTTTCTTTGATTTGAGTTAATCGAATTAGAATCTCTATCCTTGCTTTGAAAATCTATTCCTATATAGTGTATCTGTAAACCTATATTTAAAACGTTTTATACATTGTGTGGTTTGAGTTGTTGATGTTGATTTGGGTTTCCGATCGATTCGTCTGATCAACGTTGTCGATAGGGTCTCTAAAACACTTGAACAGAGCAAACCGACATAGTATTATTTTCAAATTTAGTAAATGAATAAATTTTGTATAATTATAGTATATATAACTTTCTGAATTTTGATAGTTAACTGAATTGGATGTTTAGAAATAAATTTGACTTTGTATACAGCTTGTAACCATTAGCTTTTGTTTCATATATAAATAATTGAACTATAAAACATGGTTATAAATTAATTTGGAAATTAAAATGAATTTAAATCAAGAATTTGAGATTTAATCTTCGATGATTTCGAACGTTAGTTTTAAAGTTTTAAAAGATATATTATTTGAAGTATTTTCCGAATAGAAATTGTTTTCAAAGAATTTTAAAGTTTTAAGGCAGTGCTCTTCTCTTTGTCGCTGTAAAATAATTTCGGTGAAGACTTCAACATCATCGACATTCATTTTCTAGTTTCGAAGTGAAGAGACTGTCCTGTAGTTTTACTACAGTTTTGCTTTGGAGAATTAAATTGATTTGAAATTCAAAAAATATGACTTGATTTACAATACATATATTGGTATATGATATCATAGTTGATTTGATATATATTTAGTATACATATTTATGTACCTCTAAAATAGTTGAAGTTAATCGAAAATTTGATTCTTAAATTTTATCTTAAAGGATGATTTCAATTATAAAAGAGAGTCAAAAATTTCAATAAATATTTAAGCTTGAGATAATTGAATTAAAAGTTTTATTTGTATAATATTCTGTTGCATTCCAATATAACTTATCTAAATTATTCAGAAGTTGAATATGTAATTCGATAACATATAATATAAAAAGATTTTACAAATAAAATTCGAGTGGTTACAATAAATGTTAAACACTTAAATTTTAGTTATAAAAGATTAGAGGTAAATAGAATAAAAAGGTTAATTGAATAATATACAGTATAAATGGTGTTAAAGGAATTTTTAAATAAATTGATATATTTTATTCAAACCAATTAGTTTTGTAAATTTATTTGTTTATAAAGTTAATGTTTATGAATAAGATGTATTGTTTACTTAATTCTTTCTTTGCCCTTCTTTTTCCTTTTCGGGGACGTGAGTGGGGGAGAGTGTAACAATCCGTAAATTTTGGTAATTAAAAATAGTTGATTTAATAAAAAATTTGTAACAAAAATATTAGAAGAAATAGAAATTGGTTATTTAATATGGATGTAATAACTAATTTGAATGGTAAAAAATGTAATTTAAGCTAAATAATTGATAGATTGAAGGAGATTACAATAAATTGAAATAATGTAAATGTTGAATTTATGAATGAGGTATAATATAATGAATGGAAATTGAGTAAGACCATGGTCCTATAAGTAATTGTAACTTTGGTCTGTAGAAAATAAACTTATAAATGTAGTTAAAAGTAAACAGTGACAATTATTATGTGTTACATGTTTATTTAGTCTATTAAATTGAAATGAGAAGTCAATTTTTAATAGATATAAACAAAAGTTACATTAATGTGAAATGTAATACAATGCTTAGAAGTTGTTAAATTGGAGTATATTAAGGATTGAATGGTTAACTAGGTTTGCAGAGTAGTAATGGACTTAATAGAAAGATTTCGAATTGAATCAAATTTATGTATTGAAATTCAATCTCTAAGAATTGGATCTATTATAGTAAATGGAATTAAATATTACATTATTTGAAATTAAGATAAAATAGGAATATTAATGCACTATGGTATAAACCATGATAATTATACCGTATAATGAAATGGAATGAATAACTAGATGGAGTTAAGCATACGAATTTATTGGGAATTTAAAACTTATACTTTTTAAACTGTATAAATTACAGTGTTTTACACGCAATAAATTTCTGTACTTTTATTATATACATATTTTGTATTTTTCCTATATCCATCTCTATTTTATATTTCTATTTTTATTTGTCTAGGCTTTTATTGTATTTATTGGAGTTTATTTGTGTATATTCTTTTATTTAATGGCTTGGAAACAAATTAATTAGACATACGTTACTTTGTTTAATTAGGCATAGGTTACATTTGCTTTATTTCTTCCCTTTTACTTACCTATCTATTTAATTACCTACCATAGCCGTGTATATTTTTTTCTAGCTGTGAGAAATCATTCCACAAATCACGTACAAGAAGAGTTATTTCTCATTTCAAACTCCTCATTTTCATTTGCAATTAAGAATAAATATATACGTTCATTTGTCCTTAATTATTTTCTTTTCCGTTTCCTAGCATTTACCTCTTTGCTTGCCTTCCAAACCATTCCATCTACTAGCCGTGAGAAACTTTATCAATTCACGTACAAAAATTTATTTCCCACTTCTCATATTCATTTGCATTTAAGAATAAAATATATGCAAGTTTATTTCTCCTTAGCTTATGCCTTTTTGTTTCCTATCTTTATTCCTCCTTGGCTATTTCTTTTTTTTTCTTCCATCTTTATCCATGTATTTCTTTTGATAACTCACGTACGAACAATTCTCAAAACTTCTCATTATCATTTGCATGAAGAAAAAAAATACGGCAAGCTCTAATTATTCCATGGATTCCTTTTCTCCTTTTTCTGTTTTCTTTTCTCTTTTCTTTTGTTCTTCTTCGAGCATGGCTTGGTCTCCACCTATTTTCGATCACACCACCTCCTCCTCACCACCAAAGCCTAGCTGTGACCACCATGGAAGCATACATCACCAAAGTCAATAAAAAACCTTAACCAAGCCATCTATTGATCACCTTGCTTTGATTTATCAAGTTCGGATCTGACTCTTCATCCACTCAAAAAATATAGTCGTGCCTTTTCGTGCTTTGCGGAGTTTGGATGTGTGTTTGATTTTGATTCTAGCTTTCAAAAAGGTGAGAATTTTCACTCTAGACAACGTACTGTTATTATTGTGAAATGATGACAAGTGAATTGTAAAAATTATTATGCTATGTTCATACATGCCTGTGATTGATTATATGATGTTAAATGTTGTTTATATATTTGTTACATCATCTGTTATGATATTATATGCTATATAGTCATATTTATTTCCTGTTTATCACACTGCAAGTTTCCTATCACTATGGGTTAAAACGATACATACCTGAATGGACTTGAGGATAAGGAATATCAATATTGGCTGAAATGATAGGCTCGGGTGATTTTTTACTGATTTTTGTTGTATTTATTTTTCTTGGGATTGCGGGTTTGAAATGATAGAACCCAGATTTTTCTTTTTAAATTACAGATTGAAATGATACATATCTGTATCACTTGACCTAGGTTGGAAAATATTATACAGGCCCATGGTTAATATCTTTAAAGTAATATTTTCCTAAAAATTTATTAAATATTTTGAAATTTTGGAATATATGGAATTTTAAATTAAAATTTGGTTTAAAGATTTGAAATATAAAGAGATATCGGTTTTTATAAGTTAAAATGTTATAAGCTGATAATTGGTTTAAAGTGTAATTTAAAAATCTTTATTTGGTTTTAAATAGAAATTTAAAGATTTTTATTTGTGATAAATAATTTAATAATTAAAGTTGATTAGTATGGAATTTTAAAATCTAACCTGATAATTGCGATCAGTCTTTACTTTTGAAATGAATATGGTTGTATAATAAATGATATATTTTGAATTGAGAAAATGAAATACAGTTTTTAATTAATGCAAGAAACATGTAAAGGCCTAATTACGGAAAGAACATGTAAAGTTTTTAATTAATCCAAGAAACATGTAAAGTTTTAATTAATGAAAGAAACGTGTAAAGTCCTACTTAATGAGAGAACATGTAAAGTTTTTAATTAATGCAAAAAACATGTAAAGTTTTAATTAATGAAAGAAAAGTGTAAGTTTTTAATTAATGTAAGAAAAACACGTAAAGTCCTAATTAATGAAAGAACATGTAAAGTTTTTAATTAATGCAAGAAACATGCAAAGCTTTAATTAATGAAAGAAACATGTAAAGTCCTAATTAATGAAAGAAACATGTAAAGTTTTAATTAGTGTGGTATTGATTAAATTAATAAATGTTCTTTACTGTAATAGAAATGTAAATTAAAACGTACATTTGATAATGTAAGTTTTAATCAGTGTAATATTGATTAAAGTGATAAATGCTCTTTATTGTAATAAATGTAAGTTAAAACGTACATTTGATATGTAAGTCGTAATTAATGTAAATGGCATATTTTAAATGATTAAATAATAAAGTTTCTTTATTGTAATAATAATGTAAGTTAATAAGGTACTTTTAACTTAACATAAGAATTTCAGTTTTAAATTGTACATTACAATAACGAAGTTTATTTAACTATAAGGCTATGATAAAATGACCATGTTAAAATTTGTAAGTATATAAATACTTTGGTTATATAAAATGTTAAAGTGGAAAGTATTACGTACCAAAAATGCTATAATTCTTTAAGGTTACATTTCCAATGTATTGTGCTTTTAAGCAGTATGAATTCAAAATGATAACATTTCTAAATTGTAAGGATTTCAAAGTATTATGGTTTCAAGATGTTTGGTTTCAAAGTTGTAATAACTAGAAAGTAATATTATTTTGGAAATGAATTTATTGAAAATTGTATTTAATTAAAAATTGTCTTCAAATATATTAATTTGAACTTGTTGAAATTGAAGATTTAAGAATATGACTTTATAAAGTAGTTTGGTTAAGATGATTTAAAAAAATATTTCAAGTTTGATAAACTGAAGGAATATTCAATGATTTGTAAATTTGGGTTTTATTTAAAGAGAAACTGTATTTAATTAGGAATTGTCTTCAAATATAATAATTTGAACTTATTGAAATTGAATATTTAAGAATATGACTTAATAAAGTGGTTTGGTTAAGATGATTTAAAGGAATATTTCAAGTTTTGATAAATTAAAGGAATATTCAATGATTTGTAAATTTGGGTTTTATTTAAAGGATATATTGATTTGGTTTTGGAATTTAAATGATATATTATTACTTTGGTTTTGAAATGGATATGATACTTCGGTTTTAAAGTATAAATAATTTTGAAATAAATATCCATGGGTTATAATAACGGTTGGTTGTTGAAGAGACCGGGATCGGAAGTTGTCATACTCTCTGCCAACTCTGAAAACCACTTTAACAACCATGTACGCGGTGGAGATTCCAGAATGAAGTAGGATGATGGCGGCGTTCCTTTGAGGTATATACGTGGACCCGACTCTTGTGAATTGGCATAAGGTGGCTAAAACAGGAGCGACTCCGGGTCAATGAGGTCGCTCCTCTGATCGGACACACTCCTTCGATATTATATTCTGACTTTGAGATTGATTTGGTGGCCATTTTTGATTCTTTGATTTTGGTGGTGTGACTCGAGGTGGACGGTAGTAGCTGCTACGCGTTACCACCATCCCGGATAGTAATTGGTATATCTACCTTGGCACTGCCTAGTTGTGCCGTGTCACCTACCCTAGCACGCCTTGTACGAGTTTGATTTGTGTCGTACCTATAGAGTATCCTCTGGTAGCCTTCCGATCAGGAGTTATTACGATACTGTATAGACTACTGGCACTATTACGTGTTAAGGGCTATATGGGTAACCCCTTAACGCTATTTAAAACTAAGTTTATTTTACTGTAGACATTATTATAATAGCGAAATATTACTACATAGTAAATAGTTTAACGGGTCCTTAAAGGATGGACGATCCCAAGCATCCTTTAAGTTACTTGTACCTTATATTACGATTCACTTGAGTTGGTTTACATTATATAAGTATGTATGTCCTAACTCGAGTGTTTTGTGTTTTGCATTAAGCTCGGGTCAGACTGAGTGATACAGCATTAGAGACTCACCTCTGGAGTTGGAGCTTCGCTTGGAAACCCAACTATCTATTTCGCTTTCAATTATCCAGTTGATTCCGGTTATTCAGCTGAGTCCAGTGATGGATTCCGTTTGTACTTGATATCATATTGAGACTTCTGTTGTATCTTGCTTAACTCTGATGTATATTTATATAGTAGCTTCATGAACTACTATTTATTTACTTCCGCTGCATTTTATTTAACTATGTCTGTGATCTGTGACTATTTATTTAATGTTTATGCTGTATTTTGCCAAATTTATTTTACAATTCGGTATTTTGAGCAATTCAAGTCCGACATGTAGCGTGTAACAACCCGCATTTTTTACGATTGAATATTTAAATAATTTATTTAAAATAATTCATCGTTAGTCGGATTATTGTCTGAAAAGCTACTTTTTGCAAACAGTAGAATTAGGACTCGAGACCACCCCCGCTGAGTTCAAAATGACGTTTACGACCTTTTTGAGTATAAACTTCGACATGTTTGGAGTTAGAGGAATTTTGCCACTTTTTCATTTATGGCTTTGGTTTTGTTTCAGCCTATTAGACCCAAGCCTCACCCCCTCTTCTCTTCATTCCTTCATACTAATACTCAAGCTTTAGATAAAATGGGTGAAGAGAGAAAGAATTAGAATTCCTAAGCCCTAATTTCATTGCAAATCCAAGCTCCAACTCCAAAGTCATAGAAGAAGCTTTGGTAAGCCTTCTCTTTTTCTTCTCTAACTCATTCTCCTTCCAATTTCAGAAATTCCTAAACCTAACTTAGGAAATGCTTCTCTTTTAAGCTTAGATTCAAGATTGTTGGGTTGGGATTGAAGAGTGATTGTTCTTGCTATTGCTCTATAGCTTCTTCTTCATTTGTTTTTGGTTTAAAGGTGAGATTTTTATCTCACATCTATGTCTATATCTATCCTTGTTGTTAGGTATGAATTCCTAACACTTATTCATGTGCAATTGCTTTTGATTTGGTTTTCTTTGGTGTATATTCCAATTTTTGATGTTTTAAAAGCAAAATTTATGAAATCCTTTTATGGGTATTTGGATATTAATATTTGAGGCGTATCGAAGAGCCTTTAGGGCTGAGTTGTCGCTTGGCATAAATCCTTAGTCGTTGTTGCTCGTCCGATCGCTTCCGATAATTGTTTTGGCCATCATTGGCCAAGGTAAGAAAGTACCAAAAGCTTCAGTTTCAAACGTCTGAAATTATTGATTCAGACGTTTGAATCTGGTCTGGGCAAAATCTCATTCCCCAGGTCAGACGTCTGAATTATAATTTTAGACATCTAAATTTGCTCAAATCCAACCCGAGAGCAAATAGGCTAAAATTAGCCATTTCCACACGTCTGGAATAAATGGTTCAGACGTCTGAATAGGGCACTGTAAAATATTCATTTTCCAGATTCAGACGTCTAAATCATCTATTTCAGACGTCTGAATCTGCTATCTTTGCCCAATTTGCCTAATGTGTTTGGGTTTCCAGATTTTAATCGATTCGTGTTTATCCGACCTATTGTTATCATTTATTATTGACCTTGATGACTTCTTATCGGAATATTTAAGAGTATCCATTTGATGGATTCGTTATCGATTTATATGGATTTGATTCATGGCTTCGAATGTGAATTTTTGTTACTTATTGTTTCTACAATCATTTCTGTGATTTGTCACTTTAAAAATATAAAGGTTTTCTATACTAGTAGTGAATATTAAAACTCTTTCATCAAAACAATTTCAACACTATTTTATTACAAAGCTCGTTTCCTAAACTGTTTTCCAATCTACTAGTATATACAAATCTTTACCTCACTCGTATGAGAAATCTAATTAAACGACATAGTAAAACAAGTGGTATGAAATGCTTGCGTTTACTTCGTCGGTTAATTCTTAGACTTGTTCGATTGAATCTCTTGTGACAATTTTCTAGTGGATATCTACAATTTGTTAATAAATATTTAAGTTAAGCTAGTGGTTATGGGACATGAAGCTAAGCTCATATATTTATTAGCTTAGTGTAATTGACACTTCTTGATGATCGATGATGATCATTTTGTGATTTAGACTAGCAATGTGCGATGTCTCTTTGTCTGCGAGGGAGACTAAACCCCGTTTCTGTGGAGCTTCGGCTCAATTTCATGGGGTAGCGACCCATGGTCTTTGGACCGTTCAGTGGAGCTTCGGCTCAAAATTAATTGTTAGCAACCATGGAATAGCGTTCCCTTTTGTGATACACGTGTTGGTGAGTTTTCATGCTCCCATTTTGTGATAGGCCTCCCCCTTATCATGATTTCTGGATTTCCATTGATGATTTCTATAATTTGTGTTTCACCAATTTTTGTGACTACATTGATAATTTCTATCAATATTTGTGCATTGGTGAATTTGTGTTTCACTAACTTTTGTGAATTTGTGTTTCATCAAATTTTACGAATGGCATTGTGATGTTTGCCAATATTTATGGTTTGGTGAATAAAAATAAGGAGTATGACATTCTTTTGATCTTCGAGGAGATTCTTGTGTGGTTAATCTCAGGTTGATTTTCAATTGCATACTTATTACAGTATGGCTTTATGGTTATCATACTTTTTTGTCATATCTCTTATTTTATATCATTTTATCTGATATTTATAGCTAGACTGATCTGTTTATTATTCTCTTATTAAATAATACTCGGGTCAGACCGAGATGTTACATGTGCTTCTACTTGACTCCTCATCTGGCATTATTATCGTGACTTTTTGGCTAACTACTTAGATTAGTAGTTTTTGATTGTATATATATATGAGATATAAACTCATTGATGTATACTTATTCTTTTGTGTAGCACTTGTAACTAATCTTTTATGATATTGTGGATCTTGTTTGACCACTACTCTGATATACACTACTATGTGTTATATTCATATCTTTTTCCACCTTTGTGATATTGATATCTGTGACTGATTTGTGTTATGCTTATTTCTATATTTGTTTTCGAAGATATTATAACCACTATGTAGTAGCCTTGAGTTTGCATCGGTATGTCGGATTTCCTCTTGTGATGAAAAGTTATATTTTTATCTGGCATATCGGTACTCGCACAAAGAAATTATACAGAAGGTCGCTCCTCAATAGCCTTATTCTCTGCGCTGGTTGACGACATTACTCCGTAGTGTTCTTGGCTAGCATGGGTATAGAGGTGGGTCGTCACAGCTTGGTATCAGAGCCAAACTTCGAAACAATGTAGAATAATTTAACAAGGATCACTGTCCTAAGTCCATCTTAGGAGTCGTGCCTTCGGATTTAATTCGGGTCTTCGTACCGTCTTATCTTTTTTTTTGTGATGCCTTGTTTTATCAATCATTATTGTTTGATATTCATTTTGTGAACAACATTTTACTTTTTTTTCTTTCTTTCTTAAAGAATAGAAATGGTTAGACCTGGTCGTCCAAGCGCCGGTCAATCTAGTGCTACTCTCCAAGATGGAGTATTTGTGTATGCACAACAACTTCTTGATCTTGTAAAGAATGCTCAAGAAGCCAGACCCATTCCGGGGCCTTCTCACTCTAAGTCTAGATTTGCACGCTTGTGCAACGATTATATCAACTTGGGTGGGAAGCCATTCAAAGGTTCTGAAACCATTATTGAAGTCCAGGCTTGGCTAAAAATATGCGATCGAATATTTTCTCGCATGAATCTTATTGATCTTCACCGAGTTTAGACGGCCTCTAGTATGCTCCAAGGAAGAGCATTAGACTGGTACGAGCTTCTTATTTCTGAAATTATTGAAGCGGATCTTACTTGGAAGAAATTTCGGTAACGATTCGAATTAAAGTTTGTGCCAGAAGCTGAGAAGGTGACATTGGCTCGTCGATTCATAGACCTTGTTCAAGGTGAATCCTCCGTGGCAGACTACGTCGCATCATTCGAGTCACTTTCTAAATACAGGTCGAATACATAAACACCCCATTGAAGAAGAATCAGAGATTTGTCTATGGTTTGAACAAAAATCTCAAGAAGCCATTACTTCTAAAATTAGAAGTTTCTTTTGATCAACTCATTGATATCGCTCTTCGTCTTGAAGAGGCAGATAACGAAAGTGACGTTGAAATTATGGGTGCCAAACCAAACTTCAACAACAAGAAAAGGCCTAATAAGTTCAAAGGTCCTTATCCCAATAAGAAAAGGAAGCAAGCAACTCCGGTGGCAAAGACTTCTACCTCTAGTAGTGGGTAATGCTACAATTGTAGTTCTAAAGACTATTATGCTAATAAGTGTTCAAAGCCCCTTGCTTGTCGCTATTGCAAAAGTTCAGGCCATTATATATCCGCATGTCCCAAACTTCAAGGTAGGAAGGAGGGAAAGTTAAATGTTGCACAGGCCCCTAGCAACACTTCGCGTGGTCAAGGTATTTCTCATTCTATCCTTGATGGCATTATTTTATTTCGTGATCGACCTTTTCGAGTTCTTTTTGATACGGGTGCGTCCCATTCTTTTATATCAAAAGAACTTGTTGATACTTTTTCTTTAAGTGTTGTTGCTTTAATGACTTCTTTGGGAATTGCGAATCCAGTTGGTTGATCCGCAACAATTAGTTTGCTTTGTAAAGATGTCGAGATTATTTTGTGTGATTTTTCTTTCCAAGCTGATTTGCGTGTCATGCGCTACTTAGGATTTCGAATGATTTTGGGAATGGATTGGCTTAACCGTTATGAAGCTCATATCCTATATCCTGAGCGGACTATTTATCTTCGACATCCTCGATCTATTAATCAGATTTTATTGATCTTAAAGATTCGTACTCCAACTTGGCTGCATCTTTGTATTCTTTAGATCCTCATGATGACGATAATGATGATGAGGAAGATGTCATTTCTCTTATTCACGTTGTTCGTGAATTTTCGACATATTTGAGCCCGTTTTAGTATTACCACCTAAGCGAGCAATTGAGTTCAGAATTAATCTAATTCCTGGAGCTTTACGTATTACTCGTCCTCCTTATCGTATGTCCAATAAAGAAAATGAGGAGATGCGCAAACAATTATCCGAATTAGAGACGAAGCAATTTATTCGCTCTAGTTCCTCCCTTTGGGGAGCTTTGGCTATTTTTGTGAAGAAATCTGAAGGTACACTTAGGCTTTGCGTTGACTACCGCAAGCTTAATGATCTTACTATCAAGAATAAATATCTTTTACCTCGGATTGATGATTTATTTGACCAACTTAGTGGTGCTAGAGTCTTTTCACAATTGGACTTGGCTACCAGTTTTCATCAGCTTCGCATTGTAGAGGATAGCATTCCTTTGACATCGTTCCGTACTCGTTATGGATCTTATGAATGGCTTGTTATGCCATTTGGTTTAATGAATGCTCCGGCTTATTTCGTTGACCTTATGAATAGAGTTTTCAAAGACTTCCTCGATCGATTTGTTCTCATCTTTATTGATGATATTCTTGTGTATTCTAAAACCGAGGAGGAGCATGAAAAACATCTTCAGATTGTGTTGGAAACTGTTAGGAGCAATCAATTGAAAGCAAAATTTTCTAAATGCCACTTTTGGCAATCTCGTGTGAAGTTTCTCGGTCATATTATTTCCGAATCCGGAATTTCCATGGATCCTTCAAAGATTGAAGCGATTCAAAATTGGAAGAGACCGGAGAGTATGATGGAGATCCGTAGTTTTCTTGGATTGGCAGGTTATTACTGCCATTTCATAAAAGACTTTTCTAAAATTTCCGTGCCTCTTACTAGTTTGACAAAGAAGGGAGTTAAATACATTTGGTCGGACAAATGTGAAGCTTCTTTCCAAAAATTAAAAGAACTCCTTTCTGATGCTCCTATTCTTGTAATTCCCATGGGCAACCAAGATTTTGTTGTTTATACCGACGTTAGTCGTGTTGGTTTGGGTGCCGTTCTTATGCAAAGAGAACGTGTTATTGCTTATGCTTCTAGGCAATCGAAGCCAGCCGAGACTAGATATGCTACTCATGATTTAGTGCTCGCGGCTATTGTTTTCGCCCTTAAAATTTGGCGTCATTATCTTTTAGGAGAAAGATTTATTCTTTACACCGATCATAAATCTTTGAAGTATTTATTTTCTCAAAAGGAACTTAATTTGCGTCAACGGCGTTGGCTCGAGTTCCTTGCATCTTATGACCTTGATATTCTTTATACTGCCGGAAAGGGATATCGTGTTGTCGATGCACTTAGTCGTAAGCAACAAGCGCTTATTTCTATGATAATATCCGAATGGAACGATCTTGGAATTTTATCCACTTGTGAGATTCGAGATCGTAAATCCGATTTATGTTCATCTTTGGCTTTATGTAGCCTTGAGGCTCATCCTTCTCTTTTTGACTGCATTCTTGAAGCTCAAAAGCTAGATCCCGAATTGGCTCTTCTTAGCCAAAGTTGTAGGGATAAAATTGATATTGAAGGTCTGAAAGACTTTGATATTGATTCTCGTGGCGGTATTCGAAAATTTGGTAGACTTATCGTGCCAAATATTCGTGATCTTTGCAAAGATATTATAGAAGATTCTCATCGTTCTAAATTTATCATTCATCCCGGTAGTAGTAAAATGTACGCGGATATGAAGCGACTTTATTATTGGGATTGGATGGAACTTGATATCGCTAACTTCGTTAAGCATTGCATGACTTGCTAACTCGTTAAGCCCGAGCATCAAAGGCCCGATGGGTTATTGCAACCTTTAGAAATTCCAATTTGGAAGTGGGACCAAATTTCCATGGATTTTATCGACGGCCTTCCCCGTTCTCGTTCGGGCCATGATAGCTTATGGGTGATTGTTGATAGACTTACTAAATCCATCCATTTTATCCCCGTTCGGTCCAACGGACCGTTCCTCTTTTGACCAAGCTCTTTATTAAAGAAATTGTTAATTACATGGAGTTCCTACTTCTATTGTTAGTGATCGTGATCCATTGTTCACTAGTGGATTTTGGAATATTCTTCAAAAGCTTTGGGAACAAAGCTTAATTTTAGCACCGCTTATCATCCTCAGTCCGATGGACAAACCGAGCGTATGAATCAAACTCTTAAAGATCTTCTTCGCACATGTATTCTTGATTTTGTTGGAAGTTGGAAAGATCATATTTCTCTTGTTGAGTTTTCCTATAATAATAGCTTCCAATCTACTATTGGTATGTCACCTTTTGAGGCACTCTATGGAAGGCCATGCCGATCTCCTTCATGTTGGCTTGAGGCCGGTGAGAAGCTAGTTTTAGGTCTAGATTTTATTCCTGATTCCACAGAAAAGATTAACCTTATTCGTCATAGGATGAAAGAAGCCCAAAGTAGGAAAAAATCCTATGCCGATAACCGAAGAAGGAAATTAGAATTTTTTGTGGGAGATTTTGTGTTTATTCGTGTTTCACCTATGAAGGGTGAAGTGCGTTTTAGTCGATCGGGAAAATTAACACCACGATATATTGGTCCATTTTCCATTACCGAACATATTGGTTCTGTGGCTTATCGCCTTTTATTACTGGCTCAGTTTTCCGCTATCCATGACGTGTTTCACATTTCTCAACTACAGAAATGCCTTCGAGATTCTGATTCTATTCTTGAGCCCGGTGTTGTGGAAGAAATTGAGGTTTCGCCTAATTTGATTTACGAGCAACATCCTATTCGTATCATTGCTTCGGAGATTAAACGCCTTCGAAATAAAGATGTTCCTCTTGTGAAAGTTCAGTGGTCCTCAAGTCCTAAGGATTGTTCTTGGGAATCCAAAGAATTCATCGAGCGAACACATCCGGACTTACTTTCTCGTGCTCTTCGAGGTGAACTTCTTATTCCAAGTTTCTTCTTCTGTGTTGATATGCTTTTATGGTTGTTACTTTTTGTTCATTTATTTCTTATGATTGCGAGGACGCAATTTCTTTAAGGATGGGAGTCTGTAACAACCCGCATATTTTATGATTGAATAATTAAATAATTTATTTAAAATAATTCATCGTTAGTCAGATTATTGTCCGAAAAGCTAATTTTTTGCAAACAGTCGAATTAGGACTCGAGACCACCCTCATTGAGTTCAAAATGACGTTTGCGACCTTTTTAGGTATAAACTTCGATATGTTTGAAGTTAGAGGAATTTTGCTACTTTTTCACTTAAGGCATTGGTTTGGTTTCAGCCTATTAGACCAAGCCTCACCCCCTCTTTTCTTCATTCCTTCATAATTTCCTAATACTCAAACTTTAGAAAAAATGGGGGAAAAGAGAAAGAATTAGAATTCCTAAGCCCTAGTTTCATTGCAAATCCAAGTTCCAACTTCAAATTCATAGAAAAAGCTTTGGTAAGCCTTTTTTTCTTCTCCAACTCATTCTCCTTTCAATTTCAGAAATTCCTAAACCTAACTTAGGAAATATTTCTTTTTTAAGCTTAGATTCAAGATTGTTGGGTTGGGATTGAAGAGTGATTGTTCTTGCTATTGCTCTATAGCTTCTTCTTCATTTGTTTTGGGTTTAAAGGTGAGATTTTTATCTCACATCTATGTCTATATCTATCCTTGTTGTTAGGTATGAATTCCTAACACTTATTCATGTGCAAGTGCTTTTGATTTGGATTGCTTTGGTGTATATTCCAATTTTTGGTGTTTTGAAAGCAAAATTTATGAAATCCTTTTATGAGTATTTGGATATTGATATTCGAGGCGTGTCGAAGTGCCTTTAAGGCTGGGTCGTCGCTTGTCATAAATCCTTAGTCGTTGTTGCTCGTTCGATCGCTTCCGATAATCATTTTGGCCATCATTAGCCAAGGCAAGAAAGTGCCAAAAGCTTCAGTTTCAGACGTCTGAAATTATTGATTCAGACGTCTGAATCTGGTCTGGGCAAAATTTCATTCCCCAGGTCAGACGTCTGAATTATAATTTCAGACATCTGAATTTGCTCAAATCCAACCCGAGAGCAAATAGGCTAAAATTAGCCATTTCCAGACGTCTGGAATAAATGGTTCAGACGTCTGAATAGGGCTCTGGAAAATATTCATTTTCCAGATTCAGACGTCTGAATCATCTATTTCAGACGTCTGAATCGGTTGTCTTTGCCCAATTTGCCTAATGTGTTTGGATTTCTAGTTTTTAATCGATTCGTGTTTATCCGACCTATTGTTATCATTTATTATTGACCTTGATGACTTCTTATCGAAATATTTGAGAGTATCCATTTGATGGATTCGATATCGATTTATATGGATTTGATTCATGGCTTCGAATGTGAATTTTGGTTACTGATTGTTTCTACAATCATTTCTGTGATTTGTCACTCTAAAAATATAAAGGTTTTCCATACTAGTAGTAAATATTAAAACTCTTTCATCAAAACAATTTCAACACTATTTTATTACAAAGCTCGTTTCCTAAATTGTTTTCCAATCTACTAGTATATACAAACCTTTACCTCACTCGTATGAGAAATCTAATAAAACGGCTTAGTAAAACAAGTGGTATGAAACGCTTGCGTTTACTTCGTTGGTTAATTTTTAGACTTGTTCGATTGAATCTCTTGTGACAATTTTCTAATGGAGATCTACAATTTGTTCGTAAATATTTAGGTTAAGCTAGTGGTTATGGGACATGAAGCTAAGCTCATATATTTACTAGCTTAGTGTAATTGACACTTCTTGATGATCGATGATGATCATTTTGTGATTTAGACTAGCAATGTGCGATGTCTCTTTGTCTGTGAGGGAGACTAAACCCTTTTTCTGTGGAGCTTCAGCTCAATTTGGTGGGGTAGGGACCCATGGTCTTCGGACCATTCTGTGGAGCTTCGGCTCAAAATTAATGGTTAGCAACCATGGAATAGCGTTCTGTTTGTGATACACGTGTTGGTGAGTTTTCATGCTCCCATTTTGTGATAGGCCTCCCCCTTTTCGCGATTTCTGAATTTCCATTGATGATTTCTAGAATTTGTGTTTCACCAATTTTTGTGACTACATTGATAAGTTCTATCAATATTTGTGCATTGGTGAATTTGTGTTTCACTAACTTTTGTGAATTTGTGTTTCATCAACTTTTACGAATGGCATTGTGATGTTTGCCAATATTTATGGTTTAGTGAATAAAAATAAGGAGTATGACATTCTTTTGATCTTTGAGGAGATTCTTGTGATATTGGTTAATCTTAGGTTGATTTTCAATATTACAGTATGGCTTTATGTTATCATATTTTTTTGTCATATCTTTTATTTTATATCATTTTATCTGATATTTATAGTTAGACTGATCCGTTTATTATTCTCTTATTAAATAATACTCGGGTCAGACCGAGATATTACAGGTGCTTCTACTTGACTCCTCATTTGGCATTATTATCCTGACTTTTTGGCTAACTATTTATATTAGTAGTTTTTGGTTGTATGCATTTGAGATATAAACTCATTGATGTATACTTATTCTTTTGTGCAGCACTTGTAACTAATCTTTTGTGATATTGTAGATCTTGTTTGACTACTACTCTGATATACACTACTATGTGTTATATTCATATCTTTTTCTGCCTTTGTGATATGGATATCTATGACGTATTTGTGTTATGCTTATTTCTATATTTGTTTTCGAAGATATTATAACCACTGTGTAGTAGCCTTGAGTTTGCATCGGTATGTCGGATTTCCTCTTGTGATGAAAAGTTATATTTTTATCTGGCATATCGGTACTCGCACAAAGCAATTATACAGAAGGTCGCTCCTCAACAGCCTTATTCTCTGCGCTAGTTGACGACATTACTCCGTAGTATTCTTGGCTAGCATGGGTATAGAGGTGGAGCGTCACATAGAGGATGCGAATGGTTGAAAATATCGAGATGTTACAACTCCACTGAAAGTAAGTTGAGAAATAATGACTGCTAAGTGATAGGTAAATAGATGTAAATGTAAGCTAATGATACATAAATCGTCATAATACATGTTCAACATTACATAATTCAATTACATAAAAAATGAACAACTAAATTTCTATTTACTTCTGCTCCCACAATCTACGAGGACTCAACTTATCGAACGTTACGCCCTTATTCAATAGTGTGTTGCGATATTGTAGGTTCAACTTCTCCAAACGGACATTTTCTGCTTGCATCTCAAGGGAATATGCAACTCCCCTCGGATACATTTCCGAATCTTTCTATTTAAAAAGTTACAACATTCAACATCGTCGAGCCGTAACTTAATATCATTTTACAATTCACAACGGTAAAAGCGACGGTCTGCATTCCTTTCATTCCGACACACAACCACTTCATATTCATCTCCGCAATAACAAAGTAACCAAGGAGGTGTTCGACATGAACTAGAATTGTTAGGCTTACGACGAGCTAACACATCCATTAATTTTCCATGAAGTGATTGTTGTATTGATTCACCGCTAACCACGGCCAATGTTGACGTACCGTCACCCCAAGAAGGGGCCAAGTTTTCAATCTGCGTCTCAGGGACGAAATGAAACTCAATATTTTTTTCATTAACCGATGCAAAGCCTCGTTGTTGTTTAAATTCGTCATATATTATCATCATCGTCTCGTCGTCAAGCTCCTTATTGTCCATTTTCAACAACCTTTCTCTAGAAAATATCAATGTTGAAATTAGCCTTAAATGCAAAATATTAAACAAATTAAATAATGCTTACGGAACTTACCTTCTTGTTGTGTCTCCAAATCTCTAAAAGATATTCGTTTTCGTCGGAAAATATTGAAATTTTGGAAGAGAGATGGGGCTTAGATTTTGGATTCTTTCTTTGGTATTTGATAAAGTGAAATATGAGGAAGGTTGAAGGGCAGGGTTTCTGTTTTGAGACCCAGCACACACAACTGGGGTGACTTTTTAAAAGTACATGAAAAATGTCGTCTACAATCAAGAACCTCTTGTGCAAGCTCGTCTACAATCTCGATCGCATGGTAAATGTCGTCCGCCTGCCATAACATAAAGTACATGGAAAAGTATAAATTTCAAATATTTGAATAAAGATTGTACGTACTACGTACCACATTCCTTTCGAGGGATGCTCTGAGAGTGTAAGGGTCTGTAACAACGAAAGGCGCTGTAGGTGGCTCGATGGCGCAAAGAACATATCGACGCGTGATGTTCTAGTACCAAGACAAATATTCTTCTTCGGACGATGTGAACTCGCGTTCATGTTGCATGTGCATGTAGCGCTCGGTCCATGCCTCAATCGCCATAGCATACTCCCCAGCTTCAGTATCAATCTTGTAATGTCGTGGTTGTTCTAGTAAATGTTAGACCATACCAAACTGCCTCATCACTCAGTCGGAAAGATGATAGGTGACATCATTAAAGCAAGCGAGAGGAACACAAGCAGTACACAGCAGAATGGAAGTGGTATATAAGTTTGGTAGATCTCCAAGCCCATCTGCGTATGGGGTCCAAGTCATAGTTAGGACATCGAACCCATTACGGTAGAAGGCAACATGACGCCTCAGTGATGAAACGGTGCTTTTAGGTCATATCCACCTGTAGAAATATCAAATTGTAACTTATCAAATCCGAACAACTATACGTACTATACTACAGAATTAATTATACCTGGCACTGTATGGCAATGATTAATCAATCTTTGTCCTCCTCCTCATGGTTATTCTACCTACAGGTAAATAAATCCAACACCAAAGCTGCAAATAATATTAGACACATGATTTCAGTGGGATAAGATAATATGAAATAATTGTCGTCGAAAGTAAATAATGAAAATACATGTACTAGACTCACACAACCACTAATGCTTGCACTCTCTTGTAAAGCAAGCCTCGTCAACTCGTAGTACGTATACGCTAGAACTACACTGCTTCAAGAATACTAGCGACAAGCATCAAAGTTTTTTTAAAATGGAAGCTATCTAAGCCATATATGTGTCTTCGAATGATCGCTTATCAACCTCAAGAAAATAATATGCAATATAACGATTCTGGCTCGTAGCTGAATCTGAATCTCCGTGGAGTCTGCTGGTATGTCGACTGCAAATTATTGCCTAAACCATCTTGGCGGTATCATTTCGTTTCCCCACCACTCCTCTGCTGGAGGAGTTAAACCTACGAGTTCTTAGCATAAACTAAGATAATCAACTAGATCGTGGTTGGTCAACGGAGCACCGTCTATGGGTATGTCAAGTAAGCACGCAACATCACCCAACGTAATAGTCATCTCCCCAGCACGTATGTGAAATGTAAATGTCTCTGGCCTCCATTTATCCACCAAAGCGGTGATAAGATGATCCAATTGGATGTGCCCCACCATAAAAACCAGTCCAAATCCGGCTTGGTCTATCAACTGTATAACGCTTGGATGAGCAGATGTTACTCTATTCATTTTAGACGAATGATCTATGATTCCATCTGCAGTATTGTTCTGTCAAATATCACAAAATTATTATCGACATGTACCATACAATATCATTCAATATTAGTAAATTTTGAAAAACAAGAATTTTACCGCGACGAATTCCAGATTATTCGTTTGATGTCTTTGTTGCAAATATAGGACAGATCCATCAATAGGTCTGAGTAGCATCTAGGAGTAATCTACACATATACAAGTTAACAAGATTTTCAAATTTATTTTCCAACATCAACACTAGGAATTTAGACATTGTTTTTCAACAATTTAACGATGATTTCATCCGTACTAAAATATTTCAACAACCAATGATTGCTTACAAATCCTAAAAATCAATATTTGCAATTTTCTTCAAAATTTCTAAATTGAAAGAGTTTTGATTTATCCATTCCTATAGGCACAACCCCCGTTGAAGAGTTTGTCATCTTCTATTTTGTTGAACAAAATGCTAAATGCTTTAGGCTTCGGACGAAAATTTCAGATTTCGGGGATTTTGGGTTTGTTGAAGATGAAGAGGAATGTAAGAAAGTGAAGGAGGAGGTAAGTGGGGTTCTGTTTTTGTAACAGAACCACGTTTGGGCGATTTTTGAGAAGTCGCTCCCTGGCGACTTTTGAAAAGTTGCCCAAAAATTTTCTAAAACATGTAGGCGCTTTTTGAAAAGTCGTCAGTGGGTAACTTCTCAAAAGGAGCATACATATTTTTGGAAAAAAAATTCATACTGCCGCTAGTACGTTTTGGCAGCTCAAAGCTGAGCTGGCCAAAACAGGGCTAAAGTTGATATTAATTTTTAAAGTGGGTTGTTTCTGATAATTAGTTTTAAAAAGGGGCTAAATTGAAAAAAAATCCTATAAACAATAACAAGTAGACATTTATCATCATTAACAAAAAGTACATAGAGAAAAGGAGAGGTCTTTTTTTCAAGGTTATATAGCAAGGTTACAATATATGTCAGTTTTGTCACATCAGAAACCAGATAAGTATAGCATGATAAAGCAAGGGTTAATTATCCAAAAAGATTTGCAATTTATGTCAAAAATTTAGTATTTGACAGTCATAGGTCAACGGATGCTTTTGGATGCAGATTGTGCCATATCTGTATCCAAAATCATTTTCGGATATCGGATATCCACATCCACGGATACAGACGGATATCTGATAATTATCATATCTTCTAACGACCAATAAATCAAAAATTGTAAAAGAAAAATTTCAGTTTAACATAAATATTTTTCAATCCAATTGATTATAGAAGTGTTAAAATTTAACAAATATGATGATAATGAATAGTTTTGAGCAGTTAATAAGCATTAAGCGCATATAATATAAACTACTAACTTAATAAAATAATAAATAAATATCTTTCAGTGCATTAAAATACATATAATTTGAACTATAATTTTGACAAAAATCGAACGGATAATTTTCAGATGCGGATGTCTTTGTATCCACATCCGTTTTTTCGGATATCAGATATTTATCCGCTTTTCAGATGCAGATGAGGATGGATTTCAGATTTTTCGGGTATCCTTTGACAGCCCTAGACAATCATTAAGTAGAAGGGATGAACAAGTTGCCTTCACTTACGTCGTCCTCGAAATTTCTTTTACTCTGTCCTTGAATTTATTCATTTACTAAAATTTCTTACATATCCTTGAATTCATTCACATGCACTAGTTATGACTACAACTCAACAAATCCATCTGAAAAATAAAGCAGCATACATATAAGGGGAAAAATGTTTGAAGGTATGGGATTTAAGTAAAATACCTATACTATCAATTTATCACAGAACACATCCTAGTTTGTAACCATCAAAAACCCTTTACACCATTAAATTAGTAATTTTGAAAGAGTTAACTTTAATTTTCTTACGAGGAAACTAAAATATGACCACATCATAAACAAGCTTCGAAATCCTATGCGAAGCTACGAAGTTCAAGGGATTTACGAGTCTATACTGCATGAGTTACATAAGAAGTGCTTGAACTAGGAACTAGTCTAACAGAAAACAATAAAGATTATGTTAGCAACAAAAAACTCTACACTAGAATTCTTGAGCTCAGTGACAGCAGGAAGCAGCCTCCTATACTGATCCCTTGCTTCCAGATACTGAACCATTGACCTCACTTTTGATAGTGCCTAAAATAACATAAATACATATATAATACACAAATCATTAATTAAGTAGTTGAGAATAAATTAAAAATAAACTGAAAATGAAAGGACATGATTTAATAGCGATACAAAAGCACATAAGAAATAGAGACAAAGGAATTGATGCTAGGCATCTCATAATGCCTACTGATCTTAACCAAATATTATCTAAAGCTGCATTTTTAAAACTTCGGAAGAGAATCTCCACTTGAGTCAAATTAACAACTTCAGACAAATGAAGTTATACGATCCACTTTACAACTTGATGAGAGAAAAGAAAAAAGTCCATGAATAGCTTTGATCAAATCACTTGCATTTTCAAATGCAAAGTTGAATAAACTAGAAAGACAATGATTAAGAAAATTCACTAACTATGGGACATGATCTTATTAATTTCAAATAAAAGACAGATAAAAATTATACCTCAAGCACTTGGTCTAAATAGTGCATTAGTCTTCAAGTGACCAATACCACCTTAAACCGAACCTTTAAAAGCAAGTCCATTACACTTCCAGGACCCTACAGAACAAAATCAAATAGAATAAATAGTATGCTAACACATACTTCTTTCATTTCATTGTTCGTGATGACTCTAAAGTTAGTGAATATTAATTATATATATCTACTAGTATCAACTCAAATATTAGAGTTAAGTGAAAATTGATATATTGCAAGGCACTAAACTTTATAAAATTGTGATCCAAATGATGAAATGACATCCATTTGCACGAACGGAGACTCGTGCATCAAATCATTATCGCTCCCTCAACGACAAATATTCATCAAAAGGTACTTTTGTTTCATGATTTCCAAACATATTCTGATTTTCCCTAGCTAACTCACGACTCAGACAACATCATCTGAAATGTGGCCCACGCATGTTTAATTTGTGCTTATCATGTAACAAATGAGTAAAAGTTGTGTATATAATATAATTTTTGTTGGAGATTACGCTGATGTTTTAACAATTTACAAATGAGTAATCTTGGTTTCATTTTCTAACAACAGTTTCCACTTCATAAACTTGTCAAAAGCATCACATCTGAAGCACTACTCCATATAAGAAACATATCAGATTACTATCCTTTTTACATATAACGAAAGATTTTAAGTGTTGAATATTATCGAACGTTTTCAATGTCACTGCAGCCTCAAGTTTTGATCCAATAACGTCTCCATCGGTAGGTTTGGCAGCATAATCATTGATGAAGGAACAATAACTTCAATTGCAATCCAAAATATAATTTAAACAAGCATATACAAACCAATTAAGCACAATGTATCAGACATGACTATAAATGAGAGAACGCATTTTATTAGTTATTATGAATGGAATAAGAAATACATGGCAAAAGGATAACATACCTCATCAAAAAAATTAGAATAATAAATGGGAGCCACTTTAATAACAGCATAGGACCTCTTTGTTTGCAATAAACCGGAAGATGCATACACAATTGTCTCGTCGATGACAACCACACATAATCATCCATATTTCTGCCACAACCTACACACAGGATCGACATTTGAGATTTTGGTTTTGGCCATGTTTTCGATCATCTGAAGGACTAAATCGAACATATCTGAAAGAGGCATGCCGTAACAGAAATCAAAACATCAGGCGATGGAATAGGATCTGCATAAATACTGCCAGATCTAGTGGTGGACACGTGATGCTCAATCGATGCAGCAAATCTAATCTTTGATTTTCTGTTTTTTGCCATCCCAGGACAAGCAGAAAGCGGGGTGAAGTCGAGTGGGGAGGAGGAAGGTTTAGATGGAGCGCACAGGAGGGAAACAGTCGAAGGAGGAAGAAGGAATAATAAAAACTAGGCTTCCGGCAGAAGCGGACACTAATCAAAACGACTGTTAAATGTTTGCTTACTGTCACTGCGGAAAGCAAAAAAAAGGCGTCGTCGCGGTTTAAATATTGATCTTTTCTCATCGCAGATTTCCTAAAATTTCTCATTTTACTTCGCGCATCAAAGATTTCAAATTCAAATGTATTATGATTTTTAAATTCTGAAATTTCAATTTCAAATCGACAATTTTGAATGTTTTGATTAATATTTAAATTTGAAATTCATATTTTCAGATTCAAATCTCAATTTATTCTTTTCCAACATATTATCACTTAATGTTTAAGTAATATTAACAAAAATTTTAAATGTATATTTCTTATCAAAGTTATACAATCGAACGGTCGGTTTCTCCACCGTTGTGCGGTTATACTAGTATGAGTTATTTTGATTTAGGCTTTTTTTTTTAAATTAGGAGTGGAAGATAATTTTTTGTTCGGAAACGAAACGAGCAGCGATAGGACCGTCAATTGTATCCCAAATTAATGTCCGAAATTTGGTTTTTTTTACGAAACGAGCAGCGATAGGACCGTATTGGAGGATGGAAACGGATATTGGGTTTTTTTTACGACAATTTGTCCAAAATTAATGTCGGAATTTCATGCGGAATCTATCATGTCAGTCAAATAGCAACTGCACTGTTGAAATCCATCCTCCAATTTGAATTTCTCCCCTTCCATATTTGTAAATTTCGGACCTTCTAGCCTCTTCCTTTTCATTTTTGATTTCGAAACATTAAATTATTTTCTTGGCATAGCAAACGCTTTGGTAAATGCCTACGTCTTTGGGTCGACGTCGCTAAATTTTATTCGTGTAACAAAGGTGTAGATAATTTCCTACATCTTTGCGATGCCGGCCTAAAAACTATGTAATATTTGATCGTGTTACTAAGACGCAATTAATTAGCAATGCCTTTATGACGCCCTAGTGATGTCTTACTAGTGGTAATTAATTTAGCGACGCTGCGCCGACACAGAGTCGCTATGACATCACTAATCTACGTTAAAAATTTGCACTTTCTCTTATAGTGTAATCAGTTCTTAAACATTGCAAACCCTTTAGAATTAATTTGTAAAGACCTGCCTTTTAAGACGTTTTAAGCAGACGCACACTCAGACTCAAACCATTCAAAAGGACAGATTTTTATGGGGTAAATAAGAAAAAGAAATAAAACAAATACAGAATCTCGCAACGGAATGACAAAATATAATAATCAAATAACAGTTCATGAAGCTGTTTACAAATAAATTTGATTATACTAATATAATACAGAATCAGAGTTACAAACAACAAGAATAAATAAATGCAGCGGAACAACATGATGCAGTGGAATACATATCATAAACAATAATAATACAAATTTTCGTCTTCGTCCTCCAAAAATAAGGTCTTCAACCCTGAAATGCTCAGGCCGAGCTGAGAGAATTGAAAAGACGAAACACTCGAGTCGGAACTAAAAGATCTTATGTAAGTTAAATCAACGGTAAAATATGAGTGGAACGGCGTCAAAGATGTTCACGGGGTTTGACATCTCCTATCCAGTGTCTAACGTGAGTGCAATAACTTAAGAGATGTTCGGGATTCCCATCTCCTAAGGATCCGTTAAACTATCTACTATATAGTACAATATGCTATTGTAATATGTCTACAGTAAAGTAAAAGTATTAAAATAGCATTAAGGCATTACTCACATCCCCCTTAACACATTTTATATATTCTCATAGTTTATACAGTACCATAACTCCTCCGTAAACTGGAGGCTATCAAAGGGCACTCCATAGGTATGGTACAAAACAAACTCGTAGAAGGCGCTCTAGGGCATGTGAACACGGCATTCGAAGCATTGCCATTGCCAGGGTAGATATACCAATTGCGGATCCGGAATGGTGGTAACGCATAACAGCTACTACCGCCCACCTCGAAACACACACCCAAATCAAAATCAATAGGTGGCCACCAAATCAATCACAAAGCAATAGAAATAGTATCGAAGAAATGTGTCCGATCGGAGGTGCGACCTCACTTGGCCCGACATGACTCCTATTTTAGTCACATCTAAGCTGACTCACGGGAGTCAGGGTCACGTGATGCCTTATGCAAAAATCGTTCGTCAAATCATCCTACTTCATTTCTGCAATCTCCGTCACGTACAAAGTTGTCAAAGTAGTTTTCGGTATTGCCAGAGAGTATGACAATATCTGATCCTGGTCTCTTTAACAATCAATCACTTATTACGCACCGGATGGTTCTTTTAAATTTCCAAAACCATTTCATAATTGATATCAAAATATCATATTCAATTCAAACCATATCACTTTCGAAATTATATTCACTTTGAATTCATATTCACCCTTGAAACCATTCACATTTGAAATCATAGTTTCAAAATTTTATTTCCTTTCAAAAGTCGTATTTCCAAAATAGGTTAAACTCTCATTTCAAATTTATCATATTAAATCAAATATGTTATTTAAATCCCAACTTGGGTTATAATGTCATTTAATCATATTCGCTTTAAAATCGAGGATTTGAATATAGACTCATCTACTTTACTTAGTTTGAAATTTTGAAAAATATTTTAGATAGTTATAAATAGCTTAAATAAGTAAAAATAGATTTTAGGATAGTTAGAATACTTTAAAATATTTTAAAGTAGATTAAAAATACTTTTAAATTGGTTTAAGATGGTTAAGTAGATTTAAAATAGATTAATATAATTAAATAGACTAAATAGCTATAAAATAGACTAATTAGATTTAAAATAAATAAAAGATGGTTTAATTAGTTTAAAATAAATTAAATTGGTTTAAAATAGGTTAAAATAATTTATATAGTTAATAGAGGTTAAAATATTTTAATAAATTTGAAAATCTTAATAATTAGAAGCTTTTTAAAAATAATGTATTTTTAAACAGTTTATATTAAAACATGAATTTGAAATTAACATTGCTTTAAACTATTTATTTTATTTCAACACAATCGGACCATTCCAATTTCCAAATCAACCAAATCCAAATTCAAATCTTCAATTTAAATTCTCGATAGACCATTAAATTTTATATCAGTTCCAATCCATGTTGGGAATATCAATCTATATTACTCCAATTTCCATACATTTCAAAATTATATTTCAACAAACATACTAACTAAATTCTGATAAATTTCAATTATACTTCAAACTCAACTTTAAAATTTTGATTTAATTACTTTAACAACTCCTTTTGAACCAATTCCAATTTCAACATAAAACTTGAATTTCGACAATAATTCAATCTATATAATCAAATTCTAATTTCGAAATATCATTCAATTAAATTTAAAAATTAAGGATTCAAAAATCACTTAATTTAACCAATCCGGTGTCCGTATATAATTCTCTATCCTAAGGTCAAGTGATACTGATATTTATCATTTCAATCCGCAATTAATTTAAATTTACGGATATATATCATTTCAATCTGCAGTCCCGGGTTAATATTAAAAATCCATAAAATCGCTCTAGTCTATCATTTCAATCCATAATGATTTTTCTCTAATCTATAGATCGTTCGGGTATATATCATTTCAACCCATAGTGATATTTCTAATAATAACTAAGGGAATTTGCAGAGTGGTAACAATATATAAATTAAACATAACATCCAATCATCCAATATCAACAATCAAACATCCATCTTAATCATCATTCAATTCAACCAATAAATATTGACAAATGCCTGATTATCATTTACAGGTAATTAACTGGCAAATTCAATAATAAATTTTAATGACAATTTAATTCAAAATGAATTCAAATTAATCGGAATGACGATTTGAATATACCAAACAACATAAATAAATTTCTAATCATCACAAGTTTAATTTAACTAACATAAGAAATTTTAGAAGTTATGAGTGGGTCAAAACACTCACCTTCAATTTTAAATCGAATTAAAATCCAATTTAGGGTTCAAATTCAAACAGTCTCAGAATTCATCCAAACTGACAGTAAAATGTCCAGAATTTCGATGTGATCCTAGTAAAATAAACCGCACGTGAATCGGACCTCGTATGAAAAAATTATGCAAATTAGAACGATACGATTTAAAATATGAAATAAACAAAACAAACAAATATGAAAAAACTTCAGCAATCATCGTTCACGAAACCCTACCCTTTCATCCGAATATGCGATCGAACCCATGTGTAACCGCCACCTCAGGCAATTGCCATGCCACCTCCACCAGGTTCCAAGACGATCGACCCTCGCCACTGCAACGCTCACGTCTAGGCGATACCACGGCCCAAGCGCCATCACTTTCGGTCCCTCAATGAGACAATGCCGCCGCTGCTGTATTTCGTCGTTTATGGTGAATTCCGACCAAGTTGAGACAAACGAAGGTCACCACTTCGACCTGCACTCCATCACCTTCCCAACAGCGTCTCCCGATCATCAATCGGACGACGATCCACCGTTGGATCGTCAAAACCCCAAAACGAACGGTCGAGGTTCATCCTCAATTTCTAGATAAATGACGACTCGATGACAAAAACGAATTACAGATCTGAGTTGCACTCATCGAGAGCTTCGAAATGTTATACAATTTGTTATGGTTTGGAGTAGTTTGAGTTTTGGATTTTACTTTGGTTTGCAAATTTAATTTTGAATTTGCAACCATTAGAAGGAAGAGGAAGCTGAATGTTGAGTAGACAGATTCGTACAATGATAAGGAATAGAAAGGCTACTAGGGTTTAGGATAATCTATTTATATAAGCGAGGCCCAATAAGAAAGAATGACCAAATAGAATTGGTTCGAATGATAATAACTACTCGAAAAAGCCCGTTCTGTCTCCGGAACGAAAATAGGTCATCTCATATATCAAAATAGATGTTTTTGATAGTTTTAAACGCAATGGAATAGGTTTCAAGTCATAATTACATCATATGAAGAAGTTAGCTTAAAATCAGCCCATTCCAAATTGATTTCAATTAAATTAATTTATACGCATTTTGAGTCCGTACGATCAATTCACAGGTCCAATAGATACGAAACTTGAAATCGTACAATAATTCACTGTTATGGATGCGATGAAAATGATTTCGTCGAAATCCAAGACAATTACCAAAATGGCTATATTCAAGTTAATTAAATAAATCAATATTAAATTAATTAAATCGCCCTTTAAATTCCAATTCTGTAATTTACAAATTTTATCAATTTTAATTACTTAGGCATTACCATAATTTAAAAAAAAATTAGATATCAATTCAAAGTTAATTATTTTACCAATTACAGTGTTAAATTTCAATTTCAATAAATTCAAAGATTATAAATTGAATTTCAAATAATTCCATTTAATTTGATTCTCATCTTGTTATTCATTCAATTTTCATCTAAGGATATAATTACATTAGTTTATCTCTTATTACATTAGAAATTTAAAATTTCATGTAAATTCCCGTTAATGTAATATATAATTACGTTGCATTGCAATTGCTTTCCAATTTCATTTAACTGACTAAATAAATAGGTAACATATAATAATTTGTCATCGTTAACTTTTAGTTACATAATTACATTTATAAGCTTATTACTTACAAATAAATGTTATAATTACTTACATAATACAGATATTATTCAATTACCATTAATTACATACTATTTCACTAATTAGTTCAATATTTACATTTGTTTTCTTATGCTTGTCTATAACCAAGTATAATCAATTGGTTGGAATTTCATTCAAATTGTTAATAATTAACTTAGATTAATATTGCTGCAATTCATTCTAGTTATTATTATCATAAATAGATTACAATTTTTTTTATTTCTCCCAATACTAAATCAAAAAAATTATTAAATTAACTATTTTTAATTATCGAAAATTATAGATCGTTACATAATCTGAATTATCTTCATATGGTATTAGATTATACTGATAGGACTTTCCCTGCCATGTAATTAGCCGAGGAAGAGACCTGAGAGAACAATTATTGAAGATGAGGTATGAAATTTTTTCACTGCATATTATTTGAAGTATTGCACTAAAATGCAATCTTTGAGATATGCCAAAAAGAAAAGAGATATACTGAGGAATTGGAAAGCTGAGGAAAGTTTCTTTATATAATATATGTTTCTTGGCATAATGCATCATTGGGCGTTCCATAGTTGGCATTCGATCAAAGTTTAGTAGTGGGGTGGAGCTCAAGGTATCTTCTTAAAATGATTTATTTTATTTATTATCATTATTAAGAGCGTAGCTAATAGAGGGGGTCAGTCATCCATGCCACGTAGGCAAAATTGGGTGATTGACCTCCATGCGGGTCCAACAAAAAAAAATTTCACTATATTTGGCATTTATAATGCCAAAAAAATCTTTAATCCAAAAAGACAACCCCACATGGCAATCCGTTGGGGTTATTTGTCCAATCAAGGCCGTCGGTTTTGTCCAGCATTAGAGCTGCCGGATAAACTGGTATAACATAGCCGACTTCTTCTTCCTACCAGCTATGTTTTTTTCATTCCAACGAACGCAATCCCATTATTTTCATATGTAAATCACCCCATTCTCCTCACTTTTCAACCTATTTTGAACTAGATTTTTCAAAATATTTACCCAAAAATGAGAAGAATATTACGTGTTATTTTTTATAGCGGTAGTTCTACACAAAATTGTGAGACCGATGGAAATAATGGTGGTGAAGGCTCTAGCTCTTCTAGAGCGCGCAGAGGTAATGGAAAAAGGGTATCTCGAAGGCGACGCATATGGATAGTTTTGAAAGACTCGGCTTTGTTTTGGAATATCGATCAAAACTTGTGATCGTGGAAGGAGTTGATCAATTTTCATCTATTGCCCGATGAACAAGTGCCTATTTCTACCCATGTGGACATCAATGCAATTACCATTTTAGTTTACACTTAGGCTTGGTAAAATATCGACATTTCATTTTTTAAATCGTGTTGTTATACATTTAGTTTACGGAGTTAATGGCCAAAATAAATTTCTCTATATGCGAGGGAACGAAAAACCCGTAGGCTTCTTGCATCTATTTTTTGTCTATATCGAGAGATCTTAGCAGTCGACGTCAATCGACGTACTACAGGATTATTTAGTATGGTTTTTTTCCTAAATACTTACATTTACATCAGCATCGTATTTTTCTTAGCCACACATATTTCTTAATTTACAGGCATTCAGTTGACTTTAAATTCCGATGCGCAATTGTGTGGTGCATTAGCTTTTTTTGGAAGGCCCCCTATATTTTTCACTTTTCTTTTAGGGAGATGAGCATTACTCCATTAGATTTTGTTATGCTTACTGAGATTTCTGTTGGATTGCACATTTGTTTGCCTTATGATGAGAGTACCATTAGACATAATAACCTTATGCAGGTCTTATCTAGTATTCTTATCTCGTCGTGCTAATCAAGAGGTACACAGATTAGAGTCAGTTTTCTTAGGGATACTATTAGGAGACAACTTCGACAGTACGAATCTTCCCATGACTTAGGTATAGCTAGGATATTTGTCCTGTATATGATGGAAAACCTTTTCTTTTCCTATTCGTCTACTACACTCTCATTAGGAGATGTTGCGGTGGTTGCGGAGTTTGATCTTTGTTCCTTTGTTCTTTACGACTAGGAACAGCTATCATAGTCTACTTATATAGGTCATTAGACTTACAGTGTGTGGTGACTAGCCATGGTTCAACATTATGTGGTTTTTGGAAGGTTTTACAATATTGGTAGTACGAGTATAGCCACAATCTAGCTCATCCGATTAGAGACCACCAGTTATCACTATCCTTTCCAAGGATTTGTGCATGGTCGTTCCAAAATAGACAGAGCGTTCGTGGCGGTGAGGCTAGTCGTGTTTTTGCGGTTGCACACAACCAGGTAGAGTTACGGTGTACATGCTCTGACATTATCTGGCAGCCATCTGATGGATCTTCGTATGCAACAAACCCTAGTACCATACATGCTTTTGTTTTATCAAGCAGACAATATCACTTCGTATCATATCCTATTATAGCTGGTTGTATGTGATATCATGGTGGGCGATGTTAGCACCAAATATGGAGGAACATGGTACCTGATGATCCTGATCCTCATCCTGATACTCCTTATCTCAGAGTGCATTCCTTTGCCTCCTTACAGCATGCGGCAGCGAACAATGGGTGGGAAGCGAGTTATATTATTATTCCGCACTTGGATTATCTATGGTTTTGGCGTAGATTGTACACCACTTCACCGCCTGCTGATTTTACACATGGAAGAGTTGTCTATTAAGTCAGACCATATGCCATCCATCCGGGTGTTGCAGCCTCAGTTGTGCACGACTTATCTCAATCCACTCAGAGGTTTGTTGCTTCACCACCTGAGGTTCCAGGTGTACATATGGATGGTCTTTTGCTATACCTACTTCATCCGGTCAGGATCGGTTTGCTGACATACCACATTTGTCAATCACCGATTATCCAGATCCAACATCATTTCCATACGAGGATTTATTCCAAATGCAAGTTGGACTTCGGGATATTTCATACAGAGAGCATAGATGCAGCATAAATGAGTACGAAGAGGGAATTCAAGACCTGGAAAGGCGTGTTCAGGGGTTGACCATTGAGGATGAAGCCAGATACAAGCATCGACCGAGACAAATTCCTCGTCCAGACATATTGGTCGATTTGGTGGTGCTTCAGAATTCAGGCATGCTAGATTTAGTGGGGATGACTCAAATAGTGAGATTCCATATTTTGACAATGACGACGATGACAAGGATGGGTAGTTGACTATGTTTTTTATGTGTGGGACTATTTATTTAGTATGTATGTATCGTATTAGACTATGCTTTTTATGAATTTTTTTTGGACTATGTTAGATCGTGTTGGACTGTGTTGTATCGTATTGGACTGTGTTTTACTATGTATCCTGTGTTATTCATGTTGTACTCTATTTTATAGTATATCCTATGTTATCCTGTATTATATTGTGACGACTGTTCTATACCATCGGTACCAATGGTATATAATTAGCGCATTGTTTTTGCCCAACCGATATAGAACAATCATAGGTTGAAATAAACCAATATAGTATATAACCTGTCATATCTCACAACACATGAATAAAATATAATATCACATATATAATATAAGAGACAGTAATAATTATGTGAACAAATCATCATCAGAGCAATAGATCCACAAAGTTAGGCATCAAATGTAGTATAGTTTATACAACAAAAGTAAACTCATATAAACTATCTCAAAGAATAGTAATAAGCAAGCACTATCATGGGCTCTAGAGCATTGCTCGACGGAATAAGCATAAACTCCATATATGTATATAATGCGAGATAGCTCCATCCTTCTCGTCCTCCGAATAGCTACTGCATCACCTAGACTTGTTATCTAGTCTACTTATTTAAGATACCCAAGATAATCAAAAACAAAGCATAAAACCTTAGATCAGACAATTGTAAGCAGTAAATGAGTCTCAAAATACTATATAAGTGAATATGGTAAGAAACAAGAGTACACGAACCATATCTGACATGTCACTGCAAACAAAGAGTTAGCATATAACACTATAATATGCTGATGTACAATATCATAAAGATATATCACAAACCAAATAAAAGATATCAATCTTCCAAGTATTCCTATCTCCAATACCTACTTCCCCTGATACCTATGAGTGATAGCCTACTAAAGAAAGCAACCAAAGAAACTATAGCATCCATCAAACAATTATAACTATCACTCCATGTGTCCTATATATATATATATATATATATATATATATATATATATATATGATAACTTGTATGACCCCTAAGTGTAATATTCCCTATCTGAAAGCCCGAAGCTAAGCGCTATAGATGCTGCAATCATCCATAATATCAACTTCCAGTGACCAAATACGGTAATGTTAATTGTATCCATAATATCAGAAGCACTTGAATATGAAATAAAATCATCACAGAATAAAACAATTTCTGATGCATTTCAAAACAACATTTCATATCCAAGTTACATAATCCCAAACGTTTCCTAGGTTTAGATCAAATACAATTATTACAGAATTCGCCAAGTGCGACATATGAAGATGCCCCCTTGGTTTACCAGAGTACTAAATAGTCATAACTGACGTAATACAAAACAACGGAATAAAACAAACCAAACAACTCCTAGATAGCTAGCTTCAGTCCCTTGCTCGTTTTCGAAAGCTTTATTCCTCCACCTACTAAAACCTGTAAATCCTTAACCCTCAGCCTACTCAAATAAATTTTAAGCACCCGAGAGTTTAAGGGGAAAACATTAACTTCAACTCAAACATAAAACCTGGTGTGAATAATACTATACATCTCGGTTATTTGATATTAAGTGAGACCATGCCGCTTAGCGGAACGGGTTTCCCCTCAATGATATCTTTTTAAAACATATCTTTTGCAGATCTTAATCCTACAACCAAAACTGGTTAAAACAATAATATCAATATCATGAAAGTAAATCAGGTAAAAAATGGACTAACTATCCGAACACTATAGTTTTGTTTGGCTAATTACTAACATTTGGCTGACCCGGGCCTATCAGACAAAATAAACAAATAATCTAACTTCTATTGGATACTTCTCTTCTTGACGGTTGGTCTCTAACTTACTTCTCGAGGATCAACTGATCATAATGGTTTTGCGGGCTCACCAACAACCTATTTTCTCTCTGTATATTCCTTTCTGTGTGTAATATCATTTTAGTCTTACCTGTGACAAAGTCCTACACACTGGAATTTTTGACTAAATTATCTAGGGGCTAATAGCTAATGTATAGGGTGTGACCCCATACCAGTCACATTTGGTATTCTTATATCTGAGTCGTTTTACTTAGGGTTATCTACCCAAAAATTTTCTTGAAAGCCCTTTCTTATCAAAATGATTTAATACTCTTAAATCATACTTAAACAAGGAAAATATACCATGCTTTACTCAAATCACTTTGCCATCGATTCTCCTAAAAATAATGTTGATGAAACCATTAAATCTTTGTTTCAACCTATAAACCTTTGTTTAAACCTTTAAACAATATCATTTAAAACCATAGAAAGTACCCCTTCCAAACCCTTGAAAGTACCCCTTTTGATCAGTAAAACCTTAGGCTGAAAGGCCAAACATTCCTATTAAAACCATTCATGTAGTCCTTTCGAAAACATTGAAATTTTCCCTTTCGGAAGCTTTAAAACCTTAAACAGCCATTTTTTCAAACAACTTAAATATATCTTACAAAACTTTTCGAAATCATTGGGGAAGCACCCTTCGAAACCCTTCTTTTAAAACCTTTTGAAAGCATTAAATACATCAAATCTTTCAAAATCATTTGGGTTCAAGTAAAACATGTGGAACAACATTTCAAAACCATTCAAAACTATATTATTCGAAACCTTTAGGTTTATCTTTAAAATCTCAAAAGGGTCATAAAAGAACAGGGTGTCGAAAGCAACACTTTCAAAAGCTATTTCATAAGTAAAAGAAGCGATGGTGTCGAAACCAACCCTTCAAAAGCATTGGAGAGATGGCTTTAATTTAAAAACAAAGGAACCATCTGGAAGCACTACTTCGGAAAAAAAGGCGGCAGCAAGGTGTTTTGACCCAGGCGAAAGCAATTTCTTAAAACAAAGGTGCAGCTATTTCTTTAAAACAACTTAACCCAGTCAAAAGCTAACCAAATCGAAGAATAATTAAGTCGAAAGCAAAGCAGGTGCATTCTCTTTTAAACACAAAACAAAGCTTCTACCCCTTCGAAGCCCCATGTTTCGACCTCATACCTTCCACCTTAGCCCAATTCGCTACTTACCAAGTATTGATACCATGCGCATTGGTTTCGATGGAGATGGAAGCAGAAGTACTGGATCAAAAGCTGGTGCCGAAAGTGGTGAAACATGTAAAAAGCATGTATAAACTGATTTTTAGCCTTTTAAAGTAATCTTTTCAACTAATCTGCCTTATTTGTCAAATCCTAATTGGTTGCTGATTTTCTTTTCTAAAGTACTGCCAAATTTTCAGAAATGACTAATTAAATTATTTACAAAATACCCCTTCTCCTTTTATAAATATATAAAACATTTAAGTTTCATACCTTAAATAATTTTATATATTTATTAAAACACTTAGGAAAATTCTACAAAAACTCAATAAATTATTTTTAATATGCTTCTAACATATATAAATTTCAGACCCAAAACATATAAAATTTAGTCGTAAATTATTTTAAACCCAAATATCCATTTTCCACACTAGAAAACTAGTATAAATTCCACATTAATTCAAAAAAAATTGAAAATTGAAAATCATCTCTAAAATATCATTTATGATCATATACTATAATTGGTAGGCATTTAGATGTCATGTAATTGGTTTTTCAACCTAAAACATATCATAAAACCTATACGAATTATCATAAATCATCAACAAGCATATATCTCCATTTCTACAATTAAAACATAGCAAGTAACTTTGCAAAATAATTCAGGTTTCATCCTAAAACTGAGAACAATAGAAAACATAAGATGCATTCATTACTCACCTTGGCTTTGAGATAAAAGATTTGAGATTTGATCTTGATTAAATTGCTTAAGCTTTTCTTCGTGAAATCTTCTTATCTTCTCTTGTTTTCCCTTAACGGTGGTTAGCCTCAACTTTATGTTTTATTTTGTGAATATGAAATGAACGTATAGAATATGGCTTAAGGGGTTTAGGGTATAATAATAATACTAATTCCTATATTGCCCTTGTCTATTTCCTAACATTGTGTTTCATTTCAATCTACTTAGTTCATTTGGATACACGGCACAGCTACCCCTTAGTAATCACAAAGCTCAATCTCTTAACCATTTTACATTATTTCATTGAATTTACCTAATTAAATGTTACTAAATAATGTTACTAAAAATTAAGGCCATTATAGACTCCCCTCCTTAAAGAATTTCATCCTCCAAATTTCGATAAGGTACATAACCAAACAATCAAAAAGGTAAAACATACCATCAAACAAATTAGGATAAGCGTCTCTAATCCTGCTCTTAGTCCCCCAAGTAGAGTCTCTCTCGTCGTCGCTCCATTGGACTTCAACTAATCTGACTGTCTTGTTCCTTAGCCTCTTCTCATCGTTCGCTACTATTCGAACTAGTTTTCTAACTATAATCAAATTCAGATCTACTACTAAGTCTTCTAACATATTCGGTGCAATAGTAGTCTTCGGATCTCTAACATACTTTCTTAGATGAGAAATATGAAAAACATTGTGGACTCCTGCCAAAATATTCGGTAAATCTACTCTATATGCGAGTTTCCCGATCCTCTCTGCAATAGGAAATGGTCCTACAAATCTCAGTACCAATTTCCTTGACCTTCTAAACTGAATCGCACCCTTCATAGGGGATATCTTAATAAAAACATGATCTCCAACAGAGAAATCTAAATCTTTCTGTCTTCTATTTGCATAACTTTTCTGCCTAGACTGAGCTTCCTTCAACCTATCTCGATTCAACTCAATCTTCTCTGCAGCTTCTCTAACTAAATCTGGATCAAGAACCAATCTATCTCCGGTCTCTAACCAACAAACTATAGATTTGCATGGCTGTCCATACAAAGCTTCAAACGGTGTCATCCCTATACTAGCCTAATAACTATTGTTATACGAAAACTCGACTAACTGTAGATGGTCTTCCCATGATCCTCCAAAATCTAACACATAAGCTCATAACAAATCTTCTAAGATTTTGTTAACTCTTTCCATTTACCTATTTGTCTGCAGATGGAAAGCGGTACTCATCTTGAGCTTCGTACCCAAAGTATCATGTAGACTCTTTCAGAACTCACTAGTGAATAAGGAGTCTCTATCACTTACTATACTAATTGGAATTCCATGAAGTCTAACTATATTCCTCATAAACAACTTAGCCAATATATGTGCCATCCTAGTTGACTTAACTGGAATGAAATGTGCACTCTTGATCAATCTGTCTACTACAACCCATATACTTTCATTTTCTCTATTAGATCTTGGCAACTCGTCTATTCCATACTGGAATATCTAATGGCTGAAGTAACCCACTTGGCTTTTGATGTTCAGCCTTAACCTGTTGACAGTTCAAACACTGCTTCACCCATAGGCCTACATCCTTCTTCATACCTTCCTAGAATAAACTCCTCTTCATGTCCTAGTACATCTTAGTTCCTCTCGGATGAATAATGAACTTCAAACGATGTCATTCCTTCAAAACTTCCTTCCTAACGTCTCCCACATTCGGAACACACAATCTTCCTTTCTTTCTCAACCACTCATTTTGGTCAAGACTGAAATCCTTCAAGTCATCACTCTCTGTTCCATCCCTTAACTTATAGATCCATTCAACTAATATCGGATCTTCCATCTGTTTAGAAGCAATCCTTTCAATTATCACTAGTCGAACTTTTAGACATGACAACACTACAGTTTCTCCACTAGATCCAACTTCAGATCTCTACTGTACTCTGCATGTCATCAACGCTTCCAAATCTTTCCACTCAACTATCGTCACTAATACCGCATTCTGATGTTTTCTGCTAAGTGCGTCTGTAACTTTATTTCCCTTTCCCGGTGTGTACTTAATTCCAAAGTCATAAGTAGCTATAAATTCCAACCATCTCTATTGTCTCATATTCAGCTCCTTTTGAGAGAATAAATACTTCAACGACTTACGATCCGTATATAGCTCAAACCTCTCTCCCAAAAGGTAATGTCTCCATACCTTCAATGCAAATATTATCGCAGCTAATTCCAATCATGCATTGGATATCTAACCTCATGCGATCTAAGTTGTTGAGAAGCATAGGAAATCACTTTACCTCTCTGTACAACTGCTAATCCAATTCCATACACATTTGTCTAAACTACCAAATCCTGATTCCCTTTCAGAATAACCAACACACGTGCATGAGTCAATAAGTGTTTCAAGCTCTGGAATGCTTCCTCACACTTATCGGTCCAAGCAACCTTCACATCCTTTCGCGTTAGCTTAGTCATCGGTGCTACTATCCTTGAAAAATCCTTAATGAATCTTCGATAATAGCCAGCCAATTCAAGAAAACTCTTTATCTTAGTCACTTTCTCGGGCCTCTTCCAATTATTCACAACTTCGATCTTAGTCAGATCTATAGACAACCCTTTCTCTGAGACTACATGACCAAGAAAGTTCACTTCCTTCTTCTAAAAATGACACTTCGGAAACTTCGCCTTTATTGATGCTGCCTCAACGTCTCAAGCACACCTTTAAGGTGAATTTCATGCTCCCTTTCATCTCTAGAGTATATCAAAATATCATCTATAAAAACCAACATTAACATATCCAAGTGCTCTTGGAAAATTCAGTTCATTAAATCTACAAAGCATGCTGGCGCATTATTAGGTCCTAATGACATCATTAACCATTCGTGCGATCCAAATTTGGTTCTAAGCGCCGTCAAATGAATGCTATCCTCTGCTACTCTGAGCTGATGGAAACCTATTGCTAAATCCAACTGAGAAAACATCTTGGCTCCACTTAACTGATCGAACAAATCTGCAATTCTAGGCAACATATATCGATTCTTTATCGTTTTCTCATTCAACTTACGATAATCGATACATAACCTCAACGATCCGTTCGACTTCATGGAAAATACTACGACCTTTCCCCATAGAGAACTACTTAGTCTAATAAAACTCTTGCCTTCCAAATCTACCAACTGCACCTTCAACTCTCTCATCTCGGTAGGCGTCATCCTGCTTGGCAGTCTAGTCACTAGTTCTGCTCCAAGTACTAAATCTATTTGAAACTCAATGGCTCGTTTCGGTGGCTACCCTACTATAGGTTCAAAGACATCCACGAATACTCTGACCATGAAAACTTGATTTAACTCATCTTCTACCTCCACAACACCCAATAAAGCATTCACCTCACAACTAGGGTTTTCTATGGTATATACAATCCGATCACTACATTCAGTATGTCTAACCGATATTTTTCTATCATGGCAAAATATCCTAGCATCGTACTTACTTAACAAATCCACATCCAAAATAATTCTAAACCCCACGAAGTCAAACACATGCAAACTGCAAACAAAGATATGACCTAACAAATCAAACTCTAGGTGGTCACACTTCATCCCTAGTGTCGCATACCGTCCTATCGAATTGCAACCCTTGAGGAAGTAACTAAGTATGAGGGCTCTAGGTTAAGCTTATCTATCAAACAACGAGATATAAAAGAATGTGATGCACCAGTATCAAACAGAATGCTAACTACCATACCATGAATCAGAAGCGTACCTCCCAACACAGCCTTTCTTTTTTCCTCTACTGTTGGCCTCGAGGTAGCTGGCTCCAATGCAAACACCTTTCCTTTCCCATCCTTAGCAGGTTCTTTGCAGCAGTTCTTATAATGACCAATTTGATCGCGGTTGAAGCATCTAATATTCTTCTTTCGGATCACCTTCTTTCCATCTCCTAAGCGACATTCATTAGCAAAATGCCCTTTCTTATCACACTTAAAGCAGATAACTTCTGACTTTCCATTCTTAGCAGCTCCACCCTTTTGAGCTCCTTTCTTATATAAGAACTTCCTTTTCTTACTTTGCCCCACTTGGACTTCCTTTGCCTTGTTTCTCTCCAGAAAAGTAAGCATCTCATCATTCCTCAAAGGTGTCTCTACTACAACATCACAAGGATCCCTGATATGCGGTAACATTGCCCTAACAAGCTCGCTTCAACCCCCTGATAAACTTCTCATTTCTCTTAATATTAGTATCAACCGTAGCATAGCCATATCTTTCTAACTCCTCAAACCTCCTCGCATAATCAAGTATAGTCATACCTCCCTACTCCAACTCAGCAAACTTTCTGAGCAGAGTGGACTTTGCAATCTCGGACATAAACCTATCCCTAAATCTCCTTCTAAACTCGGCCCATGTCGTCGTCTCCTCATTAACTCCAACTACAACACTATTCCACCAATATAAAGCTACTTTTTGAAGCTGTCTCGAAGTAAGCCTTCTCTTTTGCTAATCATTGAGCCCTAGATCAGCGAAAATCCTCTCGCAATGAAGTAACCAAATCTCCACTTCAATTGCATCTTCAGTTTCGATGAATGGCTTTCCTCTCAACCGAGCATAATCCTTACTCATAGTAGTTGTTGACTACTAGAGCTTCCTGAATTCCTCCTTCAATTACTCCAGTAGTAACACCCGCTTGCATCATATTGACAAAGAACTGATACATTGCTCCCATGTCAACTTGTAGGACTCCAACATCAACATTTCCAACTTGTGCCTGACTTCGGTTTCTCCTTGTATTTAGTCTAGAATTTTCATTTGTTGTAGTGCTTACTCCTCCAAGGTTGACTCTTTCACTTCTAGCATCCATATCTGTATTCAATCCTCGTGAGATATAGAAGAATAACCTAAGAGAGATAGGAGAATAAAGATATAGCGTATACTTATATATAGCATATATAAGTACGTTATTATAGCATTATCCCATACCCCGATCTTATCTCTAATTTCTTAGGACTATGTTTTCAAAAATCATTTTAGTTTAAAGTATTTCGTAAACCTATGCTCTGATACCAAGTTGTAACATCCCCTATCTGGAGGCCCGAAGCTAAGCACTACAGATGTTGCAATCATCCATAGTATTAACATTCGGTGACCAAATACGGTAATGTTAATAGTACACATAATATCAGAAGCACTTGAATATGAAATAAAATCATCACAGATTAAAACATTTTTCTAATTACATTTCAAAACAACATTTCATATCCAAGTTATATAATCTCAAACGTTTCCCAAGTTTAGATCAAATATAATTATTACAAAATAAGCCAAGAGAGACATATGAAGACGCCCCTTGGTTGACCAAGGTACTAAAAAGTCATGACTGACTTAATACCACACATCGGAATAAAACAAACAAAACAACTCCTAGATAGCTAACTTTAACCTTTTGGTCGTCTGTAGAAGCTTTATTCTTCCACCTACGAAAACCTATAAATCCTCAACCCTCAGCCTACTCAAATCAATTTTGAGCACCCGAGAATTTAAGGGGAAAAACATAAACTTCGAGTCGGACATAAAGCCTAGTGAATAATACTATACATCTCGGTTATTTGATATTAAGAGAGACCATGCCGCTTAGCTGAACGGGTTTCCCCTCACTAATATCTTTTAAAACATATCTTTTGCAAATCTTAATCCTGCAACCAAAATTGGTCAAAAGAATAATATCAATATCATGAAAGCGTACAAATTAGGTAACAAATGGATTATCTGTCTGAACATTATAGTTTTGTTTGGCTAATTACTAACCTTTGGCTGACTCGGGCCTATTAGAAAAAATAAACAAATAATCTTACTTCTTTTAGATACTCTTCTTCTGGACGGTCTATCCATAACTTACTTCTCCAGGGTCAACTAATCCTAACAGTTTAGCGGGCTCACCAATAAACTATTTTTTCTTTGTATATTCCTTTCTGCGTGTAACATCATTTTAGCTACCTATGACAACGACATATACATTGGAACTTTGGACTAAATTAGCTAAGGGCTAATATCTAATGTATAAGGCATGACCCCATACCAATCCCATCTGGTATACTTATATCTGAGTCATTTTACTTAGAGTTATCTACTTAAAATTTTCCTTAAAAACCTTTCTTATCAAAATTGTTTAATCCTTTTAAATCATAGTTAAACAAGGAAAATATACTATGCTTTACTCAAATAACTTTGACATGTTATATATGCTTCTTCCAAAAATAATGTTGATGAAACCATTAGACCTTTATTTAGACCTTTAAATAATATCATTTAAAACCATAGAAAGTACCTCTTTCGAACCCTTGAAAGTACCCCTTTCGAACCATTGAAAGTACCCCTTTCGGTCAAGTAAAACCTTAGGCCGAAAGGCCAAAACATTCCTTTCGAAATCATTCACATAGTCCTTCTGAAAACATTGAAATTATCCTTTTAGAAAGCTTTAAAACCTTAAACATCCTTTTTTCAAACGCTCTAAATATGCCTTTCAAAACCTTTGGAAACCTTCCATTTAAAACCTTTCGAAATCATTGGGAACCACCCCATTGAAACTTTTCTTTTAAAACCTTTCGAAAGCATTAAATCCATCAAATCTTTCAAAATTGTTTGAGTTCAAGTAAAACATGTGGAACAACTTTTCGAAACCATTCAAAACTGTATTATTCGAAACCTTTGGGTTTATTTTAAAAATATAAAAAAAGGTTCATAAAAGAACATGGTAGAAAGCAACACTTTCGAAAGCATTTCCTAAGTAAAAGAAGTGATGGTGTCGAAACCAACCCTTCGAAAACATTAGAGAAGTGGCTTTAATTTATAAATAAAGGAACCTTCCGAAAGCACCGCTTCGAAAGAAAAAAGGCGGCAGCAAGTGGTTTTGACCCAGGCGAAAGTAATTCCTTAAAACAAAAGGCACAACCATTTCTTTAAAACAACTTAGCACAGTTAAAAGCTAACCAAGTCGAAGCTAATTAAGTCTAACGCAAAGCACGCGCATTCTCTTTTAAACAAAAAACAAAGCTTCGACCCTTCAGAACCCCATGTTTTGACCTCATAACTTCCGTCATAACCTAATTCGGTACATACCAAGTATTGATACCATGCGCATTGGTTTCGATGGAGATAAAAGCCGAAGTACTTGGTCGAAAGCTGGTGCCGAAAGTGGTGAAACATTTAAAAAGCATGTATAAACTGATTTTTAGCTTTTTAAAGTAATCTTTTCAACGAACATGCCTTATTTGTCAAAACCTAATTGGTTGCTAATTTTCTTTTCTAAAAGTACTGCCAAAATTTCAGAAATAACTAATTAAATTATTTATAAAATACCCCTTCTCCTTTTATAAATATATAAAACATTTATGTCTCATACCTTAAATAATTTATATATCTATTAAAACATTTAGGAAAATTCTTCAAAAATTCCTATAAATCATTTTTAATATTTTTGCTAACATATATAAATTTCAAACCCAAAACATACAAAATTTAGCCATAAATTATTTTAAACCTAAATATCCATTTTCCTTACTAGGAAATTAATATAAAATCCACATTAATTCAAAAAAGTATGAAAATTAAAACCCATCACTAAAATATCATTTCTGACCATATACTAAAATCGCTAGGCATTTGGATGTCATATAATTGGTTTTTCAACCTAAAACATCTCATAAAACCTATATGAATTATCATAAATCATCAACAAGCATATATTTCCATTTCTACAATTAAAACATGGCAAATAGCTTTGAAAACAATTCAAATTTAATCCTAAAACCGAAAATAGTAAAAAACATGAGATGTAGTCATTATTCACCTTAGCTTTGAGATTAAGGATTTGAGATTTGACCTTGATTAAGTTGCTTAAGCTTTTCCTTTTGAAATCTTCTTATCGTCTCTTGTTTTTTTGTGAATATGAAATGAACGTATAGAATATCGCTTAAGGGGTTTAAGGTAGAAGAATAATACTAATTCCTTTATTGCCCTTGTCTATTTCCAAACATTGTGTTTCATTTGAATTTACTTAGTTCATTTGGATACATGGCACAGCTACCCCTTAGTAATCGCAAATATCAATCCCTTAACCATTTTGCATTATTTCATTTAATTTACCTAATTAAATGTTACTAAATAATGTTACTAAAAATTAGGATCATTAAACTGAGCCAGGGACTAATGGAAATCCCGGTTCTCTTTTGTACTCTTGTATCTCGCAGCCCAAAGCAGTATATGTGTCTTGCGGCCCAAACTTGGACACTAGACCTAAAGCAACAGATCCAAGGTATACAGGTCCCTCAATTGACCCATAAGCGTCCGGACTTATAATACCCCTGCTTCGAGTACAGTTGAAAACTCTTCGAGCATCAACTATTCCTCAACACATACACCTGAGCCCACCTTTGCTCCATTTGGACACCGAGCCCGTGTTGCCCAATCCAGTTTCCATTATTAATGAGGAACCCTTCTACATTCACTAATCATACCGCTCCCTCCTTTACGAGCCACCATCTTCAGAACCTACTCCAAACACCAGTCAACATCCAAAGACCATAGCTTTTCATTATATTGTTATATAATCAACCAACCTGATACGAATGATCCATCACCTCCAGCACGATCTACAAAACCTCAACAATAGTCCCTATAAGTTCCACCATCGTATAATTTACCATGATAACTTGGTACCGAGTTATAGGTATAACTCGGTGCCGAGTTATACATTTAACCAACAAACGGCTAATCTCTCTTCCATGTCTTAGTCAAATACCCTGCATTTTGCTATGGAATACCTCATATAGCCAAGCTTTATCCATCCATGTCAACCACCAAGTCATAGCTTCCTTCCTCATAACTCGATGCCAAATTATAGGCATAACTCAGTGTTAATTTATGTACTTAGCCCCATTAGAGTTGGAACTCATCATTCTTCTTCCTACCATACTCCAGAGTATATATACTAAGTTTCGCCCAATTCCGACCAACTTACCTTAAATTTGCTCAATTCTCAACCTAAGTTTCTATTAAATCACAACACTAGCAAACAACATCAAATCATAACATCCAAACATAGAATAACAAGTAATTTCATCCAATCAAACTTGCAATCCATCAAAATAAGACAAAGAAGTCAATTCCTAACATATATTTACATATAGCATGAATAAATGAGCATGATCAAGGGTGATTTCTAATCAGTCTAGATCGTATACATAGTTTAAAATGTAATTAAAGTTAGAAAAGGTTTTATGGAAAAAGATCGATTTAAAATATGTTAAATCCTATGATTCTACCATATAAACATACATAGTAAAGTAAGAAGGTATAAACCACTCACCGATTACTGATTTCAACCAATTTGTATGTGGATCTAATCCGAAGAGCAAAGAAAAATAGTCCAAATCAAGCAAATCGTTGATCTCTATCTTCTATTTGAGGATCCATTCTCTAATCCACCATCAATTATCATTTATAGAGCAATTAGGGTGATTTTGGATGAAATTATGATGATCAAGAGCTAATTAGGGTTTAGACCTACTTTAGAATGAGAGGGAAAGGTTTTAATTTGACTCTTCAATCCTCTATTTGTAGTGTTCTCTAGTTAGACTAATGGGCTCACAAATAGGCTTAATTAATTACATATTAATCTTAGCCAGTAGCTTTAAAACATAAAATAGGCATAACTTTCTTACAATAAGTCCATTTTTCTATTATGACAATTCTACGAAATGGAAAACCATCATCCTAGAATAATAAAAATAGTTTAAGACCCTAATTTGACTCCTATCAAAATTTATAACCCAAACAAGATTTTCATTGACAAAATTGTCACATAGAAACTCGGGAAAAATCATAGGTGTGCAAAATATCCCTAAAAGTCATATCCCAAAATTACAGATCATACAACCTATTACGAACAAACTAAAAATATTTTATGATCCTCCGATATGTAAAATATGGATTGTTACATTCTTCCACGCTTTAGAAATTTTGCCTCCGAAATCCATAAACAAGCCAAAGTATAACAACCATGGTCATACTGCATGCCTACCAACCATAAGCAACCATCACACATATCCAATAAGTAGCCATGCAACCAATAGTATAGGTGGCCTATCCTGCCATGCATAATACTAAACTATCAAATATTACATACAATAGTGAAGGTGGATACGATAAAAAGTGGATCTTATCATTCAAAGAGCTCCGGACACGTAGTCCTCACGCTCTCCTCCATCTCCCATGTACAATCGTCATCACTTCCACTCTATTGTACCTTCACTAGCTTCACCGTCTTTCTTCTAAGCTATTTCATATCGTACTTAATAACTACGTGATATAGAAACTTCTTGTTCTACCTCAGCATCTTTTAGTTGATCCGGTATGACCATCACGCTTGAGTCAAGCACATACTTCCACAGATAAGAGACATGAAAAATGGTGTGCATGCCTTCCATCTTCTGAGATAAGTCGATCCTATATGATAGCTTCCCGATTCTCTCGACTATCGGAAAAGATCCTACAAATCTCGGTGCCAATTTCCCCTTTCAACTGAATCGAACTGCACTCTTTAGAGGAGAAATCATTACAAACACCATTTCTCGAATTGAACACTCTAACTCTTGTCATCTCTTGTCGGTGTAGCTTTTCTATCAATCCCGAGCAACTTTCATTCATTGTCGAATGACCTCAATCTTCTCTAAAGTCTCTCTAATCATATATGGCCTAGGTATCAGTTTATCGCCGACTTTCCACCAACATAAAGGAGCGTTATATGGTTGGCCATACTATGCTTTATATGGAGCCATACCAATACTCGACTGATAACTATTATTGTATGCAAACTCCATCAAATGCATTAATCATCCCGTGATCCCCCAAAGTCTATAATGCATGATCGCAAGAGATCTTCCAATATACGATTTACTCTTTCGGTGCATCCATCCGTTTGTGGGTGATAAGCTGTAATAAGATGCAGCTCCTACCCTAATGCCTCTTGTAAGATCTTTTAAATCCACTAGTGAACAATGGGTCTAGGCCGCTCACAATGCTCTTTGGCACACCGTGAAATCGTGCTATCTATTTTACGTACAACTTTGCCAACTTGGATGCCTTCCTACTCTAATTGACAAGTATAAACCTTGCACTCTTGGTCAACCGATCTACTATAGCCCAAATGCCATCGTACCTTGCTTGAGTCCTCAGAAATCTATCAATAAAATCCATCGATACTTGCTCCCATTTCCATTCAGGAATCTCTAGTGGTTGTAACAAACCACCAGGTTTCTTCTGCTCTGCCTTTACCAACTTACAGTTTGTACACTTCGAGATGAATTCCCCAACATCCCTCTTCATACCTTCATAGTAGTAAGTTTGCTTCATTTCTTGGTACATCTTGTTCACCAAAATGAATGGTCAATCTGGAATGATGACATTCTCTTAGCACTTCATCTCGTAATTCATCAACATTAGGAACAAATAATCTTTCATCCTTACAAAGCCAACTCTCTCGATCGAGCTCGTATTGCTTCATGTCTTTGGATTCTACTCCTACAATCTTTGCCACGACCTATGCTAGCCTAGCATCTCACTTCTGACTAATACCGATCCTTTCAATTAGAGTAGGTCTAATTGATAAGTTTGCTAACATTTCAGGTTCTAGATCATAGTGAGGCCTGAAATCAAATTCAGCAATATACTCTATCTGCTTCCATTTTAAGAACATTGCCCCTAACCCAACATGTATTCTACTCAATGCATCAGCGACTTCATTCCCTTTTCATAGAGTATAGGAAATACTAAAATCACAAGAGGCCAAGAATTCCAAACACTGTTGCTGTCGAAGGTTGAGATCCTTTTGAGAGAAAAGATACTTTAAGAATTTGTGGTCTGTAAACAGCTCAAACCTTTCTCCCTACAAATAATACCTTCACATTTTAAAAGAAATTTTTTTTGCCCTCGATTCCGATCATGTGTTGGGTAATTCCTTTCATGTGGCTTTAATTGTCGACTTGCATAAGCGACAACCCTTCCCTTCTGTAGTAACACCGCACTCAATCTAGTACTACAAGCATCGGTGTATACTATCAACCCTTCATGTCACGACCCGTCTTTCTTAGCCCAGAAAGATGCATCACGAATTAAGAAAGAAAGGGATAGAAGAAGAAAAAATAGGAAAGAAGAAACTCAACAACAATAGATTCTCACAGCGGAACGAATGAAATATAATATATCGCATAAAATATTACATAGTATCATATACATCATAGTACACACTTATACTTCACAAATTAAACAGTTATAAATTTCTGTCTATCATACAACTCAAGTACATCAACACAATACATCATCACAGCGGAAACTCTATATATCTACACGCTGAAGCCTCCTGCTCCAAATCTCCTTCAGAATTCATCAAAGCTAACCTGAATTCCTTGACCACTCATACATAATACGAGTACCCAAGAGTTTAATAAAATAGAAAATAAACACTTGGGTCAGACATGGGTCTAGTGTGAGAAAATGGTTTAAAGTTGCTTAACTTTAAAAATCCTTTGAAAAGAAAGGTATCACGTAAGACTTCCCACACATAAACATGGAAAAGTTTTTACCATACGCTAACCAAAACATTTGATAGGAAATCCAGTGATATTATAATGGTGTCTAGGATTTTCAAGTAAATAAGAAATAGCTGAAATTGTTACATTTGATTATTGTTGATTTGTGTTCATAAACGGTTGCTTTCACGATATTGGGGATTGGACCATTTTTGGTGCAAACACTTTGGTGCTTTCATTGAGAGAAGCTGACTCAGGAGAAGTTGAATTTGAAGACTTAAGGATTCTGATCTAAGAGCTATGACGAGACAAACAAGTAAAAGACAAAGGCCAGAGAGAAATGAACGCCAAGGAAATCAAGAGGCTTCCTCAGGAGCGAATCAAGCATCAATCTTCATCACTAGGGACGAGATGGAGACAATGATGAAGTGATAGGAGGATTTGATCTAGAGTTTATTTCAACAGATAGGGTAACTTGGAGCACAAAATAGAGGAGCTGATGGAGTTCAGAACGTAGCAGGACCATCCAGCGTAGCACCTGGATTAGGAGGCACACACATGGAGAATGTTGATCCAATCCCAGAGAGAGAGAGGAGCATCTGCGCAACCTGGAGGTAGTAGAGGAAGAACGCTCAGTCAAGGGGGCAGATTCCAGAATTTCCTCATGAACTCGGGAGGCAGGTCGAAAGTAATGAACGAGGATTGCATCTTAGAGATAATGATTGATTGGCGCAAATGGTCAGGCGAGCCATGAGAGGCGGATTAATAAACAGAGATCTAGAAGACGTGAACAAGAGTCCCTTTTCTCCTGCAATCAGGATGGCCAAGAACCCTCCAGAATTCAAGTTACCATCACTGGAGATGTATGATGGGAGGACGGACCCTGCGGTCCACCTAACAAAGTACATGAGGCACATGGAATTGCTGGGGGTATCACAAGAAGTCATGGCTCGATGCTTTCCATTATGTCTGACGGAAATCGTAGCATTATGGTTTAGGCAACTGGAGAGCGGCTCCATAGGAACGTGCGCGGATTTAACTAAGAGATTAATGAGGCAATTTAGGGTTCACATTGCAAGAACCAAGAATGTAATGAGTTTGGCAATTTTGAAGCAGAAAGCTGGAGAGACTTTGAGGAGTTTCCTGACGCGATTCAATGCGGCGGCAGCATCGGTGGATCGGCTGGATCCATCCATGGTTATGATGGCAGTTGTGTCCAGAATAGCTGATGGCACGGATTTCAAAAATTCATTGACTAAAGATCCACCTATGGATCTAGGAGAATTCTATCACGAAGCAGAAAAGTTCTTACGATTGGAAGATGCGAGTGCAGAGAGAGAAGAAAATGATGAATACAACGTTTATACGGTCAAAGATGGAAATCCCCCTGAGAAAGGTGCAGAAACTAGCAAGGGGAAACGAAAGGCTGAGAGTAGCTATAATAGATCAATGCGACCACGAAAGGAACCAAGGTTCATGACATACTCAGAGCTGAATGATAGTTTGGAACGAATCTATCAGGATACCAAAGAGCAGGTTCCATATCGTAGACCAATGCGAAGGGATCCAACTTCTGACGAAAGGAAATCGGATAAGTATTGCATATTCCATGAACTGAACGGTTATAATACTAATGATTGTAGACATCTGAAGGATGAGGTGGAAGGGCATGTCAGGAACGGTATGTTACTTCAGTATGTTAGGAGGCGAACTCCAACGGTGGAACCGGAGCGACCACCGTCTACATCAGCTAGAGGTGACCCTGAGCTGGGACAACGTTTGATTATCAATTGATTGATCGATCGGAATAATGATGAACAAGTCGTAAACCTTTCACTAACACGGTTAAATCATTTACACATGTAAGCGATCGCGCACGATCCATAGGCATGCTCTGAGTGACTACTAACCGCACCATAGTGAGAATCTACACTTTGACATCCTTGCTTTGCTTTTGTTTTGTTTTGATTTAGACATTTAGACTCTGTTTGTTTGGACATTTTTGTTGTGAGATTCGTATGATCATTACTTTGATATTTGCAATTCAGTGAAAGAGTTTACTTGCATGCCCGTTGGATCGCGAACGGTCCATGAGCACCTTCTGTATGGCGATGAACCGCCAAAGTCTTCGATTCGGAAACTCCTCCGAACATTAACTCCGGCATCGATAATACTAAGTCCCCCCCGGGCGCACATAATTCGCCTCGAATGGCACACGATCGCGAACGATCACAATTCGCCTCGAACGGCACACGATCGTGAACGATCACAATTCGCCTCGAACGGCACACGATCGCAAACGATCACAATTCGCCTCGAACCGCACACGATCGCGAACGATCACAATTCGCCTCGAACGGCATGCGATCGTGAACAATCACAATTTGCCTTGAACGGCACCCGACCACGAACGGTCATGATTCACTTATTATGATATCCGACCTTGAACGGTCACATTTCGCCACGAACGGCACTTGATCTCAAACGATCAACATTCGCCGCGAACGGCATCGACCGTGAACGGTCCCATTCCATCCTTCGCCGCGAACGGCATCGACCGCAAACGGTCCCGATTCACCTCAAATGGCACACGATCCCGAACGATCGTCATTCGAGGTTATATGAAATTATCAAGTTCTTTACAGGTTGTTGACATGATATGAATGTCCGACTCATAGCATTACAAAACACACATTCCTATCGCAAGGCATGTTTTGGGGGGCAAATATTATCCCGCTTTTTGGCAAAGCCGTGATACTAAAAGATCTATCTAAAACAAAAGAAAGTTCGTCTCAAAGATTGGTTATACATTGCTTCACCATGGATATCAATGAATTTTGTCCGAGCCCGGATCTGGCTACAATTGATAGGACATGACAAGCATAGCCATGAAAGCCAGTGTTTCAAATTTCAGGTTAATCGGAGTTCGTATGAACGAGATATGATCGATGCAAGTTAGCTAAAACACACAGTTCGTATCCATCAAATTATTGAGGAGATGCCCATTTCGAATCCATCGGATTCGTATCCATCAATGTTTGTCTTGTTCGAATCCATCAGTTTACACATACTTCGAATCGATCGACTTCGAATCGATCAGTAACGTGATATCGGTCAGTTCGAATCGATCGGTTTCGAATCTATAAAATAGGCATCGCCTCAGCATGTTCTTATCCATTGAGTATAGAACAGTTCGTATCCATCAGGTTGATGCATTTCGTATCCATCAACCATCCACAGTTCGTATCCATCAGGTTGGTGCGTTTCGTATCGATCAACGATACATGGTTCGTATCCATCGAGCTCGCTTACTTCATATCGATCGTTGCCCATCTTACTTCGCATCCATCTAAAATGCCACTTCGTATCGATCTTGCTTCGTATCGATCTTGCTTCGTATCGATCCACTTGACACCGTCCTATTCGAGTCCACCCTAATCGTAGCCATCGAATATGTTGATTTGTACCCATGGAACGCCCTGCTTCGTATCCATGAACACACTCGTGTTTCGTATCGATACGAAACGCGCCTCAATTATTGATGCGAGCAGAGCCGTATGTATGGATGCAAGTCAACACTGATGATACAAATTGGCAACGATTATCAACTCGAATGAGGCAACGGCTTTGGATACGGACAAGGCGAAATTCAAGGAATGGCTCGATCAACTCGGCATAAGAAATGGATCGATCCGAAGGAAGTGCGCATCGTCATCTCATGAGCACGTGCAACGATCGATACGAACAGATCGTTTCGAATCAATGGATACAAACGCAACAGCACTCACTAAAATGCAATTCGTATCGATCATATCTCTCAAACCACATATCCAAATGCAACGAAATTTTCACAGAAGCTCCATACAAGGTAAAGATTGTTCCTGCCAAGTTTCAGCTCGATTGGACCATTTTTTGATGGATACGAAATCACTTCGTATCGATCTCAGATCGAGTCGAAACTTGGTGGGATCGGTCGTGTGGGCCCACTCACGTGCTAGAAAAAGTCTCCCGAAGTTTGAGCGAGATCTGAGCCCCCTACGCCTATAAATAGAACCCTGAAGCCTATAGAAAGGGGATCTTTTCGCCATTGAACGTCCAGACTCTGCCGGATTCAATTCTACGTCTTTCTATCACCATTGTAATCAAGTATCAAAGTTATAACTTGCTGTAATCCGCTGTAATTGATTGAAATCATCAAGTGAATCAATAAAATCATAAGCTTCAGAGTGGACGTAGGCAAGATCGCCGAACCATTATAAATCCTGTGTTTCTGATTGTCATTGTTGAATTGTTGTGCTTGATATTTCTTAGATCTGAGTTTTGTGTTGATTATTGCTGATTTGTGTTCATAAACGGGTGCTTTCACGATATTGGGGATTGGACCATTTTTGGTGCAAAAGTGCTGTAGTGAGATGTGGTTTTGGTGGTGCTTATGGCTTTGGTGTTGTATGGGGATGGAAGTGGTGTATATGGCAGGTGATGAAGTTGCTATAGTGCAGAAGTTCTGATGGTAAAGGTTGGAAGAGGCAGTTAGGTGGTAGAGGGATGGTTGTGGTGGTTTTGTGATGGTGTTGTTGATCTATGATAATGGCATGACCGGTGAAAGAGGGGGTTGCTAGCTAGTTGGAAGTAGTAGATGGCTGACTGTATTGGTGTAGGTTATGTGCACAGTGGTGCAAGGGAGTAGTATTGGTTATGTGCACAATGGTATTGTATTTGATGAAAGACCAGGAAGTTGAAATGTGGAATGGCAGTGGGTTGGAGGCACTGATAAGGCAAGGATGGATGTTGTAGTTTGATGTGCAGGGATGGATGTGCAGCGGTTGATTTATGGTCAGTGAAAAAAAACAGAGAGCAATATGCAACAATGAAATGAAGACAGTATAAAAACAGAGAGCAATATGCAACAATGAAATAAAAATGTTTGAGAGAGGAAGAGCAGGGAATGAAGACGGTAAAAAAAACAGAGACGGTAATGTAATGAGAAATGCAACAAATGAAGTGCAAAGAAATGCAAAGAAAAATGATATTGAGAAAACGTAATGCAAAAAAATGAAATGTAATATTTTTTGAATTTGAAATGAAATTGTGTGTGTCTATGTATATATTTTACTAGAAATGCAAATGCAAATAGAAACACAAAGAATACACACAATATAAAATAATTTTTTTAAGTGCAAATCAACGGACAAAATGAACGCACAATAAAATCAAATAAAAATAATTCGAAGTGTAAATTAAAGTCAAATTGAAATTTATCAGCAACGGCGCCAAAAATTTGTTAGATAACGGCAGAAATTTCTATCGATTAGAAAATCGCCATTAAAAATATTATCGTTATAACCGCGAGCGCACGACGTACATTGTAATATGTATGCGAGTACGGATCGATCCGTAGGGAATGAATTAATTTTAAATTCTACTCAATCCTATTAACCTAAGTTCTTAAGTGTGTTTTAAACTAAGAAAAATATCAAAAATTAAACTAGATAATTACTTGAAAAATAAGGGATATTTATACATGCTTAAAACCCTAATTCATATTTTAGAGGACTATCTAAAATGCCTTTTAGGAAGTGTAATCTCCAAGTAATTAATAGAGAATTAATTAATCCTCACCAACATGCCTTTAAGTCTCCATTAACATGTGCATGTGCTTTTAATTATGAATTGTATGGTGGTGGGTTTGTGGGCTCCTTCATGTTGCATGAATTCATTTATTTTCAATCTTCATTTGCCTTCAACATATGTGCATGCATTTATCCACGATAGCTTCTTTATATCTTCTCTCCATTTCCTACAATTAAAAATAAAAATGTGCATATAATTTTTCTCAAACTAAATCATACACAAATTTACCATTTTACCCTCCAAATGAAAATAAATAAATATTGATTTGAAATCAATTTAAATTTTGGTTTAAACATTTAAAATACCCTAATAGCTCATTTATTTAAATAAAAGTAGATTAAATATGGAAGTAAAAATATGCACGTCACCGCTCCTTTCTCTAGTCCTGAAGTAGAATTCCTCACAACATTCCTTATATGTCGGGTCATTCTTATTTGTAACAAGAATAATTAGTCTTTCATAAAAAAAGTATGTCCATAGTACTCATGTGCATGCAACTTATACTATATAATATATTACTGTATAGTTTTGGAAACCAAATTTATAAAAAGTACGCACTCTCTCGTATACACACACACTCCCAAGATCCAATCTAAAGTGATAACTCTTTCCCTATCTGTATTCACTGCTACAAAACAGGCTATTTGCATCGGTTGTTTACCCCCCTTTTGCATCAGTTCAACAACCGATGCAACAGGCTTAACAGTTTTGCATCAGTTCTAAAACCGATATAAAAAGGTCCTTTTTGCATCGGTTGTTACTAACAACTGATGCAAAATATGGTTGGTTGCTTGGACACAGCCCTCATGTTGCATCGGTTTTTTATAACAACCGATGCAAACTAATCCCTCTATTGCATCAGCTATTTATACCTGATGCAAAAAAGCCATTCTCAAAAATCATTATTACAATACTCAAATATACAATATATATATATATATATATTATTGATTATAACAAACAATTATTGCATGCAATATTACAATCATTCAAATTAAATTTGATGGAAAATACAAATTGAATAACATAATACCAAAATAAGCATATTCGAAACATAAACCCTTAAAGATGTTTAACCCTGCTCAAAGAAGATCGGGTACAGAGTTACTGCTCGTTCAGTAGGCAAAAAGATAGAAATACCATCAGAAAGTAAGCAACGTTCTCCAGATTCAGTTCACGGTTGAGTTGCAAAAGGTTGTTTAAAATGCTTTTGCAATGATCTAGGAGGAAACACACTTAAGCTATCTGGCAAAAAAAAATGCATAAACATAATTAAATATAACACAGTTATTGCATCGCATGCTTTCTGTACGGATAAGATGTTCATCCAAATGATGAAAGCATTTGCTAACCTCTGAACATATCAAGCCATTGCAAGGTATTGCTGTCTAAGGTCATTATTGAAGGTATCCCAATACTTGATGCAGCTATTGTCATAAGTTCTAAGCGCTCATCCTATATAAGTTCAGTATCTCCCTTAGCAATTTTACGAGCATTAGCTCTCTCTTTTGCAGCTTTCAGTCTTGCTTCTTCTTTCTCACTTCGCAATTCTTCTTTTTGCCTCATCTTCTCTGCCTAAAATCAATAAACAATAAAAGCGTATATTATTGGAAACCTTGTGCGATATTTTGTTACAATGGCAATAAGATCACTTGCACCAGCACGCACACGCACACAGTGAATATGCAGACATATGCTTCCAAGACCCATAATTTCACATTAAGACCGCTGATATGAGAGCACATTATAAACCGGATAATATACAATAATTGTTATCTCATGTATCGTCTTGCAAATATGTTGTCATGTATCGTCTTGCAAATATGTTGTCACTGCCTGAGCCTTGAGCACATATTATGAAGTAGTGAAAGGTTTTGACAGATTGTTATCTACTGACTTGTGAATGCTAACTTTTAAAATACTAATATATTTCATCATCTATGGTTTCTATATACATAGGTGGATATTAATTACTTGTTAATGTACCAACTAATATGGTTTCAATATTTCCCTATTTTATCCCCAAAATTTTCAAAATATCGCATGTCATTTCTTGACAATATATTGTGAGCATTAAAGGTTAAATATTCATTGCACTGATCCATTTGGATAAACTACAAATAACCTTACTTAGCAAACTACATGTTCGAAACATAAACCCTTATGATTCCCTTGCAAACATATTTGAACATGGGAATAGCTCACAGTTGCTAATGGATCGAAGGCTCATTCACTGACTTTTTAGTTTTTCATTTCAAATATCCGAGATAGACTAATAGAGAGATAATAACTTACCCTCTGACTTTCTTTTCGCAAAAACTTCTCCCTTCGCTCGTTTTCACGTTTCTGTTCTGTTAATAATCTTTCCTATTCACGTAGCTTTTCATGTAACAACCTCTCTTCCTCTTTTCTTCTTTCACGTTCAAGTCTCTCTATTTCCCTTTGCAAACGCTTCTCTTTCTGCAAATTGCAATTCAGTAACACTTGGAATTGAACAGTATTAAAAGCATGAAACATAAAATGAAATAAAGAGGGACCTTTCCATACGGAATCTTTAGCTCATCAATGTCTGTCCTTGTGTGATGTTCATGGAGTTCAACATCATTTGGGAATTTTTTTGCATTGCTCTGCAGAAACAGAAAAGGGAGTAAATATTTACAACAAATAAACATGTTTGTAAGAACCAATATGCTTTCTCTCAATAAAAAAAGAATTAGCATCATGCCATACCTTCTTACTAGTCTTATTAGATGATAAGTGTGGATCTTCTGGTACAATAACTTTGTGTAACCCAACACGTGCATCAATAGAACTGTCTATAACCGAAGTATCATGTAGACGAGATTTGGTCAGCTTTTCATGTCTCACATCTGCTGTTCGGATGCTCGTATAGTACCTGATAATCATGTGGGGCCCTCAAACCTGTCTGGTAAAGGTAAAAACCTTCAAGTGTTCGGGAACGGACGAAGTTGAATATGATTCATATATAAATTGTGTAAAAATAACCTTGATTGCCTCGTTGTTAACATCTAGGTTATGTATATTTGCCTAGATCCGTACTGTTTCAAATTTTGTTTGGTAGCAATGATACCCTGGACTCCATTCATTTACTAGTAGCAGTTTGCCATAACAAGAATACGTAAATTGAGGTAGAACTTTCTGGAAGTCTGGACGTATACGCACATAAATACATATGTGTGTATACTGCCATTTTGCAAGCCATATGAGCTGGAAGTGAACATAAACTAAGGTGTAATAAAACCAACACTTTCCTCCCTATTTCTTCAAAGATTTACGTAATGGAATAATAATAGATATCACAGGCACTTGTGTAGCTAGTTATAGTTGTTCAGTACTGTTTACATTTATTTATAAATGGATAATCAAAGTAAATGGAAAAGTACAAGGCCGTGATTTCTCTCTGCAGTGCCAACTGGAACCAAGCTAAACAATGGTTTAAAGATTTAACTAATAACAACGAACTACTGGAGGGATGATTCACTCGTCTGTTGTGAGATTGGGTATGACGCTCAAACGGGTGATTCGGTCATTGTTAACTTACCTAGAGGGATATATTCGCGTCCAGTAACTGCTCGCATTGGACAAGAATGCCCTTGCATCCTTCATGTCATTTATAAACAATATTTGCTGGCATGCTTCATATATGGTATAGTCAAAAACACCATATATATATATATATATGTATGTATGTATGTATGCATAACCTAAATATTAAATTCAATGTGATATATTCATATTGAACAGTTTGTTGTACATCCATTCACCCCAAGTGATATATTGAATAAAGCCAGCTTCAAATTTGGTAAACTCCTAGTAGGCCGCTGATACATTAAAATTTTGATTAGCCTCTAATTATTCTATCACCAATTGAGGGATGTCAATGCCTTTTTTTGGCGGTCATCTTGAACTTAGGAACAAAATAATGTGCCTTAGGGTGTGCATTTGGCATTAGGGAGTAAAAACATGTGATCTGTCATCATAGATACGATGCAAAACAAAAGGAAATACCTATAGGTGCACCACAAGCATCCGAAGGCAAAGGATCGAACTCCACTCTAAGTTTAGGGCCATCCTCTCTCAGTGGCCCGCCTATCTGAGCCTCAACTAGTGCAATAAATCTCAGCTCCATAACTGAAAGTTGAGATTGTGCAACGGATGCACCCTCATATCATCATTTACCCCTGAATTTTATCACAATTTTACGTATCATTTAAACATTTCATCTTCTCAATATTCTGTTAAATCTGCTTAACAGTCCTAAAGTCCAACATTTAATAGTTAGATTAGAAGAAAAGGAGAAGTAGCACATAAGTTATTTCAGTGGACAAACTGTTTGACAATAATTTGGTTTTTTTCATTGGAAAATAGCAAACAAGTTAATAAGACCTTAGTGTAGAAAACTTGTTTATGACTTATATCATCATTTGACTCTGTATTTTATCATAATTTTACTTATCTATTTAAACACTTCTTCTTCTCAATATTCTGTTAAATCTGTTTAACAGTCATAAAGTTAAATCATTTAACAATTAGACACGTTTTATGAAAAATAGTTGTTTGGGATTTAACTAAAATTAAAATAAACTATAAGAACAGTCTAATAACGTTTCGTATTTAGCATTAATATAATCCCAAACAATATGCAATAGCAATTTCAGAAGAAAATAAAATTAACTGGTGTACTTCTAAAACAATAAACAGATCTAACCTTTTAAGAACCTTTTCCAGCTTCTTCCTCGCTCATTTTCCCTCCAAACATCACTGGACTAATCCCACGAGCGGGCTGCATATCAAATAATCACGAATAAACTTCACAAAATTTCCAAAACACACACACACAAAAAGACGTACTTTATTCACTCTCCTTGATGCAGATTCTGGCGGTGCCGAGGGGAGTGGAGTCTCGGACCATGTTAGCAAATCGGCGGTGGAGGTATGTGGCTTGCGAACTGGAGTACTACGATCCATTGTCTGGCTTTCTCTCTATTAGGGTTCCTGATATGTATGCTTTTAGCTTATTTTTTTAATTTTTGTGAGCAGAAAAGAGAAAGGGTGATCTTGAAGCTGACGTCTTTGTGCGGCGTGATTAAATAATGTACGTTTTGTAAAGAATGTTGCTAAGGTATGCAAATTAACGCAGTTGCATCGGTTGACTTAAAACTGATGCGATAAAACTATTTGCATCGGTTGTTGGTGACAACTGATGCAAATTTGATTTTTTATTACCTATTGCTTTCCACGTACTAATTGCACCGGTTATTAAGATAGAACTGATGCAAATAGTTCTATTTGCATCAGTTTTTACTTCAACCGATGCAAATGAGGCAATGCAATATGCACTTTTTGTAGTAGTGATTAGATCATTTTATCAACCCCAATTAATCATGTAACCAAAGCCTTGATACTAAATGTGACGACCGGTATATTCCACCAGCACTAATAGTATATAAATAGTGCGTCGTCCGTACCCGGCCGATCATCATGGTTGAAATAAACCAATATAGTATATAACCTATCATATCTCACAACACATGGATAAAACATAATATCACAAGTATAATAGAAGATATGGTAACAACTATGTGAACAAATCATCATTAGAGTAATGGATCCATAGAGTTATACATCAAATGCAATAGAATTTATACAACGGAAGTAAACTCAAATAAATTGTGTCAACAAATAGTAATAAGCAAGCACTGTCACGGGCTTCACAGCGTTGCTCGGTGGATTAAGCATAAACTCTATATATGTTTTAACACGAGATAGCTCCATCCAGCTCATCCTCCAAATAGATACTGCACTAGCTAGGCCTTTTATCTAGTCTAGTCATTTAAGAGTACCCAAGATAGTAAGAAACAAAGCATAAAACGCTAGGTCAGACAAAGTCTAGTGTGAGCGGTAAATGAGTCTCTAAATACTATATAGGTAAATATGGTAAGGAACAAGAGTACGTGAACCATACTCGACCTGTCTCTACAACCAAAGAGTTAATATATAATATTATAATATGCTACTCTACAATATCATAAAGATACATCACAAACCAGATAAAGGATATCAGTCTTCTAGGTATTCCTATCTCCAATACCTACTTCCCCTGATATCTATGATTGTTGGCCTACTAAAGAAAGCAACCATAACATCCATCAAACCATCATAACTATTACTCCATGTATTCTTAATATATGTAGATCGTATGAACCCAAAGCATGGACTAACGGAAATTCTGGTTCTCTGTTGTACTCTCGTATCTCGAAGCCCAAAGCTGAATACATGTCTTATAGCCCAAAGCTGGACATTAGGCCTACAACGTCAACTTCAAGGTATGCAAGTCTCTCAATTGACCCATGGGCGTCCTCACTTATAATACCCCTACTTCAAGTACGACTGAAAGCTCTTTGAGCATCAATGATTCCTTAGCACATACACCCAATCTCACATTTGCTCCATTTGGATACCGAGCCCTTCTTACCCAATCCAGTTTCCATTATTCATGAGGAACCCTTCCAAATTCCCCAATCATAAGGCTTCCTCCTTTATGAGCCGCCATCTTCGGAACCTACTCCCAACATGAGCCAACACCCGAAGACCAAGTTTTCATCATGTTGTTATATCGTCATCCAACCTGATATGAATGAACCACCACCTCCAGCACGATCTACGGAACCTCTATAATAGTCCCTAGGAGTACCACTGCATATCATTTACCATGATAACTTTGTACTGATTTATAGGTATAACTCGGTATCGAGTTATACACTTAGCCAACAAATGGCTAATCTCTTTTCCATGTCTATAGTACTCCCCTTACAGTGCTTTGGACCCCAACTCATCCACCTTGATAACTCGGCCCCCAACCCAATGCTCCACTTCTAAATTCTAGAGATAACTCAATATAGTATCCAATCCTTAGTCAAATATTTTGCATCTTGTTGTGGAATACCTCATCTAACCAAGTTTTATCCATCCATGTCAACCTCTGAGTCATAGCTCTCTTCCTCATAACTCGGTATCGAGTTATAGGCATAACTCGATGACGAGTTATATACTTAGCCCCATTTGAGTTGTGACTCATCATGCTTCTTCCTACCGTACTCCAAAGCACATCTACCAAGTATTGTCCAATTCCTACCAACTTAGCCTCTAGTTTACTCAATTCTCTGACCTAAGTTTCTCTAATATCACAACACTAGCAAGCAACATCAAATCATAACATCCAAACATAGAATAACAAGTAATTTTATCCAATCAAACTTGTAGTCAATCAAAATAAGACAAATAAGTCAATTCCTGACATAGATCTACATATAGCATGAATATATAAGTATGAGCAAGGATGATTTCTAATCAATCTAGACTATATACGTAGTTTAACATGTTATTAAGGTTGAAAAGTTTTATGATGAAAAATTGATTTAAAACATATAAAATCCTATGATTCTACCATATTAACATGCATAGTATGGTGAGAAAGCATAAACCACTCGTCAATTACCAAATTCAATCAATTTGTACGTAGATCTAATTTGGATAGCAAAGAAAAGCACTCCAAATTAAGTAAATCAACGATCTCGGTCTTCTAATTGAGGATATGATCTCTAATTCACATTCTAGTTTAATTTAGGGAGTAATATGAGTAATTTTGGATGAAATACGGATTGATCAAGGGCTAATCAGGGTTTAAACCTGATTTATACTGAGAGAGAAAAGTTTTAATTTGACTCTTCGACCCTCTATTTATAGTGTTCTCTAATTAAACTAATGGGTTCACAAATTGGCTTAACTACTTACACACGCTAATCCTTGCCAACAACTTTAAAAACCTAAAACTAGTATAACTTTCTAACCGCAAGTCCATTTGTCTATTATGACCACTCTACGAAATGTAAAACCATCATCTTGAAGTAATAGAACTGGTTCAAGACCCTAATTCGGCTCCTGTCATAGTTTATAGCCCAAACTAGACTTTTAAGGTTAAAACTATCACAAAGAAATTTGGGAAAAATCATAGCGGTGTAAAATGTTCCTATGTGTCATATCCCAAAATTATAGATTCATACGACCTCATACTAGTAACGTAAAAATATTTTACGATCTTTCGATACATGAAATACAAGTCGTTACATATATCATGTGTTATTCATGTTGTATTCTGTTGGTTTATGTATTTTTATTTGACTATTTTTTTATACTCATTATAGCATCCATAAGATCCAACCAAAATTAATTTAGAAATAAACTAATACAATCAAATAGCGTTACACTTAAAACATTGCGGCATACGTAAGTTTCAACCCAAATTAAAAATGAAATAAACTAATACGACATAAACAACGTACACTTACTCATTACAGCATACAACATATGAGTAATAATTAGATGAACCTCCTACACTAGCATGATATTCTCTTATTTTACACTCCACTGCCTCACTTGTTCAGGTGTGAGCTTAGAGAGGTCACAAGTCACCATGGAATCTTCTTTTCTTTGCCTCGTTTTCTCTCTTTTTAGTTCCAAATACTGTTCTTGCATATGAAGATCCACCTTTCTTTGTTCTTCTTTCTCGGCCTTGCGCTTAAGATATTTCTGCACTTGCCTTTGCTCCTTGTCTTCCTCAAATTGTCTTGTGTTGCTACTCATCGAAGATATGGTTTCAACTATTTTATCATATTGGGCTTTGTAATCAATTTTGATCGCCAATCTCCATTTTCCTACTACCCTCACCACATTGTTACTACAAAATGGTTGGGGTTCTTATTCTTTAGTCGCCTTTGGGACTTGGACTTTCCTATCGTAGACTCAGGATTCATTCTTTTTGTTGCAAAGTGAAATCCAGTGTGTTTCTTTTTTATTGTGTTCGATTTGTCTTCTCTTTAAGAAGATTATAAATGTACATAAAGTTGAAAGCCGCTCCCTTGTTTTGTTCTACATAGGCCGCATGAGCCTATTTACCCTGAAAGTAAATATAAATTATCAGTGAAATGTATAATAATTACTATACTCAAGGATGGCTGAATGACAAAAATCATTAAATTAACATCTGTAGCCCCACTTTGTTTTCTTGTCTCCATAACTGTCATTATTTCATTCCATTTTTAACAGGCTCCATTCATACATCTCAATGAATTCATATGTTGCGCTTGTTGTTGTGAACGGTATTGCGATGCATATAATTAATTCTAATTGCTTTGTCGTACTAGTGGCGAATTGTCATAAACGTTACAATTTTGATTACGTTCTTGAAATCGTTGAACTGAAGATGACATCTACTTTTTTCCTCTCTAATCGTTGGATATTTTTTGTAGATATTACTAAGTGTGGTTTGTGTAGAGTAAGAGAGGAAGAAGAAGATTTTGATGTGAGTTGATAAAAAATTGGGTTGGATATTTATAACAAACTGGGCAACGGTAACAAATAGTTATCGTTTCTTATCCACCATTATTGATTCCAAATAAAATGCAACGGTAAAAAATTTGTTACCGTTGCCATTGGTTTACCCGACATTAATAATGCCGAATAATAACCCGACATTATTAGTGCCGGGCAAACCGCGACTGCCAAGGTCGCAAAATTGACCTTACTAGTCAGGGGGAGTTCAAAATTGGGCTTACCTACCCCTTACTAGGGGTCGATCACCAAGTGACGGACCCCTGTTGGGGATGCTCTAAATAGTAGTATTAGCATTGACATTAAATTTTTTGTATATTAGAATATTGTGACGTGCGCAGGCTTTTATCAAACCAAGAGGAAAAACCTCTTCTTTAGCCAATGAAAATGTCCCTGTAGGTATACCAAAATCAAGTGCATAATTTGTAAACTCAATTGTTATTTTCCTATAAAATTTCACGAATATTTATACATTTATTATAAATGTGAAATTGTACCATCAATTGGAAGGAATGTGATCGTTGCAAACAAAGACATAAGTACATTTTCTATCACTTGATGATAGTAATTTGATTTTTAAACAAGACTTCCTATCTTCTACTTATGGTACTGTTCAGTTTTCTTTTTTCTTTTACGACATGGATTTTTGTAGATAGCAAGCTCTTTAATTAGACATTTCACTACTTTAAGAAAAAAAATTGGTAGAATCTTTATAGTGCTATCATGTATGCTTAAAACATTTTCTATGAAATATTATATATATGTATGTATGTGTATGTACACACACATATTAATGTATGAATTCTGTGTAACTTCATTTATGTTTAATATATATATATATATATATATATATATATATATATATATATATTACATGCATTTGTCCTATTTTTTTATATATATTTTTCAAGCTCTTACTATACATTGTTTAGGTAATTACTGTTATGGTTTCCAAGTCTATTGTCAAGGTAAAATTTCGGCTTGAAGATCAATAGCCTATAAGTTTTACTTCTCATTGCCTTTCCTTTAATATATCTCATTTCATGTATTGTACTTTAAAAATAAAGGTGCATTATTTATAGTCGATAGCTGAATAGGTGGAGTCATGATCGGAAGACATTGTTTTATTTTTCTTTTAAAAATTTATCTGTGTTTATTTATTTTTAATTAATATGTAACTGAATTTATAAGTTAAAATTTAGCTATATTTAGAAAATTAGTTGAGAAAAATGAGCTAACCTAAAGGAAGTTAACTGATATTGGTATTTTTAAATGATTGGTATTAAAAAGAAATATAAGGTCGTTGTTAATTTAAGTTATAAACTTAAATATTTAGTTGAAATTGCATATAAAATATTACAAATTTTAAGCGATCAGAACATTATTTCTATAACTTTAGTTAACCAATTCGTTGAATGAACAAATTCCTAGATCCCACCTTAACTTAACAAAATTTAGTTCACTTAATGGTTTGTAAAAATATCAGCTATTTGATTTTCGGTAGTAACAAATTCTAGAGTAATTATTTATTTTTCAACATTATCTCTCAAAAAATGGCGATGAATATCTATATGTTTTGTTTGTGAGTGATTAGTTGAATTTTTAGATAAATTTATAACACTAGTATTATCGCAATATGTTGGAGATTTGTTTACTATTTTTCCATAGTCTTTAAGTGTTTGTTGATATATATTACTTGGGCGTAAGCTAAGGCAGCCGAAATATATTCGACTTCAAAGAGAAACACAATTTTGTTTTTACTAAACTATGAAAACAACGATTGACCAATAAGGTGACATGTGCCACTTATGCTTTTTCTATCCGATTTACATCCGCCAAAATCTGTATCACTGTAAGATACAAGTTCAAATGCACTACCTTTTGGATAAAATAGTCAATAATCTTTAATGTTGGACAAATATCATAAAATCAATTTATCTGCCCGATGATGAGATTCTTTAGGTTGTGCTTGAAATCTAGCATATAAACAAATACTCATCATAATATCTGGTCTATTAACGGTTAAGTATAGTAAGGATCCTATCATGCTTTGATATAGTTTTTGATCGAACTCTTTTCCACATCTTTGTCTAGATGAGTAGTAGCACTCATTGGACTAGGTTTACTCGATATATTATCCATTCCAAAACGTTTTAGTAATCCTTTACAATATTTTTCTTGATTTATAAAAATTCCATTATATAATTTTTTTATTTGTAATCCAAAAAAGGAATTCAATTCACCCATTTGAGACATTTCAAATTCATGTCGTTATTGTAGAAAATTCATTACATCAATTTTCGTTAGTAGATCCAAGTATAATATCATCAACATAAATTTGAACAACTAATATATCCTTCTGTTCTTTTTACTAAATAATGTTGTATCTGTTTTACCAATTTGAAAACCAGAATTAATTAAATGTGAATTTAATTGATCATACCAAGCTCGAGCTGCTTGTTTTAAACCATATAATGTTTTTTTAAGTTTAAGAACATAATCTGGATATTTTTCGTTCTACATAAACATTTTCTTTTATAAAACCGTTTAAAAAAAGGAATTTTAACATCCATTTGAAATAGCTTAAAGTTGTGATGACATGCAAAAGCAAGTAATATTCTTATGGCTTTAAGACGTGCTACATATCAAAAGTTGCTTCATAATCGATTCCTTCTTCTTAATTGTACCCCCGTGCCACTATTGTTACTTTATTACATATAATATTTCCACTTTCATCAGCTTTGTTTTTTAAAAACCAATTTAGTACCAATTAGTGACTGATCGTTTGGTCTTGGTACTAATTCTCAAGCATTATTTCGTTCAAATTGATTAAGTTCTTCTTGCATTGCTAAAATCCAGAAATCATCATTTTATGCTTCCTTGTAATTTTTTGGTTCAAATTAGATATAATGCTAAATTATTCATTTGATATATTTGTCTTCTAGTTGAAACTTTGTTATCAAGATTTCCAATTATGTTATCAATAGGATGATCTTTTAAAATTTGGATTGGTGATTTTAAATTAATGTTATTTTGATTATCATCATAATTTTAAGCTATAGTTTCAATGGCTTTATTTTGATTAGTGTCAAAAATTTCTTCGTTAACATTTATTTATATTTTTTAAGTTTTCATCAAATGAGACATGAAGACTTTCCTCTATAACATTTGTTCGTTTGTTAAAAATTCTATAAGCTTTACTTTGATTGGAATATCGAACAAAAATTCCTTCATCTGCTTTTGATTCGAATTTACAAAGATTCGCTTTTATATTTAGAATAAAGCATTTTGATCCAAATATTTGAAAATAAGATACTTTTGGTTTCTTTTTGTAGAACATTTCATAAATGTATTTTTAATCATACATTTGTGAGAGTTTGAGCACATTCTTGCAAGATGCATTTTTTCTTTTAACTACTCCATTTTGTTGTGGTGTTCATGGAAATGAAAAATTATGAGTAATTGCCTTTTTATTACAAAAGTTTGTAAGTAAGCCATTTTCAAATTCTCCACCGTGATCACTTCTTGTACTTTTTATTTTTAGAGTTTTAGTTTATTATGGGAATTTTTTTAAACATTTTGAATGTATCTCTGTTATGCTTTAAAAATAGCATCCAAGTATATCATGAAAAATCATCTACAATTACAAAGACATATTTTTTGTGATTTATCGAACCTACTTAGTTGGACCAAATAAGTCTAAATGAAGTAATTCAAGAGGTTGTTTAGTAGAGATTTCCCTTTAGATTTAAATAAGCTTTTCTTTAAGTTTCTAAGTTGACATGCACCACATAGATTTTTAAATTTGAAATTTTTGGGTAATCCTCTTACCAAATTGTTTTTAGCCAATTTGTTTATATATTTGAAGTTTTTATGACAAAATCTTTTATGCCATATCCATGGATCATCATAATTTGGGTTTAAGCATAAATCATTATTATGATTAATATTCATGTTTAGAATATAAATATTTCGATTTCTTCTTCCTACAAAAATTAAAGTTTTATTTTGATCATAGATATTGCATTTATCTTTTTCAAAATCGATTTAAATTCCTTATCGCATAATTGGCTTATACTAAGTAAATTATGTTTTAAATTCTTAACGAATAAAACATTTGAAATAATAAGAGAAGAAAATATACCTACATTGACGGCTTTTCCAATTCCGATAACATATCCTTTGGAATTATCCCCAAAAGTTACCGTGCCACTGTCCATGTAAGTGATGTTTGAAAGCATGTATGTATTTCCCGTCATATGTTTGGAGCATCCACTATCAAGTATCCATTTCTTCTTATTATTGGCTTTGTTTTTCGATACCTGCAAAATAATAAAAAGTTTTATTTGGTACCAAATTTCTTCATTAGGGTCCTATGTGTTAGTAGGAGAAGGTACTCATACCCATGAGCGTTTCAACCTTTAGAGATGTAATTTTTGTTGTGAACTATATCTTTTAGATATATATCCATGAGTTTTTGTCTAATCAATTTGCTATTTGTTTTAGGAATCCATATTTTAATTATTTTTGTTTCCTTATTTACATGTTTAGATTTTTTTTCTAAAATATGTATATAATGTACTATACTTCTTGGATCTTTGATTATTATTAGAAACAAGATTATTTCTAGAATGTTTATGAATTTTTTCGTTAAATCCTAATCCCTTCCAGTTTCCAGATGGTTTGATATTTTAATCAAATTATCTAGATTTTTCTTTCCTTTATTAAATTTTGAAACATTATTAGTAATTTTATCTAATTTATTTTTGAGATCAGAAGTATCTAAATTAGCTAATTCTAAATTTTGTTTTAATTCATTCTTTGCTTTATCAAATTTATAATTATCTATTTTTTATTCTCTATATCATATGTTAAAGTAGCATTTTGGGAGGATAATTTTCTACATTCTTTTTGTGCTAATTCTAATTATTCTTTCAAAATAGTTCTCTCGTCTTTTAACAACCTAATTTCTAATTTAGCTCTATTTAATTTTCCCAAATTTTCTTTACCTAATTTTTTTAATTCTCTATACTTGTCATCTAAGTCTATACTAATTTCAAGAATTTCATCATATGTTAATTCAGGACGTACCTCATTTGTGTTAGCCATGAAGCAGACATTTGCTTGTTCCAAGTCACTGTCATTATTAGATGATGAGAAAGAGTCGGAATAATCTCAAATTACTTGAAATGCTCTTCTCTTTTTCTTGAAACTTTCAAATTTGTTTTCTTTTTATCATTCTAGAGTAGTGGACAGTCTTTCTTCATATGGCCAAATTTATCATACCAGAAACACTTCATTGATGTTTGATTCGAGGAATTTGTGTTGCTGTTGTTTGAAATTTCTTCACCTCTTTGAACTTTTGAACTTGTTGTGATTTTTGGCTAAGAACACAATCTCATCTTCTTCCAAGTCGGAGTTGTCGTTACTTGCATGAAATGCGATGTTTTTCTTTTCTTGATTTTACTCTTTTCTTGTCTGTAAATTAGCTTCATACGGCATCAAATTTCCTATTAACTCTTCAACTTTGAGTTGGAAAAGATCGTTAGCTTCTGCGATGGCTAAAACTTTTCTTTCCCATTCATTGGTCCAAGAGTTCAAAATTCGAGTGACTAAATCAAAATTAGTGAATTTTACTCCAAGTGCCATAAGGTCGTGTTATATAGTTTGAAATCTAACATACATGTCAATCATTGACTCGTTTGATTTCATTTTAAAAGATGATGATTGATTTTGTAGAATAAATTTTTTTGTTTTCTTAACTTTGTTTATGCCTTCGTGGGTAATTTGTAATGTACGCCATATATCATAAGCGGTATTGCAAAGTATGACTTGTGAAAATTCCTTTTTATCAAGTGAGCAAAATAAAACCTTCATAGCTTTGGCATTGTTAGATGCCTCTGATTTTTACGCATAAGTCCATATGCTAATATCAGCGTCAAGGGCTACATATTTATTTTGAGTTGCTAGCCATATGTATAATCAATTTGCTTTCATAAAAATTCGCATGCGCGTTGATCAATAAGCATAATTAGTACCAATAAATTGTGGTGGATGAGCAATTGATCGATCTTCTTAAAATGTACTTACCATTTTTAATGATTTCAATTACAGTTGCTATAGATTGAAATAACCTTGCTCTGATATCAATTGAAATTCTTAAAGATCGTATACATCTAACCTGTGTATAATATGAAAGTATATAAATCAATGTAATAGTAGATAATAAATAATAAAATATAAAAAGCATGCAAATTAGAGTTTTTATACTAGTTTAGACCTCCCGTCCTATGGCCAGTCCTGAAGCTCCCCTTCGGTATTTTCTTTAAACAAATTAACCTCACTTCGCCCGGAGGAATATGCTAATACAAAAGTATCTCTGACAATCTTGTGTTCCAATAACACAATATTTGAATTATAGTACAAATCTTCCTATGATTTCCTTTGAGTATATGAATATGAATGCTTTGAGTTGTAGGAAACGTTTTGACCAAAATTATATTTTGGTTCTAGTGGATTAAGAGTATGTGAACAAAAGAGTGCTTAGAAATCAAGAGAGTAAAGAGTAGAATAATTCAAGTTCAGTGATTTTTACTTCTCAATCTAAGTGGTATTTATAGATTCAGAAAGTAGCAAATGAAATTTATTTACTCTTGGAGAAAGTCTATTTATTCTAATGGCTACAACTCTTCATTGAAAGATAATATTCTTTTGATTAAAAACATGCAGCTCTTTAGTGAAAGGTGATTTTCTTTTGATTAAAAACTGAAGTGTCTTTTCAAATAGGACAGTTTTTCCCATGACAGATGTCTGTGGTAAAATCCTCAAACGTCAATGAGTTGTTTAATTTTTAATCTGAAACTTGTCACAGATGTCTGTGAGGTGTAAAAACTGTTTTTCACTTTATTTTAATGTATATGAAACTGTATATGCTCATATATTCATATCTACTCAAGGATACCTTAACAATATTATATCTAAGACTCTTTTACATTAGAATACCCTTACTATGGTCAATAAATCTTCGTTTCTCTTTGAGTCTCAATATCTTCGAGCATGATCTTCTTGAAGCATATACTTGCAATCTTGATAAGGTCGATATATGTATGATTGTATAGTTGTTATCATTGAAACATAAATTGGAGGTCCTAACACATGTGATTAACTAAATATTCAAAATAATATATCTTGCACACAATAGTTTAACACTTTGATAGTTGATAATCTAATGAGGCTGAGGTAGTAGGCTTTATTGAAAATCTATATAACCATGATGTAGAAATATCCTTTATATTTCACTGGATAAATGATCGAACGAGTAATATATTCTATCACATATAAAATCGAATAATTTTCCATTGCTATTCTTGCTTCTCATCTCATTTAATCCTAAATACTGCTTTCCCATCAATTTAAGGTTAATTTACATTTTAACACTCCAAAAATCCCATATTTCCCTAATTATTGTCATCTCAAGGCCCCGTCTGCCTAAACCTTTTCACTAACTTTTATTTTGCATAATCCTTTCATCCCCCAAGCATCTCTAATGTCTTCATCCTTTATTCCCGGCTCATTTTCCAAATTTATTATCTATTTTGAAATGATCTCTCCCTATATTTATTCTACTTTATTTATTATTGATCTTCCAAACTTCTCTAACGTCTCCATCCTTTAACCCTAAATTCCTCTTTTCCAAATTTATTAACTTTTTTGATATGATTACTCCTCGTTTACTATCTAATTTCATTATATGGAAATAGCATAGCCCCAACTATTAGAAGTAAAGCTCCCCAGTCAGATGTAAAGCTAAAAAATTACATCCATTAGTTAATAAATTTTGAGATCATTTGAAATTAGAGGAGTGATATGGTGCATTGGATGAATTTTGATATTATGCAGCTTTCAGTTTCTAATTGTAATCAATCTAATATTTTGTATGCACATTTTGTATGCTCTATTGTGCTTTTTTGTCACTAATAAATTATACTTAATTTACAATTGTTATTATTTTGAAATAGATGGAAGCTACCAAAGTGGAAAATTCATGCATGATGTGATGATTAGATTTAGAATCATTAACATATACTGCATATGCTTTCAGTTCTCCAAAAATTGAGTTTTTAATCTTATACCACAGTTTAAACTGATATAGAGTTATTAGTGCCATCATTTTCTTTGTCTACATCAAGGAATTTTTACGTGGATGAATCAGATTCATTAGATATGTAATTAGCATCTTATTTTCTTTTTGTTAATTGTTTTTACTCTTTCCACAGTATTAGCATGTATTGTTCTAATCGATCGGTATAACAATAATTATATACAATGACAAAACAAACAGATTGAGTATAATGATGTTCTGTTATTAATATGATGATGATGATTTACATAAATGGAGGAGTAATATGATGCACTAGGTAAATTTTGGTGTTGTGCAACTTTCAGTTTCTAGTTGTAATCAATCTAATATTTTGTATGCACATTTGGTATGCTCTATTATAATTTTTTATCACTAACGAATTATCCTTAATTTGCATTTGTTTATATTTTGAAAATAGATGGAAGCTACCATAGTGGAAAATTCATGCATGATGCGATGATTAGATTAAGAATCATAAACATATTTTATGTATGCTTCCAATTCTCCAAAAGTTAAGGTTTTAATCTTATACTACGGTTCAAACTAAATTAGAATTACAATTGCATTCTCTTTATCTACATCAGATAATTTTTGATGTGGACAAATTGGATTCATTTGATTTGTGATTAACATCTCAATATCTTAGTAGTTTGTACTCTTTCCCTGCTATTATTATGTAATGCAACAAGCTTTACGATTTGTTCCTATTAATCAGTATAATGATAATTATATTCAATGATAAAACAAACTGATCGAGTCATAATGATGTTCTATTATTAATAAGACGATGCGGATTTACATAAGTACCCTACATTAATTACCATTATAACTACTCTGTGTATATGCACGCACATGTGGGCCTGCTCTAGTCACAATGTACATGCATTACTTCAACAACACATTTGTATGAGGTGTAGAGCGAATATAGATGGTTGTTGTCGCATAAAAGGTAAACAATTAGGAGATATAATAATTTAACACCTGCTCTGTAGCCGGTCAACTCTTGCAATAATAAACATACTATTTTGGTACCAAGAAATGCATTGTTGCTAACATCAAGTACAAATGCAGACATTTGGCCATATAATAAACTTTTACGCACTAAAATATCAATAACTTTTTCTATGTGCAGTGATATAGCAAAACAATAAACATGTCTCAAATGTGCACACACGGACCATAATTGATGTGGTACCATTTATTTTTTGGAATAGTAAATTTTTTACCATCGTTTTTACTAATGAATTGTAAAAAACCAATAGAAATATAACTTTTTTTAACAAACTGGAACCAAAGTCATCAACCAAATATATACAAAACTGTCAAATGTATCACAATTAACAAAGTACATGATATCCAACAAATCACACAACATATCTAGGACATCAAGATTCAAGAGAAATTGAGCTTATTCCCTTGCATCATAAAGTTTTTCAGCAAAAAATAGGCATATAGCCAGTTCAGTTAGACCATAAATAACAAGTTTATCATACCCTAAATGAAGACAACAGTTAAATAATGGATCGCTCCTTTATAGTCCATACAATTACAAACGAAGATAATAATGTAAGTGCAGTTCCTAATAAATTGATAGCAAACTCATTAATAAATGAAGACCTCATCAACTCATAGAATGGTAGAAAAAGGATGACATTTGATGCTGCAAACTCCAGCGGAGAAAGTGAAACTGAACCATGCTGTTAGATTCAAACATAAACCAAAAACACAATCAACATATGGTCGCATCGCCTTTGGTGGCCTGTAGCGAGCTTAACGAAAACGCATTCTCTTGCAACTTACATCTAATATAAAACTAATCTATTCGTTCGTATTCAGACTCAAGCATAATTATGAATCATAGGTGGTAAGTATGTTTCTATGAATAATAAAGATAGTTAAAGACTTAGTTGCAATAAATCCACTAACTATGTTGACATATACAGCTAAAATAACAAATTAAAAGATATTCTTATGGTAGACATCAGTTTAGCATGTAAAAGGTCTGAAAAAATTCATCCACCAAGCAGCTTTTGCTTAAATCCATTGAATTTAATCCAACGAACAACTTTAAAAATAATTCACATCTTGACTGGACACAAATGAAATAAAGCTAATAATGAACGATTCCATTACATTTCAAAATGAATAGAAACACAAAAATGGTGTCCTATTATGCATGATACCATGTATATTGTGTATAATATTGGACAACAAAGGTATTTTTTACTAATAATGGATTAGCACTGCGATCACCTGTTTGTTTTATATAAATCCTATACTTTAGTGAAAATGAAGATAATTCCAAAGCAATAGCCATTAATGGGCCCAATGTAGATAATCTTCAATATTAATTTATGATATAGACGATGTCAACGTGGAGATTTTTGAAAGATGGTTGTGCTGGTTAATGTTCCATAAGTGACGTATATTGCTCTATGTACATAACACGGGTTGTATTCCTACTCTATTCTAGAATTGCTGAAGGCTTAGACACTGGAAGGAACTTTATAAAAAATAGTTAAGGTAAAAAATATATTCATTCATGTATATTTTCAGTTTATCATATCTTTGTTGCTGCACCTGATTTCACCTAGCTTCCATTTTATTCTTTTTTGCATATATTTTGATTGATTATAATTCTACGGTGGTGTGTGTTTTCATATTGCCTTATATTTGCATGCGTCGATTAGTGTGTGGCTTTGTGGCTTGTGTTGTTGTGTATATGTGTATGTGTTGTAAATATATGTGTGCAACCTTAAATATATATATGTGTGTAGCAGAATATGTAATGTGTGTGTTATGAATTAATGGGTTCATGGTTGTAATAACCCGTAAAATTTATGAAATATTTTAAATGGAAATTCATTGAAAAGTTGAATATAATTATTTTAAAATTGATAAATTTGGAAATTTAATGTATAATTTTGGAATTTGATGTGAAATGTTCTTCCAAATTTAATAAAATAAAGATTTTCCTAAAATTCAAAATTTTGGTCAACTTTGGTCAAAATTTGATTTTTATTGAAATTTTGAATTTTGAATTTTGAATTTTTACTTTTTTTTATGCAGATGTATTTAATTCTAACATTTTCTTTGTTTTTTGTTTTGTAAAATTTTGATTTCTACTTCTTAAAAACTTTTAGCGTATTACACGCAGTTATTTTCCCTTTAACATTTATCTTAATTTTATTTTGATTTGGCTGGGCTTATACCATTGGGCTAGAAAACCCTTTAGTTAGATGAGAAGCCTATATAATGTCCTAATGTTTTTCTAGACTCTATATTCTCATTTGTGCCTCCGCAGAATTTATGTATGTCTTTTTCTTCCTCCTCCTCTTCTTCTTCTTTAAAAAAATTTGCCTTTCCTCTACAAATTTCCTCCTCTTCCCCTCAAAATTTTCGGCCACACCTATCTCCTCTTCCTCCAACCACAAACCCTAGCCAAAAACCACTTCTCCACTTTCCTTTTCCCCATTTCCTCTTCACAAATTTCGGCCTCCACCTCCTCTTCCTCCAACCAAAATCCTAAAGCCGAACCATCTCGCCTCCTTCCCCTTGCTTTTGCCTTGGCCATGACCACCATCATCACCACCAAACCCTAGCCCGGCCAAACCCCACACCCCTAGGCCGAGCCTTTGCCACCCAAACCCTAACCCTAGCCTAGACCGAACCTAAACCCTAGCCTATGGTCGAGCGCAAACCCAAATCCTAAGCCTATGGCCGAACCTAAACAACCCATATGGCCAAGCCTATTTGCCTCTTTGCCAAGCCCTTTCATATGTTTACAAATATACAATTTTCTACTTTTATTTTCTATGCGAATAATTTGTTTACATATAAATTTTTTTATTTTTCAAAGCTTTGGATTTGGATTCTCCTCCCAGTCAAGCTTGTCTGTATTGTCGTGCTTATTGTAGTCATTGTGTTGTGTTTGGAATCACTTCTTGTAATGGACCGCCTTTTTTTATGCTTTAAATCGATGATAAAACACATACGTCAGACTTAAACCATACAGAAGGGAAGATTATTACTGGGGTGAACAAGAAAAAGCAGAGAAAGAAAAAAAACAAAATAGAATCTCACAGCGGAATGACAAAATATAATAATCAAATAATAGTTCATGAAACTGTTTTACAAAACATTTGACTATACTTGTACAACACATATCAGAGTTACACATACCAGAAAATAATAAATAATGCAGCGGAACAGTAGGAATGTAGTGGAATAATATAATAAATAATAGTAATACAATCGTCTTCTTCGTCATCCAGAAATAAAGTCTTCGAATCCTGAAATGCTTAGACTGACCCGAGCGAATTGAAAAGGCAAAACACTCGAGTCGGAACTAAAAGATCTTATGTCAGTTAAATCAATAGAAACAAATATGAGTGGAATGACGTCAAGATGTTTACGGGATTTGACATCTCCTATCTACTGTCTGACGTGAGTGCAGTAACTTAAGTGATGCTTGGGATTCACATCTCCTAAGGATCCGTTAAACTATTTACTATGTAGTAATATACGCTATTATAATAATGTCTATTAGTAAAATAAACTTACTTTTGAAAAGTGTTAAGGGGTTACCCATATAGCCCTTAACACGTAATAGTGCCAAAAGTCTATACAGTATCGTGATACCTCCTGATCAGGAGGCTACCAGAGGATACTCCATAGGTACGACACAAATCAAACTCGTACAAGACGCGCTAGGATAGGTGACACGGTACACAAGGCAATGCCAGGGTAGATATACCAATTACGCATCCGGGCTAGTGAGAATGCGTAGCAGCTACTACCGTCCACCTCAAGCCACACCCCCAAAATCAAAAATCAAAAGTGGCCACCAAAATAATCCAAAGTCAGAATGTAATATCGAAGGAGTGTGTCCGATAAGAGGTGCTACCTCCTTGGCCCGAGAATCGCTCCTGTTTTAGCCACCTTATGCCAACTCACGGGAGTCGGGTCCACGTATATACCTCAATAGAACGTCGCCACCATCCTACTTCTTTTTGGAATCTCCACCGCATACACGGTTGTTAACATGGTTTTCGAAGTTGGCAGAGACTATGACAACTTCCGATCCTGGTCTCTTTAACAACCAGTCGTTATTATAACACCGCGGTCATTTTCAAAATAGTTTATGCTTTAAAACACAATATCATTGCCTTTTCAGAACCAAATCAATACGATATTATCTTCATTTCAAATATATCCTTTCTAATAATCATAACACTTTCAAAGTTATAACATTTCGGAATCAAAACACTTAAAATATAGCACTTTCACCACTTAAATGGTTAAAATATTAAAATACTTTATAAAGTAAACTAGCTTCTTCAATTTCACAAATCAATTCCAAAACAACTCGAATTTATAAATTTTAAATTTAACCAAATACCAAAACATAAATTTCAATACGATTCAGTTTCCAAATAAACTATTCCAATTTATCGATTTCAAAACAGATTTGATCCACCGATTAAACTATTTCAAATTCAACATATTTCAAACTTTAAGTATTCAACAATTTCAAAACTAAGTTTGGTAATTCCGATTCAATAATTAATTTTATTATTATTTAGTTTTAAATACTTTACAAAATAAATCCCTTTTAAACTCTATATTAAAATATAATTTAAATACTTGACCATATTATCTTCAATAAAAATCAAACTTATTATTAGGCTTATTCTATATTAAACAAATTATACGTAGCTTAAAAATTAAGGGTAAAATAACATTTATATAATATCTAAAATTAATATTTATCTAAAACGATATATTTCTTTAAAAAACCATAGAAATCATTTCAATGTATTTTATATATATAGACCACGGTGTTTGAATATAATTTTCTATCATATCGTCAAGTGATACAGATATTTTCACTTCAATCCTTAATTTAAAATATAATACGGTTATATATCATTTCAAATCGCAATCCCGAATGAAATAAATTCCATCACAACTTGCAGTTTATATCAGTATAAAATACAACATCCATTCATCCAATATCAATCGTCAAACATTTATCACAATCATCATTCATTTCAATCAATAACAATATAGAATAGATAATAAATAAAAGGCATCTACTAGTAGTTTATATTCAATAATAAATTAAATAACTATTTAACTGGCAGTTTATATGCAATAATAAATTAAATAACAATTTAATTCAAATAAATTCAATTTAACTGGGATGATGATTAAAAATATGCCAAACAGGCATAGATAAATTTCTAATCACGTCATAAATCAATTTAACAAACATAAGAAATTTTAGAGGTTGTGAGTTGGTTAAAACACTCACCTTTTAAATTTAAATTGAATTTAAATCCAATTTAAACCCAAAAATTGGACAGTCTTAGAATCCGTCCACAAGGCCAAAATGTCCGAAATTCTAATACTATCCCAGCAAAACAAACCGCGCATGAATCCGAGGTCATATGAAAAGGTTAAGAAAATTAGAAGATGGAACAATTCTGGTTCTGGGTCGACTTCGTGTACAACTTCGGTCCACCGCCTCAAATCCCCGGTGCTTGCTCCGAGTTTTTGCCAAAACGACACGGAGCGACCCGAGTCATTTTCTTCCTGACCAGAAGTTGATGCATGGTTTTTGCCTCTGAAATTCGAAGACTGACCCAAAGTTGTTGCAGATCCGCAAACTTTTTTTTTGGAATTGAAATAGGATTGGGAAGATTAGGTTTTTCAGCCATTGAGGAAGAGGAGTAGTAGAAATTTCTGTACGTACAGAAATGAGAAATAGAAAGGCTACTAGGGTTTATAACGATATATATATAGGCAGAAAAAATAGAAAGAAATGGGCTCGATTGGTTTGAGTTTTTAACGATAATTGACCCGAAAAGCTCGTTTCGATTCCAGAACGGAAATGGGTCAACCCATATATCAAAATATATGTTTTTAAATATTTTAAACGCACGGAAAAGGTTTCAAGTCCAAATTCCATCGTATGAAAATGTTATGCTAAAATCAAGTTATTTCAAATTGATTTGAATTGATTTCTAGGCGTTTCGAGCCCGTAGGGTCAAACGACAAGTTCGATCGCTACGAAACTTGAAATCCTACGATAATTCACTGTTACGAATCCGATGAAACTGGTTTCGTCGAAATCTAAGTCAGTGGAAAAAATGTCTATTTTTACATTAATTAAATAAATTAATAATTAATTATTTAAATCAAATATTTAATTTCGATCCTATAATTGACAAATTTTATCATTTTTAAATTTCTTAATCATTTAAACAAATTTAAATAAATTTATATGTCAATTTAGAGTTGATAAATTTATCAATTTCAATGTTAATCTCAATTTCATTAAATTCAGAAATTATAAATTTAATTTCCAATATTCCATTTAATTCACTTTTCATTCTATTATTCAATTCATTGCTGTCTACCGGATGAAATTAACATTGGATTCATGATCTATTACATTAATATTCTCAAATTCCATCTAAATTTCAATTAACGTAATATTTAGATATTAAATTTCATTTAATTGCAATTAATCCAATTATTATAGTTCAAATCCCAATAAATTGATAAATCTTTATTTTCATTCCTTTAATTCAACAAATTGTCTTATTATGAATAAAATTAACATTATTTCCAAATATTACCTTAATTAATATTAACTAATATTTATTTTAGATTTATTGCAATTGATTCAATTCAATTTAATGGATTAAAAATGTATCGGTAACTTATAATAATTGTTGCCACTATCTCTTAATCATACTTCATTATTAACAACAAATATTATAATTAGTTATCTAACTTTTATTTTATCAAAATAAAGTTTATTTCGTATTATTTCATCAATTAATATAACTTTGAATTATTTCTAAATTTACTACTTACAATCAATTATAACCTTACAATTGTTTCAATTAATTGGTGTCTACATTAAATTAGTTATTTATTAACTTGCACTAACATTATTACCTTAATTTACATTCAGTTACTATTAATCAATATATTATTTCATTGGTTAATTCAATACTTACTTTTATTTTCTTATTTTCAATTTTATAACTAAGTGCAAAAAATTTGCACTATTTCATTATTAGGATTTCACTCCAATTGTCAATAGTAACTTGAATTACCATTGCTATATTTTATTTAAGCGTTCATTTCAATATTAAATTATAATGTTTTTTCCTTTCCAAATTAAATTACAAAATCTCGTTAAAATAACAAATCTTATTATCGGAAATTTTACAGGTCGTTACACTTCTCTAACCAAAGAAGGTGAGTAATCACTCTTGACAACATACTTATATTTTGGTGAATTGGCGATAATTGAATTGTATGGATTTGTATATGCAAGTTGAGAATTTCACCTACGTTTATATTATGTTATTTTATATGATTTTATTATGTTATTTCATATGGTATTAAACCTGTTGTGATCATGTGTCGTGATATGTTATTTATTGTTATGTTTATTTCATATTCTGTTCTCACACTGCAAGTTCCTTCACTATGGGTTGAAATGATATATACCCGAACGATCTTTAGATTAAGGAAAATTGTGATGGGCTGAAATGATAGGCCTGAGCAATTTTTTTAACTTGAGATTGCAGGTTTGAAATGATATAAAACCCAGAAAATTAATAAATTGCGGATTGAAATGACATATATCCGTATTTACTTGACCCTAAGGTAGAGAATTTTATACAGACTCCGTGGTTGATTTAAAATAATTTTTCTAAAAATTATTATGTATTTTGGATTTATATATATGAATCTCAACTAAAATTTAATGTAATGATTTCTGTAAAATTGTTTATAGGTGTTAAATTTTTTATAAGAAATAAACAGTTGGAAATGTAAATTTTGGAATCTAATTTACAGTATGAAGGTAAATTGAAATTTAATAATCAGATTTGACTTAATAATGGTATTTTATTCTAACCTATAAATTATAAGTTTTAATTCATGTAATAGTGATTAAGATGATAAATGGTTTTTTCTTGTGGAAAAAAATGTATGTTAAAACGTACATTTCACATGTAAGTTTAACTAATGTAAATGGTATAACTTGGGTAATAAAAATGATAAATGTTATTTATTGAAAAGAAAATAAAGTGTAAGTTAATAACGTACTTTTAACTTAACATAAGGATTTTAGCTTTAAAATTTGACATTATAGTAACAAAGCTATTTAACTAAAGGTATGGTTTCGTAATGTACAAATAGCTAAAATTAGAGTAATATAATAGGAATGATATAATGAATATGATAAAAACTGCAAGTATATGTACTATTTGATTACATAAACTATTGTAGTAGAAAGTATTACAATAACAATTCAAAAATGCTGCGATTTCTTATGGTAACAATTCAAAACTGCTACGATTTCTTACTGTAATAATTTTGCACTATTGCGGATTCTTACAGTAACAATTCTGCACCGTTGCGAATTCTTACAGTAAAAATTTTGCACTGCTGCGAATTCTTATAGTAGCATTTTTGTACTGCTACGTTTTCTTAAAAGTAACATTTTCAGAATGCTACAAAATTTTCTAAAAGGCTATAGTTCCAAATGTTATGGTTCTAAAGGTTACATTTTTAAAGCGCTATGATCTCTAAAATTTTATGTTCCAAGGGGTTATAATTAAAAGAATTTGGAAGTGTTACATTTTGGAAAAAGGAATATTATTTTAAAAGAATAATGATATGAAATTTATATGGTTTGAAAGGAAAATGTTTGATATGAAATACAAACCATTTGAAATTTATATAGCTACGGGTTATAGTAGCGATCGGTTGTTAAATAGACCGGGATCGGATATGGGCATACTCTCTGTCGATACCGAAAACAACTTTAACAACTATGTACGCGGTGGAGATTCCAGAATGAAGTAGGATGGTGGCGACGATCCTAAAGGTATATTTACGTGGACTTAACTCCCGTGAGTTAGCATAAGGAGGCTAAAACAGAAGCAAATGACGGACCAAGTGAGGTAGCTCCTCCAATCGGACACACTTCATCGTTAGCCATTCTATTACATTATGATTGATTTGGTGCGCACGAGTGTGGATCGAGTTGGACGGTAGTTGCGGCTATGCGTTACCAACAGTCCGAAAGTGTAATTGGTATATCTACCCTGGCATTGCCTAGTAGTGCCATGTCACCTACCCTAGCGCGCCTTCTACGGGTTTGTTTTGTACCATACCTATAGACTGCCCTCTTACGGCGTCCAGTACGGGCAGGATTACGGTACTATATAAACTATGGGAATATATAAAATGTGTTAAGGGGGAAAATATAACGCCTTTACGCTATCTTAATAGTTTACTTTACTTTAGACATTATTATAATAGCGTATATTACTACATAGTAGATAGTTCAATGGATCCTTAGAGGATGGGCAGTTCCAAGCATCCTTTAAGTTACGGATGCATTTCCTTTGCAGTTCACTTGATGATTTAAATTTTATAAGTATATATGTCGTAACTCGAGTGTTTTGTGTCTTGCTTTATGCTCGGGTCAGCCTGAGTTTCACAACTTTGGTTTCATCCTTTCGAAGCTAGAGATCTGATGGAGATTTAGCTGTCTACCTGATATTTCCATTCCAGTTATTTCTACTCAGTTTTTGTTTTTTTAGTAGAGAACTTATGTATCTAACTTTCTGTTGCATTTGTTTTCAGACTTGGGTATTATGTAATTATTTGAGACTATGTGTCTAGGAGCTTTATGAAGTCCTATGTTTATTTTATTCCGCTGCAAGTTATTCTGATATTCTGTGTCTGTGATTCTGTGGTTGATTTTATTTTCCCTAAATTTTATTAACAATATGTTATTTTGAATTATTCAAGTCTGATATGTGTGGTTTTATTGTCGATTTGAATGGTCTAAAATGACAGGATGTTACAGTTGGCATCGGAGCCAAGTTTTAGGCAAACCTTAGCCTACGGGGTAAAGACTCATTGAGATAGGGTAGGAAATACCCTAGAATGAGTTAAATCAATCTTAGAATCATTCTTTGTGAGAGAATATATTTTCAAATATAAAATGGTTTTTCAAATGATTTTCAAGGGTTATTTTGGATATAGAAATTTTCTTTTTTCAAAAAAAAAATCAAATTCCTTTTCCTTAGAATTTCCTTATATTCAAATCCACCTTGCTTAATAGAATTCTATGATTAGGAGTTCCATTCTACTTGAATCTTGTTTTTGTTTTCTCCTCTATCTTGGTCTTAAAAAAATTCATTCTCGAATTTCCAAGATGAATCATAGGAATGCCAGAGGTTAGGGTCGTGGTGTCTCTCCGGTTCCAGCACCAGTTGCACCCATTAGGTTTACCGTTCTATGTAAGAAGCTCACTCAGTAGGTGGTACTAAGTTTACGGGATCAGAGACCCTTATTGAGGCTCAGCAGTGGCTGAGAAGTTTGAAAAGGATTTTCGCTGGTTTAGAGATCACCGACGCTCAGAAGCGCCAGTTAAAAGCTTGGTAGTTGAAGGAGGCAGCCTTGGATTGGTGGGAATCTGTTATAGCCAACACTATTGAGGCGGATATTTCTTGGGAACAGTTTAGGGAGGATTTTGTGACAAAGTGGATGCCAGAAGCTGGGAAGTCTCAGTTGTACAGGGAGTTTAGGGATCTTAAGCAAGGGGATATGTCATTTTCTGAGTATGAGCAGAGGTTTGACGAACTTTCAAAATTTGGTCCTAGCCTGATTGATACCCTCTTAAGAAGAATGAGAAGTTTATAGCTGGAGCTCGTCCAGAGTTTTATGATCGTTTGATTTCTCATGTGCACAACCATTTTACTGGATTGATGGATATGGCCATTAGATATGAGAACCCTACTTCTAAGCAATCATTTGTTGCTCGTGCACCTTCATCTCAGCCTTCTTCTGGCAACTCTAACAAGAGGAAGTCTAATTTCCAACGTCAGAAGCAGAATTGGCTTAAGAATTCAGGTTGAGATCTTCTTCTCCCCGGAGGCAGCCTATTGATCTTTCTTCCACCACTTACTTCAAGTGTGACCAAAAGGGGGCACTATGCCAATAGTTGTCCTACTTTAGCCGGAGGTGCTGTTCCACCAGCTCAGATGACTAGGCGTGATCTTTGCCATATTTTCTTGTAGCCTGGCCACTTCAAGCAGGATTGTCCTACTCAAAAGAAGGGCAAGCCATTTGGTATCTTTGCAATTACTTTATCTACTCCACCTGCTCCTAGTGATACCCAAGGTACTCTCCAGAGCACCTTTACCCTGTTTAATCTTCTTGTTCGTGTTTTATTTGACACTGGAACTTCGCATAGTTTCATTTCTGTGGATCTTTGTGGTAAGTTTGAGCATATCCTTTCACCTGAGTTTGCAACCGAACCTTTGTGTGTTACTAATCATATTGGTGGCCCCGTAAACCATGTAGGATTTGTAATAATGTGAAACTCTTATTTTCCGACCATCGTTTTTCTGCCGATTCTATGTTCTTGGTTTCGATGCTTTTGACATGCTGCTTAGAGAAGATTGGCTGAAGATGCATGAAGTTGTTATCTCTTGTAAAACCCAGACCGTTTTGCTTGTTGATGATTTTGGAAACCCTTTGGTGGTTCAGTGCCATATGCCTAAGGAGTATGCAGGCAGTTTTATCTATTCTCTTGATTCTGCTCCTAGTGGTCTTGATTCTACTCCTGTGGTCAAACTCTATTCCAACGTATTTGGTGAAGTCACTTCTTTACCTCCCAAACGGAAAATCAGATTCCACATTGATCTCATTCCTAGAGCTCGACTTGTAGTTCTTCCTCCCAGAAGAATGGCACCCCATGAGTAGGTTGAATTGAGAAAGATAATCAAAGACTTGTTCTCCAAAGGTTTAATCAGACACAGTCATTCCGAATGGGGAGCACCAGTGGTTTTTATCACTAAATCTGATGGTTCTTTAAGGATGTATGTTGATTATAGGGAGCTGAACAAGCTCACTATGAAAAACAGATATCCAATGCCTTGTATTAATGATATGTTTGATCGGATTTATGGAGCTACTGTATTCTCTCAGCTTGATCTTGCCACCAGTTTCCACCAGCTCAGAATTACCAAGGAAAGTATTCCAAAAACTGCTTTTCGTTCTGAGGATGGTTTCTTTGAATGCTTATTTATGCCTTTTGGTTTGACTAATGCCCCGACTTTCTTTGTCGACCTTATGAATCGTGTTTTTCATGATATTCTTAATAAGTTTGTTATAGTCTTCGTCGATGATATCCTTGTTTTCTCTAAGTCAGAGGAGGAGCATGAATCTCATTTGAGCTTTGTTCTGGGGAATCTCAGAAGTCATCAGAAATTCTCGAAATGCCACTTCTGGAAAGATGAAGTCCGATTTCTTGGACGTATTGTTTCTAGTAATGGTGTTTCTGTTGATCCAGTAAAGATCATTGCGATCAATGTAAGTCTATCTTCTCTTCTTTCCTTTGTACATTAATTATTCTATCTCTTTCTCGGTTCTTATTCTCCCTATTCTATTTTAGAATTAGGAAACTCCTACGACTCCATCTGATATCTGTAGTTTTCTGGGACTTGCCGGTTATTATCGGAGATTCATTGAGAATTTTGCTGCACCCTTCACCACTCTAACCCATAAGAATGCTAAGTTTAGATGGAATGATAAGTGTGAAGCTGCATTCAATGAGTTGAAGCGCAATCCTACTTCTGCACTAGTTCTTACCGTTTCAAATAAAAATAAGGGATTAACGGTATACATTGATGCCAGTCGTGAAGGTTTGGAAGCCTTTTTGATGCAGGATGGGAAGGTTATCGCTTATTCTAATCGTCAGTTGAAGACTCATGAAGCCAATTATGCAGCCCATGATTTGGAATTGCTTGTCGTAGTTTTTGCTTTGAAGCTTTGGAGACATCATCTATTGGGAACTAAGTTTGAGCTCTTTATGGATCATAAGTCTTTGAAATATATTTTCACCCAAAAGGAATTGAATTTGAGGCAGGTTAGATGGCTTGAGCTTCTAGCTTCTTATGAGCTCGACATCAACTATATCCTAGGAAAAGCTAATGTTGTAGCCGATGCTTTGAGTCGAAAGAAGGCGGTGTTGCGTCAGCTTGTTGTTTCTTCTCCTCTTATGGATCATATTGTTGCTAAGAAAGATGTGGATAGGATAATTAGGCTTATTAAGGAGAAAGTTCGTAATAGAGTTGGTGGTAGTAGCCAAGATGGAAGTGGAGCTCAGATCGATGATAGAGGGATTTTTAGGATTGATAATCGGATTTTCGTCCCGAATGTCGATGGATTTAGGCAAGAATTACATCGGGAAAATCATCGGTCCAGACTTTCTATTCATCCACGTGTGATGTACCATGATATGAAGAAGCTATATTGGTGGAGGGATATGAAGCGTGGCTTCTCCTTTTTTGTTCGTAGATGTACGACTTGTTAACAGGTTAAGGCTGATCATCAGAAGGCTACTGGATTATTGCAACCCCTTGAGATTCCCAATTAGAAATGGAAACAAGTTTATATGGATTTATTGATGGATTACCGAGGACTAGGAGAGGTAATGAGAATATTTGGGTTATTGTGGATAGATTGACCAAGCCAGCTCATTTCATTCCGGGTAGATCTAACCGTTATGCTTCTAGTTTGGTTGAGATTTATATGAGAGAGATTGTCGTTCTTCATGGTGTTCCGGTCAATATTGTTTGTGATAGAGACCCCATCTTTACCAGTCAGTTTTGGAAAGCTTTTCAGGAATCTTAAGGTACTGGTCTGAATCTGAGCATTGCTTACCATCCACAGACCGACGGTCAAACGGAAAGAGTGAATCAGATTGTGGAAGATCTTCTTCGTGCCTATGTCGTTGATTATGGAGGATCTTAGGAAGATCATATCCATCTCATTGAATTCATCTATAACAATAGTTATCAGGTATAATCTCAAATATCTGTTTAAGGTTGTCTTAAACATTTATCAACCTTATCCCATTTTTGAATTCAAGCTAGTATCACAATGGCTCCATTTGCTACTCTTTGTGGATACCCTTGCAAATCTCCATCTTGTTGGATTGAATCAGGTAATCATTTGGTTCTTGGTCCGGAGATGATTCTAGAAGCATCTGAGAAGGTTGAGGAGATTAGGAGAAAGATGACGATTGCTCAGAATAGACAGAAGAAGTACGCTGATAGACGTAGGAGGAGTCTGGAGTTGTCTATTGGTGATTAAATTTTCCTTAAGGTCTCTCCATTAAGAAATGTGATTCGTTTTGGTTGGAGAGGGAAGCTCGCTCCTAGGTTTATTGGTCCTTTTCGCATCTTAGAGAGAATTGGTTCCTTAGCTTATCGCTTGGATTTGCCTAGAGAAAATTTCTGGAGTGCATAATGCGTTCCATATTTCGCATCTTTGTTGGCATCTTTATGATCCATCTTTGATTGTCCAGCCTTCTGCTCTTGAGAGATTGGATGTTGAGCCGAATCTTACTATCGAGAGGAAGCTACTTCGTATTATCGAAAGAGGTATGAAGCAGCTACGAAGAAAAATTGTCAACCTGGTCAAAGTGAAATGGATCATTGATGATCGGGATTGTACTTGGGAAACGGAAGAGAGCATTCATGCTTCAAATCCGAAATTGTTTGTTTCAGGCATTATTCGTTGTCCTACCTTATCCGTCTTTGTTTTCTGGGTCTCATTCCTTTTCGAGGGCGAAAACTTTTAAGTCGGGGAGAGTGTAACAACCTGCAAAAATTTTGAAATATTTTAAATGAAAATTCGTTGAAATGTTAAATATAATTATTTTAAAATTGATATATTTGGAAATTTAATGTATAATTTTGTGATTTGATGTGAAATGTTCTTCCAAATTTAATAAAATAAAATTTCCTTAAAATTCAAAATTTTGGTCAACTTTGGTCAAAATTTGACTTTGTTGAAATTTTAAAATTTGGATTTTGAACTTTTACTTTTTTTATGAAGATGTATTTAATATTAACATTTTCTTTGTTTTTCATTTTTATAAAATTTTGAATTCTACTTCTCAAAATTTACAACTTTTGGCATATTACACGCAGTTATTTTCCCTTTAACATTTATCTTATTTTAATTTTGATTTGGTTGGAATTATACCATTGGTCTTGAAAACCCTTTAATTAGATGAGAAGCCTATATAATATCCTAGCGTTTCGCTAGACTCTTCATTTTCATTTGTGCTTCTGCAGAATTTATGTAAGTCTTCTTCTTCTTCCTTCTCATCTTCTTCTTCTCCAAAGAATTTGCTTTTCCTTTACAAATTTCCTCCTCTTTCCCTCAAAATTTTCGGCCACACCGATCTTCTCTTCCTCCAACCGAAAACCCTAGCCAAAAACCACTTCTCCTCTTTCCATTTCCCCTTTTCCTCTTCACAAATTTCGGCCTCCACCTCCTCTTCCTCCAACCAAAACCCTCACGCCTGCTTCCCCTTGCTTTTACCTTAGCCATGACCACCATCGCCACCACCAAACTCTAGCCTAGCCGAACTCCACACCCCTAGGCCGAGCCTTTGCCATCCAAACCCTAACCATAGCTTAGACCGAACCCATACCCTAACCCAGCGTGTGGCCGAACCTAAACCCAAACCCAAACCCTAACCCCTATGGCCGAACCCAAATAACCCCTATGGCCAAGCCTATTTGCCCCTTTGACAAGCCCTTTCATATGTTTACAAATATACAATTTTCTACTTTTATTTTCTATGCGAATTATTTGTTTACATATAAAATTAATTTTATTTTCAAAGCTTTCGATTTGGATTCTCCACCCACTCAAGATTGTCCGTAATTGTCGTGCTTATTATAGTCGTTGTGTTGTATTTGGAACCACTTCTCTAACCAAAGAAGGTGAGTAATCACTCTTGACAACATACTTCTATTTGGTGAATTGACGATAATTGAATTGTATGGATTTGTATACGCAAGTTGAAAATTTCACCTATATTTATATTATGTTATTTCATATGATTTTATTATGTTATTTCATGTGATATTAAACCTGTTATGATCATATGCCATGATATGTTATTTATTGTTTTGTTTATTTCATATTCTGTTCTCACACTGCAAGTTCCTTCACTATGGGTTGAAACGACATACATGAACGACCTTTAGGTTAAGGAAAATTGTTATGGACTGAAATGATAGGCCTAAGCAATTTTATTTGACTTGGGATTGTGAGTTTGAAATGATATAAACCCGAGAAATTAATAAATTGCAGATTGAAATGATATATATATATCCGTATTTACTTGACCATAGGGTAGAGAATTTTATACAGACTCCATGGTTGATTTAAAATGATTTTTCTATAAATTATTAAGTATTTTGGATTTTTATATATGAATCTCAACTAAAATATAATGTAATGATTTCTGTAAATTTGTTTATAGGTGTTAAATTTTTTGTAAGAAATAAATAGTTGGAAATGTAAATTTTAGAATCTAATTTACAGTATGAAGGTAAACTGAAATTTAATGATCCGATTTTACTTAATAATGGTATTTTATTCTAACCTATGAATTGTAAGTTTCAATTCATGTAATAGTGATTAAGATGATAAATGGTTTTTTTTTGTGGAAAAAAATTTAAGTTAAAACGTACTTTTGACATGTAAGTTTTATCTAATGTAAATGGTATAACTTGGGTAATAAAAATGATAAATGTTATTTACTGAAAAGAAAATAAAGTGTAATTTAATAACGTACTTTTAGCTTAACATAAGGATTTTAGCTTTAAAATTTGACATTATAGTAACAAAGCTATTTAACTAATGGTGTGGTTTCTTAATGTACAAATAGCTAAAATTAGAGTAATATAATAGGAATGATACAATGACTATGATAAAAACTTCAAATATATGTACTATTTGATTACATAAACTATTGTAATAGGAATTATTACAGTAACAATTCAAAACTGCTGTGATTTCTTATGGTAACAATTCAAAACTGCTGCAATTTCTTACTGCAACAATTCTGCACCACTGCAGATTCTTATAGTAACAATTCTACACCGTTGCAAATTCTTCAGTAACAATTCTGCACTGCTGCGAATTCTTACGATAGAATTTCTATACTGCGGCGTTTTCTTAAAAGTGACATTTCTAGAATGCTACAAAATTTTCTAAAAGGTAATAGTTTCAAATGTTATGGTTCTAAAGGTTACATTTTTAAAGTGCCATGATCCCTAAAATTTTATGTTCCAAGGGGTTATAATTAAATGAATTTGGAAGTGTTACGACTTTGGAAAAATGAATAGTATTTTAAAAGAATAATGATATGGAATTTATATGGTTTGAAAGGAAAATGTTTGATATGAAATATAAACCATTTGAAATTTATATAACCACAGGTTATAATAACGATTGATTGTTAAAGAGACCGGAATCAGATATGGGCATACTATCTGTCAATATCGAAAACCACTTTAACAACCGTGTACGCGTTGGAGATTCCAAAATGAAGTAGGATGGTGGCGACGATCCTAAAGGTATATTTACGTGGACCTAACTTCCGTGAGTTAGCATAAGGTGGCTAAAACGGGAGCAATTGACGGGCCAAGTGAGGTAGCTTCTTCGATCGGACACACTTCATCGTTAGCCATTCTACTACATCATGATTGATTTGGTGCGCACTTTTGATTCGGGAGTGTGGATCGAGTTGGCAGGTAGTTGAGGCTATGCATTACCAACAGTCCAGAAGTGTAATTGGTATATCTACCCTAGCATTGCCTAGTTGTGCCATGTCACCTACCCTAGCGCGCCTTCTACGAGTTTGTTTTGTGCCATACCTATGGAGTGCCTTCTGATGGCTCCAGTACGGGCGGGATTATGGTAATGTATAAATTATTGGAATATATAAATGCGTTAAGGGGCCTTAATGCTATCTTAATAGTTTACTTTACTTTAGACATTATTATAATAGCGTATATTACTACATAGTAGATAGTTTAACGGATCTTTAGAGGATGGGCGATCCTACGCATCCTTTAAGTTACTGATGCATTTCCTTTGCAGTTCACTTGAGTTGATTTACGTTTTAGAAGTATGTATGTCCTGACTCGAGTGTCTTATGTTTTGCTTTACGCTCAGGTCAGCCTGAGTTCCGCAGCTCTGGTTACATCCTTTTGGAGCTAGAGATCCACCAAAGATTTAGCTGTCTACTTGATATTTCCATTCCAGTTATTTCCACTCAGTTTTTGTTTTTGTAGCAGAGAACTTATGTATTTAACTTTCTGTTGCATTTGTTTTCAAACTTGGCTATTATGCATTAATTTGAGACTATGTATCTAGGAGCTTCACAAACTCCTATGTTTATTTTATTCCGCTGTGAGTAATCTGATATTCCGTGCCTGTGATTTTGTGATTGATTTTATTTGCCCTAAATTTTATTAACAATCTGTTGTTTTGAATTATTCAAGTCTGACGTGTGGTTTTATTGTCAATCTGAATGGTCTAAAATGGCGGGATGTTATAGTTGGTATCGGAGCCATGTTTTAGGCGAACCTTAGCCTATGGGGCAAAAACTCATTAGAGATAGGGTGGAAACACCCTAGAAAGAGTAAAATCAATCTTAGAATCATTCTTTTGCGAGAGAACGCATTTTCAAGTATAAAATGGTTTTTCAAATGATTTTCAAGGATTATTTTGGATATAAAAATTTTCTTATTTCAAGTACAAAACGCGATTCCTTTTTCTTAGAATTTCCTTCTTTTCGGATCCACCTTTTTAATAGAATTTTTTGATTAGGAGTTCCATTCTAGTTGAATCTTGTCTTTTGTTTTCTCCTCTATCTTGGTCTTAAAAATATTCATTCTTGAATTTCCAGAATGAATCGTAGGAATGCCAGAGGTCAAGGTCGTGGTGTCACCCCAGTTCCAGCACCAGTTGCACCCATTAGGTTTACCGTTTTATGTAAGGAGCTCACTCAGCTAGGTGGTACTAAGTTTGCGAGATCAGAGGCCATCATTGAGGCTCAGAAGTGTCTAAGGAGTTTGGGAAGGATTTTGCTAGTATGGAGAACACCGACCCTCAAAAGCGCTAGTTAGCAGCTTGGTAGTTGAAGGAGGCAGCCCTGGATTGGTGGGAGTCTGTTACAGCCAAAACTATTAAGGCAGATATTTCTTGGGAACAGTTTAAGGAGGCTTTTGTGACAAAGTGGATACTAGAAGCAGGGAAGTCTCAACTATACAGAGAGTTTATGGATCTTAAGCAAGAGGATATATCATTTTCTGAGTATGAGCGGAAGTTTGACGAACTTTCAAAATTTGGTCCTAGCCTGATTGATACTCCTCTTAAGAAGAATGATAAGTTTATAGCTGAGCCCAGAGTTTTATGATCGTCTGATTTCCCATGTGCAAGCCCTTTTACTAGATTGATGGATATGGCCACTAGATATGAGAACACCGCTTCTAAGGAGTCATCTGTTGCTCGTGCACCTTCATCTCAGCCTTTTTCTGGCAACTCTAAGAAGAGGAAGTCTAATTTCCATCATCAGAAGCAGAATTGGCTTAAGAATCCAGGTTTAGGATATTCTTCTCCCCGGGGGTAGCCTATTGGTATTTCTTCCATCACTTGCTTCAAGTGTGACCAAAAGGGGCACTATGCCAATAGTTGTCCTACTTTAGTCGGAGCTGCTGTTTCACCGGCTCAGATGACTAGGTGTGATCTTTTCCATATTTTCTTGCAGCCTGGCCACTTCAAGCAGGATTGTCCTACTCAGAAGAAGGGCAAGCCATCTGGTATCTTAACCGTTACTTCATCTACTCCACCTGCTCCTAGTGATACCAAAGGTACTCTCCAGAGCACCTTTACCTTGTTTAATCTTCCTGTTCGTGTTTTATTTGACACTTGAGCTTCGTATAGTTTCATTTCTATGACCTTTGTGATAAGTTTGAGCTTTTCTTTTCACCTGAGTTTGCAACTGAACCTTTGTGTGTTACTCATCCTATTGGTGATCCCGCAAACCTTAATAGGATTTGTAACAATGTGAAACTCTTCTTTTCCGACCATCACTTTTTTGGTGATTTCTACGTTCTTAGTTTCGATGTTTTGACATGTTGATTGGAGGAGATTGGCCAAAGATGCATGAAGTTGTTATCTCCTATAAAACCCAGACTATTTCTCTTGTTGATGATTTTGGAAACACTTTGGTGATTCAATGTCGTACGCCTCAGGAGTATGCAGGCAATTTTATATGTTCTCTTGATTCTGGCCCTAGTGATCTTGATTCTACTCCTATGATCAAACTCTATTCTGACGTATTTGGTGAATGTTACACGATGACTTGACCAACTAACAAGAGGCTTGGCATAAAAGCGTCGTTCGGCATCTCGCCTCGCTCGGCATTGAGGGGTCACTCGGCATAGAGCCTCGTTCGGCATTGAGGGGTCGCTCGTCATAGAGCCTCGTTCGGCACACCTCCCCTCGCTCGGCATAGAGCCTCGTTCACCATTGAGGAGTCGCTCGGCATAGAGCCTCCTTCAGCATACGAGCACAGTTCAACGCACATCCCTCGCTCGGCATACGAATGCCATTCGGCCTGGGTATGTGGCTCGACATGCGAGTGTCGCTCGACACTGAAGCCTCGCCTGGCATTCTCTAGTTGGACCAACCTCGTTCGGCAATTGCCGTTCGGAAATTATGGTTCAGCACGCAGAAGCCACCTACCACGGGCCGAGGTGTCTTGCTCCTAGGCCCATTAGGGAAGTCTGACCCATCTTCATCTATAAATAGAAGGGCAGGGGCATAGTGAAGCGAACCTTTTTTCGAGAACACTTGGGAGATTCTGCTGCATTCAAGACTTATTCTATTTTGCTTAACACTTGTATTCAAGCTATTATGGTACGGATTGCATCTGTTTTCAATCATTTGTGAAAGCAATAAAGATCAAGATTCGAAGTGGACGTAGGCAGTTACGTTGAACCACTATAAATCCGGTGTTTTGTTTCTGCATTTAATTTAGTATACAATTCTCTATTTTAATTTACTTTCTTCATTTATCTCTCTACATAAACTTTCTTAAGGGTGTTAGTGACCAATTTCGGTGCTAACATTTTGATGCTTTCACTGAGAGCCGAATTCTCGGGCCACTAGGATCTGCTTTGTAGTTACTGGATTGAATAAATCCCCCGAAGGAGATCCAAGTCATTCACAAGGCATCCGTTGAATCTACTCAGAGTTTCTATCAACAACTCTATTATGGAAAGACCGCGTACCAGTTTTGCCTCTCATAACACGGGAGTCAACGAGACCGCTAGCGTACGACAGATAGGACCTAACAATCAGCAAGTTAATCCTGGCATAGGGACTGCTGGAACCCATAGCCAGACGGAAGTTATTACAAGGTCGGAGTTCAATGACCTGATGAGAGAACTCATGGAAAGCAGGAGACAACTTGTTGAACAAATTCAAGATAATGCTAACCTCATGACTCAACTTACTTAGCAACAGCATCAGAATGCTGGAGGCAGCCCCATTCCTTATTCTTCATCTAATAGTTCGACCTCGTCCGACGAACCTTCCAAAAGTAGACTCCGCAAAACGGAAACTACACAAGCAGATGCTACTGATCGATCAACTAGGGATCACTTACATCTTGGGCACCACATCCAAGCTGGAGCAGGAAACTTAGGAGCAGGAACATGCGTGGAAACTAGATGCCCGGCTCACCTAACGAAGCTGGTCCCCAAAATACACTTTTGGAAGACTGCCGACAGAGGAGACACCAACCCGAGCGGTCCCGAAGAGCAGAGTCCAACCTTCCATCGTCCATACAAACCCCGGACTTGTCGGCTATGGTCAGACAGTTGATGAGAGAGAATCAAGGCTTGACCAATGAAGATTGGGGGATATCCAGGAGTCATACTCCATTCACGGATACTGTTCTACAGGTCAAGTACCTAGGAAGTTTAGCATGCCAACTATCTCGGCCGACGAAGGAAAAACTGATCCCAGGCAACATGTGATGAGGTATGAATGGATGATGGATTTGTCTAGAGCGAATGGCGCGACCAAGTTTAGATGCTTCCCAATAACTTTGTCCAAAATTGCGACCATATGGTTCACTCGACTTCCTCCGCGATCTATGTCTAGTTTTGATGAATTGGCGACGAAGTTTGTGGAACAGTTTAGGATACGCGCCACTCGTCTCAAGGATGTGATGTCCCTATATAGTGTAATCCAGGCTCCGGGGGAGTCAATAAAAGAGTACTTGCAGAGATTTCATGTTGCGGTTACCGAAGTTAGCAATCCTAACGACCACACAATTCTGATGGCGGTAATGCGAGGTGTGAACCCGGATTTAGAGTTTGGAGATTGGTTGGTAGGAAAGCCTCCAACTATGCTGGAGCATTTCTATTCAAAGGCTCATCAATTCATAAGAAGAGAGGAAGACAAATGGACGGGATGAGATAAGGCACCAGGGGTTGTTCAGGAGACTGTGAAAAGAAACATCGTTGTAAAACAGTGTGGTGACAATTCAGGGAAGGTTCAAGTCAATGCCCAGAATAAACCTGGGCAATCTAAAGGGTCCGGTAGAGGAAATCTGGAAAGAAAAGGGAGACGGGAAAATGGAAGTCAAGAATTCCCACTTACAATGAGTACACTCCATTGAATGCGTCTTTGGAAAAAATTTACCTGTCAACTTGTAACACTTTTCAATACAGAAAGCCTCGTCCAAAGGAGTCAATAGAGGAACAAAAGCGGACTAGGAAGTACTGTTGCTTCCATGAGACTTACAGGCACAATACAGAAGAGTGTAGACACCTCCACAATGCCATAGAAAAGTTGATTAGATAGAAAAACTTGCAGGATTTTGTCAAGAACCCGCAGGAAGGAACCCGCAGGAAGGTAGGAAAGGAACATCAGACCCTAGACGTGGGCCATCCCCACGCCATCCAAAGGAACCTGCCCGAACTGTAAGGAGACTGGTCATAAACACTATAGTTGGTGGACCTCATCCCACAGATAAAAACTGGCAGAAAATGGTGCGGTATGCTAACTCCTTAAGGCATGCGGATTATGAGTGTTGTTCGAATGTGGAGGATGGGACCCTCGCTAAGCAGCAATGCATGATGACAGACGATATAGTATTTAGGAGCCGAGATTCGAACAAGGTGGAGGCTCCTACTGTCGACCCGATGGTCATATCTGCGATGATCAGGTTTGCATATGTGAAGAGAATTTTAATTGATTATGGAAGTTCCATTAACATCATCTTCAAAAAAGTATACGACCAAATGAAGATGGAGACAAAGGATTTGAAACCATCTAAAACCCGAATCCATGGTTTTAATAATGCAGCGACTGATGCAGTAGGATATGTTGAATTGTCAGTTGAATTAGGGCAAGGTGAGCGTAGGAGGGTGCGAATCCTACCTTTTATAGTGTTGATGTTGATTCTCCATATAATGTGTTTTTGGGTTGGCCGGCCTTGGCGGAGTTTAGGGCAGCTTTGGCCCCATGATGTTTGACTTTGAAGTTCCCGACAGACAAAGGAGTTGGTGTGGTTCATGGCGATCAGGTGACTGGTCGCGCATGTTATGTGGCTGAGCTGAGAGAGGCCCAGTGGAGAGAGAAAGGAAAGGTTGCGGATAATTCCATCTGCATCCGGAATACTGACAATTGACAAGTAGTGGCCAAGCCCTGGCTCGGGCCACATTCTCAGATCTATGGAGACATAGATCTGAGAGATGATGATGGGGAAACCAGTGAAGCAAAAGAAGCACCAAATGAATTGACGATTGACATTCCAGTCAACCGAGATGACCCATCACGAGTACTCAAGATTGGATCACAGCTCGACTCATCAGTGGTCAAGGATCTCACCGATTTCCTCCGAGCAAATCTGGATGTTTCCACTTGGATACATTCTGACAAATGTGGGATTTCTCCCGCTATTGCGAGTCATATGTTGAACATAGACCCGAAGTATATTCCAGTAAAACAGAAAAGGAGAGGCATAGACCCAGAGAGGTTAGCTGCCCTTAGAGAGGCGGTGGACAAACTCAAAGCCAATGGGTTCGTCCGTGACGCCCTCTACCCCGAATGGGTGTCTAACCCTGTGCTTGTGAGGAAAGAAAATGGGAAGTGGAGAACTTACGTAGATTACTCTGATTTAAACAAAGCATGCCCGAAGGATAGTTTCCCTTTACCTAGAATTGACTAACTGGTCAACTCAGTAGCCAGACACAAGTTGTTGTCATTCGTGGATGCGTACTTGGGATATAATCAGATCCCAATGCACATTCCAACCAAGAACACACCAGTTTTGTCGCAGACGTTGGGTATATTGGTATGTAGTAATACCTTTCGGATTAAAAAACACGGGAGCGACTTATCAACGTCTGGTGAATCGAATGTTTAAAGACCAGATTAGCAGGACAATGGAAGTCTACGTGGATGACATGCTCGTAAAGTCACGACAGTCAAACAACCACGTTCAAGACTTAGCGGAGACATTTGGTATACTCAGACATTATGGAATGAAAATCAATCCTTTGAAGTGTTCCTTCGGCGTTGCATCATGGAAGTTTCTAGGTTTCATTGTAAATGCACGGGGAATCGAAGCTAACCCAGAGAAGATTCAAACTATTCGAGACATACAAGTGCCCAGAACTATAAAGCAGGTACAAAGCTTAAACGGGAAGGTGGCCGCACTAAGTCGATTCATATCCAGAGCCACAGATAAATGTATTCCTTTCTTGGATGTAATAAAGAAAGGAAAGAGAAATTTTGAGTGGACATCCGACTATGAGGAAGCGTTCCAAGCTTTGGTAAGGCATTTCGAAAGTCTCTCGGTACTATCGAAACCGGTAGACCATGAGATGTTGTACGTGCACTTGGCTGTATCCCAACATGCTATTAGTACGACTTTGGTTCGTGAGGAGGACCGAGTTCAAAAGCCGGTGTACTATGTCAGTAAATGTTTAACGGGGGCAGAAAAAAATTATCCTAAGATTGAGAAACTATCCTATTGTTTGGTGATTGCATCACGCAAGCTTCGATCATACTATCAGGCACACTCAATCAGTATTTATATTGATCAACCTTTATGGTAGGTACTCCAACGACCGGAAACTTCTGGAAGGATGTTAAAATGGAATATCGAGTTGAGTCAGTTTGATATTACCTACCTGCACGAAGGGTCATACAAGGGCAAGCGCTGGCAGACTTCATCGCTGAATTCACCATGTCAGATGAATCAGGCGGTAGCAATGTCATACCTCTTGTTCGATGGAAGATGTACGCCGATGGGACATCTAACGACTGTCGCTTGGGAGCTGGCATAGTTCTTATGACTCCTGAAAACCGATCAATTTGTTACGTTTTGAAGGTCGAATTCCCATCAACAAATTACGAGGTCGAGTATGAAGCATTGATCGCTGGCTTGAAACTTATCAGACAGCTGGGAGTAAAATCTGTTGAGATTTCTTGTGACTCACAATTGGTGGTATATCAGGTGGGGGGACTATCAAGCGAAGGGACAGAGACTTGCCCTATACCTTTCACAGGTTCAAGATATGCTAGAAAATCTAGAATATTATGATATTTCGCATGTCCCACGTGAACAAAACAAAAAAGCTGATTCATTGGCAAAATTTGCGAGTACTGGTGTTGCACAGCAGATGAGATTGCCTCCCTTCGAAACGTTACATGCTCCAAGTATAAATATGAGGGAGATAGAGTTCGTGTTAGAAACAGAAATCGAGAAGGAGTCGTGAATGACTCCATTCAAGCAATACTTGCTACACGGGAGCTTGCCGAAAGAAGAGGCGAAAGACGACAAGTCATTCGTAAGGCTTCACTATATGTAATACAGGATAGAATAATGTATCGGAAGGGATTCTCGACCCCCTTACTCCCGTGCATTGCCCATGATGAGATAAAACGAGTCCTGAAGGAAGTCCATAAAGGAGAACATGGTGACAATACTGAGAGGCAGACATTAGCAAAGAAAATCCTCCGCTATGGATACTATTGTCCAACTGTAAATCGGGACGCTGCAGACTACGTAAGAAGATGTGACAAATGCTATAAGTATGAAAAAATCCCGAGAGCTCCGCCAGCGGAACTCACGCAAATGGTTAGTCCCTGGCCGTTTGCAATGTGGAGGATCGATATAATCAGTTCGTTACACATATCTAAAGGTGGTGCGAAATACATAATAGTTTTGGTTGATTATTTTACTAAGTGGGCAGAAGCAGTTCCCTTAGCAACGATCACCACCAAGAAGGTCATAAATTTCATTGTACGAAACATCATATGCCGTTTTGGCCTCCTACGAACTATCATTACAGATAAAGGAACTCAATTCGAAAGCAAAGAATTCAAAGCATTTTGTCAAAAGCATGGCATTGAAAAAAGGTTAGCAGTAGCTGCTCATCCAAAATCCAATGGACAAGTGGAAGCCGTAAACAAAATAATCAAGTCCATATTAAAGAATTGTTTGGAAAAGGCCAGAGGCAAGTGGGTGGGTGAACTTCCAACAGCACTTTGGGCTTATAGAACCACCCACAAGTCCGCGACTGGCCACACCCTATTCACATTGGCATAAGGCATGGAAGCTATTATACCCGTAGAAATTGAAATTCAATCACATCAGGTAGCTCATTACGACTCCAAGATGAATCAGGAACTTTTATTGGAATCGCTAGACTTCATTGATGAAAAACGTGAAGAAGCTGATTTAAGAGCGATCGCGTATAAACACCGAGTCGCTCGATATTATAAATAAAAAGTCCAGCTAAGAGTCTTCGACGTGGGCGACCTCATTTTGAAACGATTTTTTCGGTCCCATCACATCTGAATCCCACGTGGGAAGGTCCTTACGTCATTGAATGGAGGCTTGGAGAAGGAACTTTCAAGCTAGCGATTGTTTATGGCGCGACAGTCCCCCGAGCATGGAATAGCAAGCATCTACGACATTACTATAATTAGTCTATTCATTTTCTATCATTGTTGCAATTATTTTCAATATGTTTCCATTTCATTGATTCTTGGTTTTTAGCATGTAATAAGACAATTTAGCTTGCTTCATTAATAAAGGTTTGAAGCCATTTTTTCCATGAATTATTGATGTTTCCATGTATGATAATTTTATGGTAGAAAACTAGAGTTACATTATTCTGTCGGACGTGCGAATGCGTATAAACAACTTAAAATCTCTAAGTCCACTGAGTGCGGACTGGAGTACTCTGAGTCCTCTGAGTGCGAACTAGAGTATAAACGACTTAAAACTTCCAAGTCCCCTAAGTGCGGACTGGAGTACTCTGAGTCCCCTTAGTGCGAACTAGAGTATAAACGACTTAAAATCTCCAAGTCCCTTGAGTGCGAACTGGAGTACTCTGAGTCCCCTGAGTGCGGACTAGAGTATAAACGACTTAAAATCTCCAAGTCCCCTGAGTGCGGACTAGAGTACTCTGAGTCCCCTGAGTGCGGATTGAAGTATAAACGACTTAAAATCTCCAAGTCCTCTGAGTTCGAACTGGAGTACTTTGAGTCCCCTGAGTGCCGAGTAGAGTATAAATGACTTAAAATCTCCAAGTCCCCCGAGTGCGGACTGTAAGTCCCCTGAATGCGGACAAGAGTATAAATGACTTAAAATCTCCAAGTCCCCTGAGTGCGAACTAGAGTACTCTGAGTTCTTTGAGTGCGGACTAGAGTATAAATGACTTAAAATTTCCAAGCCCCCTGAGTGTGCACTGGAGTACTCTGAGTCCCCTGAGTGTGCACTGGAGTACTCTGAGTCCCCTGAGTGCGAGCTAGAGTATAAACGACTTAAAATCTCCAAAGTCCCCTGAGTGTGGACTGGAGTACTCTGAGTCCGCTAAGCGTGGACTAGAGTATAATCGATTTAAAATCTCCAAGTCCCCTGAGTGCGGACTGGAGTACTCTGAGTCCCCTAAGTGCGGACTAGAATATAAACGGCATAAAAATCTCTAAGTTCTCGGAGTGTAGACTAGAGTACAACTGACTGGAAGTCATCAAGTCCCCGGTGTACGAACTGAAAAATATTCTAAGTACCCGACGTGTGGAATAAAGGATATTCAATTCCAAAGAATTTTCGAGTTATATGAAGATGAATTGGGGGTTTATGCAACTCACAATAGCTTGGATTTCGACCACGATAATACATAAAGCTGAATAGTAAAAGTCGCTTGAAAGACAAAAGAACTAAGTTTTATTTATTCATCCAAAATGAGGTTCTACTACAACTCCTCCAAAACCGGAGTCAAAAGTCTATTTACATTGACCACGAAAATAAATATAAATAATTACATAATTTAAACTAACTCTCATTGAATGAGAGTAACAACTACTTCTTTGACTTCCTCGGTTTCTTTTCCTCCCTCGTTTTCTCTGACGATTCCTCCCCCATGCGTTTTCGCTTGAACGCCTTGCTAGATGGGGAAGTAGCACTCCAGGGAGGACGAGGGAATTCTAGTGGCCTAGACCCACCAGGGAGAATGACCTTCAAAGACCGGTTCATAGGATCATCTAGATCCACAACTCGGGGCTTGACTTTGATCTCGGCTTTCTTTTTCTTCTCTTCCACGAGTTGCTCCTTCATGCCCATTTTTGAAGTGTCTTCAGAGGCGCCTGTAATCTTAACTTCATAACTCTCTTCGGAGGGAGACGAAGTTTCGGACTTGTCCTCATCAAGCACCTCAATCACTTGAGCATCGGGGCCCGGAGTCTCTTCCGCTTGAGTTGCCTGCTCGCTTTCTCCTTCTTCTCCTTAGCGTCACCACTCCTCGGAGTGGGCTCAGGTCAGAGCGGCCTACACAAGACCACAAGAGACAAATGTTATAAGATAATGAACTCACGCCGAAAACAACGGCTCTTTGAACTTTAAGAAGAAGAGTTATTTACCGGTCTCTTACTGGCTCTCAACCGTCCTCGGAATCTCACCCTTTGGAGTGGGAGATAGTACATAGATGTCAAGGCCAGGTGCTTCCGGATCATAGCCGACGTGTTGTTCGAACGGGTCAAGTACCAGCCGATCGGTCGATTGAGTAAGGGGAGCAGATGGAGACTCGGTTCCAGATGGACCGGTGATCTCATCTTTTCCTTTTGATGAGGAGGAACCTTTATTGTAGAGGGCCTTCGCTGTAGACAAGTCCGAAGGCTCGTTCCCCCCGAGAAATTCTTTTATCAAACACTCCTCATCGACCTCCTCGATGCCCAACTATACGTTTCTAATCTTTATTAAAGTTTTCCACGCCTCGTCCAGAGATTCAAGGTAGCCCTCGCCAAGAAAATTTAAGTCTCGATGCATGAGGACATGAGCATTGTATTCTGCTCTGAGCGAGTCAAACAAGCATTTGATCTCCTCCCTGCCAGCCTCCGTAGCCGCCACAAGGCGCAAGTCAATCTCCACGGATGCTATCTTTTGCCCTCTTCATGGGCTTCATCTTTCAGCATCCCAACTTTAGAGTGCTCATCGTCGAGTTTCTCCTTTAGAAGTTGCGTGGCAACAATCTCATCGCAATATCGCTGCGACTCTTCTTGGGCAGTAGTTTTTTCCTCTCTCTCTTTGCGGAGTAGATCTTCCAACTCTTTGACTCGGAGGGCAAATGCATCCCTTTCCTTCTGGACATAATCCTTCTCTAAAGGCAGGGCCCCGTAGCGTTGGACGGCTTCGTCAATTTCTTTCTTATGTGCCGTCTCTAGACGATTGATGGCCTCCGTAGTATATTTAGCGCTTTGTTGTGCGGCTTCGAGTTGAGACTTATACGAAGAGAGCTCCTCATCTTGAGCTTTGATAATGTCTTTATCGTGAATGGCTTCAAGCTTCAGGCGATCAATTTCGTGTTGATGCTCAACAAAGACTTCTAAGACTTTTTCAGCTAAATGAACAAATGCGTCATGTTGAACATAAACGTCATTGTTACAAGCAATGGCGCTCTGTTTGATGTGTCTCGGAATGTGATGGATCGTCGGGAGAAACTTCAGACCATTGAAGCATATTTTGGTGAACTTAGTCTTAAGCTCGGCTAGCCTCTCCGATATCGTCGGATCTATTGTGGGAACATGGGGAGACGGTTTTGAGAGTTCAGTTTTCTTATGGGGTTCCTGGGATTGCTTTGTGTTGGATGAACCAGAGTGTTGATCGTGGGAGGCATCGGATTGGGACCCCTTATGGCCGTATTTCTCCCTGCCTTGCTCCGAGTGAGGAGGAGGATCAAATGGTATGAAGGCTGATGATAACTTTTCTTTCGAGATGATGAATCCGGAAGTGATAATCCCTGTCACCGTCATTATCTCTATCCCGACGTCTTTTGGAGCTCGAATCTCGTCTAGAGTGGTGAAAGACAGATGACCCACAAAGACGATCAAGTCTGTGCATACGTCCCATATCATCTTAACAGAATTTAAATAATGACAGGTTAGCAAAGAGTAGAGCGGTGGTAGAAATTTAAGTGCAAGGTGAAGTGCACGTGTCCGTGTGTGTCCTAGTGTTTCCACCCAGCGGACCAGTTTCTTTATCTCTACTTATGGGAGTTTTTTCTCCCTGAACATGGGCTTGAGCACTTGCATCGCCTCTTGTGGGCGAATGAAGTTTAAGCGCTTTCGGATCATTGAAACCGTAGTTAAGCAAGTCGTCGGGAATAGTGAGGTACGACAGGCCTTTCAATGAACTCTCTAAGCGTTGAGGAGAAGGCTCTCTCTCCACCAGGGTGATTGTGACTTTAGAGGTTCCACCCGTTTTCTTCTTCCTCAGTTTGTAAGTCAATTTTTTATTTCCCTTCGCAGGGGGAGGCGTAACTTCGATATCGTGCACATCGACTACCGGCTCCCGAACGGGGCTAATATTCTCGCCATGTACTTCAGGCGTTTCATCTTCTTTAATCTCCCCCTCCTTGGATGTGTTAAGGGCATCATGTGCTGAAGGCCCAACTTGTTTTCTTCCTTTGCCCAAAGTAGACTCGGTTATGGTGATGCCTGGAGGAAGGCTTATTCGGTGACCTACCACCAGCAGCCCAAAATTCGAGAGCAACTCATTCGAAATAAGAGACCTAATGTCCCGGTCTCCTAGGGGGATAGCTCGAATAGCCTCAACAGTTTCAGAGTACCCGGAGCCTTCGGGATGTGGGCCGGTACCTGAAGAAGTATACAAGGAGTTAGAAAAGGAGCAATTACCGTCGAATGCAAGTATTAATCCAGAAAGGAAACTTACTTCCTTCCACCCATCTCCTTGCAAAGCTAGGAGATAGCGCATGTAGAACCACTCCTGTTTATACTGGGCAAATTTGCTCCACGCCCCGGTCAGAATTTGGCATTTGTTGTGTGGCTCGAGAAATACAAAGGATGGGATGCCTGATCGTCCCTTGAAACAATAATTGTATCGAATATCGCCAGGAGTCGGGAGCCTGAAAAGGACACTCATGAAGACGATGCACGTGCGTACACGAACGTGTGACTTTTTGGGTGTAGTTGTGATGGAGCGATCTCAATATACTGTAGTAGGTCGCGAATAAAGGATTTGAATGGCGGCACGCTGCTAACCCAGTACATAAATTTGTTGCAGGCCGTGTATCCGACTGGGGGCAGGTGAGGACGATCTTGTCCTGATGGAACCAACACATCATTGAAAGGAATCTCGTGCACCAAGCATATGCGACGAAGAGAGCTTTCGTTAATTATCGGGACAGGAGAATCGATCAGATCATCTAAAAAGATCGCTACATCCATGGCATCAGGAGCCAAGTCGATGGATGCAATCGTGGGGCTCGGAATGTCTTGTATAAGGGTAGTTGACGGATTTGAAGTTCCACCTACTTCTTGTTGAGACGATGGCCGGGTCTGTCCGAGATCGTGGCAGAACTAGATTTCCTAGACATCTCTAGTGAGTGTTGGATCTTACGAAACACCTGTTTGAACTATACTTGAAAAACAATCGACATTAGACTTAACAACAAAAATACTCCCCCCATGTGGTGTGTGAACTAGTGCATTCATTCAAGTATAAGTGCTAAGAAATTAAAAGTCACAGAGTTGATGAAATAAAGTTAGGCTTTGAACTTTCATCTTCGAAGACCGTCATCGCTGACCGTCTGCGAGAGCTTGTCTTAAGATGGTTTATGTTTTGAATTCGACATCGACACTGTATGTTGAAGGTTATTATCCGTTTTAATCAAGTTAAATTCAGGTTTGTAGTTGTCAAAATAGAGGAGTTATCAGTGTGGATTGTCCGATATGCTTAATTGCTTAAGTCCTCGAACTAGTTCACTGTCACATGTTTGGGCATAAAAAATAGGTTGAGTTAACTATGCATTATGTCCAACCAGTGTTGTTGTTGTACACCACTCTCCTACCTTCCATCTCTACTGTTCGGCGTGTGGCAAGTCATACCGAGCCGCAATAATGCCGGACTGCAAACATGCCGAGCCACATCGCTCGGCACTTTGCCCTAAACTCTGACTTCCTTCCTACCCTCCATCTCTACCACCCGGCGGCATAGATGAGTCCTTCAGAAAGTCATGCCGAGCCGCATCGCTTGGCACTTTACCCATTCCCTACTTTTCTCCTGCACTCCCTCTCCCTCGTTCGGCATTCGATAAGTCATGCCGAGCCACGGCCATGCCGAGCCGCATCGCTCGGCACTTTAATCATTCCCTACTTTTCTTCTACACTCCCTCTCCATCGTCGGGCATGAGGAAGTCATGCCGAGCCACATCCACACGTCTTCCTCCAACTCCTTTTTCGAATAAATTAAACATCTTCCTAAGCGGCCAATCGATCACTGCTCCAACACGCACGCCATCCTCGACCAACACTAGCTAACCTCACCAATTCCTACTAGGCCGACACCCACTTCTTCTTCCTTTCCATCTAATCCTAAGGCGCGTCTGAAACCTTGGATCCATCTTCCTTATACACACGACTTCCATTGTTCATGAGTTAAAGGAAAGATGCGAGTTTGAATCTTGTACAAAACCCCTAATTGAAGGAAGCCAAACAATCGAGAGGTCTATAACTAGAAGAATGGATCGAAGTCTAGTGAATTGCTCGATTTGGAATTGGAATCAACTCAGGCTTGTTGTCAAAGGCAGTCGCGAAGCAACGTATAGGATTCGGAAAGGAAAGGGGATGTTGTGGTGTTAGCAGAAATCTGATGGTAGAAGAGTTCAAAAGCCTTGTAGAGTGGAGGTAAAAGTAAAAGGGGGAAAGAGGAGAAGTGTTGAGTTATATAAGAAGGAGAGAAGATGAAAAGACATTGACCGGTAGAACTGGTCAAGGCATTAATATGTTGTTCAGCGTTAATATGTCGTTCGACATCGATATCTCGCTCGGCATTGAGATGACGTTCGGCATCCAATGCCTCGTTCGGCATCCAAGACTCGTTCGGCATTCGGACCTCCCTCTTCTTCCCAGAGTTTGTAAGGGTCCACTATTGAGGAGACAGAGCAAGGGCTTAAAGAGAAACACAGAGTGCTCATGGTTCAAAGTGCATCATGTTCATCCAAATATACACTTTGGGGGGCGAGTGTTACCCGACGGCTTGACCAAGTAATAAGAGGCTCATCGTAAAAGGGTCGTTCGGCATCTCGCCTCGCTCGGCATTGATGGGTCGCTCGAAATAGAGCCTCGTATGGCATTGAGAGCCCGCTCGGCATATGGCCTTGTTAGGTACGCCTCCCCTCGCTCGGCATAGAGCCTCCTTCGACATTGAGGGGTCACTCGTCATAGAGCCTCATTTGGCATTGAGAGCTCGCTCGACATATGGCCTCGTTTGGCACACCTCCCCTCGCTCGGCATAGAGCCTCATTTGGCATACAAGCGCAGTTCAACGCACATCCTTCGCGTGGCATACGAATGCCGTTCGGCCTAGGTATGTGGCTCGGCATGCGAGTGCCGCTCGGCACTGAGGCCTCACCCGACATTCTCTGGTTGGATCAACCTCGTCCGGCAATTGCCTTTCGACATTTATGGCTCGACGCGCAGAAGCACCTTCCACGGGCCAAGATTTCTTGCTCCTAGGCCCATTAGGGAAGTCCGACCCATCTTCCTCTATAAAAAGAAGGGCAGGGGCATAGTGAAAGGGACCTTTTTTCGAGAACACTGGGGATACTCTGCTGCATTCAAGACTTATTCTATTTTTACTTAACATGTGTATTCAAGCTATTATAGTACGGATTGCATCGGTATTCAATCATTTGTGAAAGCAATAAAGATCAAGATTCAAAGTGGATGTAGGCAGTTATGTTGAATCACTATAAATCTGTGTTCTTGTTTCTGCATTTAATTTAGTATACAATTCTATATTTTAATTTACTTTCTTCATTTATCTCTCTACATAAACTTTCTTAAGGGTGTTAGTGACCAATTTTTGTGCTAACAGTGAAGTCACTTCTTTACCTCCCAAACGGGAAATCGAATTCCGTATTGATCTCATTCCTAGAGCTTGACCTATAATTCTTCCTCTCAGAAGAATGGCACCCCCGTGGGAAGGTTGAGTTGAGAAAGCAAATCAAAGACTTGTTCTCCAAAGATTTGATCAGATCCAGTCATTCTGAATGGGGAGCTGCAGTGGTTTTTGTTACTAAGTTTGATGGTTCTTTGAGGATATGTATTGATTATAGGGAGCTAAACAAGCTCACTTTGAAAAACAGATATCCAACGTCTCGTATTAATGATATGTTTGATCAGCTTTATGGAGCTACTGTATTTTCTCAGCTTGATCTTGCCCCCGATTTCCTCCAGCTCAGAATTTTCGAGGAAAGTATTCCAAAACTGCTTTTCATTCCGAAGATGGTTTCTTTGAATGGTTAGTTATGACTTTTGGTTTGACTAATGCCTCGGATTTCTTTGTCGACCCTATGAATCGTGTTTTTCATGATGTTCTTAATAAGTTTGTTCTAGTCTTCGTCGACGATATCCTTGTTTTCTCTAAGCCAGAGGGGGAGCATGAATCTCATTTGAGCTTTGTTCCGGGGACTCTCAGAAGTCATCAATTGGAAGCCAAATTCCCGAAATGCCACATCTAGAATGATGATATCCGATTTCTTGGACGTATTGTTTCTGGTAATTGTGTTTCTGTTGATCCAGTAAAGATCGTTGCGATCAATGTAAGTCTATCTTCTCTTCTTTCCTTTGTACATTAACTATTCTATCTCTTTCTAGGTTCTTATTCTCCCTATTCTATTTTAGAATTGGGAAACTCCTAGGACTCCATCTGATATCTGTAGTTTTCGGGGCCTTGCCGGTTATTATCGGAGATTCATTGAGAATTTTGCTCAGATTGTTGCACCTCTCACCGCTCTAACTCGTAAGTATGCTAAGTTTAGATGGAATGATAAGTGTGAAGATGCATTCAATGAGTCGAAGCGCAAGCTTACTTCCACACCAGTTCTTACCGTTTCAAATGGAAATGAGGGATTAACAGTATATGCTGATGCCAATCGTGAAGGTTTGGGAGCCGTTCTAATGCAGGATGGGATGGTTATCGCTTATGCCAGTCATCAGTTAAAGACTCATGAAGCCAGTTATGCAGCCCATGATTTGGAATTGATTGCCGCACTTTTTTTTTTGAAGCTTTAGAGACATCATATATTAGGAACTAAGTTTGAGCACTTTATGGATCATAAGTCTTTGAAATATATTTTCACCCAGAAGGACTTGAATTTGAGGCGGTTAGATGGCTTGAGTTTCTAGCTTCTTATGACCTCCACATCAACTATACCCCCAGAAAAGCTAATGTTGTAGCCAATGCTTTGAGTCGAAAGAACGCGGTGTTGTGTCAGCTTGTTGTTTCTTCTCCTCTTATGGATCGTATTGTTGCTAAGCAGGATGAGAATAGGATAATTAGGATTATTAAGAAGAATGTTCGTAACAGAGTTGGTGGTAGTGGCCAAGATGGAAGTAGAGCTCAGATCGATGATAGAGGGATTTTGAGGATTGATAATCGGATTTGCATCCTGAATGTCGATGGACTTAGGAAAGAATTACTTTGGGAAAATCATCGGTCCAGACTTTCTATTCATCCAGATGTGATGAAGATGTACCATGATATGAAGAAGCTGTATTGGTGGAGGGGTATGAAGCGTGATATCTCCTTTTTTGTTAGTAGATGTGTGACTTGTCAACAGGTAAGGCTGATCATCAGAAGACTGCTGGATTATTGCAACCCCATGAAATTCCCAATTGGAAATGGGAACAAGTTTCTATGGATTTTATTGATGGATTACCGAGGAATAGGAGAGGTAATGAGGGTATTTGGGTTATTGTGGATAGATTGACCAAGTCAGCTCATTTCATTCCGGTTAGATCTAACCGTTCTGCTTCTAGTTTGGCTGAGATTTTATGAGAGAGATTGTTCATATTCACGGTGTTCCGATCAATATTGTTTGTGATAGAGATGCCATCTTTACCAGTCAGTTTTGGAAAGCTTTTCAAGAATCTTTAGGTACTCATCTGAATCTGAACACTGCTTACCATCCGCGGACCGAAGGTCAAACGAAAAGAGTGAATCAGATTATGGAAGATATTCTTCGTTCCTGTGTCGTTGATTATGGAGGATCTTGGGAAGATCATCTCCATCTTGTTGAATTCACCTATAATAATAATTATCAGGTATAATCTCAAATATATGTTTAAGGTTATCTTAGACATTTATCTATCTTATCCCATTTTTGAACTCAGGCTAGTATCGCAATGGCTCCATTTGCTGCTCTTTATGGATGCCCTTGCAAATCTCCATCTTGCTGGATTGAATTCGATAATCGTTTGGTTCTTGGTTTGAATATGATTCTAAAAGCATTTGATAAGATTGAGGAGATTAGGAGAAAGATGAGGATTGCTCAGAATAGATAGAAGAAATATGCTAATAGGCGTAGGAGGAGTCTGGAGTTTTCTGTTGGTGATCAGGTTTTCCATAAGGTCTCCCTATTAATAAATGTGATTCGTTTTGGTTAGAGAGGGAAGCTCGCTCCTAGGTCTATTGGTCCTTTTCACATCTTAGAGAGAATTGGTTCCTTAGCTTATCGCTTGGATTTTCCTGATAAGCTTTCTGAAGTGCATAATGTGTTTCATGTTTCGCATCTTCGGTAGTAACTTTATGATCCATCTTTGATTGTCTAGCCTTCTACTCTCGAGAGTTTGGATGTTGAGCTGAACCTTACTGTCAAGAGGAAGCCACTTCGTATTATCATTAGAGGTATGAAGAAGCAACGAAGAAAATCTGTCAACCTGGTCAAAGCGCAATGGAGCACTGTTGATCGGGATTGTACTTGGGAAACGGAAGAGAGCATTCATGCTTCAAATCGGAATTGTTTGTTCCAGGTATTATTCATTATCCTACCTTATTCTTCTTTGTTTTCTGGGTCTGTTCCTTTTTGAGGGCGAAAACTTTTGAGTGAGGGAGAGTGTAACAACTTGCAAAATTTCTAAAATATTTTAAATGAACATTCATTGCAATGTTGAATATAATTATTTTAAAATTGATAAATGTGGAAATTTAGTGTATAATTTTGGGATTTGATGTGAAATGTTCTTTCAAATTTAATAAAATAAAGATTTTCTTAAAATTCAAAATTCTGGTCAACTTTGGTCAAAATTTGAATTTTATTGAAATTTTAAATTTGAATTTTGAACTTTTACTTTTTTTTATGAAGATGTATTTAATTCTAACATTTTATTTGTTTTCCGTTTTGTGAAATTTTGATTTCTACTTCTCAAAATTCACAACTTTTGGCGTATTACAAACAGTTATTTTCCCTTTAACATTTATCTTGTTTTTATTTTGATTTAGTTGGGCTTATACCATTGGGCTAGAAAACCCTTTAGTTAGATGAGAAGCCTATATAATATCCTAAGGTTTTGCTAGATCCTTCATTCCCATTTGTGCCTCCGCAGAATTTATGTAACTCTTCTTCTTTCTCCTCATCTTCTTCTTCTCCAGAGAATTTGCTTTTCCTCTACAAATTTCCTCCTCTTTCCCTCAAAATTTTAAGCCACACTTATCTCCTCTTCCTTCAACCACAAACCTTAGCCAAAATCTACTTCTCCTCTTTCCATTTCCCCTTTTCCTCTTCATGAATTTCGGCCTCCACCTCCTCTTCCTCCAACCAAAACCCTATAGCTGAACCATCTCACCTCCTTCCCCTTGCTTTTGCCTTCGCCGTGACCACATCACCACCACCAAACCCTAGCCTAGCCGAACTCCACACCCCTAGGCCGAGCCTTTGCCACCCAAACCTTAACTCTAGCCTAGACCGAACCTAAACCCTAACCCAGCCTATGGCCGAACCCAAACCCTAACCCTATGGCCGAACCCAAACAACCCCTATAGCCGAGCCTATTTGCCCTTTGACAAGCCCTTTCATATGTTTACAAATATATAATTTTCTACTTTTATTTTCTATGCGAATTATTTGTTTACATATAAAATTAATTTTATTTTTCAAAGCTTTGGATTTGGATTCTCCTCCCACTCAAGCTTGTCTGTAATTGTATGGATTTGTATATGCAAGTTGAGAATTTCACCTATGTTTATATTATGTTATTTCATATGATTTTATTATGTTATTTCACGTGATATTAAGCCTGTTGTGATCATATGCCATGATATGTTATTTATTGTTCTGTTTATTTCATATTCTGTGCTCACACTGCAAGTTCGTTCACTATGGGTTGACATGATACATATCCGAACGATCTTTAGATTAAAGAAAATTGTTAGATGAAATGATGGGCCTGGGAAATTTTATTTGACTTCGGATTGCGGGTTTGAAATGATATAAAACCGAGAAAATTAATAAATTGCATATTGAAATGATATACTGTATTTACTTGACCCTAGGGTAGATAATTTTATACAGACACCGTAGTTGATTTAAAGTGATTTTTCTATAAGTTATTAAGTATTTTGGATTTTTATATATGAATCTCAACTAAAATTTAATGTAATGATTTCTGTAAATTTGTTTATAGGTGTTAAAATTTTTATAAAAAATAAATAGTTGGAAATGTAAATTTTGGAATCTAATTTACAGTATGAAGGTAAATTGAAATTTAATAATCCGATTTGACTTAATAATGGTATTTTATTCTAACTTATGAATTGTAAGTTTCAATTCATGTAATAGTGATTAAGATGATAAATGGTTTTTTTATGGAAAAAAAGGTAAGTTAAAACGTACTTTTGACATGTAAGTTTTAACTAATGTAAATGGTATAACTTGGGTAATAAAAATGATAAATGTTATTTACTGAAAAGAAAATAAATGTAAGTTAATAGCGTGCTTTTAACTTAACATAAGATTTTAGCTTTAAAATTTGACAGTATAGTAACAAGGCTATTTAACTAATGGTGTGGTTTCTTAATGTACAAACAGCTAAAATGAGAGTAATATAATAGGAATGATATAATGACTATGATAAAAACTGCAAATATACGTACTATTTGATTACATAAACTATTGTGGTAGGAAGTAGTACAGTAACAATTCAAAACTGCTGCGATTTCTTACGGTAACAATTCAAAAATGCTGCGATTTTTCATTGTGACAATTCTGCACTAGAGGATTCTTACAGTAACAATTCTGCACTGTTGCGAATACTTACAGTAACAATCTGCACGGCTGCGAATTCTTACAGTAGCATTTTTGTACTACTAGATTTTATTAAAAGTGACATTTCCATAATGCTATAAAATTTTCTTAAGGGATATAGTTCCAAATGTTATGGTTCTAAAGGTTACATTTCTAAAATGCTATGATCTCTAAAATTTTATGTTCCAAGAGGTTATGATTAAATGAATTTAGAAGTGTTACGACTTTGGAAAAGTGAATATTATTTTAAAAAGAATAATGATATGGAATGTATATGGTTTGAAAGGAAAATGTTTGATATGGAATATAAACCATTTGAAATTTATATAACCACGGGTTATAATAACGATTGGTTGTTAAAGAGACCGGGACCGGATATGGGCACACTCTCTGTCGATACCGAAAACCACTTTAACAGCTGTGTACGCGGTGGAGATTCTAGAATGAGGTAGGATGGTGGCGATGATCCTAAAAGTATATTTACATGGAACTAACTCCCATGAGTTAGCATAAGGTGACTAAAACACGAGCAATTGAAGGGCCATGTGAGGTAGCTCCTCCGATCGGACACACTTCATCGTTAGTCATTCATTACATTGTGATTGATTTGGTGCGCACCTTTGATTCGGGAGTGTGGATCGAGTTGGGCTGTAGTTGCGGCTATGTGTTACCAATAATTCGGATGTATAATTGGTATATCTACCCTGACATTTCCTAGTTGTGCCATGTCACCTACCCTAGCGCACCATCAACAAGTTTGTTTTGTACCATACCTTTGGAGTGCCCTCTGACGGCGTCCAGTATGGGTGGGATTACGACACCGTGTAGACTATGAGAATATATAAAATGTGTTAAGGGTGAAAATGTAACGCCTTAACGCTATTTTAATAGTTTACTTTACTTTAGACATTATTAACGTATATTACTACATAATAGATAGTTTAACGGATCCTTAGAGGATGGGCGATCCCAAGCATCCTTTAAGTTACTGATGCATTTCCTTTACAGTTCACTTGAGTTTATTTACATTTTATAAGTATGTATGTCCCGACTCGAGTGTTTTCTGTTTTGCTTTATGCTCGAGTCAGCCTGAGTTTCACAGCTTTGGATTCATCCTTTTGGAGCAAGAGATCCGCTGGAGATTTAGCTGTCCACCTGATATTTCCATTCCAGTTATTTCCACACAATTTTTGTTTTTTTATAGTAGAGAACCTATATATCTAACTTTTCGTTGTATTTGTTTTCAGACTTGGGTATTATGTATTAATTTGAGACTATGTATCTAGGAGCTTCATGAACTCCTATGTTTATTATATTCCGTTGTGAGTTATTCTGATATTCTGTGTCTGTGATTCTGTGATTGATTTTATTTGCCCTAATTTTATTAACAATCTATTGTTTTAAATTATTCAAGTTTGACATGTGTGGTTTTATTTTCGATTTGAATGGTCCAAAATGGCGGGATGTTACAATGGTAGTGTTTGTGATGGATCCATGTGAGTGCAACATGCATGCATTTGTGCTATGTATTAGTATGTGATATTGTAGTCGTAAAGAGCTGAGTTGTTTGGGGTTAGTGAATATATGTGTGTGCCTGTCTTTTAGTTCACTTTTAAGTTCAGTGTACTATATGTGTGTGTTGCGTGTGTTATATTTTCTTGTGTGCGTGTGTATTTTATGTGTGCTTGTAAAGGCTATGAGAAGTTATTTATTGCTATGCATTTTAAAAAGACACGATTGAAACTTATAGATTGAATTCTCATTATTAATAGTAGATAAAGATAATTTGTGTCTCAGTTAAACACTTTTGATCTCATATTTCAAAAAAACGTTAAAACTCATTTGCTTTAATAAATCAAACAAATAAACAATATCAATGGACACACAGGAATCGCCAATATATCAGCATCTGTAGGGCACATGAACGCACACACTTTCTTCCACCTGTATCACCCTAAACCAATTCCCGTTATGCCCTCTAATCAATTCTAGGACATGCTTCCTTCCAACATTAACAGCTCGTCACAAATATCTTACATCAACCCTAAAAGTATTCATTATTCTTTATTATTGACCTAACCACGTCATTCTTTTGCCAAGCCCACATTGCTTCTGTTTTGTTTTCAATTCATCTAAATTCACATCCAACGTTGCTACTATAAGCTATACCTGCATAAACATCCCTGTATACGGACCCCCAAACCATCATAAAGCGAGATTTTGCACCACCGCAAGAATCCCCATGTAATCAGCTAGCCTGCCACGTGTGAACGTGATTCATCCCAACCGTCCACTTTTAATGATGTAAGGGCATTTTAGAAATTTCAAAAAGATACGGTTGAAACTAATGGATTAAATTATCGTTATCAATAATAGAGATGATAACCAGATAGTTTAATCAATGAGTTTCTTTATCTAATAAAGGTAATAGTTTTCTTTTAACATAAGGAAAAATGATCTGTTTGGTTGAAGCTATTGTATATGTAACTACTAGCATGTTCCTTTTAAGATCTATGTGTATATCACATACATTTAACAAATAACCCATATATCTACTCTAATATATTACATATAATATAAAAGTAGCATCACCCACTGTCCCTTTTTCTATGAAGTTGCCTGATACGCATTGTATGTATATATGTATTTGTATCTATAAATTATTCTTACTACGCCCTCCTATTTTTATTATATTTATGTATGCTATAGGAAATTGTGAATTGTAAATGAACATCATGGTCTGAACTACCAACAATCATAATAATAAAGGTCAAACTTTGGTTAGATGCATAATTGTTAATAGATTTAAACTACCATCACATTTCTCAGAAATTTCAAGCTTTATTACATATAAATGCCTAAATATCATAATTATTTTTCTATTTTTCTGTTTCCCTTTCGTAATTTTCATTTTTATTATAACGTTTAGATCTGACAAGTCCCTACTAATTTAATTCACACGACCTGATGTTGTAGCAAATGGATCTTTCTTTTGGAGTCCACTTTGGTCATGGAGAGTGGTTTCATGTATATGAACTTTAGCTTTTCAAGGTATTGTTATTAGTATTTATAGACTACATGCAATGAACCAAGCCTTGTTGCCCTATCATGTAACTTATTTTACAATACTGCATGTAGTCCGATTCCTAAAATTCCGAATCCTAAAATTTTAATGAAGGTTGAAGTTGGCACCCATTTATGTCATTCAAAACCTTTATTATTTTTATCACATAATGCACATTATATGTGGTGAAAGATTTATCTTTGTTTAGCTTCTTTGAAATTTCAAACATTTTTTAGGTTTTCACTGACTTAACCGAAGAAGTAGCCTTTGTTATGAAATTATCCTATTGAATATCAAGGCATGTCGTTCTTTTCTCAGCTTCTTCTTTTATTTTTTAGAAGGAATTTTTTTAGTTATGTGACCTCTAAAAAACTTACTTCAACAGTAGACTTTGATGGAAACTAACTACCGAACTAGATTTGATTTTCACTAGGTTAGAATTTGTGTTTGCATATTTTAACGCACTTTATAGGTTAGCAAGTACAAATAATAAACGTAGTGAAAACTAGGTCACAAATTTGTGCTATGCAATTTGAATGGGCAAACACAAAATAAAAACCTAATGGAAACCAAGTTTATTTTTGTAGTAAGTTTAGACAATAGCTTATGGTTGGAGTAAGTATTTTTTGGGTTTTAAGTTGAAATTTGTTATTTATCCAATGACGTTTGATTCTTTGTTAGAAGAATAAACCAATTGCATCAGATGTTTTTTTTATTTTCCTACCCCTTGGCTTTACTCTATAATCCGCATTAAATGTCTCAACAATATTTATTCATAGAATAGTTTTTTCTTTCAAGTAACTAGAGTCTTAGATATTAGTGATAGCAAGATTTGACATGTTCTTTCATTTTCCATTGTTGTATTTCACATTCTTCATCTACACATAACTAGATAGATAACAAAATAGCTTATATAATTACCTTTAATTTTCACATGAAAAATGCTTAAACTCATTTGTAACGAACTGGATTTTCGACCCTCGAAAATCGACATTAATATTTCCACTATATCACATGCCGAACATTCGAGTACTGGAAATATCGACTTGTTAGGGTGAAAGAAGATGGTAGAAGATAGAAGAAAACTAAATAACACAAAATCTCACAATGCAACGAATAATATATAACACAAAAATGATCTTTAAAAAAAGAAAACATCTTTATCCATGTAATATCATAGTACAATAGACTTATCCAAAAAAATTGGACAGTTATAGAAACCTGTTCTCACAATGGCAAACATATAGACTTTATAATACAACGGAAGAAAAATATACGTGAATACGTCATGACCATCCAGCTCCTCTCCAACTCCAAAATATCTAGCCAAACCTTGGAAAAACATGTTCGGTCTGACCCGAGCATTACATGGAATAACGCCTAGATTAGTATGGTAAACCAATGAGTAAAAATCGATAACAAGTAACAACCAAACTGATTTCTACATTTAAAAACTTTCCGAACAAAGGGTATCTCATAAAACAATACGGCACATAAAAACGAACGAGTTTTTACCTTACGATAACTGAAACATTTTATATCAAAATCGAGTGATATTATCATAGCGTCTAGGTTTAAAGTAGATAAAATAGCTAAAAAGCTTGCATCCCACATTCCAATATACTAGGATTTACAATGGAAAACGTAAGACACGTATTGGAGATTGGATTCCAACAATGGCAAGGTAAGGGACTACCTTCCAATGATACACCTCTAGAAAATGCACTAATGCTAACACAGAGCCGACTGCCCCTTTAACATGGCAGACCGGTTACCTCACCCCCTTGACACCAAGGCCTTATACTACCTCGGTGTTTGCGCACAAACCAACTCTGAAAAGGACATCTAGAATGGAGCGACTACTCTTAATGATAGCTAACCACATAGCTCTGTTGCTTGTCCTGTTTTTGAAATTCCTCCCGGTTGTGAGGCTTGAGGCCATGTTTTACCTTTCCGAACAGCAATCCATCTTCTAATGCTAACACTACCCTTCAAGCGTCAGTGCAATGCCAGCATTCATCCATAGAAGTTCATTGTGGTTCTGAAGGAAACCGAAGGCACTAACTCTAGTACATCCACTTTGGAATCACCATCAGGATTAATAGCAGTAACCATTGCACTTCGAAGAGCACCATCTTCAGTCATCATCAAGATGTCTTCCACTCAAACGTACATGTTGGTTCAGAGTGGTTTTCAGATAAATAAATTCGATCACGGTCTCTCCGTACCAATAACCGATAATTTTCGATTGACTCGTTCTCGCTTCTTTTGGAAGTAAGTATTCGAGTCCTTTTCGAAAACTCGAATTTTACTCACTTCCTAAGTCAAAGTAGGCCAAATTTGATAGTCGATTATTTAACTTTCTAATAACAACAACAAAATCTAGAGATTTAATTATCCAAAGGAATGACCAAGCCTCAAAACCACTTTCATTTATTAAATCTCTTTTCCCAAACATATATCAACCATACTTATCTCCTTTACATAAGTATATTCACAAAACATTTGTATAATTTCCCACTACTAAATCTCTTAAAAAGAATCGAGCTACATTATTTAAAGAAGAGAAAAATATAACTTTAAGCACTATTCCTTCGGTGCTAAGTGTGGAACGAATATCATACTTCCATTTTTAAAAGATCAACCTCGAGAAAACCAAACCTCAAATTCTCATTTTATTTATCTTAGATAAATCCATTTATAAATTTTCTTTTCCACGAATCTTCTTTACTTTAACCCAAACCTGTTTAAAAAACATTTATCAACCTTCATACTCATTTATGAGACTCTTTATAAATATTTAAACCCGGTTATATAAACTTTTTTTTATAAACTTTCGAACCTTGTATAAAACTTCCCTTTATAGGCGTTCAATTCCATTTATAAAATCTTTCTACAAACATCAAAAAACTATTTCTCAAACTCCTTTTATGAATAACCCAAAATTATTCAGAAACTTCTTTGTATAATATTCAAAAAAAATTGTCAAATCATTCTTCAAATATCTTGTTCAAAATAGAATAACCTTGAAGACCAATTTAAAAGAAAATGAAATGTTAACTTTCCCAAACCAAATGGAGGCTTAATGACTACAGTGGATCATTAAATTTGGGTTTACTTATCCAAGTTATATCATGGGTACCACCAAACAACAAATATGTAAGTGATTCACACATAACATACAATCAATCATAGATAGATGTCCATGTTATAAATATAGGTAAATCCATAATCGAGTGAAAAGTGCATATACAAAATTATATCTATATGCTTAAGTTATCATGACTTGCTTATTTAAATTAACTTCCGTGTGTTTATCACGTTACTGATATTCAACATATGTGCTAAACACAAGTCACTTACTTCCCATAAAACGCGTCAATGTTTTATAATCACTACTTTGATTCATTTGGCTACTTGATAGTCCAGACGAGAGATCCTTTAATTTGTTAATTGACTTGAAAAGGAGATTGATTTAAAATATAATCGAGTAAGTTTAAAAATAGCTTTGAAAAGGTTAAAATATATCCAATTAGCTTAAACCCTAATTATATCTTAACTAAATCAAGATTAATTCATAATTAAAATTTAATTAACTTAATGAACTTGGTTAAGTCCTAATTAACTTCCTAATGTGTCTTAGTTAAGGTTAAATCAATTCATTATTAGCTAAATCCTAATTAATTAAAAAATTAATTAAATAATCAGTTAATTAAATAATAATTAATTAATTAACTAGTTAACTTAATCAAATAGTAATTAATCATTAAATTACTTCTTAACTTCATTAATCGCTAATTAAAACTTTATTAATCACTAATTAGTCATTAACCTTCTTTAAGTGTTACTTAACCCTTAATCACTTACTTAATTATCAATTAAGTACTAATTACTCTTAACTAATATGTTGAATAATAAAATATTAATTTAAATAAACTTATTCTCTTTTCATGCTATTGATTAAGTTTGAAAAACTTTTGCAAAACCATTTCAGAAGAAAACATTTTAAAACGAAAATCGGAAATTTTGTCGAACTGCATTCATAGCGACTATCGCTATAAGCGCAGTTCGCTTAAACATACTTTAAGCAAAATCACTTACTTACCCTTTTCTATTTCATGTTTAGAAACATATATTTTAAAGTTTTTGAGACATAGAAACAAAGATAGAAACTTTGAAATAATTTTCAGACTTTAAAACAAGATAACATAGTTATTGATTTGAATTGGATCTCACGTCCGTCGCAACACATAAAGTTGTTAACTTTGTTTCAACACAACATACTTTGTTCTTAGATCACAACCATACATCCATACTACCATACTCTTAAGATCACAAAGAAACACATATATAATCATAAGGTTATACGCTTGCTAACTCGACAACATCGCATTCAAGTCTCAAATTCAACACCAAATGCAAACATCCATCAAATCACCATCGACCAACATTATAACCATTAAATTTTCTCATCGTATTATCACCATAATAACACATCATAATAAAGTCAAAAACATTTCAAAAACAAAGTAGTTTTACTCACCTTTATGCTAACTAACTTTGCCCAAACTTTGACTATAACTCGGCACCGCCTCTATGCTCGACTCTAGCTTAAAATTTTGAAACTTTGGAGGGTCTAAGGGTTTAGAATGGATTCGGCAAGAGGTAATTTGGCTTGGCTAGGGCTTTGTGGGTTGGTGATGGCCTTGGTTTCTGGAAGTGAGGATGTTAAAATGAAAGTATAAGAAGTATAAAAGGTATGGAAACAAATTACAACACAAAATGCTAACTTTTTCTAAAATTTTTGAACTATGGAAGCCACGGAAATTTTAGAGAATAAGGCTTAGAAAAGAATGAAGTTGGAATGTAAATAAAAATGCGTGTGTGGGGGTGTGTATTTATAGATGATGGAAAGTGTGACGACCGCCCAAGACTCCCGCACCAAAACAAGGAAATAATGCACTGAAAGGCGTGCCAGGCAGCCATGGGTGACCGTCAAGGGTAGAATAAACATCGCAGAATCTATCGCATAACTCACAGCGCATGGATAAAATACAATAGAGAAATATATGTATAGTGAAGCTTCATAACAGAATATCATCAAATAAGCATCTTAGAAGTTTGATACAATCATCAGAACAGTCAATACATCAAAACCTCACTACAAAGCACTCAAAGTATATACAGCGGAACACCCAGTACATAATATGAAATAATATGTAGAAGCCTCCTGCTCGTCTTCGTCATCATCAACGTAGATCTCCAAGAATAGCACCTGTCACCTGCTACCTAGTCTGTCCATCCCAACATGGATGAACAGCCCAAGGTAATAAGAAGAGACATAAAACCTTGAGTCAGACAAAGTCTTAGTGAGCAATAAATCAACTATCAAACATACCAAAAGAGCATAAGGGATAAAAGGAATAGGAACCAAACCATCCCACTCCGCCTCTTTCTACAGTGATAGCCCCTAGAGACACACTAAGGAGAAGCAAGCATAACATGGCAGACAATTAAAGTAAAGCAATAATCATTCGAGTCAAGGTTGATGTTTTCCAAATACAAACCCCCAAGGCCTAAACCAAGATCAGATAAGCACCCGGAAAACACCGCTCTTGAGACCGAATGATGATACAACCAAACGTCCAAACATCCATGACTCTGGCTATCACTGTTATCATTGCCTTGATTTCACCGTTAGTTGAACGACCACCTGTCAAGGGCTAATGGTAACCCCGGTTCTAGACATAACTCTGCACGTCGTCGCAGCCCGTGCCTAGAAATTTTCGCAACTACCCAGAGTACTAGCACGTCGTCGCAGCCCGTGCTTGGAACGTCGTCGCAGCCCGTTCCAACGTACTCTTGCTTTGAGCATGCTAGAACCTTCAACAACGATGAGATCTCAGCCTCCTAGTCATCCTCCTCGAAGACTATTTCCATACTAGCTCAAGCGCCTCTCAAGCTAACCATTATCAACCAACTCGCATCGCATCATCGAGTTATCAACATAGCTTCGCACATCGTCACAACCCATGCTTGGAACGTCATCATGACCCGTCCCATCTCATCATCATGCTTTGCCTCCTCGCATCATGGCAAATTCCATCTCAATACCATGCTTTGCCTCCTCGCATTATGGCAAAGTCCATCTCAACATCATCTAATCCATACATATGAGCTTCAACATCCGCTTCATATGCCACAAGCAGCTTTCACCATTCAAGAGCCTTTCCATTTTGCTTTTGAATCATCTTCGACCATCTTGTCTAGATCTAACTAATCAATCAAATCAAACATTAATCCAAGCAATCAATCATTCAAACAAGATCTAAATAAACAATTACAATGATAATGGCAATTTCGTAAATAAATGAGCATAGATCTAACATACATGAATCATGGGTTTTTAGCATAGATCTAACAAATATAAATCATGGGTTTTGTCTCTACAACTTGATAAATGAACTTGTATAAGTTAACATCTTTATAAGTAATAGATCTACACTTGAATCTAAGGAAAAATGCATAAAACCACTATCTACAACACTCCAACAAACCACCAAACCAATATACTCCTTTGGGTCCGCGTGAGAGATAACCACCACTCACCGAATCACCCAAACACTTCAAAAACTAATCACTTCAGATCTGCACAGCAAGGATTCAAGCTTGATTCGTCGAAATCTCGCTTGAAACGATGGAATCTAGCTTCGTTGGATGAAGATCTTCAACTTTGGCTCTTGGATCTTCGATCTTGGATGGATGTTAGAACTAGATTAGAGCGGAGAAAAGAAGATGAAGAAATGTTGTAGTCGAGCTCTCAAAATGGCAGCACTTCGTCGCTTCAAAAACTGGTGCTAAAAAGTGAGCCAAAGCCCTCTATTTATAGGCTGAATCCCCCCCTGAGTCGTCCATCCATAAGTCGTCGCCGACCCATCCTTGAGTCGCCCCCGACCTAAGACCCACGACCCAAAACTCCAATGACCTAACACGCACGCGGGCTACGACTTACGACTCATCGAAGACACGGGATCACACTAAGCCGACCCAACTGCATACGACTCAAAAGCCTCCGACCTAACCACTCAGAACACATGCCGACTCACGACCTAACTAACGCGGCCTAACGACTCAACAACCCCTACGACTCATCACCTAGCCGACCCAACAACTTAACTCGTGTACGACTCATAGCATACACGTCCTAAAACACAGGCCGACCTAACGACTCATCGACTCAACAACACTATACAACACACGACTCAGCGACTCGGCGACTCAACAACACTATACGACTCAACGACCTAACTCATTTTCCTTAAGTCGTTCCATCCTATGAGTCGGTCCAATACATGAGTCGGTCACCTCTATGAGTCGGTTATCCTATGAGTCGCTCACTACCTTGACTCGGTCCAAACCTTAAGCCGCTGCCTCTCTTAACTCGCTAACAACCATAAGTCGGCAACTACCACTCACTCCTATAAGTCGGCCAACCTATAAACCGTTGACCCCATGAGTCGGCCACCTACCCTAAGTCGCTCCATCCTCTAAGTCGGTCACGACTTATGTTCCACACGACTTAACTTTAACACGACTTATCTCTAGAACGACTCAAGCTCCAAACGACTTAATGCAACTATTATACAATTTATCGACACGTAAAATACGGGTCGTTACATTCTCTCCCCCTTAGGAATTTCGCCCCCGAAATTCCAAGCAAACAAGAGCAATCAAAACTATTCTGCATGCCTACCATCCATAGCAATCAACAAACCATGCATCCAATTACTAGCCTAGCATGCAGAATTCTAAGATTAGAACAAGATACAAATTCATGAGATGTCACGACACCTTAGGGCCATGCCTCGAAGAGTTCAGGATGAGCTGCCTTCATCCACTCTTCCTCCTCCCACGTACAGTCGTTAACATCATCACTCCATTGTATCTTGAGCAACGTAACGTCTTCCTCCTAAGCTGTTTCGTGTCGGTTTCAACAACACGAAGCGGCTTACGAGGTCTCGTAACCACTGGATCAACCTCCAAGTCTTCACAGCTATCAGCAGAAACCGCCGTATTCGAGTCATGCACATACTTCCGTAGATAAGATACATGAAAGACATTGTGCACACCCGCCATCTTCTCCGGTAACTCCAATCTATAAGCGAGCTTTCCAATTCGCTCGATAATCGGGAATGGTCCAACAAATCTCGGAGTTAACTTTCCTTTCTTCCCGAATCTAATAACATTCTTCAGTGGAGAAATCTTCACCAAAACCATATCACCCATGTCGAATTCCAAATCCTTACGATGCTTATCGGCATAACTTTTCTGACGATCTTGGGCTACCTTCATTCGTTGCCGAATGATCTCTATACAATCCGTAGTCTGTCGAATCATCTCTGGCCCAAGTATCAGCTTTTCTCCAGTTTCCAACCAACATGTCGGAGAGTTACACGGTCTTCCATACAATGCCTCATATGGTGCCATACCAATACTCGACTGATAACTGTTATTGTATGCAAATTCCACCAAATGAAGATGATCTTCCCATGATCCTCCGAAGTCCAAAACACAAGCTCTGAGAAGATCTTCCAAAACTCGGTTGACTCTCTCAGTCTGACCATCTGTTTGGGGATGATAAGCTGTACTCAAACACAACTCGGTTTCCAAAACTTCCTGGAAGCTCTTCCAAAATCCACTAGTGAACAATGGGTCTCGATCGCTCACTATACTCTTCGGAATACCATGGAATCGAACTATCCACCTAAAATACAACTCAGCCAACTTCGATGCAATCCTAGTCGATCGAACAGGAATGAATCTTGCACTCTTGGTCAACCGATCTACTATGACCCAAATCCTTTCATTTTCTGCTCTTGTTCTAGGTAGACCATCGATAAAATCCATCGATATCTGTTCCCACTTCCACATAGGAACTTCTAATGGATGAAGCAATCCACTTGGCTTCTTCTGCTCTGCCTTAACCAACTGGCAATTCATACACTTGGAAATAAAATTTCCAACATCCTTCTTCATACCTTCCCAGTAATAAGTTCTCTTCATATCCCGATACATCTTATTTCCACCTGGATGAATTGTCAACTTCGAGTGATGACTTTCCTTCAGAACTTCATCTCTCAATTCATCTATGTCGGGAACAACCAATCGTCCTTGCTTCCGAAGCCAACCCTCTCAATCGACTTCGAATCCCTTATCCTTCTCTAGGTCCAATCCAGATTCCAAATCACGGATAATCTTGACAAGCTTATCGTCTCTCTTTTGACTCTCGCCAATCCTTTCCACAAGAGTAGGCCTTATTGATAAGTTTGCCAACATCTCAGGTTCCAATTCACATCTGGGCCTGAAATCAAATCCAGCCAAATACTCGAGACTCTTCCATTCCGAAAACATGGCTCCCAATCCGACATGTCTTCGACTTAACGCATCAGCCACTGCGTTACCTTTTCCCGGAGTATAGGCTATACCAAAATCATACAATGCCAAGAACTCTAGCCACCGTTGCTGTCGAAGATTCAAATCCTTTTGAGAGAACAGATACTTCAACGACTTATGATCTGCAAACAACTCGAATCTAACTCCCAATAGATAATGTCTCCACATCTTCAAAGCAAAAATAATTGCCGCTAACTCCAAATCATGAGTCGGGTAATTCCTTTCATGCGGCTTCAGTTGTCGACTTGCATATGCAACAACTTTATTCTTCTGCATTAGTACTGCTCCAAGTCCAGTACCACATGCATCGGTGTAAACCACCATCTCATCATTCCCACTTGGAATAGTCAAAACAGGAGTACTCGTCAGTCGCTCTTTCAGGATTACGAAAGCTTGCTCACACTTATCATCCCATCTGAACACTTGGTTCTTTTTCGTCAATCCTGTTAACGGTGCAGCTATCTTGGAAAAGTCTTTAATAAACCGTCGATAATATCCAGCTAATCCAAGAAAACTTCTCACATCAGATGCATTCTTAGGTCTAACCCAATCCTGGATCGCTGCCACCTTAGCGGGATCAACCGCTATTCCATTTCCAGAGATAACATGGCCTAAGAATCTCACTTCACTCTTCCAGAAGTGACACTTCGAAAACTTAGCCTTCAGCTGATGTTTCCGTAAGATTTCCAAAACAATACGCAAGTGCATCTTGTGCTCTTCCTCAATTCTGGAATAAATCAGAATATCATCCACGAACACAAGCACGAACTTATTCAACTGATCTCTGAACACTCTATTCATAAGATCCACAAAATATGCTGGTGCGTTAGTCAATCCAAACGGCATTACCAGCCACTCATAAAAACCGGATGGTGTCCTAAAAGCAGTCTTCGGCACACTATCCTTTGCCACTCTCAACTGGTGAAATCCCGTTGCCAAATCCATCTGAGAAAACACCTTAGCATCGTGAAGCTGATCAAACAAGTCATCTATTCTCGGCAATGGATACTTGTTCTTCTTAGTCACTTTATTCAGCTCACGATAATCCACACACAACCTCAACGATCCATCCGCTTTGGTTGCAAACACAAATGGTGCACCCCATTCGGACACACTACGCCGAATGAATCCTTTCTGCAAAAGGTCATCAACTTGCACCTTCAACTCTTGTTGCTCCCTAGGCGCCATCCGCCTAAGTGGCATCACAACAGGTCTGGCTCCCTCAACTAGATCGATATGAAACTCGATCTCCCTATGCGGCGGTAATCCTTTGACTTCGTCAAAGATATCCTCAAATCCATTCACAATAGGCACCGATGACAGTCCATCCCGTGGAACAACCAGCGAATACATGAAGCTCATGAAGACGCCTTCCTCATGCTTACATCGTATCACAACCTTTCGCCCTTCCACATTCCTGACTGTCACCTCCAGCCTCTCACAATCAATCCTTGCCGCATACTTCCTAAGCCAGTCCATACCCAAAATAATTCCGAACCCCGCAAAGTTCAGAACAAAACAATCACAAACAAAAGAGCAATCATGACTCGACACGACTAGACCACGGCATATCATACACAAACATGACGAACCCCCAACTGGATTAGTCACAACCAATGGCCTATCAACAATATCCGGTTCCAGACCTAACTGGCCTATAAGATCATCACAAACAAAAGAATGCGACGCTCCAGTATCAAACAACACTCTAACTGGAACACCACAAATGGAAAGAGTACCTTGAACCACCACACTCTTCCCTTTCTCTTCAGCAGTAAGAGCTTTTGAAAACGACGGCACAGCTCCCAAAGCATAAGCTTGCACAATCTGCCTGTCCTTCCTCGGTTCTGGACAATCTTTCCTGAAATGCCCTGGCTTGTCACAGTTGTGGCATTTCGCCGGCGCCTTTGGATTCCTACAATCCTTGGAGAGATGGCCCTTCTGCTGGCAATTATAGCAAGTCATTTCGCCCCTCGGCTTCTTCTGGCCATCCTTACCCTTCTGTTGCTGTTGCTTCCTCTTCTTGTTTCCACCCTTCTGTGGCTTAAACCCTTCCTTGGTTACAACAACAACAGAACTCTCCCTAGGAAACAAACTCTCATGCCTGAGAGCTTTCTCCACAAGCTTCTCAAACGGATCGTCCAGATGATCCACCAACTGTCTTCCACGATAAGCATCCAAACCGGTCACAAACTTCTCATTCTTCTGATAGGGAGAATCAATATACGATCTGGCATACTTGGACAAAGCTTCAAACTCAGAAACATATTCAAGAACGGGTCTTCCACCTTGCTTGAGCTCCACAAACTTTTTAAACAAGACAGATTTCTGAGCCGTAGAGATGAATTTAGCTTCAAATCTAGCTTGGAATTGCTCCCAAGTAATCTCCTCCTCCGGAGTATCAATGGTGATAGAATTCCACCAATCTGAAGCTCTCCCTTGAAGCTGCCTTGATGCAAGCTTCCTCTTAGTTGCATCCTCGATTCCCAAATCATCAAAAATCCTTCGACAAGCATCAATCCATCTCTGCACTTCAATAGTCGATTCCGTTCCCAAGAAAACCTTTCCTCCAAGAGAAGTATAGTCCTTGCAAAGCTTAGCAAAATCCACTGGTCTTGGAGCTTGAACTCCAACATCTACTGATGGCCCCGAGGCTGGTATCCTTCTCATGATCGAAGTCATCATGGCCTCAAACATAGGAGCATAATCAACAGCTTCCCTAGCAGCACAGCCTTCCCTAGCAGCTGGTCTCCCCCTTCGACTCATCCTTAATATCTACAAAAAGGAATGACTTAGAACACCTTGAGAAACAACTGCATAAGGAGTTCAAATCCTTCTAAACTACTATATTATATATAGTAATCATTCATCAAAATACAATTACGTCTCTCATACGTAGTTACGTCAATGAGCGTTGGCTAAAATCGATTAACCAAAGCTCTGATACCAAATGTGACGACCGCCCAAGACTCCCGCACCAAAACAAGGAAATAATGCACTGAAAGGCGTGCCAGGCAGCCATGGGTGACCGTCAAGGGTAGAATAAACATCGCAGAATCTATCGCATAACTCACAGCGCATGGATAAAATACAATAGAGAAATATATGTATAGTGAAGCTTCATAACAGAATATCATCAAATAAGCATCTTAGAAGTTTGATACAATCATCAGAACAGTCAATACATCAAAACCTCACTACAAAGCACTCAAAGTATATACAGCGGAACACCCAGCACATAATATGAAATAATATGCAAAAGCCTCCTGCTCGTCTTCGTCATCATCAACGTAGATCTCCAAGAACAGCACCTGTCACCTGCTACCTAGTCTGCCCATCCCAACATGGATGAACAGCCCAAGGTAATAAGAGGAGACATAAAACCTTGAGTCAGACAAAGTCTTAGTGAGCAGTAAATCAACTATCAAACATACCAAAAGAGCATAAGGGATAAAAGGAATAGGAACCAAACCATCCCACTCCGCCTCTTTCTACAGTGATAGCCCCCAGACACACACTAAGGAGAAGCAAGCATAACATGGCAGACAATTAAAGTAAAGCAATAATCATTCGAGTCAAGGTCGATGTTTTCCAAATACAAACCCCCAAGGCCTAAACCAAGATCAGATAAGCACCCGGAAAACACCGCTCTTGAGACCGAATGATGATACAACCAAACGTCCAAACATCCATGACTCTGGCTATCACTGTTATCATTGCCTTGATTTCACCGTTAGTTGAACGACCACCTGTCAAGGGCTAATGGTAACCCCGGTTCTAGACATAACTCTGCACGTCGTCGCAGCCCGTGCCTAAGAATTTTCGCAACTACCCAGAGTACTAGCACGTCGTCGCAGCCCGTGCTTGGAACGTCGTCGCAGCCCGTTCCAACGTACTCTTGCTTTGAGCATGCTAGAACCTTCAACAACGATGAGATCTCAGCCTCCTAGTCATCCTCCTCGACGACTATTTCCATACTAGCTCAAGCGCCTCTCAAGCTAACCATTATCAACCAACTCGCATCGCATCATCGAGTTATCAACATAGCTTCGCACGTCGTCACAACCCGTGCTTGGAACGTCATCATGACCCGTCCCATCTCATCATCATGCTTTGCCTCCTCGCATCATGGCAAAGTCCATCTCAATACCATGCTTTGCCTCCTCGCATTATGGCAAAGTCCATCTCAACATCATCTAATCCATACATATGAGCTTCAACATCCGCTTCATATGCCACAAGCAGCTTTCACCATTCAAGAGCCTTTCCATTTAGCTTTTGAATCATCTTCGACCATCTTGTCTAGATCTAACTAATCAATCAAATCAAACATTAATCCAAGCAATCAATCATTCAAACAAGATCTAAATAAACAATTACAATGATAATGGCAATTTCGTAAATAAATGAGCATAGATCTAACATACATGAATCATGGGTTTTTAGCATAGATCTAACAAATATAAATCATGGGTTTTGTCTCTACAACTTGATAAATGAACTTGTATAAGTAAACATCTTTATAAGTAATGGATCTACACTTGAATCTAAGGAAAAATGCATAAAACCACTATCTACAACACTCCAACAAACCACCAAACCAATATACTCCTTTGGGTCCGCGTGAGAGATAACCACCACACACCGAATCACCCAAACACTTCAAAAACTAATCACTTCAGATCTGGACAGCAAGGATTCAAGCTTGATTCATCGAAATCTCGCTTGAAATGATGGAATCTAGCTTCGTTGGATGAAGGTCTTCAACTTTGGCTCTTGGATCTTCGATCTTGATCTTCGATCTTGGATGGGTGTTAGAACTAGATTAGAGTGGAGAAAAGAAGATGAAGAAATGTTGTAGTCGAGCTCTCAAAATGGCAGCACTTCGTCGCTTCAAAAACTGGTGCTAAAAAGTGAGCCAAAGCCCTCTATTTATAGGCTGAATCCCCCCCCCCCCCGGGGTCGTCCATCCATAAGTCGTCGCCGACCCATCCTTGAGTCGCCCCCGACCTAAGACCCACGACCCAAAACTCCAATGACCTAACACGCACGCGGGCTACGACTTACGACTCATCGGAGACACAGGATCACACTAAGCCGACCCAACTGCATACGACTCAAAAGCCTCCGACCTAACCACTCAGAACACATGCCGACTCATGACCTAACTAACGCGGCCTAACGACTCAACAACCCCTACGACTCATCACCTAGCCGACCCAACAACTTAACTCGTGTACGACTCATAGCATACACGTCCTAAAACACAGGCCGACCTAACGACTCATCGACTCAACAACACTATACAACACACGACTCAGCGACTCGGCGACTCAACAACACTATACGACTCAACGACCTAACTCATTTTCCTTAAGTCGTTCCATCCTATGAGTCGGTCCAATACATGAGTCGGTCACCTCTATGAGTCGGTTATCCTATGAGTCGCTCACTACCTTGACTTGGTCCAAACCTTAAGCCGCTGCCTCTCTTAACTCGCTAACAACCATAAGTCGGCAACTACCACTCACTCCTATAAGTCGGCCGACCTATAAACCGTTGACCCCATGAGTCGGCCACCTACCCTAAGTCGCTCCATCCTCTAAGTCGGTCACGACTTAAGTTCCACACGACTTAACTTTAACACGACTTATCTCTAGAACGACTCAAGCTCCAAACGACTTAATGCAACTATTATACGATTTATCGACACGTAAAATACGGGTCGTTACAGAAAGTGAAGAAATTACCATTTTATCCTTAGTTTAAAATATCATAACATGTCATTATTTTGACATGTCACATCGCCACCTTCCTCCCCCTCATATGTCACATCTCCCCCCTCTCTAGTCACATCCCTTAAGCCATGATGGGTGATGATGACGATGGCACTTAAGGAAATGACAAGAGATAATGATGCGATTTAGTATATATATATAAGTTATTATTTTAAAACTGTATCTTGTCACATCACTTGCTAAATATAACTGACATAAGCTAATATATTATTAAGTGTATTATTATACGTTTAGTTATCTACTATATATACGTATATATAGTTCAAGGCGAACAACATGCCCGACCAATTTCTGGTGTCGAAAAGTCAAAATTTTGAAAAACGTTCTTCGATCACATTTTCTATTTTTCTACGAACTATCTATTGTTAAAAAAATTTCAAATTTTTTTTACCATCATTATTAAATAGTTATAGTAGGTTTATTTGTAATAATACTCCATTTGTTTATTATTTAAACTTAACTTGAATTCCCGAAGAAATATATAAAACCGATGATATCAACAGTCGATGTCATAAGTACATTTTATTTTCCAAAAAATAAAATAAATTGTTTTATTTCATAATCTTTTTCGAACACATATATTAGTGTATGAAACCAGAGCCGTGCATGATTCTTATTGTTTAAATGTAATTTTATTGATAAAACAATTTTCGGCTGTTTTACCGATATTTTACATAGGATGATATTTACAATTCATCAATATTTTACCTCGGTGATTTTTCTGCAAATATGTTTCCAAACAAAATAATTTTTATTATTTACTACTTAAAAAATGATTATTTGTTACTTTTAAACCCATATATAAATGTTTCATAAATAAATATAATTAATTCAAGTGATAAATTTGCGAGTCGTTAAATTCTTCCCCCTTAAAAGAATTTCGTCCTCGAAATTATAGCATAACCCTATTTCCAGAAATACTTAAAACTATTCATCAATCCATATGATACAAATAGATCATTCCTATGTAAAATCTGATTCGATCACTCACTCGAATACATAACTTCATTTTCGAACTAGTATCACTCACTCGACTTTCTAGTGCGGACTATGATCAATCTTCTTAATTAGAAACCTTTGTTCTCCTTGCATAGCCATAAACTATGATAGACAACCTTTAGTTCCACATAAGAACTCTCATCAACGCTCGCCGTAAAAAATAGGATGATAAATCCCTATTCGAAATGGTGTGAAACACCTCGAGTCATGTACTCGAATCTTGGGTCGAGAACTATGTGAAAAGGAAAAACGATCTACGTACACCTACATGCTAATCCCATTGGTTCCTATTTCCCAAGATTATAATTACCCTTTTTAAAGGATCACCTTTTACTTAGGAACTTTACTTAAGTTTATTAACATTCTATAACACAAATTCATTTTAGTATGATATTCTTTTATATCCAAAAGAGTATATACAATTTCAATTCTTAAATTGGTTTTACTTAACCTAAGATGTTCAAAAAAATTTAAAAATTTATTTATTAATCCGCTCTTAATCAAGACATCGTTTTATTTTGCAAACTGTATTCTTTTAAGGGATTCGAGAATACAATACTCGGGCTTTATTTCAAAAACCTTTCAAAATGATAATTTATATTTAACCCTTTTGAAAGCATAATATATAGCCCGAGTAACTCTAAAATGATATTAAGGAAGTGGACGCTACCAAATAGTATTATATATCCCTTTTACTAAGCAAGGAAATACTCAAGAGAAGTGTTTACCATCCAAACACATATCTTACCCATTTTTAGTCATTTCCAAGATACTCGAACTAGTTAATCATAAAAATATTTCTTTCTTCACATTTTCCCATTTGAAATAATACTATTTATAGATAAATAGTTCTTTAATAAAATAATCCACTTGCTTTAGATTCATTTGGATTCGAACTCATTTCGATCGTACAATGACAAAGAAATAATTTACTAAGTGCACTTTCATATCTGCCTAAGTAAACATTCGATTTTCACTTAGAAGATTATTATGATTACCACAAAACAGATCAAAACTCCTTCCCGAACTGTCCAAACAAAACTTTGCTTTCAAATCCATTTTATAATATTTATATCTTAAAATCTCTTTAAGTACAATTACTACAACTTTTCCAAAATCATTTAAATATTTATCAAAGCCACTGGGATTTAATATTCTCACAATCCTTTTCATTTTGATAAGGTCATCCAAAGATTTTCTTTTAACTAAACACATTCTATTCTAAATCCAGCTTAGCCCTACATCTCACCGATAACTATATAAACTTTTGAAAATCGTTCCTTTACATATAAAATATATCCTAGGTAAAACTATTTTATTTACCAATTTTAGAACAATATTATGTCAATTGGACTTGTTCAAGTGTTTAGGAAATCCTTATTGATAACGTTGGCCAAATGCATCGACGAGAATTCTTTAGCCACTCAATAGATCAAACAACACAATATAAACATTTTTATTCATTAACAAATACGCACTCATATTTATAATACACTCAGGCTCATTCTAGGGTCTCACTTACCTAATTCCAAATGAGTTTTCCCCACCAAGGTCAAGGTTCTCGCTTAACCTTAGCTCTGATACCAGATGTAACGAACCTGATTTTCGACCCTCGAAAATCGGCACTAATGTGTCCACTGTATCACACACCGAACATTCAAGTGTCGGAAATACCGATTTGTTAGGTAAAAGAAGAAGGTAGATGATAGAAGAATACTAAATAACACAAAATCTAATAATGCAGCGAATACAAAAATTATTTTTAAAAAAGGAAACATCTTTATTCATATAACATCAAAGTACAATAAACTTATCCTAAATTTTTGGATAGTTATAGAAACTCGTCCTCGCATTGAAAAACATATAGACACTATAATACAGTAGAAGAAAAATATACGTGAATACATCTTGACCATCCGGCTCCTCTGCAACTCCAAAGTATCTAGCCAAACCAGAGAAAAAACAAGTTTGATCTGACCTGAGCATTACACGGAATAATGCCCGGTTTAGTCTAGTAAACCAACGTGAGTAAAACTCGATAAAAAGTAACAACCAAACCAATTTCTACATTTGAAAACTTTCCAAACAAAGGGTATCTCGTAAGACCTCACCACACGTAAAAACGGAAGATTTTCATCTTACGATAACCAAAACATTTTAATCAAAATCCAGTGATACTATCATAGTGCCCAGGTTTAAATAGTTAAAATAGCTGAAATGCTTGCATCTCACATTCCAACATACTAGGCTCTACATTCGAAAATGTAAGGCACGTATTGGAGATTGGATTCCAACAATGGCAAGGTAAGGGACTACCTTCCGATGATATACCTCTAGAAAATGCAATAATGCTAACACAGAGTCGGCTGGCCCTTTGACATGGCATACTATATTACTTAACCCCCTTGACACCGAGTCCTTATACTACCACGTTGTTTGCATGCAAACCAACTCTAAAAAGGACATCTAGAATGGGGTGACAACTCCTAATGCTAGCTATTCACATAGCTTTGCTGCATGCCTTATTTTTTTACATTCCTCCCGGTTGTGAGGCTTGAGGCTACATTTTACCTTTCTGAATAGCAATCCATCTTGGAATGCTAACATTGCATTCCATGCGTCAATGAAATGCCAGCATTCATCCATACAAGTTCATTTTGGGTCTGAATGAAACTGAAGGCACTTACTCTACTACATCCATTTTGGAATCACCCTTAGGATTAGTAGCAGTAGTCATTGCACTTCAAAGAGCACTATCTTCAATCATCATCAGGATGTCTTCCACTTGACATACATATTGGTTTGGGGTGGTTTTCGGATATAGAAATCTGATCCCGGTCTCTACGTACCAACAATCGATAATTTTTGGTAGACTCATTCCCGGTTCTTTTGGAAGTAAGTATTCGATTCCTTGTTGGAAACTCGAATTTTACATTTATACTTCCTAAGTCAAATTAGGCCAAATTTGATAGTCGGTTATTTAACTTTCAAATAACAACAACAAAATCTAGAGATTTAATTATCCAAAACAATCACTAAACCTCAAAACCATTTTCATTTATTAAATCTCTTTTCCCAAGCATTTATCATCATTTATATACTTATCTTCTTTACATAAGTATATTCACAAAACATTTGTAAGATTTCTCATTACGAAATCTCTTAAAAGAATTGAACCGCATTATTTAAAATGGAGAAAAGGATAACTCTAAGCACTATTCTTTCGGTGCTAAGTGTGGAACGAATATACCATACCACCATTTTTAAAAGGTCAACCTGGAGAAATCCAAACCTCACATTCTCATTTTATTTATCTTAAATAAATCCTTTTATAAAATTTATTTTCCATGAAATCCTCTTTTCTTCAATCTAACCCGTTTACAAAACATTTATCAACCTCCATACTCATTTATGAGACTCTTTATAAATACTCAAACCCGGTTATATAAACTTCTTTATAAACTTTCAAACCTTGTATAAAACTTCCCTTTATAGACGTTCCAATCCATTTATAAAATCTTTATATAAACATTCAAAAACTATTTCTAAAACTCCTTTTATGAATACCCTAAAATTATTCATAAACTTCTTTAAATAATTTTCAAAAAAATTGTCAAATCATCTTGGAATATCTTGTTGAAAATAGAAAAACCTTGAAGTCCCTTTTAAAAGAAAATGAAATATTAACTTTCCAAAACCAAACGGAGGCTTGGTGGCTATAATGGATCATTAAATTTGGGTTTACTTATCCAAGTTATATCATGGGCACCGCCAAACATCAGATATGTAAGGGATTCACACATAACATACAATCAATCATAGATAAATGTCCATGTTATAAATATAGGTAAATCCATAATCAGGTGAAAAATGTACATAAAAAAGAATATCTATATGCTTAAGCTATCATGGCCCGCTTATTTAAATTAACTTCCTTTTGTTTATCACGTTACCGATATTCAACATTTGTGCTAAACACAAGTCACTTACTTCCTATAAAACGTATCAGCATTTTATAATCGCTACTTTAATTCATTTGGCTACTTAATGGTCTAGACGAGAAATCCTTTGATTTAAAGTCAATTAACTTGAAAAGGAGATTGATTTAAAATATAATTGATTAAGTTAAAAAATAGCTTTGAAAAGATTGAAATATATTCAATTATCTTAAACCCTAATTATATCTTAATTAAATAAAGATTAATTCATAATTAAACTTTAATTAACTTAATGAACTTGGTTAAGTCCTAATTAACTTCCTAATGTATCATAGTTAAGGTTAAATCAATTCAAAATTCCTAAACCGTAATTAATTAAAAAATAATTAAATAATCACTTAATTAGATAATAATTAATTAATTAATTAACTTAATTAAATAGTAACTAATCATTAAATTACTTTTTAACTTCATTAATCGCCAATTAAAACTTTATTAATCACTAATTAGTCATTAACCTTCTTTAAGTGTTACTTAACCCTTAATCACTTACTTAATGATCAATTAAGTACTAATTAATTTTAATTAATTTATTAAATAATAAAATATTAATTTAATTAAACTTAATCTCTTTTCATGCTACTAATTAAGTTTGAAAAACTTTTACAAAACCATTTCAAAAGTAAATGTTTTAAAACGAAAATTGGAAATTTTGTCGTACTGCGTCCATAGCGACTATCGCTATGGGCGCAGTTCGCTTAAACATACTTTAAGAGAAAACACTTACTTATTCTTTCCTAATTTATGTTTAGAAGCATATTTTTTAAAGGTTTTTGAGACATAGAAATAAAGATAGAAACTTTGAAATAATTTCCAAACTTTAAAATAAGATAACATAGTTATTGATTTCGAATTGGATCTCAGTCCGTCGCAACACATAAAGTTGTTCACTTTGTTTCAACTCAACATACTTTGGTTCTTAGATCGTAATCATACATCAATACTACCATACTTTTAATATCACAATGAAACACCTACATAAACATAAGGTTATATGCTTGCTAACTCGACAATATGGCATTCAAATCTCAAATTCAAAACCAAACACAAATATCTATCAAATCATCACAACCAACATAATTACCATTAAATTATCTCATCATATTATCGCCACAATAATACATTATAATAATTTCAAAAACAAAGTAGTTTTACTCACTTTTATGCTAACCAACTTTTCCTGAACTTCAACTATAACTCGGCACCGCCTTTATTCTCGATTCTAGTTTAAACATTTGAAACTTTGGAGGGGCTAAGACCTTAGAATGGTTCAGTCAGCGGTGATTTGGCTTTCTAGGGATTTTTGGTATGGTGATGGCATTGGTTTCTAGAAGAGATGATGTTGAAATGAAAGTATAAGAGGTATAGAAGGTATGGAAACAAGTTACAACACAAAACGCTAACTTTTATAAATTTTTTGAACTATGGAAGCCATGGAAATTTTCGAGAAGAATGTTTAGAAAAGAATGAAGTTGGAATTTTAATGGAAATGTGTATGTGGGGTGCGTATTTATAGATGAAGGAAAGTGGAGAAATTATTATTTTATCCTTAATTTAAAATTTCATAACATGTCATTATTTTGATATGTTACATCACCACCTTCCTCCCCCTCATATGTCACACCTCCCCTCTCTGTAGTCACATCACCTAAGCCATGATGGGTTATGATTATGGTACTTAAGGAAATGACAAGAGATAATGATATTATTTAGTGTGTATATATAAGTTATTATTTTAAAACCATGTCTTGTCACATCACTTGCTAAACATAATTGACATAAGCTAATATATTATTAAGTGTATTATTATATGATTAATTATCTACTATATGTGCGTATATATAGTGCAAGGCGAACAACGTTCCCGACGACTTTCTAGTGTTGAAAAGTCGAAATTCTGAAAAACGTTCTTCGGCCACATTTTCTATTTTTCTACGAACTATGTATTTTGTAGACAAATTTCAAAAACGATTTTACCATCATTATTAAATAATTATAATAGGTTTATTTGTAAATAAAAATCCATTTATTTATTATGTAAACTTAACTTGAATTTCTGAAGAAATATATAAAACCAATGATATCAACTATCGATGTCATAAATACATTTTATTTTCCAAAAAAAATTATTTCATTTTATAATCTTGTTTGAACACATATATTAGTGTATGAATCCAGAGCCATTCATTATTCTTATTGTTTAAAAGTAGTTTTATTGATAAAACGATTTTCGGCTGTTTTATCGATATTTTACCTAAGACGATATTTACAATTTATCAATATTTTACCTCGACGATTTATACACAAATATTTTTCCAAACAAAATAACTATTATTTTTTACATCCTTACTTTTAAACCCATATCTAACTATTTTAAAAATAAATATAATTTCTCTAAGCGATAAATTTACAGGTCGTTACATCATTGCTTGCATAGAAAAATGTATGTTGAAACCTTTGCGAAACACTTTGCTTCAAAAACTATCTTATAGTATGATTTTGGAGACATTGAGTCTATGTGGAATTGTGACTCAAATTTATTATCTATTTTATAGATTTTGGAAAGTGATTAATTGCCTCTTTTACTACTTTAAAGGAGGCAATAAATTATCTACATGGAAAAGATCCATGAAGATATTCAATAGCTTCTTAAAAAGGATATCACGTCAAGCCTATTATAAATAGGCATGTATATGGTTCATTAGATGTGTGTGGGAAAAAGTTATTTTTCTAGGGTTTTAGGATTGAGATATCTTCTCACTTTTTGGCTTTCTTTTGTAATTTTTTGGTGAATAAATAATGGTTTTGTTTGGCGGAATTTGTTTATCATTATTTTTCTTCACTTTTTATCTCTTACAAAATATAATTGTATAGGGATTCTATGAAAAATCATAACAATTAGTATCAGATTATGCTACACAATTATTTTAAAAAGAGTTTGGGTTATGAAGAATATAAGAGTTGAAAAACTTAATAGGAGAAATTGTGGTTATGGAAGATGAAGATGGAGGATTTTTTGTATCTTAATGATCTTCAACGACTATTAGAGTATAAAGGAGAGAAACCTACTAATGTACCTGGAAAAATAAGAGATTTTGCACAGGAAGGCTGCGGTGGCTAATTAGTGTTTTTTTTGGAGAATATAGTGTTTCATATTGTTGCTAATGAAACATCTACTTTTGTAAATTGAAAGAAATTGAAATGGATCTATGCAATGAACTTGGCAACAAACAAGGCACTTCTTACGAGAAGATTGGTAAATCTTAAGCTTAAGGAAGGTGGGTCAATTAGAGAGCATCTCAATAACTTTCAGGCAATTGTGAACCAACTGGCAGTTGTAAATTATAGGTTGTATGATGGGACACAAGCCTTAATGTTAATGAGTTCATTCCCGGAGAGTTGAAAAATGTTTGTGGTTGCATTTAAAAACTCAAATTCGAATGGATTTGTTTCGGTGAGATCAGTGATTAGTAGCCTTCTTAATGAGGAGATGCAGAGAATGAATCTAATGAAAGAAAAAGAAAAGGAAAAAGATGAAATTGCAAATCCAGTAGGAAAGGTGCATCTTGCAAGGAGGGATAACTGACCAAACATGAAAAGGCAATCAAATAGATCAAACACGGAGAGGGATTTCATCTGCTATTACTGTGAAAAACTTGGTCACCAAATAAATTTATTCGACAAGCTTAAACATGACAAAGAAAGGATGAAAGTGTCAGAAGAAGAGAAAGACAAGCTTGATGAAGGTAGTGACATGAGTTGAATTTTGGTATTGGTAATGATATTCTTTATGTTGACGGAAGAGAAGGAGATGAGTGGGTGCTTGATTCGGGTGCGTGTTTTCATATATGTCATCAAAAAGAAGCATTTCGTGATTGTAAGGAGAAAAAGAATAGGACAGAGTCCACTAGTGGTGGAGATGTTGAGGTGAAGAATATAAGTTCTATTAGACTGAAGATGGATGATGGGAGAGAGGTGAAATTCACGAAAGTTAGACATGTCCCAGAAATTAAAAAGAAACTCATTTTAAGTGGGATAGTTGTAAGAAAAAGGCTGCAACTTTTCAACTCGAAGCGGAGTTACAAGGGTTTAGAAGGGGTACAGGAAGGTGCTACGTGAAAAAAGAGGAAGCAACAATGGGTACAAGTTACTCGGAAGAATGATGGAGAAATTTGTTTCCATTGTAATATTGGAGATTATTTGGAGTCTGAGGTTATAGGTGGAGCTTGGATGATATTTATGGAATATCGTATCAAGATGGGGACTATTAGATTTGGTGATACAATATTCCATATTTAAGTAGACTTTGAAGATATCCGAGTCTGTATGGAATTGTGACTCAAATTTATTTTCTATTTTATAGATTTTGGAGAGTGATTAATTGCCTCTTTTATTTCTTTAACGAAGGTAATGAATTATCTACCTGGGAAAGATCTGGAGATGTATCCAATAGCTTCTTAAAAGGGATATTTTGTCAAGACTATTATAAATAGGCATGCATAGGGTTCATTAGATGTGTGTGGGGAAAATTTATTTTTTCTAAGGTTTTGGGATAGAGATATCTTCTCAATTTTTGGTTTTCTTATGTAATTTTTTGATGAATTAATAAAGGTTCTATTTGGAGGAATATTTTTGTCATTGTTTTTCTTCACTTCTTATCTTTTCTAAAATCTAATTGTGTAGGGATCTTGAGAAAAATCCTAACAATAATATTTATGGTGAATAATCTCTCAAACCATATTTCTATGATATTTTAGAATTTACATATTTAAACATGATATGACCAAGTATCTTTTTTCTTTATTTGCCCAGCACATTTATCATCCATCTTTATATTGTGAAGGCCATATATTTCATAGCACTTTTGGCTTGCAACACTGTAGTTTTTAAATGAAGATAAGAACACTACAAGAAAGTATGTTATTAATAATTCCATTCGATAACGTATTATTCCGAAGCATTATTGTTTAGCTTTAAGACCATTCTCAACCATGGGTCGGTTAGGAAGGAACCAACCCCCAATGGAGGGTTGGTTGGCTACTTCAGGTTGAATGTTGCCAAAGCAACCCTAAAGGTTGCTTCTTAGCTGGCCAAAATAAGGCTGCCTATATAACCGGCCTTATTTTGACCGGCTAAGCCAATGTCTATAAAGTATTCGTTAGCTCTTAGCCGGCTAAAAGCCAATGGCTACTTTATATTCGTTGGGTCATTGTCGGCGAAAATAAGCTGGCTAACTTTATTAATTTGACTGCTGCTTCTCCCCCTATATAACATTTTCATTCCATCATTCTGTTTACACCATTTTCACTTCAATTTTCTCTCTTCTCGGCACAGTTTCTTCAATCAATATTAGCAATGTCAAAAAATTCTAAAGGAAAATCATAGAAGTCTTCATCTCTTAGATTTCTACCTCTACAAAGGCCATATAATCGGAATCCGGTGCAATTTAATCAGCATATGTATAATTCTCAGCACAGTCAGAATCAATTTCATTGTCAACGGGCGCCAATTTCATATCAGCCTCAGCAAAATCAGAATATCCACCATTTCAACAAGACTTTAATTAATACCAAAATTCTCAAAATACGAATTATTCGCAGAATAGTTTGTTTCAACAAAACTATCGATACGATCAAAACTACGTGTCTCCCAATAGCCAACGACGGTCAATAATGCCAAAATTTGGAGGCAATAGATTTGAAAATCAGGAAACAAATTGGTATAATGAAATAGCCGATTGTAGGAGTCCTACTTTGTCTTCTGGTCAAACATGGGGAAATCAACCATCGAGAATCAACATTTCAGAGTCTGGAACCGCGGAATCTAAAGGTGGCGAAAATGGTAAAATGCTCACCAGACGAGCAAGCTGAATTAGCATTCTGTTGTGTTGAATGCTCTAAAGATAATAAGAAAGGTACTAGCTAAAGCAAATCCTCGTTTTGAACTTCTATACGCAATCTGTTCAACCTTCGAACTCCAAACAGCCTCGAGAGCGGTAGATTCTTTGAAGCAGTCGTGAAATAGAATAAACACCACTTTTCAATGTTGGAAAGAAATAATGGTTGGCCTACATTCTAGACAACTTAGCGGGGTAAAAGACTCTGATCTGGTAATTTATTTAATTTTGGACTTTGAAATAACAAGTTTTATGTTTAATTCATCTAACAGTACTTCATCCTCTACAGCTCAATCAAGCAAATGCATTGTATATGCCTAAACATAAAAATCAACTTTTCAACATTCAACATTGATACGACATACTAAAAAAAGAGGAAAAATGGAGCCGGGTGCGACAAGAACATTCAGTGTTGCGCTTTCTTCCTTGAAAGATGAGCGATGAATCCAACCCCGTAGTTCTGATCCACATGAGGACACCCCCTTCACAACTAGTTTAGATGGTTGGCCTCCAGGAAAGTTCAAGGGGAAGAAAAAACAGCCCCCGATTACAACTCACATTACAAAAATATTAGATAGCGTATGGCGGCTGCGGAAGATGCAATTATATTTGGAAACAAAAGAAACAAATAAGAAAAGTGAAAGGGCAATGGAAAAACTACGGCGGCATGATGAAAAACAAAAGTTAAGAAATGATGAGCTAGAGTTAAGAAAATAAGAACTAGGTCGACAACAAAGAGCTGATGATATGGCTCTTTTAACTTGCAATTTAAACGAACTCAATCCAGTTCGAAGGAAGCATATGGAGGAATAACTTGAGGAGTACCATAGACGTCAAGAGGGGATGTAAGTGTTGGTTGTAAGTTAAATTTGAGTGTTGTTGTCAATTTTAATTTCTTCATATTAGTTCGAGTTAATTTGTTGTTATTGCTATTGTTATTTCTAATGTAAGTATTGGTTGTATAAGTGTTGGCTGTACTAATGTAAGTGTTGGTTGAAACTTTAATGGTCAATTAAGTATTTATTGCTATTGTTACTCTTGAATACTAGTAATTTTTCAAAAACAACTCAGTAAAGTAGAAATAAGAAATTCAAACACATAATAATACAAACTGGATTCAACCCCTTAATATTACAATAGATAAGCTTGCGGACAACCACTTGATAATACAAACTATCAACAACCACATAATAGAACAACCACTTAATAATACAAAATGTCAACAACAATAAACATTACTTCTACTAATTGTTTCCTATATGTTCCTAGTAGTGTTCCACTGGTTCTTCTCTTAGATCAAGATGAGCTTGTGGATCTCGAATATCTTGTACTCTTTGCAAGTATTCAGCAAAAGTATTTGGATCCTTATAAGCTTTTTTTGAAATGCTATAGTAATGTCAGAATAGTTTCTCAACTGAAGTTCGTACCCACCTCGTTCTTCTTCGACAATCATATTACGTAAAATCATACAACAATACATGATACCAGATAGCACCACTGGATCATGGTAATATACCTCTTTTCGTAAAATATGAAACCTACCTTGAAGCACTCCAAATGCTCGTTTCATATCTTTTCTTAAGCTTTTTTGTTGTTTGGTGAACCTAGCTTCTTTTGTGTTATTTGGCTTTTTGCAAGCTTGCACAAATGTTTTCCATTTTGGGTAGATTCCATCTACCAGATAATAACTTACTAAATGATATTTGTCTTTGATTTTGTAATTGCATGGAGGTGAGAGGTCATTACATAAGTCCTTAAATAAATATGACTGTTGTAGAACGTTAATATCATTAAGTGGCGCTTCGAAAAAAGCATGCCATATGTACAAATCGTACGAAGTTACAACTTCCAAGATCAAAGTAGCCTTTCTGCAATGTCCTGTATATTGTCCCTGTAATGCAACTGGAGAGTTTTTCCATCTCCAATGCATATAATCTAGGCTACCTAACATACCTGGAAATCCAGACTGAGATCTCATTGCCAGCAACCTGTTAATGTCTTGTGCTATTGGAGATTGAACCAAACATACAAACGACAGTTTTGCAAAACTCTTTCATACATAATATTGCCGTTGAGTCTCCAATCCTCACTTTTTTGACTTTCCAATCTCTAGAAGTTCCATATGACATCATGCGAAGTGCAATCGTAACCTTTTGCAAGGGATAAATACCAAATTCGTCGATTCCATTTCTTCTGTGCGTGAAAAAAATATCTGTTTCCGTTAATCTGTCGAGAACCCGATTAAAGATATTCATCGACATATGGAATCTTCGTCTAAAATCCAAGTCCCCATACATTGGGTTTGCTATAAAATAATCCTTGATCAATTAATTATGCCCGCTAGCATAGTTACGTACATAACGCAAGTATCTTTTGCCCACAACACCACCTCCTTGGGAAGTCGCAGGCCTTCAGCAATTTCATGGGTCATTAAATCCATTGTTTCGGAACAACATTCTTTATTGAGTAATATAATGTTCAACAAAGTCGTCGAAAGAAGATGACGGTAAGGAAGACGAGGATTAGAATCACCACAATCGTTTTAGAGAACTAATGGAATATTGGTAGAAGAAAGGTGTGTAATATTCTATGTTTCTGAATGAGTATATTTTACAATATCCTGGCCTCTATTTAAATGCTCTTGTCGATTAAAGCTACAGCGGTAAAGAAGTCTGGTCAAGTCACAAACAGTCATAAAGTAGATGGGTCCACCTATCATATTGCTTGAAGATTCTCTTGATGATTAAAGTTGCGGTGGTCAGAAGGTCGGGCCTTATCACAAATAGAGAGAGCAAATGGGTCCACATATCGTACTACTTGAAGATGCTCTTGTTGATTAAAGCTATAGTGGTCAAGAGGTCTAGTCAAGTCACAAACAGTCATAGAGCAGACGGACCCACCTCTCATACTGCTTGAGGATGCTCTTGATGATTAAAGCTACGATGATAAGAAGGTTTGGTCTTGTCACAAACAGAGATAGATCAGACGGGTCCACCTGTCGTACTGCTTAAAGATGCTCTTGATGATTACAGCTGCGGTGGTCAGAAGGTCGGGTCTTGTCTCAAACGGAGATAGAGTAGACGGCTCCACCTATCGTACTACTTGAAGATGCTTTTATCGATTAAAGTTGTGGTGTTCAGAAGGTCCGGTCTTGTCACAAGCAGTTGCCATGCTTCTCTTCAAGGTTTGGTCATGTCACAAATAGATGCTCTTGTCACCATAATCTGGTATATAAATATCGGTTCATTTGCCATGCTTCTCTTCAATGTTATCATAACTTTAGTTTATAAAAATGGTCGACTACGACCATATTTCATTACCATCCTCATATTCATACGAAGGTCCTTTACAGTACAATAGCGCACCGAATACCTCATCCTCGCAACCACCTACCGAGTGGTATATTGAAACGGAGGAGAGACATAATGCTGATGTAAGAGGGCATGAGATGCAAGTGCAGGAGCGCACGCTGCTATACAATGGACGACATCAAAGACAAGATCAGCGTAGCCATAACAGAAAAAGAGCTCAAAGAAATGAAATACGATACCAAGTACCTCACACAAATCAAGAGGTTAATTCTAATGAAATATACTATAACTATGGGTTTTCTGTTCTATATCCTGTTGTACCTAAAGGAATGGATATTGGTCGGCGTCACTATAGATGCCGCAATTCTCCTGATGGTTGTGGCCTTTAGCAATGGCTTGATGACCCTCTTCCTCATCGTGCAGTTGTTTATACCAACGAACTTGGAAACCAAATTCAGATGCTTCAAAGGACATTGGGTTCAATTAACTTATTCGATGCTCGAAGGCAATTTTTTTTAATTATATGTTGTCATGCTTGCTTTCTAGTTCTTTTAATATGTTGTTCTTGTGTTTTCTTTAGTTCGTTGTCCAGTTTGATTACAATGAAAGCTGTTATTTGTTCTTTTCATAACTTAAGTGTTGTTGTTGATGATTTCTAACTGTTGATATACGTTTATTATGTTAAGTGCAGAGTAGATTATGACAATGAAAACTTTACTGGAATTTGAAATTACATATAAGTTACTAATAGTCCAAACAACAAGTAGAAGGTAATAAACTTAACAAACATACTTAACCAACCAATACATCATTCAAATTGTCTAATATATCTAACCCAGAGATTGTACGCAACATGTCCAACAAAATCAACGTGATAATCCCACAAATATCGGGAATCACACGTGGCTCGTGTTAGCTGAAATAAATCTACTTCTTTCACTTCTTTTATAACTTGTCTATATCATTGACAAGTCCTTGTAAACGTTACAAAATTGCTGCGAGTTTCCAAAATCCTTCGAATTAATTTGCAATCCGGATGACTATTAAAAGTCTTGTTTAGAGTGACCCAAATATCTTGCTCCATTCGTCTTCCATGTGTCTACGGTCAGCTTCTATGTAACACTTGATTAGAACTAAATAATCACTAGCATTCCAGTTTTCATTCGACGTTGAAGCTTCTTAGGACGGTGAGAATAAATGAAGTTGTTGTGAATTTTCAATACAGAAAGCTGCCTTGTATAGAAAGTTAATGATCTGTTTCTCATGAATGAAGTATCTTATAATCACCCATGTGTCAATCACCCACAAAGGTTTGAAAGAACAAACACATATGTGTTTGTTCTTTCAAATGGTGATTTACACATATGCAAGCAAAATATTAAATCCATAGCTGATACAAAATACATAACAATGATAATACTCATATAAAACCACCACTACTACATACAAACCATTGATAATACAATCATACAAACTCTGATACACAGTACATAACAATGATAATACCTATATACAACCACTACTACTACATACAATCCACTGATAATACAATCATACGAACTCTGATACACAATACATAACAATGTTAATACTCATATACAACCACTACTACTACATACAAACCACTGATAATACAATCAAACTTTGCTACATAATACATGACAATGATAATACTGATATACAACCACCACTACTACATACAAACCACTGAAAATACAATCGTACATACTCTGTTACAGAACATATAACAATGATAATACAATAGTACATGCTAACACTAAGGCTTATCAAATTGATACCAATCATCAAAAAGATTGCCTGCTTCACCATCGTCGTCGTTGTCGTCGTCATCACTATCGTCATCATCTACTATGGGTATAGGATGATATCGCTGCTCATCAACTGCAGTAAGCTCGTTAATACGAGCAGTCAACTCATCTACACTAGGTCGATGCTCGACATACACGACCTGGCGGAGTTCCAACTGCATCTGAAACAATCCTCATACGAAAATGTTGCTGGATCAAGATACTGGGAAATCTCTGGCTGAGGAATATCAATATATCTATCAACCCTAGACGTAGTCAGAATACCTGCTGTCCAACTATAATCTCCTACCTGGAAGGGCTGTGGAGCGTGATACATTCGAGTACTCTGTGTAAGGTTGGGCAAAATAGGAGGGCAACACCACTACTTAAGGGCCTAACCAAATCAACAGATGCAGCATGAACAATTGTAGCCGTATGCGATGGAGTGTAAAAGCAACGTCAAAAGGATGCAGAATCTACATTCATGACAATGAAGTAATTTGTGGACCACCACTCTCCTACAAACTGCTGTAATGCAACGCTGTCATAAGTCTTTAAAAAAGATGTATCCGGATGTGGATCATCGGGAACGAAATCACTGTCTAAGGTCTGTCTCCAACTATGCTCACCGAGGAACCAGTAGCATCCTAGGCTGCCTGGCGATGAAACTAGTGAAAACGTCTCGTAGATAGAAAAGCCGCATGCACTACAATGAGGTTGGTATTAAAAGATGATCCATCATACGGATGCCAAACAACGCTCTCTCATGTGGTCCGTAATTCGATCTGATTTCGAGCCACAGCAAAAATATGATGTGCCCCCTCCATGCACCATTCCGTAGCTATCACGTGCCCATGCTCTGAGCTGGGGAAAGAAAAGGGGTAATGTAGAGTCCAAAGTCGGATAAGTCGTGTTACGAAAGTATTCGTAGTACCCGTGCTGTAAAACCTCCCAAAACCCTGTAATGGACGAGCATCTACACCTAACAACACACTAATGATCCAGAGAGCAATACAAATACGCTAATATCGGAGTTCCCCAGTCATATGCGACTGGACTATCAAACGACAACTCTGCTACAACTGCTACATAACCGGCTGGTAGCGTGTTCGATGCATTTGTAAAGAATAGGTTCCCCATCATCTACAGAATAAAAAGTCAAACTATCGCCAAGCAGTTATCAAAACTATGTACATGTATCGATTCTATTATTGCTTGCCTAATGTATGAGCATCTAAGATGTAGTCCGGATCACAGTCCGTCATGCAAATCAAAATGTGGAATAACACTAGATAAACGATGAAAATGCTGGTACTCCTCATCATACGGTAAGGTCTCACCCTGACTAATGCCTATATCGGTCAACATAGTAAAGTTTAAAGGTGTAGTACCCATCTCTCAAAACTAGAGTGAAAGTTATGAGAGGTCTTTCACGAACATGCGACTAAAGCACCACATAACTGAACATCTGAATTTAATAAATTATTGATACTTATTAAAGCAACCAAGCATTATTTAAAGCCTAAACATCAGTAATAAAATAAACAGTAATTATGTAATTACGTACTCAGAAAGTCTCCAAGTCCTATCTCTCACAGCAAAGCATGTATAATGCCCTCAGCATCATAAGATCGTATAATCCTATAAATCTGTATCACGCTAATCTAAGATCCATGGGTGCGCTCACGACGAGCCTAAGTTAAAATATTTTACGCATTCAATTTTTATTGTACAATTTGAACTAATAAGAAAAATTTGAGGTAGAAAACTTACAGAATTATCAAAAAACGTGCTAACGTGTACTACTTCATCTGGTAGTACCCGAAAATTGACCAAATCTTTGTCCGGACCGAAATTTTGGTCGATGCGGGAGTCCAAAACTGCAGCTACTGTATTTCTGTCCGCACGTCTTCGTCTAACCACTGTGCTTTGTCGCCTTTCATCGAACGCGGACGGTGCAGATGCGCTACGTTCGGTAGACACGTTTTTCACGGATGGTGGAACATTTCCTGCGCTGCGACTGCCGCTGCCTTGGATTCTCCGAAAAGCTCTTCTCATTATTTTTCGAAAGCGGATGTTTGCGAGAAGCAGAAGAAATGATGAGCGGAAGGAAAAAGGAGGAAAGAGGGAGAGATGTGGGTAGAAATGAACACATAGCCGGTTGTGCTCTGTACACTTAGCCGGTTAAGTAGACGTTGTAGATTTCAGTCCACCTCGTTGGGGATTGCAATCCAATGGACGTGGATTGCAATCCACACCTTATCCCCTTAGCCAGTGAAAGCGCAGATGTGCTTTTTCCCCAGTTGGGCTAGCTTCCCCTAAGCAACCCCTACCATTGGGAATGCCCCGATAATTTTTTTGTTGTTGTAATATACATTAATAATAGGGATGAATATGCTAAATATGAAAGGGCATTATTGTAATCTGCACTGCATAAGTAGTCTATAAATATGGAGCTTGATTGTATTGTAAAAATATATCTCTCAATTCAATAGAATTGTTCTCTCCCTAGTTGCCTCCATTCTCTTTATTCTGTAACACGTTATCAGCACGAAGGAATGCGAATTAATTATTGACCTCAACCTGTTCACCTTCAAACTTTCCAACTTCTCAGCAAGTAATTAAATATTAATTACTCTGACTGTTTCTCTTCTGACCATTCCAATTCTAAGGCTATTTATATTCAAAATCCTATTATATATATTAGTGTAGACGAGTCTTTTAGAATATATCTACATACATTCTATTTCTTATTTCCTTTAAAACAGCAGGTAAAGGAATTGTTCTTGCATTTCATTATAAACTCGTTACTTTTCCTCTCTCCAAAAAGGTAATTGTCAATATCATATTTTTTTGATAAAGCTATCAAGTCAGCACATGCTAGTTTGGGGTTCGCTTCTATATTTTTCATGTCTTTTCTTGTATCACTCTTATTTTTATTCTTTGGCTTCTAAATTCAATATTTTTTTTCCCTTCGTGGGTCTATTGCCAAATAAAATTCAAAAGTTTGGAATGGAATATACGCAAAAGCTGACTTTCCTTTCTTATTTGATAAATACATGAAAGTTGCAAAATCCAAATGTTTGGTTTTGTTGATACATTTTTTTTGGTATAGTTGTTTGATACCATGAATGAAGACTTTTCATTTTTTTTTCTTCTTTTTAGCTGGAAACAAACATATAGTGAATGCTGTTGTGGTGAATATTTTCACCTTATGCAATTTATTTTATGAACATTTCACAAAATGACAAACATCGTCAAGCTTGAATTTAAAACTTTGGATATATCTGGAGACAACTACTTATCATGGATACTGGATGCTGAGATTCATTTGCAATCTCAATGCTTAGAAAATGCCATTAAAAATGGCAATACTATGTCCCAGCAGGACAAGGCAAATGCTCTAATATTTTTAAGACGCCATATCCATGACGATCTAAAAACAGAATATTTGATTGAAAAAGACCCTTTCCACTTATGGAACTCCCTGAAGGAGCGTTATGACCACCAGAAGACGGTCATACTTCCAAGCACTATATAAGAGTGGTTGAACATGAGGTTTCAGGACTTTAAGTTTGTAAGAGAATATAATTCTGCAATGTTTAGAATCACTTCTAAACTGAAATTATGTGGAGAAAAGGTGGATGATGCACAAATGCTTGAAAAGACTTTCTCAACATTTCATGCCTCGAATATACTCCTGCAACAGCAATATCGAGAGCGTCGTTTTATAAAATATTTTGAACTCATAGAATGCTTACTAATTGCTGAACAAAATAATGAATTGCTTATAAAAAAAATAACACCTCAAGACCAACTGGCTCAACTGCATTACCTGAAGTTAATGCTAATTTTGCCCACTCTGGAAGAGGTAGGGGTCGAGGGCGAGGTAAAGGACATGGTCATGGACGTGGATATAACTCTAGCAGAGGTGGTTATGGTGGTTTTAAAGGTAATAAAACCACCAATTTTAAAAAGAAACAAAAGAAAATTAAGCCTGTAAAGAACAATGATTCAGCTTCAGAAAATAGAAGGCATTATGAGGAGGTTTGTTATAGATGTAGACGATCTGGTTCACTGGTCACGTACACGTAGACCATCAAAGAAAACAATTGAAAAATATCATCGCTCGAAGAATATTGAGGCAAATAATGCCAAAAAGTTACCTGAAAACACTAACCTAAAGTTAGATGATTTCTTCGAAGATGACAATGGAAATTTCATTAACGATGAAAATCTAAGTGCAACGATCAATGATAAGACCGAGTTGATCAATTAGAAATGTCTTGAAGTTTGTTATGTGACTTTCGTTTTATTTCATTAGCTTGCATCAATAAATCAGTTTGAAGTTTGTGTTCATTTAATTGTATTTCCCGTTGCAGTACTAGTAATGTGTAATGTGGATGTTGTTTTTAATCAATAGCCTATTTTAATCATATTACTTTGTTTGTTTACATTACATTTATTTATGCATACAAATTTTTAATGATTGACTAATCATTGTCTTTAATTCTTAAGGTATGGAACGCCATTTGGGTGATGATATATGCTTACTAGATAGTGCAACTACTCATACAATTTTGAAAAACCAGAAGTTTTTCTCTGAACTATCTGAAAATTTCTCAGCTAAAGTCTCCACTATAGCTGGATCTGCTAATATAATTGAAGGGTCCGGAAGAGCCCATATAATATTATTAAATGGTACGCATATCTTTATTCAGAATGCATTATACTCAAGCAACTCTAAAAGAAATTTGCCGAGTTTTAAAGATATAAGAATGAATGGATACCATATTGAAACTATAAATGAAAACAACAAAGAATATCTTTGTGTTATTTCTAGAATTGAAAGCCAGAAGCTTATCCTAGAAAGATTTGGTACAATTTCAACTGGTTTATATTTTACAAAAATTGGCATAGTTGAATCTCACTCTATAAACATGAGCCAGAATCTCACAAATACAAAGATATTGATTCTTTGGTACAATCTCAAGTACAATTTCAACTGGTTGGGAATTTATGTGGGATTTGATTCTCCATTGATAATTTGTTACCTTGAACCTCTTACAGGTGATGTCTTCACTGCAAGATTTTCAGACTGTAAATTTGATGAGACAATCTTCCCGCCGTTAGGGGGAGAAAAGACCGTTCCAGTAGAACGGCGCGAAATATCATGGAATAATCCATCTATGTCTTATTTGGATCCACGTACTAAACAATGCTAATATGAGGTACAAAGAATTTTGCATATTCAAAATATTGCAAATCAACTGCCGGATGCATTTAGTGACACTGCAAAAATAACTAAATCTCACATTCCAACAGCAAATGCACCAGCAAAATTTGATGTCCCTGAAGGATCAAAAATAAATATAGCAGCAAATGAATCTAAAGCAAGACAAAAACGTGAAAGGCCAATTGGTTCAAAAGACTTGGCGCCTAGAAAAAGAAAGTCTAATGAAAAATCATCAATTAACGAACCTCCTGAAGAGGTTATAAATGATAAAAAAGATCACTCGAATGAAAATCCCAGTTCTCCTAGAAGTGCGGAAGGAAATATTATCCCAGAAGAGATAAAAGAAGATTCCAACGATAAAATGGTACCTAATAATAATGAGATCTCAATATTTTATACGAACTACGGAGAAATATGGGATCGAAGTAAAATAATAATTGATGATGTATTCTCATACGCAGTAGCTACTGAAATAATTGAAAGTCATGACCATAATGAGAATAATGAGAATGATGATAATGAACCAAATAGCATAAATGAATGTCGAAAAAGACACGATTGGCCAAAATGGAAAGATGCTATCCAAGTGGAACTAGATTCACTTCAAAAACATGGTGTATTTAGACCAATAGAGAAAACACCAGAAAATGTTAAACCAGTAGGTTATAAATGTGTATTCGTTAGAAAACGAAATGATAAAAATGAAGTCGTGAGGTACAAGGCACGACTTGTCGCACAAGGTTTCCTGCAGAGACCAGATTTTGACTTTAAGGAAACTTACTCCCCTGTCATGGATGTCATAACATTCCGATATTTGATAAGCCTTGTAGTTTCTGAAAAACTCGATATAAGATTAATGGATGTTGTGACAGCTTATCTTTATGGTGAATTAGATACCAACATTTACATGAAAATTCAAGATGGATATAAATTACCTGAAGCAAAATCAAAGTCCATGTACTCATTAAGACTAAGACGATCACTATATGGATTGAAACAATCTGGAAGGATGTGGTATAACCGTCTTAGTAAATATTTGGTAAAAGAAGGATACGAAAACAATCTCATTTGTCCATGTGTCTTTATAAAGAAATCGGTAAAGGGATTTGCTATCTTAGCGTTTATGTTGATGACATAAATTTGATTGGAACTCCAGAAGAGATTGATGAAACAATAAATTATTTAAAGAAGGAATTTGAAATTAAAGATCTTGGAAAAACTAAGCACTGTCTCGGTCTACAGATTGAGCATAGTACTAATGGCATATTAATCCATTAATCAAACTACATTGAGAAAATTCTAAAGCGTTTTCAAATGGATAAAGCATATCCACTTAGTATGCCAATAGTTGTTAGATCTTTAGATATTAAAAAGGACCATTACCGCCCAAAAGAAGAAGATGAGAATTTGCTTGGCCCGGAATTGCCATATCTTAGTGCCATTGGTGCATTACTATATTTGGCCCAATGCACAAGACCAGATATTGCATTTTCAGTAAATCTTCTAGCAAGATACAGTTCAGAACCAACAAAAAGACACTGGAATGGTATAAAACATATCATGAGATATCTTCGTGGAACGACAAATTTGGGTTTATTTTACTCTAACAGAGGCAATAATCCAAATCTAGTTGGCTATGCTGATGCAGGTTATCTTTCTGACCCACATAAAGCAAGATCGCAAACTGGATATGTATTTAATAACAGCAATGCAGCAATTTCATGGCGATCTACAAAACAAACATTGGTAGCAACATCATCCAATCACTCTGAAATACTAGCACTACATGAAGCAAGTAAAGAATGTATTTGGCTAAAATCATTGATTGAGCATATTCAAAAAAGCTGCCAACTTCCATCAGTAACGGAAAGGTCAACCATTATTTATGAAGACAATGCAGCTTGTATAGCTTAAATTCAAGCGGGTTACATTAAGGGTGATAGGACGAAACACATTTCTCCTAAATTTTTCTTCACACATGAGCTACAAAAGGATAACAAGATAGAAGTGAAACAAATCCGATCCCAAGAAAATCCAGCGGACTTATTCACAAAGGCACTTCCAAAATTAACATTTCAGAAGATGGTGTACCAAATTGGTATGCGTCGGCTGCATCAACAAACTAATTGAATAATGCGTTATACTCCGGGGGAGCGTATGAAATACGCTATAATGTACTCTTTTTCCTTCACTAATATTTTTTCCCACTGGGTTTTTATTAGTAAGGTTTTAATGAGGCATTATCTTGATCCAGAAGAATCAACCCTCGTAGTAACATTATAAAATATATTTTACTTAAAGATGAAATCATGTTGTACTCTTTTCCTTGTTTATGATTTTTTCCCACTGAGTTTTTCATAACAAGGTTTTTGATGAGGCAATTACTCTTATCATCTTTACATACGCATATTCAAGGGGGAGTGTTGTAATATACATTAATAATAGGGATGAATATGCTAAATATGAAAGGGCATTATTGTAATCTGCACTGCATAAGTAGTCTATAAATATGGAGCTTGATTGTATTGAAAAAATATATCTCTCAATTCAATAGAATTGTTCTCTCCCTGATTGCCTCCATTCTCTTTATTCTGTAACATTTTTAACTTTATTCTTTTGTTTTTTATATATTTAACGCTTTGCCCCAAAATGAAATAACCCTAAATTGAAATAACAAGTTCAACTCCACCTCCATCTCCGATCTCCGATCTTCAGCCGTTTTATTCATCTCCAATCTCCCTTCAATTCACTCTTCAATAGTTATGAAGTCGTTTAGAACCCTAGATCTTCAATAATCGATTTTGTTGTTCATCAATATCTGCCGGATTCAATAGAAAATACATTTCAAAGGCATATTTATTCTTCCAACTTCGTTTAAATTCATCTCGTTTATTCGATTATGCTCATTTATATTCGAAGGTATATTTATTCAATTTAATGGGAATAATTTATGCTTTTCTAAAATGATCTTCTGTTTGTGATAAAAATCCACCTCCTGTTGTGGCATGTTCATATTATTGAAATGTTGTGGTATTGCCATAAATCTCTACTAAACATTATTGTTTTGATTTTGAAAATTTAGACTATGTACAGACTCTTAATATTTTAGTTAAAAATACACATTTACTATTTTTGCCTTCTAGTTTTGTGTACAATTAAAATCTTGTAATGTTTGTCTGGTTTTGAAAATTTAGACTGTGACAGAATGTTGTAGATAAAGATATACATTTACTATTTTTGCCTTCCAGTTTTGTGTATAATTAAAGTCTTATAATGTTTGTTTGTTTTTCATACGCTGAAACTATAAATATTACATGAAGTAAATTTAAGTGTAATGATTCATCTTTTCCTATTAATAATTTTTGTTTCCTAACTCAATTTGTTAAAAATTCATAAAAGTTTGTTTCCTATTTAGTAATTCATTCAAGCCATGTAATTATGATGGTCACTGTTGTGTAATGGTCAAAATTGCTAAATCTAAATGTTCATTCTCTATTGTAGCAAAAGCATTGTAAAAGTTGTTACCATAATACATAGTGTTTAACATCTTACAGACTAAATCAATACATCATCTTACATATACTCTCCTCACTGCCACTTTTTATTATTATGAAAATTAGTATATCCTTCTTTATTCAATGTTGTATATGCTCACAGGTAAATTCTCATGTTTTGTTGGCCCGTTAATGTTCATTCTCTTGTTTTGTTGGCTTGTTGCCAATTATTTAAAAGGTAACTAATGGTTTTATAATTATTACATGAAGTAAATTTAAGTGTAACGATTCATCTTTTCCTATTAATAATTTTTGTTTCCTAACTCAATTTGGTAAAAATTCATAAAAGTTTGTTTCCTATTTAGTAATTCATTCAAGCCAGTGTAATTATGATGGTCACGGTTGTGTAATGGTCAAAATTGCTAAATCTAAATGTTCATTCTCTATTGTAGCGAAAGCATTGTAAAAATTGTCACCATAATACATAGTATTTAACATCTCACAGACTAAATCAATACATCATCTTACATATACTCTCCTCACTGCCACTTTTTATTATTATGAAAATTAGTATATCCTTCTTTATTCAATGTTGTATATGCTCACAGGTAAATTCTGATCATGTTTTGTTGGCCCGTTAATGTTCATTCTCTTGTTTTGTTGGCTTGTTGCCAATTATTTAAAAGGTAACTAATGGTTTTGAATTTGTTGGTTTTGGTTGGAGAAACCATAAATGAGATAACTTTGATTATTATAACAATGGTTCATCTTTATGAACTAGTGTAAATGATAAGAACCAAGCTTGGGTGGTACTTTTGCAACATTCAATGAAAAGATCCATATACTCAGGATTTTATGGTATAGATTTGAAAAATATCAATCACTTTTTGATTATCTATGTCGTTGAATTAGCAATAAGTGAAATAGAGCAAGTTTTGTACCCACATCAACATGCAATGATGTTTCCAAATTCATGACTTATGAATGTCCAGTAAACATACGTGGAATCAATAAGAAAATATTATAATTTTTTATGTATTTCCACTAAAAAATTGGATGCTTATTTTGTCCCTTGGTAACTTATTTATAATATTATCATTTTAGTAATTCATAGATACGTTATTTACATGGAAAAGTTATAATTTTTTCATAAAAAAAATTCAACAACTAGATATTACATGTACACAATATATATCATTTTAAAGGTAATAAAATTTATGATTTAACGGTGAAAATAGTTTGTTAATATGACATTTCTTAACTTTTGTGAAGCCTATAATAAAAATTGGTTTACTTTTTGAAGCTTATTTAATTTTTATAGAACTTGGCAAACTTAGTTACCTTTTTTGAAACTTAATTAACTTAGCTAAATTCGATGAAAATTACTTATTTTTTATAAACTTTGTCAACTTAATAAATTTTAATTATTTTTTATAAGCTTAGTTATTTTTTTATATAACTTATTTAACATAGTTAAAAATTTATAAAACTTAGTTAACTTTTATAAATTTCTTAATTTTTATAAAGTTTAGTTAACATAATTATTTTTTGTAGAAATTAATTTTTTTTATTCAGTCAATAGTTCAATTAGCCAGGTGTTGTTCAATAAGCATAGTCCTTACATGAGGCTCCATTATAATCTACATCAGTAATATGACTTATCCATGATAGGCTTCACAAAAGCCATCTGTACATAATGTCACTTCTTTGTTAAGCACATGGTAAAAGTGTGGTAAGCTGAAGCACTAATAACATATTTCACTGTATAATTATTTTTTTATTTGATACTTTGTTCAGCAATATTTACTGACAAATTTGTCTTTTGTTAACAAAGCGGCTACAAATTTAGTATAAGGCTAATGCTTTAGTACTCTTTATTTCTTCTTAGTTTTGGAGCTTGAGATTTCTTCCGGTGTATTTTCTTAATTATATGTTGAGGGAAAAAGACTGTGTTCATTTACACAGGTAAATAGATAATTCAACATTTTCAACCATGTTTAATTTCAGTAAATAATAATAGTTGATAGTAAAACTCAATTATTATGTTGATTTTTTTCATTAAAGGACTTCTAAGGAGTACGGACAAGGCGTAAGGTGTTTCATAGACGCTACGAAGAGAAATTTAAGAAATGTAAAGAAGCTTTTATGCCCTTGTTTAGATGGCCGAAATCTTAGTCGACATTATGATGACATTATCGTTGAACATTTGATTATAAGGGGGATAAATCCTAAATACAAGAGCACCAATAGGTGGTATAACTACGGCGAACAATTAAATGTGGGAAAATAAAATTAATTTGGACAATACATTTGACCTACTTAAAGCCATTCATTATGAATATGACGTTTTTTTGAATCATACTTTTTTTCCGATGACAAAGAAAAGGTGGATGTTCGGAAATGGGAGGATGACTTACTTAAGAATTTGAAAGATGCAGAAACCCTCTTGTATCTTGATTGCATGGATCAAACTAAGCTATTCGCCATCACTGTTTGTATAATCTTAAATGTGAGATTGAATTATCCGATAATGGTTTTGATAAACATGCTACAGTTGTTGTTGCCAAAGAATAATGTACTTCTTAAGACTTTGTATGATGTAAAAAATTCATCAAATATTCGACATGGGAATCGAAAAGAGTCATGCTTATAAGAATGATTGTTGTCTTTTCAGAAAAGTGTTTCAAGATTTAGACAGTTGCCCGAAATGTAACTCTTCAAGTTAGAAGATAAATGATGATGCTAAGAAGATTATATGAGGTGTTCTAGTTGAAGTGCTGAAATACTTTCCAATTATTTCAAGATTTAGGAGAATGTATAGATCTCAAAAGATAGCAGAAGACCTAAGGTGACATTTCAACAATAAAAGCAATGATGAAAAAATATGTCATTTTGTAGATTCTGTAATATGGAATGGCAGTGGACAAGTGGTGGAAATCATTTTCATCCGATCCACGCGATCTCAGGGTTGGTCTTGCTATTGATGGTGTCAATCTGTTTGCCTCGCTGAGCTTCAATATAGTTGTTGGCTAGTAATGCTTGTGACATATAATCTCTCGCCTATGTTATGTATTAAGAAAGAAAATATTATGCTAATATTAATAATTCCTGGTTCAAAGAAACTCGGAAATGATATTGATGTATATTTGGCGCCATTGGTTGAAGACGTGACTCATCTGTGGAATAATGGAATTGATATATATGATGCATTTAATAGATCGGTTTTTAATTTAAGAGCAATTTTACTGTGGAAAATAAATTACTTTCCAATCTATGAAAATTTTGCAGGATGTTGTGTAAAAGGCGAAAGAGCTTGCCCATTATGCGGTGTCAACAACCATCGTCGGTGGTTATATCATAGTCGGAAAAATGTTTATATGGGACATAAAAGATTCTTGGATCCTTCACATCCATTGAGAAAACAAAAAAACTTGGTTTGATAACACTATAGAGAAAGATAATAAACCTAGAATTCTAACGGAAAGAAACATTTTTGTTATTTTGAAAGGTTATTCAATTTTTTTGGGAAAGATAAGAACGAAGAGACAGAAAGGAGGAAGAGTAAGAAGAAGTTAAAGATGGAGTTGAGTAAGAAGATAAAAATAAAAATAGGAAGAGTAACCACAGTAGAAAAATGAAGATGGTGTGAGAAATGAGATATTAAGGTGGAAAAAAAGATCAATCTTCTTCGATTTTCCACATTGGGAGGTTAGTATTAAAATTATATTTTCTTCCATTGACTTAGCAATAAAAAAAACTATCTTATTGAAGTGTTGTTATCGATTATTGTAGTAACTTCTTTTGCGACAAATTTCAATGTAATGCTTGTTGAGAAAAATATTGCTGAAAGCCTACTAAGCACGATGTTGCTTGATAGTAAATCAAAAGATAATTGCAGAAAGAATTTGGAGGATTGATGGATTCGGCAAAGTCTTTATGCACAACCTAGTGGGAATAGAACATATCTACCATCGGCTCCATACACATTTTCTTTGTCTAAAGAAAAAAATTGTACAAGGTTACATGATTTTGAAGGTCCTGATGGTTATTTCGCAAATTTCAAAACATTTGTATCATTAGAAGATTACAAAGTTAGTGGTTTGAAGTCTCATGATTATCATATTCTAATGCAACAATTGTTATCCGTTGCAGTTAGAGAATTATTACCGAAGAAAGTCAGAACAACAATAATTCGTTTATGTTCGTTTTTCAATAAAATATGTCAACATGTTTTTGAAAGAGAGACGTTGCAACAATTTGACGATGAGATTATTGAAATTTTGTGTGAACTCAAAAGATATTTTCCACCTTCCTTTTTTGATCTAATGGTACATTTGATAATTCATCTTAGAAGAGAAGCGTAATTGTGCGGTCCGATTCGTTTTCGTTGGATGTACCCATTTGAAAGATATATAAAAACAATTAAAGATTATATAAAGATTATGCACGACCTGAAGGGTGTATTGCAGAATCTTATCTTGCAAAAGAATCAATGTGATTTTTTAGTGAATTTCTAAAGGAAAATACAAATGCAGGAGAAAGAAGTCTGAAATGAAAATTATTAAAAGAATGTGATACTCGAAGGATTTTCAATTTTAAAAGCAAAGATAATTATATTGTCATCCGATGAAAAAGATATTGCTCATTTGGCATAGCTAATGAATACGGTTGTAGTGAAACCATATTTAAGTAAGTACATATTATATTTTGTTTATACCTTTTTGATAAACTTTTAACGTTGAATATAACTTGTGTAAAATTATTTAAAAACCAGCATGCATTTAAAGGAGTTACAACATTTAGATACGTATTTGAAAAAAAAAAAGCGACATTACCGTGGAAAAAATATACAGATAATTTTTTAAATTGGATTAAAAAGAAGGTTAGTTTAATTTTAATTCATCCTTTCATTATTGACCAAAAAAGAATATTTTTTTCAAAATTTATGTAAAATAATTTGTTTCCAGGTACCTGTTTATAGGGGTGGGCATAAACCGCACCGCTGTACGGAAACTGCCCGCACCGGACCGCAAAAGCGGTGTGGAAACCCGCACCGAATCTTCTAACCAAAGCTGATACCCCAAACCGGACCGACCCGCATCGATATGGTTTGGTTGCGGTTTGGACGATTGAACCAACCATATTAAACCGGACCGAAAATTTATATTAGTAATCTTATGATAAAAATATAAGCACTCCTATCCTATTTTAGATTCTATCGATGTACATTCTATTTTTAACGTATGTTGTCGTTATATTAATAATAATCGCTGATATAAAGGAAGAAATTATAGTTTGGTATAATACTTTTCATCTCATTTTGTTTGTGAATAAATTCTAATTATAATCTTATTCTAGTCATTTTCCTTAATGATTATATATTGATTAATGTTGATGTTTGATTAATCTACCAAATATAATCTCACTTGTACGTAAATGTCAAATTGAAATATTCATACAATTAAGAACTAATCTTTCATTTCAGTATAACATTGTGTTTTAACTTTTAAATGTAAAAATTTCACACAGTTGCCTTTGTAAATTGATTGCTGATGGAAGTAATTCTTTTATTTTATATTTAATACGGGTTCAAACCGGACCGAAACCGAACCGTTTTACATTCAAACCGGCCCGAAACCGAACTGTTTAAAGGATTGGTATAACGGTTTATATTTTTGATTAACCGTTTGATGCGGTGCGGAAGCGGTTTGAACTCCAAACCGCACCAAACCGACCCACGCCCACCCCTACCTGTTTACTCAACGAATAATGAAATATTAAAATAGATTGTCTTTGGCCCGAGTGGTAATGCATTGTCCTATAAATGATATATAACTAATTGACAACGTTTTCACACAAAAGATGTTGAAAGAAAAAATCAAAATTACGGGGTGACTTATGATGCGACTATAATGTGTAGGACAAGTACAAAAGATATCTCTCAAAAAGTTGATGTAGTCACTTATTATGAGATAGTGACTGCCATAATCTTGTTGGACTATCATGATTTTTATATTCCCGTATTTAAGTGTCATTGGGAAAATATAGAAAATGATGTGAAGGTTGAAGACGGATTCACTCTTGTTAATTAATAACAAAATACAGCTTCATTGTAAAAGATCCATATATCCTTACATCTCAAGTGAAATAAGTTTTTTATTTAAGAGCGAATGATCGGTCTAATTGGTATGTTGTGATGAAAGCACCACCAACAGGTTATCATGAATTAGAAACAGATGATCCTGTTATGGAAGTTAGCTTTGTTAAGAAAGATTGTGAAGAAACCGACATGAATGTTGATTCCGTGGATAATGATAGTTATGCTAGGAAGATTGTGAAGTCATATTTGAGCAGATTTCCACTTTTATTTGCTTATGAGGTTTGTCTATTTAATAAACGGTTTAATTATTGACTGAACTTGGTTAATATTTTACAATTTATCATTTTGTTATATAAACTTAGTTACATTTTATAAAACTTAGATAACTTGGTTAATATTTTATAATTGATCATTGTTGGTATTATTATTATTCTAAAATCAACATGGTTATTCAAGCATTCCAATATTACCAAAAGTCAAACATTAATGTTTTGCATACAATTACAATCTGCTTGTGTTGATGATGCTGTAGATTCCTTTAATTCCACACATGGCCATATAGTAGTTGTACTTGTTGCATTTGACTATGTCTGTATGCAAGTCCTTGTTTTAGAACATCAAAGCTATAATGTTTTGCTGATTAACTATGTTACCAGAGCTAACACTAAAATTTGAGTGAGTTTTGCTATCATCAAAGCTATAACATTGTTAGGTAAAATTTAAAACTCACGAATTGTCATGTTGTAATTTTGGACGACTGTTTATTCTTTTCCCCTTATTTTACTTTTCCAACCCGTAGTGGTGTTCTTTCCCAGTTTGCCAATTAAATTCTACCAGGAGCGATTTATTTTCAGATTAGTTTAACTTCTGTTGTATATCCAATTATCATCGACTCATGGCTACTGTCTATCAAGAGTTATATACACAGCCTGCAACTTTTTTATTTATTTTGCCTTCATAAAAACATTGCTATAACACACCAATTCTTTGCTAATAAGTATATACCATAAACTGAATTTGCTGAATATTTATATCATGGAGTTAGAAGGTTGTACTTCATATCAGGACAAGAATGCTTTTAAGTATTTTACACATACTTTGCTTCGAAGATGGGGCATTTTGGCTGCCATTCAGTTTGTTTTACTTGCATTACAAGCATATCATTATAGTTTGCTAATTTTTGGTGTTTCTCCATTAAATCATGGATATACTGCTGCGATCTGATGTTGTAGAACAAGGACTGAAGATCATTATTGTGTGTCGATTATGTACTGAGGATGTAACCCATCTGTATGAAACATGGGATTAGCAGCTGCAAGCAAATATCATAACTTATAATATCCATGATATGTATACAAAAGATAAACATACAATATCTCATTGCCTACAAGCTGCACGTTATAATACAAAAGATCCCCAACCTAAGTTCTGATGGTGCATATCCCTGCTACTAATAAAGAAAATTCATTCAACCAACTTACTCGGTGTCCTTTTGAAATTTCAAAATTGTCCTTACTTTTCGTTCACATGTTTGCGCTCAAACAAAATATCAACGTATATAATAACACAAACAGCCCGTGTGCGAAGCATGGGTCCATACTAGTTAAAAATGTACAAAAGGTTATAGACGAGATCTTTACATATAACTAAGAGTTTCATTGTGTTTTACCTTGTAAGAGTATCAGGTAGAAAGTGGGTGCTCCAAGTATTTTACCACCAACATCAGGAAATGTATATTGGCCTAGAGTGGGCCCGACTTTTCCATTAGCTTATACTTTTATTGGGTATTTCAGAAGATGGCCCGTTAAGTGTCTTATTTCCTCTGAACCGAAATGCAAGTAAAGCTATATTGATCTGTTTAGGGTCAGTCACTTTACACTGTAACGAGGAAAACAGTCCCTTAGTGCATTTTAATTATATCGAGAGTAAAACGGATCCTATATTTTCGTCCATTTTACTTACATGGAGAGTAAAACAGTCCCTTAGTGTCTTATTTAGAATAATTCATTTTCCCATTGCCTATTCGTTTTGTAGTAATAAATGGTTTCTTCTTTTTTCTTTTTTTTATACAGAAAATGGATAGGACGAGTAAGATTGTGAAAAAGAGGGGCCGCATGCAAAAAGAAATTGACGAATACAAAAAGAATGTGCTAGAGAGGAGCAGTTTGAAAAAAATCCAGCAGACGATGAGAAACAAACTGAACTAGAAAACAACGATGCTGAAACACAAGACAATCCACAAGTAGTCAAAGATAATGTAGTTTAGTCAGAAGAAAATTCTTAAGTTACAATGGATAGCGAGAGACATATGCAAGATGCCAATGCAAAGTTAAATGCAAGATGAAAACCCAAAGAACCAACTAAAGTTAGAAGACTTCCATTTAATTTTTTGAAGCAAATCATAGTTGAATTTAATAGTATAGGCAAACCAATAGGAGAAGAGTTAATCAAATCATCTCCCTATTTAAGACCGCTTGTACGAGAAATTGTTCTGCTTACATTAAATGATTGAAGACAACTTAGTGACGAATTGAAATCTGTTTTATGGTAAAGCATTCGGGTTAGATCTGTCAAAATACGACATAACCTATTAACCCAACTCATTTATCCTACTTAAAAATGGGTTGGACCAACTCATTTATGAATTTTATTAAATGAGTTATGGGTTAGGTTGATCCGTTTTAAAAAGGTTATAAATGGGTAACTCATTTATCCATTTATTAAAATCTAAAATTTTGAAAATAAGAATTTTGAACATATACTGTAGTTTTCGTAAAAGTTGACAGGTTGTACTTAGAAAATAATAAGCTACCACATCTTCATATTTGAACTCTGTCTACTGCAGAATCTGCTATTTTTTTGTTCAGGCTGCAATAACTTTTTCGTAATAAGTCAAAATCTGACATCCGAGATTTTGACCGATGAACTCTTACCTAAATTACGAACAATATATAACACTCGGTTACTTCATTTTGTGAATGCACATTGTAGTTTCTCATGGGGACTGACAGTTGTACTTAGAAAATAACAGGCTAGCACATCTCTATATTTGAGATCCGTCTAGTGCAGAAGCCGTTATTTTTTTATTCAGATTACAATAACTTCTTCGTACTGACTCGGAATCAAGCGGGAGTTCGACCGATTAATTCCCATCTAAATTACGTACAATATGGAACACTCAAATACTTCATCTTGTGAATGCACACTATAGTTTTTCATGGAGACTGATAGTTGTATTTAACAAAAAACAGACTACCACGTCCTTATATTTGAATTTTGAAGAAAATTAGAATTAAAATTAGAATTTTAAAATTCGATTTTTATCGAAATTCAAAACGTAAAAATTAGAATTAGAATTATTTTATATTTGTTTTTTATTAGTCAAATTAAATTTTTAAATGGATTAAATGGGTAAACCGTTTATTAAATTGATTGGGTCATAAATGAGATATAAACTGGTTGAGTCAAACTCGACCCAACCCAACTCGTTATGACACTCTTTTTTAGGTATTTTATATGATTTCCTCAGTAGTTTGAGTTATATTTTGAAATTCAATGTGTAAAATTGAACTTAACAGTAAAAAAATATTGATCGTTTCTTTGTGGAAATGGTGCTAGTGTGCTGTATTATAACAATTTAAACCTTGTCAATTTAGCTTATGTCCTAATGGCACTCTTATACTGTTAATACGTTCTATAATTGATGTGTACAGACAAAGCAATTAAAAATGACAGGCTAAAGAGGTCTTGGGATCTTTCTTCCACGTTTACTGTACAAAATATAAAATAGAATCAAACGAATATTTTATAAGTACAATATTCATGTCTCCCCACCTTTTATTATATATCTCTCTAACTCAGTTAATTCGGCTTTTACTTCTTCACTATTTTTTATTAGTTCGAATTTACGAATTGGTTGTATTATCCTTGAATCTTTTTGTCCAATTTGATTAGAGAAATAATGATACAACTAGCTGTAGAAGTACTCACCGTAAATGCAGAAATTCCACTATCATAGATGGAGGCATAAAAGGGACTTGATACTGCGATGTCGGAAGATGCATTAACAAAATTAACTTTTCCATGGCGGTCTCAGTAATTTGTTTTGGTTAGTTGATTATATGTTGATATTTGGTTTGTATTCCTTTGACTTGAGGTGTTAAAAGATCAACACCGAATTGAGCCAAGGATATTTATTGGAATTTGTAATCATTATTAGGGCTGTTAGGGAAACCGTAAATTTATATTACCGTGTCATTACCAGTTAGTCGTTTACTCATTTCCAATAAATCGGTATACTAGCAAAATCGGTATGATAATGATAAATTTATCAGTTTTTATGGTAAAACATCAATATCACTATCTCAAAATCAACGGTACGGTAATTTACGTCCGTTTATAATATATGGATATTCATGTATTTGTTGTATTATAGGCAATTAAAATCAAGAAAATGGTTAGAAGTAGTTTAGAAATTCAATTCAAATGATTATAAATACATTTATGTTATTTTTCATTGATGTTTTTTATTAAGTGACATGGTGAAACGTATGATGAAACAACATTCCAGCGCAAAAATAAGTGAATTTTTTATTTTTCAAGACAAACAATAATTTACCATTACCAGTGTAATGACTACTAGTTTATCGGTATAGTAGACTTCGATACACCAACGAATCGGAAAATGAAAGCAATTTTATTTTACTAATAAAAACAGTTTTGACGACCCGCCTTTTCGACCACCGAAAGTCGACATTGAATATATCCACGGTATTCCAGTGCTGAACATTCAATCGCCGAAAAGGCAAATTGTTAGGGTAAAATAAAAGACAGAACAAAGAATAGAGAAATCAGAATCTCACAGCATATATAATATAATAAAGATGGTAAAAACTGTCACTCTAAAATACAGAGTAGGTGAGAGTTAAAATCAAAGCTTATTAATTGGACAGTTATAAAATTTCGACCTTATAATTGCAGATATGTATACAATATAGTACAACGGAAAATAAAACGCTACGATAAGTGAACCTCCAACTCTTCTCCAATAACTCCATATCACCAAAGCCAACCTGGGAAAAAATTGGCCTATAACGACCTGGAAATTTTAACGATTTTTATAATGTAATTAACCAAAATTTTCTTGAAAATATATAATAAAATTTTTGAAATGAAAATTTGATATTTGATATGCGTATGTTGAAGCATAGCAAGTGGTAAATTTTTATTGAAAATTATGTAAGTTAGTTCTGTTGTGCAATTTTCAATTTTAATTTAAATCAGTTAAAAATTGTTGAAATAAAATATTTCCGAAATCTAAATATTTTTATATAATAAAATTGTAGATCATAATTTCAGTGGGACGTCTTAATTCATTTCGCTGAATTTGGACTGCTATAGTCCCGTTTATATTATTTTCGGCGTTTTAGCAGCATTTTCGGCGGCGAATATCGATTTTTAATAGGATAGTCGTATCACTTATATCTATGTATCATTTTGTTCGTCACGTCGTGCTGATCTCCATAGTATATCCATTTTGTATATTTCGATGTCCGGTACATGGCGAACACTACAAGAAAAGTTACCTTTTATAACGCCAATACATAACGCGTTTTTCCATAGTGTTATCATTTGCTTTAATTTGTTTTATTCAGACAAGATATTAACTAAGTAACGCTTCTTAAACTGGGCTCTTCCTAAATATTTTCATGGCCGCCTCTTTTTTAATTATTTCCCTCTTCTTCAAATTCTCCTACGTCTTCTACTCGTAGCCAAATAACTTCGCTCAAAGTAAAAAATCCCCCATCTTTTTACATCTTCTTTGTGAGTTAAGCACCCAAAATCGAGATCTGATATTGGAGCAAGTCGACGTCACCTGGAAGTTCAACTATCACTACTTGTTCTTCGGCATACATGCCCTAACCAACACTTTTCAACTCGGTAACCTCACGTTTGCTCTCACCATGAAGAACTTTATCCATCAAACCTCTTCCTCTTCTTCCCCTTTCCCCTCAATCATCTCCCCCATACAAGTCACCCGCCATTAAATCCAAAATCAAAGCAGCAAGAACTGAATCAATCGGTGTCTCTTTAGGTTTCGAGCTCCCCATTTTGAGGTTTAACCATTCTTCACACCCTCCTTAATTTGTTTCATCGCTTGTAATTTTGTACGCATGTTTATTGTTGATTTTGTTCATTTATGTAGCTTCAAAAGCCATTGATTGGAAAAGTTTGGCTTTGTATGAGTTTGAGTCTTATCCTGCTTTGTTGGTACTTAGTTTTGCTTTTCTTATATTCGTTGAAAATTGGAATATAATATAGTAGAATTCAATTTGATTAGAATTTAAACTGATTGAATTTTGCAAGTAATGTTCATTTGCAACCATTTCCCATTTGTTTTTCATTTGAAAAAGGACATAGTAAAGCTTGCGAATTTCAACATGTCTGTATGTGAATTTCATACAAGAAATGATATAACTGATAAAATTTATAAATGAAGCATTGTTTTCTTACTGTATTTTACTTGCATGCTATAGAAAGGACTGGCCATCGTTGCAATATATTTGAACTCTACAATCACCCACCCTCAGGTTTATATTCTCATGAGTTAGAATCCTCTACAAGCTGTTATGTTTCTTTTACATGTAATTTAGTATTGAAAAGAAAAACTAGTATACTCTGGAGAATAGCAGGGTATACATAATATGAGTGTCTAGAAGACATTACTTTTTTGGGTAAATATGCTAGTGTCCAATGCTTAGTGTAAGATACTCCATTATTTCATTTCATCCAGCTAAGTTAAACTTTAATGCCAAAAAATCATTAATTCTTGGTTGTAGCAAATGTGATATCTATATAAATTGCCTGTACTAGCTTTATTTGTTTCTTTAAATATTTGTCAGATGCCTATTAGCAATATTACAATGACTTATTGTTCCCCTATTCTAATTATCTATTTTCTATTTGTAGTTATCAAAAGAGCACCTCATGAATTCAAGATCACTTGCTTAAAGGTAAGTATGTTGTTACTTTCACAATTCATTGCTTAAAGTTAGTGGATTATTTGGAATTTGTATTCATCATTTGAGCAGATATAGAAAGGTCATTTAATTGAAAGGGATCTTTTAGCACTTGAACGGTTTATGTTAATTAATATAAAGCAATTAAGTCGAAAATTGAACCTTTAAATCTGTACATTAATTCCTCCGTTCCTTGATAGATAATGAATGTGATCAATATACTAGTAACTGTATTTTTAGAAATAAACCTTCATTAGCTTGCTTCTTGTGTTGTCTCATATTTGATTCATGTACCTGACTGATAATTTTGATTTATCGAACTTTACTTTTTGGACAAGCAACTTAGAGATTTTTTTTTTCCTTGTTGGTTAGGCATTGCTGTAGAGGAAAATAATTAACTACGTTATTTATTTATATGTATATTTTTACAACAGAAAGCACAGATTGCATACTCTGCTAGATCTACTATTACAATAAAACAAATAAAACATTTTTGGCCTTGCACAAAAGTAAGACATGAATTTAGTTCTTCACCTTACAAAAGGGAAAGGCAAGTTCTTCACCTTACAAAAGGGAAAGGCTCGGGATGATATGAAAGCTGTGTTATATTTATTCAATGGCATGCTATTAAGTATCATAAACAAATTCCATGCTCTGTTTTTTTATGTTGTACCTACAGATGGATAGAATGGTCATATGAAAGACAATGTCAACAATGGCTTTAGTAATAAACTAAAGATTAAGTTTGTACTTATTGAATTATGTCGACATATTTATATGATACCACTGTAGTTTTTAATGCCATTGTTTCCATAGTTTTAAAGGCAATGCATATACTGTGAAATTTCAACTGGTAATAGAATCTTTAAAGATCTATATCAACCTTAACCTGTAAAGATAATGACTGACTCAAAATGATAGGGATTGTAATGAATAAAGCACAGAGGGTTGCTAATGCCTCTTTTACGCTTGATGATGGCGCAAGAAGAATTGACGTTAAAAGATGGTATTTTTAGTATTTCATGTGATTAATTTTGTAAAAGATTGAATATTATTGTTTTTTTGCCGTTGTTTACTTCAAATCTTTTCCTATAAAAGTGTGTTTGATGTAGCAATCATTACTCATTCCGGAAAAAAAAGGTTCCACACTACACTAAATGCATAATTTGCAGATTTCTATTTCTATGACTTGAGCAAAAAACATGTAAATTTGTAACATGATAATTTTATCGTATGGTGGAATTAGAGCTAATAGCAAGCTAATATGCGATTTAAATAACCTTTTCATACTTTTCTTGACTGAATTTTCTTTTATTTATTTTTGGTTATGACCAATGTTTTGTGATCTTAGGGTGAATGAAGTTTCTGAAATGGAGGAGATGGCTCTCATTGAGTAAGTAGCTTTTTTCTTTCTATCTAATTGTATCTGGACTGTAAGAACCCTGTTTCGCTTACTTCTATGTCGAAGTATGTATTTTCTTTTTATGTATGATAAAAGGAATGGAATGCATGTCACGATCGATCAATGGTAGCTTAAAAGGTTTTTAAGGAAAAAAACATGTTATTGCTTTCTTAGTTCGGTAAATGTCTTGTTTTCTTTGTTAGTTACATCTACCTTACTTGCATTAAGCTTCGATGTGGTAGGATTCTCCAAAAACTATTTTTATTTTTTGCATTAATTATGTTTATTGGCTACGTTGTAGAACGAGTACCATATGCATATGCAAGCCCTACGTTGGCTAATTTGACCTTTTTGTGTGCTCTCTGAAGTGTGGAATGTATTTAAGGATGCACAGAAGTGTGAAGAGGTGTATGGCACAGTAGAGCTGAAGTTAACGTGCAGCAAGGTGGTTTATGGGTAATATAGTATGATGTATGATTGAGTTTGTGGGACATGGCAGTATGTTGAGTGTAGTGTTGCTGCAGTGGTTGTGAGAGCTGGGGATCTTTGTGATTGGAGGAGGTAGTATGGCAGAGATGATGATAGATGAACTGCAGAAGTAATGTGGATGGTGGCAAGTGGTTATGTGATGATATGCAGGAAGGTGATAGGCAAGGTGTTGTTGGATGAAGTGTTGTAATGTGTTGCAATGGCAGGTGAAAATTGTGTACAGGCAGTAGTGATGGTGTGTTTGAGGAAGTGGATGTGCTGTTGTTGGTGGAGTATGATATATGTTTCAGGTGGCACAAGGAAATATGCAGTGAGGAAATATGGTTGTGAAGTTTGTGAAGTTCACTAGGGGTTGTTCAGAAGTGGGTGGTATGGAAGGCAGGAAAGCACTGTTTTCTGAAGTGCAGGATGGTGGTGATAGTTTGGTTTAGTGGAAAGACAGTAATGTGGGAGGTTTGACAATAGTGCGCACTATTTGGGTGATGTATGTGCAGAAGTTAAGAGGCGATGAAGATGGTAGGGGGTTTGGCCAGGGGAAGCAGTTTTAAGTAAGGGAGCAGTGTGCAGTGGTTTGGCAGTGCTTGGGGGTTGTTGTATGGTATGCAAATTTAAACCATTGTTGTAATAGTAATACCATAGGTTACACCCAATTATGGAACTAATAAATTCTCGTAATCTATTTCCTCTAAACATCCAAAATATTACTTAACATGTAAGTTGCATGCACTTTCACCTGCAAGTGCAGAGCTACTAGCTCGTAAGTTCGAAGAGATTGACCATCTTATGAGCGAAGAAGATCAGTAAGTGCATTAACGTTTTTCAGCAAGTTATATGCATCTGATAAATAGTTTTTTTAGGGTCAGAAAATTTAATGAGATGCTGCTGTAAATGCAAATGCAGGCGTGAGTTTCACCAGTTATTTTACAGCGTATTTTATGATCCTAATGCAGCAATGGTTGCTATAATCAAAGGGAAAGAAGCATTTGCCTTTCAAGTATCGTCTCTTCTTCTATAATGTGTTTGATATTTGTAGTTAAACTTTATTAACGTCTAAATCTTATTTATTTATTTTTTCTTTTTTGTATTCCAGACACTTCAGAGTGTCATGGACAAATGCATGGGTCTGCACATTAAAGAACCCAATTGATTCTATTGGATATAGTAAAAATCAGTCTCAATTTTTGTACATACATAAAGTTTACGGTTCTTAGCAAAAAACAGTGAAAATCAATGCATGCTTTAAGTGCTTTAAGTTTTACTACATGGTTATATTTTCTTTATTGTTTCATTGAACAAAGTCGGTTGTCTTCTTAGGCATGTGGTAGTATAATTAATGAAATGAGAAGAGTTACAAGGCACCTAAATTTACAATTTTCTGAGCAAATGTTTTATCTAGAGATGCATTAATAGCTTAAATGCAGAGATGAAAATAGAGTTCCTAATGCACTAAACTGGCATGTACTGACTAAACCGGATTGCATGGTTCTGGAGCATGGAAATGAAGTGTTGAGGCATGAAAATATCACTAGATTAGCTTAGATAAGTAAGGACAATGCATAACTATTTTCTGAGCTGGTTGAAATATCACTAAATTTCCAAAGTTAGTTTCGAGTTAAATTTGATTCAGGAGCCGGTCGAAGATTTAGTGAGTGTCAATGTTATTAATATCACAAAGTTAGAAATACTTGACCAGAATGTATAGTTAGCCCGAATCAAGTAAGTTGTTTCTCTCAAAGGATGGAAAGATCAATGCAATTGAATACAAGTAAATTTTGATATACATGACTAGTGCTTTCTATTTCTTATCAAACTGCAAACCATCATATAAAGTGATTGTAGAGAATATATTTCAGTCCGTTCATCCTCGAATTTGAACTTCATTGGATAGTTCAAAGTGCTCGGTCATAAAATTTTATGATTTTTTTGTTATCTTACCTAACTAATTGTGTGTCATGCAGAAATTCACTTTGCGATGGTGTTATATACCTATACCAGTTTATGCAAGAGAATGGTGGAGGTAAATCACCCAAGTTCTTCCAGGTTAGCTTTTGAGACTTTTCAAGGGAATAAATATTGAAAAAATTATTTTGAACAACCCTATTAGGCATGTGGATAATCATATTTTGTGCTTCCATTGTATTTCTACCATTTAGGGTTGGGACCCAAATACTGTTTTATGGACCATTTTCTACTTTCTAAGTGGCACATCCACCCTAAAGAGCAGCCTTATGCATTTTGCGATATTTTGTGCTCTTCTATAACCATGTATGCGCTTTTATACATAAGGTTTGATGGAAAGTGGTATGTAGTTGATGTAGTACATGACTTTTGGTCAGTAATAATGTTTCTAAAAGCAACGATGAGGTTTATAATTTAATAAAATAATACTAATAATTAAAATAGATTGACCAAGTTTATAAAAATTAACATCATCAATTAATTTTTATAAAAATTAACTAAGTTTATGATAATAACAACATAGTTTAACTAAGTTTATAATGATAATAATGATAAAGTTATAAATTATAAAATATTAATCAAGTTAACTTACTTTTATAAAATTAATAAATTAACTTACAATTTATAATAATAATACTAACAACAATAATGATCATAATAATAATAATACCAATAAACAAATTAAGTTCATAAATTTAACTAAGTTTCATAAAAATTAATTGAGTTTATAATAGCAGCAGCAACAACAACAATAATAATAATGATAAATGATAAATTATTAAAAATTTTAACTAGGTTTTATAAAACTTAACTAAATTTATAGAATAATAATAATAAATTAACTAAATTTTAAAAATTAACACCAGTAATTAAGTTATATAGAAATTTGGGAGATGATGATTTTACATTGGATCATTATACTGACCCTGATAATGACACTGATATACACTCCGATACATTGACTTGCAATATTGGTAAAGAGGGTATGGTGCATGCTCTAAATTGTAAGCTTGTACAAGACAATGCTGTTGTTACCAAGCATGTAACTGTACATAAATTTTCATCCTTTAATGAGCATTCAGTATCTAAAACTAATGTTGATGCAGTGTGATTTAGTGAAATTTCATGTTCTAAAACTGGGGTTAATTCCTCAATATTAAGACTTAAGATCATAATTATTACTGGTGGATATAAATTAAACGAGTCGGTTTGCTTATTGCTTGAGGTTGGAGTAGTAATTGTGAAATTAGTAAAATTGATTTTTGTGGGGAATATTGATAAGTGATTTTTCCCTTCATTAAATACATTGATATATGAACTGCTAGGTTATTTAGATATAAAGAAATTTTGTAGAAGTGTAGGTAGAGTGAATTCAAATGATTCGAGTCAGTTACCTTTTATTCTTCTTGAATCTATGAGTGCAGATTCCAATTATATTTTTACAGTTAATATGTATTTGCCTGTTAAGAATGATATGGCAATTGCTCTTGTATATGAAGTTGATGCTAATTCTGTGACAAAAAAAAAACTGGATCATGAATTTGGAAATGTTAATGACAGTCACCATGTACAGGAAAATTCGCATTCATCTATTTTAAAGCAGATTATTGAATATGTTTCTAATAATGTAGTAGCAGTTTTTTTATGTGCAAGCATCTAAGAATGTGCATGTACGTATAAATGTTGAATTCATGAACCATATTTCTGTATATATATGAACAAACCAGTTATAATGCAATTACTTAATACTCTATCTGAGCATGAATCAGAGCATTTTCCAGAAAACTCGATCAGTTCTGGTGAATCTGTGAATGCAGATACCAGTGATCATTTGAATGAAATGGCAATTACTCATATATGTGATGTTGATGCTAAATTTATGATAAATCAAAATTTGGAACATGAACTTGGAAGTGTTCATGACAGTGACCATGTACATGCAAAAAATGTTATAATGCAATCGTTTAATACTCTGTCTGAGCATGAAATAGAGCAAGTTCCAGAAAAGTCAGTTGGCTACCAACTTATGCCAGAAATTTTGATGTAGATTCAAATGGATAGTAACATGTACGAATATAAAATGAGACATGCAATAATATGCAATAATTTAGTTTTTTGTTACATGTAAAAACATCTATCATTAATTATGTATCGTTCTTAATGTAATTATTTATCTTATTTGCAGGTGTGTGAAAGAAGAAAATGCTAAAGTTGTGATCTTCATTTTAATGCAAACAATCAAATATGTACTTGTTTTTTTTTGTTAAACCATGCCACTATTTTTTGGAGTGTGCTTAAAATATTTGCTACTACGTTTTGATGTGTATGAATATTTGGTATGTCTAATGTAATGTGTTACATCTCTATATTTATTATCTTTTATGATTATTATTGTGCTTTTTGATATTGGTATTTAATACTGCAGTTTATTAGTAGGATGTAGAAATTTTTTGAATTGTGAAATTAAATTATAGCACTTCAAAATCGCTATAATATTTAATAGCACCTAATGGCCGCTATCAAATCTGTTAGTATTAAAGATGCAGACCATAAAAAGCGCTATGGTATTACAAAAAGCGCTATAAATAATGATGAATGATAGGTCAGTAAGCGCTATAAAATAAGATATTATAGCAGAGTACAAGCGCTATTGTAGCTGACTTTTTATAGCGGCATATTGGAGTTGTGACAAGGCACCGTCTACAATAACCTGTTCAAATACAGCGCTAATAATCCGCTATTAAAACTTTCTATAGCGCAATATTAGTGCTATCTTAGAAAAAACAAAAAGTATTTTGTGGCTAATAACGAATTTCATAGCGGGCTAATAGCGCTGTAATATTAATCAATAACGCCTATTTTGCCGCAATAAAAATAAATAACATAGCGCAATATTTGCGCTATGAAATTAACAATTTTTATAGCGTTTTTTTTTGTGCTATCTAATGTTAGTTGTTTTTAATCACATGTCGTTATACAGCGTTTATCGAACCGCTATAATATCCTTTAATAGCGTTTTTCGGGCGCTATCGTAAGGTCTTTTTGTTGTAGTGCGAAATTTACGAAACGATTAGCCGTATCGGTTCCACATTCGAGTCTATTGGGCTTTCCTTGTCATTTCATTTGTCCATCTGGTAAAACCGATGGACATCGGCCTTTAGTATTCTTAGAAATTATTATCCGACTTAATCTGTTCTCAATGATTTCAATTTAAGCTAGTTCGTCCCTTTGTACTCTTTCTCTCCCCTCTATTACCTTTTCGTTTCTGTGCTTTGTGAAATATATCTACATATATATAATATATTATAGTTTGCTTTCATATACAATTGTTATCGAAACCCTGCTCCTTCTATTGATTTTGCCTGAAGCATTTTTTTTTCTTTCGAGAAATTGCTTGCTCCCATAGGCCGATCCACCTTCTCCATATATTTTTCTCAACCTTCCAGATCCACCTGCCGCCGAACGCCACAAAGCTTTCACAGCCCTCCGTGCACCACCATGTCGCCATTCACCCACCTAGAACCTGACCCCTTTGACCAACAACCCGACCCGACCACCCTTGTCCCCGATTCCATGATCCTCCCTCCGCCTTCCCCTGACAACCCAGCCTTGTTTCCCCTGACCGCCAACCGTCAGCACCAACCAGCAGCCGCTCGTTTTCCATCCCCCATGCAGTGACAACAAACCTCCAAGGCGAAGAGCAAACCCATCGCACCCTCTACCTGAGATCACCACCACCCCATGTTCATCGAAGCCAACCCACCACAGCGCCTGTCCCCTTAGCTCATCCACTCCATCAACCCACTCATGTGCAACCCATCGCCTCCTCCCTCATGGAACCCCTTGCTCCGCCACCAGCCTGTCATTTTTCCCAGCACCGCAGCAACCAAACCCGAGCACTAGCCCTGGCCGAACACCCTAATGCCTAGTAGCAACCGCCAACCTCGAGCAATTATTATAGCCGAGCAGCCTGAAGCCTTCCTCTTCTCATTCTTTGAAGAGTATGTATATATATGTATATGTGTTTGTGTGTGTAATGTTTTGTATATATTGGAGTTAGCTGCAGCTCACCCCCTCTCTCCCTTTATATATATTGATTTTAAAACTATAGATTTGGAAAAAAAATTATACATGTAAAAAAAGAGAATTTTTAATAGAAATAGATGTGTTTAAGGAATATTGATTTTAAGTATTGATTTTAAAATATGATATATAGATATTTGATTTTGATATGTGTTTAAAGAAATAATGATTTGAAATTATATATATATATATATAATTTTTTATTTGTGTTATAAATTAAATATTAATTTTAAATTATATATATATATATATATATGAAGGTTTTATTTTGATATGTGTTTTAAATTAAATATTAATTTTAAAAATACATAATATATATATATATATATATAGTTTCCATCGATTTTGAGTCCGTCGTGCTTTACTTTGTTCGTCGAATTCGCGTTCATCGTGCCGTGCTTTAGAATTTATGCTCGTATTCGTATCTTGTTCTGTGTCTAATTTCTTTAGCCTCGAAAGGTGAGCGATCACTCACGATTAACATTCTTATATTTAATAAATTTAATTCACATGAAATGACGATTTAAATGTGTTGTTAAAATTGAATTTGTTAGTAATTAAATTTGTTGAGTATGATATGTTATTAGTTTAAATTATGCACCTTTGTAACTGATATATGACACCATCACCATGTTGCATATATATTGTTAATTATGATCCATGCTGTAATTGATATGTTCTGCTATTTTATATTATTATTTTATCATTCTCACTCTGCAAGTTCCCTGATAGTTAGAAATACCCTATGAGTAGAAATGATGCATACCCGAACGATCTTATAGATTAGGAAAAATCATTATGAATTGAAATGATAAGCCTAAGCGAATTTTATTGATTTTGAAATTTTGGGATTGCGGGTAGAAATGATATTTACCCGTAAAAATTAAATTATTACGGATTGAAATGATAAATATCCATATCACTTAACCAAAGGATAAAAAATTATATACGGATGCTTTAACACTATTTTAATAGTTTATTTTACTATAGACATTATTTATGTAGCATATTATACTATGTGTCTAGATAGTTTAACAGTTCTTAAAGGATGGGAATCCAAAACATCCTTTATGTTATATTGTATTTTACTTGACATTTCACTTGAGTTGATTTACAGGTATAAGAATTTTAATCCCAACTCGAGTGTTTTGTGTTTTGCTTTATGCCCGAGTCAGACTGAGTGTCACAACATTTGAGTCTCACCTTTATAGATATATCTACGAAGCAGTCCTTTATAGATATAGCTACGGAGAAAGACGATAGAGCATCTATATTGTAGAACTTATGAAGCAGTCCTTTGCATATGCAGTTACGGAACGCTCTCGAAGTAAGACGATGGAGCCCTTTTCGAGGGAGATACAGAAGGTACCATAGGTGGTATCTAGACCAATATAGTCATTGGGCATATAGCTACATACATGTATATATTAGTTATTAGGTTTTAATCTATTATGGAGTAGATGGACATGGTTTACGAACAGAGGTGAGAATATTGTAACCTAATGAACCTAATATAAGAGTAAATTGAAATAAAACGATATATGTACAATTAATCCTAGAAGTATATAATTTATTCATTTACCAGAACTTTTGTTTTGACCCCCTCCTCCTAACTTCATATAGGTTAGGTAGATGGTAGAGACTTTTCAGTTTTATGACACTTACTTAGAAAGTGTTATCATTTGGGTGAGTATTTACTTACAATTATATTTTAGTCAATCCCGCTGAGAGATAAATCACTGAGCTTTGATATATTTGTCTTTTCCTATTTCTAGGATACCAGATACCCAACTCGGACTTCAATGGCTTGGTTTTTAGCATTTTTGCGAAAAATCCGAACTGTTGAAATTTGGGTTGTTACATTTGGTATCAGAGCCTAGGTTTAGGATTCCTAGGTAGATAATGAGTGAACATATTTATATTTTTGTATAAAATATAAATATATTATGTACTAAAATCCAAATAGTCTCCAATTATAGAATTTAACATATGGAACGTTTTGGATAGTTTGCTAGTTGGATTTGGGATAATCCAGAATGTCGAGCCCTATGTTAATTAACGATTTATAGTATACAAGTAAATCATGTTTTGAGGGAAGATCGGTATCTATATGTTTTAGGAAGTTTGGAAGTTCCTTAGTAGTAGGGGGAATGTTTTTATTTCTGGAAGAATAAGAGGTTTTAGTATGAAGAAAATCCACTTTATGTCTAACCCAATAAAAATGAAACTTTTGAATTAAAAAGTTTGGAAAATATAATTATTAATATATTTGAGGAAGTAAATATTGATTTTTTGAAAAATAAGTGGTATGAAATTTAAATTAGTTTTTATATGATGTAAATTTTATTAAAAGTGAAATTCTTTTTGAAGAATTATAGAGCATGTATAGCTCGCTAGTTTCTTTGGAGGTAAACAATTATTTTAAATATAAAAACCTAGAGTGTGTTAAGTATCAAAAACGTAGGTTACAACATTTATTGTTGTAATAAATGTTTCCAGTAAAAATAAAGGATGCATAGACTGTGACACTATTGTTAGAGTAGGTGACTCCCAAAGTAAATGTTTTTACATAGCATATGGGATTTATCAGTATTTATTTTAATTGAATCCATATATTAGTATTTTTGGGTTATAGTAACGGTGTTTTATGCAACATCTAGTTTGACCCAAATGAGTTTTGGAAATAATTTCTAAAGTGGTTTGTATGTACACTTATAAGTACATGAAAATATTTTCTAGTTAAAGAAGTTTTAAGAAAGAGTTCTTTTGAAAAATAATGTACAATAAATTAATGAATTTAGTAGGAAATATCTTATGTAAGTAAATGTAGAGTAAAGTACCTCAATCTATCGGAATGAAACGAAGGTATAATTTTCTATGAATCACTGATAAAGATGTTTTGTGCAAGCTATAAGGAATACGTAAAAGGGAGGCACAAGGTATAAAAAGCACCATATTTTGTATAGCCTATTTCGATTAAATATAAAATAAATTTCTTATAATTTCACATAAATATGAAATCTTCCTTTAAAGGATTCATAAAAGGTTTTAGCATTAACGATTTCTCATAAGAGCAAGTAATTCCAATACATTAAGGTATAAAACAATTAAGTGTAGTAAATTAGTAACTCCTTCAAGGTTAAGTAATTGGAAGTGCATGAAAGTTAAGAGATTTTTGATAAAATAATTGTTCTTATTTACCCAGTTTTAGTAAATTTGAAAATCTATAAAAAGAAGAAGGATATTTTGAAAGCATGAGGGCAACTTTTTTAAAGTCAAGAAAAAAGAAGAATGTTTTAAGAACAAGCAAGACATGTTTAAAAAAAGATGGTTTGGTTGAAAAGTAAATAATTTTTTTGGAAAGATAAAATTCTAAGTAACCCAGTACTTTGAATTTAACAGAAAACTTCAAAATAACACTTTCAAAGGCAAGAATTTTAGGATTTAATGTTTCAAAAATTTTGTAGCTTTAATTTTGGAAGTAAAATGATAAATACCAAACCGAGTCAGACTTTTCAGTATGGAGTAGATAGGAATCATTTATTAGGTGTAACAGGAAAAGTACAAGGCTATAGCATTAACCATTCCTAGTAGTAATAATAAAAGTTCCCTTAAGGTGTATAGGACACTAGCGAAAACCTAAAAATGTTGCTTCACGTGTGTAGGCTCTAGAAGAATAGTGAACTGATATTAGTCAGATAGTAAGACATGCGTGGTGGGAAAAGTAGGCCTTAGTTGGGAAAAAAATGAAGAGTAAAGAGAAAATTTCCCCAAGCTTAGTTGTCTTTTAGATAGAGACAATATAGATTGAAACCCTTATCCATTGCAGCAAATGAGACTTAGTTATTCCTTTTTGAGCATGGAATAGAAGAGATGAATAGATCTTATTCGTCATGAGTAATACAGCGTATGTTGGTAATAAGTAATATGAGACAGAAGGAGCATGAGTTACTTGGATTCCTAGAATAGGGCCTTTTTGTGTCAGAGTGGACACTGCCCTAGACCTCCTTGCCCTAGATGATAGTTATATTTAGTTGCTGCACAAAAAAAGAGTAAAAGCAGAATAAGATAACTAAAAGGAAAATAACAAATTTAAAGAAAACGATAGAAACGTCAATAGAAAAAATTTAAAAGAGATATTTTCTTATGTAAACTGTGCTTGGGGAAGTAATTTTTTTTAGATTAGTCGCCTAAATCCCAAGTACGGAGGAAGATGTGTGCAAAAGAAAATCAAAGAAATATGAAGATTTTCCGTTTTCTACCTTCTTTCCGGCATAAGAGATCGAATTCAGAAAATTAGGTTTTTTTAAAATTCGAATATTTAAAGTTATATGGTATGGTTTGGATGCAAAATTCATTGAACTACAACCCTATTCAATAGGAGTGTGGAAAAAATTGGATGAAGAGTGTTTTCAATTTTTAAAAGATTGCATTCACATATAAATTGCAAGTATATTTAGGATGTGTGCATCATGTTTTAAAAATTAATTTTTAAAGAAACAAAGCATTCATATAAGCGGTACCGCTTAGAAATTCATGTACATGCATATATTTTGTATTGAATAACACTTTTGCAAAAGAGCACGGTTGATCAAAAAATTGGATGTACACAAAATGGGTGTGACTGATGCGAGAAATTACATAATATTATCCTTGTCGAATTTCGAGGGCGAAATTTCCTGAAGGGCGGGAGAATGTAACAAGACACATTTTTATATAATTAAATAAATCAATAGAATTAACATAATTGCAAAACAGAATATAAATGTCAAATATATGCATTTAAGAACTAAGAGGTTACATGGATTTATGTAAGCAATGAGTATGTGCTTAATTGATCATCAATCAATTAAAAGGGGAATTAGTTAGGAGACATAGAGGTGTCAATTAGTCAGAGAATATATCACTTTTATAACATTAATTAATTTAAGTATCTTCTAATAAAGGGAAATGTATGTGGGGAATAAATTAAATGATAACTTACATATATTAATTTATAATTGACACAATCGATTAATTAAGAAATTAATTAAAGACATTAAGTAAGCGTAAATTAATAAAAGAGGGAAACTTATATGTCAATTAATTGGGTAATGAATTGGTGTTTAAATATATACACCTAATAAATGTGTGATTGAGTGACGCATATGAATTAATTTGCATATCGATTAAAATGGAAAAACATGTCAATTAATTAATTGGCCATCAACTGTTGAGCATTTTTGAAAAGGTGTCAATTAATCAAAGAAATGCCCTTGTTGCAATGGCTAATAATGTAAATTAACTAGCCAGAAGAAAACGCCAACTATAGGATTACTTATTTCCAAGTTAAAAAGAAAAAAGAATTGGAATGCGTAAAAACTCGAACGAAGTAATTAAGTTTATGATGAAGGTAAGTCAATAAGAATAAATTAAAAAGTATAACTTTTATATGCAATCAATTAATAGAGGTATTAATTGAGATGTTCAAATAGGTAAGAAATTATAATGTATAAGAATCAATTAATAGTGCGTATAAATATACGTACATGTATGTATATATGTATGTATGTATGTATGTATGTTTATATATGTATGTATGTATATATGATCTAATTAATTAGATAATTAATGAGAGAATCTTATTTAGAAGAAAATGTAAATTAATAGGGTCGTATAACAAAGAAATAAATGAATAATACTGGAGAATTATACGCTATAAATTTAGGTAAACAAATCAACAAATGACGGTGATGATTGTTTTAGGGTTAATCAGATGGTTCATAGTTGTTCACTACACCTATAAATTGAATGTAACTTAACCCTAGCCCACACTACTTTCCCTGAATCAGCCAGCTGCTGTCATTTACAGCAAACTCCTCTTCTCTTCCATCTTCCATCTTCCTTTCTCCTCTATCAATCAAATATTTCCCCAAACAAAATATAATATTAAGCAAGGACATACATACAAGAAAATCATAGAATTGCGCAAACAAATCAGGGAATTTACAGCGAATTAAAAAGGGGGAAAGCGCAACAAATTAAAAGAGATAGAGATTGAAGCTAAGGACGACATGTGAGTGGATTTTTTTTTAAGTTTAAGATATATTATCGTTAAATTCCTGTTTAGGTAATTTTATTCAATAATTAACCCTATTAATTAAGTTATGTTGAACTATAAGGAATTTACAGTATTAATATTTATTTACATCTGTTTCTACATTTTAGATTTCCGTGCAAGCATCATTCTTCTTCTATTCTCTCCTCTTTCTTTGCGTATGGATTAGAATATAATTAACTAAGATTACTAAAATGAAGGAAATAAGATGTAAAGAAACAAAAGTTTGAGGAATGGAATTACTATACTAAATTACGTTAAAATGAGAAAAGTTAGTTAATCTAATAACTGGATTTGGGAGTAATTAAAAGGTTAATTGGTTGGTTTAGAAAATAGGATACATTTCTATAATTTAATGTTTATGTAACGACCCGGAATTTTAGGTCGCTAAATTTGAACATTTAATTCATTTTAAATGTTGAACATGTATTATAATTTGATTTTGAAATAAAAAGATTTTGGTTAAGTTAATAGAATTAGTTAAATTTCAAATACGGGAATGAAATTGAAATTTGAATAATAATAGCTTACTATTAGAATAGGGATAAATGGGCGAATTTGTGTGTAAATAAATATAAAAATGGTTTCTAAAAATTTATTTAAGTTTATTTTGATTTAAATAGTAATATTAGAACATTGGATGGAATTAATAGTCGAATGATTGAATTTGGAATTTTATATTAATTTAATAATGGAATTTAATAATATAATAATGCAAATATTCAGATTTTAATTTAAAACGATAATTATAAATTCTATATGAATAATAATCAAGTTAATAAAATTTTAAAAGTGAAATTTTAGATGATTTCGACGATTGTGAAAATCGCTCGAATTAATCGGCAAGTTAAAATAGCCTTTTGGGGCACAGTCTCGGAATTCGACAAAACCAGTTCCATTGGATCCGTAATAGTTAGTTATTATCGGATTTCAATTTTCGTAGCAATCAGAGTTGTCGTCTGACCCTGGCATCTTAAAACGCATAGAAAATACTTTAATCGATTTAATTTAAAATTGATCGTTTATTTCCGTAACTCGCGTATATGACCAAATTAGCTTCCGAAACACATTCCATTGTGTTCAAAACGTGGGTAAACCTTAGAAACGCCAGGCGGCACGTGTGATTTGGAGATCGTTAGAAAAAGTTGCTTTAAATGGATTTAATATTAAAATAATATTTATCAACATTTTTATATTCACGTTTTTTGTGAAACCCTAACAATTGTTACCGTCGCCGCTTCAAACATTTTCAATGGCCGTAGTCATTCGACATTCATCCCTCAATTTCTCCTCATCCACGCATTTATTTCGAAAGCCTCCAATATGAAAAGTGTCGAGCTCTCCGAGCTCTAGCCATCCAACGGTGGATCTTGAGCGTCGTCCTCGTTTGGAGGGGATTAGAGGCCGCGATGTTCGTGTGTTCGTGCTTGATTTTAGGGTGTTTGAGGCGACCGAGTTCGAAGTGGCTTGGGCCATGGGTGAAGCTAGTTTCGACGCTCGAGATGGTGGCCTTGGATCGACTTTCTAGTGAACATGGGTGGTCGCGAATTGATGGCGTGATGGGTTTTGCGCTCGAAACCTGTAGATGCGCGAGAGGGAAGAAGGTGCGAGTCGATGTCTTTTATTTTTAAAAAAAAGAAAATTTGTTTTCAAATTGATATTAAAACTTTAAAAATTCATATCTCGTGCGTTTATTATCAGATTTCAACGAATTTGGTAGCGCCGGAATCGCAGAGACGCGTACTACGCAGTGGAGCAGTTCTGGAATCGTTCTGAGCAAGTAAAAATTTAGGTTAAATTGAACGCCGTTCGAGTTAATTTAAATTTGAACGCTCGCCGAAAACCCAAGGTGAGTTTAACTCACTCACATCTGGATACTGGTTAATTTAAATAGTCAATATCTAAATGATTGCTTGATTGGTTGAATATGATAATTATTATCAGATTGAATCGATATATTGTTGTGCTAATATCTGTGGATGCAGGGAAAACAGGTTGGAGGGATCCAACTGGATTCCTCACAAATAGAAATTTATTTATATTCGGTAATATATCACATTTATATTCTGTGATAAAATTGTCTTATATCCTGTTATACTATGCTCTGTTTATTTAGTGTGATAGATAACTTGGACATTTAATTGTATTGTACTATGATTGGATAAATACAACCTGAGAAATTGAAATTTAAATAAATTGGATTTAAAGAAATTAAGGAAATTCTTAAGTAAAGAATTTAAAACAAATTAAATTCAAGTAATTGTTTGAAAATATGAAGTGTTTGAATTTTGTGGTTTAAAAAGGGAATTGAGAATTGTTGAAAATAATAGCGAGATTTATTTTAAAGAATGGGAAGTGTGCTTTCTCCTGGAAATTTTATGTTACTTTTTAAGAAAGCTTTCAAATTATAAATTTGTAGTTTAAATATATTTAGAATATTTTTTGAAAGAAATATTATTATAAAATCTTTTTATGCGAAAGCAAATATTTGATTAAGTAATTATGGTATTTAATTATTTTATTTCAGAAAGGTAAAGTAGTATTAATTTTTCAAAAGGAAATTTTTATATGAATATTTGATTTAATAACCTTATTTTTAAAGTTAAATTTATTTAAAATACTTAGGAAACCCCTATGTATTTCCTTAAGTATCATTTTCAGTTAAATTATTTCTAGAAGCTTTATTTTAAAAATATTTTAAACATTTGTTTTGAAAATGATTTCCAGGAAATAGCAACATGATTTAAAATAAAAGGAGCTATTTTTTTTAAAAAGTATGGAAAGAATTTTACGGGATGAACGTAAAATTGAATTGGGATAAAACGTGTTGGATTGATAAAAAGAATTCTTTGGTTATTCTAAGATGGAAGTGTATTTCTCTGAAAGCCAAGTACGTTTTTAAAATAGATTTTTGAAACGTTAGAGTTTGAAGTTATATTAAAGAATGGTTTCAAGAAAATTATTTAAGTTGTAAGAATTTTAAAGGTGAACAGATATCAAAGTAGTTATAGAAGTAATTATTTTTAAAGGGTAATTAGAAATATTATTTTAAAGAATATTATTATTATTTATACTTTATAAATGGTTTTATTTTAAAGATAACCAATTAAATTTTTATTTAAAATTGTATAAGGATTCATAACTTTATTTTTTTCAAAATCTAGTATGACTTAACTTTTAAGGATAATAATTTATATTTTATTGAGCAGTTTTATTTGAGAGATTTTTAGAAGTATATATATATATATTAAATCAAGTATGTAAGAAGTTTTAATATGAATGTTTAACGTATTTTCAAGAATAAAGTATTTAAATTATTTTAAACCTTAAATATTGGTACTTGGAAGTTTTCAGAGGAAGCAAAGATTTGGAAATCTATTCCATGAGAAGAATTGGATTTAAAAAGTGTTTTAAAGGGATTTTGAAATGGAATTATATCTTGTAAAGATATTCTGAGGAAATAAATAATGTGGGCAATTATTTATTGTGTGATGGATGTTTATGAGTGTTAATTGATAGTTAAATCACCGACTATCAATATTGGACAAATGCGTTGATCGTTTCGAAGAGACCGGGATCGAGATTTATTTATCGAAAACCACTTCGATCCGGTTTGTACGTTCATGGAAAAACGTGTTCAGAGTCGAAGATGGAGCAATGAAGTGTAAGGGCTAGTCGCTACTAATCCTTAGGATATTTCCAAAATGGATGTAGTAGGAGTAGTGCCTTCGGTTCCGTTCGAACCCGGGACTGACTTGTATAGATGAATGCTTTCGGAACATCGTCAGGTGGGCGATGAGCATTCAAAGTGAAACGTTCTAAAATGTAACGCTTAGCCTCAAGCCTCATCAACCGGGAATGACTAAAAATCAGGGGATATGCAGCAAGGCTTGGTGGGCAGCACCCATTTCCGGGTAAGGTCATTCCTGTCTAGATGTTCCTTTTATTTCGGCTTAGTGGTGCGGTTACTGATCCCAATCGTAGGGTGATCTTGCTCGGGACTATCCAGTAAGGGGTAGTCCGGGCCTTGTGCTGCAGGGGATCGGGCGTGGTCCTCGGTACACCGATCTAGACCAGGCACTGTGACAGGTGGTACCCCAGTGCCTAGTCATTTTGGAAATCCATTCTCCCTATGAGCCTTTTACGAGTTTTGTTTGTATTACCCACTCTGTGGCTAGCAGCTGGAATTTAATAGATGTAACAATTTTGGCTATTTTATAAGTAATTGTAAATAGACCCTATTATAATATCAGAGGATTTCCATAAAAAGTGTTTTAGCTATTGTAAGGCAAAAACCCGACATGTTTATTTGTGGCGTGGTCTTACGAGATGCTTTTGTTTTTCAAAGGATTTTTGAAACTTTAATAATCAATTTGGATGCATTATTATCAGCTGGTATTCCAGACTGACTCGGGTGTTATTTCATTATAATACTCGGGTCAGACCGAGTATTATATGTTTAGGACAGGATGCTGTGGAGCCGGAGAGGAGCTGGAATCCGAGACGTATTATCTGTACTTATATATATATATATATATATATATATATATATATATATATATATATATATATCCGCTGCTGTGATTGTATGGAAATGTCTGACTGGTAAATGTTGTTACTTGAGGTACTCTGATAATATGATGTATAAAACAGATATAGTTTTCATTTTGTGTAAAGAGCTGATATATTATATTATATTATATTTCGCTGCGACTGTGAGATTCTGATATTGTTTAGTTTCTTCTTCTTCTATCTCTTCTTCTTTAACCCTAACGGTTCATATTTCTATTCCACTTGAGTAGATTGATGAATAATAGTGTTGACTCAAGGGGTACGGATTTGTGGGCTGTTACAGTTTAAAAGATAACAATGAACGTAATTGCTAGAATAAAAGAAAGAAAAAGAGAATTAGTGTAAAATAGAGAAACCACTATATTTTACACTATTCCGAAATAGTAAAAGAAATATCTAGCAGTTACAGATTATTGTTTATAGTATTATTTAATAGTAAAATATGGAAATAGATTTCTAAATCTAGTTTTCATAACCAATCAAATAAAATAGAATTACTTCCTAGAATAGAAGATAATGAAACAAAGTAGGACATGAATCGATTAAATTATTAGATAAGAACTTGAAGCTGTAAATGATAATGAACCTAGGACTACATTTGCATTGTAGGCCTAACGAAGCAGACTTTTATAAGCAGTCATAAGGGCTTGATGTTTGGAATAGGGTATTCGTATGTCCAGTACTTGCAAGTAAGTTTAAGGATAGTCGCATGCAGATATCGACCAACATCAATACCAAGAGCGATTTCGAGAAAGACTAGAGTTAAACCAACATGCCAATGATTCTTTCAGTACCGAGACATTGGATGAGGGGCACTGCCATTTGGATATTAGATTGTTTGTAGCAGGACACGACCACTTAACTCTTTAGAAGTCTTTCGATTAGTTGAGGGATAGTTGCATGGGCCCATAGCCATGATGAAAAAGAGATAGACCAACTAGAATATCTGTACTGTAGGCCTAACGAAATAGACCTTTACAGATATAGAAAATCCCCGACTGAATTCCGTACAAGGTAGACCTTGCTGGTGCGATTCGAATAGTAGACGGAATGATTACGTAGTCCGCAATGTACCACCCAGTGCGTACATTGCGGATGTCCGAGTGTTGGCATAGACTAGTGCGGATGCGATTTACATTTTTATAGAAAGTAGTGAAGCATCTGTATTCTAGGCCTTAGGAAGCAGTCCTTTATAGATATAACTATGGAACACTCGTAAAGCAAGAGGATGGAGTATCTGTATTATAGGCCTTATGAAGCAGTCCTTTATTAATATATAGCTGCAGAGCAAGATGATGCAGCATCTGTATTATAGGTCTTACGAAGCAGTCCTTTATTAATATATAGCTACAGAGCAAGATGATGGAGCATCTGTATTATAGGCCTTACGAAGCAGTCTTTTACAGATGTAGTTACGAAACGCTCTCGAAGCAAGACGATGGAGCGATTTTTGAGGAGGATACAGAAGGTACCATGGGTGGTACCTAGGACCAATATGGTCATTGGGCGTATAGCTACATATATGTGTATATTAGTTATTAGGTTTTAATCTACTATGGAGTAGATGAGCATGGTTCACGAACAGAGGCAAGAGTATTGTATCCTAAAGAACCTAATACAGGAGTAAATGAAAATAAAATAATATATGTAGAATTAAGCTTAGAAGTATATAATTTATTTATTCGCCAGAATTTTTGTTCTGACCCCCTCCACATGACATTCTATAGGTTCGGTAGATGGCAGAGTCTTTTTAGCTTTATGAAACTTGCTTAGAAAGTGTTATCATTTGGTTAAGTATTTACTTACTATTATATTTTAGTCAATCCCGCTGTGAGATAAATTGTTGAGCTATGATATATTTTTCTTTGCCTATTTGCAGGATACCAGATACCCAACTCGGGCTTTAGTGGACTTAGTTTTTAGCATTTTTGCAAAAAATCTAGAACACTGGAATTCGGGTTATTACATCACTAAGTGCTATATTAATATATTTAGATCTAATTTATAAATAAAATTACAATGTATACACAAAGAATATAAACTTTTATTCAAAGAAGAATGTATTTGTATATCTGCCGTTCGATTACCTATTACCAGTTTTGAAGGATGACTTGCCTAGAACTTTAAATTCTCAGTTTCTATCCTTGATTTTTAGGCTCAGTAGTGTGTTGCTCAATCTCAATGTTGTCAATGTACTTTCGTAGATCCTATTTTTTCCATCATCATCATTCTCCTTTTCTATTATTGTAGTCTTATCACTTTCAGACTCATTAAACTTCATATCGATTGTTTTCACCATAATTTCAACCGTTTATTACAAACTTGATGTGCTTTACTTCATGATGAACATTCCATGAAGATTCCTTCATCTGTTTTGGATCAAAGTTTCCAAGTTGATCACCTGTATTAAAGATATAACATGGACATCCAGAAACTCTAAAATAAGAAATATTAGACTTCTTGTCAGACTAAAACTCATAAGAAGTTTTATTTAGTATTGTCCTAATCATTGCATTACATGATTTTTTAACTACCTCTATCCAAAAGGACAAAGGAAGAATATATTCACTAAGCATAGAACTTGCCAATTTTTGTAATGTACGATTCTTTCTTTCAACCACCCTTATTTCTTGAGGTGTTTGAGGAGTTGTGAAAACCATTTTTTTCCAAAAACATCGTGAATCATAATTTTCAAATTCTTCACTATGATCACTTACCCTTTTTCACCTTGAACAACTTTTACGAATTTTAAAAAATAATCAAAAGCTTTAGACTTTTTGGCTAGAAAAAAAATCCATGTAAAAATAGAATAATCATCAACTAATACATAACAATATTTCTTACCCTTGAGCTAGCAATATTAGTAGGGTCAAACAAATCTATATGATTTAAGCTAAGAACTCTAGAAGTACTCATAATATTTTTAGCCTGAAAATATAATCGATTAAACTTATCCATTATACAAGCTTTGCATGCCTTACTAGTATCATATTTCCAATGTGATAGACCTCTTGATAATTCCTTATTGTCAAGTTTTTGAATAAACCCATAATAGCATGTCCAAGGTATCTGTGCCATAAGGTAGCTTCTTCTTCATTCGCTACTAAACATATATAAATAATTGGATCATCAAACGTGGTAGTGTAAATGTTTTTTTTTCTCTTTCCTGCAATATGACCTCACTGGAAGACTTGTCAATGATTTTGCAAATATCGATATAAAAAACAATATTTATACCTTTATCATAGAGTTGGCTAATCGAGATGGAATTATAATGTAAGTTTTCAACATAGAGAACACCATTTAGTGAGAAAGTATGATTACCTACTTTTCATGTACAAATGTTCTTACATTTTTCATTATCATCCATTATAACACTTCCACCTCTATGATTTTCTAGGCTGAGAAACTTTGATTTGTCATCTGTTATTTGTTTTGAACAGCCCAAATCCAAATACCATTCTTGTTGTTCCTTAGCTTCCAACTTACCAACAAAAAAGAACAACGAAATGAACTAGAATCCTTTGTAGTCCCATCGGTATAGTGGCAGAATATTTAGGTACCTAAACTTGTTTAAGTCTATGAAAATTAATAGTAGTACCCTTAGGAACCAAAATTTGTTTAAATTTCATATTTTTTTCCTATAGTGAAAAAGTATGATGTAAATGTCCAATTTTATCACATTTTAAACATTTCAAAACACACTTCTCCCTTTAGCCATGTCATTGATCGTCTTATCAAACTTGTTTATTTTCAATATCCCCATCCATTTTGATTATTTGCGAACAATTGAATATTTATTAACATGTTGAATGATTTTTTACCGGTGGAAAATTTCTTTTTAGTCAATTCACGAACTTTGTTCTAAGAAAATTATTTTTATTTACTAATGTTGAACTACAACCAATGGAATTTTCTCTCTTTTGGATTTCTTTTTTCTTTAAGACTATGTGTTCCACTACGAGTTTTTTTATTTTGGTCTTAATTTCATCCATCTCCTTTTTAAATGATTTAATTTTCTCCTATTCACAATTTTCAAAGTTCTTGGGATTTTCGATTTGTTTTACCAAATTTTGATTTACATCAATCATCTCAATTATATCTTTATCCAAAAGCGTATGCTTTTTGCATTTAAGCTTTTCAGATTTCTTGAATTTCTCAACTTCTATTTCTAGCTCATTATTTTGGTGAATTAGCTTAGTCTTATCATCTATAAGAACTCGATTTTTATTTTCAAGCAGTCGAACTTATCTTTGAAAATAGCTAATCTCTTTTGAAACTAACACACTTTTAGCATTCAATATTTAAAAATCCAAAATTTTCAGCTCTTTTTCTAAAGAATTATTTTTACAAAGTAAGTTAATTTTTCTTTAAAATCTCATTTTATTTTTTGAGATTGAAAAATATCGGTAGTGGTAAACTTTTTCTCTTTAAAATTTTCGACTTTGGTTTCTAACTTATTATTATGTGAAGAAATTCTGACTTTCTAGTTTTTAATCTTTTGTTTTTTGGATAACACTATATATATTTCCATTTAATTCATGACATAACAAAAGTAAATCTTCACGAGAGCAATTAGCAATTTCACTTACTTCATCGTCACTGTCGCTTTTGGTTGCTTTTCTACCAAACATAGATTTACTTCGTCTTCATCACTCTCGATTTCTTCTTCTTCGCCTTCATCATCCCAAGTTGTTGCAAATGCTCTTCTCTTCCTTTACATTTCCTTGTCAAGTGTATATAATGATAATTTGTTTTGATATGACTTGGTTGTCTAACAAACAACCCTTTCATCTGAATCATCCAAAACTCTGATCAATATTGACTTTGTAATATTTTGAATTGTATTATTTTTTCCATGTTTTCTGATCTTATTTTTTTATTCCTTTCATCAACATTGCTATGTCCTCAATATGATCATTTTCATCTTCATTATCAACTGAAATTTTTAATGCAATCGACTTTTTCCTTTCTTTATTATCATGCTCTTCCTAAGCTTTAAGTTCCATATTATAGGTCATAATCTCCTATCAATTCTCCATACTTTACTTTTTTAAGTATCTTGATTCATATATAGCTATCACTTAGCCTTAAAATTTGTTAGAAGCATTCTCACAATTTTACAAATTAACTCTACGTCGAAATAGACTTTTCCCAAAGCTTTAGATTTGTAAACTAAGATTGAAAAACATCCACACATTCATTTTATGCTCTCATCCTTTACCATAACAAAATTTTCAAATTCATTGTTGAGCATGGCTAGACATGATTCTTTGACTTGCAAAGTTCCTTCATGTGTTATTTTGAGCGTATGTCATATTTCCTATACTGTAATAAAATGAGAAATTCAATTAAATTTCATTTTATCAATAACATATATAAGAGATTTCATAGCTTTGAGATTTAATGGACAAAGTTTTCTATTGTTTGCATCCCATCTATCTACGAGCTTAGGCAATTTTATTTCATTTTCAGTCATTACGGGTGAAACGTAACCAGTTTCAGCTATATTCAAAACCTCGATGTCAACTGGTATCAAATAAATTTCCATCAAAGCTTAACAATACGCATAATCATTTCCGTTAAACGTAGGGTGGCCTATTTATGGACCAAACCTTAGAAAAAGTATTACTAGAACTAGACATGTCTAAAAGTTATTCTTACCAACCTACTTGACAGCGCTTGTAAGATTGTAAATATATCATAAAAGGGGGGGGGTAGATAGGGTATTCAAAATAATTTCGTAGATAAGCAGATATAAAAACACAGAAACATAAAATCGTAAAATAAAAAACATAAACATTTATCCAGCTTAGGCATCAACCCCATAGTGTCTACTGTTGCTCCAGGATTTCTACTAGAATTAAATAATTGACCGTTTACAAATCCATAAACTTGCGACTCTTTAACAATTGATTATTCTAATTCTATATCCAGTAACCTTATCTCAACTTTATTCCTAAGTCAAGAATTTTTGAACTACAATCCATAGTTCAATCATATTTAAAAAATAGAGTTTTTTTTTAAAAGGAAATAAAAAAGTAATACATTTAGTTTGCAAATAAAATAAGGTAGCCTAAAGAAGAAAAAAAATTCCATCTCCTTCTTATAATTGCCTTAACCATGGCCATGCGAATAGACTGCTTCACTTCAAATCCCCTTCTTAAAAATCCTCCCTTGTTTTTTCCCTCTAAAAGCGCTGCCACATTTCCTAGAAGATTGCGATGTGCTTTTATAATCTGAGCTGCCTAGAAAGTAGGGTTGCATCGTTTGATTTGATGAAGCCACGGTTCGTTATTTTTCAATCTAGGGATCTGACTACCATGGTCGTCAAATTTAGAAGCTGCCTTTATATCTAGAAGCCTCTTAAGTCATGATGAGCGCCTAAGTCAACGATGAAGTTACGGCTGTCACCTGAATCGATTGATTGCGATGCTGTCATTGTGTGATACCATTCGGTGGTTTATAGTTGAGTGTAAAGGTTACTCAGTATTTCCTATTTCGATAAACTCTAAATACATCAAAGGGGTTGCATTACGGTTGAAATGATATGTGGACGATGTTTGCTTATGTTGCATTTTGATAATGATGATGATTTTTGGTTGGTTTATGACTTGTTGTGATGTTGCCGATGATTCTTATTTTGGATTATATATCGATGAACTCGGATCTGGTACTGATTCTGATGGAGAGTGAAATTACTTTAGTTTAATTTGATCCATTTTCTATTAGACAGTATGTTTCTTAGATTGTATGGAAAAGATTGTAGTGATCGCTTATGTTTAGTATATGGTTAAAGATCGGGTTTAGCCTTTTTGAGATGAAAATACTTAAGAGATGATGTGTAAGTTACTGAAAAAAGTTGTAGATGATGGAAGTGATCAGAAAAGTTTAATTTTGTCGATGGACGTTGTATGAAGTATGGATCCGATAATTAAAAAAGGGTGAGCTGCAATAATACAAAATTGACCTGTTGTTTCGGTCAAATTACCCATGTTGCTTTAGTTCCTCAACCGATGTGTGTGAAGACGAAGCAACAGACTAGAATATGTTGCTTCAGTTGTTTGACCGAGGCAAAACATGTTTTTTTGCTTTGGTTACTTAAATAACCACCTTTATCTTCGATCATCATATGACAACAAAACAATTGAATATAATTTGCTTTAGTCATCACATAACAACTGAAGCAAAAATGAACTAGATAATGTTGCTTTATGTTCTTTTGCTTCAGTTGTCAAGTGACAACCGAAGCAATTGAGGTTATTTTGCTTCAGTTGTCGCATGACAACCGAAGCAAATTCATTCTTTAATATATATATATATATATATATATATATATATATATATATATATATATTGATATGATAATGAAGTTAGATCCATTAGTAGTGTTATTGAGTATATATTAGTAGTAGTATTACAAAGGAAATTCTAGAACAAACTGAAAGCACATTATAAAAGCAGTAGAATCAACTTTAATAGAAAACACAAATAATAACATTCATTGTGATTAACATAAGCAGTACCATGCAACGAAAAGTTGATGATCAAAGTAACCATAATCAATTGGCTCAAAATGTGTATGAATTCAACTAAGAAAATTACAGCTAAAATTCCTTCCTCTTGAAAAGGTTCATTTAGACCGTACAACAACGATATAGTATAAACATAGGGATATGTATGAGACATCAATTTCTAGAATTGATATGTTAAAAAGAACAAAATGTCTGAAACTCATATTGCAGCAGTAGTTATTTTTCAATAATAAATACTATTTTAAAAGCAAATGTTAACATAACGAAGGCATCGGTTCTTTTTCGTGAACAATCAAATTTACTCAAATGATAGAAATACAAGCTTTATCTGCGTGAGCATGATATATAGACATAACGAAGGGAAAAATGTGGTCTGGACATGTTTTTTCATTAGAAAAAAGAACATCACTCCATTGTTATTTGAATATGCAAGACTAGAACAAATAAAAACACTTTTGTGACTATACCAAGGTAGAGAAATTAAGCAATGAGAAGCCAGGATTAAGACACAAGGGTATACACAGCTACTTCAAATATTGGCTAAAATACTTACCGTATTAACAACCAAACATCCAAGACCATCTTTTCTATTACCGAGATAGCTTCATCGCTCGCTATACTTTGTAAGATCAAATATCAAAGTCCTTGAGCAGTTACAAGTGCAAATGGTGTAGATTTAAGTATTCATAACATTAATCTAATATTCTTATATTGTTTCTTTATTAAATATGTAAATTCTCTTGGATAATATTATCAAAGTGATAATTTAATGTGAATAGGTGGCTGTTAGTAATTACTAATAGAAAAAAGCCCTATAAACTGTCTAGAGTCTCAAATGTAGGATGGAACGAGAGTGGATTTTGTGAAGTACTAAATAAAAATGATCTTCTTTTAGAATCCCTATGCATACCAACCAAAGCCTTAGCTTTATCTTTGAAGCTACCCTTTTGTGATATCACGATACTTTGAAATCCAATGTCTTCATCATCTTGAACCGCATTTGGCTCACTACACGACCTTGCACGAATGAAATTAGCATTTTTCGTAATGTTCAGATTGTTTAAAGCAGCATTAACTTCATTGAGTATGAAAAATTGGATATGGCCATATAGCTAAAATAAGAAAAAGGGCTTATGATAGTATAGTTGCTAACATAATATCACTTGCTGCCTTGGAGCATTCTATTTATGAAGTAGACTCCATTGCAAATGTTTGCATTTAATATTAGTATAGAAATTGTATTAGTTTGAAAAAATAACTTTACAAGTACCAAGTTGAACAAAGTTAAACATTCTTGCAATATAACATGGGACCAGTTGACTTTTCTATATAAAATTTTAGTAGTTAGAATAAATTTTTACATTCAAAATTAAATCTTAAAAAATTGTTTATAAATAATTAAAACTTGTCCACTGTCACAAGAATGGATTTCAAAAGAACATAGTAGAAAAGCCAAATATCCATGTTTAGAAAATGATGTAACCAAGAATAATAAACATAAATCAAGATGCTAGATATAAGCGGTTAAAATTCCATAAACAAAATTAGAGCAAATGGAGCATTCTTCTCATATGTAAACTAAATCTAAGTTACAATACATACATATACATATAAATATACATATACACATACATACATATACGTGCATACACACACACACGACAGAGAAGGCGACATGCCGTTAGATCAGATTTAACTAAATGGTCCAGATTTGCGTAGGAATTCCAAAAGGTGGGAAGACTCTAGGTTTTTGACATAGTTGACTTGGAATGTCAAGTGCATCCCGTCGTCATGGGGGGGGGGGGGGGGGGCGGGGAGGGGAGGCAAATGTTACTACCAAAAATTCTTTTTGACTTAGTAAAAAACTATTTGAGTACAGGATAAAGGAGAATAAGAGGAAAAGGTTCCGCCTAGACCTTATGAAAGAGTCGAAGGGATGCTATAGGCAAATTCCAAAAGCTTCAGAGCCTTTCGAAGGGGTTGAAAGAATGCTACAGCCAAAGACTTGAAAATTCTTTACCTTTTAAAAGGGTCAAAGGAGTCGAAGGCACCCTTCTGCCTTCAGTGACCACCCTTTCGAAGCAGGTGATTCCATAAACATGAAAACCTTTCGAATGAGTCAAAGCAATACCTCTCGAAGACAATGAAGGACAACTCTTCAAATACAAATATCGACTGTATCTAAGTGTCTCTTCCGACTTGGTTGAAACCTATATATTATCAAGTAATGCAAGTTATTAGTTCCATGCCATCTTTCCCAAGGCTCTTGCTTTTGACTAGGTCAAAACCCCCATACCAACTCACTTTGACCTTTGATTCCCAATCCAAGATAAGACATTCAAGGATACTGCTTCCGATAGGGCCGAAACCGTAATCCCTAGTTCCGAAACAAAGTCTTAACCATCATGCAAGCGAGCTTTCGACAAGGTCGAAACCTATCAGATCAAGTCTTAATCTTGGATCCACAGGGTTATCTTCTGCCTTGTAACCGCTTCGAAAAGAAGGCTTTTGAAGGGACATCTATATCATTCCATGAAGCTCGGAAGGCTGTTTAGGAAAAAAACTAGCTGTTTCGACTAGATTGGAAGGTTGTGTTAAACAAGTTAACACTAAAGCAACCTATTCAAAAGGAAAACTAAAAGGGACATACACATCGTATCTTTCCGCGTTTATGAAATAAAAACAAAAAAGGGATTAACTTTGACTATTTACTCTACTTCAGGGTGTTGACAAGTTTTCTTGTTAACAGAAGTTATGTTACATAAATCAAATTGTGGTAGAACAACATGGTCATTTTCCACTGCTCCGAGCTCAAATAAATCAACAACCAAGCTAATTTCCCTTGGTCCAGTGAATGATAATTTAGGAAAACTCATTTACAAAATGCATTGGCTTACAGAAAAAACCAACAAAGGAGATAGTAAATCGTATACATGTTGGCATTGTACCATTTGGGGTCTTGTTGTCATGGCCATATCTTCTACACAAAGGGACCAATAAAAAGCCATGACTGGTAGATAACGGTGACAAAAGCTGCATAGAGAAAATAAATTTATACTGCCAATAAACAAAGAAAGGTAACTATAAAGATCAAAATTGTTAAATATAATTAAATTAAATGAATATTACAAATGAAAGATGGGTAACAGACCTGCTCAGAAGAAGAATTTATTAATGTAATCGCCGGAGGTCAATGCTTAGCTAGAACCAATGTCTTTGAAATGAAGTTTAACTGAATAATAGCAAAGCACACATTGGTGTGCTAGCTATGTACTACTTCAAAATGATTTAAAAAGTTTAACCATTTCCAAGTCCAAGATTTCTATGTTCTTTTGACAATGATATTTGATTGGGCAACCCTACATACAATCTAAATGGATCAGCAGCAGCAACATCGTGATTCCCATCATGATCACGGTCAGCATCGAAAGTGCTTCTCTGAAGCATGCAATGCCAAAATTCTTGCATCTAATCCCTTTTCCTTTAGCAATACAACAAAACTAGGATCAAGTCTTTTGTGTTGAAGATTAGTCAGTTCAATATCATTTTCGCCCTTTTTTTCTTTCAACATTGATGTGATCAATTGATCAGTTAATCTATCCTGGAAAACCATAGCTAAATTCTTTAGTACTAACTGATTAGTTGAGGTAGTAAATGATCTACTTGAGTCGCAACCTTGGCGTTCTAAGCTGCTACTAAAACATACAACTAAGGGGGCGTTTTGATCAAGATGAAAGTCCTAAGCAGATCGACATGAACCACTATGTATAGCCAAACTTGGATTCCCACCTCCATTGCTATTAGATTCACGACAACTACTGGCTCATGCAAAAAGAAAATTATTCCAATTGCCACTTTCATCTACATGGTGGGAATTAGTTCTACACATAACTTTAACTGCATTACCATAGTTGGTTGTTTCAACACTGCTACTGCTCCATTTAATATTAAACCCGCGAACCTTTGAAGAGCCTGATGAACTGCATTGTCCTTTTCTATGAAACCCTTCTCTTAATCGAACTACTGTACTTTTTAAAGCATCCTGTTGCAACTAATGATTTGAAATTGATAGATATCCAGAAATAGCAGCTCTTAAAGTACATTGTACACGTGCTACAATAGCATAAAATAAGCAATGTCCTATATAACGGTAGAGGGAAGAGATAATTAGATTATATCCACATAATTGCACGGTGAAATATATTAAGACTAAAAGATTGACCAGTAATTCACACCAAAACCGATGATAAAAAATTCTCAATATTCCAACAATAAACAAGTTGATAACACAACATTTCAGAATTTTAAATCCAAACAAACAAGCTCTAATGTTCCAATCTGTCATGAGAAATATTAGGAAGCTGTATTAACATGTGCTGCGCGCTCGCATGTGTGTTTGTATGTAGCCAGATACTAGAAGAATATTCTCAGCAAAGAGGAAAATCGGTGTTATAATAATATATATAATGAAAAATGTCATACTAATGTAACTTAATGATGTCCAAATACCATCGTGTTAACTAAGTTAATTCTGATTTTATTAAATAAATTAGTTCTGAATTATTTTAGATCACTTGTTAGTTGTGATCCTATTTTCTAGCCTATTTATGTCAAAATATTGCCTATATAAGACTGCATATATGAACAGATCTTTCTAAAAAATCTAGTTTGAAGTAAACGCCTTTCTTTGTGCATCTCTGTGCTTGTATTTCTTCCTTCAAACTCTTCTGCTCAATATATCTGAATATTAAACTCAGTTTTTTTGCGCTTAATTTTCTACAGCTGATTCAGAGCGTATTCGATCTCTACAACCTGTTACGATGAACAATATCACTCAATTATCAGTTCCTATTCTTGATGGGAAAAACTACAATCATTGGTGTGTTCAAATGAAATTTTTATTTGACCACCATGCGTTGCTGAAAATTGTTGAAGAAGGGATACCAACATTGGCAGATAATGCAACCGAGGCACAAAAGGCAGCCAACTGTGAGCAGAAGAAGAAGGATAAGAAGGACTTGTATTACATCCATCAAGGGATGAGTGATGAGACATTCGAAAAGATAGAAGGAATGAGTACTTCCCATGAAGCTTGGAGTACTCTGGCAACTTCCTACAAGGGTGATGAGAATATAACGAAAATACATCTACAAACTTTAAGTAGGCAGTATGAGCTGTTGCAGACGGACTCAATTGAGGCAGTAGATGCCTATGTTGGTCGAGTTCTAGCATTAACCAACATCATGAAGAACAATGGTGAAACCTTCACCGAACAAGACAATGTCGATATGATCCTACAAATCATGACTCCAAGGTTCGAACATGTGGTGACAGCGATTGAAGAGGCTCATGATCTGTCCATAATGACAGTCAAATTGTTATCCAATTCATTGATAGTGCATGAACAAAGGATGAACGAGAACAGACTACATGATCCAGTTGAGCAAGCCTTTCTCTCACAAGTCTCCATTAATGAGTCCAATCAAAAAACAATTAATTCTTGTCAAAAAGGAAGAAGGAGAGGTGTTAAGCAGTCCAATAAAGGTCGTGGAAGCCAGAATTATGGAGTTCCCATAGAGAAAAACTCCAGTTACAATCCCAGTCGTAACTCAAGTTCCAATGCAAGTGGACGAGGTCGTGGACTTAGTAAGGGAAGATATGAAAAATCAAATGTAGAATGTTACAACTGCAACAAGCGCGGCCATTATGCAAATGAATGCCGATCCAAGAATGAAAACCAAGCTGCTAACTTTAAATAGAGAGTAGAAAGTTCTGATCAAGATGGAAGTAATCATGCCATTATGATAGTTTCTGCATTGGGTGAGAAGCCAAACCATCACACTTGGTTATTGGATACTGCCTACACGAATCACATGTGTGGAAGAAGAGAGTTATTTGCAGAGCTAGATGAATCGTCCCAGACAAATGTGAAATTTGGAGATGGCAGGACTATCCTAGTGGCTGGAAAAGGGAAAATTCTCATCACATTGAAGAATGGCAATCACGGGTACATCACTAATGTCTTCTATGTACCTGAAATGAAAAGCAACCTACTTAGTATGGGACAATTGGCAGAGAAAGGGTATGTGATGAATATATTTGGAAACCAGTTTTCTATTTTTGATAAACAAGGTACTTTAATTCTCAAAATTTTTATATCAAAGAATCGAATGTTTCCAGTTGATATTTCTAAAGGTGAATATATATGTTTGCTATTGTGAGTAATGACTCATGGTTGTGGCATTTACGTTTTGGCCCTTTAAACTTTCAAAGTCTTAGAAAACTTTGCAAACAAAATATAGTGAAGGGATTACCCTACGTTTAACATCCTGACCAGTTGTGTGAAGCGTGTATACTAGGTAAAAATCACCGATTAGTATTTTTGGGAGATTCGTGGTGTACACGACACCCTTTGGAGCTTGTTCATACCGATGTGTGTGGACCTATGAACATTTTGTCGTTAGGTGGCAACAAGTATTTTCTCACATTTGTTGGCGTTCTTACAAGGAAAACATGGGTTTATACCTTGAGAAACAAATCTGAAGTTTTTAAATACTTCAAAAAGTTTAAACTTGCCGTTGAAAAACAAAGCGAGTATGCACTCAAAATGTTGCGCAGTGATGGAGGTGGTGAGTACACCTCTAATGAATTCAAAGATTATTGTGGAGAACATGGGGTGCAACATACGACAATATTTCCTTACACTCCGCAACACAATGAAGTAACCGAGAGAAAGAACCGGACTATATTGGATATGGCAAGAAGCATGCTAAAGGCGAAAGGTATGCCTAATTTCTTTTGGGCCGAGGCAGTGACAACTGTTGTTTATTTGTTGAATAGGCCACCTACTAGAAGTGTTCAAAATGAAACTCCTATTGAAGCTTGGAGTGGATTCAAGCCAAATGTGAAACATTTGAAGGTGTATGGATCAGTTGCATATGCGCATATACCTGCAGCAACAAGAGCCAAGCTTGATGATAGAGCTGAAAAATGTGTGTTCGTCGATTACAAGCAAAGAGCGTACAAATTGTACAATCTGGTGACAAAGAAGGTGATTGTCAGTCATGATGTAACATTTGCCGAAGACGAAGCATGGAATTGGAATGTAGATGTCCTGCAAAATCCACAACAGCGTACAATTTATGCTCTAAAGGATGAACAAGAAATCTCAGTTGCAACTGCAATACCCCAAGTTACAACTGCAGTCACTATTGAAATACCTTTAGTAAATCTAGTGACAGATGTAGTTGCAATCGATGAACCAGAATCATCAAGACCAAGGCAGCAGAGGCAAAGACCAACACATTTGCAAGATTATGAGGTAATTCTTTATAATGAAATTGGTGATAATGGAGAGCTGGCACATTTTGCTTTCTTAGCAGGTTCTGAACCAATGGTGTTTGATGATGCCCTTCGTGATCCAAAATGGATAAATGTCATGAACAAGGAAATGAAGGCCACTGAGAAGAATGAAACATGGTATCTTACTAATCTTCCATGAGGTTACAAGGCCATTGATGTCAAATGGATTTACAAGATCAAGGTTAAATCCAATGGTGAAGTTGAAAAATACAAAGCGAGGCTAATGGCAAAGGGCTTTGAACAGAGGCAAGGATATGACTATGAGGAGACCTTTTCCCCTGTAGCACAAATGGATATAGTAAGATTGCTGATTGCTTTAGTTTCTCAAAATCAGTGGAAGATACACCAAATGGATGTCAAGTCGGCTTTCCTCAATGGCCCACTTGATGAAGAAGTTTATGTGAAGTGGCCAACTAGTTTTCTGAAACATGGAAAGGAGCAAAAGGTGTATAGGCTCAACAAGGCTTTGTATGGGCTTAAACATGGACCACGTGCATGGAATAAGTGAATTGATTCTTTTCTTCAAGACGTTGGTTTTCAAAAATGTCCCACTGATCATGGATTGTATGTAAAGGCTACTAAATCTGGTGATTTACTGATTTTGTGTCTTTATGTTGATGATATAATTTTTTCAGGGAATAATGTTCAAATGATTGAAGAATTTAAGAGATGCATGACAAATGAGTTTGAAATGTCTAATCTCGGTCTTATGTCTTATTTCTTGGGTATTGAGGTTGTTCAATCAGAAGATAGAATCTTTATAAATAAAAAAAAGGAATGCTTTTGAGTTGCTGAAGAAGTTTGGTATGCATGATTCAAATCCAGCTAGAACCCCAGTTGGGACTGGGTTGAAACCGACCAAAGATGGGGATGATCAAAATGTTGATCCAATGCACTTCAAGCAAATTGTTGGAAGCTTGAGATACCTCACATGCACTAGGCCACACATTTGCTACGCTGTTGGACTGGTTAGTCGTTACATGGAGTCCCCAAGGCAGTCGCACCTACAGATTGTGAAAAGAATCATGCGTTACGTCAAAGGTACTTATGATTTGGGTTTGTTCTATTCATCTTCCAAGGAAAATTCTCTTATTGGTTACTCAGATAGTGATTGGGGTGGAGAATTAGATGAGAGAAAGAGTACGAGTGGCTATTGTTTCATGCTTGAAAAGACAGTTTGTTCATGATCCTCCAAGAAGTAATCTATTGTTGCTTTGTCAACGTGTGAATCAGAGCATGTTGCAGCTGCATCGAGTGCATGTCAGGCAATTTTGCTTAGCAATATAATGAGCCAAATCAATCTTCAAAAGCAATTTCCTATTAAGATTTATGTTGATAATATTTCCACCATTAACTTAGCAAAAAATCCCCTTTTTCATGGAAGAAGCAAACACATAGATATACGACATCATTTCTTAAGGAATCAAGTTAGTAAGAATGTGATTAAGTTGGAATACAATAGTAGTGAAGAGCAGGTTGCAGATATATTTATTAAGCCGTTGAAGACTGAAACTTTTGTCAAGTTGAGGAGTTTACTTAGTATGAAGACTCTTCCAAATCAGAATTAAAGGGGATGTTCTGATTTTATTAAATAAATCAGTTTTGAATTATTCTAGATTACTTGTTAGTTGTGATCCTATTTTCTAGCCTACTTATATTAAAGTATTGCCTATATAAGACTGCATATATAAATAGGTCTTTCCAAGAAATCTAGTTTGAAATAAAAGCCTTTCGTTGTGCATCTCTGTGCTTATATTTCTTCCTTCAAACTCTTTTGCTCAATATATCTGAATATTAAAAACTCTGTTTTTTTACAATTAATTTTATATAGTACTAATGTTCCTAGATACACAGAAGTATTGGTTACTATTTCAACTATATGTATGATGATGTTTGCATTCGGTGTAAAGAATGCAGGATCTTATAATTTTAATAATCAGATTATCAAGAATCGATTTCCTTGGAATATCTAATAACAATCTCCGGTACAACTTATGCATACTACTAAAATTGAACCATTTATTTTCTTTTAATGTTGTCAAACACACTCTGTAACAAGAGTCAAGAGTTTAGATGGTGGTAGTAAATAGTTTTATAACGGTCTTGAATTCCAACTAGATTCCTAAACAATATGAAATGTCGCATGCATCCTTGATATCAAACCAAATTTCTCATGGTATATAGAAAGCATTACCTTATAGCCATTAACCGCACTCTGAACTAACTGGAATATCTCAACAAATATTTTGACCCGCCTTACTAAACTTCGTAAATAGTGTTACCACCAAAAACATTCAGCAATAAGACTTTAATCACTTGTTGAAGTAGACCAGACAGATAGAACCAAAGGATGAAGATTTAAAATTGTGTTCCCATTCATCAGCAGGTTGAGCTTGAGCATAGGGAACATGGCTAGGATACTTATCTCTCTTGTCCCCTTTTATTTGTTTAAATGCATGGTTTTCCTAGCATGTTGATTATCTGAACACTCTAATTCATTTTTTTTAAAAAGACATCAAAATGAATACAAAAACGATGTTAAATGAAATTATTGAGGATAAATGAATTTGTACCAAGCTTGAAGCTCCGATTCCAACTACCGCTTGCGATAGCACTGCAAACGTTGTTATTTTGAGACTTTCCTGAAGCATTATGTATGGAAGACCTGGAGCGTCTTTTTCAATGACTGACTTTGTGGCATCATGCATAACATCTCTAGGAATCAAGCCAGTGCCACATAAAATGAAGATTGAAAGAAACAAAAGTTAATTTTATAATGAAAAGATAAACTTCATAATCAGATTAAAGATACCTAGAGCAAGAATATGGTCGACGTCGTCTATGTCACTCCACTTCTTCATAGTATCTGAAATCTTATCTACTTCAGCAGGATAAACTGAGGATGCATAAACATAAGCTCCACCTAGCTTTTCCAATGAAGAAGTGCAATGGATGTTGCTCTTGGGCAGTGTAATTAGTTAACATGACAAAAATGTATGATTTTTATTCTTTTGTTAATTGATGCTTAATTTCATTATTGTAGGAATAATGACGATGCTTGGTACTGTTAGAACATTGCATTCTTTTTATCATAACATGGAGGAATACATAAAGGCAATCAACTTCCTCAAGAGATGCATTCATGAAAAATTCTCCTTTGATATACATTATGCATAAATAGAGTTAGTGGTAACACTATTCAGGAAGTTTATTATGCTTCACATTCAGTTTATTAAATTTCTTATTCAACATGATAAAAACAATTAAAATCAAATAACATGTATAATTGAAATGCGAGAGAAATTTCTGCTTAAACTAACATGTTTTCCTAATGATGGTTTGGTTTTATTCAGTTCCGGATTATGCCTCATGTTGGTTAGAACCCTGGTTTATGTTTTAATGATGACAAATATATCTCTATATATATCTAGTATATAATATTATGTAAGTACAAGAAGCTCTTGAATCAGAGAATTAAGGAGAAAGTAATACGGTTCTACATATCAAAAGCTAAGGAAATACGGATCGTCAAGTCAAATATATGTATTTGGTCTTAGATATACTTGTAAAATCTCTTTGGTAGTTCATATGTAAACACATACGCACCTACATGCAAATATCTTCAAATATCAAAGAGTTGAATTTTTTTTAAAGGCTGCTTATATAAAACTAATTTTATACAGTTCAGCTGGTTGAAAATATTTTTAATCGGCCGAGGGCAGTCTACTGAAAATATTTCCAATCGACTAAACTCTTCTATTTTATTATATAAACTTATTTTCAAATTTTTCCATGCAATTCGATGTTTATATTTAGTGGACCGACATTTTATACTCATTCGACGGATTAACCTGCAACAGCTATTTTCTAAAAAGTCAACTTGAATGGTTGCGATCGTTCATGAGCAAATTTGCGAATAGTAATGGATGTGCCGAATGATTACAACTATTCGGTGCAAGTCTTTGATATCTATAAATAGAGATCAACTTTTGAAACATTATTAACTTTCTTTTTAAATTTTCTAACTTTCTGATCTCTTCTTCTTGATTTCTATTTTTTGAGCATTCTTGAATTCTATTGCACTTAAATCATATTCTATACTCGAGAATCACTATATACACTTCCATAATCACGAAGCATGCATCTTGAATCATCAAGGAGATTATAGGAAGAGTTGCATAGTCAGTCAAAATCTGTGTTGAGAGAACACATGCTTGTTAAGATAGAAACTTTGTTATATTGTCTGTTCCTACGGGCTAACTGAGAGTCTTTGGTAAAGGGGAGCTAGGGAACTGGACATAAGAAGGGAGGTCCGAACAAGTATAGAAATCTTGGTGTGATTGCTTATATTTACTTTGATTTACAATACTCTACTAGTTAGTACTCCTTAGTTTCTACTATATACTTGAATATATAAGCCATATTATACAAAATTCCTACATACTTTCATTCGTTATAAGAGTAAGGTCATTTCAAATTACAAAACAAAGTATTTGAATAATCATTATAATATGGCAAACACTTCTCTAGAGGGTCAGTCAACTTCACATCCTCCACTATTCACTTGATCTAACTATGCTTGCTGGTCTTATCGTATGAGAATCTTAATGGAAGCCAACGCTTTTGAAATTAGACAAGCTACTCAAACCAAATATGAAGCTCTTGCTACTAAAATGAGTACTTGAAGAGACATTTAAAAGGCTGCAGTGACCAAGAATGCTAAAGCTATGAATGCCTTATTATGTTCAATTAATAAAAATGAGCTCTCAAGAGTTATGCTTTGTAAAACTGGATATTACATCCGACATACACTACAAGTCACTTATGAAGGCATAAATAAAGTAAACCAAACCAAAATAACTACAGAATTAGTTCTAATCATTCAAAATGAAAGCAAATGAGACTACCATAGACATGTATGCTAGATTTCAAACGATTTGACTCAATCTCATGGCGCTAGGAGTTACTTTTACAAATTTTGATCTAGTCATATGCATTTTAAACTCTTTAACTATTGAACGAGAAAGAAAAATTTTAGCTATCGAAGAAGTTAACGATCTTTCTCAACTCAAAGCTGAAGAAATATTATGAAATTTGATGTAGTACAAAGTTAATCTACAGACAAGGAAAGAGAAAAATCAAGAGAAAAAGACTATAGCCTTCCAAGCCAACGATGACGACTTAGATTTGGATGATGATGAGATCGTACTCGTTGCCAAAAAGGGTAACAAATTCAAGAAGTTCAAGAAATTTACAAAGGTGCAAAATGGTGGCAATTCAACAGATTCATCTAACTCGAAATCAATCAAGTGATATGGATGTGACAAAGTTGGCCATACAAAGAAAGGTTGTCCACAACTAAACAATGAGAAGAAGAAAAACAAGTTTGAAAAGTTCAAGAATAAGAGAAAGGAATTCTAAGTTGCATGAGATGATTCAGACTCATTTTCTTCAAATAGTGATAGTAATAGTGATTCAAAACAAGCAAACATCTGTTTTATGGCCACCACTGCAAAGGTAAGTCTTAAACTCCCTTATAATGAGATTTTGAAAATAATTATATAATTAGATGATAAACTTAGAGATTTAACAAAATTATATAAAGAGAATATAGGTAAGTTAAATAGAGCTGAAGTAGAAATTGGCTTAATAAAAAACCAGAAAATATTCTAAAGAAGGAACTAGAAATTTCATAAAAATCTTGTGAAAACTTATCTTCCCGAAATACTGCTCTAACCGATGAAATTAAAGCTAGCAAAACTGAGAATGATAAGCTTAGCAAAGAGAATTGTGAGTTAAAATCTAGTCTAGACTTAGCTAGAAATGAAAATTTTGAACTAAAACAAAAATTGGATTAAATTACTAACAGTGTTTCGAAATTTAATAAAGGAAAGTAGAATTTAGAAAATTTAATTAAAATTTCAAAACCTTCTGGCAACAAAAAATAGAATTGCTTTCAAAGCTAAACAAAGTCATGAGAAATGTATTATTTTGTATACTAAGTTCAAAAAATATAAAGAAAAGCGTAAAATCAAGTAATTCAAATTCAAAAATCATAAAAATTTGAATTCCTAAAACTAATAATAAATTGATTAGGCCAAAGTGTATATATGACTATCTAGTAAATCTTGTTTATAATAATAATTATATTTCTAAAGGTTCCAAACTCTCTTAGGTATGGCTACCTTCTTCTGTTAACACATAGAACTCTAATGTAGGATGTTGGTACCCATAATTCTTTTATTCTTTTATAGGTACCCAAAAACAAAAATAAGAATGTATACTCGATAGTGGTTGCTCCAAACACATGACGGGAAATGCAAATATGCTATCTAATATAATGTATATCGATAGTGGTATCGTAACATTTAGAGGCAACTCGAAGGGATTCATAGTTGGAATTGGAGACGTCATCAATGTCGATATATCTATCTCACCTATAATTTCAAAAGTGTTAATAGTAGAAAATTTAAAACACAATTTTTTGAATATAAACTTGCCATGTGATAAAGGTTTTCAAATTCATTTTGAAAAGTGTAAGTGCAGCATTTTTTATCAAAATAAAAATATAATTTTTGATGGAATATGAAAACATAATATCTATATTTTAAATACGAATATTAAACTTAGTAATGACTTATGTCTAGTCGCAAATCATAATGATCCATGGCTCTGGCACAAACCATTTTGTCACATTAACTTTAAGTACACAAAGAATGAACTAGTTAGAGGATTACCAAAAATAAATTCTAAGGTCAAAAACTGATGTGATGCGTGTTAATTTGGAAAATTAAAGAAAAGCTCTTATAAGTCTAAAAAGGAAATATCAAAAAAACAATAACTGGAACTACTTCATTTAGATTTGTTTAGTTCTACTCAAGTATGATCAATAAATCATAATAAGTACGTTTTTGTGGTTTTTGATGATTATTTGAGATTTACTTGGACTTTATTTAAAAAAATAAAAGAGACACTATTGAAACGTTTAAAATATTTGCTAAAAGAATTCAAAATTTAATAAATTAGAAAATTAAAAATTAAAAATATAAGAGGTGATCATGGAGGCGAGTTTGAAAATGAACTCTTTGAAAATTTTTGTAACAAAAAAGGTATTTGTCAAAAATTTTCTTTTCCATGCATAATACAACAAAACGGTGTAGTATAAAGCAAAACTCGTACTCTACAAGAATGCGCACAAACATTGCTCCGTAGCAGTAACTTACCAAAGAATTTTTAAGCCAAAGCTATTGCGACTGCTTGTTATGTGCTTAATCGTGTATCATTAAGACCAACGACTAAAAATACATGTTATGAATGTTCTTTGGAAAGAAACTGAAAGTCTCCTACTTTCGAACTCTTGGTTCTAAATGATTTATATTAAATACTTAAGCTTAATTAGACGAATTTGATCTGAAAATCGACGAAGGAATATTTATTAGATATTAGGAGCGAAGCAAAGTTTATAGAATTTTAATAAATGAACCAATATTATTGAAGAGAGTTTACATATTTCCGTCGATGAAGATTTCAAAAAAGAAAATGATGATGAGGAGAAAATTAATCAAACTCTTATCCTGGATAATAATACATATAATGAGAATACAAATACAAATAATATTAATAATAATAATGTCCATAATGTCTTGAGATCACCCCTAGAATTTTAAAAGACCGTACGATAGACAATATAATAGGAGATGTCAATAGAGAGTAACATGTTACTAGAAGCAAATTGAATCAAATAAGTTATATAGCATTTATTTCTAATATTGAACCGAAAAATCATTAGAAGTTGCTGAAGATGATTTTGAATTTTAGCAATAAAAGTGGAACTAAACCAATTTGAATGTAATAATGTTTAGGAACTTGTGCCAAGATCGACCGATCAATCAGTTATTGGAACAAAATAAGTATTTAAAAACAAAGCCGATGAAAATGGAAATATAATTCGTAATAAAGCTAGATTAGTAGCTCAGGAGAATAATGAAGGAGAAGGAAATGGATGAAGGGTCATTTGATCCTACAACTCAATTAATAGCTATAAGAACTTTACTTTCTCACATCATCATAATTTAAAATTATGCCAAATGGATGACAAAAGTGCATTTTTAAACAGTTTTATTAAGGAAAACGTATATGTTGAACAACCATCACTTTTTGTTCATGAAAAATACCCAAATCACATTATCAAACTTAAAAAGGCACTATATAGTCTAGAACAAGCACCTCGTGATTGGTAAGATAGACCTAAAAATCACTTGTCAAATTCTGGTTTTCAAATTGGTGAAATAGACATTAATTATTTATTAAAAAGGAAAATGATGATATATTAGTTGTTCAAATTAATGTAGATGGTATAATATTTGGATCTATAAATGAAAATATATGCAATGATTTTGTGAATATTATGAAAAATGAATTTAAAATGTCATATATGGAAGAATAAATTTTTTGGATTTACAAATCAAACAATTAGAAAATGGAATCTTTATCTATCAAGAAAAATATCATAGAGAGTTGTTGAAATGATTTGAAAGGGGTAACATGTCGAGTAAACCAACTCCTGTGAGCATAAGTCTTTATTTAGATAAAGATGAAAGCGGAAAAGATTTCGATCAAAAATTATATCGTTATATGATAGGATCATTGGTATAATTTTCTGCTTGTAGATTAGACATAATGATAAATGTTTGTCTGTGTGCTAGATTTCATGCACAACCCAAGGAATCACACAATCATGCCGTGAAACGAATTTTGCGTTACTTAACCAACACCAAAGATTACTAACTCGTTTGTTAGAAAGGCGGCTCATTCAAATTAGTCTCATATAGTGATGTTGATTTCGGTGGTTGCAAAATGAACTGAAAGAGTACGAGTTGCACTTGTTACTTTATCCGTTAATCTCTAGTTTCATGGTTTAGTAAGAAACAAAATAGTGTGTCGTAATCGACATGTGAAACCGAATATGAGTGCGATTAATCTATCGAAAAATCCTATTAGTCACCCACGACTAAACATATTGATATTCGCCATCATTTTCTTCAAGATAATGTATAAAAGGAAATTTTATTTCTTTAGAATTTGTTAGTCTAGGAAATAAAATAGCTGATATATTACTAAACCCCTTTATGAACCTACCTTTTTAAAATTACATAGAGATCTAGGCATTTGCTTACTAATCAAATTAATATAATAATGATATAATGCTAAATATTATTCTTTACGTATAATATCTAAATTTTGATATTATGTAAATGGTATCAAATCTCTTGGCAAAAAAAAATATTACCTAAAACTATGGCCAACTTATGTGTATTGTCTAAGAGTTCTTTGGCAATCATTTAACTTTTCTATTTATATAAAGTTGATAAAAATTTGTACAATAGAAAATCAACGTAACATAATTCAATGAATCAGATAATAAGATGGGGTTTAAGTTAACGCCATACCAAGGGGAATCTATGAGACTACATAAAGAACTATGTTGGGAACAACGAAGACAGCGTGAATGTTTGAGTTTGATTGAAAGAAATGTACAAAATCTTTTGGGAAATCATCAACCAAGCAGTGTATTCACTTTGCTGGAAGTTCGTCCAAAAAACCTAGCCCATCAAAACAACTTAATCCATCAAAACAACCGGCTATCTTGATAAAAATATATGAACATTATATAGAAAATTCGTGGGAGATAGATCCATTCGAGGAGGAATCAAGTCCATCAATGAACTAAGTTTATTTCGATTTTTTAGGAATGGCGTTGTGTAACATATAAGCAAATGAAGCTTTTAGATAAGTGTGTATACATACTAATGAACATGTATACATATTTTTCAAATACATGTAATAAAAATGTATATATATATATTACTAATAAGGTTTTAAATATACATACATAAGAAAATGGAGAAGTTTAGATGATATATATATATATATATATATATATATATATTCAAATATGCACAACACCTATTTTTCACCCATCCAGTTGACTAAATGATATTCACAGTCGATTAAAACTATGTACAGTTCATATAAAATGTTACATAGTCGATTAAAAGTTTATAAAAAAGACGACTAAAAAAATAATTAGGCTCTAAAACGAAAAATCTCCTATCGGTTGAGAAGCTTCTACATGTGACTGAACATAGGCCGTAAACAAAAACAGTAAAAGATAATAAAATAGTCGAATATATACAAGCTTGCTCTCTATTTTCAAATTCATGGTTGACTGAACAAAAATTCAGTCAACCAGGCTAGTAAAGTTGGCTAACTCACTTTTTTATAGTCGACTAAAAATTATGCCTTTCTCCCAAGAAAACACTCTATATGATTTCAGCCAATTAAATACTTTGGCCAGTCAACTGAACCAGAAGTTGTCTATTTTTAAATAGAAAAGTCATGTGTTTTCATTCATTCTTTCACTTTACTCTTTCAAATTTTAAACCCTAATATTTCAAAAGCTTTCAAAAATGAATCCATCTCTCTAAAATAGAAACTCCCCACTAAAAAAAGAAAAGGAAACAAAGAGAAAAAGCTCCAGCTTTAACATCTAACCGTTCTCATCCCAAGTTTTCTTCCGATTAGTAAATTCTATTTGGTTAAATTGTAGCAAAATAGCTTTGAAACATTTCAATGAATTGAACGAAAAACATTTCTTTCAATAAACCTTCTATATGATGTCGGGTTTTGAAGCTTTTGGGATTAAAGCACTCACTCGGGAATATAAATTTCTTGCTTTAATCGACGCGAATGGAAACAAGGTAAAGATTTATCATTTTTTAGTTAGGATGTTCTAAGCAAACCTGAATGGCGACTTTTACAAACCTGTAGATGACAAAGGAATATTATGGAGCAAGGTTTTACGAGTAAATATCGTGTTACCTATTAAAGACTTGGGGATAATTCTAGGTTGTGCTAATATCAGACAAAAATTGGAAGATATTGATCACGATGAGTTTGCATATAATTATACTAGCTATTTATTCCATATGGAACAAACAGTATATACTTTCGTTAACATTTAAGCCCAAGCTAGGATTCTCAACAAAATGATTATTCATACAATTTTATCACAAACCGACGACTATGAAAATATGTATGATAATTATAAATTTTTTTATGCCATTTACTCTAATAAAAAATTGAATTGGGCTAAGATCATTCACGATGATATTAAGAGATTCAATGCCCGCTCTTGACACACAATATTCTTTGCATCTTATTTAAATAAAATTTTTGTTCACTATGGAATCAATGTTGAGAGTATGCAAGATTTCATTTTTCCTAAAGTAATGGCCAAAACTCTATCTTCCTTGTGAAGTTACTGTCGGAAATGGAGCCTCTTGTATCGTACAACATTTTATTTAGCTTGTATGGTTAAATAAAACTTAAATCAATCTTCTTTACAAGACCCACTAGTCGAGCAATAAGCTACGCAATAAGAAATTATCGAAGAGTTTAATTGGAGTTTTGAAAGTGATAAGGAGCTTGCATTTGTTAAGCCTTACATGAATATCTCCACCAACGCCACCATTCTCAAAAATCAAGAAGTCCTTTATAAGTAACAAAGGAAAATAATTAAGCAATAAAAGAATTTTGAGAAGACGACGCTTGGGTTTTCGGAGAAAATATGGAACAAACTCTTCATGTCCTTGATCATCCTCTCCTCACCACTCAGAGCTGGAGAACTAGATATTGTTCTTGGTTTGGTAAGACTATTTTATGTTAGTTTGTGTTTTGGTAGTGAACCTATTGTTGGTCTTGTAACAATTTAAAACTCATGTTTTTGGTTGTTTGATGTTTTATGTTGTCAAGTAATGGAACCTTTGTAGTGTTGGTTGCTATGATGATGTGTTGTTTGTTTGAAAAACATATTTTTACGTAGTGTTAGTTTTTTTTGTACTTTTGTTTTTAAGTTCAATAGTGTAAAAACTCTGGTTTTAGAGATTACCTGTTAATATTAAGCTATAAAGGTAGTTATAATTTAATATTGTAAAATAAAACAAAACTGAAAATTTTATTTGTTATTTGGAATAAACAAATGAATTTTAAAAAATAAAACGAGGAAAATAAATTTTGGAACTTTATTTTATTTATTTAGGTTAATAATAATGGAAAATGATCGTTATTTAGAGAAAATGAAATAATTTTAAAAATTATTGCCAATTACTTCTTTTAATAATTTTTAAATGAAGTATTTGATTTTTAAAGGGTGCTTACTTAAATAAAATGATGGAAATTGGTTTAAAAATGTGTTTTGGCTATAAATAATGTTTGGATGTGGTTTGAAATATTTTTCTAAGTAAGAAAATGATTTTTGTTGAATTTTTGAAGTTAAAATTGAGGTTTTATGTATTTATTTGTGTAAAATTGGTTATTTATGAAAAATAAGAGTTTCTAATAATAAAATATTTTGTAACATAAATTATCTTTTTATCAAGTGTAAAATATTTTATTTAACTTGTATATATGTTTACATTTTTTTATTGTGTTAAAACTTGGTGGAAAATGCTATTTTATTAAGTAACATATGTGTATCTTTTGTTTAAGTGATGAATTAATTAACTTAGGCTATTGATTTTCTTTTGCGTGGGTCCAAAGCCCATTTATTAACATAGCCTGAATAAAGAGAAGAGATGTTTTCTTCTTCCTTCCACTATACGTACACTATTCATTTTACAGTAAACTAAACAGAAAAAAAGAACTATATCCTCTTTTCTAATCTAAACCAAATTCCTATCTTTCTTCAATTTTAATTTCTATTTTTATCAGATCAAAAGAGAAATCAAAAGGTAATCTATTTCAAAGCTCAACAAATACATCAAATTCCGATTTTGAGTTTGGATTTGTCTATAATATATCTCTTTTCCTTTGCATGTCTATATGAGGAAGTGGATTGGAAGCTTTATTCTCCTCAAAAATTGCTTATTTCAGAAAAAATCCATGGTTTGTTCTTCTCTCATTCAAGGTGAGTTTGCTAACTCACAAATCTAGCTAAACTTGCCTGCAGATGCAAAGATCTGGAAGAAAATAATTTACCGTAAACTTATTCTGCTAGGTTTTCATATACAGTTAAATCTTGTTTCTGTTGATTCTTTCAGTAGTGATAACTTCTTGATATCTTGATGAATTGTTGCCAAATCTTTTCTAGATCATAGTTTAGATATTGTATTAAATGCATGCCAAATTTTGTGGCATTTCATCTTCATTTGTTATCTCATAATGCTGCTGCAAAACAAAGGCGAAGTCTGGAAATGAGTTCTGGAAAGTGCATGAGCTAGATCGACCGGCATGTTGACCTAACCTTCATGCCTCATAGGTCGACCTTTGGAAGACAATGGTCGGCCTATAGGTCGACATGCTGGTCGACCTATAGCCGGTGCATGATTGCCCTTTTGTTCCATTGTTTTGCGATATGATTCTAGCTTGTTTTGCTCTCTAACTTGTTCGATTTTGATGACATTTTTATGCTGTTTTGAGAGCCATGTTTCCTGTCAACCGGCTAGCCAAGTTTTGATGATTTTGAAATTCAATTTTTAATTGATTTTGATTTGAATTTAAATTGAATTCGAATTGAATTCGAATTATCAGTTTTAAGGTATTTTCCTTGTCTTTATTCGTTTTCGAGCACGGTTTTCTCCAAATCTTTTTGAAATGATTTTTAAAATTAATAGGCATTTCAAAATAATTTTTGTACAATATTTTAAAGAATTTTCAAATATAAAGTCTAATTATTCTCTATAACAAGGGAATTTTCAAATATAGCTTTCAAAGTCGATTTCGAAAATTGGTTTTAAAAGCTTGTTTTCTCAAGTAAATTATTATTATATATATATATATATATATATATATATATATATATATATAATATAAGTTTTTTTCACCATTCGAGCGAATGAGAAGGAGAATTAAACTTTCGGTAAAACATGTGGTATGGAACACATGCGTTTATCTTATTGGTAAATTCCCAACTTGTCTGTTTGATCAAGTTTACTGATGAGATGAGTTTAACTTTTTACTGCTTTGAGTGTGAAATTTACTAGCGGACAGTAAACCGTTTAGTGTGAATGTTTGGTATGGGACACACGTTAATACTTTTTGGGTTCCTATCCGAAAGTTTATGACACATTTGTCGTTGCGGTGTGCCAGTACTGGACCTTCGGGTCATTGCCATTGCAGCATTTGCCATTGCGGCATATTTTCCATTGCAGTGTATTCTTCACTGTGACGTTTTGCCTTCGAACGAGGTATCTATTTGAGATAACAATACTTGTCAAGGATTCGGCCACATACACGTGCAAATACTTTTGAGATGATTTCTTGACTATTTTCCCTAGTGTATCGTCCATGTTCGGAATTGGTCCTTTGTGCCACTCGATATAGTTGTGGTGATTACCTTTCGGGAATTTGAACTCTTGGGAGTTTTATTTTTCACATTTGAGTTGCCTACACTAGTATTATTTGAGATTTGCCTTTTGGTGTTATTATTGAGATTGGCCTTTTGGCGTTTATTTAGGATTATATTCTCCTATGTTGGAGAGTTATATTTGATTGCCTTTTGATGTATTTTATGATGGTGATTTCTTTGAGATTTCTTCAAGTTTGCCGATATGGTGGGTTTGGGATTTTTCCTTTTTAGGAGTTGTATTTTCCCTAAACCATTATTGATGATTTATGATATGCCGATGATATGAGTCTTTCTATATTTAGCGTTTTATGGATTGCCTTATCCCTTTTGATATTATATGTTTGTGTAAGTGATATCATCTCATCACTTAAAGTAACCATATCGTACTTATACTCATGCTTATCTCAATATTGTTTCTTCTTGTTTAAGAGGAACATTACCCTTATCCTTATGCAACTACTATTGCTTATCCATATTTCTGATATGTTTAGCCAGATTGACCCGTATATTTTATACCTGGGTCAAACCGTGGTGTTTCAGGTTAGGTACATTTGGACTTGGCCTATTCTGATTCCACATGGACTCATTTTGCTATCACCTTTTTGATATATCTTTTGTATTTTCCTTTAGTCGCTACTCTGATATGTATATTGTTTCGACTTGTGTGTATATTGTGATCGTCATACCAATTATGATGTATTGTTTGTATTGTATTGGGATGTGTGTGTGTATATATATATATTTGCTATTCTGTGATGTATTATGCATTTGAGTTATTCTATTTTGTTCTGATAGACCCTACAGCCACCTGTAGTTTTGTATTAAGAATTTACTGGATATGTCGATCCACTTGAGAAAAAAAGATATATAGAGCACTAATCGACGTATTCAATAGGTATATAAGACAAGACAATAGATGATCACTTCTAACCAGCCTTATTCTCTACATTAGCAGATAGTATTATCTTGTAATACTCTTTAATAATGTGGGTCTCGGGGTGTGGCATCATAGCTTGGTATCAGAGCTAAATTTAGAACATAATAGGATAAACACATAACATAAGCCTGTATTACGATATATCCAAGTATAGTACAAATATTACAAATCCCTTAATTATCGTGTCCTTTATCGTGTCCTTTAAGATTGAAAGTTTAGGATATGTCTATGAATATTTTATTTCGTAGTATTTCAAAAATAGAATTAATGACATTTTATCTTAAGAGTAATCCCAATCATGACTGTTTTATTTGAGTGCTCATCAATACGGGTGCTTGACACTCATCCGTATCGATGGAGTTTGTTGATACTTTTGGATGTCTTTATCTTGTTCTTTTATAGGGATTGCGAATCCTATTGAGTGGGTCCATAATATTTAACTTGATGTATGAGGATTTGGGATTATTGCTTATAGCTTATCTTTTCATGCGAATTAGCACGCCATTTTCTATCTAGAGTTTGGAGTGTTGAGATGAAGTGGCTTGCCTATTATCAAGCCATATTCTATGATTCAAAGAATCCTATATTGAGTATCCTAGTTCGGCTAATTTGTTGTATCTTGTCCATCGAAATGTTAATGATGATTCTAAAGTCTTTGTATTTACTCCTGAGTTTCGAGATGTTGATTATATATCTCAAATTCCAGTCATTGTTACTCCGTTGAATTCTGTAAGTCCGTTTGGGTATGACACCCAATCGGGCAATCGAGTAATGTATTGACCTCTTTTCCTATTCTGAGCCTTTAGGTCATCATTCCACGAGGATGTCCACTAAGAAATTAAGGTGATTCATTGAATTTATTTGATATTGCCATTTTTACCGCTTTTGAGTTATTCTATTTGGATAGTCAATTGTTGATATACTTTGGGGTATTACTTCACTCGAAGTAATAATTTGTTTTCAATGTTACTTCTCCTAAATTGAGAAGATATTTTGCCTTTTATTTTATATCTCATAGATTTCTTTTAATCTCTTGATCGGTGCTAGGGTCATTCCTTAACTTGACCCTACATCAATTTTCATGAGCTACGAGTCATGAAATATAGCGTTACTCTTACCGCATTCCGCACTCGTTATGAGTCTTGTGAGTGGTTCGTTATACCATTTGGAATAATGAATACTCCAGTCTATTCCATCAATCTTGTTAATCGAGTATTTTAGGATTATCTCGATAAGTTATTCTTGTGTCTTTGATTTTGAGAATAAGTTATAATTGAATTCTCAAATCTATCAAAATAAAAATTGTTTGCACAAAAAATGGGCAAAGACCTCCAAGTCATATGATTTAGTTGATTATGTGTTGTTCTTGGTGATTTGGGTTATTTATGCGAATATATAAAATAGATGGACTAGACTGTAAAAGACACACAGATTTATAGTGGTTCAGCCAGAATGTGCCTATGTCCACTTTATATGTTATTCTCCTTTTCTCTTCAGATTACAAATACAAAGCTTTGATTACAAGTATCTTAAAATTGTTTGAAAGTTCTATCCGTGCTTGAGCTCTCAAACTTGTCTGCCATTGTTGTACCCCTGCCCCTCTATTTATAGAGTGAGGTTGGGGGTAGGGGTCTTGGAAGTATATAGCTGCTGGTGGGCCTGGGCTGATGCAATTTGGCCTGGAAGTGTTGGTCCGGTATGCCTTGGTCCGGTGGAACTTGGTTCGGTAATGGGTGGAGTGGGGGTTGGTTCGGTCGTTCCTGGAAGTGGAGTTGGTCCGTTGGGACGTTGGTCCGGTGGTAGGTGAAGTAGGACGGTTCGGCAGTACGTGGAACAGGTTGGTTCGGTGGTAGGTGAAGTAGGATGGTTCGACAGTACGTGGAATAGGTTGGTTCGGTGGTAGGTGAAGTAGGACGGTTCGACAGTACGTGGAACAGGTTGGTTCGGTGAATTCTCCGGCAAATTTTTAGGTTAAAGCACATCTTTTCTAAATCTAAATTTTTTTTAGCCTCAATTATGACTACTGATTTGAAACAATTTATTTCATTCTCATTCCAATTTTATATTGAATTTTTAGAGAAGTTGGTTCGGCGGTGCCGGACCGCTCGAAACACACCCAACACTTGCCCCCCAAAGTAGGGCATGTGCATGCAGATGGCGTACTTTGTTTTAGCTTGGACATCCACATCCGGTCTCTAATGCCGAACCAACTGGTCCGGTCATTGACATTTTCTTATAAATAGGGGCCTAACGCTTTCGTTTTTCCTTATTAGCCGAACCAAACCCCTGTCTTTGCCGAATCAAACTCTTATCTCTGCCGAATCAAACGTGTTAGCCGAACCAGAATCTTATTTTGCCAAACCAGGTGAGATCCTTTTCTGCCGAATGCGTTTTTGTTCTAGGCTACCGAATGGTTTCGGGGACTCGACTCACCGAATGAATTTCGTGGAGTATAAGTGCCGAATGAACTTATATATTTGGATTACCGGATGAACTCATATCTTTGAATTACCGAATGAACTTTTTTTCTTGAATTGCCGAATGATTCGAGTGCCGAATGGACCTTATATGCTTGAATTTTTATGTTTTTAATTACAAGTGAAATCCCGGACTACATATACTTGCATGTTTATATCCTCTGTTCTAACGGTGTACTTTCTCGTGGTGCAGATAAATGTCTCGTAAAGTGGAAACTCGATCAGATAAGAAGAAATCCAAGGACGAAGGAGAGTCCACCGTAGTGCCCCCAGCTCAGCCAGGACCGGAATGTCATGGACCCACCCGAGATCGCTAGTGGATGGGTATGATCCTCAAGAGCTTCTGAATTTTCCGTCTGACTGCTTTCCTAGCTCTCTCAAGGAAGAGCAACTTGATGTTATCTCCCGCTCCTTTGGGATTGATAGAGCACGCATGCTGTTTCCAGGGAAGGGGGTCATGCCATATAATCCCCCTGAAGGATACTTCGCTTATAGTAGGTACCACTGCATGTGTGGGGCCATTCCTCCAATCAATGCTTGGATAGTTAGCTTCGTCACCTATTTGAAGGTGGCCCCTTTCCAGCTTCAACCCAACTCCTACGCTATCTTGGTGTGCCTATTCGTGATTTTCCAGAGAAAGTACGGGCGCCCCCTTCCAACCGGGAGATTCGGTACCTATATAACTTGAGGGGTTACAAGAAGGGGTCTCCATACATCAGCTTGGAATCGGCCATATCCTTCAAGGAAGTCCTGGACTTGTATTCAAAGTTCAGCATGTTTAAGAAGGAATGGTTCTTTGTCCAGGACGACTCCGTTTCTATCCACCGCTTCACCTCTGGCTGTAAGTTGAAGCTTATTTATAATTTCCGTTGTGACTAAAATGCTTCTTCTCATGTGTTTTTATTTCCTGCTAGCGACAGGCGGCTTTGTGGTCGTGGAGAACGATCACCCGGTTCAGATGGCCGCGGAGATAGAAGCCATTTCGGGAAGGGATAGGTCAGCTTCTTACTTGATCAGGAATGCCACTCTCCTGGGTCACAACTTGATTCTACCACATCAGTCTGTGGTCAAGCAGAGTGATACGGCTGAGGAAAGGGCTGCTAAATCCAAAGGAGGGGCCACGACAAAGAGCAGCAAAAGGAAACCCTTCTCGATACCTCCAGTCGTTGGGGGGAAGAAGCTCAAGAAAACTGATGGACCCTCTCCCAGCATGTGCCCAGATGTTTCAGAGGAGGAAAGTGGAGAGGAGGAAAGAGGCGAGGAGGAGAGCGGAGGTGATGGAGAAGGTGATGGTGGTAATGGTGCCGAAGGACAAAGTGGTAGTGGCGTTGGTGCCTTGACCTCTGGGCAAGCAGGTGTGATTCAAGAGTGGACGGATGATGCTTTCCGCCATGCTTTTGAGGGGTTGGAGGAAGGGTCGGTGTTGGTGAAGAAACCGAAGAAAACTGATAAGGCCGGGACTGGTGCCAGTCCATCTTCTGAGAGCATTTCAACTAGGGCAACTCCAGCGGTTCAAGGTGAATTTTTGACTCATCTTTTAACTTCACATGTTTCTTGGATTATAGTCTCATGCATGCTTGTAACACTTGGTTTTTATTCCAGGAACGGGTAAGGCGGCCAAGACATCAGACATTCGACACCGCCTTGAGCAATTCAAACTCCTCAAAGCTTCTGCTAAACCGAAGCCCTCGACCAACCGTTCCGGGGGCGTAGTCGGCTACCGTCCTCTTCTTGGAGTTATTGAAGAGGATATTCAAAAGAGAAAGAGGAGGTGCTCCATGTTCGAACCTTCACTTGGACCTCAACCCCCAACCCAGCCTATTAATGATATCACAGGGGAGGATACTGAGTCCATGCCATCTCCGCATCCATCAGAGAATCCTAGCGTTACTCATGTTGATCGTCCCGGCTTGGCTCGTAACCCATTTGCGGGTCATCTAGATCTGGACCCGAGTTCTCATGATATTTCCTTCGATGAGGTTACCGGTGAGCACCTCCTACCCCGCAATCCTATGGTAAGGGTGCTTGATGAGGCTAAGTCTTTGGATCTCGACTTGTTGACAACTCGGATTGTGACTATGGGGGATGAGGCCAAGGCAAACATCGATCGGGTGGCTGAGGAGACCAGGAAGTTGATGGGGCATCACGCCTTACTGGTTAAGGCCAGGGAGGAAATTGGGAGTGCCAACATAAGATTGCGGCTAGTGATTGCCGACCAGGCTAAGCAACTTGCCGATCAGGCCGTCCAGATCTCTCAGCACGAGGCTGCCTCCAGACGGCTAAAGAAAACTATGGAAGAGGCTAGCAGAGCCGAGCTGCGAAAAATGGAGGCCATCTGCAAGGAACGGATCGATATAGCCATTGCAACGGTAGACGATGTTCGGAAAGCGGACCTTGAGCGGGTAGAGGAGTTATCCGGGAAGCTTGAAGTTGCAGAGCTTGCTCAAGCCAAGCTGAAGGAGGAGATGGAGGCGATGAGGAAATCCCTTCAGGCTGACCGCTCGCGATACCGATCGGAGAGGGATGTTGCCGTTGCAAAGCTGTTGGCTTCTGAAGTCCGGATGAGGGAGTTCGAGGAAAACAAGGGGATGATGGACGAGATGCACCAGAATATGTATTTCCGTACTTGGAAGCAAGGAACTTATCCTGGATGGATGACTATCCCCGGATCATGGCCAGGATTTATCTTCGGGTTCTGGAAGAGGCCAAGGCTGATGCGGATAAGGAGGGTGGTATGGCCTTCAGGATGGATGTGGTTACGGCCCAGTTTACTGAGGAAGAGAAAGTGGCGGTGAAGAAGGGCACGCGGCTGCTTGCTGCCGAGGAGGTAGGCGTGCAGTGGGAGACGACGATCAAGGAATGGATGTTGGTAAGTCTTCCCTTTTAGCCTTTTCATAGCTTGGTTGCTTATCGTTTATCTAATAGATTCTTCTCCTGAATTGGACAGGTGGGACCTCTGGTCAGCATGCTGGGAGCTCTGACCCTGCGGTCAAGTAGATCTTAGAGGGTCGGAAGGATAGAGATGAAGTTCTGATGCTGCCGACTATTTTGGCTTGATCCGGATATTTTTGGTTTTACTTGACGTTCCTGTATATACTAGTTCCAAAACATTAATGTACTTTCAGGTTGTAATTATGTCATTGCGAAGAACGACTTTATTCTTTACATGTAATTTTATAACATAAGCTGATTCTGTCATATTAGGATGCTGTCATTATTTTGATGTGTTGCATAAGAAATATAGCTGTGCATGTGCTAGTGATTCAATTGTGTTTTGATGTCAAGTTCTCGCTTAAAAAATAATTTCATGTCTTGTACTGTTAATGTGATGTGTGAATATATTAGAGCTACTTATTTGTATACAAGAGAAGAAAGTACCGCCCTTTCGATTTTTAGTTGTAGATGGAAGCTTTGAATGCCTTGTGTGATCGAATACGGACTGCAGTTGAGTGACCCGTCATCCAGCTAAGAGTTCTCATTCCCATTAGCGAGTGCATCCTATTTGGTGTCCTGTACTTTAAGGGTTGTTATAGAGGATAGGAGGAAAGTTTTTTAAATAGAATGGAAATATAAGAAATAGTAAAACTTCCAATCACGGAAGGCCTTCGATGTGCTTATGTTCGTGGCAAACGAGTTTTGTAGTCACTTTCCCTAGCTGTGGGTCTTGGAGACATTTGTCACCTGTCTTACGCCTCTGTGGGGAGTTTTTTTTTACCACAGCCGCACTTAAGACACATCGGAGCCGAGATCACGCACAGTAACTACCCGGGCCATTATAGCCCGTAATCGTGGGTATTATTCGATTTACCGTGGCCGGCTAGCGTGGGTGTCGATCGTCAACTGTGAACTGCCCCTGGCTGGCCACACCTTATGTTGTGGCTTATAATCGGTTCACAGTCGCCGGCGAGCCGAACACCGTAGTGAGCTGCCTCGGCTATAGTCGACCTTCTCGGTGGCTTATGATCGGCTCATTACAGTTGGCTTTGAGGGCCGTCGGGAGCAATGAGTTAACCCGCAGCAGAGGGATGATGGAGCAAAAGTGTCTCATTGGCGAGGGCATAGATTCGTATAGTACCTGTTGGGTCTTGTCCAGGTGAGGTTGTGCTGTGAAGTGTCCAGAATGGAAATGCCGTTGCACAGGATTTTGTTCAACAGAAAATGTTAAAGCTTAACAAGCAGCCAAGATATAAAGGAACAAGTTAAAAAGAGACAAGATTTTTAAAGTGGTTCGGCACGAAAATGCCTACGTCCTCTGATTCTCTTCGTTAATTCACTTCATATGGGCAGTACAAGTTAAGAAAAGTATCGACGAAGGTGTTGGATGTTTCATGCCCTCTGGAACACCTCTCCGTCCACTGTTGACAAAATATAAGCTCCGTTGTGGAGATCTTTATGAATTACATAGGGTCCGTCCCAGATTGGATCTAGCGCTCCGGGGCGCGGAAAGATCCGTTTGAGAACAAGATCTCCTTCTCTTAAGCTGCGGTGCTTGACCTTGGAGTTGTATCGTGCTGCCACTTTTTGCTTGTGAGCTGCCGCTTTAAGTGTTGCATCATTTCTTCTTTCTTCAGTTAGGTCCAAATACATGTGTAGGAGTTCTTCATTCTCTTCTGGGTTGTAGTGGATCCTACGGTGGGAGGGCACTACAGTTTCAACTGGGAGCATGGCCTCCGATCCGTATGCCAAAGAGAAGGGAGTATGCCCTGTTGATGTTCTGAAAGACGTGCGGTAGGCCCAAAGTGCCGTAGGAAGTTCATCCACCCAAGCGCCTTATGACTTTTTGAGCTTCTTCTTGATCAGAGTTTTGAGAATTTTGTTGGTAGCTTCGACTTGTCCATTTGCCTGGGGATAAGCCACATATGAGAAGCTTTTGTGAATTCCGTGCTCTCGGCACCAGTCTGTGAACTCCTTGCCGTCAAACTGAAGTCCATTGTCCGATATGATTTTGAGCGGAACCCCGTACCTGCATAGAACATTTTTGATCAAGAAGTTAATAACTTTTGCCGAGGATATTTTATTTAAAGGTTCTGCTTCCACCCATTTGGTGAAATAGTCGACTGCCACTATAGCATATTTGGCTCCGCCTCGGCCCATCGGCAGTTCGCCAATCAAGTCAATTCCCCATATGGCAAAGGGCCAAGGGCTGGTCATTTGAGTAATCTCATTTGTTGGTAGTCGAGGAATCTTAGCAAATTTCTGACATCTGTCACATCTTTTGACGAAGTCTAAGGCGTCTTTGTTTAAAGTGGGCCAATAATACCCATATCGGAGTATCTTCTTTGCTAGAGTCTGCCCTCCAGTGTGATCTCCGCAACTTCCTTGATGGATGTTGGATAAGACTTCCTCGGCTTCCCTTCCAATGACACACCTTAATAAGGGGTTAGAGAAGCTGCGCCGATAGAGGATGCGTTCTTGTATTGTGTAGCGGGAAGCTTTCCTCAAGATTTTCTTGACTTCATTACGCCCGTCGGGCAGTGTGCCGTCTTGTAAGTATTTCCGGATGGGAGTCATCCAAGTTTCTTCTTCGATTGCAGCTATCAGATTCATTGGCTCGAAACTCGGGGCTAGTTGCTTTGAGATGGTTATTTTTCCGGAGGTGGTGCCGTCCTTCATGCTAGCTTGCTTTGCCAGTTCGTCGGCCTCCTGATTCTCTCCTCGAGGAATGTGTTTGATTAGGTTAAGGAAGGATGTCGAGCATTCGTCAGTCCATTTGAACTTTCCTTTGTCTTTCTTTAGAGCTTCGAAGAAAGGGATGCATTTGTCGGTCGCTTTAGAGATGAACCTGTTTAGGGCGGCTACTTTCCCTTTTAGGCTTTGCATCTCTCTTTGAGTGGATGGTATCTTGATATCTTGCAAAGCCCGGACTTGTTCGGGGTTTGCTTCAATCCCCCTGGCATGGACGATGAATCCCAAGAACTTCCCCGACGATACTCCGAAGGAGCACTTTAGAGGATTCAGCTTCATTCCATATTGGCGAAGTACTTGAAACATCTCGTCCAGGTGGTTTATACGATCATTGGCTTTCCTCGATTTTACCAGCATGTCATTCACATAAACTTCCATAGTTCGTCCTATTAGTTCCACAAATATCTTGTTAACAAGGCGCTGATAAGTAGCTCCGGCGTTTTTAAGTCCAAAAGGCATTACTCTGTAGCAGTACAATCCCTGCTCAGTGATGAAACTAGTGTGGTCTTGATCGGGGGCGTGCATAGGGATCTGGTTATATTCTGAGTATGCGTCCATAAAGGATAAGAGTTCGTGTCCAGCTGTGCTGTGCACGAGTTGATCGATTCGGGGGAGTGGGAAGCAGTCCTTCGGGAAAGCGTCATTTAGGTTGGAGAAGTCGATGCATGTTCGCCACTTCCCATTAGCCTTCATTACCAGTACCGGGTTGGCGATCCATTCTGGGTAGATGGCTTCTCGTATGAAGTTATTGGTAAGTAGGTTCTTTACTTCTTCCTCGAGGGCTGCTGATCGTTCTGCCCCCATGCTTCTCTTTTTCTGCTTTACTGGCACCTTGGTGGAATCGATGTTCAGTACGTGGCATACTACGTCTGGAGAGATTCCAGTCATGTCAGCGTGCGTCTATGCAAATACATCCAAGTTGTGGCGAAGAAAATCGACGAGTTGATCCTTCAATTCCGCTCTTAACTGAGACCCGACTCTCAACAGTCTACTTGGGTCGTGTTTGTCTACAGATACAAATTCAATAGCCTCTGCAGGCTCGGTGGTGGCCTCCTCCTCCTTGTCCCTGGGGTCTAATTCGTTGAAAGGATCGCTGGTATATCGAAGAGGAGGGGCTTTCTTTAATTGCTATGCTTCCAAGTTTTTCTTGCAGAGAGAAGTCTCTGCATCCTTCCCTTTATCCTTCCTGCATTTATTGCGAAGTTCAGTCACATAGCAATATCGAGCGGCGTCTTGATCTCCGTCTATTTCTCCTATTCCGTTGGAAATTTCATCTTCAGGCACCACGGGGCTAGGACAATTTGGAAGTCAGACAAGGCTGGTCTTCCCAAAAAGGCGTTGTAGGCTGAGTGGTTCTCTATTAGCACAAATGTTTGTTTTCGCACAACGGAGCGGGGATGACTTCCTATTTCGACAAAGAGGCCCAGTTGCCCGAGGGGCATCTTCGCATCTCCAGTGAAACCATGTAGCGGTTTGCTGCAGGGAGACACATCCTTCATTGACAGCTTCATTTTGTCGAAAGCATGCTTGAATAGGATATTTACTGAGTGTCCAGTGTCTACTAGAATTCGGAAAACCTTGGCTGGACCGAACCAGGCAGAGATGACCATAGAATCCATGTGAGGGTACTGCCTTCCCTCTAGATCACGCCTACTGAAGGTGATGTCATCATTCTCTTTCCGTTTCGGGTGGCGTTCTTCTGTAACCGAATTAACGTAGCCTTCATTGTTTCTAAGTGACTTACCGTATCTTTCCATCTCTGCCCAGCTTCCTTCGGCGATGTGTGGCCCTCCTGATATGGTAAGGACCACTATCTTCTCTTGACTGGATCCGCTGGTGTTGCGATTTCCTCCGCCTACTTCCGGGAGGGGTAGCCCTGGGTTCTCATTGGCAGGAGTTGAAGTCCTGTTCTGACCTTTCACATAGCGCTCTAGTCTCTTCCTTCTGATGTGTTCTTCAATCAAGTTCCGGAGATGGTGGCATTCATTGGTGTCATGCCCATGAGATTCGTGGAAGCGGCAGAACTTTCCAAACTTAATTGCATTATCTGATTCCTTCTTGTGCGGGGGCGCTTGTATCTAACTTCGTCTTGGGTGGCCAAGAAGATGTTTTCGATTGTTTCATTTAAAGGAGTGTAAGAGTCAAATCTCGGTCCTGGCCTATATAAACACTTTTCTCCCTTCTTGCCCCCAACACTATCTCTGGAGTCATTTCTTCGAACGTCCTTTGCTACTGCGGGCGTGTTGCCATGAGCTGCCTTGGTTTGTTGCCCTGTCTACCTTTCAATGGCCGCGTCTTCAAGTCTCATATATTTCCCGGCTTCATGGAAGAAATCGGGTAAGGTAGCTGGCTTTTCTTTCGTTAATCTCCTAGCAAATTTAGTATCCGGATGCACACCACTGCAGAGGGCCATTAGGATAAGTTTCTCGTCAGCATCTTGGACTGCGGCCGCTGCGGCGTTGAATCGGGTTAGATATTGTTGCATTGTCTCTCTGGGTTTTTTTTGATATTAGATAGGGAATAAGCGTCCTTGGGTTGTTCCACATGAATGCGGAATTGGCTGATGAACTTTTCTTTCAACATTTTCCATGAGCTAATGGACCCTAGGGGTAGATGGCAGAACCGGGGGTAGCCAGATCTGCCAAGAATAGTGGGAAGCATTTACACAACACTCCCTCCGTTGCTCCGCTCATGAGCATATTCTGTGTGTATCTCTGCAAGCGCACAACGGGGTCAGAGGTTCCCTTGTAAGGTTCCATTGTTGGCATTTTCCATTCCCGGGGGGTGATGGCAGTTTCGATATTGCGGGTGAAGGGGCTGGTTATCCTAGCGCCTATCCCCCGATCCCTTTGGTCCCGTTGGACGCACTCTCCGAACAATCGCGCCATCCTTTCATCAAAACTTGGAGCGAATAGAAATGAGTTTGGTTCTTCCCTGCGGGATTGATTCCGTCCAGATGACCTGTAGGGATGGTATCGTCTATCACTCCTAACATTCTCCAATGGCTGCCTCTTGTCTACTGGGGGCACGCTGGGGTTAGCCACAGTTGGCCCTTGCCTTGATCTTTCCCTGCCGGGTTCTGTCCTCAGTACTTCCTCGGGTCCAACTTCGGGCTGGACTCCAGCTCGACCCCGTCCATTGGTGTTTCCATGGTTAGGTAGCATGGCAGGCTCAGCTACATCCGACCCCTGCCTGGTACCTCCCCTGTTGGGTTCGGTTCCAAGTGTTTCCTCAGGTCGGAATTCGGGCTGAGTCCGGGCTCGGCTCCTACCATAGCTGTTTCTGTTGTTAGCCTTTTCGAAGAACAAAGACCTTTGTCGTCTCCCAGATCCTTCAGACCGGGACTTACCCCATGATTCAGTGTTGCGATTGGATTCTTCAGCATCCCTTAAGCGTGACATGAGTTGATCCACCAAGGCTTCTTGTTGAGATGCGAAGCGGTTAGTTACTTTAGCCACAACCCTATCCAGATCCACCCTTGTAATTGATTGTTCCGTAGCAGGGGCTGTCAGATTTGCCTGATTTCCATTTGCTGTTGGAACGGACGATTGTCTTGATCTCTGATCACTGGATCTGGGATACTGCTAGTTGCGATGTTCTTCCCTTTGTTAGCATCTTTCTTCCATCCGGGAGGCATGTTTTCCAAGTAATGAACGATGCTGATAGGAAAAGGGTTAAGTGGGGGATCCTGAGTTTAGTTCTCAGTGAAAGCACCAAAAATGTTAGCACAAAAAATGGGCAAACACCTCCAAGTCGTATGATTTAGTTGATTATGTGTTGTTCTTGGTGATTTGGGTGATTTATGCGAATATATAAAATAGATGGACTAAACTGTAAAAGACACACAGATTTATAGTGGTTCGGCCAGAATGTGCCTATGTCCACTTTATATGTTATTCTCCTTTTCTCTTCAGATTACAAGTACAAAGCTTTGATTACAAGTATTTGAAAATTGTTTGAAAGTTCTATCCGTGCTCGAGCTCTCAAACTTGTCTTCCATTGTTGTACCCCTGCCCCTCTATTTATAGAGTAAGATTGGGGGCATGGGTCTTGGATGTATATAGCTGCTGGTGGGCCTGGGCTGATGCAATCTGGCCTGGAAGTGTTGGTCCGGTATGCCTTGGTCCGGTGGAACTTGGTTCGGCAATGGGTGAAGTGTGGCTTGGTTCGGTCGTTCCTGGAAGTGGAGTTGGTCCGGTGGGACGTTGGTCCGTTGGTAGGTGAAGTAGGACGGTTCGACAGTACGTGGAACAGGTTGGTTCGGTGGTAGGTGAAGTAGGATGGTTCGGCAGTAAGTGGAATAGGTTGGTTCGGTGGTAGGTGAAGTAGGACGGTTCGACAGTACGTGGAACAGGTTGGTTCGGTGGTAGGTGAAGTAGGATGGTTCGGCAGTACATGGAATAGGTTGGTTCGGTGGTAGGTGAAGTAGGACGGTTCAGCAGTACGTGGAACAGGTTGGTTCGGTGGTAGGTGAAGTAGGATGGTTCGGCAGTACGTGGAATAGGTTGGTTCGGTGGTAGGTGAAGTAGGATGGTTCGGCATTGGGTGGTAGAGGAGTTGGTTCGGCGGTGCCGGACCGGTCGAAACACACCCAACAAAAATAATATAAAAGTGAAGATTTTTTTCGAAGAGAAATTGGATTTTTGTTTTTTTGGGAAAAAACAATGAATATTTTGAGTAGTATATATGAGGTATTTCTTTTCAAAGAAATTGAATTTTTTGTATTGGATTGTACGTCTAGTGCTTTAAGAATTCTGGTCAACGCGTTTAGCCAATGTTATCGAAAGGAATTTCCTAAATGCTATGATGAGATAGTTAGACAAGATAAATTGGGTTTTAATAAGTAAATTTTGGTAGAGTATTAATTTTTATTTTTATTTTAAATATTTAATGAAGCCATTAAACTAGAGTGAGTGTTAGATGAGTGGCGAGGTAGTTTTAATTATTTGATCAGTTCTACAGCTAATCGATGGGGGTCATTCACTATAAATCAATGGCGAGGCAATACCCTTATATTATTTGGAATTTTAGAAATTGAATTTGGTAATTTGGGTAAGTAAAGTGAATAATTCTAATTAAGGGGTTAGTTTTATGTTGATAATTTGATGTAAATTTAATTCTTGTGACAAATGGAAATGTGAATATGGATTGTTTTGATAAATGAATCATTCGTATAGTATAATCATTGTAAATTGTGAGAATAACTTTAGAACTTTATATATATCCCAAATTTTTTTTGGATAATCAATAATCATCTCTTGATAATGTAAGAGATTAGTTATCTCTTCCAAAGTGATTTTTTAAGTTAACTGTTTTAAAGTAGATTTTGGAAAGTAATGAAAATATTTGCACTTAATGAAATGTTTTAGGATGATTACATAAGTTGATCATAATATTGCATGTTTTATCTTTCCAGGGAAAAAAAAGAAAATCATTTAACAATTGATTTAGTAAAAAGTTTGTTTTAAAATGTAGTTTGAGCTTAAAAAGGTTTGGGTAAATTTCAAAATTTTAAATTGATTTAAAAAGCTGAAATTTGGTCTGGTAAAGTGTAGTACTAAAACAATGATAACTTGAGATATTTTTTGTATTGTATTGGGATGCATCATTATATATGCATGTGTATACATGCACACACACACACACACACACACACACACACACACACACACATATATGTTTGCTATTCTGTGATGTATTATACATTTAAGTTGTATTTTGTTCTGATTGTGTAACATCCCAAATTTTATCAGATTTAAAATTTAAAATAAATGTGAATTTCTGGAATTTATTTTGGAATTAATTTAAAATTTCAAAACAAATTAAATAAGTCTATGATTTTATATGTGTGTGTGTGTGTGTGTGAATGTATTGTAATTTGAACTTGAAATTCACAAATAAATATTTTAAAAATACTTGGATTTAAAAATAATTTATGTGGGATATTTTTAGTATATAAATTATTTAAAAATTATTTTTCTTTTAAGATTACATATATAAATAAGGAAAATGTATTTATAAAATAGAAAATACATTTTAAAATAATGTATAAATATGTTTCTCATGCAAATGTACAAGTGTAAACATATAACATGAACAAATTAACAAGTGTTGAAAAATAAACCTATAATTTAACAAAAGTAATAATGTCATCATTAAGATTTACAAATGTCACTTTGTTTTTATTTTTGAAATAATTAACTAAAATAGAAATAAGTTATATAAATCTCTCTACTCTCTTCTTCTCATTTCTTTTATCTGTTCAAACTTTAGAAACCAAAAAATTTAAAACAAATTAAACCTGAAACAAAGTAACTAAAAATCAGATCATCTTAATATCAAAGCAACAAAAATATTATTTTCAAAATTCAAGCCTGTAAAGCAATATTCAACTCAGTAGATCTCAACCCAGTAAATCAAGAATAGTTTCAAAATCAAACAACATACAAGTTCAACTCTTCAACAAGATCATTTTAAACCAAATTCCAGATCAGAAACCAGATCCCTTTCCAGTTCAAACACCGAGTATAAATCAAAGAAAAATCAAAGTTCCAAGAAACAAAATAAACCTAGGCTTCTTCTTTGTTTTCAAAGCAAACAGGTGAGTAAACCTTTTAAAACTCTGTAATTTGATCTATTGTTTGCGTTCATGCTTGAAGTAAGGTTGAAAATTTGCTTGCATGTGTATGAATCCATATATGTATGTGTGGATATAGCAGTGCATGTCTGGTATAAGAAAAATGTGCTCTGTTCCAAGTAAACAAGTTTCAATACCTGTTTGAAAAATCAAAATCTCAATCTTTGATCCTCTATTGACCTTGATGTCTAAAGAAAACCTGTTAGGATTGGCAAGATCTCAATTCTAAAACTATTTTTTTATGTATTAAAATAAAAGGGTTTACTGGGAAATGTAAAAACACATCCAAATCAATTTTTATTCAAAATTTAATTGATTAAAACCTAAATTTTGATTGCATGGTCCTATTCATATTTATAAACTATGATTTTTAATAATAAAATCATGAATTTTAAGTTAGGAAATCACAAGCATTCGTAAGTTGAACGGAAAGCCATTTTGGGCAAATTCTAGCGATCGAGGCATTCGGGTTGGTTGGGATTTTGACTGGTGGTGGGCGAAAGCTCGGTGGTCTCGGCAGAAATGTTAGATGGGTTGATAGATCATCTTGGAAGGAAGATGAGGTCGATCTAGGGTTTAAAACCCATATTTGGTCGAGATTGGATTTCGTGTTGCTGTCATCTTGTCGTCGCATCAGAGTCGATCACACCGGTGGAAATCGAAAGGAGAGAGTTAGGCGAAGCTCTGGCCGGAGTCTTGATGCTTCTGGTGGCCTGTGGATTCAGAGCGAGGCGTTTCTTTGACGATCATTTTTGTTCCAGATTGGGTTAAGAAGCTCGATGTCGAATTCATCGTAGTCTCTGGTTGCTAGGTGGTTGTGAGGCTCGGGGAGGTCGTCACCAACGTGTTGAAGGTCGGAACTTCGGTCGTAGGTGGCCGGATCGACTGTGCATGTACACGGTGTCGAATTCGTGTCAGTGATATTGGATTAAGGAAGAAAGGTTTTAACTCGAAGTAGAGATCGAGGAAATGGGTAAATGGCTCGAGTCTTGGATCGGGTATTGTTGATTGTGTTCTGAGTATTAAAAACTTAAAAAAAATTCTTAGTTTTGAAAAGAAAATTTAGAGAAGCACTCAGGGAAGACTTGAAGTAAACATGCGTGTGTCTCGGGGGAAACTCGGGGAGGTCTCGAGAAGCACTCAGGGAAGACTTGAAGTAAACATGCGTGTGTCTCGGGGGAAACGCGGGGAGAGAGAAGCACTCAGGGAAGACTTGAAGCAAACATGCGTGTGTCTCGGGGGAAACTCGGGGAGGTCTCGAGAAGCACTCAGGGAAGACTTGAAGTAAACATGCGTGTGTCTCGGGGGAAACTCGGGGAGGTCTCGAGTTTGAGATAAAACAGTTTCCATCTTTAAAACCAAATTTAAATTTTAAAACATTTTAAACCCATGGTTTTAAATGATTGTTTTCAATTTAAAGTTTGAATAAATAAAGGTTTAAGTAAGTTATTTTTAAAAGTAAATAAGTTTAATTTAATGATTATGTGATTATTAATTATAAATTAATTCTTAATTTATTTCAAACAAATAATGTAATTAAAAAGTTAATTGAGATGAAATGATGTAGTAATTAACCTTAATCCCTTGAAATAATTTATGTGTTAATGATGTTAATTATTAGGTTTATTAATTTTAATAATAATGATTAATTAAGATAAATGATTTATAATGTTTTAATAATCAAATAATAATTAATTAATGGTTAATTAATTATTAATTTAAGGTTAGTAAATTTATTATTAAGGATTAATTAATTAATGTAATTAATTAAGAAATATTTAATTAATGAAAGTGATTAAGATTAATTAATTAGTAACTAGGGACTAATTAATTTATAATTAAGGATAATTAATCATTGATTAAACATAATTAATGAAAATAATTATGTGATTAATTAATTATAATCACATGATTAATTCATCTTACTTGTAGATGATTGATTATTATTGAATGCCTTGAACTAATTAATACCCCTGTTATGTGATTGAGATACTTTGTGATGTGAACTGCTGTGAATTGAACTGTGATATATGCGGTATATTACTGTGCGAATGTGAAAACCTTATTGCTCGTAAAACGACATTTGAATTTCGATGCGATAGGGAGTCGGATTCCAGATTGTTACCCGAAACCCATATCGAATCTTAATGGTGAACCTTTGTGATTGATATATCCATGTGTTTTAAAATAAGCGCTTCTTATTCGGTTAAGCTGGGAGAGGACCTTGTGTCATAAAACCCATTCCGAATAATAATACGATGAATCGGAGTGCATTTGAAGACGGAGGTGAAGGCCGGGTATTTTCAAGAACGAAAGGATTACCCGTCGATTGTCTCTGCACTGAGTTGCTCCAATATAGAGATCTCCATATGTGACGGGGAGTCCGATCGAGATTTTGCGGATTCCCGGATTACAAGGGCTTCTTCCTTTATTGGACGAAGTGCCTTCGATTCCGTTCGAACCCAGAACGGACTTGTATGCTTGTATGTTCGACATTACACTTTGAGATATAAAGCTAATCTCTACCAAATACATTTCTATTGGTGGTAGAGAATTTATTCTCTTAGCTTAACACCCTTCTCTAAGACGTACGAGCTCAGAGGTTATGTAGTTGATGGTAATTAGTGATATACTCCCAATTTGGTAATGTGGCATGCTGAGTGCTGCTGATCATTTGTTGATCGAAGCATGGCTTTTGTGAAAAGCGTAGCTTTGTGGACGAGACTTCATTGAATCTCACAACCCGAAAATGGTCGAAACAGGAAAGTTGCAGCAGGGTTGTGAGGGTCGTGCCCTTTAGGGTATGTGCATTTCCTTTTGGATAACAAGTGGTATTTTGGTATGGAGCCCAGAAAATTTGCTTTTTGGTTGTTGGTGTTGAGGGCCTGTGATAAAGGTTAGTTACGACCGAGGGATGACATACTCGTGTCAGTAGTTACCTAGTTACAGAGGTAACCTGGCCTTGTGTTACCAGAGATCCGGTTAGGTTCTCGGGGCGTCCCTCCAGAGGCGTTCCATTCGGTGTTGGAAGTTCCTTTGCCTGACCATTTGTTGGAAATCCAATCATCTAATAGGAGCCCTTTACAATTTCAGTTGTATAACCCGCCATTCTTAAGTGGTACCTATAGTAGGCATAGTATATTGGTACCTATGCTGGATAAGATTAATATTATACTTTCAAAATGTTTTCACACTATGCACTAATAATAATATCAAAAGAGTCTTCTCGTATCAAGCATGCTTGACTATCATAAGGAGAAATGCGTGCGATTGCATTGTGTGTGTTCCGGAAGGCCTTATGGTAGTTTCATTTTCCAAAAAGCATGAGCGAATTTCTTTTTTAAATTATTTTTGTACAAATAACTGTTTTCGTTTACTCATACCGGTCCCATGACTGACCCGGAGTTTATTGTTCCCTTCCTAAACTCTAGGTGCCCGTAATTTTCCACACGGTAAACCTAGAAGCAGGTTATCCATGTTTGGGGAGTTAGCTTGAATTTAGAAGTCTTTTGGAAGCTATCAGGATTTTGGGAAGATTTGGTTTGGAAATATTTTTGTGGCTTTGAAGTTTGGTTTGAAGGTGCTTATGTTGGATCTTTTTGAAGACTCTGTTTGCTGTTCCGCTGTGGTGTTATCATTCTGTTATTGTATCCTGTGTATATTACTCTGAGGATGATTGTTATCTGTTGTATCAAATGTTGTATCTGTGGTGTTTATCAATAATATCATCTTTTGTTTCCGCTATTTTATATTCATCTAATGTTGTTATAAGCTCCACCGAACTGGAGTTCAACGTTTGAATCTCCGGTAGTCGAATACAAGTGAGGTATTTGATGTTGATTTTTGAACGCTGGATTTTGGGTCATGACAAGTGGTATCAGAGCTAAAGGTTGAGTAACAACTTTAGCTATGGAGTATAACACATTAGATGACTCATTAAAGATAGGGTTAGAAATTCCCTAGAATGTGTACATCCCTAAGATATCTTGTCCATATGCCTAAATCAAGTTTCCTTACTATTTATAAGTAGTGAGAATGAGCGGAAGAAGGGGACAAGGTAGGGGACGGGGAAATACCACTACAACTGGTCAAGGCCCTGCAACAACGGAAGCATCTATTCCTACTCAACCTTAGCCGAATCTGGCCGATCAATATAGAAGTTTTTCCAGACTTGGTGGAAAGCCATTCACAGGCAAGGAGTCTATCGTCGAAGCACAAGCCTGGAATTGATCGTGCGAAAGAATTTTCAGAGGATTGAAGTTAGAAGATGATCAAATGAGGTTAATATCTTCTTGGCAACTCCAAGATGAAGCTCTAGCCTGGTGGGAAACTATTACAGTGGATGTACCGGAAGATGAGTTCACTTGGGGTCGATTCAAGGAAGCGTTTGTGAAGCGTTATGTGTCATCTGCTGGTATCTCTAGAATGTACCAAGAATTCACTGATTTGAAGCAAGGGAGCCTATCGTTTGAAGGGTACTTGAACAAATTTAAAGAGTTATCTCGGTTTGGTCCGAAGCTGGTGAATACACCTTTAAAGAAGAATGAAAGATTTATTCGAGGAATTAATAAGAAATTCCATGAGAGAATGGCAACACACGTGAAAGAATTTTTTGTGATTCGATCTATATGGGTTATACATATGCTACCTTGGGTAAGAAAGAAGTTCCGAAGGAGGAAGGAAATGCATGCAATCTGAATTAGAAGAAAAGGAAGTTCGAAGGGAAGAAAACGTATCAAGGCAAGGAGAAGAAGAGTAATCAAGAGAACCATGCTAGGGATATTACTTGTTACAATTATCGGGAGAAAGTTCATTATTCAAACAGTTGCAAGCAGCCAAAGGAACAAGTAAAGAAAGATCAATCTGTGAAGACAAGACAAAGAACCAAGGAATGCTATTACTGCCATAAGCTAGGTCATGAAGTTAAAGACTACTTGAAAAAGAAGCAGCACAAGTAGCGAAAATGTATGCGATAGAAGACGACTCCTCAACTTCAAAGGCGGATAAAGTAAAAGGAGTTTTAGAAGGTAACCTTCTCGTTTATGATAGAGTTGTTAGAGTTTTGTTCGACATGGGAGCCACACATAGCTTTATCTCCCAACAAACCGTAAACGAACTAAAACTTAAATCCGAATTTGTCGACGAGCCTATTTGCATGAAGAATTCGGTTGGTTGTCCTACAAATCTTTGTCTATATTGTAGGAAAGTCCCTATCTCGTATTCTTGTCATCGATTTCCTATCAATCTTTTCGTTCTTGACTTAAACAAATTTGAAATATTAATTTGAATGAACTGGCTAACGAAATACAAAGCTAAGTTAGATTGTAACAATCAAACAATGTTGGTCAAAACAAAACATGGAAATTTTATTGAAATCTCCTGTGAGGATCCAAGTCTTAAGAGAGATAAGCTGATGTATACTTTGGGATATCCTGAATCCAGTCTAGAGTCTATACTTATTGTCCTAGAATTGCCATACATATTCGATGAGGTTAAATCTTTGCCTCCACACAGGGAAATTGAATTCAGAATTGATTTGGTTCCAAATGCTCGTTCTATTGTTCATGCAAGTCGTAGGATGGCACCCGGGGAAAGGATAGAACTAGTCAAGCAAAACCCAAGATTTTCTAGAGAAGGGATTAATACTTCCTAGTGTTTCCAGTTAGGGTTTAGCTGTGGTGTTCGTAGCCAAGTATGATGGATCCTTGAGAATGTGCGTGGACTACTGCGATCTCAATAAACTAACTCTCAAAAAAAAATTTCCATTGCCTAGAACCGACGATCTATTTAATCAACTACATGGCACTCGTTTCTTTTCAAAGATGGATCTAGCTCAAGGATTCCATCAATTGCGAATTGCTGATGATTTTGTTCACTTAACTGCTTTCAGGGGTCCATACACATTCTACGAATGGTTAGCATGCCTCTCGGACTAACCAATGCTCCCGCATACATCATAGATTTAATGATCCGTGTATTCCGAGAGGTGTTGAAGAAATTTGTTCTTGTGTTTATTGACGATATTTTGATCTACTCCAAAACTGAGAAGGAGCATGCTGAGCATCTAAGAATTGTGTTGGAGATATTAAGGAGGAACATTTTGTTTGCCAAATTTTATAAATGCCATTTTTGGGTTAAGGAAGTTAGTTTTCTCAGTTATATTATTACCAAAGAGGGAATTTCTGTAGACTCAGGCAAGATTTTTGTTATCCTAGACTGGAAGCAACCCACAACTCCAATAGAAGTTAGAAGTTTTCTGGGACTAGCGGGATATTACAGAAAGTTTGTCTAAGATTTTTCCAAGTTAGCCAGTCCGTTGACTAAGATAATTATGAAGATGCCAAGTTTGATTGGACTCCGAAATATGATGAAGCATTCCAGGAGTTGAAGAGGAGATTGACTACTGCTCCCATTCTCGCTATTATTAACGAGAATCAAGGCTTATCTATTTATACAGATGCATGTAGTGATGGTGTGGGTGCTGTTCTAATGCAAAATAGTAGAGTGATTGCTTATGCGAGTAGACAATTGCGTCCACATGAGAAAAACTACCAAACCCACGATCTGGAGCTCCTGGCTGTTACTTTCACTTTGAAAATCTAGCGTCACTATCTTCTGGGTAAAAATCTCTTTCAGCTTTCCTAAAAGATTTAAAAGTTTAACTTAACTTAATATTGTACTTAATAAATCCTTTTTGTCTTATGCGAAAATTTTGAATTATTTACCGACCATAAATCTCTGAAGTATCTTTTTACCCAGAAGGATTTAAATCTAAGGCAACAACGATGGTTAGAATTTCTAGCATCATACGACCTAGATATTCTGTGTGCCCGGAAAAGCCAATGTGGTAGCCAACGCTTTAAGTAGAAGACATGCTATTCTTGCTCATATTGTTGTCACTCCTACTATTCTTAAGAAGATTGCCAGTAAACAGAAAGAAGATAAGTTTCTTCTAGAAATTTATAGGCGAATTCATCGTGGTGAAAATTCTGGTTTTGAGGTCGATAAGAATAGAATTGTAAGATTGGAAGGCAGAATGTGTGTTCCTGACATCCCTGATCTAAAACGTGAAATTTTGGACGAGTGTCACAAATCCAAACTTAGTATCCATCCAGGAGTTAATAAAATGTATCAAGATATCAAAAGGACTTTCTGGTGGAAAACAATGAAGAGGGACATATCTATTTATGTTAGCCGTTGTGCAACTTGTCAGCAAATCAAAAAGTGATCAAAAGAAGATGGCGGGTTTACTCCAACCATTGGAGGTGCCTAAGTGGAAATGAGATCAAGTATTTATGGATTTCATAGATGGGTTGCCACGTACTCGTAATGGTAATGAAGCAATTTGGGTTATTGTGGGCCGTCTGACCAAGACTGCCCACTTTATCCCAGTAAAATGTACCCAAACAACGGCAAGTTTGGTTGAGCTATATATCAAAAAAAAATTCGCCTCCATGGTATACCCAGCAGTATAGTGAGTGATCGTGATCCGATCTTCACTAGCAGATTTTGGGAAGCATTTCAAGCCGCATTGGGAACTAAAATGAACTTCATTACTGCATACCATCCGCTGTCTGATAGGAAAACGGAATGGTTTAATAGAATCTTAGAAGACCTTTTGCACGCTTGTATTCTTTACTTTGGCTGTTCATGGGAGGACCATTTGCATCTAGTTGAATTCTCATATAATAATAGCTATCAGGCCAGTATCAAGATGGGTCCTTTTGAAGCTTTATATGGTCGTCCGCATCGGTCACCTGTGTATTGGATCGAGTCAGGTGATAGACTCGTGCTTGGACCAGATATGATATAAGAAGCAACTGAGAAAGTTGATTTTATTCGAAAGAAACTAAAAACAGCTCAAAGTCATCAGAAAAGTTATGCTGATCTCAGAAGAAGAGATTTAGAATTCCAGGTTGGAGATTCCATTTTACTAAAAGTTTCTCCAATGCATGGAGTGTTGAGGTTTAGAAAGACTGGTAAGATGACACCGCGATATATAGGCCCTTTTCCTGTACTAGACAGGATCGGTCCTTTGGCATATCGAGTGCATCTACCCAACTGGTTATCTGGCGTATACAACGTGTTTCATGTTTCTCACCTTCGGAAATATGTACACGATCCAGACAGTATCATTGAAGAGGCCGCTCAGTAGGATTTGGAGATCACACCAAATTTGGCAGTGAAGAGAGAACCGTTAAAGATCATTAACCGAGATGAAAAGCAATTGAGAAATAAAGTTGTGAAACTGGTTAAAGTGCAGAGGAGTGATGATCCAAAGGACCGTACTTGGGAAACAGAGGATAGCATGTGAAAGTCCTATCCTAATTGCAGAGTGGATATTTCGGCTTAATCTGGTAAGCCATTTCTCTATCTTTTTATGTGTTCTTATATTCTTTGTTTGTCTCTCTCTCTCTCTCTCTCCCCTTTTCAAATTTCGAGAACGAAATTTTCTTAAGGGGGGAATCTGTAACATCCCAAATTTTATCAGATAAAAAATTTATAATTAATGTGAATTTCTGGAATTCATTTGGAATTAATTTGAAAATTCACAACAAATTAAATAAGTGAGTGATTTTATATATGAATGGATTGTAATTTGAATTTGAAATTCAAAAAGTAAATATTTTAAAAATACTTGGATTTAAAAATAATTTATGTTGGATTTTTTTAGTATATAAATTATTTAAAAATCATTTTTCTTTTAAGATTACATATATAAATAAGGAAAATGTATTTATAAAATAGAAAATACAATTTGAAATAATGTATAAATATTTATCTCATGTAGAAGAACAAGTGTAAACATATAATACGAACAAATTAACAAGTGCTGAAAAATTAACTTATAATTTAACAAGTGTAATAATGTCATCATTAAGATCTACAAATGTCACTTTGTTTTTATTTTTGAAATAATTAACAAAAATAGAAATAAGGTTATATAAATCTCTCTACACTCTTCTTCTCATTTCTTTTATGTTCAAACTTTAGAAACCAGAAAATTCAAAACAAATTAAACCTGAAACAAAGTAACTAAAAATCAGATCATCTCAATATCAGAGCAAAAAAATATTATTTTCAAAGTTCAAGCCTGTAAAGCAAAATTCAACTCAGCAGATCTCAACATAGTAAATCAAGAATAGTTTCAAAATCAAACAACAAACAAGTTCAACTCTTCAACAAGATCATTTTAAACCAGACTATAGATCAGAAAACAAGATCCCTCTCCAGTTCAAACACCAAGTATAAATCAAAGGAAAATCAAAGTTCCAGGAAACAAAATAAACCCAGGCTTCTTCACTGTTTTTAAAGCAAACTGGTGAAACTCTGTAATTTGATCTATTGTTTGAGTTCATGCTTGAAGAAAGGTTGAAAATTTGCTTACATGTGTATGAATCTGTATATGTATGTGTGGATATAGCTATGCATGTCTTGTATAAGACAAATGTGCTCTGTTCCAAGTAAATAGGTTTCAAAACCTGTTTGAAAAATCAAAATCTCGTTCTTTGATCCTCTATTGATCTTGATGTCGAAAGAAAACATGTTAGGATTGACAAGATCTCAATTCTAAAAATATTTTTAAGTATATAAAATAAAAAGGTTTACTGGGAAATGTATGAACATAGCCAAATCAAATTTTATTCAAAATTTAATTGATTAAAACCTAAGTTTTGATTGCATGATCCCATTCATCTTTGTAAACTATGATTTTTAATAATAAAATCATGAATTTTAAGTTGGGAAATCACGAGCATTCATAAGTTGAACAGAAAGTCTATTTTGGGCAAATTCTGGCGATTGAGGCACTCGGGGTGGTCGAGGTTTTGATTGGAGGTGGAGGAAAGCTTGGTGATCTCGGCAAAAATGTCAGATGGTTTAATAGATCATTGTGGAAGGAAGACGAGGTCGATCTAGGGTACAAAACCCATATTTGGTAGAGATCGGATTTCATTTTGCTGTCATCTCGTCATTGCATTGAGTCGATCGCACTGATGGCAATTAAAAGGAGAGAGGTAGGAGAAGGTCTGGCCGGAGTCTCGATGCTTCTGCAGGCCGGTGTAGTCGGAGCGAGGCATTTCTTTGACGATCATTTTTGTTCCAGTTTGGGTTAAGAAGCTCGATGTTGAATTCGTCGTAGTCTCTGGTCGCTGGGTGGTCGTGAGGCTCGGGGAGGTCATGCCGATGTGTGGAAGGTCGGAGCATCGGTTGTAGGTGGGCAGATCAACTGTGCATATGCACAGTGTTGAATTCGTGTCAGTAATATTGGATTGAGGAAGAAAGGTTTTAATTCGAGGTAGAGATCGGGGAAATGGGTGGATGGCTTGAGTCTTGGATCCGGTATTTTTGATTGTGTTTCGGGTATTAAAAACTTAAACAAAATTCTAAGTTTTAAAAGAAAATTTGGGGATGCATTCGGGGAAGACTCGAAGTAAACATGCATGTGTCTTGGGTGAAACTCGGGGAGATCTCGAGTTTGAGATAAAAACAGTTTCCATCTTTAAAACCAAATTTAAAATTTAAAACATTTTAAACCCATGGTTTTAAATGATTGTTTTGATTTAAAATTTGAATAAATAAAGGTTTAAGTAAGTTAACTTTAAAGTAATTAAGTTTAATTTAATAATTATGTGATTTTTAATTATAAATTAATTCTTAATTTATTTCAAATAAATAATGTAATTAAAAAGTTAATTGAGATGAAATGATGTTTTAATTAACCTTAATCCCTTGAATTAACCTATGTGTTAATAATGTTAATTATGAGGTTTATTAATTTTATAATAATTATTAATTAAGATAAATGATTTATAATTATTTAAAAATTAAAGAATAATTAATTAAAGGTTAATTAACTATTAATTTAAGGTTAATAAATTTATAATTAAGGATTAATTAATTAATGTAAGTAATTAAGGAATATTTAATTAATGAAAGTGATTAAGATTAACTAATTAGTAATTAAGGACTAATTAATTTATAATTACGGATTACTAATCATTGATTAAAGATAATTAATGAAAATAATTATGTGATTAATTAATTATAATCACATGATTAATTTCGGCTTACTTGTAGATGATTGTTTATTATTGAATGCCTTGAACTGATTAATACCCCTATTATGTGATTGTGATACTTTATGATGTAAACTGCTGTGAATTGAATAGTGATATCTGCGATATATTACTGTGCGAATGTGAAAACCTCTTGGCCCGTAAAACGACATTTGAGTTTCGATACGACAGGGAGTCGGATTCCAGATGGTTATCTAAAACCCACATCGAATCTTAATGGTGAATCTTTGTGATTGATATATCCATGTGTTTTAAAATAAGCGCTTTTTATTCGGTTAAGCCGGTAGAGGACCTTGTGTCATAAAACCCATTCCGAATAATGATACGACGAATTGGAGTGCATTTGAAGACAGAGGTGAAGGTCAGGTATTTTCGAGAACGAAAGAATTACTTATCGATTGTCTCTGCGCTGAGTTGCTCCCATATAGCGATCTCCATATGTGATGGAGAGTCCGATCGGGATTTTGCGGATTCCCGAATTGCAAGGGCTTCTTCTTTTATTGGACAAAGTTCCTTCGTTTCCGTTCGAACCTGGAACAGACTTGTATGCTTGTATGTTTGACATTACACTTTGAGATATAAAGCTGATCTCTATCAAATACATTTCTATTGGTGGTAGAGAATTTATTCTCCTAGCTTAACACCCTTCTCTAAGACCTACGAGCTCAGAGGTTATGTAGTTGATGGTTATTAGTGATATACTTCCAATTTGGTAGCGTGGCACGCTGTGTGCTACTAATCATTTATTGATCGAAGCATGGCTTTTGTGAAAAGCATAGCTTTGTGGACGAGACTTCGTCGAGCCTCACAACCCGAAAATGGTCAAAACAAGAAAGTTGCAGCATGGTTGTGAGGGTCGTGCCCTTTAGGGTATGTGAATTTCCTTCTGGATAATAAGTGTTATTCTGGTATGGAACCCAAAAAATTTGCTTTGTGGTTGTTGGTGTTGAGGGCCACTGATAAAGGCCGGTAACGACCGAGGGATGGCATACTCGTGTCAGTAGTTACCTAGTTACAGAGGTAACCCGGCCTTGTGTTAGCAGAGATCTGTTAGGTTCTCGGGGGAATCCCTCCAAAGGCATTCCATTCGGTGTAGGAAGTTCCTTTGCCTGACCATTTGTTAGAAATCCAATCATCCAATACGAGCCCTTTATGATTTCAGTTGTATAACTTTCCATTCTTAAATGGTAGCTATAGTAGGCATAGTATAATGGTACATATGCTGGCTAAGATTAATATTATACTTTCCAAATATTTTCACACTATGCATTAATAATAATATCAAAAGAGTTTCTTGTATCAAGCATGTTTGACTATCATAAGAAGAAATCTCCACCAAGTGTGCGATTGCATTGTGTGTGTGCCGGGAGGCCTTATGGTAGTTTCATTTTAAAAAAGCGTGAACGAATTTATTTTATAAATTGTTTTTGTAAAAAAAACTATTTTTGTTTACTCATACTAGTCCCATAACTGACCCAGAGTTTGTTGTTCCCTTCCTAAACTCTGGGTCCCTATAATTTTCCACATGGACAGCCTAGAAGCAGGTTATCCGTGTTTTGGAGTTAGCTTGGATTTAGAAGTTTTTTTGGAAGCTGTCAGGATTTTGGGAAGCTTTGGTTTGGAAATATTTTTTAGGCTTTGAAGTTTGGTTTGAATGTGCTTATGTTGGATCTTTTTGAACACTCTATTTGATGTTCCGCTGTGGTGTTATCATTCTGTTATTGTATCATGTATATATTACTTTGAGGATGATGGTTGTCTGTTGTATCAAATGTTGTATCTATGGTGTTTATCAATGATATTATCTTTTGTTTCCTATATTTTATATTCATCTAATGTTGTTATAAGCTCCACCGAACTGGAGTTCAATGTTTGAATTTCTAGCAGTCGAATACAAGTGAGGTATTTGATGTCGATTTTTAAACAGTGGATTTCGGGTCCTAACAAATAGATCCTACAACCACCTGTTGTTTTGTATTAAGCAATACTGGATATGTCGATCCATTTGAGGAAAAATAATATGTATGCACTAATCGAAGTATTCACTAGATATTTAAGCCAAGACTATAGATGATTGCTCCTGACCATCCATATTCTCTGATTCAACAGACAGTATTACTCAGCAGTACTCTTTGTTAATACGGGTCTCGAGGTGGGGCGTCACATATATGTTGTGTTTATGTTGTTTCATGTTCACTTGTTTATGTCATATGTTTGCATACTTTAAACTATATGTCATGTGTTCATATGTCATGTTTTCTATATCATGTTATAATACTTTTGTCATTTCTTTATGTGTTCTTATGTCATGTGTTATTGTGTCATGATGAGATAATATTATAAAAATGTGTTGGTTTGGATTTCTATGTTGTTTGTGTGCATCCCTAACAATGTTTATATATCCCACCCTCGTCGTATTCTCGCCTTTATTGTTGATGACAAAGCAGAAGAGAATATTGACATAGGGAGCATAAATTAAGAGGGATATATATGTATATAGTATAATATATATATATATATATATATATATATAATATAAACACAGACACTATCTCAATTCATATAGTGGTTTTCATCAAAAAGGGGAATATTTTAAGAACCCTCATTTAATGTTTTAATGATGAAATATATATCTCTTTATATATATGTAGTATATAATATTATGTAGTTCGACGAAGCTCTTGAATTAGAGAATCAAGAAGAAAGCAATACAGATCATTTACATATCAAAAGCTAATGAAATATGAACCGCCAAGTCAAATGTGTGTATTTGTCTTAGATGCACTTGTAAAATATCGTTAGTAGTTCATTTGCACACATGCACCTGTATATAAATATTTTCAAATATCAAGGAGTTAAATAAGTTTTTCAAAAAGTTTATTTATATAAAAACCGATTTTATAAAGTTCCGTTGATTGAAAATATTTCCAGTCGATAAAATTTTATATTTTATTATATAAAATTATTTTAAAATTTTGCCGCATAATTCGGTCTTTATATTCAATAGGCTGCTTATTATTCTCATTCAACCAGTTATCCTGTAACTTCTATTTTCTAACAAGTTACCTCGAATGGCTGCGATCGTTCATGAGAATCTTTACAAATAGTAGTGGTTGTTCCAAATGATTGCAATTAATCGATGAAACTATTTGATATCTATAAATAGAGATCAACTTCTGAAATCATTGTTAACATTCTTTCTAATTTTTCTATCTTTTCGATCTCTCCTTCTTGATCTTTATTCTTTGGAGCATTCTTGAATTCTATTGCACTCAAATCATATTTTTTTAACTACAGAATCATTAGCTGTATTTCCATAATCACGAAGTATGCATCTTGAATCATCAAGGAGATTATATAAAGAGTTGTACAATCAGTTAAAATCTATATTTGAGAGAAAACAAGCTTGTTAAGTCAGAAACTTTGTTGTCTTGTCTTTTCCTCCGGGTGAAGTGTGGGTATTTGATGAAAGAAAACTCTAAAGAGGAGCTTCGAGACAAGATGTAGGATGGGAGCCGAAGCAGTATAAAAATCTTACACTTAGTCTAGAATATATAGATGAATATACATATAAGCCATATTATACAAGATCTATTTTACACTTTCAATGTTCTGTAAACTCAACTTATCGCCATCAGTGAGTACCACTTACATCAAATTAGCAGTCATCTTTAGGATATGACTTACACTCCATTATATTTTTCATTTGTAGGTATCTTTGTATCATGGATGCTTATAAGCTTATACATGTTTATGATCTTTACCAACTTCACACCAATTTGTGATACTATGTCATATTTCTGAGACATGAAATCTATAATAGTATATTTAAGTACTCATTTCAATTAGCACAGTTCAAAAATTTTAGTGCATCACTAAGAGTTACAACTAGGATAAAATATAAAAACACTTAGCCAAGTCTTACCTTGGAAGCTCCAAGGTGAATAAGAGAAATATCAACCAAGCCAATACCAAAACCAACCTAACATAGTATGGGAAAAATATTCAAAATGTTGATGAACTTTAAATATTTGAGCTGATAGAACAGGGCAATAAGAACAATTTTTTTCTTCTTCGAAGATAAAACCATTATTTATTCTATGATAAGTGAACTTAGATAATTTTTTGTACCGCTTCATAGCATAACACAATAAAACGAACATACATAATTGCGGCCTCCAGTCCCAAATGTTGACACAGTTTTCGATGAATCTTGAAAATAGCATCAGGGACCCTAAACAGTACGAAGGGGCAGAAGTGAACACCATCAACTCAAGCCACATCAATCTATGTTATCCAACTCAACTCAGGCGATGCAAGTACTCAACGGCGGATCACTATTCTCCAAATCAAGTGTAGTTGTCATGTCACGATCCGAAATTCGACGCCTGGAAATCGACATCCATACTTTAACCATATTTGAATGCCGTAGATTCAAACGTCGAACTCCAGTTCGAATGGAGCTTATAGCATATTACGTACAACAACACAGCACAAGAAAATGAAATATATCATTGATACACAACAGTTGACAAAATATGATTCAAATGAATATCAATAAAAAAATCAGAGATACAAGACAATAGCAGAAAATAACACAAGTAGATGGTCTAGACTTTGCAACCATCGACAACGGGAAAATAATTCCAATAGAATTCCAAGTGAGAAAGTGAGAATCCAATATCAAGCAACTCTATTGCCAAAGCTCCAAAGTCTCTAAGCCAAGAAACTCGAACCACCATCAAGTTAAAATGTAGCAATCCCGATTTCAAAGAAACCAATGCGATCGCCAAATCCAAAAGGCTAGATGCAATCGAATCTACATCTACTATTTGATTATCTGAAAAACCCAACTCTAGACTGCCCGTGTGGAAAATTTTGGGCACCCAGAGTTTAGGGAGGAAACAATAAACTCCGGGTCAGTCATAGGACTGGTATGAGCAAAAAAAAAACAGTTTTTTTCTTCAACCAAATAGTTTTATCCTTTAATGAAACAAAAGAATTTAAGATTGAAATCCACAATGTTTTTGGAAAATGAAACTACCATAAGGCCTCCCGGCACACACACGATGCGATCGCACTTTGGGGGAGATTTCTCCTTATGTCAGTCAAACGTGCTTACTACACAAAATCCTTTTGATATTATCATTAGTGCATAGTGGAAAAACTTTCGAAAGTATAATAACAATCTTAGCCAGCATAGGTACCATTATATTATGCCTGCTATAGCTACCATTTAAGTATGGCAGGTTATACAATTGCAATCGTAAAGGGCACGTATTGGTGATTGAATTTCCAACAAATGGTCAGGCTAAGGAACCTCCTATTGCCACATGGGTATGCCTCTGGAGGGATGCCCTGAGGACCTACCCAGATCTCTGCCAACATAAGGCCGGGTTACTCCTGCTTGGAAGTAACACCTATAGGTATGCCATCCCCGGTTGTTTGTGACCTTTATCCAAGCGCTCGACACCAACAACCATTAAGCAATGTATTTGTGGTAACCACATAGGTTAAGTATCTGGACTCCATACCATGATACCACCCTTTTCTAGAAGAATGGGCATACCCTAGGGGCGCGACCCCTAATAACCTTGCCGCATCTTTCCTGTTTCGACCATTTCCAAGGTGTGAGGCTCGATGAAGTCTTGTCATAAAGCTACGCTTTTCAAAAAGCCATACTTCGGTCAACAAATGATCAGCAACACTAAGCAGCACTCAGCATGCCACATTACCAAATTGGGGATGTATCACTAGTAACCATCAACTACGTAACCTCTGAGCTCATACGTCTTAGAGAAGGGTGTTATGCTAAGAGAATAAATTCTCCGCCACCAAATAGAATGTATTTGATAGAAACCAGCTTTACATCTCAAAGTGTAATGTCAAACACACATCCCTACAAGTCTGTTCTGGGTCTGAACAGAACTGAAGGCACTTCACAAGGAAGCCTTTGCAATTCGGATAATCCCAAATCATGTCCAGACTCCCCATCACAAAGGGTGATCAAATCTCTATACCAGGGCCGTTCGGTGTAGAGACATTCGATGGGTTATCCTTTTCCTTTTGAAATATATCCGATCTTCACCACTGGTCTTCAAATGCTATCCATAACGTCATATCATTATTCAAAATGGGTTATATGACACAAGGTCCTCTCCCGGCTAAACGGAATAATGAGCGCAATGTTTAAAAACCATATGGATAATGGGATCTCAATTAAGTCAAAGCAAATGGTTTAAACCAATTACCAGTTTAAATCTTTTTAAACAAAAAGATTCACCTCACAAAGTTCACCTATCTTTCACAAAGATTCAATTACGGCTTCTCAAAACAATGTCCTTTTCAAATTGGATTAACTCATCCAATCATTAAATCAAAGATTCAATTTATAGCTTTCAAAACGATTTCCAAAGATTCATTCATAACTTTCAAAACAATTCCCATTTCAAATCTGTTATATATAAAAGATACACCATTTAAAAGCCTCTTCAATTTCAAAACAAGGTCCAGCCATCTTTCACAAAGATACATTCATAGCTTTCAAAACTATTTCAATTTCATTTCAAACTTGAAGTCTTTCAACACAAATTGAAAATCCTTTCTTTATATGAAAGCTATTATTATTTGAAATAATAGTTTTCATTTAGGAAAAATCCGATTGCAGTTGTACAAGTTAAAGCCCTTCAAGTATAAAACTTGGGTTAAATTCAAATTCCCAAAACAATAATTTTAAAATGGTTTAAAATCCGTATAAACACATTTATAACTTGTATAACCTTTTTAAACAAAAATTTCCTAGCATAGAATTCTATTCCAAATCTTGAATTTAAATTCAAATCAAACTACTTAAATTTCGAAACTTTATTAAGTTATTCAAAATAACTTTTATTTTTGAAACTCCTTTTCAAAAGTTTTTATATTTAACCCAATTCCATTTACAAAACCATTTGGATTCAAAATTAAATCTTTAAAACCATTTCATCATTTGAATAATATAATATTAAATTCAAATTATCTATGACCTGTGAAATCCGTATTTGTGTGTGTAGGGTGCAGTCCAGGGGTTTCACGCAATGTGCAGCAACATCAGTCATCACAGATTCAATCATATCAATATCGATAAGCGGTATAATCTATAACGCTTATCCTCATTCACAGATTTACAGAGGAATAATATAAATTCATCACAGACAAAATGAATTACATTCATAACAGCTCTATCAAAACAATTAATACCACAAAGCATCATATATCAGAGATATCGAACAATTCAAGGCATTCAATGTAAACCAAACATTCGTAAGTAAGGTCAAATAATTATCTGACTAATTGGATTAATTACTTATGAATAAATCACTAATCTTGGTTAATTATCATTAATTAATTACAAATTATTTTGATTAACTACTTTTAAACATTTATTAATTAACCATTAATAATAAATTAATTAACCTTTAATTATTAATAAATCAACCTTTAATCATTAAGTGATTATCCTTTAATTAATTTATCATCCTTTAATTAATTATTCTTAATTAATTCCATTAATTAATTACTCCTCAATTAATTATCATTCCTTAATCACCTTTTTTAGTTAATTAACCTTTAATTAATTAATTACTCTTAATTAATCACATTAATTAATTGATCACATTAATTAATTATCTTTAAATTAATTATTCTTTGATCACTCGATTTAATCCTCTTTAATCATTAGTTAGTTACTTTTAATTAAGAATTTGTCTTTAAGTAATTAGCCACCCTTTAATTACTTATTATAAATTAGTTATACCTTTAGTTAAAGTAACCCACCTTTTAAGAAATTACATTAAATAATTGACCTTTAATTACCTTCATTAATAAATCCCTTAAAGTTTTTAATTAATTAAAAGATAAATCTTTTATCTTAAATAATTATCTTAATTATCTTTTAAAAATCTTGTTAGTGATCTTTGGAAAATACATCATCATTAATATATAAATTTACTCAAGATTTTTAAGTTAAATTAATGATTTGAAAACATTTCATTTTTCTTACTTACTTACTTAATTACAAAAATCAAGTTTATTTAAAATAAGTTTTAAAAATAAGGTTATATTTATAAATTAAACATTTTCTAAACTTAAAATAATTTGTTTTAAGATCTTATTTAATCTAATTTTAAACCAACATTTATTATTCAAAAAGAAGTGGATAAAAACTGTTCAAACTATTCCAGATTTTGATGTCTAAAAGCATGCTCTTACCAAAAATTCCCAAACACGAGTAAAAACACAAAAACCCCAAGACACTCTCGAGCAATCACACTATCCCATTTTGCTTCGAGACACACATGCAATCTCCTTGAGCTTGACCAGTGCGCACTTCTTCTTCCCTAACTACCATAGCAACTCAGATACGCCAGCAAGCTCATGCACATGCACTGATCGCCGGCGATGCTTCGGCATCCATGACCATCACCAGCAAATCCCCCTTAACACCTCAAGCCATCTGACTACCCAAAAGCTAGAATTCAACTCGAAAAGGAAATCGAGTAGGTTGAAACATCTGAATCAAAAACTAATCATTGGAAAAAGCCTCACCGATCACGATCGCAATCACCATCATCCATGTCAACGTACCCAAAATGGCGCCACCTTCCCATGCATCGCTTTCCCTTCGGTCCTATTGACTCCGATGTGCCAACATTGACGCCACTACTTCGAGAACTACGACAACCCAAACCAGGCTTTAGACCCTACTTCAGCCTCACACGGCCACCATAACGCCAAAAAAAATCATCTACTTTTTTTCCACGAATCTTCCTTCTCAAACTATCACTATCCCCAAGCTCGACGAGCAACTCGCCGTCGTTCATCACGAATTGAAAAAAAGGACAACTCTGATCAACTCGAAAATCCACCTTTTTTACAATCTTTAAAATTTTGATTTTATTATAAAAATTCATATTTTTCCATTACAATTCTAGTGGCATGATCCCAACTTGAAATCATGATCATTATATTTGGACTCAAATTGATTTCTTACTGTATTTTTCCTATTTTAGATTAAATACAAAATATAAGTTGTTTGAAACCATTTTTTAAATGGATGTTATGGTTTTGCAACCATCTTTTTCTTATATATGAGAACCTAAAAAGGATTAGGGGTTAAGTTTTAAATTTTTGAAGTTGATTTTTAACATGTAAAATAAGAACAGATTTATATGTATATATAGACATTCATACACATAAAACTTCATATATATACATACATACACATACAAACATATCCATATTAATGCAATCCTTTTCCATTACTTCTCACCCATTATTAACCACAGATATCAAGATTGTGATGTTTAAGGTGGTAGTTTTCTCACCCTGCTTTGAAGAACAGAGGAGAAGATTTATGCCTGGAAAGATTTTGAAAACCTAGAATTTGTTATAAAATTTGGAATTTGAACTACAGATTAAATCTTTGAGTTTCTTCAGGTTTTCTTGATTCTAATCTAAAGCTAGTCGATTTATTATTGAGCTGAATCTGATCATTAGCTTGTCTGATTGAAATATAATTGCATGCTTCAGATTTTTTTTGATTTTTTTTTGTTTTCAGACTTCAAGTCGAAATCTGCCTTGTGTTTGAGATTGTGATGATTTTGTTTTCTGATTTGGTTTGTATTATACTTTTGAAATTGTGGTTTTCTTTCATATTTTTAAGAAGTTTTGTTTTCAGGTTTGAAATCTGAGAAAATATGTAGTGTTTCTCTAATTCCTTTTTGTATATTTTAATTTTCAAGAGAAAATCTTGTTTTGCCACTTGTTATCTTAATTAACATTTGTTAACATATGTTATCCCCATTCTCACAAATTTCATTTGAGATAAAATTTATGTTTATATCCCTCTTTTAAATAGTTTTACAATGTTTTTTTAAACCCTCTTGTTATTATAATAACAAATTTATACTTTTGTATATATTAAGAATCATGTCTTATGTTTTCAAATTTATACTAATTGTAAATGTTATGTACTTATAAGTATATATATATATATACACATAAACGCAAACCATTTTATAGTTTTTTAAATATCCTATATACACAAATTTCACTTTTCTCATGCCTTACATATTAATATCAAAAGATATATATATATATATATTTATATTAATTAAAGAAAATTTATTTGAAATCAATTTATACATTAACAAATAATCATACATAGATATATATATCAAAATTAGAAAACACTTTCTTATTAACTTTAAAAATATAGTTTTAAATCCAATTTATTTTCTAAGATATTTATTCTTGAATTCCAAATAAAAATTCTATTCATAAATTATTGAATTGCCAAATCAATTCCTTTATTTACAATCTAACTTTCAATCTATATATATTCATAAATATATTCATTCAAAATTTACAAATTAATCCATAATCAAATTTATAATCAGTACATATTATTCAATTTTTTTCCTCTAAATTCCCAATTTGAAATTCTATTTAAAATCATATTTTTATATATATATATATATATATTTGTATTAATAAACAAATAAATATTTTATTTAATTTGGAAAATACCAAATTAATTCATAATTTAATTCCAAAAATTAAATTAATTTCCAATTTGAATTTGATTTAAAAACGGGAATTTTACAAATTCCCCCCTTATGAAAATTTCGTCCTCGAAATTAGCAAGGAAGACAACAAAGGATGGATACACAAAGATAGAGAATTGATTCATCAATCAAGCTAACTATCTATTCTGCATTTGGCTTACCAAATCAGAATATCACCAATAATTATGAGAACAAACTCATTCAATATTGCACAGGATACTCGGGTCACTCGGTCTACGAAATATGTAGGGTACTGGTTAGTTCGAAGGATAATTTAACCATTCGTAGAATATATCTGAACCCAAAATAACAAACAATGGATTCTCAATCCAGTTTGGAGTATCCCAAAGTATTCACTAGCTTGTCCCTCTTTGGACTTTGATCCACACAAGAAATTACAATAGAATTTCAAATTTGGTTTTAATCGAAGTCATTTTATCGATATGAATTAATCTATCTTCATATTTTGTTAACCAATTTATTTCAAATAAATTTTCAAATTCATTAAAACAAAAAGCTGATAAGAATCCGATGAAGAAAATATGAATTAAGAACACATCTATGCGATTCGCAGAGGCACCACCACATCAAAGTTTCTTCTTGCAGCTGCCACGAGGCCAAAAAAATAAAAATTGGATGATGAACAAAGAAGATTGATAGAAAAGGTCGTTTCTGTTGTTTTTATAGAGCATTGACCATATGAAATGGTACTTCCCTGTCCCCTATCTCGTCCTCTTCTTGTACTCATACTTACTATCAATGAATAGTAAGAGAATTTAATGAGGCATTCAGACGGACATCTTAGGGATATACTCATTCTAGGATATACTTTACCCTATCTCTAATTAGTTACCTAATATGTTATACTCCTGAGCTAAAGTTTCAACCTTCAGCTTTGATACCACTTCTTACGACCCGAAATCCGGCGCCTAAAAATCGACATCCATACTTCACCCGTATTCGAATGTCGTTAATTCAAACGTCGAACTCCAGTTCGGATGGAGCTTATAACGCATTAAGTAAAAACAACACAGCGGAAGAAAATGAAATATATCATTGATACATAACAGTTGATAAAATATGATACAAATGAATATCAACAAAAAAATCAAAGATACAAGACAACAACGGAAAATAACACAAGTAAATGGTCTAGACTTTGCAACCATCGACAGCGGAAAAATAATTCCAATAGAATTCCAAGCGAGAAAGTGAGAATCCAATATCAAGCAACTCTATTGCCAAAGCTCCAAAGTCTTCAAGCCAAGAAACTCAAACCACCATCAATTTAAAATGTAGCAATCCCAATTCAAGAGAAACAAATGCTATCGCCAAATCGAAAAGGTTAGATGCAATCGAATCTACATCTACTATTTGATTATCTGAAAAACCCAACTCCAGACTGCCCGTGTGGAAAACTGTAGGCACCCAGAGTTTAGAAAGGTAAATAATAAACTCCGGGTCAGTCATCAGACTGTATGAGCAAACAAAACAGTTTTATCCTTAAACAAAACAAAAGAATTTAAAATTGAAATCCACAATGCTTTATGGAAAATGAAACTGCCATAAGGCCTCCCGGCACACACACGATGCAATCATAAACTTGAGGAAGATTTCTCCTTATGATAGTCAAACATGCTTACTACGCAAAATCCTTTTGATATTATTACTAGTGCATAGTGGAAAACCTTCCGAAAGTATAATATTAATCTTAACCAGCATAGGTACCATTATATTATGTCTGTTATAGCTACCATTTAAGAATGGCAGGTTATACAATTGCAATCGTAAAGGGCACGTATTGGTGATTGGATTTCCAACAAATGGTCAGGCTAAGGAACTTCCTATTGCCACATAGTTACGCCTATGGAGGGATGCCCCGAGAACCTACCCGGATCTCTGCCAACACAAGGCCGGGTTACCCCTGTCCGAAAGTAACACCTACAGGTATGCCATCCTGGGTCGTTTGCGACCTTTATCCGAGCGCTTGACACAAACAACTACAAAGCAATGTATTTGTAGTAACCACATAGATTAAGTATCTGGACTCCATACCACGACACCACACTTTTCCAGAAGAAATTGACATACCCTAAGGGAGCGACCCCTGATAACCTTGCCGCATCTTTCCTGTTTCGACCATTTTTGGGGTGTGAGACTCGACGAAGTCTTGTCCATAAGCTACGCTTTTCACAATGCCATGCTTCAATCAACAAATGACCATCAACACTCGGCAGCACTCAGCATGTCACATTACCAAATTGGGAATGTATCATTAGCAATCATCAACTACATAACCACTGAGCTCATACGTCTCAAAGAAGGGTGTTAAGCTAAGAGAATAAATTCTCCGCCACCAAATAGAAATGTATTTGATAGAAACCAGCTTTAAATCTCAAAGCGTAATGTCAGACACATATCCATACAAGTCTATTCTGGGTCCGAAGAGAATTGAAGGTACTTCACAAAGAAGCCCTTACAATCCGGATAATCCCTAATCACATCCAGACTCCCCATCACAAAGGGTGATCAAATCTCTATATCGGGGCCATTCGGTGCAAAGACATTCGATGAGTTATCCTTTCGCTTTCGAAAAATATCTGGTCTTCACCACCGATCTTCAAATGTTGTCCATAATGTCGTATCATTATTCGGAATGAGTTATATGACACAAGGTCCTCTCCCGGCTAAACCGAATAATGAGCGCAATGTTTTAAAAACCATATGGATAATGGGATCTCAATTAAGTCACAAATGTTTTAAACAAATTACTATTTTAAATCTTTTTTTAAAAAAAGATTCACCTCACAAAGTTCACCCATCTTTCACAAAGATTCATATGGCTTCTCAAAACAATTTTCTTTTCAAATTGGATTAACTCATCCAATCATTAAATCAAAGACTCATTTTATAGCTCTCAAAACCATTTCCAAAGATTCATTCTAACTTTCGAAACAATTCCCATTTCAAATCTGTTATATATAAAAGATACACCATTTAAAAGCCTCTTCAATTTCAAAACAAGGTCCAATCATCTTTCACAAAGATTCATTCATAGCTTTCAAAACTATTTCAATTTCATTTCAAACTTGAAGTCTTTCAACACAAATTGGAAATCCATTCTTTATGTGAAAGCTATTGTTATTTGAAAACTAATAGTTTTCGTTTCGGAAAATTCAATTACATTTGCACAATTTAAAGCCCTTCAAGTATAAAACTTGGGTTAAATTCAAATTCCCAAAACAATATTTTTTGAATGGTTTAAAATCCATATAAAAACATTTATAACTTGTATAACCTTTTTAAACCAAAATTTCCAAGCATAGAATTCAATTCCAAATCTTGAATTTAAATTCAAATGAAACTGTTCAAATTTCAAAACTTTAACAAGTTATTCAAAATAACTTTTATTTTTGAAACTCCTATTCAAAACTTTTATATTTAACCCAATTCCATTTCCAAAACCATTTGGATTCAAAATTAAATCTTTAAAACCATTTCATCATTTGAATAAAATAATGTTAAATTCAAATTATTCGTGACTTAACTGATTTCCCATGAAATCCATATTTGTGTGTGTAGGGTGTAATCTAGGGGTTTCACACAATAGTGCAGCAACATCAACCATCACAGATTCAATCATGTCAATATCGATAAGCGATATAATCTATAATGCTTATCCGCATTCATAGATTTACAGAGGAATAATATAAATTCATCACAGATAAAATGAATTACATTCATCACAGCTCAGTCAGAACAATTCATACCACAAAGCATCATATGTCAGAGATATCGAACAATTCAAGGTATTCAATGTAAACCAAACATTCATAAGTAAGGTCAAATAATTATCTGATTAATCGGATTAATTACTTATGAATAAATCACTATCCTGGTTAATTATCATTAATTAACTACAAATTATTTTGATTAATTATTCTTTAATCATTATTAATTAACCATTAATAATAAATTAATTAACCTTTAACTATTAATAAATCAACCTTTAATCATTAAATGATTATCCTTTAATTAATTTATTATCCTTTAATTAATTATTCTTGATTAATTCCATTAATTAGTTACTCCTCAATTAATTATCATTCCTTAATCACCTTTATTAATTAATTAACCTTTAATTAATTAACTACCCTTAATTAATCACATTAACTAATTAATCACATTAATTAATTATCCTTAAATTAATTATTCTTTGATCGCTTGATTTAATCCTCTTTAATCATTAATCAATTACTTTTAATTAAGTATTTATCTTTAAGTGATTAACTACCCTTTAATTACTTATTGTAAATTAGTTCAACCTTTAATTAAGGTAACTAAACTTTTAGGAAATTACATTAAATAATTGACCTTTAGTTACCTTCATTAATAAATCCCTTAAAGTTTTTTATTAATTAAAAGATAAATCTTTTATCTTAAATAATTATTTTAAGTATCTTTTAAAAATCTTGTTAATGACCTTTGGAAAATACATCATCATTAATACATAAATTTACTCAAGATTTTTAAGTTAAATTAATGATTTGAAAACATTTCATTTTCCTTATTTACTTACTTAATTTCAAAAATCAAGTTATTTAAAATAATTTTAAAAATAAGGTTATAAGTATTAATTAAAAATTTTCTAAACTTAAAATAATTTGTTTTAAGATCTTAATTAATCTCATCTTAAACCAATATTTATTATTCAAAAGGAAATGGATTAAAACTGTTCAAACTATTCCAGATTTTAATGTCTAAAAACATCCTCTTACCAAAAATTCCCAAACCCAAGTAAAAACACAAAAAACCCCGTGACGCTCTCGAAGAATCACGCGATCCCATTTTCGTTCGAGTCACACATGCAATCTCCTCGAGCTTGACCGGTGCACACTTCTTCTTCCCTAAATACCACAACAACTCAGATACGCCAGCAACCTCATGCACATGCAACGATCGCTGGCGATGCTTCGACATCCATGAACATCACCAACAAATCCCCTCCAACCACCTCAAGCCATCTGACCACCCAAAATCTCGAATTCAACTCGAAAACGAAATCGAACTGGTTGAAACATCTGAACCGAAAACTAATCGTTGGAAAACGCCTCACCGACGATCATCCTAATCGCCATCATCCATGCCATCGTACCCGAAATGGCTCCACCTTCCCACGCATCGCTTTCCCTTCGACCCCATTGACTCCAATGCGCCAACGTTGATGCAATTACTTCAAGAACTACGGCAACCCAAACCAGGCTTTAAACCCTACTTCAGCTTCGCACGGCCACCATAATGCCAAAAAAAATCATCTATAATTTTTCCACGAATCTTCCTTCGTCAAACTACCACTTGCCTCAAGCTCGACAAGCAACTCGCTGTCGTTCATCACGAATTGACAAAAAGGCCAATTATGATCAACTCGAAAATTCACCTTTGTTACAATCTTTAAAATTTGATTTTATTATCAAAATTCATATTTTTCCATTACAATTCTAGTGGTACGATCCAAACTTGAAAGCATGATCATCAAATTTGGACTCAAATTGATTTCTTACTGTATTTTTCCTATTTTAAATTAAATAATAAATATTAATTGTTTGAAACGATTTTTTAAATGAATGTTATGGTTTTACAACCATCTTTTGTTTAGATATCAGAACCTAAAAAGGATTAGGGATAAGTTTTGAATTTTTGAAGTTGATTTTTAACCTGTAAACTAAGAACAGATTTATATGTATACACAGACATTCATACACATAAAACTTCATATATATATATATATATATATATATATATATATACATACACATACAAACATATCCATATTCGTGCAATCCTTTTCCATTACTTCTCACCCATTATTAATCACAGATATCAAGATTGAGATGTTTAAGGTGGTTGTTTGCTCACCTTTCTTTGAAGAACAGAGGAGAAGATTTGTGCCTGGAAAGATTTTGAAAACATGGAATTTGTTTTAAAATCTGGAATTTGAACTTCAGATTAAATCTTTGTGGTCCTTCAGGTTTTCTTGATTCCGATCTAAAGCTAGTTGATTTATTGTTGAGTTGAATCTGATCATTAGCTTGCCTGATTGAAATATATTTGCATGCTTTGGATTTTTTTGAATTTTTTTTGTTTTCAGACTTCAAGTTGAAGTCTTCCTTGTGTTTGAGACTATGATGATTTTGTTTTCTGATCTTGTTTGTATCAGACTTTTGAAATTGTGGTTTGCTTTCAGATTTTTAAGATGTTTTATTTCCAGGTTTTAAATCTGAGAAAATATGTAGTGTTTCTCTAATTCCTTTTTGTATATTTTAAATTTCAAGAGAAAATCTTGTTTTTGCCACTTGTTATCTAAATTAACATTTGTTAACATATGTTATCCCCATTCTCACAAATGTCATTTGAGATAAAATTTATTTTTATATCCCTCTTTTAAATAGTTTTACAAATTTTGTTTTAAACCCTCTTGTTACTATATGTACAAATTTATACTTTTGTATATATTAAGAATCATGTCTTATGTTTTCAAATTTATACTAATTTTAAATGTTATGTACTTATAAATTTATATATATACATAAATGCAAACCATTTTATATTTTTTTAAATATCATATATACACAAATTTCACTTTTCTCATGCTTAACATATTAGTTTCAAAAGAGATATGTATATTTATAGTAATTAAAGAAAATTTATTTGATATCAATTTATAAATTAATAAATAATCATACATACATACATACATACATACATACATATATATATATATATACCAAAATTAGAAAACACTTTCTTATTAACTTTAACAATATAGTTTTAAATCCAATTTATTTTCTAAGACATTTATTCTTGAATTTCAAATTAAAATTCCATTCATAAATTATTGAATTGTCAAATCAATTCCTTTATTTACAATCAAACTTTCAATCTATATATATTCATAAATATATTCATTCAAAATTTTCAAATTAATCCATAATCAAATTTATAATTAATACATATTATTCAAAATATTTTTTTTTCTAAATTCCCAATTAGAAATTCTATTTAAATCATATTTATATATATATTTATTACTAAACAAATAAATATCTTATTTAATTTGGAAAATACCAAATAAATGCATAATTTAATTCCAAAAATTAAATAATTTCTAATTTGGATTTGATTTAAAAACGAGAATGTTACATACAACTTCAAACAACTAGTACTGAGGTTCTCGAGATAACAGAGCAGCAATGACAACTTTGCCAATGCTAAATGTTGTTTTTATTTTATTCAAACCTCAAACTCGAAAAAACAATCCTCCAACCAAAACATTAGAAGTCTTACACGGTTATGGAATGGAATTCAAGTTGTGATTTAGCTATGGAAAAGGGATATAGGTGTTAAGTGGCATTATGATTTAGGACAAATTTGGATTAGAAAATTAATTGGGATAGACAAAAAAGTTACGAGACATGAAGGATTTTGGCTATTAATTTTTCTAGATCCTAATTTTAGGTTAAAATCGATGGATGTGTACTAGTAACTTGATATAGTGGATGACATAAGAATACGTGGATGGCATGGATAAGTGGTTGCATATAAGAAATATTTACTATTTTAACCATTTTAATATAAATTAAAATCACATTAAAATTAAATTGTTGGGAAAAACATAAGTAGAACATTATTCATATTGCCAATCAATAATATAATTTTTGTCTATTGAAGTGCAGGAAATTTTTCAAAGTTTTAAATAGGAAAAAAATAATGTTTATTTTACTAGTTTCTAAGTTTTGGATATTGCGAATGTTGTTTATGTTAGTTACGCAGGTTATATTAGTTACATGATCACTATTATTTTAATATATTTTTTCATTATTTCTTGAAATTTTATGACTATTTAATATTTTTAATTGGTTAAAAAATTAAAATCAACGAAATTTTATAAAATTTCCAAATTTTGAAAAGATTATTCTAAATTTACAAAGTTCCTTTTTCACTATGTCACACTTCTACAGTTTTTCTCATGATTGGTTAGCATGCATAATAAAATCTTCGAGTAAGGAACTTTCTAGTTGTTAAAGTTTTTTCTATTATTAACAATGTTTCTTTGAAAGTGGTTATGCGATCAACTACAACCTATGACTAAGACCATTATAAGTAAGGTCATTATAAATTACCATTTTACAATGGTGAAGAAAAGAAAGTTGTTCAATAATTTTATTTCAACTACTAAACAAAAACAGTAGTTAAAACCATTTTTTTAGCAACTTTCAAGAAAAAACGGCCGCACTAAACATTTATTGTAACTTTTATTGTGAAATGGTTATAAACAAAAAATTATAATGTGTTTATTTTATTCTTGTATGGGGAAAACAATGAAATTGATAGGCAATTAGGGTTGTTGATGTCATGGTAGTTGATTTGTATTCATTTAGAATTGGGGTTATTTTAGTTCTAGAAAGGTGGATAGAATGAATCGAAATATAGATGCATGACCGCGGGGAGAGAAAACACAAGGTTATGATATTTGCTTCGGTCCCTAAGAAAGAACCAAAGAAAATAATTCTATTTGCTTCAGCCATCAAGAAGACCAAAATAATTATATTTGCTTCTATGCATTTGCTTCGGTTATAAACAATGACCGAAGCAAATTGTATTTTTATATTTTCTGATTCTTTGCATGTGCTAGTTGCTTCGATTTTTAAGAGGGAATGAAGCAAATGATATTATTTTCTTCGGTTACTAACATAACTGAAGCAAATGCGGCAAGCAACAGTCATATTTTGTAAAAGTGATGGTTTGGTTTATATAGAGTAGTTCGATAGAGATATCCCTGTTGGGAAATGGTAAGGATATGAGAGAAAAAGTAAAAGAGAGAAACTTATGAGATATGAATAGAGATTTTTTGAAAATCTAATGCTCTGATACGAAATGTTAGTGGTGGAATTGAGAATCTTAAAGCTAATTAAATAGTAGAGGGGGGTGAATAGCGTTTTATAAGTTTTATAAATCTTTTTGAAATTATTTCAAGTTCATTATTAATCAATATAGAATGAACAATCACAGATGCAAACATAGATAAGTATAAATGCAGTAAAGTAAAAAGTAGAGAATTAAAGAGACCACACCCGATATTTTTATGTTGGTTCAGAGCTATCCTGCATCTAGTCCCATACAAATGCTTGTATAGATTTATTTTCAAATTCCAATCTTTCAACAGGTAGAAGGAAAACCTAATACGATCTCGATTTTAAGGCTATGAGACATTCCCTCTAGTTTTTTCGAGCTCTGGGTACACTCACTTGATTTGGATAGGACCAAGCATACCCACTTGGATTTCTGAGACACTAAGCACACCCACTTAAACACAACTAGAATTTGATAGTTTTCAAAGATAATTTCTTGATCTTTGGTTACAATGAATCCAGTAGCCTCTTGGATAGCATTTTGATCTTTGACTGGGAGAGAGAGATGATTGAAATCAGAGATTAAATAGTACAGAATCAACACAATGAAGTTTGAATCGATTGTGGTTTGAATTTGAGAAGATTGGAATAAATTTTCACTAGAAATTTTGCCAGAGTAAGAGAAGAGAAGATAATAAGAATGTAGTTAACAAAATTCATTTGGAAACCCCCTATATATAGAGAATAAATATACATGTCCATTTGCGAAGAGTTACGATGAATAGACACTTCATTTAGAAATTTAATATTCAAAATTACAGCATGTACGTTGACATATTATTTGCCTATGTGTTGACATATGTGTGAAATTTTTTAAAACTAGTTTCTTTTAAAAATTGTTTTGAAAACTCCATACTTTGTAAAATAGTTTGATAATTTGTAAATTATTTTAAACATTGTTTATAAATATTTTAAACTTCAAAAAACATTAAAAAATATTTCTATATATATTTTAAAAATAGACTTTATTTTAAAATTAAAAAAGGATAAAAATAAGAAACAGAGATTAAAGATTACTATCCGCGACTTTAACAATATTCTACGACTCTATATACTATACCATAGATATGAGATCTTTATATCTTGATCTTTATATTCATGAGTGTTCATGTCTAGTTCATGAGTCTTTATACCGTATAGTCTTCGATTCAAAACCTGTGTAATGTCACGCACTATATTCTATATTATTTAGAAAAATCATTAGTATCCATATTTTATATGAATGTATCATTGTTATCAAGGTTGGTATCATCAAAATCAATAACTAAGGTATTAACAAGGTTGGCATCATCAAAATCAATAACTAAGGTATTAACAATCTCTCCCTTTTTAATAATAACAACCGTCAATATAAAATATGATATAACTCCACCTAAGTTCGATTACCCCCTTCAATATGTGCATATATATATTATATTTTTTTCTTCCCCTTTGTCATCAACAAAAAATGGGTGAACAACATAAAACTACCACTAAATGATTTACATAAGGATATATAATGATATGTAATTCAAAATCAATAATCAAAGTAACAATGATGATCTATGATAAATGATACTATTAAGCATGATGGTAAAGTAAATTTTAATTACGAATTTTCAAACTATACATAAGTGAATCTGACACACACCAATCCAAATTTAAATCAAACCAAACTAAAACATACAATTTTCTTCAATACAATCCAATCCAATTCAAACATATAATATCAAACAATTCAAACTAATCAAAATACCCTATCAAAACTTCAAAGAAAGAAAGAGAACATGTGTGTGTTTATTTACATATTAAATTCAAACATAATAACTAGACATTTCGAGGAACTTCAACCCAACAATTGGCCTCAAAGATTGGATCTGCTTTAATGACATCCCAATCTTCATTATCCTTATTAACAGTGCACTCTGGGTTGTTGGATGGTTCGCCTTTGATTAGGGAAGAAATCATCCATCGAATAGTGTCAAAATGCCTTTCTTTTTCCATTATTATCTACATTTGACTAAATTCTAAGTGTATTTGATTCCTTAGGATAAAGGAGAGAATATATTTGAAGGATTGTAGAGTTTGTTCAAGATTTTCACATAATTTTTGATGTGCGAATGACAAATTTGTAAAAATGTAATGACTCGCAAATTTATCACTTGATAAGTTATATTTATTTTTAAATAAAAAGTTGATAATATAAATAATATTGTTATGAGTGATAATAAGTAATAGTAACCTTATTTTGAATAAATATTTACAAAATATTTTCCTTGAAATCTAAATCGATAAAACGGTTGAAAATTGTTTTATCGATAGCCAGCTCTATAATTGGAGAACATCGTGCATGGAGCTGGATACATGCTCTTATTTTCATAATTAAATAAGAATATGAAATAAAATTAATTGATTTGTTTTTGAAAATAAAATGTGTTTTTAACATTATTAATAATTCCCTTAGATATGATAATTGATTTATTGAATTTTAATTGAGATTTAATGATTTAATAGTTATCTTAATTTTTCAAATTATTATTTTAAATAATGATAATTCATTTTGAATATTTATAAAGTGATAATAAATCATTTATAATAGTTTTATAAAGATATATATTTGATTTGAAAATATATTAAAAAAATCGATAACGCTCTATCGGTATAATAGCAATTTTTGTAAATAATTGTTAATATAAATTTACATGGTTTTATAATCCAAATGTAATCATTTTAACTAGTTTAAAATGATAAGAAATTTATTTTCGAATTCTGTTTACAAATATATGTACGTTAGAGCATAAGTGAAAAGATAACCGATAATCGGTTCTTCGGATTTCAACGATTTAATAAATAAAAGTTGTTCGAAGACGTTCGAAGTGTTATACACCTACATACACATACATTTATATGTTACTTTTGCATGATAACATACATATATGAATATAATAAAGTATAAGAAATATAACTAAAAATAAATAATATATTTTAAAGATTTCTTGCTCCTTAAGCATAAATAAGTCAACATATGTATACATGAGATGACAGGAAGTGATGTGCACATGGGGAAGGGGCTTTGGCCGTAGGGAAGTGTGTTGGAGAAGCTTTGAAAAACTGATGTATACATGTCTTCATTTATACACTTCCTTTTTCCTATAAACACCTACCATCTTCTATTCATTTTCATTCATCTTCTTCCTTCTTATTAAGCTTCCTAAAAGGCTCTTTAATGGCTTCTATCCTAGGAGAAATAATATCCGAATTTATTGCAAAAAAAATTAAATTGTAATATATAGTAATATATAGTTAAACACCTCAAAACAAGCTCAAATCACCGTCTCTACACCTCCCAAACCCAAGGCACCACCATCCACCCAAGGCCAGCCTTCCCTTACCTACGCTCATGGCCATGAGCCCCCTAACCAAGGCTGAGCCCCTCAAAGTCGATTGTGTTAGTGATCGTGAGCGTAGATTTAAAGATAGTAGAGCTATAGCCAATTTTATGTTAGCTCGATGGGAAAATAAGGTGCAAACTCCTAAACTACTAATTTATATTTTGAATGATGATATGATGTTTGCAAATGGATGTTTAATATGCTTTGATCATCAAGTTTGGTTGTTTTTTGTATGAATGTTGAATGCATATGCATGTCACGAATATACACGTCGATAAGCACAAAGGAAATCACTTTCGTTGAGTTAATGAAATGGTGTGTATGGAATTGTTAAACCTCTTAAAAATGGTTTAAAATGTATTTGAAATGTTTTGTAAACATTTAAAGTGTTTTGGTGAACTTTGAAAAGAAATGGAAAATTTAGTTAAAAATAAGCACGTCGTGTAACGATAGTTCACGCCATAAAAGACAAATGAGTATATAAAATGGAATTTAGTTTGGAATTCTTCAAGATAAGAATTTTCACCAAACTATTATATCCATAGTTTTCTACCAAAGAAAGAAAAACTAGATTTTGATAAGTAGATTTTGAAATATGAGTAAAACAATTTTCTGGAAAAATCGTGGTTTTGTTGTTCGGAATCCATAACAGGATTCCTTTGGAAATGGAATATTATAATTGTTAAAAATATGAAATAAATTCTAAAAACCGTTTCAATTGTTTTAAAAGTATTTGGAGTAATAAAATAATGAATTTCCAAATGATAAAAAATTCATTTTAATCAATATAGCTTAAAAAGCACTTTCAGCTGCACTTTTTGTAACTTTTGAAATATAATTTTAAACGCAACCATTCTTTTCCAAATCCTCTGAAAATTCAAATTTTTAATAATGTATTTTAAAGCTGATTTAAAGGATTTATGGAATGGCTAAATTTCAAATGATTTAGAGTCGATCAAATAACTTGACCTCCTTATGGGTGTCAAAGAGATAGTGTCTAGGCTTGAATTTGGAAAATCAGTTTCCTGCCCTCTCTGGCTATTCAGACCGGCCTGACGGATGGGATAGTAAATTTGGTTTACATGGATTAAAATTTCATAAATAACTTGGATTGCATAGAAATGATTTGGAAATGTTTTCCTAAATAAAAGGTGAAACGATTTGGAATTATTCCAAGATTAAAAAGATTCTAAAATTAACCAAATGATTTGATAAATAAGGTTTAATGGTTTCATATACTCTAAAAAATGTAAAGGAATGATTTAATGAATATATCTCTAAGAGAAACCCGATTTAAATAAAAAGGTTAATAGATTGAATGATATGTGATAATCACTTGTATACCTAAATGCCTAATCGATGATTGTTTTGGAGAAACCGGGGTCAGATTTGGGTAACTCCTATCCGAAACCACTTCGAACCAATGTATACGTTCGAAAGTGAAAATATGTTGAAGATAATTATTATTGAAGATCGGAGATCTTTAGAATATGGGGATTGTTGTCATAAGTCTTAGGGGTTTACACCACATTATATTTATATGGCAATGGAGTCTGCAAATTGTAATCTTCGTTGTATCAAAGACTGGAGATCTTCATATTGGAAGGACTACTTGTTGACATTCTCTGGGTAGCTCCCAATGTAGAGACATTTATTATAGCAGTGGTCCTTTCATATTTTGGAATCTTCAGATTGCAAGAACTACTCGCTAGTAATGATTGTAGGAGGAGTGCCTACGGTTTCGTTCAGTCCCAGAATGAACTTGTATGGACAAATGTCTGACAGTGCATTTCTGATCATAATAATTGATCCCTATCAACGTATTATCTTATTGATGGTGGAAAAGGCAACTTCTCTTAGCTTAACACCTTTCCTAAGACGTACAAGCTTAGGAGTTGTATGTTGGTAGAAATCAGTTGTGTGATTAAGGAATGGAAGTGTGACATTCTAAGTGGAATGTGCTTTATGGAATAATAAAGCATGGCTTTGTTAAAAGCAAAGCATGGCTTTGTTAAAACTAAGCATAGCCTCACGAGCCTCATATCTTGGAGATGATATGAGCAATTATGTGGTATGCAGGGCATATATTTCAAGCTATTGGTTGTATGTGTATGGAGGAGTCCGGTGGAATCTGGGTCCTCAAGGCATACAGTGGCTTGCTTGTGAAAAGCGATCGAATTTTTTTTTAGATTTTGAAATTGGAATATTTAATTGATTTTAAATATTTGGAAGTTTAACTTGAAGTTCAAATATCACTATTTGTTTAGCAATTAAATTTTTGAATTTAATAATTGAAATTGGTTAAAATAGTGAATCTTGATTTTTAAGTTGGTTAAAAATATTTCGAAGGCTTGGAAAATTTATATTTATAATATTGGAGATAATATAAGTTTTAAATTTGAATTTGAAAATGTTTTGGTTAGTTTTAAAAATATACCATTTAAATCGATATTTAAAAATAGCCTTTCGAGGCATAGTCTCGGAATTCGACGAAACCTGTTCCGTTGGATTCGTAATAGTTTTTATTATCGGATTTCAATTTTTGTAGCATTTGGAGTTGTCTTGTGATCGTACAGTAGATAAACGCGCTGAAATAATATCGAAAATTTAATATAATAACTAAGTTCAAAAAGCTATCTTCTTCGTACGATCGAGTTAGGACTCGAAACCTTTTCTATTGTTTTGAAATAAGGGTTTAACATTATAAACGCCTAGTGGCACGCCTCGCTAGGATGTATAATTTTAAGCTTCGAATTGAAGACAATTTAAATTTGAATTTAAATTCAAATATATAAATAATATTATTGCATTAAAATAACGTGGCAAACTTTGTAGATACGTATAGGGATTTAATGCACGTGTCCTTCCTGCTATACATGCATCTTCTTGTAAAAAAAGCAAAGCCATGATTTAAATTTAGGGATATTTAGTTCTTTCATAATTGGTATTCATTTATTTCCAACTTCTTCTTCCTTTTCCTTTTCCCCAATTCATTCGAACACTAATTCAAAATCAAAGTTGGCCGATTCAAAATAATTCCAAGCTAAATAAACTTACCCCTCGGTCCCTCTATCTTCCAAATCTCAAACCGATCGAAATTCATTGGTCTAATTCGAAGGCAAAATCGATCGAGTTCGAGTGGCAAACTACCTTTGGCTAGGGTTACGTTTTTGTTCGACTCAGGAATCTTTTCGATTTGTGGAAGTGATTGTTGGAACGAGCGAAGTTGAAATGAGGTGTCAGATCGATCAGAGCGTGATGGCTGAGAATGCAAGTTATCGGTGGTCGAGTTTGGCGTTTGGGCGAAGTATTGGGTCGTGGGGTTGTTCGAGTTCACGCATCGTGATGCGAAGGGTGGCAAATTCGTATGTGCGCGAGGAAGTGGGGAGTGAAGGCAACGTGACGTCTAGGGTTCAACGGGAACGACGGTGGCGAGAGTTGGCCGAGCAAACGATGGCCAGGTATTATTATTTTTCTCAATTTATGTGTATATATTTATGTACATAAATTATTACAGTAAGGGAAAATTTTAAATGTTAAGTAGTTTTCTGAATTTTAAGTTGTTCTTAATTTAATTTAAATGAATTTAGGAAATCAGAAAATAAATATATATGTTGTATCTATTTAGATATACACTTATAATTTAATATTTATATATAGTTAAGGTTTTAAGAGAATAAATAGGAACTTTAAAGTGTTGGAAGTTCATTTTTGAAATTTATAGTTTATCTTGATAAAAGTATATTTGTGGTTTCGATTTGAAAATAAAAATAAAATAATACATATATATATATATATAACAGAAATTTAAAAAAGGTTTGAGGTTATATAAAAGTAGAATTTTAGATATATAAATTATTTTTAAAAGTATATATATATAGGTAGTTTCTAAAGGAAATAAATATACATACAGATTTTTAATTTACTAGTTTATTTTAAACAATGGATTTGGTGATTACATTGTTAAATTAACTTATTTGATTTATTATAGTTACAAATATATTTTTAAAGGGAAATTATTAGTTTAAATTAAATTATTAGCAAATTAAATTTGTTAAATGGTAATAAATTGTGCGGTTAATTCAAATGTTGATAAAATCATCTAATGTTTATCAGGGTCAAAAAATCGTGAACCAAGTCGGGGTTGGAGTGGATTGCAGAACAAAACAAAAAAAATCAAAGGTGAGTTAATCTCACTCATTTGGAATTCCATTTAAATTTAAATAGTTAAATTTAAATTATTGGTTGGATGATTGAATTGATTGAATGTGATATGTTATATGTAGGGTGTGTATATATATATATGTGTGTGTGTGTGAGTGTGTGTGTGTGTATATTGGAGTGATTGATTTCCCGCATTATATAGCGGATGAGGCCCTATGCGCTCCGCATAATAGCGGATGACCCTTTATACCGTGATATTCCACCTCGAAATGGGATTGGTATTTTAAATTGTGCTAACATCTGTGGAGTGCAAGGGCTGATCGTTACTAATCCTGAGGGTGTGTGACTCCCCACCTCTATACCCACGCTAGCCAAGAACATTGCGGTGAATGCTGTCGACTAGCACGGAGAATAAGGCTGTTGAGGAGCGACCATCCGTGTAATTTCTTTGCGCGAGCACCGGTATGTCAGATAATATAACATGCATTCTATTTCAAGAGGAAATCCGACATACCGACACAAACTCAAAGCTACTACACGGTGGCTATATAAATCCTTCGGAAAACAAATATAGAAATAAGCATAACACAAATCAGTCACAGACAATTCATATCACAAAGGCGGAAAATAGATATGAATATTACACTAGGAAGTGCACATCAGAGTAGTGGTCTACAAAGATCCACAATATCACAAAAGAATAGTTACATGAACTACTCAAAAGAATAAGTATACATTATGGAGTCTATATCTCAAATGTATATAACAAAAACTACTAATCTAAGTAGTTTACCAAAAGCAAGAGAAATCAATCCCAAGAGAGAAGTCAAGCAGAAGCACCTGTAACATCTCGGTCTGACCCGAGTATTATTTAATAAGAAAATAATAAACGGATCAGTCTAACTATAGATATCAGATGAAACGATATAGAATCAGAGTTATGACTAAACACATAATAATCACAAGGCCAAGCTGTGATATATAAGTAGTTGATAATCAACAAGAGATTTATCAATATCACAAAATCTACACAAGAATCCAAGAAGTGTCATACTCTTTATTTCGTTCATCAAACCACAAATATTGACGATAATATCAATGTCAATCACAAAAGTCAATGACGCACAAATTCCAGAAGACTACACAAGAAATCCAGAAATCACTAAAGTCAATGACACACAAATTCACCAATGCACAAATATCGATAAAACTTATCAATGGAAATCACGAAAAATTGGTGAAACACAAATTCTAGAAATCTACACAAGAAATCCAGAAATCACAAAAAGGGGGGGGGAGGCCTATCATAAACGGGAGCATAAAGCTCACCAACACGTGTATCACAAACGGAACGCTAATTCCATGGTCGCTAACCATCACAAATTGAGCCGAAGCTCCACAAACGGCCCGAAGACCATGGGTTGCTACCCCATCACAAATTGAGTCGAAACTCCACAAAACGGGGTTTAGTCTCCCTCGCAGACAAAGAGACATCGCACATAGCTAGTCTAAATCACAAAGATGATCGTCATGATCAACGAGAAGTGTCAATTACACTAAGCTAGTAAATATATGAGTTTAGCTTCATGTCCCATAACCACTTGCTTAACTTAAATATTTACGAACAAACTGTAAATCTCCACTAGAAAATTGTCACAAGAGGTTCAATCGAACAAGTCCAAGAATTAACCGACAAAGTAAAAGCAAGCGTTTCATACCACTTGTTTTACTAAGCCGTTTAATTAGATTTCTCATACGAGTGAGGTAAAGGTTTGTATATACTAATAGATTGGAAAACGGTTTTATAAACGAATTTGGTATTAAAATAGTATTGAAATCGTTTGAGGAAAGAGTTTTGATATTTACTACTAGTATAGAAAACCTTTATATTTTTAAAGTGACAAATCACGAAGAAGATTGTAAGAACAATCAATCACAAAAAATTACATACGAAGACGTGAATAAAATCCAAAGAAATCGATAAAGGATCCATCGAAATGGATATTCAAAAATCCCTAAAAAGAGTCATCAAAGTCATAATAGATGATAACAACAAATAGGATTATCACGAATCGATTTAAATTGGAATTTCAATCCAAATAGGCAAATTGGACTCAAACAGCAGGTTCAGTCGACTGAACAGAGTTTTCAGTCGACTGACCCTGTGCCTGAAAATTTTCCAGGTTCAGGAAATTTTATGTTTCAGTCGACCGTGCAGAGTTTTTCTGTCGACTGAATCATGCCTGGAAACTCTCGGGTTTCAGGTTCAGTCGACTGAACAGAGTTTTCAGTCGACTGAATCATGTCTGGGCTGTTTTTCAGCCTTATTCAAATGAAGAGCAAACTCTTCCAAAATGCAACCGGACGAACATTGGCTCTAAGGGTTTATGCCAATCGGCAACCCGGCCCTATTTGCTCCTCGATGCATCACCAAAAGCATGATCAAACATCCATAAAAGGATTTCACATAAATTTGACTTAAAAACCCAAAAATTGGAGTATTCACAAAACCAATCCAAATCAAGAGCAAATGCACATGAAGAAGTGTTAGGAATTCATACCCAACAACCAAAGATAATTATAGTCATAGATGTGAGATAAAAATCTCACCTTTTCACAAAATCGAACAAGAAGAAGCTTGAAAGCAAATGGAGAATCAACCTCTCTTCAACACAACCCAATTGAGCTTGAATCTAAGCTCAAAAACAAGAACATTCCCAAAATTAGGTTTAGCAATTTCTGAAATTGGTAAGAGAATAAGTTGGAGAAGAAGAAGGGAAGCTTACCAATGGGTACTTCTTGAGTTTGGAGCTAGGAATTTGATTTGCAAGGGAAACTAGGGTTTTGGAGTTTTAATTTCCAATATCTCCCACCATTAAAGCTAAGAAAACTGAAAAGAGAAAGAAGTGAGGGAGAATGGGGAGAGTGGTTTAGTTTTGGAGTATAAGTTAACATAGGGCTGAGCCCAAAAACCAAACCCAAAGTAAAAAGTAGCAAAAATCAACTTTCTCCAAACATATCGAAGCTTATACTCAAAAAGGTCGCAAACGGCATTTTAAACTCAATGGGAGTGGTCCCGAGTCCTAATTTGACCGTATGCAAAAAGTAGCTTTTTGGACTAAAAATCCGACTAACGATGAAATATTTAAATATAAAACCGATAAATATGCGGGTTGTTACAGACTTCCCTCCTTAAAGAAATTGCGTCCTCGTAATATTTTAAGAAGAAGATATATAGTAACAACCATAAAAGCATATTCAACACAAAAGAAGTTTGAAATAAGAAGTTCACCTCAAAGTGCACGAGAAAGTAAGTCCGGATGTGTACGCTCGATGTACTCTCTAGATTCCCAAGAACAATCCTTAGGATTTGAAGACCATTGAACTTTAACAAGCGGAACATCTTTATTTCGAAGTCGTTTGACTTCCGAAGCAATGATACGAATAGGATGTTGCTCATAAGTTAAATTAGGCGAAACTTCAATCTCTTCAACAACACCGGGCTCAAGAATAGAATCGGAATCTCGAAGACATTTCCGAAGTTGATAAACGTGAAACACGTCATGCATAGCAGAAAACTAAGCCGGTAATAAAAGGCGATAAGCCATGGAACCAATACGTTCGGTGATAGGAAATGGACCAATATATCGAGGCGCTAGTTTTCCCGATCGACTGAAACGTACAACACCTTTCATAGGTGAAACATGAATGAACACAAGATCTCCCACAGAAAATTCTAACTTCCTTCTCCGGTTATCGACATAGAATTTTTGTCTACTCTGGGCTTCTTTCATCCTATGTCGAATAAGTTCAATTTTCTCTGTGGAATCACGAATAAAATCTGGACCTAAAACCAGCTTCTCACCGGCCTCAAGCCAACAAGAAGGAGATCGACATGGCCTTCCGTAGAGTGCCTCGAAAGGTGCCATACCAATACTAGATTGGAAGCTATTATTATAGGAAAATTCAACAAGTGAAATATGTTCTTCCCAACTTCCACCAAAATCAAGAACACAAGCACGAAGAAGATCTTCAAGAGTTTGATTCACACGCTCAGTTTGTCCATCGGACTGGGGGTGATAAGCGGTGCTAAAATTAAGCCTCGTTCCTAAAGCTTTTTGAAGACTCTTTCAAAATCCACTAGTAAACAATGGATCACGATCACTAACAATAGAAGTAGGAACACCATGCAATTTAACAATTTCTTTGATAAATATTTTGGCCAAAAGAGGAACGGTTCGATTAGACCGAACGGGAATAAAATGGGCAGATTTAGTAAGCCTATCAACAATCACCCATAAGCTATCATGACCCGAACGAAAACGGGGAAGGCCATCTATAAAATCCATAGAAATTTGGTCCCACTTCCAAATTGGAATTTCTAAAGGTTGCAATAACCCACCGGGCCTTTGATGTTCGGCCTTAATGAGTTGGCAAGTCATGCAGCGCTTAACGAAGTTAGCGATGTCAAGTTTCATTTCCTCCCAATAATAAAGTCGCTTCATATCCGCATACATTTTACTACTACCGGGATGAATGGTAAATCTAGAATGATGAGAATCTTCTAAAATATCTCTACGAAGATCACCAATATTTGGCACGACAAGTCTACCAAATTTCCGAATGCCGCCACGAGAATCGATATCAAAGTCTTTCAAACCTTCAATATCAATTTTATCCTTAATATTTTGGCCAAGAAGAGCCAATTCAGGATCTAGCCTTTGAGCTTCAAGAATGCGGTCTAAAAGAGAAGGATGAGCCTCAAGGCTACATAAAACAAATGATGAGCATAAATCGGAAACACGGTCTCGAATTTCGCAAGTGGATAAAATCTCAAGATCGTTCCATTCGGATATCATCATAGAAACAACAGATTGTTGTTTACGGCTAAGAGCATCGGCTTACCCTTACCGGGAGTATAAAGAATATCAAGGTCATATGGTGCAAGAAATTCGAGCCAACGCTGTTGACGCAAATTAAGTTCCTTTTGAGAGAATAAATATTTCAAAGACTTATGATCTGTGTAAAGAACAAATTTCTCTCCTAAGAGACAATGACGCCAAATCCGAAGAGCAAAAACAATAGCCGCGAGCTCTAAATCATGAGTGGCATATCTAGTCTCAGCAGGCTTTAATTGCCTAGAAGCATAAGCAATAACACATTCCTTTTGCATAAGAACGACACCCAAACCAATGCGACTAGCATCGGTATAAACAACGAAATCTTGATTCCCATCGGGAATAACAAGAATAGGAGCATCAGAAAGAAGTTCTTTTAATTTCTGAAAAGAAGCTTCACATTTGTCTGACCAAATGTATTTAACACCTTTCTTCGTCAAGCTAGTGAGAGGCACGACAATTTTAGAAAAGTCTTTAATAAAACGACGGTAATAGCCCGCCAATCCAAGAAAACTACGAATCTCTGTCACACTCTCCGGTCTCTTCCAATCTTGAATCGCTTCAATCTTTGAAGGATCCACGGAAATTCCGGATTCGGAAATAATGTGACCGAGAAACTTCACACGAGATTGCCAAAAATGACATTTAGAAAATTTTGCCTTTAATTGATTACTCCTAAGAGTTTCCAACACAATCCGAAGATGTTTTTCGTGCTCCTCCTCGGTTTTAGAATACACAAGAATATCATCGATAAAGATGAGAACAAACCGGTCGAGAAAGTCTTTAAAAACTCGATTCATTAAGTCAACGAAATAAGCCGGGGCATTTGTTAACCCAAATGGCATAACAAGCCATTCATAAGATCCATACCGAGTACGGAACGATGTCAAAGGAATGTTATCCTCTGCAATACGAAGCTGATGAAAACCGTTAGCCAAGTCCAATTGTGAAAAGACTCTAGCCCCACTAAGTTGATCGAATAGATCATCAATCCGAGGTAAAGGATATTTATTTTTGATAGTAAGATCATTAAGCTTGCGGTAGTCAACGCAAAGCCTAAGTGTACCATCGGATTTCTTCACAAAAATAGCTGAAGCTCCCCAAGGCGAGGAACTAGAGCGAATAAATTGCTTCGTTTCCAATTCAGATAATTGTTTACGCATCTCCTCGTTTTCTTTATTGGACATACGATAAGGAGGACGAGTGATAGGTTGAGCTCCGGGAATAAGATTAATTCTGAACTCAATTGCTCGCTAAATCCTAAAACGGGCTCGAATATGTCGGAAAATTCACAAACGACGTGAATAAGAGAAATAATATCACCCTCATCATCATCATCATCGTCATCACGAGGATTTAAAGAATATAAAGATGCAACCAAAGCAGAATCTGAATCTTTAAGAATAACAGAAACCTGATTAACAGACTGAGGATGTCGAAGATGAATAGTCCGCTCAGGACATAGGATATGAGCTTCATAACGGTTAAGCCAATCCATTCCCAAAATCATTCCAAAGCCTAAATAATGCATGACATGCAAATCGGCTCGGAAAGAAAAATCACACAAAATAATCTCGACATCTTTACACAATAAACTGATTGTTGCGAATCCACCAACCGGATTCGCAATTCTCAAAGAAGTCATTAAACACAAAACATCCAAAGAAAAAGTATCAACAAGTTCTTTTGATATAAAAGAATGGGACGCACCCGTATCAAAAAGAACTCGAATAGGATGATCACGAAATAAAATAATTCCATCTAGAATAGAATGAGAAATACCTTGGCCACGAGATGTGTTGCCAGGGGCTTGAGCAACATTTAACTTTCCCTCCTTCTTGCCCTGAAGCTTGGGGCATGAAGATATAACATGACCGGGAACTTTGCAGTAGCGACAAGAAAGAGACTTTGGGCACTTGTTCGCATAATGGTCCTTCGAACCACAATTATAGCATTCCCCACGACCAAAGGAAGAAGTCTTTGCCACAGAGGTTGCTTGCTTCCCTTTCTTATTGGGATAAGAGCCTTTAAATTTGTTTGGCCTCTTTTTGTTGTTGAAGTTTGGTTTGGAACCCACCAATTCAACGTCATTCTCTCTATCCGCCTCTTCAAGACGAAGAGCGATATCAACGAGTTGGTCGAAAGAAACTTCTAACTTTAGAAGTAATGGTTTCTTGAGACTTTTGTTTAAGCCATAGACGAACCTCTGATTCTTCTTAAGAGGGGTGTTGATGTATTCAACCCCATATTTGGAAAGCGACTCGAAGGTGGCGACGTAATCAGTCATGGATGACTCACCTTGAACAAGGTCTATAAATCGTCGAGCCAATGTCACTTTTTCTGCTTCTGGTACGAATTTTAACTCGAAGCGCTCTCGGAATTTCTCCCAGGTGAGATCCACTTCATTAATCTCAGAAATAAGAAGTTCGTACCAGTCCAATGCTCTTTCTCGGAGCATACTAGAGGCCACCTGAACTCGGTGAATGTCAATAAGATTCATGCGAGAAAAGATTCGATCGCATGACCTTAGCCAGGCCTGTACTTCAATAACAGTTTCGGAACCCTTGAATGGCTCCCCACCCAAATTTGTGTAATCGCTGCACAAGCGTGCAAATCCCAACTTTGGGTGAGTAGGTTCCGGGTTAGCTCCATCTGCTTGAGCATTTGTCACTAAATCAAGAAGCTGTTGAGCAGTCATAAAAACTCCATCCTGGGGCGGAGTGCTAGATGGCACGGCTCTGGGGCGGCCAGGCCTAGACATTTCTCTTCCTTTAGAAAGAAAGAAGAGGAAGAAAAAGGTCATTCACCAAATTGAATATCAAGCAATTTTGATAGACAAAACAAGGAATCATAAAAGAAAATAGGATAGAACAGTACGTAGACCCGAATAAAATCCTAAAGCACGAATCCTAAGATGAACTTAGGACGATGATCCTTGTTATAATATTCCATATTGTTCCAAAGTTTGGCTCTGATACCAAGCCGTGACGCCCCACCTCTATACCCACGCTAGCCAAGAACATTGCGGTGAATGCTGTCGACTAGCACGAAGAATAAGGCTGTTGAGGAGCGGCCATCCGTGTAATTTCTTTGCGCGAGCACCGGTATGTCAGATAATATAACATGCATTCTATTTCAAGAGGACATCCGACATACCGACACAAACTCAAAGCTACTAGACGGTGGCTATATAAATCCTTCGGAAAACAAATATAGAAATAAGCATAACACAAATCAGTCACAGACAATTCATATCACAAAGGCGAAAAATAGATATGAATATTACACTAGGAAGTGCACATCAGGTAGTGGTCTAAAAAGATCCACAATATCACAAAAGAATAGTTACATGAACTACACAAAAGAATAAGTATACATTATGGAGTCTATATCTCAAATGTATACAACAAAAACTACTAATCTAAGTAGTTAACCAAAAGCAAGAGAAATCAATCCCAAGAGAGAAGTGAAGCAGAAGCACCTGTAACATCTCGGTCTTAGTCGAGTATTATTTAATAAGAAAATAATAAACGGATCAGTCTAACTATAGATATCAGATGAAACGATATAGAATCAGAGTTATGACTAAACACATAATAATCACAAGGCCAAGCTGTGATATATAAGTAGTTGATAATCAACAAGAGATTAATCAATATCACAAAATCTACACAAGAATCCAAGAAGTGTCATACTCTTTATTTCGTTCATCAAACCACAAATATTGACGATAATATCAATGTCAATCGCAAAAGTCAATGACGCACAAATTCTAGAAGACTACACAAGAAATCCAGAAATCACTAAAGTCAATGACACACAAATTCACCAATGCACAAATATCGATAAAACTTATCAATGGAAATCACGAAAAATTGGTGAAACACAAATTCTAGAAATCTACACAAGAAATCCAGAAATCACAAAAAGGGGGGGAGGCCTATCACAAACGGGAGCATAAAGCTCACCAACACGTGTATCACAAACGGAACGCTAATTCCATGGTTGCTAACCATCACAAATTGAGCCGAAGCTCCACAAACGGCCCGAAGACCATGGGTTGCTACCCCATCACAAATTGAGTCGAAACTCCACAAAACGGGGTTTAGTCTCCCTCGCAGACAAAGAGACATCGGACATTGCTAGTCTAAATCACAAAGATGATCGTCATGATCAACGAGAAGTGTCAATTACACTAAGCTAGTAAATATATGAGTTTAGCTTCATGTCCCATAACCACTTGCTTAACTTAAATATTTACGAACAAACTGTAAATCTCCACTAGAAAATTGTCACAAGAGATTCAATCGAACAAGTCCAAGAATTAACCGACAAAGTAAACGCAAGCGTTTCATACCACTTGTTTTACTAAGCCGTCTAATTAGATTTCTCATACGAGTGAGGTAAAGGTTTGTATATACTAATAGATTGGAAAACGGTTTTATAAACAAATTTGGTATTAAAATAGTATTGAAATCGTTTGAGGAAAGAGTTTTGATATTTACTACTAGTATAGAAAACCTTTATATTTTTAAAGTGACAAATCACGAAGAAGATTGTAAGAACAATCAATCACAAAAAATTCACATACGAAGACATGAATAAAATCCAAAGAAATCGATAAAGGATCCATCGAAATGGATATTCAAAAATCCCTAAAAAGAGTCATCAAAGTCATAATATATGATAACAACAAATAGGATTATCACGAATCGATTTAAATTGGAATTTCAATCCAAAAAGGCAAATTGGACTCAAACAGCAGGTTCAGTCGACTGAACAGAGTTTTCAGTCGACTGACCCTGTGCCTGGAAATTTTCCAGGTTCAGGAAACTTTCTGTTTCCAGTTTCAGTCGACTGAATCATGCCTGGAAACTCTCGGGTTTCAGGTTCAGTCGACTGAACAGAGTTTTCAGTCGACTGAATCATGCCTGGGCTGTTTTTCAGCCTTATTCAAATGAAGAGCAAACTCTTCCAAAATGCAACCGGACGAACATTGGCTCTAAGGGTTTATGCCAATCGGCAACCCGGCCCTATATGCTCCTCGATGCATCACCAAAAGCATGATCAAACATCCATAAAAGGATTTCACACAAATTTGACTTAAAACCCAAAAATTGGAGTATTCACAAAACCAATCCAAATCAAGAGCAAATGCACATGAAGAAGTGTTAGGAATTCATACCCAACAACCAAAGATAATTATAGTCATAGATGTGAGATAAAAATCTCACCTTTTCACAAAATCGAACAAGAAGAAGCTTGAAAGCAAATGGAGAATCAACCTCTCTTCAACACAACCCAATTGAGCTTGAATCTAAGCTCAAAAACAAGAACATTCCCAAAATTAGGTTTAGGAATTTCTGAAATTGGTAAGAGAATAAGTTGGAGAAGAAGAAGAGAAGCTTACCAATGGGTTCTTCTTGAGTTTGGAGCCAGGAATTTGATTTGCAAGGGAAACTAGGGTTTTGGAGTTTTAATTTCCAATCTCTCCCACCATTCAAGCTAAGAAAACTGAAAAGAGAAAGAAGTGAGGGAGAATGGGGAGAGTGGTTCAGTTTTGGAGTATAAGTTAACATAGGGCTGAGCCCAAAAACCAAACCCAAAGTAAAAAGTAGCAAAAATCAACTTTTTCCAAACATATCGAAGCTTATACTCAAAAAGGTCGCAAACGGCATTTTAAACTCAATGGGAGTGGTCCCGAGTCCTAATTCGACCGTATGCAAAAAATAGCTTTTCGGACTAAAAATCCGACTAACGATGAAATATTTAAATAAAATATTTAAATATAAAACTGATAAATATGCGGGTTGTTACAGACTCCCCTCCTTAAAGAAATTGCGTCCTCGCAATATTTTAAGAAGTAGATATATAGTAACAACCATAAAAGCATATTCAACACAAAAGAAGTTTGAAATAAGAAGTTCACCTCAAAGAGCACGAGAAAGTAAGTCCGGATGTGTACGCTCGATGTACTTTCTAGATTCCCAAGAACAATCCTTAGGATTTGAAGACCATTGAACTTTAACAAGCGGAACATCTTTATTTCGAAGTCGTTTGACTTCCGAAGCAATGATACGAATAGGATGTTGCTCATAAGTTAAATTAGGCGAAACTTCAATCTCTTCCACAACACCGGGCTCAAGAATAGAATCGGAATCTCGAAGACATTTCCGAAGTTGAGAAACGTGAAACACGTCATGCATGGGGAGAGTGGGGAGAGTGGTTCGGTTTTGGAGTATAAGTTAACATAGGGCTGAGCCCAAAAACCAAACCCAAAGTAAAAAGTAGCAAAAATCAACTTTCTCCAAACATATCGAAGCTTATACTCAAAAAGGTCGCAAACGGCATTTTAAACTCAATGGGAGTGGTCCCGAGTCCTAATTCGACCGTATGCAAAAAGTAGCTTTTCGGACTAAAAATCCGACTAACGATGAAATATTTAAATAAAATACTTAAATATAAAACCGATAAATATGCGGGTTGTTACAGGGTGATTCCAAAATGGATGTAGTAGGAGTAGTGCTTTTAGTTCCGTTCGAACCCAAAGCGGACTTGTATGGACGAATGCTATCAGAACATTGTCAGGAGGATGATAGGGATTCTATGTAAATGTGTGCTAAAAGGTAACGCATAGCGCCGAGCCTCATCAACCGGGAATGGCTAAAACAGGGGATCAGGGTGGATTGTAATAATCCGCAAATCCGTACTCTTTGGATAGACACTAATCTCCACTGATTAACTCAAGATGCACGGAAATACGAACCATTATGGTTAAAGAAGAAGAAAAAGATAGAAGAAGAGAGAAAATGATAGAACAGAACAAAAAGAAACAACAGAACAATATCAGAATATCACAATCGCAGCGGAACAACATATAATAGATAAATGAATAATCTTTAAATCAAAAGAACTATTTCAGTTATTAGATTACGTCACATTACATTACATCATCAGAGCGTACGACAATCAAACAGTGGAAAAGAAATACTATATACTAGTTTGATACGCCATGCTCACCAGCTTGCCTCCAATTCTCTACAGCAACTCCCGAATCCAGAATGACCTGATAACCTGACTCTAGACTGCCAGTGTGGAAATTGGTGGGCACCTAGAGTTTAGGAAGGAAACAATAAACTCCAGGTCAATCATGGGACTGGTGTAAAACTTAAAATAGTTTATCTTTAAAAGACAATAGAGGAATATTTTAAAATAGATTCGCAATGCTTTTTGGAAAATGAGACTACCATAAGACCTCCCGCCACACACACAATGCAAACGCAGAATTGGAGGAGATTTCTTCTTATGATAGTCAAAGATGCTTGATAAGCATTAAAAAGAAACATTTGATATTATTACTAGTGTATAGTGTAGAAAAACATTTCAAAAGTATAATATAAATCTTAGCCAACATACGACCAGTATCGCATGCCTACTATAGCTACCATCTAAATAGTGGTGACCACCATAAGTAAATGGCAGGTTCTACAACTAAAACTGTATAAGATGCGTATTGAAGTTTGGATTTCCAACAAATGGTCAGGCCAAGGAACTTTCCATTTCCACATGGGTACGCCGCTGGAAAGACGACCCGAGAACCTAACCGGATCTCTGCCAACACAAGGCCGGGTTACCCCTAACTGGGTAACTACTGACACGAATATGTCATCCCCCGATCATAACCGATCTATATCTGAGGATCCTCGATTTCCAACAAACACAAAGTAATAAATTTGCAGCAACAACATAGGTTAAATATCTGGGATCCATACCATGATACCACCTCTATCCAGAAGGAATGACACACACTAAAGGGGCGCTATCCCCTAATAACCTTTCCGTATCCTTCCTATTTTGACCATTTCCGGGGTGTGAGGTCCGACGAAGTCTCGTCCACAAAGCTACGCTTTATATAAAAGTTGTGCTTTGATTCAACAAATGCTCAACAGCACTTAGAATATCACACTACCAAATTGGGAGTATATCACTAATAACCTTCAACTACATAACCTTTGAGCTCGTACGTCTCAGAGAAGGTGTTAAGCTAAGAGAATAAATTCTTCGCCACCAACAGATACGTATTTGAAAGAAATCAGCTTTGTATCTCAATTTGTAATGTCAGACATACAATCCATACAAGTATGTTCCGGGATCAAACAGAACCGAAGGCACTTCCAAAGAAGTCCTTGCAATCCGGATATTCACTAATCACGTCCGGACTTTTCGTCACTAAGGGTGATAAAACCTCTATATCGGAAATCAGCCGATGCAGAGTAACTCGACGATAATCCTTCCGTTTTCAAAAATATCCGGTCTTCAACACCGGTCATCAAATGCAATCCATAACGACGTATCACATATTCAGAATGGGTTATACGACCCAAAGGTTCTTTCCCGGCTAAGCCGAATAGTGAGCGCTTATTTTAAAATAAATGTGGCATTCAAATTCAAGCAAATTACAACAAATACCTATTTAAAGGTAAGTATTGATAGTCGGTTAACTATCAATAGGTATGCACAACATCACCATATTCCAAATAATTTTCCAAATTATTTATTTTCCAAAAATATCTTTACAAGATATATAATTTCCAAATTTCAAAAATAAATCAATGTTTATTTTCTTAAACAAATTCCCCTTTCCTTTATAAATTCCATAGTGAATTTTACATTTCCAAAATATCCATGAATATACAATTTTCAATCGATTTCAAATATTCACTTTCAATTTATCTTTACAAAGATAAATTCTCAAAAACTTTTCATTTCATATTGGAAAAGCATTTCCATACTTATTTAATAATAAGTAATTCACAAATCTTATTTATTTTCAAAATTTGAAAATATTCAATATACTTAAATCAAAATTAAGTATATATTTTATTCTTTAAGGAAAACATTCTTTCAAACACATTTATTTGGGTCAAAACGAATGTTGCGTAAAACATCGTTACAACAGCCCAAAATCACTAGTATAGGGATTCAAAATTAAAATAGATATATAAATCCCAATACTATATAAAACATTTCCTTTCGGAAATCATTTACTATAACAATAGTGTTATAGTCCATCATTTCCTTACTTCTCGAAAACGTCTATTTCAACAACGAATGTTGAAATCTATGTATTCGATATTTAACACAATTTAATACATCTTTAAATCATTTAACTTCATTTTATAATATCGCTTTCCCAAAACGTATCCATTTTATTTAAAAATATATTCACTGTCCAAAATCGTGAATATACTTCGTTAACCAATTTCAACATTTCTACGCATTTTATTTAAAGGATTATCCACTATCCAAAATCGTGAATGTAATTCCCAACCAAACCTTATTATTACAACATTTAACTTAAAAGATAATTCGCTGTCCAAAATCACGAATATATCCCCTTTTATAAACTTCTATGTTTAATTTATCAAATTCAATTGACTCCGGATTTATAAAACAATGTTTATAAATTCCAATTCTATTTATAAAAACTTTGATTTATAAAAATCACTTGTTAACCCATTCAATTTATAACTCAATTTAATACCAAAATCTAGTTTATAAGTCAGTTACTTATAAATCCTTTATTTTACACCATCTATCCATTTTATAACTTCACAATTTATAAAACTGTATATTTCATTCACTTATGAAATCCATCTTATTTCATTCTTTAACACTTATAAAAGCTCGTTTTATAATTCCAATATTTTTAAAATTATAAAATATCAAATTTTAAATCTTTTATATAAATTGTTTATAATAATTCAAAAACCCCAATTTAACTAAACTTAGTCTTTTAATAATTTACAAATCGTTATTTAAAGCTTATATAACTCCAAAATCATACTTAAGTATTATTTTCCAAAAATATAACTTTTATAATAATAAAAATTATAACGTTTATTTATTTTCAACAATTCAAAATTTAATGAAACGTATACTTTCGAAATCACTTTAAATCATTTTAAATTCAAAATCGTTACTTTAATATTTTTAAAACTCCAAAAAAATATAGGTCCAATGATGCAACACATCAAATAGTCAAACACGACATCCAAACATCATATATTGATATAATAATCAACAAATATCACAATATCTATAATCAAATAAATACTAGTGAGAAATCCAGTTGGATCCCTCCAACCTGTTTCCCCGCATCCACAGATGTTAGCACAATACCAATTCCGTTCCAGTAGGGAATATCGCAGTATATGGGATTTATAAAATATTATCCGCTATTATGCGGCGCAATAGGGTCTCATCCGCTATATACTGCGGGAAATCAACTCCAAGTACATAAATAATACCAATTTCACTTTGAAGTGAAATATTCGCGGTATATGTTTTTAATAAATAACCTCCGCTTAACAACGGTGTATAATGTCTATTTTAACAATCAATAGATAACAATCATCATTCAAACATACAATCAAGCAATTTTAAAAATAACTATTTAAATTTTAAATCGAAACGATTCGATAGAGTGAAGTTCTCACCTTGCTTCAGTTCCAGCGTTTTACTTCGAATAAAATTAAACAAGTGTTTAATTTTACCCAAAATTTTCACTGACTCCAATCGACTCCAATCCAGTTCCATAGCATAATGCTCGAAAAAAATGAAGCCAACGCAATTTGTTTCATCCATTTTCGACCTTGTATGAAAAAGTTATGCTATTTTAAAGTTAATACGAATTTAAATATACAATTTCGGCTTTTATTTTAAATATCAAACCCTCAACTCCATCCTGGCCATCGATTTCTGCATCTTCAGATCTGAGCCGTCCTTCATCTATTCTTCCTCAACGTGATAAACTCACGTTCCCAAATCCATTAGCCATCAAGCTTTAACGAATTTTCACGACCAAAATACACGATTTGAAGACGATCAACCACCTCCATCGCGAAGCCCTCGGCGAACTCTACCTACACCGTGAATAGCATGAAACTCAGCCTCCCCTTTGGCCTCGAAAAACATGAAAAATGCAGCAACTTTGAACGCGATTTCCCGTCGATCCAAAGCTCCATTTCAGATCCTGACCGTTGGATTTGTAGATCTCGTCGAGATCTAGAACTTTGTAGTTGGAGATTTTTGCTAATTATCGATGGATTGTGAGATATTGGAGGAGAAAGGTGAATGATTTCTGGCCATAGAAATGGTGAACGGCGGCTGCACTAGAAACCCTAGCCTTTGTTTGCAAATTGTGAAATGGGGGGGCCTTTTATAGAAAATTGCAAAAACACTATTCATCCAGGATTTTCCAAACTCCAAACGAAGCGTGCCGGCTGGCGTTTCTATGGTTTACCCCGCGTTCCGAACACAATGGAACGTGTTTCGGAGGCTAATTCGATCGTATGTCCGAGTTATGGAAATAAACGATCAAACTTAAATCAAATCGATTTAAACAAATTTCTATGCGTTTTGGCTCGCCCCTAACGAATGATAAATCCGATTGACACGAAATTTGAAACAATACAATAATATAACATTACGGATTCGTTGAAACTGGTTTTGTCGAAATCCGAGATTGTTTGAAAATGGTTATTTTAACTCGTCAATTAAATATTAAAATATTCAATTTTCACAAATTAACTTTAAATTCGATTTTAAAAGTTCCACAACATCATTCTAACTCCAATATGATAAAATAAAAAATTTCAAATCATTTACAATCATATTAAACCCAATTTCCAACTATTTCTGAAATTTGAAATATTATATTATCGATTTAAATATCCAATTAAATCTAGATATTCGAAACTAAAATTTATTAGACTTACAAATTTTACTTATTAATATTTAAAATCAATTAAATATATAAATTTTAATTGACAGAAATTCTGTGTCGTTACAATTTTCCCCCTTAAAAGAATTTCGTCCTCGAAATTACCAAGTAAGAAAAATTCACAAAATCCATTAACTTTTCAGAAATCATTCTTTAAAATTAAATTTCAAATTCATTTAAGTGTTTAACTTTCTCAAAATCCATAATTAAACTCCTTATAATAGCTTTACTAAGTTTCCAAATCATACTTAGTTATCTTTTCAAAAAAAAATTCAATTTTTTTTTCAAAAAATTTCTAACGCCTTAAATTTTCGGAACATTTCGCCATAGTCTCCTTTGCGCGGGTCGATCTGAAAAAAATGATAGTGTATATATCACAAATATATATCTCATCAAGTGATGAGGCATCCCGTAGGGAAAAGAGTGTAAAAGTACGGTATGTAATCCGAGATATGTACCTTATATATATTATTAGCGAGCATATACGGCTAATATAGCGCGAAAGCGAGCTCCAACTGCGAAGCAAGCGCAATCCACACCTACTAAACACTCAACAAACAAATGAGTAACATGTATATATGAAAGTAACATCAATATACAACATATACTAACAACTATATATGCCAATATAACAAATTCAACAAAACAACAAATGCAACCACCAAATCAATATAAATTCGCTCCTCATAAATATTCATTGAATTGGTTTTCAATTTCAATTTTAATCACAGTTGATTCATTAACGTTGGATTTTACTAACATTCATTCTCAACTCAATTAGTTTACATTCACTAATTAAACTCACATTGGTTCACTTTCAATCCAAATCAAATTCAGTTCTATTCAAATTCATTTACTTCACTTTCAATTTGAAATCATTTATATAGCTTTTAGTTCCGCTAATTCAATTTTATAAACACTTAATGAATTATATACAATCATCTAATAACAAGCTAACAACCAAAGCATACCCAACACAACCAAATTTATTCAATTTACATTTCTATTTGGTTCAACACTTTTAATTCCAATTGGTTTAATATTAAATTGATTTTCATTCAATTATTCAACTTCCAATAACATTAGCTTTTAAATGAATTAACACTTACATTCATTGTTCTATATCAATTTATTTACATTCAATTGATTAACATTCCATCCATTTATCAATTCAATTGCTAATTCCTTTAACAATATAAAGTTTAATTTCATTTATATAACTCAAGTTCATATTTTTAATGACTTCATTTCATTAATTCACTTATTAATTTACTTTGATACCAAAATCAACTTCTTTCAACATCACTTAGGTTATATTCCATTCCAAACATCATTTGTTTATATTATTAATATCAACATCACTTAATAGGTTCAATAGTAGGTTCATTTTAACTTTTCACATTATCTAGATAGAGTTTCCAGAATTTTAATTACCCGGTTTTACTCCAAAACCATTTTGAAATTGTAATCAACTCAAATCAAATTTCCTATGGAAGAAATCCATCACTTTAGAAACTCGAAAATGAATTCTAATGATGTGGCCATCATCATCAGGATTATTTTCCAACGACCGAAGTAAGTTCAGTGCTTCCTCACTTCCACAAATTCATTTTAAAACAATTCTCATCCAAAAATATTTCCTAAAATAATATTCAATCGTTTCGTTCAAACACTTTGGAAAACATTTCAACATTCCCAAGAGCTTTAAATCCCCAAACCTTTGTTTTCATTACATTTAAAACACTTTTAAAATTTCCCGGGATTTAAATTCTGGTTTAAATCAAATTTAGTTATTCTTCCTTTGGATAAATCATACTTATAGAATTTTATTTGGCAATAAACCCTTTCAAACTCTAGATTCTTATATTTTTTTATTTCATTAACAACCAAACATCCAAAGATATATAATATATTTAGAAAATTATTCCTTTTATATCAAAATATAATTTTCGGGCAAAATTATTTCATTTACCCGCTTTAAAACAATATCGTGTCAAATTGTTCTTTACAAGTGTTTAGAGATCCCTATCAATAACGTTAATTACTCGTGTTGACCAAAATCCATATACCACTCAACAAACCAATCATCACAATATAAAACAATTTATATTCACTAACAAATACGCACTCATATCTATTATTACACTCAAACTCATTCTAGAGTTCTACTGACTCTATCTCTAATGAGTAACACCAAACAGAGCCATGGTTGTCGCTTAACCATATGCTCTGATACCAAATGTAATATTCCACAAATCCATACTCCTTGAATAGACACTGATCTCCATTGATTAACTCAAGATGCACGGAAATACGAACCATTATGGTTAAAAGAAGAAAAAGATAGAAGAAGAGGGAAAATGATAGAATAGAAGAAGAGAGAAACAACAGAACAATATCACAATCTCACAATCGCAGCGGAACAATATATAATAGATAAATGAATAATCTTTAAATCAAAAGAAATATTTCAGTTATTACATTACATCACATTACATTACATCATCAGAGTGTACAACAATCAAACAGCGGAAAAGAAATACTATATACTAGTTTGATACGCCATGCTCTCCAGCGTGCCTCCAATTCTCTACAGCAACTCCCGAATCCAAAATGACCTGATAACCTGACTCTAGACTGCCCGTGTGGAAATTGGTGGGCACCTAGAGTTTAGGAAGGAAACAATAAACTCCAGGTCAGTCATGGGACTGGTGTGAAAACTTAAAATAGTTTATCTTTAAAAGACAACAGAGGAATATTTTAAAATAGATTCGCAATGCTTTTTGGAAAATGAGACTACCATAAGACCTCCCGCCACACACACAATGCAAACGCAGAATTGGAGGAGATTTCTTCTTATGATAGTCAAAGATGCTTGATACGCATTAAAAAGAAACATTTGATATTATTACTAGTGCATAGTGTAGAAAAACATTTCGAAAGTATAATATAAATCTTAGCCAACATACGACCAGTATCGTATGCCTACTATAGCTACCATCTAAACAGTGGTGACCACCATAAGTAAATGGCAGGTTCTACAACTAAAACCGTACAAGATGCGTATTGGAGTTTGGATTTCCAACAAATGGTCAGGCCAAGGAACTTCCCATTGCCACATGGGTACGCCTCTGGAAAGACAACCCGAGAACCTAACCGGATCTCTGCCAGCACAAGGCCGGGTTACCCCTAACTGGGTAACTACTGACACGATTATGTCATCCCCCGATCGTAACCGATCTATATCCGAGGATCCTCGATTTCCAACAACCACAAAGTAATAAATTTGCAGCAACAACATAGGTTAAATATCTGGGCTCCATACCATGATACCACCTCTATCCAGAAGGAATGACATACACTAAAGGGGTGCTACCCCCTAATAACCTTGCCGCATCCTTCCTGTTTTGGCCATTTCCGGGGTGTGAGGTCCGACGAAGTCGCGTCCACAAAGCTACGCTTTATATAAAAGCTGTGCTTTGATTCAACAAATGCTCAACAACACTTAGCATATCACACTACAAAATTGAGAGTATATCACTAATAACCTTCAACTATATAACCTCTAAGCTCGTACGTCTCAAAGAAGGGTGTTAAGCTAAGAGAATAAATTCTCCGCCACCAACAGATACGTATTTGAAAGAAATCAGCTTTATATCTCAATTTGTAATGTCAGACATACAATCCATACAAGTCTGTTCCGGGATCGAACAGAACCGAAGGCACTTCCAAAGAAGTCCTTGCAATCCGGATATTCACTAATCACGTCTGGGCTTCCCGTCACTAAGGGTGATAAAACCTCTATATCGGAGATCAGCCGATGCAGAGTAACTCCACGGCAATCCTTCTGTTTTCAAAAATATTCGGTCTTCAACACCGGTCATCAAATGCAATCTGTAACGACGTATCACATATTCGGAATGGGTTATACGACCCAAAGGTTCTTTCCCGGCTAACCCGAATAGTGAGCGCTTATTTTAAAATAAATGTGGCATTCAAATTCAAGCAAATCACAACAAATACCTATTTAAAGGTAAATATTGATAGTCGGTTATTTAACTATCAATAGGTATGTACAACATCACCATATTCCAAATAATTTTCCAAATTATTTATTTTCCAAAAATATCTTTACAAGATATATAATTTCCAAACTTCAAAAATAAATCAATGTTTATTTTCTTAAACAAATTCCCCTTTCCTTTATAAATTCCATTGTGAATTTTACATTTCCAAAATATGTATGAATATACGATTTTCAATCGATTTCAAATATTCACTTTCAATTTATCTTTACAAAGATAAATTCTCAAAAACGTTTCATTTCACATTGGAAAAGCATTTCCATACTTATTTAATAATAAGTAATTCACAAATCTTATTTATTTTCAACATTTGAAAAATATTCAATATACTTAAATCAAAATTAAGTATATATTTTATTCTTTAAGGAAAACATTCTTTCAAACACATTTATTTGGGTCAAAACGAATGTTGCGTAAAACATCGCTACGACAACCCAAAATCACTAGTATAGGGATTCAAAATTAAAATAGATATATAAATTCCAATACTATATAAAACATTTCCTTTCGGAAATTATTTACTATAACAATAGTGTTATAGTCCATCATTTCCTTACTTCTCGAAAACGTCTATTTCAACAACGAATGTTGAAATCTATGTATTCGATATTTAAAACAATTTAATACATCTTTAAATCGTTTAACTTCATTTTATAACATCGCTTTCCCAAAACGTATCCATTTTATTTAATAATATATTCACTGTCCAAAATCGTGAATATACTCGTTAACCAATTTCAACATTTCTACGAATTTTATTTAAAGGATTATCCACTATCCAAAATCGTAAAATCCCAACCAAACCTTATTATTACAACATTTAGCTTAAAAGATAATTCGCTGTCCAAAATCACGAATATATCCCCTAATATAAACTTCTATATTTAATTTATCAAATTCAATTGACTCCAGATTTATAAAAACATGTTTATAAATTCCAATTCTATTTATAAAAACTTTGATTCATAAAAGCACTTATTAACCCATTTAATTTATAACTCAATTTAATACCAAAATCTAATTTATAAGTCAATTACTTATAAATCCTTTATTGTACACAATCTATCTATTTTATAACTTCACAATTTATAAAACTGTATATTTCATTCACTTATGAAATCCATCTTATTTCATTCTTTAACACTTATAAAAGCTCGTTTTATAATTCCAATATTTTTAAACTTATAAAATATCAAATTTTAAATCTTTTATGTAAATCGTTTATAATAATTCAAAAACCCCAATTTAACTAAACTTAGTCTTTTAATAATTTACAGATCGTTATTTATAGCTTATATAACTTCGAAATCATACTTAAGTATTATTTTCCAAAAATATAACTTTTATATAATAAAAATTATAACGTTTATTTATTTTCAACAATTCAAAATTTAATAAAATGTATACTTTCGAAATCACTTTAAAATCCTTTTAAATTCAAAATCGTTACTTTAATATTTTTAAAACTCCAAAAAAATATAGGTCCAATGGTGCAACATATCAAATAGTCAAACACGACATCCAAACATCATATATCGATATGATAATCAACAAATATCACAATATATGTAATCAAATAAATACTGGTGAGGAATTCAGTTGGATCCCTCCAACCTGTTTCCCTGCATCCACAGATGTTAGCACAATACCAATTCCATTCCAGTACGGATAAAATATTATCCGCTATTATGAGGCGCAATAGGGTCTCATCCGCTATATACTGCGGGAAATCAACTCCAAGTACATAAATAATACCAATTTCACTTTGCGGTGAAATATTCGCGGTATATGTTTTTAATAAATAATCTCCGCTTAATAAGGGCGCATAATGTCTATTTTAACAATCAATAGATAACAATCATCATTCAGACATACAATCAAGCAATTTTAAATATAACTATTTAAAATTTAAATCGAAACGGTTTGATTGAGTGAGAAGTTCTCACCTTACTTTCAATTCGTTTCCAGCGTTTTATTTCGAATAAAATTAAATAAGTTTTTAATTTTTTTTCAAAAATTTCACTGACTCCAATCGACTCCAATCCAGTTCAATAGCGTAGTGCTCGACAAAACGAAGCCAACGCAATTTGTTTCGTCCATTTTCGACCTCGTATGAAAAAGTTATGCTAGTTTAAAGTTTATACGAATTTGGATATACAATTTCAGCTTTTATTTTAAATATCAAACCCTCAACTCCATCCTGGCCATCGATTTCTGCATCTTCAAATCTGAGCCGTCCTTCATCTCTTCTTCCTCAACGTGATAAACTCACGTTCCCGAACCCATTATCCGTCAAGCTTCAACGAATTTTCACGACCAAAATACACGATTTGAATACGGTCGGCCACCTCCATCGCGAAGCCCTCGGCGAACTCTACCTACACCGTGAATAGCATGAAACTCGACTGCCCCTTTGGCCTCGAAAAACATGAAAAACGCAGCAACTTTGAACGTGATTTCCCGTCGATCCGAAGCTCCATTTCAGATCATGACCATTGGATTTGTAGATCTCGTCGAGATCTACAACTTTGTAGTTGGAGATTTTTGCTAATTATCGATGGATTGTGATATATTGGAGGAGAAAGGTGAATGATTACTGACCATAGAAAGGGTGAACGGCGGCTGCACTAGAAACCCTAGCCTTTGTTTGCAAATTGTGAAATGGGGGGGGGCCTTTTATAGAAAATTGCAAAAACACTATTCATCCGGGACTTTTCGAACTCCAAACAAAGCGTGCCGGCTGGCATTTCTAAGGTTGACCCCGCATTCCGAACACAATGGAACGTGTTTCAGAGGCTAATTCGGTCGTATGTACGAGTTACGGAAATAAACGATCAAATTTAAATAATCGATTTAAACAAATTTCTATGCGTTTTGGCTCGCCCCTGACAAACGAAAAATCCGATTGACACGAAATTTGAAACTATACAATAACATAACATTACGGATTTGATGAAACTGGTTTTGTCGAAATGGGGGGCCTTTTATAGAAAATTGCAAAAACACTATTCATCCGGGATTTTCAAACTCCAAACGAAGCGTGCCGGTTGGCGTTTCTACGGTTTACCCCACGTTCCGAACACAATGGAACGTGTTTCGGAGGCTAATTCGATCGTATGTCCGAGTTACAGAAATAAACGATCAAATTTAAATCAAATCGATTTAAACAAATTTCTATACGTTTTGGCTCGCCCCTGACGAACGATAAATCCGATTGACACGAAATTTGAAACTATACAATAATATAACATTACGGATTCGTTGAAACTGGTTTTGTCGAAATCCGAGACTGTTTGAAAATGGCTATTTTAACTCGTCAATTAAATATTAAAATATTCAATTTTCAAAAATTAACTTTAAATTCGATTTTAAAGTTCCACAACATCATTCTAACTCCAATATGATAAAATAAAAAATTTCAAATCATTTACAATCATATTAAACCCAATTTCCAATTATATCTGAAATTTGAAATATTATATTATCGATTTAATTATCTAGTTAAATCTAGATATTCGAAATTAAAATTTATTCGACATACAAATTTTACTTATTAATATTTAAAATCAATTAAATATATAAATTTTAATTGACAGAAATTCTAGGTCGTTACATGAATCCTCGGTACGGTGATCTAGACCACGTACTGTGACAGGCAGTACCCCAGTAGCACTGCCATTGATGGAAATCCATTCTCCCTACGTGCCTTTACGGTTTTGTTTGTATATCGATTAGCTGGAATTTAATAATATAACAATTTCGGCTATTTCAATAAGTATTTGTGTACAGACACTACTATAATATCATAGGATTTTATAAGAAAATGTATTGGTTATCATAAGGTAAAACCCGACGTGTTTATTTGTGGCACGGTCTTATGAGATACCTTTGATTTCAAAATGATTTTGAAAACTTTAATAATCCAACTGAGTTGTTTTCTCACGCTGATTTTCCAGACTGACTCGTGTGTTATTTAACTATAATGCTCGGGTCAGACCGAGTACTATAAAATACAGATTCTGGATGGACTGCTGTGGAGCTCAGGAGACGAGCTGGATGACGAGGCATATTTCCATAGATTCATATTTCTGTTGTGCAGTGTAAGCTGTATATTCAACTACTAGAAGGAAGAGATATTATAACTGTCCTAAATTGTGATGTTGATTGTATTGTACTCTGATGATGTAATATGTAAAACAGATAATATTCTTTTGTTTTAAAAGATTAGTCGTTTATCTATTATATTTTATTCCGCTGCGTTTGTGAGATTCTAATGTTGTTTTCTATTTCTTCTTTTACCTCATTCTTCTTTAACCCTAATGGTTTTATTTTCCGGCATTCGATTGGTTGACATTTGATACAGTGGACTCTATTGATGTCAATCTTAGGCGTCGAAAAATCGGGTCGTTACAGTTGGTATCAGAGCTGAAGGTTAAGCGAGAATCTAGGCTCTGGTGGGGATTGCTCATTAAAAATAGAGTCTATAGTACTCTAGAATAAGTTTGAGTGTAATAATAGATATGAGCGCGCATTTGTTAATGAATATAAAATTTGTTTTTTATATTATGTTGACTTATCGGTTGAGTGTTTATGGATTCTGGCCGATATGTGGGACGCCATGTCATCGATAGGGGGATTTCTAAACTCTTAAACACGATAAATCGACACGGTATTGTTTTAAAATAGGGTAAATGAAATAATTTTACCCAAATTATTTTTGTATATAAAAGAAATAATTTTTCGTAAATCTTTATAGTTGTACATGGTTGCTTGGTTGTTAGAAGATGATAATACTAAATTATTATCATTGTTAAATGGAAATTGAATAAGAACTGGAAATTATAAACAAAAGTTAAGGAAATAATTATATAACCAAATGTAATTTGAAATGTAAATTATAGATGTAATTTATAAATTGAAATAAAATTCCAGAGTAATTTTTGAATATGAGATGAAGGATTTGAAATTGAAAATTTTGGGAAAAGTTTAAATTCCTTTGGTTTGAAAATGGTTTTCAAAGGTTTGGAGAAATAGTAGTGATATTATTTCGGAAATATTTTTGAATTGGATTTGAAATCTGGTGTGATTTGGAATTTAAAAATATTTATGAGAATGCTTTAAAGAGGTAAAAGCACTAAACTCTTTTAAGTTGCTGGAAAATAACTTTAGTGATGACTGCAGCATCATCGGAGTTCGTTTTTGGGTTTCCAAGAGAGTATTGTCTGCCAAAATGTTTTAGATTGAATTGTTTGTAAAGGTTTGTTTTGATTTGGAAATGCAAAGAATTTTGGATATAGTTGATTACAAAAATGATTTTGAAATGTTGAGTAATTGTTTAAAAGACTCTGGAATCTTATTCGAAATATTTACAGAATATAAATAAGTTTGAAAATTTATAAAATTTGAAATTTGTTGGAAATAAAAGTGTGCATAGACAAATGAATTGCATTTGCGAGTAAATAGGATTGAAACTGAATTTATCTTGGGTTAATTTGAATAAAAGTGAATTTGAGAAGTAAGTCTAGTAGACTAATTGGATTGGAATAAAATTAATAAGGTGATTTTGCGAATGTATAAATGAATTTTACAATTGCAAGTAAATAAAACTGAAACTGAATGTTGAAATTCATTTTGAATCTATAAGTAAATGGAAATTAGTTAAGTGGACTAAACAAAGTAAAGGATTGAAAATTAAATTAGTAAGTTTATTAAGATGTAAACAAAAGTATAGTGGAACAAATTAATTTACATTTGTAAGCAAATAAATTAAAATTTAAACATCGGAACCAATTTGAATTATATTAATTAAAGGGAATTGAAAATTTAGTTTGAGTGGACTTAAAGAACAAAGTTCTAAGAATTAAAAATTCATTGGAAATTGAAATAAATTAGTAAATGGAACTAATTTAGAATAATGATATAAATAATTTATGAATCGAAGATAGTTGATAAAATTCAATATTCAGAGTTTGAAAATAAATTGAACTCAAATAGAATTGAAACTGAAGTATTGGAATTCATTTTGAATTGGGATAAGTAAAGTTGAAGAATTAATTCAAAATGGTTTGAGCTAAGATAAATAGAATTCAATATTTAAGACGAGGGTAAATTGAATTTAAATGGAATTGAAAATGCAAAGTTGAATAGAAATGGATATTTAACTTCAGTAGTGAAATAAAAATAAATATGGGAAGTATATAAAATATTTGTATTGAACTTAAGAAAAGGTGGTTAAATTCTTAAGGAAATTTGGTATTAGAAGTAAACAAAGTTAATAATTGGGTGAAGATAAAACCGGAAGTTGGAAAATGAAATAAGTGTGGATAAGCGAATAGAAATCGAAACAAATATGAATAAAGAAAAAATTTATTTAGTTAATAATCAATTGAGATATATACGTAGGATGTACTTATATTATTTTATTTGCATATCGATTTGATCCAAAATTAGAGCATAGAATTTCGAGGTAGTTATATCGATCCAAGTTGGGATTTTTCATTCGATTTTCGATGGTGTAACGCCCCACTCCGAGACCCATTCTAACAAAGAGTATTATGGAGTAATACCGTTTGCTGGAACGGAGAATAGAGTATAATGGAAGCGACCATATGTAATCAAGCTATAACTATCTACTGAATACGTCGAAATATGGTATCGCTTTTTTTTTTAAGTGGTTCGACATATCCAACAGATATTTATAACGAAAATACAATGGCTAAGGAAAATAGGTTCAGAACAAACATAATACTAAATGATAACATCATCATCACAGAACAGTCACATAACACTCACAGAACATAGGTACAATATATCGTCAATACAGATCCAAATATCAAAAAGGTGGGTACAAAGCCACCACTCACACATGTGAGCCAAAGATATGTACATAAGAGACTGAATAATAAGAGTATCGAAATAGTGGACAAATATAAAGATCTATCTATCAGCATAGCAGATAATGTCCAAGCGGAAGCACAGAAAGCTAAGTCCAGAGGCCTAACCTGAAACAACTCGGTCTAACTCGAGCGAAAAACACTCGGGTCAGGCTAGCTAAACAATCAGTTAATAAACTGTGATAAACATGATAGATAATGAGGCGATATATATCATAGTACTATAGACCACAAACTCTCACATAGAGAAGAAATAAACATCTAAGTAGAGATGTATAGCAAGCCTTGTATCATTGGCATAACATAGCCACAAATGTCAAAACAAAACATCTAAGTAGAAATGTATAATAAGCCTCATATCATCGGCATAACGTAAACACAAATGCCAAAACATAAACATCTAAGTAGAGATGTCAAAAACAATGCATCTAAGTAGAGATGTATAACAGGCCATCTAAGTAGAGATGCCAAAACGATACATCTATGTAGAGATGTATAACAGCCATCTAAGTAGAGATGCCAAAAACGATACATCTATGTAGAGATGTATAACAGCCATCTAAGTAGAGATGCCAAAAACGATACATCTATGTAGAGATGTATAACGGCCATCTAAGTAGAGATGCCAAAACGATACCTCTAAGGGAGACAGTCCGAAGACACTATCCCAAAGGTAATAAAAGGAACGTGTCACGAACTTTTAGCAAGGAACCCGTAAAGTAGTAACGTGAGTCCCATACCCCAACGTTCGTACTAAACGGTTTACTAACCAATAGTAAGCTTCCACACTCAAAGCAGTAAAAGTTCACCTCATGTCATCGGTAAACTAGGCCAACAGGCCAAAACGATCAATCGAATAGGTCGGGGATTAATCGGAAAGATAAACGCACGGATTCATGGTCCGTGTTTTACCTAACCATTTAATCACATTTCCACTTCGCTTGAAGTGCAGAAGAGTGTATATTTTACATAGAAAATAGTTGGAGAAAGCGGATTCTTAATCGTTGAAAACCTCTTTAGAAATAGCCTTTGAAATTCTCCTATTATGGAGTAATTAATTTAATACTTAAAATAATACTAAATAATAGTTTATAAAGCTAATTTGATGGAAAATCACTTTAAAATTAATTATAAAATCCATGCACAAAATCTAGAGACAAATCTCAAAGAAATCGAAAAATCTCAGAAAAAATAGTCGAAATTATACCAAGTATAAAATCGTTGAAAACAAGTCGAAGTCACTAGTTCGACGACAAATTAGAACCTGCAAACAGAGTCTAAATAATATGAAAATATGCTGAAATGTAGACCAACATCCCTGCTCCAAACTGCAAAAAGAATCAGGCAATTCCGACGTAAAATGAAGAAACTGCGTCGTCTCAAAGTCGGACAAAAATCATAAAACTTTGCTGTGTCAAAACAGTCCAAAGGTCACACTTCGACGACATGGTCGAAGGGCCATATCAACCCAGATCTTGATGAAAATTGGCAGGAGCATAGTAAAATACTCCTACTTTGATAGGCAGTAAGAATCGTTCAGTTCCGACTTAAAATGAAGAAATGACAACGTCTCAAAGTTGGCCCGACGATACTGAAAATGATTACTGTTGTAAAACAGTTTCTGGGTGCTACTTCGAAAATAAAAATGAAGTACCAAACTCGCTCAGATCTATACCAAACTTCGCAAGCTTGAAGATCTCGATCTCATCTTTCCAATGAGACCGAAATCGATAAAATCCGACATAGGACCTGCTCGCAGCGAGGTCGCGAAGTTGGACGTTTGAATTAAAATTAATCAATGTTTTCAAAACAGTTTCTAGGTGCTACTTTGGCAATAAAAATGAAGTATCAAATGCATTCCGATCTTAACCAAATTTTCAGATTTGAAGACCTTGACCTCATCTTTCCAACGAGACCAAAATCGATGAAATCCGACATAGGGCGAGCCTGGTATGGCGTCACAAAGTCGGGGTTCTGCGCTGAATTCCGACAAAGGCCTGTAGCTATGCACTAACAGGCCAGAGATGAAAAACCATAATTTTGGCATAGTAAACTTCAAATTCTGGCCAAATAAATAAAATAAAAGTTGTAGCTTAGTTTCTAAGCTTTTCGGAATGACCAAGATCATCAAATTCCGATCAGGGATGAAAATTCTATGACTAAAACAATTCTCAGATCTTAATTATATATCACTGTCGTTTTGCTCTCGGGACAGTGGCAAGAATGCACAGTTTTGACCAAACTAACTTCAAAATTTCATGATACTTAAAACATAAATTTTTTAACCCTATCTCTATGCTTTCAAGAACATCCAAAATTATTTGATTTGGATAAGAAATGGGTAACTTATGGCCAAAACAATTTCAGGTTTTTATTTTTATCAACCCTGTAGTTTGTTGTCAGGTCAGCAACAAACATACATGATTTAGACCATTCAAGCCTTAAAATTAGGCAAATCACAAAACATAAAAGTTATAGACTACAGAATAAGCTTTCCATAATATCAAGACAATCTTAATTCCGATTTAAGATGAATGAGATATGCCTAATTTACTAACAGCAATACACTAATTATAATTTCAGCTAGCATATATTACCTCAACCAATGCAAGAAAAATATGCACAACCACTTGGTGTACACGCCAAAAGCTAGAGAGATGAGATCAAGAGCCTTCATAACAAAAATAAACCAAAAAACCATGTATTAAAAAATTATTTCAGAAATTAGAATGAAGATTAGAGAGTGATTAGAGAAGGATTGCTTTACCTTTTAGCTTGTATTAACCTAGATTAGCTATGTGGAGAGGAAAATGGATCTTCTACCAAATGGTGGCCATTAATTAGGTTTTTCGGAGATGTTTAGGGTTTGAGGAAATTATGAAGAGGAGGGTTACGGTTTAGGGTGGGTTTAAGATAATATATAGAGGTGGGTAATGGGTTTGTTTTCACTAATTGACCCAATAAGAGAAGTGGCATCCTAATATTCACTAAAACTATTTAATGCTCCATTAGCCAACTAAAACCCACCATTATGAAACCATCCATTTTTTTTAGATCCATTTAAATTAAAATCATAATTTTAATTTACTATTCGGTAATTGCAATCCCGGGTTGTTACAGACTCCCCCCATTAAGAAAATTGCGCCCCCACAATTCCTTAAATAGGGAAGTCGTCTATAACCTCTAATCCACCGAAGAAACAACAGAAGATAAATATAGATGCTCACCCGTACACGAAGATGAAAGAAAACCAGGATAAGAACGCTCGATAAATTCTCTGGTCTCCCAAGTGCAGTCCTTAGGATTCGTTGACCATTGAATTTTCACAAGCTGAACCTCTTTGATGCGAAGGCGTCTGATCTCCGAATCAAGAAAACGAAGAGGTTGCTGCTCTAATGATAAATCAGATGAGATCTCTAAATCAGGCATGATATGTGTCTCAATAATAGAATCAGGATCGCGCACACACTTGCGAAGCTGAGACACATGGAACACGTCATGCATTCCAGAAAAGTGAGCAGGTAGAGCCACACGATAAGCAACAGGGCCGATGCGTTCCGTGATAGGAAATGGTCCAACATAGCGAGGAGCCAATTTCCCTGTAGAGCTGAAACGCACAACCCGCTTCATGGGGGAAATCCGAATGAAGACAAAATCACCAATGGAGAACTCAAGAGGCTTCCTACGGTTGTCCGCGTAGAATTCTAGCGGTCCTGTGCCTCTCTCATTCTCTAACGGATAAGAACAATCTTTTCAGAAGATTCCCGAACTGAATCTGGACCAAGAATGAGCTTCTCGCCAGATTCTAACCAACAAACAGGAGAGCGACATGGCCTTCCATATAGAGCCTCGAAAGGTGCCATGCTAATACTAGACTGATAGCTGTTGTTGTAGGAGAACTCTACGAGAGGTAAGTGATCCTCCCAACTACCCCCGAAATCCATAATACAATAGTGCAAAAGATCTTCCAAAGCATGATTCACCCTCTCAGTCTGACCGTCAGTCTGAGGGTGATAAGCAGTAGAGAGATTCAGCTTTGTGCCCAAAGCTGACTGTAGGCACTTCCAGAAGTGACTAGTGAAAATGGTGTCTCGATCACACACGATAGAGCTAGGAATTCCATAAGGTCGTATGACTTCCTTCACATAGAGCTTGGCCAACTGAGGTGCAGTCCGAGTGGACTTAATCGGAATGAAATGAGCCGATTTGGTCAAGCGATCAACAATAACCCAGATAGAAGTATGGCCTGACCTCGATCGAGGCAGACCGTCAATGAAATCCATGGATATCTGATCCCATTTCCATAATGGAATCTCTAGAGGCTGAAGAAGACCAGATGGACGCTGATGCTCGGCCTTGATCTGTTGACAAGTCATGCAACCGCTCACATAACTTGCAACATCTCTCTTCAAACCCTCCCAATAATATAGTCGGCACATATCGGCATACATCTTACTCGAACCGGGATGTATAGTGTACTTAGTGCGATGGCACTCGTCCAGAATGTCACGCCTAAGTGATAAATCAGATGGTACAACAATACGGTTCTTCCTACGAAGCCACCGATGAAAATCAAGAGAATAATCCAGCAATGTCTCATCATTGGATCCCGACTCGAGAAGATGAATAAGATGCAATAAGTCTGGATCCTGCCGCTGAGCATGGACAATGCGATCCAATAAGATAGGATGAGCTTCCAAGCTGAATAATAAGACTGGAGAATCAGAAGATGGAGCTTGATCTCTAATATCACATAAAGATAGGGTCTCAAGAATATCCCACTCGGCAATCATCATAGAAACTACCGCCGAGTGTTTGCGACTGAGCGCATCTGCAACTCGATTACCCTTGCCAGGGGTATATTGAATATCTAAATCATATGAGGCGAGAAACACAAGCCATCGCTGCTGCCTCATATTGAGATCACTCTGACTGAATAGATACTTCAGCGACTTGTGATCGGTGTAAAGAATGAAGCGTTCGCCTAATAGAAAGTGACGCCACGTCTTCAAGGCAAAGACGATAGCTGCTAACTCAAGATCAGTGAGTAAGATAGCGAACCTCATTCGGACGCAGTTGCCTGGAAGCATAAGCAACTACCCAATCCTTCTGCATAAGCACGGCACCGAGCCCGCTACCACAAGCATCGGTGTATACAACAAGATCATGGTTACTCTCTGGAACCACCAGAATAGGAGCATGAGTAAGAAGTTCCTTCAGTCGCTGAAAGGAAGCTTCACACTTATCAGACCAAATAAAGCGAACACCCTTGCGAGTCAGCGTCGTAAGGGCAAGTGCAACTCGAGAGAAATCCTTGATAAACCGACGGTAATAACCCGCTAGACCAAGGAAGCTGCGAATATCATGAACGTTCTCGGGCTGCTTCCAATTCTGAATAGCTTCGATCTTGGCAGGATCGATAGAAATACCCTCAGATGATACAATATGGCCCAAGAACTTGACCTTGCTCTTCCAAAAATGGCACTTGGAGAGCTTGGCCTTAAGCTGATGCTGACGAAGAGTATCCAAGACGATCCGCAAATGATGAGCATGCTCTGCCTCGGATCTAGAATGAATAAGAATATCGTCGATGAAAACCAAAACGAATCTATCGATGTATTCTCAGAATACTTAATTCATAAGATCGACGAAGAAAGCCGGTGCATTCGTCAAGCCGAATGGCATGACCAACCACTCAAAAGAACCATAACGAATGCGGAAAGCGGTAAGAGGAATGTTATCTTCCGCAACTCGGAGCTGATGAAATCCGGTGGCAAGGTCGAGCTGGGAAAAGACCTTCGCACCGCTCAACTGATCAAACATATCGTCTATCCGTGGCAATGGATAACGATTTCTGATGATCAACTCATTAAGCTTGCGATAGTCATTGCAAAGCCTAAGAGAGCCATCGGGCTTCTTAACGAAGACCACAGCAACACCCTATGGCGAAGAACTGGACCGAATGAACTGCTTTGCCTCAAGCTCTACTAACTGCTTCCTGAGTTCCTCATTCTCTTTAGTAGACATCCTCGTGGGAGGACGCCCAACTGGGTGGGAGCCTAGAATGAGATCGATGCGGAACTCAATGGCCCGCTTTGGCGGCAGGCCTGATACTGGCTCGAATATATCGGGGAAATCCCGAACAACAGAAATACGAGATATGTCCACATCCTCATCTGGTGAATCAAGAGCAAATAAAGTAATATCAGAAATCCCAACATCCTGAAGAGCAATAGCTAATGGAGCGGACGAGTCAGGATGACGAAGAAATAATATTCGCTCCGAACAAATGATTTTGGCATCGCACTTAGCGAGCCAATCCATGCCAAGAATCATGTCAAAGCCAAAATACTCCATAACGTGCAGATTCGCACGAAAAGAAAATCCACAAAGGTCAATATCTATATCCTCACAAAGCAGGCTAAGGGTCATGGATCCGCCGATGGGATTCACAATCCTTAGTGAAGAAACCAAACAAGTAACATCTAAAGATAAAGTATCAACTAGTTCCTTTGATACGAATGAGTGAGAGGCACCCGTATCAAAAATAACTCTACAAGATCTACCATGAAATAAAATAAAACCTTCGAGAATGGAAGGATGCGTACCTCGAGGCAGAGCTGAAGATGTAGGAGCCTTGGCAGCATTAAGCTTGCCAGATCTAGGAGGTGCAGTAGGACAAGTGGCAATAAGATGACCCTCCTTCTTACAATAGCGGCAGAAAAGAGGCTTGGGACACTTTTTAAACATATGATCGGTAGATCCACAGTTGAAACACTTCCGAATGGAAGGTGTTCCACTAAGCTGAGCAATAGACTGTCGCTGAGTCTGAGAAGTAGAGCTGCATGTCTTCTTCTTCTTATGCCAAGACTTGGACTTATGAAATGGGCCCCGCTTCTGATTGGGATTTTTGAAACCCTCACCATCTCCATCACTGTCTCTCTCACGCTCAGCCGCTTCAAGGTGAAGCGCTGCGTCAACTAGCCCATCAAAAGGGAGCTTAAGCTGGAGCATAAGCTATTTCTTCAAATATTTCTTCAGGCCTTCTACAAACTTGAGATTTTACTTATAAGGGGAGCTAATGAACTCGAGGCCATACTTGGATAGGGCCTCGAAAGATGATGAATAGTCAGCAACAGAGGTATTCCCTTGCTTAAGGTCAATAAAGCAGCGTGCAAGGGCTATCTTTTCGGACGCGAGGACAAACTTGAGCAAGAATCGCTCTCGGAACCGGTCCCAAGTGAGTGAGGCCTCATCGGTCTCGAAGACAAGCAGCTCGTACCAATCCAAGGCACGACCCTCAAGGTCGCTAGAAGCAACAAGAACTCTGTCGTGGTCGGGGATAGCCATGCGAATAAAATTACGCTCGCAAACTCTGATCCAAGCCTGGACCTCCAGAATAGTCTCGGAGCCACTGAACGGCTTCCCTCCGAGATGAATAAAGTCGCTGCATAGACGCGCAAAAGCAGACTTGCGTGGTGCATCAGATACTGGTGCAGGAGACTGAGAGTGCGACTGAGAGTTACGAACCAGCTCCATAATGTGGTCCGTGGTCATGGATACACCCTCTGGGTGAGGGTTGCTGAACTGTCCAGCATCAGTAGAACGGAGGTTACTACCTCTCCCAACCATACTGAAAGATAAGATAAGATACAAGTTAAGAATGATTTAAAGATAGATAATTCAAATGGAATACTACGTAATATAAATGTATTCCTAAACATATTCCTAACTTATCAATCCAATGTCATGAGGAAAGGGCATTATAATATTTGAATCATACTAAGATGTATTGTACTAAGTGTTACTTTTCTGTGTTTATTATACTTAGTTCTGAACCAAGTTTTGATACCAAGATGTAACGCCCCACTCCGAGACCCATTCTAACAAAGTGTATTACGGAGTAATACCGTCTGCTGGAACGGAGAACAGAGTATAATGGAAGCGACCATATGTAATCAAGCTATAACTATCTACTGAATACGTCGAAATGTGGTATCGCTTTTTTTTCAAGTGGTTCGACATATCCAATAGATATTTATAATGAAATTACAATGGCTAAGGAAAATAGGTTCAGAACGAACATAATACTAAATGATAACATCATCATCACAGAACAGTCACATAACAGTCACAGAACATAGGTACAATATATCGTCAATACAGATCCAAATATCAAAAAGGTGGGTACAAAGCCACCGCTCACACATGTGAGTCAAAGATATGTACATAAGAGACTGAATAATCAGAGTGTCAAAATAGTGGACAAATATAAAGAGCTATCTATCAGCATAGTAGATAATGTCCAAGCGGAAGCACAGAAAGCTAAGTCAAGAGGCCTAACCTAAAATAACTTGGTCTGAGCCGAGCAAAAAACACTCGGGTCAGGCTAGCTAAACAATCAGTTAATAAAATGTGATAAACATGATTGACAATGAGGCGATATATATCATAGTACTATAGACCACAAACTCTCACATAGAGAAGAAATAAACATCTAAGTAGAGATGTATAGCAAGCCTTGTATCATTGGCATAACATAGTCACAAATGTCAAAACAAAACATCTAAGTAGAAATGTATAATAAGCCTCATATCATCGGCATAACGTAAGCACAAATGCCAAAACATAAACATCTAAGTAGAGATGACAAAAACGATACATCTAAGTAAAGATGTATAACAGGCCATCAAAGTAGAGATGCCAAAACGATACATCTATGTAGAGATGTATAACGGCCATCTAAGTAGAGATGCCAAAAAGGATACATCTATGTAGAGATGTATAACGGCCATCTAAGTAGAGATGCCAAAACGATACCTCTAAGGGAGACAGTCCGAAGACACTATCCCAAAGGTAATAAAAGGAATGTGTCACGAACTTTTAGCAAGGAACCGTAAAGTAGTAACGTGAGTCCCATACCCCAACGTTCGTACTAAACGGTTTACTAACCAATAGTAAGCTTCCACACTCAAAGCAGTAAAAAGTTCACCTCATGTCATCGGTAAACTAGGCCAAAAGGCCAAAACGATCAATCGAATGGGTCGGGAATTAATCGGAAAGATAAACGCATGGATTCATGGTCCGTGTTTTACCAAACCATTTAATCACCTTTCCACTTCGCTCGAAGTGCAGAAGAGTGTATATTTTACATAGAAAATAGTTGGAGAAAGCGGATTCTTAATCGTCGAAAACCTCTTTAGAAATAGCCTTTGAAATTCTCCTATTATGAAGTAATTAATTTAATACTTAAAATAATACTAAATAATAGTTTCAAAAGCTAAATTGATGGAAAATTACTTTAAAATTATTTATAAAATCCGTGCACGAAATCTAGAGACAAATCTCAAAGAAATCGAAAAATCACAGAAAAATAGTCGAAATTATACTAAGTATAAAATCGCTGAAAACAAGTCGAAGTCATTAGTTCGACGGCAGATTTGAACCTGCAAACAAAGTATGAATGACATGAAAATTTGCAAAAATGTAGACCAACATCCCTGCTCCAAACTGCAAAAAGAATCAGGAAATTCCGATGTGAAACGAAGAAACTGCGTCGTCTCAAAGTCGGACAAAAATCATAAAACTTTGCTGTGTCAAAACAGTCCAAAGGTCACACTTTGACGGCATGGTCGAAGGGTCATATCAACCCAGATCTTAATAAAAATTGGCAAGAGCATAGTACAATACTCCTACTTTGATATGCAATAAGAATCATTCAGTTCTGACTTGAAACGAAGAAATGACAACGTCTCAAAGTTGGCCCGACGATACTGAAAATGATTACTGTTGTAAAACAGTTTCTGGGTGCTACTTCGACAATAAAAATGAAATACCAAACGCGTCCAGATCTAAACCAAACTTTACCAGCTTGAAGATCTCGATCTCATATTTCCAACGAGACTTAAATCGATAAAATCCGACATAGGACCTGCTCGCAGCGAGGTCGCGAAGCTGGACGTTTGAATTAAAATTAAACAATGTTTTTCAAAACAGTTTCTAGGTGCTACTTTGGCAATGAAAACGAAGTATCAAACGCATTCAGATGTTAACCAAATTTTGCAGAGTTGAAGGCCTTGACCTCATCTTTCCAACAAGATCAAAATCGATGAAATCCAACATAGGGCGAGCCTGGGATGGCGTCGCAAAGTCGGGGTTCTGCGCTGAAATCCGACAAAGGCCTGTAGCTATGCACTAACAGGCCAGAGATGAAAAACAATAATTTTGGCATAGTAAACTTCAAATTCTGGCAAAATAAATAAAATAAAAGTCGTAGCTTCGTTTCTAGATTTTCGGAATGACCAAGATTGTCAAATTCCGATCAAGGATGAAAATTCTATGACTAAAACAATTCTCAGATCTTAATTATATATCACTGTCGTTTTGCTCTCGGGACAGTGGCAAGAATGCACAGTTTTGACCCAATTATCTTCAAAATTTCATGAAACTCAAAACATGAAAATTTTAGCCCTATCTCTACGCTTTCCGGAACATCCAATTATTTGATTTGGATAAGAAATGAGTAACTTATGGCCAAAACAATTTCAGGTTTTTTTTTATTATCAACCATGTAGTTTGTTGTCAGGTCAGCAACAAACAAACATGATTTCGACCATTCAAACCTCAAAATTAGGCAAAGCACAAAACATAAAAGTTATAGGCTATAGAATAAGATTTCCATAACATCAAGAAAGTCTTAATTCCGATTTAAGATGAATGAGATATGCCTAATATACTAATAGCAATACACTAATTATAATTTCAGCTAGCATATATTACCTCAACCAATGCAAGAAAAATATGCACAACCACTTGGTGTGCACGCCAAAAGCTAGAGAGATGAGATCAAGAGCCTTCATAACAAAAAAACCAAAAAACCATGTATTAAAAAATTATTTCAGAAATTAGAATGAAGATTAGAGAGTGATTAGAGAAGGATTGCTTTACCTTTTAGCTTGTATTAACCTAGATTAGCTATATGGAGAGGAAAATGGATCTTCTACCAAATGGAGGCCATTAATTAGGTTTTTAGGAGATTTTTAGGGTTTGAGGAAATTATGAAGAGGAGGGTTATGGTTTAGGATGGGTTTAAGATAATATATAGAGGTGGGTAATGGGTTTGGTTTCACTAATTGACCCAATAAGAGAAGTGGCATCCTAATGTTCACTAAAACTATTTAATGCTTCATTAGCCAACTAAAACCCACCATTATGAAACCACCCATTTTTTTAAGCCCCATTCAGATTAAAATCATAATTTTAATTTATTATTCGGTAATTGCAATCCCGGGTTGTTACAGACGGCGAACCTTGGATATGGATTTTTGATTGATTCTAGAAATTCTCTGTCATAGTTGGAGGTTATGCAAGGAGAATGACGGTTCTCGATCAAGAAAGCAGATTTGAGTCCGCACATGGAAATCGGGTGGACGATACTAGTTCGGAAGTGAAATTGTGTGATCAAGTGAGTGATCGGATTTGGTATTGCGTACGGGTGATATGTGTTCGTACAGACTTGAATGAAATAGATATTGGAAATATTGCAAAGAAGTGAATAAAATGATTTTGAATTCTGTGATTGGATATCATTACCCAGTAGGATACATAGGTGCTATATGTGCAAAGGGAAAATTTAGATTTTTGATTGCAGAAGATAAATTGAATTGCTGACAAAAAGGGTATGTATTTAATTTTTTGTATGAAATTTTATGGTTTTGTAATCTAGCCATTTGGCATTTTTTTTTCTTTTGAAATTTGGGGGCCCACAGAGGCATTTTATAGTTGAACCAAGCTAGCCGCGCAAAGGAGACGATGACAAAAATTTCGAAAATTTAAGGAGTTTGAAAATTTTGAGAATTTAAAATTTGAATTTGAATTATAATTTGAATGGTTGAATAAGTAAAAGTTTTTTGGAACTATGGAAGAGTTTGGAAAGTTAATAAGAGGGATAGTGTGTCTTTTATAAAAAGATTGTTTTGAGAAGTTGTGTGAAACTGTTTGGTTTTGGAAAATAGTAAACGAGTATTGGACCATTCTTCTTAATTAGTAATTTCGAGGACGAAATTCTTTTAAGGAAGGAGGAATGTGACGACCCAATTTTTTTATATATTTGAAATTGGAATTTTAATTGATTTTAAATATTTGAAAGTTAGTTTGACTTGAAATTCAAATATCACTATTTGTTTGGAAATTAAATTTTTGAATTTAATAATTAGAAATTGGTTAAAATAGCGAATCTTTGTTTTTAAGCTGGTTGAAAATATTTCGAAGGCTTGGAAAATTTATATTTGTAATACTAGAGATAATAGAAGTTTTGAATTTGAATTTGAAAATGTTTTGTTCAGTTTTAAAAATATATAATTTAAATCGGTATTTAAAATAGCCTTCTGAGGAACAGTCTCGTAATTCGACGAAACCAGTTCCATTGGATCCGTGATAGTGTTTTTTTATCGTATTTCAATTTTCGCAGCATTTGGAGTTGTTATGTGATCGTACGGTAGATAAACACGCTCAAATTATATCGAAAATTTAATATAATACCTGAGTTCAAAATGCTATCTCCTCCATACGATCGAATTAGGACTCGAATCCTTTTCCATTATGTTCAAAATAGGGGTTTAACATTATAAAAGCCTAGCGGCATGCTTTGATAGGATGTATGACTTTAAGATTCGAATCGAAGACAGTTTAACTTTGAATTTAAATTTAAATATATAAATAACATTATTGCATTAAAATAATCTAGCAAGCTTTGTAGACACGTATAGGAATTTAATGCACGTGTCCTTCCTACTATACACGCGTCTTCGTTTATAAAAAAGCAAAGCCATGATTTAAATTTAGGGATATATAGTTCTTTCATGATTGGTGTTCATTTATCTCTAACTGCTTGTTCCTCTTCCTTTTCCCCAATTCATTCGAACACTAATTCAAAATCAAAGTCGAACGATTCAAAATAATTCCAAGCTAAATAAACTTACCTCTCGATCCTTCTGTCTTCCTAATCTCGAACCGGTAGGAATTCATTGGTCAATTCAAAGCAAAATCGATCGAGTTCGAGAGGCAAACTGCCTTTAGCTAGGGTTACGTTTTTGTTTGACTCAGGCATCTTTTCGATTCGTGGAAGTGATTCTTGGATCGAGCGAAGTTGGATTGAGGTGTCAGATTGATTAGACCGTGATGGTTGAGAATGCGAGTTATCGGTGGTCGAGTTTGGCGTTTGGGCGAAGTATTGGGTCGCGGGGTTGCTCGAGTTCATGCATCGCGATGCAAAGGGAGGCAGATTCGTATGCGCATGAGGAGATGAGGAGTGAAGGCAACGTGACTCTAAGGTTCAGCAGGAATAGTGGTGACGAGAGTTTGTCGAGCAAACGATGGTGAGGTATTTTTTTTCTTAATTTATATGTTTATATCTATATATAGAAATTATTACAATAAGGGAAAATTTTAAATGTTAAGTAGTTTTCCGTTGTTCATAATTTGATTTAAATGTATATAGGAAATCAATATATATATATATGTACGTAGTATAGGTATACCCTTATAATTTAATATATATATAGTTAGGTTTTGAGAAAATAAATAGAAATTTTAAAGTGTTGGAAGTTCATTTTTGAAATCATAGTTTATCTTTATAAAAGTTTATCTGTGGTTTCGATTTGAAAAGAAAAATAAAATTTTATATATATATATATATAACATAAACTAAAAAAAAGATTTGAAGTTATATAAAAGTAGATTTTTAGATCTATAAATTATTTTTTATAAGTATATGCATAGGTTTTATAAAAGAATGGGTAATTTGCTTTAAAAATAAATAATGGTTTATCTTTAAAAGGTGTGAAAAAAGTGTATTTTCCTGAAAAGCCAAGTACGTTTTCAAGCAGATTTTTAAGTTTACGTTAAAAGTTTTAAAGTTGTTTTAAAAGAATGTTTGTTGAGAATTATTATTTAAGTTGTTTACAATTTTTAAAGGTAATATTTATTAAATTAGTTATAGTAGTAATTATTTTAAAAGGTTTACTGGTATTATGATTTAAAAAGATAATTATTAATATTTATATTTTATAAAGTACTTTTATTAAAGTTTTCATTGGAAAACTTATATAGGATTCCGTAACTCTTATTTTAAAATTAGTTTTGGCTTAATTTTTACATGAGAAATTAGTATGAAATTTCATAACTAGTTTTTTAAATAAATTGTTTTAATTAGTTTTATTTTAAATATTTTTAAATTATATATTTTTGAATAAAGTATTTAAGTGGTTTTAATTTAAATATTTTAAAAGTATATTTTTTTTAGAAAAAAGTGATTTAAATTATTTTAAAATCTAAATTATTTAGACTTGGTAATTTTCAGTGGAAATAAACAATATTAGGAATTTGTTCTGTGAGTGGAAAGTGATTTGAAAACTGTTTTCAAAGGGTTGAAGTATGGAAATAACTTGCGAAGATATTTTGTAATAAATAATTAGGAAAGTTATTTAAACTCTAATGGTTGTTTATGAATGTTATTTGATATTTAAATAACCGATAATCAATATTGGCCAATGCGTTGATCGTTTCGAAGAGTCCGAGATCGGGATTAATTTTCCAAAAACCACTTCGATCCAGTTTGAACGTTTTCGTGAAGAAGACGAGAGTTTGGAGTCGAAGATAGAGCAGTGGAGTGCAAGGGCTGATCGCTATTAATCCCGAGGGTGATTCCAAAATGGATATAGTAGGGGTAGTGCTTTCGTTTCCGTTCATGTCACGACCTGCCCTTCATCTCATAAAAAGACGTATCATGATTAAGAAAGAAAGGGATAGAAAGAGAAAAGATAGAGAAGAGAGAACTAAACAACATCAGAATCTCACAGCGGAACAAATAAATTATATTACAAAAAGCATAAGGTATTACATAGTATCATATATATATCAGAGTTACACAACTTATACATCACAAATTAAACAGTTATAAACACATTTCTATCATACAAGTCAAGACATCACAGAGACATAGACACAACACTAACACAGTGGAACCATAATATATCTACACGCTGAAGCCTCCTACTCAGTACTCCTCCAGAATTCATCAAAGCTAAGCTAAATCCCTTGGCTACTCATAAAATTTGAGTACCCAAGAGATTAATAAAACATAAAATAAACTCCGGGTTAGACATGGGTCTGGTGTGAGTAAACGGGTTAAAATTGTTTAACTTTGAAAAACCTTAAAAATAAAAGGTATCTCGCAAGACTTCCTGCACATATGCACGGAATTTTTTTTACCTTATCATAACCAAAACATTTGATAGGAAATCTAGTTATATTATAATAGGGTCCAATGTTTGAAGTAAAATACAGAAATAGTTGGAAAGCTTACATCTCACGTTCCAACATTGTTGGGCAAAATCAAAACGTACGGCACTTATTGGAGTTTGGATTGCTTACAATGGCAGGGGTACCGCCCATCACAGTACCTGGTCTAGATCAGAGTACCGAGGATCCACCCTAAATCCCATGCAACACAAGGCCGAAACCATCCCTTACTGGATAGTCCTGAACAAGATAACCCAGTAGTTAGCGCGACTAACCACACACTAAGCCGAATAAAAAAACCTCGAGACAGAGGAAAATCTCGTCCTACTTGGGTGGTATCCACTTAGCCTTGCTGCAACTCCCCTGTTTTGGCTATTCTCGGTGGATGAGGCTTGAGGCTTTGATTACGTTTATAGAACACAACTATCTTAGAATGCTCATCGTCCTCCAATGACGATGTTCTGAAAGTATTCAATCTATACAAGTTTGTTTCGGGTTCGAACAAAACCGAAGGCACTATCTTATTACACTTATTTTGGAATCACCCTCAGAGTTAACGACAATAGCCTTGCACTCTGAATCTGCATCTCAAACCTGAAAGTACTATCTCCGCCAAACTCATCTTGGAATCACCCTTAGAGTTTTAATGAACAATGGTTCTTACACTTCGAGTCTTCCTCTTGAACTCCACTTGAGATTTCACGACCTAAGTTTAATTTGGATCGATGTGGTTTTCGGATATCCAAATTTGGAAATCCGATCCTGGTCTCACCGAAATCCAAAACACCGTTTTAAAATCTCAGTTGTTTAAGGGTTAAACAATTCAATTTATTATCTATATTCACACAGATAGATAATTCATTTTATCACAATATATAGATAATCCACATTATCTCAATTCAACCAATGCATCTCATATCACAGAGTAACACATATCACATATCAAAGATATCAAATAATCCGAGGCATCCAATACCATTTAAACACCCATAAGCAGGTTTGATTCACTCTTAATCAATTTAATTAATCTCTAATTAAATTAATTACTAACTTTTAATCACTTGGATTACCTTAATCCTGCTTACTTAGCATTGATTAATTACAAACCAACTAATTAATCATCTCTTAATTATCTACCTTAATTAATCATCCTTGATTAATAATTCTTTAATTACTTTAAGTAATTACCTTTAATTAATTACACAAATCAATCATCTTTAACTATTTACAGTAATTAACCTTTAATTACTTTCATTAATTACATTAACTAATGACCCTCCATTTACTTCCAATAATTAATTTTGCTATAATCAATTACATTGATCCTTAATTAATAACATTAATTAATTATACTTTAATTAATCACTTTCTATAATCAACCTTAATTAATCATAAGCAGTAATTAACTGTCATTTAATTACTTACCTTAATTAATTAACTCCTTGATTAATTATATTAATCCTTTGATTAATTACACTGATTAATTAATCCTAAATTACTTCCATTGATTAATTATTAATTAGTTACATTAATTAATAATCCTTAATTAATTTCTTTCACAGTTAATTACATTTTTTAATTAATTACATTTAGTAATTAATATTCAATTAATCACATTCACTAACTTAAATCAATCACATTAATTAATTAACTAAATTAATTACACTAAGTAATTAATCCTTAATCACTTCCATTAAGTAATTATCCTCTAGTTACTTCATTAAGTAATTTCTCTTTAATTAATTACATTCAGTAATAATCCATTAATTTCTTCACTGAGTAATTATACTAAATCAATTCATAATTAAGTGATTATCTTTAATTAACCAAAGTAATTAATTTTCTCTAGTTAATTATTTTAACTAATCATTTAAAATTAATTAAATAATTACTTAACTCCTTATATTTAAAAGACCCTAATTAATTAAGAAAATCATTTATCTTAATTGAACTCTTATTTTTCAATAAATCATTTACATTAACTAACTAATCTTTAATCATTAACAATAATTGATTAACCTTTATTATCTTCACAAATTAATTATCTTAAATTAATCAAAATCTTAATTACTTAAAGATAAACTCTATATATTAATTGATTTACTTAATTATTTCATTAAACCTTATTTAAAATAAAACATTTAGAAATCAATTATAATTAAAAACAATTTAAACATCTAATTTAACCTTTTAAATCTTTGAAATCCTTTTAAAGTTATTTAACAAATTTAATATATAGTTATTTTGAAAACTTAATTATCATATCTTTAAAACTTATTTCCCTTAAATATAATTGAAAACCTGGTTTAAACATATTTATTTATAACACTTTTAATCTTGGAATGATCTTACTTGAAACTAGTTTTGTTTATTTATCTTTGAAAACCTGTTAATCATTTTCTTTACAAACAAACTTGATTCCCTTATTAAAATTTGAAATATGTTCAAATCAAACCAAACCGAGCCCACATTCGTTCCCTCCCGAGCAAAACATGAGATTCCCTGCAACACAACTTCTTCGAGTCGCACACCAAAAATACACGAGAACGACCCCGAGCTACCTTCTTCTTCCCCACTTAAACGAACATCAACCAGAACAAATGTGCACCGTTCACATGCACAATCATGCCGACCATCGACCATCACCCCCGCAAACCCCCTCAAGTCAATGGCAACTCCACCGACCTTCTCGACCTTCCAGATCGATGAATCTTCTTATAAGTCAAAATTGAACCACCTCAACCAAACTGGAACCAGAACATGATCGGAAAAATCACCACCAGCTACCACCTCCAACCACCTCGTCGCATGCCCATCAACCAGAAGCTACGCCACTACCACCTGCTTCATTTTTCCCCATCGCGATCCAGCTCGACGCGTCACCGTCGTTGAACAAAGCTCGACATCCTTCTCAACAAAAATCAGAACCAAAACCCAACATCGACGATCATAGGCCACCCCGTCCATCCATAATCCATTCCACTATTTTTCCCAAGGCCATCCACCCACTGGCCACCTCCAGCCCAATTTCTGACACTCCTCTCGCTGATAATAATCAAAAATCGGCAATACACCCAAACCGTTCAACTAAGCATAACTCAATTTATACAACACTGAAAATCACGATTTTATTGTCTAAATTCATCATTTAGCTCAACATATCAGATTCTGAAATCAAAATCTGAAATTACAACGATCGATTTTTACCTATTTTTAAATCTACAATGTATTTGTTATTTTGTTGTGAAAATTACTAAATAGAATGTAAAAACTATTTTTAGAATTAGTACCACACAGCAATAATTATTTTCCATTCAAAGATTAAGGCCTGAATCTGATTGTAGAGAGAGGTATGAAATTTTCATATGACATATAACCCTGTAAATAAGAATAGAGATCAACATATACATATGCATATATATATTTCCACAGACTCATCTTTATATATGCATACATACAACATTTAAACTATATTACTGCTACATTTATCACTCGTAACAATTATAGGATTAGGTTAAAAACTGTTTTTAAAAGAAAATTACTCACCAGATATTAAAATAGAGAGACATGTTCTGGTTTTCTGGAACTTTGCATTTAATCTGGCTTTTAATGTAGATTTGTTGAATTGATCCTTACTGCTTGATTTATGTATTGAATTCATGTTGAGTTAATTTCTTTGATTGCTTGCTGTTGATCTTCATTTTGTTTTGCAAGATCTCAGGTTGAAAATTTGAAATAGGTGAGATTATTGTTTGATTATTTGTTTCAGTGTGATTTTTGTATTCGTTTTTTTAAAGATGAAGAGAAAGAACTGAGAAAGTTTTCCTGGATCAATACAGTTTTTCATGTATGTAAGTAATTTTTTTACTTTAAAAAAAAATAAGTGTTTGCCATTTGTTATGCATGGCACAAATAAATCACATTTGTCAAATACGTGTTTCATTTGTCTTACAAATGTTTTAATCCTTAATTAGATATCTACAAGTGTAACGAATGAGATTTTCGACTCCCAAAAGTCGACATTAATACGTCCACTGTATCAAATGCCGAGCAATCGAATGCCGGAAAACCATACCGTTAGGGTTTAAAGAAGAGGTAGAAGAAAAGGATAGAAGAAGTAAGAAAACAGAACAGAAAAAATATCAGAATCTCACATATTGCAGCGGAAAAACATATAATAGATAAATGAATAATCTTTAAAACAAAGAACTATCTCACTTATTACATTACATCACATCATCATCAGAGTGTACAACAACAGTATAGAACAACAAAACAATGGACAGTTATACCAACATGTCCTTACAAGTGAATTTACAGCGGAAAGATAATATCATATACAAGTAATACGCATCGCCATCCAGCTTGCCACCTGAACTCCATAGCACTCCTGAATCCAGAATGACCTGATAACTTGACTCTAGGCTGCCCGTGTGGAAAATTATGGGCACCCATAGTTTATCAAGGGAAAAATAAACTCCAGGTCAGTCATGGGACTGGTGTGAGAACTCAAAACAGTTATTTATCTTTTATAACAGCAACAACAAGGGAAGTGAAAAAAAAATATCCGCAATGCTTTTGGAAAATGAAACCACCATAAGGCCTCACCGCACACACACAATGCAAACGCAGAATTGGAGGAGATTTCTCCTTATGATAGTCATAGAAACTTACTACGCAAAACAAATCAATTTTGATATTATTATTAGTGCATAGTGATGAAAACATTTCGAAAGTATAATATAAATCTTAGCCAGCATAGGTACCACTATAGTATGCATACTATAGCTACCATATTAAATGGTAGGTTCTACAACTCAAATCGTACAAGGCTCGTATTGTTTCTTTGGATTTCCAACAAATGGTCAGGCTAAGGAACTTCCTACTGCCACATGGGATTGCCTCTGGCGGGACGTCCCGAGAACTTAACCAGCTCTCTGCCAATACAAGGTCGGGTTACCTTTGTAACTAGGTAACTACTGCACGAATATGCCACTCCCGGTCCTTTGGGACCTTTATCCGAGGGCCCTCGATCACAAAGCAACAACCACACAGAAAATGAGATTGGAGCAACCACATAGGTTAAGCATCAGGGTTCCATATCTGACACCACCCTTTTCTAGAAGGAAATGACATACCCTAAAGGGAGCGACCTCATAACCTTGCCTCATATTCTTGTTTTGACCATTTCCGGGGTGTGAGGTCTGATGAAGTATCATCCACAAGCTACGCTTTTTCACAAAGCCACGCTTTGATCAATAAATGATCAATAAAAAATCATCACACAGCAACACTCAGCATGCCACATTACCAAATTGGGAGTATATCGCTGATAACCTTCAACTACAAAACCTCTGAGCTCGTACGTCTCAGAGAAGGGTGTTAAGCTAAGAGAATAAATTCTCCGCCACCAACAGAGATGTATTTGAAAGAAATCTGCTTTATATCTCAAAATGTAATGTCAGACACTTAACCATACAAGTCTGTTCCGGGTTCGAACAGAACCGAAGGCACTTCTAAAGAAGCCCTTACAATGCGGGTATTTACAATCCCGATCGAATTTCCCATCACAAAGGAAATCTCCATACCGTAGCTAACGATGCAGAGACAATCGATAGGTCATCCTATCGTTTTCATAAATACCCGGTCTTCAATGCTATCCATTATGTCGTATCACTATTCGGAATGGGTAATCCGAATAAAGAGCGCAATAAATTTAAAATAAGTGTAGCATTCAATTTCAACCAATTCACAACAAATAGCCATTTAAGGGTCAATATTGATAGTCGGTTATTTAACTATCAATCAATATTCACAACATAACCCGGTTCCAAATAATTTTCCCAAATTATTTATTTCCAAAATATCTTTATAAGATATATTTTCCACACTTCAACCATTTGAAAACAAATTTCAAATCAATTTTCACCTTTACAACCTTTGAAATTAAATTTCAAATCATTTTCCTTAAGCGGAAAACACTTGCAAATAGTTATTCATTTCCAAAGAAAATCTGCCGAGTTCAAATATTTTAAAATAATTGAAAATTTCTTATCCAAAAATATATCTGAAACACTTTTAAATAAAACTATTTTTATTTAAACACTTTACTTAAAATATTAGTTATAAAATATTATACCTAAACTATATAACTTAAACCCAAACTACTTTTTCAAAATAAAATTAGTAAATAAAGTATAACTATTTAAATAACTATTTTCTATAACAATTACTGATTAAATATTAGAAAATAATCATTTCAAAAATCAACTTAATAAATCTTTACTTAAGGATTTAAAACAATTTAAGAAGTTAATTTCTCCAAAATATTCTTTTCAATACCAATTCTAGAATTTTATATACATATATTTCAAAACTATTCCGAAAATCTTATTCGGCTTCCCAGGGAGAATACACTTTCATTTCAAAATGGTTTATTCAAACCAATTAAATAAATCCTTACCGATTTATTAAATTTACGTTCCAAATCCGTAAATTTATTTCCACACTTTTAAAAATAAATCAATGTTTATTTTTAAAACAAATTTCCCTTATAAATTTCCATTGTGAATTTATATTTCTCCAAATATTCACTTTTTATACGATTTTTCAAATCGATTTCAATTATTCATTTTCAACACCAAATCAGTTTTCAATTGATTTCCAAGAACACCAAATCAAATTCCATATTGATTTTCCAAGAAATTAAACACTAAGCGAATTTCATTCAAATTTCAAATTGAAATCAATTTCTACCAAACCTCAAATTATTTCCAAATTGATTCCAAATTCATTTCAAAACACCAAATAAATTTCCAAATGGATTTCCAAAAGATCTGTTTTCAACTACCAAAATCAATTCCCAAATGGATTTCTAAATTTATTTTTTCAAAATAATTTCCTTTTAAAGAATGCAAATTCTTTTATTTTCCAACTCTTTGAAATACATACTTTGAATAAATTTTCAACCTTTGAATAATATTATCGAAAATCCATTTATTACGCCCTTTTACCATATTTTTGGAATTTTATTCAATAAGATAAAAATAAAACTTTATCATTTTAAAAATTCCTTTATATGAATTAACTAATTCCGAAAAATAAATTTTATTATAAATTCTCAACTTAAATTTTCAAAAATCCAATTTTATTTATTTTCGGCATCTAACGATACCAAAAAAACATATTCGGCATAATTTAGCCTTTATTGATTTCAATCACAAAGATAAACACGCAGATTATAAATAGATCAACACACAACATTGAAACAAATTCAATCATTTGAGGAATCCAGTTGGATCCCTCCAACCTGTTTCCCTGCATCCAAAGATGTTAGCATAATACCGATTCTGCTTCGAGACGGAATATCGCGGTATATGGGATTTATAAAATATTATCCGCTATTATGCGGCGCAATTGGGTCTCATCCGCTATATAATGCTGGAAATCAACTCCAAGTACATATATAATACCAATTCCATTCAAGTTGGAATTATCGCGGTATATGTGTTTAATAAATAACATCCGCTTAATATACGGCGTATAGGGTCTATTTCAATACAACAGATAATAGTTATCATCCAATCACACAATCAAGCAATTTTAAATAAACTATTTAAAATTTAAATCGAAACAATTCGATTGAGTGAGAAGTTCTCACCTTGAGTTTCCGATAGCAGTTGTAGCGTTTGATTTCGAATAAAATTAAACGTGCGTTTAATTTTACCCTAAATTATCACTAGCTCAAAATGAATCCAAACCAGTTCCATCGCGTAGTGCTCGTGAATACGAACCCGAGGCAATCCGTTTCGTAATTTTCCGACCTCGTATGAAAGAAATATTGATTTTTAAAGTTACCCGAATTATAATATAATTAAATTACAATTTTCTTTTATAATTTTTAACCTAAACAATCAGAGCCGCTTGCTTTGGGAAATTGAATCCAGGCCATTGTTAGAGTCTTCTTCCCCCACGCGTTATTTCGAACGTAGGAAACCCACCAAGCCGCCCCTAACCCTAAATCACGCGACCACCATACGTCGTTTCAGCTCGATCACTATCTTCCACCTCGAAGCCCATCACACGTGCTACCTTCAGCCGCAACAAGGTGGAGCTTGGCCTCGCCTTTAGCTCGAAAATCGAGCATGAACCGATGATGAACCCGGCCCCTTCGCAGCCTCTTCGTTGCTCCAATTCCGATCATGACCATTGAATATATAGATCACACACAGCTCTTCATGTTTGCAGTTGGAAATTTCTTGAAATAAGGCGTGGATTGTGAGAAAATGGAGGAAGAAGATGGCATGATTTCGGCCATTGAAATTATTAGAAGCGGCGGCTGAACGTTTCCTTCTAGGGTTTGCAAATGTGAAGTTGTTGAGTCCTTTTATAGAAAATTCTTAAATTACTATTCAATCAAAATTTTCCGAACTCCAAATCTCACGCGGTGGCCGGCGTTTCTAGGGTTTTCCCCGCGTTCCGGACACAATGAAACGTGCTTTGGAAGCCAATTCGATCATATATGCGAGTTACAGAAATAAACGATCAAATTTAAATTAAACCGATTAAACCAATTTCTATGCGTTTTGGCTTGCCCTGGACAAACCGTAAATCCGATTGACATGAAATTTGAAATCTTACAATAATATAACATTATGGATCCGATGAAATTGGTATCGTCGAAATCCGAGACTGTTTGAAAAATGACTATTTTCACTAGTCGATTAAATATTAAAATATTCAATTTTCACAAATTAACTTTTAATTCAATTTTAAAAGTTCACAAACATTGTTCTAACTCCGATATGATTTAATATAACTTTATAAATCATTTTTAATCACATTAAACCCAATTTCCAATTATTTACGCAATTTCAAATATTAAGTTATCGATTTAATTATCCAATTAAATCTAAATATTTGAAAAATAAATTATTTGACCTATAAATTTTACTTGTTGATATTTAAAATCAATTAAATATCTAAATTTCAAATGACGGAAATTCTGGGTCGTTACAATCTTCCCCCCTTAAAAGAATTTCGTCCTCGAAATTACCAAGTAAGAAAAAGTTACAGAATCCATTAACCTTTCAAAACAAACGGTTCAAATTTGATTTACAAATCTCTTAAGTGTTTAATTTTTCCAAAATCCATTGTTAAACTTCTTACAAATATTTACCATGAATATATAGTTATCTTTTCAAAATCGACTATATCGTTTAACCTCTAACGTCAAATCAAAACTTAGTTTTCACAAATTTTTTCCAAAATTTCCCGAAAATTTTCTAACGCCCTAATTTTCTAAAAATTTCGCCATAACCTCCTTTGCACGGAGGAGCTTTTACAATATCATAATAGATATAAATATATATACATCGACCCACACGGTCGGAAAACAGAAAAACAGTTCACATTTCCTATTTTTATTGCGTAGGCATACCTTTTTAGCATTTTTAAGCAAAGCAGTTATTTATTAAGCATTTTGCGCAACCCAATCCCGCTAACGGTAGCCCCGGTATGTGTACTTACTCAATATAAACACGTAAGTGACATATATAAGAAGTTATTAACATTTTACTCTTTTTAAACAACTACAACCCATGCATATTAAAAGAAATGCATACTAAACAAGGTTTATAAGAAACTTATATGATTTCAACATTACTTTTAATTGTTTACAACCAATTCATATACAACGACATTCAATTATTCATTTTCAATTAGTTTACATTCACTAATTTACATTCACGTTGGTTCACTTTCAATTCAAATCAATTTTTGTTCAATTTAAATTTACTTAACTTCCAATTTGAATTTAATTGCTTTAGCTTCAATTTTATTCATCCAATTGCATATGAACTTCTATTCAATCAATTAACAATAATCTAACAACCAATGTATATCCAATACAACCGAATTTATTCACTTTACATTCAACATTCATATTCACTTTGTTTACCTACAATTTGGTTTACATTCAATTAGCCTTAAATGAATTAACACTTATATCCATTATTCTATATCGATTCATTACATTCGATTGATTAATATTCAATTCATTAGCTCAATTACCAATTTATTTTACAAATAAAGTTGAATTCCTTTATATAACTCAAGTTCATATCCATTTAATGACTTCATTTCATTAATTCATTTTGATACCAAAGTCAACTTCATTCAGCATCACTTAAGTTATATTCCTTTTAAACATCATTTGTTTAACTTAACTTAAATTTCCATTTCAACAACATATCTAATCAAGTTAAAACCCAATTCAAATTCCAACTCCAAAGTAAATTCTATTTAACTTTTACCAAAGTCAATTTTATCACTTATTCAGATTCATACTTCGTTTTTCTTAACAAAGTTGTTTAACCATTTTAATAATTGGTTTTACTTACATCTCCACGTTTAATAAGTTATACAACTTATTATTCGACTTCCAAATCTGATTTAATTTATTTAACTTCCTTTAGTTAAATTGCAAATCATATATTTTATTATGCTAACTCAAATTTCATTTCAACTTTACCAAAGTTAAAATTTTATCATCTCATATTATAAGTTCAAAACTTGATTACTTATATTCATCAATTTCAACTTGGATTTTAATTTCAAATTTGTTTATCACAACAAAACTCAATTTCAATTTACTATGGTAGCAAATCCATCACACAGAAACTCGAAAATGATACTGATGATGCTGCAGTCATCACCCTTATTATTCCCCAGCAACAGTAGTGAATCCAATGCTTTAAATTCTTTCAAAATTTTCTTTTATTTATAAATCACATTTATAAATCTTTTCTTATAGAATTTCACTATTTAACTTTACTTATACAAGATTATTCCACAATTGTAAATCATTTCAATTATAATTCTATACTTATACAATTGTTGCTTTTATATAATTTATTCTTTCACACTTGTTGTTTTTATTCAGATTATTCGAACAACTTTGATTCACTTATATATTTTCTTACATTTTCAACAATCAAACAATTCAATTTGTGTACACTTTAATAATTCTGAAAAATTATTTCCTTTATATATAAAATATAATCGAGGTAAAATTATTTCATTTACCCAATTTAAAATGATACTATGTCGGTTTATCTGTTTAAGAGTTTAGAAACCCCTATCGACGATAGTTAGCCAGACTGCATCGACCAGTATCTATAAACAATCAACTGATAGGTCAACACAATACAAAAAAATTTCATATTCACTAACAAATACGTGCTCATATCCATTAATACACTCAAACTCATTCTAGAGTACTGCTGACTCTATCTCTAATGAGTAATCCCCAATAGAGCCAAGGTTGTCGCTTAACCATATGCTCTGATACCAAATGTAACGAATGCGGCCTCTCTCGACTGGTAGGCTTTTCAACCATCCCAGCCCCGCCGTGGCATACACTGGTATCCCAAACTTGCTTTTACAGCTAGCCTTTCGACTCTCACAGCTTACGCCTAACCAACCCTGTAAAGAGGACATGTGGGGGTAAGAGTCTCCTGCTCGCCACCAAACAAAAAGCGAGAATCCCCCATCACGTTTCACCTAGATAAGCAAGACTGGTGTGAGAACTCAAAACAGTTATTTATCTTTTAAAACAACAACAACAAGGGAAGTGAAAAAAATATCCTTAATGCTTTTGGAAAATGAAACAACCATAAGGCCTCCCCGCACACACACAATGCAAACGTAGAATTGGAGGAGATTTCTCTTTATGATAGTCAAAGATGCTTACTATGCAAAACAAATCATTTTTGATATTATTATTAGTGCATAATGATGAAAACATTTCGAAAGTATAATATAAATCTTAGCCAGCATAGGTACCATTATAGTATGCCTACTATAGCTACCATATTAAATGGTAGGTTCTACAACTAAAACCTTACAAGGCTCGTATTGTTTCTTTGGATTTCCAACAAATGGTCAGGCTAAGGAACTTCCTACGGCCACATGGGATCGCCTCTGGCGGGACGTCGCGAGAACTTAACCATCTCTCTGCCAACACAAGACCGGGTTACCTTTGTAACTAGATAACTACTACACGAATATGCCACCCCCCGGTCCTTTGGGACCTTTATCCGAGGGCCCTCGATCACAAAGCAACAACCACACAGAAAATGAGATTGGAGCAACCACATAGGTTAAGCATCAGGGCTCCATACCAGACACCACCCTTTTCCAGAAGGAAATGACATACCCTAAAGGGAGCGACTCTCATAACCTTGCCGCATATTCCTGTTTTGACCATTTCCGAGGTGTGAGGTCTGACAAAGTCTCGTCCACAAAGCTACGCTTTTTCACAAAGCCACGCTTTAATCAACAAATGATCAATAAAAAATCATCACACAGCAACACTCAGCATGCCACATTACCAAATTGGGAGTATATCGCCGATAACCTTCAATTAGAAAACCTCTGAGCTCGTACGTCTCAGAGAAGGGTGTTAAGCTAAGAGAATAAATTCTCTGCCACCAGCAGAGATGTATTTGAAAGAAATCTGCTTTATATCTCAAAATGTAATGTCAGATACGTAACCATACAAGTCTGTTCCGGGTTCGAACAGAACCAAAGGCACTTCTAAAGAAGCCCTTGCAATCCGGGTATTCACAATCCCGATCGAATTTCCCATCACAAAGGAAATCTGCATAACGTAGCTAACGTTGCAGAGACAATCGATAGGTCATCTTATCATTTTCACAATAACCCGGTCTTCAACACCGGTCTTCAATGCTATCCATTACGTCGTATCACTATTCGAAATGGGTAATCCGAATAACGAGCGCAATAATTTAAAAATAAGTGTAGCATTCAATTTCAACCAATTCACAACAAATAGCCATTTAAGGATCAATATTGATAGTCGGTTATTTAACTATCAAACAATATTCACAACATAACCCGATTCCAAATAATCTTCCCAAATTATTTATTTCCAAAATATCTTTATATGATATATTTTCCACACTTCAAGCATTTGAAAACAAATTTCAAATCAATTTTCACCTTTACAACCTTTGAAATTAAATTTCAAATCATTTTCCTTAAGTGGAAAACACTTACAAATAGTTATTCATTTCCACTGGAAATCTGCCAAGTTCAAATATTTTAAAATAATTGAAAATTTCTTATCCAAAAATATATCTAGAAAACACTTTTAAATAAAACTATTTTTCTTTAAACACTTTACTTAAAATATTAGTTATAAAATATTATACCTATACAATATAAACTTAAACCTAAACTAATTTTTCAAAATAAAATTAGTAAATAGAGTATAACTATTTAAATAACTATTTTCTAAAACAATTACTGATAAAATCTTAGAAATAATCATTTCAAAAATCAACTTAATAAATCTTTACTTAAGGATTTAAAACAATTTAAGAAGTTAATTTCTCCAAAGTATTCTTTTCAAAACCAATTCTACAATTTTATATACATATATTTCAAAACTATTCAGAAAATCTTATTTGGCTTTCCAGGGAGAATACTTTCATTTCAAAATGGTTTATTCAAACCAATTAAATAAATCCTTACCGATTTATTAAATTGACGTTCCAAATCTATAAATTTATTTCCACGCATTTAAAAATAAATCAATGTTTATTTTTTAAACAATTTTCCCTTATAAATTTCCATTGTGAATTTACATTTCCAAATATTCACTTTTTATATGATTTTTCAAATTGATTTCAATTATTCACTTTCAACACCAAATCAGTTTTCAATTGATTTCCAAAAGCACCAAATCAAATTCCATATTTATTTTCCAAGAAATTAAACACTAAGTGAATTTCATTCAAATTTCAAATTGAAATCAATCTCTACCAAACCTCAAATTAATTTCCAAATTGATTCCAAATTCATTTCAAAACACCAAATAAATTTCCAAATGGATTTCCAAAAGATCTATTTTCAATTACCAAAATCAATTCCCTAATGGATTTCTAAATTTATTTATTTTCAAAATAATTTCCTTTTTAAAGAATACAAATTCTTTTATTTTCCAACTCTTTGAAATACATATTTTGAATAAATTTTTAAACTTTGAATAATATTATCGAAAATCCATTTATTACGCCCTTTTACCATATTTTTGGAATTTTATTCAATAAGATAAAAATAAAACTTTATCATTTTAAAAATTCCTTTATCTGAATTAATCCAATTCCCAAAAATAAATTTTATTATAAATTCTCAACTTAAATTTTCAAAAATCTAATTTTATTTATTTTCGGCATCTAGCAATACCAAGAAAACTTATTCGGCTAAAATTTAGCCTTTAACGATTTCAATCACAAAGATAAACATGCAGATTATAAATAGATCAACACACAACACTGAAACAAATTCAATCATTTGAGGAATCCAGTTGGATCCCTCCAACCTGTTTCTCTGAATCTAAAGATGTTAGCACAATATCAATTCCGCTTTGAGACGGAATATCGCGGTATATGGAATTTATAAAATATTATCTGCTACTATGCGGCGCAATAGGGTCTCATCCGCTATATAATGCGGGAAATCAACTCCAAGTTCATATATAAAACCAATTCCATTCAAGTTGGAATTATCACGGTATATGTGTTTAATAAATAACACCCGCTTAATATACGACGTATAGGGTCTATTTCAATACAACTGATAATAGTTATCATCCAATCACACAATCAAGCAATTTTAAATCGAACTATTTAAAATTTAAATCGAAACAATTCGATTGAGTGAGAAGTTCTCACCTTGAGTTTCCGATAACAGTTGTAGCGTTTGATTTCGAATAAATTAAACGTGCGTTTAATTTTACCCTAAATTATCACTAGCTCAAAATGACTCCAAACCAGCTCCATCGCGTAGTGCTCGCGAATACGAACCCGAGGCAATCCGTTTCGTAATTTTCCGACCTCGTGTGAAAGAAATATTGATTTTTAAAGTTACCCGAATTATAATATAATTAAATTACAATTTTCTTTTATAATTTTTAACCTAAACAATCCGAGCCGCTTGCTTTGGGAAATTGAATCCCGGCTGTTGCTAGAGTCTTCTTCCCCCACACGTTATTTCGAACGCAGGAAACCCACCAAGCCGCCCCTAACCCTAAATCACGCGACCACCATACGACGTTTCAGCTCGATCAACACCTTCCACCTCGAAGCCCATCACACGTGCTACCTTCGACCGCAACAAGGTGGAGCTCGGCCTCGCCTTTAGCTCAAAAATCGAGCATGAACTGGTGATGAACACGGCCCCTTCGCAGCCTCCTCGTTGCTCCAATTCCGATCATAACTGTTGAATATATAGATCACACATAGCTCTTCAAGTTTGCAGTTGGAAATTTCTTGAGATAAGGCGTGGATTATGAGAAAATGGAGAAAGAAGATGGCATGATTTCGGCTATTGAAATTATTCGAAGCGGCGGCTGAATGTTTTCTTCTAGGTTTGCAAATGTGAAGTTGTTGAGTCCTTTTATAGAAAATTCTCAAATTACTATTCACTCGAAATTTTCCGAACTCCAAATCTCACGCGGTGACTGGCGTTTCTAGGGTTTACCCCACATTCCAAACACAATGGAATGTGTGTTGGAAGCCAATTCGGTCATATGTGCGAGTTACGAAACTAAACGATCAAATTTAAATTAAATCGATTAAACCAATTTCTATGCGTTTTGGCTTGCCCCGGACAAACCGTAAATCCGATTGACACGAAATTTGAAATCTTAAAATAATATAACATTACGGATCCGATGATACTAGTTTCGTTGAAATCCGAGACTATTTGAAAAATGACTATTTTCACTAGTCGATTAAATATTAAAATATTCAATTTTCACAAAATAACTTTTAATTCAATTTTAAAAGTTCACAAACATTGTTCTAACTCCAATATGTTTTATTATAAATTTATAAATCATTTTTAATCACATTAAACCCAATTTCCAATTATTTACGCAATTTCAAATATTAAGTTATCGATTTAATTATCCAATTAAATCTAAATATTTGAAAAATAAATTATTTGACCTATAAATTTTACTTGTTGATATTTAAAATCAATTAAATATCTGAATTTCAAATGACGGAAATTCTGGGTCGTTACAACAAGTGCCTAAATCTTTATAAAATATAAATTTTGCCTTAATTACTAATGTTTTAATATTTATATTTACATTATGAATTATGTTTTAAACTATAAATATATATACAAATTATTTTTATGAATGCACCTTTTTAAGTGTTTATATATATGCAAATTGTACTTAGTTTATAAGATAATTAGAAAGAAAGAATATTTTAAACCTCTATTTATATATTTATAAATCATTTAGTTTAAAAATAAAATTTTACTAAATCATATTCAAACTAAAACCATTATACTTTTTAGATAATTAGACATTTACTCAAAGTGTTTTTTAAAATAAATGATAAAATTTTAAATAGCTTTTGAAAAGTGTTATATTGAATGTAACATAATTTCCAAATAACTATATATATATATATATATATATATATTAAATTTCAAAAACATGTTTTATTTGTTAAATTCAAATCAAAGCGACGCAGCTTCTTCTAGGCTCGAACAGTTTAGATATCAATCTATCGCAACCTATCAAGGATCTTCTTTACGAAATGATGATTTCGAGTCAATAAACTGATAGAACGTTAAATGCCTAATTCTGTTGATCGTGATGATGCCGGAATCTAGCTATCTCCAACCCGTTGATCTTGCAAGATTCCGTGTTGAAAGATCTACAATTCGATCGTTGATCACTCGAAAGTGATACCGAGAATTGGCTTCAACTTCGTTGATTCGCCCACGAATTACCCGAAGATGGAAAGAAGAAGGAGATAACACTCAACTTCAACAATGGTGGAAAAAGCTCATACACAATTTTATTCGAAATCAACTCCCCTTACAATGACATCACACCCCATTTATAGGAATTTACAACACATATGCGACTCAACAACATACAACTTATGACTTACGAGTTACACGACTTAACACATGCGACATAAGAAAATGCAACAATATATGACTTAACGATACAACCCACACATGCGACATAACATCAGCGACTTAAACAACATAGCACAGCTTCAGGCACGGCTTAAGCGACTTAAGGAATCAGCGACTTAAGGAAGCAGCATAGGAGGTGAGCGACTTATAGAAAGCGGCATAGGTGAGCGACTTAAGAAAGCGGCATAGGTGAGCGACTTAAGAGAAATGACTTACGACATAAGCGACTTACGACATAAACGACTTAAGGCATAACTCGCTATGTCGTTCAAGGCAGGCATTCAAGGCAGGCGACTTAACATAACTCGCTGGTGCGCTGGATTATCCTCTACTGCATCATCCTCCCCTGGTTGAAAAGAATTCGATCCCGAATTTACTCGTTCCTCTTCTTCGACATACTTATTCTCATGATATGGAATCAAGTGTTTGACGTTGAAAACGTCGGCAGTATGGATATGATCCGGCAATCTTAACCGATAAGCATTCTCATTAATCTTTTTCACAATTTCCAAAGGACCAATCTTTCTAGCAGCTAGTTTGTTGTAAATACCAATAGAAAATCGATCCTTAGTCAATACTGCATATACAAAATCTCCTTCTTTGAACTCAACATTTCGTCATTTAATATCTGTGGATTGCTTATAATTCTCATTCGCTTTAAGTAATCGTTCCTGCACAACCTTGTGGCAATCTTGCAATTCATTCGTAAAATCACTAGCTCGTTTGATCACTCCTTTCTGCTGTGGTACTATAGATAAATCCAATGGTCCCTTAGGAATTGTTGAGTAAACGACCTGGAATGGACTGAACCCAGTGCTACGATTAACCGCATGGTTGTGTGCAAACTTAGCTTGACACGGCTTGGAATCCCAAGTCTTCAAATTGTCATTCACGAGGCATATCAATAGATTACCTAGGGATCTATTCACAGCTTCTGTCTGTCCATCCGTCTATGGATGATAAGAACTACTAAATTTCAGCTTTGTCCCAAACATTCTCTATAGACTCATCCAAAAATGACTCAGAAAACGAGTGTCTCTATCCGATATAATAGATTCAGGCAACCCATGAAGACGATAGATCTCTCTGAAGTATTACTGTGCGACATTAACTGCATCTGCCGTCATCTTGCATGCGATAAAATGTACCATTTTTGAAAATCGATCAACCACTATGTAGATAGAATCATTGCCAGGTTGCGTCCTCGGCAAGCCCAACACAAAGTCCATACTAACATCCACCCATGGTTTAGTAGGTATAGGCAACGACATATATAAATCTGCATTTGTTGCGGTCCCCTTTGAAACTTGACAAATATGGCAACTCTGAACAAACTTTTCAACTTCCTTCCTCATTGACGGCCAAAAATAAGACTTTGAGATCAACTGCATAGTACAGTCGCGGCCCACGTGTCCTTCTTCATGTAATTCTTTGATGATTTTCATTCGTAAACTACAATCTGGAATACACAACTGATTTCCTTTGAACATGAAACCTTTAACCAGCATATATCCATCCATGCTTCCCTGCTTGACTTTGTCTAGGATTTTGGAAAAATATGAATCTGAAGTAAGAAAATTTGGAAGTAAGTCAAAACCCATCACCTCTACTCGCATGGTTGTTAGTAAATTCTCCCTCCGACTCAATGCATCGGCGATGCGATTAGTTACTCCAGACTTATGCTTTACGACGAATGTAAATTGTTGCAAATAAGCTATCCACGATGCATGGCTAGCTGCAATTTTATTCTGCCCTTGTAAATGTTTCAATGCTTCATGGTCCGTATACAAAACAAATTCTTTGTGGAACAAGTAATGTCTCCAATGCTTCACGGCGTGTACAATAGCATAAAACTCCACTCATAAGTATTGTATCTTATCTTTTCTCCAGAAAGTTTTTCACTGAAATAGGCGATTGGACGACCCTTTTGACTCAACACTCCTCCAGTTCCAACTTTGGACGCATCGGTATGTTACTTAAATAGTAACTGAAAATCTGCAACACTAGAATCGGTGCTGAGGTTAAAAGTTCCTTGATTTGTTCAAAAGCATATCCTGCCTATTTCGGCCATGAAAACTTCTTTCCTTTCATACAATCAGTAACATGAGCCATTACACTACTAAAGTGCGGTATAAATCTTCGATGAAATGAAGCTAACCCATGGAAACTTCTGACTTCTGTGATAGTTTTGGGTTGTGACCAATTTCTGGTTGCGGCTACTTTACTCTAGTCCACTTGTATCCCTTCCTTAGACACGACATAACCCAGAAATAAACACTTGGCATCATGAACACACATTTCTTCATCGTTGCATAGAACTGTTTTTGACGAAGAATAGTTAACACCTTTCGCAAGTGTTGTATGTGCTCCTCTGTGCTAGCACTATATATCAAGATATCATCAAAGTAGACTACAACAAACTTCCCAATATAAGGTCTGAAAATTTGATTCATCACCCTCCTAAATGTACTTGGTGCATTAGATAGACCAAATGGCATGACCAGCCATTCATATAATCCTTCCCGAGTCTTGAATGTTGTCTTCCATTCATCACCTAGTCTTATGCGAATCTGATGATAACCACTCTTAAGATTGACCTTAGAAAATATTACAGACCCACTGAGCTGATCCAATAGATCATCAAGTCTTGACATAGGAAATCTGTATCTGACAGTTATTTTGTTGAGTGCCCTGCTGTCGGTACACATTCTCCATGAACCATCTTTCTTCGGTACCAACAGAGCTGGTACAGCACAAGGACTGAGACTCTCTCAAACACGCCCTTGCTCAAGCAACTCCTCAACTTGTCTCCTCAACTCTTCATGCTCTTTTGGACTCATACGATAATGCGACCTATGCGGTAAAACAGCACCTGACACTAGATCAATTTGATGTTGTATATCCCTCAATGGCGGTAATTCCTTGGGTAATTCCGCAGGAAAGACATCTTCAAATTCATTTAACGCCAGTCTAACCTCCGCAGGAACTTCACGATCTTCACTTGTTTCATACAGTCAACATAAACATTTCAGCACTATCTTCCACTTCTTTAACAAATTCTCTCGTAGACAATAGACTAGTTGATTCCACTTTCTTCTCTGTCTTGCTTTCACTTTTTTCACGCTTCTTAGGAGCTAAGGTAATTTGGGTTCCTTCGAACATGAAACTGTAGCTGTTGGTGCGACCATTATGTTGTACAGCTCTATCATATTGCCATGGTCTTCCCAGTAGTAAATGACACACATCCATATCGACAACATCACACTGTATATCATCTTTGTACTTTTTCCCAATAGAAAATGTAACAAATGCCCGTCTTCCCACTGTCACTTCTCCACCTTTCTTTAGCTATGCCAGTTTATAAGGCCTAGGGTGTTTTTCAGTTTTCAACCCTAACTTTTTGATGGCTTCTTCAGAAATGATGTTATCGCAGCTTCCCGCATCAATAACAAATCGACAAACCTTTTCCAAGATAGTACATGTAGACTGAAAGATATTTCTTCTCAGCAGACTAGAATCATTCTCATGCTTTGGCACTAAACGAGACCTCCTTATCATCAAGTTACATCCTTCGTCTCCTGACACAACTTCTTCATCTTCATCAAACTTCGATGGTTGAGAATAATCAATTTCAGCTTTCACATCCTCATACTCACATTCCTCTGCAACTAATGCTCTCTTCTTTGGCTTTGTGCATTCATTACTTTAATGGCCAAACTCCTGACAATTATAGCACTTGATACTGTTAGTGACATTTGCTTTAGCGGCTTCATTGATAATTTGTTTATTGACTTCCTTGGAGACATTAGCACTGCTACTAGCACCCTTATTCTGGTTGTTAGAACCCGCAAACACACCACTTCCTCCTCTCCCTTGTTTCTCCCAAGCTAGAGTTTTTTGATGTGCTTCAGCAACAGACATTGGATTAAACATATTAACCATGTCTTGAATTTGCATTCGTAACCCTCCAGCATATCTAGCCGTTAGTTGTTCCTCGGTTTCCATAATATCATTCCTTGCAATCAATTGATAGAATTTATCTACATAGTCATTCACTGTCTTCGTCCCTTGTCTCAAATTCTGCAAACGTTGATACATAAGAGATTGATAATTGTACGGCAAGAAAGTCGCTTTCATCATCTTTCTCATCTTCTCCCAAGTGACAACTTTTGATTTTCCCATTCTCTCCCGAGTTAGTTTAGTTTGTTGCCACCAAGCCATAGCCCTTCCCCTTAGTTTTGTAGCAACTAATTGGACTCTGCGATTCTCAGGCACGTCCATGAATTTCAAAATTTCTTCAACATTCGACAACCAATCAATAAATTCTTCTGCTTGCATACCACCTTTGAATTCTAGAATTTTCATCCTCATACCTGACTCCCATTTACGATCATTTTCTGCATCCAGATATTGATTTCGCACTTGGCCTCGATTTCGATAATGAATACTTCCTCCATTACCATCTTCCCCAAAATCAGATGTATTTCGATATCGAGCCTGACCATAAACATCCCTACGATCACGCATGCCCCTTCTACCCTGTCTTTCAACATCACGATATGATTCATTTTCAAACCCATGTTGAGTTCTTCCCTCTTCATTTCGATACCCATGGTGGTCTTGCATCATTGAAACTGATGATTCTCTCCTATCTTTATCAAGACTGGGTGACATCCTCCTTTCTCCCGAAACCGATGGGGAAACCCTGTTTCCACTCTGGTTTGAAACTGGTGACGTTCTCCTTTGATTTTGATTCATGTCCTTCGTCAATTTCTCCAATTTTTCATTACCCTCATTGAACTTTTTATTGATACGCTGCTCCATCTGCTTAGCTTCTTGTCTTCTATACAAATCTTCAACATTATGATAGCGATTACCACGTCTCGGAGGCATGATCATTAAACAATCTCGTTTCCCTCTCTGATCTAGCTCCGATACCAATTGACGCAGTTCTAATACCAATTGACGCGGCTTCTTCTAGGCTCGAACAGTTTAGGTATCAAACCGTCGCAACTTATCCAGGATCTTCTTCATGAAATGATGATTTCGTGTCAATAAACTGATAGAACGATAAATGCCCAATTCCGTTGATCGTGATGATGCCGGAATCTAGCTATCTCCAACCCGTTGATCTCGCAAGATGCCGTGTTGAAAGATCTACAATTCGATCGTTGATCACTCGAAAGTGATACCGAGAATTAGCTTCAACTTCGTTGATTCGCGCACGAATAACCTGAAGATGGAAAGAAGAAGGAGATCACACTCAACTTCAACAATGGTGGCGAAAGCTCACACACAATTTTATTCAAAATCAACTCCCCTTACAATGACATCACGCCCCTATTTATAGGAATTTACAACACATATGTGACTCAACAACATACGACTTGCCACTTACGAGTTACACGACTTAACACATGCGACATAAGAAAATACAACAATATACGACTTAACGATACAACCCACACATACGACATAACATCAGCGACTTAACAACATAGCATAGCTTCAGGCACAACTTAAGCGACTTAAGGAATCAGCGACTTAAGGAAGCAGCATAGGAGGTGAGCGACTTATAGAAAGCGGCATAGGTGAGCGACTTAAGAACGCGACATAGGTGAGCTACTTAAGGGAAATGACTTACGACATAAGCGACTTACGACATAAACGACTTAAGGCATAACTCACTATGTCGTTCATGGCAGGCGTTCAAGGCAGGTGACTTAACATAACTCGATGGTGCGCTACATCATCCTCCACTGCATCACAAAGCCTTTCTATTTACAATATATGCACAAATATATTTATATATATATATATATATATATATGATAATTAGAATACATTTTAATATTAACTTTGAAAATTATTATATTGAATAACTTCAAATCACAATATATACATTCATATATATTATAATTTGGAATCATACCTATTAAAAACAAAGACTTCCTATTTATAACATATATACATATATACATTATAAATAGAATATATTTTTATTTAGCTTTGAAAGAATAAATTTTACCAATTAAATTTTTGTAAAAGAAGATTATTAAACTAATTTATTAGCTTTTAAAGAATAAACTTACCAATTTAAATTATTATAAAAGAAATTTATCAAGCCAATTTAATTATTAATAAAGATTATTAAATTGATATTGCCTTAAATTCTGGGTTCATCACAGTTCGAACCAAGAACGGACTTGTATGGACGAATTCTATCAGAACATCGTGAGGAGGACGATGAGCATTCTAAGTAAATGTGTACTAAAAGGTAACGCACAACCTCGAGCCTCATCAACCGGGACTAGCTAAAATAGGGGAGGTGCACACAAGGCTAAGTGGCTAGCAACCAACTAGGGTAAGGTCATCCCTATCCAGAGGTCCCTTTATTTCGGCTGTGTGGGCGATTGCTAATCCCAACCACGGGGTGAATTTATTCGAACTATCCAGTAAGGGGTAGCTCCAGTCTTATGACGCAGGGGATCAGGGTGGGTCCTCGGTACGGAGATCTTGACCACGTACTATGATGGGCGGTACCCAGTAGCCCTACCATTGATGGAAATCCATTCTCCCTACGTGCCTTTACGGTTTTGTTTGTATACTTATTAGCTGGAATTTAATAACGTAATAATTTTGGCTATTTGAATAAGTATTTGTATATAGACACTACTATAATATCAGAGGATTTTACAAGAAAATGTTTTGGTTATCATAAGGAAAAACTTGGCATGTTTATTTATGGCATGGTCTTACGAGATACCTTTGATTCCAAAATGATTTTGAAAATTTTAATAATACAACTGAGTGTGTTTTCTCATGCTGGTTTTCGGACTGACTCGGTTGTTATTTAACTATTATGCTCAGGTTAGACCGAGTATTATAGAATATAGATTCTGGATGGACTACTGTGGAGCTCAGAAGATGAGCTGGATAACGAGGCGTATTTCCGTAGATTCATATTTCCATTGTGCAGTGTAAGCTATATATTTAGCTTTGGAAGGAAGAGATATTGTAACCGTCCTGAATTGTGATGTTGATTATATTGTACTCTGATGATGTAATATATAAAACAGATATAATTCTTTTGTTTTAAAGGATTAGTCGTTTATCTATTATATTTTGTTCCGCTGCGTTTGTGAGATTCTGATGTTGTTTTTCTATTTCTTCTTCTACCTCCTTCTTTTTAAACCCTAATGGTTCAATTTTCCGGCATTCGATTGCTCGACATTTGATACAGTGGACTATATTGATGTCGATTTTCGGGCGTCGAAAAATCAGGACGTTACAATAAGGCTACCGGATATTAATAGTGTAGCAAGTGCAGTTCCAAGCTTGAGAAAATCTATAAAGGCACCATGGGAACTGTGTTGCTATATATGGATCGAAGGAAAAGGCCACAGTTTGCTACCATGTTGGAAATCCAATCCCAATACAAGCTCTACAGTTTGATTGTATTCCTGAAATAGTTGTAATGCTTTGCAATCATTTCAGCACCCCTTTGGTATCATATATTACCATAAACTTAATCCAGGTATTGATACTTTCATTGTATATGTATTAATTTGAAAAGTGTTTTCAAAGCAATGTCATTAAGAATAATATCGAATATTTTGATATAAAGTATTTAGGTTATCATAACATAAAAACTCATATGTATTTATGTGTAGGTTGGTCTTATGAGGTACCTTTCTTTTCAAAGGTTTTGATTAACATCAACAATTAAAATTTCGAGTATCTCACACCGGTTTATCAAGCCTGATCTGAGTATTTTTAAATACTCAGGTCAAATTCGAGTAGTTTCAGGTTTAGTTGAGGACGCTTGAAGTTTCCATAGGAAAGCTGGAAATCTTCATCTACGTATGGACGTATTCTAATATCCTCTGCATCTATTGCATTTGCTTTTATTTTTCAGCAATTGTAAGGACAAAGATTTATAACTGTCCAGGCTGAATCTATGTTAGACTCTGATGTTGTATTCAAAATTTTCTCCTATAAAGATCGTTTGTTGAAATAACATATGTGCGATTCTGTTTTGTCTTTATTTTTCTTTCTTACCCTTAACGATTGGGTTTTCGGCACTTGGATTTGCGGCAAGTGAATACCGATGATGTATTAATGTCAAATTTTTGAGGGTCAAAAATCTCGATTCGTTACATAAAGTATGTTTGAGAATAAAAACAGAGCATGGAATGAAATATTAAATGGGTTTTCTACAAGAAATAGGCTTATATAAGAGTAAAATGTCGTTTGGCATGAATAGATGGATGGTAGTTATGTTTACTTTAATATTTTAAAAAGTTTAATTTCTAGCTGTTATATGTCGACATATCATATGTATCTTTATCGACATACAAACCAAAATTTTCAAAACCATCTTGTTTGTTATAGCTTTTGTCTTTATCCTTTACTAATATCTTTTATGATTTTCCAAAGACTAATAAACAGTATAACGTAGTAAGAAATGCATTTCATTAATTAGAATTTGAGGGGTACGTGGGTTTCACTTGAAATAAAAAAATACATAAGGACAATAGAAACTTAGACTAAGACTGCAAGGCACAAGGCTAAATAACACAAGTAAATACTAGATGGATTTAGAAGGATGTGGATGAAGATGATGAAAAGCCACCAAGCTGTGAATGACCGTTCCAAAGAATTTATCCATTTTTTTGGAAGGAGAAGTAAACTTTTAACTAAAATAACGCTTAAATTTCTTTTGGTTTTTAAGAAACTTCTCTCAGCTACTTAGTTTCTCTTTGTTGGTAAGTTTGGACGGTTTTTTGAAACTTTGTAAGGAAGTTTCCATTTCATCCTCCTCCTCTTCATCCAATTCCATTTCATCTCCTTCTTCCTCCTCTTTTTGTTGAATTTCTTGCTCTTCTTCCCATGCCGACCTGTGCCCCTTTTCATAAAGAGTTTCATAAGGTTTGAAAAATGGTGGAATATGCATTAGTGAGACATTGGCTTTGTCGAAAGCCTTTGGATGAATGGATTTTTCTTCTCGTAGATCCGCTCTAAAATATAAGAAAATTCTTGTGAGATACACATCATGAAAGAATGTGCTTTCGTATCTAGAAATGTTCTTTTGAACAAAGTCATCTAAAATGATTTATGCCCAGCGACCATAAATAGCAAAAAGAGCTTCAAAACCTTTTGAGTAAGGTTATTATGATTATCCGTCCTCGGAGTTATGCTTTGTTGTAAAATGAGACTTATAAGTCTGGATTTTGGACGAAGATCTTTATGTTTAAATTCAAAATCATCATCATTTTCGAAAAAATCATGGTAAACTTCATGGTATTGAACATTAATTTGAAAAGTGTAGAGGTCAATTCCACTAGACTTACAACCAATAATATGATCCAAAATTTCGCAATTTAAAACTATTTGAGCGCCAATAATGCTACTCTGAACTTGACCTTCTTTCTCTTGATAAAACTTTCCGTTTAAGTTTGCATAAAACATTTTTACCAAAAAGGGGTAGCAAACAAAATCATTTAGGAAGATTCGATCAAACTAAGAATATAATTTTCAAAACAAAGTTCTTATAAACCATAAGAAAAAATATCACCAGATTTAGCAAACCTTCCAGGAAAAACTTTTTCTGAGGTTGTATATTCCATATAGGCCTCAATTGCATCTCTTTCATTGAAGAGAAAGCCTTTTGTTTTCTTAGAGAGATTAATGGTTTTTGGGTTTGAACTAGAAGAAGCCATTTTTGATTTTTTTAAGAGATAAGAGAGTGAAATGATATTTGATATTTGAAAATAAATTAAGTGAAAAGATAGAATGGAGGCGAAGCAAATAAGTAGAGAATCGCAGGATATGTTTTCTAGCCTGAAAGTCATATTTTCAAACATAGGAGTAAGTGAAAAGTGAAGGGAAGTTTGAAAGTTTGAATTTGAAATGAAATTTTTCAAAGTTTAGATTTGGTGCATATATCGACATATAAGTGGGGCATGTATCAACGTACAACCCTTGATTTTCAAAATTAAACAAAACATTATATATTCCTATATATATTTATATATCTTATAATTCTAGTTGTCCTAATATTATTAATTTATTAAATATCCCTATCAATCAAAAGAAACCAATTTTTTTAATTTAAATTATAAAGCGTACCAGTTTTTGCTGCTTTTTGTTGATCAGTTTTGATTAATCTGTTGTTTCCATGAAACACATATTCACATATTCAGTACTACATACATTTTGGCTTGAGGAAGTGTTCAAATCATCCAAAGTTGTTGTATATGTCCTTTTCCTTTTTCTAGACGAATCATTTGTTGGTGAGAACTTTGATTTATACGAATGCAGGCAGTCTCTCCAAGAATGGCCAAGTTCATCATAATCGAAGCCTCTAATTGTAGTTCCAGTTCTATTGTTTTTGTTTTCAGGTTTTCGAGAGTTGTTCATCTTTCTATGTTTTAGAAATTTTCTGAAAATATTGGTTATAAATGTGATTTCTTCACCGTGCCATCGTAGAATCCTAATCATCATTTATTGAGTTGAACGTGATGGTTTTCTTTTCTTATGCCTTGCTTTCTTTTCTACCCTACGTTTGTGCTTCATAGGGCATTAAATTTCCCATTAACTCTTCAATTTTCAGAGTACTAATATCATTAACCTCTTCAATGGCAAGTATCTTTTGATCTCACTCTAAAGAGAGTGAATTGAAGATTTTTCCAATTTGATCATCTTTAGAAAAGTTTTTCCTTAATGCAACTAATGAATGCACTATATCTTGGAATCTACGGCACATGTCAGAAATGGACTCATTTTAAAAATTGAAAATCATTCATTAACATGACATTTTTAGTTTTTTTTACTTTTCTAGTGCCCTCATGGGTAACTTGCAGTGTTCCCTGAATTACATATGCAAACTTATAAATAGACACTCTATTAAATTCATTATTATCTAGTGAACAAAATAGAATATTCATGGCTTTAGAAATGTTCCGTGCAAGTGTTTTTTGATCAGCAGTCCATTGTGCAAAATTAGTTGGTGTTTAGTGTACTCATTTTGTGTAACATTCCAAATATCTAAACCATTTGATTGTAAATAGATTCTCATCCTACATGACCAATAAGTGTAATTACTGCCATTAAAAAGTACGAATCTGGCAGTGTATTGTCCTTTGACAAAAATATTTACAAGTGTACCAACAGTATTTCTAACCCTCTAAACTTTTCAAAACTCAAATTACGAATTTTTAAAAACCTAAAGCTCCGATACCAAATACTAGTCGCATAATTAAGGATTTAGGACTAATTAAATACTAGACTGGGGGAGGGAGTGAATAGTATTTTATAAGTTTTATAAATCTTATTGAAATTCTATTATTAATGAATACAGAATGAACAATCACAAATGCAAACATAGACAAGTATAAATGTAATAAAGTAAAAAGTAAAGAATTAGAGAGATCACACTAGAGTTTTTATACTGGTTTAGAGTTACTCTACATCCTGTCCTGTACAATTGCTTGTACAGATTTCTTTTCAAATGCCAATCTTTCAATGGGCAGAAGGCAACCCTAATACAATCTCGATTTCAAGGCTACGAGACAAACCCTCAAGATTTTCCGAGCTCTGGATACACTCATTTGATTTGGATGTGACACAAGCATACCCACTTGGATTTCCGGGACACCAAGCACACTTACTTGATTTAAATGAGACACAAACACACCCACTTAAACACAACTAGAGTTTGGTGGGTTTTCCATAGACAATTTCTTGATATTTGGTTATAATGAATCATATAGCCTCTTGAACAATATTTTGATCTTTGATTGAGAGAGAGGGAGATGATTGAAATCATAGAGTAAATAGTATAAAATCAATACAATGAAGTTTGAATTGATTCTAATTTGAATTTGAGAAGATTTGAATATATTTTTACTAGAAATTTTGGCAAAGTAGGAGTGAAGAGACAAGCACCTTTGTCCAAGTGGTTAATTGATTCGGCTTTGGTGCAGGATGTCACAAGTTCGAAACTTGCTTTCGAACGTTTATTTGACATGGGATATGTTGTCCTAATGATTTGTTGTATATAAAGTACCAGTTCAAAAAAAAAATAGGAGTGAAGACAACAAGAAAGTAGTTAATAAAAATTCATTTTGAAACCCTTTATATATGGAGAATAAACAAACATGTTCATTCATGAAGAGTTTCGATGAACAGACAATTCATTTCAAAATTACGGCATGTATGTCGACATACTATCTACCTATGTGTCAATATATGTGTGAAAATTTTGAAAACTAGTTTCTTTTAAAATTATTTTGAAAACTCTATACATTTAAATCATTTTAAACATAGTTTTTAAATATTTTAAACTTAACAAAACTTTAAAAAATATTTTTAAGTATATTTTAAAAAATACTTTATTTTAAATTTTAAAAAGGATAAAAATAAGAAATAGAGATCAATGATTGCTAACAGGGACTTTAACAATATTCTATGACTCTATATACTGTACCATGGTTTTAAGATATTCATAGCTTGATCTTTATACTCACGAGCCCTCATGTCTAGTTCTTACGTCTTTATACTGTATAGTCTTCTATTCATAACATATATAATATCATACATTATATTCTATATAACTTGGCAAAATAATTAGTATCCATATTTTATATCAAGGTATTATTATTACCAATGTTTTTATCATCAAAATCAATAAGGTATTAACATTCACTACATCAGTAATTTGGTTTCTTCTAATGGATATAGTGTTTATAACTTTAACTCAAAAATGTGGTGTAGTTTTGTATACTTAGTTTGCATCTCTTTACAGATTTGTTATGTATTTTCTTTACACATGCTTCTCGTTTCCTCCCTTGATGTGTTCCTATTATCAATATACTAGTGTGCAACACTTACGGTGCACCGATAACGTTGTAAAAATATATTGTTCATACCTTATACATTGTTAAAATTTAAATCAGTCATGCCATGAAACATAAATATATTGTGATAATCAAGAATAAAATTAAACCTTTTTAATTTTTTATATATTACTTTTTTAAAGTGATTTATATTTTCTTACGTTTGAATGAAAATTTGATTTTATCAAATGAATGTTATTTATATGTTGAATTTATAAACTTTAGGATTTGTTAGACAATTTAATGAATATTAGTTACTTGAATCTAACTAAACATTTTAAATTCAATTATATAATTTATTCGAATATACAGACTTAAAAGCACAATAACAAAGAGAATTAATGCGAATTTTGTAAATAATCGTAGATTTTATAAAAATATAGGCCTTTGATTGTAAAATCACAGAAAAAATTAATATAGTACTATAAATAATCGTGGAAATGATAACTTATGCGAATTGAAAAAACAAAAATGTAAGGGAACTAAAGAGAGCGATGACAACTTCTATAATTAAAGAGAGAGACTGAAATTCTTTGCCTTGTTATTCTCTAATTAATAGATAATTAATTTAGAAATGAAATATAGATCGAAGTTATGTTTATTGTTTGTTATGTGACCTGCATATATTTATATACAACTCAGAAATATAATTTTGTCTTTTTTGCGATATAAATATGGTATACATACTAAAATTTTAATTTTTTGAGATTTATTAGATCAATAAATGAAATTGGTTAGCCAAGTTTATTTGAATAGTTTAATTGTATGGACTTAAATATAATGGAAAACCAAAAAGAACTTTCTAATGTGTAAATTATAAAAGTCGGGTACTTGAATGTAAAATGGTTGGTGAGAATTGATAAAAAGTGCGGACTATTTTAAAATTTATAAATATATAAAAATATTTTATATTTAAATAAAATAAGGGAATTAAGTAGAGGGAATGGATTTGCTTGAATTAATTAGAGTGATGAAAATTCTTTTATTTTACTATTATTCAATAGATAGACATGTGCTCTTTCAATTCCTCGTCAAAGGTCAGTATGTAGATTCCTCAAATTCCAAACAAGGCTTCAGAATCAGACAAAGGGTTGCAATTGCTATAGTTGTAATAGTTTATAGTTATAAATAATGTTACTGGTTCATAAATATGCATATTGTAGTTTTAGATAGTACTTTCATGACCCAACTCTGCCTCGGTCCGACCTCAAATAACCCTAAATCTTGAACTATCACGGTCCGCAACTCAATCGAACCTCATTTATCGATGAACCTTGGTCCGACCTTTAAAACCAATGGTTCAACCGTCAATTTTATCTGGTTGAACCACGGTTCTTTTGTTTTTCTTACTTTCTCATCGTGTAATTCTCTCTCATTTTCATTGCTTCGAAGAAAATAAGTAAATATATATTTCAAAAATCATAATCGTTCCAAATTTTAAACCACCAACTTCATCATTTTGTTCTTCACTGCTGCAAACTCCTCTAATACCACTATAAGACTCATCAAGTTTGTCGTCATTAAACTTTCATCATTATGCACTATTCTACTATATACAAAACCGTACTTGTGCACCACAACAACACATAACTTCGGTTGCATACCTTGAAGACCATCTACAGCTTTTGTACATAGCATTATTATTTCAATATTTTTATGTATAGTTTGTAGTTAAGTGTGAAAAATTTGCAAAAAAATAAATCACGGTTTCGACGGTTCAACAGGTTGAACCATCAAAACCTTATACCTTCAATCGTCACGGTTCAAGGCACGACACGGTCATGAAAACTATGGTTTCAGTGGACACTTGGTTGAAGCTCAAAATCGAAATATGAAAAGTCCACATTTGAAACAGTAGTTACACATTATCTCCCTTATTATCTGGATATATGTAAAAAAGACATGTCAAACCCATAGGGCCAGGTCAAAATGGATCGTGTGAAAATTGATCTAATCCATTCATGGAATGATCTACTTGATTCATTTATCAAATGGATCAAATATGTCCTTAGCCATTTTATTACAGGGTTGATCCATTTAACAAAAATTGCATTAAAGCAATAAAATTTATCATAACATGCATATAGGTTATTAGATTTTCATATTCTAAGTTTAAATTCAAATACAGATTTAAACATTCAAAATCGTGATTGAAATCTAAAATCCAAATTTTAAAATTCAAATGAACAGATTTAAAATTCAGAAAAATCAAAATTAAAATTTTGTAAATTTAAAGTTAAAAAAAAAATTATATTTCATAGTCCAAATTTAAATATTCAAAATTTAAATTTTTGGTCATTAAAGTTTGCAAAGTGAGTCTTCCGTTTTACTAAATGGATTGATCAAACCCGTTTAAAAAAAGGATTAGCGGGTCATGTAAGCGGATATAAATATCCCTAAAGAATTTTAATCTCTTAGGTTTCCAAAATAGACAATTGGATATAATAACCGCAAATATTGCTCATATGAATAGGATATGGAAGTAGTTAAAAAGGGAGAAAAAAGCGAACATAGAGAACCCACTCATTATCCTGCCCAATGAGCAATTACTTAGGAAGCGCAAGCTCTAGCACTGGAGAATTTCTAAATCTGGTTAATTAGCCAGAAACTAATCCATTTGATGATGTGATGATGAATAGTCAACTTGGTAAATCTGGCAGGTATAAATTTGAATCTGAATGTCTGAGCTAAAACTCCTTGTATGATTATGTTTACCAACTGTTTCTTTCTTAAAAAGTTGCAGAGTACCAAGCCTGAACATTCATATGCTTTTTGTTCATTCGTACAATTAAAAAATTGCTATACAAGTATTATTTAGATTATTATAGAGGGCTTAGACCTTATCAATTCAAAGTTTAGTTCTTTCTGTTGAAATGATTCCATACATTGCTCTGATTTCATCGACTATTTCTGGAAATACAGAAGTCAAAATAGATCGATGTTGACCCCTTGACATTCTACCTTATATTCCATAACCAACAATCCACTTCCCTAGTAATAAAGCACTGAAAACCAACCTCTTAGCTGTATCATTGTCATAAAGACCCTTCCAAACATAATAAACAATGTTTCCATTGCTCATAAAACATAGAAATATCCAATCTATTGCATTGTTACAATATTATTATCACAGCCTTGTGCAATTGGATGCTTACAAGAGCTAGCATACAACCCATATGCTAAAGATGCAAGCTAAAAGAAGATAATGTCTTTTTGCTGCCTCTCTTTCTTATTCATCGTCTTTATATCATTCCAACTAACATCTGCTCTGAACTCAACAATCCACTGGGTACATAACCATCTATCGCAGGAAACAAAAAATGCAACACAAGGCCAGCCTCTTCAATTAATGTTTCTAACACCCGATGATGGACTGAAGGTCATATTACTGAGTTCAGAATTCGCTGGTAGAGGTTTCAAGTTGACTGTAAATGCCAAATGCAAATTCTCTTCATTTTGCGATCCTTATGACAATTCCAACTATAGCAAATGTACTTGCCCTACTGCTTCTGATAACGATTTCCAATATATATGCCCTAATTCACCAGAGAGGGGATGTGGCTTTGTAGTGGACGCACCACATGCTTCAAACTCCACAGAAAGTTTTTATCATTTGGTTAATTTTGGGGAGCTATCTTTCTACAGTGTATTCTATCCTACAGATGCAGTTACAGGAATACATGATATAAGTACTTGCAAACATGCATGCATGAGAAACTCTACTTGCGTTGCTGCATTCTATACAGCTGAGACTGGTGAACCTGACATCTTTAGTTGCTACTTGCCATCTGTTGTTTTAGCAGGGGACCCATTAGTAATGCCTAAAAGTCTTTTGCATGCATCCCTCAAGATTCTAGCTGTAAATTATTCAGATCCTATCCCTGATTTTACTCCTCCTCCTAATTCTTATGATGATGATGATGATAGAGACATCAACGTGAAAAATTCATCCTTCTCAATGATAAAGAAGGCATCAGTTATCACGCTCTCCATTAGCATATTAGCAATCCTTTCATGCGTTATTTGGTGGAAATATAGAAGAACAAAATGGAGCAAGCATAACTTTCTCAACCAAGTCCTAGGAGGACCGATACAGTTCTCATACAATGAATTATCTCAAGCAACTAAGAAGTTCGTGACAATGCTAGGAAGAGGAGGTTTCGGTATAGTCTACAAAGGCAAACTAAAGAATAATACTTTGATCGCTGTGAAGAGACTTTACAGCATTGAACAAGGAATGGAGGAGTTTTTAGTGGAGATGAAGACTATGGGCAGCATCCGCCATATCAATCTTGTAAAACTTCTCGGGTTCTGCGCTAATGAATCGAATAGGCTGCTAGTTTACGAGTATATGAGCAAGGGTTCATTGGATCAATGGATCTTCAATGAGAAAAAGAAGAAAGAACTCAACTGGGAGAGGAGAAGAAGCATCATACTCCAAGTAGCTAAAGGACTTGCGTATCTCCATGAAGAGTGCGATAAGAAGATAGTGCACTTGGACATGAAGCCCCATAACATTCTTCTAGATGAAGATTTCAGTGCTAAAATATCTGATTTTGGACTAGCTAGATTCATTGATAGAGATCAAAGCCATGTGATTACGGGTATGAAGGGAACAATAGGGTACTTAGCTCCAGAATGGGAGCATTCAAGAATCACAGTTAAAGTCGATGTGTACAGTTTTGGGATTGTGTTGTTGGAAGCTGTGAGTGGAAGGATGGTATTGGATTACTCGCAAAAGGACACTGATGTGATTCTGTTACGCGTTTTGCAAAGGAAGGCGACCGAAGGGCGGTTAGTTGATATTATAGATAAGAAGATTGTGGACTGGAAGAGCCATGAAGAAGACATGATTTTGATGATAACTGTTGGAGCTTGGTGTTTATGTGAGGATCCGGCTAAAAGACCGTCCATGTCGACTTTGGTTAAAATTTTCGAGGGCACGATGAAGATGGAGCATGAGATAGATTTTAATTTTGCTCATGTTCTGGTGCTTTCTTCTAAATAAAATTTGTTATTTGCGTAGATCATCGTATTCAAAATGAGATAGGTTGTTGTAGATGTTTGCTAGAAACCATTTCGTCGTGATGCATACATTGTGTATGGAGATGTTAGGCTTCTTTTTTTCTTTTTTTTCTGCGATGGTTTTTCATCAGTAATCCTCGTTTATTCTCCAGCTGCCAGTAAAGCTCTGGGGCCAGTTTCAAAGTACCTACAAAGATAAAAATTAGAGAAGAACGGCCCCATTCAGCAAACCAAGTACCTACAAATATTGAAATTCTAAATTAGGGTTAGTATGACAGTCCAGATGATGTGGGGATGTGATAGGTCCAGAACTGGAACTTGGGTTCTGAATGTTGGAAGTTATGGGATGGATAAGGAGTACGTGTTGGGAACTGATAACTAATAAATTCGCTAAGCCAAAAAATATTAGGAAATAGAGCTAACCTGTATGACGCCTTGTTGAGACTTGTCGAAGTCACTGAGTTGAAGAATGTGTCCATGGTATTCTTTAGCGTAGCCATCAGAGTCGAAGTCATCTATACAAAGTCAAGTATACTATGCTAATCTTAGTTCGAAGTCATATATGTGCATAAAGTACCGGTTTGAAGTCAAGTATAAGTTCAAAGTTAAATATACAAGTCATTGATCACAAGTTCGAATCAAATTAATACGCTATGCTATGCAATTGTTTAATTTTCAAATCCTTATGCGTACACGGTTCAATTGATACACTAGACTTTAAAATCCCCAAATCAATTTAATGTTTACACAGTTGAAAAAGTAAAAGTAAGGTGAAAGAATTCGTCCTTCAAAATGGTACCTCTAGGGTCATATTTATGGAGATTGAGATGCATGACTTCGACGCGCTCCAGCATTGGTCTCAACGAAAGTGTTAGTAGCAGCTTTGGCGATAGCGTCGGTAAAGGCCTCAGTGGCTTTTATGTTGCTATGTATTAGGTCTCCACTTCGTTTCTTCAATGGAAGTGTACGACAATCAACAAATTATGGTGTCGGCGGCTCCTACCATGAGGGTCGAAGTTTTTTAAAGATGGATGAGGATATCAGCTTGAGTTTATGTGAGTACGAAGCACTGATAATCATAAGGCAACATTGTTAACTTCATGGATATTGTTAGTTTCCAACATCAATACCACTTCGCATAGACACGCAATATCCTCTAAGCACTGATAAAACACACCAATGAAGCACCGCGTGGGGCATTAATGAAGTGCAGAACAACTCTGTATTCCATCGATATCAGCAGAGAACAATACATTTGAACTGCTTGTAAAGTGTGGTGTAGTTTGAATGTTGTGTTGATAACCTTCATGGTCATCGTCCATGAGCTTGCTTTGGCCATGATAGGTGAGTGGCGGCGCCTCTAGTTCATTGATAGTGATATGTATTCGAAATGCGATGACAACGTGGACGAGGTGCAAGTCTTTGCCATAAAAGACGGCTTCAACATAGTTTTGCATCAATGAAGTGCTCTATGGTCACATCGATATTCGTTGATGGCTTATGAAGTTAGTTATATTTGAGCTCTTCGCTTCCTTGGTTGCATGCGACGCTATATGTAAATCTATCATTGTTGAAAGGCGGTACCCTATCCCTTTGTCATTTATTTATAGATGCCTTGCTGGCTCCATGTATTTTCTCAATAGTTATAGCATGCGATGTGGGCAATTGCTAACATCGACATTGTCGCTTCGATATGGCTTACTAGCGCGACGGTGTGACACATCAAACCTTTTCGATAAGAATTATAGTGGTAACACCCTCCAAGTAAAGAAAAACCATTGACTTTTCAAGTCAATAGCATTGACGTCGGCGTCGTTCTTTTTCCGACTTTGGGTCTTCTCCCACCGGTCTCTATTGTTTATAAAATTGATCCAGTTGCTCTCGCATGCCTATCTCCATCTACAAATACACGAGCCTCTTTCTTTATATCCTTTTACCTGCAATTGATAATTCAAGTAAAGATGAATCAAATTTTCTCATAAAATTTAAACTTATTCATTACTCACGCATTCGATTCTCGTTCAGGTACGAATTTTGTCTTTGATCGATTTTATGAATAACTGATTCATTTAATTAGGCTCTAGGGTTGTCATTATGATTCGATTTAGGGGTTTTATGTGATAATCATATTTCAAATTGAACTTTATCGATCTCAGATTGTGGATTTTGATACTTCAGTATTCATTGATCTCGATGATGGTCGATTTAAATTAGATTAATAGCAGATCTTTATGTTAGTTGAAGTGGGCACTTCATCAAACATGTTTCAGGTCCATCGGTAAAAGCAATAATTCACTAGACCTGAAACCCTTTTTAAAATAATCTCGAAGGCACTTGTAATTTTTTATGATGATCTGTACTGATAATTTTCCCTACTGTCGAAGTTAACAAAACCCTTTGATATCTTCTAGTTCGTAAAGGTTTTTAGCACACAACTTTTTGTATTATAAATGATATGTTAACGAAGAAGGTGATTTCGACAATGACTTCTATCATATTAACATCGATTATTCTCGATGACATTTTTCTTCTCGAATTTAATAAAAATTTAGGTTATCCTATTATCTTACTAGCCAATAGTTTTCATCCCATAAGTAATTAGAGAGAAGCTCGCTGACCCGCTCGAAATCATAGGTATTACTGTCGTTACGGCATCTAGGTTGATTAAGGCGATGCTACTGGTTCGATACTCGTTTTTTGATAGTAATAACACTCTTTGATCAATTAAGGTTAACAACATCGCAGTTATTTCACATCTCATCGACTAAGTCGAAGCATGGCTACCCTTAATTGAGAACTTAGAGATTATCGACATTTAATGTTTTGGTTCACCTCGTCAACATTCTTAATAACATTCTTATTGATAATGTTTGTTTCGTTTAAATGTGGCACTAATAATCTCATTATCTATAGAAGTTACCTTACTGTTTTTCTTTATCTTTCAACAACCATTTTTAATATTATATGTGAGGCTCTGTATGACCTTGGCCCTCTTGACACCATTGTCCGTAACATGTTATAAATCATTTATCCAATTATCATGTTTTTAATCCACGCCGCTGTTATTCGTTAATGTCGATATCCTTATTACCTCGTCATCAATCATAATTATGGGACTTTTTGATATTTTACAGCTTAAGTTTACAACACTACCAAAATGAACTCATTGATGCCGTGTATCTATCCTCATTTAATTTCTACATAACCCTCTTTCATGAAATTCTCCTATCCAAATGGAGATTCAAGTTCCCTAATAAACTCAATGCATGACGTTTTAGTATTATTATCTAGAGAATGTTACATACTTTGTTACTTCAAGAATGAATGGATTGCTTAGAAAAGCAAACTTTTACCTTGCATGTACCAAATATTTCAAACAATATAATTATGATTATTTCTTAAGTGTGGAATAATATCACCTGGTCGAATAATGAAGAATAAACAATCCAACAAGCAGGCTGTAAAGAAAGCCAACAATGATCCCAAACCTTCATCTTCGACTATCAGGAAAGAAGAAATCAATTCAAAATCATCATACATCACCTCCTAGGCTGAGTTGGACTCCATCCTTAGTCCATTCATAATTTTCGGGGTTGAAGCATCCCTATTGGTCCTGTGAACAATATTTGTAACCCAGTAGGGTACTTTTCTCTCTCTCCACCATACATATTTGACATACATGCTACCTTCCTTTTTTGGGATTCCTCTTAAGATACCTAGAGCACCTGATTATAGCATCGATCCAACTTTTTCCTAACGCTTATGCATACCCGAGTAGCTTGGAAGTCCTAGCTTGGGAATTTCGAATCCCTTCTCTCAGTGCTAATATTCTTCACTACATAGCTAGTCCTGCTAAGCTGGGTGATCACCCAGTCCACTGATTGTACCAAATTCATCCTCATCTAAAAAGCTTAATTCTAGAGAGCCTTAATAAGGCAAAAGAAGGGGAGACTCAATTTCTTTTGTTAAATGCTTGCCCAATATTAGAGGCACATTTTCTACTACTGGTAATTTTCTTCTTATTACCCATTCATATTTGTTTGTTGTAATTTATTAATGAGTACCTCACTTTCAGATCCAACACCTAAGAAGCTAAACTCGAAAGATCAAAAATTTGTGCGTTCACTGACCAAAGCAGTAGAAACAATAAAGAAAAGGCATAGACTGTTAATCCTGTCTTAGCTTCATTAATACTCTATCATTTCGGATGGACACAAAGTCTTGGGAGAACTTCTAATGATAAAAACACAACTCTAAAGGCAAGAGCACATTGGTAATGGGCAAGCCCGAACTTTTTACATCTAACTCCCCGGTTTGGCCTGGGATACCTGGTAAGACATCACTTTATTCATTCGAAATTTACTATAATATTATCTCATAAGCTTACTCCCTTAGTTCAAGTTCATCTGCTTTGATAGTCGTTTCTGTAAAAAAGGAAGTCATTGTCGACTCTCCCAAAGATAAGTCGGAAAAAGATAATATTTCTGCTCCGATCAAGCTCCCAAAACTCAATCTCTTAAAGGAGCTACCTTTGGTTCATTCTCTCTCATCAAAAGGAAGTTGACTGATAGTTCTACTGCTGCATCTACCCCTAGCGAAAAACCTAGGACAGGGGAAGTGCAAGTCCCTGTCATTATTGAAGAAGATGAGTTGATTGATGTTAACTCAAATCTTGAAATTCCAAAATTTGATGCCGCTAGAGACAAGTTTAATTTTAATGTTGCCATGGACAAGACCAATCTTAATGCTACTGGAGATGAGACCCAGCAAGTGACTGAAGAAGAGAACTTTCAAGATCCACTTTCCCGTATCACTTTTCCAAGCTCTCTTAAGGCCTTAAAACTTATATGTGAGGATCTTGGATTTTCCTTCTCACCAAAGGATCCCTTTCCTTTTAAGTTGCATTCATCAGTTCCTGTCACTAAATTTGATGACCTTCTTCAATTGGTCATTCAATCTCCTTCTTTAGTTGCTTTCCAACCATTACACCCTTCTTCTTACACTTAGGAGCATTGGTTTGCCATTCTTAAGCAACATTTGCTGGTATGTACCCTTTTTGTCTAGCTGCTTTAATCTCTTAATATCTCACACATTACATTCTAGCTCAAGCTTTGTTACTTATTTTAGGTTTCCTAACATATTCTTTTACTTCAAGACGAGGCTTCATTATCATCAAGTGAAATATCCAAGCTTAAGGAGAAGATGTCCTCTCTTAACAACTATATTATTGATTTAACCACGATGAAAGAAGAAGTAGTGAAAGAATAAGAAAAGCTGGCTACTTCTTTGAAAGAAATAGAAGCTCCATTCCAAAGGAAAAGAGTGATAAATAGATTTCTAAAGATAGAGTAATGGCATCAGAATTGGCACTTGAGGAGGATGAAATGAAGGGAGCCAAGCTTATAGTAGAAAATGCACCCCTCAAGAAAAAGCTGAAAGGGAAGAAAACTCTTTTGGACTAGTTGACTGCAGTGATTAAGGATGCAAAACGAAATGTGTCTCGTTTACTTGGCACGCCCCATGACACCATTATTGAGAATTCCCATGAAAAAGAACTCTATACTGCTTATGTTGATAATACTCCTATGTGTTTAGATTTTGGCCTCCCCTCTCTCCTTCCGTAATGGGAGGAAAAGTTCATGAGTAAATTTAAATGGATATCATAGGGATCTCAAGCACCTAGGGAAGAGGAGAAGGTTAATGCTGTGGAGTTACTAACTTTGGATGATCCTCCAGTTGATAAGGAAACAGATTCAGATGAGGAGGAGAAGTATGATGATGGGAGTGAGGATGAGGGTGATAACGACATGACGATCCTAACAACAATAACGATGAAAACGATGATGATGACAGCAATGGTGGAAGTGGTGGAAATGGCATCCTTGGGCCATCAAATGACAAGGACGGGTCAAGAGGCGCAAACCTAGACCTAACTACCCAAACCATGGGGGCTACTAAAATTCTCGATCCTTCAAGGACAAATTCTCCTAAAAAGGATAGCGCCCCTTAAAGCCAAAAGCCCAAAGATAAAGGAAAGATCTCATCATCTTCGATTCTGCTTTCTCGAGTATGGATATCTTTGTTCGAATGTCTTAAGCTTATCAAGTAACTTTTAGTTAATACATTGACCTCTTTAGTTAAGGAGAAAATCACAATATTATCATGATGTTATGCTCGATAAGAAACTAGGGATATAGATCGCCTAAAAAGAGAATAGGACACACAATGAAGGACTATAATACATTGTCTTAAAAGCACCCAAAAATAGTTGAGAGCGTGTTGAGACTGAGAATTTTCAAAGAGACGGAAGTCACTCCTTGTATGCTGAAAGCCTGTCATTACCGGGGAATACTCATGAAAGAGAATTTTGAACCGGTGCCCCTCTTCTGGATGCTAATTGATGACAAAGATGCCTTGGTGGAGTTTCTATACAAATATTATTGTAGGTGCAAATTTTTCGATTTCTCGTATTTGGGTGACAACTACGGGGATTTACTCAAACGTTTTCATCGTTTATATTTGGAAAAGTACTGGCCCGATCCTTACCCTGGGGCATGTTGGAATCTTCCCAGAATAGCTTCTATCCTGGTTTCATCTCACTATATTTCCCTTGAAAAAATTAAGTTCAATAGTAAGAGATTTATTTTTGAAATGCATAAGAAATCCATATTGTGTGGATCTTGATGACTTGTGTAACTTTAATATGCTGTTTAGTTTATTTATGGACTTTACGGCTTCTAGCTGTCATATTCTTAATTTAATTTCGATATGTTGTACATAATATAGTCTTCTTATGTTGTCCGGTTTTTGGGGATCTCTTAAGTTAATTTGTCAGGCTAAAGAAAGATTTTATGGAGAAATCCTCGATTCTCAAACATCATAAATAGATGGATGCTGTTTTCTCAGAGATATATAAGAAGTCTACGTTCGTTACCCTCGTTTTCGGTTTAACTTTTTAAGCGATGAAAAGGATAAGTTACTAAGAGAAATCCAATCTTATCACACCAAATTAATACGTGTTTACGATAGCCCTCTTGTTGGGGAATGAGATTATCATTGGTTCCCTCCTTCCTTTGATCCTATGCTAACTTTGTCTGCTAGGTCATTTGAAAAGGTTAAATCTGTCATTTGGAAACTTTGAATGTTAATCAAATATTACTGAAATAGTGTTGCAATGTATCCTTAGCTTTTGTTGTTACTCGTAAACTCTGTTTTATCAATAGAAAAGTTTGTTTTTCATATATTAATTCTTTTCTTCCTTCTTCTTAATAAGAGATTCAATTAGTGTGTGCATCTGATTCTCAAGATGCTTTGCGAATCATTGAGATTAAGGACAGGTCTTATGTAAATGAAAAATGATCATCCCAAGACGGCACAACTTCATGATTGCTGAATAATCCTACAACGCAAGAGTGGCATAAGAACTAATTCATATAAAAATTGATGTTTAGGACTTACATGGAAATGAGTGCTTGTTAAGGAGTAGCTTAAAGAAAAAGAGAAAGATTATCAAGCGCTAAAAGAGAAAACTAACTCGATTAGGGAGACTGGTTCTTTAATCGAAGCTGACATAGAGAAAGCTAAACTACATCAGAGAATAAATAATTTTAAAGTAGACTTGGTAAAAAGTCAAGTTAACTCTCAATCATTAGGGATCATTGCAAATAAAGGCAAATCCGGCCTTCCTACCCCTACTTCTGGAAGAATTACTATATATCTTTCTTTGGTGAGCTTAGAATTCCTACTTTGCTAAACCCGCTCCGAGCTTAAGTAATGAAACAATCTTAGCATGGAGGTAAAAGGTCAAAATTGAGGTCATATAACATTTTGGTAGGGAATGGGTGATAAAATATCTCATCGTATAAGCGAGTATGGGAGCAAAGTTCAAAAGCTTGAATGTGAGAGATATACTTTCAACCAAAAGATTGAGGAGTTGAATAACTTAGTCAAAACTTTACGAAGAGCCAACAAGACTCTCTAACGCGCTTTGAATGTTCAAATTTCTTCAATTGACGATGCAAATAGTATTCGAAAAAGGGAAAGAAATTCACAGAACTCTTGAATGCTGCTATTCGCCATGTTATTGACCCCATAATTGCTAAGGATTTAAAGGAGACTGCACACAACTTCAAACTTTAGTGTGATCTGCCTTAAACTAGTTTTCTTTTCCGTTTGACTTTTGTACCTGCCACCTTGTACATAATGTATTAGATTGTAAGTAATTTGCAATTGGATAAATGTTACCTCAAATGTAGGGCACATAATCCTTAATTGAATTCTAATTTTGATCTATTAGTATTTTACGTTTCCATATTTGAGCTTTTCGATGTGTAGATCGACTTTCTGCTTGCTTAGTGAAGTAAGAATCTTAATGATTGAGCTCGATATAAATATCCGGTAGCTTGCTTTAGTAACAGAAATTCTTGTTAGATGAATTTGAGTTGAAAGATGACTTGAAGAAGCCCTTAAACTTAATCTGAATATTGAAGAAGACTAGAAACCCATATTTGGTAATAATAATAGTAGACCGAAAATCCATATCTGAAAGAAGACCAAAATTCCATGTTTGGCAATAATAGTAAAAGATTAGAAATCCATATTTGGCAATAATAGTTGACCAGAAATCCATATCCGAAAATAATAGCAGAAGAGCGTAAATTCATATTTGGAAATAATAGTAAAAGACCTGAAATACATATCTAGCAATAATAGAAGACCAAAAATCCTTATGCGATAATAATAATTGAAGACCAGTAATTCATAACTGGCAGTTGAACGTTGCGTTTATTTAGAAAGCATAAATAGATCATATCTAATAAACCATCCTCTCGAAGATAGATTAACAGGAAGCACAACTTAGCTTAGATTTTGATGGATTGGGAGCATTACTTGGATCCGATCATGATAGATTTGGAGCACTACTTGGCTCTGACCCCTTCTCACCATCTTAGGTGATGGATTAGGTTTGATGTCTAGTGCATTTGGTTAGCTGTCTTGAGCCGGACTAAAGGCCTATCCGATCTTCCTCTAGAAGGCGCTTCAGTGAGGCCTTTAACGATGGTATTGACGGCTTATTCGGTGCTTTAGATGCAACGACTCGTTTTTTTAATTATTTTAAATTATTAAAAATAATATGATCATTAGATAAAATTGTTTAAAATTACAAATTTAATGTTTTCTTTATGTAATTTATTTAATATGAAGCGGGACAAAAATACTAAAATAACCAATTTCGAAGATTTGGGCAATAACAGTATTGAAATGGAATTCTATGTACTGAATGTATTGAAGTAAATTGATTTAAGTATTTTAAATCGATGTTTTGAAAATTGAACTTGGAATTGATAAAAATCATAATGGTTCTGTAACGATCCGTTTTTCTCTACATTTTGAATCGATAATAAAGCACACGTGTCCAACTCAAATTACATAAACAAGCGGATCATTATGTGTAGAAAGAAAAATAAAGACAGAACATAATCTCACATGAATGGAAAAAAAATATTATTTCAATAATAATCTTTACAGCGAATTTTTTTAAATACAATGTCAGGTTTAACCTAGATTCAGCTTGGATAGTTATAAAATCATGTCCTTACAAATGCTGAAAACAACAAAACAAATGCAATAAATGTAGCGGATAATATATTACGTCCATATGATGATGAAGGTCTCCATCTCTCCTCTAGAATTTCCAACTGTCTTCAATTAAACCTGAAACTACTTGGATTTGAATCGAGTATTAAAAATATCTGGATTAGGCATGATAAACCAGCATGAGATACTCGAAATTTTAAATGCATAGATCATGATGATGTTATCAAAACCTTTGAAAAGAAGGGTGTCTCATAAGACCACGCCTGCACATAAACACAAACAAGTTTTTACCTTATGATAAGCAAAACACTTTATACCAAAATACACTTTATATTCTTTTTAATGACATTCTTTTGAAAACACTTTTCAAATAAACTTATTCAAATAAGGTATCAATACCTGGACTAAGTCTAAGGGAATATATCCGGACTGGGTCAACGGAATATACGGAACGGAATACATGATACCAAAGGGGTAGCTGAAATGTTTGTAAGTCATTATAGCTATTTTGGGAACACAATCAAAACCGTAAATCTTGTATTAGGATTGGATTTCCAACATGATAGGAAACCAGTGGAAAGATCAATCTGTATCCACGACTTACGTGCAAGACTCAGACGTTGTTATATAACAACACAAATGGCTAAAAGGGGATACAATCTGCTAATAACATCCAAGGACTCAGACTTCGCACATCCCTACCATGAGGCGCAGATGTATCTGGTACCTAGGGCTTAGAACATATGATAACCCAAATCACAACTATCCAAAATGCGAGCATACATCTGACCACATAGCATCCCATCATAATCAGGGTGTGAGGCCTGCGAGGCTACGCTCCATTTCTTCAAAGCCACACTTTTCATACAAAACCACGCGTTGATCATAACAGGTTCCACTTTGAATGCCACATTATCATTCCACATCATATGACTAATTTCTAGAAAACTATAACTTCCTGAGCTCATATGTCTTGGGAAAGGGTGTTAAGCTAAAAAAAGTTACCTTCTCTGCCAGCAACTAATATACATTTATAGAAACCAGTCAAATGTGATTTAGAATACAATGTCAGGCAAACATCCATACAAGTTCGTCCTAGGATTGAACGAAATCGAAGGCACTCTCCTACTACCACTAGTAGCGAGTGGTCCTTGCAATCCAAAAAATCTCCACAACGAGGAGACCACTGCTATAAATAACTCTATAATGGGAGCGACCTAGAGCACGTTAACAAGAAGTTCTCACACTATAAAGATCCACGGTCTTCAATAATCATCATGTCTTAACTTTTGAACGTATAAATTAGTTCGAAGTAGTTTTCGGATGACAATCACTCAAATCCGACCTCGGTTTCTTCGAAGCCAATCATCGCGTTAAAAGTTGTTAAGTTCATATATGGATATCAATTGTCAATCAATTACTTCATCTTTTATTTAAATCAAATATCTTTCTTAGATATATTCTTTTCAAGTTGTTCCATTTTTTTTTTCAAATGTATATGGAATTATTAAGCCTCATTTATCAAATCATTTGGTTTATTTAAAACTTACTTAATTCTTGGAATAATTCTAAATCATTTTCTCTTTTACTTAGGAAAACCTTTCCAAATCGTTCATTAAATCTTTAATTAAAAATTTCTTATATTCAAGTTATAACTTTTAACTTAGGGAAAATATTCCCAAATCATTTATTAAATCATAATCAAAGATTTCTTTCTTAACTTCAAATCATATTCATGCAAATCAAAGATTTTCATAACATAGCACTACTGCCACCTTAGATATGGTAAATTTCACCAACAAGGACTAGTGGCAAGTAATCCTACATCATGGAGATCTTTGTCATCAATGATCATTCTCTTCAATATATTTTATTTTGAAAATTAGTTTGAAGGGGTTTTCAGATAGGAATCAACCAAATCCGATCCCGGTTTTTTGGATAGGAATCACCTAAATCCAATCCCGGTTCCTTCGTACTAATCATCGATAAAAAGATTTTAAGTGGTTAATTAACATTCAAAGAAATTGTTTCCTTTCTTTTCTCTTGAAGAAACATAAACATGATCTTTTAGAGCATCCGGGCTTTCCTTTCGATCTATTCCATCCCTCGCATAAAAAGAGAAAAAAAATAGGCTAGGTAAGTTCAGGGCACTGGTTGCTCCATTCCTAACCTTAGTTAAACACCATGTAATAGATTTCCAGATCTCACAGGCAAGTGAAATGTACTAGTCATTTCCGCATACTCAGTTTGTTAATACGTTCAATATTCTTCACTTTTTGTTTAAGTGGTATAAACAATTCCTCTTAATAATTTATTCAAACTCTTATTAAAACTAACAAATCAACTTTAAATTACTTAACTATTCTTTTAAAATCATTCACAAAAGATTTAGGAAAGTGCTATATAAGCTTATTTGATTTAAACAGCTTTTTAATATTTGAAAATTCAAATTATCCATTCCAAATCCCTTTTAAACCGTTTTATTTTTTAATCATTTAAAAATATCATTTTTAAAGAAATCTCATTTTTAAAGAAATCTCATTTTGGATTCCGAACTGCAAAACCGCAATATTTTTAGAAAATTGTTTTGGGCATATTTCAAATTCTACTTGATGAAATTTTAATTTTATTTTTCATTGGAAAACTATGGATATAATAGACTGTAAATTTTTTATCTCGAAGAATTCCGAGCAATATTTCACTTTGTACACTCATTTAACTTTTATGGCGTGAAATCGCGAACTACCGTTACACGACGCGCATAGTTTTGACTTGTTTTTCAATTTCTTTTCAAACTTCTTGAAAACACTTTTAAATGTTTATAAAACATTTCTAAATCATTTTAAACTCATTTAAATAATAATTTTATATTTCAAACTCATATTCCATTTCACTTCACTTTATAATAATACATTATTCTAAAATCATTGATAACCTTTTTAGATATTTTGAAATCATTAAGAGGCTAAATAATTTCATTGAATTAACTATATTTACTAACCGTTTCAAACCAAGTTATCATCCATATCACAAACATATAATCAACCATAATATCAACCAAGTTATCATCCATTAAATCATCCAAAATATAACAAACATTTCAAATAATTAACTGGAAATATTTTTTATGAATTAGTAACTTAAATTATGATTACTCACCTTTAACCAAATTGTTCACTTCCTACCAACATTCATTTAATCCAACACTTCGCTAAACCATTTTAACTTTACCAAACCATCACCTAAATAACTCTACTTCACCTTTTGTGCTCGACCATCACTTTACTTCCACTCGCTCTTAACCACAAGTCTTCCTCTCTTCCATAGGTTCAACCTCCTTCTATTCCATCCCTTCCTCCATCATTTCTTCACTTCTTAGATGCTAAACCATGTTTTGGTGATATTCTAAGGTCCTTGGCAAAATATGGTGGTGTTTGAAGTTGATTTGATATGATTTTGAAAAAGTTAGTAAGAAAAAGAGAAGAGAAGAAGCCATTAGAGAGTGAAAGAAAAGCTTGAAAAAGAAAGAAGAAGTGAAAAAAAGTATGAAAGTGGATTGCTTATTTAAAGAAAAAGTTTTGGATTAAAATATTATTTTGTAAAAAGACCAAAATACCCTTTATTATTTTTTAAGTAATCTTATTTTTTCAACACTTAACATCACATTTCAAATCATTGCTTTAAGTCATTTTCACTTAAGTATTAAGTAGAGAATATAATAATTATGTTTAGTTTGAGTTGATGTTTACGTTTTGCTTTGAAATGACATGTTTGTCGTTTTGTGCTAACTTTTCTTAATTGTATTTTAGAATTTTCTAAGTATGTTTTGTAAATTAAACTTGATTAGGGAATTAATTAATACTTATACTATTTGAATATATGTTCCTACAAAAGAAAATAAAGGTGCGGCAACGTTGCGACAATTTTTAATCCGCAAAATGTTGATTTTTGATAAAATGTTTTAAGATCACATTTTGACATTTTAGTTAAACTATTCATTCATGTAAACCAAATTTAAAAATGAACTTTTTACTTCTTTAAATAAATTAAAACATGTCTCTTTGTATTTAAAATCATATATAAATAATATTAAAATCTCTAATTTTACAATGTATGTAAAACTGACAAAATGCGACAAAATTTGGTTATTTTTGTAAAACGATTATTAACATGCTTTTAAATATTTTAATATATTTTTATTATTTTTATTAAATATTTTCAATAAGATTTATCTTTTTAAATAAATATTTAAAGCTATTTATTTAAGCATTTATTTATTGTTAACAAAACTTAACTTTTGTTGATTTGTTCTAAAATCCAAATTTATACTTTTTAAATTATTGACTATAAGAATAAATAATTTATCTATTATTACTATTATATATAACATGTTTATTTAAGTTTTAAACCTTTTTAAATTTAAAACAAATAAAATATCTCATTTTGAAGTAGCGAAATTATGGGTCATTATATTCTCCCCTACTTAAAAGAATTTCATCCTCGAAATTACCCCAAAAAAAGTTTGCCAAACATTTATCTTCAAACTTAATTCCTTATAATATACACAGATCACCCGTATGAAATATCTTATTCAATCTCCGATTCGAATACACAACTTTATTTCTGAACTAGTATCAATCCCCCGATCCTCTAATATGGATTTTAATCAGACTCTTTGCTCAGAACCTTTGCTTTCCTTACATAGCACTCAACTATGATAGAAAAATCAAGTATCTAACAAAAAATCCTCATCAATATTCATCATTAAGAATCGAATAATAAATTCCTTTCCGGACCAGTATAAACACCTCAAAGTTCCGATCTAGAATCTCAGATCAAAATTGTGTAATGAGATGATCTACATACATATGCATTTATTAACTTTCAAAAACCTTTCATAAACTTTTATCTTAATTTTAAACATTTTATGATGGTGATTCTTTATATAATCCCTTTATTTATTTATTTTACAATTATTTTTATTAAAGAAAATATTCTAGAGAAACCATTTTTCACTCAATATCTATATAAAAAAGTTCTCCTACAATCTTTTAACTCAATATATTTCCTTTAACGCTAATATTATTTACGACTTATTTCGTAAAACTATTACTTAAGTCTACATCATATAACTTAAGCAAATTAATCATATTTTTAAAGACTTCAGTCCAAATCCTTAATTAATGCTAGGATTCATTAATAAAACATTTTCCAGTTTATAATTACCTTTTTGTTTATAATCACATTTATAAATTATATTTATCCAATTTCATTTACTCAGAATACTTCACAATCGTTTATCTTTTACCAAAAGTTTTCATAAATTTTTTAGCTATGAGTATGGTATGATTCAGAAATTTTCGACCGTCCAAAATCGTTGGAAATTCTGTTTTATTTTAGCAATTAGCGATCTCAATTTATCTTTAGTTTAAACATTTTTATAAAGATTACTAATCGATGATTCTCATTATTTCTTTAACTTAAGAAAATTATATTGATCGGGTAACTTCAAAACAATCCAAGGAATTGTGTATTACCAATAGTATCATATATCCTCTTAATAAGAAGAGTAATACTTAAGAGAACTGTTTAGCATCTGAACACATCTCTTGCCTATTTTTAGTTTGTTTTCGAGCCAATCGAATTAGTTATCATGAAATACCTCTTTTTACTTGAAATAATACCATTTTCAAAATCCTTTAGAGATTACTTTATAAAACCTATTTTATAGATTCATTTTATCTTATACTAATTAACTTCATTTAAATTAGCACAGTTCTTTAAATTACTCGAATTTAAATTCTCATTCCTTTTATATTTATCTTTTTAAACAAGTATTTAAATACATTTTATCTTATGTGTTTATTCCTTAAACAAATCCTATTATCAAACATCTTATAGTCAAATTGTGAAACTTAATTCACAAGGTATTTGTACTTAAACTTTTAAATTAAACAATTGATCAATTTATGATAGTAACTTAACATTATCATTTCTTAATTTATTATTTTGAAATAAGTAGTAAAGATCTTAATTATTTTATTAGATTTCTTAATTATCGATTATCTTTACGAAACGTCTTATAGTCAAATTGTGAAATTCTAATCACAAGATGTTCATATTTAAATTTCACAAATCCTGATTTCTAACTATATAACTTTTCAAAATATATACTTTATATTCAAAATATAATCCTAGGTAAAATTATTTCATTTACCAATTTTTTCAAAATCAATGTGTCGATTCATCTTGTTTAAATGTTTAGGAACCCTCATCGATAGCGGTGATTAGGCGTATCGATCAGAATCCATAAATCACTCAACAAATAAATCAACACAAAAATTTTTATTAGTCACTAACAAATACGCACTCAAATATAATTCACTCAAGCTCATTCTAGGGAGTTACTAACCCTCTCTCTAATGGGTCACTCATCCTAGAGTATTGCTAACCCTATCTCTGATGAGTCTTTACCCCAACAAAGCCAAGGTTCTTGCATAACCTTCAACACTGATACCAAATGCAACAAACGGTTTTTCCGTTCCTTTTGAATCGACAATAAACCGTACATGTCCAACTTAAATTGCACGAACAAGTGGATGTTTAAGGGTAGAAATAAAAATAAAGATAGAACAGAATCTCACATGAACGGAATAACGTATATTATTTCAATAATAATCTTTACAGCGGAAAATTTTAAATACAATATCAGAGTCTAACCTAGATTCAGCCTGGACAATTATAAACCCATGACCTTACAAAAGCTGAAAACAAAAAAACAAATGCAATAGATGTAGCGGATAATAGAATAGTCCATATGATGATGAAGATCTCCAGCGCTCCTCTAGAAATTCCAACCGTCTTCTGCTAAACCTGAAACTACTCGGATCTGACTCAAGTATTAAAAATACCCTGATTAGGCTTAATAAACTAGAGTGAGATACTCGAAATTTTAAATGCATAGATCATGACGATGTTATCAAAACCTTTGAAAAAAGGGTATCTCATAAGATCACGCCTACACATAAACATGGACAGGTTTTTACCTTATGATAACCAAAACATTTTTTAACCAAAATACACTTGATGTTATTTTTAATGACATTCTTTTGAAAACACTTTTCAAACAAACTTATTCAAATAAGGCATCAATACCCAGACTAAGTCTAAGGGAATATATCCGGACTAGGTCAATGGAATATACCGAACGAAATATATGATACCAAAAGGAGTAGCTGAAATGTTTGCAAGTTATTACAGCTATTTTGGGAATACAATCAAAACCATAAATCTCTTGTTAGGATTGGATTTCCAACATGATAGGAAACTAGTGGAAAGATCAATTTGTATCCATGGCTTACGTCCAAGACTCAGACACCGTTAAACAACAACACAAATGGCTAAAAGGAGAAACAATCTACGGATAACATCCAAGGACTCAGACTTCGTGCATCCTTGCTATGAGGCCCAGACGTATCTGGTACCTAAGGCTCAGAACATCTTATAACCCAAATCACTACTATCCAAAATGCGAGCATACATCTGACCATATAGAATCCCATCATAATCGAGGTGTGAGGCTTGAGAGGCTACGCTCAATTTCTTCAAAGCCATGCTTTTAGTACAAAACCATGCTTTGATTATAACAGGTTCCATTTGAATGCCACAATGCCATTCCGCGTCACATGACTAATTTCTAGAAAAGTATAACTTTCTAAGCTTATATGTTTTGGGAAAGGGTGTTAAGCTAAAAGAAGGTACCTTCTCCGCCACCAACTGATATACATTTATAGAAACCACTCAAATGTGATTTAGAATACAGTGTTAGACAAACATCTATACAAGTTCGTTCTGGGACTGAACGAAACCTAAGGCACTCTCCTACTACCACTAATAGCGAGTTGTCCTTGCAATCCGAAAATTCTCCACAACGAGGAGACCACTGCTATAAATAACTCTATAATGGGAGTGACCCAGAGCATGTCAACAAGCAGTCCTCATGCTATGAAGATCAACGGTCTTCAAAATCATCATCTTCAACATGTCTTGGCTTTCGAATGTATACATTGGTTCGAAGTGGTTTTCGGATGGGAATTACCCAAATCCAACCCCGGTTCCTTCGAAGCCAATCATCGCTTCGCTTTAAAAGATGTTAAGTTCATATGTGGATATCAATTATCAATCAATTACTTAAACTTTTATTTAAATCAAACATTTTCTTATATATATTCTTTTCAAGTTATTCCATTTTCTTTTCAAATGTATATGGAATCAAAGCCTCATTTATCAAATCATTTGGTTTATTTAAACCTTTCTTCAATCCTAGAATAATTCCAAATCATTTTCTCTTTTACTTAGGAAAACTTTTCCAAATCATTCATTAAATCTTTATCAAAAATTTCTTATATTCAAGTTGTAACTTTTAACTTAGGTAGAATATTCTCAAATCATTTATTCAATCTTAATCAAAGATTTCTTTCTTAACTTTAAATCATATTCTTGCATATCCAAGATTTTCATAAAGAGCACTACTGCCACCTTTGATATGGCAAATTTCACCTCCACGGACTAGTGGCAAGTAATCCTACATTATGAAGATCTTTGTCATCAATGATCACTGTCTTCAATATATTTTATTTTGAAAATTAATTTGAAGGGGTACTCGGATAGGAACCACCTAAATCTAATCTCGATTCCTTCGTACTAATTATCAATAAAATGATTTAAGTGGTTAATTAACATTTAAAGAAATTGTTTCTTTACTTTTATGTTGGAAAATCATAAACATGATCTTTTAGAGCATTCGGGCTTTCCTTTCGACCTATTCCACCCTTCACCAAAAAAATGAAAACATATATCAAGTAAGTTGAGGGTACTGGTTGCCCCATCCCTAACCTTAGTTAAACACCTTGTTTTATCTTTCTAGGTCTCATAGATGGGACAAATGTACTAGTCATTTCTGCATACTCAGTTTGTTAATACATTCATTATTCTTCACTTTTTGTTTAAGTGGTATAAACAATTCCTCTTAACCATTTATTCCAACTCTTATTAAAACTTCCAAATCATCTTTAAAATACTTATTATTCTTTTAAAATCATTCAAAAAAGATTTAGGAAAGAATTATTAAATTTAAACTCATATTCAAAAGGTTATAGAATTCATAGCATAAAAGTGCTACAAAAAGTGCTATATAAGCTTACTTGATTTAAACAACTTTTTATATTTAAAAATTCATATTCTCCATTCCAAAACTTTTTAAAACTATTTTAATAGATTTATCAAATTTATTTCATATTTTTAATCATTTAAAAATATCATTTTCAAAGAAATCCCATTTTTCGTTTTGGATTTCGTACTGCAAAACCACGATATTTTTGGAAAAATTTTATGGACATATTTCACACTCTACTTGATGAATTTTGATTTTCTTTCCTCGTTGAAAAACTATGGATATAATTGACTAGAAAATTCTTATCTCGAAGAATTCCGAGCTATATTCTACTTTGTACAGTCATTTAACTATTATGGCGTGAAATCATGGACTACCGTTACGCGACGCGCATAGTTTTGACTTGTTTTCCAATTTCTTTTCAAACTTCTTAAAAACACTTTTAAATGTTTATAAAACATTTCTAAATCATTTAAACTCATTTTAAACAATATTTTTATATTTCAAACTCTTATTCCATTTCATTTCGCTTTGTAATATTTTGTTATTATAATATCATTTCTAACCTTTTTAGATATTTTGAAATCATTAAGAGGATAAATTATTTCCATACATACATTTGTATGGATTTAATTTCCATTGAATTAACTATACTTTATGACCATTCCTCTTATCATTTATCGAACCAAGTTATCATCTATATCACAAATATATAATCAACCATAATATCAACCAAGTTATCATCCATTAAATTATCCAACATATAACAAACTTTTCAATTAATTAACTTGAATTTTTTTTGATGAATTAGTAACTTAAAATATGTACTCACCATTAACCAAATCGTTCACTTCCTACAACATTCATTTAATCCACCACTTCACTAAATCATCTTAACTTTACCAAACCATCATCTAAACAACTCCACCTCACTTTTTAGTGCTCGGCCGTCACTTTACTCCCACTTGCTCTCGAACACAATTCTTTCCCTCTTCCATAGGTTCGGCCTCCTTTTATTCCACCTCTTCATCCATCATTTCTTCAATTCTTAAATGCTAAACCATGTTTTGGTGATATTTTAAGGTCATTTGCAATGTTTGGTGGTGTTTGGAGTTGATTTGATTTAATTTTGAAAAAGTTAGTAAGAAAAAGAGAAGAAGCCATTAGAGAGTGGAAGGAAGAAGAAGTGAAAAAAAGTGAGAAAGTGCATACTTATTTATAGAAAAAGTTATGGATTAAAATAATATTTTTTTAAATGAGAAAAATACCCTATACTTACTTTTTAAGAAATCTTATTTTTTCAACACTTAACATCACATTTAAAATAATTACTTTATGTCATTTTCACTTAAGTACTAAATAAAGAATATAATAATTATGTTTAATTTGATTTGATGTTTACATTTTGCTTTGAAATGACATGTTTTTCTTTTTGCGCTTAATTTTTCTTAATTATATTATAGAATTTTCTAAGTATGTTTAGTAAAAGTAAACTTGATTAGTGAATTATTTAATACTTATACTATTTGATTATATGTTCCTATATAAGAAAATAAAGGTGCGACTACTTTTAATCGACAAAACGTTGATTTTTGATAAAATGTTTTACGGTCACATTTTGACGTTTTAGTTAAACTATTTATTTATGTAAACCAAATTTAAAAATGAACTTCATATCTCTTTGAACAAGTTAAAAAATGTCCCTTTATGTTTTAAAATCATATTAAATAATATCAAAATCTCTAATTTTATAGTGAATGTAAAACTGATAAAATGTAACAAAATTTGATTATTTTTATAAAACGATTATTAACATACTTTTAAATATTTTAATATACTTTTATTATCTTTATTAAATGTTGTCAATAATATTTATATTTTTAAATAAATATTTAAACCAATTAATTTAAGCATTTATTTATTTTTAACAAAACTTAACTTCTATTCATTTGTTCTAAAGTCAAATTTATACTTTTTAAATTATTAACTATAAGAATAAATAATTTCTCTACTATTATCTATTACATAAATTGTTTATTTAAGTTTTAAACCTTTTTAAATTTAAAACAAATTAAATCTCTCATTTTTGAAGTAGCAAAATTATGGGTCGTTACAGGTTCAAAAGTTGAAATTGAAATTATTTTGAAATTGCAGTTAAAATTAATTTGAAATTGCAATTGAAATTAATTTGAAATTCACATCGAAATTAATTCGGAATTGAAGTAATATTTGACTTGAAATCAAAATTGAATCGATTAAATCGAAGTGGAAATTTAAAAGTGATTTTAATTGGAAAATTGAATCAGTTTGACTTTGAAACTATTTTCAAATAAATTATTTTGATATAAATTATTTAAATTTATCTTTTTAAATATTTAAATTAATATAGATTTCCAAATGATTTTTCTATATAAACCATTTTAACACTTAAACTATTTTATATTAAACTACTTTAACCATTTAACCTATTTTAACTATTTTAACCATTAATACTATTTTAATTATTTTAATTATTTAAACTATTTTAAAACTATTCAAAGTTTTTTTAAAAAAATTCTAACTGGTCAAGGGGTGAAATATTTATAATTAAATCTTGGATTTAAGTGTGAATTGGGTTAAAATGAAGTTATAATCCAAATTGAAATTCGAAACGATTTTGGAAGCGAAATCGAAATATTGAGGCGAAAATGATTTTTGAAGTGAAATGGTGTATTTTGAGTAAATATGATGATTTTGAAATGGATTTCATTTTGAAGCGAATATGATATTTTGAGAAGTATGAATTATTTTCAAAATATAAAAGCACCAACCGGTATGTAAAATGACGTTTAGTTTTTAAATAGACCGGGACCTCTTATTGACATACTCTCTGTCAATATTTGAACCACTTTAACAACTGTGTACGCAGAGGAGACTCCAGAACGAAGTGGTTGGATTTAGCATCGTTTAATGGATTTGAAGAAAGAGAACGATGATGAATATGCCCCGACACTTATACTACTGTGAAATGACTAAAACAGGACGGCTTGATATGGCCAAGTGGGCTAGTTACCCCGAGCGAACATTCGTTCTTCGATTTTCTTGGACTTGGTCCATATTATTACTCTTTTTATTAGTTTCGATTGGTGAACCTTGATTTTGGGGTAACCTCCCTTTGACTCAATATGCATAGATGTAAGCGGTGAGCGATCATGGCTATGATGCATTACCACCAGTCCTGCGACCCAGACTAGCAGTATCCTATCTTGGGCATTGCCTCACATGCCTTGTCATACTTTTATCCCTATATGAAACCCATACAATTTTGGTTTAGTGTTATGGTATCACAGTCCATCCCTATCCACCAACGGGTTACTGTTGTTTTATATGCAAACTGTACAACAATGCTTAAAAATGCTTTAAGGGAGATCAACGTAAAGCCTTAACGCTAAGAAAAACATTTATTTTACCGATTAGATATTATATATTAACGTATTCTACTATTTATAAATATTTTGATAGATCCTTAAGAGATGAAAAATCTTGTAACATCTCTTGAGTTATTGCATGCACGTTACATATAGGACATGAGATGTGAAATTCCGTAAACATCTTTGACGCCATAGCACACATGTTATATGCGATATCGATTTGACTTGCATAAGTATATTTTAGTCATGACTCGAGTGTTTTGTCTTTTCATTACGCTCGGGTCAGCCCTGAGTTTTCAGCTTATCGGATATTTATTATGGAGGACGAAGACGAATATTTGGTGTATTACTCCTATTATTATCCATGCATCATGTTGTTTGCTGCATTATTTATTTATTCCTGATATATATATACACACACACACACACACACACACACACACACATACATATATGTCACGGTCCAAATTCCAGCGTTCGAAAATCGACATCCGTACTCTACTGTACTTAAATGTTACAGATCCCAAAGTTGAAATTCAAGTCGTGCCCGAGCTTATAACACATTAAGTAATAATAACAAAGCGGAAGAAAAGAAATGAATATCATATACAACTCCAATGATACAATATCCAAATATACAACATTGATATCAATATGAAACAAAGAAATATCAGAGCCATAAATAGCAGCGGAAAACAAATAGCCAAGAGATAACTCCAATCCAATGCTCCAAAGCTAAAACTCCAAACCACGAGCTCGAACCACCATTAAGTTTCACCAAGCTAAGCAAGTCTCGTCCACCGAAGACTTCAATATCCAAAGTCTCCAAAGAATTACAAAGAGAAAGCTGAGAGCTACCGGATCGATATCTATATCTACTATCTGAAAAACCCAACTCCAGACTGCCTGTGTGGAAAATAGTGGGAACCCAGAGTATAGGAAAGGAACAATAAACTCCGGGTCAGTCGTGGGACTGGTATGAGCAAACAAAAACAGTTTATCTTTAAAAGACAACAAAATAATTTTAAATTTGAAATCCGCAACGCTTTTAAGAAAATGAAACTATCATAAGGCCTCCCGCCACACACACAATGCAAACGCAGACTTGGAGGAGATTTCTCCTTATGATAGTCAAATATGTTTGATATGAGAAAATTTCTTTGATATTATTACTATCAGTGCATAGTGGAAAATATTTCGAAAGTATAATATTAGTCTTAGCCAGCATACGTACCATTATAGTATGCCTACTATAGCTACCATGTTAAATGGCAGGTTCTACAACTAAAACCGTACAGGCTCGTATTGTTTTGTTTGGATTTCCAACAAATGGTCGGGCAAACGAACTTCCCAAATAAAATGGAACGCCTATGGAGGGACGCCCCCGAGAACCTAACCAGATCTCTGCTACACAAGGCCAGGTTACCTTTGTAACTAGGTAACTACTGAAACGAGCATGCCATCCCCCGGTCGTTTGCGACCTTTATCCAAGGTACCTCTCAACCAACAACCACAAAGCAATACGTTTGCAGCAACCACGAAGTTAAGTATCTGGGCTCCATACCATGATACCACTCATAATCCAGAAGGAATGGACATACCCTCAGAGGGCGCTACCCTCAAATAACCTTGCTGCTACGATTCTTGTTTCGACCATAACCGGCTTGTGAGGTTCGATGAAGTCTCGTCCACAAAGCTACGCTTTTCACAAAAGTCATGCTTTGATCAACAAATGATCAGCAGCACTTCGCATGCCACATTATCAAATTGGGAATGTATCACTGGTAACCATCAATTACATAACCTCTGAGCTCGTATGTCTCAATTAAGGGTGTTAAGCTAAGAGAATAAATCTCTGCCACCAAACATAAATGTATTTGATAGAAACCAGTCTTACATCTCAAAGTGTAATGTCAGACACACATCCATACAAGTCTGTTCCGGGTTCGAACAGAACCGAAGGCACTTCCAAAGAAGCCCTTTCAAATCCAGGTATTCACAATCCCGATCGGACTTCCCATCACTTATGGAATCTCTATGCCGGCGCGACTCCGTGCAGAGACAATCGACGGGTTATCCTTTCATTTTCGAAAATACCTGGTCTTCACCACCGGTCTTCAATTGCTATCCATATCGACATATCGTTATTCAGAATGGGTTATATGACACAATGTCCTCTCCCGGCTAAACCGAATAGTGAGCGTAATATTCAAACATATGGATATGGGATTTCAGTTAAGTCACTACTTAATATCCAAACTTTCTTTTAAATGGTTAAACAAGTTACCATTTTAAATCCTTAAACAAAAAGATTTATTTCACAAAGTTTCACCCAGTTTCACAAAGGTCAATTCATAGATTCCAAAACGATTTCCATTTCAATTAGATTAACTCATTAAATCTTTAAGTTATAAGATTTATAGCTTTCAAAACACGTTTCCAATGATTTATTCATAATTTGGAAAACCATTTCAATTCAAACTTGAAATCTCTTTAATACAAATTGGAAATTCATTTCTTATATGAAACCTTTTTATCCTTTAGAAACAACAGTTTTATTTTGGAAAAACTTGATTTCATTTATGTCAGTTACAATCTTTGGGTAAAATTCAAATTCCCAAAACAACGCCTTTTTTTTAAAAATGGTTTAAAACCCATATAAGCTTGTATAATCATAAATACCGAATATAGAATTCAATTTTAGATATTGAATTCTAGTTTAAATCCAATTATTCAAAATTCAAATCATTATTAAGTTATTGAGAATAACTTTATTTTTTTTAAACGCCTTTTCAAAAGCTTTTCACTTTAAACCCCATCCATTTCCAAAACCATTTGGATTTGAAATTCAAATTCAAAATTATTTTAAAAATCTACGACTTAACCAATTTCCACGTGCAATCCATATTTGTGTGTGTATAAGTGTGGTCCAGGGGTTTTACACAATAGTGCACAACATCATTATCATAGATTCAATCATATCGATAAGCAGTACAACCCATAACGCTTATCTTTATTCACAGATTCATAGATAAAGTAAATTATCAATCGCGAAGATTCATCATTATGATTCAATGTGGGTTTCGGATAACCAGTTGGAATCCGACTCCCTCTCACATCGAAATTCAAATGTCGTTCTATGGGTCAACGGTTTTTTATATTCATATAACAGTATATACTTCACAGATATAACAGCTCAGCACAAAGCATCACATAACATTACATCACATGTCAAATATATCAATCCATCACATAACATTCAATAACAATCAAACATCTTTGATTAAGGTGAACAAATCGTGTGGTTTTAAATTTATTTCTCAAATAATTACTTACATTAGTAATGTTTAATCAGTGATTAATTATCATTAGCTACAATTGATTTAGTCTTAATCTCCTTCAGTATTTAATCATTTCTTAATTGATTGCTTTAATTAATAAATCCTTAATTGTGATTAAATAAATCCCATTTACTTTTATTGATTAATTACTTCATAATTAATCCACAATTAATATTACATTAATTTACCCTGATTAATTAAATCTTTAATGTTAAGGAATAAATTTAAGTAATTACCCTTTTAGTAATTATATTAACAAACCATTAATTATTTGATAAACTTAAAAGAGAAATCTTTTTTTCTCTTTATTAATTACTTTAGATATTCTTTCCAATCTTATCTAATCATCATTCTCATATATTAGTTGCTTTTAAAAAAAATTAAGATAGTTAAAATAACATCTTACTTACTCTTTTAGAATTATTTCATTAATATAATTAACTTTACAAAGTAATGTATCAAAATTTAATAAATTTTAATTTCTTTGAAGAGTATTATACTTAAAACCTTTAACTGATTCAAACTATAATCAAATCATCATTTTGAAACTATGAGTTAAAATGTTTGAAAGGTTTGAATTAATTTTAAAGCAAAAACAGGGCAGACCCGAGACTGCTTCGAGTCTTCCTCGAGACAAATTCTCGTTTGCTCCGAGTTTTCCCACAAGTCTACTCGTATGCTTATTATTATTATTTTTCCAACTTAAATTTTTTTCTAAGCACTCACGTGAATCCATCCGAGTTAAAACTCGAGTTAGCGCCCAGTACTTCCGAAGGTTGCTTCGAGTTCCTTTCTTCTTCTCCTATTGCTGATACACCAAACCTGTCGTGCATATGCACAACTATTCCCACCACCTCTGGTTGAGGCTACGATCATCGGCCATTCAACCATCATCCACTCGGTCCATCGAAATGCCCAGCAAGACGAATTTACGATAATCACGCTATTTGACTATATGACCCAAATTCAAACAAAACTGGGTCACCAACAAACGCCACGCACAACCACCCCCGACCATCAGAGGTCGCGCGCTCCTGGTGAAAACATCGCCTGACTCCCATGATTCGATTCCTCCCAGTGTGCACCCTTCCATCTCCTCTCCGATGATGTACGAACCAAAAGTCTAACTCTTGCAAAAACTAGGTTAAAAACTTAGATTTACTTAAATCTTCATCCTCGATGAATTATAAAATCATCTAGCATTTTTCTGGTGATCTACGACCCTCCAACAAGCTTCAGTTACAATCATACGATAAAACATCAACCCAATCACCAGAATTTAACAAAACCAAGTTTTCTGTCCAACTCGCAAATCCCCTTTTAAATCAAGACTAAATATCTTGATACTATTTTTAAAAATCGTGGTTTTTGATTACGAAACAGATTATATAAATGAATCAACAAATTAAGATGTTTGAAATTACATGTTCTAAAGCTTTCACTGTTTACTTCCCATTTTCCAGATAAACTCGAATCTGTTATACTCATTTTTTTTTTAAAATCTTCATTTATGATTAAATAATCATAATTTATTTGAATACCGCGACCTATCAGAATTTAAATGAGAAGATTTGAATTTAAACTTTGTTTAAACTCTGTAAAACAAGAACAATATTCATATTGATACATTACAACATACAGGTATCCTTAAAAATTTATACATGTGTATTTATATTTATAACTGAAATATTATCTCACATAGGCAAACCAAAATTCATATATAGGCAGGTTAAAAGTTTGCTCGTCTTGCTTGGTCGAACAGAGGCCAGACTTCTTATTTCTGGTTCCAAGTTTTTAAATGCTTGTTTTTTTTTCTTATTGTTTTCTGAAGCTTTTAATTTCCTAGTTTTGCTTCCAGTTAAATATTACTTACTAATTATATTTAATCCAGTATTTTCCAAACTAAAGTCTTGATTTGCTTACCGTATTTTCCTCAAACAACTTTAAACTAAGAGGTAATAGAGAAAATGATTTGGAGTTTTGAATTAGTTGCATCTAAGAATAAGAACATGGGACTTACAGACACATATACTCATCACATATGAACTGAAGTTCATACAAGCACGAATAAACAAAATCTCCATAACAAGATCCACAGATTCATCACATGCAACAAACAAAACAGGTAAAGTTAATAGGGGTGATGTTTGCTTACAGATTCACAGCATTGGGTAAACAAAATTGGTTTTTTTAAAAAGAATTGAAGTTGCTCGCCTGAAGTTTGATGTTTGAAACCAGAGACATTTTTTTGATAAATCTGGGATTTTTATTTAGCTCATGTGATTTGTTTTCACTTCTGCTTTTATCTTGAACTTGTTCTGCTTTGAGCTTTTGCATGCTCAATTCCTTTTTGAACAGATTTTTGTTTTAAATTTGAGATGATGATCAGAAAGGAACCCGAGCCCGGGATTTCTACTTGTTGAAACAGATGTTGTTTTGATCTTTGAACCTGAATCTAACTTCTGCCTCTCAGGTTTGCCTCCTTGTTTCAGTTATAAACTGAAGCTTTTTGTCACTTTAACAGATTATGTTTTAGTTCATCTTGCCTTTGATCTGCTTTCAGGTTTGAAACATCCAGTTTTTTTTCGTTTTTTAGTTTTGATTTCGTGGTTTTTTTATTCTTCTTTTGGTTTTTTAGTTTCAGGTTTAGGAAATTTTTTTTGTTACTGAGAAAAATTTTGTTTTTCTTTTTAATTCATATTCATATAATTTAATTCCAAAGAAAAGAGGATGTTGCCACTTGTTAAATTTGTTACACTTGTTAATTGTATAAAGAGAATCTTTACACTTGTTTAATTATTAAGGAAAAAGTTTACATTTATTAACATAAAGAAATTTGTGTCTAAATCCTTAACTTAAGTAAATTAATAATTTTATAATTTAAACCTTACTTAATCTTAACTTATAAATTTACAAGCCAATTTTTTTTACATATGTAAGTTTCCTTATTTATTTTCAAAATATAATTTCAATTACTTATATATCTTTCAAATCGAAAAGCATATTTACAAAATTTAAGAAACAAGATTTTATTAGTTTCAAATATATAGAAATTTTAAATTTATGTTTAGACTTTTTTTATTTATATACAAATATATGTCATGTAGTATTAAATCTTATACTTTAAAAAAAAATCTTTATGTCAAAGCTTGAATATTTATGTATATATAAAACTAACTATTTTATTAAATCTTGTTTATATTGTACAACCCAATTCTATTTATTTATTTATTCTAGGAATTTTCTGATTTATTTACAATTAAATTTAAAATTTATATATTATTCAAAATACTTATTTCTTATATATATTCCTTATTTTTTAAATGCTTTTAAACCGTTAATTATTTATATTTTATAACTTCTATAACTTTTAAATAGAAATTCAAAAATTATTTTATTTAGCTTCAAAATATAGCTTCTCAATCAAAATATCTTATTTAATATACTTTGGAAAACAAATCTTCATTAATTGAAAATATAATGTTTTCAAACCCAATTCTAATTCATGCACTTATTAATTTTAAATAGATATATATACTTATATATGTAAGTTTTAAAGCCTTCATTTAGAATTATATAATTTGTAAAGGAAAATGAATTGAAACCTATTTATAAATAATGATACACATATAATTCTTAATTAATAAAGCTTTTAAATCTAATTTATTTATTATGTCATATTCCAAACACAATTCTTATTTTATCCCCAAATATTAAAATTAATTCTAAATCAACTCATAATTTAATCAAAATTTTATATTAGTTTACCAAATTAATTCTTAATTTAATCTAGGAATCAAATTAATTACAAATTTAAATTTGTTTAAAAACAGGAATGTTACAGATTCCCCTCTTTAAAAAATTTCGTCCTCGAAATTTGTCAAACGGGAAGATAACAAAGAATGGATTCACAAAGATAGAGAGATAGTTTCCAAATCAAACTGGGTATCTATTCTGCATTTGGCTTATCAAATCAGAATGTCACTAATAATTATGAGAATGAACTCATTCAATACAAGACATTCGGGTCACCAGAACTATGAATATATAGGGGATCGGTTAGTTCGAAGGGATAACTAACCACTCATAGAATATATCTGGACCCCAATAGAATAAACAGATATATGGATGCAATCCAAAAAAATTTGGTTTAAACAACCAAAATATACCGATTAACCATAGCAACCAAAGCAAACAATTCATCCAAACAAACAATTCTGATCCATTTGGAGTTTGTGTCCCACGCTAATATATCAAATCTTTTTCCTGGAGCTGCCCGGAATCATCAAAGAATTAAAAATACGAATCAAAGGAGATTAATAGAGAAAGTTTTTTTCACCATTGTAGGGTATCGACCATTTGTAGTCGTACTACCCTGTCCCCTATCTCGTCCTCTTCTTGCACTCATACTCACTATCTGTGAATAGTGAGAGAATTTACTGAGGCATTCAGACAAATATCTTAGGGATATACTCATTTTAGGGTATACTTCACCTAATCTCTAATGAGTTACCTAATGTGTTATACTCCTGAGCTAAAGTTTCAACCTTCAGCTCTGATACCAATTTGTCATGGTCTAAGCCTTTGGCCGTCCGACAGTAGGTAACCCCCCACCGTGGCTGACACTGGTACCCGGAACTTGGTTTTACGGCCAGCCTTTCGACTGTCACGCCTAACCGGCTAACCAAGCCCGTAAAGAGGACATATGGGGGTAAGAGTCTCCCGTTCGCCATCAAACGCGAAGCGAGAACCCCCCATCATGTTTCACTAAGACAAGCAAAGTCATTCATGAGATTGGTATGAGCAAACAAAAACAGTTTATCTTTAAAACAAAAAAAGAATTTAAAATTTGAAATCCGCAATGCTTTTAAGAAAATGAAACTACCATAAGGCCTCCCGCCACACACATAATGCCAACGCGGAATTGGAGGAGATTTCTCCTTATGATAGTCAAATATGCTTGATACGAGAAAATTTCTTTGATATTATTACTATCAGTGCATAGTGGAAAACATTTCGAAAGTATAATATTAATCTTAGCCAGCATACGTACCATTATAGTATGCCTACTATAGCTACCATGTTAAATGGCAGGTTCTAAAACTAAAACTGTACAGGGCTCGTATTGTTTTGTTTGGATTTCCAACAAATGGTCAGGCAAAGGAACTTCCCAAATAAAATGGAACGCCTCTGGAGGGACGCCCCCGAGAACCTAACGAATCTCTGCTACACAAGGTCGGGTTACCTTTGTATCTAGGTAACTACTGACACGAGCATGCCATCCCCCGATCGTTTGCGACCTTTATCCAAGGTACCTCTCAACCAACAACCACAAAGCAATAAGTTTGCAGCAACCACGAAGTTAAGTATCTGGGCTCCATACCATGATACCACTCTTAACCAGAAGGAAATGGACATACCCTCACAGTGCGCTACCCTCAAATAACCTTGCTGCTACGATTCCTGCTTTGACCATAACCGGGTTGTGAGGTTCAACGAAGTCTCGTCCACAAAGCTACGCTTTTCACAAAAGCCATGCTTTGATCAACAAATGATCAGTAGCACTTCGTATACCACATTACCAAATTGGGAATGTATCACTGGTAACCATCAATTACATAACCTCTAAGCTCGTATGTCTCAGAGAAGGGTGTTAAGCTAAGAGAATAAATCTCCGCCACCAAACAGAAATGTATTTGATATAAACCGGTCTTACATCTCAAAGTGTAATGTCAGACACACATCCATACAAGTCTGTTCCGGCTTCGAATAGAACCAAAGGCACTTCCAAAGAAGCCCTTGCAAATCCGGGTATTCACAATCTCGATCTGACTTCCCATCACTTTGGGAATCTTTATATCGGCGCGACTCAGTGCAGAGACAATCAACGGATTATCCTTTCGTTTTCGAAAATACCCGGTCTTCACCACCGGTCTTCAAATGCTATCCGTATCGACGTATAATTATTCGGAATGGGTTATATGACACAAGGTCCTCTCCAGGCTAAACCGAATTGTGAGCGTAATATTCAAACATATGGATTTGGGATTTCAGTTAAGTCACAACTTAATATCCAAACTTTCTTCTAAATTGTTAACCAAATTACCATTTTAAATCCTCAAACAAAAAGATTTATTTCACAAAGTTTCACCCAATTTCCAAAGGTCAATTCATAGATTCCAAAACGATTTTCATTTCAATTGGATTAACTCATTAAATCTTCAAATTAAAAGATTTATAGCTTTCAAAACACGTTTCCAAATATTTATTCATAATTTGGAAAACCATTTCAATTCAAACTTGAAACCTCTTTAATAAAAATTGGAAATTCATTTCTTATATTAAAGCTTTTTATCCTTTAGAAACAACAGTTTTATTTCAGAAAAACTCGATTTCATTTATATAAGTTACAATCTTTGGGTAAATTCAAATTCCCAAAACAACGCTTTTTTCCCACCAATATAAGTTTGTATAATCATAAATACCGAATATAGAATTCAATTTCAGATATTGAATTCCAATTTAAATCCAATTATTCAAAATTCAAATCTTTATTAAGTTATTGAGGATAACTTTAATTTTTTTAAACACCTTTTCACTTTAAACCCAATCCATTTCCAAAACCATTTGGATTTGAAATTCAAATTCAAAATTATTTTAAAAATCTATGACTTAACCGATTTCCACTTGCAATCCATATTTGTGTGTGTATAAGTGTGGTCCAAGGGTTTTACACAATAGTGCACAACATCATCATCACAGATTCAATCATATCGATAAGCGGTACAACCCATAACGCTTATCTTTATTCACAGATTCATAGATAAAGTAAGTTATCAATCACGTAGATCCATCATTATGATTCGATGTGGGTTTTGGATAACCAACTGGAATCCGACTCCCTGTCGCATCGAAATTCAAATGTCGTTCTATGGGTCAAAGGGTTTTTATATTCATACAACAATATATACTTCACAGATATAACAACTCAGCACAAAGCATCACATATCATTACATCACATATCAAATATATCAATCCATCACACAACATTCAATAACAATCAAACATCTTTGATTAAGGTGAACAAATCGTGTGGTTTTAAATTTATTGATCACATAATTACTTTAATTAGTAATCTTTAATCAATGATTAATTATCATTAGCTACAATTGATTTAGTCTAAATCTCCTTCAGTAATTAATCATTTCTTAATTGATTGCTTTAATTAATAAATCCTTAATTGTAATTAAATAAATCCAAATTACTTTTATTGATTAATTACTTCATAATTAATATTACATTAATTTACCCTGATTAATTAAATCTTTAATATTAAGTAATAAATTTAAGTAATTACCTTTTTAGTAATTATATTAACAAAGCATTAATTATTTGATAAACTTAAAAGAGAAATCTTTTTTTTCTTTATTAATCACTTTAGATATTCTTTCCAATCTTATTTAATCATCATTCTCATATATTAGTTGCTTTTAAAAAAATTTTAAGATAGTTAAAATAACTTTTATATTACTTACTCTTTTAGTATTATTTAATTAATATAATTAACTTTATAAAGTAATGTATCAAAATTTAATAAATTTTAATTTCTTTGAAGAGTATTATACTTAAACCTTTAACTGATTCAAACTATAATCAAATCATCATTTTCTAACTATGAGTTAAAATGTTTGAAAGGTTTGAATTAATTTTAAAGAAAAAAAAGGGCAGACCCGAGACTTCTTCGAGTCTTCCCCGAGACAAATTCTCCTTTGCTCCGAGTTCTCCCACCACCTCTGGTCGAGGCTACGATCATAGGCCAGTCAACCATCATCCACTCGGTCCATCGAAATGCCCAGCAAGACGAATTTACGATAATCACGCGATTTGACTATATGACCCAAATTCATACAAAACTGGGTCACGAACAAACGCCACGTACAACCACCCCCGACCATCAGAGGTCGCGCGCTCCTGGTCAAAACATCGCCTGACTCCCATGACACGATTTCCCCCAGTGTGCACCCTTCCAGCTCCTCTCCGATGATGTACGAACCAAAAGTCTAACCCTTGCAAAAATTAGGTTAAAAACTTAGATTTACTCAAATCTTCATCCTCGATGAATTATAAAATCATCTAGCATTTTTCTGGTGATCTACGACCCTCCAACAAGCTTCAGTTACAATCACGCGATAAAACATCAACCCGATCACCAGAATTTAACAAAACCAAGTTTTCTGTTCAACTCGCAAATCCCCCCTTAAATAAAGGCTTAAAATCTTGATACTATTTTTAAAAATCATGGTTTTTGATTACGAGATAGATTATATAAATGAATCAACAAATTATGATGTTTGAAATTACATGTTCTAAGGCTTTCGCTATTTACTTCCCATTTTCCAGATAAACTCGAATGTGTTATACACAATTTTTTTTAAATCTTCATTTATGATTAAATAATCATAATTTATTTGAATACCGCGACCTATCGGAATTTAAATGAGAAGAATTGTTAAACTTTGTTTAAACTCTGTAAAACAAGAACAGTATTCATATTGATACATTACAACATAGAGGTATCCTTAAAAATTTATACATGTGTATTTATATTTATAACTGAAATATTATCTCACATAGGAAAACCAAAATTCATATATAGGCAGGTTAAAAGTTTGCTCGTCTTGCTTGTTCGAACAGAGGCCAGACTTCTTATTTCTGGTTCCAAGTTTTTAAATGCTTTTTTTTTTCTTTTTTTTTTCTGAAGCTTTTAATTTCCTAGTTTTGCTTCCAGTTAAATATTACTTACTAATTATATTTAATCCATTATTTTCAAAACTAAAGTCTTGATTTGCTTACCATATTTTCCTCAAACAACTTTAGACTAAGAGGTAATAGAGAAAATGATTTGGGGTTTTGAATTAGTTGCATCTAAGAATAAGAACATGGGACTTACAGACACATATACTCATCACATATGAACTGAAGTTCATACAAGCACAAATAAAAAAAATCTCCACAACAAGATCCACAGATTCATCACATGCAACAAACAAAACAGGTAAAGTTAATAGGGGTGATGTTTGCTTACAGATTCACAGCATTAGGTAAACAAAACTGGTTTTTTTTAAAAAGAATTGAAGTTGCTCGCCTGAAGTTTGATGTTTGAAACCAGAGACATTTTTTTGATAAATCTGGGATTTTTATTTAGCTCATGTGATTTGTTTTCACTTCTGCTTTTATCTTGAACTTGTTCTGCTTTGAGCTTTTGCATGCTCAATTCCTTTTTGAACAGATTTTTGTTTTAAATTTGAGATGATGATCAGAAAGGAACCCGAGCCCGGGATTTCTACTTGTTGAAACAGATGCTGTTTTGATCTTTGAACCTAAATCTAACTTCTGCTTCTCAGGTTTGCCTCCTTGTTTCAGTTATAAACTGAAGCTGTTTGTCACTTTAACAGATTATGTTTTAGTTCATCTTGCCTTTGGTCTGCTTTCAGGTTTGAAACATCCAGTTTTTTTTCGTTTTTTTAGTTTTGATTTTCTGGTTTTTTTATTCTTCTTTTGGTTTTGTAGTTTCAAGTTTAGGAAATTTTTTTTTGTTACTAAGAAAAATTTTGCTTTTCTTTTTAGTTCATATTCATATAATTTAATTCCAAAGAAAAGAGGATGTTGCCACTTGTTAAATTTGTTACACTTGTTAATTTTATAAAGAAAATCTTTGCACTTGTTTAGTTATTAAGGAAAAGGTTTACATTTGTTAACATAAAGAAATTTGTGTCTAAATCCTTAACTTAAGTAAATTTATAATTTTATAATTTAAACCTTACTTAATCTTAACTTATAAATTTACAAGCCAATTTTTTTTACATATGTATGTTTCCTTATTTATTTTCAAAATATAATATCAATTACTTATATATCTTTCAAATCAAAATGCACATTTACAAAAATTAAGAAGCAAGATTTTATTAGTTTCAAATATGTAGAAATTTTAAATTTATGTTTAGACTTTTTTTTATTTATATACAAATATATGTTATGTAGTTTTAAATCTTATACTTTAAAAAAAAATATCTTTATGTCAAAGCTTGAATATTTATGTACATATAAAACTAACTATTTTATTAAATCTTGTTTATATTTTACAACCCAATTCTATTTATTTATTTATTCTAGGAATTTTCTGATTTATTCACAACTAAATTTAAAATTTATATATTATTCAAAATACTTATTTCTTATATATATTCCTTATTTTTTAAATGCTTTTAAACCCTTAATTATTTATATTTTATAACTTCTATAACTTTTAAATAGCAATTCAAAAATTATTTTATTTAGCTTCAAAATATAGTTTCTCAATCAAAATATCTTATTTAATATACTTTGGAAAACAAATCTTCGTAAATTGAAATATAATGTTTTCAAACCCAATTCTAATTCATGTACTTATTAATTTTAAATAGATATATATACCTATATATGTAAGTTTTAAAGCCTTCATTTAAAATTATATAATTTATAAAGGAAAATGAATTGAAACCCATTTATAAATAATCATACACATATAATTCTTAATTAATAAAGCTTTTTAAATCTAATTTAATTATTATATCATATTCCAAACACAATTCTTATTTTATCCCCAAATATTAAAATTAATTCTAAACCAATTCATAATTTAATCAAAATTTTATATTAATTTACCAAATTAATTCTTAATTTAATCTAGGAATCAAATTAATTACAAATTTAAATTTGTTTAAAAATAGGAATGTTACAATAAATCCGATAAATGTTGTTTAAATTATAATTAAATGTATAAGATAAACAACTTCATGAACTGTTTATTTGATTATTATATTTTATCGTTCCGCTGCGAGACTTTGTGATTATTTTCTTCTTCTTTTCTTACTTTTTAATTAACCCTTTGATTATCTATATTACGGATTGTTTAAGTTGGACATGTGTGGATTATTGTCGATTTAAATCTTCCGAAATGTTGGTCGTCATAGTTGGTTTCAGAGCTTTGGTTTAGCGATAACCTTAGGCTTGTGGGATTTGACTCATTAGAGATAGGATAGTAATACTCTAGAATGAGTCTGTTTGAGTGTATATATATAAGAGAGCATGCTTGTTGGTGTTATGAAATGTCTGTTTGAGTGTATATATATAAGAGAGCATGCTTGTTGGTGTTATGAAATGTTTTATATTGTGTTTACTTATCCGTTGAGTTGTTTATGAATTCTGATAGATGCCTCGGTCGCCGTGTCATCGATAGAGGTTTCTAAATACTTAAACGAGGCAAGTCGACATAATATTGTTTTAAAATCGGGTAAATGAAATAATTTTACCTAAATTATATTATATATATAAAATATGAATTATTAATGAATGTTAGTCGTTAGGCGACGATAATATTTTGTTATCATCCATTACTGGTTGAATTAGAAATAAAACGAATACTTAATGAATTTTATTTTATGAAACATTTGATAATTAAATTGAAATTTAATTAAAATAAATATTGTTTATAATGACAAAGTTGTAAATTAATGAAATGTTGGCAATAAGGTAATAAAATTTGTATTAGTATATTTATGATATAGCTTACAAACAAAAAGGATTTAAAAGTAGAGAATTTTATAATTTAAATACCGTTGCTTTCAAAATTATTTTTGAAGTCTTCAAAAAATAATAATATTATTGGGAAGAGTTTTGAATAGAAAAATATTTTGAAAGGACTTTTGAAAGAAATAAAAGCATTGAACCCATTTAGTCGCCGGGAAATTCTAAAGACTCGTAAAATTCGGTAATTAAATTTCTTAATTTAAGAAGATTTTGGTAACTTTATGTTAAAGGAAATAAAAATTTAGTGAATTATTAATGGAAATAATAACTTGGATAAGATTGGTAAGTTTGTTAAATTGAAATTTAGTTAATAAATTAATAGGTTGAATGAAATCACAATTAATGAATTTATAATAGTTGTAAAGTTATAATATAATAACGAAAAGTATGAGTGTAATTAAAATAGAAACGTAAACTTATTATGTAAAAACCTGATATTTTTAGCTATTCACATCCATACATGTCGGACTTGAATAGCTCAAAGTACCACATTGTAAATAAAATTAGAGCAAATGAAATACAAATCACAGAATCACAGACACAGAAATATCAGAATAGCTCGCAGCGGAAATTTAAAATAGCATAGTAGTTCATGAAGCTACTATAACAGATTCTCAAACCAAATACATAATATAGTCTGAAAACAACATAATAGAAATCCCAAATACATAGTAGTTCACTAATACATGAGACAAACTAGAATAGCTGAAACAGAATTAGATATAAATGTAGACAAGCAGAAACAACAGCAAAGACCAGCTCTAGAAAGAGAATCCAAAGCTGTGAATACTCAGGCTGACCCGAGCGTAAAGTAAAACACAAAACTCTTGAGTTAGGACATATATACTTATATAATGTAAACTAACTCAAATGAACTGTAGTAATGCACAGTAACTTAAACTATAAATTATATACATCTCGTGGTTAAAATTTCAAATTGGTATTTTATACTTCGAAATCAAATATCATTTCGCAATTCAATATCATTCAAAAAAATCCATTTCAAAATTTCAAAATATCATATTTTACAAACCACATTCATTTATTTAAAATACCATTTCAACACAAATTCAAAATAGTTTATATTTCAGAATAAATTACTTCATTTAAATCATAAATTGAAGTTATTATATTTATTAATTAAATTATTAAATTTCCAAAATTTTAATCTTTCAAAACTCATTTATTCACTTATTTATTTAAAACAATGAAAATTCAACTTTCGCAGCATTTAGAAAATGCTACAGAAAGTTACATTCAAACCATTCAATTTACAAAAGACATCATTTAAAATGCTGTAATAAGGTTACATTAATTTCAAATAGAACTTAGTAAAATTCAACAATTATAGCACTCACAAAATGCTATAATAGCCTTTAATTAAATTTAGCCATTTAGTTCATTTCTATCAACTACAGGATTTATAAATGCTGTATTATCATTTACATTAGAAATAATAGCATTTCGAGAATGCAGTTAATTAACTTCAAATATTCAATATAATTTCACAAACAATTATATTTTTCATTTAAACCATTTAAAACTTATAAAATCGTATATTTTTACTTTTACAACTATCAATTACTTTTCCTTAAATTCATGATTTTATAAAGTTAAATTTCCTTTCAAAAAAATCAATATTTAATAATAATACACTTATTAAATTCCAACATTCAATTTCAATTCATGTAACTAAAATTTTAACTTAACACTTAATTTAAAATTTCAAAATATAATTTATTTTACATTTTATTTACCTAACTTCAAAAATTTAATTTTAAACAAAATTCACAATTTTCCAATTTAAGTAATATTTCAAAAATTCAACTCAATATTCATTTATTTCACATTTAGCTTATTCAAAATCCATTAATATATTATAAAAATCATTTAAATTCATTTAAATTGAAAATAACATAAATTTATCATATTTTCATACTTAATTTAAATTCCATTTATCACCAATGTAAAAATTTCCAAAATAACTTAAATTACAAATTTTCTAACTTTACCATTAATTTATTTCACTTATAAATTCCAGAGAATCAGTAATACTTTGTAAAAATCATTTTTAGTTAATTTTTAGATAAAAATATTATAATAATTACATTTCAAACATATTTTAAAAATTTTAGAAAAATATAATTTAACTACGGGTCTGTATATAATTTTCTAGCCTAGGTAAAGTGAAACGGGTAATATATCATTTCAACCCATAATTTACAAAGAAAACCCGGTTTTATCATTTCAAACCCGCAGTCCTAAGTAAATGAAATGAATTGAAAATCGCCCAGGCCTATCATTTCAGCCCATAACGATTTTCCCCTATTCTAAAGTCCGTTCAGGTATGTATCATTTCAACCCATAGTGATTCTAATCTAAAGGGAACTTGCAGTGATAAACTGATATAAATAATAGAACAACAAAATATAACAGTAGCATATGATATAAGATGTGTTTAATCATGGGTGAACATCATATAATCATAACATAGTAGATGTGATATGGTTATGCAATTTATAGATTCACAAGTGGTCAATTAACTGGTTATATATGTATACATTGTCAGATGAGAATACTCACTGGTTTAAGCTGGAGACACAACAGCGAATGTACAAAAGAGATCCACACAAGCATGATAGCACGACAAGATATGAATGAGAGAGCTAAAGTATCAATTCCCTTGTAAACAATTCAAACAAAATAATATAACGAATATAAGCTTTCAAAATACGATTAAATTTAGCTAGAAATAACCGCACAAATCAAATCAGAATTGCTTTGCACTTGCTTCCAAATTTCATTGGGCTCGGCCATAGGTGAAGTGAAAGGCTAAGGAAAGTGTTTGGATCTGGTTTGGTTTGGATATGGGTCGGCCTAGCAAGTTTGAAGGTGGTGCAAAAGTGGTGGTGATGAAACACAACATACAAACAACATCAAGAAACATCACATGGATTCAAGGCCAAATCAAAGCTCGGTCAAGGCCTGTAGGTCACGTCCTCCTCTGATGCAGTCAAGGGGGTGACATGGAAGAGTGTTCAGGTGGAGCTCGAGGTGGATACGGTGGTGGCTATGGGGTGTTGAAGGTGGTGGAAGTGTATGTAGTTCGGCTAAAACATGTTGTTGGAGTTTTGTTGGAATTTTGGTGAAGGATCATCAACAAGGAGGCACGGCTTGGGGTTTGGCCAGAGAGGAAGTGGTGATGGTGATGTTCTCAGGTGATGGTGGAGGCCGCAGGGCATGTAGAGGAGGTGGCTGAACCTAAATAGAGGAAGAATAAGTGCAAAATCCATGAAATCAAGCAATAAAAAAATTAAAGTTTACCAATTTCTTCTCTAAAGCAATGGCCGAAATTTTTTGTTTCAGAAAAGAGGAATTGAATGTATGTGAACGTGAAATGGAATATGCGGCTGAAGATGTGAGGAGTAATGTCCAATTGAATGAAAAGTTAGGTTAAAAATGTGAAAAGGTGGATTGTAAAAGGCCTTAGGAAACCAAAAGTCATAACCTTTTCAAATTTCTTTTATTTCTTTTTAATAAGTTTAAATAACTAAAAATAATTATAATTTCAGTTTAAGTTTCGAAAATATAACAAAAATATAAAATATAAATAAATAATTATTGATTATATAAGATAAAAATAAGAAAATAGCACAAAAATGAAAACTAGTTTGGAAAATTTGAAAATAAACAGAATAAATTTTGCAAAAATTATATGGACTTAAAAAAATTTTAAAAACAAAGATAATAACATAAAATAAAATTCATTCAAAAATAAATAAATATGATTTAATTAAATATAATTTAAATGAAGAAAATGGAAGAAAAATAGAAAATAGCCTTTAAAAATAGGAAATAAATGCAGTGAATTTTGGAAAAATTATAACATCGCTTTAAAATGCTTTAAAAATAAAATATATATCTAATATGTCATATTACACATATTAGAACATGATAGGGCAAATAAAATATTATTTATATAATTTAAAATAGACAATTTTATTAAATAAATCAATTTACACCCAATATTGTAAAAAACACAACTTTCACAACATAAATCAGAATTCAACGAAACGAAAAGTAGTATTCTTGAAATTAAATCTATTTTCATAATAAAAGATAAAATTAAAGAATTCAAATATTTTATTTTTAAGTTTAAAAGTCAAAGTTTGACCAGATTGACCAAAAATCCACTTTTTTGGAAATATCCTATCTATTCAGATTTGAAATAATAATTCACACACAATAAAAAAATTATTTTCAAATAACAAAATTTATCCATTTTAATAAGGGGTTTTTAGGCTAAAGGAAAAAATTTGAAAAAAATTAGTTTCAGGGACAAGAAGTTTGTTTTTTAGGCTGAATGACACTTTTTAGTGTAAATCATAGGATGATAGTTGTAACTATCATTTTCAGTTTACATTAAAAAGTTTCCTTCAAGCTAAAAAGCAAACTTGTTGTCCCTTAGACTAAATTTTTTTGCAACTTCTTTCTTGTGCCTATTTACCTGTTTTAATAAATAAAATAAAGTTTTCAAATAAAATAGTCAAAATAAACAATTAAAATAAATCACAAAATTCAGGATTGTTGCACTCTCCTCCACTCAAATCTTTTCATCCTCGAAAAGAACGAACATGGAAAAATAAGGAAAAGCAAGATAGAAAAAGCAAATAGTACCTGAAAAAACAATTCCAGATTCGAAGCACGAATGCTCTCCTCCGTCTCCCAGGTACATTCTCTATCATCGGTATTTACACAGAACTTTGACCAGATTAACAGATTCCCTCCTTAGCTGCTTCGTACCTTTGCTAACAATACGAAGTGGCTAGAGGAGATGTGAGATGTGGAATACATCATGCACTCTAGAAAGTTTCTTGGGCAAATCTAAACGATAAGCCAAAGAACCAACTCTTCCCATAATACGGGAAGTACCCTCAAAGAAGAAGAAGGTAGAAATAGCAAGAAGGGAGAATAGGTTGAAAGAAAAGGATGAACCATATTTAATACTATATAAGTTTCAATTTAAAAATTTATATTTAACATTCTAAACAATTTATAATCTGATAAATAATCATTTGATTCAAATTTGTTAGTTCGAAGTAAACAATATTTAAAACATTTTAAATCATGATTAAAATATCCTTTATATAATACTTTATTAAAATACTTTTATAACTCGATGTCTTAACAAGTTTACTTTCGTTCCTATAGACTCTAGCTATGCGTTGATCAGGTGCAAAGCTAGAATTCTCCAGGTACTCGGTAGACTTGTTTCAACACCCACTGAAAATACCGGAAAACCTTTTTAAAACAACAGATATGGAAAGTAAAATCCAAACAAATCAACCAAACCAAAACATTTGTGTAACCATGGATCGCAAATACACAATGGTTACGCTTGGATCCCCCAGGAAACAATCCATATCCGTAAGCTTTCTCATCCCTGCAAGTTACGCCATGATGATTAGTAGAGTGCAGGATACACAATGGTTACGCCTGGATCCCCTAGAAAAAAATCCGTACCCCTAGGCCGTCTCAGCCAGGCAGTTTCGCTACTAATACGACCTACATAGATTGCAGGATACACAATGGTTACGCTTGGATCCCCCAGGAAACAATCTGTACCCCTAGGCCAACTCAGCCAGGCAGTAGCGCTATGCAGTCGCGCTCGTAAAACCATGGAGATCGTCATGGAATTCGATGGACACTCGAGTATCATATCCGAAAAACCCAAATCAAAGAGAATAATATCGATAGAATGAATCACAGTGTGGCCACAAAGCAGACATCAAGCAGAAGGCACTTTCCATATCTTTACTTCGAAAATATGTATCATATAGTACCTTTCAAAATCGCTTTCAAATATCATACTTATATAAAGTCCATTATATATAAGATTCCATTTCAAATCGTATATTTTCCAAATCCATAGTATACCAAATCACACTTATATAAACTTCGATTATATAAGATTTCAATTTACAAATTGAGTATGAGTACCTTTTCAAATCAACAGCTCTCAAATCAATTTCATACTTCTACAAATCAATTTTATATCTATACAAATCCATTTTATATAAGTTCGATAACTCCAAAATCACAGTATTTAGTAAAACAAGGTTTTCAATTTCATTTCCTTTTCAATATCAATTCAGTTTCAAAATCATACATGATTTCGCCAAATCATTTCTTCCTAATTACATATATTCAGTTTCAAAGTTTCTTAAAACAATAGATTTAGAAAATAATCCAAATTTCCAAATCAACAAAATTTAGGTCAAACAAATTCATTTCCATTTCAAACATATATTCACATTCAAAAATCATAATACTTCCAAAGTTATAAATCTTTCGAAACCAAAATACTTGAAATCATTACACTTTGAAAATCATAAAACATTCCTTTAATTCTTTACATTTCATAAATTTATTCAATTAAACCCGAATCTAAAATTTCCAATTTTAATTCAATTCAAACCATCAGTTTCAATTCAATTTAGTTTTTCAACAACACCTTCAAACTATTTATTTCTATATGAAAATCCAATTTACCATTGGAAAGATTATTATTCTATATATATACTTTATTCAAAACATTTCAAATTTATATTTCATACCAGAATAATTCAACATAGTCTTATTTATTTCACTCAACAAACAGTTTCAAACTTATATAAATCATCTTACTTTATACATTAATCATACAAAACTAGGCTTATATTTTTAATCAAATACCTTATACCTTTCAAAATTGCTTAGCTTTGAAAAGTTAACCTTGATTTGGAAGTGCTCGAACCTTAAAATAGTCGAGGAAATCATAATTTCAATCCAATAGTTGGAAATCACCAACAAATCAGTAAACCAATTTTCAAAAGATAGGTTTATACCAAAACAAATCTGAATCTCGAGGACTGAACACTGGCTTACTTTAAATTATTTCAAATATATATATATATATATATATATATATATATAGACACACACACACACACACACACACACACACATATATCTTTGGAATATCAAACCATACTTCAAAATCTGAAATCAAAATTTGGTTTCACAAAATCACTCGCATAGCAAAGCTACTAGAGTGGCCTCTCCCCCGCTCAGAAACTCGAAAATCAAAGTCGATGATGCATGCATTCATCACCAAAATTATTTTCCAGCGACATAAGTGGGTTCTGGACTTTTATTTTCTTGAAAGATCTTTGAAATCTCTTCAAAATCATTGGAATTCATTCGAATCCATTTGAAACATTTTTATTTGGAGAGATATCTTTAAATCATATTATTATTATATATTTTCCAAAATCCTAAAACTGATTTCAAAACAACGGTGTTCGATTCCTCGAAATTCAAATTCAAAAACCCTTCAGATATAAATCATTTTTATATAAGTCAAATTCATATAAAATTTTCAAAATTTCAAATCCTTTCGAAATTTAAAATTTTCAATAAAAGAAAAATATATAATCCATATCGAAAACATAAAACTTTTATATATAAAATGGGGTCATGCTTATCAAAAATAATAATTTCGATGTATGCACAATTTTAAAATACAACCATACACAAATTTCCAAAGAATGATTCAAGGATGGATTTCAAAACAAAAGGAGATTCAAATTTAGAGGAACCTAATCAAATAGAATTCTGGTTCGAAGATAAGCTCGAACAAAGATGCGATAATCTAATTACCAAATAGAAGATGGATAAGCCTTTATAAATCGTGGGCGACCTTAATCGATCAACCGAGACTTCAGGAATAATCAATTCGGAAATCTAAGGCAAATCGACATCGATCACCAGAGATAGAATCTAGATAGAGCAAAAGATGGATAGCATTGAAACCCGAGGATTCAGGAATCTCCGATGAATCAATGCCAATTATAAAGGAATTTCACCCCATTACAAATCATTCAAAGAATTGCAGAATCACCGATATTTAGAGAGGTCATTTATATGTGGAGTTATGGAATGCTCCAAGATCAAAAGGGTAAAATAGGGAAGAAAAGACTGGATTTCAGAACAAGTGGGAGTGTTCCAAAGTTCAAGGTATCCTAAACGATAAGAATCCTAACCAAGAAATTTCTAACAAGGTGGATACCAAAGGGATGAAGTTTTGAAAATTTTGGTTTCAAAATAAGAAATTTTTATACCAAAATAATCTTTAAAAATCCTTTAAAATCATTCGAAAATCATTTTATACTTCGAAAATACGTTCTCTTATAAAGAAAGGATTCTGAGATTGATTTCACTCATTCTAGGGTATTTCTACCCTATCTCTAATGAGTTTTTGCTCCGCAGGCTAAGTTTTGCCCAAAACCAAAGCTCTGATACCAAATGTAACACAAAGTTATTTTTAGCCGTTCATATCCACACATGCCGGACTTGAATCGCTCAAAGTACCACATTGTAAATAAATTAGGAGCAAATGAAATACAAATCACAGAATCACAGACACAGAAATATCAGAATAGCTCGTAGCGGAAATTTAAAATACCATAATAGTTCATGAAGCTACTATAACAGAGTCTCAAACCAAATACATAATACAGTCTGAAAACAACATAATAGAAATCCCAAATACATAGTAGTTCACTAATACATGAGATAAACTAGAATAGCTGAAACAGAAGTAGATATAAATGTAGATAACATAAACTCCAGCAAAGACCAGCTCCAGAAAGAGAATTCAAAGCTGTGAATACTTAGGCTGACCCGAGCATGAAGTAAAACACAAAACTCTCGAGTCAGGACATATATACTTACATAATGTAAACCAACTCAAGTGAACTGTAGTAATGTACAAGAACTTAAACTATAAATTATATACATCCCGTAGTTAAAATTTCAAAATGGTATTTTATACTTCGAAATCAAATATCCTTTCACAATTCAATATTATTCAAATAAAATCCATTTCAAAATATCAAAATATCGTATTTTCCAAACCACATTCATTTATTTAAAATACCATTTCAACACACATTCAAAATAGTTTATATTTCAGAACAAATTACTTCATTTAAATCATAAATTGAAGTTATTATATTTAATAATTAAATTATTAAATTTCCAAAATTTTAATCTTTCAAAACTCATTTATTCACTTAAATTTATTTAAAACAATGAAAATTCAACTTTCGCAGCATTTAGAAAATGCTACAGAAAGTTACATTCAAACCATTCAATTTAAAAACGATAGCATTTAAAATGCTGTAATAAGGTTACATTAATTTCAAATAAAACTTAGCAAAATTCAACAATTATAGCACTCACAAAATGCTATAATAATCTTTAATTATATTTATCCATTTAGTTCATTTCTATCAACTACAACATTTACAAATGCTGTATTATCATTTACATTAGAAATAACAGCATTTCGAGAATGCAGTTAATTAACTTCAAATATTCAATATAATTTCACAAACAATTATATTCTTTATTTAAACAATTTCAAACTTATAAAATCGTATATTTTTACTTTTATAACTATCAATTACTTTTCTTTAAATTCATGATTTTATAAAGTTAAATTTCCATTCAAAAAATCAATATTTAATAATAATACACTTATTAAATTCCAACATTCAATTTCAATTCATGTAATTAAATTTTTAACTTAATACTTAAGTTCAAATTTCAAAATATAACTTATTTTACATTTTATTTACTTAACTTCAAAAATTTAATTTTAAACAAAATTCACAATTTTCCAATTTAAGTAATATTTCAAAAATTCGACTCAGTATTCATTTATTTCACATTTAACTTATTCAAAATCCATTAATATATTATAAAAATCATTTAAATTCAAAATAACATAAATTTATCATATTTTCATACTTAATTTAAATTCCATTTATCACCAACTTAAAATTTTCCAAAATAACTTAAATTACAAATTTTCTGACTTTACCATTAATTTATTTCACTTACAAATTTCAGAAAATCAATAATACTTTATAAAAATCATTTTTAATTAAGTTTTAAGTCAAAATATTATAATAATTACATTTCAAACATATTTTAAAATTTTTGAAAAATATAATTTAACTATGGGTCTGTATATAATTTTCTAACCTAGGTAAAGTGATACGGGTAATATATCATTTCAACCTGTAATTTACAAAGAAAACCCGGGTTTTATCATTTCAAACCCATAGTCCCAAGTAAATGAAATAAATTGAAAATCGCTCAGGCCTATCATTTCAGCCCATAGCGATTTTCCTCTATTCTAAAGTCCATTTGAGTATGTATCATTTCAACCCATAGTGATTCTAATCTAAAGGGAACTTGCAGTGATAAACTGATATAAATAACAGAACAACAAAATATAACAGTAACATATGATATAACAGGTGTTTAATCATGGGTGAACATCATATAATCATAACATAGCAGATGTGATATGGTTATGCATTTTACAGATTCACAAGTGGTCAATTTACTGGTTATATATGTATACATTGTCAGGTGAGAATACTCACTGGTTTAAGCTGGAGACACAACAACGAATGCATAAAAGAGATCCACACAAGCATGATAGCACGACAAGATACAAGTGAGAGAGCCAAAGTATCAATTCCCTTGTAAACAAATCAAACAAAATAATATAACGAATATAAGCTTTCAATTTAAGTACGATTAAATTTAGCTAGAAATAACCGCACAAATCAAAGAAGGATTGCTTTGCACTTGCTTCCAACTTTTATTGGGATCGGCCATAGGTGAAGTGCAAGGCTAAGGCAAGTGTTTGGATCTGGTTTGGGTTGGATATGGGTCGGCCTAGCAAGTTTGAAGGTGGTGCAAAAGTGGTGGTGATGAAACACAACATACAAACATCATCAAGCAACATCACATGGAATCAAGGCCAAATCAAGGCTCGGTCAAGGCCTATAGGTCACGGCCTCCTCTGATGCAGTCAAGTAGGTGATGTGGCAAAGTATTTAGGTGGAGCTGGAGGTGGTGGAGGTGGAGACGGTGGCGGCTATAGGGTGTTGAAGGTGGTGGAAGTGGATGTAGTTCGGCTAAAACATGTTGTTGGAGTTCTGTTGGAATTTTGGTGAAGGATCATCAACAAGGAGGCACGACTTGGGATTTGGCCAGAGAGGAGGTGGTGATGTTTTCATGTGATGGTGGAGGCCGCAGGGCATGTAGAGGAGGTGGCCGAACCTAAGTAGAGGAAGAACAATTGCAAAATCTATGAAATCAAACAATAATACAAAAAAAAAATTAAAGTTTACCAATTTCTTCTCTAAAGCAATGGCTGAAAATTTTTTTGTTTCAGAAATGAGAAAATGAATGTACATGAATGTGAAATGGAGTATGCGGCTAAAGATGTGAGGAGCAATGTCCAATTGAATGAAAAGTCAGGTTAAAAATGTGAAAAGGTGGAATATAAAAGGCCTTAGGAAACCAAAAGTCATAACCTTTTCAAATTTCTTTTATTTCTTTTAAATAATTTTAAATAACTAAAAATTAATTATAATTTAAGTTTAGATTTCGAAAATATAACAAATATATAAAATATAAATAAATAATTATTAATTATATAAGATAAAAGTAAGAAAATAGCACAAAAATGAAAACTAGTCTAGAAAATTTGAAAATAAACAGAATAAATTTTGAAAAAATTATATGGACTTGAAAATGTTTAAAAATAAAGGTAATAACATAAAATAAAAATGCATTCAAAAATAAATAAATAAAACTTAATTAAATATAATTTAAATGAACAAAATGGCAGAAAAATAAAAAATAACCTTTAAAAATAGGAAATAAATGCAGTAAATTTTGGAAAAATTATAACATCACTTTAAAATGATTCAAAAATAAAATATATATCAACATGTCATATTAAAAATATTAGAACATGATAGGGAAAATAAAATATTATTTATATAATTTAAAATAGACAATTTGATTAAATAAATCAATTTACACCCAATATTGTAAAAAGCACAACTTTCACAATATAAATCGGACTTCAACGAAAGAAAAGCAGTATTCTTGAAATTAAATTTATTTTCATAATAAAAGATGAAATTCAAGAATTCAAATATTTAAATTTTAAGTTTAAAAGTCAATGTTTGACCAGATTGACCAAAAATCCACTTTTCTGGAAATATCCTATTTATTCAGATTTGAAATAATAATTCACACACAATAAAAAAATTATTGTTAAAATAACAAAATTTATCCATTTTAATAAATAAAATAAAGTTTTTAAATAAAATAGTCAAAATAGACAATTAAAATAAATCACAAAATTCAGGGTTGTTACATATTATAAGAAAGTAATTGGTGTAATAGAAAGCATGAGAAACAGTTAGTAAATTTATTGGGAATATTAAATGTAATTGGATGCAGATTTATGTAATAACGTTAATGCAAATTATGTAAATAAATGTAAATATTGTATAAATATATGAACTAATGTCTGCTTTAGGGGAATAGAATGAATTCATATGATGTAAGCACTTATAATAAATAATGAAATAATAACTGGGATGGAAAATAACAACGAAGTTAATAAAAGCTGAATTGTGTAAATTAAATGGAATCGCAATAAACGAAATAATGGAAAATGGTATAGCCGAGTTATAGGATAATGTAAGGTAATAAGTAATTAATTCAACGCTATCCAAATTGATTTAAATGACTGTTTAGGTTATAATTGATTGTAAATAGGAATATTTGGTAATAAATTGAATATAAGAAAGCAAAGGCAATTTGTGAATTAATTAATGAATTCATAATAATGAATAGTAATGAAATAAAATCATTGTCCTGTAGGTGATTATAATATTGTTTGGAATTGAGAACTTACAAAGTATGAAACCAAGTAATTAATCAATGGAGAATATAAATAATAATTAATGTACATATTTCGCAAATACAATAAAATTGGAATTAAATGTTTTGTAATTGAAATAAAGTTGAAAATAGAAAGGGAATAAAATTAGCGTCATATATGGAATTTTAATCTGGATTGATAAGTAATGAACTTACAAATGCAATTAGGAGCAAATAGGTGGCAAAATTAATATAGGTTGTTTATTCATTTAATAGGTAAATAAACTTTGGTAATCAATTACAATAAATCCAAATTAACGTTTTGTTAATATAAATTTAAGTAATGTTAATTTTATTCATAATATGAATTGGTTGATTTAAAGACTGGAAACCAAGGTTTTATTTACTTAATTGAAACGTAAAGTTCAATAATTGAATTAATTGCAATTAAATGAAATTGAATACAGCTAAATAATACGTTATCTGAAATGAAGATGGAATATGAGGAAATTTATGTAATAGTTGTGAATCCAATGGTAAACCCATCTTTTGACAACAATGAATGGAATAATTATTGGTTAATTTAATCAAATGGAAAGTTTGGGAATTTTATTTATAATTTTGAATTTAATGAAATTTGAAGTTAACACTGAAATTTATAAATTAATCATCTCTAAATTGACATTCAAATTTGTTTAAATCATTGTAAATGGTTGAGGAATCATAAGTGATGAAATTTATCAATTTTCGAACTGAAATTTAAAATTTGATTTAATTAGCAAATTTATTTATTTAATTAATTAGTGGAAAAATAGCTATTTTAGCCACTGACTCGGACTTCGATGAAACAAGTTTCATCGGATCCGTAACGGTGAATTACTGTAGGGTTTCAAGTTTCGTAGCGACCGGACTTATCGTTTGATCGTACGGACTCGAAACGCCTTGAAATTAATGAAATTGAAATCAATTTGAAAAATATTGATTTGAGCAAAACTTCTTCATACGATTGAATTTGGACATGAAACTTATTCCATCACGTTTAAAATATTTAAAAACATCTATTTTGATATATGGGTTGACCCAATTTCATTTCGGAGTCGAAACGGGTTTTTTGGGCCACTTTGGCGTTAGCGCGTAAATCTATCTTATCCATCCATTCAAACGTCAATCTTGCCTATATACATCCTGCTATAAACCCTAGCAGCCTCTGTTCCTCATTTCTATACGTTCTATTTGCCTCCTCACTTCAATGGCAGACAAACTCTAATTCTGATTGCAATCCCAAATCAAATCCAAAGCTGAAATTTCAAACTCCACAATATATGCGAAATTTTATATCAATTCGAAGCTCTCGAAGAACGTAACTCAGAACTGCAATTCTATTTTCGATTCGAATCACGATTTGTCCAGAAATTGAAGGTGAATTCTCGGTCATCCATTGTGTCGAAATCGACTCTGCCTGATCATCAAATTGATTGTACCATTGGATAGAGATCGTCGAGGGGATTCGATCAGTGTAGTTCATTTGACAAAACAATGACTAGAATGACCTAGAAAATTCAACTAGGGTTTGCTTTAATCGATGGCTGCTGTACCTTCTGGGGTTCTTTGCATGCGCGAAATCATGGAGTGGGGTCGCACAACCCACACGTTGGTGGAGGTGGGTTTCGTCGACGTGAAAGGGCTCGGTTTCGGTTTTTTTGAAGGCGTGGCGGCACAAAAATTTTCGCAAGGGAGAGATGTGTGCGGCACTATATCGAGTAGGGTTTCAGTGGAACGATGGTGACGTGGTAATAGTTGTTTATTTTATTTTTAATTTGATTTTGGATTTCAAATATTATAATTCGAATATCTTCCACATACGATGTTCGTTTCATGTGCGATTTTTTTTGTTAGGATTGTAATGAAATTCCAGACATTTTGGCCCTAGTTTGGATGGATTCTGGGACTGTCAAATTTTTGGGTTTAAATTGAATTTAAATTCAATTTAAATTCAAAAGGTGGGTGTTTTAACCCACTCACAACTTTTTAAATTTCTTATGCTTGTTAAATAAATTTTTTGTTGTGATTATGCATTTATTTATGACTTTTTTGTATATTTAATCATCATCTTAGTTATTGTACTTATTTAAATTAAATCGTTATTTAATTTATCATTGAATATAACTGCCAGTTAATTACCAGTTATATATTATCAGTTATATATTTATATTGATTGATTGTTTTGGATGATGATTATGATGGATGTATAATCTTATGATGGATGAATGAATGAATGTTTTATTTACATCATCATAATCTGCAAGTTGTTATGCATTTATTTTGATTCGGGATGGAGGTTTGAAATGATATACAACCGTATTTATTTTTAAATTGCGGATTGAAATGATAAATATCCATATCACTTGACCATAGAATAGAAAATTTTATACAGGCTCCGCGGTATATATATATAGAATTTTTTTTTGAAATGATTTTCTATGGTTTTGGAAAGAATACGGTGTAATAAATATTAAATTTTGATGTTATATAAATATTATTATATATATATATACACACTTAATTTCTTGGTTTTAAGCTATGTGTAAAATTGTTTTAAAGTATATAGAAGTTAAATTATAAATGTTTGATTTTATTAAGATATAATATGGTGTTAAGTATTTATTTAAATTTTATTTATAGAGTTGTAATGCCTTAAATAAAATTAATGTTGGAAGTAAATATGAATTTGATTTGAATTGAAGTATTTAAGAATTATCCTCGAATAAAATTGATTTGAAATTTAAATAAATTTGAGATTTGAAAAGGTATGATTTTTAAACTTGATTTTGGTTTAGAGGACTTAAATCAATATCAAGTCGATTTAAATAAATATTATCAAGTTAATTAAATTGAAAGAATATCCTGTGTTTGAAGTTTAAAGGTTTTACTTAAATGATAATTGATTTTTTAGGTAAACATTTCAAATCTAAATAATAGTAATTGAAATTGATATATATGAAATTGTCAAAGATTTAGTTTTGAAATGGCGGAATAATTAAAGCTTTGAAATATATGGAAATTATATTGGTTTATTTGGGAATTTAAATCTATATTTGGAATTGATTTTTGAAGGTGAAGAAGCTACTTATTTCATAATAAAGTAATTTAATAGTTAAACCATTCAAGTGGTATAGTATGTTCCAAAGTTATGAAATTCAAAGTTTTATGTTTTGAAAGGCTATATTTCAAGTTTTGATTTTGAAATATTATAACTTTGAAAATGTTATGGGTTTAGAAAAGGTTATATTTGAAAATGATATCTTATTGTTTGGTATTTAAAAAGAGGAAGTGATATCGTAATTATATGGATATTTTATTATGGTTTTAAAGTATAAACTATTTTGAAATGGCCGCAGTGTTATAATAACGTTTGGTTGTTGAAGAGACCGGGATCGGAAGTTGTCATACTCTATGCCAACTCCGAAAACCACTTTAACAACTTTGTACGCGATGGAGATTCCAGAATGAAGTAGGATGGTGGCGGCGTTTCCTTTGAGGTAAATACGTGGACCAACTCCCGTGAGTTGGCATAAGGTGGCTAAAACAGGAGCGATCGACGGGTTAATGAGGTAGCACCTTTGATTGGACACATCCCTTCGATATTATACTTTGACTTTTGGATTGATTCGACGGCCACTTTTGATTTTTTTTATTAGAGGGTGTGGCTCGAGGTGGGCGGTAGCTGCGCGCTACGCGTTACCACCGACCCGGAAGCGTAATTAGTATATCTACCCTGGCATTTCCTAGTTGTGCCGTGTCACCTACCCTAGCGTGCCTTGTACGAGTTTGTTTTTCTCCCATAGCCCATGGAGTATTTAGGATAGTCTCCCGATCTGGAGATGCGCTAATACTGGATGGACAGCTTGGACTATTACATGTTAAGGGCTATATGGGTAACCCCTTAATGCTATGAAAAAGTAAGTCTATTTTACTATTTAGACAGTATTATAATAGCGAAATATTACTACATAGTAAATAGTTTAACGGATCGTTAGGAGATGTGAATCCCGAGCATCTCTTGAGTTACTGCACTCACGTTAGACAGTGGATAGGAGATGTCAAATCCCGTAAACATCTCTGACGCTGTTCTACTCATATTAATTATTGTTTATTTAACTTACATAAGATCTTTTAGTTCTGACTCAAGTGTTTGTCTTTTCAGTTCGCTCGGGTCAGTCCGAGCGTTTTAGGAATTGAAGATTTTATTCAGGAGGACGAAGACGAAGATTTGTAGTACTATTATCTACTATTTTAGTCCACTACACCATCTAATTCCGCTGCATTAATTATCATTCTCTGGTATGTGTATTCTGATATGTATTGTATAAGTATAATCAAATATTTTGTAAACAGCTTCATGAACTATATATTTGATTATTATATTTTATCGTTCCGCTGCAAGATTCTATTTTTTTTCTACTTTTTCTTATTTACCCCATAACAATCCGCCCTTCTGTATGGTTTGAATTGGCACGTGTGTTGATTTAAAGCGTGCGAAAAGGCAGGATGTTACATCTGGTATCAGAGCCTTGGTTTAGCGATAAATCTTAGCTTTGTAGGGTTTAACTCTTTATTAATAGGGCAGTAATACCCTATGGGAGTCACTGAGTGTATATGTGAGAGAGCGTATTTGTTAGTATTATAAAAAGGTTTTAATATTATGTTAATCTGTTCCGTTTTGTATTTATAAATTCTGGTTGATGCATGGGATGCTGTGACGTCAACTGGGATTTCTAAATACTTAATAGGACAGACCGACATAATATTTGTTTTTAATATAGGTGAATGAAATAATTTGGCCTATTATATTTTCTATATATATATATATATATATATAAAATAATTTTTTTATAAATGATATATATTTTTGGGTGCAATATATTGATTGTTAGGTAATGAAATTTTAAAATAATAGTGGAAATAAGATTTAAAATAAAACCAATAAAAATTTGGAAATTTTAGAACTTAAGTCCGGAATTTTGGAAAAATGCTTTCAAAGGATTTTGAAATATTATAATATTATTTAGAAGTATTTTCTGATATAAATATTTCAATATAAATTGAAATAATTGTTTTAAAGAATTTTTGGAAAAGATATGAGTTCTGCACTTCTCTCTTTGTCGCTGGAAAATAATTTCGGTGATGGAGGCCGCATCATCGACATTCGTTTTCGAGTTTCGAAGTAGGAAGACCACTGTTGTAGTTTTTCTGCAGATTCATTTTGATAAACAAATGAAAATTTTAAATTATTTTAAATATAATGGGATATATATGTATAAAATGTAAGTATATACACTTCTCTATTATTTTAAAATAATTTGAAATTTAACCCGGTATTTAGTTCTTAAGTTTCCATTAATTAATAGTTTCAATTGTTGTAGTGAATTGGAACATAGGAAATTAATAATTGAAACCTCTAAAGAAAATAAGAGATTAATGCTAGGTTATGAATGAAATTAAAAGAAATTTATAATTGTAACCTATAGAGCAAAGGATATAATTATTGAACATTAAATTAACTAAAAGAAATGGAATAAACTTGTATGATTTTCAATCACATTCTTTAAAAGCATATATATAACTTACCAAATTTTAAAAGTTGAAATGTTTAATTAGAAAATGTAATGGAAATGGTACAAGTAAAAGTATGTAATAAAGTGTTCAACAAATTTCTTTTATTTATAAGAATTGATGTTATAAAGTTATAAACTGAAGTTGTAATTGAAATGCTACTAGTTTGATAGAAATGTAAGTATTATAAATAAATGATAATAAACTTAAGTAAACGGTTGAAGCTATTATAAATAAAATAAGTAGAAAAGATGAATGCATTAAATATATGATTGTAGACTAAAGTAATGCATTGAGATGCTAAGTAAACGAAATTGAGAAATGAATGCATGAAATGCAAATAAATAAATAAATGAAACTGTAAGAAATAAATGAAAAGAAAAAGGACAAACCATTATATAAATAAAAAGGAATCAAACAACAATATTATGAAATGAAATTGATTAAAATTAACTGGATCTATTGGAATTGTTGTTTGTTAGTTTATGGTTGTTTGGGCAAGGATACTTTAAGGTTGTTGGATGTATGAATAATCTATTTCGTTTCATCTAAGACTATTGAGTAAAAGATGCACTTAATAGTTTATTCTTCATTATGTACAATCTAAAGTTTTGAACCCGAACAACTACCTATTTTGTTTGATATGGATTGATAGTTGAATTGTGTTGATTCTGTATGATTGTTGTATGCTATTTGTGGCAATTGATTATTGTTGTATTGATTGTTGTTTGGGGTTGAAACAACCTTAAATATTTCATTTTATATAATCGTTAACCTTTTGGATCATATAAGTGAAATACAGGTTATGGAAGCAATTGCTACTGCTTTTGGTTTCATGCTTAAGCGTAAATTTCCCGACAAATAGGTACGTTTTCGAATTTCGGTTTATGGCGTTATTATATTGTTTTCCCAGGTTGGGATATATATTATTGTTGGAAAAATTTGTTGTATATTGTTATATTTGATATTATATTTTCTCCCAAGCCTCCCCGTACAAAGGAGACTCTGCCAAAATTTTCCGTAAATTTTGGACTTAGAATTTTTTTGAAAAGATTTCCAAACTTTATTAATAAGTATAAATATTTAATGGTTATAAATTAGTATATTTATTTAAATTAATTGATTTTGTAAATTTATTTATGTACAAATCTGATATTTTAAGTAAGATATATTGAATTCTTAATTCTTCTTTTCCCTTCTTTTCCTTTTCGGGGACGAAAAGTTTTGAGTGGGGGAGAGTGTAACGATCCATAAAATTTGTAATTAAATTTCTTAATTTAAGAAGATTTTGGTAACTTTATGTTGAAGGAAATAGTGAATTATTAATGGAAATAATATTTTGGATAAGATTGGTAAGTTTGTTAAATAGAAATTTAGGTTAATAAATCAATAGGTTGAATGAAATGACAATTAATGAATTTATAAAAATTGTAAAGTTATAATTATAACGAAAAGTGTGAGTTTAATTAAAATAGAAACCTAAACTTATTTTAAGGAAGCAAGTGGTGTAATAGAAAGCATGAGACCCAGTTAGTAAATTTATTGGGAATATTAAATGTAATTGGATGTAGATTTATGTAATAACGTTAATGCAAATTATGTAAATAAATGTAAATACTGTGTGAATATATGAATTAATGTCTGATTTAGGGGAATAGAATGAATTCATATGATGTAAGTACTTATAATAAATAATGAAATAATAACTGGGATGGAATATAACAACGAAGTTAATAAAAGCTGAATTGTGTAAATTGAATGGAATTGCAATAAATGAAATAATGGAAAATGGTATAACCGAGTTATAGGATGATGTAAGGTAATAAGTAATTAATTCAATGCAATCCAAATTGATTAAATGACTGTTTAGGTTATAACTGATTGTAAATAGGAATATTTGGTAATAAATTGAATATAAGAAAACAAAGGCAATTTGTGAATTAATTAATGAATTCATAATAATAAATAGTAATGAAATAAAATCAGTGTCCTTTAGGTGATTATAATATTGTTTGGAATTTACAAATGCAGCAAGTTGTATATACAATAGTAGAAGCAAAGTTATAAAGTAAACAATCAAAGTGAGGGCATTGTTAAGTGTGAGCTGGGTTGAAGGTCCCGGGAATGCAACAAAAGGGATCCACAGATTAGGCTCGATCATGAGTAATCAATCTGAAGCATCGTTGTTGTTGGGAGGAAGGCGCCAAGTGAAGGGACGCCTATGCACTGAGCCTGTCCATAGAGAAAACAAATAGGAGATTTTGTTACAAATTCTATCAATATTGCTTTTAGGTTTATTGAAAACATAGGCATTTCTTTCTTTCCAGATGCACCAGCTATAAATACCAATGATGGAATCAAGAACTTCATCTGGATTGCTAAATTGCCAATGATCAAAAAACGAGTGTGTGGTCGGGATATGTCACGACCCGACTTTCTACTCCCAGAAAATCGCATCATGAATTAAGAAAGAAAGGGATAGAAGAAGAAAAGAAAGAAGAGAAAGAAGAAACAACACTGGAATCTCAACAGCGGAACGAATAAATTATATTAATAACATAAGTATTTACATAATATACAATACCAATCAGAGATACACAGCATACACATCACATATACTAGACAGTTATAAACACCTGTCTAGTATTTACAACTCAATACGAACACAATACAGAGAAAATACAGCGGTAACTATATCTAACGCAGAAGCCTCCTGCTCTATTGCTCCTCCATTATTCGTCAAAGCTAACCTGAATCCTAACCTGAATTCCCTTGGCTACTCGTAAAAATTTGAGTACCCAAGAGTTTATGAAAACAAAAATAAACTCCGGATCAGACATGGGTCTGGTGTGAGTAACAGGTTAAGGTTGCTTAACTTTAAAAACCTTTTGAAAAGAAAAGGTATCACGTAAGACTTCCCACACATAAACATGGAAAAGTTTTTACCTTACGCTAACCAAAACATTTGATAGAAAATCCGATGATATTATAATAGTGTCTAGGGTTTTCAAAACAATAAGAAATAGCCGAAATTGTTACATGATTAAATTCCAGCTACTAGCCACAAAAGTGGGTAATACAATCAAAACCGTTGGCACTTATTGGATTTTGGATTCCATACAATGGCATGGCTACTGGGGTACCGTCCGTCACAGTACGTGGCCTAGATCACCGTACCGAGGAGTACTCCCACTCCCCTGCAACACAAGGCCGGACCCATTCCTTACTGAATAGTTCCGAACAAGACAACCCCGCAGTTGTTTGCAACCAACTGCCCACACAGCCGAATATAAAGGGACTTCTAGACAGGGATCAATCTCGCTCTCCAGTGGGAGCTACCCACGAAGCCTTGCTGCACTTCCCCTGTTTTAGCCATTCCCGGTTGATGAGGCTTGAGGGTACGATTACCTTTATAGGACACATCACTTAGAATGCTCATCGTCCACCTGACGATGTTCTGAAAGCATTCGATCCATACAAGTTCGTTCCGGGTTCGAACGAAACCGAAGGCATTATCTCGTTACACTCGTTTTGGAATCACCCTTAGAGTTAACGACGATAACCCTTGCAATCTAATCCACCATCTCGAATCTATAAGCACTATTCCGTCAACTCATTATGGAATCACCCACAGAGTTATACTGACGTATAGCCCTTACACCTCGAGTCTTCACTTGCTCCTATTTGGATTAACGACCTAACGTTATTTGGAATCGATGTGGTTTTCAGATATCCAAATATGGAAACCCGATCCCGGTCTCATCGAAAACCAAAGCGTGTCTTTTAGGGCCAAGTTGTTTTAAAGGTTTAAAACAATTCAATTCAATATTATCTATATACACACAGATAGATAATTATCACAACATCATAGTAGATAATCAATATTATCATCACATCAGATAATCTATATCAACAATTCAATACAACCATAACATCCAAGTCACACAACAACATTAATCTCATAACTGAGATCTCAACCATTCAGGGTAATAAATATCAATCATCATTCATAAGCAATGACTTATTAAATCCCATCCATTCTATAATTAATTTAAAATGAATTAAATTAATCACATCTTCCTTAATTAATTTAAAATTAATTAAATTAGTTACTTATCCATATAAATCTTGCTTATATAACAATTAATTATTCTTAGCAAGTTACCCTAATCAATCATCTTGATTAACTATCCTTTAATTACATTCAAGTGATTAATCTCTAATTAATTCACAATTTAATTAATCCAAACCAATCCCTGTAATTAACCTGTAATTACTTCATCAATTAATCCTTAATTAATTAACTAATACCTCATTGATTAATTTTCTTAATTAATCAATCCTTAATCATATCATTAATCATATAAATTAATGATCTCAAATTATTTTAAATAACTCCATTAAATTAATTATCAATTATCTCTATTGATTAATCATACTTGATTAACTTATTTATCAAAAACCCAAATTAATTACTTACTTAAGTAATTATTCAACATACCAATTACATATTAATTACACAAAGTAATTAATTCCCAAATCTCCTCCATTAAATTACATCTAGTAATTTATTTCCTTAATTACTTCACTAAGTAATTATTCATTTTTAATTGCATTAGTAATTACTTCTCAAATTAATCAATGATTAAATTAAATTAATTAAACTTAATTAATTAACTTAATTAATCAAAAATAACTTAATTAATTACAATCAGTAATTAATTTTTCTTAATTACTTCCATTAAGTAATTATACTTAAATAATTCTCAAATGATCATCTTAAATAAATTATTAAAATTAATTACATTAATTAACTATAAAATAATACTATGTTAATGACCTTCATTAACCAATAACCAAATCTTTAATTACTTTTCCACAGTAATTACTGAGATAATTAATATTAATTCTTAATTTATTTATAAAAACTCATTAATTAATTCCTAATTATTAAATTAATCAAGTGAAAATTAAAACTTAAACAATTATTAATTTCTTGATTAATGATTCAATTCATTAATTAAATTAAACTAAATCTTATTTCTAAATCACACTTTAATCAAATTTAATTAACTTACTTAAATCTTTTAATTAATTAAATAAATCCTTAATTATTTATTTAATTAATCTAAATTATAAATTGATTAAATTAATTAATTAAAATCTTAATTACCTTGATTAATTAATAAATCATTAAGTTCAAAACAACTTAATGATAATCATTAATTCCATTAATGATTTAATTATCATTATCAAAGAAATTTAAAAAAAACTTGCTTTTAAATTTTCCTAAATTCCATTTTAAATTAAAATTTAAAATTAAATCAAACTTAACAAGATTTTAAATTTAAAGAATCATTTACTTCTTAAAGCAAATTTTAAAAGAATAGTTTAACTTAGCCCATATTCAATTTAAACAAATTTAAAATGCTTTAAATAATTCAAGTGATATTGAACGTATAAATTCAAATCTTATTTAATTTACAACTCAAAATTTAAACCATGCTTTCAGATTTAAATACAAAGATTAAAATTTGAAAACCCTGTTAAAATTTCATTTTCAAATCTTATAAAATGCTCAAACTAAATATATCATTTGAATTTTTTGATCTATTTTCTTTTTTTGAAACTTCAGATTCAAATTCAAGTTTGAATCCAAAATTCTAAATTCAGATTTAACAAAGAATTTAAATCTTGTTTTAGAAACTTACTTTCAGATTTAAAAATCACTAAATGTCCAAAACTGTGCAGGTTTTCAAAAGAAATTAAATATTTTATTTCTGCAAATCTTGACTATTTCAAAACCTGAAATTCAAAATCTATTTGAATTCATGGTTTAATCTTGTTTAAAGTTTAAATTTAAACTTGCCTTACTTTTTTTTATGTAGTTAAAATTTCAAAACCTGAAACAGATCAGGTTTCAGGAACAATCAACTTGCAAACAAAAACAACCCGAGCTCAACTCCATCCTGCTTCGAGTCAGCCCCACTTTAACTTCGAGTAAAAACAAAAAAATACCCAAGCACCACTACATCTCTATAATCCAGAACTCAATCTCCTCTCTATGGCCACTGTGCACATGCACATTGCCATGGCCATCTTCCCGATCATCAGAGATGATCATCCAATCCACCAACCTCCCTTGAGTCCACCTGAACACCTAAGCATCATAGAATCCCCATTTCCCAAATTCAAGCAGAGCAGTTCTTATTTTAAAAACCTGGAACACCCTTCACCCAAAACTTCTCGAACCTGTCAACGTCAATTTCTCCTCCCTCCGGCCATCGTTCAAGCTGAAACTCCGGCTACTATCTCCACTTGGACCCAACTCCCAACCTTCCAAAACACTAAACACTCGATCAAATATTGAGTGAGAACAGTTCTTTTTGCTAACTGACTCAACTTTAGGGTTACAGAACAAATTTATTCACTGCTGCTAAATCAAAGTTAAATTCACAAATCTGATAATTTTCCTGACTTCTCTGATCATTATACTACGTATAGAAGAAATCTCAAGTTATCAAAATTCTAAAATAAATCAGAATTTCCAGAACAAATTTTTAGCTCATCACAGAACCACAACCCAAATCCATGCTAAATATTTTGTGTTTCTGTTTTTAAAATTAAATCATGTTTCTAATGTGTTTTCAAATTACAAATCTTAACTTACTGAATTAAGAAATTTTAGTTCTTAAACAAATCATTGTTTCAGTTATTTTGATTTCCAGTGAAGTTTTGATCTTAATTTACCTTATTTAAAATTCTTATGCTTCGTATTTATTTTTGAATAACAGATTTGTTTGTAAATCATTTCACAATGATGATTAAGCTATGAAACTACTAAAATTTGAAATTTTAGGCCTAAGTCAGGTACATCAACAATTACTGATACTATCAAAGCATGCATATCCATATCAGTATAAGGTAACTCCCAAAAATCCATATACAAACAAATTTTCTACAGATTTTTTCATGCAAATCAATTCAATTCAGGTATAATAATAAGCAACCATATTTTATTAAAGAAGTTTAGAAGTTACTCACAGGAACTCAGGAGAACAGAGCACAATGTTCCCTTGAAAAATTTGCACTTGAGTAGCTTTAAACTGAATCCTTATGTTGATTATCTACTTCATACATGCAGGTTTTAACTACAGGTTGCTCCAATTTACAGAGATGCAAGTGCAGGCCTTGATTTTGCAGGAATGAATAACAATGCAAACTTGATTATGCAGTAATTCCAGGTAGAAGAGATGATTTTGCAGGAACTATAGGTTGTTGTGATTTATATCTGAGTTTGAGAAGATGATTTACTTTTAGATTTGCTTTTTGAATGAATAAGCAGATTTTGTTATTGAGAGGAAATTTGAGTTTCAGATTTTTGATTTCTTTATCTTTGTTTTGAAAAAGAGAATGAGGGAAATGAAAATATTTTAAAAGAGGCTGAAATGGATTTAACAAAATTATTAAAAGAAAATAAAGATTTAATGACACTTGTCATTAGAGCTACTAACTTATTAAGACATGTAGTTAAATACTTAAAAAGTTAACACTTGTCTTTTTACTTAATTTAGTTATTCTTTTTTTTAAATGTTTATAAAGGGTCTTTCTTTAATTCATTCTATACTTATGTAAATTTCTTATTCAAAGAAAATGTAAATAAAACAAATTAATAAATTAAAACTTATACAAATGTTTTAAAGAATCTATTAATTTGGGTTTCAAAATAAAATTTCCAAATTCAAATAAATTCTTTGAAATCAAAAATCAATTTATTCAAATTTAAAATGAAGATTCTATTTCTTATCTAAATCCTTCTTTATATTTAAGAAAAATAGAATATTTATTAATAGGGTTTCAAATATCAATTTACAATTTAATATGATTTATAAAGAAATTATAAATGAATTTAAATCACATGGTATCAAATATATTTTAAACTTATATAAAATATACTCAAATCATATTTATCAAATAATATTTTAAAAAGAAATAAAATCAACTTTTATTTAAATTTAAAACAAAAATTAAACTAAGACAAATTTTAAACAATTACATTTATTATCAAACCATAAAGTTATTAATTTAAATAGATTTTTAAAAGCTTAATATTATTTAAACATAATTTCCTAATTACTAGATATTTTATTAGAATTTAAAAACAAAACTTAATTTATTTTTCATGTCAATTAAATTCCAAAACAAAGATAAACTATAATATATATATATATAAATATATATATATATACACATTATAATTTAAAACATTTATTTTAGCATTTTAAAAGACAAATCACAAATTAAATATTTATTCATTCTGATTATTAAACCAAACATATTTTATTAATCAATATTGTCAATATCAATTTAATTTTATATAAAGATTATCAAATTGATATTGTCTGAAATTCCGGGATATCACAGGATATAGCCAGTAAGGTTGGCACTGGCGGAGGCTAAAATGTAGTAAGAGTAGTCACATTTGAAAAAAAGGTGAACAACGGTTTCTTCATGCATAGTGCACAAGATACAACGAGGGTCTAGCTGAGTGTTCCAACGTCCGAGTCTATCTTTAGTATTAATACGGGCATGGATGAGGCACCATTGGAAAAAAGGATGCAGGGAGGGAGTCTGCATTTCTAAAGTCTTACAAAAGAGAATGACCTACCAGGATGGTTAAGGAATGAATAACAAGCGGCCACCAAAAAGCCTTTCTTTGGAGCCAGATCCCAGGTATAGTGATCTGGTAAGTCCGTGGGTTGAATGGAAAGGAGTAGGTTAGAAGCTGTGTTAAGTTCTATCAACGTATTAAGGTCAAAGAGAGCAGGTGGGCAAATGCTGGTTGGACCGAGGGAGGTTAAATCAGCAACAGATCTGTAGTGATGGGAGATATAGGGAAATAAATTAGTGAGAGAGCGGGCGAGGGGGGACTGATCTTGCCAGATATCAAACCAGAAAAGGCAGTTGTGGCCATTACCTATGGATACATGGGATAGAGATTTGACTCGGGGTATGAGTTTTTAATACCTGCCCAGAATGGAGAGGATGAAAGGCGCGGAGAAGTATGGAGGACCAAATGAGGGTTGGATTAGTAATGATACTGAAGGATCCAATCTTTCCAGATGCAGTGACCTGGAGTGACGATATGCCATAGCCATTTAGACAAGAGAGCAAAGTTGAAAGAGCAAAGATTAACTAGCCCTAAACCACCATGGTTCTCGTGCAGGCGGACTGACTTCCAATTGATTAAATATTTCCCTTTAGAGCCATTCCAGAGGAAAGAACGCCTACTATAATCAATTTTATTTATGACCCATTTCAACAGTAAACGAAATGGCATCTAGTATGTGGGGAGGGAGGATAGCACTGATTTGACAAGGACAAGGCGGCCTGCGGCAGATAGGGAGTTTGCTTTCCATGTTGATAATCGAGATTCAATCTTGGAGGTCAGTGGGTGCCAGTCTTGTCGGGCAAGTTGGTGGGGTGAAGAGGGATACCAAGGTAGGTGATGGGAAAATGGTCAAGTTTACAGTTGAGTAAAGAGGCAACAAAGGGGCCGAGGTGACGAGCGTCTCCGAGCATATGGATGGAACTCTTATAAAAGTTGATGGATAGGCCGGAGATGAGTTCAAAGATATATAATAGGACTTTGAGATAGTGAAGGTGGTCTGGATTTGGGAAGATCAATAATATGGTGTCATCAGCAAATTGTAATTGGAGACTGACAGCTCAGAATTGGGGAGGTTGATGCCGGCTAGAAGGTTATTGGACATGGCGAGTTTGACCATGCGATTGAAGACATCTGAGATGAGCACAAAAATAAGTGGTGAGATAGGGTTGCCTTGTCTAAGACCTATGGCTGATTTTATATATCCGCCTAAGGAACCATTGATAGAGATAGTAGAAAAACTTGTATCTAGAATACATTTGATCCAGTTGCACCAAGTATTTGAGAAACCTCTGTGTTTCGTAATGTCAAGCAAAAAATACCAATTAACAGAATCGAAAGCTTTGGAGAAGTGTAATTTGAGGAGCGCTCCTGGGGTGGAGGAGTGATGACAGAATGAGATAACTTCTTGGGTAGCTGCAACACATTCTAAGATGTTTCAGCCCTGAATGAACGCCGATTGTTCCATGCCGACCAGAGAACCAATAACCTTTTGAAAACAATTGGCGAGGAGTTTAGTGATAATTTTGAAGGTTGTGTTGAGGAGACTGATTGGGCGAAAGGAAGGGAGGGTGGTGGAACCAGGGGATTTGGGGATGAGGATGATGTTGGCATAGTTTAATCTTGCAATTAGGGAGGGGTTAGATTGAAATTCTAAAGCATATCAATAATGTCGATTTTGATGGTTGCCCAAAAGTTTTTGAAAAAAAGAGGCCCAAAGCCATCCGGACCAGGGGATTTATCATCGGCCATATCATTAATTGCCGACCAAATTTCTTCTTTAGTGAAGGGGGAATCGACAGAGATAGGGGAAGGGTTAGGGTAGAGGAGATTCCTGTCAATAGTGGGGAGCTGAGGAGAGGTTCTGCCACGGAGGTTGCGATAGTATTCGGTGAAGAGACGAAGGATTCAGTCTGGTTGGTGAAGATGGTACTATTATAGAGGATTTCCGAGATGAAAGTGGATCTGCGACAGCCATTAGCAATACAATGAAAGTAGGCAGTGTTCTTGTCCCCGTCTTCAATCCATTTGGCTTTAGAATGTTCCTTCCAACCAATTTCTTCTTGTTTGATAAGTCTGTCTAGTTCTACCTCCAACGCATGCAGGCGAATAGATTCTGAATCAGACAGGGGACGGGATTCCTTTAGTATGTTGAAATGTAAAACGTAATCTTGGATCTCCGCAATACGAGTGTGGATCAAGCCCTAGATGGATTTTGCCCAAGGTCTAATGAGCTTTCTGAGCGAACGAAGTTTGGAAACCACTTTGGCAGTGGCTGATTGTAATTGGGAGGGTTGGGACCATGCAAGCTTGACGATGTAATCGAAACATGGCTCAAGGAGCCATAGACACTCAAATCTGTACTGTTTATGAGGGGTCAATGTTGATCCATGGTCGAGAAGGAGATAGTGGTGGTCTGATAGGGTCGAGGCAAGGCCATTGATTAGCATGAGTGGGTGGAGGTCATCCCAAGCGGGGTTGAATAGGAAGCGATCAAGCTTTGCTAGAGATGGATTAGATCTGGGGTTTGACCATATAAAGAGGCGGTTACTGATGGGTGGGTCTATGAGCGCACAGGAAATGATTAAATCATTAAAAGCAGCCGAGTAATGTGAATAGTTACCCGAGTTTCTATCGCAGGGAGTTCTGGTTGTGTTGAAGTCTCCTCCAATAATCCAAGGGCCATTAAAAAGAGAGGCAGTTTCCAGACAATTTGACCAAAGAGCTTCTTCTCGTGAGAACTTTGAGGGCCGTAAACATTAGAGATGAGATATAGTATGTCAGTGTGATGGTATCGAAGGATTATATGTAAAGCAACAGTGTGGTGAATGGTTTGACACATGGTCCAGTTCGATTCGTTTAAAATAGTGATTATACCGCCACTTGAGCCAATGGCATCCATATAGGCCGAATCAGATAGGTAGGGACCACCTAAAAGTCTAATGAGTGAAGGGGATGGATCTGAGAGTTTGGTTAAAGAAGGAGGATGTCAATTTTTTGGGGGGGCCAGAAGAAGATTGATGGTGTAACGACCCGTTAAATTAATAATATTAAATGAATTGAATTAATATAATTTCTAACCTAATTTAGAATAAATGTAGAAATTTGGTATAGTAGTTGTAATTTAGTGTAACAATAAAATTTTATGACAATAGATTTGGATAATGTAGATTGTCACAATTTGATTTAAAGTTAAATATAAGAAACTGATATAAGGGTTGAATTAGTGAATATCAATAAAAAGATTAAGTAGAATGGAATTCATTTAATATAAAATAAATAGTGGAAGACTTACATTGGATTGTAAAATGGATAGTAACTAAATAAAAGGTGACCGCTGAATAAATCAATGCAATAAGTGTTGATAAGGAGATTTAATGAATGTTGTCAATAATAAATGGATTTAAGATAGTAATAAAATTTGTTTCGCCTATGTAAATTTTATGTATTGATAAGCCATAATTAAATTTGAAATTTGGTAGTAAATAGGGGATAAGTTGACTAAGGCAATTAGTAATTTAATAAATGAATGCATAGTAAGTAAGTGGAAATGTATGCATAAAAATATTTTCATATATGGGATAATTACAAAAGTTTACCCATTTATCTAATGTATATAATTGAATCTAAATTTAGGGCAACATTTTGTTATTGATGGTATAAGTGAATTTGAATAAAAGGGTAAAAATTATGTAGATTTAACATGTATTGAGTATATAGCTAAGAAGGGCATTCGATGTAAATGAATCTAAATTAATGTGTCTAGTCAATAAAGGAGAACTTTAAGGGAATAAATATAAATGAATGTATTTGGGGAATGGAGTCCTTTTATATGTTGAATAGTATAACGTTGTTATTAAGAACGAACGTTACTTTAATAATTATTAATATGGTAACGGAAGAGTGTATAAATTTTATAGTAACGTAAAAACGTATTGTAAGATAATAATTAAGTGTAGACTTATAAAATATATTTATGACAATAAATTTTGTAAGTTATTTATTCTATTAGTGTTAAGTTTTATTTATGTGTAAGTTAACAATATTACAATTCAATTGAATACAGTAAACTATGCAAACAAAAGATGAACATTTGGAAGTATTACTGTAGTGATATATATATAAGAAACGGTAACTTTGTAGTTGGGGATTAATTGATTTAGTTGTGAGTTGTAATCCAATAGAGTCAATTTATTAGAATTTATTGCAATTTATGGGATTAATTGCAGTAACCTTTGAAGATTTATTTACTAAAATAATTGACGATGAAAATTATATGTAAATCTGCTTTTAGTTAATTTAAAATATCCAAAGGGCTAGAAATGACACAAATCTGCTAGTTTAGAAATTTAGAATAAAATGTGGTAAGTAATTTTTCTAAATATTTAGATAGTAGGAAGATGTAGATTTAGATGGAATTTATTATTTAACTATTTCATAAGTTGAGATCTAAGTTTAGAATTGAGATTTTTAATGTATAGATATTGAGCCAATGTTAGTTTCATTAAATTGACATCAATAACCTTGAATAATAGAAAGAAAGTGAATTTAATAAATTTAATCAAACTTATAATGTTGAATTTATTAAAATTGGAATCAATATTGAAGTTAAGAATTTACATTTGAATTGATGAATAGAACAACTATTGACACTTAAATTGTTTAGAATGGGAGTAAATAGTTAAGAAAATTTAGAGAAAATTTGGTCAATTTTTGAATTTAGATGTAAAAATTGGATTTTTATAATTTATTTAATTTATTTAATGAATATTAAAAATAGCCATTTTGGCCACGGACTCGGATTTCGACGAAACCAGTTTCATCGGATCCGTATCGGTGAATTATTATAGGGTTTCAAGTTTCGTATCGATCGGACTTGTCGTTTGATCGTACGGGCGTGAAACGCCTTGAAATCAATTTTAATAAAATCAATTTGAAATCAATTTGAAAATTTTGTTTTCAGCACAACTTCTTCATACGATCAAATTTGGACGCGAAACTTTTTCCATCGCGTTCAGAATATCTTAAAATACCTATTTGGATATATAGATTTAATAAATTCGGTTCCGGAGGCATAGCGGGCTTTTTGGGCCATAGTTTGTTTCGTACGTTCACTTATCCGATCCATCTACGCTATCTCTAGTCTACCTATATAAGCACGGTTATAAACCCTAGCCCCATTTTATTTTCCCTTTTGTTGTACGTTCATTTCTTCATCCCCTTCTCCTCCTCAAATGAATGCAACCTAGATCTACCCCAATCCAAATTTCAGTGAAAATGCAAACACTTCAGAAAAATTCCACAAAAATATATATTAATGTTCTCGAGGCACGTAATCTACTGGTGCAATTCGTTTTCTGTTTTGAACATTCATTTGACCAGAATTAATTCAAACAGTCCGTGACCATTCATCATCGTCGTCGCAAACTTCATCGGATCGTCAAACCTTTTCTGGGTTTTGTAGAGTGGACGATGGGGATCACATCTATGTGGTTATTGCATCGAATCAACGGTTGGATCTCTCACATAATTCGAATTAGGGTTTTATTAACAGGGGCGGCTGCTGTCCGTTCGTCGTTGATCGACGTCGGGGCCAGGGCGAGTGGTCTATGGCGTGTAGAGGAGAGGTCGCATCGGTGCAGGAGGGGCGTGGCGCGGCTGCGATGGGCAGGGGTTGCGATCGTGTTCTGTGCGTTGTCTGCTGGGTGCGAACGATGGGAGGGAGCTTCTTCCTGTAGCCGCGTTTTGCTTCTGTAGGGTTGCTGACGAGTGAGTGTGTTGTGTTTTTTTTTTTGTGATTTATTTTGTTTTATATTTATTTTGATTTCATATGTTCTAACTATTGTAACTTCTACATACGACCTCCGTTTCTCACGAAATTTTTTCCGTTAGGATCGTAATTAAATTCCAGTTCTTTTGACGCTGGTTTGGACAGATTTGGAGACCGTCGAATTTTTGGGTTTAAATCGAATTTAAATTCGATTTAAATTCAAAAGGTGAGTGTTTAAACCCACTCACAACAACTAGAAGTTTTTATGTTTGTTAAATTAATTTTAGAAATGAATTGAAATTTATTTATGAGTATTTGGCATGTTTATTTCACTCATATTTGTTGAATTGCATTTATTAAATTTAACTGTTAATTTAATTTATTTATTGCGTATTAATTGATAGTTAGAATTTATTTGTTTGCCTATAAACTGCTAGTTGACAGTTATATAGATTATTATTGAATATAAACTGTTAGATTAATAGTTGTTAAATTTAATCTGAATAAAATTGCCAGTTATTACCTGTTATATATTATCAAATATAAATTGTTATGGATTGATATTTCTTGATGATTGTGATTGGATGATGGGTGATGTTGATGGATGTTTTATTGTATATCATTAAATTGCAAATTATCATGCATATTTCCTTTCATTCGGGATTGTGGTTTGAAATGATATACAACCGCAAAATTTTATATCTTTTAAATTGCGGATTGAAATGATAAATATCCGTATCACTTGACCATAGGATAGAAAATTTTATACAGGCACCGCGGTCTATATATAACTATTTTAATGAGATTTCTATGGTTTGGATGGAATACGGTTTATAATAATCTTAAATTTTATATTGTATAAATATTATTCTTCTATATATATACTTATGAAGTTGAAAATTTTAAAATTTAAAGGTGTATAAATCTCTTTATTAAAAATGGAAAAAAAAAATTAATTAAGAAAATGGAGTTTGATAATTTATATCATATGTTTAAATGTTAAGTTTGGAAATTTTAAGATATGATATTTATAATTGGATTTTTCCCAAGATAAATTGAAATGAATATTCTAGTATAATTTGAATTGAAAAAAAAAAATATTTTATTACTAGAAATTGGAGTTTTTATTTATTTATGGATTTTATGTGAATATTCAAGACTAATTAATAGAACATTCGATTTGTTGAAAGAATAAAATCCAACTTTAGTTTGAAATATTAATACTCCAAATGGATATACGTATATATATATAAATTGAAGTGGTTTGGAACTTGAGAGAGATAATACAAATTTTGGGTTAGACTTTAATAAAGAAATGTATTTGTAAAGCCATGAGAACTATTTTCTTTACAAAGTAACATTTAAGTTAAACCTTTTAATTCATATACCGTTGTATATCCAAACCATTCAAGTTTTAAAAGTTATGGTTTTAAATTATGAATTTCGAAATATTATGCTTTGAAAGGATATTTGGCTTTCAGACGTTATAAATTTTAAAGCATTTGGATTTTTGAAAAGGTTTATATTTGGGATAAAGGATATCATATTGTTTTGGGTTTTAAAATGATATCGTATTCATAATTTTAAAATGGAAATGCTTATTCTGGTTTTAAAGTATGAGCTATTTTTAAATGACCGCGGTTATTATGGGTTGGCAAAGAGACCGGGATCGGATATGGACATACTCTCTGTCGATACCGAAAACCACTTTGACTAACCGTGTACGCGGTGGAGATTCCAGAATGAAGTAGGTGGTGGCGACGTTTCCTGTAAGGTAAATACGTGGACCCGACTCCCGTGAGTTGGCATAAGGTGGCTAAAACAGGAGCGATTCTCAGGCCAATGAGGTCATTCCTCTGATCGGACCCTCCTCTTCGATATTATACTTTGATTTTGGATTGATTCAGTGGCCACTTCTATATTTTGATTTTGGGGAGTTAGTCCGAGGTGGGCGGTAACTGCGGCTACGCGTTTCCACCAGCCTGGATAGCAATTGGTATATCTACCCTGGCATTGCCTAGTTGTGCCGTGTCACCTACCATACCGAGCCTTTACTACGAGTTTCTATTTGTGTCGTACCTATGGAGTATCCTCTGGTAGCCTCCCGATCAGGAGGTATTACGGTACTGTATAGACTATTGGCATTTTACGTGTTAAGGTGGAAAATGTAAAGCCTTAACGCTATTTAAAAGTAAGTTTATTTTATAAATAGACACTATTATAATAGCGCAATATACTACATAGTAAATAGTTTAACGGATCCTTAGGAGATGTAAATCCCGAACATCTCTTGAGTTACTGTACTCATATTTATTTTGTTAATTTAACTCACATAAGATCTTTTAGTTCTGACTCGAGTGTTTTTGTTTTTTCAAATTCGCTCGGGTCAGTCCGAGCGTTTCAGGATCGAAGATTTTAGCTTTGGAGGACGAAGACGAAGAATTCGTGTTATATTATTTATAGTATTGCACCACACTCATACTGTTCCGCTGCATTGATTGCATTGGTATGTGTAACTCTGATATTTATTGTGTAAAGAATAACAAGTGTTTTGTAAACCATTTATGAACTGTATATTTATTATTATATTTTATCCTTCCGCTGTGAGATTCTATTTTGTTTTATTTCTTCTCTGTTTTTCTTATTTACCCCATAACAATCCGCCCTTCCGTTATGTTTTGAATTGGCACGTGTGTCGGTTTAAAGGGTGCGAAAAGGCGGGATGTTAAAGTTGGTATCGGAGCTTTGGTTTAGCGATAAACTTGGCTTTGTGGGGTTTGACTCTTTGTTAATAGGGTAGTAATACCCTATGGGAGTCGCTGAGTGTATATATATGAGAGAGCGTATTTGTTAGTTTTATAAAAAGATTTTAATATTATGTTACTCTGTTCCGTTTTGTATTTATAAATTCTGGTTGATGCATGGGACGCTATGCCATCAGTAGGGATTTCTAAACACTTAATAGGACAGACCGACATATTATTTGTTTTTAATATAGGTGAATGAAATAATTTTGCCTATTATATTTTCTATATATAAAAAATATTTTTATAAAGATATATATATATATATATATATATATATATATATATATATTTGGTTGCTATAGATTGGGTGTTAGGAAATAAAAATATTTATAACAATTGAAGCTAAGTTGAAATTATAATAAATCAAATTGGAGATTTTAGAACTTAAGTCCGGGATTTTTGAAATCTTCTTTCAAAGGATTTATGAAATATAATGATTTGGTTTATAAATATTTTCTTATATAAATATTTAGTATAATTCGAAAGAATTGGTTTAAAGAGGATTTTGAAGAAAATAAGTTTGTACTTTCCTCTCTGTCGCTAGAAAATAATTTCGGCGATGGCGGCCGCATCATCGACTTCTATTTTCGAGTTTCGAAGGGGAAAGGCCACTGTAGTAAATTCTACTGCAGATTTATGTTGGAAATATCTGAATTTGTTTGTTTTAAATATAATTGAGATATAAAGTTGTAGGAAACTAATTATCTATTATTTCAAAATAAATTGAAATTTGACCCGGAATTTAATTCTAAAAGTTTCCATTAATTAATTGTTAAATTTTAGTGGAATAAAAAAAAGTAAGTAATAAATGGATTGAAAACCTCTAATAAGTAAGAGAATTAATGCTAAGTATAAAGGAAGTTAAAATTTTAAATTATAAATAATGGTAAAGATTTATTGGAAAATCAATGAATTAAAAGAATTGAGATTAAACTTGTATAAGTTCTTTTGCTTTTTCTTTAACATAAATAACTTACCAAATATAAAAAGTTGAAATGTTAAATAAGGGATTGGAATAGAATATTATACAAGTAGAAATTTTTGAAATAATGAAGTATTCAATGAATTGCTATATTAAATAATAATCTAATGGTATAAACTTAAGTTATAATAGAAACTTTACTAAAATTTTAAGGCAAGTAATATAAATAGGTGATTTTAAACTTAAGTAAATAAATGAAATTCTTTAATAAAATAAGGATTGATGTGTGGGGTTATAATATTTAGTGCGAGTCTAATGCTACTAGTTGAATAAAATAAAAAGTAGGTAATATAAATAAATGACTGTAAACCCTATGTGATAAATTAATAAAATCATTTATTCGAAAGAATGAAGGTTAAAAGGTTAATAATTTAAGTGTAATTCAAAATGATTACTAGAAAAGAAAAAAGATAAGTTATGTGGTTTGGTTAACTTAAGAAAAGGGTTGGAGTTATTCTAAATATAATTTAGAGAAATAAATGAAAATTGTAAGAAATAAGGAAATCCCACCATAAATGAAAGAAAGAAATCAAACCACTGAAGCATGAAATAAATGTATAATAAGTTAATTTGGTTGTTGGTTTGAATTGTATTGTTTGATTTATGTTTGTTGGGTAAGAAATTTGAAGTTGTTGGGTGAATAAATAATCTATCTTTGTTCCATCCAAGACTGTTGAGTAAAGGATGCACTTGATAGTTAATTTCATCTCATACAAATTTCAAGTTTGAACCCAAACAACTATTTGTTTGCTGGATTAAATGGTTGCTTTGTTTGTGTTTGTATGTTGTTTGTAAGGTTGATGGTTGTTGAATTGTTTGGTTGATTAATGATTGAATCCACTTGAATAGTTCACTTTAAAATAAATATTTAACCTTTTAGATTATATAAGTGAATACAGGTGATGGAAGCAACTGCTACTGCTTTTGGTTCCAAAATAATAAGCGTATATTGCCCGACAAATAGGTACGTTTTCGGATTACGTTTCGTAACGCTATTTTATATAATTTTCCCGTGTTGGGATATAATATTTTGATAATATATGTAATATATTTGTATATTTTGATATTATATTTTCTCCCGAGCCTCACCGTACGAAGGAGACTCTGCCAAAAAATTTCGTAAATTTTGGACTTAGAATTTTGTTGAATATTTTCCAAACTTTAATGATTTAAGTATAAAAGGTTGTAATGATTATAAACGGGTATATTTCATTAAAGGAAATTAATCCAGTAAACTTTTGTTTATAAGTTAATATTTGAAATAAGATGTACTGTTTATTCTTCCTTCTGCCTTCTTTTTCCTTTTCGGGGACGAAAAGTTTTGAGTGGGGGAGATTGTAACGACCCGTTAAATTAATAATATTAAATGAATTGAGTTAATATAATTTCTAACCTAATTTAGAATAAATGTAGAAATTTGGTATAGTAGTTGTAATTTAGTGTAACAATAAAATTTTATGACAATAGATTTGGATAATGTAGATTGTCACAATTTGATTTAAAGTTAAATATAAGAAACTGATATAAGGGTTGAATTAGTGAATATCAATAAAAAGATTAAGTAGAATGGAATTCATTTAATATAAAATAAATAGTGGAAGACTTACATTGGATTGTAAAATGGATAGTAACTAAATAAAAGGTGACCGCTGAATAAATCAATGCAATAAGTGTTGATAAGGAGATTTAATGAATGTTGTCAATAATAAATGGATTTAAGATAGTAATAAAATTTGTTTCGCCTATGTAAATTTTATGTATTGATAAGCCATAATTAAATTTGAAATTTGGTAGTAAATAGGGGATAAGTTGACTAAGGCAATTAGTAATTTAATAAATGAATGCATAGTAAGTAAGTGGAAATGTATGCATAAAAATATTTTCATATATGGGATAATTACAAAAGTTTACCCATTTATCTAATGTATATAATTGAATCTAAATTTAGGGCAACATTTTGTTATTGATGGTATAAGTGAATTTGAATAAAAGGGTAAAAATTATGTAGATTTAACATGTATTGAGTATATAGCTAAGAAGGGCATTCGATGTAAATGAATCTAAATTAATGTGTCTAGTCAATAAAGGAGAACTTTAAGGGAATAAATATAAATGAATGTATTTGGGGAATGGAGTCCTTTTATATGTTGAATAGTATAACGTTGTTATTAAGAACGAACGTTACTTTAGTAATTATTAGTATGGTAACGGAAGAGTGTATAAATTTTATAGTAACGTAAAAACGTATTGTAAGATAATAATTAAGTGTAGACTTATAAAATATATTTATGACAACAAATTTTGTAAGTTATTTATTCTATTAGTGTTAAGTTTTATTTATGTGTAAGTTAACAATATTACAATTCAATTGAATACAGTAAACTATGCAAACAAAAGATGAACATTTGGAAGTATTACTGTAGTGATATATATATAAGAAACGGTAACTTTGTAGTTGGGGATTAATTGATTTAGTTGTGAGTTGTAATCCAATAGAGTCAATTTATTAGAATTTATTGCAATTTATGGGATTAATTGCAGTAACCTTTGAAGATTTATTTACTAAAATAATTGACGATGAAAATTATATGTAAATCTGCTTTTAGTTAATTTAAAATATCCAAAGGGCTAGAAATGACACAAATCTGCTAGTTTAGAAATTTACAATAAAAAGTGGTAAGTAATTTTTCTAAATATTTAGATAGTAGGAAGATGTAGATTTAGATGGAATTTATTATTTAACTATTTCATAAGTTGAGATCTAAGTTTAGAATTGAGATTTTTAATGTATAGATATTGAGCCAATGTTAGTTTCATTAAATTGACATCAATAACCTTGAATAATAGAAAGAAAGTGAATTTAATAAATTTAATCAAACTTATAATGTTGAATTTATTAAAATTGGAATTAATATTGAAGTTAAGAATTTACATTTGAATTGATGAATAGAACAACTATTGACACTTAAATTGTTTAGAATAGAACAACTATTGACACTTAAATTGTTTAGAATGGGAGTAAATAGTTAAGAAAATTTAAAGGGAGAAAATTTGGTCAATTTTTGAATTTAGATGTAAAAATTGGATTTTTATAATTTATTTAATTTATTTAATGAATATTAAAAATAGCCATTTTGGTCACAGACTCGGATTTCGACGAAACCAGTTTCATCGGATCCGTATCGGTGAATTATTATAGGGTTTCAAGTTTCGTATCGATCGGACTTGTCGTTTGATCGTACGGGCGTGAAACGCCTTGAAATCAATTTTAATAAAATCAATTTGAAATCAATTTGGAAATTTTATTTTCAGCACAACTTCTTCATACGATCAAATTTGGACGTGAAACTTTTTCCATCGCGTTCAGAATATCTTAAAATACCTATTTGGATATATAGATTTAATAAATTCGGTTCCGGAGGCATAGCGGGCATTTTGGGCCATAGTTTGTTTCGTACGTTCACTTATCCGATCCATCTACGCTATCTCTAGTCTACCTATATAAGCACGGTTATAAACCCTAGCCCCATTTTATTTTCCCTTTTGCTGTACGTTCATTTCTTCATCTCCTTCTCCTCCTCAAATGAATGCAACCTAGATCTACCCCAATCCTAATTTCAGTGAAAATGCAAACACTTCAGAAAAATTCCACAAAAATATATGTTAATGTTCTCGAGGAACGTAATCTACTGGTGCAATTCGTTTTCTGTTTTGAACATTCGTTTGACCAGAATTAATTCAAACAGTCCGTGACCATTCATCATCGTCGTCGCAAACTTCGTCGGATCGTCAAACCTTTTCTGGGTTTTGTAGAGTGGACGATGGGGATCGCATCTATGTGGTTATTGCATCGAATCAACGGTTGGATCTCTCGCATAATTCGAATTAGGGTTTTATTAACAGGGGCGGCTGCTGTCCGTTCGTCGTTGATCGACGTCGGGGCCAGGGCGAGTGGTCTATGGCGTGTAGAGGAGAGGTCGCATCGGTGCAGGAGGGGCGTGGCGCGGCTGCGATGGGCAGGGGTTGCGATCGTGTTCTGTGCGTTGTCTGCTGGGTGCGAACGATGGGAGGGAGCTTCTTCCTGTAGCCGCGTTTTTCTTCTGTAGGGTTGCCGACGAGTGAGTGTGTTGTGTTTTTTTTTTTTTTGTGATTTATTTTGTTTTATATTTATTTTGATTTCATATGTTCTAACTATTGTAACTTCTACATACGACCTCCGTTTCTCACGAAATTTTTTCCGTTAGGATCGTAATTAAATTCCAGATCTTTTGACGCTGGTTTGGACATATTTGGAGACCGTCGAATTTTTGGGTTTAAATCGAATTTAAATTCGATTTAAATTCAAAAGGTGAGTGTTTAAACCCACTCACAACTACTAGAAGTTTTTATGTTTGTTAAATTAATTTTAGAAATGAATAGAAATTTATTTATGAGTATTTGGCATGTTTATTTCAATCATATTTGTTGAATTGCATTTATTAAATTTAACTGTTAATTTAATTTATTTATTGCGTATTAATTGATAGTTAGAATTTATTTGTTTGCCTATAAACTGCTAGTTAACAGTTATATAGATTATTACTGAATATAAACTGTTAGATTAATAGTTGTTAAATTTAATCTGAATAAAATTGCCAGTTATTACCTGTTATATATTATCAAATATAAATTGTTATGGATTGATATTTCTTGATGATTGTGATTGGATGATGGGTGATGTTGATGGATGTTTTATTGTATATCATTAAATTGCAAATTATCATGCATATTTCCTTTCATTCGGGATTGTGGTTTGAAATGATATACAACCGCAAAATTTTATATCTTTTAAATTGCGGATTGAAATGATAAATATCCGTATCACTTGACCATAGGATAGAAAATTTTATACAGGCACCGCGGTCTATATATAACTATTTTAATGAGATTTCTATGGTTTGGATGGAATACGGTTTATAATAATCTTAAATTTTATATTGTATAAATATTATTCTTCCATATATATACTTATGAAGTTGAAAATTTTAAAATTTAAAGGTGTATAAATCTCTTTATTAAAAATGGAAAAAAAAATTAATTAAGAAAATGGATTTTGATAATTTATATCATATGTTTAAATGTTAAGTTTGGAAATTTTAAGATATGATATTTATAATTGGATTTTTCCCAAGATAAATTGAAATGAATATTCTAGTATAATTTGAATTGAAAAAATATATATATTTTATTACTAGAAATTGGAGTTTTTATTTATTTATGGATTTTATGTGAATATTCAAGACTAATTAATAGAACATTCGATTTGTTGAAAGAATAAAATCCAACTTTGGTTTGAAATATTCAAATGGATATATGTATATATATATAAATTGAAGTGGTTTGGAACTTGAGAGAGATAATACAAATTTTGGGTTAGACTTTAATAAAGAAATGTATTTGTAAAGCCATGAGAACTATTTTCTTTACAAAGTAACATTTAAGTTAAACCTTTTAATTCATATACCGTTGAATATCCAAACCATTCAAGTTTTAAAAGTTATGGTTTTAAATTATGAATTTCGAAATATTATGCTTTGAAAGGATATTTGGCTTTCAGACGTTACAAATTTTAAAGCATTTGGATTTTTGAAAAGGTTTATATTTGGGATAAAGGATATCATATTGTTTTGGGTTTTAAAATGATATCGTATTCATAATTTTAAAATGGAAATGTTTATTTTGGTTTTAAAGTATGAGCTATTTTTAAATGACCGTGGTGTTATAATAACGATGGGTTGGCAAAGAGACCGGGATCGGATATGGACATACTCTCTGTCGATACCGAAAACCACTTTGACTAACCGTGTACGCGGTGGAGATTCCAGAATGAAGTAGGTGGTGGCGACGTTTCCTGTAAGGTAAATACGTGGACCCGACTCCCGTGAGTTGGCATAAGGTGGCTAAAACAGGAGCGATTCTCAGGCCAATGAGGTCATTCCTCTGATCGGACCCTCCTCTTCGATATTATACTTTGATTTTGGATTGATTCAGTGGCCACTTCTATATTTTGATTTTGGGGAGTTAGTCCGAGGTGGGCGGTAACTGCGGCTACGCGTTTCCACCAGCCTGGATAGCAATTGGTATATCTACCCTGGCATTGCCTAGTTGTGCCGTGTCACCTACCATACCGAGCCTTTACTACGAGTTTCTATTTGTGTCGTACCTATGGAGTATCCTCTGGTAGCCTCCCGATCAGGAGGTATTACGGTACTGTATAGACTATTGGCATTTTACGTGTTAAGGTGGAAAATGTAAAGCCTTAACGCTATTTAAAAGTAAGTTTATTTTATAAATAGACACTATTATAATAGCGCAATATACTACATAGTAAATAGTTTAACGGATCCTTAGGAGATGTAAATCCCGAACATCTCTTGAGTTACTGTACTCATATTTATTTTGTTAATTTAACTCACATAAGATCTTTTAGTTCTGACTCGAGTGTTTTTGTCTTTTCAAATTCGCTCGGGTCAGTCCGAGCGTTTCAGGATCGAAGATTTTAGCTTTGGAGGACGAAGACGAAGAATCCGTGTTATATTATTTATAGTATTGCACCACACTCATACTGTTCCGCTGCATTGATTGCATTGGTATGTGTAACTCTGATATTTATTGTGTAAAGAATAACAAGTGTTTTGTAAACCATTTATGAACTGTATATTTATTATTATATTTTATCCTTCCGCTGTGAGATTCTATTTTGTTTTATTTCTTCTCTGTTTTTCTTATTTACCCCATAACAATCCGCCCTTCCGTTATGTTTTGAATTGGCACGTGTGTCGGTTTAAAGGGTGCGAAAAGGCGGGATGTTAAAGATGGCGTGACATTTAGAGTGGTCCCCCAAACCCCGTACATTCCATGAGACTATTTTCATTGGGATAAGGACATGCACTCGGTTTCTAGTAGTTGCATGGCTATGTATTGTTCATTAGATAAATTGATGCCCATGCACTGACCCATTTTTATTTATTTATTTTAGAGTTAGATGAGGAAAAAACAACTAGTTTAAGAAAACTACCGGAGCTTCCTGGAGCGGCCGCTTCTTGATTAAGTCTATTGCTTCGACGAACCAAGGCTGGGGAGAGCGAAGCTTGTTGTAGCGGAGCCGAAGTAGATACCTAGGGCGGAGGCTGGGTCACAGACAAGGGAGGTGATTCGGCTTGCGGCTGGGGAACTTGGAGATGGATTGGGATAGATAGGTCTAGATCGGCCAGTGGGTCCTAACGAGGCTCAAGATTTGGCAAATCAGTACCATTAAGTGGACCCATTATCTCCAAAGAGTCATCCTGAATAAAATGCTGTGGGGGCCGAAGGAAGATTGGGTGGGGACATGAAAGCCTCAAAATTCATGGCATCAAAGGGGGCTTCTGAGTCAGATTGATCAGATGGGATGGTGAGAGGTTCGTTGAAGCATTACCAGTCCCTCTCAAAGTCAGTGCCAAGGATGAGAGTTTCCGGGCGTCTATTGGGATGTTCATGGTTACAACGATCGATAGTGAGCAAATGATCAGAGTTATTGAGTCGAGTTACAAAAGTGCATGGAGTAATTATGCCTTCAAAGAACTGAATTTCAATGTAAAGATAACGGTGATCAAAGTGTGCCCAGTCCCATTCATCTAGGCTTACTGGTCAGCCAATGGAATTCAAGGCGGTACTCACCGTCTCTAGATTGTTGCACAATAGCTCAGTAAAACCCCGCACTCGAGCCCAAGACGGGGGTTCTAAGCTTGGTGCAGACGGCGGTATGAAGTCAATCTAGGGTTCTATAAGCACCGTTCCAGTGCTATTTATTTTGGTGATCGACTTGAGCCTTAGCGCTTGTTCACGGGCAATTACAGAGGGGTAGAAGACCAGAAAACGGTTGTCTGATAATAACCACATCAGCCATTCTTGGATCTGTAGATGGGCTGTTAGGGTGATGAAAAGTGTTTCGACGGTCCAGAAACCATTGATTATGGTGGCAGTGAAATAACTGCAGGGATCTTCCATAGGGAAGCGAAGAGGAGAGGAGGATTTTGTGTGAAAGATTCGGGAGGGAGGTTGAATGTGAATGTTGGTTTGAGGTATATTATTACGATTGCCAATCGGATCAGAAGGTGGGATCCACTTAGGCTGCATGGGTCGGACTTACTTAGGCTGTGCGTTAGGTGGGGCCCTCGTAGTCTTTGCAATTTGAACATTCTGGTGATTTTGCATAACACGTGTAGATAACGAAGAGTTGAAAATATTATTATTTTTCTTGGGACACAACGACTGTGAGTGACCGAAAAATCCACAAAAGAAGCAAATTTTTGCTTCCCTGCACGTTTTTGCCATGTGGTCTTTTCCTACACATCGGAGGCATTTGCGCTTGGACTTCAGAAATTCAATTATCGAGTGGGTCGATCTGAAAAAGGAAAGGAATTTATGGCGCTTGATGAGTGGTGGATTAGGTAATAGGGGATGCTGAGGGGAGGAAGCAGCCACCTAGGCATACGATTTCTTGAGGGCTAGCTGAGCGATGGTGATATGGAGAGTGGGGAACGGTTGAGGTGGGTTTGTTGATTCAAAGAGAAATGACGAGTTTGGGGCAGCGGACGCCGGGGGTCTGGGGGTGGACAACAAAAGTGGGACAGAAGGATGAGCAGGAATAGGGACAAGAATAGGGACGATAGGATGTTTTGGAGTAGGGATAGAAACAAGATCTGAAAACGAAAGATTGTCGGTAATAGAGCCAGAATGGAGATTGGGAATGGTGGCAGGAAAGGAAATGGAGTCAGGATGATGATTGGAAAGAGGGATGGGATCAGGAATTGGGACTGTAGGATGTCGGAAACAAGGACGGGAGTAGGAGCAGGAATAGGGACGGAAGCCATTTAAAAATATTTTACTGTCATCTATTTCTATTCAGTATTTCTATTCAGCTCATGTATTAGCGAACATTTATGTATTGGGATTTCTGTTGTATTTACTTTCAGACTATGGTATTTTGTACTTGTTTTGAGACTGTATTGTAGTAGCTTCATGAACTACTATGGTTATTTTTATTTCTGCTGCGAGTTATTCTAATTTATCCATGTCCGTGATTCTGTGATTGGTTTTATTTGCTCCAAATTATGTTACAATCTACTGTTTTGAATTATTCAAGTCCGACATGTGTGGTTTTATTGTCGAATTTGAATGATATAAAATAGTGGGACGTTACAAATGTAGAGAGCTTTGCTGACTTGTTCTATGAGGGGTAATGTTTTATTGCATGTCAGGGATGTCACCTGACAAGTAGTTAATAAGGACATCGACAAAGTCAAGGAGATCACAGATCAGCTATTTGAATGAAAAAGGCTTGCTATAGGTCCTTTTGATGTCAACCGGGTCAATCTACTAATCATTCAATATTTTGACTCAAATAGGGCCAACCACGACAAGAAGTGTGGGGCTATAAAAAAGAAATGGGTAACATCACAAAGAAAATGGAAGAAGCCGAGAAGTCAGCTATGAACTCCAAGGCTAGAATGACCAACCATCTAAGGTCCACACGCAAGCTAACGTGGTTATGAAAAACCAACTAAAGAATGCCCAAGATTCAAATACTAGGTATGAAGAACAACTTAGAGATAATGATGAACAAATTACAGTGCTTAAGGTAGAAAATTAACACTGATTTGAGGGCTATGTCAGAATTTAATGTTCAGGTCCACATTGAGCTCTTTGGTGTTAGAGAAGAAATTTTAAAGATCATAGCGGAGGCCACACAAACCTACAATGAAATTAAAGCCACTCTCCTTTAGTTCTTTGCCAGCAAAATTTGAAATATACTGTAGGGAGCTACCTAATTATGCTGGCCTATGCTTGGGAAGAGATCCTCCATAGGGCCAATGAAAGCTAGCCAAGGCATCGCAAAAGATGAACTAAAGTCTATCTTCTTGGATGAGGGATCATGTAACAATAGAAAAAAGGAAAGCTATCTTGGAGGCACAAGATGTAGTTGCAGGAAAGGCAGTTGTTGAGGCTTTCATTGTTAGATTAGGTAGAAACATCCACTCCTACTTCAAAAGAGCCTACAACAGACATCGTCACTTCTATAGTAGCCACCTCTGAGGCCGCCTTCATTGAAACTTCTATTCCTACTACCTTAAGTGTTGAAACCCTTCATCTCTCTTCTTCAAGAATTAAACCGATGTAATCTTCTATTGAGGAGGGTGAGACCTAAATACACTCCATTTGACCAAGGTATATCCCTTGTCTCTTTGGCCTTTAAGAAACTTCAATTCTCACTTATGGACATCACTAACTTATACTACTCTGCCTGTCAAGTTACAGGTCATCCGTCGTTGCCTCCTCCACTGCCATCTACTCAAGACATAGGCCTAAGCACCATTACAGCAATGTCCACCTCCTACACAACAACATTAATCGGTATAATTCCCTCATCTAGCTCTAACCCTGGCATAGAATCTGAATAGATAGTGGTGTTGGAAGGGTTGGAGGATGTTGATCAATTTCAAAAGGAGGAGATGACGATCATGGATGCAATGGATCCTGATGGTTCTATCACAATGGCAAAGAGGTTAAAGCGTGACTTTGATAGGATCATGGTTAATCAAGAGCCAAGAACTCATAAGCCTCCAATTGGCTCTTGAGAAGCCCCATAGTCCCTACATTGAAAATCAAGCCTTCTAAAGGTCGCGGTGCTGGCGGATCTGAGACCTTTGACCATGCACCAAAAAATCCAAGGACCCATTATATAGGATGGTTGAAGAAGAAGTCTCTTCTTTTGAAGGGAGTCCTATTGAAAAAGAGGAGAAAGATGTCAAGCCTCCAATGAAATGCCACGCTAAACTTGCAATCAGGAGTAGCAAATGCAAGAGAGTACAGTAGGTGATCATCTATGTTTTTGAAAGACATTTTCCTTTAGCCTTTCCTATATTTTCTTTCTTTTGGAACTTACTGTACATATGTCATCACTGTGCAGGAGCAGCCTCCATAACTCATACAAAAAGCTATGTAAATAAAAGACTGTTTTTTTACTCATCTTTTATATATTTACATTTCTATATTTTATGTTTTACTTGCCTATATAATTGTCTACATAAGTAATATAATCATTTGTAGTTCAATCACACTTATAGTACACATGCCTATATCTGTGGAATGCCATTATTTACTATAACTCTGTACATATAATAAATTTCTGCAATTGGTGTTACTCTAATCGCATGGCATGATGTTATTGCACTACATAGCACCGTATCATTACACTAATATATTTCTTGCTTAGTCAAAAAAAACTATATTTCTCTTGATAACTTTACTTATCTTCGGCTGAACATTTCTCACCTCGCCAAAAATAGAGCAACATTGCTTTGCTTTGGCCAATTTCATGGCCTACCTTGTTTATTTTTGGCTAGGTTCCATTTGACCATAATCAGGGACATATTAACAACAAGCATCAAATATGCACTATTTCCCGTCTCTAGGAAATAGGAGGGTGGATTTATATCTTTGGACGTCAACTTTTAATTTCACCTATCTCTAGTGATAATCAAAGCTATCTCATCAATTATCCTTGCTTATCGTTAGTCAAGCATATCATGTTGGGCTATAAATGTGGTCGTATCTGCAAAAATTGAGTTATATATTGACTCCTTTCTTTGGGAATCGGTGCCTTGAAAGCCTGTCTCTAGGCATCCATCTTCGATCTCGCATATTTTCAGGAGTTGATTAGAAACATTCGCCGATCTTCACTTATCTTTAGCCGGGCATGTCTTATTAGGTAGTAAGAATAGTCTTGTTTATAAAATTTTCAACTATAACCAATTCCTATCTCTAGGAATTAGTGTTTCAAATGCCTAGCTCGGGGCATCCATTTTTGGTCTCCTCTGTTTCTGGGCGTTGACCGAATACATTAATTGACAACCATCACTCATCCTCAATAGAACACGTCCTGCTACGCCATAAGCAAGGTCAAACCTCTAACATGATGTACATCTTCACCAATTCCAATCTTCAAGATCTAGCATCTTCGATGCCTATCACTGGGTTTCAACCCTTAACCTGGCCTATCTCCGGGAACTAGTCAAAGATTAGATCTGCAAAGGCAATCATCTGATCGACCCTAATATGATTATCTCATTCATCCCGATTATGGGATGGATCCATCTATTCTAGTCTCTAGGTATCTAAACATTTAGTTTTAGAAGAAAAAATTCCATATTCTACCATTGATCATGTAGCTCATAGTCAGACTTTTCAAAACACAGTTCCATTGATTCTAATGCAAATTTAATTCATAAAGAAAGGAAATGGAAAGTCCTACCTTATTACGTTACCCTTGGTCAATCAAGATGGCTTATTTCTAAAAAATAAATAAATCTAAGCAAAATAGTATCGTAGATGCTCCTTATTCCATGCCCGTAGAATTCGGATTCTGCTAACACCTGGTGGCTTGAATGTTCCATCTCTAATCTTCCACTCAATCACATATGGACCTTTCCAATTCGGACTAAGCACTCTCGTACCAGGAAAGAACCACTACAAAACATGGTCGCCTTCTCAAAGAGATTATTCTTGGCCTTGGTGTTAAAACGTCTTACTACTCTTTTCTAGCGAGGACCTACCCTCAGTTCAACCTCTTCTCGTTTCTCATCGACCAAGTGGAGTAACTCAAGCAAGAATTCCTTATTCATCTTGGACTCAAGAAGCTTCCTTCAATGAGAAGGGACTTTTAGTTCTATTGGAAACTTGGATTTAGCTCCGCAGACCAAAGAAAATGGGTATGTCCAATCGTGGACTTGTTGGTTTTCCTATAAGCCTATAAACCAAGTTATAACTCATCAACCCAGTTGGACTTGACATTCATCAATCATTTGTTGAGAATGGATCTGATGATCTTATTTACCACCACGACCTGCCCATTTGCTTGTGGGTATGCTACTGTCAAAAGTCTCTTTTTAATTCACAACTGACCACAGAAGTTTCTGAATTCGGTATTCATGGATTGAGTTCCATTATCGATTTGATATTTTTTACCATAGATCACTTTCTTCATAGTAATCGTGGCCAACAGTTTCAGTCAGTCCATTTGTGAAGTAATCCATAGCCACGATAACATAATTTGCTTGGCCCTTTGACATTGGTAGCATACTAATTATACCAATCCCTCAAACCGCAAATGGCTATAGGATAACTATTTTCGTATGCTCCGTATATAGGGATCTCAGTATTTTCGCAAACCTTTAGCATCTACTAAATCGTCTAGTATAGTCACCTAAGCCTTGGATGATCTTGGCCAAAGTATCCATAGCGAAGTATCCTCTTCGCTGATGTGTGCCCCCTAGTGTGATAACCACGACTTCCTTCATGCACATGTTAAAAGATCTTCCTAGCTTCATTTTGGTGATACGCCATAGTAAGATGATCAAGAATCCTCTCCTATATAACACTTCTTGCAAAATAAACTGTGTTATCTTACATAGAATCTTTCACTGTTAATTCCTTTTATTTTGGAGAGTTTCCTTCAACCAATACTATTTATTAGTCATCCATGACTCCATTTCTTTCTCGGTCTTTAAGATCCACTCAATGTCCATCTAATCAATGCTCGAAGCCAATAAAAATTCCGCTAAATGAATCCTATAAGCTGCACATCATCAGAGCTAGCCACTTTTAGCCAGTGAATCAACTTTCGTTCTCTTCTCTAGAAGTTTGTGTGATTATGCATTGTTTAATATCATTCAATAGTTCTAGTGTCTTTGTCGGGTAAATGGCATGTCTTGCTCCTTAGCAAGAAATTCCTTCTTGACTTAGCAAACTACTAAACTAGAGTGGCTAAATATATGTAGTGCCTCGACCCATTGTTCATTCGCTATCTTGAATCGCACAGTCAAAGCTTCATATTCGGCTTCATTATTTGTCATCGGATACTATAGCTTAAACATAATGTATTTTTTGTTCTTTCAACATGAGATCACTCCTGCCCAGGAGCTACATTCATTGGAAGCTCCATCTACGTATAACTTCCATTAAGAAAGCTAGACCATATCTTCTCCTACTTCTCATCTTGGACAGCAAATTTGGTAATAAAATCATCCGGTGCTTGTCCTTATATTGTCCTTCTAGGACTGCATGTTATATCATATTGAATCGACTCGATATTATACATCAACAATCTCCCTAAAGTCTTGGGTTGATATAGTACTTGATTTTGGGGCTGATTATTCAACACCTTTATTGGATGAGCCTACTAGTATGGTGTGACGGCCTGAATTTATTAACGGTTGTTAATTCGTAATTAACTGAACTAAATCATTAAAAATACTTATTTATAAGTCGAACAAATAAAATTATGATAAATTAAAAATATCTAGATATATAAATTGGTTTAAACTATAACAAATGTTGAATTATAAATCTCTAGAAATGATAAATCTTATAGTAAATTAATAAATAATATACTTCACCATTTAAATTCAAGATAAAATATCCATAAGTATGTAGATGTATATACATATACATAAGCATTTTGATATTTGAAACACATATACACTATAAATGTAAGTAAGTGTATATATAGGCCTTATGAATGCTATAGGGAGTTTGTAAAAATATGGACATATATATAATGTCAAAATTTCACATAAAATTAGTTTATTTGTTCCAAGGTTATATTTTTATTTCAACGTTATTTTTTTATTTTCAAAATCTCAAAAAAAAAAATTAATTTTAACTCCACATTTTTAAACATTAGAGATAAGAATATATATAGTTATTAACTAAAATAGTAATAATTAAGTTTAAATGAGAATAAATAAAATGTTTATAATATTACATATTTCTTTTGAGTTATACATGAAATAAGTATAAAGAAAATACATAAGCATATTCATATGGACATTTGTTGCCTAAGGAGACAAAGATATATTTGTGCGTACGAATATGATCTGTATGTAAGCTGGAAAGAAGACATATTAATTTATCAAACATACAAATGTCAAAATTTCTTCTTTCAATAGATTTCTTCATTTAAAAAAAAGAAGATGTGAAACAAAACAATGTGCAGTGTACAGGCAGTTTACCCTTCATATATATATATATATATATATATATATATATCCAATCTTTTTTTTCTTTCATTTAAACTAAGCAATAAAAAATAAACATGCTTCCATTTCACGAGTAAAATGAATCAAAAACAATTCAAGTTTTCAGAGAGATCATCAACAAAGCAAAATAGCAGATTTCTTTTGAAAAGCAAAACCTAGGCTCTGTTCAAAAAAGAATAACAGTGAGTAAACTTAACTTTAAAAAGCTAAATTCTCTTATTTCTGTGTGCATGTAAGATCTGGTAGTGGTTATGTATTGAATATTAAATGCATGGATGAAACGGTATGTTGCCTGGGTGTACATGTTGAAAGTACTGTGTGCATGCCTCTATTTTGTTTAACAGGCTCGAAATCAATTCAAAAATTAAATTCTCATCACTCAATCTCTTTTACGCTGTGATCTTTAAAGGAAATGTGTATGTATTAATTAAATCTTATTTTTAAAAATAATTATAAGTGTAATTAGTAAATTTTTTACTCGGAAGTTAGAAATTACAGTGTAAATGAAATATTACAGGGAAATCGACTATCTTAATTTCAAGTTTCACCTTTATAATCAGATTCGAATTTGAAAACTATGATTTTTAATGGTAATTTCATGATTTTATGTTAGTAAATTAAGGGAAATTATAGGTTGAGCGGAAATTGGGTTTTTGTTGATTTTTGGCAATCAGAGGTTGTGGGGAGGTCGAGGTCGTTGCTGGAGATTGCTTGTTGGTCGAGGAGCTTGGGAAAAATGGTCGGAGGGTTTTTAGTTCGCCAAGGTGGCATGGCGAGGCAGATTTAGGGTTTAAGACTTTGCCATGTCGCTGACATTTGCAAGAGCAGAGCGACGTCGTCATCGCATCTGGTTGGACCGAAGTAGGGGAAAAGGAGGGTGGAATTCTGGCGAAGGTCTGGGCTCAATAGCGAGGATTCTGGTGATCAGAGGTGGCGGTGCATGGTGGATCTTTGCGATCAGGTTTTGGTGCCTGTTGTTGCTCGTTGGCTTAGGTTCGATTTTGGTTTTGTTTCAGGGTTCTGGGTGGTCCGTTCGAATAAGGGTGAGATCGGTGACTTTCTGGTGGTAGCGACGGTGGTCGGTATGGCGTTGATCATCCATGCACGTGCATGAGTATCTGCGTGTCTATTGGGTTTTGCTGTGAGATTATAGAAAGAAAGAGAGTCGGGGAAGATTGGTTTTGGCTCGGGATTTTTGGGCTTGGGCCACAGTGTTTTAGAAAAGGAAAAAATGGATTAACCAAGTTTTCAAAAAAAGAGTGAATTTATGAACAAGTTTTCAAAGCAAGTTTCAAGCTCAAGAATTACGAAGTTAAATGTTTGAACTTAAAATGATTTGGTTTAGGATAATAATATATTAGATTAGTTATTTAATTTATTCCTAAATGTTTTCAAATAAAACATAAATAATGAAGTTAAGTAAATGGTTAAGATAAATGTTTTAAACTTATAATTAATCAAAAATCATAAAGTGATTTTAAATGTAATTAATTAACTAATCCAAAATATTTATTTAAAATCAAATAAATGGCTTGTAGTTAATGTTACTTAAGTAGGATTACAACTAGTTTATTTTATTTTTAAAATTAATTAATTGGACGATTGTGGTCTAGTTAATCTAGCTTACGAATGATCAATTTGAAATGAATACTTTGATTTCTTAAATATCTCTACTATGTTAAATCCTGTATTTTGTGATATGAAAAACCCTGGATTTAACTATCGGTATAGTTGTGGGACATCTATTTAAATAGATGCGTGTGATGGAATTTCTATGAGAATATGGCATTCTGAAATTTAAATTGAATTGTTGTTTTTACCTAAACAATTTAGCTTAAAGGATGGCGTTGGATTCTAAGAGATCTGGGTCGGATATCAGCGATATCTGGAACTACTTCGACTAGTAACTACTATAATTCTTTATAGATTTGATTATAAAATCAAATGGGCTGGAATGGAATCAAATAAATAAACTTGGCCATTTAAACTCAGTAAAGGTACTTAGATATTATTTTGTGGGATAAATGTTTGGCTATAATAAGATAAAACATGCAGTGACGAACGAGTTACCTGGGTTTTCCAAGAAGCTTTACAACTTAAGTATTTCATATTGAATGGGTTTACTCATGCTGGGTTCCAGCCTGACTCGAGTGTTACTTTATTGTAATGCTTGGGTCAGACCGAGTATTAAAGATTTTCAGGTTAATATGTTCTGAAGCTCGGGAGGCGAGCTGGATGGCAGGGATGTATGTAGTATATTCTACTATATATTAGAATTTTTATTGATTGTAATCAAGGACAAATTGTTACAACTATCTAGTTTTTGTTGTACTCTGATATGTTGTATGTAAATTGACATTTACAGCTCTCTTTATGTAAATGCTGCTATTTATGTATTATATTTTGTTCCGCGGCGATGGTGAGATTCTGTGCTTTTGTTTTAGTTTCTTCTTCTACCACTTTTTCCTCTTAACCCTAACAGTTTGGGATTTTAACATTCGATTTCTCGGCACTCTATACAATGACCGTATTAGTGTCGATTTTCGAGGTCACAAATTTCGGGTCGTTACATATGGTTGCAACTTCATCGAAGCAATCAACAAGTGGTATGACAGTTTATCCAATGTTGCATTTTTTTGCTCAAGTGAATCGCGTGCTAATTTAATACACATGCCTTTAGATTTTAAACTCCTTACGTACCAAAGTTGCACTTAGTGTGTGAGCAGATACTATTAGGTAAATGAATAGATCTTCTCCTTCCAAAGGCTTTGACAAGATTGGTGGTCTCTCCATGCGCTCAAGAAAATTCTGGAAAGCTTCTTATCATTTCTTCATCCATAAAATCTTCCCTTTTTCTTTCTTGAGGGCATCAAAGAACTATATGCATTTATCTGTCGTTTTTCAAATAAATCGACTTAGTGCGACGACTTCCCATTCAAGCTCTGAACTTCCATCTATGTCCTTGGGAAGTATCATATTTCAATGTTTGTGTTTGCCCTGGATTAGATTCAATACCCTTTGAGTTCACGATGAAGACAGAAAATTTAAGCGATATGACTCCGAAGGAACATTTCAGTGGATTAAGCTTCATTCCATAGCTCCAAACCACATCCAACATCGCTGCGAGGTCATCCATATGATTCATCGATAGTAGTGACTTCATAAGCATATCGTCCTCATAAACCTCCATTGTTTATCTGATTTGATCTTTGAACGTCTTATTTACTAGTCGTTAATACGTAGCTCCAGCATTCTTTAAATCTAAGGACATTACTCAATAATGTATAAGCCCAAATCTGTAATGAAACTCATATGCTCCTAATTTGGAACGTGCATTGCTATTTGGTTATATCTAGAGTATACTTCCATAAAGTATAGTAGTTCATGTCTAGTCGTTGAGTTAACAAGTTTGTTGATCTTCGAATGCGGGAAGTTGCCTTTAGGCTTGCTTTATTCAAGTCCAAATAATCGATACATATCTGTCATTCTTCATGTAGCTTCTTGACTAACACAGGGTTGATACCCATTCAGGGTAACGGGCGTCATAAATAAAGCCATTTACCTTCGACTTATCCACTACTTCTTCAAGTGCAACGAATAGCTCCAAACCCTAGCCGCGTCTCTTCTGCTTCATATGAGGGTATCTAAGGTCAACATTCAATGCATGACACACTATCCCCAATGAAATTTCACATATATCAGAATGCATCCATGCAAACACATCCAAGTGTTTCCGAAGAAACCCAACCAGCTCCTTTTTAAACTTCATGCTGAGATGAGATCCGATTTTGAGAACCCAAATGGGATCATCATCATCGATTGGCCGGGATATAAATCCTCAAGTCTCCCAACGCCGCCCTGTAACATCCCCTACACGAAGACCCAAAACTAATGGCTATGGATGTTGCAGTCATCCATAGTTATTAATCCTCGACGATCAAATATGGTAATGTTAGATACGTTTATATACATAAACACATGGATATGTAAAAAAAATTAAAATCATCAAATAATTTTCACTTTCCATTTTAAAACATTTCAAATTCATTACATAAATCCGATACGGGAACCACATTCAGATAAAACTCATTCGAAAGCTTTTGGAAATTGGCTAACTATAAGTTTAAAACAAAGGCTACCCTTCGAGTATTGATGACTTTAATACACTCAAAGGGTAAAAGAATAGCAGTAGGGTTTCGACTAGGTCGGAACCACTCTTTTCGGAAGCATTTGCTTTATAAATTAAGGAAACTGATTCGAAAGCTCTATTTAAAAAAAGAAAAGGTGGCAATCAATCGAAAGCATATCGACTTGGTTGAAAACGCTCTTCTAAAAACAAAGCTAGCGCATATCTTTTGAAAATAAGTAAAGGTTTCGGCCCCTTCGAAAGCATAAGTTTTGAAACCTTCGAAAGCATTTATGAAAACCAGGCAGGACTTATCATTTGAAAACAAAGCTAAGGTCTCGATCCCATTGGAAGCATTGCTTTTGACACAATGACTTCCGCCTTTCCTTCGATCCACTACATAGGGTTTCCGTATGATTGATTTCGACTAAGTCTAGGCGAAAACACTAGGTCAAAGATCACTTCCAAAAGAGGTTGAATCAACTTTTTATTCGAAAAGTCTGAATTAATGCAAAATTAAGTAACTTCTTTATAACTAATCTGCCTATTTGTAAACACCCGATTGGTTGCCTTGAACTTTTCAAATTATTTACAAACTAAGTAACGCTTATTATCAGATCTAAATCAAGGAAAATCTTGACAATTAAGCCCTTCCATTAGATAAAACCAATAATGCAATTAACCTTCTTCCAGAAATAATTTAATTTCTATAGTAAACCACTTTTGAAAAATCCCTAAAAATCATTAAAATTCACTATTGTCGTGTTATCTAACATAACTAGATTTCAAACCCAAATTCTTCCTGAAATATTTGAAATAAAATTTCTAACCCAATTATTCATATTTTGCTTTAAAAATTCATATTAAATTTTCCATGGTTTGGAAAATTACAAAAATTGAAATCCATCTCCAAAATAATATATAATAATAATTTTTCCATGGCATTCAGAAATGATTTAAAATTGGTTTTACACTAAATAGTATAATTCAATATTTATGCAAAATGATCAAATCAAACATGCTACAAATCCAAGCATTTCATCATCCAAAATATAGAAGAATGGATCTAATCTTAAATCCGAAAACATATGATAAAAAAATAGAGATGGTATATATTATTACTCACCTTTATTAGGATAATGAATTTGAGATTTGATTGAGCTCAATTCCACTTGCTTAAATCCTTAGCTTTAATTTCAATCTCTAGATATGTATTTCAGTCCCAATCCTACTATTTTCCATCCAAGATCCACTTATTCTTCTCTCAAATCGCTTGATCTTGTTTAACCTCATTCTTTGATTTTATTTTTGTTTATTTATATGTAGACATAAGAAATAATGGAGGAGAGGTAAAAAGATGACAATAATGAGGATTAGATAAAAGAGTCAAAATATAGTTAGGTTAGTGGCTTAATTTATAGGAGATTTATATCAATCCTAACCATTGATGGATTGCTTTATTTCTAAGTAATCATATCTTATTAAACCTAGACCATTAAATTTAATCCAATGAACCTAGACATGTTTTTAAGTAATATGTTAAATCTCCTTCTAAGGTTAAAAATATGTATGCATGCCTATAACATCAATCAATCCATAAATCAATAAATCAACTTTTATTACCTTCCTTTCTAAATAAAATCTTCCCATTACCATCATTTATGTTACACTAATTAATTCATTTATACTAGTTTGGTCCATAATACATAAGCATATTGTACACTTTACTACTAAAATTAAATATGGCAAAGTACCATGTATATAATCCAGAAGTATATTCATATATATACACACATACATATACGCACACATGTTGGTTTCCTCTTTACTTGTTGAAGAACTCCAGTGAAGATTTATCTATACCAAAATCATTTCTTTGTTCGTGTCCCTTTATTAGTACAAATAAACCTTTTCCTTTTCCAACAGTTACATTGCCCAAATCAGTGCGACAAATTTACCACTTAAGTCAGTCAATTAAGATTTTAATCTTAATTTACACTCTTAATTTCCATTCCATATTTTGTTAACTAACATCTTTCTCTATATTTCCCTTAAAACAATTTTATTTCATAACATATATAATTTTTAACGTATCTTTCAAAAAGTTTAACTTTTATTTAATGTCGGATTTTAAAAATAAACCTTTTCCTCTTGCATAAACTATTATTCTTTTCAAATATGCATTAATATCTTCCTTTTCTTTGATTAACATTTCACTATCTTAATTTATTGCATTCCTTCTTATTTCTTGTGCAATGCACCCTTATTTAAAGATATTGACATATCTCTATTCAAATCTGAACTTTCTATGTTTGGTAATAAATGTACCCATTATTTAGTTTCATGTTTACATACTTCAATTAAGATAATTGCTACTTCTTATACATTTATTTTTCAAACTTACAATAACTTTTATGAAATGCTCCCATTTCAACGTAACCCCTTACATTTGTGCACATGAATATCTTTCCATTCTTCAGTTTTAAATGCACATACCACATACCCCTTTTTCTTCCGTTTTCTTTATTAGTGTAATTCGTACACATTTAACTTATTTATTAATAAATAAGTTTTTCTTTATTCTAGCATTAATCCCTTATTTTCAAAATAGATGCAAAATGCAAAATGCAAGCTACTGCTCCATATCTTCTTTATACGGTATCCATTTCTGACAGTTTATGTATATGAATTTGGCCTATAAAAATCTACTTAATGCAATGGCAAAGTCAAAATTCCCAAATTGATTTATTTTTGAAAATTTACTATTTAGTCCTTTTATGTAAATTTACATTTTATTTTACTTAACTTTTCTATTTTTATTAACATTTTAATTCATTATCAAAACTCACATGGTGTTACATTCTCCCTTATAACGACCCGTATATTTAAACATTTAAAAATATTAAATTAAATAAGATTTCTGAATAAAATTATTAGGAATAAAAAAATTAAGATTTTACCGATACAAATTAAATTATAATACAATTTATGAGCTTAAGTAACATTTCTATTAATGAAACAAGTTTGCAATAATGTAAGATAGTAACAACTGCTTGTGTGTATTTCAATAACATTGGTTTGAGTGAAATTAACAATTGTCTGAATGTAAATTTCTAATTGATTAGAATAATAAATGTTCATAAAGAATAATAAATGTTTCTTTATTAAAGAAGAAATCAAATTGTTATTTATTTGAAATGTTTTGCAGTTGATAGATTGATTGCAGAGATGAGAAACTATTATTTGGTAAGAAATGTATAATTTTGGTTTGTATCCAATAGCTTATAAATATGTTTAAATTCCCATTAGATAAGAAATAATTATTCTATTTCTCATTACATTTATTTTGTCCATTTTGAAATTCACCTTTGTAAACAATTGACATTAATATAATTGAATAGTTTAAATTAATGGTAAAGAGGACGCCAAATTGTAAATTAATAGGTGTAATTAAACATAGCTTATGTTTTGTGAAAATATAAGGGAAGATGATTTAACGAAAAGAAGATTTATATCAAATGAAATGAATGTTTTATTTGTGAACGTAGGTTTAATTTCATTAAAATAAAGAATAGAATGATTGATTTAAAGGAAGAAATATATGTATATTTGAACTGAGTTTTAGCATATAGATGGATTACAAGAGTAGGAAAATAATTTATTTAAGTAAATAATTTATTACTCTACTGTATAAAAAACAAATTTATAAAGGTATTTAAATGAATAAAGGAAATAATTATTCTATTTTTCATCCATTTTAGTTGTCTATTTTGAAATTTAATTTTGTAAGTAATTGTAGTTAATGTGAAATATTTCAATTAGAGGGGAAGTGTAAGCGCCAAAATTTGACACTAAAACCCAAATATGAATGAAAGCACCAAATCACAGTCACAGATCACAGATAAATGTGTGTAGGGGGTATATATATATGAAGAAAAGTAAAAATTAAAAAGAAAGCAGTATTAACATAAGATTTATAGTGATTCGGCTGACTTCGGCCTACGTCCACTCCAGAAATTTCCTTTTTTTGTTGATGTTAGAGTCAATTACAGTTACAATCCAGAGTTTTTAGAACAACAATGGCATAGCAGCCTTAGTAGGGAAGAAGAAGGGAAGTAGAATGAGGATCCCTTTTCTAAAGCCCCACATGCTGTATTTAGGCCCATCAGGACCATAGTCGAGCCAACATCCTTCGTCATGACCGACCCACACTGCCATGCTGACCGACCTATGCCGATCCACTCTATACTCCAGTATGTCGATCCACTTACATGTGTCGATCCACTCCATCAATGACCGAGCCACACCATCCAATCTGAATCACTAATGTCGATCCATTTACGAGCTTCCATCCTTCACCAAGCGGCACCGCTGACCACCTAGGCCGATCCATGCACAAACTTCCATCCTTGACCGAGCAGCACCTATCGATCTAACTACGGCCGAGCCATATCTGGCCTACTCACCACAACTTTCACACCACGACCCAACTTTGCCCAACTGAGCCTCCCTAACCGACATCCTGACTTACCTACCCTGCCCGGACCTACACGACCGACCCATTCCTCCCAGACCGAACGGCCACCAATGCCGACCGAACCATTCCTCCCAGACCGAATGACCACCAATGCTGACCGACCTTAGCTCACCGAGTCTAGCCAACCCACTGGTGCCAATCAACTTCAACACGCCGACCCACACCACTAATGATCATGCTATATGCGACCGAGGCGTCTTTGCCGAACGACCCACACCGAACCATCTATGGCCGATCGTCTATCCATCCAACTAGCTCAAACCCATCGTATTATGATCTTGACAAACGAGTGGTCAATTAAGTTAAATCTGTCTATCCACGGCCTTGCCAAAAGGCGGTTTAACATTTGGCCCCCAAAACCATGCCTTGCTATTGGAAAGTGTGTTTTAAATAAACTCAACTCCGATATCCGAAGTCCACATGTTATCCATAGTCATACCTTCCAATTCATTATCCAATCCATTTTATCCAAGTGCCATTGCCGTATTCTTATCCAAATCTATGACTGCTCTGAGTCGATATCCGATTCCTATCCAGTGGCCAAATCCTTATCCAATTCCACATCCATCCAAACCCAATAACCGAGTTCTAATCCATCCATATCCAATAACCATTAACCACATCCATGACCTCTCCGGGTCGATGTCCAAATTCGAGACCGCCTCGAGTCCGTGTCCAAATCCTTTGTTGTTCATAGCTAATATTCAAATCCATAACCTCATTGGGTTCTTGCCAAGCACAACCTGCACCTGACGACCTATGTCAAGTAATGCCATGGTGTTCCTGGTTCAGTGTCCCCAAACGTTGAGTAATGATGTGGCTTAAGTCTAAGCCAAATCCTGGTCGCTACGGATCCTTACCGAGCATAGTCCATACTTGATGACCTGAAATAGTAACCGATAGATAATATATGGCCAAGTCCTAAGCCGAATCCTTGTCTCTCCGGACCTTTGCCGAGCATAGTCCATACTCGACGACCTTTTAGCCAAAAACCAGATAAAATCAATCAAAATTGAATCTGAAACCCAGATTCAAACCAAAACCAAAAATCCATATCAAAAGTCCAAATAAAAAATCAAGCTTCCAAACCAAAATCCAAACCAAGAAACCAACAAAACCGGGAGTTTAAACCGAACTCCAAGCCAAACCAAAAAAAGCAAATATCCAAGCCAAAAGAAAAAAAAATTTCAAAAATCGGAGCTTCTTGGTAAACCATATCTCAAAGCATGCTTAAGGGTTATCTCCGACCCCATACATGAGTAAGTGATTTTGGCGTTTACCCAGAGTTTGGTACTTATTCCAAACCATCACGATTAGTTGATGACCAACCGGCCACCATTCCTTGGCTTCGTGCCATCATCGTTCAAGGTAGGCGGTGGCTGCTCCTATTCCACAGCTGCATTTCGACTTTTGACATATTATTGTAATTTACCATTCCTTACATGCTGCTCGACAATATCCTTTAGATGACGATAGTTGTTAGTATCATGCCCGTCTAGGTCATGAAAGAGACAGTGCCTTCCTGATGCCCTTTCGCGTTCAGAGGGTTCCCTCCTTGTCGGCCTCGATAAGGGAGGCGATCCTGAGCATCCAAGAATATCCGCTAAAAATATTGTATTTAGTCCTATGTAAGTGGAGAATTTTGGTTCTCCCCAGCACTTCCTCTTCCCATTATCCTTGTCTTCACCCGAGCTTTCTTTCGGAATTCCTCCATCCTTAAACATGTTTACTTCCTTTGACTTCATATCCAAACATGCATCCTCTTGTCGAAGAAATCTCTCAGCTTCGTGAAAAAATTCCAGAAGATCCAGTGGTGGATTCCGTATCAATGATACGTTGAAATTCGAATCATCCCCGACTCCTAACACTGCCACCATTAGAACCATTAATGGAACCGGTCGATCCACCTAAGAAACTGCTGTATTAAACCGAGTTAAGAAAGTCCTGAGCGATTCATCCGCCCTCTGCTTAACTTACGTCAGCATCATCACATTGTTTGGCCTTTTTATGTGAACTTGAAACTAACCAAAGAACATATCTACTAGTTCTATCCATGTTCCAATGGATCCATCCTCCAGCTGTCTGAACCATATAGCAGCTATATCGGTTAAGTACAGGGGAAAAAATCGGGCCATAACCTCCTTTGATGTCCCCGGCACTTCCAAATTCCTTGTGTACCTCATTAAGTGGTCAGTTGGATCCATCTTACCATTGTATACTTGCAGAGTGGTAGCTTGAAATCAGGTGGATTCCTAGCTATCTTGATGTTCTGGGTAAACAGACTTTTGACTCCATGCAAATCCCTGTTTGTCAGACCTCCACGAATGGTTCGCTTGATGATGTCAGCCAATCCGGTGTTACCTACCAAGGGTTGCCCTCCATTTACAATTCCTAACCTCCCTCCAAGTCCTCAAGGGAATTTTGATACATACTCCTCATCACATACTCCTGTATTCCTGTTGGCATCGGGCTACGCAGCATTCTCTGGTATCCCTCGATGGATTGGTCTAACATTTCCTAGTGGTGTGCCCCTAAGTCAAGGTCGATCAAGATTGATAGTCATTTGCGGATTGGGGGCTGCCCTCTGCTGAACCACTCCATCTGCTTGCCTATTGAGTCCTTCTGATCCAGCTCCATGGATCTGAGCTCCTGTAGCTCCTGCAATTCATGCTTGTCCAAATTGTCTAAAAAGTGCCTGCACCATTTCCTCTTGCCTTTTCAACTGTTTCTGCATGTGATTCATCATGACCTACATCTCATCCCTAGTGATGTAGATAGAAGCTTGATTAGCTCCATAGGAAGCCTCCTGAATACCCTCTTGCTGACTTCTTTCCGTCCTTTGTCTCCCAGTTTATTTCTTTGCCACAGTCTCCAGAATCCAAGTTCCTAAACCTTTAAAACCAAAATCCAGGCTTCTAACTCCCTTAGTTCAATTTTCAGTGAATGCACCAAAACGTTAGCACCAAAATTTGATACTAACATCCAAATCCAAATGAAAGCACCAAATCAGAGTCACAGATCTCAGATAGAATGTATGTAGAGAGTATAAATATGAAGAACAGTAAAAATTAAAAAGAAAGCAGTATTAACATAAGATTTATAATTGTTCAGCTGACTTCGGCCTACGTCCACTCTAGAAATTTCCTTTTTATTGATGTTAGAATCAATTACAGTCGCAATCCAGAGTTGTTAGAACAACAATGGCAGAGCAGCCTTAGTAGGGAAGAAGAAGGAAAGCAGAATGAGGATCTCTTTTCTGAATCCCCAGATGCTGTATTTATAGGCAAATCCCGAGTTGGCTTTTTGAGTAGTCTGGGTCCATCAGGACCATAGCCGAGCCAGCATCCTTCATCATAACCAACCCACACTGCCATGCCGAACGACCTATACCGATCCACTGCGTACTCTAGTATGTCGATCCACTCCATCGATGGCTGAGCCAAACCATCCAGTCCGAGCCACAAATGCCGATCCATGTACGAGCTTTCATCCTTCGCCGAGCGGCACCTGCCGACCCATTTAGGCCAATCAATGCACAAACTTCCATCCTTGACCGAGCGGCACCTATCGATCCAATTACGGTCGAGCCATATCTGGCCGACCACCTCAACTTTCACACCACGACCGAACTTTGCCTAACCGAGCCTCCCTAGCAAACATCCTGGCTTACCTACCTAGACTGGACCTACACGACCGACCAATTCCTCCCACAATGAACGACCACCAATACCGACTGAACCATTCCTCCCAGATCGAATGACCACCAATGTCGACCGACTTTAGCTTACCGAGTTTAACCACTCATTGGTGCTGATCAACTTTAACACGTTGACCCATACCACCAATGACCGAGAGATATGCGACCGAGCCACCTTTGTCAAACGACCCACACCAAACCATCCATGACCGATCGTTTATGCATCCAACTAGCTCAAACCCATCGTATTCCAATTTTGACAAACGAGTAGTCAATTAAGTTAAATCCGTCTGTCCACGGCCTTGCCAAAAGGCGGATTAATAGGAAAAAAAGGTAGATTGCAATTAATAGATCTAATAATAAAAGAAATGCACCTTTTGTGTTCAACGGAAAGGATGTTTTAATGGAAATTAAAGATCATTTTGTGTAAACCAAATTGAATGTTTTCTTTTTAAGGTAATTAATTTTATTTATTATGCATAGAGGAAAAAACTAAATGCATACAAATTTGAATATTATTTGAGTTAATGAAGTTAATTTGGTTACGTTTCAAAAATTGAATTTTAAAAGGTTGTACGATGTACATGGTCCCTTCATTTCTTTTTTCATTAATTGTTGCATGTACGTTTTAAAATAGTTATCCTATTGTTAATACTTGATCTGTTGATTTCTCCTTCTATTTAATACCCGAGCCTAGACTTTTAGTATAACAACCCTGGTTTTTGAGATTACCTATTAATTTTAAATTATAATAGTAGTTATAATGTAATATTGTAAATTAAAATAAAATTGGAAAATTTTAATGTTTATTTTGAATAAACAATGAATTTTGAAAATAAAATGAAAAAACAAAGTTTGGAACTTTATTTTATTTATTTAGGTTAATAATGTTTGGAAATAGGTTTTATTTGGAGAAAATGCAATAATTGTTTTAATTATTTCCAATTACTTCTTTTAATAATTTTCAAAAGATGTATGAGATTTTAAAGGTTGTTTATTTAAATAAAAGATGGAATTTGGTTTAAAATTATGTTTTAGCTGTAAATAAAGTTTGGATATGGTTGGAAATATTTTTCTAAGTAAGAAAATGATTTTTGTTGAATTTTAGAAGTTTAAAAATGGAAATCTTTTACATTTATTGGTGAAAATTGTGTGAAATAAAGGATTCTAATGATAATAATAATGTTTTAAACATAAAAATTAATCCTTTTTATAGTGTAAAATAATCTATTTCGTGTGTTTGTAAATTTACAAATTTTATTTGGTTGAAAATTTAAAACGAAAATGACTTTGTTTTGTAAATTAGTGTATGTATGAATGCATTTGGTTTTATGTTAAGTAATTAATTTAGGCCATCATACTTTTTGTTTAATGGGTCCATTAAGCACATTAGCACTTAATCTCGTTTGAGAATGTGAGAAAAAGATGACAGTACGTTCCTTTTTACTCTTCCTTCTTCCTCTTTCTGGAAATAGTAATATAGTAAAGCCCAACTCCATTTTCCCTAACCCTAGGCTTTAAACTCAATTTCTTTAATGCAAACTGAATGTTTTTGCAAGTTAGAGTAAAATTAAAAGGTAATCTTACTCCATATCTCGCTATTTCATCAATTTCTAACTTGAGAGATAGGTTTTTCTAATTCACTGTAAAATTTGTTTTGCATATACTGTTTTAAGTTTGTGTAGATTATTTGAAGCTAGAATCTCCTCAAATCTTGCCTCTTTCTATATAAATTAAAGTTTTTACCTTCTCTACATCCAGGTGAGTTTATTAACTCATATTTCTAGCTGAAACGATGTTGCTAATGCAAAGATCTATGAGAAATACTGCTTAACCGTATATGAATTTTGAGAAGTTTTCATTTACAGTTATATCTTGTTTCTGTTGCTTCATTGAGTAGTGATAACTCATTAATTTCCTGATGAATTTATACCGGATCTTCTTTGGGTCATAGTTTAGATGTTATTTTATGAGCATGAATTTTTTTTAGATTTTTATCATTGTTTGCTACCTCAAAATAATGCTGCATAATCACTTCGGAGGTTGGAAAAAACCTGTACAACAATCGCGTATAAAAAGTTGACATCCTCCTTCCTGGGTCAACATGCAGGTCGACCTAGAGGCTACATAGGTCGACACGCCTGTCAACCTATGAGCTTGAATGGTCGACTTCCAGGTCGACACGCATGTTGACCTGGGGAGCCTTCTTTGCTTTGTTATCTCTATTGTTGTGCTTCATTTCAGCTCGTTTTCTCTTCTTTCTGCTTCATATTTCTGTGATATTTCTGATTGAATTTGAGGCCATGATGTCTATCAATAGATTAGACAAATTTGAATATCGGTTTGAGTCATTTTCCTTATTTTTATTCGTTTTCGAGCATGGTTTTCTCCGAATCATTTCTAAATGATTTTTAAAATTAATGGGCATTTCAAAATAATTATTATATAATATTTTGAAGTATTTTCAAGTGTAAAATCTATTTATTTTCTATAATAAGGGAATTTTCAAATATGGGTTTTCAAATTGATTTCGGAAATTTATTTTTATAGCTTTTTTTCCAAAGTAAATTATTTTATATATAAATTACACATTTTTGCACTATTAGAGCGAATGAGAAGGATACTTAAAAAGTTTGATAAAATGCATGGTATGGGACACATGCGTTTATCTTATGGGTTAATTCTCAACTTGTCTGTTTGATCGTTTTGACCTTTGAATCGAGTTTATCGATGAGATGAGGTAAACTTTTTACTTCTTTGAGCGTGAAATTTACTAGTGGTTAGTAAACTGTTTAGTGTGAACATGTGGTATACAACACGGTTAGCACTGTTCGGTTCATATCCGAGAGTATGTGACACATTTTCCATTGCGACGTTCCAGTACTGGACCTCCGGGTCATTGCCATTATGGCGCTTGCTATTGCGGCGTATTTGTCTTTGAGACGTTTCCCATTGCGGCATTTTCCATGGTGGCGTATTTGCCATGGCGGTATATTTTCCATTGTGACCTTTTGTCTTTGGGCGGGGTACCTATTTGAGATAACAATACTTGGCAAGGCTTCAGCCATATGCTCGTGCAAACACTTTTGAGATGATTTCTTTGACTATTTTCCCTAGTGTATCGCCCCTTTTTGAAATTCTTCCTTTGAAACATTCGATATATACATTTACGTACATATATATGTATATATATGGCGATTATCTTATGGGAATTTGTTTTGCCTACACCGACGTTATTTAAGATTTCCTATTGGCATTGTTATAATAGATTTTCCTTCTGGGTTTATTTGGGATTATAGTCTCCTATGTTAGAGATTTATATTTGATTGCCCAATGGCGCATTTTAAGATGGTGATTTATTTGAGATTTCTTTGAGTTTGTCGATATGGCGGGTTTGGGATTTCTCCTTTTTAGGAGTTACATTTTCCTTGAGCCGCTATTGATGATTTGTAATGTGCCAATGATATGAGGCTTGCTATATTTAGTATTTTATGGATTGTCTTATCTCTTTTGAGATTATATGTTTGTGTAAGTTATATCATCCCACCACTTAGGGCAACCGTACCATACTTATACCCATGCTTATACTCAGTATTGATCCTTCTTATTTCAGAAGAACATTACCCTTATCATTATGCACCATTACTGCTTATCCTTATAAACTGATATATTTAGCTAGATTGACCCGTGTATTTTTTACTCAGGTCAGAACAATGTGTTTTCGGTTAGGTACCCTTACAGACTTAGCTTATTCTACTTCCTTATGGACTTTTCTGCTAGCCCCTTTTAGTTGTAGTCTTTTTGTCGCAATTATGATATGTATATTACTTCGACTCGTGTGTATATTGTGGTCATCATACCACTTATGATGTATTATTTGTATTGTATTGGAATGTATCAGTATATATGTATGTGTGTGTGTGTCTATTTGATGTTCTGTGATGTGTTATGCAATTGAGTTATTGTATTTTGTTCAGATAGATCATATAGTCACCAATGGCTTTGTATTAAGTAATTATTGGATATGTCGATCCATTTGAATTAGAAAAAATTTAATAGCATCTGTCGATGTATTCAATAGATATTTAAGACAAGGTTATAGATGGTCGCTCCTAACCAGCCTTATTCTCCGCATTAGCTGACAGTATTACTCAATAATACTCTTTGTTAATGTGTGTCTCGAGGTGGGGCGTCACATATATGTCGTATTTAATCCTTGGCACCTCATTTTCGTGTATACAAAATTTCACTTTCCTTTGGTTTGCAGAATTTTCCATGAGGAAATGTATTTAAATAAATAAAAGTGAACCGTGAATTTTGAATTTATTTAAATGTCACGGTTTATTTTTGTATTTAAATAAATAAAAGGAAATGTATTTAAATAAATGTATTTTCCTAATTAATAAATTCGTGTATTACTCAATAAATTTCACTTGTATTTAATCCGTGACATTTATTTTTGTTTCTCCACCTTCATTTCCTAATTAATAAATAACATGCAGCTTATTTCTTTCATTTGCAGTGTAAGTTTGTGTTTATTTTTTTGGCTAAGTCTTATTGGTTTTGTTTTAGACTAATGGGCTCCTTTGCAAACCAAAAGACCCTAGAAATCCTAAGAGACTTTGGTCCCTTTCTTTTCCCACCCATTGATCGTCTATTTTCAATATGACTAAAATCAAGTATGTGCAGAAATTCCTCATTTGAGAAACCTTCTGCGTACTCTTCTTCTTGCTCAAATCTACAGAAAACTCCAAACCCCAAAACTCCCAAATCTCCAAATGAAATTCCATCCTTCCTCTTTCAAAACCCTAGCCCACCTCTGCCCTCTTGCCACCACCCACCTCTATCACCACCCACAACCCATGACAGTAAACCACGGTCAAAGCCCCACCTTCCCTCTCCTCTTCTTTCTCATTTTTCCCTTCATTTTCCCTTCCCCTTTTCCCTCTTTCTTCCCATTATTTATATGGCTTCTTTATTCCACTATGCTCCAAATCAAATATATTTTTTGAAACCGTGTATAATTTCAATGGAAACAACTTTGTTGTTGAACCCTTCTTCCCATTCCAAATTTTCTATATCAAAAACTCTATTTTTCAAGTACTTTTTTGGGTCCAGTTTCGGCCGAAAATACCCCATGGTGTATCAATCATATCTCCTTCAGGAATGAATCAAATTATGTGAGTTTTTTTCAAATCACTTATTTTTCCAATGTCCTCAACTTTCTTTTTGTTTAGTTCATCAAATTCCTTAATTTGTTATGCCAAAAACTGAAATATTTTCGAATTATTTCTGAACTCAGATTTTCAACTCAGAAAACACCTCTGTTTGTTTTTACCATTAGTTCCTCCATATAGAAGCTTTTTAAGTGATTATCTTTCTAAAATGGAGAGAAAAGAATTTGCAACCACTTTCTAGTTATTCATTTTTACAGTTTCAAAAAAAATTCTGGTTCGAATATTTTCTTAAAGATGACATAGTTTTAGGTTTGTTTGTAGTTTGGATCTGGGTTATTTGGAAGTTAAAGGTGGTTGAAACTTGTTATTTATTCGTATTCGTGTCTAAGCTTTGTTGGATTTGATTTCCATTTGGATCTTTGCTAGGAATCTCCATATTGCTCTATTTTGATCATCACCTTCGTAGTCACGAAAGGTGAGCAAACACTCACAACTACTAGATTTTCTTATGTTAGTTAAATTGAATTTATGATGTGATTAGAAATTGATTGGTTGCTATTTAGTATATTTCAAATTTTCATTCAAGTTAAATCAAACTTTTATTGAATTTAATTGCCATTTAATTTAATATTGAAATTTTAATTGCCAGTTAAATACCTGTTAATGATAACCAGCAAATTGTTAGTTGTTATTGGTTGATTTCAATGATGATTGTGTTGTATGTTCATTTGTTGATATTTGGGTGATTGGATTTATGCTATTGGTTGAAATTTTGGATGATTGGATGTTATTTATGTCTATATCTCTGTTATCCCTATGGGTTGAAATGATACATACCCGAACGATCATATAGATTAAGGGAAAATCATTATGGGTTGAAATGATAAACCTGGGCAGTTTTCATTGATTTGGAAATGTAGATTTTTGATACTAGTTGAAATGGTATATACCCATATAATTTCTTGAATTTGGACTTTTATTTGGAACTGAATTATTTGAAGGGTTTAAGTTAATTCAAATTTTGGATTTATTTTAATTAGATGATTAAGATGATATTTTAGATTATTTGAAACCCTTTAAATGATTATATTCACGTTGTACATTTGATAGGAGATGAAGTCTCAAAACATCTATGAAACCATTGCATTAATATTTCTATTTTACTTGTTTTGATTTAACTTACACAAGATCTTTTAATTCTGACTCGAATGTTTTGTCTTTTCATTACGCTCGGGTCAATCTGAGCTCTTTAGTGTATTGAAGACTATTTTCTAGAGGACGAAGATGAAGATTCAATATATTATTACTATTTATTATTTGTGACGACCTAGAATTTTGAACATTTAAAATAGAGATATTTAAATTGATTTTAAATATTTGGAAGTTATTTTAAACTTTAATTTCAAATATAGATATGAATTTGGCAATTAAATTATTGAATTTAATTTATTGAAATTAGGTAGAAATTTTGAATCCTCAGTTTTGTGCTTGTTAAAAATATTTTCAAGGCTTGGAAAATGTATATTGATAATACTAAAGAAAATGGAAGCTTCAGAATTGAATTTGAAAATGATTTGTTCAGTTTTGATATTTTATCGTTTAAAATCGATATTTAAAAATAACCTTCTGAGGGACAATCTCGGAATTTGACGAAACTGATTCCGTTAGATCCGTAATATTGTATTATTATTGGATTTCAATTTTTGTAGTGTTTGAAGTGATCGTTTGGCCGTACGATAAGCAAACACGTTGAATTTATATCGAAATTTTAATTTAATAACTGAGTCCAAAAACGCTATCTTCTCCATACGATCGAATTTGGACTTGAAACCTTTTCTATTACATTTCGAATGAGGGTATACTCTTATGAACGCCTGGCGGCACACCTCGATTGGAGGTCGAAATTTTTGGCTAGATTTTGAATCGTTTAAATTCAAATTTAAATTTAATTTGATAGTTTAAACAATCAAGAAAAAAATTTCTGTGAATTCAGCATGTTGTTAACTCTTCTAGCACATGTCCTTTATTGTGTGCACGTGTTCGTTTTCAAATAAAAAATTTAGAGCCGTGCGTTAAATAATACAAATCAAATTTCAATTGCAAACGAATACCATTTTCGTTCAAAATTAAATTAATGGCCATGCTCCCTTCTCTCCGCTAAAAAAAGGAAAAAAAGAGAGAAGAATTGCTGGCGATTAAATTAAAATCGAGTTCTCTTTGCAAAAATCAATCGTGAGGATAATCGCGTGGCGACTTTGGGGAGCTCGAGATTAGGGCATCGCAGCAAAATTGGTTCTCGCGAGCTTAAAGATTGGAGGCGAGAGTGATGTCATTGAGGGAATATCGAGGCTGCGAGTTCGTGCGCTCGCGATTTTGGGGGTGGTCCGTGCGTGTGTGGTGGTTAGCGATTGAGTGAAGCTTGATCGAGAAGCCGTGTTGAGATCGAGATTATCTTTTTGCAGTGAGGTCTAAAATGGAGAAACAAGCTGGAAAGGAAATGAGTTGGAATGGGTTGCAAATTAAAGGTGAGATCTTCTCACTCGATTGAAAATTTGAATTTCAGTTATTGATTGACTGTTTGGATGTGGTAGTATATATAGTAATATATACACATATATTTGGAGTGATTGATTTCCCGCATTATATAGCCAATGAAACCCTATGCGCCGCATAATAGCGGATGATATTATATAATCCCTTATACCATGATATTCCACCTCGAAGTGGAATTGGTATTTAATTGTTGTGCTAACATCTGTGGATGCAGATAAACAGGTTGGAGGGATCCAACTGGATTACTCAAATTGTGTGTTGATTTATTTATAATCTGGGTGACCCGGAATTTTTGAGCATATGAAATTGGAATATTTAATTAATTTTAAATGTTTAAAAGTTAATTTTTAACTTGAATTCAAATATCACTATTTATTTGATAATTTAATTATTGAATTAAATATTTGAAGTTGGGTAAAATGTTGAATCTGGAGGTTTAAGCCTGTTAAAAATAATTTGAAGGCTTGTAAAATTTACATTGATATTACTGAAGTAGTAGAAGTGCTAAAATTGAATTTGGATGTGCTTTGTTAAGTTCTGAAACTTTATCGTTTAAATTGAGTTTAAAAATGGCCTTCCGAGGAACAGTCTCGGATTTCGATGAAACCAGTTCCATTGGATCCGTAATATTGTATTATCATCGAATTTCAATTTTCGTAGTGTTTGGAGTTGTGGGGTGAGCGTACGATGGACAAACGCGCTGAAATCTATATCGAAAATTTAATTTGATAACTGGTCAAAATTCCCTTCACATCAGAACATTTTCAAATCACCTCTGAGGTCAATCTCCATCAGCTGACCTAGAAGCGTGCTCGAAACGCTTGCTCCCTTTCAGTCCGACATTATCCCTTCTCTTCGTTTAAATCACACATCTTCCCTCAAAGATTGACAGCCGAAAAAAAAAATTAGAAATAAACAAAGTCAGTTGCTTGAAAACTTTCATGGCCAAATTAGATTATCAGATACTAAATTCTTTAATTCAAAACCTCCGCTACTACTTTTCTTCTTCCCCAAATTGAAAAAGGGACCGCATATAAAAAAATAAAATAAAGAAATAGGGCGTGTTGTCTTCAAATTCATATCTAATTCGTTCAATAGAAATTAATCATTCAAATATTATTTTCCTTCAATCGATTTCTCAAAATCGATTCATATGAGTTGATGCAGTTAGGGCGCGTTCGAGTTGGGGCGACTCGAGCCATGGCAACGTGAGCATGGTTTGGGGGGTAGCGACGAGTAGGGGGGTGGCCGACGTGTTCTTGAGAGTGCACAGGAGGATGGGTCGAGGCCATGGGCAGCGTGGTCTAGTGAGGGCAGAGGAGTTCGATTCTTTGGTAATTGATGCGACAGTGATTGGAGTCGCAAGGGTGGACCGATGGTGGCGACACAAGCATGGCGAATCTAGGGTTCCGTTCGATGTCGACTCGACAGTGAGGTTCGAATTCTGCTTTTCTGTTAATTTTAAATTGATAGTATATATAAGTTTTGTAGGTGAAAGAAAATTGGAATATAAGGTTTAATGAAAGATTTTTTTACAGATTTGGGAAAATAGAAATATATAGATAGGATTTTGATTTACATCAAGGTTCAAAACAATGCTGTTTTAATTTAACTATGCATTTCAAAAAAAAAATGATTAAAAATAAATATATAAAGTAAATATACATACATATTTTTATTTGCTAGGTTTATTTTAAATAATGGATTTGGTGGTAAATCTATTTAAATAACTTAGCTAATTTATTTTAGCTGCTAAGAGATTCTTTAAAAGGGAATTTTTTTTAGTTAGAATTAAATTGTTAACTAATTAAATTCCTTAAAAGAAGAGAAAATTAATTGTTCGATTATCTCGAATATTAATAAATCGTATAAATGTTCATACAAGGTCTAAGATTATGGAGAAACAAGTCAAGATGGATCAGACTACAAATTAAAAAGAAAAGGTGAGTTAATCTCACTCATCTGGGTTGTTTAAATTTAAATGGTTAAATTTAAATATTTGGTTGAATAATTGAATTGTTTTGATGTGCAATATTATATATAGTAGTATATAGTATATACTGGAATGATTGATTTCCCGCGTTATATAGCGGATGAGACCTTATGCGACGCATAATAGCGGATGATATTATATTAATCCCATATACCGCGAAATTCCACCTCGAAGTGGAATTGGTATTGTGCTAACATCTGTGGATGCAGGGAAACATGTTGGAGGGATCCAACCGGATTCCTCAAAAATTTATTTAGATTATTTAATATTCTCTGTTGTGAATATTTGATATTCTGTGATGAATTATATTGATAATTGGAATATTGAATGCTATGGTTTGCTAGAATATATATTTCGGTACACCGCGTTATCAAAATATACAAAATTGGATTTTTGAAAAGAAAATTAAGAGTGAATTTTTAAGTAAAATAATTATAGAGAATTTGAATAAATTTAGGAATGAAATGGATAAGAATAAAAGTGATTTTAAAATTTCTAATAAATAAATTCCAAGTGTGGAAAAGGGGATTTGAATAAAAGGGAAAATAATGAATTTTACATCTTAAGTGATGTTATCCAAAGGAATGATAGAATTTACTTAAAAATTCAAGGTTTAAAATTTATGAAGAAGAAATTTGGAAAATCTGAAATTGGTATGTGTCAGTTAAAAGATTTAAAACCAAAACGAAGAAATAAAATCTGAAGTTACTGGATTTTGAAAAAAATGAGTAAGTAAAGGAATTTATTTCAAAATGGAGTAAATTGGAAATCAATTTGGAAATTGATTTAAGTATTTGAAATTTAAAATTTAAAGGAGGATGTGACTATGAAATTTATAAGCTGGGTTTATAAAAGTAAAGTAATATAACAGTGGATATTTGGAAGATTAAATTCACGATTGGAATTTATTAAAGGAATGGGAAAATTTATTTAAAAATAAATAGTGATTTATTTTTAAAGATGGAAAGAGATGAGTATTTCTCTAGATAACCAAGTACGTTTTCAATGTAAATTTTTAAAGATAAGTTATGTTGTTTTAAAAAGCATGTCTGTGAAAATTTATTATTTCTAAATGTTCAAATTCTAAAGTAAGTATTTTCTTTTAATCTATTATAGCAGTAATTATTTAAAGGTGGCTTGGTATTATGTTTAAAAGTTAGAAATTTAGTTTTATATTGTATAAAGTGGTTTTATTTTAAAGATTTTTAAAATATATAGTTTGAATAAGTATTAAAGTAACCTTTTTGTAAAAGTTTTAAAGGATATTTTATAATAAAGTGTTCTAAATTATTTTAAAAATCTAAGTATTGTGCTTAGTGTTTTCAATGGAAATAAATATTTGAAAATTTATTTCATGAGAAAAGTGGGGTTTGAAACTGTTTTCAAAAGGGTTGAAAATGGAAATATATCGTGTGAAGATATTTTGAGATTAATAAATATTTGGGGAAATTATTTATATTGGGTGGTTGATTTTGAATGATTAATTAATAGTTAAATAACCGACTATCAATATTGGCCAATGCGCGGATCGTTTCGAAGAGACCGGGACTTCGATCCGGTTTGTATGTTTTCGTGTGGAAAACAAGAGTTTGGATTCGAGATGCCCTTTTTAAGGGATATGTTCTAAAAACGTAACTCTTAGCCTCGAGCCACATCAACCGGGAATGACCGAAAATCAAGGGTTATGCAGCAAGGCTAGGTGGGTAGCGCCCACTAGGGTGAGGTCATCCCTTTTTAGATGCCCTTTTTATTCGGCTTAGTAGTGCGGTTGTTGATCCCAACCGTAGGGTGATCTTACTTGGGATTATCCAGTAAGGGGGAGTCCCGGTCTTGTGTTGCAGTGGATTGGGAGTAATCCTCGGTACGTGATCTAGGCCACGTACTGTGACAGGTGGTACCCCAGTGCATATTCATTAGTTGGAAGTCCATTCTCCTTACGCGCCTTTTATGGTTTTGTTTGTATTGCCCACGACTGTGGCTAGTAGCTGGAATTTAATGAATGTAATAATTTCGACTATTTTAATAAGTATTTGTAAATAGAACCTATTATAATATCAAAGGATTTTAATAAAAAGTGTTTTAGCTATCGTAAGGTGAAAACCCGTCATGTTTATTTGTGGCGTGGTCTTACGAGATGCTTTTGTTTTCAAAAGAATTTTGAAACTTTAATAATCAATTTGAGTGTTGTTTTCTCACGCTGGTATTCCAGACTGACTCGAGTGTTATTTCACTATAATGCTCGGGTCAGACCGAGTATTATAGGATACAGGAAAGGATATTGTGGAGCTCAGGAGACGAGCTGGATGGTAATACGTACTTTCGTACTTGTTTTAAATATTCCGCTGTTTTGATTAGTTGTGTATACAGTTTTGAGGACAAGCTTATATGAATGTCCAGTTGTATGTTATCGATGTTGTTGAACTCTGATGATGTATTCTGATGATGTATGAAATGAACAGATATAGCTTTCTTGTGTAAAGATCTGTTATTATCTATTATATTTTATTCCACTGCGATGGTTAGATTCTGATGTTGTTTTGTTTTCTCTTCTTCTCTCTCTTCTTCTTTAACCTAAATGGTTCGCATTTCCGTTCATCTTGAGTCCTTTGCTGAAGAATAGTGTCGACTCAAGGGGTACGGAACTACGGATATCACACTTGGTAACCGAGAAGAAGGTTAAGCGAGAACCTTGGCTCTGGTGGGAATTACTCATTTAATAGAGTCTGTAGTACTCTAGAATGAGTTTGAGTGTATTACTAGATATGAGCGCGTATTTGTTAGTGAATATAAAATTGCTTTTATATTGTGTTGACGTATCGGTTGAGTGTTTATGGATTGTGGTCGATGTGTGGTACGCCATTTCATCGATAGGGGTTTTTAAACTCTTGAATGAGATAAAACGACACAGTATAGTTTTCAAATGTGATAAATGAAATAATTTTACCCAAATTATTATTGTATATAAAAGAAATAATTTTCCATAAATTATTATAGCTATATGTGGTTGCTTGATTGTTCGGAGATGATAATATTAAATTATTATCATTGTTAAGTGAAAATTGAATGAAGAATTAAAATTATAACCAAAGATTAAGAAATAAATTCATATACAAATAGGATGTGTAAATGTGAATTATATATGTGATCTATAATTGAAGACGAAATGAAAATTCCAGAGTAATGTTTCAATATAAATTGGCAGGATTGGAATTTGGATTCTTGGGAAAGGTTTAAAAATTCCTTTGGGTTGGAAATTGGGTTTCAAGGGTTTCGGGGAAATAATGGTGATATTATTTGGAAATATTTTGAATTGGATTTGAAATTTGGTGAGATTTGGAGTTTAAAAATATTTAGAAAATGTTTTTGAAGGGATAAAAGCTTTGAACTCTTTTCGGTCGTTGGAAAATAATTCCGATGGTGATCGCGACATCAACGGTGTTCTTTTTCGAGTTTCCAAGAAAAGGATTGCTACCTGGATGTTTTGGATTAATGTTTGTTTGCGAAACTTGGTTTGATTTTAAAAATGCAGAGGAATAGTTTGATTTAGATATATATGTTTTCAAAATTGAATTTGGAACATTTTAGTAATGGTTTAATTTCTAGAGTTGGTTTGAAATGTTTTGGTATTTTGGAAAGTGAAATAGAAATCTAAACTCGAATTATAAATTAGATTGAACTCAAGTAAATTAATAAAGTGATTTTTGAATATAAAAATAAAAGATTGAATTGTAAATTTGGAAGTGAGCCAACTGAATAATTAATTATTTAATGGAAATGGAATACTAGTTGGATAAATAAAAGTTGAAATGGAGTTAATGATGGATTTGTAAATAAAACCCGAGTTATAAATAGAAATTCAACTTGGAATTGTAAGTGAATTAAACATGAATTAAATATGGCCTTGGATATTATTTTAATGAATTGAGAATGGAATTAAAATTTAAATAGATTAGGAGAATGGCTAATTGACTTAAATGAGTCGTGAATGAATTAAATTTGGAAATTAAAATTTTTAATGAACGAAAAAAAAGAACTAATCAAATAGATTGAAGTAAATTAACTTAAGTCAAAAATAATTAGAAGCTCAACTTTGAGTAAGAATGAAAGTTCATTAAATAAAAGTTTGGGTTAAATTAATTTGGAAAGTGGTTATTAATATAAGAATCGAATGTTGTCAAGCTCAATGAAATGATTTTAAAATATATGGTTGGTGAATAAACTAGAAATGGGATGAAATTAAACATAAAATGAGTTGGAATCAATTAGATGTGGATAAAAACTAAAATGGATATTATATTAAGTTAATATCGTCAAATTGCATAGAATAAATTAGTTGTTCGACTTAAATGGAAGTAAATAAAAATTCAATGAATTGGTAGAGGTAAATAAAATTGATTTTTGGAATCAATTGAAATAAATGTGAGTTGTTTGGATTAAAATGAGTTGAATGTATGCAATTGAGTTGAAAACCATTTAAATTGAATGAAGTTATATACGAATTGGTTGTAAACAATTAAAATTAATGTCGAAACGCTATAAGTTGCTTATAAATATTGTTTAACCTGCACTGCTTATAGAAACTTGTATGTTTGCTAGTTAAATATGTTAAATGTTGTTAATTTACATGATTTTGGCACTTACATGTTTAAATTAAGTACGTACGGGTACCGGAAAGCCGTTTGGTTGGATTTTGGGCGCGCTAATTGCTAAATAATAAGCCGCTTGCTTAAAATGCTAAATAGAGGTACGCCTATGCAATAAAAATAGAAAATATGAACTGATTTTGTTTTTTCGACCGTGTGGGTCGATGTATATATTTTATGTCTCTTGCCAAATTGCAAAAGTTCCTCCGTACAAAGGAGACTCTGCCAAAAATTTTCGAAAATTTTGGGAGTTAGAAAAATTTTTGCGAAATTTTTTGTTAGCATCAAAACGATTTCAAATTGGAAATTGAAATAAATTAGTGGATGAAACAAATTTAAAATAATGATATGAATCGGTTATAAATGGAAGATAAAATTTAATATCCAGAGTTGAAGATGAATTAAATTCATATGAAAATGGAGAACCAATTTGAATAGAAGTAGATATAAACTGAAGGGGTGAAGTGAAAATAAATATAAGAAGCATATAAATTACTTAAAATGAACTAAAGAAGGAATGGTGAAATTCTTAATTAATATGGGTGTCGGGGAAATATATTCTAAGTTAATATTTGAATGGAGATTTACTAAAAGTGATAATTGGGGATAAGTGAATAGAAATCAAAATGAATGTGAATAAAAAGAAAATGGATATAGTGATAATCAATTGAGATAAATACGTAAGATGTACATATATTATTTTATTCGCATAGCAATTTGATCCAGATTCGTGCATAGAATTTTGAGATAGTTATATGGATCCGAGTTAGGATTTTTCACTCGATTTTCGACGGTGAACCCTGGATATGGATTTTGATTGATTCTAGAAATTATCTATCATAGTTATAACTATGCAAGGAAAATTATGGTTTCTGATCAAGAAACCAGATCTGAGTCCGTACTAGGAAGTCGAGTGGACGATACTAGTTCGGAAGTGAAATTGGATGATCGAGTAAGCGATCGAATTTGATATTGCGTACGGATAATATATGTACATCGTATGGGTTTGGATGAATAAATATTGAAATTTTATAAGGGAGTCAATAAAATGATTTTGAATGTTATGACTGGATATTATTGCTATGTAGGATATACATGTATTGTAAAGGAAAAGGAAAATTGGTTTTGATTTCAGAAGATAAATTTGAATTGCTCAACAAAAAGGTATGTTTTTAAACTTCTGTATGAAATTTGATTAGGTTTTTGATCTAGCCACTTGCCTTTTTGTTTTCCTTTGGAATTTGGGAGCCGCAGAGGCATTTTATAGTGGTACCGAGCTAGCCACGCAAAGGAGACACGGGCGAAATTTTTCAAAAATTTAGGGGGTCAGAAAATTGTTGAGAAAATTTTGATAATTCAAAATTTGGTTTAAATTGAAATTTGAATGATTGAGCAAATAATATTGTTTGAAAACTATGAGAGAGTTTGGGTAGTTAGTAAGAGTGATAATGTATCTTTAATAAAACGATTATTTTGGGAAGTGAACCGAATGGTTACAGGGAAAATAGTTAACGGGTTGTGGACCATTCTTCTTAACTAGTAATTTAGGGGATGAAATTCTTTTAAGGGGGATGAACGTGACGACCCGGAATTTTTGAGCATTTGAAATTGGAATATTTAATTTATTTTAATTATTTAAAAGTTAATTTTTAACTTGAATTCAAATATCACTATTTATTTGATAACTAATTATTGAATTAAATAATTTGAAGTTGGGTAAAATGTTGAATCTGGAGTTTTAAGCCTGTTAAAAATAATTTGAAGACTTGTAAAATTTATATTGATAGCACTGAAGGTAGTAGAAGTGTTAAAATTGAATTTGGAAGTGCTTTGTTAAGTTTTGAAATTTTGTCGTTAAATTGAATTTAAAAATGGCCTTCTGAGGCACAGTCTTGGATTTCGACGAAACTAGTTCCCTTGGATCCGTAATATTATATTATTGGATTTCAATTTTCGTAATGTTTGGAGTTTTGGGTTGAGCGTACGATAGATAAACGCGCTGAAATATATATCGAAAATTTAATTTGATAACTGGTCAAAATTCCCTTCACATCGAAACTTTTTCAAATCACCTCAGAGGTCAATCTCCATCAGTTGACCTAGAAACGTGCTTGAAATGCTTGCTCCCTTTCAGTCCAACATTATCCCTTCTCTTTGTTTAAATCACACATCTTCCCTCAAAGATTGATAGCAAAAAAAAAGGAAAATAGAAATAAACAAAGGCAATTGCTTGAAAACTTTCACGGCCAAATTAGATTATCAGATACTAAATTCTTCAATTCAAAACCGTTGCTACTACTTTTCTTCTTCCCCAAATTGAAAAGGGACCGCATATAAAAAAATAAAAATAAAGGAAGAGGGCGTGTTGTCTTCAAATTCACATCCACTTCGTTCAATAGAAATAAATCGTTCAAATCTTTTTTTTTCTTCAATCAATTTCTCAAAATTATTTCGTGCGAGCTGAGGCAGTTAGGGTGCGTTCGAGTTGGGGTGACTCGAGCCATGGCAATACGAGCACAGTTTGGGGGCAGCGACGAGTTGGGTAGTGGCTCACGTGTTCTTGAGCATGCATAGGAGGATGGGTCAAGGCCGTGGGCAGCGTGGTCTCGTGAGGGCAGAGGAGTTTGATTCTCTGGCAATCGATGCGGCTGTGATTGAAGTCGCAAGGATGGACCAATGTCGGCGATAGAAGCAAGGCGAATCTAGGGTTTCGTTCAATGTCGACTCGACAGTGAGGTTCGAATTATGCTTTTCTATTAATTTTAAATTGATAATATATATAAGTTTTGTAGGTGACAGAAAATTGGAATATAAGGTTTAATGAAAGATTTTTTTTTTTCGGATTTGGGAAAATAGAAATATATAGATTGGATTTTGATTTACAACAAGGTTCAAAACAATGCTATTTTAATTTAACTAAGCATTTCAAATTTTTTTTATTAAAAATAAATATATAAAGTAAATATACATACATATTTTGATTTGCTAGGTTTATTTTAAATAATGGATTTGGTGGTAAATCTGTTCAAATAACTTAGCTAATTTATTTTAGCTGCTAAAAGATTCTTTTAAAGAGAAAAATAATTTATTTAGAATTAAATTATTAACTAATTAAATTCCTTAAAAAGAGAGAAAATTAATTGTTCGATTATCTCGAATATTAATAAACCGTATAAATGTTCATACAAGGTCTAAAATTATGGAGAACCAAGTCAAGATGGATCAGACTGCAAATTAAAAAGCAAAGGCAAGTTAATCTCACTCATCTGGGTTATTTAAATTTAAATGGTTAAATTTAAACAATTGGTTGAATGATTGAATTGTTTTGATGTGCAATATTATATATAGTAGTATATAGTATATATTGGAGTGATTGATTTCCCGCATTATATAGCGGATGAGACCTTATGCGCCGCATAATAGCGGATGATATTATATTAATCCCATATACCGTGATAGTCCACATCAAAGTGGAATTGGTATTGTGCTAACATCTGTGGGTGCAGGGAAACAGGTTGGAGGGATCCAATCGGATTCAAAAATTAATTTAGATTATTTAATATTCTCTATTATGAATATTTGATATTCTATGATGAATTATATTGATAATTGGAATACTGAATGCTATGGTTTGCTGGAATATATATTTCAGTACACCGAGTTATCAAAATATATAGAATTGGATTTTTGAAAAGAAAATAAAGGGTGAATTTTTAAGTAAAATAATTATAGAGAATTTGAATAAATTTAAGAATGAACTGGATAAGAATAAAAGTGATTTTAAAATTTCTAATAAATAAATTCCAAGTATGGGAAAGGGGATTTGAATAAAAGAGAAAATAATGAATTTTACAACTTAAGTGATGTTATTCAAAGGAATGAAAGAATTTACTTTAAAATTCAAGGTTTAAAATCTATGAAGAAGAAATTTGGAAAATTTGAAATTGGTATGTGTTAGTTAAAAGATTTAAAATCAAAACGAAGAAATAAAATCTTAAGGTAATGAATTTTGACAAAAAATGAGTAAGTAAAGGAATTTATTTCAAAATGGAGTAAATTGGAAATCAATTTGGAAATTGATTTAAGGGTTTGAAATTGGAAATTTAAAGGAGAATGTGACTATGAAATTTATATACTGGGTTTATAAAAGTAAAGTAATATATCAGTGGATATTTGGAAGAATAAATTCACAATGGGAATTTATTAAAGGAATGGGAAAAATTATTTTAAAATAAATAGTGATTTATTTTTAAAGATAGAAAGAGTATTTCCCTGGATAGCCAAGTACATTTTCAACGCAAATTTTTAAAGATAAGTTATGTTGTTTTTAAAAGCATGTCTTAGAAAATTTATTATTTCTAAATGTTTAAATTCTAAAGTAAGTATTTTCTTTTAATCTATTATAGCAGTAATTATTTAAAGGTGGCTTGGTATTATGTTTAAAAGTTAGAAATTTAGTTTTATATTGTACAAAGTGGTTTTATTTTAAAGATTCTTAAAATATATAGTTTGAATAAGTATTAAAGTAAATTTTTGTAAATGTTTTAAAGGATATTTTATAATAAAATGTTTTAAATTATTTTAAAAATCTAGGTATTGTGTTTGGTGCTTTCGGTGGAAATAAATATTTGGAAATTTATTTCATGAGAAAAGTGGGGTTTAAAACTGTTTTCAAAAGGGTTGAAAATGGAAATATATCGTTTGAAGATATTTTGAGATTAATAAATAATTTGGTGAAATTATTTATATTGGATGGCTGATTATGAATGATTAATTGATAGTTAAATAATCGACTATCAATATTGGCCAATGTGTTGATCATTTCGAAGAGACCAGGATCAGGATTTATTTCTCCAAAACCACTTTGATCCGGTTTGTACGTTTTCATGTCGAAAACGAGAGTTTGGATTCGAAGATGGAGCAATGAAGTGCAAGGGCTAGTCGGTACTAATCCCGAGGATGGTTCCAAAATGGATGTAGTAGGAGTAGTGCCTTCGGTTTCGTTCGAACCTGAGACGGACTTGTATGGATGAATGCTTTCAGAACATCGTCAGGTGGGCGATGAGCATTCTAAGGGATATGTTCTAAAAAGGTAATGCTTCGCCTCGAACCTCATCAACCAGGAATGACTGAAAATCAGGGGTTATGCAGCAAGGCTTGGTGGGTAGCGCCCATTAGGGTGAGGTCATTCCTGTCTAGATGCCCTTTCTATTCAGCTTAGTGGTGCGGTTGCCGATCCCAACCGTGGGGTGATCTTACTCAAGATTATCCAGTAATGGGTAGTCCCGGTCTTGTGTTGCAGGGGATTAGGAGTAATCCTCGGTACGATGATCTAGGCCACGTATTGTGACATGTGGTACCCAAGTGCCTAATCATTAGTTGGAAATCCATTCTCCCTACGCGCCTTTTACGGTTTTGTTTGTATTACCCATGACTGTGGCTAGTAGCTGGAATTTTAATGAATGTAGCAATTTCGGCTATTTTAATAAGTATTTGTAAATAGACCCTATTATAATATCAGAGGATTTTAATAAAAAGTGTTTAGCTATCGTAAGGTGAAAACCTGACATGTTAATTTGTGGCGTGGTCTTACGAGATGCTTTTGTTTTCAAAAGAATTTTGAAACTTTAATAATAAATTTGAGTGTGGTTTTCTCACGCTGTTATTCCGGACTAATTCAGGTGTTATTTCACTATAATGCTCGGGTCAGACCGAGTATTATAGGATACAGGATAGGATGCTGTGGAGCTTAGGAAACGAGCTGGATGGCGATACGTACTTCCATACTTGTTTTAAGTATTCCGCTGTGTTGATTAGCTGTGTATTCAGTTTTGAGGACAAGTTTATATGATTGTCTAGTTGTATGTTATTGATGTTGTTGAACTCTGATGAAGTATTTTGATGATGTATGAAATAAACAGATATAGATTTCTTTTGTGTAAAGATCTGTTATTATCTATTATATTTTATTCCGCTGCAATGGTTAGATTCTGATGTTGTTTTGTTTTCTCTTCTTCTACTTCTTCTTCTTTAAGCCAAATTGTTCGTATTTCTGTTCATCTTGAGTTCTTTGTTGGAGAATAGTGTCGACTCAAGGGGCACGGAACTGCGGATAACACAATTTGGGTGAATTTAAAAGAAGGAATTTAAAAGTATAAAAGTTGGTTTTTAAAATCTTATTGAATTAATTCCAAAATATGGAGAGAAAAATTTATAAAGGAATTTTAAGTAATATTGTTTAATAGTTGAAGAATTTATTTAAAATTCAGTCTTTGAATAGTTCGGGAGAAACAAAGGGATATATTTTTAAAGGTAATAATTTGGGAAATAAATTTGGAATTTGATTTGGCGTTTGAATTGAATTTGGGAAAAAACTGGAATTTGATTTAGTGTTTAAAATGAAATCTTTGGGAAATCGATTTGGAAACTTATTCGGTGTTTGAAAATAAATTTGGAAATCAATTTGGAATTTGATTTTATGTTGAAAGTGAACATTTGAAAGTCGATCTGAAAAACATATATTAGTGGATATTTGAAAGTTTAAATTCACAATGTGAATAATGGAACAGGAAATTTGTTTTAAAAATAAATATTGGTTTATTTTTAAATGTGTGGAAAGAAATTTGCGGATTTGGAATGTGAATTGAAATAAATAAAGAAAGATTTATTAATTGATTTAAATGGATCATTTCGAAATAGAAAGAGTATTCTTCTCTAGAAAGCTGAATATGATTTCAAAATAGCTTATAAATGTGACGACCTAGAAATTTTAAACATTTGAAGTTGAAATATATAATTGATTTTAAATATTTGGAAGTTAATTAGGACATGAATTTCAAATATTCCTATGAATTTGGCAATTAAATTATTAGATTTAGTAATGTGAAGTTGGGTAAAAATTTGTTTCTCCAATTTTAAGCTGATTAAAAATATTTCAAATGCTTGAAAAATTTATATTGATCATACTGAAGATAATGGAAGCTTTAGAATTTAATTTGGAAATGATTTGTTCTGTTTTGAATTTATATCGTATGAATCGATATTCAGAAAAATAGCCTTCTGAGGCACAGTCTCGGAACTCGATGAAACCAGTTCCAATGGATCTGTAATAGTGTATTATTATCGGATTTCAGTTTCTGTAGTATTCGGAGTTGTCATGTGATCGTACGATAAGCAAATGCGCTGAAAATTATATCGAAATTTAGTTCAATAACTGGGTTCAAAAAGTTATCTTCTCTAAACGATCAAATTTAGACTCGAAACCTTTTCCATTGCGTTCGGAATAGGGGTTTAACATTATAAATGCCTAGCGGCATGCCTCGATTGGAAATCAATATTTTGAGTTGTGGAGATCGAAACGATTTAAATTTGAATTTGAATATAAACAATATAAGCATGACACGTAGAGACAATCTAAGCATGTGTTCCCCTGCCCTTTTTCTTTTGTGTACAAGTGTTAACCTTTCGTTAAAAATAAAAAAATAAAGAAAAGGGAAAAGCCGATAAACAGAAATCGAAATCGTTAAAATCGAACTGCCTTTCTTATTTCACAAATTCTTTCAACTTTTGCAAATCGATTTCTTTCGTTTAAAATAGCGGAACTGAAAAATAAGGGAGCAAGACATCGCAAGCTCAGCTCGAACTCGAGCACGAGAAAAAGGGGACGGAGTGGCTCTTGGCTGAGGCGGCACTGTCGGGGAAGGGTATTTGAGGGGCCAATGTCGATTCTCGTGATGTTGGGGTGTCACGTGTGTGAATTAGAGGGACGAAGCCATCGCAGAATCAGCATGGATAGGGGGTCGTCGAGGAACAGCCGCGAGCGCAGGCAAGGTGTGAAGCTGAACTTGTGCTTGCTCATGATTGTCGTGGAGGTGTGGCCGCGTAGTGATGTTGTCGAGATGGTTTCGATGAAGGGGTGGTCTATGAGGTATACTATAAATTATTTTCTTTAAATTATAGATTTATATATGCAGGTATATATAAAGTAGAGTAGAACTGCTGTTATTATTTACTGAAATAGAAACAATTTTTAGTAAAAGAATATATGTGTGTGTATATATATATAAATACATGCACATATTTTAATATGTATGGGAAAACAATAAATAGGTATATATGTACAAGATTTTAGGAATATAGGAATTTTAAAAAGGGAAATTATTTAGTTAAATCAAATTATTAGTTAAATTTAAATCACTAGTTAAAAATAATTTTTTTGCTCAATTAAACTTAACAAATAGGAAAAAAAATTAATTTGTTTGACAAATTCAAATATTGATAAAACCTTATGATGTTTGTCACAAGGTTTAGAAAATCGTGAAATCAAGCTGGAATGAAAATGGATTGCAGATAAAAGGGAAAATGTGAGATCTTCCCACTCAATTGGAATTTCCAGTATAATTTTAAATAGTTAAATTTAAAATTGTTGATTGTGTGCTTGGATGATAAATTATTATCACTTGTATTGGATTAGACCCTATGCGCCGCATAATAGCGGAGGTTATTATATAAACCCATATACCGCGATATTCCACCTTGAAGTGGAATCGGTATTATATATGTATTTGGAGTGATTGATTTCCCGCATTATACAGCGGATGAGACCCTATGCGCCGCATAATAGTGGATGATTTTATATAATGCCATATACCGCGATATTCTACCTCGAAGTGGAATTGGTATTTAATTGTTGTGCTAACATCTGTGGATGCAGGGAAACAGATTGGAGGGATCCAACTGGATTCCTCACATATTTGAATTTGTTTCATATGTTCTGTGTTGATTTATTTGTAATCCGTGTGTGATTATATTTGTGATTGAAATCCTTGAAGGCTATAGTTTAGTGGAATAAATTTTTGCTATCGTAGGATACCAGAAATAAATAAATTTTGACTTCTGAAATTTAAGTTGAAAGTTTATAGTCAAATTAATTTTTGACAGCTGGGTGAATTTAAAAGAAGGGATTTAAAAGGATAAAGATTGATTTTTGTAATCCTATTAATAAAATTCCAAAATATGGGAAAAAGGTTTATTAAATGGATTTCGAGTAATATTATTCAAAAGCTGAAGAATTTATTTAAAGTACGGATTTTAAATAGTTTGGAAGAGATAAAGGAATTTATTTTAAAAGGAAATAAATTTAGAAATCAAATTTATAATTTGATTTGGTGTTGAAATAAATTTTTGAAAATCAATTTGAAAATTTATTTGGTGTTTGAAAATGAATCTTTGGGAAATCAATTTGGAATTTGATATGGTGATTGAAATAAATTGGAAATTAATTTGGGATTTGATTTGGTTTGAAAGTGATATTTGAAAATCGATTTGAAAATCGTATATTAATGGATTTTTGGAAATTTAAATTCACAGTGAGAATTTTATAAAGGAAAGGGAATTTTTTTTTAAAAATAAATATTGGTTTATTTTTAAAATTGTGGAAAGAAATTTACAGATTTGGAATGTGAATTGAAATAAATAAAGAATTGAAATAAATAAATAAGCGCTCTTTCTTCGGATTAGCCGGGAGAAGACTTTGGGTCATCAAACTCATTCCGAATAATGATACGACGAAATGGGTTTGCATGTGAAGATGGTGTTGAAGACAGGGTATTTTCAAAAGCAAAAGGATTACTGTCGAATGTCTCTGCACTGAGATGCTCCGGTATAGAGATTTTATCACCTATTGTGATGGGAGGTCCGGACGTGATTAGTGAATATCCGAATTGCAAGGGCTTCTTTGAAGTGCCTTCGGCTCCGTTCGAACCTGGAATGGACTTGTATGGACGTGTGTCTGACGTTACACTTTGAGATGTAAAGATGGTTTCTATCAAATACATTTCTTTTGGTGGTGGAGAATTTATTCTCTTAGCTTAACACCCTGCTCTGAGACATACGAGCTCAAAGGTTATGTAGTTGATGGTTGCTAGTGATACATTCCCAATTTGGTAGTGTGGCATACGAAGTGATGATCGTTTGTTGATCGAAGCATGGCTTTTGTGAAAAGCGTAGCGTTGTGGATGAGACTTCGTCGGACCTCACAACCCGGAAATGGTCGAAACAGGAAGGATGCAACAAGACAATTTGGGGGTGGCGCCCTCAAGGTATGTCCATTACCTTCTGGAAAAAGCTGGTATCATGGTATGGAGCCCAGATACTTAACTTATGTGGTTACTACGAATTTATTGCTTTGTGGTTGTTGCTTTATGGTTAAGGATCCTCGGATAAAGGTTGGTAACGACCAAGGATGGCATACTCGTGGTAGTTACTCATGTTATAGCTGCATCACAATGTGGGGTAACTCGACCTTGTGTTGGCGTCCCTCCAGAGGCATACCCATGTGGCGTAGGAAGTTCCTTAGCCTGACCATTTGATTGAAATCCAATCACCAATGCGCGCCTTGCACGGTTTTAGTTGTATAACCTGCCATTTACTTATGGTGGTCACCACTGTATAGATGGTAGCTATAGTAGGTATACAATAATGGTTGTATACTGGCTAAGATTAATATTATACTTTCGAAAAGTTTTCCATACTATGCACTAATGATAATATTAAAAAGGATTTTGCGTATCAAGCATGTTTGACTACCATAAGAAGAAATCTCCTCCAATTCTGCGTTTGCATTGTGTGTGGCGGGAGGCCTTATGGTAGTTTCATTTTCCAAAAGCATAACGGATTTCTTCTTATTTTCTTTTTGAAAATAACTGATTTTAAGATCTCACACTAGTCTCATGACTAACCTGGAGTTTATTGTTCCCTTTCTAAACTCCGGGTGCCCATGATTTTCCACACGGGCAGCCTGGAGTCAGGTTATCATTATTCTAGAGCGAAGTCAGAAAAGTATGCTATGGAGATCTGGAGTTCAAGCTGGATGGCGAAGCGTATATAGTATATAATATTTCTTTTCCGCTGTTTGTTATTGTTACACTCTGATGATGTATGTATAAACTGATATAGTTCTTTGTTTAATGATTATTCATTTATCTATTATATTTGTTCCGCGGCGAAATGTGAGATTTTGTTATTGTTTCTGTTTCTTCTTCTATCTTCTTCTTCTTTAACCCGAACGGTTCGGTTTTTCGACATTCGATGGTTCGGCATGTGATACAGTGGATGTATCGATGTCGATTTTCATGCATCGAAAAAAATCGGGTTGTTACAATAAATATAAATTGAAAATTTTTAAGGATGGTTTTAGAAAGAATAATTTGGAGAAATTATTTTCTTAAGTTATTTTGAAAATCTCTAAAGTAAAGATTTATTTAATTAATTATAGAAGTGATTATTCAAAGATGTAAGTTGATATTTGTTTTAGAAAATGGTTATTTAAAAAGTTATACCCTATTTACTAATTTTATTTTAAATTTAGTTTGGACTTGAAGTTTTAAATGAGATTTTCTTAAGAATGCTTTGTGGACAAGACCTCGTCGGACCTCACAACCCGAAAATGGTCGAAACAGGAAGGATGCAGCAAGGCAAATTTGGTGGTAGCGCCCTCAGCGTATGTCCATTTCCTTCTGGAAAAAGGTGGTATCATGGTATGGAGCCAGATTCTTAACTTATGTGGTTACTGCAAATTTATTTCTTTGTGGTTGTTGCTGTGTGGTTGAGGATATTCGGATAAAGGTCGGTAACAACCGGGATATCATACTTGTGGTAGTTAGTTACAGTTGTAATACAGCATGAGGTAACTCGGCCTTGTGTTGGCAGAGAGCCGGTTAAGTTCTCGGGGCATCCCTTCAAAGGCATAACCATATTGGCATAGGAAGTTCCTTAGCTTGACCATTTGTTGGAAATCCAATGAAACAATACGCACCCTGTACGGCTTTAGTTGTATAACCTGCCATGGAATGTAGCGGTAACCTGCTATTGAACATGGTAGCTATAGTAGGCATAGTACAAAATGTCTATGCTGTCTAAGATTAATATTGTACTTTTGAAATGTTTTCCACACTATGAACTAATGATAATATTGAAAAGATTTTGTGTATCAAGCATGTTTGACTACATAAGGAGAAATGCCCTCCAATTTTGCATTTGCATTGTGTGTGTGGCGGGAGGCCTTATGGTAGTTTCATTTTCCAAAAGCATAGCAGATTTCATTTTGTTTCCATTATGAAAATAACCGCTTTTAAGATCTCACACCAGTCCCATGACTGACCTGGAGTCTATTTTTTCCTTTTTAAACTCTAGGTGCCCATAATTTTCCACATGGCCAGCTTAGAGACAGGTTTTCAGTCATTCTGGAGCAAAGTCAGAAAATGTGCTGTGAAGATCTGGAGTTCAAGCTGTATGGCGAGGCGTATCACTAGTATATAATATTTCTTTTCCGCTGTTGTGTTGTTGTAAACTCTAATAATGTGGTATATAAACTGATATAGTTCTTTGTTTTAAAAATATTCATTTATCTATTATATGTTGTTCCGCTGTGAAATGTCAGATTCTGATATTGCTTCTGTTTTCTTCTTCTATCTTCTTCTTCTTTAACCCTAACGGTTTGGTTTTTCGGCATTCGATTGTGCAGCATTTGATACAGTGGAGGTATTGATGTCGATTTACGGAAGTCGAAAAATTGGGTCGTTACAATGTGCTATCAATGTAATTGGTTAACTGACAACCTTAGCTCTGGTGGGGATTACTCATTAGAGATAGAGTCAGTAGTACTCTAGAATGAGTTTTAGTGTAATAATAGATATGAGCACGTATTAGTTATTGAATATAAAATTGTTTTATATTGTGTTGACTTATCGGTTGATTGTTTATAGATGTTGGTCGGTGCAGTTTGGCCAACTGTATCGATAGGGATTTCTAAATTCTTAAACAAGATAAACCGACACGGTACTGTTTTAAAATCGGGTAAATGAGATAAATTTTACCCGAACTATTTTTGTACATAAAAGAAATAATTTTCCATAAATTATTATAGTATATGGTTGCTTGGATGTTAGGAAGTGATAATATTAAATTATTATCATTATAAGAAATTGAAATCATAATCAAAAGCTAAGAAATAAATTCATATACAAATGAAATTTGTAAATGTAAATTGTAAATGTGATTTATAATTTGAAATAGAATTTCAGAGAATTATTTGAAAGTTGATCGAATGGTTTTGAAATTTGAAACTGTGGTGAAAAATTTAAATCCTTTTTGAGTTTGAAAATGATTTTCAAAGGTTTTGAAAACATGTTCTTGGAGGGATAAAAGTACTAAACACTTCTTGGTCGCTGGAAAATAAATCTGACGATGACTACAGCATCATTGATGTTCATTTTCGAGTTTCCAGGAGAGGAATTGCTGCCAAATTATTTTAAAAGGATGTTATTCGGAGAACTGGGTTTGGATTTTGAAATTCAAAAGAAAATTTGAATTGATTTCAAAAATGATTTTGAAACGTTGGAAAGACTTTGGAATATGATAGAAATAGTTATGGAATAAAATTTATTAAGTGGAAAATAAAATTGTGAATGAAAAAATAAATTAGCAATTGCAAGTAAATGAAAGGGAAATTAAACGTTGAAATTCATTTTGAATTTGCAAGTAAATAGAACTGGAATTGGTATTGAATTTGATTTGTGATAAACAAAGTGAAGTACTGAAATAAAATTAGTAAGTGAAACTAATTGAAGGAATGACCAAATAAATATGGTCTGAGATGAATTGAATTCAATATTTATAAATTAAAGATAAGTTGAATTCATGTGGAATCGGAAATCCAGTTTAAATATAAGTAGTTATAAACCAAAGTGGTGAATTGAAAATAAATATAAGAAGTATGTAAAAAATACTTATATCGAACTTAAGAAATAAAAGGGAAAATTCTTAAGTAAAATTTGGCACTAGATAATGTATTAAGTTAGAATTGAGTAAAGTGTAAACTGGGAATTGTGGAATGGATAATGGTAAATAAATTAATGAAAGTCAATGTGAATAAAAGAAAAAACGATTGATATAGCCAATAATCAACTAGAAATAAGTACGTAGGATATACATATATTATTTTCGCATAATGATTTGATCCAGAATTCGATCACAGAATTTCGAGATAGTTATATCGATCCGAGTTGGAATTTTGCACTCGATTTTCGACGACGAACCTGGATATGGATTTTTAGTTGATTCTAGAAATTCTCTATCATAGTTTCGAGCCATGCAAGGGAAATGATGGTTTCTGATCGAGAAACCAGATTTGACTCCGCACTAGGATGTTGGATGGATGATACTAGTTTGAAAGTGAAATTGTAGGATTAAGTGAGCGATAGAATTTGATATTGCGTACGAATGATGTAGGTACATCATGCAGATTTGAATGAAATAAATATTTAAACTTTTATAAAAAAGTATAAAGTGACTTTTGAAAGCTATGATTGGACATTATTGCTAGTAGGATATACAGGTGATTTAAATGCAAAGGGAGTTGGATTTTTGATTTCGAAGATAATTTAAATTTCTTGTCAAAAGGTATGTATTTAAATTTCAGTATGAAATTTGACGACTTTCTTGCCAAGCCACTTAGCTTTTCATTTTCTTTTTGAAATCTGGGGGCCTGTGGTGCCTTTTTGTAGTCGTACCGAGCTAGCCGCACAAAGGAGACACTAGCGAATTTTTTTTAAATTTAGGGAGTTAGAAAAATTTTGAGAAAATTTTGAAAATTTAAAATTTTAATTTTAATTTTAATTGTGGAATAAAAGATGTTTGGAAACTATGAAAGATTTTGGAAAAGTTAGTTGAAATGATGGTCTTTAATAAAAAGACTTGTTTTGGCAAGTTGATAAAACTATTTAGTTTTTGGAAAAAAGATAAATGGGTTAAGGATCATTCTTCCTAACTAGTAATTTCGAGACGAAATTCTTTTAAGGGGGGAAGAATGTAACGACCCAGAATTTTGGACGTTTGAAATCAAGATATTTAAATTGATTTTAAATATTTGGAAGTTATTTTAAACTTGTATTTCAAATATAAATTTGAATTTGGAAATTAAATTATTGAATTTAATTTATTGAAATTGGGTAGAAATTTTGAATCCTTAGTTTTGTGCTTGTTAAAAATATTTTCAAGGCTTAGAAAATTTTGTATTGATAATACTTTAGATAATGGAAGCTTCAGAATTGAATTTGAAAATGATTTATTCAGTTTTGACATTTTATCGTTTAAAATTGAAATTTAAAATAACCATCCGCGGCACAGTCTCGGAATTTGACGAAACCAGTTCCATTGAATCGTAATATTGTATTTTTATCGGATTTCAATTTTCGTAGTGTTTGGAGTGATCATTTAGCCGTACGATAAGCAAACATGATGAATTTATATCGAAATTTTAATTTAATAACTGGGTCCAAAAAATCTTTCTTGTCTATACGATCGAATTTGGACTCGAAACCTTTTATATTGCATTCGAAATGGGGGAATAACCATATGAACGCCTTGCGGCATGCCTGGACTGGAGGTCGAGATTTTCGGCTCGATTTCGAGTCGTTTAAATTCAAATTTAAATTTAATTTGATAGTTTAAACAGTCAAGAAAAAACATTCTGTGAATTCAACATATTGTTATCTCTTTAAGAACGTGTCCTTCATTTTGTACACGCGTTCGTTTTCAAATAAAAAAAATTAAAGCCATGCGTTAAATAATACAAATCAAATTTCAATTGCAAACGAATACCATTTTCGTTCAAAATCAAATTAATAGCCGTGCTCCCTTCTCTCCGTTAAAAAAAAGAAAAGAAAAAAAAGAGAAGAGTTGCTCGCGATTAAACTAAAATCGAGTTCTTTTTGCAAAATATTAGTCGCGAGGATAACGGCGCGACGACTTTGGGGAGCTCGAGTTTAGGGCTTCGCAGCGAAATTGGTTCTCGCGAGCTTAAAGATTAGAGGCGAGAGCGATGTCGTTGAGGGATTATCGAGGCTGCGAGTTCGTGCGCTCACGGTTTTGGGGGTGGTCAGAGCGTGCGTGGTGGTTAGGGATTAAGTAGAGCTTGATCGTGAAGCCATGTCGAGGTCGAGATTAGCTTTTTACTGTGAGGTCTAAAATGGAGAAACAAGCCGGAAAGGAAATGAGTTGGAATGGATTGCAAATTAAAGGTGAGATCTTCTCACTCGATCGAAAATTTGAATTTCAGTTATTAATTGACTGTTTGGATGTGGTAGTATGTATATAGTAGTATATATGTATATATATATTTAGAGTGATTGACTTCCCGCATTATATAGCGGATGAGACCCTATGCGCCGCATAATAGCGGATGATATTATATAATCCCATATACCGCGATATTCAACCTCGAAGTGGAATTGGTATTTAATTGTTGTGCTAACATTTGTGGATGCAGGGAAACAGATTGGAGGGAGGCAACTGGATTCCTCAAATATTTGAATTTGTTTCAATGTTGTGTTGATTTATTTATAATTTAGGTATAATTATATTTGTGATTGAAATCGTTGAAGGCCATGGTTTTGCCAATTATATTTTTGGTAGCATAGGATATCAGAAATATAAAATTGGATTTTTGGAATTAAAGTAGAAAACTTTAAGTAAATTCATTTTAAAGAATTGAGTGAATTTAAAAGAAGGAATTTAAAAGAATAAAAGTTAATTTTTGAAATCTTATCGAATTAGTTCCGAAATACGGGAAAAGATTTCTATAAAGGAATTTTAAGTAATATTGTTTAATAGTTGAAGAATTTATTTAAAATTCAGCTTTTAAATAGTTTGGGAGAAATAAAGGGATTTATTTTAAAAGGTAATAATTTGGGAAATAAATATGGAATTTGATTTGTTGTTTAGAAATAAATATTTGGGAAATCGATATTAAAATTGATTTGGTGTTTGAAAATAATTTTGGAAATCAATTTGGAATTTGATTTGGTATTTGAAATAAATTTGGGAAATCAATATGGAATTTGATTTGGTATTTGAAATAAATTTTGGAAATAAATTTGGAATTTGATTTGGTGTTTAAAAATAAATCTTTGGGAAATCGATTTGGAAATCGATTCGTTTTTTGAAAATAAATTTGGAAATCAATTTGGAATTTGATTTAGTGTTGAAAGTGAATATATGGAAATCAATTTGAAAATCGTATATTAGTTGATATTTGGAAATTTAAATTCATAATGGGAATTTATAAAGGAAAGGAAAATTTGTTTTAAAAATTAATATTGGCTTATTTTTAAAAGTGTAGAAAGAAATTTGCAGATTTGGAATGTGAATTGAAATAAATAAAGAAAGATTTATTAATTGATTTAAAGGGACCATTTTGAAATGGAAAGCTTATTCTTCCCTGGAAAGCCGAGTATGATTTCAAAATAGCTTATAAATATAAATCGAAATTTTTTGAGGATGGTTGTAGAAAGAATGTTTTGGAGAGATTATTTTCTTAAGTTATTTTGAAAATATTTAAAGCAAAGATTTATTTAATTAATTATAGAAGTGATTATTTAAAGATTTAAATTGATATTTTTTTTAGAAAATGGTTATTTAAATAGTTGTGCCCTACATACTAATTTTATTTCAAAATTAGTTTGGACTTGAAGTTTTATATGAGATATTGGTATAATGTTTTCATAACTGATATTTAAATAAGTTTTTAGAAATATTTTTTATTCTAAATGTTTCCAAGTATATATTTTTGGATAAATGATTTAAATTATTTTAAAGTATCCGGACACAGCATATTTTCAGCGGAAATAAATATTTGGAAATTTATTCCGCATAAGGAAAGTGATTTGAAATTTGTTTTCAAACGGTTGAAGTGTGAAAATATATCTTGCTAAGATATTCTGAAAATAGATAATTCGGGGAAAATTATTTAAAATCTAGGGATTGTTATGAATATTGATTGATAGTTAAATAACCGACGATCAATATTGGCCTTTAAATGGCATTTGAATTTCGATGCGACCGGGGGTCGGATTCCAGATGGATATTCAAAAACCACATCGAATCTTTGTGATGGATCTTGTGTTTAAAAGATCAAAGTGGAAAATTCGTTGTGATTTACCTGAAATCTGAATGAACACTTATTTTTTTAAAATAAGCGTTCATTATTCGGATTAGTCGAGAGAGGACTTTGTGTCATAAAACCTATTTTGAATAATGATATGACAAAATGAGATTGCATTTGAAGATGGTGTTGAAGACCGGGTATTTTCAAAAGTGAAAGGATTACTTGTCGAATGTCTCTGTACCGAATGGTCCTAGTATAGAGATTTGATCATCCTTTGGGATGGGGAGTCCAGACGTGATCAGTGAATATCCGGATTGTAAGGGCTTCTTTGAAGTGCCTTTGGTTCCGTTCGAACCCAGATCGGACTTGTATGGATGTATGTCTGACGTTACACTTTGAGATGTAAATCTAGTTTATATCAAATACATTTCTGTTGGTGGTGGAGAATTTATTCTCTTATCTTGACACCCTTCTCTGAGACATACGAGCTCAAAGGTTATGTAGTTGATGGTTACTAGTGATATATTCCCAATTTGATAATGTGGCGTACGAAGCGCTGCTGATCATGTGTTGGTCGAAGCATGGCTTTTGTGTAAAGCGTAGCTTTGTGGACGAGACCTCGTCGGACTTCACAACCCGAAAATGGTCGAAACTGGAAGGATGCAGCATGACAAATTTGGGGGTAGCACCCTAAACGTATGTCCATTTCCTTCTGGAAAATGGCGGTGTCATTATATAGATCCCAGATACTTAACTTATGTGGTTACTGAAAATTTATTGCTTTATGGTCGTTGCTGTGTGGTTTAGGATTCTCGGATAAAGGTCGGCAATGACTGGGGATGGCATACTTATGGTAGTTACCAAGTTACAGATGTATTATAGCGTGAGCTAACTCGGCCTTGTATTGGCAGAGAGCTGGTTAAGTTCTCGGGGCGTCCCTCCAAAGGCATACCCATGTGGCATAGGAAATTCCTAAGTCTGACGATTTGTTGGAAAACCAAAGAAACAATATGGGCCCTGTACGGTTTTAGTTATATAACCTGCCATAGAATGTGGCGGTATCCTGCTATTGAACATGGTAGCTATAGTAGGCATAATGCGAAATGTCTATGCTGGCTAAGATTAATATTATACTTTCGTAATGTTTTCCATACTATGCACTAATGATAATATTAGCAAGATTTTGCGTATCAAGCATGTTTGACTGTCATAAGGAGAAATCTCCTCCAATTCTTCGTTTGCATTGTGTGTGGCGGGAGGCCTTATGGTAGTTTCATTTTTCAAAAGCATAGCGGATTTCTTTTTTTTTTCCTTTGTGAAAATAACTTATTTTAAGATCTCACACCAGTCCCATGACTGACCTGGAGTTTATTGTTCCCTTTCTAAACTTTGGGTGCCCATAATTCTCCATACGGACAGCCTAAAGACAGGTTATCAGTCGTTCTAGAGAAAATTCAGAAAAATATGCTGTGGAGATCTAGAGTTCAAGCAGGATGGCGAGGCATATCACTAGTATATAATATTTCTTTTTCGTTGTTGTGTTGTTGTAAAATTTGATAACGTGGTGTATAAACTGATATAGTTCTTTGTTTTAAAGATATTCATTTATCTATTATATGTTGTTCCGCTCTGGAATGTGAGATTATGATATTGCTTCCGATTTCTTATTCTATCCTTTTCTTCTTTAACCCTAACGGTTCGTTTTTTCGGCATTCGATTGTATGACATTTGATATAGTGGACGTATTGATGTCGACTTTCGAAAGTCGAAAAATTGGGTCGTTACATTATTCCACTGCATTCTGCGCTCCACTGCATTATTTGATTATTTTAGATGTCTGTATAACTCTGATTCAAATTGTAAAAGTGTAATCATATGTTTTTTTGTGAAACATCTTCATGATTGTTTATTTGATTATTATATTTTTGTCGTTATGTTACGAGATTCTATGTCTTGTTTTCTTTTGTTTTCTTATTTTTCTTATTTACCCTATTAACAATCCTCCCTTTTGAATCGTTTGGGTCTGACATGTGTGGTTTATTATCGATTTGACCCATTCAAAATGGTGGGTCGTTATAGCTAGTATTAGAGCCAGGTTTAGACATACCTTAGCCTATTGGAGTTAACTCATTAGAGATAGGGTAGTAATACCCTAGAATGAGTTGTCTAAGTGTATATACGAGAGCGTGCATTTCTTAGTGTTATAAAAATGTTTTATATAAGTTTTGAAATGAAATTATTTTTCCTAATATTATACGATATATATAAAGGAATAAATTTTTATAACTAATATAGTTATTTATAATGTGCTTGATTTATGAAATGGTAATATTTAGTTATTATTATTTATTATTGATTAGTTAAGTTTTTGTTAGTTTATAAGCATTGGCTAATTATTCTTGATTGAATTAGTAGAATAAAAATTAGTTTAAAAACGATGTATTAAAGAGAATAAAATGAATAATTAGGATATTTATTTTTGAAATTGAAAAGTTGATGTGAGTTTTGTTGTTTATTGACTGGTAGTTTCAGCTATTGAAATAAAAATGGAATTTCTAGATATTTTGGATAATCGAAACCTTCTGAATTAATATATGAGTTGAAACTTAGAAATTGTGTTGAATTACACAGTTGAATTTGATAACCTTAATTGAATGAAAGTGAAACAAGGTTTAATTTGTTATATCTATGTCTAGTAAATGAATAGAATTGTTGTATACATACTTGGCATGTAACGTAATAATATATAAGTGTTAACTTTAAGCCTTGGGATGTTAAAATTTAAATTGTGATTAAGGAAATGTTGTAAATGAGATTAAATTGGAAAAAATATGTTATAAACTTAATTAACATTTATGAAATCTATCGTAAATAAATTGAAAACTAAACGTGAGACTAAATAGGATAAACAAATATTAATTAAAAGTGAAATGGTTATAAATAAAGTCGTGACTTTTAAATTGTTATGAAATAAAATGATGTTGCAAAAAATGGTTATAAATAAATTTGTGGCAACATTAAACTCGAACAATGTCTTATAAAAAGGAATTAAGCTTTTATAAATTGGTTATGAACTTAAGAAAATTCCTTATGAAATGATTTGCAAATAAATGTAGTATTAAATGAGAAATATTACATGTGAAATGAATGTAATTTAAATTGAAGAGAAATACAAGCAATATTATGAGAATGAATATATTTAATGTTTTATATTAAGTGGAGAAATTTTGGGAAATAAATATTAAAGTATGAAGTGATATTTGTGTTAATCAATGTGATTAAAAATGAATTTAATTGAAATGTAATTGTGATAAAACATATTGAAATAATTACGTAAGTTCTATGTATATTATTTTATTCGCACAATTAATTTGATCCGGATTTGAGTACACAAGTTCTATATGAATTACACCACTTCATGTTAAGATTTTCCATTCGATTCTTGATGGCGAATATTCAATGTGGATTTTTGGTTTGATTCTAGAATTCTCTATCATAGTATATGGCTATGCAAGGACAACGATCGTTTCTAGTCAAGAAACCTTATCGAAGTCCGCATTAGGGAAGTCAAATGAAAAAAAATACTAGTTCGAAAGCGAACTTGTGTAATCAAGTGAGCGATAGAATGTGATTTTGCGAAATGATGACAAATGTACATCTTATGTTCTAATATTAATGATATGCTTTAACGCTGAAATTGAAAGTTGTTGGGTTAGAAATCTTTGTAATTTAAATTGGAATTTTTCTTGTTTGCAAAACTACTATTAATTTAAAACGATTTTACAAAATGATTTTCTCTTAATTTTATTATACAAACTAACTTATTCTTTTTTATTTACAAAACTGTTTTACAAACTATTTTATTTGTAAAACAGTTTTACAAATTATTTTATTTGCAAGATTATTTTACAAACTATTTTATTTACAAACTATTTTACAAAACTATTTTATATACAAAACTATTTTACAAAACGATTATATATAAAAAGCTTTTCTAAATTTAAAACCTATTATTAAGCAAAGATGTTTAATCCCATATGGCTTTTCATACAGCAATTTTGGAAATTTTTTGATATTTGGATAAGACGGACTTTATATAAGTATAAGATGATTTTAAAAATGTTGATTTTGGAAGGTATTTCGATCTGAAGAGATAAATCTGATATATATTGAAATTTATATAAGAACGATTGATATATTCGAGATTATTGATTTTGGAAAGTACTTTATCTGAAAATGAAATCTTATATATAATGGAATTTATATGTGCGATATTTCAAGCTATGATTTTTAAAGGGTACTGTGTATGGTATGTTATATTTTGAAGTAAGAGGTATGGGGAAGTGCCTTCCGTGAAGAAGTGTAGTATGATATGCTTCGACCCAGATGGACTTGGGGAATCCAAGAATGGACTCGACCGATAAGCCTTAATATACTTGGGTGAATTTAGAAATGGATTCGAACCGATATGGTTGTCCGGACTTAAACTCATAAGTTTCTCATTTTTTTCAAGGTTGATGGTTCTTTTTATTTACCCTATGGAGGCGCTTTCGATCCTAGGATCTATTGTTTATGGATCTTTCGGGAAGGAAGTGCATCCATTGCGTAAATCATTGAATCAGCAGTTACCACTGCAGCAGTGGTCGATAGTCCCTTATTTACGAAATGTCTTGTGACGCCCCACCTCTATACCCACGCTAGCCAAGGACACTACGGTGTAGTGCCATCAACTAGCACGGAGAACAAGGCTGTTGAGAAGCGACCATCTGTATAATTGCTTTGTGCGAGTACCGATATGCCAGGTAAAATATAACTTGCATTCTTTACAAGAGGAAATCCGACATACCGACACAAACTCAAATCTACTACACAGTGGCTATAATGTCTTCGGAAACCAATATAGAAATAAACATAACACAAAACAATCACAGATAATTCATATCACAAAGGCGGAAAAAGATATGAATATAACACATGAAAGTGTACATCAGAGTAGTGGTCAAACAAGATCCACAATATCACAAAAGAATGGTTACAAGTGCTAGACAAAAGATTATGTATACATCTAGGAGTCTATATCTCAAAGGTATACAACAATAAAGCTACTAATCTAAGTAGTTAGCCAAAAGTCAGGATGATAATCCTAGAAGTGAAGTCATGCAGAAGCACCTGTAACATCTCGGTCTGACCCGATTATTATTTAATAAGAAAATAATAAACGGATCAGTCTAGCTATAAATAATAGATGAAATGATATAGAATAAGAGATATGACTAAACGTATAATAATCACAATGCCAAGCTGTGATAAATAAGTAATTGAAAATCAACAAGAGATTAATCAATATCACAGAAATCTTCTCAAAGATCAGTAGGAATGTCATACTCCTTATTTCATTCACCAAGCAACAAATATTGACAACATATAAATGCCAATCATAAAATTGGTGAAATTCAAATTCTAGAAATCATCAATAGCAATCCAGGAATCACAAAAGTGATCGTAGAAACGATCAATCACAAAAAGGGGGAGGCCTATCACAAAATGGGAGCATGAAAACTCACCAACACGTGTATCACAAAATGGGACGCTATCCCATGGTCCCTAACCATAGAGCCGGTGCAACGACGTAGTACAACGGTACGCCCGAGGAACTTGAAACTCGAATAGTTCGGAACAACGGCGTAGTACAACGGTATTCCCGAAGAACCTGAAACTCGTAAAATTTGGAACAACGGCGTAGTACAACGGTACGCCCGAAGATCCGAACTCCATAAAAACGTGGGTCGGTAGCCCATAAAAATTGGGTCGAAACCCCAAGAAATAAATAGGTCGTTAGCCTATAATAAAAATGAGACGAAACTCAATAAAACGAGGTACCATCCCCTTCGTGGACAAAGAAACATAGCATAGTGCTAGTCTAAAATACAAAAATGATCCTCAACGATCATCAAGAAATTGTCAATTACTCTAAGCTAGTAAATATATGAGCTTAGCTTCATGTCCCATAACCACTAGCTTAACCTAAATATTTACGAACAAATTTTAGATTTCCACTAGAAAATTGTCACAAAAGATTTAATCGAACAAGTCCAAGAATTAACCAACGAAGTAAACACAAACGTTTCATACCACTTGTTTTACTAAGTCGTTTAATTAGATTTCTCATACGAGTGAGGTAAAGGTTTATATATACTAGTAGGTTGGAAAACGGTTTTAGAAACGAGCTTTGTAATAAATTAGTGTTGAAATCGCTTTGAAGAAAGGGTTTTGATATTTACTACTAGTATTGAAAACCTTTATATTTTGAAGTGACAAATCACAAAAATGATTGTAGAAACAATCAATCACTAAAATTCACATTCGAAGACGTGAATAAAAATCCAAAGAAATCGATACCGAATCCATCAAAATGGATATTCCTAAAATTCCCGGAGGAAAGAAGTCATCAAAAAAGTCAATAAAAAATGATAACAACAAATAGGGAAATAACACAAATCGATTAAATTTGGAAACCACGCAAAACAGGCGAAATATGAAAAATAGCAACAGGTCGGTCGGCCGGCAACAGGGCTCGGTCGACCGGACCCTGTTCTGGAAAAATTCTTGGGAAGCAGGTCGGTCGACTGAGCTCTGTAGCTGGTCAACTGGACCAGAGGCAGAGAAGTGTAATGCACTTTGGTAGCAGGTCGGTCGACCGGCCTCAGTCGACCGGAGCCTGTTTCCAGCTCCTCCCAGCCTATCCGAATGAGGGCCAAATCTCCACCAAATATAAATCGGACGAGAAATGGACACTAGGGGTTTATGCCGATCGACTATCCGGCCCTATAAGCTCTTCGATGCATCACAAAATCATGATCAAAGATCAAAGCTATGATTTTTAAGGATTTGGCTTTCAAAACACTAAAATTGGAATATTCACAAAACCAACCCAAATCAAAATCAAATGCACATGAGTAAGTGTTAGGAATTCATACCCAACATTCAAAGATAGCCATAAGCATAGATGTGAGATAAAAATCTCACCTTTTCACAAAATCAATGAAGAATAAGCTATAGAGCAATGGCAAGAACAATCACTCTTCAATTCCAACCCAACAAGCTTGAATCTAAGATTAAAGGAGAAACATTTCCTAAAGTTAGGTTTAGGAATTTCTGAAATTGAATGGAGAAAGAGTTGGAGAAGATGAAGAGCAGGCTTACCAAAGTTTCTTCTACTAGTTTGGAGCTAGAGTTTGATTTGCAAAAGAAAACTAGGGCTTGAGTTTCAATTTCCCATTCCACTCTCCATTGTTATAAAAGCTTGAGTATTAGGAAAACAGAAAGGAAGTAAATGAAGAGGAGAGGGTTAGGACTGAGTTAATAAGTGGGGTTATAGGGCTCATCCCAAACCAAAGCCCTAAGTGAAAAGTGGCAAAATTCCACTAACTCCAAGCATATCAAAGTTTATACTTAAAAAAGATCGCAAACGGCGTTTTGAACTCAATGGAGGTAGTCCCGACTCCTAAATTGACTGTATGCAAAAATGTAGCTTTTCGGACTAAATTCCGAGTATTGATAAAATATTTAAATATAAAATCGATAAATATGCGGGTTGTTACAGACTTCCCTCCTTAAAGAAACTGCGTGCTCGCAATATTTAAGAAGAAGATATATAGTAACAACCATGAGAGCATATACAACACAAAGAAATTTGAAATAAAAAGTTCACCTCAAAGAGCACGGGAAAGTAAGTCCGGATGTGTTCGCTCGATGAATTCTTTAGATTCCCAAGAGCAATCTTTAGGATTTGAGGACCATTGAACTTTCACAAGCGGAACATCTTTATTTCGAAGGCGTTTGACCTCCGAAGCAATAATACGAATAGGATGTTGCTCATAAGTTAAATTAGGCGAAACTTCAATTTCTTCCACAACACCGGGCTCAAGAATAGAATCAGAATCTCGAAGGCATTTCTGCAATTGAGAAACGTGAAACACGTCATGAATAGCAGAAAACTGAGCCGGTAATAAAAGGCGATAAGCCACGGAACCAATACGTTCGGTGATGGAAAATGGACCAATATATCGATGTGCTAAGTTTCTCGATCGACTGAAACGTACAACACCCTTCATAACTGAAACACGGATAAACACAAGATCACACACAGAAAATTCTAATTTCCTTCTCCGGTTATCGGCATAGGATTTTTGTCTACTCTGGGCTTCTTTCATCCTATGACGAATAAGATCAATCTTTTCTGTGGAATCTCGAATAAAATCTGGACCTAAAACCAACTTCCCGCCGGCCTCAAGCCAATAAGAAGGATAACGACATGGCCTTCCATAGAGTGCTTCAAAAGGAGCCATACCAATACTAGATTGGAGCTTTTATTATAGGAAAACTCAACATGAGAAATATGATCTTTCCAACTTCCACCAAAATCAAGAACACGTGCACGAAGAAGATCTTCAAGAGTTTGATTCACACGCTCGGTTTGTCCATCAGACTGGGGATGATAAGCGGTGCTAAAATTAAGCTTCGTTTCCAAAGCTTTTTGAAGACTCTTCCAAAATCCACTAATAAATAATGCATCACGATCACTAACAATAGAAGTAGGAACTCCATGCAATTTAACAATTTCTTTAATAAAGAGTTTGGCCAAAAGAGGTACGGTCCGATTGGACCGAACGGGAAAAAAATGGGTGGATTTAGTAAGTCTATCAACTATCACCCATAGGCTATCATGACCCGAACAAGAACGGGGAAGGCCGTTTATAAAATCCATGGAAATTTGATCCCACTTCCAAATTGGAATTTTTAAAGGTTGCAGTAACCCACCGGGCCTTTGATGTTCGGCCTTGACAAGTTGGCAAGTCATGCAACGCTTAACAAAGTTAGCAATATCAGATTTCATTCCCTCCCAATAATAAAGTCGCTTCATATCCGCGTACATTTTACTACTACCGGGATGAATGGTAAATTTAGAACGATATGAATCTTCTAAAATGTCTTTACGAAGATCAATATTATTTGGCACGATAAGTCTACCAATTTTCGAATACTGCCACGAGAATCAATATCAAAGTCTTTCAAAACTTCAATATCAAGTTTATCCCTAAAATTTTGGCCAAAAAGAGCCAATTCGGGATCTAGCTTTTGAGCTTCAAGAATGCGGTCTAAAAGAGAAGGATGAGCCTCAAGGCTACATAAAACAAGAAATGAACATAAATCGGAAATACGATCTCGAATCTCACAAGTGGATAAAACCCCGAGATCATTCCATTCGGATATCATCATAGAAACAACCGCTTGTTGCTTGTGACTAAGTGCATCGGCAACACAATTTCCCTTTCCGAGAGTATAAAGAATATCAAGATCATAAGCTGCAAGAAATTCGAGCCAACGTTGTTGACGCAAGTTAAGTTCCTTTTGAGAAAATAGATACTTCAAGGATTTATGATCGGTGTAAAGAATAAATTTTTCTCCCAAAAGATAATGACACCAAATGCGAAGGGCGTAAACAATAGCCGCAAATTCTAAATCATGAGTGGCATATCTAGTCTCAGCAGGCTTCAATTGTCTAGAAGCATAAGCAATAACACGTTCTCCTTGCATAGGAACGGCACCCAAACCAACGTGACTAGCATCGGTATAAATAACGAAATCTTGATTCCCCTCGGGAATAACAAGAATAGGAGCATCAGAAAGGAGTTCTTTTAATTTCTGAAAAGAAGTTTCACATTGGCCCGACCAAATGTATTTAACACCTTTCTTTGTCAAACTAGTAAGAGGCACGGAAATTTTAGAAAAGTCCTTTATGAAACGGCGGTAATAACATGCCAATCCAAGGAAGCTACGTACCTCCGTCCCACTCGCCGGTCTCTTCCAATTTTGAATCGCTTCAAACTTTGAAGGATCCACGGAAATTCCGGATTTGAAAATAATATGACCGAGAAACATCACACGAGATTGCCAAAAGTGGCATTTAGAAATTTTTTTTTTCAATTGATTGCTCCTAGGAGTTTCCAACACAATCCGAAGATTCTCTTCATGCTCCTCCTCGGTTTTAGAATACATAAGAATATCATCAATAAAGATGAGAACAAACCGATCGAGGAAGTCTTTGAAAACTCTATTCATAAGGTCAACGAAATAAGCTAGAGCATTCGTTAAACCAAATGGCATAACAAGCCATTCATAAGATCCATATCGAGTACGGAACGAAGTTAAAGGAATGCTATCCTCTGCAATACGAAGCTGATGGAAACCAGTAGCTAAGTCTAATTGTGAAAAGACTCTAGCACCACTAAGTTGATCAAATAGGTCATCAATCCAAGGTAAAGGATATTTATTCTTGATAGTAAGATCATTAAGCTTGCGGTAGTCAATGCAAAGACTAAGTGTCCATCGGATTTCTTCACAAAAATAGCTGAAGCTCCCCAAGGAGAGGAACTAGAGCGAATAAATTGCTTCGTCTCCAATTCGGATAATTGATTGCGCATCTCCTCATTTTCTTTGTTGGACATACGATAAGGAGGACGAGTAATAGGTTGAGCTCCAGGGATGATATTAATTCTGAACTCAATTGCTCGCTTAGGTGGTAATCCTAAAACGGGCTCAAATATGTCGGAAAATTCACGAACAACGTGAATAAGGGAAACAATATCTTCCTCATCATCATTATCGTCATCATGAGGATTTAAAGAATATAAAGATGCGACCCCACTGGAATCCGAATCTTTAAGATCAATAGAAATCTACTTAACAGATTGTGGATGTCGAAGATGAATAGTCCGCTCAGGACATAAGATTTGGGCTTTATAATGGTTAATCCAATCCATCCCCAAAATAATTCCAAAGCCTAAGTAGCGCATAACATGCAAATCGGCTCGGAAAGAAAAATCACCCAAAATAATCTCGACATCTTCACATAATAAACTGATTGTTGCGGATCCACCAACCGGATTCGCAATTCTCAAAGAAGTCATTAAACACATAACATCCAAAGAAAAAGTATCAACAAGTTCTTTTGAAATAAAAGAGTGGAACGCACCCGTATCAAAAAGAACTCGAATAGGATGATCATGAAATAAAATAATGCCATCAAGGATAGAATGAGAAATACCTTTACCACGAGATGTGTTGTCAGGGGCTTGAGCAATATTAAGCTTTCCCTCCTTCCTACCTTGAAGTTTGGGACAAGAAGATGAATAATGGTCCAAACTTTTGCAATAGCGACAAAAGAGAGGTTTCGGACACTTGTTCACATAATGGTCCTTAGAACCACAATTGTAGCATTGGCCACCACTTGGGGCAGAAGCTTTTGCTACCGGAATTGCTTTCTTCCCTTTTTTGTTGGGATAAGACCCTTTAAACTTAATAAAACTTTTCTTGTTGTGGTTGAATTTTGGTTTGGCACCCATGACAACAGCATCACTCTCTTTATCTGCCTCTTCAAGACGAAGAGTGATATCAATAAGCTGATCAAATAAAACTTCTAGCTTTAAAAGTAATGGCTTCTTGAAATTTTTATTCAATCCATAGACGAATCTCTGGTTTTTCTTCAATGGGGTGTTAATGTATTCAACCCCGTATTTGGAAAGAGATTCGAAAGATGCGATATATTCTGTCACAGAAGATTCACCTTGAACAAGGCCAATAAAACGGCGAGCCAAAGTCACCTTCTCAGCTTCTGGTATGAATTTTAACTCGAAGCGCACACGGAATTTCTCCCAAGTAAGATCCGCTTCAATAATTTCAGAAATCAGAAGCTCGTACCAGTCTAATGCCCTTTCTTGGAGCATACTAGAAGCCACCTGAACTCGGTGAAGATCAATGAGGTTCATGCGAGAAAAGATTCGATCGCATGATCTCAGCCAAGCCTGGACTTCAATAATAGTTTCAGAACCTTGAATGGCTTCCCACCCAAGTTGGTATAATCATTGCACAAGCGTGCAAATCCGGACTTAGGATGAGTTCGTTCCGAATTAGAACCGACTGCTTGAGCATTCTTTACTAGATCAAGAAGCTGCTGGGCAGACATAAAAGCTCCATCTTAGGGGGTAGCACTAGATTGACCGGTGCTGGGACGGCAAGATCTAACCATTTCTCTTCCTTAAGAAAGAAGAAGGAAGAAGAAAAAGGTTATTCACAAACGAATATCAAGCAATCTTGATAGATAAAACAAGGAATCATAAAGAAAACAGGATGAATCGGTACGAAGACTCGAATTAAATCCTAAAGCACAATTCCTAAGATGGACTTAGAACGATGATCCTTGCTAGATTATTCTACATTGTTTCCGAAGTTTGGCTTTGATACCAAGCTGTGACGCCCCACCTTTATACCCACGCTAGCCAAGGACACTACGGTGTAATGCCGTTAACTAGCACGAAGAATAAGGCTGTTGAGGGAGAGACCATCTGTATAATTGCTTTGTGCGAGTACCGATATGCCAGATAAAATATAACTTGCATTCTTTTCAAGAGGAAATCCGACACACCGACACAAACTCAAAGCTACTACACAGAGGCTTTAATGTCCTCGGAAACCAATATAGAAATAAACATAACACAAATCAGTCACAGATAATTCATATCACAAAGGCGGAAAGAGATATGAATATAACACATGAAAGTGTACATCAGAGTAGTGGTCAAACAAGATCCACAATATCACAAAAGAATGGTTACAAGTGCTAGATAAAAGAATATGTATACATCTAGGAGTCTATATCTCAAATGTATACAACAATAAAACTACTAATCTAAGTAGTTAGCCAAAAGTCAGGATGATAATCCTAGAAGTGAAGTCAAGCAGAAGAACCTATAACATCTCGGTCTGACCCGAGTATTATTTAATAAGAAAATAATAAACGGATCAGTCTAGCTATAAATATCAGATGAAATGATATAGAATAAGAGATATGACTAAACGTATAATAATCATAATGCCAAGCTGTGATAAATAAGTAATTGAAAATCAACAAGAGATTAATTAATATCACAAAAATCTTCTCCAAGATCAGAAGGAATGTCATACTCCTTATTTCATTCACCAAACCACAAATATTGACAACATATAAATGCCAATCATAAAATTGGTGAAATTCAAATTCTAGAAATCATCAATAGAAATCTAGGAATCACAAAAGTGATCGTAGAAACGATCAATCACAAAGAGGGGGAGGCCTCTCACAAAACGGGAGTATGAAAATTCACCGACACATGTATCACAAAACGGGAGGCTATCCCATGGTCGCTAACCATAGAGCCGATGCAACGACGTAGTACAACAGTACGCCCGAGGAACCTGAAACTCGAATAGTTCGGAACAACGACGTAGTACAACGTTACGCCCGAAGAACCCGAAACTCGTAAAATTCGGAACAACGACGTAGTACAACGGTACTCCCGAAGATCCGAACTCCATAAAAACGTGGGTCGCTAGCCTACAAAAATTGGGTCGAAACCCCAAGAAATAAATAGGTCGTTAGCCTATAATAAGAATGAGACGAAACTCAATAAAACGAGGTACCGTCCCCTTCGTGGACAAAGAAACATAGCATAGCGCTAGTCTAAAACACAAAAATGATCCTCAATGATCAGCAATAAAGTGTCAATTACTCTAAGCTAGTAAATATATGAGCTTAGCTTCATGTCCCATAACCACTAGCTTAACTTAAATATTTACGAACAAATTGTAGATTTCCACTAGAAAAATGTCACAAGAGATTCAATCGAACAAGTCCAAGAATTAACCAACGAAGTAAACGCACACGTTTCATACCATTTGTTTTACTAAGTCGTTTAATTAGATTTCTCATACGAGTGAGGTAAAGATTTAAATATACTAGTAGGTTGGAAAATGGTTTTAGAAACGAGCTTTGTAATAAATTAGTGTTGAAATCGCTTTGAAGAAAGGGTTTTGATATTTACTACTAGTATTGAAAACCTTTATATTTTGAAGTGAAAAATCACAAAAATGATTGTAGAAACAATCAATCACTAAAATTCACATTCGAAGACGTGAATAAAAATCCAAAGAAATTGATACCAACTCCATCAAAATGGATATTCCTAAAATTCCCGAAGGAAAGAAGTCATCAAAGTCAATAACAAATGATAACAACAAATAGGGAAATAACACGAATCGATTAAATTTGGAAACCATGCAAAACAGGCGAAATAGGCAAAATAGCAACAAGTCGGTCGGCCGGCAACAGGGCTCGGTCGACTGGATCCTGTTCTGGAAAAATTCTCGGGAAGCAGGTCGGTCGACTGAGCTCTGTAGCTGGTCGACCGGAGCAGAGGCAGAGAAGTGCAATGCACTTTGGTAGCAGGTCGGTCGGCCGGCCTCAGAGCTCGGTCGACCGGAGCCTGTTTCTAGCTCCTCCCAGCCTATCCGAATTAGGGCCAAATATCCACCAAATATAAATCGGACGAGCAATGGACGCTAGGGGTTTATGCCAATCGACTACCCGGCCCTATAAGCTCTTCGATGCATCACAAAATCATGATCAAAGATCAAAGCTATGATTTTAAGGATTTGGCTTTCAAAACACTAAAATTGGAATATTCACAAAACCAACCCAAATCAAAATCTAATGCACATGATTAAGTGTTAGGAATTCATACCCAACGTTCAAAGATAGATATAAGCATAGATGTGAGATAAAAATCTCATCTTTTCACAAAATCAATGAAGAAGAAGCTATAGATCAATGGCAAGAATAATCACTCTTCAATTCCAACCCAACAAGTTTGAATCTAAGCTTAAAGGAGAAACATTTCCTAAAGTTAGGTTTAGGAATTTCTAAAATTGAATGGAGAAAGAGTTGGAGAAGATGAAGAGGAGGCTTACCAAAGTTTCTTCTATTAGTTTGGAGCTAGAGTTTGATTTGCAAAAGAAAACTAGGGCTTGAGTTTCAATTTCCCATTCCACTCTCTATTGTTATAAAAGCTTGAGTATTAGGAAAATAGAAAGGAAGTAAATGAAGAGGAGAGGGTTGGGACTGAGTTAATAAGTGGGGTTATAGGGCTCAGCCCAAACCAAAGCCCTAAGTGAAAGGTGGCAAAACTCCACTAACTCCAAACATATCAAAGTTTATACTTAAAAAGATCGCAAACGACGTTTTGAACTCAATGGAGGTAGTCCCGAGTCCTAAATCGACCGTATGCAAAAAGTAGTTTTTCGGACTAAATTCCGAGTATTGATAAAATATTTAAATAAAATATTTAAATATAAAATCAATAAATATGCGGGTTTTTACATGACTACTTTATTTTTCTAGAATCCGGAAGGGGGAAGGATCTTCTGGAAAGTTTTGTGTCCATTGCATAAACACTTGATCAGTAGCAGGCCACTGCTATCGTAACATCGTCATTTGACAACTGATTTTGAGCGGTACTTCTCATACCTGTTTTTAAGTATTTTTCACTAGGTCTTGAAATAGGTCTACTAAGTACTTAGAGATTTCTAGTTTTACTCCTATTCATCGTACGACCAGAGTCTACAAGAACTAGGATAAAAGAACTAGGATAAACTTGTTAAAACATCGAGCAATAAAAGTATTTTGATTAATTATTATATAAAAGATATTTTGGTCATTTTTTATTTCTAAATACTTTAAAATATTTACAATATTGTTTATTTATGTACAACATGGTTTAATAGTAAATTATTAGTGTTGTAAATACTGTGAGAAGTTATTAATTAAATAAAACATATTTGAAGCTAATGATTTTTGACTTATTAATGATGTTCGAAAGAATTTTGAGATTTAAAACTAATAAAATTTATAAATAATGGATTTAAAGTTTTCAATAACTTCTTTTTAAATATAAGTAATGATGTACATAATTGTTTTCAATTAGTTTATACATATTTATAAAGATGTTATTTAAAAATTTTAAATGGTATTTATAAATGCAGTAAGAAATTTTACAGATGGATTTTTCCGTAAAGTATTAAAGTACTAAAGATGATTGATTTGTAAATGAAGTTTTTAAATGAATATTTAAAGTAAAATTTATATAATTTTCTTTGAATATATAATTTAAATATAATATATAAACGGATAAAAAAATTGATTTGTGAAGTTTATTTATAGTAATATACTTGAAAAATAAATTTAAATCTATATTTTGGAAGTATGGTTTGAAATATTTACTAGATTTTGAAGTACTAATAGTGAATTTATAGGTTTATTTACTATTTGAATTTTGTATTAAACCATAATAAATGTTTTTCCATGATTTGAATATTAATTTTAAAACAAATGTGTAAAATTAATTACAAAGATATGAAATTTTATACTTTGATTTGGATCTTTAATGTAAGATTTGAGTATACTATTAGTTTCAATTTAGTAATCTAGAGTTCATACTTACTTTAAAATAACGAGTCTAATCAATTATCGAATTTAAGGAACTTTATTTTTTTTTAAATGCTTATCATAATGTTTTGATACATACTTCTAACATTGTTTAACTTTTTGGAAAATCCTTGCAAAATACTATAAGGATGTTTCAAATATATCTTATATTCTTACTAAGTGAAGAAGGTTAAATGTTTCAATTGATTTTTTAGATATATTGAAATACTTCTTTTCTCTTCAAGAGCGAATACCAAGAACTTAAAATTTTATTCTATAACAGAATTAAGTTACAACCTTAGGTAAGGCAGTAGGAGCTTAAGTAATATTTTATGAAATGATTCATTAATGACTTAAATCTTTAATGGAAAAAAATTATGTAAATGGTTGATCTTTATATATATAAATGAATGAAAAGGTAAATGATGAGAAAAAAATTAGTAGGATAAACTTAAGAAAACTTAAAATTCTTAATGTTTGTGTAACGACCCATAAACTTTAGTGGTTTTATTAATTTAATTAATTGAATTTTTGTGAAATTTTAAATAATAGAATATGGAAATAAAAATTTGATATTTGGAACACGTCTACTTAAACATAGCAAACGGTAAATTTCATCAGATAATATGGAAGTTTATTTTATTGTGTATTTTATTTCCATTCAAATCAATTAAAATTGACGATAATAAAATGTTTTCCAAACCTAAATATTTTTACACAATAAATTCGTAAATCATATTCTGAGTGAGACGTCATATTTCGTTTCTCCAAATTTTGGCCGCTATTGCCTCGTTTATCTTAATTCTGGCATTTTAGCGGCATTTCCGGTACCAATTATCGACTTTTGATCGGATGATAGTGCCACTGATATCTATATACCGTTTTGATCATCTCATCGTACTAATCTCTGTGGTATTTTCAATTTTTTTGTTTTGAAGTCCGATACGCAGCGGAATCTGCGATAAATCGGTGAGCCAATTAGTCGTACTGGTATAAGTTTTGAGCCTTTTGGTTTTGGTGTGTCTTTTCAGTACCCACGTGAAATCAAAAAGCTATTAGCTATTAATAATTTCAACTAGCTGTTATATTATGGCCTTTGCTATTTCCAACTTTCCAATTTAATTCGCTATTACATTTAAAATTCCGGTGCACTTCCTTTAGATGGTTGCTCTACCTCTTTCCCCTTATATATTTTTTTCATGGCTTATGAAAATTTTTACGGAGCATATTTTACGAAACCATCATCTTCCCGATCCTTCCTCCCCTCTTTATTTGCAGCCCAACCTCGGCCTATCCTCCACCATGCTCACCCAGACTCTCACAACCTTGCCTCCACGTCAGCCCATCGAACCACCTTGCAGCCTCGCAAGCAAGCCTCGGCCTTGCTTTCTTGTAGCCGATTCCCCACCGCCTTAAACCCAACCATCCGTCCATCTATTTTTCTGTGAGTTATTGATATATATTGGTTTGTATTTACAAAGTATAGAAGTTGTACGTATTTCAATATATTTGTGTATATATATATGTTTAAAAGAGTATTTGTGTGTGTTGTTTGTTATATATATCGGCTTCTTACTATACATAATCTATTTTTAAAGTTCTGATAAATTTTAAGTATAAATTATAGGTTTCGACATGTTTAAATTATAAACTGTATATATATGTATAATATTATGTTGATATCTTGCAAAGGTCATATTTTTTTGAGTATTTGCATGTAAGTATATATGAGTCTTATATATATATATATATATATATATATATATATATATATATAGTAAGTTGTATTGTCATGGTATATAAAGTTATAAAAGTCATATACATTGTTACAGTGTTTATATATGTATTTGTATATATTGAAGTGTACCGAAGTTTATAAAAAATTCTGTTTACGGTAAATCTATATATAACCTTATATATAAATGTATGTAAGTGTGCTTTGTTTTGTCGCAGTACATGTTCTAGGTTGTTTTCATATTTACAAACATGCTTTTCTCTATTTTTTCTATATATTTTGTTGCCTACAAGCCATCTACATATATGCATGCATATATAGTAACCTATATATAATATTTTCGTAAGGTAATAATTGCTTTTTAAGTATTGGTTTCTAAAAGCGTATATACATATAGATTATATACATTTTGTATTTGCCTTATGGGTCTTATATGTTATAGTAAAATTTTAACTTGTTTAAGTGTTGTACTTTATAAGTCTTATATACATTAGTTTATATATTAGCATATACATATTGTTTATTCCAAAGTATTTACATATGTAAGTTTATAAATAAAGATTTATATTGATATATATATATATATATATATATATATTATTTTATATATATAGGTAACTATAGATGGATATATATAGTAATGTTTTTAACATATATTGTGCATATATATATTTGATTGTAATATATGTGTTTAATTTAAATGATTTTTGAAATGTATGTATATTTAATTTAAAGTGGGTTTGAATTTAGAATATGTTTTATATATGTAAATAGTTACATATAGTTATATATACATATATATATATGTATTTAAATTCACTTATACAAATTATCTTCATCGATCCAGTCTGATTTGATTTCGTCTATTCATATTTATCAACTTTGATTTAGAATTCGTGCTTGGATCTGTAACTCAATTCATTGTCTATTTTATCTAACCTCGAAAGACGAGCAATCACTCGAGATTAACGTTCTTATATTTATTAAATTTGATTTCAATTGAAACGACAATTAAAATATGCTGCTGTTACTTATTAACATTGCTATATATATATGATATTATCTGTATCTGTTCACCTGTGACATCTGACACCATTATCTATTATTTATATTGATGATATATGCATGTTATATGATTATCATATCTGTTATCACTCTGCAATTTCCCTGTTAGTATAGAATTGACTATGGTTTGAAATGATACATACCCGAACGATCTGTAGAATAGGAGAAAATCGTTATGGGTTGAAATGATAAACCCAAGCAATCTTCATTGAATTGAATTTGGGATTGCGGGTTGAAATGATATATACCCGTATATAATTTAAATTACGGATTGAAATGATAAATATCCCTATCACTTGACCATAGGATAGAAAATTGTATACAAACAACATTGGTTTATATACATATAAATATTTTGAAATGATTTCTATGGTTTTGGAAAGAAATATATGGTTTAATAAATATTTATTTCAAGATATTATATATAAATGTATTTTATAAAGTTTAAATTATTTATTTTAAATTTATATGTTTTGAAAATTTTAAAATTATAAGTTAGTTTTGAAATTATAAATTTTTAGAATTCACTTATAATTTCACTATTTTAAAATATGTATAAATTAGTTTTATTATAAAAGAAGTATGATAATAAGATTTAATTTAAAAAAGTTTGATTTAGTTTATATGTAATACGTTTAAGTATTATTTAAAATTTTATTTTCAAATATAGAGTTTATAATAATTTTTAATAAATCAAGGTTGGGAAGATAGGTTTGAAATTGATTTGAAATGGTATTTAATTGAGAATTTATTTAATTAAATCAATTTGAAACTTATGGAATTTGAGATTTTTAAAGGATATCATTTTATAACTTGATTTTGGTTTAAGATGATTAAACGAATATATCAAGTTTAAATAAATTGAAGGAATATTCAGTTATTTGAAATTTGAAGTTTTATTTAAATGATATTAGCTTTATTAAGTATATATTTCAAAACTAAATAATAGTAAATTGAATTTGATATATATATGAAATTATCAAATTTAGTTTTGAAATTGTTGAATACTTAAAGCTTTGAAATATATTGAAATTGAAATGGTTTATTTAGTGGTTCAAATCTATTTTTGAAATCGATACAATTTGGAATGGTTTATTGAGAAACTGAATTAAATTGAAACTAATAATTGGAGATTGGATTAAATTCGAATTTTTAAATTCGAGTTGATTTGGAATTGATTTGTGAAATTTGAGGAAACTATTTTATTATATAAAGTATTTCTAAATTATATTGAAAACTATTTATATATTTTACTTTATAAATTATTTTCGTATAAATATTTTTAACATAAACTATTTTAACTTATAACTATTTTATTATATATACTATTATTAATATCTAAACGATTTAAAGGGAGATGTTATGATTTCAAAGTGTTATGATTTCCATGCTGTTATGATTTCTAAAGTGTTATGGTTTTAGAAGCTTTATAATTTCGAAGGTGTTATAACTTTGAAGTGCTGTGATTTTTAGAAGTGAATATATTTGAAATAGAAATGATATCGTATTGAATTGGTTTTGAAATGGAAATGATATCGTATTGACATGGTTTTTAAAATGGAAATGATATTTTGGTTTTTGAAGTATAAACTATTTTGAAATGACCACGATGTTATAATAACGATTGGTTGTTAAAGAGACTGGGATTGGATATTGTCATACTCTCTGCCCATACCGAAAACCACTCTAATAATTGTGTACGCGGTGGAGATTCTAAAATGAAGTAGGATGGTGGTGACATTCTATTGAGGTATATACGTGGACCCAACTCCCGTGAGTTGGCATAAGGTGGCTAAAACAAGAGCGATTCTCGGGCCAAGTGAGGTCATTCCTCCGACCGGGCACATTCCTTCGATATTATATTTTGACTTTGTGGTTAATTTGGTGGCCATACTTGATTCTTTTTATTTGAGAATGTGTTCCGAGGTGGCCGGTAGTGGCTACTATGCGTTACCACCAGCCTAGATGCGTAATTGGTATATCTACCTTGGCATTGCCTGGTTGTGCTGTGTCTCCTACCTTAGCGAGACTACTACGAGCTTGTTTTGTACCATACCTATGGAGTGTCCTCTGACGACGCCTAGTACAGGGAAGATTACGTTACTGTGTAGACTATGGAAATATATAAAATGTGTTAAGGTGGAAAATGTAAAGCCTTAATGCTATTTTAATAGTTTACTTTACTATAGACATTATTATAATAGCGTATATTACTGAATAGTAGATAGTTTAACAGATGCTTAGAGGATGGTTATCCCAAACACCCTTTAAGTTACTTGTATTTTAGTTGTTATTTCACTTGAGTTGGATTTATTAATATAAGAATGTTAATCCTGACTCGAGTGTTTTGTGTTTTACTTTACGCTTGGGTGAAACTATGTAACAACCCATATTTTTAACAAATATTTTTATTCAATTTATTTGAAACTTTGATTTTAAATCATTTAAAAATTGGAATTTTGGAATTTTCCAATGAATTTTTGGATTTTGTTTATAATTATTTTTCCAAATAAAATAAAATAATAATTTTATGAAAATTTTATATTTTGTCAACTTTGGTCGAATTTTGAATTTTAGTTGAAATTTTAAATTTGAATTTTAAATTTCCAATCTTTTTCTTTGAAGCAGAATTTGATTCTGATATTCAATATGCTTTTTGTTACGTCAAATTCCGTTTTATACTTTTTAAATCTGATAAAATTTAGCATTTTACACGCAATTATTTTCACTGTTTTATTGTTTATTTTTATTTTCTATTTTCCTATTTTTGTTTGGGCTTGGGCTTTGACTTTTGATTGAGTTGTTGAGTTTGTTTTGAAGTGGGCTTTGTTACTGGCTTTGAAATTCTTAATAGCCTCTTGATTGCCTTTCCAAGATGAAAAGGTGCCCATTCATTTGTGCATAGCCGTTCAAAACATTGCTTTCCCATCTCTCTTATCATTTTCCATTTCCTAACAAAAATATTACAGTAGGCACTTTATCCTTCTCCTACTTTTTCATTTTCTTTTCTCTTTTGTTTGCAAGCAAGCTCGGCTACAATTCTCCTCCTATACCGATCATCTCTCCACCACACATTCACCTATGATCGGCCTTCACCCTATCTTCACCATCCCTACATATGTCGTGACCCATAGATCCAAACTACATTACCAAACTAAGTTGCAAACCCTAGCCGAGCACCACTAGGTCCACTTTCTCCATGCTAGCCTCGGCCACCACCAATTCCTCCACCTTCTCCTTTGCCTTGCCGTGACCATCCCCTATCCATAGCCATGACCTGCTGTGTCTTGATCTATTTGCACCACCTGCCCAGACCTTAGCACATAGGGCCGAGCACATTAGCCTAGGGCCGAACCATATGGGCTCATGACCTTTCACTTACCTTGACCATTTGCCTTTATCAAGCCATCTCTTTACATTCCAGTCCATAGCCGTGTATATTTGTGACCATGGCCGAGCATGCTTGCTTCACAACCAAAGTGCCCGAGCCAATTTTAATGATGGTCAAGCCTAGTTGGAAAGTGGTCGAGCCCACTTGTTTTGGTTAAGCATCTCCACATCATTTTGTTCATATTTTGCATTGTTTGATTCATATTCTTTTGTGTTGAAGGTATACTTATATATGTTTGTATTTATTTGTTTTCAAGATTGGAATCTCGGCTTTTCATCCACTCAAATCTGGTTCGTGCTTTGTCGTGTTTTCGAAGTTTAGTTGTGTGTCCTGAATTGTCATCTCTACCTTTAGAAGGTGAGTTTATCACTCCCGACATTTGTACTTATATAATTGTGAAAGAATGACATGTGAATGTGTAGTAGTGATATGCTATGATCATATAAGTTCATATATGCTATGATGATATAAGTTCGTATGTACTATGATGATATAAGTTCATATATATGCTTATTACATGACTTTATATGATGTTATTACCTGATTATATACCTATCACATCACCTGATATGATATGCTATGTTATACTGTTCATTTTATTTTTTGCTTATCCCACTGCAAGTTCCCTGTTTGTATAGAATCACTATGGGTTGAAATGATACATACCCGAACGGACTTTAGAATAAGGAAAAATCGTTATGAGCTGAAATGATAGGCTCAAGCGATTTTTATTTTATTTGACTTGGCATTGCGGGTTTGAAATGATAAAACCCGAAATTTTATAAATTATGGATTGAAATGATACATATCCGTATCACTTGACCTAGGTTAGAATATATTATACAAGCCCATGGTTAATTTTTAAATAATAGTCTATAAATAAAAAAATTATTAAGTATTTTGAAAATTTAAGGATATGGAATTTTAACCTAAATTTTGGAATAAATGAGTTAAGTAATATATATATACACATATATATATTGATTTTTAAATAAGTTAAGATTTTTATATGTAAATAAATGTTGTTTAAAAAATCAAATTTTTAAGATTTTTATAGGATATAAGTTTAACTCAATAATATAATTTAAATTAATATGGAATTTAAATTTAACCTAGTAATTATGATATATTTTATTTATGAAAGGATATGTTTTGTATAGTTAAATAATTTTTAGACCATGATAAAAATTGAATACCATGTTGTAAACATGTTATTGCAGTATTTCTAGCATTTTCAAAATCATATGTTATTTTAGTCATGTTTAAAAAAAAATCCTGGGTTACTTTAGGTTATGTTTTGAAAGTGCTACTATTTCTAAATTGTAATATTTTCCAAAGTGCTATTACTGTGATATCCCGGAATTTTAGGAAAATAAATAATGTAATAATCTTCTTTTATAATCTAAAATTTATTCTTCTTCCTAAGCAAATAAAATAAACATTGATTTGAATATATATATATATAAGTAGATTTTAAAAGAGAATTTGGATATGAAATTTAAATATAAACATCTTAGAAATAAATTGGATTTAAAGTAATTATGTATGATTTTTATTATTATATGATTAGTTTTATATCATTGTCTTTAAAAGGTTTTATAACATAAATAGGATATATTAAACTAGTATATTTGGATAACTATTTTTAAGTATATAATTGTGTTTTTATGTCATTTTCTTTAAGTAATACATAGATTAATAAAGAAAAAATATTTAAATAAAGACATGAATAAATATAAAACTAAATTAAAATACAATATAAATATATATTAAAAATATATTAATACATGGAATTACAAATGTAAGAAATACGTACACATTACTACAAATGTAAGCCTAAAATTATATCTAATGACAAGTGTAAATTGATTTTAACAAGTGTAATTTCCTTTTATTTTTAAAAATAATTAATAAAAGATAAAGTAGGTTATATAATCCTCTCCATCCCTCTCTTTCATTTCTTTTATCAGTTCATTTTCTAAATCAAAATAAAAAAACAGATCAAAAGCAAAAGCCTGTATCATAAGCCAGGAAAAAATCAATCAAAGAAATTCAACAACAATTAATACTTTCGAATTATTTCAAACTTGAGGCAAGCTAGGCAAGATCAGCTCAATAAATTCAAGCAAATTCAAAGTTTTAAGCTTCTAGTTTCCAGATCAACATCTAGTTCTAGAGAAAATCAATATTGTTCTCTGTTTTAAGTTGAATAAGTGAGTAAATAATCAAACTTAATCTGTTATATGATTGTGCTTGTGATCAACAATTGGAGTAGCGTTTGCTTGTATAAATTAAAGTGTTCTGTGTTTATATAAAGCTGGTTTATGTTGGGCGGATTTTCACCCAGAAGATCTCGAGACCGAGAAGCGTCAGTTACACCCGGGTTCGTAACCTCCAATCCATTCGGCAGACACAAGGCTCAATGCTAGCATAAAATCCATTCGGCAATTCAAGCATGGTGGTTCATTCGGCATGGGTTCATTCGGCATTCCCAACCTAGTCCGGCAACCAGACTCCCCCTCACAATCCCACTACCGAACGAGGTTGGTACCGAACCAATCACCACCGGTCCAATACCACACAACCAAACCGGACCAATCTCCACATCAATGCCGAACCAACCTCTTCATCACCGGACCACCATGACCGGACCACGTACAACCGAACCAACCTCCAAGCTCACTACCGAATCAACCATCTCAGAGACCTCAACACGGCCGAACCAAGGCTTCGCCGAACCAGAACGCTACCAGGCCAGATTGCTTCAGCCCGGGCCCACTAGCAGCTATATACTTCCATGACCCCTGCCCCCTACCTCATTCTATAAATAGAGGGGCAGGGGTACAACAATGGCAGACAAGTTTGAGAGCTCAAGCGAGGAAGGAACTTTCAAACCACTTTCATACACTTGTATACAACGCATTGTACTTGTAATCTGGAAGAAAAGAGATAATAACATATAAAGTGGACGTAGGCACATTCTGGCCGAACCACTATAAATCTGCGTGTCTTTTACATTTCAGCCCCTACTTTTCTCATATTTACATACTCATCTAAAATCATTGAAAATCACATATAATCAACTAAATAATACGACTTGGAGGTGTTTGTCCATTTTTTGTGCAAACATTTTTGGTGCTTTCACTGAGAGCTGAACTCAAACTTCATCTTCTCCCACTCAACCTTTTTCCTAACGACATCACTCGTTGCTTAGAAATCATGCCTTCCAAACAGAGAAGGGATGTTAACAAAGGAAAGAACATCGCAACTAGCAGCCTTCCAGATCCAGCAATCACAGATCAGCCCACTTCAACAGCAGTACCAGATGAAAATCAGGAAAATCCAACTGGTCCCGCAACGGAACAACCAATCACTAGGGCAGATCTGGACAGGGTTGTGGCTGAAGTAACTAACCGCTTCACATCCCAACAAGAAACTTTGGTGGACCAACTCATGACACGCTTAAGGGACGCTGAAGAGTCCAACCGCAACACTGAATCATGGGGTGAATCCCAATCCGGAGGATCCCGGAGGCAACCAAGGTCTTCACTCTTCGAACAAGCTATCAACAGGAAAAACAATGATAGGGGCCGCGCCCGGACTCAGCCCGAATTCCGACTCGAGGAAGCCCTTGGAACCGAACCTAGCGGGGGAGGCACCAGGCGAGGGTCGGATGTAGCTGAGCCAGTCATGCCACCTAATCATAGAAACCTCGCTGAACGGAGCCGAGCTAGAACCCAGCCCGAAGTTGACCCCATGGATGTGCTCGAAACAGAACCCCACAGGGGAAGATCAAGGCAGGGGGCAACTGTAGCTGGTCCTAGCGTGCATCCAAGCAGCCAAAGACAACCACTGGATAATGCTAGAGGTGATAGACTGTACCATCCCTACAGGTCATCTGGACGAGATAGATCCCGCAGGGAAGAACCGAGCTCATTTTTGTCCGCTCCAAGTTCTGACGAGCGGATGGCACGATTATTCAGAGAATGTGTCCAACGGGAGCAAAGGGACCGGGGAATAGGCGCTAGGGTCACCAGTCCCTTTACCCGAAATATCGAAACTGCCATCACTCCCCGGGAATGGAAAATGCCAACCATGGAACCTTACAAAGGAACTTCCGACCCCATCGTACACCTGCAGAGATACACCCAGCATATGCTCATGAGTGGAGCAACAGAAGGAGTATTATGTAAATGCTTTCCGCTATTCCTATCAGATCTAGCTACCTCCTGGTTCTGCCATCTACCCCAAGGATCCATCAACTCATGGGAGATGTTAAAAGAAAGGTTTATTAGCCAGTTCCGCATCCATGTGGAACAACCCAGGGATGCTTATTCTCTATCCAATGTCAAACAGAAAACCGGAGAGACGCTACAACAATATCTAACACGGTTCAACGCCGCAGCGGCAGCAGTTCAAGATGCCGATGAAAAACTCACTCTAATGGCCCTCTGTAGTGGTGTGCATCCAGACACCAAGTTTGCCAGAAGATTAACTAAGGAAAAACCAGTTACCTTGCCTGATTTCTTCCATGAAGCTGGAAAGTATATGAGACTTGAAGACGCTGCTACGGAGAGGCAGCCAGGGCAACAAGGCAAGATAATTCAAGACAAGGTGCCCACTGCAGCTAAGGACGCTCGAAGAAATGAATCTAGAGACAATGCTGGGGGCAGAAAGGGTGAGAAGCGCCAATATCGACCAGGGCCAAGATTTGACTCCTACACTCCTTTGAATGAAACAATCGAAAACATCTACCTAGCCACTCAGGGCGAACTCGGATACAAGCGCCCCCCGCACAAGAAAGAATCAGATAACGCACTCAAGTCCGGAAAGTTCTGTCGCTTCCACGAATCCCACGGACATGACACCAATGAATGCCACCATCTTCGGGACTTGATCGAAGAACACATTAGAAGAAGAAGACTGGAACGTTATGTGAAAAGTCAGAACAGGACTCCAACTCCTGCCAATGAGAACTCAAAGCAACCCCTCCCAGAAGTAGGCGGAGGGAGTCGCAACAATCACAACACCAGTGGCTCTAGTCAAGAGAAGATAGTAGTCCTTACCATCTCAGGAGGACCACACATTGCCGACAGAAGTTGGGCAGAGATGGAAAGGTACGGCGAGTCGCTTAGAAATGCCGAAGGATATGTTAACTCCATTACGGAGGAACGCCACCCGAAACGAAAAGAAAACGACGACATCATATTCAGTAGGCGTGATTTGGAAGGAAGACAGTACCCACATATGGATCCTATGGTCATCTCTGCCTGGTTCGGTCCAGCTAAAGTTTTTCGGATTCTAATAGACACGGGAAGCTCCGTAAACATCTTGTTCAAACATGCTTTCGACAAAATGAAGTTATCAATGAAGGATGTGTCTCCCTGCGACAAACCACTGCACGGTTTCACTGGAGATGCAAAAATGCCCCTCGGGCAACTTGACCTCTTCGTCGAAATAGGAAGTCATCCCCGCTCCGTGGTGCGAAAACAAACGTTCGTGCTAATAGAGAACCACTCGGCTTACAACGCCTTCTTGGGGAGACCAGCCTTGTCTGACTTCCAAATTGTCCTAGCCCCCTGGTGCCTGAAGATGAAATTCCCGACAGACAACGGAATAGGAGAAGTAGAAGGAGATCAAGACGCTGCCCGAGACTGCTATGTAACTGAGCTTCGCAACAACCGCAGAAAGAAGAAAGGAAAAGATGCAGAGACTACTCTCTGCATGAAAATCTTGGAGGCATAGCAACTAAAGAAAGCCCCTCCTCTTCGATACACAAGCGATCCCTTCAATGAACTAGACCCCCGGGATAAAGAGGAGGAGGCTACCGCCGAGCCTGCAGAGGCTATGGAATTCGTATCTGTAGATAAGCACGATTCAAGTAAACTATTAAAAATCGGATCTCAGCTGAAAACGGAATTAAAGGGTCAACTCATTGACTTTCTCCGCCACAACTTAGATGTATTTGCGTGGACCCACGCCGATATGACAGGAATCTCCCCAGACGTAGCGTGCCACATGTTGAACATCGATCCCGCCAAGGTACCAGTAAAGCAGAAAAAGAGGAGCATGGGGGCAGAGCGATCAGCAGCCCTTGATGAGGAAGTAAAAAATCTACTTGCTAATGACTTCATACGGGAAGCCATCTACCCAGAATGGATCGCTAACCCAGTGCTAGTAAAAAAGGCCAATGGAAAGTGGCGAACATGTATTGACTTCTCCAATCTGAATGACGCTTGCCCGAAAGACTGCTTCCCACTTCCCCGAATTGACCAACTCGTGGACAGCACAGCTGGGCACGAACTCCTATCTTTTATGGATGCATACTCCGGATATAACCAGATCCCCATGCACGCTCCCGATCAGGACCACACTAGCTTCATCACCGACCGCGGATTATATTGTTACAAAGTCATGCCTTTTGGACTCAAAAATGCTGGAGCTACCTATCAACGCCTCGTCAACAAAATGTTCGCAGAACTGATAGGACGTACTATGGAAGTATATGTGGATGACATGTTGGTGAAATCCAGGAAAGCCAACGACCATGTAAGCCATCTGGACGATATGTTTCGGGTACTTCGCCGATATGGAATGAAGCTGAATCCTCTAAAATGCTCCTTCGGAGTATCATCGGGAAAATTCTTAGGATTCATCGTCCACGCCAGAGGAATCGAAGCAAACCCTGAACAAATCCGAGCTTTAAAAGAAATAAGGATACCTTCCACTCGGAAAGAAATGCAGAGCCTAAACGGAAAGGTGGCCGCCCTAAGCAGATTCATTTCCAAGGCAACTGACAAGTGTGTCCCTTTCTTCGAAGCACTCAAGAAAGACAAAGGGAGGTTCGAGTGGACCGACGAATGCTTAAAAGCCTTCCTCAACCTAATCGAACACCTTCAGAGACCACCAGTACTCTCAACTCCAAATGAAGGTGAAGTGTTATACCTATACCTCGCTGTATCATCTCATGCTCTAAGCGCCGCCTTGGTAAGAGAAGAAGACCGCACACAACGTCCGGTTTACTTTGTAAGCAAGAGATTTACGGGGGCAGAAGCCAGATATCCTAAACTCGAGAAGTTAGCATATTGTTTATTGATCGCGTCGCGGAAACTGCGACACTACTTCCAGTCTCACTCCATCAGGGTTCTAACCGATCAACCACTAAGACAAGTGCTCCATCGTCCTGACACTTCTGGGCGACTCCTCAAATGGTGCATCGAACTAAGTCAGTATGATATCACCTACCATCCCCGCACCGCTATCAAAGGACAAGCCATGGCTGATTTCATTGCCGAATTCACTACCAACGAAGGCAAGGAACAATCCGAAGTAGCAAAAAACATCAAGTGGAACCTCTTTGTAGACGGAGCATCGAACGAACAAGGCTCGGGGGCAGGTATTGTGATCGTCACCCCCAAGGGAAGAAAGTTGTACTATGCGTTAAGATTGGAGTTCACGGCCACTAACAACGATGCTGAATATGAAGCAGTAATAGCGGGATTGGAACTGGCCCTAGAAATTGGGATCAATTCCTTATGTATTCATAGTGATTCTCAGCTTATCGTAAACCAGGTACTAGGAGAATTCCAGACTCGAGGAGAACGGCTCACAGCATACCTAAAGAAAACCAGACTGCTGCTCGATCGATTGGACCATTATCTAATCAAACACATTCCTCGAGAAGAAAACCGAGAGGCAGATGAACTTGCAAAGCAAGCTAGTATGAAGGACGGCACCATTCCCGGAGCACTAGTAATCTCAAGGCAGCTAGCCCCGAGTTTCGAACAAGCGAATCTGATAACTGCAATCGAAGAAGGAACCTGGATGACTCCTATCCGGAAATATTTGCAAGATGGCATACTACCCGACAGGCGTGACGAAGCCAAGAAGATCTTGAGGAAAGTTCCCCACTACACAATGCAAGAAGGCATCCTCTACCGGCGTGGCTTCTCTAGCCCCCTATTAAGATGCGTCGCCGGGAGGGAAGCCAAGGAGATATTAACAAACATCCATCAGGGAGGATGCGGAGATCACACTGGAGGACAGACTTTGGCAAGAAAGATGCTCCGATATGGATATTACTGGCCCACACTGAACAAAGATGCCCTAGACTTCGTTAAGAAATGCGACAGATGTCAGAAGTTCGCCAAGATCCCTCGACTGCCCACAAACGGAATTACTCAAATGACCAGCCCTTGGCCCTTTGCTGTATGGGGAATTGACTTAATTGGCGAACTGCCAACGGGCCGAGGCGGCGCCAAATATGCTATAGTGGCAGTCGATTATTTCACCAAATGGGTGGAAGCGGAACCTTTAAATAAAATATCTTCAGCAAAAGTTATCAACTTCTTGATCAAAAACATTCTGTGCAGGTATGGAGTCCCCCTCAAGATCGTATCAGACAACGGACCCCAATTTGACAGCGAAGAATTTGCCGACTGGTGCCAAGAGCATGGAATTCATAAAAGCTTCTCATCAGTAGCTTACCCTCAGGCAAACGGACAAGTTGAAGCTGTCAACAAAATTCTCAAAACCCTAATCAAGAAGAAACTTGAAAAGTCAAAAGGCGCTTGGGTGGACGAACTTCCTACGGCACTATGGGCATACCGCACATCTTTCAGAACATCAACGGGACATACTCCTTTCTCTTTGGCATATGGATCGGAGGCAATGCTCCCAGTTGAGACTATTGTGCCTTCCCACCGTAGGATCCACTACAACCCAGAAGAAAACGAAGAACTCCTCCTCATGTCTTTGGATCTGATTGAGGAAAGGAGAAACGATGCAGCACTCAAAGCAGCAGCTCACAAACAAAAAGTGGCAGCACTATACAATTCCAAAGTCAAGCATCGCAGCTTACAAGAAGGAGATCTTGTCCTCAGGCGAATCTTTCCGCGCCCCGGGGCACTGGACCCCATCTGGGACGGACCATATGTAATTCACAAAGATCTCCACAACGGAGCTTACATTTTGTCAACAGTGGACGGAGAGGTGTTCCAGAGGGCATGGAACATCCGACACCTCCGTCGATACTTTTCTTAACTTGTACTGCCCATATGAAGTGAATTAACAAAGAGAATCAGTGGACGTAGGCATTTTCGTGCCGAACCACTTTAAAAAATCTTGTCTCTTTTTAACTTGTTCCTTTATGTCTTGGCTACTTGTTAAGCGTTATCCCTTTCTGTTGAACAAAATCCTATGGCATCTCCACTCAAGACGCACCGCGGCCTCATCTAGACTAGGCCTAACAGGTACGCCACGATTCTATGCACTCGCCAATGAGACTCTTTTGCTCCAGCATCCCTCTGCTGCGGGTTAACTCATTGCGCGCCTGCCCTCAAAGCCAACTGTAATGAGCCGATTATAAGTCATCATAAAGGCCGACTATAGCCGATGGCAGCTCATTACGGCGTTCGGCTCGTCGGTAACCGTGAACCTACTTTAAGCCCCAACATAAGGTGTGGCCAGCCAGGGGTAGTTCACGGCCAACGGCACCCACGCTAGCCGGCCACGGTAAATCGAATAATACCCACGATTACGGACCATAACGGTTCGGGTAGTTACCGTGCGCGATCTCGGCTCCGATGTGTCTTAAGTGCGGCTGTGGTAAAAAAGAAAACTCCCCGCGGAGGCGTAAGATGGGTGACAAATGTCTCCAAGACCCACAGCTAGGGAAAGTGACTACAAAACCCGTTTGCCACGAACTTAAGCACATCGACGGCCTTCCGTGACTGGAAGTTTTACTTTTACTATATTTCCATTTCATTTAAATATTTTTCTCCTATCCTGTATAACAAACTCTAAAGTACAGGAAACCAAATAGGAAGCATTCACTCATGAGGCTCTAAGCCTGCATGCTGGGTAGCAGGGCGCTCTGCTATACCCGTAAACAGTTACACAAGACACTCAAAGCTACCGCCTGCGAATAAAACATAAAGGGCGGTACTCTCTTCTCTTGTACATAAATGCGTAACTATAACTTATTCATACACTGACATTGCAAAACGTGAAATTATATTTCAAGCAAAAACTTAACATCAAACACAAGTGGAATCACAGGCATATACATAATTATACTTCTCACACAGCACATAAAGATAGCAACAACATTTGAACATGACAAAATCAACTTATATTATAAGATCACACGAAGTTATTCTTTGCAAATAATTTTATTACAGTTGCATATCAAAGACTAACATGAACAGTGATAAAAAAGAAACAAAAAGATGGCAGATGCATCCACACTCCATCACCAACTCCCCCAGCCTACTTAGCCGCAGGATCGGAGCCCCCAGCATGTGGATCTGAAGTTCCACCTGTCCAGATCAGAAGAGGAATTCATTAAACGAACGATCAAGTTATGAAAACACGAAAAGAAAAGAAAGGGAAAAGAATAACTCACCAGCATCCGCCGCTTGATCCTCATCATCCAACTGCACGCCCGCTTCCTCCGCAGCAAGCAGCCGCATCCCCTCCTTCACCGCCGCTTGCTCCTCCTTTGAGAACTGAGCAGTAACCGCACTCAAGTTGAAAGCCTCTCCGCCTTCCTTACCCGCGTTCACCCTGGCCTCCTCTAAAGCCTGGAGATACACCTTGGCCATGACCCGAGGGTAATCGTCCATCCAAGACAAGCCGCCCTCTTTCCAAGTATGGAAGTACATATCCTGAAGCATCTCATCCATCATCCCCTCATTTTCCTCAAACTCCTTCACCCGAGCCTCGGAAGCTTGCAACTTAGCGACGGCGACGTCCCTCTCTGATTGGTATCTCAAGCAGTCAGCCTGGAGTGACCTCCTCATTTCCTCCTCCTTCAACCTAAGGGACCTCCCCATCTCCTCCATCTCCTCCTTCAACTCAGCCTGAGCCATCTCCGCAGCCTCGAGTCTCCCCGACAACTCCTCTACCCGCTCGAGATCCGCATTTCGAACCTCATCCACCGTTGTAATGGCCATGTTAATCCGCTCCCTGCAGGTAACCTCCATCTTCCGTAACTCCGCCCTACTGGCCTTCTCCATGGTCTCTTTCAGACGCTGGGAGGCTTCCTCATGCTGGGAGATCTGGATGGCTTGGTCGGCAAGCTGCTTGGCCTGATCGGCAACCTTTAGCCTTAACCGAATATTAGCACTCCCAATCTCCTCCCCGGCCTTGACCAATCGAGCATGATGCTCCATTAACTTCTTAGTCTCTTCGGCCACCCGGTCAATATTAGCCTTGGCCTCGTCCCCCATAGTAACTACCCGAGTAGTAAGCAGATCAAGATCTAGGGACTTGGCCTCATCCAGCACACGTACCATGGGGTTGCGGGGAAGTAGGTGCTCGCCCGTGGTCTCATCAAATGAAATGTCCCGAAAACTTGGGTCTAAATCAGGATGGCCGGCAAAAGGGTCACGAGGCACGGGGCGAAGCACATCGGGACGCCTTATATGAATGACAGTAGAACTCTTGGAAGGAGGAGGAGGGGGGCAGGGCTCCGTGCTCTCCTCCGTAGTATCACAAGGAGGCTGAGTAGGGGGAGACAGAGTAGGAAGCTGCGAAGCAGAAGAAGACTCAAATAAGGAACGGCTCCGCTTCCTTTTCTGAATGCCCTCTTCGATGACCCCAAGAAGAGGGCGGTACTTGACTACGTCCCCAGTGCGATCAGTAGAAGGTTTCGCGGAAGCCCTCCTCGACTTAAATTGTTCAAGGCGGTGTCGAACATCCGACGTTTTACCCGCCTGGCCTGCCCCTGGAATAAAGAACAAGTGTTACGAACATACAATAATCCGCAATTCAAAAAATGTGCTGAGTTAAAAAGAAAGAAAAGTGAGGAGACACATCTGTTATACAAACCCGGCGGAGGAGTGGGATACTGCAATAAGTCCTGGATCTCATTCCAGGACGGAAGTGAACCGTAAAAAATTTCTAAGTCCTTATCGAAAATAGAATCGGCAGAAGACAAAAGTTCACCTTGCATCGCCGGGGTCACCCTAGCTGAGGAACCCTTAGAGGATGGGTCAGTGCTAACCACAGCTTTGCCGGTTTCCTCTGCCTTCTCCGTTTCCTTCTCTGTTTCCGACTCCCCCTCTGACTCCCCGAAGGCCCGACGGAGAGCCTCATCCAGTTCGAGGTCCTGCTCAGAGGTTAGAGCAGCAACACCGCTACCACCCTGACCATCGCCATCTCCTCCACCCTCCGACCCTTCTCCAACTTCACCTCCTTCCTCCTCTTCTACACCTTCCTCCTCCGGGACATCCGGGCAAGTACTTGGAGAAGGGCCATCGGACTCCTTGAGCTTCTTGCCTCCAACGACTGGACGTTGTGCAAAGGGCTTCCTCTTGCCACCCTTCGCTGTCACCCCACCTTTAGGCTGGGCAGCCTTCTCTTCTGCCGTGTCCCTCTGTTTGACTACGGACTGATGTGGGAGGATCAAATTATACATCAAGAGCCTGGCATTCCTAATCAAATAAGCAGCCGATCTGTCTCTCCCGGAAATAGCTTCAATTTCAGCTGCCATCTGAACCAAGCGATCATCTTCCACAACCGCAAAACCACCTGTCGCTAGCAAGAAATAAAAGCGCATAAGAGAGAGAATTACAGCCAAGACAGGAATTATGAGTAGAGTTTTGACTTACATCCGGAGGTAAATCGGCGAATAGAGACGGAGTCATCCCTAACAAAGAACCATTCCTTCTTGAACATGCTATACTTCGAGTATAAATCCAAAACCGGCTTGAAGGAAACGGCTGACTCCAAGCTAATATATGGGGACCCCTTCCTGTACCCCCTCAGATTGTACAGATATCGTATTTCCCGGTTGGAGGGGGCACGCCCGTATCTCTTCTGGAAGATAGCATACAAGCAAACCAGAATGGCATAAGAGTTGGGCTGGAGCTGGAATGGAGCCACCTTCAGATAAGTGACGAAGCTTAATATCCAGGCGTTGACTGGAGGAATAGCCCCGCACATACAATGGTAACGGCTGTAAGCGAAGTACCCCTCAGGGGGATCATATGGCATGACCCCCTCCCCCGGTAACAGCATAAGAGCCCTGTCTATCCCAAAGGAACGGGATATAACGTCAAGTTGCTCCTCCTTTAGGGAGCTAGGAAAGCAGTCGGGAGGGGAGACCAGAAGTTCCTGTGGACCATGTCCGTCCACCAACGACCTCGGAACAGGTCGATGTTGCCCGGATCCTGGTTGGGCTGGGGGCACAGAAGAAGACTCTCCTCCATCCTTGGATTTCCGTCTGTCTGATCGTGTTTCCGCCTTGCGAGACATTTATCTGCATACACAAAAGTGAAAAACATGATGTTAGAACAAGAATACAAGCAAGCATACATAAGTCCAGAATTCCACCCAAAGACCGAATACAAAGTTCATTCGGCACTAGGGTCTTATGCTCATTCGGCACTAGGGACTTAAGTTCATTCGGCAATGGGGTCATAAGTCCATTCGGCACTAAAAAACACATCCGGTATACATATCATTCGGTAAAACAAAACCCTTCGTGTGCATTCGGCAATCATATTCATTCGGTGATAAAAAACCATTCGGCAAAAGAATATATACCTAATTCGGTATAAGCTTGGTTCGGCAGAAGTTTGGTTCGGCTAAAAACTGATTCGGCTCTCTTTGGTTCGGTAAGGGAAAACTAAGGGGGGTAGCCTCTATATATAGGCAAACTCAGGATTGCCGAACCAGCTGGTTCGGCCTACCGGACCAACATACCGGACCAGCGTACCGGTCCAACCAACAACCGAATAAAACTGTCTCTACCAGCAGAAACCAGAAACAGGGGGCACGCAAGGCGCTTCACTCAGATAAGTACCGAACTCCAGAACTAACTAATAAAATAAGATTATGACAACGATGAATAAGTCGTAAAACTCCCACTAGCATGAATTAAATCGTTCACACGTGTACGCGACCACGAATGGTCCATAGGCACGCTCTGAATGGTCATTAACCCTATCATCGTGGGAATTTACACTTTGACACGCATTTTTAAGCCCATCGGTCAAATGGATATTTGATAATTGTGAAATGGCTAAGCTACTTACACATGTACGGGGTCGCGAACGATCCCTAGGCATGCTCTGAGCTGGCGATAAGCCACCTTGGCAAACGACCCAGGGACCCACTCTAACGTGAACCTGGCATCGACGATGCTAAGCCCCTTCGGGGCACACTTGCTCGTCCCGAGCGACACAGTTCACTTGATCACAAATATTTCGACCCCGAACGGTCGTTATTTGAAACCACACTAAAACTATAAATCTCTTTGCAGGACATCCACAAGTTATAAACATCCAGCCCATGACATTACAAGACGAGTCTTCCCACCAACGAGAAACAAAGCGCGACACGTGCAAGCACGTGCCCCACTTTGGGGGGCAAATGTTGGGCGGATTTTCACCCAGAAGATCTCGAGACCGAGAAGCGTCAGTTACACCCGGGTTCGTAACCTCCAATCCATTCGGCAGACACAAGGCTCAATGCTAGCATAAAATCCATTCGGCAATTCAAGCATGGTGGTTCATTCGGCATGGGTTCATTCGGCATTCCCAACCTAGTCCGGCAACCAGACTCCCCCTCACAATCCCACTACCGAACGAGGTTGGTACCGAACCAATCACCACCGGTCCAATACCACACAACCAAACCGGACCAATCTCCACATCAATGCCGAACCAACCTCTTCATCACCGGACCACCATGACCGGACCACGTACAACCGAACCAACCTCCAAGCTCACTACCGAATCAACCATCTCAGAGACCTCAACACGGCCGAACCAAGGCTTCGCCGAACCAGAACGCTACCAGGCCAGATTGCTTCAGCCCGGGCCCACTAGCAGCTATATACTTCCATGACCCCTGCCCCCTACCTCATTCTATAAATAGAGGGGCAGGGGTACAACAATGGCAGACAAGTTTGAGAGCTCAAGCGAGGAAGGAACTTTCAAACCACTTTCATACACTTGTATACAACGCATTGTACTTGTAATCTGGAAGAAAAGAGATAATAACATATAAAGTGGACGTAGGCACATTCTGGCCGAACCACTATAAATCTGCGTGTCTTTTACATTTCAGCCCCTACTTTTCTCATATTTACATACTCATCTAAAATCATTGAAAATCACATATAATCAACTAAATAATACGACTTGGAGGTGTTTGTCCA